>CM060916.1:290887846-293652296 GCA_030737875.1 Allium sativum | reverse complement strand
GCCATTCAACATTGTACAATAATTTAACGATACGGTTTTAATGAAACTAGTTTCGTCGAAAACAGAGACCGTTTGCAAAATGACCATTTTAAAGGCCGACAGCGATTTCCATAGCGACTACTTCAAAATTTCATTTGGCCATAACTAACAATCTATAATACGGAATCTGAATTTTTCTCTTTCATATGAAAATGATCATCGATACGGTACCAACGTTTCTCGTTTCACAGAAATTCGACTTATATCGGATTCTGTATATCCATTTGAAGTTCAAAACTCCAAATTACGAACTGCACACCGTTTTCAAGCTCAATTTATATTATATATGAATATATATATCGTTCAACTTCGTTTTAAATAGCGATTTATATATTAAAATCCATTTATATTTCAAATAAAATATTTAAAACCAATTTAAATATTCAGATTCAAATGGTCGAAAAACACGGGTCAATACATTCTTCCCCCCTTAAAAATAATTTCGTCCTCGAAATTGCTATGGTAAGAAAGAACGTTGCAAATCCATTAATTTCTAAATCCATTTTATTTAAAATCAAAATCATTTTATTACAAAAAATTTCAAAAATATCGAAAATTTTCTAACACCTAAAATTCTCGGGAAAACTGCATAGAGTGTGAAGACCCGTAACTTCCCCGTAAAGGAAAGTGTCGGATAGTTCGAGAACAAACCACAACAGAACGCATACAGAAGAACATTTCACTATATATTACAACAGTGCATCAGATTACAAGAATATACAGAGTATAAATGAATATTACACAGAAATATCAGAGATT
Source organism: Allium sativum (assembly GCA_030737875.1). NCBI lineage: Eukaryota > Viridiplantae > Streptophyta > Magnoliopsida > Asparagales > Amaryllidaceae > Allium > Allium sativum. The sequence continues at coordinate 293,651,498 of CM060916.1, read as the reverse complement.
CAAATTACATTTAAATACATAGCAGCGGAAAATAATACAAAGCTCAACTAGAAGAGATATACGGATACAAAGCTTTCCGGATATCGTTCCAGCTGTAAACCAGGATCCTGTGAATATAAATCTGCAAAACCAAAACTACTAGCTGCCCGTGTCGAAAATAAGGGCACCCAGAGTTTAGGTTAAAACAATAAACTCCAGGTCAGTCATGTGACTGGTGTGAGAACTAAAACAGTTATTAATCTTTGTCTTTAAAGTTCGGTAAATCAAGGGACCACGCCGTATAACACGGAACGGGTTTCCTCCCAAGAATACCAGTGCATAACCAAACAGCGCAATGCTAAATAAAGAAAAATGAAGCTGTTATAAGACCCAGGTCCTATCACACAATGCAACGCAAGCCGGGGGATAGGGTTTTCCCTTATAACAGCCAAAGGATGCTTGATACGTTTAAAACAAATCATTTGATACTACTATAAGTGCATAGTGTATAAAACAACTTCAAATCATAAGTATCAATCGTAGACGACATGAGCGTCCATGCCACTATGTCGCCATATATAGGTTTACAAATAAAACCGCAGAGTCGCGTATTTGGAAATTGGATTTCCATCTATGAACCGAGGCAAAAGATAGTCCTCCATCGATTCGAGACGCTCTAGCCCGCCCCTCAGGCAGCCGCAACTGCCCCTTGGATCGTCAGGGCCGGTCCACACGGAGTGGATTATTATGCCTGAACAATACGTCTCCCCACCCTATGGGGTGTAAGTCTGGTCCGTCAGCCGACCAGAATGCATTCGGCCGAAACCGATATAACCGAGGCGCCTCGCAACCGCAACAACCACATAAGTCAAACTCGTCAGGGGCGTGTAAAACCACTGACGCCACTTCTAGCTAGAAAGAAACGCAAGTCCCTCCCTGATGTCCTCTCCCGTTTTTGGTTCATACCGGGTGCGAAACTCGCGAAGTAAACGTTACACAAAGCTACGCCACAAAGGCCGTGCTTTGATCATCACCACAAGACTTTGCTTTTCAACAGAAGCCTTGATCATTTGCATCTTAGCATGCCACACAGGCAAACCACTCTATGCAACCGATATCAGTCACACAGAATGAAATCCAATGTCAGACACACAGTCCATTTACAAGTCCGTTCTGGGCCTGAACGAAACCGGAGGCACCTAGTACCCCGCATATCCATCGATCTCCAAGTACGTCTGGACGATCACTAACTGTTTCCATCTTCTTGGGTGTACAGCCCAATCAAGATCATCAGTTATCACCCAAACGACGTGAAGACCTCCGGTCTTCGACCATCGTCTTCATCTTCGACTTATCGTCGCATCAGTTATTCAGAATGGGATAAACCCGATCTTTCCGAATAACTCGCGTATATTTTAAATAAGTGTTACACAAACACAACATACGCCTCATTCCAATTCATTAGTCACTAACCGTAAATTAATCAAGAGAATAATTCCCCAAATATTAACCCCGAAGGCCGAAACCAACATCAGATCAATATCCAGAAAACCATTCTGCTTGGCTAACCGACAGTTAGTTTCTAAATTTCACGTTCAAATCTAATTAAAGATTTAACTATCGCCTGGAGCAAAACTGGTGATGCTCCATTCTCGATCTTTTCAATCTAATTAAAGATTCATTAAAACTCCACTTAGTTTTAATCATTATCTGGGTTAAAGAATCAGTGTCATTTAAAACACGATTCACGATAAACCCAAAATCACATTCCATTAATTATCGGTTAAAGAACAAGTGTTATTTAAAACACTGTTCACGATAAACCCCAAAAAATCAATATCAATTCAATTCCAATTAAATATTATTTAATTGGTACACTTCATTAAATCTAAATAAAAAGATTTAATCCTTTCTCAACTGGGTTCAAGAACAGTGTTAATGAAGACACCATTCACGACAAACCCAAATCACATTCATCAATTATCGGGTTAAAGAACAAGTGTTATTTAAAACACTGTTCACGATAAACCCAAAAATCAATATCAATTCTATTCCAATTAAATGTTATTTAATTGGTACACTTCATTAAATCTGAATAAAAAGATTTAATCTTTTCTCAACTGGGTTCAAGAACAGTGTTAGTGAAGACACCATTCACGACAAACCCAAATCACATTCGATATTCAATACAAGGCTCTGATAGAAAATATATCGGCTTATATTCAATATCGAATTCTACGACTAACAAATGTCGTATTGGAAATAGCGATATATGTATATATCTTTCAAATTTCCATATCAACATCCGTATAATCACGAATTCCAACATCGAAATATTCCGAAGACAATTTCGATTCAATTCCACTCCAATGCAATCATTGGATATTCTGGTTATTTTTAAAACCATTTCAAATTCAATTTATTTATTTAAAAATAAATAGAATTATAATTCTAGTTCAAAACTAGTTCATTTCGATAAAAATCTATTTTTATCTTTTCAAATATGGAGTTTTCATCCCAATTCTTTCTAAATCATTTCTTATGATTTTACACAAATTATTACTATTTTTAATAATTTTATCAAGGCCCGTACAGTCGATTTCCATCAATGGCCATCGAACTGCACTTACAGCGACCTTTTTCGAATTTGATTTGGACATAATTCCAAATCCAGCCGTTAGATTTCAAATTCTAATTTTCATTAGAAAGCTCTTTTCGATACGAACCCAACGGTTCCGGTTTTAGGAGAATCGACGGTCGGATCTCCCGTAATGTCCGTTTGAAATAAATGGTCGAAATTCGCGAACTGCCGCGGCGCGGCGCGTTCTATTCAGGCCATTATATTATATATATAATATATATAATATATATTTCGTCGATTTCTATTTAAAACGAATTATATAAATAGTTTTAAATTCGTTTCAAATTCTATTTCAACTTCTATTTCAATTCAAAGCAAAATTGAATTCTTCTTTATAAATTCGTTTTAAAATTCATTTCTATTCAATTCGAATTTCAATTCAATTTGAATTCATTTCAATTCGCTTTCAATTTCATTTGAATTCGTTTTCAATTCAATTCATTTCGAAATCGTTTTCAATTCAATTCATTTCGAAATCGTTTTCAATTCATTTCATAATCGTTTTCAATTCAATTCATTTCGAAATATTTTCAATTCAATTCATTTCGAAATCGTTTTCAATTCAATTCATTTCGAAATCGTTTTCAATTCATTTCGAAATCGTTTTCAATTCAATTCATTTCGAAATCGTTTTCAATTCAATTCATTTCGAAATCGTTTTCAATTCAATTCATTTCGAAATCGTTTTCAATTCAATTCATTTCGAAATCGTTTTCAATTCAATTCATTTCGAAATATTTTCAATTCAATTCATTTCGAAATATTTGATTTCAAAATTACTTTTCAATATCCATTTCAAAATGAATAAAATCGATAAAAATATCGTTCACAGTCAAAATGGCGCATCTAATCAACACGGCTTCATATATTTCCATTTTCAAATATTCTATTTCAAATATTTCTATTATTAAAATATTTCGTTCAACACATGACCAATCTCAATGAATGAGTACTGTCAACACATGAACTTTTATTTTATAATATTCTTTATTTTTCAAATTGGAATGAGGCCCAATCAATTACCATATAAAGTTAATTATATGGATTTTCATACAACACATGTATATCATAGCATTGAAAAATAATCAACCATCAACCAAAGTGCACTACACTGTATAAGCATCAAATATAGATATTCAACGCTTATAACAGCCTGTCAATCAATCGATCGACATATTAATCAATCAGGATGAGTGAACTTCAAATTTCATCCCAACACCCGTGTGGGGTTTCAAACAATCAAACGCATATTTTATTTGTGCAGTTGGGCGATGTGTAAAATTTATCGTCCCAATCAATGTCATTCAAATAGGTGTACATAAACAAACCGTCCGGTTTATAAATGAATATTTTATTTTATTCACTTCACGTTAAAAATTATATTTTTAACGATAAAACATTTTATTTCAACCTATGAATTTCTATTCAATTCATTCTTTAAATAAAATGTTATTTTTATTTTTCTAACATATTTTAGAAAATTTCGGCGGCATAACGGCACGATACTAGAAACGGGACAAGGCCTAGCCTTATCCCCGGTCTAGTGAAGGCCCACGCCATTCACACATCAATCAAATCACTTTCGTTATGCAAACTACAAAATTTGGGGTAAGAATCTAACCTAGTCTTACTCCTTCGCCTTATAACGGCGCACGTCTAATCCTAACCAATTTATCGATTCGATTTTTCACACCACAAACCACATTCAAACCAATATCTCAATCAATCACCAAACATCCAAACAAACAAGTCCATGGTATGTGGACGGGTGTCGGGTGCTTCTAATAAGCACCGTCTGCATCCTAGTATATATATATATCTAGAAAAAGAGAATTAAGAGTGAGAAGTTCTCACATTTAGCTATCCTAGCTCCACGGCCCTTCTAATGCAGGAAACCTTCGCCAACTCGCCTTTTTGTCGCTTTCGTTGTCCGCTTTCACTACATATGTAAAAATCGAATTTTTACTTCGCTATTCAATATATAATAATCATATTATTATTTTTTTTTTCTCGAAGTTCAATATATAAAAATCCTATTTTTAACTCGAAGTTCAATATATAAAAATTCTATTTTTAACTCGAAGTTCAATATATAAAAATTCTATTTTTAACTCGAAGTTCAATATATAAAAATTCTATTTTTAACTCGAAGTTCAATATATAAAAATTCTATTTTTAACTCGAAGTTCAATATATAAAAATTCTATTTTTAACTCGAAGTTCAATATATAAAAATCATATTTTTAACTCGAAGTTCAATATATAAAAATTCTATTTTTAACTCGAAGTTCAATATATAAAAATCATATTTTTAACTCGAAGTTCAATATATAAAAATTCTATTTTTAACTCGAAGTTCAATATATAAAAATTCTATTTTTAACTCGAAGTTCAATATATAAAAATTCTATTTTTAACTCGAAGTTCAATATATAAAAATTCTATTTTTAACTCGAAGTTCAATATATAAAAATTCTATTTTTAACTCGAAGTTCAATATATAAAAATCATATTTTTAACTCGAAGTTCAATATATAAAAATTCTATTTTTAACTCGAAGTTCAATATATAAAAATCATATTTTTATGCCGAAGTTCAATATATAAAAATCATATTTTTATGCCGAAGTTCAATATATAAAAATCATATTTTTATGCTTTAAAAATCAATTCTTTTTCCTTTTTAAAAATCAAATCTGTTACTTTTTAAAAAAATCAAACCTGTTACTTTTTTTTTAAAATCAAATCTGTTTCTTTTTTTTTTTTTTTTTTATCAAATTAAAAACAGTTTTCTAACTAAAATAAAAACAGTTTTCTAACTGTAAAAAAAATTCAGTTTTTAAATTCTAAAACAAAGAAACAGTTTTTAAAATTCTTAAAAAAAATGCAGTTTTGCTCTTTTAAAAAAAAACAGTTTTAAAAACCTTTTTCAAAATTAGAATTACAGAATTGAAAAATAAAAATAAAATAAAGTAAAGTAGAAAAGAAAAAAAAAACTTACTGCCGAAGAAACAGGGGGGGGTCTTCACTGCGTCGGAGGGTTTCGAGGTATGGACGGCGGCTTCATCGTCGTCAGCGAGGGGGAGGGCTTCGTCGGTGATGTCTCGAAGGGGGGGGGGGCTGGCGAATTGAAGGAGGAGGAGGGCGGTGGCTTCCAGGGGTCTCGAACGGGGTGGCGCTGCTTCGGGATGAGGCGGCTTCGGGTTGTCGTTCGGTGGGAGGAGGATGAACGGAGGGCGGCTTCCAGGGTTTTGGCGGCGGCGATGGTTCGATTGCGGTTTTTCTCTTTTTTTTTTTTTTTTTTTTTTTATCTGATGGATGAATCAGGTTTTGGGGAAATAGGGGGGGCCAGAGTCAAAAGGAGGGAGTTATTATATTTTTTTTTTTTTTTTTTTTATTTAATTATTTTATTTTCGAAGAAGTTGACTTTTCACACATGACCTCTAAACGAGGCCCACCGCCTGTCGTCCATAGCGTTTCACCCCCATTCCGAACACAATGGGATATGCCACGCAAGCTGATTCGGCTGTTACAATCAGTTTCCGTTAAATTTACATTTAAATCTCTATATTGAATTTTAAACGTACATTTCAAATTACCGGGGTCACATACTAACTAGAAAAATTCCAGAAAAATATTTTCTAGCTTCGTATTGACGATACGGTCCTAACAAAACTAGTTTCGTCGAATTCTGAGACCGTTGGAAAAATGGCCATTTTCCAGTCGATTGAAATCAACTGAAACTGGTCAAACGCGTTTTCCTTTGCCACGCTCACATATTGATTCGAAAAATTATGAAATTTGAAACCTAGTAATAATTCGACATCACGGACCCAACAAAAGTGGTTTCGTCGAAATCCGAGGTCATTTGCAAAATGTCCATTTTTAAGGGCCTGAATTCCATAGCGACTATTCAGAATTTTCAACTGGACATATCTTTTGATTCCTGATATGAAATCTTGATTTTTCGGATTCGTTAGAAAGATATTCACTATTAGATTCCATTATTTTTGGTTTCACTAAAATCCGGATTGTTTTGCACCCGGTACATTCAATTGAAGTTTGAAATCGAATTATCGAACTACCGCGCCATTTTCAATTCCTTTTAATTATATATAATTATTATATATTCTAACGACGACGTATATAATATATACGTTCTAATTCTATTCAAAATAAATTTCACGTCGATATTATTTAAAATAATTCATTTCAAATAATTAAAATTCGCTAATATTGCCAAAATAAAAATTTTAAACTGGCCCAGATTTTACGGGTTGTTACAATCTCCCCCACTTAAAACTTTTCGTCCCCGAAAAGGAACAAAGTCGAAAGTGGTTTGATTAATCAACTCTACGCTCGATCTGGCTTCCATTCTCCAACTCTTTAGTTTCTGAGAATTTTCAAAACTTCAAAAATTTGGCTAACTCCCGAAATTTTTGAAAAATTTCGCCATAACCTCCCCTGCAATGGGAGCATCGGGGAATTTCAAATAGCTTCCCCGGTCCTTCAGATCTTAAAAAAAGAAAAAGAAAAAGCCAAGCGGCTAGCCAATAGGCTCACAAAATCATCATCACCCAAACAAAACAGGAAATTATGTAGTAAACATGTACCTATTTGTCGGGCAAACAAATTTTATTCTCTGGCTCTAGCCTCCTTGCTATGACCTGTTCAAAAGATATACATGTATGCAAGCAAATGCAACCAAACTTCAATACAATTCAATATTTGATTCAATTAGGCTAAATGGTTCAAAATTAGCAAACAACTAAACAAACAACACAAACATCAATCAATTAGTGAATTAGAGTTTCAAATTCATAATTTTGATACATATACAAAAATCATGTTTTTGATACCAAATCACAACAATAGGCCCTATCTAATTTTGGTTCTCACACCAGTCTAATGGAAATATATAGATATCACACATTCGAAACACGAATATAAATACTAATGATGTGGCCACATCATCAGAATTATCCCCGGGTGTCTAGAATGTGACTCTATATCTATCCAATATATTAAAATTTCAAATACACGCGGATCAGACGTATACGCAAAATCTATATATATTGGATTGTCCACATCAATATAAATAGGTAATCAAATACGAATAATTGATTTAAATTTTCAAAACAAAAATTTGTTTTCACTTTCAAAAATATACTCTTCACACTCGTTCTAGGATACTACTGATCCCATCTCTAACGAGTCATTCCCGTTGGATTTTACTAATCCAATATCTGATGTATTCTTTCGTATGGTTCTAATGTGTCTTGTTCTCTAGCTTTGTAAACCAAAGCTCTGATACCAACTGTGAAGACCCGTAACTTCCCCGTAAAGGAAAGTGTCGGATAGTTCGAGAACAAACCACAACAGAACGCATACAGAAGAACATTTCACTATATATTACAACAGTGCATCAGATTACAAGAATATACAGAGTATAAATGAATATTACACAGAAATATCAGAGATTCAAATTACATTTAAATACATAGCAGCGGAAAATAATACAAAGCTCAACTAGAAGAGATATACGGATACAAAGCTTTCCGGATATCGTTCCAGCTGTAAACCAGGATCCTGTGAATATAAATCTGCAAAACCAAAACTACTAGCTGCCCGTGTCGAAAATAAGGGCACCCAGAGTTTAGGTTAAAACAATAAACTCCAGGTCAGTCATGTGACTGGTGTGAGAACTAAAACAGTTATTAATCTTTGTCTTTAAAGTTCGGTAAATCAAGGGACCACGCCGTATAACACGGAACGGGTTTCCTCCCAAGAATACCAGTGCATAACCAAACAGCGCAATGCTAAATAAAGAAAAATGAAGCTGTTATAAGACCCAGGTCCTATCACACAATGCAACGCAAGCCGGGGGATAGGGTTTTCCCTTATAACAGCCAAAGGATGCTTGATACGTTTAAAACAAATCATTTGATACTACTATAAGTGCATAGTGTATAAAACAACTTCAAATCATAAGTATCAATCGTAGACGACATGAGCGTCCCATGCCACTATGTCGCCATATATAGGTTTACAAATAAAACCGCAGAGTCGCGTATTTGGAAATTGGATTTCCATCTATGAACCGAGGCAAAAGATAGTCCTCCATCGATTCGAGACGCTCTAGCCCGCCCCTCAGGAACAGCCGCAACTGCCCCTTGGATCGTCAGGGCCGGTCCACACGGAGTGGATTATTATGCCTGAACAATACGTCTCCCCACCCTATGGGGTGTAAGTCTGGTCCGTCAGCCGACCAGAATGCATTCGGCCGAAACCGATATAACCGAGGCGCCTCGCAACCGCAACAACCACATAAGTCAAACTCGTCAGGGCGTGTAAAACCACTGACGCCACTTCTAGCTAGAAAGAAACGCAAGTCCTCCCTGATGTCCTCTCCCGTTTTTGGTTCATACCGGGTGCGAAACTCGCGAAGTAAACGTTACACAAAGCTACGCCACAAAGGCCGTGCTTTGATCATCACCACAAGACTTTGCTTTTCAACAGAAGCCTTGATCATTTGCATCTTAGCATGCCACACAGGCAAACCACTCTATGCAACCGATATCAGTCACACAGAATGAAATCCAATGTCAGACACACAGTCCATTTACAAGTCCGTTCTGGGCCTGAACGAAACCGGAGGCACCTAGTACCCCGCATATCCATCGATCTCCAAGTACGTCTGGACGATCACTAACTGTTTCCATCTTCTTGGGTGTACAGCCCAATCAAGATCATCAGTTATCACCCAAACGACGTGAAGACCTCCGGTCTTCGACCATCGTCTTCATCTTCGACTTATCGTCGCATCAGTTATTCAGAATGGGATAAACCCGATCTTTCCGAATAACTCGCGTATATTTTAAATAAGTGTTACACAAACACAACATACGCCTCATTCCAATTCATTAGTCACTAACCGTAAATTAATCAAGAGAATAATTCCCCAAATATTAACCCCGAAGGCCGAAACCAACATCAGATCAATATCCAGAAAACCATTCTGCTTGGCTAACCGACAGTTAGTTTCTAAATTTCACGTTCAAATCTAATTAAAGATTTAACTATCGCCTGGAGCAAAACTGGTGATGCTCCATTCTCGATCTTTTCAATCTAATTAAAGATTCATTAAAACTCCACTTAGTTTTAATCATTATCTGGGTTAAAGAATCAGTGTCATTTAAAACACGATTCACGATAAACCCAAAATCACATTCCATTAATTATCGGGTTAAAGAACAAGTGTTATTTAAAACACTGTTCACGATAAACCCAAAAATCAATATCAATTCAATTCCAATTAAATATTATTTAATTGGTACACTTCATTAAATCTAAATAAAAAGATTTAATCCTTTCTCAACTGGGTTCAAGAACAGTGTTAATGAAGACACCATTCACGACAAACCCAAATCACATTCATCAATTATCGGGTTAAAGAACAAGTGTTATTTAAAACACTGTTCACGATAAACCCAAAAATCAATATCAATTCTATTCCAATTAAATGTTATTTAATTGGTACACTTCATTAAATCTGAATAAAAAGATTTAATCTTTTCTCAACTGGGTTCAAGAACAGTGTTAGTGAAGACACCATTCACGACAAACCCAAATCACATTCGATATTCAATACAAGGCTCTGAATAGAAAATATATCGGCTTATATTCAATATCGAATTCTACGACTAACAAATGTCGTATTGGAAATAGCGATATATGTATATATCTTTCAAATTTCCATATCAACATCCGTATAATCACGAATTCCAACATCGAAATATTCCGAAGACAATTTCGATTCAATTCCACTCCAATGCAATCATTGGATATTCTGGTTATTTTTAAAACCATTTCAAATTCAATTTATTTATTTAAAAATAAATAGAATTATAATTCTAGTTCAAAACTAGTTCATTTCGATAAAAATCTATTTTTATCTTTTCAAATATGGAGTTTTTCATCCCAATTCTTTCTAAATCATTTCTTATGATTTTACACAAATTATTACTATTTTTAATAATTTTATCAAGGCCCGTACAGTCGATTTCCATCAATGGCCATCGAACTGCACTTACAGCGACCTTTTTCGAATTTGATTTGGACATAATTCCAAATCCAGCCGTTAGATTTCAAATTTCTAATTTTCATTAGAAAGCTCTTTTCGATACGAACCCAACGGTTCCGGTTTTAGGAGAATCCGACGGTCGGATCTCCCGTAATGTCCGTTTGAAATAAATGGTCGAAATTCGCGAACTGCCGCGGCGCGGCGCGTTCTATTCAGGCCATTATATTATATATATAATATATATAATATATATTTCGTCGATTTCTATTTAAAACGAATTATATAAATAGTTTTAAATTCGTTTCAAATTCTATTTCAACTTCTATTTCAATTCAAAGCAAAATTGAATTCTTCTTTATAAATTCGTTTTAAAATTCATTTCTATTCAATTCGAATTTCAATTCAATTTGAATTCATTTCAATTCGCTTTCAATTTCATTTGAATTCGTTTTCAATTCAATTCATTTCGAAATCGTTTTCAATTCAATTCATTTCGAAATCGTTTTCAATTCATTTCATAATCGTTTTCAATTCAATTCATTTCGAAATATTTTCAATTCAATTCATTTCGAAATCGTTTTCAATTCAATTCATTTCGAAATCGTTTTCAATTCATTTCGAAATCGTTTTCAATTCAATTCATTTCGAAATCGTTTTCAATTCAATTCATTTCGAAATCGTTTTCAATTCAATTCATTTCGAAATCGTTTTCAATTCAATTCATTTCGAAATCGTTTTCAATTCAATTCATTTCGAAATATTTTCAATTCAATTCATTTCGAAATATTTGATTTCAAAATTACTTTTCAATATCCATTTCAAAATGAATAAAATCGATAAAAATATCGTTCACGTCAAAATGGCGCATCTAATCAACACGGCTTCATATATTTCCATTTTCAAATATTCTATTTCAAATATTTCTATTATTAAAATATTTCGTTCAACACATGACCAATCTCAATGAATGAGTACTGTCAACACATGAACTTTTATTTTATAATATTCTTTATTTTTCAAATTGGAATGAGGCCCAATCAATTACCATATAAAGTTAATTATATGGATTTTCATACAACACATGTATATCATAGCATTGAAAAATAATCAACCATCAACCAAAGTGCACTACACTGTATAAGCATCAAATATAGATATTCAACGCTTATAACAGCCTGTCAATCGATCGATCGACATATTAATCAATCAGGATGAGTGAACTTCAAATTTCATCCCAACACCCGTGTGGGGTTTCAAACAATCAAACGCATATTTTATTTGTGCAGTTGGGCGATGTGTAAAATTTATCGTCCCAATCAATGTCATTCAAATAGGTGTACATAAACAAACCGTCCGGTTTATAAATGAATATTTTATTTTATTCACTTCACGTTAAAAATTATATTTTTAACGATAAAACATTTTATTTCAACCTATGAATTTCTATTCAATTCATTCTTTAAATAAAATGTTATTTTTATTTTTCTAACATATTTTAGAAAATTTCGGCGGCATAACGGCACGATACTAGAAACGGGACAAGGCCTAGCCTTATCCCCGGTCTAGTGAAGGCCCACGCCATTCACACATCAATCAAATCACTTTCGTTATGCAAACTACAAAATTTGGGGTAAGAATCTAACCTAGTCTTACTCCTTCGCCTTATAACGGCGCACGTCTAATCCTAACCAATTTATCGATTCGATTTTTCACACCACAAACCACATTCAAACCAATATCTCAATCAATCACCAAACATCCAAACAAACAAGTCCATGGTATGTGGACGGGTGTCGGGTGCTTCTAATAAGCACCGTCTGCATCCTAGTATATATATATATCTAGAAAAAGAGAATTAAGAGTGAGAAGTTCTCACATTTAGCTATCCTAGCTCCACGGCCCTTCTAATGCAGGAAACCTTCGCCAACTCGCCTTTTTGTCGCTTTCGTTGTCCGCTTTCACTACATATGTAAAAATCGAATTTTTACTTCGCTATTCAATATATAATAATCATATTATTATTTTTTTTTTCTCGAAGTTCAATATATAAAAATCCTATTTTTAACTCGAAGTTCAATATATAAAAATTCTATTTTTAACTCGAAGTTCAATATATAAAAATTCTATTTTTAACTCGAAGTTCAATATATAAAAATTCTATTTTTAACTCGAAGTTCAATATATAAAAATTCTATTTTTAACTCGAAGTTCAATATATAAAAATTCTATTTTTAACTCGAAGTTCAATATATAAAAATCATATTTTTAACTCGAAGTTCAATATATAAAAATTCTATTTTTAACTCGAAGTTCAATATATAAAAATCATATTTTTAACTCGAAGTTCAATATATAAAAATTCTATTTTTAACTCGAAGTTCAATATATAAAAATTCTATTTTTAACTCGAAGTTCAATATATAAAAATTCTATTTTTAACTCGAAGTTCAATATATAAAAATTCTATTTTTAACTCGAAGTTCAATATATAAAAATTCTATTTTTAACTCGAAGTTCAATATATAAAAATCATATTTTTAACTCGAAGTTCAATATATAAAAATTCTATTTTTAACTCGAAGTTCAATATATAAAAATCATATTTTTATGCCGAAGTTCAATATATAAAAATCATATTTTTATGCCGAAGTTCAATATATAAAAATCATATTTTTATGCTTTAAAAATCAATTCTTTTTCCTTTTTAAAAATCAAATCTGTTACTTTTTAAAAAAATCAAACCTGTTACTTTTTTTTTAAAATCAAATCTGTTTCTTTTTTTTTTTTTTTTTTATCAAATTAAAAACAGTTTTCTAACTAAAATAAAAACAGTTTTCTAACTGTAAAAAAAATTCAGTTTTTAAATTCTAAAACAAAGAAACAGTTTTTAAAATTCTTAAAAAAAATGCAGTTTTGCTCTTTTAAAAAAAAACAGTTTTAAAAACCTTTTTCAAAATTAGAATTACAGAATTGAAAAATAAAAATAAAATAAAGTAAAGTAGAAAAGAAAAAAAAAACTTACTGCCGAAGAAACAGGGGGGGGTCTTCACTGCGTCGGAGGGTTTCGAGGTATGGACGGCGGCTTCATCGTCGTCAGCGAGGGGGAGGGCTTCGTCGGTGATGTCTCGAAGGGGGGGGGGGCTGGCGAATTGAAGGAGGAGGAGGGCGGTGGCTTCCAGGGGTCTCGAACGGGGTGGCGCTGCTTCGGGATGAGGCGGCTTCGGGTTGTCGTTCGGTGGGAGGAGGATGAACGGAGGGCGGCTTCCAGGGTTTTGGCGGCGGCGATGGTTCGATTGCGGTTTTTCTCTTTTTTTTTTTTTTTTTTTTTTTATCTGATGGATGAATCAGGTTTTGGGGAAATAGGGGGGGCCAGAGTCAAAAGGAGGGAGTTATTATATTTTTTTTTTTTTTTTTTTATTTAATTATTTTATTTTCGAAGAAGTTGACTTTTCACACATGACCTCTAAACGAGGCCCACCGCCTGTCGTCCATAGCGTTTCACCCCCATTCCGAACACAATGGGATATGCCACGCAAGCTGATTCGGCTGTTACAATCAGTTTCCGTTAAATTTACATTTAAATCTCTATATTGAATTTTAAACGTACATTTCAAATTACCGGGGTCACATACTAACTAGAAAAATTCCAGAAAAATATTTTCTAGCTTCGTATTGACGATACGGTCCTAACAAAACTAGTTTCGTCGAATTCTGAGACCGTTGGAAAAATGGCCATTTTCCAGTCGATTGAAATCAACTGAAACTGGTCAAACGCGTTTTCCTTTGCCACGCTCACATATTGATTCGAAAAATTATGAAATTTGAAACCTAGTAATAATTCGACATCACGGACCCAACAAAAGTGGTTTCGTCGAAATCCGAGGTCATTTGCAAAATGTCCATTTTTAAGGGCCTGAATTCCATAGCGACTATTCAGAATTTTCAACTGGACATATCTTTTGATTCCTGATATGAAATCTTGATTTTTCGGATTCGTTAGAAAGATATTCACTATTAGATTCCATTATTTTTGGTTTCACTAAAATCCGGATTGTTTTGCACCCGGTACATTCAATTGAAGTTTGAAATCGAATTATCGAACTACCGCGCCATTTTCAATTCCTTTTAATTATATATAATTATTATATATTCTAACGACGACGTATATAATATATACGTTCTAATTCTATTCAAAATAAATTTCACGTCGATATTATTTAAAATAATTCATTTCAAATAATTAAAATTCGCTAATATTGCCAAAATAAAAATTTTAAACTGGCCCAGATTTTACGGGTTGTTACATAGAGTGACATCTGCGATATCGCAGGAACAAATAATATATATCCATCGACCAACGGTTGGAAAACAAAAATCAAAACCCAAAATTTTATATTTCGCGTAGGCGTACCTTTTCGAGCGTTATTGAGCATATTTGATCAACGTATATGCGATTTACTCAATCAATATCAACTTGCTCAACCATCTGGCATCTGTACTCAACTCAATTCACATATCAGTAACAGATATATGAAATTCTGAGACAATATTCCACTAATCAACTGGTATCAAATTCAAAATCAAACATATAGCCTCAATTCATTATCAAATATAGGGTTAACTTATTAATTTAAAATCATAAGCAGTTCCAGCCCAATTTTATATTATACAGGAATTTATTCTTTAGTTTATAATTTATTTAACTCCATTAAATTATTGATTATCTCCATTCAAACAACCCATCATCCAATAACAAACCAATCACAAACAACAACCAATACACAACCACATCAACCAAATCAATTGAAATAAATTCAATATTAATATTTTACTTTGGTTTCTCAAATTTATTATTATTTATTCATTAAATTTCCAATTTCTTTAATTTAATTTCAATATCGTTCTTCATTTAATTCCACTTAACAAAGTTAAGTTCCAATTCAATTTCTAATCCAGTTTGAATGTCATTCAAATCAATCAAACACAGTAATATCTCAATAATTTATAAAATTATTTCCTTTATATACAAAAATATAATTTGGGTAAAATTATTTCATTTACCCTTTTTCAAAACAATATTTAATCCATTGACAGTTCAATGCTTCTCAACAATTGAACCGATCAACAACACAATACAAATCATTTGTATATAAAATTTACAAATACGCTCTCATATATACACTCAACCTCGATCTAGGGTATTACTGACCCTATCTCTATCGAGTTATGCCATAGAGCCAAGGTTATTTCTAAACCAATAGCTCTGATACCACTGTAACGACCCAGCGATTTCCGGCCCCGAAAATCGACATAAATACCTTTATCGTAACTCATGTCGATCCTCCAAGCACCGAAAACACTGGAGCATTTAGAAAGAAATTAGAGGATGAGATAAGAAAGAAAGAAATATTAGAATAGAAGAAGAAGAACCAACACAGAGTCTCACATCGCAGTGGAACAAAACATAATACAAAAATAATTTTTATTGAGAGCTTTTGAAAATACTTACAATATCAGAGTACAACACACATCTGGACAGTTTTGATAATCTGTCCTCATATATATATAATCACACAGCGGAATATCATTCATTTGAACATCTTCAGCTCGTCTCTGGACTTCTCAGTACCTGATAACCTAAACCTGTACACCTCGGCCTAACCCGAGCATTTACAAAACACCGGGTCAGTCTGGCGAACCAAAGTGAGAAAAACTCGCACAGCATTAAGGTATCACACAACTTGATTTTAACGTTAAAATCCTTTCGAAAGAAAAAGATAATCGTAAGACCGATCCACACATAAACACAGACTATTTTTACCTTACGATAACCCAAAACATCCTTTGAAATCATATATTGATCTGATATTATGATAATGTCTAGATACAAATAATTAGAAAATCTAAGGGAACGCTTGCATCTCAAGCTCCCCGTATATAGTATACAATCGGAAACCGCGGGTGCTTATTGGATATTGGATTTCCAACTTGACAAGGTATGGGACTACCTTCCGCACGTGTATCTCTAGAGACGAATACACAGGGTTCAACAAGAACGTCTTGCCACCCGACCCTCACATGACCGACCACTCATTTCGCTTGAGTGTATCGAATGTATATCACCAACGGTTGGACTCAAACCACCGTTTCCCGAAAAGGGACAGCATCGAACATAGATTAAAGAAGCAAAAGGAATTTCTCTAGATAGGTGATTATACACCCTAATGGGAGCGACCCACATAGCCATGCTGCCGGCCTGATTTCTGTCATTTCCCCGTTTGATGAGGCGTGAGGTCAGAACACATCTGGTCATCATACACTTTGAATGCCACATCGTCAGATCCGCCAGATCACACTGATTGACGTCCACAAAAATACTCTAGTTTATTTGGCTAGAGAATAACCACTTCTCCGCCATCAACCATGGTACGTTTTGGAGAAATCAACGCATGTAATTCCTTTGGAAATACTCTGTCAGACATCCCGCCATACAAGTCATCCAGGAACAGGATGAACCGAAGGTACTCTCCTACTACATCCAATATAGGAATCACCCCCATGGTTCAGTAGCGAGAAGTGCTTGCAATCCGTAGATTTCAACCACGATAGAACCATAGTTTATCTCTGGGAGCTAACCAGAGATTATTAGCTGTTCTTCTGTTTAATGAAGATCCACGGTCTTCAATGCTCCATCTCGATCATCTTCTGATATCTTTATGTATTTGTTGGTCGGAATGGTTTTCGAAAATAAGTTCGATCCCGATCTTTCCAAACCAACAATCGTATTGGACAGATTTGATAGTCGGTGATTTAACTATCAAAATAATCAGTGTTTCAATCATGACAACCCAATGAGTTTACTGGTTCAGTATTCGGTCTCACCTGGACTTTTAATTAAAACGAATATAGATTTAAACTCTTAAATATTTTGATACTAAAAATATAGTTTCCCACTTCTTATTTAACATGAGATTCTTCTCTAAACCAATTTATACTTAATGAGATCCTATATCAAATTCAATTTTCTATTTTCACATTCAAATCATTAGCCATGTTATTACAATATTGGGAAATCACTTTAACTTATTACTCATAAAACGACGTTACGAAATATCATCTATTCATTACTTGAAAACAAAATTCCATGCTTATTATTATAGAATAAAACTTATCTTTTACCTTTCCTTTTTAATCTCGACAATATCGTTATTATTCACGCAGCGCTTTTTATTTCCCCTTTCCACTTTGGAATCCTCTTTGTATATATTTCCAATCCTCATTACACATCGCATTATTATTTCTCTAATGGAAATAATAAACTATTATTAACTCCTTTTAGCATTACCAACTCATATCCTCCTCAGATAGTTCTGATGTCGTTCAAGTTAGGGTATTTTAGTTACCTCTCAGACCTTGACCAACAACGTTCATATCTTCGGAT
Source organism: Allium sativum (assembly GCA_030737875.1). NCBI lineage: Eukaryota > Viridiplantae > Streptophyta > Magnoliopsida > Asparagales > Amaryllidaceae > Allium > Allium sativum. Next base: position 293,633,355 of record CM060916.1, on the reverse strand, counting down.
AGATACAAGTTGTAATCCAAAACTCAATAATTCATTCTAAATTAATTCAAATTCCATTTGGCGATTTAATTCAAGGTATGGTTTAAAAAGCCTTCTGACTTCTTGAAAACCTCTTTCTGGAATATAACCATTATTCTTAATTCAAATATCAACACTTCTTTATAAAACACCACTTTTTAACCTTTTCCCTTTTTAAACCATTTCATTTAAAAGCTAGATTTGGTTATATAACCTGATGACCCCCTTCTCTATCCAAATTCACTCTTTCAAATCTCCTTTCAATCTTTTCATCATTTCCTGCTAGAAATCCTTATTTCAATTCCAATTGTACTAAATCTCATCTCTTAAGTAACGTTAATTTAGAATTTACGATATAATACCTCAAACCCCTTTTTATAACTTTGGTTTATTTAAAAACCCTTTTATCCTAAATCTTTTTTTCCTTAATTCAGTTACTTAGGTATCATTTATTTAAACAGAACCTGTTCATGAACTCTTCTCACCATTCAATTGCCTTTATAAAATCAATTTACAATTTATTATTAAAATAAATATTTATTTCCTTTTTATAAACTTTTATTCGGAATATATATCTCAAAATTCATCTTTAACTATAAAATAAATTTTATAACTTCGGCTATATCGATTTACCGGTAAATCGATATAAATAAAACAATTTACTTTCAGGCCATTTATTGTCGATTACTCAACCAATACTACCCATTGGTTAAACACAACACAGGTTGATTTTTCAGTCAATGGTCACTACCAAAATCAATTACCCAATCATGACAGTTCATATACGATAATACGAAAATAAATAATATATTTGAGGAATCCTGTTGGATTCCTCCAACCTGTTCTTCTCTGCATACAAAACGATTATCACCAACCAGATCATTCAATTCAAACAGTTCAAATAGATCAAACAATTCAAACCATCAAACACGTTTATTCTATAAACGTGACCATCAAGGTGAGTTACCTTTATTGGAACCAATCGTTAAAATAACGATTTGGTATTTCACTTAAATTAAATAACGGTTTAATTTTCATCAGTTAAATCAGCAAATAAATGTATAACTAGCAAACAGTCAACCATTGGCAAGTAGAGCACACAAAATAAAAACCCAATTTATATAAAATATAAATGGGAAAACTGAGTGAGTTTAACTCACCTTGGATCCCATTCGTCGTTGAAACGGTTAGTCTTACATGGTTCCCGCAGCGTTCATCTCCGTCTGTTTCAAATCCCAAAATTTCACGTCCATCGATACAGGTTCAACACCCTTGGTTTGGTCTGATTCTGTGTATGTATGACACAGTTATAAATTTAAATGTGGTATTCACTAAACTATTAAACCGAAAAATATAATTATAATAACTATTTACTTTAATCCTTATGTTAGTGATGACCCTTTATTAAAATAGATTATGCTCGTTGGAACATGTATAGATTATAAGATAATAATGTTGCCGAGCATGTACTGGCCCCATCTATTACATAAGGTTCTTGTTTTTATTATGTTTCCAACCGCCATTCTTGAGTCCAGAAACTGAAAATAACTTCTACTTTTGTGAGCATGGATGGACATTTGTTTGGATTAGAGTATGTTTAGACATGTACATTCCAATTCACGTCATAAAGTTGGATTCATTTTAAGTTTAAAACCAACTAAATTATCATACAATAACCCGTGTTCTTATATAATATATAACCGGTAGACTTAGATTTAATTTCCTTCCGCACGTTCTACAAACAGCCGATATATGTATATAATTATACTATAACTAAATCCCGTGTTATGTTAATTAACAACGATTAGGAATATCAAACCGCAATTAAGAAGGGCAAAACATGAATTTGACATATTGAATATATTACTGTTCACCTTCTATTTCTTCAGCTGCGTTGCACCATCAGCCCACGTTTTGCTCAACTCGCCAAACTCGAAAACTACCCTGGAAACAACACTCGACCATCCCAAAAGCTGCTCGTCCCCTCACTTTCACGTCCCGCCTCTTCTTCCGTTTACCGCCACACATTTCATCCCATCAACAACGTGCAACTCCCCTCCGCCATCAAATCCGCTCCAACCCATTGCCCTTTCCTTTCCTCACGCAGCTGCTATTCTCCCCCACCGTGACTTTGCAACCGAGCTGCATCGTTGGCCTTATCTGGTTGCTTCACTAATGAAGTTTTTTGATTTGCTTTTGTGAAGGGCATGTGGGTTTTCATGAAGGAAGGCTGCGTTCGAATTAGTGGAGGGAGTTTGGGCTTTAAATAACAATGGGTTTGTGATTTCAGCTCGAGCAAAACTACCTATTTATAGAAGTGGAGCACGAAAGGGATTTGGACAACGTCTTTCACGCATAACTGTTACAGCATAGATAGAGGTTAGGCTTGCAACGTGTTGTCTTCTTTACAGCTTTCCATCATCGTTGATAGATAGATAGATTGAAGTGAAAATACAAATGGTTGTTGAGTTTTCATTTCGATTAGTGGTGATAGAGTGGACAGATGAAGACTGCAGCAAAATGTATAGGCTGCGTTGAATATGAATTTTCATGTGCGGTTCTTTAGCCTGTAGTCATAGGTTTGCATTGTATATTTATTTCCTATTTTAGGATAGCTGTAGTGTTGCAGTATGTTGAAATATGATAGGATGATGGCATGTACATTGTTCAGCTGCGATTGGTGAGCACATGCATATTTACAATTGCTCCGACAGGATTTGTATTTTAAAAGATTTGCGGGATTTTTGAAATCAACACGCACATATTTAGATAGATTTCCCAAGATTTTTATTATTTTACTATTAAATGATACTTCTTCATGAATTAACACACAGAAACTATCACAAACGACTTCTGTTTACTGATAAAAAGCTAATCTTGGTGTAAAAAGGTATTCCGGATCCAATGGGACAAGTTTCGTCGAAATCCGAGGTCGTATGAAAAAATTTCCTTTATAAAACCAGAAATAAACACGCGTTTTATTTTCTTATGATCCCCAGATAAATTGAATCAACTTGAAACCTTGCAATCCTATAATAATTTTTCAATACGAACCCAACGGCACTAGTTTCGTCGCATTCTGAGACTGTTTCCCCGGTAGGCTATTTTTACGCACACCGCAATGCCATTTCTGACACCAAATTACACGATCTCCAAAAATAACAAACTATATACCTATCCTGACTCTAATCGATGATATGAACTCAACGGAATTGGCTTCACGGCTTAATTCGGTCGTCTGTTCAAGTTACACTCGAATATCCCTTTATTATATTAATTACGCGCTATAGAAATTGAACGGGCGTTTGTGGCTGCCGTGGTCACATACGACATCGGTTTGCCACGCCATTCAACATTGTACAATAATTTAACGATACGGTTTTAATCAAACTAGTTTCGTCGAAAACAGAGACCGTTTGCAAAATGACCATTTTAAAGGCCGACAACGATTTCCATAGCGACTACTTCAAAATTTGATTTGGCCATAACTAACAATCTATAATACGGAATCTGAATTTTTCTCTTTCATATGAAAATGATCATCGATACGGTACCAACGTTTCTCGTTTCACAGAAATTCGACTTATATCAGATTCTGTATATCCATTTGAAGTTCAAAACTCCAAATTACGAACTGCACACCGTTTTCAAGCTCAATTTATATTATATATGAATATATATATCGTTCAACTTCGTTTTAAATAGCGATTTATATATTAAAATCCATTTATATTTCAAATAAAATATTTAAAACCAATTTAAATATTCAGATTCAAATGGTCGAAAAACACGGGTCGTTACATTCTTCCCCCCTTAAAAATAATTTCGTCCTCGAAATTGCTATGGTAAGAAAGAACGTTGCAAATCCATTAATTTCTAAATCCATTTTATTTTAAATCAAAATCATTTTATTACAAAAATTTTCAAAAATATCGAAAATGGGTCAAACATAAAGTATGGAGAGTCCAGTTACTTTTGGCATATAAATAAGTAAAAGTACTATGACAGACTTATAAAGTGGATAAGAAAGATAACATCATAAAAGGCAGGTATGGCAAGGTAAACAAGTCAAACGTGATAGAGTATATTGCGCTTCTCTAATGATTCCTCTGCACTGATACCAGTATAACCAGAATGAGATGATCCCAACAAATGTAAGATGGTAGAATTAGGTGTACTTCCAATGAGAGGTTTTCACCCCATATAATCAAAAGGCAGCCCAACATTCCGGAATCACCTCTAAGGGTAATAATGGGCTCCTAAACATATCGGAGACTAAATGTACCCTAATTACTACCCTAATCAATCGGCTCCCTACTCCGTAGATACCTGGTGCTGGCCCCATAGTAGGGTGTACCACTCCCTACAGTGGCAACCCTTCTTTTTCCGGATGTGCATAACCATATCTACTAGTGTCACGACATCTTATCTTCCTCTGTCCGGACCTTGCACATACATGACCCAGTCGGTACGCGCCTCCCACACCATCCCCCACTTTTGGATCTCTTACAATCAGCCCAGTAAGCGTTCCCTGACTCCGACCTAGTTCGGAGTACTTGTTTGATACCGGTATATGTGCTACTGACTGAAACAGGTCCCACACACAAGATGATGCAAGCTCTCCCCTTTGTCTTGCATCCCCACTAGGTTTTCCGCATGTTATGCTTACCTACTGGTGTCATTAAATTACATAACCCCAAAAGGTTAAGTTTATGGGCCTATATATATAAATATTACCCACCAACCCCAGATATACTTAACCCACCCGCTGTTTTAAACAAGTTTACTTAACCCCTATTCAGTTAACATGTTCATACATTCCCTATGGATTCAACTAGGTTAAGTATTCAACTTTACTGTCATATTAATTTATGGTTATAATGTGCTAGACCTCCCAAATTAAGCCTACCACTTGTGGATGCTGGATGTGCCAGTCAGTTCCGAGCAGTCTTCTTCCACAATTTGGACTTAACCTCGTGTCTTGGCATGTCTCGTGTTTGTGCACTTAGACCTCTCACATTAGATTCACCCCTTGCGGTCGCTGGATAAGCAGGGCGGTTCCGGGCAGACTTCCACCAAAAGTGTAATCTAACCTCGTGTCTAAGCGCAGTTACAGTTTCTAAATACTGTAATCCTAGGCGTTTCCATTATTAACCAATTTACCTATGTCGTTATAGGTTTTCATGCCACTTTTACCAAGTTATATTCATAATGAACCATATGTCCCAAATTAATATTATTATACTTTATTCGAGTTATGCCCAAATTCCCAATTACAAGTTATGCCCCAATTTAGCTTTTTCCCCTCGTTCCAAATCTAACGCATTCACATATTTCAGCGGCATGCCTAGGCTCGAAGGTAGCCTGGCTATATAAAAATAAAAGGGAAAAGATAGAAGGAATAGTACAGAGATGATCATACTAACATGATGGACATATAATGGCAAAAAAGGCATAAAACATATAGTGGCACAATGACAAGGTAGGCATATAAGAACAGATATAACGAACATATGATAATAAAACTGAATCTAACATGATAGGTACATGCATGATATGAACTAAACAATGATATAGATGTCCAACTAATCACAGATCTAATTTATCCATAAGCATAATAGAATAGGTATAAGGGGATCTAAACAGTGAATTAGATCTATAATTAAAGGCAGATCTGACATGATAAATAGGTATAGGTTCAGATCTAGTTCATAATCATGTCAGAATAAATAAGATAAACATGTTATAGCAGATCTGATATGATTCAAATGGTCACAGACATAGATCCAAGTTATAGTCATGTCAAGATTAACTTTTAATTATTTCTATCTGTTAACATAGACTCACCGTATCTGGATCTAGAAAAACAGAAGAATCGAATCACAGATCTCTAAGCTTGAATAACTTGATTGCAAAAGAAGAAAAAAGCTTGATTTGATCTGGGCAGAGGCAGCATCTAGTTCCCCATTATTTTTGGTGTAATGACCCGCAAATCCGCAACATCAGAGTTGACTATATACATCATACGTCCAACCCAAATATCATGAAAATACGAACATTTTTTTTTAGAAGAAAGAGGTAGAAGAAGAACAGAAATAACAACACAGAATCTCACATCGCAGCGGAACAAAATATAATATATCACATCTTTGAAATACAAAAGCTTAACTGTATAACATACACTTATCAGAGTACAACACTTACAACACAACGGAACAATACTATAACTAGATAACGCTGAAGCCTCCTGCTCCAAGCTCCTTTAGATGTATCTAAAAAATCCTGAACTACTTGACTGCCCGTACAAATTTAGGCACCCAAGAGTTTAGGTAGAACAAAACAAATAAACTCCGGGTCAGTCATGGGACTGGTATGAGTAAACAGTTTAAAACAGTTTCAGAAAACTAAATGATATCTCATAAGACCACGCCGTATAACACGGAACGGGTTTATCCCTTATGAGAATCCAAACACTTGATTTAACTTTCAAAATCCCTTTGAAAGGAACTATAATCTTTATATCAAAACTCTTTTTTGATATGATAATAGTGTCTAAATCAAGTAAATACAATCTAGTGGAACGTTTGCATCTCACGTTCCACATATATATACAAGTCATAAACCGCAAGCACGTATTGGGTAATTGATTTCCAACTATGACAAGGTATGGAACCACCTTCCGCTGGTATATCTCTAGAGGAGAATACACCGAATTCAACAAGAACATCTTGCAACTCAGCCACACATGACCGACCACTCATTTCGCTTGAGTGTATTGAATGTATATCACCAAAGGTTGGGATCAACAACCGTTTCCCGAATGGGACAGCATCGACAATAGATTTTTAGAAATAAATGAAACTTTAGATCAGGTGATTGTACACCCTAATAGGTGCGACCTACATAGTCATGCTGCTTGCCCGATTTTTGTCATTTACCGGTTGATGAGGCTAGAAGCTACGCTTTATCATCACACCAGATTTACTTCGAATGCCACATCGTCAAATCCATCAAATCACCGATTGACGTCCTCAACAGTACATTACGTGTTAGCTAAAAGAAGTTTCCTTCTCTGCTTCCACTCTTGGTACGGTTGAAGAAATCAATGTACGTGACCTTTCTGGAAATACTCTGTCAGACATTCATCCATACACGTCACCCAGGAACAGGATGAATCGAAGGCACAATTTCTATTAATAGAAAAAGTCCTTGCACTCTACTCCGTCTTCGATTATCTTTATATAATCTGATTCGCATGCTAGTGCCGATATGGAGTAGTTCTTCGGATAATAATCCAACCGGTCTGTCCATATTGAAAATGATGGTCAAAACTTTGATAGTCTGTGATTTAACTATCGAATAAAAACAAGTGTTTCGATAGTCGGTGATTTAACTATCGAATAAAACAAGTGTTCATCCAAACATCCAACAATCACTGAGCCTTTAATTAATATTCCATTAATTAAATCTCTTCTCTATTTCTTTATCAATATTTGTTAACCAAATATTTTCAATAACCATATTGGCCTTTTACGTTATTTGGAAAACATTTCCGAATATCGCCTTCCTTTATTCTCTAAACTTAGAAAATATCTTCTATTTATAATTGGAAAATATTCCAATTACTTATCTCTTTCCCAATCTCGTTTATTTCTATACTTAGGAAATATTCTTTATTTCTATTTCCAAGCTTACATTTTATTTGGGTTAAAACAGATGTTGTGTAAAACATTGTTACGACAACCCAAATACTATATTCAACTAACTCTTATCCAACATTGATCTTCGAGCCTGGAATCTTACTATTTATTTGTTAATAATGAAATCGATCAAGTTGGGGTATTACTACCTCTCAGACCTTGACTGAATAACATTTATAACTTCAAAACAGATAAGTCTACTTACTCGAACAATCAATACCATACAACTACTGATTTACTTTTAAACACGTATACACTTTCTCTTTCTATTCTTACTAGATTTTATTCTTATACTTCCTTTTTGATTATACTATTCTATTTCTAAGTTCGTTTTCTTATCGACTTCTATATATTTTGATATGTTAATTTCTAACTATCAAATTATCTTAAAAATATTCTATCTCCTTAAATTCCCGGAAAAATTCACCATAACCTCCTTTGTACCAGGAGCATCGGGAAAATCCCCAAACTGCCACACAGGCCTCTTTAATCAAAAAGAAAAAGGAAAAGCCAAGCGGCTAGCCGATACGGCGCATAAAATCTCATATATGAATTAAATACGTATCTTTTTGTCGGGCACTCAATTTATTTCACTTCTATACTTTATTCCAAACCTGTCTCCTGTATATTTATACCTGTCCAATCTATTTTAACTATACCAATCGTTTTAACTAAATTTGTTAATTAATTTGTTAATTAACTCTTCAGTCTATTTCACCTTCATATTTGAACATGACATGTTCAAATATATTTTAACCGCATATTAACAAATCCTAATTATACTCATACTCCCGTTTCCTTATCGACTTCTTATTCAAATTCCAATTTTATTTTATTTGAATTCTCCTTATTTAAACTTCATTTGAATTCTATATTCAAATTCTATTGTTTAAAGTCCATTGGAATTCTATATTCAAATTCTATAGTTTAAAGTCCATTTGAATTCTATATTCAAATTCTATAGTTTTAAAGTCCATTTGAATTCTATATTCAAATTCTATAGTTTAAAGTCCATTTGAATTCTATATTCAAATTCTATAGTTTAAAGTCCATTTGAATTCTATATTCAAATTCTATAGTTTAAAGTCCATTTGAATTCTATATTCAAATTCTATTTGAATTCTCTGCATTATTTATAAACAACGTTTATAACTTTACTAAAAATCCCCCATTATATATTTATAAACAGAGTTTATAAATTCAATTCAAATCCCACCTTTCCATTTATAAACAGAGTTTATAAATTCAATTCAAATCCCACCTTTCCATTTATAAACAGAGTTTATAAATTCAAATTCTATTTATAAAAATAGAATTCCCTTTTTAAATATCAAATACCCTTTTCGATATTTTTATGAATCAATATTCAAACCCCAGGGATATTTTAAACAATCAAATCAACCAATTTTCAATCATTTGATTTTTAACACATCATATATGAATATATATGAAATCAAACAAACAACAAACAGATAATATTTTTTTTGAGGAATCCAGTTGGATTCCTCCAACCTGTTTTCCTGCATCCACAGACGTTAGCACATAAATAATACCCATCCTGCTTCGAGGCAGGATATCGCGGTATGAAGGTCATCCCCTATCATAGCGTGGGGCGCATAGAGTAATCATTCGCTATGAAACTGCGGGCATCCGCTAATGAGACTGCGGGAATCCAACCAATCATTAACCCAATATATATATATATATATATAATAGTCAACCAATCCTAGATAACTAATATATTTTATAAAACAATCAGATAGCATTCAAACAAGCACAAACAATTATTTTTAACTATATAAAAATAATTTCTAAATAAAAGGTGAGATTTACTCACCGTGGTTTTTATTTGCAGCTTGCTCCAATTTTATATTAAACTGAACGATGTTCGATTTAATTTAAAATGCACCAGTTCATTCGGAAAAATCCCAAACCAATTCCAAGTGATAGCTTACGTCCTTACGAGCTCGACGACATTCGAATCTAATTTTGTTTGAATTAAAAATATATTTTATAAGACTTCGAACAAAAGCAAATGAAAATTCAAATTTAAAATCAAGAGAATTACCTTAATAAACAACTAGTCCTCTCTCCAAACGTTTACCATACTGCTTAGAAGACATGGAACACCCATGACCAAATTTCTACCAATCTTGACTTCGGGTTACAGTAAAAATATTGATTTCACCTAACTTCCAACATCCTTTCAGACCAAAGACCGAACTGCTCCTCAATCCTCCTTGCCGATTCCTCCTTTCCTGAACTTACGGTTATCCCCTTCTTCCAATAAGTGACCCCTATGTCCCATCGCACTGAAATTTTCGATCCCCAAATTCCATCATCGATTTCGATCCCGGCTGCTTCAATTGGGACTCGCGACTTCGAAGTCGAGTTCGATTTCAACTTCTACAAAAAACGCTGCTTTCAATTCCCGACCTCAACCTTAATTCGAGTGACAGACAATGCACCCTTGATTTCTCGCGTCTCTCCCAGTAAGACTCCGATGTCGCGAGACCCCTTCGACTTCGATCAGCAGGCGCGCTGATACTACCGCTCCACAAAAAATCTCGGCTCTACCTAATTTACCTCCGTTTGATTTTGAATTCGAGGCAACCAAATGGAAAGGCTCGTCATCGATTTGGACAAGAAAGGAAGAGTAAGTGGAAAAAGAAAAGGAGAATGCTTAAATCTCGTGAACTACTGAAGGATTTAAATGAGGCCAACTCCTGTTTTGTTTTAGTTCGTGGAGATAAGGGAGCCACGACATGCTTTGGTTTATGGAAAATAGAGAAGACACCATTTGTTTTTAATGTGTGTATATAAACACGGCACCGTTTGTTTTAGTTTGGTTTTATTTCGTTTAATTTATCCGTTGATTCTGAACTCCTATCTGAACCCAACATGTCAATTCTAGGGTAATACCACTATTCCGGACACACTGGGATAGGTAACGAAGTTCCGTTTCGATCATCTGAATAAGGTATTAATTTAATTTGATATAAATTAAATTCAAACCATCTATCCACTTGATAATAAATAAATATTATTACCGTTATAAATTTCAATAGAAATTCTTATAAATTATTTGAACTGAATTAAATTCAGTATAAAACTTGAATTTAATTAACTTCGAATTTCGATAACTTTAATGTATTCGATAATAAATCAGAATGGATAATTAAATCGATAACTCCAATATAAAATTCCATTTATATTATCAACTCAATATTTAAATCTGTATTTAAATATATGAAATTAGTTAACCGAAAACCCGGGTCATTACATTTGGTGTGCAAAAACTTGAAAAATGAGACCATATTTATAGATGCCCTGAAACCCTAATCTGCTAGATTTGACGTAAGGGGGTCGACCCCCCTTTTGGGGCCGACCCATGGATCGACACCCCCCTTGAAGGGTCGACCCAGGGTTCGGCACCCCATTAAGTGGTCAACACCCCTATTGAGGGGTCGACACCCTGGAGCAGGAAAATCCCCGCCTCCCCAATTCTACGTGATTTTTGAAGTCTGGACCAAATTTTGAATTTCTAGACGTAATATATATATTGTTGCGCGTATACAAACTTCAAACCTTAATAACTTCTTCATGCAGTGTCCATTTTATGCAAACCAGGTGCCTATTTTGACCACAATTCCGAGAAGAACGCAGTGGTACTGTCTTTTTCACTTAATCCTGAATATTAAATTAATTATTCTTTAATTTATCATCTTTAGTGCTATTAAAATTTCGGGGAGTTACATTCTTCCCTACTCAAAGGATTTCATCCCCGAAATCTCCAAGTTAAGAGGAATGCATATCCTACCATCCATCACCCATATACTCATCCACCAATCACAAGCATCCGTTGTACTTAAAGATTTCTAATGCTTATATGAATATATGCAAAGGTGTGTGTGTATGTCCCAATACTAATGCGAAGATCAGGCGGTCTACTGATTCAGTTGACCTCCTTAATGCAATGTATGTTAGTGCCGTGAATCCAACATGTGTGAAACAATCCTATTATAACGTGTAAGTTCTATATGGGTGCGCAATCATACGTCCAAATGCAACATCCATATGACGATACATCCATTTTCATCCATTAAAAGAAGAAAAATTAATACACATCCATATGCAGTATGAGAGTGATTGAGCCGATCTAGTGCCTAATGTGTGTGTGTATGCATCCATGAGCAACCACCAGCAAACACTTGTATCCACTTGCATCTATCAAACATAACATGTCTCAAACACATGTTTACATCCATGGGATTCCTACCTAAAGGTCGAAGATTTGATTGATAGGATATACTTTACATGATAGAAATAAGCTTAATAAAAGCTTTGGAAGGAAGTTAAAAACTTACCCTCGAAAAGAAAAGGGTACGTAGTACAAATCTTGTCTTCGATATCCCAAGTTGCATCCTCTGGGTTATCTCCCCACTGAACTTTCATCAACTTGACTTCCCTATTGCGTAGCTTCTTAACTTCTGAGCCAAGAATATGGGTAGGAACTCGTCTGACTGTCGCCTCCCATTCCACCTCTACATCTTCCAATACATTTGGCTTAACTACTTCCGCGGTATCATGCAAGCACTTCTGCAAATGAGAAATGTGGAAAACATCATGAACACCGGATAGTCTCTCGGGTTGCTTTACTCTATAGGCCAATTGGTCAATCCTTTATGTTATGGGAAATGGACCTACGAATCTTGGCGCCAATTTCCCTACTGATCTGAAGTGAACCACATTGCTCAAAGGTGATACCTTAATAAAAACCATGTCTCCCAATTCAAATTCTATGTCAGTCCTTCTCTTGTCTACGTAGGATTTCTGCCTATCTTGAGCTGTCTTCATTCGTCTGTTGATCAGATCAATATTTTCGGACGTCTCTCTAACCATATCTAGTCCAAGTAGAAGTATTTCTGTAGATTCCCACCAATAAGTCGGTGATCTACAGGGTCGTCCGTACAATGCTTCGAAGGGTGCCATGCCAATACTAGCTTGATAACTGTTGTTGTAGGCAAATTCTACTAAAGGAAGATGCTCTTCCCAAGTCCCTCCAAAGTCTAGGATACACAGCCTTAAAAGATCCTCTAGAACTCTGTTCACCTTTTCCGTCCGTCCATCTGTCTGTGGGTGATAAGTGGTGCTCAAACACAACTGTGTACCTAATGCTTCTTGCAAGCTTTTCCAAAATTCACGAGTGAAGATGGGGTCACGGCCACTTACGATGCTGGACGGTATTCCATGAAGACGGACTATCTCACGAGCATAAACTGCTGCGAACCATGCTGCCATCCTCTTTCTCTTAAACGGAATGAAATGAGCGCTCTTTATAGGTCTGTCTACTACGACACAAATACTGGTGTTGCCTTTCTTTGATCTAGGAAAACCATCTATGAAATCCATAGAGATGCTCTCCCACTTCCACCGCGGTACCTCCAAAGGATGTAGTAAACCACCAGGCTTCCTTTGCTCAGCTTTAACTTGCTCGCAAATTAAACATCGAGAAACAAACTCCACCGCATCTTTCTTTATTCCAGTCCAAAAGAAAACCCTCTTCATGTCCCTATACATCTTATTACCGCCTGAATGAATCTTCATCTTAGAATGATGGGCATCTTCTAGGATTGTCTTTAACAAACTTCCAGTTTGGGGAACACAAAGCCTCCCATCTCGTCGCAACCACCCTTTATCGTCTATGGAATATCTACTAAGGTGACTAGAAGTCTCCTCATTGCTGAGTCTATCCAAGATGTCTGAAATCTGTGGATCCTCTCGCTGCGAAGCTCCTACCTGATCCATAAGATTAGGTCGTACGTGTAGTGATGCAAACAAACCAGGCAAAAAATCGGTGGAGGGTCTAAAATCAAAAGTCGATATAAACTCCAAGCTTTTCCTTTCCACAAACAGAGGACTTAAGGCCATCCTCTGCCTACTCGGTGCGTCTGCCACCACATTACCCTTTCCAGGAGTATAAGCAATCTCAAAATCATAAGATGCTAGGAACTCTATCCACCTTTGCTGCCTTAAATTAAGATCCTTCTGCGAGAATAAGTACTTGAGATATTTATAATCAGTGTGCAACTCGAACTTCTCTTCAAGCAAATAATGGCTTCACGTTTTAAGCGCGAATACTATGGCAGCTAGCTCTAAGTCGTGGGTAGGGTAGTTCTTCTCATGAACTCTTAGTTGTCTGCCTCCATAACATACTACCTTCCCCTGTTGCATCAGAACCGCACCAAGCCCTGTACCACATGCATCAGTGTATATTGTGAACACTTTGTTCCCATCGGGCAAGGTCAAGACTGGGGATGTTGTTAGAGCCCTCTTCAATCGCTGGAAAGCAACAACATAATCTATATCCCATGCCAAATTCTTCTTCATCGGCCTGGTGAGTGGGTTTGATATCTTTGCGAAGTCCATAATGAACTTCCTATAATAGCCTACTAACCCCAGAAAACTTTTCGCCTCCGTTGCATTCCTTAGGATCTTCCAATCCTGAACTACAACTGCATTTGCGACATCTACTGCTACCCCTTCTTTAGAAACCACATGCCCTAGGAATCTCACCTCTTTTCTCCAAAAATGGCATTTGAAGAACTTTGCCTTAAGCTGATGCGCACGCAGAGTTTTCAAAATCTCCCTTATATGCAAGGCATGCTCTTCCTCGCTCTTTGAGAAAATCAAGATGTCATCAACAAAGACCATGAAAAATTTATTTAGAAACTCCCGAAACACCTTACTCCTCATATCAACGAAATAAACAGGTGCATTCGTCAACCCAAAAGGCATAATGATCCATTCAAAGAAACCATCTAGAGTCCTAAAAGCGGTCTTGTCTATACTGTCCTCGGCCACCCTTAACTGATGAGACCCCGTGGCTAAGTCTAACCGAGAGAATACTGATGCACCAACAAGCTGGTCAAACAAATCATCTATCCTTGGGAGTAGGTGCCTGTTCTTCTTAGTGAGTTTATTCAACTCTAAATAATCTACACATAAGCAAAGCGAATCATCCTCCTTAGTTGTGAATACCGCTGGAGCACCCCATTCAGATATGCTTCGCCTAATAAACCCTTTCTCAAGTAGCTCCCTGATTTCTTATTAAGCTCTCTCCTTTCCCTTGGGGCCATATTGCGCACAGGTAACACAACTAGCTTTACATTGTCCACCAAATATACATGAAAATCGATCTCGCGCCTCGGAGGTAAGCCCCGTCCTCATCAAAAATATCAGGATAGTCTCAGACTACTGAAACAGATCACAGATCATCGATAGATGCATCAAGAGACTCTAGTAAACTAAGCATGACAGACCCTTGTGGGTCACAAGAAATCTCGAGGGTCCTTCCATGGCAATTCAAAAGTCTAACGACCCTCCTCTCACAATCCAGAATGGCACCATACATGGCTAGCCAATCCATCCCTAGAATCAAACCATAGCCCATAAAACCAAGCAATATGCATCACACTCAAATTCGACGCCTAACACATATATTCTCAAACCTGGACAAATCATGAACAAATGAGCCAAACCACCAATGGGGTATGAGATAACTACGGGATCCACTAGCATACTAGTATTTAGGTGCAGAGACTCAACCACAAAGTTTGATATAAATGAATGCGAAGCACCAGAAACAAAAGAGTTCTTGTAGGATGATTGGAAAGAGAAATCAAACCTTCCACGGAAACTTTCCTACCTCTATCTGGAGCACTGGTCATGAGAGCATGCATCTGCCCTCCAGAAGCTCCTGCCCTTTGACCTTGTCTCTGATTCTTCGGGCACTCCTTAGCAAATTGTCCAACCTCTCCCCAACTGAAGCAAGTATTTTTCCTTCTTTTGCAGTTCTTGATCAAATGACCCTCACGTCCGCAATTATGGCACTTCCTCATATCCTTAGCCTTGTCATTCTTTCCGCCCTTTTTCTATTGTTGTCGTTGTTGTTGTTGTCCTTTCTTAGGCCATACTATCTTGTTTTGTGTTTACTCAACCTTGACTTCCTTCTTGTCGTTTTTGTCTTCCTCTTGCATCAAGGCTATATCGACAAGCCTTTCAAAAGTTGCTCCATTGGAGTATAGGACATAACTAACCCATGAAGGGGTTTATTTAGTCCTTTAACAAACCACAAAGCTTTCTTATGTAGAGTATCTACCAGTTCCAATCCAAACCTTGCTAGCTGGTTGAATTTGTTCACATATTCTTTAACAGTCATGCCTCCTTGCTTGAGCACCAAGAACCTTTCCATTTTCATGCTTTTCTCAGCTTGAGAAAGAAACTTCACTTCAAACCTCTGTCTAAAATCATCCCAAGTTTCCACCGGATGCCCCGCTTGGGTTACTTCCCACCAAAATGAAGCTTTATCTTTCAGTAACCAGGAGACTAACTGGATCTTCCTACTATCGTCCACTTCGAAAATTCCAAATTGATTCTTCGTTTCTTTGAGCCAATTCCTTGCCTCTACGAACGTCTCGGTTCCACGGAATGGGTTTCCTCCCATGGCACAGAAAACTTTGCAGATCTTAGAGAAAATATCTGCACACAGAGGAGGAGGAGGAACAATGGGTGCAGCTGGGGGAGGAACGTCAGCTTGACCACCGGTGGGTGCCGTGGCCTCTAGATACCAACCGAACCAGCCTATATCATAACACCCTCTAGAATATTAGGTTCCCCTAGACATGCTGAAAAGAAGAGGATGGGGATTCAGACAAAGGATCGAAATATATTACATATAGCTTGGGGAATATGTTTTTCAAAACAGACTTTTCTTTTTGAAAATGCTTTCTTTTAAAAACATTTTTGAAAATAATTTTCAAAATCTTTTATCCGATCTGGTAACCTTCAGCTCTAATACAAAGTGTGACACCCCACATCCGTTAATGTCACTCGTTAAGAGAATGCATTAAGTTTCATGAAGCATTATAGGTAAACAGAAACAGAAACATTACAAGACAAATATAAAATAGCAGCGGAATTTAATAACTTTATTAATCATAAAGCATCATGGTTCAAAACATCATAGGTCTAAAAATACATAAACCCAGTACATCATTAAAATTTCTGTCTTGTACTTAAACCATCAGAGTACAATAATAAAAGAAGCATAATCCACAAAAGAAACATAGCCATAGAATTCCCTCCCTGAGAACCTTGGGGGAGGGGGTAAACGGAAGAGAAAAAAGAGGAAACAAAATGGGTCAGACATAAAGTCTGACGAGTCCAGCTACTTTTAGCATATAAACAAGTAGGAGTATCATGACAGTCATATAAAGTGGATAAGAAAGATAACATCATAAAAGGCAGGTATGACAAGGTAAACAGGATAAATGTGATAAGTCACACCCCACGTCCGTTAATGTCACTCACTAAGGGAATGCATTAAGTTCCATGAAGCGTTATAAGTAAACAGACACAGAATAATTACAAGACAAATATAAATAAGATAGCAGTGGAAATTTAAAATTTTATTTCAACATAAATTAAAATACCGTGGCCCATAATACTATAAGTCGCAAAAACCATTACAATAAAATAGCTTCTGTCTTGCATCATCAGAGTACATAAGAATATAAAAACATAATTCCCCAATTGAAAGAGTTAAGCCATAGTAGAGACAAGAACTTGAGCCATACTTTAGAAGTAGCTCCTAACAAGGTGATATCTGAGTCCTGACCAAGCCTGGGTGTTTCCTCCTTGAGAACCTAAGGGGGGGGGAGGGGACAGAAGAAAGATAGGATAAGGTGTTTACGCTTCTCTAATGATTACTCTGCATTGTTACTATTATATCCGGAAAGAGATGATCCCTTCAACTATAAGGTGGTAGACTTAAGTAGACATCCAAATGTATTCTAATTGCTACCTTGATCGATTGGCTCCCTAACCCTCGTAGATACCTTGCACTTGCCCCATAGTAGGAGGTATCACTTTCTAAAGTGGCAAACCCTCGCCGTAATAATGTGCACAACCATATCTACAGGTGTCACGGTCATCTTATACCCCTCTGCTCGATTCATGCACGCACATGACCCAGTCAGTTTGCGCCGCCCACACCGTCCTTTACGTTTGGATCTCTTACAGTCAGTCAGTAAGCGTGCCCCTTCTCCGCCTAGTACAGAGTACTTTATTTGATACCTACTCCGGGTTACTGACTGAAATGAGTCCCACGCAATATGATACAAGCTCTCCCCTTTTTCTTGTATCCCCCACTAGGTTTTTCACTGACTTTGTATACCACTAGGTGTCTTTAATTACATAGCCTTGTTTCTGTCTACCGGTTATGCTTACATACAGGTGTCTTTAGTACATAACCCCTAATCTTTCAACCGGTTATGCTTACCTATAGGTGTCTTTAATTACATAACCCTATCACTTCTACAAGTTATGTTTACCCAAAAAGGTGTCTTTAATTACATATTTTATTATTTCCACCGATTATGCATACCGCTAGGTGTCTTTAATTACATAACCTTGACGGGTTAAGTTCGTGGGCCTATATGTGAATATTATCCATCCCCTCTTCAGATTTACTTATTCCACCCTTCAACCACGTTTACTTAACCTCCAACTTAAATTTAAGTTTATACAATACCTATGGATTAACTTAGGTTAAGTAGTCCAATTCTTTACCATGTCCATTTATGGTTTCATAATAGGCCAGACCTCCCACATTAGACCTACAACATGTGGATGGTGGATATGCCGGTCGGGTCCGGGCAGACTTATTCCACAGTTGGGCCTAACCTCGTGTCATAACCCGAATCGTATTTACATACTTAGACCTCCCACATTAGGTTCAACATTAGTGGCTGCCGGATATGCCGGTCGAGTCCAGGCAGACTTCCACCACTAATGCAACCTAACCTCGTGTCATAAGTACAATTACAATTCCTAATTGTAATTACTAGACATTCCATATTTAATTAATTAATCCTTTCCTTTTATAGGTGTCAATACCTATTTTACCCAATAATTTGAATTACATGTCCATAAATGTTCATATTCAAATTATGCCATTTTTAACCCTTTTCCCCCGTTCCTTAACTAGCGCCGTCATAAAATTGGCAACATGCCTAGGCTAGACAATAGCCTAGTCATAAACGATAATAGAAAAAATAATGGGAATATAACTAAAATGATCATTTTGGCATAAACATAAACTTGGATGATAATAAGGTGAACATATATACTGGCATGGACATGAAATTGTCATCATAACAAGGTGATAATTTAGGTCTAATAAAATAGATCTAACATGATAACATAAGGTGACAATTTAGATCACATAAAATAGATCTAACATGATATCATAAGGTGTCAATTTAGATCACATAAAATAGATCTAACATTATATCATAAGGTGACAATTTAGATCACATAAAATAGATCTAACATGATATCATAAGGTGACAATTTAGTTCACATAAAATAGATCTTACATGATAACATAAGGTAACAATTTAGATCATATAAAATAGATCTAACATGATAACATAAGGTGATAATCTAAATCATATAAAGTAGATCTACTAGTTTAGAAATATATCTACACACATCTACAACATAGCATATCATAAATGTTACAATTAAGATAAAGGTTTAGATCCAATCCTAACCAATTCAAGGTGATTTATGTTCATGATTTACATGAATGATTAGATCTATCAAATGATATAATTGTCCAAAATTAACAGATCTATATTAACCATAGTATAGTTACAAACCAAGATCCACAATAATAACATAGTAGTACAATCATAATTGATTTGGATCTAGAGAAATAGATCTATCATGACATAGCATTCGATCTAACAATAACATAGATTCAAGGTTCACAACATATCCAAATCACAGTCTTTCATGATTCACTATTATTTATCTAAACCTAAAAGCAACTAGAACTCACTATGATTGGATTGCTAAGCTGATATAAAAGAGGTTGATGCCGAGTCTATGCTTGAATCTCATAATTTGATATGCTTTAGTTGATAGAAGAAGATGAGAGACCCTAGATCAGTTCAGACTCCGGCAGAGTTTGGCCGCCATGACTTTAATGAAGAAATATGTGAAATGGCCAAATATTTATAGCTGCAGAACCATCTGGAACCGACTGCCACATAAGCCCTAGGGTCAATCAGGTCGCTGGTCGCCTTTCGCTTTGGAAAAAGGCCCGAATACCTAAATACTATTCTGGGCGCACTTTACAGGTGCGCCAATGCAAAATTTCCTTGGCGCACTTGGCAAGTGCGCCAGTTATACCCGGTTTTGATTTTCAACTTTTTATCGTTGTAACTTCTTCATATGTTATCCGGTTTACGCAAACTAGGTGTCTATCCTGACTAGAATTTCGAGACGGACGTAATGATGTAATCAGTTTCCCTTAATTCTTAATATTAAATTAATTATTCTTTAATTTATCCTCTTTAATGTTAACAAAATTACGGGGTGTACATGATAGAGTATATTGCGCTTCTCTAATTATCCCTCTGCACCGATACTAGTATAACCAGAATGAGATGATCCCAACAACTGTAAGATGGTAGACTTAGGTGTACTTCCAGTGAGAGGTTTTCACCCCATACGATCAACAGGTCGCCCAATGTTCCGGAATCACCTCTGAGGGTAATAACGGGACCCTAAACATATCGGAGTCTTAATATACCCTAATTACTACCCTAATCGATCAGCTCCCTACTCCGTAACTACCGTGTGCTAGCTCCACAATAGGGTGTATCACTCCCTAAAGTGGCAACTCTTCATTTTACGGATGTGCACAACCATATCTACTGGTGTCACGACGTCTTATCTTCCTCTGTCCGGACCATGCATGCACATGACCCGGTCGGTACGCACCGCCCACACCATCCCCCACTTTGGATCTCTTATGTAACGACCCACATTGTACGTATCGGGAGATCGTAGAATATTTATTTTATTTTCATACGAGGTCGTATGGTCGTGTAACTTTGAGGAACGACTATTGGGGTCATTTCCCACATTCACGATTTTTGCTGATTTTTAAATGACCGTTTTGCCTCTGGCGAATCTTGTTTTAACTATAACTTTTGATTAATAAGGATTTTTGACTTGAAACCACTTCCTTTGGATCCAGATGATGGTTTACCTTTTCGTAGAGTGGTTACATTAATTAAACGGACTTATCGTTTGGGAGATATGGCTGAAATAAGATTTGAAGATGGAAAAAACAGCCTAATCGGGTTTAATAGGGTGATTAACAACTAGGCCCATTTCGGGATTAGGGTTATGAAAGGGCTGAAAGGAGTTAGAGAATGGTTCCTTTTCATTTTCCTAGCCGCCACAAACATTCCTTTAACCCTAGCAATGGCCTCCATCTTCTAAATCATCCCCAAATCACCTATTTATCACTAGTTAAGCAAAACTACATCAAATCAAGTCAAATTAGCATCAAATCAGAGATGGAGCTGCTGCTATACATAGGAATCCATGCCAAATCAGTAAAGTTTTCTGATCTATAATTTATTTGTGGTTAAGGTGAGTGATTTGCATGTTTTTACACTAATTACGGCTAATTAGGGGTGATTAGTGATAATTAGCGAAATTATGACTCAGAAAAATATGGAAAAATATGCATAAATTCTAAAATATTATTTTATGCCACTGAAAAAAATCTGGGTTAATTTGGATTAAGTTTGCTAATCCTGGAAGGAGGAAAATCATGGATTTGGGTATGTTTGATCTTAAATAACACATGTGATTGATGTTTTTTTAATGTTTTTAATTAATTACACATGTTATTACTACTATTTGGAATGCTTTAATTTTGTTTAGTAAGGTTAGAATGGTTGAAAACGACGTCGTGTGGCGAGAATGGACGAAAAAAAAGCTTGTTGGAAATGCTGTAGGGGTCCGGATCAGATCGGCTCGTGCTACACGAACCAAACCGTGACTATACTCTGAATCGTGAAGAAGGAACCACGTGTCGACCCGTTCAAGTAAGTCACGAACTGGATCACTTGACCCGCCTGCAAGTATGGACCCCGATCCGCTCGCACCCGAAGACCCACGAACCGATGGAGGCTCGACCCACAAACCAGTGAAAGAACACGACCGACCCGACACGATGGAGTATCCACGAACCGACCGACCCGGTGAAGGAAGCACGACCGACCCAGTGAGATGGCATGACCCAACCCGAAGAGCACGATCGACCCGAATCGCTTCAGGGAGTATGAATCGCTTCAGGGAGTATGAATCGGAGCAGACAAACAGGGCACTGGGGGCACCAGTAGTATAACCTATGCCTTCTACAATTGCGTCGGGCCGCCACCATGGGTCTTGATACACCCCATGGTGGGACCAACATAGTTATCTACAATCATTGGGGACCGTATGACACACATAGGTAGCATAATCCCTAGGTTGGACCCAGGTGGAATAAACCCTAAATCCGAGAAGCGTTCAGTAGGTAGCATAATCCCTAGGTTGGACCTAGGTGGCATAAATCCTGGTTGAATCTAGGAAGTGCTCGATAGTAAACCTAGATTACATCTAGGTAATAAATAATAGATGTACACGTGAAAGCAACCTTAATTACGGGGATTGGGATCACGTTATGATTTTATCATTTTATATAGATTACTAGTTGGAACACTAGTTAGGTGGTGCAGAGCAAATAGATATCATTTTAATGGTTAAGCAGAGAAACCTTGCGATGCTTGATAGAAATCTCGCGAAACTATACTTAGTTCATCTTGAATGGGAACCTTGCAATGTTATACTTGATTCATCGTGCCTGTAGCTTACCTTGTCATCATGCTTATGTTTACTTTCAGTTTATTCATGCCATATTATCTTCACCTGTTTTTATGCTGAAAGCCACTAGGACTTACTCAGTCCTTATGACTGACCCGGTTTGTTTCGCCTCTTTTCCTTCCGTCCCCCCCACCCCCTAGGTTCGCAGGGTGGAAATACAGCTTAGTTCGGATCTTACCAAGCTCCAAGGCTCTTTCATGTGCTGCTTGGATTTCTCTTGGCTATGGCTTGCTTTGCTTTATTGAGGAATACTACAATTTATTTTCATGCTTCTTTGTTTTTGAGCAAGACAGATATTTTAGCTATGTAATTGGGTATTGGAAGTTGATGGGCTTTTACTGTAAACAATTATATTTTATAAATGATTTGAAGTTCTTCTACTTTACCTTCCGCTGTTTTATATATGTCTGTCTTGTAAAATTTCTGTTCCAGTACCCATAACGCTCCATTGAAGTTAAGGCATTCCCTTTGTGACTGACCTTAACGGATGTGGGGTGTTACATTTGGTATCAGAGCAGAAGGTTACCAGACTAGGCAAAAGCTTTTAAAAACCTTCTGAAACTATTTTCAAAACGTTTACAAAGAAGCATTTTTCTTAGAAAAGTTTTGTTTTACGAAAGGCATATTCCCCAAAGCCATATGCACTATCTTTTGATTCTCTCGTTGAGTCTCTTCTCTCTTTCTTTGTCACCATGGTTTATAGGCATACAACGCATGTAGGAGGGCAAAGAAATGCCAAACCTCCATCAAGAGCCGCAGTAGTTCCATCTGCGACTAATCTTATTTCAAGCTTTGTAGGGTTGCCATGCGATGGAGATAGCTTTCGAGAAACTTGTCAACAAGCTATACAAGGATAGTAAGAACGAGGATAAAGAACACACTCCTAAGGAGGAGAAATTTGTTGATATGGCTTAATCCACGAAGGAGGAAAAGGTGAAAGGAAAGAGGTCAAAGTAAAAGAATAATAAAACCCATGACAAGAAAGAACATCGTTGGTATGGTAAAAAGGGACATGTAGTTAAGCACCATGGGACAAGGACAAGGGCAAAGAACAAGATCGTCGAGGGGCAATTGTATGCTCTCACTACTAGAATACCTAAGAGAGGTGGTAACGTTTCTGTTAAAAGTTTATCTTCTCTTTTCTATCATACCGTGGGAACTTTGTTTTTGTACATCGCATCCTTTTTATTCTGCTTCGATAGTTGGAGTCTCTACACCTTAGTACTAGCGTTGTAGAGGATCCCGTTTTTGTCTCAAATCCTGTGGGGAATCGGCTCATTTATTCATGATTTGTTTGGATTTGAGAATGTCAAGTGTTGAGTTTAGAAGTAATGCTTATGTTTTTGGGCTATGAGTTGTTTCTAGGGATGGAATGGTTATCCAGAAATGATACCATTCTCGAGTATGAAAAGAGGGTAGTTAGACTCTTGACTTGCCCCGGTAATGCCCTCGAAGTCTAGTGTAACCCTTAGGGTTCTGCCATGCTTAGTTACCTGGAATCTCTTAATATATTTATTGATCCGCTCGAGTAGTGTTCGCCACTAAGGCAGATGGTTCATCTCGCTTATGCATGAGTTATAGAAAATCACCTTAGTAAGTACACTTGGCAACATGGTTAGCATTTGTTTATTTTAAAGAGATAATTCATTTATGTGGAATACCTTCTAGTAAGTGAACGAGATCCGAGATTCACTAGTGAATTTTGGAGAGCTTGTATGAAACCATGAGTACGCAGTTATGTTCGAGTCGAATATACTAGAAGGAGAATAAGTGAAACGAGAGGCAACAGTGGAATGAGTTACAACTCATATTTTGGAAGCAAGAATTAAGAAGCTACGAAGTTGTGAAGTTAAAGACGGTGAAAGCACAATGGAGTTAAGCTCAAGGAAATGCGACTTAGAAGATTGAAGACTAGATACGCTTATCATATCTCTTTTTAAGAGTACATCCTTGATCCCTCTTTTCCTGTAGAGCTTACTTGCATGCTATCTTTTATGTATATCCTCTCGGTCCTATTCTCAATCTTATTTCTGTTGCAAACCCCATAAGGAGTATGACTCATCTGGTTGTGATATATGTTGGGGTTTGAGGGTGTCCGTTGGGTTAACCAAACTTTTTGGGCTTTATTGGATATGGGTTGGTTTTAGAAATTGATTTCTTGCGACCTAAAAGGAGTTTATCATGCTTGGTTTCCTATAATCATATATATTGGTTTTGGGATGGTGTTTAGGGTACAAAGTTTTCTTTACTTGCTTCTATCATTCGGTTATACCTTTAGGTAGGAACTAATGGATGTAAACACGTGTTTGAGACATGTTATGGTTGATGGTTGCAAGTGGTTGCTAGTGGTTGCTCGTGATTGCATAACACACATCAGGCACTAGATCGGCTCAGACACATTTCCATATTGCATATGCATGAAAGTTTATACTTGTTTATGGATGAAATTGGATGTGTTATCATATGGATGATGCATATGGATGGATGGATGTGCACACATATAGTGTTTATGTGACTAGGACTATTTGCATACATGTTGGACTCATTGCACTAAACATATTTTGCATTAAGAAGATCAATCAGGCCTGATCATTTGCATTAGATAAGGAACATATACACACACTTTCTGCATATGTTCATACAGCATTAGAAATCTCTTAAGGACAATGGATGCCTGTGATTGATGATTGAGTAGATGGATGATTGGATGGTAGGACACATTCTTCTTAACTTGAAGATTTCGAGGACGAAATCCTTCAAGGAGGGGAGAATGTAACAACCCGAATTTTAATAACCTGTTGAAATTAGAAATCAGGGTACAATTAAAATTTTAAAATAAGAATCAAGGGAAACAGGTTATGCCATTGCGTTCGTCTCGAAATTTTACATGAAATAGAATCCGAGTTTTCGAAAATCGGAGTACGGATAAAGAAGTTATGGCCTGTAGAAGATTCAGCAGATTTTAGGCAGCACAGGACCAGGCAGGTCGACCTGGGGGTCGACCTCGGGACCAGGTCAACCATGTGGTTGACTCTAGGGTCGACCTACCCCCCAGGTCGACCATGTAGTCGACCCTCCCTTATAGGTCGACCAGGTCGGCCTGTTTTGACCCAGAACTCATTTTTGAAGCTTGAGACATGTTTTGATGGTCCGGATTAATTCTAGGGTTAATCTAAGGGCATAAACTAGTTGCAACACCTATAAAAACACCCTTAGACCTAACCTAATTCATATCAAATCATTCTTACACCTAAATTCTGCTGGAATCCCTCTTGATCATAGCCGCCGCCTCTAATAAATTTCCTAAGCTTTCATACACAATCCAATTCGAAGATTAAGACTTCTACAATGATTCAAGAACAACATTCTACAACAATTTCAGTTCTTAATTCATTAGCCATGCTCTGTAAGTTCTAGTTGTTTTTAGATTTAAACATTTAACTATAATATGGCCATGGAATAAAGTGGAATTGGATCTAAGTATGTTTATTGATTCAGATCTATTGCTTCTTGAATCTTGAGTTTTGGGACTTTTCTATTCTCATTTTCATGTCAAGCCTATGATCTATTCAGCTTGTTGTAAATCAGTTTTTCTTGATTCATGTTGATATTATTATCAAGATCTATCTTTTATGCCTGAGACGATGTTCTTATGCCAGTTTTCTCTCTGTACTTATTATTATACAAATTCTACCTTCCCCTATTTATTTTCTTTTGATGAACCTTGGTCAATTTCGGACCTAGGCCTAAACCGTGATTTGCGTACGATTGAATACGGGGGAATATTGGGATAATACATATTTGGATATATGTGTTTAGTGGAATTGATGGCATAACATAAAAATTAAATATTTGGGTATTGTCATTATAATAGTAATTGCAAGAATGGGAATTGGCTATATAATTTGACATGGATCTTGATATATGTAATATGACATGGATCTTGATATATGTAATTTGGCTAGAACTGGTTATGGGTAAATTGGTGTAAAAATGTTATACATGTAATTTTGGGTATAAAACTGGATCTACGTAAATTGAGCATAGCCTTGTAAACATGAAAATCATGAATCTTGACATATGTAAAACGGCATGAAACTTGGTATATGTGTAAATTGGCATAAAATTGGCATACATGTAAAACGGCATAAATTGAACATATGTAAATTTGGTACGAATTGGGCATATGTAAAATTTACATGTAATCTAGAACTTGGGCATATGTTGATTTTGTAAAATTTGGAGTTGAAACATATATGATAATTTATGACTTAGTAGAGGTTTAATATGAACGCGCCTAAGTTGGGTTTTGGGTAATTGGCATGTATTGTAAATAAAAGGCTATAACTTGGCATAATCTTATAGTGAATTATGATAATAATTTGGGAATACGTTTTAGGGAAAAAACGTGAATTATGAACTTGATAATTGGCATATAACTGGAAATATGAACGTGGTTGGAACATGAACATTCCTATATGTTAAACGCATGAACTGAAATTGGGGTTTTGGGTGGAATACGACCATTAATGAACCTTTGACACGGGGTTAGACTCAGTTTGTGGTGTAAATCTGCCCGGAACCACCCGACAAATCCAGTAGCCACAAAGTGTCAGTCTAATGT
This sequence comes from Allium sativum, assembly GCA_030737875.1. Taxonomy (NCBI): domain Eukaryota; kingdom Viridiplantae; phylum Streptophyta; class Magnoliopsida; order Asparagales; family Amaryllidaceae; genus Allium; species Allium sativum. Next base: position 293,606,217 of record CM060916.1, on the reverse strand, counting down.
GAGAGGTCGAAGGCCAAATTGTAGGCGAACGGTTTATGACACGAGGTTAGACCCAATTTGTGGTGTAAATCTGCCCGGAACCGCCTGACAAATCCAATGGCCACAAAATGCACAGTCTAATGTGAGAGGTCTTGATTCGTTCGTCATAATGAATGAATTAAGGAATACTAACCATAATAAGACGTGGGTATGGTTAGAGGGTTAGGTGGGATGACATGGAAATTTGACATGTAAATATGGACCTAACCGGTATGAGTTAAGAACATGTAAAACTTATAAATGTAGGCTCAACCAACATAATTGTTAACCAGACCAATGGATGGGTTAAGTAATATGACTAGACAAATGACACTTAACCAATATGATATGAATGGGTGGGTTAAGAAACGTGGCTAGGCTAATGACACTTAACCGTTATAACATGACTAGCGTATGGGTTGGGCTAACTTGAAAAGGTTGATAACACCCAAACGATATAACCTGATGCGTGGTAAGGTTAAGTAACAACAGAGGGTAACACTTAACCGTCACAACATGATAACTAGGTGGGCTAAGTCAATATACACTTAACCAATATGACATGACATGCGGTGGGGTTAAGTTAACACAAGGGAGAACACTTAGCCAGTATAACAAGGCTTGCGGTAGGGTTAAGTAACACAAGGAACAACACTTAACCGATATAAAATGATGTGTGGTAGGTTTAAGTAAAACAAGAGAAAACACTTAACCAACTTAATGTGATGGACGGAGAGGGTTAAGTACATATCGGGTTGGTGGGTAATATTAGTAAATATAGGCCCACAAACTTAACCATTAATAAGCATGCTTGAATCGGTGGGTTAAGTACATAACGGGAAGGCGGGTAATATCTGTATATATAGGCCCACAAACTTAACCAGTAGGAAACCCTAGTAACGGGGACCCATTTCAGCAATAACCCAATTAGGTATCATGGTACCCTGAAACTATGCAGGGTGGGGCACGATTACTGGGCTGATTGTAAGCGGTCAAAGCGACAGCGGTGGGTGCAACAGTGTGGGTTCTAACGGAGTGCGGGCGTGCACACACTTCGGAGAAGACAAACAAGGCACTGGGGGCACCAGTAGTATAACCTATGCCTTCTAAAATTGCGTCGGGCCGCCACCATGGGTCTTGATACACCCCATGGTGGGACCAGCACAGGTATCTACAATCATTGGGGGCCGTATGACACACATAGGTAGCATAATCCCTAGGTTGGACCTAGGTGGCATAAACCCTAAATCCGAGAAGCGTTCAATAGGTAGCATAATCCCTAGGCTGGACCTAGGTGGCATAAATCCTGGTTGAATCTAGGAAGCGCTCGATAGTAAACCCTAGATTAGATCTAGGTAATAAATAATAGATGTACACGTGAAAGCAACCTTAATTTTGGGGATTGGGATCACGTTATGATTTTATCATTTTATATAGATTACTAGTTGAGACACTAGTTAGGTGGTGCAAAGCAAATAGATATCATTTTAATGGTGAAGCAGAGAAACCTTGTGATGCTTGATAGAAATCTCGCGAAACTATACTTAGTTCATCTTGAATGGGAACCTTGCAATGTTATACTCGATTCATCGTGCCTGTAGCTTACCTTGTCATCATGCTTATGTTTACTTTCAGTTTATTCATGCCATATTATCTTCACCTGTTTTTATGCTGAAAGCCACTAGGACTTACTCAGTCTTTATGACTGACCCGGTTGTTTCGCCTCTTTTTCTTCCGTTTCCCCCCGGTTTGTAGGGTGGAAATACAGCTTAGTTCGGATCTTACCAAGCTCCAAGGCTATTTCATGTGCTGCTTGGATTTCTCTTGGCTATGGCTTGCTTTGCTTTATTGGGGAATACTACAATTTATTTTCATGCTTCTTTGTTTTTGAGTAAGACAGATATTTTAGCTATGTAATTGGGTATTGGAAGTTGATGGGCTTTTATTGTAAACAATTATATTTAATAAATGATTTGAAGTACTTCTACTTTACCTTCCGCTGTTTTATATATGTCTGTCTTTTAATATTTCTGTTCCAGTACCCATAATGCTCCATTGAAGTTAAGGTATTCCCTTTGTGAGTGACCTTAACGGATGTGGGGTGGTGCAGTAGTGCAGGCGCCTTCGGTTGTTTTTCCATGCTTAATAAGGATTATACTAGTCTTGGAGCCGTTCCACAGAACGAAATTGGCTGCAGAGGTTCAAGATTGGCTTGATAGTTGTTAGCGCATCTTCGAGGATTTAGGGATCGAGGATGCAATGAAGATAAAGTTAGTATCGCGTCAACTTCAACGACGGCTATGAATTGGTGGAATGCTATTAAAGTGGCCACTCCCGAGGATCAAGTTACTTGGAATCAGTTTAAGACTTGCTTCAGTGGTAAGTTTATTCCAACTGCTCAGAAATTAGAATTGTTTAGGAAGTTTTTGGGGCTTAACCAGAATGGTAGGGCAGTCTCGGTGTATATTGCTGAATTCGATACCTTATCGAAATATGGATTATTGCTTATTGATACTGCCGAGAAGGAGAATGAGAAGTTCATAACTAGCTTAGATGAGTACTTGGGGGAAAGACTTATAAACCATATCGATGAGACATTCGAATCAATTGTGGGAAAGGCATTGAGATCAGAGAGCCTTTACCCTAGGTCAAAGACCGAGGTTGCTATTACATCTGTAGAGGAGCCAAAGCCGTAGGCAAGCAGTGGAGGCAAGAATAATTCTCATAACAAAAGGAAACATAACCAAACCAAGGATGGTCAGAAAAAGTAGGATAAGAAAAATATCGAGTGCCATAACTGTGGGAAGAAGGGCCACTATGCCAGAGATTGTCGAGCAAAGACAACGAATAAAGTGCTTCAATTGTGACCAGGTGGGACATCACAAGGATAAATGTCCCCAACCCCCAATGGAGAAGCAAAGAGTGAAAGTATATGCTATCAACACTGTTCCTTCTTCATCGAATGCCCCAACTGCGACGCAGATGGGAAAGGGCATCGTAATTCAAGGCATGCTTTTATATTTATGATGTTCTTGCTCGAGTATTGTTTGATACGAGGGCTTCCCATTCCTTCGTATCTAGTGACCTGGTAGATAGGTTGGAATTGGAACTCGAGATTGTCGAAAGACCTTTAGTTGTGAAGAACCCGATTGGTGGTTCGACTAGCGTTAGTATGATTTGTCGTAATTTGGTCTTATCTAGTCATGGATGTATGTTTACTTCTGATTGCTTTGTTTTGGGATTTACTGGGTCTGGCATTATTTTGGGAGTCGATTGGCTCCAAAGGTACGGGGTAGTGGTAGACTGTGAGGGGTCTTCGGTGACCATTAGAGAGGATGATGGGCGGAGGGTGGTGTTGGGTAGCCTACCTAGTGATGCGGTGATGGCTAGTTTTCTATATTCCCTCGACATCCCGCATGATGAGTTCTCAGATGTGCCTATTGCTGGCGAGTATCCGGACATCTTAGGGGAAGTGACCGGACTTCCACCACACCGAGAGATCGAGTTTTGATTGATTTAGTGAAAGATGCCAAACCTATAGTGATGCCACTTCGTCGTATGGCACCAAGGGAGCAGCGAGAGATCAAGGTGCAAGTTGGTGATCTTTTGAAGAAGGGATTTATCAGAAGAAGTGTTTCCGAGTGGGGAGCACCAGCTGTATTTGCTACTAAGGCATATGGTTCCCTTCGCTTATGTGTGGACTACCGCGAGTTAAACAAGGTGATTAGGAAGAATAAGTATCTTCTTCCATGGACAGATGGTTTATTTGATCAGTTAAATGAAGCAAGAGTGTTCTCCCAATTAGATCTCACGATAGGATTTCATCAGCTCCGAGTAGCAGCTGAGAGTATTCCTAAAACGGCATTTCGAACGCCGTCTGGATTCTATGAGTGGTTGGTCATGCCATTTGGGTTGACCAATGCACCTGATTATTTTGTGGATCTTATGAATAGGGTATTCAGGAATCAATTGAACAAGTTTGTTCTTGTGTTCGTGGACGATATCTTAGTTTACTCGAGGACAGAGGAGGAACACAAGGAACATTTAAGGACAGTGATGGAGATGTTAAGAAAACACCAATTGAAAGCAAAATTCTCTAAGTGTCACTTCTGGAGGAGGGAAGTGCGGTTCTTGGGCCATATTGTTTCAGAGAATGGTTTGACCGTGGACCCTGCGAAGGTAGCTACGGTGCAAGATTGGTCTACACCCAAGAATGCACTGGACGTGAGAAGTTTCTTGGGATTAGCGGGATATTATCGTAAGTTCATTCAATACTTCTCCAAGATAGAGGCAACGTTAACTCAGTTGACCAAGAAGAATCAGGCTTTTGCTTGGGACAAAAGGTGCGAGAATGCATTTAAGGGTCTAAAGGAGAAGTTCACGTGTGCACCAGTGTTAGTTATTTTTAAACGGAACAAAGAGATAATGGTATACACGGATGCTTGTGGTACTAGACTAGGTGCTGTGTTGATGCAAGGAGGTACGGTTGTGGCTTATGCTAGTCGGCAAGTGAAACCGCATGAGAAAAGATATCCGACCCATGATTGGAGTTGGCAGCGATCGTTTTCGCGTGAAAAATGTGGAGACACCACTACTACAAAAGTGGGCATATTCGACACTAATTTGTGTGCATTTCATGAAAAATGTGGTGAAAGCTATGATTTCTTTGATCTTCTGCAACAATATTCATATGTTGTTGCAGTATACGTGAATGCACTGTTGCGGTGGGAATTCTAGTGTTTTGACATGCAACACCAGTTAAAAGCGTAGCATTACGAATGTACAGTCCACCTCAGCGATCCGCGTTATCAACATATAAAAACCCCAACCGTAGATGCAAGATTCATCAATGGTTCAAACCATCTATGGTTCCGATGACTCTAAACGTTAGCCATCATCCAACCATTGACATCCATGTCATTGCATTCTTTTGACGAAATTTTGGTGCGATCTTCTCCCTTCACGAAATAATGTAAAATAATCCGGTCACAAATCGTTCTTCTTCTCTATCATCTAATCGTTTTCCCCACTTTTACTATTGACAAAAATTTAAACCTAAATTCACGTTAGTATCGCTCCTCTCCTCGACATCAAATTTTATTCTGAAAAGGTTGAAGATTTAAAACACTTTCTAGCTTTGATTGCTCAGGGTGTTAACATCGCCAGTTTTTTCCCTTAGGTTCTGTTTGTATAGCTCTGTGAATTAGTTGCGCTTATTATAGATTGGATTATGAGTAATTAGTAATTAGTTCATTTGTTATATTTTGGAAAACTCATTCGCTTATGTGTAATTAGTTGCTTAGACATCCCAAACTTAGGAAAACCCGTTCGCTTATGAGTGATTAGTTGGTGAAAGATTAGATTATGAGTAATTAGTTGCGCTTTGATCATTGATTTGGGATTATGCTGAGGTTTATTCGAAAATTATACCTAGCAATAAACCAAAAAAAGGAGATAGCGCCGGTGGGTTTGCCACCAGGAATTAGGTTTCACCTAACTGAGTGGTACCTTTTTGGGCCATGAGAACCGGGTTAATGGCATGAAAAAGACATTGGTTTATTATAGAGGTCGAGCTTGTTAAGGAATAAGGACTTTACCATCGAAATTGATTTGCACTTTGCGTTCATTTACATTAACATATAATTGTATGCTTGAGGTTTTGTGATACAGATACATGTGTAGCACTGCGGTGTGCTTGCACTGCGGTGTCTCGAGGCTAACAATTTCCCAATCCGGATGAGTCGTTCACCCGTATCTAAAATGCACAGGTATTTTCCATTTGATTTTGGAAACTACCTAATTCATTGTTTCGATTTTGGAAACGTATGCTCAATTTTGCATCCATATTATGCCTTACTATGTATCATAAAGCAATCATACAAAAAAGTATCATAAGGCAACATCAGTTCATACCATTCACATCCAAAAAATGATATACAATTGTATGCTTCAGGTTTTGTGATACAAATACATGTGTAGCACTGCGGTGTGTTTTACCATAAAGTTCATACAAATACATGTGTAGCACTACGAGGTGTTTTCACTGCGTTGTGTTTGCACTGTGGTGTGTATGCACTGCTGTGTGTATGCACCGCGGTGTGCATGCACTGCGGTGTGTTTGCACTGATTTTTTTGTGATACAAATACCCATATCTAACACGCACGCACAAGTATCATAAGACAACATCAATCCATACAATACATATCAGTTCATACCATACACGCATAAGTATACACGCACGCATAAGTATCATAAAGCAACATTAGTCCATACAATACACATCAGTTCATACCATACACGCACAAGTATCATAAGGCAGCATCGATCAGTTCATACCATAAACATCCAAAAAATGTCATACACATCCACATCCACATCCAAAAGTATCATAAATTTAACTTAATACATACACATACAAAAAATGACATTATAGTAGCATCAGTTCATACCAGATCAGGGCTTTGCGGGGCTGTGGAACTTCCAACTAATTCCTTAGGACTTTGCGGCTGTGGGAGAGCTAGTCCGAAGTGAGCAGCCGCATGTGATAGACCAGCAACATCAGGACAAGGGGTGAGGTAGTTTGGCCAGTCAAATTCCTGATCAACTTCTATATCTACCCACTAATCATTCCTCTGGTTCATTGGGGCTTGGTTATCAATATGTGTGTCATGGGTGTCTTCAAGAAATAAGCTTGGCAAGGGGGTAGCGCAGCAACTTATTATATCATTGCTTCAAATCTTTCATCTGAATCCATTTCCCATTCCCATCCATAATGATGCAAACATGGAACCACCTGTTCCTCCCTATTGCTCACAAAAAGAAGTTCAGGCCTTGTTCCAGGATGAGCATGGTTACAGCGCTGAACCTTAATGAGGTAAACCTTGTTATTGAATTGAGCAACAAAAGTATTGATATTGCCAATGCCTTCATAAAATTGCATTTTCAGGTAGAAAGATGTATGGTTATACTGAGACCAGTTGCAGTTGTCAATTGCAAGCACACGTCCCATTGGCTTCATTATTTCTTCAACAACAGGAACATTACTCTTTAGGAACTCAGGAAATCCATCAAATTTAGCCCATGATTCCACTTCTAACGCTGGTTCAGGCTCAAATTCTTCGTCAGACCATGCTTGCAGGTAAATAGCACCACCAAGTTTTGTAAAAACTTTCAACATTAGCGCATGATCATGCTTACTGCACGATGGGCATGATACTAGAAAAGAGTTTTTGGGTATTACCTGTATAGGCCAAGAATTATGATTAAAAGTCACCTTAAGAACGTCATGCACAGCTTCTAAATTCCAATGTACCTTAAGAACAGTGGTAGTGATGTGTAGAGACAAGTCCTCCATTGATATTTTTTTTTGAACTTTCGAAGATTGGGGTTTAGGGGATATGAAGATGATGATGTTCTGAAGCTTGAATGGATGTGCGAGGGACCCGATGGATGGTGTCAGGTAAATATGTGAACTGGAAATACTTGCACAGAAGACGAAGCATACTCAAATCTGAGGTGGCATGAGTGACCAATGGTGAATGGTCAACTTACATAATTGTATGCGTAACTCACAAAGATGTATAAGTTAATTAGATGGCCGAATGCACAGATGCACACAACACATATGCACTTATCAAATAACTTGTAAATTCAAATTGCAGGATCTGAAACGACGAGGAGAGATACAGCCGACAAGTGGAGGACTTGAATTGACATGAGAGATATAGTTTCTGGTTCATGGCATTGCTACTTTGTAGAATGCACACTGATCGTATTTGTTCGCACTTGTATTGAAGGTGGTATGTGTTGGCACTTTTGCTACTTTTAAATTATGTATTTGATCGCATGTGTTATATATTTAAAGCATTGAATCATGTATTTGATCGTATGTATTGAAGGTGGTATGTATTGAAAGTTTGAATGTTATGATGAATGTAACGGATGTGTTTCTTTTATGTACAAAACTGATATTGCAAAATTTAAAATTAAAGCGTTGTATTTGCCTTCTTTTACTATTGCATTTGCTTTTTTTCCTGATGTTGTATTTCAAGATAATGGTGTTGCATTCCATAATACAGTGGTGTTGCATTACATAAAATAGTAGTTAGTCCACATGGCACGTAAACGCTACAACTGACGTGGCATGTGACACGTGTGCAGCTGACATGGAGAGCTGATGTGTCGTGTGACACGTAGGCAACTAACATGGAAAGCTGACGTGGCTGCCATGACCTGGTAGCCAGGATCTAACTAATTTTTAAGCAACTCGGAATATTGTTACATTTCATGCAAATATACGTCTGTAATGCAACACTTTCTTTCTGTAGTAGTAGATGTGCTAAAGCGTTGCTTTAGAGGGCTAAGGCAACAGCCGCGGATGCCACGCCGTTCTCGTGTTGCTTATTTGAAAAAAAAAGGGAAAATGCAACATTTTTCGATCTAAGGCCACTTGAAACTTGTGTCGAATATACCCACTTTTGTAGTAGTGCACTATCTCTTGGGAGAAAGATTCGAGTTGTTTACCGATCATAAGTCGTTAAAGTATCTTTTCTCTCAAAAGGATTTAAATCTACGTCAGTAGAGATGGTTGGAGTTCTTGGCTTCATATGATTTCAATATCGCATACACACCCAAGAAGGGCAATGCGGTAGCTGATGCATTAAGTGGGAGACATGTTTGGGGGCTATGTTTCTTGAATGGAAGCAACTGGAGTATATCGCATGATATGATTTCAGACCTAAGTGCGAATTGGATACAAGGATGTTAGCTAGTTTGATGATCAGACTGACTTTGATTGAGCGGATCGGTTCTAGTCAAAGGGACGATCCTAACCAATTGGAAGTCACCTCCAAAGTAGAGATGGGTATTGATAGTGAGGAAATGAACAAGTACGGATTTGATCAAGAAGGATGGCTTTGAAAGAACGGGAGACTAGTTGTACCCAACATTAATGGATTGAGAGATGAAGTGCTTAGAGAATGTCATCACTCGAAACTGACTATACATCCTGGTGGTAACAAGATGTATCGAGACATGAAGCAAACCTACTACCGGGAAGAGATGAAGAGAGACATTGGGAAGTTTATATCCAAGTGCATGAACTGCCAGCTAGTTAAAGCCGAGAAAAAGAAGCCTAATGGTTTGTTATAACCGCTGGAAATTCCCGAATGGAAATAGGAACAAGTCTCAATGGATTTCATTGACGGTTTGTCAAGGACTAGATCGGGTCATGGTAGCATTTGGATGATTGTGGATCGATTGATCAAAAGTGCAAGGTTTATCCCGATCAAGTTAAGTAGAACGATAGCTAAGTTAGCGGAATTGTATATAAAGTGGGTTGTAAGATTTCATGGCATACCTAAAGGTATTGTGAGTGATCGAGATCCATTATTTACTAGTGGGTTTCGAAAGAGCTTACAAGAGACTTTAGGGTCAGAATTACATCTCAGTACCGTGTACCATCCTCAAACTGATAGTCAAACAGAGAGAGTGAATTGTGTATTGGAGGATCTCTTGAGAGCTTGTATATTGGATTTTGGGGTTTCATGGGATGACCATTTGCATATGGTTGAGTTCGCATATAATAATAGTTATCAGTCCAGTATTGGTATGGCTCCATTTGAAGCTCTGTATGGAAGACCGTGCAACTCACCATGTTGTTGGTTGGAAACTGGTGAGAAGTTTGTGCTTGGGCCAGATGTAATAAGAGAAACTTCAGATAAGATCAAGGTTATTCAATAGCAAATGAAGGCCGCCCAAGATAGGCAGAAGAGTTATGCTGATAAAAGGCGAAGAGATTTGAAATTCTCTGTTTGTGACTTGGTATTCGTCAAGATTTCTCCATTGAAGAATGTAATTCGATTTGGTAGGAGAGGTAAATTGGCACAAAATTTTTTGTCCATTTCTAGTTCTCGAACAAGTTGGGAATTTAGCATATAAAGTTGGATTGCCTGACAAGATGGCGGGAATTCACAAGGTATTTCATGTTTCCTAGCTAAGGAAGTTCGTGCATGACGCTGATATGACTATTTCACCAGATCAATTGGATGGTATTGAGGTAGAATCTGATGTGGTTGGGAGCTGCAGACCGACTCGTAGTGTTGAATACGATACGAAGCAACTTCGAAGAAGATGGTGAAACTGGTCAAGGTCCAATATGGCGATGATGAGAATGACTGTACTTGGGAAACAGAGGACAACATAAGGAAGTCATATCCAGAACTCTTTGCTTGGTAAGATTTTAATAGCGATATAGTTATTCCTTTATTAGTAAACTGCATGCTAAGATAGGTTTGTTGTGTTATTGTGTATGTTTGATTGTTTGTTAATGGTTGATAGGCATGCGGGACACCATTGTTTGTTTTGGTTAAGGAATTTCGAAGGCAAAATTTCTTTGTGGGGGGGGGGGGGGGAGGAGAGAGTACAACGACCCATATTCTACGTATCGGGGGATCGTAGAATATTTATTTTATTTTTATACGAAGTCATATGGTCATGTAACTTTGGGGAACGACTATTGGGGTCATTTCCCACATTCACGATTTTTGTCGATTTTTAAATGACCATTTTGCCCCTGGCGAATGTTGTTTCGCCGATAACTTTTGATTGATAAGGAATTTTGACCTGAAACCACTTCCATTGGATCTGGATGATGGATTACCTTTTCGTAGAGTGGTCAATTAATCAAACGGACTTACCGTTTGGGAGATATGACTGAAATAAGATTTGAAGATGGAAAAAACCAGCCTAATCGGGCTTAATAGGGTGATTAGCAGCTAGGCCCATAACCCATTTCGGGATTAGGGTTATGGAAGGGCTAAAAGGAGTTAGAGAATGGTTCCTTTTCATTTTCCTAGTCGCCACAAATATTCCTCTAACCCTGGCAATGGCCTCCATCTTCTAAATCACCTCCAAATCACCTTTTTATCACTAGTTAAGTAAAACTACATCAAATCATGTCAAATTGGCATCAAATCAAAGATTGATTTGCTGCTATACATAGGAATCCATGCCAAATCAGTAGAGTTTTCAGATTTATAATTTATTTGTGGCTAAGGTGAGTGATTTGCATGTTATACACTAATTACAGCTAACTAAGGGTGGTTAGTGATAATTAGCGAAATTATGACTTTGAAAAATACGGAAAAGTATGCATAAATTCTAAAATATTATTTTATGTTAGTGATAAAAATTTGGGTTAATTTGGATTAAGTTTCCTAATCTTAGAATTTTGGGGATTAAGGGGAAAACCATGGATTTGTGTATGTTTGATCTTAAATAACACATGTGATTGATATTTTAATGTTTTTAATTGATTACACATGTTATTACTATTGTTTGGAATGCTTTATTATTGTTAAGTAAGGTTAGAATGGCTGAAAACGCCGTTGTGTGGCGAGAATGGATAAAAATAGCTTGTTGGAAATGTTGCAGGGGTCCGGATCAGTTCAGCTCATGCTACACGAACTGAACCACGACTGTACTCCAAACCCTAAAGCAGGAACCACAAGCCGACCCATTCAAGTAAGTCATGAACCGGAGCACTCGACACACCTGCAAGTATGGACCCCAATCCGCTCGCACCCGAAGACCCACGAACCGATGTAGGCTCGACCCACGAACCAGTGGAAGAGCACGACCGATTCGACCGGTGGAGTATCCACGAACCGACCGACCTGGTGAAGGAACCACGAACCGACCCAGTGAGATGGCACAACCCGACCCGAAGAGCACGGCAGACCCAAATCGCTTCAAGGAGGACGAACCGAACTGCTTTAGGAGGACCAAACAGAACCGAAGGAGACCAAAAACCCGAGATGCAAAGGAAGTTCAAAATGAGAAGTAATCACTCGGGATCCAGATGCGAACCAACGAGTGAACTTCAAGAGTTGGACTTTGCTGCGGGATGTGTGCAAAGAGGTTATCGATGTCTATAACTTTAGTTCACTATTGAGAGAGGGGGCATTGACTATGGACCAGTGCAGTAGGGTCAGAGGTTGCATTGAGTCAGACTCCATCAGGGCCCCAAAGGGAAAAGTGGTCGTAGTGATAGTTGTACGGAGTTAGACTTCGTCATAGCCGCAATAGTTCTGGTGATCAAAGTGGTGGATATCGTATGCTTTACGCACTGAGTTAGAGGTGTGAGGACGATTTCTGTGTTTGATGTTTGCTATCAACATGACATGCACACTCCCATTTTTAGACTTTATGTTAGTGTTACCTCAGAGTACTGTACATCTTGTTGTGCTAACTCTTTGGTTGCAGGTCCAGGTCAGGTATGATTATTTATACATGTTATTATTTTATTTTGCTGCTATCGCTCATACTAGACTTTTGTCTGACTCATGGTTTTATGTCTCTTCTTATTACTCTTGGTGCTCCTAAATGAGCGGGCTAAAGGCAGGTTAGGTGGTATGCACGAATAGCTGTCCGGAGACGAGCAGGAGGCTTCCACGTACAATATATATGTTATCCCTGTGTTGTAACTGATCACTGCTTTGGGCATTAGTAGTGTACCTTTTCTATTCTGCTTTAGAGACAGTAAATTTAAGTTGTAATAATGGTTTGGATCATAAGCAGTATTTTTGTTTTTGCTACTCTGGTGGACATTGTTTGGTTTTCAGCTTATGCACTGTCTCGCCTGTTTTATATCAAGTTATTTTATTATTATATTTTATTCCATGCGCTGTGAGATATACTACAGGTTCTTTGGTCATTCACCGTTTCAAATCCCTATCTTTTGAGGACCGTCCTGTGCTAATAGGACATTGGCACAACACATTTCAAGGGAAATGTCGGCCGGTGTGGGGCGGGCCGTCACATCTTACAATCAGTCCACCTACTGTTTAAAACAAGTTTACTTAACCCCTATCCAGTTAACATGTTCATACAATCCCTATGGATTCAATTAGGTTAAGTATTCAACTTTATTGCCATATTCATTTATGGTTAATTATAATGTGCTAGACCTCCCATATTAAGCCTACCACTTGTGGATGCTGGATGTGCCGGTTGGTTCCGGGCAGCCTTCTTCCACAAGTTGGACTTAACCTCGTGTCTTAGCACATCTCGTGTTTATGCACTTAGACCCCTCACATTAGATTCACTACTTACGGTCGCTTGATAATCCAGGCGACTCCGGGTAGACTTCCACCAAAAGTGTAATCTAACCTCGTGTTTAAGCGCAGTTATAGTTTCTAAATACTGTAATCCTAGGCATTTCCATTATTAACCAATTTACCTATGTCGTTATAGGTTTTCATGCCCCTTTTCCCAAGTTATGTTCATAATGAACAATATGCCCCAAACTAATATTATTACGCTTTATTCAAGTTATGCCCAAATTCCTAATTACAAGTTACACCCCAATTTAACGTTTTTCCGTCGTTCCCAATCTAACGCATTCGCATATTTCGGCGGCATGCCTAGGCTCCAAGGTAGCCAAGTTATATAAAAATAAAAGGGAAAGATAGATGGAATAGAACATCGATGATCATACTAACATGATGGACATATAATGGAAGAAATAGTCATAAAACATATAGTGGCATAATGACAAGGTAGGTATATAGGAACAGATCTAATGAACATATGATAATAGAACTGATTCTAACATGATAGTAATAGATATGATACGATCGAAACAATGATTTAGATGTCCAACTAATCACAGATCTAATTTGGCCGTAAGTATAATAGAACAGGTATAAGGGGATCTAAACAGTGAACTAGATCTACAATCAAAGGAAGATCTAACATGATAAATAGGTGTAGGTTCAGATCGAGTTCATAATCATGTCAGAATGAATAAGCTAAACAGGTTGTAGCAGATCTGATATGATTCAAATGGTCACAAGCACAGATCCAAGTTATAGTCATGTGAAGATTAACTTTTAATTATTTCTATCTAAAATTGACATAGACTCACTGTGTTTGGATATAAAAAAACAGAAGAATGGAGTCACGGATCTCTAAGCCTTGAATAACTTGATTGCAGAAGAAGAAAAAGGCTTGATTTGATCTGGGCAGAGATAGTGTCTAGTTCTCTATTATTTTTGGTGTGCAAAAACATGAGAAACGAGGTCATATTTATAGATGCCCCAAAACCCCAATCTGCCAGATCTGAGCCGGGGGGGGGGGGGGGGGGGGAGGGCCGACCCCTCTTATGGGGTCGACCCATGGGTTGACACCCCCTTGAGGGGTCGACACCCGTGAGCGGGAAAATTCCCGCCTCCCAACTCTGTGCGATTTTTAAACTCTAAGCCAAATTTTGAATTTCTGGACTTAATATATATATTCTTCTTGCGCATATACAAACTTCAAACCTTAATAACTTCTTCATGCGGTGTCCGTTTTACACAAATCAGGTGCATATTTTGACCAGAATTCTGGGTTGAATGCAATGGCGTAGCAGGTCACTTAGTTCTAAATATTAAATTAATTATTCTTCAATTTATCATCTTTAATGTTGTTAAAATTCATGGTGTTACAGGTCCCTTCTGTTGTTGGGCCGTTGGGCCTGCAGGAGCCTCTGTCGGCCATTTTTCTCCTAGTCTCCGATATTTTAGCTTCCGGCCGCTTTGTGGTGTTGATTATAGCTTCTGGAATGAGGGTCCCAGTCAGTTGAGGCTTCTTTAAGATTGATGTGAATTTGTTGATGTAAATGGCTTTTGGAAGGCATTTGTGCTCCTAGTTGTGGCTTTCAGTTTTCTCATGAATACTTTTGAGGAGCCAGCCCTCATTATGTATGTAGATAGCTACTGGTTCGAAACCACTGTCGTTGCATGTACTAAGTAGATTAGTACAGATAGCCTATATCCCTTCAAGGGTTCCGGTTTGCCTTCCGGTGTAGTCTCTGGGAATAACTTGATCTTCTGGAAGGCAACTCTAGGTGATTTATCTTGTTGTTTATAAATATGACCCTTCAGTGTTTATGTAGTAAATGTTTCGGAAGATGGTTTCAGATAATCTCTGTGTACTTCCACTTTGATACTCTTAATGCCTTCGCCTCCTGGTGTATAATTATTAAGCGGGTTGATACCGACAGCCCTTCCATCCTTCCGGGTTTCAATTAGAGGAGCTCTTGCCTCCCTCTTTCTTTGTTTTCTGACTTATATGGCCTCTCATTATAGAACCCCCTTCCGGCCATACCCTGCCGGATATATCTTGCTGGGTATACTCTGCCGATATTCTATAGATTTTTAGCTCCTTCCTCCAAAGAAGGTGTCGGTTTATGTAACTTTCGGATCATTCCTTCCCGTTCTTGGTTCTTTCTTAGTGTTTGGCTCTTGCTTTTGGAGAATTCCTATGTGCTTGTGTTCATCCGATACCCCTTCACCGTTAGCTTGTTTCGGAGTTAATTTTGATAATAACAAATACAATTATATCCCAACGCCGAGAATACTACTTGGTCTAAAATTTTCTATTTACCTCTTCTCTCCTGCCACTTCGCAAAAATATTTTCTAAATGGGATTGAACTGCTAACAAAGTTTAATTTTCAAGTTGTTTCAGGTTCTTTAGTGGATGAAATGAAATACCGAGGTTAGGTCTATGCATGATGCAACAGATTGGTTTGTTGTGCTAGTGCTACCTGTTTACATGCTCAAGGCTGCATAGGTAGATTAATTTCTAACTAACACATTAGTAGTTATGTTAATTTAATTCATTTAAAAGTTCAACATTTTTGTCCATTTGATAGGAAAACCATCAATGTCTTCATCGCCTTCTATAAGGTTACGTTCAAGGTGTATATCAGATTTTTATAAGCTATTATTCAGTTTGCATGCTCATCTTACTGGAAAAAATGATCGAAAATTTGAGTTTCTTAAAGTATTTTATTATAAATTGGGAAGTTTTTTTGAATGTTTATGGAAATGTCGTAAGTATTTTTATCCTGGTCAGCAGGAAATCTTTCTATTGCTGTAACTTGCTTTTATGAGTGATATCCTTTGGTTGTGTAAATTTTCATCTGATTTTGGGAAGGTTTTGAAATGTTTTGAAAAATGCAATTATTGGTAATGAAGTATTTTTGTTTTCATAATTTGTTATAAGAGCAGATGGTTCCGAGTCTGTATTTTTCAGTGATGGGTTTTAAGCTGTTTATCCATATAATGTGGAATTCATGTTATTTTGGTCTTCTAATTTTTAGCATGTTAACTTATATGTTATTTACTATATAGTCTATTCACTTGACAGATCAATGTAAGATGTACTTAACTGTACAATCTACCCACTTGAGAAATCAATATAAGATGTACCCATAAGTTATAGTGATGGAACATTTGGTTGTATTATTGGATTTGGACACATTGTGCAATTACCTGGTCTGCACAATCCAATAGGACTGCAAAATTAGGTTAGAATGTTTGACTATGTGTTGGCCATAAAATTTCTATTCTTTTTCATTTATTTCGACTAACAACACTCAACCACTTATGGATGTTCACAGCAGTAAATTCACGTCGTATATCTCTTCAGAGTATAATGCTTTATGATATATTACCATATTTCACACTGAATTACATAACATAAAAGGAATCATTTTTTATGATACAGTCGAACTTACAAAAATGGCCACATTCTTGAACAAGACATCTAGTCATAGATGCTTTTTTTTGTTGGGTTGCAGTTGTATGATAATTTTACATTATGGGTTCCATTGTAAAAGGAGAAATTTATTAGGAGTTTGTGATAACATCAAAAAGTTGAGTAGTTGGATTTGCTTTCGATCCCAAATTACATCTTGGCTTTAGGTAATTCATCTCTCTCATTCAATACAATCACAAGTATTAAAATTATCATTCAAAATTCCATTTATACCAAGTGCCATTTATGGATGTAGCATAAGTAACTTATATTATCATTGATTGATGATGATGATGACAAATCGTTTGGCTTTGTCCTATATAGCATAGGTAGGAACATGTTATTAACATCTCTGTATTCTTTTCCAATCAGTAAATGATGCCTAAAAGATGATATAATTTAGACTGAATTTTTTTGCATTGTAATTTGTGATGATTCTTCTCCATTGCTTATATTCTTTTCCGTCATTAAGGCTCCTGAGCACACAAATATATCATGTTATTTCGTAACAAATTATAATATTCATGTTTTCTCTTTAAATTCTCTTTAGTAGTACCTATTACTAATAGTTTTATAAATAATTTGTGGAGTATATAACACTATATATACATGTTTTAATTTTTTAGTTCAATTATATAAGTTATTTTGTCCCATAACTAAATACATGTTATGGAACTTCTAAAATGAACATCAATGAACATTGGAAGATTGTTACTAAAAAACATTTGGAAGAATATATAATGATTTTTGTCCTATAACTAATATTTGGAAAATTGTTATATATCTGCAAGGCATCCTTACAACAAGGTTGTCGCTCTAGTCAGTTTTACATGTTGAAATCACATAAAATTCACGCTGATTGCAGTCATTACAAAACATTAGAATGTGTTCAACCCTGTACGGGTTTGTAGTTAAGTGTTGTCTGTAAAAGTTCATATGTTTCTCCCTTTAATTTAAGTCATATTTATAGGATATGTTTGCTGAGAGAAAACGAAAGAGAATAACATACTGTTGTGATGCAGGTAGAAGACACTTTGGCGGAAGTTTTTGTGAGTACCAACGAAATTTATAATGCTATGCAATGCTGCAAGGAATCAATCAAGGTACAATATATCCTTTGTTTTAAGGGACATCTACATTGAACTATCGACATCAAGCATAAAATTGTATCAAGCACTATAGATTTCAATTGTTTTCTTTTTCATTTTTAGACTTGAACGTTGCTCAGTTTATAAATTGTCATGATATCATAGCCACGTAATATACTGGATCACCAAACTCAATGTGAATAAGAATTTTCACTAATTTGGATATGAGGAACAAACTAAGAATTTTACTTGATTTCTAAAGTGAATATTAGGCACACATCCCTATTTTCATAGTTAATTAAGCTCACATCCTTAAGTTTTTAAAATGCAAACCCGGCCCCTGTTTTTAAAAGCTCGGTGTTTTCCATGTTTTGGCCTGAAAAACATGCGCTACTGTGTAAAAAAAATATATTCTAAATTCTGGAAATGTTCTAAAAAATCCATGGAAATAAAATAAATTGCATACATGTATGCAACTATCACCAATACCCATGCAAGAATTTGTCCACGCCTTCTGAGTAATTGCATACAAGTATGAAGTTATTCAGAATAACCGCATACAAGTATGTAGGAATGTGTTGAAGACCGAAGGCATGGCAATATTTCCATACTTGTATGTAGTTTTTTATGTATAACTGCATACTTATATTCAAATATACAAGTATGCATGTTTTACATGCAGAAATTGAATTGTTGCACGAAAACATGCATGTATTTCATAAAATCTACGTATATGTATGCATGTATGCTGCAGTTTGACGCAAAACTAAAATAGATGCGTACAGGTAAGCAACTATTTGAATATATGTGCATCTGCCAATCCATTTTACTGCATTTTCGCTGTTTTGTGTGTTTTTTGATTTTGACGTGTTTTTTAATTGTCTTTCCCCCTGATTTTTTTTATTTAATTATGTATTTAAATGATTTTTTTAAATTCTTTTAATGAATTTTCGGAAAATAGGCATGTAATTTACAATAAGTTTATAACCGGATGTGAGCCTAATTTTGAAACTTAATAGGGACCTGTGTCAAACGGACCCTTTTGTAAAACTGTTATTTTTGAGGTTTAACCTTTAGTACTTCTATTTATTGAGGCAAACTGTGCGCAAATCAAAAACACTAAGCACTAATTTTGTATTTAATTCTTATATTTATCGTTAGTATCTATTTAATTTTTGTTACTACCAAAATTAACATCGAAGCAGGCAGGCAGTGAAGGGGTGTTGAGTAACCCAAGAAACTACATCAACCGAAACCCTCCTAAAGGAAAGGGTCGCGAAAGCTACAAGAGGTGACCAGAGGGATTAATCCGCCAGGGTCAACCCAGTAAGATTTCCCTGCCAGCCCCAACCTGGAAGAAATTCTCGTAATAAAGAAGCAACATAGTCTGAAATCAAGTAAGCCAAAAATAATAAACCTGACGGACAAAGCCCAAAGGAATCTTCAATAACGACCTGCCCGAATGCTGATACACGCAAAGCCGGAAGCATCGAAGGCCCCAAACCGAAAGGATGAGAAGGCCACCCAGAATCTACTTTCGGAGCATCTACCACATGAATGCCAAAAGTCCACCCTCTAAGAATAAAGGCTACCATAAAAGCCCTACCGAAGGGCTCACCGAGACCCGAGCAGGATACAGGCCACGCGTACTAGGCTATGTAGTACCGAAACCCATAGCGGTTCCGATCTGGCAGCTACCATCATACACCACGAGGTCGAGCCCCTCTAAGTACTCACGGTAAAACCGAGAGCCTACATCCGAAAGCTTATGTCCACAAGCCTACATTCAGGAACTTCTTTCGAGAATTCAAGCATCATCCATAGATTATGATCGAATACATCAAAAGCGGCCGAAGGTCAAGCACCCAAAGCTAAGAATAAAACAACCAACAGAGACCCATGCGGGTTTGATAGCCTTCTGATGGGAGGAGTCGTGAACCACTATAAATAAGACCCCAAAGGTCACATTAGGGGGGACTTTTCTCTTACTTTTTTTATTCCTAAAAGCAACCTCGAAAATAACATCAATGGAGAATTCCACTCTATGACATCTGTGTATTTCCATTAAAAGCTTAATGAAAGGAGAACTTCTTAAGAAAATTGCTCTGTAAATAAGTACTTTTATTTTCTCTAATGGCAATAGTCGCAACTCATTATCCATTCTATAGGGAAGTCCGAGTTTGCATCCATCAACACCCTCGAATGGCGATCAAACCTCGATCACTGAGTCTAGATCCAATCTGGTAATACTCAGCGAGCCTGCGACTTAAAGCCCTAGCGTCCCAATTCCTCACTAAGGTCGATCAGGGAAGAGAATCAATCCACTTGATTTCCCTTAAGATTTGTCCTCACTGATCTGCTTTCGGTGTTGATAAAAAATATCGTTAAAATTTTGGCACTAAAAGGAGGGCTTGAACCTCCGACCTAGTGGTTAATAGCTACATATCTACTTGTGTTGTTCCATCCCGGATTGGACTAGCTTTGAAGAAGCAAAGTTATGAGCAAGAAACCCAGACGAAGGCTTTTAGGATCTCGAGCGGATAAGTCGAGAACCACCAACTGTAGGGTAATGGAGGAGCAAGAGTTAAGAGCAGGGGCTTTGCAAGTAATAAAGTAGAAGAAGAAAATGAGACTACACTCTTAAGAGATGGGAACAACAACTCTTCGCACATAGGACAGACCATGGCGTTCCCACCCAGCGGATCTACATCAGAGGATGTTAGCATTTCCCCCACTTAAAGGATGCTCTCTATAGGCAAGTTAAGGGAATGACGCTGGAACGTGAAATAATGGACGATTTCAACCACTTCGCCGAAAAATGAACTAAAGAGATGACAATTCAATTCCGAAATGTTCTGTAAAAAGAGGACGAAAGTATAGGAACCACAACTGGGATGATCCACAGGAGGATTAGACCTCATCAGCGAAAAGGGAAGTATCCGTCAAAGATACCCCAGGAATACCACCTCATTACTTCGAGGGAGATTGCTTACTTCCTAACTAAACACGAACTCGACTATTGGACTTCCACAAAGAAGAGGCCTAAATAAAGGAAGAAAGACGGGAGGACCTTATTGTCATTACCACTTGATGAATGGACATGAGATTAATCACTATAGAACTCTTGGGGAATCCATCGTCAAATTCATCAGTCAAGGCCGATTACGAGAATGAATCAAAAAATCAAGATGAGTTTGAGAAAATCCTTCGAAATATGATTAATACACATGTGCCAATATTCGGAAAGCCCATCCCTCAGAAGTTTAAAAGGAAAACCTAAAAGGGGTCCAATCACTAACGGATTAAATTCCTCGTCATCGCCAAATTGGCCGGGGTGAGGCATCCCCCGGAAGGGGATGGTGTGTTAGTCTTTCTCCATGCCCAAATCAGTTGGGGCAGGGTTAAAGCATCAAAAGCGTAAGCCATCCTTTCACATCAGAAATGGTCGTGGCGATGCATCTAAAATTAGCACGCCCTGCCTCTGCTCGTAGAAGAATACGCCCTGCCTCTGCTAGAACTAAACACGTCCTACCTCTGCTCGCAGAAGAGCACATCCTACCTCTGCTTATGTTCGGAGTTACCCGCAAAAGGGAATGCAAATCCCTATCATCGCCTACGATGGTCCGAATAGGGCACCCCTTGGAGGGGGTGGCGTATAAGCCTCTATCAGTGCCTACGATGGCCCTTATAGAGCGTCAAAAGAGTAAACCTTAGCTCTGTGTCTACGATGACCCTGTCTAAGTTTCTAAGCCCTTATCATCGCCTTTGATGGTAAGGATAAGGCTCCTCCTGGAGGGAGGTTAGGTAAGTCCTTGGGCCCTGCTTGTGGATGAGCTAGCCAAGCGCTCCGGACGCACATACCCATAGAGTAGTCAAAAAGCAAGTACATCCTCTGCTTTGACATTGAAAGCCCAAGGGGATGCTCAATTAGCACGTACAACCTCTGCTTCCCAAATCAAATCCGAAGTGGAAACTCACTTCTTTAATGCCGGAGGAGGTTCCAGTCTACTATGTTAAATTCCCGAATCTGGATTGATTTGGCACTTCATTAATATCAGAGGGGGTTTCGGTCACCTACATGTCAATACCCGAATCTGGGTTCATTCAGTTCTTTATAGAAGCCGGAAGGGGTTCCGACCGCCTACATGTTAATACCCAAATAGGGGTCCGTTCAACTCTTTACAAAAGCCAGAAGAGGTTCCAGACGCTTACATGTGAATGCCCAAATATGGGTCCACTCGGCTCTTTGCAGAAACCGGATGGGGTTCCGGTCCCTATTTATTAGTGTCTAAATATAGGTCTAATCGATTTCTCGTTAAAGTCCTAAAGCAAGCAGACAGTCAAACATACCACAACATGGGACAATCTTGCAAAAAATACCACCAGATGTGGAGCCATAAGGCCACACCAAACCTGTGAAGAACCAAATTCCTAATTCAAACAAGAAAGAATCGCTTGTCCCTCTCAGGAATTCAAGTGAGGGCTCAAGGTTTGCCACTAAAGATGGGCTCATAAACCTCTCGGGGAGGTACTTTTAACCTATACATCTATTAATTGTTCTGCATTTCAATATATCAATTCTTTACACAACTCTGAAAAATGATGTCATAACATCAGTTCAAAGAGCAATCGGGGAGAAGATTACCACGGTTTCAATAACATCCTATGAGCGACTATCCCTTTATTTGTTCTAGGCGATTTTTCATTAGAAATATTTCAAGAACAATTGTTTCGAGAAGAAGTTTCCTTATCGACGTGCAGTAGTCGTAGGTTTCGATTCATTGCAATGCCTTAGGAACACGATAATATTGTTTCTAACAAAAGCGACTAAAAAAGGAGAATATCGTGTGACACACGGTCAATTCCACCAAAAATCATGGTACAAGCCATTATTTAGACACAATCTTTGTTCTAAGAAATATAATTTCCACACCCCAAACATGCAATAAAAATCTTTCATTCCTAATTGGGGCTTTGCAAAGCGAACTCCAGAGAAGCACGATCCTCTTTAGCTTTCTTCAATTCATCCTCTAACTTATCGATTTGCTGATATAATCTACCAACCACCGCGTCAGACCTTTCGGAGGATCTCGTTGCTAACCTACATTGTAAACTACGCATAGCCTCGTCTTTCTCTTTCAACTGCTTTTCCAAATAAGACACTTGCTCCTTGAAGTTTGTGATTGCCACCTTCTGGAGGTAATACATCTTTTTGTATCTTGATAGAGGAGCGTCGCTAAAAATACCTCTGCCACTGGCAGCGTTCAGACTTTCCTCCAAAAATTGTGAAGAAGGGGTCTGAAACCAATCCTTCTAGCCACAAACAAGGTAAAACATTGTAATATTAAAATCGCAAACATTTAATGTGTGTGTTAACTACATCTTACTTCCAAAAGAAAAAACAGTCCCATTACGTTTATTGGTTCGTGCACATTATAGGTACCATGTCCACACTAGCACATTATCATGACACCATACACTACTGAGAATCACAAAATCAACACGAATCACAAAACAAACCACAAGAGAACGTATACTTAATACAACAACATTCAAAATCCCATGTTAAAATCACCTGCGCTGAACTAAGCTTCTTAAGTTTTCCCTTAAAATTCTAAAACAAAGAGTCCAAAATATAACTGCAATTCAAGTATTCGTAGAAACAGAGGATTGTTGTAATATGGGAAAATCAATTGTTAATGAAACCCAAGGAGAGAGAAAGAAATTTCGAAAGCGAAAGCCATACCTGTGTGACATCAACATCAGAATGACTAGGATCCATCCTTTTCCCAGAGCCCAAAGAGCTTTGGTCCTTGGGGGGTAGCTCCCAAGAGGTAAAGGTAGATTCTCCATCACCTCTTCTGGACTCATCTGCTTGGTCCATATGACCTCCTGCCTCTCCGTCTGCTGTATTGAACTCCCCTCCATCTTCTTCGTAATCTTCAACAAACTCAGCAATAAACAACAGTGACACAAGATCTATTTTATCGATTAAGGGGACCCTATGCTCCCGTTTCACTTGCTCGATTTTCTTTAGGACTCTGTCTATGATAAGGGTGTCAATTGAAGTAAAGCTAAATTCCGAAAGTCTTTCATAATTGTCCGAAAAGGCAAGGAGGAGAGCATCCTCGTAATACTCCATGGCGATATTGTCGAGGTGGACATTCAAATTTTTTGAAATCCTATCGGTGGCTTCGTAAATAATCCTCTTCGCAATGGCAAGTCGGGTGCTCATCTTATCCATCTCTGTGGCATAGTCGATCCCCAGTTCTATTTTCTATGCCCTAAGGTCTTCAAACTCCTTCACCAACTCCTCATTGACCTTCCTCACCTTCTCTAATGAAGTCTCCAACTCCTTGCGTTCATTATCTCCCTCTGTCTGCTCCTGCTGCAAATCATCCACTTTATCTGCCAGCACCTTATTCTCTTCCCTTAAAATATTGACCTCGATTATCGAAGTGGAAGATGTCCCTCAGGAGACATATCAAGTTTTCATCATCTAAAGTAGAAGAATAAGTTAAAGTTAAAATAGAAAGAGAGAAGGGTGAGCTTGCATATAATACTAAGAGGAAATCCATGATCTGTTGTTTGTAGAGATCTATTGGGTTCAAGGTAGCAGAAGTTGAGGCAATATCCGCTACTTCACGGGAAAAAAGGGCTGATTCCACAAACCTCTCAAAACCGAAGGCAGACAAAGGAGATGTAGGACGAGAAACATACTAGAGGAAGATAGTGCCGAAAGATCGAGCCTTCCCTCTTCCACCTCATAGACAGCATCGAGAGGGGTAGGATCACCCGTAGATTTACTGTTAGACCAAAAAATGGCACTAACACCCAATTATCAAGGATTTGTGGATAATATCAAAGAATAGTAATGTAAAAAAAGAGAAAAAGCAATCAACACATGAGATTTATAGTGGTTCGACATTAACGAGCCTACATCCACTTTATAGCTCTTCATTTAATGAAGAATTACAATTATAGCAAATACAATCACTCAAACACTCGAATTCAATGAATAATTCTCTCTGAATTCATTGTATTTTCATTGGAGAAAGAAGGTTCTCTCTTGAAGAGGTGCGGCCATGGCAGACATCCGGAACCAAAATGCCAATTGTCCCCCCAAATGGCTGCGAATTCATGTGTTTATAGGAAGAAATTCGGTTAGGGAAGAGTGGCCATGTGGCATGCATACAACAAATCTCAGGATGTAGTGGAGAGAGTGGAGAAATTGTCTCTTAATTGTGCTGTGACACGTGTATAGAAATCCAGAATAATAGGCTAGAGAATAGGTCAACTTCATAGTGTGCAAGGATGCATCAGGCGGTTCGGTTAGGGACCAATCCGAACCGGTGTTACTTTGCCAGAAGCTCGACGGTCTTCGTGTGTGGTGGCTTGGGTTTGGGTCCACCCATATCCGAACTGAACCGGTGACCGAATCTTTGTGTTGAAACTCCAAAGCATGGGGTTGGATTGGGTCTATCTATATCCGATCCGAGCCGCTTGTCCTTTGATGAGGTAAACCATGTAGAAGCCATTTATCTTCGAATCGAGCATCCGACCCGATCCGAGCTCTCCAATCTGATACGACCTATGGTTATAGAACGTATACGAGCTTTTAACCTCTACATACATAACCTTGATCGTCTGGGCTTTAGGTTGCCTGGTCACAAAACAGGCTAACATTTTGCCCCCCAAAGTATGTCTTATCGAAGATGAGGTGTGCTTTGAATATGTTGAGCTGAATATCTCTGGAAAGTCATCCGTTATTGAGAAGACTTTATCAAATTGTTGCACTGCTTCCATAGGTGCTAGTTAGTACAAATTCTATTGAAACAGTAGTCAAAATGAACAGGTAATCGTTTAAACCTCATTGAACCAAGAGGTCTAATTCCTTCATCATAAGTCATGTAGGATTGTTGGCTCTAATGTGAGATCGTACAAGCATATTATTGATTCAGGGTTTCTTTTACCCATAAGTCAATGTATGAGCTAGCCATCCAAATCATGGGGTAGTATGAGAATCTTTGGGCTTTGAGATAGCATCTAGACTATTGGGACAAATCACATTAGAATTGGTACATGAATCTTTCATTTGCGCTCGCATTTCGACTATCCCCGCATCAGGATATTAGTTAGATTATATAAAAAGAAATCCACGACTGTTCTGAGTCCTTCCATAGTCTCGTGATCACATACAAATCAGCAAGCGATGTCACTGAAGTCAAACAAACAAGTGCTCATAAGACCATCACAAACATAAGGCAGTTGGAGAGTTTTCCACATTCTCTATTCGATGTACTCGTGGATCAAGTCCTTGAAGTCACATTTGACCTGTTAGTGGGCTTTCTTGAACGGTCAAGACAAATCATATTTCATAGATATAGTTTCTATGTTTTGAATCACATATTAAGTCAGGGTCATGTTCAAAGTCAGTTCAGTGGAGGATGAGCGACATCAGTGCTTATGCCCCTCAGCACGATAGGGCTCAGGCCAAGTCAATCGGACATCCAGTCTTTCGGCCTTTATACTTTCCTTCGTCGCACCGGGTTAAAGCTGCAGATTCATCAATCTTAATCGACCCATATCATTCTATAGTCTTTCTCAAGTCATCAAGGGTTGGACTTGCATACGCGAATGGTCGAATTACATTTGCGTCGGTGTCATCCTATCTCTTCAGTCAGAAAGCGAGGATTGCCTCATCGAGTTTTAGCGAACTTAGATACTCTCCTCGCATCAACCATGGAGTTGGGTAAGGTGGCCAATTATGCAAGCGAGCGAACATCGCTAGGGAATTATTCGAGCCCCTTCGTTTGTTTTTTGCCATAATCTAAAATAGCCATCATAGTCATGTTGAGTCATCTCTCATGCTTGGTTCCATTGAGCTTGACAACCAAGATCGCAGGTTCGATCGATGAAATTGGTCATTTCTAGAAATACACATTCCTGTTAGTATTTTCTGAAGCCTTTCTTTTGTCTTTATCATTTCACGAGTCATATGGTGCTCCATTCTTTGTCATGAAAACATTGAGGTCATCAATCTCGACATTAATATCTTGTTGCAGGAATCTTTCTGTCTCAGAATAGAATTTACCAACATTTCTAGGAAAATCTCATGGTAGAAGGATATTGAGGTTTGTTCCAAATGTGAATCTACCAAAGGCTTCTTGATGGGTCTCGTTGCAAAATTCCTTTAAAGTCTAAGTCGATTTGTCTTTTCCACTGATACTTTGAATCTTTCAAGGAATGCATACAGGGCCTCGCTGGACCTTTGTTTGATTGAAATGAGTTACATCACGTTCTTGGGTCGATAGATGTAGACATTTGATTGCTCAGTGAAGTTGTTGACCAAAGCGTTCCAATGGTTGATCGATTCAAAGGCATGCCACCAAAATTGTATAGCAACAATGTAAGTCAAGACCTAGAAATGGTAACTTAAAGTGCGAGGGATTGCTAAAGTTCCTGATGTCTTGTGTGAAATAGTTTTGATTGACGTTGCTCACGTCGCCGTTGAGTTGTGCCGCCTCTGGTGAAGAATCAATTAATATTGGCAATTCGGCCTCTATCTTTGAGGAATTGTCATCTCTTGTCCAATTTAGCGCTGATGTCCCGAGCATGAAGTTTTGAAGTGGGGTGGAAGCCGGTCTTTGGTATCTTGGTTCTGTATATGTAATAGCCATTCACCAGGCTTCTATCCTTTAATTTTGGATGGTGAACCATTGCTTGGATGTATGCGGGTTAGTCTTGAGGAGTCATTCTTTTGGTTGCAGTCCACGGATAGTCGAGTTACGTTGCTCGATGCTCCTATTCCCATGCCCATCATCCATAGGGATTTTGCTAAGCGGTGAGCATCAAATCCATGTCTTCTCTGAATTCATACTCCCTCATCAAGTTGTGAGTTAGATCTGGGAGCCAGATAATTTGTTCTTGTCCAGCTTATGTTAGTCTTTGGTCTTCCATCTAAGCTATGAGGATCGGAGTTGGGTGGTGATAAGGTTAAATTGTAGTCACCTTGAATGCTTCCACTTGCCCCCAACATTAAGGAATGTGGAGCTTCATATTGAAGTTAATTTGGATTTGAAGTATTCATCTGAATCGGAGCAGAGGCTGGTCAGACTCCGTTTAAGTTTCCAGTGGCTCTTACGTTGCCTCCGTTTTCATCCAAAATGTTACGGTCAGAAGTTGCATGCTGCACATGTCTAGGAGGAGGTTGATTATACATTGTTTCATTCAAGACGATGTTGCCAACTTGTCTTAGGGTATCATGTGGTCTAGACCATGGAGCAAGGAGTGTTTGAGCGAAGTTCGTTGTCGCTTGAATTCCCACGGTGCTCAACCCTGCGAGTAAATCGTAGAAGTTATCCATCATTTTCTGTTGCTTCTGGAGTAGTTCATCTTGCCGAGCATCTGGGTTATCAATTCAGCAATGGCACCATCCATTTCATATCTAGTTTGACATGCTGAGGGATCATCGCGAAAGGAAATCTCTTGACTTCCCTCATTCCTAGTGCCTTCTGCGTTAACATCCTCAGCATGAAAGAAAGTTCTATCTTCCTTCTTGTTAATCCTTGGGTTGGAGTATCAAGCAATCACTTCCTTACAAGCTAGAAGTTAAAGTAATGGCGCTTCTCTTTATCCAGGGTCTTTTAATTGGAAAGTCTTTCGTGACTAGCAAATGGACATTCACTCTTCATCCATTATGTGGTCCTCAAGCGGCTCAAGTGCTCAAGTTATCGTATTTTCCATTAAGTGTATTTGCGAGGTGACACTTGTTGTTGCACTTGGGCTATGGCCAGTCACACGTGGATGCGTATGCTGATTTGATATATCAATCTTAGGGCGTCCTTTCAGTCGTTGCCTTAAATCTTGTGACATGTCATCAAACAATTCACTCTCAAGGCCTCCTTTTGGTTGTCGCCTTGAGTTGCATGAGAAGTTTAGCATTAGGCATCAGCGTCAGCCTTCTGTACATGGCTCTTTGTTTGTTTTCAACTGGACTGTTGTGGTTGTCGCGAATGTGGCCCTCACATTCTTGTCATGTTATCTTGTACAAGTTTGCACTTTGTAAACAAAGCGACTCTCTAAGTAATAGTTAATAAAGCATATCATAATTAAATAAGGGTTTTAATTCAGAATCCCTGCAATCAAATAGTATCTAACAATTCATATAGAATTTATCTAAAGGGGGTGATGTGTGTGCCCCCAATAAATCATGAATAAAGTGCGTAGTCAATGCCTAGTCATAGCTTGTTCGACATTGTGTTGCCCTCAATCCTTCTATGGGGGGGGTGTCGGCTCAGCTTTCAATCTTATCCCCAATCCTTCAGTGGGGTAGGAGCCTGTTGTCTTCAGTACTTAATCTTAGCACCTTTATACTCTCCTGACGTATCTTAGAGTGTAATCAAGGCGGTTTTTAATTGTGGTGCACCATCATGCCTTGGGGACGTCGTTTTCCCATCCTTTATACTCTCTCAAATCATGAGAGTTAGAGTTAATCAGGCGAACGGTCATGTCATCCGTCCTGGCTTTCCTTCTACGCTCTAATCCTAAGAGCGGGATTCTGTCGGCTTGAGTGTCGTTCTTGAACTCGATTTTTAGTCCATACTCCATGCTTTACTCTGGAAGATGGAGCTTTTTCGGCAAGCGGTTGGATCACACTTGCCGGGGTGCTACCTCATAATTCCTGATTCGTGGGTAGAGGTGGCCATTTGCAACAATCAATTTTCTCCCGACCCATCAACTTGTGGGATGGAGTTTGGTCGGACATTGCAGTATCATCCTTTAAACGTTCCTTCAAGTCATGAGAGCAAGAGTTGTGGATCATGTGGTCTTTAATCATGGTTTTCCCCTTACACTCGTCCATGGTTTATTCATCTATCCAAGCTTTGAGGATTAGGAGTTAGTTGGGCAAAGAGTCAGAAAATGTTTTCTAAGGCTCTGCTTCCTCCGATCAATCCATGAGAGGAGTGATTGGCACCAAACTTCGGGTACCTGCATCATTCATATCACATGAGTTAGTTATGTCAATAACTCGGAAAGCATGTAAAAGTAAATTGCATGATTGAAAAGTAAGCATATAAAGGGGCAGTGCTGCCTCCTTTAATGGATCGAGCCATGTAGATGGTCGAATTGCATTCATATGGAATTGGATTCTGACTTTGAAATGCAAACGTCAATGCACAATTATCTTGAGGTCTGCCACGTGTGAGACAAGGAGTGGATGGTCATCTCGGATCCTCTTTGAGTTATACAACTTCTCTCAAGAAGAGGACGTGGCTCTGTAAATGAGCAGTTAAGTCGGGCTCGTTATGGCAATGCTCCATAATTCTGCCTATAGGTGCTTAAAGTTTGATCGGTACCAGATCCGGGGTACTCTTTATAGGTCCATTTTTCCTCGCCCAATCTCTATCAAGGGATGACTGCCAAAAATTTTAGCTGGTGATGAATGTCTTTTCAAACCATTGTGGGATGACAGTCCCAAGAATGAACAGACCTTGGTTGGAGTCTTGGAGTGAGAAAGTTAGTTAGGTTAAATACTATATGCGAATGACGAGGTTGCATCTCCTTTGAATCGCCCCCATGCTAAGGGCAAGGATTGAGTGTCAAGGAGTCATGTATGTACGCTAATGGTAGCACGTCATCACATTGGCGCTTGGACGGTAACTGGCAGGAGGACAATGGATCCACGCTTATTAAAACTTTTGCGCTTTCCATGCTAGGAAATAGGATATGGATGATATAGTAGATAATCATATCTCACCCATCTACAGATATGCCTTCGATCCCACGTTGGGAATAAGAGTTGATGCATAGACAATCAATCATCATCCAGGTTTAAGCGTTCTAAACCTTTATCTCGCTAATCTTCAGGCAAGGCTGAGGCAGTCGGTCATGCAAGCTTATGAGGTATCAGCTTTGAATTAGATGATGTAATCACGAGCATTCCATGCTCAAATATCCAAAATGTCGTTCATCGGAAGTTTCATTCGTGTACATCTTCCATCAAGTGGGAAGTCAGTAAGTGCTTTTGTCGAATCGGTCAAGGTAGCGAATTCAACAACGAGATTCATTGATGTTTATCCTAGTATGACCTTCCAAGGGAAACTAGAAATGACGCCTTATATGCCATATCTTTGGGATTTAAGAATGATGGTCCGATTTTCATTTTATCTTATCGGAAGCGTTCCATGCCGTCACCATCCCTACCGAGCTTTGAGCATCTTTAATTCTCCGTGGTTCGCGAATGTTCATGATTGCTGCAATCTGGCCAGGATTAATTTTGATTCCGCGTAAGATAACTATGAAGCCAAGACACTTCCTTGACGCAACGTCAAATGAGCATTTCAAAAGGTTTAGCTTCATTCCATAGTGTCAGAAGATACTAATCATCTCCGCCAAAACTGAAATGTGGTCGGTTGACCGCCTGGACAACACAAGCATATCATCTACATAGACTTCCATGGCCTTTCCAATTTGGTTGTGGAACATATGATTCATCTAGAGAGGGTACGTTGCTCCAGGATTCTTCAGTTAGAAAGACATTATCATGATATAATATAATCCAAGGTTTATGATAAAACTGGTACGTTCTTGATCGAGCATGTGCATGTGAATCTGATTGTAATTGGAGTATGCATTCATAAAAGAAAGAAGTTCACGTATAACCTTTGAATCCACCAACTGATCATTCATTGGTAACGGGCAGCTTTCTTCTGGGTAGCCCTTATTCAGATCTGAAAGATCGATGCTTGTATACCATTCTTCATTAATCTCCTTAACAAGTACAGGGCCTGATATCTAGTCGGGATATGTAGCATTTCCGATGAATCCATTATTTATCAACTTCTCTACTTCTTATTTCAAGGCAGTCGACCTCTCCGGGCCCAGCATACTCCTCTTTTACTTGGCAGGAGGATGCTTTGGGTTTATGCTCAGTGCATGACTTATAATCGACTGCGAGATCCCACACATGTCAGCATGGGTCTAGGCAAATGCGTCTTTATTAGATCGTAAAAAATCAGTCAGTTGCCTCGTCCGTAGGTGGTCCAAACGAGATTCGATTTTCGAGACCTTTGCCAGGTCATCATTATCAATCGGAATATCCACAGTTGCTTCATGAAGTGTTTCCCTTCTGCATCCTGAATCTTCATCCTCTCTAGGACTATACCATCGAACAGGTAATCAAGAAACTCCTTCCGTGATGCCTCTTTTACTTGTTATGCTGATACCTCCTTCGTAGGAGGGGAAGCATTTCTCGGGTTCCACACCATCTCTATCGCGTAGCATCTTCCGTTCATCCAAATAGCAGGCTCTTCCGGTAGCTTAGTCACCGCGGACCATTCCCACTCTAACTTCGGTTAGGGATTTTAGTAATAGACACCAAGATGCAATGTAAGCTTTGAACTCTACTAGGGCTAATCGCATGGTAGTTGATGAGTAGTCAAGTTACTATAATCTTGGTAAGGATCCATATGTCCAATCATGGTTTACGGTGGCTCAACCAGTACCTGACTCTGGGCACCAACGTATGTTAATTTAACCCTTATCTGGATAGAAATCAATCACCATCAATGTGGTTAATAGCAGATAGGCAGTGCAAAGGTTAGCAAGTTCTTCAGGGAGTGAACCGCAGGACATATGCCTTCCATTATGTCATATAAGTGAAGTGTAACTTTGTAGTGTTAGGATCCTTAGTCGCTTCTCGGTATCTCGTCAGTGAGAATTATCATGGCCAAAATCAACCGAGTCATTTTGAGAGTAATGTCCGGATTGCTCTATAACAATGCCGTTCGAGATTCCGTTGGTTAGACATGCTTAAGTCATATAAACCAGGTGGTCTCTACTCTTTCAGGGACATGATCAGTTGCAATGGTGAAGTATATACACCATTGAAGAACGGGAAGAGTAGGCTGCTAGAAGATAGTAATTGTCTCGTATATTGTCATTAATAACAAGTTGAATCTGATCGATAGCTCCTCACATTGGCTTATTGATGTAAGTAGGTGTCATGGCCCTTGGAAGAATCCCAATCATTGCCATCTTGTTGTGATATTCTCATACTATCCATCTAATCTTCATTGACAAGCTTTGATGATTATTGTTAGTTAAAATATATGTCGAGCCGAAGGCGAGCCGTGCTCCGACCCGAAAGCAAGCCGTGCTCCGAGCCGAAGGCAAGCCGTCAACGGGTCCGGACGCAGTGCCGGTGGGGGTCTGGGGCCCCACAGTCCCGGCGGCGATCGACCTAGCCGGCTAGATCGAAAATGTGGGCACCGCACGATTTTTTCGATTTTGGAAGATGGGGCCTTTTCTGAAATGATCTAAAGAATGTATTTTTTCCCCAAAACAGCCATACCGGGTCGGATCGGAATTTTCCTTCAAGCTGCGGTTCGGAGATGTTATCGGATCGCGGCTCAGGCATGTCATCGGATCAAGGTTGAGCCCTGGGGTCGGATCGGGCAAGTTGCTTTGTGTCAGATCAGTCCTACTTCATTCGAGCGAATCAGGTCAACTCTCTAGCACGAGCAAGTCGGGTCGACTCCATCCGATCTGGAGCTTTTTCTTTATTAATTCGAACCAGCACCCCTCTTTTCTATCCGATCCGAGGCTTCATTTGCATCCGACCCGTTCCCTTCGTCTACATCTGATCCGAAGGCCATTCAAACTGGAAGCATATCCGATCTTGTCCAGAAACCTTTACGGACTTGATTTCCAATCTTTGTGATTGCTACTAGATGGCGTGGAGATGGCTACACATCTGGTGATCTCTTGCAAAGTCAGTATAGAATTGAAGGATTTCCTCATCGGACCTGACAATCCAATAAGTAGATTGGAGAATCCTTAAATGTTGAGAATATTCATTTCTCAGTGAAAGCACCAAAATGTTAGACCAAAAAATGGCACTAACACCCAGTTATCTAGGATTTGTGGATAATATCGAAGAATAGTAATCTAAAAACAGAGAAAAATCAATTAGCACATGAGATTTATAGTGGTTCGTCGTTAACGAGCCTACATCCACTTTATAGCTCTTCATTCAATAAAGAATTACAACTATAGCTAATACAATCACTCAAACACTTGAATTCAATGAATAATTCTCTCTGAATTTATTGTATTTTCATTGGAGAACAAGGTTCTCTCTTGAAGAGGTGTGGGTCATGGCAGACATCCGAAACCAAAATGCCAAAGTCCCCCCAAATGGCTGCGAATTCATGTGTTTATAGGCAGAAATTCGGTTACGGAAGAGTGGCCACGTGGCATGCATACAACAGACCTCAGGATGTAGTGGAGAGAGTGGAGAAATGGTCTCTTAATTGTGCTATGACATGTGTACAGAAATCCGGAATAATAGGCTAGAGAATAGGTCAACTTCACAGTGTGCAAGGATGCTTCAGGCGGTTTGGTTAGGGACCGATCCGAACCGATGCGAGTTTGCTAGAAGCTCGAAGGTCTTCGTGTGTGGTGGCTTGGGTTCAGGTTCACCCATATCCGAACTGAACCAATGACTGAATCTTTGTGTTGAAACTCCAAAGCATGGGGTTGGATTGGGTCTATTTATATCCAATCTGAGCCGCTTGTCCTTTGATGAGGTAAACCACGTAGAAGCCATTTATCATCGAACCGAGCATCCGACCCGATCCGATCCGAGCTCTTCAATCTGATCCGACCTATGGTTATAGAACGTATACAAGCTTTTAACCTCTACATATGTAACCTTGATCATCTGGGCTTTGGGTGGCCTGGTCACAAAACAGGCTAACATTTACCTTTCAGAGAAGCTTCCGGGGAAGCACCGATATTTACTATATGTTCAAAAGCTATAACAGAAGGGTCAAAAGTTCACTTTGTTCTTGGAATAACGACATTATCTTTTAAAGAGCTATACGTCTCGTCACACTTGGATTTATTTAATAGGGGGTCGATGGCGGTTTGAATAAGGCTCTTCACGGCCAGGGCGCTGGCCCGGCTATAATCAATAATGACAGTGGTATCCTGAGAAACTGAGTATCCTAAGTAGAGCGAAAGATGAATTAGAAATTGTGACAACCAAAAAAGACCAAAAAAAAGATTGCAGAGATTGCCGAGACAAACGGATTGTTCTTGTCTAGAAGTACCTAGGCAGAGAGGAGATCCTACATTAAACACATCATAACCCAGAAACAGTCCTTTTGGACCAGGGAATTGAATGAGGGGTTGTCCCAATGTCTTCTGGCCAGGTGGAAGTAAACCATACTAGCGAAGTCTATCGACATTCAGAAGAAATGACCTACACATATGCTTTATCAGTACCTTAAAGATGGCATTGACCACTTGAGCCTCCACCGAAGTCAAAATCTCATCTTTGGTAGGAGGTTCTGCAATAAGGAGAGAGTAAAAAAAAAAACAAGAAAACCCAACTTCGTCAATAAATTGTCCTGATATGCCGGGTGGACATTGGAGAGGAAAATATTGGTCTTCCCATGACCTAGTTTTATTGATGACATCAGTGATCAAGCTGTTAACCGGGTTGGCCCTCTAGATTGATGATTTTGAGGTCTTGGAGAACTGGATCATGTGGTGGACAAGGTTAGGACTTAAAGAACTTTGACCCGAAGCAAGCGCCAAAGCCTCCACACACAAAAGGGTCGTATATGTGTTTGGCGAAAGTTGAATAGGAACAACTTTCAAATCCACCAAAAGCTTATGAAGAAAAGGGGAAAAAGGAAGAAAACCCCCATGCCAAATTTGAATAGCCAAATACGCGAAGAAACCTTTTGGAGGATTCTTAAGGAAGTTTGGAGAAGCAGCAACCCTGGCCTCCACGCCCATTATGCCAAAATCATCCGATATGGTGTCCACAGATTGCTGAGATATAATTAAGGACGACTTGGGCGCAAATGCCTTCTTAGGACGGGGAACCTTGGAATCCTTGACCTTCTCCTTAACAGGCTTTCATGAGACATGATTCTGCCAGGTAATATCGTTTCATAATAATATGATCAGTACGAGTATCTCTTACACATATGCGCGTACCATTGGAATTATCAATATTATTAAATATTAAATGCCATTACCCCTCGATTAACAGAGGTCAAGCAGACGGAAACCCAAATCAATCCCAGATGGGGGATGCAGGAGACAATCCTTATAACATTATAGTCCTTGAAGGAGTGACGTTAAGATTAGCACCTGGACCTATCTTTATAAATGAGCATAACCCTAATTAACCATCATGTCGATTTTGATGCATAATTAAGACTGCAATTTATATGAAATGTGAAAATACTTACCAGTAATCAAGCTCGAGACTTCTAGAAAGAGGGGGACTTGAGCGTTTTCTTTTATGAGAACAGTAATCTTATCCAAGAAATTAATTTGCAGATAAAAGACGGGAGCGATGAGGAAGAAGGGTTTATGTTCAAATTTCAAGATCAATCTGGACCACATAAATGAAAGCCAATCAATGCTTCTGATTGGGGAAGACCAAAAGATTCTGACATGACATTTCAAAATAGGCTAGAGGTTTGACTTGAAAAGTCGAAAACACCCCTTCACCAGAGGGGGGATCAAATGTTACTACCAAAATTAACATCAAAGAAGACAGGTAGTGAAGGGGTGTCGAGTAACCCAAGAAACTACGTCAACTGAAACCCTCCTAAAGGAAGGGTCGCGAAAGCTACAAGAGGTGACAAGAGGGATTAATCCGCCAGGGTCAACCCGACAAGATCTCTCTGATAGCCCTAACCTAGAAGAAATTCTCGTAATAAAGAAGCTAACATAGTCTGAAATCAAGTAAGCTAGAAACAATAAACCTGACGGACAAAGCCCAAAGGAATCTTCAATAACGACCCACCCGAATGCCGAAACACCCAAAGCCGGAATGTAAAGCTGGAAATTTTCGACTCCTCGAGAGTCGAAAATTCCGAGAGGTTAGTGAAAGAAAGTAGAGGGTGAGGAAGAAAAGATAGAACTAATAGAATAGAAGAAGAAGAAGAACTTACATCATCAGAGTAAACACGAATCTCACAGCAGAACGAATAAAATATAACATAACTTTGAAATATAAATCAGTACTCGTATATACATACCATTTCAAAGTACAACACTTAACAACACAGCGGAATAATAATAGCTATAATCCTGAATCCTTTGCTCCAAGCTCTCCAAGTGTATCTGTAAAATCCCGACTACTTGACTGCCCATACAAATTTAGGCACCCAAGAGTTTAGGGAAAACAAACAAAATAAACTCCGGGTCAGTCATGGGACTGGTGTGAATAAAACTCCAACACTTGGTTAAATAAAGGATATCTTTCTGATATTATAATAATGTCTAAATACAAATAGATATCAATCTAGCAGAAAGCTTGCATCTCACGTTCCACATACATAGTATACAAATAAAACCGTGAGCGCTTATTGGAGATTGGATTCCTACAGACAAGG
This sequence comes from Allium sativum, assembly GCA_030737875.1. Lineage (NCBI taxonomy): Eukaryota > Viridiplantae > Streptophyta > Magnoliopsida > Asparagales > Amaryllidaceae > Allium > Allium sativum. Next base: position 293,569,098 of record CM060916.1, on the reverse strand, counting down.
TATGGGAGCACCTTCCGATCAGTGTACTCCAGAGGAGATACACTAGGGTTCAACAAGAGCGTCTTGCAACCCGGCCACACATGACCGTCCACTCATTTAGCTTGAGTGTAACGAATATATTATCACCGATGGTTGGGATCAGCAACCATCCTTCCCGATAAGGGACAGCATTGAAATAGATTATAAAGATGTACAATTGAATATTCTCTAGATGGTGATAATACACCCTGCTTGGGTATGGCCCAACTAGCCATGCTGCCTAGCCCAACTTCTGTTATTTTCCGGTTGTGAGGTTTTGAGGTCATGTTTATCACTTTGACAGATTATTTCTTCAATTACTTTGAATGCCACATCGTCATACCAGCCAAATCATTATCGATTTCTCAAGGCATCACGGGTATAAAAGCTAAGAGAAACGAATTTCTCCGCCACCAACGTAATACGTTTAAAGAGATCAACATATATGATTTGTTAAGAACACTTTGTCAGACACTCATCCATATACGTTGTCCTGGGACTGAACAAACCGAAGGCACTATTCAGTGAATCCATCCTACCTAGGCTTTTCACAATAGCCAGGTTGCACTTCACTCCGTCTTCAATTATCTTCAGCGTACTTGATTCACAACGCTTATGCTAATACGTAGTGGTTCTTCGGATAATAATCCAACCGGTCTCTCCATATTTACACCGTAAATATGGTCAAAACTTTGATAGTCTGTGATTCAACTATCAAATGAAAACATGTCGGTGTACAAACAACGATCTTATTTCCAAATGGAAATTCGATCGATCAATCATCATATACATATATATGTTCATATTTCCTTATTTCATATATTTAGAAAATATATGTTATTAATCATTGGAAAACATTTCCATAGCTTATTTACGCATCACTATTATTTCACCACTATCAGTCCCTAACGGTAAACCACTAAGAGAACAACTCCTAAGTATAAATCCCGAAGGTCGAAACCAACATTAGATCGTCACTTAGGAAACTGTTCAACTTAACTAATCTCCAGTCAGTTTCTAAATTTGCTTAACTCTATTTCTTAATTCTTATCATTAAAACATTTCATTTTCTATGTTTAGAAAACATATCTGACTATATTTGGAAAACGTTTCCAAATCTCATTTACGGATTTCCAATGAACGTTGTATAAAACATCGTTTCGCTTAATCCATTTATCGCTTATTCCTTAACTTTATTCCTAATCAACCTTTTAGATCGAACCATAACTATTCCTTTGTCAATTCTGAAGTCAATCAAGTTGGGGTATAATTACCTCGCAGACCTTAATTGAACAACGTCCTTTACTGTGAAATAGATGAAGTTCATCACTCACTTTTTACAATCATCTGTTTACGCAAATTCTCGGATTCAGGTTACGAATCCACTTCTTATATGACAACGTTTGATTATAACTATAACGTTATAATTCCTACCCTTAAAATATCTAACCTAAATTATAAATTTATTTCCTAACTCGAATAATTTAACGGACACCTAATTTCTTAATCAATAACTAAACCTTGATTTAAAACCCGGAAAGTAAATAGTACTTTCCCGAATTTGATATAATTGAATTCGACGTATTACTCTCTTTCGAGTAATCTCTATTCGATTAACTCCCTTGTTAATAACTTATATTCGATAAACTCTATTTCGATTAACCCCTATCGAATAACTAATATTCAATTTACTTAAATGGATTAACTTTTATCGAATAACTAAATTTGATTAACTCAAATTGAATAACTGATATTCAATTAACTTGATTTGATTTATTCCTTCTCGAATAACTAATATTCGAATAACTCTTATTAATTTAACTCTATTCAAATAACTATTTTGAATAACTCTAGCTTGTTTAACTCTATTCGAATAACTAATTCGAATAACTTATATATGTTTAACTCTATTCGAATAACTAATTCGAATAACTTATATGTGGTTAACTCTATTCGAATAACTAATTCGAATAACTTGTATGTGTTTAACTATATTCGAATAACTTATATGTGTTTAACTCTATTCGAATAACTAATTCGAATAGCTTATATGTGATTAACTCTATTCGAATAACTAATTCGAATAACTTAACTCTATTCGAATAACTAATTCGAATAACTTATTTGATTTACTCCTTCGAATAACTATTATTCGAATACTTTATTTGCTTATAAAGATTTCCCTTTTTATAACGTTTATTCATTAAAAGATTTCCTTTAACAACGTTTATTCATTTATAAAGATTTACTTTTAGTAACGGTTCTTCACTTTATAAATGTTCCTTTAATAACGTTTCTCCCCTTCTAAGGATTTCCCTTTAACATCGTTTATTTACTTTATCGGTGTTAAAAACAATTTCTACTTCTCTATATAAGTTCAAACTTATATATCCCATTTATCAAACAATAAATATTTTATTTAATTTATAAAACATTATTTATAAATTAAATCTTCTCACTTTATCTGTTAAAAATAGATTTCCTATTTAATATCTCCTTAAAATCCATATCGTGTTATACTTGTGTGCGAAGCACGTGTTTAAATCTATCCTTGTATAATTCTATTTATTTTCCGAACCAGTGTTACTTTATTTATTCCCTAAATAAATATTCCTTTATTCCATTTATTTATAATCTAAATAAATGTTCCTTTATTTATTTCCTAAATAAATATTCCTTTATATTCAAATTCATTTATTTTCTAAATAAATGTTTCTATTTTATTTCATTTATTTTCAAAATAAATGTTTCCTTTTTCATTTATTTATTTTCTAATTAAATAAATGTTTTCCTTTTATAAAATCCTATCGATTTTATAAATAAGAATCATTTTCAATATAAACATTGAAAATCCCCTTATCAACATTTCAGTATGTTATGGTATTCAATCATATCAAATCACGATGTTCAATATCATCCAAGCACATATAATTTCCCACAGATTTTATAACATATCATATAACAATATATGAAAAACAATAAAATAACTGTTGAGGAATCCAGTCGGATTCCTCCAACCTGTTTCCCTGCATCACAGATGTTAGACAATATAGATAACATCACTTTCAGTTCAATATAAATTATTCTGATAGCAGAATCAATATATAAATATTTAACGGTTTATATATATATAATTTTCCACTAACTGACTAGCAGTTCAATCAATCAACCAACACACAACAATCAACAGATGATTAACAGTTCTAAAAATACATTATAAAAATATAGCTGTTCAGAGTTGGTGAGATTTACTCACATTTGCGCGTTAGCCGTTAAATAACGGTTTGCGTTATTTGATTCAGTCGGACAATTTATTTCGCCATAAATTGTAACGTGCTCCAATCGACTCGCGGTCAGTCCCATTGTGTAGTGTCCGTCCATACGGTCCCAACGTGACTGACGGTTCGTGATTCTTTTTAAAACACGGCGGCCCACTTATTCAGTAAAGCCCAATCCGCTACCCAAAAGTATTCTTCCCAGAAAAAGCTTAAACTTGTTACTCATGCCAACGCCTGTTTCTTTGGTTCCAAAACCCATTCTTTTTCTTCACGAGATTCAAATCTAACCACACCGAAATCTGCCTCTTCCCGTCCTCTTTCAGACCTTAACAAAATCTTACTACTCAATACCAAATTTACACAGTATTCCTCTCTATATTGCCTTCACCGTTCCCTTCCAGACATTCAAAAACCATACAAAACATTCACCCCCAATTCACATATCACATACTGCTAGCAATTTGAAGAAAACCCAAATCAGTGACATCAGGAAACCTCAATTGACACTTAAATCTTAATTCTCTCATTAGATTAATACCAGCTAATCCCATATTTAAGTCACGAAATCCTCACGCCAGCTTTTGATTTCACGAGGCTGACCCCCTACTATTCGACGCTGTTCGCGCCACCTGAGGAGATCGAACCCCGGCTGCCCTTCACTGTTGACGTCGCCAGACCCTCAGCTACCTCCTCCGAGCCGCCCTCACAAAGACTCTGGCACCTCCATGGTAAATCGTGCTTCCGATCCCTAGTTCGATGCTACTTCTGGAGCGAACCTAGATGCCATCGAACTCAGCAAAACCCACATGGTTGTGGTGCTCTTACTAAAAGGAGATGAACGCAATTGGTTTTAGGATTTTAGGGATTTTCTTTTGATTTATTGAAGAGATTGGTTTTTGTTTGGCTGAAGAAAATAATGGGGACGGTGGAAAAAGAAGTTTTGGGTTTAGAGGGAGTTAAAGCTTACTTATGTGGTTAAATCCTTGAACACGTGGTCTCTTGTCAGTCTGGTATAAATTTCTGTTCGGTGGAAGGATAGATGACCAATCAAATTATATGGGTATAAAATCATCAAGGCTTTTCTGTGTATATATATTAGGGATATGTCATTTGGTTTGTTTTATGTTATAAAGTTTACCGTACCTTACTATATACGATTCCGTTTACCTACAGACAGATATAAAAATGCAACCGTGTTAAACAATGTGTCACGATCCCAAAGATATAATAATACCGGTAGGTGGACTCATATTTTGAAACTTCAAAATGTTGATTTCAGGGTGCGATATACTTCAAATAAAAGTCGCGTATTAAATTAATTAAAAATTACAGTAAAATTCTAAAAATTAAATTATCACTATGTCCCAAAAGAACCTTGTCTAAATTCAAACCCGGTGTCTAGTTATACTGAATAAACTGATACGGTCTATAAACGATTCTATAGCGACTATTTTAAAATTTGATTTGGACATAACTCAAAGTCTTCACGACGAAATCCTGATTTTTCTCTTCCACTAGAAAGATATACTCCACCAGCTCCACACGTTTCTTGTTTCATAGAAATCCGGCTTAAAATGAATCATGTACATTCAGTTGAAGTTCAAATCGCCAAATTGCGAACTGCCGCGACGTTTCAGGTTCGTTTTAATTATAATTATAAATTATAAGTTCAAACGTTGTACTTTAAGTTATCGATATCACCAAATCGATATATAAATAATTAAATAAATTAATTATTCAACAGCTAACAAAACGCGCCATTACAGACTTCCCCCCATAAAATAATTTCGTCCTCGAAATTGCTAAGTTAGAAAAATGCTACTAACTCTACTAACTAGATTTAAAAATCTTTTTTTTTCCTCTAAATTTCAGTTTTGACTGGACCCATTTAATTTTAATTAATTTATTAATTCATTTCCGACGAACTAAAATTTTCAAAAATTCTAAAAAATTTCTAACACCTTAAATTTTCGAAAAATTTCGCCATAACCTCCTTTGTACGGCTCAATACGTCAAACCACAACTCGTCTCTCTAGGCCTCCTCCAATCCAAAAGGAAATCAAAATAGCCAAGCGGCTTGCCAATTCGGCTCATAAAATCCAAACTCATATATGATATAAACTTGTACCTTTTTGTCGGGCATAACTCTTCCCTTTCATCTGCTACCACTTCAACATATACCAATGTTATCCATTCCAATTGATCTCCAATCAGTTCATATCCTCAAATCCAAATCGAATTTCATTCGAACTCTAATATCAAATTCCAAATTATTGACTTATCAATTTGGTTCCATTCTAGATTATCTCTAATCCAATTCAATTTTATTTAACTCGGTTCAAGTTAAATTTCAATTTATTTTTACCATCTCATTTTATTTAACTTCATTAGTTAAATTTTAATTCCAGAACTTAAGTTCCTGGGTTTCTTTCAAATCAATTTGAAATCATAATGCCAATTCAAAACCTTTGAATTTCTAGACAACTTGTTTTCTCAAAACAATTCAAAAACAAAACCTTTGGTAGTAATCCGTCACTTAGAACTCGAAAATGAACACTGATGATGTCTAGATTCATCATCAGAATCTATTTTCCAGCTACCGAAGTGAGTTCAATACTATATCATTTTCAATTGGAAAAACATTTTCAAAATCTCCCAGGAACTTAAAATTTCCTTATTTTAAATTCCAAATTCTGATTTAAATTCATATTTAATTCAAACTATTTCATATATTACATTCATATGAATTCTGATTGGTCATTTATAACCATTTCACCCTTTTATAATCTTATTCGATTAAAATAACAACCAACACAATCAATATACTAGAATAATTTCAAGATATATATTTCTTCTATAAACGAATATATTTTGGGAAAAATTATTTCATTTACCCTCTTTCAAAACATACCATGACAGTTCATCGTATTCGAGTGTTTAGTAACCCTTATCGATACAGTGGATCAAACTGATCGACCAGAATTCATAAGCCACTCAACCAATGAGTCTCCACAATATAAAACCATTTTATATTGAATAACAATTACGCGCTCATATATATACACTCAAACTCAATCTAGGATATTACTAATCCCATCTCTATCGAGTTATGCCACAGAGCCAAGGTAATCACTTAACTTAAGCTCTGATACCAACTGTAACGGCTGGAAATTTTCGACTCCTCGAGAGTCGAAAATTCCGAGAGGTTAGTGAAAGAAAGTAGAGGGTGAGGAAGAAAAGATAGAACTAATAGAATAGAAGAAGAAGAAGAACTTACATCATCAGAGTAAACACGAATCTCACAGCGGAACGAATAAAATATAACATAACTTTGAAATACAAATCAGTTCTCGTATATACATACCATTTCAAAGTACAACACTTAACAACACAGCGGAATAATAATAGCTATAATCCTGAAGCCTCCTGCTCCAAGCTCTCCAAGTGTATCTGTAAAATCCCGACTACTTGACTGCCCGTACAAATTTAGGCACCCAAGAGTTTAGGGAAAACAAACAAAATAAACTCCGGGTCAGTCATGGGACCGGTGTGAATAAAACTCCAACACTTGGTTAAATAAAGGATATCTTTCTGATATTATAATAATGTCTAAATACAAATAGATATCAATCTAGCAGAAAGCTTGCATCTCACGTTCCACATACATAGTATACAAATAAAACCGTGAGCGCTTATTGGAGATTGGATTCCTACAGACAAGGTATGGGAGCACCTTCCAATCAGTGTACTCTAGAGGAGATACACTAGGGTTCAACAAGAACGTCTTGCAACCCGGCCACACATGACCGTCCACTCATTTAGCTTGAGTGTAACGAATATATTATCACCGATGGTTGGGATCAGCAACCATCCTTCCCGATAAGGGACAACATTGAAATAGATTATAAAGAAGTACAATTGAATATTCTCTAGATGGTGATAATACACCCTGCTTGGGTATGGCCCAACTAGCCATGCTGCCTAGCCCAACTTCTGTTATTTTCCGGTTGTGAGGTTTTGAGGTCACGTTTATCACTTTGACAGATTATTTCTTCAATTACTTTGAATGCCACATCGTCATACCAGCCAAATCATTATCGATTTCTCAAGGCATCACGGGTATAAAAGCTAAGAGAAACGAATTTCTCCGCCACCAACGTAATACGTTTAAAGAGATCAACATATATGATTCGTTAAGAATACTTTGTCAGACACTCGTCCATATACGTTGTCCTGGGACTGAACAAACCGAAGGCACTATTCAGTGAATCCATCCTACCTAGGCTTTTCACAATAGCCCTTGCACTTCACTCCGTCTTCAATTATCTTCAGCGTACTTGATTCACAATGCTTATGCTAATACGGAGTGGTTCTTCGGATAATAATTCAACTGGTCTCTCCATATTTACACCGTAAATATGGTCAAAACTTTGATAGTCTGTGATTCAACTATCAAATGAAAACATGTCGGTGTACAAACAACGATCTTATTTCCAAATGGAAATTCGATCGATCAATCATCATATACATATATATGTTCATATTTCCTTATTTCATATATTTAGAAAATATATGTTATTAATCATTGGAAAACATTTCCATAGCTTATTTACGCATCACTATTATTTCACCACTATCAGTCCCTAACGGTAAACCACTAAGAGAACAACTCCTAAGTATAAATCCCGAAGGTCGAAACCAACATTAGATCGTCACTTAGGAAACTGTTCAACTTAACTAATCTCCAGTCAGTTTCTAAATTTGCTTAACTCTATTTATTAATTCTTATCATTAAAACATTTCATTTTCTATGTTTAGAAAACATATCTGACTATATTTGGAAAACGTTTCCAAATCTTATTTACGGATTTCCAATGAACGTTGTATAAAACATCGTTTTGCTCAATCCATTTATCGCTTATTCCTTAACTTTATTCCTAATCAACCTTTTAGATCGAACCATAACTATTCCTTTGTCAATTCTAAAGTCAATCAAGTTGGGGTATAATTACCTCGCAGACCTTAATTGAACAACGTCCTTTACTGTGAAATAGATGAAGTTCATCACTCACTTTTTACAATCATCTGTTTACGCAAATTCTCGGATTCAGGTTACGAATCCACTTCTTATATGACAACGTTTGATTATAACTATAACGTTATAATTCCTACCCGTAAAATATCTAACCTAAATTATAAATTTATTTCCTAACTCGAATAATTAAACGGACACCTAATTTCTTAATCAATAACTAAATCTTGATTTAAAACCCGGAAAGTAAATAGTACTTTCCCGAATTCGATATAATTGAATTCGACGTATTACTCTCTTTCGAGTAATCTTTATTCGATTAACTCCCTTGTTAATAAATTATATTCGATAAACTCTATTTCGATTAACCCCTATCGAATAACTAATATTCGATTTACTTAAATGGATTAACTCTTATCGAATAACTAAATTTGATTAACTCAAATTGAATAACTGATATTCAATTAACTTGATTTGATTTATTCCTTCTCGAATAACTAATATTCGAATAACTCTTATTAATTTAACTCTATTCAAATAACTAATTTGAATAACTCTAGCTTGTTTAACTCTATTCGAATAACTAATTCGAATAACTTATATATGTTTAACTATATTCGAATAACTAATTCGAATAACTTATATGTGGTTAACTCTAAATTCGAATAACTAATTCGGGTATGTGTTTAACTATATTCGAATAACTTATATGTGTTTAACTCTATTCGAATAACTAATTCGAATAGCTTATATGTGATTAACTCTATTCGAATAACTAATTCGAATAACTTAACTCTATTCGAATAACTAATTCGAATAACTTATTTGATTTACTCCTTCGAATAACTATTATTCGAATACTTTATTTGCTTATTAAGATTTCCCTTTTTATAACGTTTATTCATTAAAAGATTTCCTTTAACAACGTTTACTCATTTATAAAGATTTACTTTTAGTAACGGTTCTTCACTTTATAAATGTTCCTTTAATAACGTTTCTCCCCTTCTAAGGATTTCACTTTAACAGCGTTTATTTACTTTATCGGTGTTAAAAACAATTTCTACTTCTCTATATAAGTTCAAACTTATATATCCCATTTATCAAACAATAAATATTTTATTTAATTTATAAAACATTATTTATAAATTAAATCTTCTCACTTTATCTGTTAAAAATAGATTTCCTATTTAATATCTCCTTAAAATCCATATCGTGTTATACTTGTGTGCGAAGCACGTGTTTAAATCTATCCTTGTATAATTCTATTTATTTTCCGAACCAGTGTTCCTTTATTTATTCCCTAAATAAATATTCCTTTATTCCATTTATTTATAATCTAAATAAATGTTCCTTTATTTATTTCCTAAATAAATATTCCTTTATATTCAAATTCATTTATTTTCTAAATAAATGTTTCTATTTTATTTCATTTATTTTCAAAATAAATGTTTCCTTTTTCATTTATTTATTTTCTAATTAAATAAATGTTTTCCTTTTATAAAATCCTATCGATTTTATAAATAAGATTCATTTTCAATATAAACATTGAAAATCCCCTTATCAACATTTCGGTATGTTATGGTATTCAATCATATCAAATCACGATGTTCAATATCATCCAAGCACATATAATTTCCCACAGATTTTATAACATATCATATAACAATATATGAAAAACAATAAAATAACTGTTGAGGAATCCAGTCGGATTCCTCCAACCTGTTTCCCTGCATCACAGATGTTAGACAATATAGATAACATCACTTTCAGTTCAATATAAATTATTCTGATAGCAGAATCAATATATAAATATTTAACGGTTTATATATATATAATTTTCCACTAACTGACTAGCAGTTCAATCAATCAACCAACACACAACAATCAACAGATGATTAACAGTTCTAAAAATACATTATAAAAATATAACTGTTCAGAGTTGGTGAGATTTACTCACATTTGCGCGTTAGCCGTTAAATAACGGTTTGCGTTGTTTGATTCAGTCGGATAATTTATTTCGCCATAAATTGTAACGTGCTCCAATCGACTCGCGGTCAGTCCCATTGTGTAGTGTCTGTCCATACGGTCCCAACGTGACTGACGGTTCGTGAATCTTTTTAAAACATGGCGGCCCACTTATTCAGTAAAGCCCAATCCGCTACCCAAAAGTATTCTTCCCAGAAAAATCTTAAACTAGTTACTCATGCCAACGCCTGTTTCTTTGATTCCAAAACCCATTCTTTTTCTTCACGAGATTCAAATCTAACCACACCGAAATCTGCCTCTTCCCGTCCTCTTTCAGACCTTAACAAAATCTTACTACTCGATACCAAATTTACACAGTACTCCTCTCTATTTTGCCTTCACCGTTCCTTTCCAGACATTCAAAAACCATACAAAACATTCACCCCCAATTCACATATCACATACTGCTAGCAATTTGAAGAAAACCAAATCAGTGACATCAGGAAACCTCAGTTGACACTTAAATCTTAATTCTCTCATTAGATTAATACCAGCTAATCCCATATTTAAGTCACAAAATCCTCACGCCAGCTTTTGATTTCACGAGGCTGACCCCCTACTGTTTGACGCTGCTGGCGCCACCCGAGGAGATCGAACCCCGGCTGCCCTTCACTGTTGACGTCGCCAGACCCTCAGCTACCTCCTCCGAGCCGCCCTCACAAAGACTCCGGCACCTCCACGGTAAACCGTGCTTCCGATCCCTAGTTCGATGCTACTTCTGGAGCGAACCTAGATGCCATCGAACTCAGCAAAACCCACATGGTTGTGGTGCTCTTACTAAAAGGAGATGAACGCAATTGGTTTTAGGATTTTAGGGATTTTCTTTTGATTTATTGAAGAGATCGGTTTTTGTTTGGCTGAAGAAAATAATGGGGATGGTGGAAAAAGAAGTTTTGGGTTTAGAGGGAGTTAAAGCTTACTTATGTGGTTAAATCATTGAACACGTGGTCTCTTGGTAGTCTGGTATAAATTTCTGTTCGGTGGAAGGATAGACGACCAATCAAATTATATGGGTATAAAATCATCAAGGCTTTTCTGTGTATATATATTAGGGATATGTCATTTGGTTTGTTTTATGTTATAAAGTTTACCGTACCTTACTATATACGATTCCGTTTACCTACAGACAGATATAAAAATGCAATCGTGTTAAACAATGTGTCACGATCCCAAAGATATAATAATACCGGTAGGTGGACTCATATTTTGAAACTTCAAAATGTTGATTTCAGGGTGCGAAATACTTCAAATAAAAGTCGCTTATTAAATTAATTAAAAATTACAGTAAAACTCTAAAAATTAAATTATCACTATGTCCCAAAAGAACCTTGTCTAAATTCAAACCCGGTGTCTAGTTATACTGAATAAACTGATACGGTCGATAAACGATTCTATAACGACTATTTTAAAATTTGATTTGGACATAACTCAAAATCTACACGACGAAATCCTGTTTTTTCTCTTCCACTAGAAAGATATACTCCACCAGCTCCACACGTTTCTTGTTTCACAGAAATCCGGCTTAAAATGAATCATGTACATTCAGTTGAAGTTCAAATCGCCAAATCGCGAACTACCGCGACGTTTCAGGTTCGTTTTAATTATAATTATAAATTATAAGTTCGAACGTTGTACTTTAAGTTATCGATATCACCAAATCGATATATAAATAATTAAATAAATTAATTATTCGACAGCTAACAAAACGCGCCATTACACGGAAGCATCGAAGGCCCTAAACTGAAAGGACGGGAAGGCCACCCAGAATCTACTTTCGGAGCATCTACCGCATGAATGCCGAAAGTCCACCCTCCAAGAATACAAGCTACCATAAAAGCCTTACCGAAGGGCGAGCTGAGACTCGAGCAGGATGCAGGCTGCCCGTACTAGGCTACCTAGTACCGAAACCCATAGCGGTTCCGATCCGACAGCTACCAGCATACACCACGAGGTCGAGCACCTCTAAGCTCTCACGGTAAAACTGAGCGCCTGCATCCGAAAGCTCATGTCCGCAAGCCTACATTCAGGAACTGCTTTCGAGAATTCAAGCATCATCCAGGGATTATGATCGAATACGTCAAAAGCGGCTGAAGGTCAAGCACCCAAAGCCAAGAATAAAACAACCAACAAAGATCCATGCGGGTCCGACAACCCTCCGATGGGAAGAGTCCTAAACCACTATAAATAAGACCCCAAAGGTCACATTGTGGGGGGGAGGGGAGGGGGGGAGGGGGGGGAGGGGGCTTTTCTCTTACTTTTTGTATCCCTAAAAGCAACTTAGGAATAACATCAATGGAGAATTCCACTCAATAACATCTGTGTATTTCCATTAAAAGCTTAATGTAAGGAGAACTTCTTAAGAAAATTGCTCTGTAAATGTGTACTTTTATTTTTCTAATTGCAATAGTTGCAGTTCGTTATCCATTCTACAGAGAAGTCTGAGTTTGCATCTATCAACACCCTTGAATGACGATTAAACCTCGATCACTGAGTCTATATCCGATCTGGTAATCCTCAGTGAGCCTGCGAATTAGAGCTCTAGCGTCCCAATTCCTCACTAAGGTCGACCATGGAAGAGAACCAATCCACCTGATTTTCCCTTAAGATTAGTTCCCATTGATCCACTTCCAGTGTTGACGAAAAATATCATTAACAATTTTTATGTTAGTTATTTTATATTTATATTTATATTTGATCATTATATTTTAATTTTATTCATGATTAGCTCTCTCTCTTCTCTCTCCTTTAAAATCCAAACTCAACTATGAATCAACAAGTATTCAAACAAAATTGGGCTCATCCATGGGTGCTATTACATGCATAGCCTTTAATGATATTGCTTTAGTTTTGATACATGAAATGAGTTATAATTTAAGATTATTATCCATGCAGTTGTGCTAATATATCTTTATGTCATTTTAGGGACTTGGGTATGTTTTTGGGAGTGTTCTATCAGTAGCAGGGCCAACCTAAATCTTTGGTATAACATACTTCCATTTTGCAAAGTCAATATTATTAGGACGAACTATCATGCTGATGTATGATAAAAGTTTACTATAAGTAAACTAGAGATTGGTGTGGTCATCCTATCACTTATAGTAGTTGATATCGGCCAGATCAGATGCATATTTTTTTATGTATGTGTTTTTACGTGTCCTCCCAAATCATGTAAATACATCAACAAATTGCTGAATATTAATGTCGTACGATTGTGTTTTATAAAACGTTGAACTGGACAATCTCATGTGAAGCAATGAATTTTAGTTGTCCTCTTAATGTGTTACCAAATATTGAATTAAACATGCGTGTGGAGCTGATATCCTGCATTACATTTGGATAATATTAGTTTATGAATAACATGCCCAGAATGAAAAAGGATAAACATGCAATTTTAATTTTTATATTAATGAATACTATTTTGTTTGTATAGGAATATGTCATTATGTTCTTAGTGTAATAGTATAATATTCTTCTTCTATTATATGATTATTGGAGTTGTAGTATGACTATAAATTATTTGGTAAACATTTATTCTTTTGAAGTCTTTTTAGGGTTTTTAATCTAGTCATTTCGTTGCTTTTACATAAAAATTGCTGCATGAGAAGGGAAAGATACGTTTATCTTTTTTGTTTGAAGTCCTTATCCAACACCATTAATAACCATCTTATTGCAAGTCTTGATTGATTCGATCCAAATAAAGGAATTTTAGCTTTTCACATTAGTTAGTGCTAGGTTAGATTGCATAATATTTATATCCAATATTGAAGGAAAAAACAATAAGCAAGCGAACAAAGATCACAAAAAACAAGTTAGCATCACAATAATCGATTTGCTTACAACCTTCCAAGCTAAGGCACAACTGGTGCCTTTCTTTGTTACAGAGGAGTTAACGTGATTGTATACTATTTGATATATGGCTAATGCTTCATCCAGCATTTCTTCTTCATTTCGTCTAATATTTTCAAATTCCTCCTCCTCGTAAAGTGTTTGCATGTTAGGTGTACTGACTTAAATAATTGCATGCAATGTATTCATGTGCGCTCGTGTCATGTATGGATGTTTAATTTTACTGAGTTTGCGAGCATATTCTTTAAGTTCCAACAGTAACAAAATTTTAAAGCATCATTTGAGTTTCCATCATAATCTGGGATGTGTAGATAATTAACTAGGTGCTATTTCAGTGTGTGCTAAAAATGTCACAGATTATTTATTTCACTTCTTCCTCAAAATTTAACATTAGAGAGCCTTTTGTTCCACTCCAATAATATCACGTAGTCGGTTCAAACTAAACTTAAATATCCTATTATTGATCATATAAGGGATCGAACAACATTTTGTTAAAGATGAAACTTGATTGAACTAATTATTATGCATTCACAAATTACATGTTGGCAACCTCAACCAAGTTTCCTTGTGCTTGGGAAAAAATTCCACAAGCCTTATAAAATAGAACCCAATCAGAATGGATAAACAAATTATATAAGAAGACTAAGTTTTTCTTCTTATAGAATACCTCTTTATAGGTACTGGAATCCATGGATTATGACAATTAATAATATATAATATTTTCAGGCTCTAGTCGATGCACCTGACATGGTTCATGGGAAAATAAACTTCAAAAGGTTGTCTCTTACATATTTTGAGATTGAAATTCCAAGGACCCCAAAGAAGAAAGTGCTTATTGAGGCCATGGAAAAGGCTAGTAATAGCTCAACTCCTTGAAAATACTTTTACACTGTTCTCTTAAACCATGCTTTTCAACATGGTTGTTACGGCGGCAAGTCAAGTTGAGTCGAGTCGATAGAGGTCTGACTAGTCGACTAGTCGGACTAGTCATAGAGTAGTCATTGACTAGTCAATAAATAAACATATATATTCATATATATTAATTCATAATTTCAGTATATAAATAAATATATACATCTTTACAATGTATTAATAGATGGTTGTAGTTTATAATAAACAACTTCGTATTCGACTATGTAATCTACAAATTTGTATAGTGCGACTTCGTAAATTGGAGTGAAATTTCAAATTTCAGAATCGGTTTGACTTCGTATTCGACTTCGTATTCGACTTCGATTTCGTGATTTGGGGTCGACTTCAACTTCGTGATATAAAATTCAAGTTCGTGATTTCGACTTCATGATAGGGTACAAGTTCGTGATTTCGACTTCGATGTTGTGATTTAGGGTTCGAGCTCGACTAATGGCAAGTCGACTCTTCTAGTCGATGCTCCAATGTCGACTAATCGACTAGTTGATGACTAGTCGCAATTAGTCAAGCGCCGTAATAACAGTGCTTTTCAAACATGATATTTTTCTCTTAAACCTGGCATATTTAAGGACGAGTGTCCCAAGAATTATATTCAAATGGCTTTAGCCTGCATAGGGATTGGAAACTCAAGAATCTATCATATGATGATCAAGGTTAAGTAGTTCAATTTGTTTTTTGATTATTTGGCTTAATTAAAAATGTACATATTGTTGAATGCATAGGAAATATTAAGATTGTGGACTTTGGTTAAGAGCCCTTACTGGGCCGAATGCGTTGCTTCACACTACATGTGGGAATTCGGTATGTCGCGATGGCGCAAGGCTAGATTTATGGTCTTATGGAGTCATCTTGTATGTTCTTGTGGCATTCTGTCATTTCACACTAGTGCAAAATATAGTTGTTGGTTGATATGAGGTATTTTAATATTTCTTGTTGCCTCACATCAGTCATATTATTATTTTTATCAATTATGTTTTTAGGCAGCTAACCATGAATGCTATCGTGTAACGTCCCAGATTTTCGGACATTTAAAGTGGAATATTTAAATGTGTTTATTTATTTTATTTAATATATAATAGATTTTATATCGAATTTATTTTATAAAAGGGAGTTCGAATATATATAATTTATAATATAATTAAAACAATCTCGAAACGACGCTGTAGTTCGTAATATTAAATTTAGAACTTTAATTGAATACACAGGATCCGATATAAATCGGATTTCAGTGAAACAAGAAATGCTCGACTCCATGGGATTATATTTTTCTAATGAAAGAGAAAAATCGAGATTTCATCGTATAAATAGCAAGATATGTCCAAATCAAATTTTCAAATAATCGCTATAGAATCGTTCATCGACTATAACAATTTATTTGAAATAACTGCATACTGGATTCGAATTTAGACAAAGTTCTTTTGAGACGTAGTGTTAATTTAATTTTTAGAAATTTACTGTAATTTTTAATTTATTTAAATATGCCACTTTTCATTTGGAATATTTTGCATCCTATGTCGGCATTTTGGGGTTCCACAATATGAGTTAACATACCGATATTATTATATTTTTGGGATCGTGGGGCGTTGCTGATCACAACGATATTTTTATTTCTGTCCATAGTCTTTTATAGATGAACGGAATTTTATGTAACGGACACCATATAAAATCTAACTATACCAAACAGTTAATATGTGTATATAACTTAAGACTCAAGTATCTTAATAAAAATGAGACTACCCTATCTGTTCTGATAACCTTAGCTGTTGCCTTTCTTTTCATTTGCCTAGTGGAAACACACTGTAATCTTACACTGTCTGTTTATTTATTTCAAAATCGTTGCCCGTAGTACACATGAATTTCATTTTCAACGTCTATTGGTTGGGAAAGACCCGCTGCACCTAGATCTGTTCACTGACTTGTTATTTCTTTTCAAACCCACTGCCTTGTAAATTTCTTTTCTAGCCAACACTACATGCTGAAACCGTCCATCACCTTCTATTCAAGATATGAAAACACGCTACAGCTGTTCCTCCTTTTCAACGCCCTCACCAAAAATAGCTTACAGAAGCTACCCTCTACTGAAAAGAATGTGAAATGAAAATACACTGGAGCCACATATACATTTCAACATGCCTACCTGTATGGATCATTTTCTTCCTACTTCAACACACACCCCCTAAGCCACATATACGCTAAACTCTTTTCGCTGCCCTGTGCTATAACAGACCGAGACATTGTATGAATCGATACCTTGTTGTTTTTATTCAACAGAGCCTATCCTTTACAATGTAATTTTTTTTTCTCTCCAGTAGCTTAATACTTAAGCATGAATGTACACTGCCATTTCAACAGAGCCCCATTGATATTTCTTTTCACCATGAACAGAACGTACTCCACTACTGAAAAGAAAGAAAGGAAACAACACTGAACCCCTATTCCTCTACACGCACAGTCTAAGCAACGTAGGAAAATAAGTCGTTCTTATCTCTTCATTCACATGTATATATACCACATCATTTCTTTGTTTCGAGGAACCCAAACCGAAGTGTTTATCACCATAAATATCCCAACGCAAGCAATATAAAATAAAAGCCTCCATTATAAAATTTCAAACGCAAGTTAAAAAGAGAATGGGCCGAAGGCGTTAAAACAGAAGAATGAGGGGCATTGGCGCACTGTTCCTTTCCAAGCTCGATTGCAAGTTAAGTGGGGTTTGGGTTCGAATGTACGTGCGGGAGGAGAGGTGAAGGGGGGTCCAGGAGCGTGAAGGAATAAGGAAGGCGAGATGGATTCTGGTGCTAGTATGGGCGGACTGAGACGGGTCCAGCAACGTAGTTGGGTGGCGAATGATCAAAAGTAGTTGTCATGTTCATTGGAGCTTTGGGCGGAGCACAACGCAAGGGGGTCAGAGAAAAAAAAGAGAATAAGAAAAAAAAAAATTAAGGAAGCAGTAGCGTGCATGGCGGGTGCTTCAGCAGGGAGGGTTCGTAAGTTTTGAATGTAGGTGAGAAAGAAATGTGAGTGGGCAAACAAGGAGGTGAATGCGGAAAGAAGCGCGTGCGCTTTACTTTGCCTGGAGGCGCTGGGTTCTCCAACATAATAAAGAAGATGACTTCAGTGGAAGAAATGTTGTGCTTGGGCTTTGGGCCTTGGAAAACGTGGAGCGGTATGAAGGCGGTAGGAGGGGTGTAGGGTAGTGCTGACGTGTTGCATTTAAAATCGATGATGGTTTAGGTCGGGAAAATCATGGGATTAATGCAGTTTGCCTAGGTAGCGGATTTAGGCCAAGTGACCGGTCTAAATGAGGTAATTAGGAGATTTATTTCTAAATTATTAATTTTACCAATTTTTGGATAAACTACGGTAGCCGTAAGAAAATAATATAGTTAGTGATTTATTTAATTTAAGTTCAAACTTGAAATAGCTATATCTTTTTCATTCAAAAACAGAAGTCGATGAAACGAAAGCGGTTGGAATCATATCAAGTGGGTACACTGTTGAGCCGGTTTAATTGGAAGCAGAGGCAATCATTATTTTGTTTAACTTTAAACGCTCGTTTAAAGTTAAACCAAATGACACAACAATCGTCCATTGAAACAAAGGTGAGTTAATTCTCACTCTCTAAAATTCTATGATGAGTTAAATTCATATTAAGATATAATTCACCGTTAATCATAGAATTGGTTGATTGAATGACTTGGTTTCTTATTAAATGGTTGTCAACAATTGTATTTGTCATATTGGATGATTTTGCTTTAAATAATTATTTCATAATTATTATCAAATATTAACGGTGATGCAGGTATGAACAAGTTGGAGGGATCCAACCGGATTCCTCAAATATATTTGTATGTTGTTATATCACCCAAGTATGAAGTGTTTACCCCTAAACAACATTACATTCTATTTGAATGTTGATCATTGATTGGATATTGAACGTTGAATTGAAATTTGATGTTGTGTGTTGTTTTAATCAATAAACGGTATTGATCAAGATATTGGCAGCAAATAATCTGAACGTTGTTGGTTCACCGTCAGGAGAATCGACGTAATCTCAATTATAAAATTTATTTTGTAATTGAAGTAAAGTTTTAAAGGTGATTTTCTTTTTAAAATAGAAGATTTAAAATGATACGATATTTATAAATGGTTTATATAAAAATAAGTTATATAATATTTTGCGATAATTTTAATAAGTGTAGCAGTATACGGGTTATTGTTTTAAACAACTGTTTGAATAAAACAGTTAAGCAATATATTTAGATTAATTTTATTAATCTAATAAGAGAAGTAATCAGAATCAGTTAATGAATAACTGAGGTTTAAGTTAATAAAGTCAATTGTTTAATTAGAGTGATAATTAGAATTAATCGTTCTTCGATTAATCTAATGAAAGTGGTTAAATGAATAATTGTTTTAGTTAATAATACTCTTAAATATAAATTTTCTTTTTACTTAATAATATTAAAAATTTCTCATGGGGTGATAAATCGTTAAGTAAGGATTTATTGTTTAATAATGTCGCTAAGCAATTAGTTGATCTATGTTTAATGAGGTAAACTATTTTTACTCCAATTTAAAATGAAACTAATTGTTAGTAATAGTAATTAACGTAATGGAAATCAATTAAGATGTAATTAAGTTGGAATAGAACTTAATGGAATTATGTTAAATTTATATTGAAAACTAATACGTTGTTGTGGATAAATGTTACTTAATAATTTAATTAAGGACAAGTGAAGTGATCAGAAGAAGTTTCCAATATATATAGGAGAAGGAGTAAAAGATTTAAATTAGGTTTTCGTTTGTTAAATTATTAAAATTAGTAAACAAAGCTAAAAGGAAAGTGATGTGCAAAGAAAGAAGATGTATGGATTAATCATATGAGATGTAAAATTGAAATACAAGATCTGAAACCGAGTTTATAAAGAAGTTTAAACTCGGAAATGATTTTTGATAAAACCTTACAAAAGGGATTGGGTTGAGCAAAAGTCATTTTATTTGCTAAAGTAAGGGGATTAGTTGAACGGCTCAGTAAATAGATTTTTGAACAAAAGCTAGGTGTTAATTATTTATGTTAAGGGGGTAAAGAAAGGGAGTTTACGTTTAGTAGTTGCTTAAATAAAGAATAAAAGAGATCTAGTTTGAGATTAAATATGCCAAATGAAGGGAATGGTGTAAATGAATTGACAATAAATGGAACAATAGGTTTTATTTTTCAAACTTTTATCTATCATGTAGAACGTCGTCGGTTAAGGTCTGGGAGGTAATTAAAATACCCCAACTTGAACGACTTCATTATTATCAAGGGATGGTATTTGTTTGAAACGGTAGGAGTGTTGAAATTTGTTTATTATTTCTACAGGAGAAATATTGCGACATTATTGACAATATTTTGAAATGAACTTGTGGAATCGATATATAATTTAACATGGTTTAACTCAAATTGAATCATGAATTTATTATAACCTTGAGTTAAGAATATATGGGGATTTCTGCAAGGCAAAGATAATTGGCAAATGTATAATGATGGTTTTGAAATAAGGAAATGATATGGGTTTTGTAAATAAAGATATATCATTATTTTCAATGTAACAAATAAAGGGATTCGGGATAAGAGAGTATGAAATCGATTTCTAAGGATCAATAAAATCGTTTAATAAACGAATCAGAGCTGCCAATATACTTGATTGTATTGTTTGACATTGATAGTTAAAAACACCAAACTATCAATGAAATATATTGGACATTTTCGACGTGTTGTTTCGAAGAGACCAGGATGGGACTAGACCCAAATCCACTTCGATCCAACGCTGCGTACGGAACAAATGAGGATGGAGCATTGAAGACCGTAGATCATCATGAAGCGGAAGAACTTCTTACAATCTCTGGTTAGCTCCCAGAAATACACTGTGGTTCTGTCGTGATTGAAATCTATGGATTGCAAGGACTGCTCGCTACTGATCCCTGGGGTGATTCCTATATAAGGATGCGGTAGGAGAGTGCCTTCGGTTCATCCTGTTCCTGGATGACATGACGATGTGGAATCCAAAGAAAATGATAGCCAGATGGTTCAAAGTTCGATTATAACCTCGAGCCTCATCAACCAGGGAATGACAAAAATCGGGCAGGCAGAATGGTTATGTGGGTCGCGCCCATTAGGGTGTATTGTCACCATCTAGAGAATATTCATATTGTTACTTCTTTTCGTTTTTGTATCTCCCAGGAAGAATGGTAGTTGCGCAACCGTGAGGTGACAATATATTCGATACACTCAAGGGAAATGAGTGATCGGTCATGTGTGGGTCGGGTTGCAAGACGTTCTTGTTAAACCCAGTGTATTCGTCTCTAGAGATACTCTAGCGGCAGGTGGTCCCATACCTTGTCATAGTTGGAATCCAATCTCCAATAAGCGCCTGCGGATTTCATTGTATACTATTTATGTAGAGCGTGAGATGCAAGAATTCTACTAGATTGATATTTAGTTGTGGTTTGATAAACACTATCTTAATATCAGAAAAGATACTGATTTCAAAAATGTTGTGGGTTATAGTAAGGTAAAAACCATCCGTGTTATGTGTGGGCTAGTATTACTATTATCCTTTCTTTCAAAAGGATTTTCAAAGTTAAACAAGTTGTTGTGCTATGAATTTACCACTGAAAGTATTCCAGACTGACCCGGTGAATTTTGTTTTAAATCAAATGTTCTCGGGTTAGACCGAGTATATTAACAGGTTAGGTGTCACTGGAAATTCAAGAGCTGGAAGCAAGAGGTTTCACCGTTAGTTATTCATAGTTATTTCCGCTGTGTCTGATATATGATGTACTCTGATGATTGGTATATACATATATAAAGTTTCTTTTTGTATAAAGAGATTTGATATTATACTTTATTCGTTCAGTTGTGAGATTCTGATGCTCTTCTCCTTTTCTTCTATTCTAACATTTCTTTCTTCCTTTCCTCATCCTCTAATTTCTTTCTCATAACGTTCAGGTGTTTCCGATGCTTGAATGTCGACAAAGTGTTGTGTGTCGATTTTCGAGGTCGAAAAATTCCCTGGTCGTTACATATCGCCTAAATTTTTGCCAAGTATGATGAATATACAAGGTGTGATAGAATGTAACATATGCAACAATAGGCGGATTTAATAAGGGGAAAGGAGGGTCAAGTGACCCTCCTGAAGTTTGATAAAAATATAGTATACCCCAATTCCTAAAACAAAAAACTAACGTATTTTTTATTTCTTCCTCTCTTTCCGCTTATCGCTCTCAATATTTCTATTTATTCAAATCAAAATTATGAAATCTTGAGAGTTTCAAAGAAAATTAGGTCTTCCGTCGTCTTGAGAGCTGCAAAGAAAATTAGGTCTTCCTCCCTCCGCCTGTGCGAGCTTTATCTTGGACTGAAAGCTGACTCTTCATCTCTTCATCACCGACCCATCATCCCTTCATCGCCTTCGCTATTCTCCAGCTGAGTGGCAGAAATAGAAAGATATTTTATGCTTTATCTTATATTTGTTTGAAATTAGGGGATTTGAAATTGAAATTGGGGGTAATTGTATGTTTGTTGGAATTGAAAATTTAGGGGGAGGGGGGAGGGGAGGAAAACCCATTCAATTTGCTCCATCTGCACTTTGTTCAATAACATTCATATACTATTTTGTATTGATTAGTAATAGTAGCACTGACTTTTGAAAATCATATTATTAAATAAAGGCTTATTATTATAAAAATAGGAAGAAGTATGTGACATGGTAGGTAATTACTGCACTAAAATGTTTGAACTTTGAATTTATTAGAAAAAGAAAGTAGGTTCTTGCTGAAGCCTTTATAAAAAAAATAGAATTTGATTATTTTATTTAATGATCGACTTTTTTTTATTATAGCATGTTGAAATATTTAAAAAAAAAAAAAACAAATGTTGGAGAATCTTCTTCAGTGAATCACAATGAACAACACAAAACAAATTCTTTACAAAGGTCACATTGTAAAGCTGAAGAGGTGACAAATTTTCACCATTATCATAATGAATTATTCAACACCATCATAGATATGCAACTACATGAGCTAAATAATCGGTTTAATGAAGCGAATACCGAATTGTTACTTTGTGTTGCATGGATGAATCCATTGGACTCTTTTCTTACTTTTGGCAACCAAATATTGACTTAATTGGCTCAATTCTATCCAAAAGATTTTCAACCATCGACATTTTAGCATTGTCAAACCAACTTGAGACTTTTATAATGGATGTACGAACAAATGTTGATTCTTCATATTTAAAGGGATTGACTGATGTTACTTAGATGATGGTCAAAAGTAAAAGAAATATGATATATCCATTAGTTTATAAACTTTTTGCTTTGGCTTCGATACTACCTGTTGCAACTGCTACTATTGAGTGATCTTTTTCTGGAATAAAGATAGTGAAGAAATCAATTCCGCAGCCGAATGTGTGATCAATGGTTGAATGATAGTTTGGTTGTATACATTGAAAATGATGCATTTAAGAATTTATCTAATGATGCTGTCATGAATTATTATCAAAAAATGAAAAATCGTAGAGGTCAATTGTAAGTCTATTTCAATATTTATATGTAGCTTACCAACTTTATTTAAACTATATTTCAATGTGCTATCGATGTTTAATTTTTTGTACTTTTTGATGTTATGTTAATATTATGGCCCTCCCCCCGTTTGAACTTTCTGGATCCGCCACTGTACACTACCATCATATCTAACACTATGGCCACCTTATTCTCCCTATAAATAATAAGTTTTGATCTCCTCTTTCTATAAAATGAGAATATATGATGGGCTTTGTTTAAATTTAAGCTCAGCCCATGCCTTATGCTGGATGCATGTTTTAAATTGCAAACATTTTTGTTGGAAAAAGCACAGCTAGTGAGCCTACTTATTGGTTGCTTTTGCTTTACGCTAAAGCAGTTCATTTTCCTGCCAACATTTTGCATTTTTTTTCACAAATGAACATCCTCATACATAATAGTGCGCATGGACATTGCATGTTAAGGTTATAGGGGATTTGAACTTGTTTACTAAGCCTTTGCGGAGTGACTGAGTCCACACCCACTGGAAGAATTGCATGTTAAGTTTAGCTTATAATTGATTTGTACCATGATTATGTAATAAACAACCATCAATTTTATGAATTCATTTGATCTTCTGACCATATAACATTGTTACTAGTAATATTAGTGCCCATTTAATATACAGGCCCATTTGGCATTCATCATCATGTGCCTTTGCCACGATTTCTTTTGCTATTGCCTAATGGACATAGTAAACTATCTTTCTTGCCTGATCATGCAGTTTCTGATTAAATGAATGTTGAGTTATAGTTTAGTATAGCGTCATGCATGTAAAACTAATGCCTCAGGCTTTAAGATGTAATCTTTGATTAACATAGAGAAAATATGGAATTAGTTTTAGCTTTATAATTTTTGTTACTATCCCTAGATGTTGTAACATGTGCTACTACATTTTTTCAATAACCATAGAAACACGAACATAGAGGGAAATGAATCTACCTGTATGCACTTACAAGTCCATTTATCCAGCTGTAAAACTTAAGGGGACGTTTGGTTTTCGCTTTTTAGTTTTTAGTTTTCGCTCATAGTAAAATGTGAATGATGCATGTATAATTTTAAAAACGATCGTTTTAGAAAACAAAGTTAACACACAAAATAGAAAACAACTTTTATTTGTTTTCCTTATTTTAACACAAGAAAGAAAGGTAATATATCATTCTGTCGTCTCTTTCTCCTTTACGTGGTCCCCTTTATCACCCTTTCACTTTCTCCATCGTCCCATAACTTTTCTTATGTTTTGTTATCAATATTGAAAACTCAAAACTAAAAATATATTTTAAACCAAACACTACCTAAGTCTTTTAGCTGCCATAATTTTATAATTGTTTCAATATTTACCCCATTTTTGCTTGAGAGTTTAACATCACCATACGAATTGATCCCAAAAGGTTCAACTAAACTAATGGGAGTGATTACAAGTTGAGTTTTTATATGATAATTTTTTGTTTGATTGATGCAGTTGAAATATGATAAAACTACAGTTTAAGATAATGACATGTGTGCAAATGTAATAATGGCACAACATGATATTGATGTCGTAAAATTAGCACCAATAACTGATAGCATTTAAAACGTGCTGTAAGTTCTTCGTGAAGCTTGTGCATATTACTACAACATAAATAAATTGGTGTGCAAATATTAGTCAAAGCGTTTCAGAATTACTGATAAAACCAATATTAACATTTTTACAGCGCGTAATAAATGATGTTATAAAAGTAATAACAACGTTTTCTCTTTGATGTCGATCGATCAAGTGTAATGTATGCATTTTTTTATAACAAATATTAATGTTGTCCATAAAGTATTAACAGCTTGGGTAAAACGCTATAAAACATAATTTTTAACAACATTTTTTTTTGTAGTTGAAAAGTTTAGGTCTACGACAGCATGTAGTCATACAACATTTATAACTACGCTGTAATAACTTACCAAAGCATTTTCAAATGCTGTTAAAAATATTTTTTGTAGTGAAACTCAATTGATATCAAATATAAGTTTCCAATAGAATATACATCCACTTACATTCAACACCAATTCGTGTAATCAACAAATGCTATAAGTGGAGCAACGAAATAAACATCTTCCAAATTCCTCAAAATAGTAAACGTCTACACAACGGAAATCAACACTAAATATCCGAGGATCATCTCTATCCAAATCCAATTTATTAAATTTGGAAAATTTTCCATCTTACTCAAAATATCCATCTAAACACATTTTTCAAAGCATGGTTAAACGAATTAACTTAATTCCCAAACATCATTTATTCAGCAAGTTAGGCTGAAAACACAAAAATTGAAATATAGTTCAAAACATCATATTTCTTTCTTAAATCACTTTAAAATCATTTATCATGAATTATCATAACTTTTCCATATTTTTAATAATTTTTATATGGCCATTTCAATCGATTTCCAATTACGGTCATTGAACTGCATTTACAACGACCTTTTCAAAAATATATTTAAACATAACTTGAAATTCCAAATTTCTTCTTTCTATTTGATAGTCACTGTCAATAGAAAAAAAACGTTTTTCATTTTGGGGAAATTCAATTTAATTTTCATTAGTTATGGTCGTTTGAAATTTATGGTTGTAATTCGCGAACTGTCGCTGTGCGACACGTCATATTCAAACATATTATTATTTAAAATAAAACTTGTCTGATTCAGTCCAATTATATTTTATAATACGTTTTTAAAAACGTTTCTTAGTTCGAATTCAATTATAAATTAAAATTGAATATTCCATTATTAAAATAATAATATTTTGAAGTCCAAACTTTTCAAAAATCCATATGAACAATATATAAGATGTTTGGAATAATCAATTCGAGTTAAAAATGTCGTTTATATACCCAACTCAAATTCACTTTTGAATTTGCTATTCAAAATCTATTTTAAATTGAACAAGTCATTTCTAATTCAAAACTCTTTCAAATTCATTTCAACCTCTTCAAAAGTAGCTTGAAATTATCTTTACTTCGTTTTCAAATCGTTTTGGTTATAAAAATCCAATTTCTATTTTCATGCCTAATTTCACTTGAATGAATATATTTCCATTTAATATTCCAGTTGGAACAAGACTCAGCCAGTCCCTAAATAACTCCAAATTCGTGGTGTGAATTGTGTGAACAATTATAATAATAACCACAACGTTTATCTTCCATCAAACAATAGTTATAATATAAGCGTTATAATCGTTAATGCTTATATGTACATTAACAGTAATAAACATCCATCATCCATGAAGCAACCATAGCAACCACAAACAATCAATATATAATAAGTTGATGATTACTATAACTTTTCAAGTTAGAAGGTGTTCACACATTGATTTTTAATCGTTGCAGTAATAATCGCTTTTAAATTAAATTAAACGTGGCTTTAATTTAACTTAAAATTTCAGTTAGCTCCAAACTCATCCAAATTAGTTCCACAACATAGTATTTTTTCCCCACAATTCCAACGAATCTTGTTCCATCAGATTCTGATTTCATATGAGCATGTTATAAATGTTCAAACTTTAAACAAACTAATGACTTCATTAACGAATATTTTAATAATTATTAAACGTTAAATAATCTATCCTCCTCTTCACGTTAACAGCCAGCATCGCTCCCCCTCGTTCTAACATTGTCGCCGACGCCTGAGCTGCCACTAGACCACATGACCCCACCACATGTACCACCGCTATGAGCTGCCCCTTCGTTGACCGTCCCCCCTTTATTGCCTCGCCTTGAGAAAATAAATCCCCATGACTGAAAACATGATCTAGCCTAATTTTGGCCGCCTCGGTCGGTCTCCGACCACCAAACTTCAACAACGACTCGCCTCGACCTCTTCCACATCTTTTCAGTTGACACTGTCTCCCACAAATGCCACAATCTCTCCCAATCAATCAAAATTTGAACGATGCTCCACCCGGTCCCCCACCTTTGGTTATCTCAGCCCCACGACCATCACAAGTTATTTCATGGTGACCTTCCAATAACAAAGTTGTAGACCATCCTCCCCTCTCCAATTTCCCTGTTGACACCTCCGGCCAACAACCATCGTGGCATGCACAATGAGGCAAAGTACGAAAATAACCTAAGTGTACTGATTCGAGGCTTCTGGCCACCACATGTGGCCGTTGGTCACCAAATTTGGTCATCATGTCACGTTCAACCCGTTCTACAACTTTTATGTTGGACGCTTACCCTAATTCTCACTCATTTGGGAATTAAAATTAAAAAGGTTATTTTTGCAAATATTGAATTATTGGAGGGTGGTGGCTGCAAAATTTGGAATCGAAGAAGTGAATGAGGGTTAGGGAGTTAGAGATATTACATAGGGGAGATATTTTGGTTTATTATTATTTTATCCGATTATTATATTGTTTCATGCGTGTCACTAATCCTGATCATTGTTTATTAATTCACACGATCACATATGAATTACATTCGCGGTAAAAATGGATATACTGCTATGGCTTGAGATTAAGGTCCAATGAAACTTATTTTGTCAAAATCTGAGCCCGTTTGCTCAAATAGCGGTAGTTTTAATTCAAATTATCGATTAATTCATATATTAATTTCAAGTCAATCTTTGACATGCGTTTATATTGCACACGCTCACATACTAACTCCGATTGACACGAAATTTGGAATACTATAATAGTTTACTATTCCAGATCTAATAATAGTTTCGTTGAAATCCAAGATCGTTTGCAAAATGGCTATTTTCCAATATTCAATTAAATCGATAAAATATAATTTAATTTCATAACAATCAATCTATTGTAAATACACTAATATAATCTTGCATATTCAAATAAAACTTCGTATAGCTTCATAATAAACTATATTGGATTTTAAACTCGATATTTCATTTTTAAGCTAAATCGGATTCAATTCATTTTAAAATCCCTTTATTTTATTTAATAAATCGTTATAGTCTACAAATGATTCCATAACGACTTTTAAAAATTTAATTTGGATATAACCCACAATTTACAAGAAGAAATTTCAATTTTAATCTTTCATTAGAAAACTATAGTTTAGTAAACTTGAACGTTTCTTGTTTCAGCGAATTCTGACTTATATTAGATCCTATAAATTCATTTAAAGTTCAAAATGTAATATTACGAACTAATGCGCCGCTGCGAGCTCATTTTTAATTGTATTACAAACTATACGTTCAAACTGTAAATTAAATAAATCCTAAGTCATTAATTCTTAAAATAAATCATTTTGAATATTTAATATTCAATTAATATTCCTTAATAAAATATGGGTTGTTATAGTGGATTTATGAAAAATCAATGAGGTTGAAGCATTTTTCCTGCCTTAGTAATTTCGGGGACGAAATTCTTTTAAGGGGAAAATAATGTAACAACCTGGATTTTTAACCGTTAATTTATATATTTAAATTTATTTTAAATGTTGTATTGGAAATATAAAAGGACTTTTAATATGGAATTTATTAATTAAACGACGTTTGAACGTATAATTTATAATTTAATTAAAAACGAGCTCATAATGTCGTAATAGTTCGTAGTTTTACATTTTGAACTCCAAATCGATGTACATGATCCAATATAAGTCGGAATTGTTTGAAATAAGAATCTTCGGGATCTATTGGATTATAGTTTTCTAATAAAAAAGAAAAATCGAGTTCTCATCTTGTAGATTTTGAGTTATTCCTAAATCATATTTTCAAAAAGTCGCTATAGAATCGCTTATGAGCCATAACGATTTATTTAATAAAAGAAAAGTAATTTAAATAAACTGAATATCGATTTAACTTGAAAATGAACTCAAGATTAAAACCGAAATTAATTTATTTGGAAGTTGTATAAAATTCTTTTGAATATATATGATGATGGTAATTTATTATAAATAGATTTGTTTATTTTAGAATCGATTATATTTTATCGATTTAATATGGAACTTAAGAATAGTCAGTTTTCATATGACTTCGAATTTCAACGAAACCAATTTTATAAAATCCGTAATGGTTAATTATTGTAAGATTTCTGATTTCAAGTCAATTGGAGTTATTTTGTGATCATGCGCAATATAAATGTGAATTGATTTACATTGTGAAATTAAAAAAAGAAGTTTTTCAAACGATCTCGGAATTTGACTAAACCAGTTCCATCGTGTCCAAAATATTAAGTTATTATAGGATTTCAAGTTTTGTGCCAATCAGAGTTGTTATGTGAGCGTGCGAAAAATAAACGTGAATCAATTAACGATTTAATATTAAAAAAAGTTGTTTTTGCAAACAGACTCGAATTTCGAGGAAATAAGATTCGTTGGGTCGGGAATGTCAAACTATAGTTGGATGTCCATTTTCGTCTTGATTGGAGTTCGTGTGTGATCGAACAAATAAAAAACGTTCTACAATAAGTAACAATATGATATTTTATTCAATAAAATAGAATAAAATAACAATAAATCTACCTACATAACGTCGTTAATCCCTTCCTCATCGTAACCCTTCTGACTATTCTCCAACCTCAGAAATTCAAGCC
The DNA here is from genome assembly GCA_030737875.1 of Allium sativum. Taxonomy (NCBI): domain Eukaryota; kingdom Viridiplantae; phylum Streptophyta; class Magnoliopsida; order Asparagales; family Amaryllidaceae; genus Allium; species Allium sativum. The sequence continues at coordinate 293,538,841 of CM060916.1, read as the reverse complement.
GCCACCCAAAAAACATTTTCGTTCACTTCAAAAATCAATTAAAAATCAAATACTCACGAAATCATTTGATTCTAGATTCATTGGGTCTGTGAGCTCGAGAGCTTCAATCCTATACCTCTCATTTCTTGCGCGATACTTTTTCTAATTTGGAAATTTTGCAGCAATCATTGGCTTGGTCATGGGTGAAATAAGGGTAGTTTTGGCTCGTTTTGTGTAATAACCCAGAAATCCGGGCCAATTTAAAATTTTTATTTTGGCAAATTTAATGAGTTTTGAATATTTAAAATGAAATATTTTAAATAAAAATGACGAGAAATTCAGTTTTAATATAGTTAGAATGTATATATTTATATAGATCGTCGTTAGAATATAAATAATTATTTATAATTATAAAAGGAATTGAAAATGGCGCGGTAGTTCGATAATACGATTTCAAAGTTCAAATGAATGTACAGGATTCAAAATAAACCGGAATTTAGCGGAACCAAAAATATTAGAATCTTATTGAGAATATCTTTCCAACAAATCCGAAAAATTGAAATTTCATACGGGGAATCAAAAGTTATGTCCAGTTGAAAATTCAGAATAGTCGCTATGGAATACTGGCCCATAAAAATGGAAATTTTGCAAACGACCTCGGTCGACTAAACCACTTTTGTTGGATCCGTGATGTCAAGAGATTGCTAGATTCCAATTTTCATAATTTTTCGAATCAATATGTGAGCGTGGCGAAGGAAAACGCGTTTGGCATGTTTTAGTTGATTTTAATCGACTGGAAAATGGTCATTTTTCGAACGATCTCAAAATTCAACGAAATTAGTTTTGTATGGACCGTATCGTCAATACAAAGCTAGAAATAATTTTTCTGGAATTTTTAGAGCCCGTATGTGGCCCCGGTAAATTAAAATGTACATTTAAAATTGAAAATATAGATTTATATTTTAATTTCAGTGAAAACTGAAGGAAACAGCCGAACTGGCTTACGAAACATATCCCATTGTGTTCGGAATGGGGTTTTTTGGCTAGGGGCGACACTCGTTGGAGTTCATTTAGGGTTCAGAGGCGAAATTCACTTTATAGAGATAGATATAATTAAAATATTAGTAAAAATTTATATAAATATCTTTCATTTCTTAACCCTAGGGCGTTACTTCCTCTAGCCGCTAATCAAAATAAAGGGTCACGAACACTCAGAAATTCAAACCCGTATTTCTCTTAATCCAATAAATGAAAATCGAAACTTTTTGAAACAAATCGAAGGGGGTTTTACGATCTTTGAAACCGTATGGGTTTGATCATTTGCAGTGGAGTATGGTCTTCGATTTTTAGCCAAGAACTGTCGTTGTTTGTACCGTCTTCCCATGAAGCAGACGGAGCCGAGTTGCCCCTCGTTTCTGGCACCGGCGGAGTGATGAACGGGGAGCGGCGTGGTCAGGTTGGATCGACCTCCAGAGGCGCGAATCTCGGTGCGCTGGTGGGTTCTTGTTTGGAGCGTGGGTTCCTGATTCGGCTTGGAATCAGTAAAGAGAAAGGTTTTGTTTTTATTAATTATTTATTTTATTTAAACTTATGTGTTATTTTTAAATCAGTTTATGTATAAAGCATTAGTTTTTAAATCAATTTTTTTTAAAAAAAGCATTATTATTATATCAGTTTTAAAAATATAGATTCATAGTTTAAAATCAGTCCTAAAATTTTAAAATTAGCGATGTTTTAAAATTTAAAATATACATGGTTTTTAAAGTAGAAAATATACATGGTTTTTAAAGTAGAAAATATACATGGTTTTTAAAGTAGAAAATATACATGGTTTTTAAAGTAAAAAAAAATATACATTGTTGTTTTTAAATAATATTAGTATATGGTTTTTAAAAATAAAATTTGAAAATAAAAACATCACCATTTTGAAGTATAAAAACATCACTGTTTTGAAGTATAAAAACATCGATTTTTAAATATATAGACATCGTATTAAAAATGTAATTTTTAATATGAACAGCGTAGAGAAGACTGCGTTGGAATGTCAGGCAAATCCCGACTGTTCAGAAATTCAGAAATGAAATGTAGGAGTGGATCCCTCGGTGAGAACTCCTCACTTTTAAATTTATTTCTAGTTAAAATATATACTAGGATGCAGACGGTGTTTAGTAGCACCCGACACCCATCGTCCACAGACCATGAACGGCTTGTATGCTTGTTTGTTTGATTTTGACGTGTAGTTGATTGTGTGATGTGATGTGAAATGAAATAAAATATTTTATAGTGGAAAATATTTTATAGTATATTTTTAATGTGTATATGAAATGAATATTTATAAACAAATCGACGATTTGTTTATATACACACATTTGACTGATATTGATTGGGACGATAAATTTTACACATCGCCCAACTGCACAAATAAAATATGTGTTTGATTGTTTGAAATCCCACATGGGTATTGGGATGATATATGACATACACTAATCCCAATAATTAGTTGTATGTCGATCGATTGATTGACAGACTGTTATAAATGTTGAATATTTATATTTGATGCTTATATAGTGTAGAATGCACTTTGGATGATGGTTGATTATTTGTCATTGTTGATATATACATGTGTTGTAGAAAATCCATATAATTAACACTATATGGTAATTGATTGGGCCTCATTTCAATTTGGAAAATAAGAAAATAATTTCATGTGTTGAATAAAAGCCGTATTGATTAGATTGACGTCATTTTGACGTGAACGATATTTATATCGATTTTATTCATTTTATAATGAATATCGAAAGTGATTTCAAAATCGAATATTTTGAAATGAAATTTGAATTGAATTGAATTGAAAAAAAATGAAGTCGAATCGAATTGAAATTGAATGGAAATCAATTTGAAATGAATTTAAAACGAATTTATAAGGAAAAATTCAATTTTGATTTGAATTTGAAAAGGAAGTCGAAATCGTTTTGAAAATGAATTTAAAACGATTTATAAAATACGTTTTTAAAAGGAAATTGACAATATATATTATATATATATATATATATATATATATATATATAATGGCCTGAATAGAACGCACCGCGCCACGGTAGTTCGCGAATTTCGACCATTGACTTCGAATGGACATTGCGGGAGATCCGACCGTCGGATTCTCCTAAAACCGGAACCGTTGGGTTCGTATCGAAAAGAGCCTTCTAATGAATATTAGAGATTTGAAATCTAACGGTTGGATTTGGAATTATGTCCAAATCAAATTGGGAAAAGGTCGCTGTAAGTGCAGTTCGATGGCCGTTGATGGAAATCGACTGTACGGGCCTTAATAAAATTATTAAAAATAATAATAATTTGTGTAAAATCATAAGAAATGATTTGTGAAGAATTGGGATGAAAAACTCCATATTTGAAAAGATAAAAATAGATTTTTATCGAAATGAACCAGTTTTGAACTAGAATAATAATTTATTTATTTTTAAAATAAACAAATTGGATTTGAAATGGTTTTGAAAATAACCAGAATTTTCAATATTTGAATTGGAATGGATTTGAATCGAAATTGTCTGTGGAATATTTCGATATTAGATTTCGTGATTATACAAGTATTGTTATGGAAATTTGAAAGATATATTTATATCGTTATTTCCAATACGATATTTGTTGGTCGTAGAATTTGATATTGAATATAAGCCGATATATTTTCTATTCAGAGCCTTGTATTTAATATCAAATGTGATTTGGGTTTGTCGTGAATGGTGTCTTCATTAACACTGTTCTTGAACCCAGTTGAGAAAAAGATTAAATCTTTTTATTTAAATTTAATGAAGTGTACCAATTAAATGTTATTTAATTGGAAGTGAATTTGAATTGATTTTTGGGTTTATCGTGAACGGTGTTTTAAATAACACTTGTTCTTTGACCCGATAATTAATGGAATATGATTTTGGGTTTATCGTGAACCGTGTTTTAAATGACACTGATTCTTTAACCTAGTTAAGGATTAAAACTAAGTGGAGTTTTAATGAATCTTTAATTAGATTGAAAAGATCGAGAATGGAGTATCACCAGTTTTACTCCAGGCGATAGTTAAATCTTTAATTAGATTTGAACGTGAAATGGTAATTGAATTTACCGATAACACCGTGGTGTTAAATATGAATTATTACCGGTTTTACATCATGGGATGAATAGGTTGGAATTGGGAAATTAAAATAAATGATTACTTCGGTGTGGTTCGCTAATCCCGGCTAGTTTGAATTGATATTCAAAAGAAGATTAAAGAATAAATTTAAAGAATTTATCTTTGATAAAATTAAATGGAACCTTTCCCATAGTATAAGAATATTTGAATAAAAGAATATTCTGAATTGAAATGAGGCGTATGTTGTGTTTGTGTAACACTTGTTTATTATATACGCGAGTTATTCAGAAAGACCTGGTTTATCCCATTCTAAATAACCAATTCGACGTGGTGTCGAAGATGAAAACGGTGGTTGAAGACCGGAGGTCTTCACGTCGTTTGGATAATTACTGATGATCTTGATTGGGCCGTACACTCAAGAGGAGGGAATTAGTCAGTGATCGTTCAGACATACTTGGAGATCGATGGATATGCGAGGTACAAGGTGCCTCCGGTTTCATTCAGACCCAGAATGGACTTGTAAATGGACTGTGTGTTTGACATTAGATTTTATTCTACGTGACTTATTTCTATTAAATATATATCTGTTTGGCGGCGGAGAATTTATTCTCTTGCTTAATGCCCTTCTCTGAGACGTACGAGCTCAGAAGTTATATATTGATGGATATCAAACGCATGGAGTGAATTTTCTGTGTGGCATGCCTAAGTGGCAATTGATAAAGGCTTCTGTTGAAAAGCAAAGTCTTGTGGTTGATGATTAAAGCACCGCATGTGTGGCATAGCTTTGTGTAGCGTTGATTCGTGAGCCTCACACCTCGGTTGTGAACCAGAAACGGGAGAGGACAGCAGGGAGAGCATGCGTTTCCTTCTAGATAGAAGTGGCGTCAGTGGTTTTACACGCCCTGACGAGTTTGACTTATGTGGTTGTTGCTATTGCGAGGCGCCTCGGTTATATCGGTTTCGGCCGATGCATTCAGGGCGGCAGACGGACCAGACTTACGCCCCAAAGGGCGGGGAATACGCATGTTAATGGTTTAAGTTTAATCCACATCGGTGGACTGGCCCTGCATGTTTCCTAGGTACAGTTGCGGCTGAGTCCTGAGGCTCGGGCTAGAGAGTCTCGAAATGATAGGATTGCGCCTTGCCTTGGTTCGCAGATGGAAACCCAACTTCTAATACGTGACATTTGCAGTTTTGATTGTAGAGCCTAGTATGGCGACATGATATATGGTATCCATGCCGTCTATGATTGATATTTATGATTAAAATTGTTTTGGCACTATACACTTATAATAGTATCAAATGATTTGTTTTTAACGTACCAAGTATGTTTGGCTATTATAAGGGAAAACCTTATCCCCGGCTTGCGTTGCATTGTGCGATAGGACCTAGGTATTATAATAGCTTCATTTTTCCAAAAAGCATTGCGCTGTTTTGTTATATGCACTGGTATTCTCAGGAGAAAACTCGTTCCGTGTTATACGGCGTGGTCCCTTGATATATCTGATTTAAAGTAAAGTTTTAAATAACTGTTTTAGTTCTCACACCAGTCACATGACTGACCTGGAGTTTATTGTTTTAACCTAAACTCTGGGTGCCCTTATTTTGACACGGGCAACTAGTTGTTGGGTTTTGTAGATTTATATTCACAGGATCTTGGTTTATAACTGAAGTGATATTCGGAAAGCTCTGTATCCGTGTATTTCTTCCAGTTATGTTTTGTATTATTTTTCCGCTGCAGTATTGTATTTAAATCTCTGATTCTCTGTTGTATAATATTTATTCATACTCTATATATTCTTGTATTATGATGGAATTGTTGTAATAAACAATGAAATGTTCTTCTGTTTGCGTTCTGATTTGTCCTGTTCTCATACGATCAGGGGTTTCGAAAGGTCTTGGTCAGTTTAACGACCGATTCAGATCGAGCGAAATTCTTAGTCGTCACATTTGGTATCAGAGCTTTGGTTTACAGAGCTCGAGAACAAGACACATTAGAACCAAACGAAAGAATTCATCAGAAATCGGATTAGTAATATCCAATGAGAATGGCTCGTTAGAGATAGGATCAGCAGTATCCTGGAATGAGTCGAAAGGGAATATATTTTTCAAATAAAAATGAAAACCACTTTTGTTTTGAAAATTTTAACCATTTTATACGTATTTGAATATTCATTTTATATTGAATTTGGACAATCCAATATATAAAGATTTTGCATATACGCCTTGCAAACGTGTATTCGAAGTTTTAATATACTGGATAGATATAAAATCACACTCTAGTCGCCCGAAGACGATTCTGATGATCGATGCACCATCATCAAGGTTTGTGTTCGAGTTTCGAAAGTGAGATATCTATATATTTCCTTTAGACTGATGTGAGAACCAAAACTAGATAGGGTTTATTATTGTGATTTGGCATCAAAAACAGGATTTTCTGTATATATATCAAAATTATGAAATTGAAACATTAACCAAGTAATTAATTGCTGATTGTGTTGTTTAATTTTTGTTTGACTAATTAAAATTTTAAACCATTATGTGAATGTAGGGTATATGTAGCCAAATTGAACCAAATATTAAAACTGAATGGAAAATTGGTTGAAAATGCATGCATATACATGTGTATCCATTGAACAGGTCATAGCAAGGAGGCTAGAGAAGAGGAATAAAATTGTTTGCCCGACAAATAGGTACATGTTTATTGTATTTCTTGAGTTTTGGGTGATTTTATGAGCCGATTGGCTAGCCGATTGGCGTTTTCTTTTTCTTTTGGATTGAAGAAGGCCATGGGAGGCTATATGAAATATCCCGAAGTCCACAGTGCAGGGGAGGTTATGGCGAAATTTTTCGGAAATTTAGGGTGTTAGCCAAATTTTTGAAAAATTTGAAAAGTTCTTAGAAACTGAAAAGTTGAAGAACTTAAGCCGTAATGAAAATAATGAAAGTTGATTTGATTAGAAAACAACTTTCAGCTTTGTTCCTTTTCGGGGATGAAAAGTTTTAAGTGGGGGAGATTGTAATAACCTGGAAATCCAAGCCAATTTAAAAATTTTATTTTGGCAAACTTAATGAGTTTTGAATATTTAAAATGAAATATTTTAAATAAAAATGACGAGATATTTAGTTTTAATATAATTAGAACGTATACATTTATATAGATCGTCGTTAGAATATAAATAATTATTTATAATTATAAAAGGAATTGAAAATGGCGTGGTAGTTCGATAATTCGATTTCAAAGTTCAAATGAATGTACAAGATTCAAAATAAACCAGAATTTAGCAAAACCAAAAATATTAGAATCTAATTGAGAATATCTTTCCAATGAATCCGAAAAATTGAAATTTCATTGCGGGAATCAAAAGTTATGTCCAGTTGAAAATTCAGAATAGTCGTTATGGAATTCTGGCCCTTAAAAATGGAAATTTTGCAAACGACCTCGGATTTCAACGAAACCACTTTTGTTGGATCCATGATGTCAAGAGATTGCTAGATTCCAATTTTCATAATTTTTCGAATCAATATGTGAGTGTGGCGAAGGAAAACGCGTTTGGCCTGTTTCAGTTGATTTTAATCGACTGGAAAATGGCCATTTTTCGAACGATCTCAAAATTCAACGAAATTAGTTTTGTTAGGACCATATCATCAATACGAAGCTAGAAATAATTTTCCTGGAATTTTTAGAGCTCGTATGTGGCCCCGGTAAATTGAAATATACATTTAAAATTGAAAATATAGATTTATATTTTAATTTCAGTGAAAACTGAACGAAACAGCCGAACTGGCTTACGAAACATATCCCATTGTGTTCGGAATGAGGGTTTTCGGCTAGGGGCGACACTCGTTGGAGTTCATTTGGGGTTCAGAGGCGAAATTCACTTTATAGAGATAGATAGAATTAAAATATTAATAAAAATTCATATAGATATCTTTCATTTCTTAACCCTAGGGCTTTACTTCCTCCAGCCACCAATCAAAATAAAGGGTCACGAACGCTCAAAAATTCAAACCCGTATTTCTCTTAATCCAATAAATGAAAATCGATACTTTTTGAAACAAATCGAAGGAGGTTTCACGATCTTTGAAACAGTATGGGTTTGATCATCTGTAGAGGAGTATGGTCTTCAATTTTTGGCCAAGAACTGTCGTTGTTCGCACCGTCTTCCCGTGAAGCAGGCGGAGCCGAGTTGCCCCTCGTTTCTGGCGCCGGCAGAGTGATGAACGGGGAGCGGCGTGGTCAGGTTGGATCGACCTCCAGAGGCGTGAATCTCGGTGCGCTGGTGGGTTCTAGTTTGGAGCGTGGGTTCCTGATGTCATCTTGGAATTAGTAAAGAGAAAGGTTTTTTTTTATTTAAACTTATGTGTTATTTTTAAATCAGTTTATGTATAAAGCATTAGTTTTTAAATCATTTTTTTTAAAAAAGCATTATTTTTATATCAGTTTTAAAAATAAAGATTCAAAGTTTAAAATCAGTCCTAAAAATTTAAAATTAGCGATGTTTTAAAATTTAAAATATACATGGTTTTTAAAGTAGAAAATATACATGGTTTTTAAAGTAGAAAATATATATGGTTTTTAAAGTAGAAAATATACATGGTTTTTAAAGTAAAAAAAATATATACATTGTTGTTTTTAATAATATTAGTATATGGTTTTTAAAAATAAAATCTTAAATTAAAAACATCACAATTTTGAAGTATAAAAACATCACTGTTTTGAGGTATAAAAACATCGATTTTTAAATATATAGACATCGTATTAAAAATGTAATTTTTAATATGAACAGCGTAGAGAAGACTGCGTTGGAATGTCAGGCAAATCCCGACTGTTCAGAAATTCAGAAATGAAATGGAGGAGTGGATCCCTCGGTGAGAACTCCTCACTTTTAAATTTATTTCTAGTTAAAATATATACTAGGATGCAGACGGTGTTTAGTAGCACCCGACACCCGTCGTCCACAAACCATGGACGGCTTGTATGCTTGTTTGTCTGATTTTGACGTGTAGTTGATTGTGTGATGTGAAATGAAATAAAATATTTTATAGTGGAAAATATTTTATAGTAAAAAATATAATTTTTAACGTGTATATGAAATGAATATTTATAAACAAATCGACGATTTTTTATATACACACATTTGACTGATATTGATTGGGACGATAAATTTTACACATCGCCCTACTACACAAATAAAATCTGTGTTTGATTGTTTGAAACCCCACATGGGTATTGGGATGATATATGACGTACACTAATCCCAATAATTAGTTGTATGTCAATCGATTGATTGACAGTCTGTTATAAGTGTTGAATATTTATATTTGATGCTTATACAGTGTAGAATGCACTTTGGATGATGGTTGATTATTTGTCATTGTTGATATATACATGTGTTGCAGAAAATCCATATAATTAACACTATATGGTAATTGATTGGGCCTCATTTCAATTTGGAAAATAAGAAAATAATTTCATGTGTTGAATAAAAGCCGTGTTGATTAGATTGACGCCTTTTTGACGTGAACGATATTTATATCGATTTTATTCATTTTATAATGAATATCAAAAGCGATTTCAAAATCGAATATTTTGAAATGAAGTTTGAATTGAATTGAATTGAAAATAAAATGAATTCGAATCGAATTGAAATTGAATGGAAATCAATTTGAAATGAATTTAAAACGAATTTATAAGGAAAAATTCAATTTTGATTTGAATTTGAAAAGGAAGTTGAAATCGTTTTGAAAACGAATTTAAAACGATTTATAAAATACGTTTAAAAAGGAAATCGACGAAATATATATAATATATATATGTGATATATATAATGGCCTGAATAGAACGCGCCGCGCCGCGGCAGTTCGCGAATTTCGACCATTTACATCGAATGGACATTGCGGGAGATTCGACCGTCGGATTCTCCTAAAACCGGAACCGTTGGGTTCGTATCGAAAAGAGATTTCTAATGAATGTTAGAGATTTGAAATCTAACAGTTGGATTTGGAATTATTTCCAAATCAAATTGGGAAAAGGTCGCTGTAAGTGCAATTCGATGGCCGTAGATGGAAAGAGACTGTACGTGCCTTGATAAAATTAATAATAATAATAATAATTTGTGTAAAATCATAAGAAATGATTTGTGAAGGATTGGGATGAAAAACTCCATATTTGAAAAGATAAAAATAGATTTTTATCGAAATGAACCTGTTTTGAACTAGAATAATAATTTATTTATTTTTAAAATAAATAAATTGGATTTGAAATGGTTTTGAAAATAACCAGAATTTCCAATATTTGAATTGGAATGGATTTGAATCGAAATTGTCTGTGGAATATTTCGATGTTAGATTTCGTGATTATACAGATATTGTTATGGAAATTTGAAAGATATATTTATATCGTTATTTCCAATACGATATTTGTTAGTCGTAGAATTTGATATTGAATATAAGCCGATATATTTTATACTCAGAGCCTTGTATTTAATATCAAATGTGATTTGGGTTTGTCGTGACTGGTGTCTTCATTAACACTGTTCTTGAACCCAGTTGAGAAAAAGATTAAATCTTTTTATTTAGATTTTATGAAGTGTACCAATTAAATGTTATTTAATTGGAAGTGAATTTGAATTGATTTTTGGGTTTATCGTGAACGGTGTTTTAAATAACACTTGTTCTTTGATCCGAGAATTAATGGAATGTGATTTTGGGTTTATCGTGAACCATGTTTTAAATGACACTGATTCTTTAACCTAGTTAAGGATTAAAACTAAGTGGAGTTCTAATGAATCTTTAATTAGATTGAAAAGATTGAGAATGGGGGTATCACCAGTTTTACTCCAGGCGATAGTTAAAACTTTAATTAGATTTGAACGTGAAATGGTAATTGAATTTACCGATAACACCGTGGTGTTAGATATGAAGTATTACCAGTTTTACTTCATGGGATGAATAGGTTGGAATTGGGAAATTAAAATAATTGATTACTTCGGTGTGGTTCGCTAATCCTGACTAGTTTGAATTAATATTCAAAAGAAGATTAAAGAATAAATTTAAAGAAATTATCTTTGATAAAATTAATGGGAACCTTTCCCATAGTATAAGAATATTTGAATAAAAGAATATTCTGAATTGGAATGAGGCGTATGTTATGTTTGTGTAACACTTGTTTATTATATACGCGAGTTATTCAGAAAGACCGGTTTTATCCCATTCTGAATAACCAATTCGACGTGGTGTCGAAGATGAAGATGGTGGTTGACGACCGGAGGTCTTCACGTCGTTTGGATAATTACTGATGATCTTGATTGGGCCGTACACCCAAGAGAAGGGAATTAGTCAGTGATCGTCTAGACGTAATTGGAGATCGATGGATATGCGAGGTACAAGGTGCCTCCAGTTTCGTTTAGACCCAGAACGGACTTGTAAATGGATTGTGTGTCTGACATTGGATTTTATTCTGTGTGACTGATTTCTATTAAATATAATTCTGTTTGGCGACGGATAATTTATTCTCTTGCTTAACGCCCTTCTCTGAGACGTACGAGCTCAGAAGTTATATATTGATGGATATCAAACGCATGGAGTGAATTGCCTGTGTGGCATGCCTAAGTGGCAATTGATCAAGGCTTCTGTTGAAAAGCAAAGTCTTGTGGTTGATGATCAAAGCACCGCCTGTGGGGCATAGCTTTGTGTAGCGTTGATTCGCGAGCCTCACACCTCGGTTGTGAACCAGAAACGAGAGAGGACAGCAGGGAGAGCATGCGTTTCCTTCTAGCTAGAAGTGGTGTCAGTGGTTTTATATGCCCTGACGAGTTTGGTTGTTGCTGTTGCAAGGCGCCTCAGTTATATCGGTTTCGGCCGATGCATTCTGGTCGGCAGAAGGACCAGACTTACACCCCAAAGGGGGAAAAACGCATGTTCAGGGTTTAAGTTTAATCCACATCGGTGGACTGGCCCTGCATGTTGCCTAGGTACAGTTGCGGCTGAGTCCTGAGGCTCGGGCTAGGGAGTCTCGAAATGGTAGGATTGCGCCTTTCCTTGGTTCGCAGATGGAAACCCAACTTCCAATATGTGACATTTGTTGTTTTGATTGTAGAGCCAAGTATGGCGACATGATATATGGTACCCATGCCGTCTATGATTGATATTTATGATTAAAATTGTTTTGGCACTGTACACTTATAATAGTATCAAATGATTTGTTTTTAACGTACCAAACATGTTTGGCTATTATAAGGGAAAACCCTATCCCCCGGCTTGCGTTGCATTGTGTGATAGGACCTGGGTCTTATAATAGCTTAATTTTTCCAAAAAGCATTGCGCTGTTTTGTTATATGCACTGGTATTCTCGGGAGAAAACCTGTTCTGTGTTATACGATGTGGTCCCTTGATATATCTGATTTAAAGTAAAGTTTTAAATAACTGTTTTAGTTCTCACACCACTCACATGACTGACCTAGAGTTTATTGTTTTAACCTAAACTCTGGGTGCCCTTATTTTGACGCGGGCAGCTAGTAGTTGCGTTTTGCTGATTTATATTCATAGGATCTTGGTTTATAGTTGAAGTGATATTCGGAAAGCTCTGTATCCGTGTATTTCTTCCAGTTATGTTTTGTATTATTTTTCCGCTGTGGTATTGTATTTAAATCTTTGATTCTCTGTTGTATAATATTTATTCATACTCTGTATATTCTTGTATTCTGATGGAATTGTTGTAATAAGCAATGAAATGTTCTTCTGTTTGCGTTCTGATTTGTCCTGTTCTCATACGATCAGGGGTTTCGAACGGTCTTGGTCAGTTTAATGACCGATTCGGATCGAGTGAAATTCTTAGTCGTCACATTTTGAGTTCGATTTTGGAATAATGGTAGTGAGGAGGTTCAATGGTGGAACTTCAAGTGAATTTCATGCAAATAATTTTTGCATGATTACTGTAGGCTGGAGCTTGATGTCGAGAACACGATTTAAGGGGAGGGCTTTGACTTTGATGTGGTGGCGCTTGGGTGGAAAATAGGACAGGAGACGATGAATGGAGGTCTCGGTGTTGAATTTTTTGCAAAGATGGAGGAGAAAGAATGCATCAAAGTTCGACCATGTCTTTTGTTTACTACAGCGAGATGTTGTGCAAATAGGGAAGAATAGTATAATATGGGATTAAGGAAAACAAAGGCTAATTAGTTTTATAATATTGATTAGTGCAATTAGTACAATATTTAATTATCATAAGCTTGCAACATCAATAATGGGTTCATTCATGAACAGAATTCAGCGAAACAAGCGACATTGGAATCGCAGTAGTGAACTACGCATACTAGATGATTTAGAATGATTTGAAGTTGATGGGATTTTTATATAATTTCAAATGCTTGTTTGAATCATCGATCGAAATAAAAAGTGAATTAACTCTCACGGTTTCTGGAGTTTTCTAATGTGATTAAATTCATATAATTGTAACTCATCTTTAACAGTATAAATTAGATGTTTGGATGTTGCAGATGTTTGGTGTTTAATTGTTTGATGGTTAATTGTTGTTATTTATATTTCCATCATTTAGATGCATTAGATTAAATTTTCTGTTTCATATGCATATATTAAATGATATGATGAGCTATGATGCAGGGAAAAACAGGTTGGAGGGATCTAATTGGATTCCTCAAATATGTTGTACGTTTTGGTGTTTCATATTATTTATATATGAATGGTTTGACTCTGTTGACATTGAAATTTGTTGAGATGTTCATTGTTAAATTTAAATTCATTGTTGATGTGTAAATAATCCACAGATAGTATTGATAAGTGATTGGTAGCAGATGGCCTAAAATCCATCTTTTTAAGACGTTGAGTTGCCGTCACGTGAATTGATGTAATTTGAAGTTATAAAATTTATTTTTTTTATTTTTGAAGCAAGATTTTTAATTATATTCTTCATAAATTATATAAAATAGAAGTTTTGTATATAAATCAATGGTTTATACTTATTTTTGTAAAGTTGTTATAAAATAATCTATATGGTAAGGTCGTATGTTTTTACAAGTTTTATACGCAATGAATTCAGAAATTAACCGAAAGATTATTATTTCGGTATAATTATTTTTATGAAAAATTAAGTGATATTATTATATTAATTAATTTAAGGAAGAGGATTAGTGGAAATCATTTCACAAGGTTCACTGATGTTCTTGAGTTGACTAAGTCAACTTTTTAAACTAAAACTAGTTATTAGATTAATTTGTTATAAATTAGTCTAACAGTAATAGTTTTGACAAATAGTTGTATGAAATTTATAAGATTTGTTACAGAAATAAATTATCTTTTACTTAACAATATTTAAATCTAATTATTGAATTATTGATCATTAATAAAGTTAACTACTATTTTTATAACTATTTAAAGAAATTAACTATTTTATTTTTAGTGATAATGAAGTAAAATATTTTTACTTCAGTTTGTATGGAAGTAAATTATTATTTAAATTAATAATGATTAAAATGATTGATTTTTAATTGAGATTCATTTATGAAGTAATCAGGATTACAATGAAATTTTAATTGAATTCCATATTGGGTTTAAAAGGGGATTTTTCAATAAAATCCAAGGGTTACAAACAAGGTTTATAAAAATGAAATCTAAAGCTAATGCGATGGTTTGAATTATCATTTACTTAATAATTAATTAAGTAAATTGATTTAAATTGAAAGGAGATTTTCAATTTGCAAAAGAGAAGATTACAAGGGTTTTTGTGAAAGACTTGAAAAAATGAGCTTTGAAATAAAAACCCAAGTTTCTAAACAAGGGTTATAAAAGGGAATTTGAAGCTTAGGCGAGGATTTTAAATATGCATTTACTTAATAGTTGAATTAAGTAAGGATATATTGAAGTTGAAAATTTCAAGAATGTAAAGGAAATTGCTTATCAGGTTTGTGAAAAGAATTGGTAACTGATTTTAACAAAATCCAAATGAAGTTTAATACTAAGACGCGTAATGGTTCTGAGTAAAGGATGAGATAAAATGGGTTTTTGATAATAAATCCAAGATGGAAACAAATTGTATTGAATAAGTTTAAAGAAAAAACTGCGTATAAGTAAGAGTTTACTTAAATCAACGAATTAAGTAAAAATGGATATGATTGGAGAGGTAATTTCAAAAGCAAGTAATGTTTTATAAAACCACAATTTAAATGAAATAGTAAATATGAAATGAGATATTATAATTAATATCAGCTTTTGAGTGTTGCAAACCTTAATCTATCTTAAGATAAGAACGTTGTCGATCAAGGTCTGAGAGGTAAATAAAATGCCCTAACTTGTATAGCTTCAGGATTATCTGAGGATGGCATTAGTTTGTAATGGTAAAGATATTGGAAATAATTTATTATTTTCATAAGAGAAATAATATTGCAACGTTATTGCAAGGGTTTGAAATATAATAAAACTATTGGGTTTTCTTCATAAAATAATGTATTACTTATCATTGTTTGGCCCAGATTTGAAGTATGATCTGTACTTATACCATTTGGTTAAGTATATAGCATTATTTTCTAAATAATGAAAATTTTAGAGTTTAGTGAATACAGTTATTTAAAGAAATAAGTAAATGGTTGGGATTTTCATAAGAAATGAAGCGAGAAGTTATATGGGTTTGAGAATGAAAATGGATATGCAAATTGAACAATTATTTCTACGAGTAAAGTTTAAACTTAATCTGTAAAGGTTGTGGCTAAATAAAACCGTTTGGATTTATAAAATTAATAATATGTCGTAAGACAATGATTTGACCCATATGAGATTAGTGATTAAACTTATACCATTGGGTTAAGTATAAATAGTGATATTTCGAAGTAGAAGAAATAAAAAAGGGGTTTGTGACTATATATAACAATATTTCCAAAGTAAAGGAAATGCAAAGAGGCTCACAAATATATAGCTGTATTTAGAAGGTAAAGGAAATAAAAGTGGTTTTGTGAAAATAAAGAGGGGTTTAGTAAATACGTTATTATAAAAGATATAAGTGTTGGTTACGGTTTTCAAACTAAAGAAAACAAAAGATGTTTGTTGAGATAAGTATATTGAATCGATTCTAATCGATGAAAGGATTTTCAATGAATGCTTTTGAATAAAAGGGGTCTGAGCTGCCAATGTACTAATCTGTAATATTTTAGTTTGATAGTTAAAAACTTGACTATCGATGAAATGTTGCTTTTGGACTATTGACGTGATAGTTTGAAGAGAACGGGATTGGAACTGTACCCAAAACCACTTCGAACCAACTTTGCATTCGAGAACTAACATTGCAGGGATCTCATGAGATGCATTTGAAGAAATAGATCTTCGAAACGAGAGGGTTACTCGCTGATGTCTCTGGTTAATAATCAGGATTAAACTTGTAGCAGTAACCATCTTTGCTCTGAGGTATATTCGGCTTTGTTCAGTCCCAAAACAAACTTGTATGGGCGAACGTCTAAAAGAGTATTTCCTAAGATCACGTACGTTGATTTTTACAAGTATATCAAGTTTGGTAGCAAAGAAGGTAACTTCTTTTTTTTAGGCAAACCCGACCGGTTTTTGAAGCGACCACAAACACCTTTTATTATAACTAATAACAAAATACAGTAAGGTACCAATGATTGTTTGTTCCCAGTCAGCTATTTTGGTCTTTAGGTTGTCCGTCCACCGCATACGGAGTTTGTAGTGTTCCGTCCACTATGCCTAAACAAGTTTACAACACAAGAGCTAGCAAATACACTAAATTACAAAAACAAAATAATAACAGGAGCTTGACAAAATTTCCAAGACTACTAAGTGCTAACAGGGAAGTTACTCCCCAGTAGCATCACCTAGTGCTTGGACGACCTTGGCAAAATGTAAGGCCAGGTCCGCAACAAAGTGCGGAGAGTGTTCATAATAATGTATCGTCTGTCCCATATTGTATCATTCAACAGTTGCACATTTCTAACTCCGTTCTCTTCATCTTTAGCCGGAACAAGACGTAAAATTTTCAACTTGATAATATAACTTCCTTGTTTCACCCTCTTCACGTACATACATATAATACCTTTGTTGTTTCAGATTGTATCTCATTTTAGAGTTGGAATGAATCGTAGCTTCTTCCTTAACGTACCATACAAAGTCCTCACCATCTAATGAATCATCATTTTGCAAAATATCTTGTGGTGCTACAACTGGAGGCTGAGAATCAGTCGGAGGAGCACGTGGCTTTGGGACACATTGAAGTTTGGCCTACAAAGCGAGAGCTTAATCACAGACAAAGAGGTAGCCAAGCATGCTTCAGTAGAGTGACCAAAGGACTTACATTTGGTGTAAATACCCGAGCTCGAACTATAGTGTACATCCACATATATATCATATCCTTCCACAAGTGTTACATGCAGCTTTTTAGGAAGAGTTCTCATGGATGAGATTTCAATTAGTGCTCTAGCATAGTTAAGACTCTTTCTTGCACCGTGTTCATGTCGAAACATTAAAGTTTGCCTACCAAGATAACAAACCAATCCAAACCAATCAGAGGCTGAAGAACCAATGATATATTGGTGAATGTTGCCCAAACATGGATGGATAATATTTGTTCTCTCGCTTTACCTACAGTGACACTCCAAGGAGTAATAATGAATGGCTTACCTTTAAAAATAAGTAGATCCCTCTCTAATATGCTCAATTTGTCATTTGGATTACCGAATTTCAAATAAAACATTAAGTCAAAATATTGTACATGAAGTCTACCTCTTAATCTCCAATATTTGTTACATTACTCATGAACCACATGATATGATGGAGATGAAACAAGGAAGAAACTGACAAGGTGATCGACCCAGTACTCCGCACCAACACGATGAACATTAGACAGCATTACACTACGTCCATTTACAACCATAGTTTCAAAGTTCTGTTGCAGAGAGTACTCACCTACAGCCTTGGGAAGTAGAGAAAACAGAGAATTCCGTCGTGGTAGTTAAGGTGAGGGAACATAGTGATGCACCTCAATTGTGGGTGTACAGACATTGAGTGAGGTCAGTTTTACATTGTGTCGAATAGTTGGCATGCACTGTTCCATACCAGTAGAGATAACGTTACCACTATTCTCATCTTCCAACACAATCACAACACCTTCACGAACTAAGTCACGTGGTTCATTAGTCTCATTTACCCCCAATTTTAGACTCAGTCAACATTGGGTCCTTCCACTAGGAATCAACATTAGCGGCAAGTATCGGCGACAGTTGGGATGAGACTGGCTTACCAGAGATTCCAGTGAGCGGAATCGTAGTATCAGAAGGTAGCACTGCTTCTGTAATAATGGCCTCGAGAACCATGTCGTTAGCCATCGCACAAGAGCTAGATCTGGCTATTATCGAATCTGAGTTGAAAGCACGTCCAGACCGAGTGCGAGAGCTAGGGCATCGAGGCTTGGAAGGCGAGGATGAGGAGCGGCGCGACATGGTAGAGGAGGTGGGCGACAGTGAGGAAGAAAGTCCGGTCTAGCTGAGAAGATTAATCGTGATAGACAGCGGCCATTTCTAGTTGCAATGCTTTCTTTATAATGATGATTTAACGAAGGTAGCTTCTTTTAGCTTAACATCTAGAGTATATTTGTGCAAATCAATTAGTGATTTGATGGATCATGGCCTCAAGCCTTATCAAACAAGAAATGAAAAAAATTGGGCAGGCAACGTGGATATGTGGGTCATTCCCATCAGGGTCTATTGTCAACGTTTGGAGAAAATTCATTTGTTTCTTCTTTTATCGCTTCTATATGCTTGAGGGAAACGGTTGCTGGTCACAACCGTGGGTGACAGTATATTGGGTATACTCAAGCTGAATGTGTGGTTGATCATGTGTGGTCGGGTTGCAAGATGTTCTTATTGAACCCCAGTGTTTCCTCTCTAGAGAACAGTGGTCGGGAGGTGGTTCCATACCTTGTCATGTTGGTAATCCAAACTCCAATGCGAGTCGTACGTTTTTAGTTGGAGACCAAATATCTTGGAAAGTGAGATGCAAACTTTCAAGCTATTTTCCTATTTAATTATGGATTGATGGACATTATTGTAATATCACTAGATTTAGATATAAAAAGTATTTTGGTTATCGTAAGATCAAAACACGTGCCATGTTTATGCGTAGTCGTGTCTTACGAGAGTTCCATTCCTTTAAAGGATTTTTAAAAGTTAAGCAAGTTGTTTGTAATGAGTTTTAGCACTGAAAGTATTCCAAATCGATCCAACTTGAATTTTCTTTGCTTTTAAATGTGTTCGGGCCAAACCGGGCATATTTTCTAGGATAGTTTTGCTTGGAGCTTCAGCAGAGAAGCTAGAGTTGAGACATATTCCCGTATTTTCTAATATAAATTTATTTCCTCTGTGTGTGTTGCATTAATCAGATTCTATAATCTGATTTGTTTGTGTGCTCTGATGTTGTATTATATATATAAATATATACAGTTTTCTCTATATTTCATTTGTTTCACTGTGAGATTCTTGTCTACTCTGATTCTGTAGTGTTGATGTTTTTTTTTTCTTCTATTATAATATTCCTTCTTTCTTTTCCTCGCACTCTAACTTCTTTCTCCCAAAGATTCGTATTTTCATGTAATTTGGGTTAGACGTGAGTTGAAATTAGTCGACTCAACGGGTAAGGATTTACGGGCCTTTACGTAACACATAACTTATAAATAAAACAAATGGTATATGTATATATGCATTTCAATAATAAGATATGTGGCATGAAATTGAGAAGACACATGGCATAAAATGAACCATACACATGTCACTAGTTTAAGTGAAATAAAGATACATAAACACATTAGGTGTGTTAGGGATTGCGGAATGGATCGTTAAGGCAAAACAAACATTAGAGGGGAGTGAATAGTGTTTTTGAGAATTTAAACAAAATCTAAAACTTATATGAACTATTATATGGATCAAACACCATAAACACAATCATAGACACAGGTTCAAACACAAACACAAAAATAAACAGAAATAAGATGCAGAAAAGGAAAGAACACACCGAATTTTATACTGGTTCAGAATTGCACCTACGTCTAGTTCTGCACAACGCTGGATTGTGCAGAGTTTTATTACTATATCAATATCCAATTACAACCTCGTTTATTTCATGGCTACAAGGGATACCACCGATTCCAACCTCCTTGACTTCACGGCTACAAGGGATACCATCGATTACTCGTCCTTGATTTCACGGCTACAAGTGATACCACTGATTACTTTACTCAACCCAAACAATTACAAATAGCCCTATAACTCTTTAATAGCACTTGATTTAGAGAGTAATGAGTATAGAGTGTAGAGAGAAGAAGATTAATGAATAAAGAATTGAATTCGACAAGGTATAGGTGTAGAAATCATATAAATGGTAAGAAATAATGGTGTAATGAAAAGGAATGAAGTTAGAGAAGAAGTAATTAAAAATTCGAAATCATCCCCTTTTTATAATGTGTAAAAGGTTGCAACATCTCAGAACAATAGTGAAAAGACACTTCTTTTCAATTTTGAAAAAATGACAGTTATATGTCGACATGGGGTTATTTGTATGTCGACATACCCTTCGTACAAAATTGATTTTTAAGCATTTTTCAAGTGTTTTGATATATATATATATATATAATTCTGGAAATTCTTGAACTAAAATATAGTGTTATAAATAAATATTGTAAAGTAGAAAATCATATAGAAACATAAATATAAACTATATAAACATATTTATAAAATTATAAAGTTCAAAACTATATAAATATAAAGTATATATAGTATAAATATATAAAATTTAAAAATTATAAACTTATAAGACACAATTTTAAAATCAAATTAAAATAGAAAGTAAAATAGGGAAGACAAAGATCGAATATAGAATTTGAAAACAAAATTTGAAATCAGAAATTGATAAATAGAATTTGAACCTGGAGTGTTACTCAGAGTCTTACATAATCTAGTCTCCATAACTATATTTATCTCGAACTCTTGAAATCTTGAATACTCATGAATCTTGAAATATCTCTGAATTCTGAATCTCTAACATCTTTAAACCTGTACAGTCTTCGGTAATATTTCCTGTATATAAATCCTACATATGTATATATATTCTATATAAAGCCGTTAGTGTATATTTTATAATAAATAATATTGAAATAAGGTTGTTGTCATCAAAACTCAATTCTCCAAAAATCTCCCCCTTTTTGATGATGACAAACTTAGTTTATAAAATACCATACATGCATATAACTATTGATGATGACCCTTCAAATACTCCCCCTATCTATATTTTATAATCTCTCCCCTTTGGCATTATCAAAAAGAATTTCTAAAACTACTCCCCCTAATTTGTATAACTGTCTAAATAAAACCTGCAAGTGACTAATCCAATTATGATACTCCCCCTTAATTTATAGCTAATGCAAAGTAATTCAAAGTAGAATACTCCCCCTTAATCTATATAAACCTACAATAGTAATTCCTAGCATTATGATGATTAAATACAAACCAATCCAAGTATTATAATTACATATGTTTGTTGTTATATATACAAACCAAATCAAATCAAATATAAGCACATCACACCATATGTCTTAATATATACAAGTTTTAAGTTATAAAATCCAAATCAAATTCAAACGAATCAATCTAATCAACCATACCAATCAATTAAACGCTTCTTGGGACTTCATCCCAACCGTCTTCTCCAAAGATTGGATCCTTTTTGATGAATTCCCAACCCTCATCATCTTTGGTTGGCAGAGCCTTTGCGAGATTATTATCTTTATCTCTGAAAAGAGAAGAGATTAGCCATCGCATTGCATCAAAATGTTTCTCTTGCCGGTTTTCAGATCCTTTTCTTCGAAATTTTCTGAATTCTGAAATGTTGTAAAGCATATATTCGTATTTCCAGTTTTTGGTTCTTCATCACTTGATGATGAATTTGAATCATCTAATGTTGCTGCGTATTCTTTCTTTCTCTTTCTAGATGAATTGCTGTTGTTTGTTGAATTGATCTGTCTGGATGTGGACACATTTTCTTTATATGGCTAGGTTTTTAACGGTTATAACATCGACCATCATTAATTTTTGAACTTCCTTGGTTATAATTTTTCCTTCTATATGTTAGAAATCTTCTAAAATGATTTGTCATAAGAGCTATTTCTTCATCATCTTCTCTACTTGAGTCTGAATCATTTGTTGTTGCTTTTAATGCAATAGATTTCTTCTCTGTTGACCTCTTTTCTTTTCTTTTCAATAATTGGACTTCGTATGACATTATATTTCCAATTAACTCTTCAATCTTCATTTTGTTGTCATCATTGGATTCCTCAATTGCCAAAGCTTTCCGATCCCATTCTGGATTCAGTGAACTCGATATTTTTCTGACTTGATCTGCTTTAGAATAGGTTTTTCGAAGTGCTGTTAATGAATGCACTATTTCTTGAAATGCAACACATATCTGAAATAGACTCATTCTCGTTTATTTTGAATAACTCAAACTGATTAACTAATATTGCTATTTTAGTACTTTTAACTTTACTAGTTCCTTCATGAGCAACTTGTAAAGTTCTCCAAATTTCATAAGCAGTTTTACATATTGACACTCTATTAAACTCATTCATATTAATGAACAAAATAACATATTCATGGCTTTAGAATTGCTTTGTGCAACAGTCTTTTGTTCATTTGTCCATTGTGCAAAAGCAGTTGTGGGTTCAACAAATTCATTTTGTGTACTATTCCGTGTGTCTAATCCTACTGACTATAACTATATTTTCATTATACATGCCCAATATGGATAATTACTACCATTAAACAATGGACTGACCCTCTAGGAAAGAACTATAATTGCTGCCTGTAATAACTCAGAATTTTTGAACCAATTTAAAAATCTTATTTTAGCTATTTTAATGGGTTTTGAATATTTAAAATGGTTTATTTTAAATAATAAAAACTAAAAAATTATTTTAATTGAAGTTAGAATGAATAAATTTATTTTAATTATAAAAGAAGCCTGAAATGGCTTGGTAGTTTGAAAATTCGATTTTAAATTTCAAATGAATGTACAGAATTCAAAATAAATCGGATTTCAGTAAAACAAGAAACGTTAGAATCCATTTAACTATATCTTTCTAACGAATGTAAGAAACTGAGATTTCAAAATATACATTGAAAGTTATGTCCAGTTTAAAACTCAAAATAGTCACTATGGAATTTATATATATTTTAATATAATATATAGCCCTTAAAAATAGCCATTTTGCAAACGAGTTTCGTTTTCGACGAAACCACTTTTGTTGGATCCGGATGTCAAATTATTGTCAGGTTCAAAATTTCATAATTTTTTGGAATTAATATGTGAGCGTGGTAAATTTAAATGTGTTTTGTCAACTCAGATTAATTTTAATCGACTGGAAAATGGCCATTTTTCAAACTATCTCCAAATTCGACGAAATTAGTTTTTTAGAACTGTGTCGTCAAAACATAGCTAGATATAGTTTTTCTGTAATTTTCAGAGTCAGTATGTGGCCTCAGTAAATTAAAATGTACATTTAAATTCAATATATATTGATTTATATTTTAATTTAAAGAAAAAATGATCAAAACAGTCGAATGGGCTTACGAAACATATGTCATTGGGTCCGGAATAGTGGTATTTAGGTAGAAATCACAGTCGTTGGGGTTCGTTTGGAGTTCAATGCGTTAAGCTTCGAGTTTGAGAAATAATTGAATAAAATATTAATAAAATTATATTATAAATAGGAATTTTCTACCGTAAACCCCAATTGTTTTCATCAGCCGCCGTTTATCACTTCCAAAGGCCGATTTCGCTTAAATTTTTATTCCCAAATCGCGATCAAATTACAGAGAATTAAACCCCAGTTCTTTGGGGGATTTTGTAGAGAATTCTTCATGCTTTAATTTCATACCAACGTGATTCTATTTCATGAAGTACTTCGGAAGAAATCACGCCTCAAAGGGCTGTGGTTCGCAGTAGTTTTTGGAGCAAGAGGGGGGCACGAGTTCCGAGGTGTTCGGGATGGAGGGAGAGGTTGCGACACTCGATGATGTGGGTAGGTCCGATCAGTCTCAGGTGGCGTTTGGTGTTCGCGATTGTGGAAGAAGGAAGTCGACATTTGGGGATACTGCGACCTGTAGGGGAACGATGATGAAGAAGAGTTAATTAGGGGTAATTATAATTAAAAGAGGGATTTGCATTGAATTATTCAATTAATTATTTTATTTATGTCATTAATATTTAAACTCTTGTATCTTGAATAAACGACAACAGAATCATGCGATTTCAGCTCCGTTGGAATCGTAATAAAAAGAGCTTCACAACAAAATTGACTGGGTTCAAAACGAAGCACGTTAAAATTTTAGGCCAATTGAAACCCAAACTGTACAGAAATTCAGAAATAAAAAATGGCATAGTGGAAACCCAATATGAGAGAACTCCTCACTAAAATATATTTTATCATGTTATTGTACTCATATATAAAAATATATAGAATTGCCAGTGTAGATTTTTATCAGTTTAATCATTATAAATTGCATACGGTGCATGTTAGCTCACCTTCCTCGTCCACAGACCATAGACGATTTAAATGACTGCATTGTGTTTTGTTTGTGATGTTGGAATGTTTAACATATTTTTTTGAAAACAAAAATGTGTGATCTTCTAACAAGAAGAGAGCACACATATATAATATAAAAACAAAAAGGCTACAATATCCAACAACAGATCCAAAATGAGACAAAAGCAATACAAAACACGACCATATGAATGTAAAGGAAAGTAGATAGATGAGCTCCGGATAAACCACCGCCCATCATACTTCAATATCGAATTCCGGCAAAGCCACCACTCGAAATTGAAGTATCTACTCCAATACAAAAATAAGTCACTCCATGCTAAATACAACAAAAAGAAAACAGTAATCCCCGAAAACTCTCTGACATAATACACAAAAAAAGATCCAAAGAAGATGACAACCACCTATCCAGACAGCAATACACAAAGCTCCTCAATTGTATCAACAACCTGAAATCTGAAAGAAACTAGGCAAACAATTAGTAATCATCACACACACACACACACACACACACACACACACACACATATATATATATATATATATATATATATATGAGTATATGTGCATATGTATATATGTAAGAATACATACATACATACATATATATATAGGTATATATCCATACATATATGTGAAGATGAAAAAAAGAAAAAGAGATGATCAAGCAACACCAAGAAATGGAAATTAACAACAAAGGTGAGATCTATTACAACTAAAATATCTATTGATTCTAATTAATAAACTCAAATTAAATCTAACTTTAATCAAAAAACACTCAAAACTCGATTTACCAGAAAACTTATAGTGCGAGTTAGACATACAATCTAGACAAAAATTAACTATCCTAATGATTAAATTATCAATAGAAACTGAAATAGAATGAAAAACTCTCTGAGTCCTCTCCAACCAAATGAACCAACTAATGATAGTAACTAAAGAATCCAACACATATCTCTGCCTTGAATTATAAACAAATCTATAAGTATCCCAATATTAAAAACCGCTACTAAAAGAATTAAAACAACCAAAAACGAAAATCCTTAAGACCGAATTAAAAATAAAATTGGTAATATTACAAGAGAAAAATAAATGATCAACATCTTCAACCAAAAGACTACAAAAACAACACTTAACATCAAAAATAATATTCTTCTTCTTTAGGAGCTCAACTGTATTAAGCTTCTTATGAATAATCAACCACATAAGAAATTTAGTTTTAGGAGGAGAATTAGAAATCCAAAGAAATTTAAAAGGGAGCAATGAAACACCAGAAAAATTAATAAAATTATATATATAATTAACAGAGTAAACTAAATTCTTATCCAAACCCCAACTAATGGAATCTTAGTTCTCATTCAAATGATACAAAGCCAACTTACCTTTTAGTAAGGATAATCTATTAGACCAACTAAAACTAGAATCAACAATAAACTCACCCCCAGAATAATAAAATTTGGAAACAATAATCTTCCAAGTAGCCGACACATTAGGGCACCTAAATCTCCATAACCATTTGGCTAACAAGGAAGAATTAAAATTATATAAATTAATGATTCCCAGTCCCTCGTCTTTCTTGGGCTTACAACACATCTTCCAGTTGACTAAACATTTATATCCTCTACAAATAGGAACACCACTCCAAAGATAATTCCGTATGATTCTGTCAATTTTCTCAATAACCCATTAAGGCAAATGATGAACGACCATCCAACAAGTAGGAATAGCAAATAACACCGAATTAACAAGTACTAATCTCCCTGCTCTAGACAGAAATTTGTTATTCCAATTCGATAATATATTATTGATCTTATCTATAATAACTAACCAATCATCCTTCTTAAGCTTCGAAGGCCTAATCTTAAAACCCAAATAATCAAAAGGCAATTTCATGATAGAACAGTCGGATTTGGAATTATGTCCAAACCAATTTCAGAAAAGGTCGCTATGAATGCAGTTCGGTGGCCATTATTGGAAACCGACAATAAAGGGCCTTAATAAAATTATTAAATTAGGGAAAAATTATGTAAATTCATAATAAATGATTTGGAAAGATTTTGGATGAAAAGTTCCAACTTTGAAAAGATAAAAATATATTTTTATCGAAATGAACTAGTTAATTACTAGAATAATAATCCTATTATTTCTAGAAATAATAAACTGGACTTGTAAATGGTTTTATTATAACCAGAATTTTCCAACATATGAATTGGAATGGTTTTTAATGGAAATAATCTTTGAAATATTTCAGTATTGGATTTCGTGATTACACAGATATTCTTTAGGAATTTGGAAGATATATATATATCGTTATTCCCAATGCGATATTTGTTGGTTTCAGAATTTGATATTGAATATAAGCCGATTTAATTTCTATTTAGAGCCTTGTATTTAATATCAAATTGGATTTTGGGTTTGCCGTGAATGGCGTCTTTAATAACACTGTTCTTAAACCTAGTTGAGAAAAGAATAAATCTTTTAAATAAGATTTAGAGAAGTTTACCAATTAATTTATATTTAATTGGAGTTGAAATGAAATTGGATTTTTGGGTTTATCGTGAATGGTGTTTTAAAAAACATTTGTTCTTTAACCCAATTAGCAGTGAAGAGATGATTTGGTATTTATAAATCTTTTTATTTAGATTTAATGGAAAATTTTCAAAGTAAAGTTTTCCAATTTAATATATTAAATTGGAATTGAATGGAACTCGATTTGTTAATAATCGAGACGAGCTTCTGTGAAGGAAGTGTAACGACCCAAATTTTAGTACACTTTGAGTCGACTAAAATAACACAAGTCCAACCCAAATTGCACTAAATCTCATATGTTCGAGAAAGAAATTAATGGATGAGAAATAGAAAGAAAGAAATTTAGAATAGAAGAACACGAAGAACAGAATCAGAGTAACATGAATTTCACAGCGGAACGAGTAAAATATATAAAATAACATAACTTGAAATACAAAACTGTATTTGTACTTACATACAAACATCAGAGTATAACACATATATATCACAGCGAAAACAACTCTATATATCCAACGCTGAAGCCTCCTGCTCCAAGCTCCTTCCAGTATATCTGTAAATCCTGTACTACTTGACTTCCCGTAAAAATTTGGGCACCCAAGAGTTTAGGGAAAACATTGAAAAATAAACTCTGGGTCAGTCATGGGACTGGTGTGAGCAAACAATTTAAACAGCTTGATTTTTAACTTTTAAAAACCTTTTGAAAGAAAAGATAATCGTAAGGCCAATCCACACATAAATACGGATAGTTTTAACCTTACGATAACCCAAAACATTTTTAAATCAATATTATTATGATATTATTATAGTGTCTAAATACAAGTAAATAAAAATCTAGCGGAACGCTTGCATCTCATGCTCCACATACATAGTATACAAACAAAACCGCGGGCGCTTATAGGAGACTGGATTTGGTCAAATAGTCCTACGTCAAGGTTATAAATAACATCGCTTTCGATTCTCGAGAACATCATCGGAAAAGTTGAGCGATTTAGTCGTAGTCGCTAAGTGTTCGAAAAGATTGGAAATAACATCTATTCCTAAAATCGCTGTTAATATGTTTAGAAAAATTTGCGAAGTAAGAATACATGATGGACATGGTTCGATCAGTTCAGATACCTGAGCGCATCAGTCCGATCACGTGACAAAACTCATTTGATAAAAATATTAAATTCACGAAAAACAGTGTCACGCATTTGAAAAATAGCTAATCGGCACTCGACAATCATCCAACACGGCTTGCGCGATTTGCAATGCGATTAAATCTGGTAAAAACGAAATCCGGTAAAAACACAGTGTGATCACTCAAAAATGAGTGATCAACCCGTGCCGATCAATATAGAAAATTGATCGATCACTCTGAAAATCCTTGCCCGATCACTATATTTCTTTTGCCAAATCCAAAATCCGAGCACATCCAAACTCATGATCTGCCCATGCCGATTACACAAAACTCCTGCCTGATCCATCTTTATTTTCTTTGCCCGATCACAATCATGGTACTTCAAAAATGGTGATCAACATGTCTGTTCGCCAGAAAATCCACTGCCTGATCCCAATTCTTCTACTCCATTCTACTATTTTCCATTGCTCCTCCTTGCAGTGCACGCTGTACAAGTATACTGCTCCTCCTCTCGACATAACCTCACTCCGGTCTTCGCCACATACCACGCGCCGTTTTCAACACCATCGGCCATGCTAGGAATCCCTCCGACCAACTCCATTGTAAACTATGCGTTCGACCAAAACTTCATTCAAAAGAACGTCCCTATCCTTCTCTCGCACCACCACCATCCTGCTCCAGTCGCCACCAGCCTTTGATCCAAGATTGACAGCACTTCCCTCCTTCTTTCCCCTCAATTGCGGTACCTTACATCACTGTGACATCGATGCAGTTCCAGATCAAACCAAGGCTATCCAAAAACAGCCGTACCCCATAAATTTGATTTGTTCTTTAAAATCCGCTTATGGAAAAATTATATAACACTTTTTCCTATGCTTCCCCCTTCTTGCAGCACTTCCAGTACCAACCCCAAGACCTCTAACCTTAGCTCCGCCGGCCATTGACAAAAATCCAAATTTCGGCGAATAACCCTTTTCTCTTCAACCCCAACATTAGGATTCTAGATCTTAACACTGAAATTCACGATTTTTTATTACAACCACAACTGTGTATCTGAATCATAGTATAGTAGTGTTTAAAATTTTTGATTTTTCTTATCTCCTTGTTGTTATTTAATTAGTTCTGAGGATATAGGTTATTACATGGGTTGAAATAAATTTTAGAGTAAACTATAGCCTTAAATAAACAACTCCCATGTTGATCTCAAGTTCTAAAATTAACTAGAATACAAGTTAAAGATTTCTAAACTAATAGGAGAGGAAATGGTTTTTTTTAATTTGGTTTAAACATACTGACATATTATATAATCAAGTAATTGTAATTTATTTGATATAACAAATCAACAATTTGAAGATAGATGCATGTACTTGTCATCTAATAGCCTAACATTTTAGAATTGATTCAAATAGGATTTATGCATAATGTTTACTAAAAATGATGTACACTGTCTATTTACTTTTAAGAATTTTGCGCACTATTTTTCTTTTCTTTCCTTTATTTCCAGGCTTTAAGTTTTATGTTGACCTGAAGATGTAATTGATTTAACACATTCAGTAACATCAGTGCCTATACATTGCGTAACAATCAACAAAAGGAGGAAGTATTTACTCACAACTAGTTCACAGGTCAAGGTTTGTTCTCTTTTTTTTTGTTTGCTGTTCCAGGTTATCTAGGCTTTATTTGCATTATATTGATATGTGATAAACATATCAATCACAGGTAGAGATGTACATATGTATGACATCAAAAAAATCTAACATTCAGGGATTATTAAACAACATTTGAAGGTAATGAGGTTTACTCACATAAATTTCTTAATGTTTTCATCATTTGTTTCCAGTTTTAACACGCCGAACAGATTAATATACACATATCCACCAATCTATATGCATCTATATACATATATATATATATGTATATATATATATGTATATTTATGTTTACAAATCAGTGATGGTTCTAAAAAAATAAAAAGAGTTTACTATAAATTTTGCTTCCTGCCTTTCCTTAGTCTCAGGTTTTCCCAAATGATTCTCCACCATTTCATGCTCCGGTTTTGTTTCAGATTTTAGTGCGTAAGTGTGGGAGGATACTAGTGTATTTATAGGTGAAACTGACCATAAAATATTTCCTAGCTTATAGCTTTTGATGTGGATGTTCTAGCTTCATATAGGCAGTCTTTTTGATGGAAGGAATGTGCTACAGGGTAGTAATCTGATTTGCCTACGCATGCATGGTTTTTGCACATATTACATGTGCATATGCACATTTGTAGAGTGAAAACGATCAGTTAAATATAGGCTTGCAGGGTGGAATGTCATAGGCCATCTTAGTGTTGATTGGAAAGGATGTTGTGATGGTGTACTTCAACATGTGCACGGCTAGTTAACAAGTGCAGCATATACATGTGTGGCGTACCAACCATGAGCAATGAATGAATAAATGAATGATCATTAGTTGGTTTGCATGGAGAATGAAACATCTGCCAATGGGAATAACATAGCTGCTGCTATGCTTGATAAGAAATGAACCCCTATTCCTATGATTTGAAAAGAACCGAGCTAGTGTTTGCAGTTGTGCATATTTTCGATTGAAATTGAGTTGCGAAAAGGTTTTAATAGGGTAGAGCAGAGGTTGATTTGAAGCTATAGGCACATGTGCAAGGGGCTATACAAGGCAGGAAAGAGCACATGCAGCATGTGTTTGTATAGGCTATGCGCAAATGGTTTTAAAAATGAAATCTTAACTTCTAATCAAACCTATTTATTTAATGCAATGTCTTCTTATGTACACATTTGCGAAGTAATTGAATATTTTAAGTTGTTTATAATTTTTACAAGAGTTACAAACAAGTTGCTAAAAAAACATGAACCAAAGTGTCGACAATACTTGCTTGTTTTTATATATAATAGTTAAAAAAATTTAAAATAAACTTTCAAGGTAAATGAAAATTCAAAATGTCATTCACTTGTATATTTATATATACAAACACCCCAAAGTACAACAAGTTAAACATATATATACATAAGATTTTAAAATAAATGATTATATCTAAATCTATTTATAATATGTCAAATATAATATTATTAAATTAAATTAAATTATAGATAAATCTATAAATTGTAATTGAACAAAATTAGTCGAAAATACAGGACATTACAATCTAGCCCCCTTAAAAGAATTTCGTCCCCGAAATTAAAGAGTAACGCGGGAATTTCAGTTATACGCAAAGTCACAGACTTATATCTAAACACATATGTTGATAATATAGTAACAATCATATCAAACAAGGAACCCAAACACGCAATTTAACTATCACCCAATTTACAGGAATCAAAACATTCAATTCACACATAAGTAATTAACTAGTTAATCAAAATCTCCGGATAGATTTCTTGTATCAAATTTTTAGTCTCCCCTTAACTGTTCTTGGGATTCTTATTCCATTCCAACTCAGATAGCTTCATTATAATATTTCCGGAGTCACTTCATATCTTTATCAATAATACAAACTGTATATCTAATCACAGTCAAATCTGGTTCCGAAATCCAAGTCTTACTAGAATGCTGATTTCATAATTAATAATGAACCACAAGCATCTCCTCCTATGAGTTATATGGAGCATATCACAAAACTTCTTCCGTTTCCTTACCTCGTCCTCGACAAATCATCCATGAAATTCATATTTATTCTATTTGATTATTCATCAATTTATTAACTTCATTTAACTTATCTAGTTTCAACATAAATTATTATATCGATTTTTAGTTATCAAACTTTTTTTATTAGAAATAAATTATTAAATTCTCGAAAATTCATCAGCGTCTCTCTTGTATGGTTTCATCGTATAATCCCAAAATTCACTTTTCTAGGCCATCTCTAATCATTGAAGAATCCACAAAACCAACCAGTTTTCCCAAATAGGCTTAATACGTCTAATCAAATAACTAACTTGTATCTTCTGTCGAGTATTCAACTTTTATCTCCGTACGTTACCATCAATATGCATCTATCTCTTCAAACACATTCAATTTCATATCTAAAAGTACCTGTTATTATAACTGGAAAACATTTCCATATCTTAATTACCCATCTAATTTATTCTGCAATATTCATCAATGCTTGACCATAAATTGGTAAGAAAATTATCCTCTAAGTATTAAGCTCGAAGATCGAAATCAACACCATAAAAATCATTTAACTCAACCGAATCTCCAGTCAAATTTCAATTCCTTAACTCCATATCTTAATACCTTATCAACCCATATTACTTGATTTCTTATTTCAATAAAATATCTCTGATTATATTGGAAAAATAATTCCAATTTATTTATTCATTAGTTTTGAATCAACTTATTCAAATATTTTCATTTGTTTCAAATTCTCCCTTTGAAATCTAACACAGGTTCCATTTAACGATTAAATTTACTTAACTGCGTTAAGTTTACCTATATTTTCCATTAATTAATTTATTCACCAACTTTCCATGTTTTCAAATTCAAATTTTGGTCTATCTCATTTGTATATTTATTCTTATACAAATTCAATTTGGTTATATATATAACCATTTCAATTTTATAATCTTATATCAGAATTTAACAACAATCAACACAACAATTTATAATAATTTTCAGAAAATTATTCTTATATATCAAAATATCATTTTGGAAAAAATTATTTCATTTACCCAGCTTTTAAAACAATACCATGACGAATTATTCTATCCAAGCGTTTAAAAATCCCTATCGACCTCGTCAGCTAAACGCGCTGATTTGAAATTTTTATACCACGAAACAAATCAATCAACACACTGTAAAATAATTTTTTATATCAATTAACAAATATGCGCTCGTATATATGCACTAAAACTCAATCTAGGGAATTGCTAACCCCATCTCTATCGAGTTATACCATAGAGCCTAAGTTATTACTCAACCTTACGCTTTGATACCAAATGTAATGACCCAAATTTTAGTACACTTTTGAGCTGACTAAAATAACACAAGTCCAACCCAAATTGCACTAAAACTCAGATGTTCGAGAAAGAAATTAGAGCGTGAGAAATAGAAAGAAAGAAATTTAGAATAGAAGAACACGAAGAACAGAATCAGAGTAACACTAATTTCACAGCATAACGAGTAAAATATATTAAATAACATAACTTTAAATAGAAAATTGTATTTGTACTTACATTCAAACATCAGAGTACAACACATATATCACAGCGGAAACAACTCTATATATCTAACGCTGAAGCCTCCTGCTCCAAGCTCCTTCCATTGTATATGAAAATCCTAAACTACTGGACTGCCCATACAAATTTGGGCACCCAAAAGTTTAGGGAAAACATAGAAAAATAAACACTGGGTTAGTCATGGGAATGGTGTGAGCAAATGATTTAAACAGCTTGATTTTTAACTTTCAAAAACCTTTTGGAAGAAAAGATAGTCGTAAGACCAATCCACACATAAATACGGATAGTTTTAACCTTACGATAACCCAAAACATTTTTAAATCAATATTATTATGATATTATTATAGTGTCTAAATACAAGTAAATAAAAATCTAGCGGAACGCTTGCATCTCATGCTCCACATACATAGTATACAAATAAAACCGCGGGCGCTTATTGGAGACTGGATTTGGTTAAATAGTCCTACGTCAAGGTTATAAATAACATCGCTTTCGATTCTCGAGATCAGGTAATGATACACCCTTTTAATGGGAGAGACCCACATAAACATGTTGCCTACTCGTTTTTATACCATTTCCCAGCTGAAGAGGCTTGAGGTCAAAACTTACCATTAGACCGATCATATCTTCATTTACTTTGAATGCCACATCGTCAGACCCTCCATATCACAAAGTGACTTCCCTAAAAATAATTACGGGCATAAAGCTAAGAGAAACGAATTCCTCCGCCACCAACATAAATACGTTTGAAGAGATATACTTACGCGATCTATTAGGCATACTCTGCCAGACATTCGTCCATACAAGTTATCTTAGAATTGGACAAACCAAAGGCATTATTCTGTAAACAAAACAACCCTTGCATAAACTCCAACTTCAATTGTCTTCAAAAATCTCTGACTTACAGCGTATAAATCGGATCGAAGTGGAATTTATATTCTGGACTCTTCGAAACAATTACGTGGGGTCAAGTGATTTTTAATAATAATTAAGTCAACAAATTAAATATGCAGATTTATCATCAGACCTTTTCTATAAACATATGTCACATACATGATTTACATTCCGGTTTAAAATAGTAAATAACATAATATGATTAATGTGCCAATGTTTAGTTTAAACTATATAAGTTAGGGTAATTAGTCATTACATAACTGGAAATTCACTCAACAAATCAATGGTCATAATATCTATAGCAATTCAATCTGACAATTCAAATTTTATTTGATAAAATGAAATTATATTTTCGATTTCAACAATGGTCAACATAGTTGATTTAATTTCATAGATTGTGTCAACATTTAATAATACTTAAATTTATTATAATCCAAATTGATTAGCATTTGATCAAACAGTCCTACGTTAAGGTTATAAATAACATCGCTTTCGATTCTCGAGAACATCGTCGGAAAATGCTGAGCGATTTAGTCGAAGTCGCTAAGTGTTCGAAAAGATTAGAAATAACATCGATTCCTGAAATTATTGTTAATATGTTTAGAAAAATTTACAAAATTAGAATACATGATAGACATGGTTCGACCAGCTCAGATACCTGAGTGCATCGGTCCGATCACTAGACAAAACTCATTTGATAAAAATATTAAATTCATGAAAAACAGTGTCACGCATTTGAAAAATAGATAATCGGCACTCGAAGATCAGCCAGAACGGCTTGCACGATTTGCAATGCGATTAAATCTAGTAAAAACAAAATTCGGTAAAAACACAGTGTGACCACTCAAAAATAAGTGATCAACCCGTGTCGATCAACACAGAAAATTGGTCGATCACTCTGAAAATCCCTTGCCCGATCACTAAATTTCCTGTAACACCCCCTTCCGTTAAGGTCACTCGCAAAGGGAATGCCATAACTTCGGTGGAACGTTATAAGTTAACAGAACAGAAATTTAAAAGACAGATAAAGTAGTACTTGAAAATTTTATAACTTTATTACAGCAGAAAATAGAAATAAGTTTGGTTACATCTTTCAAAACCACAATATCGGAATTCAAGAACATAAATATCAGTCTTGTACAAAAGCCTTTAGAATGCAAAATTTTCAAAGCCATAATCCCCAACATAAACTGCCAGGAAAAGATAAAGTCAAAGCCAAGCAATACTTCAAACACTTCAAGAAGAGAGAATCTGAATCTAGCTCCTACGTTTCCACCCAGAGCACCTGGTGTGGGGGGGGGGGAACGGAAAGAAAAGAGGTGAAACAAACTAGGTCAAAACATAAGTCTAGTGAGTCCAGTCACTTTCAACATATAAACAGATAATAGTATCATGACATGTAAATAAAACTGGATGAGAGATAACCGTAACAGGAAAAGCAGGTTAACAGAAGAAACAAAATGATATAGGCTAAGCTAAGCTTCTTACTTAGTTTTCACTTCTCTGCACTAATACTAGTATAACAGAATTAGGTGTTGTCCTAATGTCTAAACAGAAAACAGGATAATCTCTTCAGAAACACGATGCTAGAAATGGGACTTTACAATCCTAACAGAGAAAGACGTTCAGAAACAGAATGCTAGTAATGGGCCTTTACCACCCGAACAGAGACAGACGGTACAGAAACAGAATCAGGTACAGAATCAGGTACAGAATCAAGGGAAGAAACAGAATAATCCAAACGGAAGTAGAATATTAGAATTAGAAGTACACTAGTAATGGGCCTTTACCACCCCAACAGACGGTACCACACAGAAATAGACATGTGTTACCACCGGAACAGAAATACCCCAACAGAAACAGACAGAACTAAGTGTACCCTAAATTCTGCTCCAAGCGATCGGCTCCCTAATACATAAATACCCTGTGCCGGCCCCACAGAAGGGTGTATCACTCCCTAAAGTGGCAACCTATAGACACAGACCTATTTACAGATGTCATGGTGTCTTACATCCTCAGAGCAGACCGGATCCATGCACGCACATGACCCGGTTGGAATGCGCCAGCAACACCCCTCGCCATTATTAGAGTGAACCTCTTACAATTAGTTCAGTAAGCATGCCCTTACCCCTCTTAGTGTTGGGTCATAGTTTTGATACCAGAAAGGGTTACTGACTAATATGGGTCCCAAACAACAGATGACACAAGTAATTACCCCTCCCAACCTTGTGTCCCCAGACTAACAGATTTCAGATTAACTTGCTTACAGATTTCAGATGTACAAAGTTCAGATTAACTAGTTCTCAGATCAGACATACAAGTTAGCAAGTTTTCATACTAACGGATCAGATATACAGATTAACAAGTTTTCAGACTAACGGATTAGATATACAAATTAATAGGTTTTCAGACTAACGGATTAGATATACAGATTAACGGACTTACAGATTGTTTTACCTAACCTTGTATTGGGCCTACAAATTTTCAAACGGGTTTATTAGATTCATCAGTCCAGTTGATTTAACCCTATCCACCCAACATGTTTTAGGCATCAACTTTATCTCAGATTTGCATTAATTAAATATTAATGCATAGAACTCTCACATTAGGTCGGTAGCTTGTGGCCGCTGGATGTGCCGGGCGGTTCCGGGCAGACTTCTGCCATAAGCCAGACCTAACCTCATGTCTGAGCATCTTTATGCCTGAAACTTCTCACATTAGACTGACAATTTGCGGTTGCTGGTTAAGCCGGTTAGGTCCGGGCAGGCTTATACCGCGAACAGAGTCTAACCTCATGTCTCAGCATTCTTGTTTTAGCTAAGTATTCATTCACAGATTATGCCAATATCAAATTAATCATGCCAATTCAACAAATTAACTTCTTTACAAGTTAAAACAGATTTTCCAAAATTCTATTAACATGTTTTGCTCAATTTTAGATCGAGCGTACAGATTTTCATACCCCAAAACACTGTATTCAGTTTCAACAGATTTAGCAGATTAGACAATTTAACAAATTTAATCATCCCTTAAAATTCCATTGACATACCTCGCTTAACCATGAAATTAATCCTAATCTTACATGCTCAAGTTATGGTCAAAATTCACAAAATAACATATGCCCCAAATTTCTAGTTAAATTTATATAGTATAGAATATTCTCCCAAAACCCCAAATCATGATATACAATATGAATTATGCCAAATTGTAGCCTTTGATTTCAGCGTATGTCAAATATCCAAAATCCCCATTTAGGCGTATTCACAATTAATAGTTATCCTAGTTTAATATAGATCTTTTACGCCTAAATCATATATCCTTTTTTGTTCCAAGTCATAGATCATCATATAATATATGCCCCCAAATCTAGATCTAAAATTACAACATGTATTATGTCCTCAAAATCAGATCCTGAATTATAACATGTATTATGTCCCCCAAATTACAAGTCATATGTTTTCATATAATAATTCTCCTTCTTCTAGATCTTAAATTACCATTTATGTTTTGTTCTCAATTTAGTCACAAATCAGTTATGTCCAATTATGCATCATTCAATAATTTCCCCAAATTTAGCGTTCGCGTGTCAATCTCTTATGAGATTTGGCTCAGGCTTGTGGTAAGCTGGCTACAGAACAGAAGGAAGGAAGAGTTACAGAATAGTTACAATAAGATAAATCTACACAGAAAAACAGATCTGATAAACAAAAATAAGATGGATTTACACAGAAAAACAGATCTGATAAACAAGAATAAGATAGATCTCCAATTCAGATTTATACCCATGTAAAGATCATAATTAAATTTCATATCTGAAAATAACTGTACTGTAATAACCAGGAAATCTGAGCTAATGTAAATTTTTTATTTTGGCAATTTTAGTGAATTTTGAATATTTAAAATGATTTATTTTAAATAATAACGACGAGAAATTTATTTTGAATTGAATTCAAAAGTATATATTTATATTGATCGTCGTTAGAATATAAATATTTATTTAAATAATAAAAGGAATTGAAAATGGCAAGGTAGTTTGATAATTCGATTTCAAAGTTCAAATGAATGTACAGGATTCAAAATAAACGGGATGTTAGCGAAACCAAAAATATTTGAATCTATTCGATAATATCTTCCCAACGAATCCGAAAAATTGAAATTTCATAGCGGGGATAAAAAGTTATGCCCAATTGAAAATTCAGAATAGTTGCTATGGAATTCTGGCCCTTAAAAATGGAAATTTTGCAAACGACCTTGGTTTTCGAGGAAACCACTTTTGATGGATCCGCAATGTCAAGTTATTGCTAGATTCCAAAATTCATCATTTTTTGAATCAATATGTGAGCGTGGCAAAGAAAAACGCGTTTGACCAGTTTTAGTTGATTTTAATCGACTGGAAAATGGCCATTTTTCAAATGATCTCAGAATGTGACGAAATTAGTTTTGTTAGGACCGTATCGTCGATACAAAGCTAGAAAATATTTTTCGGGAATTTTTAGGGTTATTGTGTGGCCCTGGTAAATTGAAATGTGGGTTCAAATTCAATATACATTGATGTATAATTTGATTTCGACGAAAACTGATCGTAACGGCTGAATTGGCTTACGCAGCATATCCCATTGTGTTCGGAATGGAGGTAATTAGCTAGGGACGACAGTTGTTGGGACTTGATTGGAATTCGAATGAAATACTAACTTTTGGATAATAAAAATAAATAAATAAATAAATATAAAATTATATATAAATCTCTTTACATAACCCCCCCCTTAATTTTCTTTTTCCCTCTTCAGTTTTCTTCCCGATAAAACCGATCCCCATCTTCCCGTCGACCTCGACGATCGTGCCCCCCTTCGTTCACCGTGCCGCCGGAGCTGGCGCCTCCCTCACCACCGACGAGGCCTCCAGCCTCGACACCCCCTCTTCGACGACAATCCCTCCTCTCACGCTCGATCCTCACTCCCTCGAGACGCTCCAGCACCCACAACCCAAACCCCGCCTGCCGCGACCGCCTGTGGCCATCACCGTCCACCCTAGACCCCCCCGACCCTCTGTAGGCCCCGCGCACCCCCTTCTTCCTCCTCTGCCTTAAAATCCTGTGCCCAAATCAATTTAACCCTAAACCCGCACCCAGTGAAACCTGCCACCTTCCCAGCTGTCGGCACCGTCGATTTGGCCCTCCTCCAGCAAGATCTGATTTTCTTGTTCAAAAGGAAATGTGAGTTCTTTTCTTTGTTTTATTTAATAACATTTTTTCTATTCAGTTTTATTTATATAAATGAAAAACACTATATAAAAATTGGATCTTTATATGTTTAACATAGTATTAGGAATGCAATCTTTGTAAAGTAATGATTTTTATCATGATAAAAGTGTGGTTTTTATAAAAATACCAAGATATGATTTTTGAAAAGATAAAGATTTGATTTTTAACACTGTAAAAATAGAATTTTTATCCATATAGTAGCGGTATAAAAATAGAATTTTATCTATATAGTAGTGGTATAAAAACGTGATTTTTATCCATATAGAGTGATTATAAAAATGTGATTTTTATATACATAGCAACAATATAAAAATGCGATTTTTATATATGTAGTGGCTACGGACAATGAAATTAACAAAAGGCGAGGATGACGAAGATTTCTACATATGAAGAGTCGTGGCGGTTGGTTTAGCTAGTCGGTGAGAACTCCTCACATTTAATTTAATTTCTAGTTGAGATATATAATAGGATGCAGAAATTGCTTAGCAGCACCTGACACCCGTCGTCCACAGACCATGGATGACTTGTTTGTTTGGTTGCTATGTTGTGAAATTTGATTGTGTGATGTGGAATGAAATAAAATATTTTATAGTGGAAAATATTTTATAGTTAAAAAATATAATTTTTAACGTGTATACAAAATAAATAGTAATAAACAAATCGGATGATTTGTTTATATACACTGATTTGACTGATATTGATTGGGACGATAAATTTTACACATCGCCCAACTGCACAAATAAAAATCTGTGTTTATTGATGTGAAACCCCACACGGGTGTTAGGATGAAATTGGCCGTACACTAGTCCCAATAATTAGCTGTGTGTCGATCAATAGATTGACAGGCTGTCATAAGCGTTAAATATTTATATTTGAAGCTTATGTAGTGTAGAATGCACTTTGGGTGATGGTTTCCTGTGTTTGATTGTTGTAGTGTACGTGTGTGTATGAAATCCATATAATTAATACTATATGATAGTTGATTGGGCTTCATTCCAATTTGGAAAATAGAAGAAAATTCATGTGTTGAATAGAAGAAAATTCATGTGTTGAAATAAAATATAAATTCATGTGTTGAATAAAACAAATTCATGTGTTGAATAAAAATAATTTCATGTGTTGAATAAAATATATATTCATATGTTGAAGAAAATATTCATTTGTTGAATAGAATAACGAAGTTATTGAAATATATAAAGCCGTGTTGGTTGGATTGACGCTATTTTGACGCGAACGATATTTGTATTGATTATATTTGTTTTTATAAAGATTATAGAGAAAGAAGTGATTTCAAAATATAACGTTTGAAAATATTATCATTTGTATATCGATGATATGGAATATTCAATTTTGATTAGAAATTGAATAGGAAGTTGAAATCGTTTTGGAAAACGAATTTAAAACGATTTATAAAATACATTTCGAAAGGAAATCGACGAAATATATATGTAATATATATTATATATATAATGGCTTGAATAGAACGCGCCGCACCGCGGCAGTTCGCGAATTTCGACCATTGACTTCGAATGTTACGGGAGATCCGACCATCGGATTCTCCTAAAACCGAAACCGTTGGGTTCGTATCGAAAAGATCTTTCTAACGAATATTAGAGATTTGAAATCTAACGGTTGGATTTGGAATTATGTCTAAATCAAATAAGGAAAAGGTCGCTGTAAGTGCAGTTCGATGGCCGTTGATGGAAATCGACTGTACGGGCCTTGATAAAATTATTAAAAATAATAATAATTTCTGTAAAATCATAAGAAATGATTTGTGAAGAGTTGGGATGAAAATTTCTATACTGGAAAAGATAAAAATTGATTTTTATCAAAATGAACTAGTTTTGAACTAGAATTAAAATCAATTTATTTTTGAAATAAATAAATTTAATTTGAAAGGGGTTTTAAAAGTAACCAGAATTTCCAATAATTGAATTGGAATGGATTTGAATCGAAATTGTCTTTGGAATATTTCGATGTTGGATTTCGTGATTATACAGATATTGTTATGGAAATTTGAAAGATATATATATATATATATCGTTATTTCCAATATGATATTTGTTGGTCGTAGGTTTAGATATTGAATATAAGCCGATATATTTTCTATTCAGAGCCTTGTATTTAATATCAAATGGGATTTGGGTTTATCGTGAACCGTGTTTTAGATGATATTGGTTCTTTAACCCAGTTAAAGACAGGATATGATTTCCCAAGTTAAATAATCATTGATAGTGATTATTGGGAAGATTAAAACCAAGTGGAGTTTTAATGAATCTTTAATTAGATTGAAATAATCGAGAATGGAGTATCACCAGTTTTGCTCCAGGCAATAGTTAAATCTTTAATTATATTTGAACGTGAAAGGGTAATTGAATTTACTGATAACACCGTGGTGTTAGATATGAAGTACGACCAGTTTTACTTCATGGGATGAATATGTTGGGATTGGGAAATAAAATAAATTATTACTCCATTGTGGTTCGCTAATCCCGACTAGTTTGAATTGATATTCAAAAGGAGATAAAAGAATAAATTTAAAGAATTTATCTTTGATAAAATTAATGGGAACCTTTCCCAAATATAAGAATATATGAATAAAAGAATATTCTGAATTGGAATGAGGCATATGTTGTGTTTGTGTAACACTTGTTTATTATATACACGAGTTATACAGAAAGACCGGGTTTATCCCATTCTGAATAACTGATTCGACGTGGTGTCGAGGATGAAGACGGTGGTCGAAGACCGGAGGTCTTCACATCGTTTGGGTGATTACTGATGATCTTGGTTGGGCTGTACACCCAAGAGGAGGGAATCAGTTGGTGATCATCCAGATGTACTTGGAGATCGATGGATATGCGAGGTACAAGGTGCCTCCGATTTCGTTCAGACCCAGAACGAACTTGTAAATGGACTGTGTGTCTGACATTGGATTATATTCTGTGTGAATGATTTCTATTAAATATATGTCTGTTTGGCGGCGGAGAATTTATTCTCTTGCTTAACGCCCTTCTTTGAGACGTACGAGCTCAGGGGTTATATATTGATGGATATCAAACGCATGGAGTGAATTGCCTGTGTGGCATGCCTAAGTGGCAATGTGATCAAGGCTTCTGTTGAAAAGCAGAGTCTTGTGGTTGATGATCAAAGCATGGCCTGTGTGGCATAACTTTGTGTAGCGTTGATTCACGAGCCTCACACCCCGGTTGTGAACCAAAAACGGTAGAGGACCTCAGGGAGGGCATGTGTTTCCTTCTAGCTAGGGTGGTGTCAGTGACCTACCAGCCTTGACATTTATATTATTTTCGCCTGTGTGGTTGTTGCTGTTGCGAGGCGCCTTAGATATATCGGTGACTGTGTTGAGCCGATGGAGTCATTTTTCTCATTTACGCTCCAAAGGGCGGGGAAACGCAGTGTTCAGGCATTTTAATCCACATCGGTGGACCGGCCCTGATGATCCAAGGGTCACTCGAGCTCTGATCCTGAGGCTCGGGCTAGACAGTCTCGAATCGGTGAGGACTATCTTTTGCCTCATTTCACAGATGGAAATCCAACTTCCAAAATGTGACTTTGCGGTTTTGATTGTAGAGCCTAGTATTGGCGACATGATATATGGTACCCATGCCGTCTATGATTGATACTTACGATTTGAAGTTGTTTTGTACACTATGCACTTATAATATTATCAAATGATTTGTTTTAAACGTACCACGCATGTTTGGCTATTATAAGGTAAAACCCTATCCCCCGACTTGCGTTGCATTGTGTGATAGGACCTGGGTCTTATAATAGCTTCATTGTTCTTTATTTAGCATTGCGCTGTTGTTTTATGCACTGGTATTCTTGGGAGGAAACCCGTTCCGTGTTATACGGCGTGGTCCTTGATTTACCTAATTTTAAAATAAAGATTAATAATTGTTTTAGTTCTCACACCAGTCACATGACTGACCTGGAGTTTATTGTTTTAACCTAAACTTTGGGTGCCCTTATTTTGACACGGGCAGCTAGTAGTTTTGGTTTTGCAGATTTATATTCACAGGAACCTGGTTTACAGCTGGAACGATATCCGGAAAGCTCTGTATCCGTATATCTCTTTCATTTACGAATTGTATTATTTTTCCGCTGCTATGTAATTTATTGTAATCTCTGATATTTATAGAATGTATTTTATTCATTCATACTCTGTATATTCTTGTATTCTGATGGAATTGTTGTAATTAACAATGAAATGTTCTTCTGTTTGCGTCCCGATGTGGCTTGTTCTCAACTCAATCCGTGATTTCCCATAAGGGGGATTTCGGGTCATCTCATCGTGGTATCAGAGCTTTGGTTTACAAAGCTCGAGAACAAGACACATTAGAACCATACGAAAGAATTCATAAGAGATTGGATTAGTAATATCCAATGTGAATGACTCGTTAGAGATAGGATTAGTAGTATCCTAGAACGAGTGTGAAGAGTATTTTTTTTTAAATTGAAAACAATTTTTGTGTTGAAAATTTAAATCAATTATTCGTATTTGAATATTATTTTAAATTTATTTGGACTATCTAGTATATAGAGATTTTAATATACGTCTGA
The DNA here is from genome assembly GCA_030737875.1 of Allium sativum. Taxonomy (NCBI): domain Eukaryota; kingdom Viridiplantae; phylum Streptophyta; class Magnoliopsida; order Asparagales; family Amaryllidaceae; genus Allium; species Allium sativum. The sequence continues at coordinate 293,494,525 of CM060916.1, read as the reverse complement.
TCCACGTGTATTAGAAGCCTCAAATATATTCGATAGATATAGAATCACACTCTAATCGCCCGGAGATGACTCTGATGATACTGGTGATTGACATGTCAGCATCAGTAGTTTGTGTTCGAGTTTCGAAAGTGAGATTTCTATATATTACCATTAGACTGGTGTGAGAACCAAAACTAGATAGGGCTTATTGTTGTGATTTGGCACCAAAAATGTGATTTTTTTGGCTATATATCAAAGTTATGAATTTGAAAAGCTAATTCACTAATTGATTGCTGGTTGTGTTGTTTGATTATTGTATGATTAATTAAATGTTGAACCTTTAGTCAAATTAAACCAAATAGTGAATTGTATTGAAAATTTATCGCATTTGCATGCATGTACATGTACTTACATTGAACAGGTTATTGCAAGGAGGCTAGAGAAGAGGAATAAAATTGTTGGCCCGACAAATAGGTACATGTTTATTGTATTTATTGGATTTTTGATGATTTTATGAGCCGATTGGCTAGCGCTTAGCTGTTTCTTTTTGGATTGGGAGGGCCATGGGAGGCTATTTGAAATATCCCGAAGCTCCCGGTGTGGGGGAGGTTATGGCGAATTTTTTCAAAAATTTAGGGTGTTAGCCAAATTTTTGAAAAATTTGAAAAGTTCTTAGAAACTGAAAAGTTGAAGAACTTAAGCCGTAGTGAAAATAATGAAAGTTGAGTTGATTAGTTAAACAACTTTCGGCTTCGTTCCTTTTCGGGGACGAAAAGTTTTAAGTGGGGGATATTGTAATAACCCAGAAATCTGAGCCAATTTAAAATTTTATTTTGGCAATTTTAGTGAATTTTGAATATTTAAAATGATTTATTTTAAATAATAACGACGAGAAATTTATTTTGAATTGAATTCCAAAGTATATATTTATATAGATCGTCATTAGAATATAAATATTTATCATAAATTATAAAATGAATTGAAAATGGCGCGGTAGTTTGATAATTCGATTTCAAAGTTCAAATGAATGTACATGATTCAAAATAAACCGGATGTTAGCGAAACCAAAAATATTCGAATCTATTAGAGAATATCTTCCCAACGAATCTGAAAAATTGAAATTTCATAGCGGGGATAAAAAGTTATGCCCAATTGAAAATTCAGAATAGTCGCTATGGAATTCTGGCCCTTAAAAATGGAAATTTTGCAAACGACCTCGGTTTTCGACGAAACCACTTTTGATGGATCCGCGATGTCAAGTTATTGCTAGATTCCAAAATTCGTAATTTTTTGAATCAATATGTGAGTGTGGCAAAGAAAAACGCATTTGACCAGTTTCAGTTGATTTTAATCGACTGGAAAATGGCCATTTTTCAAACAGTCTCAGAATGTGACGAAATTAGTTTTGTTAGGACCGTATCGTCAATATGAAGCTAGAAAATATTTTTTCGGAATTTTTAGGGTTAGTATGTGGCCTCGATAAATTGAAATGTGGGTTCAAATTCAATATACATTGATGTATAATTTGATTTCGACGAAAACTGATCGTAACGGCTGAATTGGCTTATGCAACATATCCTATTGTGTTTGGAATGGGGGTAATTAGCTAGGGACGACAGTCGTTGGGACTGGATTGGAATTCGGATGAAATACTAACTTTTGGATAATAAAAATAAATAAATAAATATAAAATTATATATAAATCTCTTTACATAAACCCCTCCCCCTTAATTTTCTTTTTCCCTCTTCAGATTGATTCCCGAAAAAATCAATCCACATCTTCCCATCGACCTCGACGATCGTTCCCCCCTTCGTTCACCGCGCCGCCGGAGCTGGCGCCTCCCTCACCGCCGACGAGGCCTCCAGCCTCGACCCCCTCCCTGTTCGACGACAATCTCTCCTCTCGCGCCTGATCCTCTCTCCCTCAAGACGCTCCAGCTCCCACAACCCAAACCCCACCTGCCGCGACCGCCAGTAGCCATCACCGGCCACCCTAGACCCCCCCCCCCGACCCTCTGCAGGCCCCACGCACCCCCTTCTTCGTCCTCTACCTTAAAACCCCGTACCCAAATCAATTTAACCCTAAACCCGCACCCAGTGAAACCCGCCACCTTCCCCGCTGTCTGCACCATCAATTTGGCCCTCCTCCAGCAAGATCTGATTTTCTTGTTCAAAAAGAAATGTGAGTTCTTTTCTTTGTTTTATTTAATAACATTGTTTCTATTCAGTTTTATTTATATAAATGAAAAACACTATATAAAAATTGGATCTTTATATGTTTATCATAGTATTAGGAATGTAATCTTTGTAAAGTAATGATTTTTATCATGATAAAAGTGAGGTTTTTATAAAAATACCAAGATATGATTTTTGAAAAGATAAAGATTTGATTTTTAACACTGTAAAAATAGAATTTTTATCCATATAGTAGCGGTATAAAAATAGAATTTTTATCTATATAGTAGCGGTATAAAAACATGATTTTTATCCATATAGAAAGATTATAAAAAAGTGATTTTTATATACATAGCAACAATATAAAAAAGCGATTTTTATATATGTAGTGGCTACGTACAATGAAATTGACAAAAGGTGAGAACGACGAAGATTTCTACATATGAAGAGTCGTGGCGGTTGGTTTAGCTAGTCGGTGAGAACTCCTCACTTTTAATTTAATTTCTAGTTGAGATATATACTACGATGCAGATGGTGCTTAGAAGCACCTGACACCCGTCGTCCACAGACCATGGATGACTTGTTTGTTTGATTGTTGTGTTGTGAAATTTGATTGTATCATGTGGAATGAAATAAAATATTTTAAAGTGGAAAATATTTTAGAGTTAAAAATATATTTTTTAACGTGTATATAAAATAAATAGTAATAAACAAATCGGACGATTTGTTTATATACACTGATTTGACTGATATTGATTGGGACGATAAATTTTACACATTGCCCAACTACACAAATAAAAATCTATGTTTGTTGATGTGAAACCCCACACGGGTGTTGGGATGAAATTGACCATACACTAGTCCCAATAATTAGCTGTATGTCGATTGATAAATTGACAGGCTTTTATAAGCGTTAAATATTTATATTTGATGCTTATGCAGTGTAGAATTCACTTTGGATGATGGTTGCCTGTGTTTGATCGTTGTAGTGTACGCGTGTGTATGAAATCCATATAATTAACACTATATGGTAGTTGATTGGGCCTCATTCCAATTTGGAAAATAAATGAAAATTCATGTGTTGAATAAAGCAAATTTCATGTGTTGAATAGAAGAAAATTCATGTGTTGAAATAAAATATAAATTCATGTGTTGAATTAAACAAATTCAAGTGTTGAATAAAAATATATTCATGTGTTTAATAAAATATATATTCATGTGTTGAAGAAAATATTCATTTGTTGAATAGAATAACGAAGTTATTGAAATATATAAAGCCGTGTTGATTAGATTGACGCTATTTTGATGCAAACGATATTTGTATCGGTTATATTCATTTTTATAATGATTATAGAGAAAGAAGTGATTTCAAAATATAACGTTTGAAAATATTATCATTTGTATATCGATGATATGGAATATTTAATTTTGATTAGAAATTGAATAGGATGTTGAAATCGCTTTTGGAAACGAATTTAAAACGATTTATAAAATACGCTTTGAAAGGAAATCGACGAAATATATATAATACATATATATTATATATATAATGCCTTGAACAGAACGCGCCGCGCCGCGGTAGTTTGCGAATTTCGACCATTGACTTCGAATGGATATTACAGGAGATCCGACCGTCGGATTCTCCTAAAACCAGAATCGTTGGGTTCGTATCGAAAAGATCTTTCTAACGAATATTAGAGATTTGAAATCTAACGGTTGGATTTGGAATTATGTCCAAATCAAATTTGGAAAAGGTCGCTGTAACTGTAGATTGATGGCCATCGATGGAAATCGACTGTACGAGCCTTGATAAAATTATTAAAAATAATAATAATTTGTGTAAAATCATAAGAAATGATTTGTGAAGAATTGGGATGAAAATTTCCATATTGGAAAAGATAAAAATAGATTTTTATCGAAATGAACTGGTTTTGAACTAGAATTAAAATCAATTTATTTTTGAAATAAATAAATTGAATTTGAAAGGGGTTTTAAAAGTAACCAGAATTTCCAATAATTGAATTGGAATGGATATGAATCGAAATTGTCTTTAGAATATTTTGATGTTGGATTTCGTGATTATATAGATATTGTTATGGAAATTTAAAAGATATATTTATATCGTTATTTCCAATACGATATTTGTTGGTCGTAGAATTTAATATTGAATATAAGCCGATATATTTTCTATTAAAAGCCTTGTATTTAATACCAAATGGGATTTGGGTTTATCGTGAACCATGTTTTTAGATGATATTGGTTCTTTAACCTAGTTAAAGATAGGATATGATTTCCCAAGTTAAATATTCATTGATAGTGATTATTGGGAAGATTAAAACCAAGTGGAGTTTTAATGAATCTTTAATTAGATTGAAATAATCGAGAATGGAGTATCACCAGTTTTGCTCCAGGCAATAGTTAAATCTTTAATTAGATTTGAACGTGAAAGGATAATTGAATTTACAGATAACACCATGGTGTTAGATATGAAGTATGACCAGTTTTACTTCATGGGATGAATAGGTTGGGATTGGGAAATAAAATAAATGATTACTCTGGTGTGGTTCGCTAATCCCGACTAGTTTGAATTGATATTCAAAAGGAGATTAAAGAATAAATTTAAAGAATTTATCTTTGATAAAATTAATGGGAACCTTTCCCAAAGTATAAGAATATCTGAATAAAAGAATATTCTGAATTGGAATGAGGCATATGTTGTGTTTGTGTAACACTTGTTTATTATATATGCGAGTTATTCAGAAAGACCGGGTTTATCCCATTCATGAATAACTGATTCGACGTGGTGTCGAGGATGAAGACGGTGGTCGAAGACCGGAGGTCTTCACATCGTTTGGGTGATCACTAATGATCTTGATTGGGCTGTACACCCAAGAGGAGGGAATCAGTTGGTGATCGTCCAGATGTACTTGGAGATCGATGGATATGCGAGGTACAAGGTGCCTCCGGTTTCGTTCAGACCCAGAACGAACTTGTAAATGGACTGTGTGTCTGACATTGGATTTAATTCTGTGTGATTGATTTCTATTAAATATATATCTGTTTGACGGCGGAGAATTTATTCTCTTTCTTAATGCCCTTCTCTGAGACGTACAAGCTCAGGGGTTATATATTGATGGATATCAAACGCATGGAGTGAATTGCCTGTGCGGCATGCCTAAGTGGCAATGTGATCAAGGCTTCTATTGAAAAGCAGAGTGTTGTGGTTGATGATCAAAGCACGACCTGTATGGCATAGCTTTATGTAGCGTTGATTCGTGAGCCTCACACCCCGGTTGTGAACCAAAAACGGGAGAGGACCTCAGGGAGGGCATGCGTTTCCTTCTAGCTAGGGTGGTGTCAGTGACCTACCAGCCCTGACATTTAGATTATTTTCACCTGTGTGGTTGTTGTTGTTGTGAGGCGCCTTGGATATATCGGTGACTGTGTGGAGCCGATGGAGTCATTTGGCTCATTTACGCCCCAAAGGGCGGGGAAACGCAGTATTCATGCATTTTAATCCACATCGGTGGACCGGCCCTGACAATCCAAGGGTCACTCGAGCTCTGATCCTGAGGCCCGGGCTGGACAGTCTCGAATCGGTGAGGACTATCTTTTGCCTCGGTTCACAGATGGAAATCCAACTTCCAATATGTGACTTTGCGGTTGTAGAGCCTAGTATTGGCGACATGATATATGGTACCTATGTCGTCTATGATTGATACTTATGATTTGAAGTTGTTTTATACACTATGCACTTATAATAGTATCAAATGATTTGTTTTAAACGTACCAAGCATGTTTAGCTATTATAAGGGAAAACCCTATCCCCTGGCTTGCGTTGCATTTGTGATAGGACCTGGGTCTTATAATAGCTTCATTGTTCTTTATTTAGCATTGCGCTGTTGTTTTATGCACTGGTATTCTTAGGAGGAAACCCGTTCTGTGTTATACGGCTTGGTCCCTTGATTTACCTAACTTTAAAATAAAGATTAATAACTGTTTTAGTACTCACACCAGTCACATGACTGACCCGGAGTTTATTGTTTTAACCTAAACTTTGGGTGCCCTTATTTTGACATGGGCAGCTAGTAGTTTTGGTTTTGCAGATTTATATTCACAGGAACCTGGTTTACAGCTGGAACGATATCCGGAAAGCTCTATATCCGTATATCTCTTTCAGTTGTGTATTGTATTATTTTTCCGCTGCTATGTAATTTATTATAATCTCTGATATTTATCGAATGTATTTTATTCATTCATGCTCTGTATACTCTTGTATTATGATGGAATTGTTGTAATTAACAATGAAATGTTCTTCTGTTTGCGTCCCGATGTGGCTTGTTCTCAACTCAATCCGTGATTTCCCGTAAGGGGGATTTCGGGTCGTCTCATGTACTCACAAATCGTGATTTAAGAAAGAGAAGAACAATTCTAGGATCTGATTTTTGGAGTTTATTAGCTTTCCGTTGATATAGGCATTGATTTGTTATCTTTATCTTCTCGCTTGAATTGATTAATTAGGGTGGAGGCTAGGTCACTTTAGGTATTAGGAGCATGGAGGCGCCATTCCTCTTTGTTAATGAATTAGGGTTGGGTCTTGCTATGTATTTATAGGTGTAGAGAGTGTTTTGGAGCTCTTAGATGAACTAGGAGACCATCAGAACCACCCAGCTCAAATACACATCATCCAGCCACTCAGAAGAAGACACATCATCATAGAACACTCTAGAATTCTGTGCTGGATTGGTATAGGCGCACTTGGAAGGTGCGCCAGTGCATTTTTGTACTGGCGCACTTGTGAAGTGCGCCAGTGCATTCCGGTCAACTTCCGATTTTTCTGCCTAACTTCGTTCGTCAATTTCTTCTTCATACGGTATCCGTTTTACGCAAACTCGGACTCTATCTCAAGCAGAATTCCGAGAGTAACGCAATGGATTAACCAGTTTCACATAATTATTCTTTTAATAATCAATTATTCTTTAATTATCTCTTATGTCCCGTTTTTAAATTACGGGGTGTTACATTTCCTCCCTACTTGAAGGATTTCGTCCCCGAAATCTTCATGTTAAGAAGAATGTGTCCTACCATCCAATCACCCATCTACTCAACCATCATCCCCAAGCATCCATTGTCCTTAGAAAACTTCTAATGTTGTATGTACATATGCAAAAGTGTGTGTATATGTCTCTTATTTAATGCAAAGATCAGGCGGTCTACTGATTCAGTTGACCTCCTTAATGCGAATTATGTTAGTGCCATGAGCCCAATTATGTATGCAAGAAATCCTATTTGATACGCTTCATTTCTATATGGGTGCATAACCATTCATCCAAATGCAACATCCATATGATGAGTCAATCATTTTGCATCAACAAAAATTGAAAAATGCACACACGTCCATATGCAGTATGAAAGTGTTATTGAGCCAATCTAGTGCCTAGCGTGTGTATATGCATCCTCGAGTAATCACTAGCAACCACTTGCATCCACTTGCAACCATCAAACATAACATGTCTCAAACACATGTTTACACCCATTAGTTTCTACCTAAAGGTCGAAGACTCGATCGATAGGATACAGCCGAGTGATAGAAGCAAGTACAATTAAAACAAAAGTTCTGTTCCCATTAGACATCGATTAAGAAAATAAATCCCTAAGTATCAACCCCGAAGACCGAAATCAACATCAGATTGACACTCATAGAATTACTCCCATTAAACAATGTCAAAACTGGAAATCTACTTCACGCTTCGAGTAAAAACCCCTATCCTTTTCAGAAATATTCAGATACTTGCAGACTACTGGTACATATCAAATTATCAAATGATTCTTAGGAAACTAAGCATGATAAACCCCATCATATCCCACAAAAACCAGAATGTATGCGTCACAGTCAACTTAACGCTTAACACAGATACCCTCAAACCCCAACCTATCACAAACAGATGAGTCGTAACCCTTATGGGGTTTAAGACTATAGCAGGATCAGAAACAAGACTAGTATTAAAGTGTAGAGACTCAACTACAGAATTAAAATGCCAGAATGACCAGATAAGGAAATTGAACTTTCTACGGAAGATTTTCCACCTCTATCCTGTCCACCAACTACGAGAACATTCACCTACCTTCCAGAAGATTCTACCATTTACCCTTGCCTTTTGGGGCAATCCTTGATCAGATGTCCTGTCTCACCGCACTGAAAACAACCAGTCTTCTTACATGTTAACAAGTCTTTCTCTAAAGTTGCCCCCATTGCGCGGAAAACCCTACAAATCACGAAAGAGGATTAGCCGTAGGTGAAATTACTGCGGCTACAGATGGAAGTTAGGCACTTCTTTGCCCTTCGACAGGCGTCGTAGTCTCATCATGCCTGCGGAACCATGTCGCGATGAGGTTACCTCCCAGAAAGCCAGGAGCCCTGGAGACTCAGAAAAGAAAGAAATAAGGATTACACAGAAAATCAAAAGATAGATATATGGCTTTGGGGACTATGTTTTTCAAAATAAACTTTCCTTTTTAAAACCTTTTTGAAAATAGTTTTCAGAAACTTTTTATCAAATCTGTAACCTTCAGCTCTGATACCAAGTGTAACACCCCACTTCCGTTAAGGTCACTCGCAAAGGGAATGCCTTAACTTCGATGGAACGTTATAAGTAAACAGAACAGAAATTTACAAGACAGATAAAGTAGTACTTGAAAATTTTATAACTTTATTACAGCAGAAAACATAAATAAGTTTGGTTACATCTTTCAAAACAACAATATCGGAATTCAAGTACATATATATCAGTCTTGTACAAAAGCCTTCAGAACGCATAATTTTCAAAGCCATAATCGCCAAAATAAACTGCCATGAAAAGATAGAGTCAAAGCCAAGAAATACTTCAAACACTTCAAGAAGAGAGAATCTGAATCTAGCTCCTACGTTTCCACCCTGAGCACCTAGGGGGAGGGGGAACGGAAAGAAAAGAGGCGAAACAAACTAGGTCAGACATAAGTCTGGTGAGTCCAGTGACTTTCAGCATATAAACAGATAATAGTATCATGACATGTAAATAAAACTGGATGTGAGATAATTGTAACAGGAATATTAGGTTAACAGAAGAAACAAAATGATATAGGCTAAGCTAAGCTTCTTACTTAGTTTTCACTTCTCTGCACTAATACTAGTATAACAGAATTAGGTGTTGTCCTATTGTCTAAACAGAAAACAGGATGGTCTCTTCAGAAACACGATGCTAGAAATGGGCCTTTACCACCCTAACAGAGACTGACATTCAGAAACAGAATGCTAGTAATGGGCCTTTACCACCCGAACAGAGACAGACGGTACAGAAACAGAATCAGGAACAAAATCAGAGGCAGAAACAGAATAAAACGTATGGAAACAGAATATTAGAATTAGGTGTACACTAGTAATAGGCCTTTACCAACCCAACAGACGGTACCACATAGAAATAGACAGGTATTACCACCCCAACAAAAACAGACGGTACCCCAACAGAAACAGACAGAACTAAGTGTACCCTAAATTCTACCCCAAGCGATCGAATCCCTAATACATAAATACCCTATGCCGGCCCCACAGAAGGGTGTATCACTCCATAAAGTGGTAACCTATAGACACATACCTATTTACAGATGTCACGGTGACCCGGTTGGAATGTGCCATCAACACCCCTCGCCATTATCAAAGTGAACCTCTTACAATTAGTTTAGTAAGCGTGCCCTGACCCCTCTTAGTGTTGGGTCATAGTTTTGATACCAGAAAGGGTTACTGACTAATATGGGTCCCAAACAACTGATGACACAAGTAATTACCCTTCCTAACCTTGTGTCCCCAGACTAGCAGATTTCAGATTAACTTGCTTACAGATTTCAGATGTACAAAGTTCATATTAACTAGTCCTCAGATCAGACATACAAGTTAGCAAGTTTTTAGACTAACAGATCAGATATACAGATTAACAAGTTTTCAGACTAACGGATCAAATATATAGATTAACAGGTTTTCAAACTAACGGATCAGATATACAGATTAACGGACTTACAGTTTGTTTCAACTAACCTTGTATTAGGCCTACAAATTTTCAAACGGGTTTATTAGATTCATCAGTCCAGTTGATTTAACCCTATTCACCCAACACGTTTTAGGCATCACCTTTATCTTAGATTTGCTTTAATTAAATATTAATGCACAAACCTCTCACATTAGGTCGGTAGCTTGTGGCCGCTGGATGTGCTGGACTGTTCCGGGCAGACTTCTGCCATAAGCCAGACCTAACCTCGTGTTTGAGCATCTTTATGCCTGCGACCTCTCACATTAGGCTGATAGTTTGTCATTGTTGGTTAAGCCGGTTGGGCCAGGACACGCTTCTACCGCAAACAGAGTCTAACCTCGTGTCTCAACATTTTTATTTTAGCTAAGTATTCATTCATAGATTATGCCAATATCAGACTAATTATGCCAATTCAACATATTAACTTCTTTACAAGTTACAGCAAATTTTCCAAAGTTCTATTAACATGTTTTGCTCAATTTTAGATCGAGTCTACAAATTTTCAAACCCGAAACTACTGTATTCAGTTTCAACAGATTTAGCATATTAGATAATTTAACAAATTTAATCGTCCCTTAAAATTTCATTGACATACCTCGCTTAATTATAAAATTAAGCCTAATCTTTCATGCTCAAATTATGGTCATAATTCACAAAATAACATATGCCCCAAATTTCTAGTTAAATTTACATAGTACAGAATATTCTCCAAAAACCCCAAATCATGATATACAATATGAATTATGCCAAATTATAGCCTTTGATTTCAGCATATGTCAAATATCCAAAATCCCCATTTAGGAATATTCATAATTAATAGTTATCCTATTTTAATATAGATCTTTTACGCCTAAATCATATATCCTTTTTTCTTCCAAGTCATAGATCGTCATATAAAATATGCCCCCAAATCTAAATCTTAAATTACAACATGTATTATGTCCTCAAAATCAGATCCTGAATTATAACAAGCATTATGCCCCCCCAAATTACAAGTCATATGTTGTCATACAATAATTCTCCTTCTTTCAAATCATAAACCATCATATATAGTATGCTTAGATCTAGATCTTAAATTACCACTTATGTTGTGTTCTCAATTTAGTCACAAATCAGTTATGTCCAATTATGCATCATTCAATATTTTCCCCAAATTTAGCGTTCACGTGTCAATCTCTTATGAGATTTGGCTCAGGCTCGTGGTAGCCTAGCTATAGAACAGAAGGAAGGAAGAGTACAATAAGATAGATCTACATAGAAAAACAGATCTGATAAACAAGAATAAGATGGATCTACACAGAAAAACAGATCTGATAAACAAGAATAAGATAGTTCTCCAATTCAGATTTATACCCATGTGAAGATCATAATTAAATTTCATATCTAAAAATAATTGTACTCACAAATCGTGATTTAAGAAAGAGAAGAATGATTCTAAGATCTGATTTTTGGAGTTGATTAGCTTTCCGTTGATGTAGGCATTGATTTGTTATCTTTATCTTCTCGCTTGAATTGATTGATTAGGGTAGAGGCTTGGTCATTTTTGGTTTTAGGAGCATGGAGGCACCATTCCTCTTTGTTAATGAATTAGGGTTGGGTCTTGCTATGTATTTATAGGTGCAGAGAGTGTTTTAGAGTCCTTAGATGAACTAGAAGACCATTAGAACCACCCAACTCAAATACACATCATCCAGCCACTCAGAAGAAGACACGTCATCACAGAACACTCTAGAATTCCGTGCTGGATCAGTATGGGCGCACTTGGCAGGTGCACCAGTGCATTTTTGTACTGGCGCACTTGTGAAGTGCGTCGGTGCATTCCGGTCAACTTCCGGTTTTTCTGCCTAACTTCGTTCGTCCATATCTTCTTCATACGGTATCCGTTTTACGCAAATTCGGACTCTATCTCAAGCAGAATTCCGAGAGGAACGCAATGGCAAAACCCATTTCACCTAAGTCTTCTTTTAATAATTAATTATTCTTTAATTATCTCTTATCTCCCATTTTAAAATTACGGGGTGTTACATTTCCTTTGCCAAATCTAAAATCCGGGCACATCCAAACTCATAATCTGCCCATGTCGATCACACAAAACTCCTTCCCGATCCATCTTTATTTTCTTTGCCCGATCACAATCCTGGTACTTCAAAAATGCTGATCAACACATCTGATCACCACAAAATCCACTGCCTGATCCCAACTCTTCTTCTCCATTTTACTATTTGCCATTGCTCCTCCTTCGAGTGCACGCTGTACATGTGTACATCTCCTCCTCTCGACATAACCTCACACTGGTCATCGCCACATACCAGGCGCCGTCTCCCAACCCCGTTGCCCACGCTAGGAATCCCTGTGACCAACTCCACTGAAAACTGTGCGTTCGACCAAAACTTCATCCAAAACCATGTCCCTGTCCTTCTGTCGCACCACCACCATCCTGCACCAGTCACCACTAGCCTTCGATCCAAGATTGACAGCACTTCCCTCCTTCTTTCCCCTCAAGTGCGGCACCCTGCATCGCTGTGACGTCGGTGCAGTTCCAGATCAAACTAAGGCCATCCAAAAACAGCCGTGCCCCTAAATTTGATTCATTCTTTAAAATCTTCTTATGGAAAAATTATATAACATTTTTTCCCATGCTTCCCCCTTCCTGCAGCACTTCTCGTACCAACCCCGAGATCTCTAACCCGTGGCTCCGCCGGCCATTGACAAAAACCCAAATTCCGGCGAACACCCCTTTTCTCTTTAACCCCAAGATTAGAATTCCAGATCTTAACACTGAAATTCACGATTTTTTATTACAACCACAACTGTGTACCTGAATCACACTATAGTAGTGTTTGAAAATTTTGATTTTTCTTATCTCCTTGTTGTTATTTAATTAGTTCTGAGGATATAGGTTATTACGTGGTTGAAATAAATTTTAGAGTAAACTATAGCCTTAAATAAACAACTCCCTTGTTGATATCAAGTTCTAAAATTAATTAGAATAAAAGTTAAAGATTTCTAAACTAATAGGAGAGGAAATGGTTTTTTTTAATTTGGTTTAAACATACTGACGTATTATATACTGAAGTAATTGTAATTTAATTGATATAACAAATCAACAACGTAAATATAGATGCATATACTTGCTCTCTAACAGCCTAATATTTTAGAATTGGTTCAAATAGGATTTATGCATAATGTTTAGTCAAAATGATGTACACTGTCTATTTTCTTTTAAGAATTTTGCGCACTGTTTTTTTTTTGTTTCCTTTATTTCCAGGCTTTAAGTTTTATGTTGACCTGAAGATGTAATTAATTTAACACATTCAGTAACATCAGTGCCTATACATTGCATAACAATCAACAAAAGGAGGAAGTATTTACTTACAACTGGTTCACAGGTCATGGTTTTTTTTTTTGCCTTTCCAGGTTTTGTTTGCATTATATCGATATGTGATAAACATATCAATCACAAGTAGAGATGTACATATGTATGACATCATAAAAATGTAAAATTTAGGGATTATTAAACAACATTTGAAGGTATTGAAGTTCACTCACGTAAATTTCTTACTTTTTTCATCCTTTTTTTCCAGTTTTAACAAGCTGAACAAATTAACTATACACATATCCAACAATCTATATGCATATATTATATTTATATATATATATATATATATGTGTGTGTGTGTGTGTGTGTGTGTGTTTGTGTGTGTGTGTCTACTTATCAGTGGTGGTTCTAAAAAAATAAAAAGAGTTTACTCACATAAATTTTGCTTCCTGCCTTTCCTTAGTCTCAGGTTTTCCCAAATGATTCTCTGCCATTTCATGCTCCGGTTTTGTTTCAGATTTTAGTGCATAAGTGTGGGAGGATACTAGTGTATTTATAGGTGAAAATGTAAAATATTTCCTAGCTTCTAGCTTTTGATGTAGATGTTATAGCTTCATATAGGCAGTCTTTTTGATGGAAGGAATGTGCTACAGGGTGGTAATCTGGTTTACCTACACATGCACAGCTTGTGCACAAATTACATGTGCATATGCACATATGTAGAGTGAAAATGATCAGCTAAATATAGGATTGTAGGGTATAGGCTATCTTAGTGTTGATTTGAAAGGATGTTGTGATGGTGTACTTCCACATGTGCATGGCTAGTTAACAAGTGCAGCATATACAGGTGTGGTGTACCAACCATGTGCAATGAATGAATAAATAAATGGGCATTAATTGATTTAGCATGGAGAATGAAACATCTGCCAATGGGAATAACATAGCTGCTGCTATGTTTGACAAGAAATGAACCCCTATTCCTATGATTTGAAAAGAAATTAGCTAGTGTTTGTAGTTGTGCATATTTTCGATTGAAAATGAGTTGTGTAAAGGCTTTAATAGGGTAGAGCAGAGGTTGATTTGAAGCTATATGCACATGTGCAAGGCGCTAATACATGGTAGGAAAGAGTACATGCAACATGTTTTTGTACAGGCTATGCGCAAATGGTTTTAAAAATGAAATCTTAGCTTCTAATCAAACCTATTTATTTAATGCAATGTCTTCTTATAATCACATTTGTGAAGTAATTGAATATTTTCAGTATTCTATAATTTTTACAAGAGTTACAAACAAGTTGCTAAAAAAACATGAACCAAAGTGTCGACAATACTTGCTTGTTTTTATATATAATACTTAAACAAATTTAAAACAAACTTTCAAGATAAATGAAAATTCAAAATGTCATTCACTTGTATATTTATATACAAACACCCCGGAGTACAACAAGTTAAACATATATACATAAGATTTTAAAATAAATGATTATACCTAAATTTATTTATAATATTTCAAATCATTACTATTAAATTAAATTAAATTATAGATAAATCTATAAATTGTAATCGAACAAAATTAGTCGAAAATCCGGGGCATTACGGGAAGATGTTACTATATAGGGGATTTAAAAGGCTTTACCGTTATTCCATTTATAGTTTTGATTGGATACAGAAATTTATATCGATTATATATTGATCTGTTTTTCGTGAAGATGCCATAGTTGATGGAAGTTGATTTGGGTTTATTGTGAACTGTGTTTTAAATGACATTAGTTCTTTAACCCAGTTAAAGATGGAATTTATTTCCTAAATTTGAATAACCATTACATAATGATTTTTGGAGATTAAAACTAAGAGGAGTTTTAATGAATCTTTAGATAGATTGAAAAGTTAATGTGGTGATTAAATTTGCCTAATAGGAGTATCACCAGTTTTACTCCAGGCGATAGTTAAATCTTTAATTAGATTAGAAATGAGAAATGGTAATTAAATTTACCGATAAAACAATGGGAGTTAGATATGGAGTGCTACTAGTTTTGCTCCATGGGATGTATAGGTTGCGATTGAAAATATAAAATAAATGATTACTTCGGTATGGCTCGATAATCCCGACTAGTTTGATAAACCTTAATTTGGTTTAAATTGTGAAAAGAATATTTGAATAAAATAATATTCTGAATTGGAATGAGGCATATGATGTGTTTTTATAGCACTTGATTATAAAATACGCGAGTTATTAGAAAAGACCCGGTTCGACCCATTCTGAATAATTGATACGACGATTAAAAGTCAACAATGAAGATGATGGTTGAAGGCCAGAGATCTTCACATCGTTTGGATGATTACTGATGTGTTGATTGGGATGTACACCCAAGGCAAGGTAATAAGTGGTAATCGTCCAAACGTACTTGGTAATCGATTGGGTATACGAGGGCCTCTCTCCTGCATTGGACATATGGGACGAGGAATAAGGTCCGTCTGGTTTCGTTCAGATCCAGAACAGACTTGCAAATGGATAATGTGTCTGACATTGTATTCCTTTATACTATATTCACTGATCTCTGCTAAATATATATCTGTTTGGTGGCGGAGAATTCATTTTCTTGCTTAACACCCTTCTCTGAGATGTGTGAGCTTAGTCGTTATATATTGGTGGAAATCAGTGGTACGATATTGAATGATAGTATGCATGCTGAGATGCAAATGATCAAGGCTATTGTTGAAAAGCACAGTCTTGTGGTTGATGATCAAACCACAACTTTAATTAGTAGAGATTTGTGTAGCGCTAATTCATGAGCTTCACACAAAGGTATGAACCAAAAACGGGGTAATGACTGCATGGAAATGGACATATGTTAGTTCTAGCAATGAGTAATGTAACGACCTCGCATTTTGACCGTCTCAAATCGGTATTTAAACCAACCTAAAACGCTCAAGATGTTAGATTGTTATTGGCTTACATGGTTTAAACAGAATTAATACAGAATCACAAAATACAATAATTTACAGCGGAATAACATTTCTCATAAATATCGGAGTTTTACAAATTTGTACAACAGAAGTTAAAAATAAAATATGTATAAATTAACTTCCTCGAAATAAATTTACCGTTTGTCGAGCCTAGCATGCGCGGGCGTCTCCACGTTTCACGTCCTTTCCAGTTTGTGAGCCGATGTCTATAACCAAGAACACTTAGGTCTGACCCGAGTGCCCCATGCACAATACACAAAACACCCGAGTCAAGATTAAACTTATTTCAAGTTAGCACACTTCGATAAACACATAATATAATTAATTTAATCCCAATAGGCTAATAAAATAATTCGAGTATCACAATGATCATGGTACTGCCGAGATATACATGAAAGAGGGACTGGTAAGGACAGGTTATGAAGCATGCCATAATCATTAAGCAAAGTACCCATATCGACAACTATTAAATTAGGGATGTGTGCAGCAAATGGACAAACCAACGAGTTATGAAACCAAAGGTCATCAGACAAGCGCTGGTTTACAGCATGCATGGTCAAAACACACCCAGAACGAAAAACAGGTTTCAATTAATATCATTGGGTCTATTTATACAAAAGGTGATGATAAGGCTTAGGGGCTGAAGCTCAATGCCGCAATTTTACAAACAGACAAGAAAATGTTTCTAACTTGAATCTTATTTATCCTTGCATATCAAATCTTAGGGCAGAAGGGGACAAATGGTGATTATATGTAATATATGCATTTGTGCTACAGGGAACGAACAAAGGCCTCAACACAAGAGTATATATATGGACCCAATTTGGCCGTAAGGCATTGGAATTTTCAAGCAACAGAAAAAACAAGATATATATATATATATCTTGCAGGTGCTTCAAATTTATATGACAACAATGGGTATATATGTGTATGACCACGACAGCTAGTGTATGTAAATAGTGCACGCGTGAACTAACAATACCAGGTACAGGAAGCACGACTCTTAGCAACATATGGATGGTACACAGGGCTTGAATAATAGAGTCAATAAATGTTCCAGTCTGTCCATAAGAGGCAGCCCATCATTTCAATTATGCATACACTTTCCCCAAATGATAACCCTTATCTAACTGATGTAGGTTCAAACAAGACAAAGTGGAACCTAGATGTGTTGGAATTGGTGATAGTAAGTACCCAAATAACTACAAGTGCATGTGACCTGAAACATTAAGAGATCCGTAAACGTGATGCTTAATGAAAAACCGTGGTATCCATGAACTAAAGAACTAGTGCCAGTAGCACTGGACCCCTATACTGAAATCACCCAAATTTTCTATTTCAACAAATTGTATGCCAGGCAACATGCATGAATGTTAAGTACTAAATTTCTATGGTAGCATAGTGCACAAACATTAGAATAATTACTAGTGTTCAATGCACGCAGCAAGTAGGATAATAAGAACAAAATATGCTTGAAATAAAGGCATAAGGGAACCCTTTAGTTAAATCCATACCGTCATGAACTGTAAACCAAACAGGAGTGGCCTAAGTAGCCGTTGAGCAGGAAGAAAGCAAAAGAACAACCCGCTAACTAATTGTACTTAGTGAACATCTACGTCGCAACTTGTAATAAGAGAAAACACAAGTTATATTTACATTTGTTGGCGTTATTGGCAACAGTTTGGCGACATACCACGAAAAGGACTAGTTGATTTATGGCAGGAGGTCAAACTCGATCTGAAGGATGGAGCGGACTTCACCGGCAGAGCATTGGTATTTGCACGAGCACCCGAAGTGCTAGCTGTCTTAGAAGCGATCTGCAGCCAATTTGAGGCCACCGACATAACAGACTTAGGTTGCGATATGTGGGAGGGTGGAGTTCGAGGAGGCAACGCGGTCGACCTGGGGCACCAGTCAGGCGTTATTGAGGTTCGCGGTGGCCTGATAGTCCTAGTGACTTGTGGATTTTGGCGAAAGCTACTGCAGTACGTAGCAGTTCTAGTCATCGTGGAGGACAGAGGCGAAGAGATGGCGAACGAGGTTCAGGCAGACAGGTCGGAGGTTTTTGGTAAGGAAATGATCGATTCTTGGAAGTGGATGGCTGCCATGATTTAATTTAGGAAAAGAAATTGATTTGGGTGGAAAACATAACATTTCTACTATAGGATAAAAGGGGAGAGAATTGAATTTGCGATGAACTGATGGAAAGGGGTACTGTGTTTTTATAACACAACGAAGGGGGCAGAGTCTGGAGGAAGAATAACACGTGGTATGAACAACAGAGCGACAAATACAAGTGGAGAAGGTTTCAGTAAAAAATTTCTAGGTGTTGTAGCCAATTATTTAGTAAGATATTTTTTAGATATTATAAGATTTTGACCAGTTTTTAAACGGTGGGCTAAACGGTAAGTGGTTTGAATGAGCGTTATTACTTAAAGAACGGTGCACAAAATTTTGAACGAACGGTACCAGTGATCGATATACGCTAAATTGGACAATGATGTTTACTGATTTAAACACGTTACAAGTTTTAACAGATATTAACTGTAAAATACACGAGTTTTATTTTCCACAATTATTTCTGTTCGTTTATTACATCAACCGTACATTTAACTATTATCATTTGAAATATATTTACATTTAACAGTTTATACAAGACAAATTAATCAACAGTTACATTTCAGAAATTCGACTTTATATTTAAAATCACATTTTAACTTCAAGTTCTCAAATTAAACAAAATTTTGTAACTGCCGTTTTATTTCGCAAATCAAATTCTTTAGTTAAATTTAAAATTAAAGTTTTTATTACATTATAATACAGATAATCTAGTCAAAATAGAATTTTATGTGAAGGAATTTAAGCAACAAAGAATATACTATATAAAAGCTAAACACAAAATTTAGTATCTTAGTAAATCCAAGTAAAATGATTAAATAAAATGATTTAGAAAACATATTTAAGGTAAGGCAGTAAAATTTAATTCAAATAAAATAAATACTTCTAGTATAAAATAGATAAGGTGAAATAAATAAAATAAGAGTATAGGCCAAAGAGAGTAAAATACCGTAACTATTAAAATAATTAATTAATTCCAAAAAGTAGGATATTATAAATACAAAGAGCTAGAATACAACGAAGAATAAAATATGCAAATAAAACCATAGACAAATTATTTATATTCAAATTTTAATTTAGACAACCACTTACATTAAAATTGAATGGAAAGAATACAAGGTTACAAGCACAAATTTGTTAATAATGTCAATTGTTTTATAAATTTACAAAACGATAAATCGGAGGTAAACTCAAATTACGTTCAAATAGGTAAATTTGAAATTTTATGTAAAATACAAATATTTACTTCAATGTTAAAGCTTAATTCAAAATTAAGTATTTTAATAAATTTAAATTATCTAACAAATGTTAATAACACTTCTTTAACATATATATATAAATTAAATTTACGAAAGGAATTTTCCTTATACGTTCAAAACAAAACTTAAAGGTCCAAATTATTCATTACAATATGAATATATTCGACTATGTTCGAAATAAATAAAATTTCAAATCATATATCAAAGCCCAACTATAAATATTCAAATGTTGAAAATTCTAGGTCGTTACAGCCTCCCCCACTTAAAACTTTTCGTCCTCAAAAAGGGGTGTTGTAAAAACTATACTTAAGTAAAACAAATTTTACTTAAACCAAAAATAAATAAAAGTGTTCAAATTAGAATACTTATAATTTCTAACAAGCTTGTAAACTTATCAAAAAGGTTCTTAACGGATTAAGTACCAAATTTATCATACAACTAAATTGGTAAAACTGTTTATATCAAAATTATTATATAAACAAAACTTAAATCATTATATAGAAATTTGCTATATAATGTGAAAGGAAGTTGGGTTCAAAGTATATAACAACTTTGGTAAAAGTAGTTTAAAACGATAAAGTTATTTTGAAATAAAAATTAGGTTTAATAAAATTCAAAGAATTTAATATGAGATAGCCTTAAGAGTTACAAACCAATGATTGAATATAAGCAGTAAAGCTTTTTAGAAAATAGATAATTAGCTAAAATAGAAAAATAATGTAAGTGAAAGAATTTGAAATGGATAAATTATTGGTACCAACTCAAATATAATAGTTTAGTTAAGTAAAATGAATAAACTAGGTAAGTTAAATTAAAATACTATATAAATTTGAAATCATAAACTTCAAAACATTAGAAAGCTTCAAAATGATTTCTCCGAACTTAGAATCTCATTTTATTTCAAACCATTGAAGTACTATATATTTCTTTTATATAGAATCATACTTCACTTCGGGGTTTTAAAAACAAAATCGCTTTCAAAACTTCAAACATATATGATAACTCGAAGCCTAACAAGTTCATCGTCGTCCTTGCAAACTTTAGACATGCGTTGATCAGGCACGTGAGTAAAATATACGAGTACTAAATATACTTGTTTCAACTTCTCGTTAAAAATTCGGTTTCATTTCCTCAAGTCTCCCATGACAAGGCCTAAAGGCAGCTTATCGTACGCAATAATATTGATAATTAAGGTCGCTTCGGACACTTAAAGCAAACCATCATCGAGGGTTCTCAACAGAAGTGTACATCATGGTTTTCGTCCAGGCTCGGACCCCCAAGTACAAAATCGCGGAGCACATATATTATGATGACCCCAAAACCCCGTACGACGGTGGCAAGGATAATCTTTCGAATATAACACATAAACAGATAATAGCAGAACAGAATTGAATAAATAAACCTGATAATGTACAAATAATACACTGGATAAACATAATCATCAGAGTTTCATAGTATACAGGATCATACTTAGTACAAATATAGTTCAGCTATACATAAATGTCTACAGCGGAAAACAAACATAATATGTACAATAGGAGCTGAACAGCATAAAAAGAGATAAGTGATAGAATCCATCTTCAGCTCCAGCTATCCAGAAAGAGCCTGCTAAAACTTGAATACAAGGCTGCCCGTGTAGAAAAAGGGGCACCCGAGTTTGCAAGTGAAACAAACTACAAGTCAGTCATGGGACTGGTATGAGAAATCTACTTAACACATTTAATAATATGGCTAATCACAGGACCACGTCACTTTCGCAGAACGGGTTTACTCCATTGGATTGTGAGTGCCTTAAAACAAGTAAATCTTTTAAACATCGCAATGCTTTTTATAAAAATGAAGCCATTATAAGACTCAGTTCCCATCACACAATGCAACGCAAACCGGAGGATAGAGTTTTACCTTATAATGGCCAAAATATGCTTGATACGAATAAAACAAATGCATTTGATATTATTACCAGTGTTTATATGTTTCAAAAACAATTTCAAATCATAAGTATCAATCATAGACAACACTAATGCCCTATACCACTATGTCGCCATATATAGGTATACAATCAAAACCGCAAAGTCATGTATTTGGAAATTGGATTTCCATCATGAACCGATGCAAGGGATCGTCCTCACCGAATTCAAGAGGCTCTAGCCCAAGTCTCAGGATCCAGACTCAGGTGGGCCCTTGGAGCAACAGGGCCGGTCCACCGATGTGGATAAAATGCCTGAACACTGCGTTACCCTGCCCTTTGGGGCGTCAAAGAGCCAAATGACTCCATCGGCTCCACATAGTCATCGATATATCTGAGGCGCCTCGCAACAGCAACAACCACACAGGTGAAAATAATATATATGTTAACTAGTTTAAGCACTGACACCACCTCTAGCTAGAAAGAAACGCATGTCCTCCTTGAGGTCCTCTCCCGTTTCTGGCTCATACCGGGGTGTGAGGCTCGCGAATTCACGTTATACACAAAGCTATGCCACACAGGCCGTGCTTTGATCATCAACCACAAGACTTTGCTTTTCAACTGAAGCCTGGATCATTTGCCATTCAGGTGTGCCACACAGGCAGTTCACTCCATGCGACTAATTTCTATCGATATATAACCTCTGAGCTCGTACGTCTCAGAGAAGGGCATTAAGCAAGAGAATAAATACTCCACCGCCAAGCAGATATATATTTAGTAGAGATCAATCAGCACAGAACAAAACACAATGTCAGACACACAGTCCATTTACATATTCATTCTGGGTCTGAACAAAACCGGAGGCACTGTATACCTCGCATACACATCGATCTCCACGTACGACTGGACGATCACCACTTATTATCTATATTTCGGGATGCCTCCCAATCAAGACATCAGTTATCATCCCACCGAGGTGAAGATCTCTGGTCTTCAACCACCATCCTCATCATCGACTTCTTATCGCCGATCACTTATTTGAAATGAGATTTAACTTGGCCTTTTCAAATAATTCACGTATATTTATAATTTAAATCAATTCATTTCAATGGTTAAATTATTCGACAACAATTCTCGCCAAACACATTCAACCATCAAATATCCACCAAACCGGGTAAATTCGATTTATTTCCATTCCATATCGTTTATAATATTTTATAACGATTTATCGCTATTTTTATTCATTTAAAAATAGCCAATTCATTCAAACGATGCTTCGGGCCATAACGCGGTTGTGGCGCTATTTTTCTTTAGATTTGATTTACACATATCTGAAAATCTAACCATTGGATCTTCACAAATTTTATATCATTAGAATGATCTTTTCAAAACGAATCCAACGGTTTCAGTTTTGGGAAAATCCGACGGTCGGATCTCCCGGTACACTCGTTTGAAGTTTCGATTTAAAAATACGAACTGCAGCGTCGTTATTCGATTTATTTTAATTATATTTATATATATAAATATAATTGATTCTGGCGCTGTTTTTCTTCAGATTTGAATTAAACATTCCAGACAATCCAACCGTTAGATTTTCACAAAGTGGGTGTCGTTGGAATGATATTTCCAAAGCGAACCTAACGGTTTCGGTTTCAGGAAAATTCGATGGTCGGATCTCCCACACTAATCGTTTGAAATCACGGTTTCAAAACACGAACTGCAGCTTTGTTATTCGATATATTTTAATTATATATATATATAATCGATTCTTCGACTTCAAAACCATTTTCACTTCATATATTTGATAAAAACGATATTTTTATCCAATAGATATTTCAACACATGAATTTTGTTTACTTTATTTCCACACAGGAATTTCTATTCAACACATGAATTTTGTTTTAACATTCAACACATGAATAATTTCTATAGTTTATATATATAATAAAAATGTGATTTTTATTGCAAAACAATTTATTTCAAGACACGGTTATTTTATATAATTTATATATAAGGTAAAAATGTTATTTTTATTGCAAAACAATTTATTTCAAAACACGATTATTTTATATAGTTTATATATAAGGTAAAAATGTTATTTTTATTGCAAAACAATTTATTTCAAAACATGATTATTTTATATAGTTTATATATATGATAAAAATGTTAATTTTATCTTTCAAAGAATTTATTCAATACACAAACTCCATTCAACACATGAATTTATTTCAACACATGAATTTTGTTTCAACATTCAACACATGGATTTAATTTCAACATTCAACACATGAATATAAAGTAAACACAGAAATATTTTAGAATTCGGCATCATAACAGCAGGCTAGTTAAAACCGGGACCGTCCCTAGTATGGCTCCTCGCTCTACCTTAAAGCCTCGTAGCTTTTGACAATGGGGATTTTCAATATCTAGTTCATACGCAGAGGAATTTTCCCATATACTAGTCCTATTGGAATTTCAACCACAATCAATCATTTCAAATCAACCATTCGTGATATTCACCAAATTTTCACATCAACCAATAATCCAAACAATATCATAACCAATATATATCGTCCATGGTCTGTGGACGAAGGGAGTATATATATATACGTATATAACACTATTTCGATTTCATTTCAATTTATTTCAACACATATATCATTTATACAACGCACATTTAACTTATACATCGAACATACAACTTATACAACGCTTATACATGAGGTGTACAACGCTTATATAACTCATACTTGGAATATATAATCTATACATCATCATTTCCATATTGTTTATAATTCATAAATATCACACTGGGTTCCACTCCACCAAAAATTGCAGAAGGCTAAAAAAATATCCGGTCTCTTCTAAAATGTAGAAGACGTCCGCACGAGTCCACTATCTCTTGTTTCACTGGATTTCGACCACATAGCAAAAAGATATGATTTTTACAAGTTTGTAACGGTTTTAAAGTGTTAAAACTGTTTTAAATAAATAAAGGTCGTACCTTTCAACTCACATTCAAAACTAGGTTTTAGATTTTCAACAAATCCGTGTAACGAGGCGAGGATCAGGCGATGTAGCGTTGAAGGGGGGTGGAGGGCGCACCCGCGCGCAGTGGAGGGACCCATTTCAGTGGTCCCTATCGTCGGCAGCGGGGGTTGAAAGGCTGCACCTTCCCGGAGGTGATTCTCCCTCCACGCTCCACAATAAAATCTCCAATCGGTATGGATTTAAAGCTCTCTTCGAGGGCTACAAATAACTCCAAAGGAGCAGGTGGTTTTGATTCACGGATTTAAAGAAAAAGAAGAGAGAAGGATCAAAGGTTTTATCGTCGTTCACGATGGAGCGTCGGGGAAAGAGAAAATAATGGGCCAATGATATTTTTCCTTTTATTTATATATTTTTAAAAATCCAAAAATTCCCTTTTTCACATACTAGCTCCAATCCAAACCCAACAACTGTCGTTCCTAGCTAAATACCCCTATTCCGAACACAACGGGATATGTTTCGTAGGCCCATTCGACTGTTTCAGTCAATTTCTCTTCAAATTAAAATATAAAACATTCAATATTTGTTTTGAACATACATTTCAATTTGCCGGGGCCACATATTGATTCTAAAAATTCCCAAAAAATAAATCTAGCCATGTTTTGACGATACGGTCCCAACAAAAATAGTATCGTCGAATTCTGAGATCATCTGAAAAATGACCCTTTTCTGGTCGATCTAGTTTAACAGAAATCGATCAAACACATTTTCCTCTGCCACGCTCACATACTAACTTCAAAAATTATGAAATTTAAAACCTAGCAATAATTTGACACCCTGGATCCAAAAAAGAGTGGTTTCGTCGAATTCTGAGGTCGTTTGCAAAATGGCTATTTTCCCGGGCTATATAAACTCCATAGCGACCTTTCTGAAAATTCATTTGGCCATAACTTTTGATTCCCGCTATGAAACTTCGATTTTTCAGATTTGTTAGAAAGATATTCACTAACAGATTTAAATATTTTTGGTTTCACTAAAATCCTTTTTGTTTTGCACCCGGTGCAGTCAGTCAAAGTTTGAATTGAAATTTTGAAACTACCGCGCCATTTCAAGCCTTGTTTATAATTAAAAATAATTATATTCATTTTTAAACATCGATTCAAACACACTCTTCGTCGTTATTATTTAAAATATTTACTTTAAATATTTAAAATCCACTAAACTAAGCAAATTAAAAATTTTAAATTGGCTCAGATTTTCCGGGTTGTTACATATATCTGTCGGTTATCATTCAGACTCGGATACCGTATATGCCTAGGTTGCTCTTCCCAAATACCATCATCGAGGGATCTCAAGCGAAGTGTGTCTTACGGATTTCGTCTAGATACAGACCTCCAAGTACAAAATCGTGGAGCACATATATCTCTCGGTTTTCATCCGGACTCGGATATCGTATATGCCTAGGTTGCTCACCCTAAATCACACACGTCCTTCTTTTAGTCACGGGTTACCTGAATCCACCAAAAATATCAAATCATTTCATATCCCGAAGTCATAAATTATTTTGCAACAATAATTCACGAATACTTCAATCATAGTATTATTATATTTCAAACATTTCAAATATCGGGATTCAAGTCGGCGAAATTTCTTAGTTCATAAATCAGTTTATAAACTATTCAACGTACCAAAAATAATTTGGAAAAACGGTTTCGAACAATTGAAAATACCATATAACTTATGTTTTCATATTTTGAAATCAATGATCTTATTCAGACTTTTCAAGTCTTTCAAATTCTTTAAATTAGCGACTTTAAGGATCATTATATATCAAGCTTTATGAAGATAAACTTCCATTTAATTCGAAATATTCTTTCCACAATTACATGTAAGTTGATATCTTCTAAGAGATTCATATTGCCATAAATTTCCTTTCAATTTTTTGAAATCAAATTTAATCGATACGGTTTTCTAGTCGTCTATGCAAATCAAGTTGGCTTTTTTAAATTTAAAGCTTAGGAAAATCGTTTACATTCTATAACAATCTTTCGTTAGATCAAATTTCCATTTTCAAATTGTTTCAAATCATTTTCGTGATTTCTAAATAAATTTCATATTCCTGTAATATAAAATTTTCAAAACTTCAATCATCGTCTTAGAAATCATTTACAAATTCGAAAAATCGATTTTGTTTTCCTTTTCAAACATTATTTCAATATCTTATTTCAAAATCCACTACACCACCATATAGGATTTATATTCATTCTCATTTCAAATATTACACCTTGTTTGAAAAGTTCACATTTCCTACCATCCGGAAAATCTTTCATTTTTAATTAAAATACCAACATGCTTCCGCTACGCACTCTGATTATGCGCATATTCAAAATAAGAATGGTAAAACACTCCAAAACGTTGATTTCACAAATTTTTGGAACCAAATTCTCAAAATTAACATGTCAAAATCCAATTTCCTTACATAAATTTGGATTCTATATTTCAACACTTTCAATTTTATGTTCATAGACTAAGGTTCCATTAACACAATCTCTTAGACAAATCAAAGTTTCTAGTATGAATTTCATCTTGGATCCGTCCGATACATTGCATAAAAGGGTATACATACATGGATCTAATCAAATTCCATGTGTTTAACATTGAAGTTCAACATCAAACGAATATCAAAAGGTATGATGGCTCAAATCAAATTGCTTGGCCGAATTCATAAGACAAACGGGTATGGAAGT
Organism: Allium sativum; assembly: GCA_030737875.1. Lineage (NCBI taxonomy): Eukaryota > Viridiplantae > Streptophyta > Magnoliopsida > Asparagales > Amaryllidaceae > Allium > Allium sativum. The sequence continues at coordinate 293,467,007 of CM060916.1, read as the reverse complement.
CATTACTCAAGAACAAATGGTACTAATTCTAATGATTAGCCTAGGCCAAGATAACAAAAGTTGCACGCACACAAGGATACGGACATCGGTAGTTTAATCATGGGATACTTGATTTTCTTTCTCTCGCATACTTTATACTTTAATTTTTTCTTTTCATCATAAGTTATTTCTAGTTAAGAAATTTTCATTCTTATAGTTTCAATTGTATTCTCCCCCACTTAGACATCTATTCTTACTTGATTAAATACTACTGTCACAATCTGAAAGGTGAGGCGATATTCTCAACATATTATAAGTACGATTTATAAAATAACTCGCATGCTTTTCAAAATTTAATTCATTAAGTGAGATTCTTTTCTAAAATATATCTTCTAGTTTATTGATAAATATTTCAACTTGCGCTTATTGCTTACTATCCCAGTTAAGTATGTGTTCAATTTAACTACTGTATTCAGTCCTTTTAACATTCCCAAATTTTAAATTTATTTTGTGCCGCTCGTTTGTTAAATATATAATATGGTCTCATCATTTTGAAATTCATTTGCAAAAATTGATTTATACCCTACAACCATAAAGATGTCACAAAACATTGTCTAGAAATTTCCGTCCCAATCTCAAAATCATTGTTGATTTCCAAACCGATTCGATTTCATTTTTGTCTAGATTGATTCAAATATCCCTTTTTATTTCATATTCACAAATCAACCTGTCAAAACTTCTAATTTGATTTTGATTTATATGCCGTGCGTGTCGCTTTTTTACTCGAGTTTCTATATTAAATTACTCAGACAAAATTTGCTTGAATCAACTGCATACCTACTAAAATAGTTTGAGAAAAATAGTATGATTAAAATAGCGCTAAGTTAGAATATCAAACTGAGTAAAATATAAGGTAAAAGCTTCGCCGATTATAAATCGGACAAAATGGTTAGATATAAGGTAACTTAGGTAAAATAATTTAAGTAAAAGAGTAGAATAAAATATATATTTTGGTATAACATAAGCAAATACAATAATTTACAAAGAAATTAATTTGAGTTTGAGAAAAATAAATAGGTTAAATAAGATCAAATGTACTAATTTAATCCAAATAGAAGGTTAAATATAAATACAAAAGAGTTTAAGAAAAATAAAGAATATAAAAGTTAAATAAACTAATTTAGTAAAATAATATGTTCAAATAAATTGATTTGATATAAATAATTTAGAAAAGTAGATAACTAAGCATACATACAAAATAAATAATTTTAGTAAAGTAGTTTAAGTAAAACAATAGTATTTAACTTGAAACAATTGGCGAAATAAGACTACTTTCAAACCAATAAAGATGGAATATATTATAAGTAATTTATTACCAAATTTAAATTCGATCCGAGTCAGATTCAATACCGATTCAGCTTACTTTTCAACCATCGTCCCTCAAACGAGTATCGTTGACTCTGCTTCGTTAAATTTCAAAATATTTTTCGAAAATCCGTACTCATCTTTGATTTTTCTCAAAAAAATCTCTTTCAAAAATGACTTGGAAGATTTCATACACTTGGAAAACACAATTCATATAGTTGCTTATTTTCTTTGAAAATTTCAAATAACTCGATAATGCTTTTTGAAAAAATTTTGCAAAAAGGTTTTTACGAAGTTATTATCTTTGAAAATAAATTCCTCCAAAACATTTTATTTTCGAATCTTCTTCAAAAATATTTTATTTTCGAAATCTTTTTCAATTTTTTTTTTCAAAATCCACTTATTCTAGTATCAAATCCACTCATTTTAAGGTATTTCTACCTTATCTCTAATGAGTTCTTAAACCGAATATACCAAGCTTTGTGTGAACCAAAGCTCTGATACCAACTATAACGACCTGACATTTTGACCGTCTCAAATCGGTATTTAATCCAACCTAAAACGCTCAAGACATCAGATTGTTATTGGCTTACACAGTTTAAACAGAATTAATACAGAATCACAGAGTACAATAATTTGCAGCAGAACAAAATTTCTCATAAATATCAGAGTTTTACAAATTTGTACTACGGAAGTTAAAAATAAAATATGTATATACAAACTTCTTCAAAATAAATTTACTGTTTGTCGCACGTGGGCGTCTCTCCACGTTTCACGTCCTTTCTAGTTTGTGAGCTGATATCTATAACCTGGAACACTTAGGCCTGACACGAATACCCCATGCAAAATACACAAAACACCCGAGTCAGGATTAAACTTATTTCAGCTTAGCACACTTCGATAAACACATAATATAATTAATTTAATCCCAGTAGGTTACTAAAATAGTTCGAGTATCACAATGATCAGTGTACTTCCGAGATATACATGAAAGAGGGACTGGTAAGAATAGATTATGAAGCATGCCATAGTCATTAAGCAACCCATATCGAAAACTATTAAATTAGGGACGTGTGCAGCATATGGCTAAACCAACGAGTTATAAAACCAAAGGTCAGCGGACAAGCGCGGGTTTACAGCATGTAGGGTCAAAACACACATGGAACGAAAAACAGGTTTCAATTAATATCATTGGGTCTGTTTATACAAAAGGTGATGATAAGGCTTTAGGAGCTAAAGCTCAATGCAGCAATTTTACAAACAGACAAGAAAATGTTTCTAACTTGAATCTTATTTATCCATGCATAACAACTCTTAGAGCAGAAGGGGACAAATGGTGATTATATGTAATATATGCATTTGTGCTACAGGGAGCGAACAAAGGCCTCGACACAAGAGTATATATATGGACCCAGTTTGGCCGTAAGGCATTGGAATTTTCAAGCTACAGAAAAAACAAGATATATGTATATACTGCAGGTGCTTCAAATTTATATGACAACAATGGGTATATATGTGTATGACCACGACATCTAGTGTATGTAAATAGTACAAGCGTGAACTAACAATACAGGGTACAGGAGGCATGACTCTTAGCAACATATGGATGGTACACAGGGCTTGAATAATTGAGTCAATAAATGTTTCAGTTTGTCCATAAGAGGCATCCCATCATTTCAATTATGCACACACTTTCCCAAAATGAAAACCCTTATCTAACTAATGCAAGTTCAAACAAGACAAAGTGGAACCTAGATGTGTTGGAATTGGTGGCAGTAAGTACCTAAATAACTGCAAGTGCATGTGACCTGAAACATTAAGAGATCCGTAAAGGCGGTGCTTAATGAAGAAACCGTGGTATCCATGAACTAAAGAACTAGCGCCAATAGAGCTGGACCCCTATACTGAAATCACCCGAATTTTATATTTCAACAAACTGTAGGCCATGCAACATGCATGAATGTTAAGCACTGAATTTCTATGGTAGCACAGTGCACATACATTAGAATAATTATTGGTGTTCGATGCATGCAGCAAGTAGAACAATAAGAACAAAATATGCTTGAAATAAAGGAGCAAGGGAACCCTTTAGTTAAACCCATGCTGTCATGAACTGTAAACCAAACAGGAGTAGCCTAAGTAGCCTAACTATGGGCAGCAAGTAGCCGATGAGCAGAAAGAAAGCAAAAGAACAACCCGCTAACTAATTATATTTAGTGAACATCGACGTCGCAACTTGTAATAAGAGAAATCACAAGTTATATCTACATTTGTTGGCGTCGTTGGCAACAATTTGGTGACAGACCACGAAAAGGACTAGTTGATTTATGGAAGGAGATCAAACTCGAAATGAAGGATGGAGCGGACTTCATTGGCAGAGCATTGGTATTTGCACGAGCACCTGAAGTGCTTGCTGTCTTGGAAGCGATCTGCAGCCAATTTGAGGCCACCGACATAACAGACTCAGGTTGCGATATGCGGAAGGATGGAGTTCAAGGAGGCAACGCGGTCAGCCTGGGGCGTCCGTCAGGCGTTATTGAGGTTCGCGGTGGCCTGATGGTCCTCGTGACTTGTGGATTTTGGTGAAAGCTACTGGTGTATGTAGCGGTTCCAATCATCGAGGAGGACGGAAGTGGAGAGATGGCGAACGAGGTTCAGGCGGACAGGTCGGAGGCTTTTTAATAAGGAAGTGATCGATTCTTGGAAGAGGAATTTGGCTGCCATGATTTAATCTAGGAAAAGAAATTGATTTGGGTGGAAAACAGAACATTTCTACTATAGGATAAAAGAGGAAAGAATTCAATTTGCGATGAACGAATGGAAAGGGGTACTGTGTTTTTATAACGCAACGAAGGGGATAGAGTTTGGAAGAAGAATAACACGTGGTATGAACAACAGAGCGGCAAATACAAGTGGAGAAAGTTTTCAGTATAAAATTTCTAGGTGTTGCAACCAAATATTTAGTACGATTTTTTTTTATAGATATTATAAGATATTGACCAGTTTTTAAACGACGGGCTAAACGGTAAGTGGTTTGAATGAGCGTTATTACGTAAAGAACGGTGCATAAAAGTGAATGAATGGTACCATTGATCGGTATACGTTAAATTAGACAATGGTGTTTACTGATTTAAACACGTTACAAGTTTTAACAGATATTAACCGTAAAATACACGAGTTCTTTTTTCCACAATTTATTTCTGTTCGTTTATTACATTAACCGTACATTTAACTATTACCGTTTGAAATATATTTACATTTAACAGTTTATACAAGACAAATTAATTAACGGTTACAATTTAGAAATTCGAATTTATATTTAAAACCACATTTTAACTTCAAGTTATCAAATTAAACTAAATTTTGTAACCACCATTTTATTTCGCAAATCAAGTTCTTTAGTTAAATTTAAAATTTAAAGTTTTTATTACATTACAATACAGATAATCTAGTCAAAATAGAATTTTATACAAAGGAATTTAAGCAACAAAGAATATACTACATAAAAGTTAAACACAAAATTTAGTATCGTATAAATCCAAGTAATGATTAAATAAAATGATTTAGAAAACATATTTAAGGTAAGGCAGTAAAATTTAATTTGAATAAAATAAATACTTCTAGTATAAAATAGATAAGGCTAAATAAATAAAATAAGAGTATAAGCCAAAGAGAGTAGAATACCGTAACTATTAAAATAATTAATTAAATCCAAAAAGCAGGATATTATAAATACAAAGAGCTAGAATACAACGAAGAACAAAATATGCAAACAAAACCGTAGACAGATTATTTATATTCAGATTTTAATCTAAACAACCACTTACATTAAAATTGAATGGAAAGAATACAAGGTTACAAGCACAAATTTGTTAATAATGTCAATTGTTTTATAAATTTACAAAATGATAAATCGAAGGTAAACTCAAATTACGTTCAAATAGATAAATTACAAATTTTATGTAAAATATAAATATTTACTTCAACATTAAAGCTTAATTCAAAATTAAGTATTTTAATAAATTTATATTATATAACAAATGCTAATAACACTTCTTTAACACATATATAGATATATATATATATATATATAAATTAAATTTACAAAATGTAGCGACCCAGCAGATTTTCGACCCCGAAAATCGACATAAAATCACCATTTCGACTAACAAGCATCAAAAACACTGGATTGCCATGAGAAAGAAATTAGTGGGTGAGAATAGAAAGAAAGAAGTATTAGAATAGAAGAAAGAAGAAGAAACACCACATCAGAACTCACAGCGGACAGATAAAATATAATATCAATTACCTTTTTCAAAAGAACTGTATATACATACCAATTATCAGAGTACAACACACATCAGACACAATGGAACAATACTTTATATACTAGCGGTGAAGCCTCCTGCTTCCAGCACCTGAACTCCAAGCAAACCTAACCTGGAAATACACTCGGTCTGACCCGAGCACATTTGATTTAAAACAAAATACACCGGGTCAGTCTGGAATACTATCAGTGATAAATTCACAGAAGCACACACTTGTTTAATTTTGGAAATTCCTTTATGAAATCAAAGGATAATAGTAAGACCAACCCACACATAAACACGGGCGGTTTTTACCTTACTATAACCCAAAACATTTCAGAAATCATAGCTTATTATGATATTATCATAATGTCTAAATACAAGTAATTAACAATCTAGAGGAATGCTTGCATCTCACGCTTCCCATATATAGTACATAATCGAAAACCACGAGCGCTTATTGGATATTGGATTTCCAACTTGACAAGGTATGGGACCACCTTCCGAACATGTATCTCTAGAGGCGAATACATTGGGTTCAACAAGAACGTCTTGCAACCCGGCCCTCACATGACCGACCACTCATTTCGCTTGAGTGTATCGAATGTATATCACCGACGGTTGGGATCAGCAACCGCCTGCCCGAAAAGGGACAGCATCGAATAATGATTAAAGAAGCAAATGGAATTTCTCTAGATAGGTGATCATACACCCTAATGGGAGCGACCCACATAACCATGTTGCATGCCCGATTTTGGTCATTTCCCAGTTGATGAGGCTTGAGGCTACAATACATCTGGTCATCATTCACTTTGAATGCCACATCGTCAGATCCTCTAGATATCACTAATTGACATCCACAAAAATACTCCAGTTGATAAGCTAAGAGAATGTGCACTTCCCCGCCACCAACCTGGTAAGTTTGAAAATATCAACGTACGTGACTCCTTTGGAAATACTCTGTCAGACACTCGTCCATACAAGTCATCTAGGAACAGGATGAACCGAAGGTACTGCATCTCATATAGGAATCACCCCAAGGATTAGTAGCGAGAAGTCATTACAACCCGTGGATTCCAACCACGACAGAACCACAACTTGTCTCTGGGAGCTAACCAAAGATCATTAGCGGTCCTTCCACTTATGAAGATCCACGGTCTTCAATGCTCCATCGTGATCATCTTCAAATATCTTCACGTATTTGTTGGTTGGAATGGTTTTCGAATATAAATTCGATCCCAGTTTTTCCATACCAACAACCGTATTGGTCTGGTTTGATAGTCAGTGTTTTAACTATCAAGTATCAATAGTGTGAATAAACTGAGTTTGCCGATTCAGTACTTGGCTTAGGTTGGCCCTTTACAATATATTTAAAATGGTTAATTAACCTTAAATTTTTTCAATATAATTAAACCTTATATTTATTCTCAATTATAATCAAAAACCATTTTAAATACTTTCGAGCATATATATATGTACAAACCCAGCTTCCCATTCCCTTTTGAAAGTATCGATATATTTCTTTAAAACCTTTTCCCTTTTTCTTATAATCGAGCAACTCACGATATTCATATACATATATACTTAATGATATAAACCAAATTTCCTATGATTACCTCTGACTGATTTACTTTGATCGATTAACTCTAACTTGACTCTCTCGACTTAACTATATTCGCTTGACTCTAGATCGCAGCGAGCACAATGGTTACGCCTGATTCCCTCAGGAAACATCCAAACGCCGTAGGCTATCTACAGCCCTGCGAATTACGCTAGCAGTCGTATGCAATGGCAACTTTTCCTGAATAACTATATTTGACTAACTCTACCTCAAATACGATATTCGATCAACTCTAATTATATAAACAAATATTCAATATGATTTGAATCAATATTCTTATTTCTTTTGAAACTAATATTACGATATTATTTATTTCCCAAAAACCTTGCATTAGAGTTCGATATTCCTCATATAAGATAAACCAATTTCAACGTTTTTCACACGTTTCAAACCAATACCTTCCTCGATAATAAAGAAGTCGTTCAAGTTGGGGTATTCTATTTACCTCTCAGACCTTGATCGGCAACGTTCTTATCTCAGAATAATACCAGTCCGTCACTTAACCATAAAAACTCATTTTCCCCTTTTAATTTCAAATCTGGTTCTAAAAACCTTTCTTACTTTTGAAATCTTCCTTAAGCATTTCATTTCGATTGGATTCTCGTTACTTAATCAAGTGAAACCTTATTTACATCTCTATATTTACTTTCCAATCCAATCTACACATCTCGTTTTGAAACCTAGATTACAAATCCCTTTATAAAGCTCTTAACGCCCTTTTTCGATCAAGTCATTTGACATTTAAACATTTCCTCCTTGAATTCCAACTTAAAACCATCGCTTTAATCATTATTAATTAAAATAATAATTAACTTTAATATTTACTACATTAGAGATGGTTAACTTCGATATTAATCAAAAACAGGATTTTTATCGTCTTGAAAGCTTAATAAATAATAACCAATGTTATTAACACTAACCCCTTCAGTAATCCCTTTATTTTATAGTTAATCGATGATTAACTAATTTCTTTTCACTATTCGTTAACCTAACGAATATTTCAGAAAACTTAAATCAATTTACTTTTCATTTATCCATTTCACTCAAAGTGGTTGGTTTTATCGACCGTACACATCAGTTAGCAGTTAACTGATTTCATTTGCCATTCCCCTTTTAAATTAATTAAATAACTTAATTAATTTAAAAATACCATTTAATTGGTTTAAGAACCAATATTTTATTTTGTAACCCGTAGGTAATTTCTTTTGGATTTCTACTTTTAGAACATGTTTACATCATAAGATTTCTCCACATAAATCGCTTAAATAATTCTTTTATAACTTGATTAAAATATTTATTTATAAATTTCTTATTTAATTTCTTAAATAAAATAACTGAAAACCTCAACTTAGTTATAAAATAATTTATAACTTTAAAACTACGTCGATTCACCGAACGGTAACATTGGCGTCTAAAACACACGTTTTAGGCAATTCACTGCCAATTACCAAATCAACACTGTCGGTTGATTTTAAACACAACACGGGGGAATATCTGTTCAACCATTCATTTAAAGAAGTTTTGCGACCATATGGGGTTCAATCAGTTCATATATCAACGATATGAAACAAACAAACAACATATATAATATTTGAGGAATCCAGTCGGATCCCTCCAACCTGTCCTTCCCTGCATCACAGCTCGTTATACATTTCATAAAAATATATGAAATAAATTCAATCATCTATAGATAACAACAACCAATAATCATTCAATAGCAACCAGTCAACCAATTTATATTTTTAAAGGTAAATTATATTTTAATATGAATTTGCCACATCCCAGAATTTCAGAAGGTGTGAGAATTAACTCACCAGGTTATTTTGTCGACGGTTGATGCGTTTGTTGCTTTTAATTTGGGACGACCGTTCAAAAATTTGCTGAATTTTCAACAGCGTCGGATTGACTCCTAGTCAGTGCCATCGGATAGGTCTCGTCCCTGCGATCCCAACGGATCCAGTTTCGTCAGATTTATGTGGAAGATATGATCGTTTTAAGTTTGAACCAATTATACGATAATTAATAAATTAATTAATTTAAAATTTAAAACTTAATCACCTTAATTTCCTGGCCATGTCAACCTCGTACAAAACAAAATACGCGTTTCTCTTCTCCCGTCGTCTTTGAACCCGACTCACGATTAACCTATCATCACCGAACTTCGAGGCCCTCCAACATCGACGCCAGGCCACCTGGGACCACCTCCGGCTGACCATCCATCTCGCCGGACCCAGGCGCTTCACCGCCCCCAACCTGACCCCACGCCGACCCGCCGCCTGCCCAGAATCCGACTACGAACGAAAAAGGAACAACGGCCAATTCCTCCGACTTCACGCCACCGTGGACAACGCCACCGCCACCAGACTGACCGTCGTGCACCCCCGCTTCACCCCCCTTAGACCATCGACAGCCTCGACAAGCCACGGCGCCGGAAATGGGCAAAATCCGTCCGCCACTTCAAAAACTAAACCCAAAAATGGCCACCATGTTCATCTCCTGATTTCTCCCTCCACAGACCATCGCATGACCTGAGACCGGTGCCAAATCGAAGGTCTATCTCCCCTCTTCGAAAGCCCTAAGGTCTCGTCCTTCCAAATCGAACCATCCTCTCAAATTTTGGCCTAAAACGAAAAATATCCTTCGCTGTTCATCGCGAATTCTGGCCACCACAGTCGCCCGTTCCACCCTGGATTTTTACAGTAGGTAGATCTCGTCCCGATCTACCACTTTGCTTCAGGTCCCTCTAGTAAAATCATCACGGATTGGAAGATATAAATTGTTTTCTAAAACTGGACCTTTTTGCAAGTTTACATGATAAGAATGAGTTGTGGGCTGGATTTTCTGGTTTTAGGGGGTATAAATAGTTGGGTTTGTTATATTTTAAGTTGATTTGACGACCGATGTGGACTAACGATTTTTATGTCGTACCTATCGCTATTTCGAACCTCGTTTATTCGCTGCTGTGCTTACATACGATCCCCGTTCTAGACGCAAATGGACGGCATAGTATAATTTGACGATACGGTCCTAACAAAACTTGTTTCGTCGAATTCCGTGTCCGTTTGCTCAAATAGCGTTTGTACACGTCCAAATAGATCGATTTATTTTACATTTTATTTTGCCACGCTCACAGATTAACCCCGATTGATGCGCCATTTAAAAATCTAGCAATAATTTACTGTTACAGTCCCAATAAAATTTGTTTCGTCGAAAACAGAGGTCGTTTGAAAAATTTCCCTTTTATAACTGGCCAATTCAAATAAAATATCACAATTTTAAAATACTTCAATATAATAATATTAAAATATTGAAATTAGCCATACATGACCATAATATCGTATACTACCACAATAAAATATCCCGGGTTGAATTCCAAGCCAAATCGATATTTAAAATATTTAAAAACCCTTTATTCTATATAAATATAGCGCTATATATATAAAGGAAATTCCATAGCTTTTTTTCAAAATTTTATTTGGACATAAAATAAAATCTACATGACGAAAACTGGATTTTTCTTTGCCATTGGAAAGATATCGTCAAACCGGTCCCGACGTTTCTTGTTTCGAGGAAATCCGACTTATTTTGAACCCGGTACGACCAATTGAAGTTCAAAACGCCAAATCGTGAACTACCACGCCGCTGCAGCTCGTTATTTAATTAAATTATAAACCATATCGCTCAACCATCATTTTCGAATTGAAATCGTCACTATATTTTCAATATAACCTATATTTGACCACTTTAAACTACCCGGTCACAATATATTTCAAATTCTATATTTTTCCAAACATTCTGGAAATTAAAATATTATTTTATTATTTATTTAAATAATATATTCCAAATAAAATCGTTAAACTCGATTATCAAAGTTCAAACCAATATTTTAAATAATTAAAATAATTAAATATTCCAAATAAATAGGCAGAAAATACGGGTCGTTACACAAAAGGAATTTTCCTTATACGTTCAAAACAAAACCTAAAAGTCCAAATTATATATCCAAATATGAATATATTCGACTATATTTGAAATAAATAGAATTTCAAATCATATATCAAAGCCCAACTATAAATATTTAAATGTTGAAAATTCTAGGTCGTTACAAGTAACGTCATGGTATGGAGTCCAGACTGTTTACTTATGTGGATGTTGGAAAAACTTTATGATGGAAAGCGAGGTACCTTGGATTTGAGTCCCTAGTGGCTCTTTATAGGGCTATGTGCCCATAGGATCGACGTAGTGACCTGTTTTAGAGGTTCGATAGAACCGGCTAACATATAGTTTATGGTATAACTAATCATCGACGGATGACCGTCCATGAAGATCCAAGTGGTTCACTACGGGGGATCCCTAGGCATTTGCTAGAATGTCTCGAAATCGGTGAGGAAGATCTCTTCCCTCGGTTCATAGATGGGAAGCCAATTTCCAATTCGTGATTTTTTCGGTTTTAATTGTATATATATATATATGGCGACGTAATATTATGGTACCTACGCCGCCTATGATTGATACATTTATATTTGAAGTTTATTTCTTCACTTATAGTAATAATAAAAGATGAAATTTCGCATATCAAGCATATTTGGCAATTATAAGGGAAAACTCTATCCTCGACTGCATTCATTGTATGATGGGACCTGAGTCTTATAATAGCTTCATTTTTCTCTTTAGCATTGCGCTGTTATTTTTATGCATTGGTATTCATAGGGGATAAACCCGTTCCGTTTTATACGGCGTGGTCCCGTGAATTACCTAACTTTAAAATAAAAGCTAATAACTGTTTTAGTTCTCACACAAGTCCCATGACTGACCTGGAGTTTATTGTTTTAACCTAAACTCTGGGTGCCCATATTATCCACACGGCCATCTTCTAGTCTTGGTTTTCGCAGATACTTCTTTTCATAGGATCCTGGATTACAGCTGGAGCTATATTCAGAAAGCTTTCTATCTGTGTATTTAGTTCAGTTGTGCTAGTTGATGTATTTTCTGCTGCACATTATATTCACGTATTATATTTTCCATTGCTACGTATTTTAAATCTCTGATGTTTTCTATGTAATATTTACTCATACTCTGATTTATTCTTGTACACTGATGTAATTTTTGTAATAGCAATGAAAAGTTCTAACTTTGGTGTTATGATGCATCGTGTTCTCAAACCGATCCGGGTTTTTCCCGATAGGGGAAGTTTGGGTCGTTTCACTACCAGTGTTGGTTGCCATTATCACTATTTTCAAAAATCAGATTATGAACTTTTTGAAAGACCTTGCTCCGATACTAATTGTTAGTGACTGCGGAATGGATCGTTAAGGCAAAACAAGCACTAGAGGTGAGTAAATAGTGTTTTTGAGAATTTAAACAAAATCTAAAATTTATGTGAACTACTATATGGATCAAAGACCACAAACACAATCACAGATAGATTCAAACACAAACACAAAAATAAACAGAAATAAGATGTAGAAAAGGAAAGAACACACCGGATTTTATACTGGTTCGGAATTGCTCCTACGTCCAGTCCCGCACAACGCTGGATTGTGCATAGTTTTATTACTATATCAATATCCAATTACAACCTCATTGATTTCACGGCTACAAGGGATACCACCAATTCCAACCTCCTTGATTTCACAGCTACAAGGAATACCACTAGTTACTTGTCCTTGATTTCATGGCTACAAAGGATACCACCGATTACTTTACTCAACCCAAACAATTACAAACTGCCTTATAACTCTTTAATAACACTTGATTCAAAAAGTAATGAGTAGAGAGTGTAGAGAGAGGAAGATTAATGAAAATAGAATTGAATTCGGCAGAGTATAGGTGTAGAAATCATAAAAAATGATAAGAAATAATGGTGTAATGAAAAGGAATGAAGTTAGAGAAGAAGTAATTAAAAAAATCAAAATCAGCCCCTTTTTATAATGTGTGAAAGGTTGCAACATCTCAGAACCATCACAAATAGTGAAAAGACACTTCCTTTCAATTTTGAATAAAATGACAGTTATATGTCGACATGAGGTTATTTGTATATCGACATGCCCTTAGTACAAAATTGATTTTTGAGCATTTTTCAAGTGTTTTGGTATATATATATATATATATATATATATATAATTCTGGAAATGAGAAGAGATTATCCATTGCATTGCATCAAAATGTTTCCCTTGCCGGTTTTTATATCCTTTTCTTCGAAATTTTCTGAACTCTGAATTGATGTAAAGCATATACTACATACGTTTGTTGTTATATATACAAACCAAATCAAAGCACACCACACCATATGTCTTAATATATACAAGTTTAGCGAAATTAAATTCAAATAAATAAATCAAATCAACCATACCAATCAACTAAACGTTTCTTGGGACTTCAATCAAATCGTCTTCTCCAAAGATTGGATCCTTCTTGATGACTGCCAATCCTCATCTTCTTTGGTTGGCGGAGCCTTTGCGAGATTATTATCTTCATCTCTGAAATGAGAAGAGATTATCCATCACATTGCATCAAAATTTTTCCTTTGCCGGTTTTTAGATCCTTTTCTTCGAAATTTTCTGACCTTTGAATTGCTGTATAGTATATATTCGTATTTTCGGTTTCTTGTTCTTCATCACTTGATGATGAATCTGAATCATCTAATGTTGCTGCGTATGCTTTCTTTCTCTTTATCGACGAATTATTGTTTTTTTTTTGTTGAATCGATCTATCTAGATATGGACACATTTTCTTTATGTGGCCAGGTTTGTTGCAGTTATAACATCAACGATCATTACTTTTTGAACTTCCTTGGTTATAATTTTTCCTTCTATATCTCTGAAATCTTCCAAAATGTTTTTTCATAAGAGTCGTTTCTTCATCCTCTTCGCTACTTGAGTCTGAATCATTTGCTTTTGCTTTTAATGCAATATATTTCTTCTTTGTTGACTTCTTTTCTTTTCTTTCTATAATTGGACTTCATATGACATCAGATTTCCAATTAACTCTTCAATCTTCATTTCATTGACATCATTGGCTTCTTCAATTGCCAAAGTTTTCTGATTCCATTCTGGATTCAATGAACTCAATATTTTTCATACTTGATCTGCTTCAGAATAGGTTTTTCCAAGTGTTATTAATGAATGCACTATTTCTTGAAATCTGCAATACATATCTGAAATAGACTCATTCTTGTTCATTTTGAATAACCCAAACTGATTAACTAACATTGCTATTTTAGTTTGTTTAACTTTACTAATCCCTTCAAGAGTAACTTGTAAAGTTCTCCAAAATTGGTAAGCAGTTTTACATACTGACACTCTATTAAACTCATTCCTATCTAATGAAACAAAATAACATATGCATGGATTTAGAATTACTTTGTGCAACCGTCTTTTGTTCATTTGTCCATTGTGCAAAAGCAGTTGTGGGTTCAACAAATTCAGTTTGTGTACTGTTCCATGTATCGAATCCTACTGACTGTAAATATATTTTCATTCTACATGCCCAATATGAATAATTACTTCCATTAAACGGTGGTGGTATAACGGTGCGCTGACCCTCTACAAAAGAACTATTATTGCTACCAGTGTTGGTTGCCATTATCACTATTTTCAAAAATCAGATTATGAACTTTATGAAAGACCTTGCTCTGATACCAATTGTTAGTGATTGCGGAATGGGTCGTTAAGGCAAAACAAACACTAAAGGGGGGTGAACAGTGTTTTTGAAAATTTAAACAAAATTTAAAACTTACGTGAACTACTATATGGATCAAACACCACAAACACAATCACAGACACATATTCAAACACAAAAACAAACACAAAAATAAACAGAAATAAGATGTAGAAAAGGAAAGAACACACCGGATTTTATACTGGTTCAGAATTGCTCCTACGTCCAGTCCCGCACAACACTGGATTGTGCAGAGTTTTATTACTATATCAATATCCAATTACAACCTCCTTTATTTCACGGCTACAAGAGATACCACCGATTCTAACCTCCTTGATTTCACAGCTACAAGGGATACCACCAATTACCCGTCCTTGATTTCATGGCTACAAGGGATACCACCAATTACTTTACTCAACCCAAATAATTATAAATAACCTATAACTCTTCAATAGCACTTGATTCAGAGAGTAATGAGTAGAGAGTGTCGAGAGAAGAAGATTAATGAAAACAGAATTGAATTCAGTAGAGTATAGGTGTAGAAATCAAAAAAGTGGTAAGAAATAATGGTGTAATTGAAAGGAATGAAGTTAGAGAAGAATAAGTAATTAAAAATTCAAAATCAACCCCTTTTTATAATGTGTGAAAGGTTGCAATGTCTCAAAACCATACAAGTAGTGAAAAGACACTTACTTTCAATTTTGAAAAAATGAAAGTTATATGTCGACATGGGGTTATTTGTATGTCGACATACACATAGTACAAAATTGTTTTTTGAGCATTTTTATAGTGTTTATATATATATATATATATATATATAATTCTGGAAATTCTTGAATTAAAATATAGTGTTATAAATAAATATTGTAAATAGAAAATCATATAGAAACATAAATGTGAACTATATAATTTATAAAGTTATAAAGTTTAAAACTATATAAATATAAAGTATATAAAGTGATAATATATAAAACTTATAAAGTATAAACTTATAAAACTCAAGTTTAAAATCAGAAATTTGAAAACAGAATTTGAAAAATAGAATTTAAAATTATTTTGAATTTGAACCCGGAGTGCTATTCAAAGTCTTACATAATCTAGACTCTATAACTATATTTACCTTGAACTCTTGAAATCTTGAATACTCATGAGTCTTGAAATATCTCTAAATTCAGAATCTCTAACATCTTTAAAACTATACAGTCTTCTGTAATAATTCCTGTATATAAATCCTACATAGGTATATATACATATATATTCTAGGTAAAGGTGTTAGTATATATTTTATAATCAATTAATATTGAAATAAGGTTGTTGTCATCAAAACTCCATTCTTCAATAAGATGTCCATGTGTAGAAATATCCTAAGCCACCTAAGGGGGATGTGCCTACATCCTAATGCTTGCATAAAGATAAGGTGGACAAGTGTCCAAAATCAAATTACTAAACTATGAAAGTGACTAAGCAGCGGTAGGATCATGAGAATGGAGTACAAGATGAAATGTATATAGCAGAGTAGTAAGTAAAAAATCACACGGTCGATTTATACTGGTTCGGACCACTGTCCTACATCCATTCCCAGATTCACTTCTGGATTTCACTAACAGTAACACCCTCACTTTACCCGGAGGAATAGGTTCACAATTACCCGGATAGCCGAACGAAATTTCTTGCCTCAACTAGTGAAGAGTACCTTCTTAATACAGAATAATTAATGACTTATTTATGTTCTTGTTAACACAGATATGTCAGTATGTAGTACACACTTCCTATAGCCTTTCCTTGATGATAGATGTAAAGCTTGTGAAAGATTATGGAAGATTATATTGTAAATAGTGTGCTTTTAGAAATTAGAGAGCTTTGAGTAAGATAGAAATAGTTAGAATGAAATTCGGTGATTGGATCAGTTAATCAATTCTCTATTTATAATATACAAAGAGTTTCAATTGATCACGAAGAGATTTCATCAAGAGAAATGAATTAGAAAGTTGTGAGTCTTCATTATAAGTTGCAACCCTTCGTATTCAGATGCCAGAATATAAATTTCAGATGTCTGTTTTGAATTAAAAATAAAACAACAAGGAAATAGTTCATTTCGTAGCAGATTCAGGTGTCTGAAAAATTCAGAACAAACATGTGAATATTATGAGAAATTTAATTTTATCTCAGCAAACAGACGTCTGTCTAATTTATTTCAGATGCCTGTTTTCTAGGCAAAACTTATTCCTTGCCTCTTTTAAATGTGAATATATATATATATACATACATACATACATATATATATATATATATATACGGTATGTGTGTGTAATCATCAAGGAAGACTTTAACATGATAATCTAGGACTAACAGACTCTTACAACATATATAATCGTCATTTTGTATTCTTGAATCTGTTTGTCGAATATCTTCCTGCAAAACAGAATTAGTCGATATGATATATATGCTTATGTATAGTTGGCATAGTCAAAACACTATATAACGAGACTCAACATTCTCCCTCTTTTTGACTAATGACAACTACATAAGCTCCCCCTATCAATATGCATATATCATAACTAGCATCTCCCCCTTTGTCATTTGATAAAAAAGAATACTTATTCAAAGTTAAAACATGTATGAAAGATACACAAACACATCATAGAAAAAGACATAATATAAGCATAACATCAGACATAACATACCATAGCACATACTAGAGTTTTGTATGAAAATAGAAAGATAAGGACTAAAATATTACTCAACACTTAGTTAATTTAACAGTTTCTAGTCAAAATATGTAGACCACCATGCCAACAAAAATGCTTACCAATCTTCGGAAGTAGATGCCACAATAATTGTCCCACCGTCTTTGGGAGATCCATGTCTAGATCTACTATCGGGAACTTCTTCGGCCGAACTAGATGACCATTGAAACGGAGCCGGAGCTTGAGCTTGGCTTGAAGAAATGCCGGTGCAAGAAACTACTTCCCAAATTTTGTTTAAGAAACCTTTGATAGAATCAAATTTCTTATTTGTTTGTTTTTCAAATTGTTTTAAATCTTTATGAATTTTAGATTGATTTTGGGATAGCGTTATTAAGGCTTGCTTGGAAGAAGTGTCGAGGGAAATGACATGAATTTCTTCATCTTCTCCTTCTTCCCTAAGTTAACGACGGTGAGAAGGCTCAGGAATGATTGCTTCTGGTTGCGATGCTACATGTTCAGTCCAAGTTGCAAGAGACATATACTCCAAAGTGGCAGAATTAGGATCAATATCCATAGGTTTCAAAGTCTTCGGTCCAAGTTCTTTGATGCTTAGCGAAGGAATATTGGGAATGTGTTACGACCCAAGGATTTTCGGTCTCGAAAATCGACATAAATACCTCGTAACTCATGTCGACCTTCCAAACACAGAAAACACTAGAACGCTTATAGAAAGAAATTAGAGGGTGAGACAAGAAAGAAATATTAGAATAGAAGAAGAAAAAGAAGATAACTACATAACACATAATCAGAGTCTCACATCGCAGCGGAACAAAATATAATATAGAAATGAATCTTACCAAGAGGTTTTAAAATACTTACAATCATCAGAGTACATCACACATCTGGACAGTTATAAAAACCTGTCCCCATATACAGCACACAGCAAAATAGTAGCTATGTAATATCATACGTCTGAACTTTTCCAGCTCGTCTCTGGACTTCGCATCATCTGATAACCTGGACCTGTATAACCCGGTCTAACCCGAGCATTTACAAAACACCGGGTTAGTCTGGTGAACCAGATTGAGAAAAACGTGCACAGTATTAAGGGGGATCATCCAACTTGATTTTAAAGTTCAGAAACCTTTTCGAAAGAAAGGGATAATCGTAAGACCAAATCAACACATAAATACGGATGGTTTTTACCTTATGATAACCCAATTTTTTTTTTTTGAAATCAATATCTTTTTTGATATTATAGTAATGTCTACATACAAGTAGATATCAATCTTGCAGAACGCTTGCATCTCAGGCTCTACATATATAGTATACAATCAAAACCGTGGGCGCTTATTGGAGATTGGATTCCGACTATGACAAGGTATGGAATCACCAGCCGATAGTGTATCTCTAAAGGGAAATACAATGGGTTCAACAAGAACATCTTGCAGCCCGGCCCACACATGACCGACCACTTATTTTGCTTGAGTGTATCGAATGTATATCACCAACGGTTGGGCTCAAACCACCGTTTCCCGAAAGGAACAACATCGAAATAGATTAAGGAAGAAAATGAAATTTCTCTAGATAGGGACTATACACCCTAGTGGGAGCGACCCACATAGCCATGCTGCCTGTCCGATTTTTGTCATTTCCCAATTGATGAGGCTTGAGGTTTAAATTTCCTTTTGAAGCATCTGGTCATCATTTACTTTGAATGTCACATCATCAGATCCGCCAGATATCGCTAATTGATGTCGACAAAAGTACTCTAGTTATTTGGCTAGAGAAAAACCATTTCTCAGCCATCAACTATGGTACGCTTGAAGAAATCAACGTACGCAATTCCTTCGGAAATACTCTGTTAGACATCCGTCCATACAAGTCATCCATGAACAGGATAAACCGAAGGCACTCTCCTACTACATCCAAGGAATCACCCTACAGATTAGTAGCGAGTAGTCCTTGCAATCCGTAGATTCCAACCACGATAGAACCACAGTACATCTTTGGCTGCAGACCGAAGATTATTAGCAGTTCTTCCATTTATGAAGGTCTATGGTCTTTAATGCGCCATCTCGATCATCTTCTGATATCTTCACGTTTTTGTTGGGAGGAATGGTTTTCGAATATAAATTCGATCCCGGTCTTTTCGTACCAACAATCGTATTGGACAAATTTGATAGTTGGTGATTTAACTATCAAAATAAACAGTGATTCAATCATGAAATCCAATGAGTTCACTAGTTCAGTATTCAGCATCAATTGGCCTTGTAATTAAAATAAATGTAAATTTAAAACTCTTAAATATTTCGATATTATGAATATAGTTTTTTGCTACTTATTTAACATAAGATTTTTCTTTAAACAAATTCATTTTATTACTTAGGAAAATTCTATATCATATCTAGTTTTCTATTTTCACTTTCAAAACATTAGCCACATTATCATATAATATTGGGAAAGTTATTCAACCCATTTCTTGTAAAACAACGTTACTAGATATCTTTTATTTCACTGGTTGAAACAATAATCCATGCTTATTCTTATAGAATAGAACTCAACTTTACATTTCCTTTTCTAGCTCGAAAATACAGTTATAATTCCACGCAACCCCTTTTTATTTCCCTTTCCACTTTGGAATCCTCGTTATATATATATTTTCCAAATCTTCATTACACGTTGCATTATTATTTCTGTAATGGAAATATTAAATTATTACCAAATCCTTTTACCATTACCAACTCATATCCTCCTCAGATAATTCCGATGTCATTCAAGTTGGGGTATTTTAATTACCTCTCAAACCTTGATCAACAACGTTAATATCTTAAGATAGATACAAGTTTAATCCAAAAACCAATACTTCATTCTAATACCAATACAAATCCCATTTCTATTTTGTTTAAATCACGGTTTTAGAAAAGCTTCTTACTTTTTGATAATCTCTTTTTTGGATATAACCATTTTCCTTAATTCACCAATTAAATGATTTCTTATAAACATCACCTTTTTAACCTCTACCTCTCTAAAACAAATTCATTTTAATTCGAATTTTGTTTCAAAATCTCGTGACTTACTTCGTTTGCTAATTTCACCGTTACCAATCCCTTTCAAATCCATTAAACTATTTCCCACTCAAACTTCTCATTTCAATCCCCTACTTTTACTTAATCTCATCATTAAGTAACGCTAATTGTCAATTTCACGCTTTAACATCTTAAACCACATTTGTATTACCCTGGTTACTATAAACCCCTTTTATCTTAATTCGGTTTCAATTAATTCTAATTATTCAAGTAACATTCATTTTAAGTTATCGTATAGCTTAAAATCCTTCCATAACTTTGTTATAAAACTCAGATTTAAAATAAACCTGTTCATAAACTCCTTCCACCAAACAATTAGATTTCATTTCAACTTTGATTACTTTTTAAATGAATTTCAATTAAAAAGTAATTTTCTAAATTATTATTAATTAAATTAATAATTTACTTCGATTATTAACTACTTTAGTAATTAATTAAAATAAATTGTAAATTCCATTTTTAAAATCTTATCAAAATTAAACAAATATTCTTTAAACTATTCTATTAGATTAATCCAAACTAACTAATTTAATAATTAATTCCAGTAAAAAATGGTTAATTTAGTCAATTCTAAACACGGTTACCTCGTTAATCGATTCCAATTAGTTCTCTCCTTAAATTAATTAATAATATAATAAATTTAAATAATTCCATTTAATTGTTTAAAAACAATTATCCAAATTAACTATTAGATTAATTTCTCTTTACTTGTTTATAAATCTGATCGACATCAGAATTCACACTATAAAATCAATTACTAATTAATTATAAATTTAAATAATAAATATTTATTTCATTTTAAAAACTTTTAATTCAAAATAATATATTTTTAAAAAATCTATCTCTAGTTATAAAGTAAATTTTATAACTTCAGTTCTATCGATCCACCATACGGTAAATCAATATAACAAACCAATTTATTCTTAGGCCATTTACTGCCGATTACTCAGCCAATATTGCCTACTGGTTAAAACCAAACACGGGTTGAATTTTCAGTCAATGATCACAAATCAAATCAATCACCCAATCATGACAGTTCATATATGATAATACACGAGGAACCCCGTTGGATTCCTCCAACCTATTCTTCCCTATATCTGAAATGTTTATCTCAAATCATATCATTCAATTTCATTTAACTGATAACAATAAATAACGATCATTTAACAACAACCAATTCACAAGCAATTCAAACAATTCAAACATTTTAAACATTTTTATTTTATAAACATGACCAATCAAGGTGGTTTACCTCTATTGGATCCGATCGTTAAAATAACAATTTGGTTTTTCACTAAAATTAAACAAGGGTTTAATTTCAACGGTTGAATCGACTAATAAATATATAAATAGCAAACAGAACACACAACACAAAAACCCAATTTATATAAAATATAAATGGAAAGAACTGAGTGAGTTTAACCCATCTTGATTTGATTTTGTTGTCAACGACTCGTTTAAATTAAACAGCCGTTTAATTTAGTTAAAAATCCCGGTTGATTCCAATAGCGTCCATTTCTGTTCTATAAGGTAATGTTAGTCAATGTGGTTCCAACGGTATATGGTTTGTCCAATTCTGTTGAGGTAGGAACGAGTTATAACATTTTAATCTGACACGCATTAATTAAAATAAATTATTAATCCTTAATCATATTATACCTTAGTTAATTACTTCTATTTTTATATTATTCTGGACCGATCAAATTTTCTTTCTTCTACGTTCATACAGCCCACTCCTGGATCCTTGCATTGTTTCCAAACATCTGATATTAGAATGATTAAATAAAACGATTATTTTCTTAGCTATGTTTTTAAATCACATTTAATTATCCAGTTATAATTACGATTAAGAATTACTGCTACGTTTATGAACCCTCTTTGTTGTTCCAGGCACCCATTGACCTTTTTCTCTCGTTACTTCTCAGTTGAACACGATGGGCTTTGGTCTCCAGTTCTCAACCTCTTAGACGTAATCACCTTTCGTTAATGCATCGTTCAGGCCAACCGTTTCCTTCATGTTTCCACACTATCGCTCCTCGTTTCCTCTTTGAC
Source organism: Allium sativum (assembly GCA_030737875.1). Classification (NCBI taxonomy): domain Eukaryota; kingdom Viridiplantae; phylum Streptophyta; class Magnoliopsida; order Asparagales; family Amaryllidaceae; genus Allium; species Allium sativum. Next base: position 293,444,248 of record CM060916.1, on the reverse strand, counting down.
TTCGAATCATCATAGAGCCCATGCACAGTTCGAGTTTACCACAGAAAACACCACGCCGCCATTTTGAATAAAAAACAACGCTCCTCTATATTCACGTATTCCAACTGTACACCAAACCCACTTCGACTTCTTTGAATACACACTAACCACAATCGGCACCATCCCCTGCTACCTCGACATCCACCACCGTAACTCCATCAGGATAGACCGCCACCTGCGCCTTCATCTCTATCGACCTTTAGCCCTAACATCGACCTTTCCGACCCCTTCTATCACCTGAAATCGCACGCCACTCAGCTTTCACATTTGCTCCAAAACCATTAATAACCGTCGCCGCTCTCGAGAAGGACAGAGGCCACCAGGATGCTCCATACCCTATCGCAGCGGGTCATTCTCACGAGCTCAAGATGAAGAACCATATTATAGCTAAGGGTTTCTAGGTTAGATGATTTAGTCGAACGGATTTGAAGAAGAAATGTTTTGAATTGGTGACTGTTCATTCTGTTAGGGTGGCGACAGCTTGGCTATTGACCACGCATTTCATATTGAACCAAAAATTAGGGTTTGTCTGTATAGGTTGGGTATATTCGTTAACGGGAGGATTTTCTTCCTTTCAAGTTCTGGAACAAAGTGAAACGACCGACACCATATATTTATAAGGGAAGACTATGTGGTCCTCACGTTTTGTAAAATATTATATATATATTATTCAGCCTTTAGGTTTGCAGGCGCATAGACTTAAGGTTGGCTTAATTTCCTTCTTGCATGTTCCCAAGACTGGAAACGTACAAAATAGAACATAATAGGGTAGGACTTGTTAAGATTAGGATGAATAGCTATGTCGTTCATTATTTTCACTTAACTGTGATTGATTTTAATTTTCCATGTGCATAGCTGATGAGGAAAAGAAAGCATATGTGGTCTTCAATAGGTTGGTAGGCACATTGCTACATGAAATAGGGTAGGAACTCTCCTTTGTTTGTCTCATATGAAATATGTCAGCTCTTGGTTACGTAAAAATTTATGGTAGTAAAATATATTCATATATGTTGTTTCCTTTGTTCATCTTTGCAGATTTGATGTGTGTGTGTGTGTATATAAACACACACACACACACACACATTTTACTGTTTCTCCATCTATGCATTTTACAATGACTTTAGCTGTTGAATTCACGATTTCTTAGCTGCTGTTTTTACTGTTTCAATGGAGAAATCTGCGTTATGTTACTTATAGAAGGAAACATGACTATTGTACTTGTATTATTTTAAATAAATTGTTCTGTCATTTTGCATTAGTATAGACAAGGATATGTGAATATATATATATATATATTGTTTTCCTTTGTATTTACCACTTCCAGCTATGTGATGAAAATATGTATTGAGGTTTTCATTTGATTTGCCAAACCACTAATGGGTATATATATAACTGTGTGCATTAAAAATATAATTGTGTGTATGCAGTACACAAGCCTTAAGTTGGGTTATTCTTAAATCTTATATAATGTCGATACAATAAATTAAATTCAGACAACTAAAATTTATATCATCGTATCTATTAAAACAAACAACCTCAGTTTTCAACCAGTATAGAATCCAAAACTCAACAGTTTAAGTTCTATGTTTGAATGACATTTTATTTTATATAAAAACCCTTTTATATTTATAAATAAATCGTTATACTTTAAAAACAGTTTTATAGCGACTATTTGAATATTTGAATTAGCCATAACTAACAATCTATAACATAAAATCTGGATTTTTCTCTTTCATATGAAAATTATAATCACCACGGTTCCAACGTTTCTTGTTTCACAGAAATCCGACTTATATCGGCTCCTGTATATTCAGTTGAAGTTCAAAACTCCATATTGCGAACTACCGCGCCATTTCAAGCTCGATTTAAATTATATAAATATATAACGTTTAAATTTCGTTTTAAGTAAACGAATTCTATACTAAAATATATTAATATTCCAAATAAAATATTTAAAATAATAAATTAAATGAAATATTTGGCTGTTAAAAATACGGGTTGTTACAGAATGGTTATTTCGTAAGAGGTAAGAATACGGGTAATATAAACACCATAATGTAGAGTCTTATATTTCCACTTATATGTGATATCCATCCATTCATCCATGATGATCTTTTCCCAATTGATTTGCTTATTTGAGAAAAAGGCTACAAAGCTTGGAAATCTCTTTTACAGACTTTTTCGTAGCTTCCTTTGCAGGGTTGAATGGTTCGGACAAGTATGTGATTTAGTAAGCGAGCTTGTGGTCGGAGATGAGTGGAAGAAAGTTCATGCATTTTAATGAGATTATCAAAAAGGAATTTGTTTGATATCGCATCTCTTGTAGACATATCCACTTCTCTTGTGTCGATATCAAGTCCTTGCTAAGCACATTCCAAAATTTGTCCTAATCGTTGCATTGAAAGAAGCACACGTTTTCCACAAACCCAAGACCAAACGCAATCCTTTTTAACTTGAGGTTTAATATGATCAAGATTTAAATTTTCCAAAAACAACTTCACTAGAAAAGATAAATTTTGACATTATTTTTATTATAATCAACTAGTGATTCAAAATGAAAGTGCCCAGCATATTGTTGTAGTCGATAATTTGAGAAAGCATCAAACTTTACAAAAGCTCCTTCGAAGAATTTGGAATCCTACATTGCCTTGTATCTTGCCTTGGCGGTATCATCCCATAGCCATTTTTGGATTAATTCTTCGAAAGGAGGATTTGTTTCTTCTTCTCTTGTGCATTTGCCTCAATTTGCCGTGATTTTGTGATTAAAAGTTGAAGTTTTGAGGTAATTTTGAGAATTGGGGGCTAGGGTTTTTATATGTGGTAAAAAGATGAAAAGGTAAAAGTGAAGAGATGAAGAGTTATGATGATTGGTAAAGGATGTGTACCATTATAAAAAACACATCAGTTTTAAATCAGATGTGTGAAATATAAAAACAGACGTCTGTTTTTGGTTTTGGATGAACCCGCAAGCATTTAGTTTATTTTTAACTCGATTTAGACGTCTGTATTTTTGTATTCAGACGTCTGTTTCTAGGGAGATAAAAATTTTAACTAGTGGGACAGATGTCTAAAATATTTAGTCAGACGTCTATTTGAACAAAAATTCAATCTACAAGAAAATAGTTCATTTTGATCATATTCCTGATGTCTGCTTGATTTGTGTCAGACGTCTGTTTTGAAGGTAGAATGTTTTCAGAACTTGAATTCAGACGTTTGTTTCTTTTAGGTCAGATGTTTATTTAGTGAAATTTTTATGAAATGAACTTTATTTCATATATTAATAGATAAAAAAACATCATGTAAATAATAATACGAAACTTATATTTTTAATTTTTAGAGGGTGGAGTCTTCGTTAGTGTTGATGAACTCTTTACTTCATTTGCTTTGTAATTTTTATCCCAAGAATTTGGACTATACAATGGTTGCTGAGGAGAGAAGATATAGTATTTCGTTGTAGGATTCACTGGGTCTTTCTCAGTTCGATAGGATGATGAAGGATCTATTGGGTCTGGTGGAAAGGTGAAGAAACACATTTAATTTTTGGTCCGCAGAATTTATAAATCATTTTTTTGAGAAGACTTAAACGTGTCGTGGTGAACTTCTGCTCAAAATAAAGTTCTTTCTGAAGTGCTATTTGTTCCGTTTGATAGTGATGAATTTCATCCACCTTCCTTTTTGTGTCTGGTGATGAGAATAGCGCTCTTTTTCCCTCTTTTCTTCAGGAGTAAACCCAGTGTGATAGTTTCCCCATCGATATTGCGGTTCATGTCTTGAAGTTGGTGTTGGAAATTGCGGAGAATCGGAAGAGTTATCCGTTGTGAAAGTAATGTTAATGGACGAATTCGAGTTGTTTGAAGACATGATTGATTCTTGAACTTTGTTTTAACTTTATTCTTTGTGTTCATATTGAAGAAAAAATACAAGCTTATATAGGAGATTTAAAGAAAGTATGTGGTTTGTGTTTCAGGTAATTTTAACTAGAGAAATACCCTAAGTAAAGAGAGCATTTGTAGGAATAAGCTAATTTTAGCAAATAGGTTAACATATATACATAAACTTACTTTATGAAATTTGTTTATAATAAACTATATATCTTTAACAGACAATATCCCTAGTTCCTGTCTTAGTTTAATGAAAGTATTTTCTAATAAAGACTTAGTGAATATATCGGCAATCTGATTTTCAGTTGAGATATGTTCTAAATTTATAATTTCTTTTTCTAAGTTATCACGTAAAAATTGGTGTTGGATGTCTATATGTTTTGTTCAGGAGTGATTTATTGGATTTTTTGATAAATTTATTGCATTGTATTATCACAATATACTGTTGATTTGTTTAAATTTACTCCAAAATCTTTGAGTGCTTGTTGCATATAAATTACCAGTGCACAAGCTAAAGCAGCAGATATGTATTCTACTTCACATGTAGAGAGTGATACACAATTATGTTTCTTACTAAACCAAGATACAACTGATTTTCCAATGAAATGGCATGTACCACTTGTACTTTTCTATCCGTCCGGGATCCACCAAAATTAGCATTACTGTAAGATACTAATTCGAATGGACATCCTTTCCGATAAAGAAGACCGAAGTCCTTAGTATTATTAAGATATCTTAGAATTCGTTTCACTGCTCTTAAATGTGATTCTTTTGGATCTGACTGGAATCATGCACACAAACATACACTCATCATTATGTCTGGATGACTTGCGGTTTAATAAAGTAGCGAATCAATCATACTTCTGTATAGTTGTTGATCAACACTCTTTCTGTTTTCATCTTTTTCAAGATGAACTGAAGTGCTCATAGGAGTTGGCTTTCTAGAAGTGTTGTCCAGACCAAAACATTTAATTAGATTATTACAATTTTTGTCTTGATAAATAAAAATGCCGTTTGAAACTTGTTTAATTTATAAACCGAGAAACTACGACATCTCTACCATATGGGACATTTCAAATTCGTTTGTCATAATTGTAGAAAATTCTTTACATAAGTTTTCATTAGTCGAACCGAAAATAATATCGTCGGCATAAATTTGTACAATTAAAATATCTTTATTTGTATTTTTATTAAATAAAGTTTGATCTGCTTTTCCTATTCGAAAACCAGAATTTATTAAATAACTTTTAAGTCTTTCATACCAAGCACGAGGTGCTTGTTTCAAACCATATAAGGCCTTTTTAAGTTTATAAATGTAATCTGGATATTTTTCATGAATGGTGGTTGTTCTACATAAACATTCTCCTTAATAAAACCATTTAAGAAGGCGCTTTTAACGTCGATTTGATAAAGTTTGAAATTATGAAAGCCCGCATATGCTAAGAGAATGCGTATAGCTTCAAATCTTGCTACAGGCGCGAAAGTTTCTTCATAATCGATACCTTCTTCTTGATTATATCCTTGAGCTACTAATCTGGCTTTATTTCTTGTAATATTTCCAAGTTCATCGGCCTTGTTTTTATATACCCATTTTGTACCAATAACTGATTGATCGTTTGGTCGAGGTACTAATTCCCAGACACCATTACGTTGGAATTGATTTAGTTCCTATTGCATGGCTATTATCCAGTAATCATCCATAGAGGCTTCTTTTGGATTTTTGGGTTCAATAGTTGAAAGAAATGCTACATGACCCATTTGATTTAATTGACTCCTTGTTCGAACATGAGAATCAATTTCACCGATGATGTTTTGTGTAGGATGGTCTCTTAAAATTCTGGGAGGTGATCTAATATGTTCTATGGAATTATTTTCCATATTGTCAAGACTAGTATTTTCAATGATTTCATCATCATCTTTGTTCTTTATATTTTTATCAAAGTTTTCATCGAAAGATACGTGTAAAGATTCTTCTATAACATTAGTACGTTTATTGAAAATACGATAAGCTTTACTACGTTCTGAGTATCCAACAAAAATTCCATGATCAGCTTTTGCATCAAATTTTCTGAGTTTATCTTTAGTGTTAAGAATAAAAAATTTAGAGCCAAAATAAGAAATGTTTGGTTTTCTTCCATTAAAAAGTTCGTAAGGTGTATTTTTAGTTAGCGGACGAACATAAATTCGATTTAACATGTAACGAGCAGTTGCTACAGCTTCTGCCCAAAATTGTTTTGGTAAAGTACTCCCATTCAGTAAGGTTCTAGTACATTCTTGTAACGATCTATTTCAAAAGATTTATTTTTGAATGCTCCACCGTGATCACTACGAATGTTTTTAACTTTTAGATCTTTAAAATTTTGAATCTTTTTGATAAAATCTTTAAAATGTCCAAAGGTATCACTTTTATTTTTCATAAAAATTATCCATGTATATCTCGAAAAATCATCAATTATTACAAATACGTGGTTCAATGATTGAATTTGAGTAGGACCAAATAAATCCATATGTAATAGTTCTAGCGGTTGTAAAGTTGAAATAACCTTTTTCAATTTAAAAGAGGATTTGGTTAATTTACTTATTTGACAATCTTCACATAGATTTTTTACTTTAAAATTATTTTAGGTAATCCTTTTACTAATTCATTTTCTGAAAGTCTTTTCATAGTTTTAAAGTTTATATGACAGAAATGCTTGTGCCATAACCTAGAGTCGTTGTTGGCTATCAAACAGATTTCTTTATTATTATGAACTTTCATATTTAAAACATAAATATTTCTATCTCGATTTCCTTCAAAAATAAGGTTTTGTTCTTTGTCAAAAATACTACATTTATTTTCAAAAAATGTTATTTTAAAACTGTTGTCACATAATTGACTAATACTAAGTAAATTATGTTTTAAGTTTTTAACTAAGGAAACACTTGTAATAAGGGGTAAATTTGAAATACCATAGTTGCACATATCTCCTTTCCCATTGATAAAGCCTTTTGAGTTATCTTAGAAGGTAACATAGCCACCATCAAAGCATGAAATGTTGGTAAGCATATCTTCGTCTCTGACCATGTGTTTTGAGCAACCACTATGTAAGATCTATTCTCTTTTTGAGTGGGACCTGCAAAAAATATTAATAAGCACATTGGTACCCACTTTTTGATTGGGTCCTAAGAGTTAAATCTTAGGAAGCCAAACCTAAGTGGGTTAAGTATCCCTTTTGTAAAAATAATTTTTATTATTATGCACAGACTCCATAAATGAATTGATATGTTTGTTCCTAATCAAACAATTGTTGGTTTTTGGAATCCATATCTTAGTCTTTTTGATGGGTTTTGGTTTATCTTTAATTTTTGAATCAATTCTCCTCTTTAGTTTGGCATTTTTATTTAGAGGAATTTTTGATTCTTTTCTAAATCCTAAACCATTTCTATTTGAAGATGGTCGAGAATTTTCTATAATTTTCGATAAATTTTCTCTTCCTTTATTGAAGTTAGATACATTTTTAGAGTTACTTTCTAATTTACTTTGAATACTCGTATTTTCTAATTCTAATTCTTTTATTTTAGTTTTCAACATGTGATTTTCAGAACTAATTTCGTCATTCTTTGTCTTTTGATTTTCAATTTCTTAACTCAAAAGCAAAAGCTGACTATCTGAATTTGTAAGAATCTCTTGAAACTTTTCAAGTTCTTCTTCTAAGATTTTTTTCCATTTTTAGCATGTCTCTTTCAAATTCAGCCTCATTCAGATTTTCATGAGTTTCTTTAAGATTTTTCTTTAGAGTTTTTATAATGTTAAAAAATTCATCATTAACTTCTATTAACTCTTCATAAGATAAATCACTTATTTCAGATTCTTGAGCCATGAAGCATACATTTTCTTGTTCATTTTCACTTTCGCTATCGATGTCTGAAGAATCTGAATCGTATTCGTCCCATGTTACAGAAAAAGCCTTCTTTTTCAATTTTTCTTTCTTATTCTTATTGTTGAAGTTTTTCTGGTTTTCTTTCATTTTTGGACAGTCTTTTACCATATGACCTTTCTTGTGACAATTAAAACATTCTAAATTTGAGGATGAAGGTTTGCTTGAGGAATTCTTCTTAAAATTTCCTTTTCTATATTTTAGAAATTTCTTAAAGTTTTTGATAATAAAGGACAGATCTTCATCTTCTGACTCAGATTCCTATTTATCGGCATGAAAGGCCACCTTCTTTTTCTCTTGAGCTAATTCCCTTTTTGCTTGAAGATTTACTTCATAAGACATGAGATTGCCTACGAGTTCTTTTGGTTTCATAGTTGATAAACCATTAGCTTCCTCAATGGCTAGTATTTTTCTTTCCCAATCATCAGTCAGACAGTTTAGTACTTTTGACACAATATCAAAGTCACTATATTTTTCTCCCAGTCCTATAAATGCATGTAAAATGTCTTGAAATCTTGAGTACATTTCATTGATAGTTTCATTTTGTCTCATCTTGTAGTTCTGGAACAAGTTTTTGAGCATTGAAATCTTTGTCTGTTTGACTTTGCTTGTTCCTTCATGGATAGTTTTGAGTGTTTCCCATACTTAATATGCTGATGTGCAAATGCTGACACAATTAAATTCATTTCTATCCAGAGCACAATATAGCATATTCATAGCTTTTGCATTAGCCTCATCTTTTTGAATTGTCGTCCAAGATGAATATTCAGTTGTAGGTGTCGTGAAATCTTTTTGAGTAGCATTCCATGCGCTAAAACCACTTGCTTGCATATATATCCTCATTCTCGTAGCCTAATGGTTGTAATGCAGTCCATTGAATAGTGGTGGTCTTTGAGTAGATTGCCCTTCGGCTAATGTAGTTGAGCAAGTACTTAGATTATTCTCCATTTTATCAAAGTATATAATAACCGTGCTACGGTTATAAGATGACCTTGCTCTGATACCAATTGAAAGTGACTAAGCAGCAGTAGGATCGTGTAGAATGGAGTATAAGATGAAATGTATATAGCAGAGTAGTAAGTAAAAAAATCACACGGTCGATTTATACTGGTTCAGACCATTGTCCTACGTCCAGTCTCAGATTCACTTCTGGTATTTCACTAACACTAACACCCCCATTTTACCCGGAGGAATAGGTTCACAATTACCCGAATAGCTGAACGGGATTTCTTGCCTCAACTGATGAAGAGGACCTTCTTAATACAGAATAATTGATGACTTATTTGTGTTCATGTTAACACGCATATGTCAATATGTAGTACACTCTTCCTATAGCCTTTCCTTGATGATAGACGTGAAGCTTGCGAAATATTATGGAAGATCATATTGTAAATATTATGCTTTTAGAAAATAGAGAGCTTTAAGTGAGATAGTAATAGTTAGAATGAAATTTGGTGATTGGATCAGTTAATTAAGTCTCTATTTATAATATATAAAGAGTTACAACTGATCACGAAGAGATTTCATCAAGAGAAATGAATTAGAAATTTGTGACTCTTCATAATAAGTTGCAACCCTTCGTAATCAGATGTCCGAATATAAATTTCAGATGTCTGTTTTGAATTAAAAATAAAATGACAAGGAAATAGTTCATTTCGAAGCAGATTCAGATGTCTAAAAATTCAAAAACAGACATCTGCATATTATGAGAAATTTAATTTTGTCTCAACAAATAGACGTCTGTCTGATTTATTTCAGACGTCTGTTTTCTGAGCAAAACTTATTCCTTGCATCTTTTAAATGTGAATATATATATATATATATATATATGATATGTGTGTGTAGTCATCAAGGAAGACTTTAACATGAAAATCTAGGACTAATAAACTCTTACAACATATATAATCTTCATTTTGTGTTCCTGAATCTGTTTGACGAATATCTTCCTGAAATACAAAGTTAGTCGATATGATATGTATGCTTATGTATAGTTGTCATAGTCAAAACGCTATATAGCGAGAATCAACATACTAGCCTTAGGTAATGCTATAAATAGGGTGGAAATGTTCATTTGCTTTCATACATTCACAAAACAAAAATATGATGACCCCAAATCCCGTACAGACGGAGACAAGGGTTATCTTTGGAATATAACACAAAAACAGATAATAGCAGAACAGAATTAAATAAATACACCAGATAATGAACAATAGAATATACTGGATAAGAGTAATCATCAGAGTTACACAGTATACAGGATCTTACTTGGTACAAATACAGTTCAACTATACATATATGTCTACAGCGGAAACAAACAAAATATGTACAATAGGAGCTGAACAGCATAAAAAGAGATAAATGATAGAATCCATCTTCAGCTCCAGCTATCCAGAGGAAGCCAGCTAAACCTGAATACAAGGCTGCCCATGTAGAAAAAGGGGCACCCGAGTTTGAATGTGAAACAAACTAAGAGTCAGTCATGGGACTGGTATGAGAAATCTACTCAACACATCTAAAATATGGCTAATCACAGGACCACGCCACTTTCGTGGAACGGGTTTACTCCATTGGATTGCCAGTGCTTTAAAAACAAATCTTTCTTTTAAACATCGCCATGCTTTTTATAAAAATGAAGCCATTATAAGACTCAATTCCCATCACACAATGCAACGCAAACCGGAGGATAGAGTTTTTACCTTATAACGACCAAAATATGCTTGATACGAATAAAACAAAGGCATTTGATATTATTGCTAGTGTTATATGTTTTGAAAACAATTTCAAATCATAACTATCAATCATAGACGGCATTAATGCCCCATACCACTATGTCGCCATATATAGGTATACAATCAATATCGCACAGACACGTATTTGGAAATTGGATTTCCGTCATGAACCAAGGCAAAAGATAGTCCTTACCGAATTCGAGACGCTCTAGCCCGCCCCTCAGGATCAGAGCTCGAGTGACCCTTGGATCGACAGGGCCGGTCCACCGATGTGGATTAAAATTCCTGAACAATGCGTTTCCCCGCCCTATGGGGCGTAAATGAGCCAACGAATGACTCCATAGGACCCGGATCGTCCGATCTAACCGAGGCGCCTCGCAACAGCAACAACCACATAAGTCAAACTCGTCAGGGCGTGTAAAACCACTAACGCCACTTCTAACTAGAAAGAAACGCATGTCCTTCCTGAGGTCCTTTCTAACGTTTCTGGTTCATACCGGGTGTGAGGCTCGCGATTTCACGTTATACACAAAGCTACGCCACACAGGCGGTGCTTTGATCATCACCACAAGACTTTGCTTTTCAACAGAAGCACTGATCATTTGCCTCTTGGGCATGCCACACTAGCAATTCATGCCATACGACTGATGTCCATCGATATACAACCTCTGAGCTCGTGTGTTTCAGAGAAGGGCGTTAAGCAAAAGAATAAATTCTCCGCCGCCAAACAGATGTATATTTAACAGAGATCAATCAACACGGAATGAAATCCAATGTCAGACACACAGTCCATTTACAAGTCCGTTCTGGGTTTGAACGAAACCGGAGGCACTAAATACCTCGCAAACCCATCGATCACCACGTACGTCTGGACGATCACCACTCATTATCCATATTTCGGGATGCCTCCCAATCAGGACCTCGGTTACCATCCAAACGAGGTGAAGATCTCCGGTCTTCGACCACCGTCTTCATCTTCGATTTCTTATCGTCGATTCAGTTATTCAGAATGGAATAATCCCGGTCTTTTTGAGCAACTCGCGTATATAATAAACAAGTGCAACACTAACATACATACGCATCATTTCAATTCGTCAGTCACTAACCGTCAATCAGCAAGAGAACGATTTCCCATATATTAACCCCGAAGGCCGAAACCAACATCAGATCAACACACAGGAAACCATTCGACTTAGCCAACCTTCAGTTAATTTCTAAATCACATCCACATCGTTTATAATATTTTATAACGATTTATCGCTATTTTTATTTATTGTAAAATAGCCAATATATTCAAAATGACGCTTCGGGCCATAGCACGACCATGGCGCTGTTTTTCTTCAGATTTGATTTACACGTATATGAAAATCTAACCGTTGGATCTTCACAAAATTTACAACATTAGAAAGATCTTTTCAAAACGAATCCAACGGTTCCAGTTTCGGGAAATTCCGACGGTTGGATCTCCCGGTATCATTGTTTGAAGTTTCGATTTCAAAATACGAACTACAGCGTCGTTATTCGATTAAATATAATTATAATTATATATATATATATATATATATATATATAAATATAATCGTTTCTGGCGCTGTTTTTCTTCAGATTTGAATTAAACATTCCAGACAATCCAACCATTGGATTTTTACGAAGTTGGTGCCGTTGGAAAGATATTTCCAAGGTGAACCCAACGGTTGCGATTTCAGGAAAATCCGATGGTCGGATCTCCCGGTATAATCGTTTGAAATCACGATTTCAAAATACGAACTGCAGCATCATTATTCGATATATTTTAATTCTATTTATATATATATATATCGATTCTTCGATTTCAAAGCTATATTCTTTTCATACATTTGATAAAAATGATATTTTTTTCTAACTGTCTTCTATTTCAACACTTCACTATATTTAGCAATTCATGTATTTAATAAAAATGTGATTTTTATTGTAAAAACAATTCATTCCAAAACACTATTATTTTATATAGTTTATATAGTTGATAAAAATAGGATTTTTATTATAAAACAATTTCTTTTAAAATAGGGTCATTTTACATAGTTCATATAGATGATAAAAAGGTGATTTTTATTATAAAACAATTTATTTCAAAATATGAATACCATTCAACACATGAATTTCTATTCAACGAATGAATATCGTTTCAACACATGAAGGTTTTCTATAGTTTATATATATAGATAAAAATGTGATTTTTATATTTAAAACACGAACACCATTCAACACATGAATTTCTAATCAACGAATGAATATCGATTCAACACATGAAGGTTTTCTATTCAACGAATAAATATAGTTTATATATATAGATAAAAATGTGATTTTTATATTTAAAACACGAACACCATTCAACACATGAATTTCTATTCAACGAATGAATATCGATTCAACACATGAAGGTTTTCTATAGTTTATATATATAGATAAAAATGTGATTTTTATATTTAAAACACGAACATCATTCAACACATGAATTTCTATTCAACAAATGAATATCGATTCAACACATGAAGGTTTTCTATTCAATGAATAAATATATTTTCAGCAAATGAAAATGATTCAAACACATGAATATTATTCAAAATTTCGGCAGCATAACGGCAGGGTAGTTAAAACCGGGACCGTCCCTAGTACGGCTCCTCGCTCTACCTTAAAACCTCGCGGTTTTTGACAATGGGGATCATGCATCTACTTCGCACGCAGGCGGCATGTATATATTTATTTCATTTCCACAAACTAATCTTATGTGGTTTCAACCAAATATTTCTCAACCACAAATGGGTATTTTTCAACAACAATCAATCAATATCAACCGTAAACAATCCCAATCAACCATTCGCTATCAATCAATTTTCACACCAATCACAACCAATAAATATCGTCCATGGTTTGTGGATGAGGGGCGCATATATATATATTTATTTATATATAGCAATTCACTTCTATTTCAACACATATTTAATTTTTACAACGCATATATAACTTATACATCGAACATACAACTTATACAACGCTTATATAACTCATACATCGACTATATAATTTATACATCGTCGTTTTCCATATCGTTTATAAATTAGAAATCTCACATTGGGTTCCACTCCACCAAAAATAGAAGAAGGCTTAGAAAAATATGCGGTCTCTTCTAGAATGTAGAAGACGTCCACACGAGTCCACTGTCTCTTGTTTCACTGAATTTCGTCAACAAACGAAAAAGATATGATTTTTACAGTGAAATCAAAAACCGTAGCGCTTAGAACTACTATTAAATAGTTTATATAATATAACAGCCGTACCTCACGATTTCGTTCAAAACTAGGGTTGATCTTTTCGATCAAACTACTCCGCTTCGCCCCGATCAGACTTCACCACCCTGTCGACCTCCGAGTAAGCTTCACGCGCCACCCACCTGGGCTGGACTCGACGGCGGCTAGAGAGAGCAATTCGATGGCGAACGGCGGCACTTCGTGGGCCCAGAACTTGAGAACCACTCAACTATCGGGGGTCAAACTTATATGGATTTGAAGAGCGATGGAAGGGCTTCAAAATTCTCAACTGGGTCGAGGCCAAATGGTGCGTGGGTTGATCGGAAAATGAGGGGGAAGGTGGGATCGGGTTTCCGTCGTTCGATTTGGGGGGGGTGAGAGAAAAGCGGGGGGGGGGGGGGGGGGTTTCTTTCTGATGTGGACTAATAGTTTATTTATTTATTTATAAAGTTTTAAAAATCCGAAAATACCCCTTGCCACATACGAACACCAATTCAAACCCAACGACTGTCGTCCCTAGCGTTTTACCCCCTTTCCGAACACAATGGGATATGTTTCGTAGGCCCATTCGACTGTTTCAGTCAGTTTTCCTTCAAATTAAAATATATAACATTCAATATTTGATTTGAACGTACATTTCAATTTGCCAGGGCCACAAACTAATTCGAAAAATTCCAGAAAAATAAATCTGGCTATGTTTTGACGATACGGTCCCAACAAAACTAGTTTCATCGAATTCTGAGACCGTTTGCAAAAAGGCCCATTTCTGGTCGATCCAATTTAACTGTAATCGACCTAAACATGTTTTCCTTTGCCACGCTTACATATTAGCTTCAACAATTATGAAATTTGAAACCTAGCAATAACTTCACATCCCGGATCAAACAAAAGTGGTTTCGTCGAATTCCGAGGTCGTATGCAAAATGGCCAATTTCCCGGGCTATATAAATTCCATAGCGACCTTTATGAAAATTCATTTGGCCATAACTTTTGCTTTCCACTATGAAAATTCGATTTTTCAGATTCGTTAGAAAGGTATTCACTAACAGATTTAAATATTTTTGGTTTCACTAAAATCCATTTTCTTTTGCACCCGGTACAGTCCGACAAAATTTGAATTCAATTTTTGAAACTGCAGCGCCTTTTCAGGCCTTGTTAATAATTAGAATTAATTATATTCATTTTCAATCGTCGATTCAAACTCACTTTTCATTGCTATTATTTAAAATATTTATTTTAAATATTTAAAATCCATTATTTTAGCCAATTTAAAATTTTTAAATTAGTTCAGATTTTCTTGGTCGTTACAATCTCCCCCACTTAAAACTTTTCGTCCCCGAAAAGGAACAAAGTCGAAAGTGGTTTGATTAATCAACTCTACGTTCGATCTGGCTTCAATTCTCCAACTTTTCAGTTTTTGAGAATTTTCAAATTCTTCAAAAATTTGGCTAATACCCGTAATTTTCAAAAAAATTCGCCATAACCTCCTTTGTACGGAGAGGGGTTTGGAAATTTATTGGGCCGTATTAGGTACCCAATAAATCCTAATAAGCATACACATATTTATAGTAATATATTCTGGTGTTTACAGGGGAGCGTGTATTGATAATAACTCCAGAGAATAAATTCTCGTCACCCTGTCAAAGCCTGAGGGAGTGTGTATTTTAAATGCTCCAGAGGATAAATCCTCGTCACCTCGTCCCGTATGGGAAATAAATAGTCCATGTGCCGTATCTAATAACTAGAGAGACGTGATTATTGTCAACTCCAGACCCGTGTGGGGTTTTTATTAATCTGGCAATTTTATCATTACAATTTAAATAGTCCATATCAGTCATCAGTTCAACCTGTAAAATATAGTCATCGCCATACAAGCCTCTCGCTCGTATGGTAAATCTTCCACCTCGTCACACAAACTCCAAATGCTTATGTGGTATATGATGAAGTATGCCTATCTTCAGAAGTATGCCATGTCATGTAGTTCAAAATTAATTGTTACTATCCTATGGCGACGTTTATTATTTCACACAGAAAAACCAGCATTCCGCATCCAATGGCATTCACAGGAGTTGATATAATAATATTTCGCATCCAACTCATTAAGGTTTACCTATTTGTCGGGCACGCAAATAAAATCTTTACTCAACAGCTAATTCATTTACCTGTTCAAATATATAAAATGAACATGTATATATTTCTATCTATTTTTAAATCAGTTCAATGTGTGACATAATCGAATAAATTCTACCATTCATTCTACTTTTGATTAAATTAACTATCGTTTTAATAATTTAATTAATCAAGTCTACTATCACACAACGCAAACCACAAGCAATTTGTTTTTAACTTTTCAAAATCATACAAATTAATTCATATATTCTTTTTAAATTAAGCAGACTATAGAATTAAAAGTGCACATCCATGGAAAGAAAATAACAACTGTGTAGAGAACTAATTGGTAATGCAAAGTATGGTAAATGTACCTTGCACCGGATTCAATCAGAGATATCTACTCGGCATCTGGGATAGGCTTTCTGAATGCTCTCCTCAGTTTCCCAAGTACAATCTCACGGATCTCCACTCCATTGCACTTTGATTAAGTGAACCTTCTTGTTCCTCAGTTCCTTGGTCTCTTTGCCGATGATCTTTAGCGGCTCTCGTCTCACAGCTAATTCTGGAGTAATTTCAATATCCTGTTGAGTTGCTTCTTCCACGATCAAGTCTGGATCATGAACGTGCTTTCGAAGTTGAGATATGTGAAATACATCATGAACTCTAGGCAACCAATCAGGCAATTTAACCCTATAAGCGAGAGTTCCGATCCGTTCCAGAATAGGAAACGGACCAATGAATTTGGGCGCCAATTTCCCTGTTTTACCGAACCGGATTACTCCTCTCATCGGCGATACTTTCAAATATACATAGTCGCCAACAACAAAGGATATATCTCTTCTTCTCCTATCGACGTAACTCTTTTGTCGGCTTTGAGCGGCCAGTAATCGTTTCTTAATAAAATCGACTTTATCGGCAGCTTCTCGGATCATATCTGGCCCTAACACAAGTCTATTTCCAGGTTCGACCCAACAAGTAGGAGATCGGCACGGTCTACCATATAATGCTTCGAATGGCGACATTGTCAGGCTCGCCTGGTAACTGTTATTATATGAGAATTCAGCCAAATGCAGATGGTCTTCCCACGATCCACCAGAATCTAGAACACAAGCCCGCAATAGATCTTCTAAAATACGATTCACCCTCTCAGTCTGACCGTCTGTCTGAGGATGATAAGCGGTGCTCAAGTTCAACTTCGTTCCCAGCTCGACTTGAAACGCCTCCCAGAATTTGCTAGTGAATATTGTGTCTCTATCACTGACTATACTGAGCGGCACTCCATGTAGTCTAACTATTTTCTTGAAGTATATCTGCGCCAGACTCTGAGCGGTTCTGTTTGATCTGACAGGTATGAAATGGGCGGTCTTCGTGAAGCGATCTACGATCACCCAAATACTGTCATTTCCTTTTCTGGTTCTGGGCAAACCATCAATGAAATCCATAGAAATATGTTCCCACTTCCATCCAGGTACGTCTAGCGGTTGCAACAATCCAACCAGTTTCTGTTGGTCGCTCTTGACTAGCTGGCAAGTAGGGCATCGGCTAACATATATTGAAACGTCCCTTTTCATAGCCTTCCACTAGAATGTTCGCTTGAGATCGTTATACATTTTGGCTACACCAGGATGGATACTCAGCTTGGACTTGTGACACTCGTCTAACACTTCCCTTTTTAACTCTGGGATATCAGGAACACAAATCCTTCCTTTCAACCTCAGGGTCTCGTCGTTATCTATTTGAAAACACGAGGGTTCGCCTTTCTGAATCCTTTTAATCATATCCTTAATAAAGTTATCCTCCTTCTATAGAATAGATATTTTGTCAATCAAGGAAGTCGTGATAATAAAGCTGGCTATCATTACATTCTTTCGGCTCAGCGCATCGGCCATGACATTGGCTTTCCCTGGAGTGTATATAATTTCAAAATCATATGCTACAAGGAACTCTAGCCAACGTTGCTGCCTCAGATTCAAGTCCTCTTATGTGAATAGATACTTTAACGATTGGTGATCTGTAAACACTTCAAATCTCTCACCTAGAAGATAGTGTCTCCATATTTTCAAGGCGAATACGATAGCCAACAACTCAAGATCATGAGTTACGTAGTTTTTCTCATGCGGCTTCAGCTGACGGCTAGCATAAGCAATCACTTGACCCCTTTGCATTAACACTGCGCCAAGGCCTTCTCTAGAAGCATCAGTCCAGACTTTTAAATCCTAGTTGCCATCGATGATGGTTAACACTAGAGCAGTTGTTAATCTCAACTTTAGCTCTTCAAAAGCCTCTTCACTCTCTGGAGTCCATTTGAATTTAGAGTGCTTCTTTGTAAGCTTCGTTAAGTGGCCAGATATCTTCGAAAAGTTTTTGACGAACTTCCGGTAATAACTAGCCGATCCGAGAAAACTATGGACTTCTGTAGGAGTACTAGGCTGTTTCCAGTTTTGAATAGCTGTGATTTTGCTTGCATCCACAGCAATTCCTTCTTTCGATACGACGTGGCCTAGAAATTTTACTTCATCTTGCCAGTATATACATTTGGAAAACTTTTCTTTCAATACATTCCTTCTCAGAATTTCTAGAACCTGTTCCAAATGCTTTTCATGTTCGGCCTTTGACTTAGAGAAGATTAGAATATCGTCAATAAAAACCAAAACAAATTTATTCAAAACCCCTCTGAACACCCTATTCATCAGATCGACGAAGTAAGCAGGAGCGTTACATAAGCCGAACGGCATTACTAACCACTCGCAGAATAAGTCGGGACCTCTGAATGTTGTCATTGGAACACACTCTTCGGCAATTCGAAGTTGATGGAAGCCTGTAGCTAGGTCCATTCTTGAGAATACTTGTGCGCCATTTAATCGATCCAACAAATCATCAATCCGCGGCAATGGATATTTGTTCTTTATTGTCTGTTTGTTCAGATCACGATAATCCACATATAGACGTAGAGTACCGTCAGATTTTGGGACAAACACCACTGCTGCCCCCCAATCAGAGAAACTAGGCCTGATCAGACCCTTCCATACTAGCTGTCGTGTTTGATTGTCAAGTTCTTCTTTCTCTTTCAAGGACATTCTTTGAATAGCGTGAACTACCGGCCTTGCATTGGGAATCAAAGCGATCTTGAAATCTATTTCTCTCTGCGGAGGTAAGCGAACAACTTCCTCGAACACATCCGCATAGTTCTTGACGATAGGAATATCTTTCACTAGGTCGGGAATATTCTCTGTGATTTCAGGGACATTTTCTATTTGGGCTGGAGAAACATTCAAAGCTGCCCAGAAGTCTTTTCTATTAGCATTCTGACCTTCACAGGGAATGGTTATATAATCACCTGATTTAATCTTCGCCTTTACGACTCTATCGGCGCATTTAACTTTAGCTTCATATTTGGTCAACCAGTCTAACCCCAAGATAAGATCAAACTCTTTAAAATTCATAACGACCGCGATGGTAGGAAACCGATAACGAGAGAAAGAAACCGGCACTCCACAAACCCAACTGAGATCAATGGAACCCCCAACCGGATTCTGGACAGTCATTGGTTCCTTGAGCTTTTTCAAATTCAAATCCAGTTTCTTAGCTGCATCTTTGGCAATGAAGCTTCGTGACACGCCTGTGTCAAACAGTACTTTGACTGGAATGTTTTTGACATTAAGCGTGCCTTCTAAAACATCAGCCCTTTCCTGAGCAGACGAAGATGCAGGCACTTCTGCCACTTCATTTACATGTACTGCTTCAAATTTCCGAGATAGCGGGCAGGCCTTGGAAAGATGACCAGCTTGATGGCATTGACTACACTTTCTATTCTCCTGAAATCCCTTCTTGGGTTTGAACTTATTCTTTCTTTGTTGGTTCCAAGATTTGCAGCTTATCGCAAAATGACCTTGTCTATTGCAACTCGAGCACGTGGCGGTCGTTATAGGTTGGTTCCTAGGTTCAGCCCTTATCCTCTTGGCACTGGGCTTCTTACTGACCTCTGACCTCGTACTAACTTCAGGAATATCAGTTTTCGACTCTTCTTTGTCACTAGAACAGACTTCCTCTTCGTCGTGCAACATACCTTTCTTATGGAGATCTTCATACTGATAAGCCATATAAATCATTTCAGAGAAAGGAAGTTTCACATTCCTCATTACACTGTTCTGATATTTTCTTTGCAGGCCATGAATAAATCTCAGATTCTTCCTCTTTAGATCTTGAATCAGTTGAGGAGCAAAGTGAGCAAGTTCGTTGAATTTCTTATGATATTCTGGGATGGTCATATCACCTTGTATCAGATAAGAAAATTCATCACATAATCGCTCCGTCGCTTCAGGAGGAGTAAATCTTTCTAGGAAAATCTCTTTGAATCTGTCCCTGGTGATATCACCTTCTGGATTATCTTTGATGATTGTTTCCCACCAGATTAAAGCTTCTTCTTTGAGCGCCCAAGAGGCTACTAACCTTCTCTGGTCATCTCTTAGCTGGATACGCTCAAAAATTCTTTCGACAGAGCTCACCCAAGCTTGAGTTTGAATTATAGATTCATTGCCCGAGAACTGTGCTCCGTTCAGATTACGATATCTCTTTAATAGAGCCTCTAGATCGGGTTCTGTATTCCTTCTGTTTCTGGCACTCATTTTTCTAGTACTTCTGCAAACAGCAGATCAAGTGTCAGGTCACAGAAAGGGTATTTTAAAACATAGAAACATATACTTCAAATGTAAATGTGTCTATCAAGGTGTAATTTCATTCTGCTTTACTCATACTAGGATATTTCTGATCCTATCTGTATAGAGTTACCCGTCCTAGAACACTACTGGTTCTATGTTTGATGAGTTCGTTCAAAAGTTATATTCCAGAACTAAGCTTAACCAAAGCTCTGATACCACGTTATGACGACCCCAAATCCCGTACAGACGGAGACAAGGGTTATCTTTGGAATATAACACAAAAACAAATAATAGCAGAACAGAATTAAATAAATACACCAGATAATGAACAATAGAATATACTGGATAAGAGTAATCATCAGAGTTACACAGTATACAGGATCTTACTTAGTACAAATACAGTTCAACTATACATATATGTCTACAGCGGAAACAAACAAAATATGTACAATAGGAGCTGAACAGCATAAAAAGAGATAAATGATAGAATCCATCTTCAGTTCCAGCTATCCAGAGAAAGCCAGCTAAACCTGAATACAAGTCTGCCCGTGTAGAAAAAGGGGCACCCGAGTTTGAAAGTGAAACAAACTACGAGTCAGTCATGGGACTGGTATGAGAAATCTACTCAACACATTTAAAATATGGCTAATCACAGGACCACACCACTTTCGTGGAACGGGTTTACTCCATGGGATTGCCAGTGCTTTAAAAACAAATCTTTCTTTTAAACATCGCAATGCTTTTTATAAAAATGAAGCCATTATAAGACTCAGTTCCCATCACACAATGCAACGCAAACCGGAGGATAGAGTTTTTACCTTATAACGGCCAAAATATGCTTGATACGAATAAAATAAAGGCATTTGATATTATTGCTAGTGTTATATGTTTTGAAAACAATTTCAAATCATAACTATCAATCATAGACGGCATTAATGCCCCATACCACTATGTCGCCATATATAGGTATACAATCAATATCGCACAGGCACATATTTGGAAATTAGATTTCCGTCATGAACCAAGGCAAAAGATAGTCCTTACCGAATTCGAGATGCTCTAGCCCGCCCCTCAGGGTCAGAGCTCTAGTGACCCTTGGATCGTCAGGGCCGGTCCACCGATGTGGATTAAAATTCCTGAACAATGCGTTTCCCCGCCCTATGGGGCGTAAATGAGCCAACAAATGACTCCATCGGACACGGATCGTCCGATCTAACCAAGGCGCCTCGCAACAGCAACAACCACATAAGTCAAACTCGTCAGGGCGTGTAAAACCACTGACGCCACTTCTAACTAGAAAGAAACGCATGTCCTCCCTGAGGTCCTTTCTCCCGTTTCTGGTTGATACCTGGTGTGAGGCTCAAGATTTCACGTTATACACAAAGCTACTCCACATAGGCGGTGCTTTGATCATCACCACAAGACTTTGCTTTTCAACAGAAGCCCTGATCATTTGCCTCTTGGGCATGCCACACTAGCAATTCATGCCATGCGACTGATGTCCATCGATATACAACCTCTGAGCTCGTGCGTTTCAGAGAAGGGCGTCAAGCAAAAGAATAAATTCTCCACCGCCAAACAGATGTATATTTAACAGAGATCAATCAACACGGAATGAAATCCAATGTCAGACACACAGTCCATTTACAAGTCCGTTCTGGGTCTGAACGATACCGGAGGCACTAAATACCTTGCAAACCCATCGATCACCACGTACGTCTGGACGATCACCACTTATTATCCATATGTCGAGATGCCTCCCAATCAGGACCTTGGTTACCATCCAAACGAGGTGAAGATCTCCGGTCTTCGACCACCGTCTTCATCTTCGATTTCTTATCGTCGATTCAGTTATTCAGAATGGGATAAACCCGGTATTTCTGAGCAACTCGCATATATAATAAACAAGTGCAACACTAACATACACACGCATCATTTAAATTCATCAGTCACTAACCGTCAATCAGTAAGAGAACGATTTCCCAAATATTAACCCCGAAGGCCGAAAGCAACATCAGATCAACACCCAGGAAACCATTCGACTTAGCCAACCTTCAATTAATTTCTAAATCACATCCATATCGTTTATAATATTTTATAACGATTTATCGCTATTTTTATTTATTTTAAAATAGCCAATATATTCAAAACGACGCTTCGGGCCATAGCGCGACCGTGGCGCTGTTTTTCTTCAGATTTGATTTATACATATCTGAAAATCTAACCGTTGGATCTTCACAAAATTTACATCATTAGAAAGATCTTTTCAAAACGAATCCAACGGTTCCAGTTTTGGGAAATTCCGACGGTCGGATCTCCCGGTATCATCGTTTGAAGTTTCGATTTCAAAATACGAACTACAACGTCGTTATTCGATTAAATATAATCATATATATATATAATCGTTTCTGGCGCTGTTTTTCTTCAAATTTGAATTAAACATTCCAGACAATACAACCGTTGGATTTTTACAAAGTTGGCGCCGTTGGAAAGATATTTCCAAGGCGAACCCAACGGTTGCGATTTCAGGAAAATCCGATGGTCGGATCTCCCGATATAATCGTTTGAAATCACGGTTTCAAAATACGAACTGCAGCGTCGTTATTCGATATATTTTAATTCTATATATATATATATATATTGATTCTTTGATTTCAAAGCTTTATTCTTTTCATACATTTGATAAAAATGATATTTTTATCTAACTGTCTTCTATTTCAACACTTCACTATATTTAGCAATTCATGTATTTAATAAAAATGTGATTTTTATTGTAAAAACAATTCATTTCAAAACACTATTATTTTATATAGTTTATATAGGTGATAAAAATAGGATTTTTATTATAAAAAGTTTCTTTTAAAACATGGTCATTTTACATAGTTCATGTAGATGATAAAAAGGTGATTTTTATTATAAAACAATTTATTTCAAAATATGAATACCATTCAACACATGAATTTCTATTCAATGAATGAATATCGATTCAACACATGAAGGTTTTCTATAGTTTATATATATAGATAAAAATGTGATTTTTATATTTAAAACACGAACACCATTCAACACATGAATTTCTAATCAATGAATGAATATCGATTCAACACATGAAGGTTTTCTATTCAACGAATAAATATAGTTTATATATATATATATATATATATATATATATATAGATAAAAATGTGATTTTTATATTTAAAACACGAACACCATTCAACACATAAATTTCTATTCAACGAATGAATATCGATTCAACACATGAAGGTTTTCTATAGTTTATATATATATAGATAAAAATGTGATTTTTATATTTAAAACACGAACACCATTCAACACATGAATTTCTATTCAACGAATGAATATCGATTCAACACATGAAGGTTTTCTATAGTTTATATATATAGATAAAAATGTGATTTTTATATTTAAAACACGAACATCATTCAACACATGAATTTCTATTCAACGAATGAATATCGATTCAACACATGAAGGTTTTCTATTCAATGAATAAATATAGTTTCAGCAAATGAAAATGATTCAAACACATGAATATTATTCAAAATTTCGGCAGCATAACGGCAGGGTAGTTAAAACCGGGACCGTCCCTAGTACGGCTCCTCACTCTACCTTAAAACCTCGCGGTTTTTGACGATGGGGATCATGCATCTAGTTCGCATGCAGGCAGCATGTATATATTTATTTTATTTCCACAAACTAATCCTATGTGGTTTCAACCAAATATTTCTCAACCACAAATGGGTATTTTTCAACCACAATCAATCAATATCAACCGCAAACAATCCCAATCAACCATTCGCAATCAATCAATTTTCACACCAATCACAACCAATAAATATCGTCCATGGTTTGTGGACGAGGGGCGTATATATATATATATATATATATATATATATATATATATATATATAGCAATTCACTTCTATTTCAATACATATTTAATTTTTACAATGCATATATAACTTATACATCGAACGTACAACTTATACAACGCTTATACAAGAGGTGTACAACGCTTATATAACTCATACATCGACTATATAATTTATACATCGTCGTTTTCCATATCGTTTATAAATTAGAAATCTCACAATGGGTTCCACTCCACCAAAAATAGCAGAAGGCTCAGAAAAATATGCGTTCTCTTCTAGAATGTAGAAGACGTCCACACGAGTCCACTGTCTCTTGTTTCACTGAATTTCGTCAACAAACGAAAAAGATATGATTTTTACAGTGAAATCAAAAACCGTAGCGCTTAGAACTGCTATTAAATAGTTTATATAATATAACATCCGTACCTCACGATTTCGTTCAAAACTATGGTTGATCTTTTCGATCAAACTACTCCGCTTCGCCCCGATCAGACTTCACCACCCTGTCGACCTCCGAGTAAGCTTCACGCGCCAACTACCTAGGCTGGACTCGACGGCGGCTAGAGAGGGCAATTCGATGGCGAACGGCGGCACTTCGTGGGCCCAGAACTCGAGAACCACTCAACTATCGGGGGTCAAACTTATATGGATTTGAAGAGCGAGGGAAGGGCTTCAAAATCCTCAACTGGGTCGAGGCCTAATGGTGCGTGGGTTGATCGGAAAATGAGGGGGAAGGTGGGATCGGGTTTTCGTCGTTCGATTTGGGGGAGAGAGAAAAGCGGGGGGTGGGTTTCTTTCTGACGTGGACCAATAGTTTTTATTTTATTTCATTTATAAAGTTTTAAAAATCCGAAAATACCCCTTGCCACATACGAACACCAATTCAAACCCAACGACTGTCGTCCCTAGCGTTTTACCCCCTTTCCGAACACAATGGGATATGTTTCGTAGGCCCATTCGACTATTTCAGTCAGTTTTCCTTCAAATTAAAATATATAACATTCAATATTTGATTTGAACGTACATTTCAATTTGCCAGGGCCACAAACTAATTCGAAAAATTCTAGAAAAATAAATCTGGCTATGTTTTGACGATACGGTCCCAACAAAACTAGTTTCATCGAATTCTGAGACCGTTTGCAAAAAGGCCCATTTCTGGTCGATCCAATTTAACTGTAATTGACCTAAACATGTTTTCCTTTGCCACGCTCACATATTAGCTTCAAAAATTATGAAATTTGAAACCTAGCAATAAGTTCACATCCCAGATCCAACAAAAGTGGTTTCGTCGAATTCCGAGGTCGTATGCAAAATGGCCAATTTCCCGGGCTATATAAATTCCATAGCGACCTTTATGAAAATTCATTTGGCCATAACTTTTGCTTTCCACTATGAAAATTTGATTTTTCAGATTCGTTAGAAAGGTATTCACTAACAGATTTAAATATTTTTGGTTTCACTAAAATCCGTTTTGTTTTGCACCCGGTACAGTCCGACAAAGTTTGAATTCAATTTTTGAAACTGCAGCGCCTTTTCAAGCCTTGTTAATAATTACAATGATTATATTCATTTTCAATCGTCGATTCAAACTCACTTTTCATTGCTATTATTTAAAATATTTATTTTAAATATTTAAAATCAATTATTTTAGCCAATTTAAAATTTTTAAATTGGTTCAGATTTTCTGGGTCGTTACAAAAAACTAAGTATGATAAAGAGAAAAAAAATTAGAAGAAGCCAAGGGAATAAAATACAAGTCCAAGTTACAATTCTAAGGTGAGAAAACCTATTTGAGTATACGTATTCATTTCATACTTTGAAGATTTTTTTTGGATTTTAAGACTGAGCAATAGGGTTTCGACCTACCATAATTGTGCTCAGTAATTCGACAGTAATTTCTTCATTTCTTAATGAAATTTGTATTTCTTCAATGTTCTAAAAAGCTAACTCAAGGACCTATAACTTTCAAGTTGACACCTTTTCAAGTTCAGTGATTTGTGTACCTAAAATCTAGATGTAAAGGCGGGTAAAAATCTGCCTGAAATGGACATGTTGAAAAGACCCCGAGTTGTTGAATTTTATATATTATATTGATAAATAAATGATTTCTTTTCATGGTAATTAAGTATACTAATAAAGATACTTGGTACAGAAAATTTGAAGTCATAAACTATATTTGTCATAGAGAAATAGAATAAAACATTTGACCTAAAAACTAGTCAAAAACCTGAGTTTTTGATATTAGTAACACTTTTAAAGATGTTATGCTTTTTTAACTATTACAACCCGTAGCATAAAATGAAGTGTTTTTAACTTGGCCTAAACTTTCCGTAACATGTCATAAAATATATCTTTTCTTTTTAGACTTTAAAATCATTATAAAGCAATTACAAATGCAACCATAGTTTGAAGTCTTCTTTTGACATATATTGGAATATTTTTGAGGTGGTTTCGGTTTTGTCTTAAACCCTTAAAAGTATGAATTTTAAAATGTAAGTTAAGACTTCTTTTGGAAAATGTTTCCTTAATTATATTTCTCCGGGGGTGCAGTATAAGACAATATATCTTAGTAGTGCACTATTACTCTATGTTGGTACAAAACCAAGTAGAGTAGGTCCCTACTTAGTGACGGGATGTCGGCCACAATAGGATAACATATCCTGGGATCTAAACTAAATCGAGGGTGTAGTTTAGATTCATAAACATTTATTTTGATAAATTATGAGTTTTAATGGAATGAAGTTTATTATGAACTTGCTTGATTTAATATTTCGAAGTATTCCTTGTTTATTACTTTAAACTTTGGATTGATGAAACCTCTAAAGAAGATATTTATAATGAAACTATTATACAAATCATTAAGATATGACTTGAAAACTATAGCTTAAATAGCTATCTCACTGGGTGTGTTGTCCATGATGCTTCACTTAAACATTTTAGGCTTAGATGGTTAGTTTGCTACTTTGAAGTGAAGATTTTATTATGTATATCTCTTTATGTACTCTTATGCATAATTATTTGATAGTTAAACTCTTGGATCCTTGTAACCATGTTATATGATGAGATGATTGTATAACATCTCTTCCATTTAAAATCATGTACTTCGAATGATTTTATATTCCAATATACTTTTGTTAAGTTGTGACACTATTCTATTAACACTAAGGCTTACATGTAACATCATAGCTTCTGGATAAGTGTACTAGAGCGGTGGTGTTGCATGAAAACATTGCACAATAATTCTTTTATAGTGTTATAACAAGATATAATATCACTTTTGAGGACATGTTATAAACATCACTTCTAGAGTGTTGAATATCTCTTCAGGCAATTCAAGAAAAATAGATTTTCTATAACATATCTTCTAGGATGTTGTATTTTGCAATATAAATATATGAATACAACTTTAAAACATCTCTTCAAGAGATTAATATATAAACATATCCATCCATAAACATACACAGTATTTTCTATTGTGAAATCATGATTATTTAGTATGCAATTTTTTTTTAAAATATAACCAAGTCATAAGTTATACCATATACATATAGTTTCTTTTGCAATCTACAATGGTATTTTTGTTTATTTTGAAACTCATATTTTCTGAGACATGCCAAGGCTCTGCTATTTTCTTTCTTCCCCAAATCTTTCAGAAATAAGAATATTAGTTTTTAGGAAATATGATTCAAGATTTAATGATAAAGATTATAGATCTATTATATAGGTGTTAGATTCCTTATATACGTGAGGTAAATTAGGTAAATCTAGATTATTAAGGTTTCCTTCTTTCTTTCAACATCAGATTTGTGAACCCATGGTTTATCTCTATACTAGATTCAATTAGAAAGACTACATAATAGCAGATCTGAATCAGATTCAAGGATTGGAAAGTAGTCTGGTGAGTGGATTTAAATTATACCTTTTTATAACGGTATATCTTTCGTTTACATTCCCTGTAATTCTTAATGTGATATACAATTGAAATGTAATTATGAATAATTTATTCCTTAAGTACGTTAAGAATATCATTGTTGTACAAATATATTCTTTTAATTTTCTGTTTGGGTAGAGAATTATTGTAATACTAAAATGGTGAATTTGACAACAATTATGCATGTATTCTTAAGATTGATATTCAATAATAAATTGGATATGTGCTAAAAAGGGTTACAGTGAGTTGTGGAAATAATGTAAAAGAATTTGTATGCCTAATTTTGTATAAAAATTTATAGTAATTGGAAATGGTATATGAAATACAGGAATTAACATCTAACTCAGAAAATAAAAAGGGAAAATTAGTAGTGGACTAAGTTAGTTGGATTTGGGAAAAATGGATACATTTCCGTAATGATAAAAATTACTGAGAACATAGTTGCAAGAAAAGTAAGTAAAAATGGATTAGTGTGAAATAGTTTTTTTACCATATTGCACACTAATCATATAAAATATATATGTATGTCCACAATGAAAATAAAAGAAATGGCTTGCAACTACGGATCTTAATTGATGTACATTATGGAAATAGATCTTTGTATCTTTCCGTTAACTAATGTAATGAAGTGTGAAAAATATTTTCTTGAAATAATAAAAATGTACATGACGATAAACAAAGAAAGGTTACACATAAAATGTTCGGTTGAATATTAAGGAACCTAGGGAAATATGATTAACGGGGAATATAACATATTATAATTAATTATATGAATAAGAATGAAATATAATAGGTAGACATGGCCTAGGTACAAGTGGAGTTATAACATAGGTTACAATTAATAATGAAAAGAGCACTTATTAATAAGCCTTAGTAAAGGGAAACTAAGTTAATAAGCAAACCCACAACAGTACAAGA
The DNA here is from genome assembly GCA_030737875.1 of Allium sativum. NCBI lineage: Eukaryota > Viridiplantae > Streptophyta > Magnoliopsida > Asparagales > Amaryllidaceae > Allium > Allium sativum. Next base: position 293,414,881 of record CM060916.1, on the reverse strand, counting down.
TAAGGTTATAATTTAATAGGAAAGAATAAAGTAGGCTTATTATTAGTAGACTTATAATTAGAAGTATTAAGTCTAATGAATGTAATAAATAATAAGCAGAAGTCTGCTATGGCGGCATAGGGCTGATTAAAAAAGATAAGCAGCTAATTGTGAGCTAATGAATCGAGTAACATGAAATAAAAGTGAATACAGGGATAATAAAGTTAATTAGCAATGTGATGAGATAAAGCAAGCACATGATTAAAAGATTAGACAAAGGATCTAACATCGTGATGGCTTGTTGCGCTGGAACCAGTCCGTACGTATGGAGATGAAGAACCTAACGAGTTAAATCATTATGGTGTATGGAGATACGAGAGGAGCACATCCAACTGATTATTCTACGAGACTGGAGGGAAGTGAGGGACTTCCATGGGACGTGAGGATACTCCGTGATGGTCCTATGTGTTAGGCTTTGAGTTGTACCCACAGAGATATGGTCTGTACGGTACCTTCCGATGAGTATGCCTTGGCTGCAATTATGGTGTGGCAATTAGAAGGTTGTGGCAGATGGCGTTGGTTGATTTGGCTATTTTCCTCGCTTGTGGAGGAGGTTGGTCAAGGCCAAATTAAGGAAAGTTATCGTCTGATATCTGTCATTGGTAGTCGGTGAGATGCGGAAAGCTTAAGAGCTAAACCAACAAACATCGTTCTTTCACTATCGAGGCGTTGGTGAAGGACGCACCAACTTAGATGCTAGATTGGTTGTTAGGGGCACGTCATTAGCTCTTGATGTAGTCTTCCATTAGTTAAGGGAGGTGCTAGGGTGGGGCCATAGCTACCGTGAAAAGAGATAGACCATATGTGAATATCTGTATTCTAGGCCTAATGAAACTTTCCTTTACAGATATTGAAAGCTCCTAACCGAGTTTCGTGCATTGGATGCAGTCTATTATGGGTGTAACGACCCGCATTTTCCTACGATATAATTAATTTATTTAATTATTTAAATAATGGTTTGGTTATTTAAAATGACCAAAATTAAATAATATTGGATATTTAATTAAAATAAATAACATAATAGAATAGTATATTTAATTTCTGAAATAGTCAGAAATAGTAGAATTCACAATATGATGTGAATTGGATCAACTGTGATATTTAATTCAGTTTAGAATTGAATTAGAATAACGAATATATTATTTGAATGGCAGTTTGAATGTATAATTATAATATAATTAAAATCGAGCTCGAAATGGCCCTGCAGTTCGTAGTTTGACGATTTGAACTTCAACTAAATGTAGAGGATTCGTTTTAAATCGGATTTCTGTGAAACAAGAAACGCAAGGAGCTGGTGAAGTATATCTTTCTAATGGAAGAGAAAAATCGAGATTTCTTCGTGTATATTTTTAGTTATGTCCAAATCAAATTTTAGAAAAGTCACTATGGAATGCCTTTATAATTTATATCAATTTATTTATATTATAAAAAGATTTTTAATATAAATCGAATATCGATAGAACTGGAAATTTTGAAATATCGAGTTGTAAATCCCAGTGTAGCAGTATGATATTCTGTTGTGAATATACACAATAATATTTATTTTTAAATATTAGTTTTAATTATTTTTAAATATATTTATATATTTAAATGGGTTATTTAGAGCTTTAAAAATAGCTAGTTTTCAAACGACCTCAGAATTCGACGAAACTAATTTTGTTGGATCCGCTATATTAAATTATTGCTAGATTTCAATTTTCGTGATTTTTGAAGTCAGTATGTGGACGTACGGGTTTTTAATGTGAAAATAGTCAGTATTTCGACGGTTAAAAATATGTTGTGTGAGCATATGGAGTCGGAATTCGACGAAACCAGTTTCGTTGGGTCCGTGATGTCAAACTGTAGCTGCGTGTCCATTTCCGTTATTTTTGGGTATTGTATGTAATCACAGGGAATTTCAAACACAGAATGAAGCAACGATTAAATATAAACAAATAAAATAATCGAATAAAAATATTTTTTAACACCCTATATATATCACTACACTGTCCTAACCCTAGCAAAATTCTCAGATCAACAAAATGCGCCGCCACCACCAAAATTAATTCATACAGTGAAAATCCCCAATCAAAAATCAATATAAATTCAAGAAAAATTCCATAAAGACTAAAACCAACTTCATTCGCCTCCTTTGGTAAAGAGCATCGCACTGCTGTGGGTTTTGTTGAGTTCGACGCTCTTGTGCTCGCTGGAAATGAGCACAGCAATGTCTAGGGTTAAGGGAATTTTGGGGTTTTTGAAGCATTAATCTCAATTTCAGAGTTAGGCATTGAGTTTATGGTAGAATATCGAACTTGTATGCAATTTTTGATGGAATTTGGAGGTAAAATGGTACGGTAGTTCTGCTGTGTGTCGAAGGTAAGGTCGACGGATGGAAATTGATTAGCGCATCGAACTGAGCTTCGAAGGTATAGGTTTATGGAGATTTTGAAGTGATGGGGTTTGGTGTTTTTTACTTGAGTTTTCATGAAGTAGAAATGGAGAAAGGTTGGACTGAAGAACTCGAAAATGGCATTGGGATTTCAGAGCAGGTTGCGGTTTCAAATTCAGGAAGACGAAAACGTATTAGGAGCGGATGGGTTTTAAGGAGGGTGATGTGCCAAATGGTTTTGGTAAAGCCTGTTATTGATTTAAATCTAAATAAATTCTATTATAAATAGTGCATTGAGTAAAATATTCATAACTTTATCATACATCATCAGAATTTAACGAAACTGGATCCGTCAGGATCGTATGGACGATGGCAACACCATGGAACTAACCAGGAATGAATTGAAGCTCATTCGGATTTATGGTGAAATTAAATGCCTGAATCAAATCAATGACCAATTATCGTTATTTAACAATAAACCGAACAAGGTGAGTAAATCTCACTAACTCTGCTCAACTTATATTTTTATAACGTATTTTTAGAATTTATAAATGATGATTGTTTGCTGTGTGTTGGCTGATTGGTTGAAATTATCGATAACGATATATATATATATATAAATCGTTAATCGAATATTGATTCTGTTATCGAAATATTTCATACTAGTGTTATTTATGTTGATTAACATCTGTGGATGTAGGGAAACAGGTTGGAGGTACCCAACTGGGTTCCTCAACATTTATTTTATTGTTTTCCATATATTGTGTTATATGATGTTATATGAAATCTGTTGTTGATTTTATATGTTGGAATGATACTGATCATTGTTATATGGTACGTTAAATACCATAAGGAATACTGGAATGTTAAAAAGGAAATTTTCAATGTTATATTGGAAAAGAAATATTTATAAAATCAAAAGATTTCATAAAAAAACCATTTATTTAGGAATTAAATAGATTAAAAAGAAATATTTATTTGTAAATCAAATAGATAGAATTGAAAATGAAATATTTGTAAATTATTTACAAATAGAATTGAAAAGGGATGTTTATCTGAAAATAAATAGAATAGAAAGGGGAAATATGTGTAAAACAAATAGAAAGGGAATAGTTAGATTATAAAAGGAATTGCTTATAAAATCAATAGATTTTATAAATAGAAAATATTTTATAGAATAAATAGAATTATCAAAAGGGGAATTATTTAGTAAACAAATTGATTTTAAAAGGAAATACTTGAAAATTGACAAGAATTGTATAAAAGGAGAATTTTACATTTGAAAGGTTTAGACCCGTGCTTCGCACACGGATATAACATGCTATGGATTTAGAGCAAAGATTTTAAATAAAATTTGTTTTAACAATTAAAGTAAGAAGATAAATTCATAAATAATATTTTATAAATTAAATAAAATGTTTATCATTGGATAAATTGAATATATACAAGTCAGGACTTATATAGAGAAGTAAATGTCGATTTCAACATCGATATTTGAAACTGGATATGGACAAAGAGTTAGTCGATCAGGAGTTAATCAGTTAGAGTAAATTAGTTAGAGTTAATTAGATAGAGTTAATCGAATTAGAATTTATTGAATATTAGACATTCGATTAGAGTTGATCGAATATAGTTATTTGAGATAGAATTAGTCAAACATAGTTATTCAGGATGAGTTGCCATTTCGTACGACTGCTAGCGTAATTCGTAGGGCTGCAGATAGCCTATGGCGGTCGGATGTTTCCTGAGGGAATCAAGCGTAATCATTGTGATCGCTGCGATCTAGAGTCAAGCGAGTTAAATCGAATACTAGCCATTCGAAATAAAGTTAAAACAGACAGAGTTATTCGAATATAAGTTAATCGAATATTAGTTATTCGATAGGAGTTAAATAAGTTGAGCTAAATAAGTAAGTTAATCAAGTTAAGTTAGTCAAGTTGAGTTAATCTGGTTGAGTTAGTCAAAATGAGTTAATCCAACCGAGTTAATCCAAGTGAGTAAATCCAAAGGAGTTGTTCGAAATAGTTTATTCGAATAAAATTAAAGGAGTTAATCGAATATAGTTTATTCGAAAGGAGATTAATCGAATGTAAATCATTCATAGAAAGTTAATCGTATGTGAATCATTCGAAGAGAGATTATCGAATGTAGTAATTCGAAGAAATAGTTATCGAATATAGTTTATTCGAAAGGAGTTATCGAATAGAGTTTATTCGAAAGAGAATTATACGTTGAATTTGATTATATCGAATTCGGGAAAAGTAATATTTACTTTTCGTTTTAATCAAGATTTACTTATTTATGAATAAATTAGTGGTTTAGTTATTTAGTTAAATTAAGGAATAAAAGTTATATTTTGAAAGTAGATATTTAGGAAGAAGGGATTATAACGCTATAGTTATAATCAATGTTTTAAAATAAAGAAGTGGGTTCGTAAATAGAATCCGAGAGTTATGTAAGGAAGTTTGTTAAAGATTTAAAAGTGAACTTTGTCTATTTCGAAGTTAGAAATGTTGTTCTGTTAAGGTCTGAGAGGTAGTTATACCCCAACTTGATTGACTTCGTTTTTAACTAAGAAATGGTTAAAGTTCAATAGTGAAGGTTGATTAAGTGAATTTAGTTAATGAGTGAAATTGTTTGAATTGGCTTAGTGATGTTTTATTTAAACATCGGGTTAAATCAAATGAAGGAGTTTGGAAACGTTTTCCAAATAAGGATCAGAAATGTTTTCCAATATAGGAAATAAGAAATAGAAGTAAATATGGTGATGTGGTCCAAATGATTTATAAAGTATGTTTTTCCAAATTTAGAAATTTAGAATTTACGAATATATAAAAAGAGAAAATGGATAAATTAATGATAATTTAATTAAAAGAAATAAACCTTTGAATGATGATTGATCGATAGAATTTCCATCTGGAAATGATATCATTATTTGCACACCTGTTTTTCTTTGATAGTTAAATCACCGACTATCGAAGTTTTTGACCATTTTTCTGTCGTCAATACGGAGAGACCGGGATCAGATATATTATTTGAAAACCACTCTGTATGGATGTTAGCGTTGCGATCAAATATTGAAGACGGAGTTATGCAAGGGCTATCTTGTTTACAGGATAGTGCCTTCGGTTTGTCCAGTCCTAGGACAAACGTGAATGGACGAATGTCTGACAGAGTATATCTAAAGGATCGCGTAAGTTGATCTCTTCAAACGTACTTACGTTTGGTGGCGGAGGAATTCGTTTCTCTTAGCTTTATACCCATGGTATTTTTGGAGAAATCAATTTGTGATTTGACTGGTATGACGATGTGGCATTCAAAGTAAATGGATGTATGATCTGTCAAAGATACGTTATGACCTCAAGCCTCATCAACCGAGAAATGACAGAAATCGGGCAGGCAGCATGGCTAAGTGGGTCTCTCCCATTAGGGTGTATATCACCTATCTAGAGAAAATCAATTTCATTCTTTTATCTATGATCGATGCTGTCCCTTTTCAAGAAACGGTGGGTAGCTCTCAACCATTGGTGATATACATTCGATACACTCAAGCGAAATGAGTGGTCGGTCATGTGTGGGCCGGGTTGCAAGACATTCTTGTTGAACCCAGTGTATTTGCCTCTAGAGATACACTATCGGCAGGTGGTCCCATACCTTGTCATAGTTGGAATCCAATCTCCAATAATCATCGCGGTTTTGTTTGTATACCATATATGTGGAACGTGAGATGCAAGCGTTCTGCTAGATTCTAATTACTTGTGATTAGACATTATTATAAGATCAGAGGAGTATTGATTTCCAAAACTGTTTTGGAAAATCATAAGGTAAAAGTCGTCCGTGTTTCTGTGTGGATCGGTCTTACGATTATCTTTTCTTTGAAAAGGATTTTGAAAAGTTAAATAAAAATGATTTGAGTTTACTCACACTAGTCCCATGACTGACCCAAAGTTTATTTTGTTTTGTTTTCCCTAAACTCTTGGGTGCCTAAATTTGTACGTGTAATCAAGTAGTTCAGGTCTTTACAGATATACTTGGAGGAGCTTGAAGTAGGAGGCTTCAGGATTATATAGCTATTGTTATTTCCGCTGTGTGTAAGTGTTGTACTCTGATAATGTTATTATACTGTTTTATTGCAAAGTTATGTTCTGTATTATATTTTATTCGTTCCGCTGTGAGATTCGTATTACTCTGATTCTGTTCTGTGGTGATCTTCTTCTTCTCCTATTCTAATTTTCTATCTTATCTATTCTCACCCTCTAACTTCTTTCTATTAATGATCTGGAATGTTCGATACCTGAATAATTAACATGAGTTTTATGTTGATTTTCTGGGTTGAAAAACCCTGTTCATTACAATGGGACTTGGGTTATAGTAGGCAGTACGTTCGTGTGAGGATTTAGATACATGCACTGGGTGTTGTACTGTATACATTAAGGTATTACTCCAAGTTGAGACGTGATTCAATAGTGGAGTTCATATACGAGGATCTACATGCTTATGTGACGTAACAATACAAATTTTCGTATGCGATTTGGCGTAGGATGGAGGTTGTATGCGCTTTCGTGGCGTAACAGTTGAGAACGTACAAGGAGGGTACTATGGCGAGTACCTTGAGATGTAGGGCATGGCTACATATATGCTATATTAGTTTTAATCCACTGGATAGTAGATGGGTACGACGTGAGTGCAGAGCCTTAAGTGATATTAATCTAAATAACCCAATAATTAAGAAAATGTGACTGAACGGTATTTATATGGTTATTTTATAATGTATAATTTGTCCTCTCACCAGAACTTTGTGTTTTGACCCCCTCCTCATAACATACTCACAGGTTAGATTTGTGGCAGAGAATTGGTAGCCTTTGGACACTTGTTAGGCAGTGTCATTATTTTGGTAAGGCTGTATTTGATTATTATATTTTATCCATTCTACTGTGAGATTTTTTGTCCAGCTATGACATATTTATTATCTTTGTCTTTTCTGCAAGATAGCGGACAAGCCAACTCGAGTTTCGATAGATGGGGGGTTTTTGAGAAAAATTCGGTATGTCAAAATTCAGGTTGTTACATATTGTAGCAGAACTCAGGTTTAGGATTCCTAAGTATAGATAGTGAGTGTGCGTATTTTTATTATTAAAATATTAATATATTTTACAATTCTAAAATATGTACTAGCTAAATTGTGTAAAAACAATTTTTGAAACAAAAAGAGGTATTTTTGACGTTTGAAAAAAAATGTAACTAATATATTTGAAAAGTACATATTGAGTTTTGGGGAAAAAGGGGAATATTTCGGAAACGGTGATTTCTTATGAAAATTATATCTCAAATGAATTCTTTTAGAAAAATGTGTACATTATAGAGCATGTGTAGCTCGGTATTTTTTAAGTTATAAAGTATGAAAGGAATAAAATAAGAAAACATATAAAAGATCGCATTTTGTCAAAAAAAAAAACTAAAATTTTCAGTAACATTTTTTTGAAAATCTCTATTTTTTTGACAATAATTCTTGATAATTGTTTTGACATAAACTTTGGTGGGTGGAAAAAATAAATTGTTAAAAACTAGAGTAGAATAGATGTTTGAGATAAGTTTAGAAATTAACACCTAGTTGTAAGTAATTGAACTAGCATAGTAAAAATGAGCTGTCGTGAAATTAGTTGAGAAATATTTTTCCTTGTCAACTGTAGTTTTTATGACTTGAAAAACAAATTGTATTTTTCATGAGATATCATTTTTTATGGTATCGCAAAAATAAGTTTTAATGTATAAAAATAAAGTTTTGATGCTTTTAATTTTTGAAAAAATAGTGATAAAGCCAAACCACGTTTTTAAATTATGGAGTAGATAAGGATTAGTACCTAGGAAAGATGGGGAATATTTTTTAGGCTGCAAAGTAGATAGCGAGAAGTGTTTTGGAGTAATAGTAAATTCTCGTAGAGTCTATAAACACTACAGAGCCTAGGTTGTTGCTTGAAAACGAGTATTCATACACAACAAGGACTAGTTGTGACCAGTAGATGGCAGAGGGTAAGCGAGTTATTTAAATCCTGTGGTTTGGACTTTTCTTTGTCAGTGAGGACATGGTCCTAGAATTCTTATCCCTTGGTAGTAGTTGTGTAGTGTGCGTATTTTACTATTTTAGTTTTGAAAATTTTAGAATGGTTATTTAAAATTATGCTTAGATCGGTGGAATAAGTTAAATAAACTAAGGGAAAGGTGATGATATAACTAAAAGAAAACAAACAATGATGACAACTCCAAAAAATAAAGAATAATAAAAGAAAATGAATTCTTCCAAAGAAAGTTTGGAAATTTGAAAAGAATTTTTTCTTATGAAAATTGTGCTTGGAATAAAAAAAGGACTTTTATAAAAGCAGCAATTAAGTTTTCCAAGTACGGGGGAAAATGTTACATAAAAGTAGATGAGAAGTATGTAATTTTCCAATTTCTACCTCTTTCTGACATAAGAAATTGAATTCAGAAAATTTGACGTTTCTGTAATTCGCAAATGTAAAGTTGATTGATAGGATTTGGATGAAAAATTGGATGAACTAAGCTCTTGTTCTGTGAAAGTATAGGAAAAATTGGATAAAAAAAGTGTTTTTGATTTTCAAGGTATGGCATTCATATAGAAATTACTAATATATTTAGGATGTGTGCATCATGTTTTAAAAAGGTTTTTAAGAAAATTTTCATTCATATAGTAGGTACCGCTTAGGCATTCATGTATTACTATGTTAAGTTACACTTTGCATAAGTGCATAAACGGTTGCAAAATTTGATGTATACATGACAGTTGTAAATTATGCAAGGAATTACTTAATTTTACCCTTACCAAATTTCGGAGATGATATTTCCTAAGTGTGGGAGAATGTAACACCCTGCATTTTTAATTAAATAATAAAATAAAATTTGTATAATTTTTACAAAATGGTCATAGAATAAGCGTCAATGCGTCTGTGATGATTTTCTGAACAATTTAAACATATAGTTTGCAGAAAACGAATTTAAAACGAAAAAGATGTTTTTAAATGAAGTATTAGAAAAAATGTGGAAAAAGAAGATATAAGTTGAACACAAATACGAAAAATAACTACCAATGTTTTTAGTCTTGTGAATAAAAGACTAAGTAGGTGAGTTGGTAAGACATACACTTCCCAAGGTGAGGGTCAGGAGTTCTAGTCCCACCAACGTCATGCTTTTTATTTTGGTGGGACAACTAAAGAAATGCATGTTCTAAGAGAAATATATATATAAAAATGTACTTATGAGAATATATATATATATATATATATATATATATATATATATATATATATAAGTGAGTATATATACATGTATATGTGCATATATGTGTATGTATGTGTGTGTGTATATATATGTATATATGAAATCCATAAGCAATCTACTATCAATCAAAATGAGTAAGAAATAAATGTCGACATTAACACTGTTTGAATTTTTAAAAGGAATGAAGTTGTGCGTAAATATATACACATAAATTCAAAAAATGGAATTAAAGTGTAATTTAAGGGCGGAAAATAATAAATGTTGAATGAATGAAAATATAGGCAAGAGAATAACTGCATTTGAAATTTGAATATATAAAAATGGAAGGGATCAGTGAATTAATAGAGTTATTAATAACAATTATTGCACAGCTATTAACAGACAAAGATATGAAAAGTTATATGCATATATATACGCATAAGTTTGAAATTGAAATATTGAATATGTGTCATAAATGGAAGAATATAATCTACATAGCAGTATTTAGCAAGAAAAGAAATGTTACAAGCAACGTAAGACTAGAATTTAATTTCGGCAAAATTAACGTTAATGGCCTAGGTCACGGCTCAACGCAGGCCGTATGTTGGTCGACCCAGGGGTCGACACACCTTACAAGTGGGTCGACACACGGGTGGACCCACCATGGGTCCAGGCTGATCCATATCTGAGCCAATTAACGTTATATTTTGGATCTTTACGGTATATATTTTATTAATTTAATCCAATAGGCCAGAATCTCCTGTACATCTGTAAATTGACTAGTAGTGCCTAGCCTCCAACTCATATTTTCTGAGTCAATGCCAAGGCTCTACCAGTATCTTTCTTCTCTAAATCTTTCAGAAATAAGAATATTAGTTTTTAGGAATTCCGATTCAAGATTTGAAGATAAAGATTGTAGATCTACAACTTCGGTATTCAGATTTCTTGTCTACGTAAGGTAAATTCTATGAGTCAGAATTAATAAGGTTTATTTCCTTTAGTATCAAATTTCTAAATCCGGGGTTATCTCAATACTAGATTCAATTATAAAGACCATGGAATAGCAAATCTGAATCAGATTCAAGGATTGGAAAGCAGTTAGGTGAGTAGATTTAAATTATACCTTTTGATAACGGTATATTTGTCATTTACATTCCCCGTAATTCTTAATGTGATGAACAATTGAAATGTAATTATGATATAGTATACCCCTTAAGTACTTTAACAATACCGTTGTTGTATGTAACACCCTGCATTTTATAACAATTAAATAATTAAATAATGCATATATATATGCATTGACATAAATATATATATGAGGAAGAAAATATTAATGCAAATAAAAATGTAATGCATGCATTAAAATAAGAAAGGATTGGTTACATGCGGTGTAAATATGTTGCATGCACTGATTATGTAACACCCCACCTCCACCAGGGTCACTCACAAAGGAATGCACTAGCTTTGGAGGGGCATTATTGGTAAACATGCATAATGATATAGCAAGGCAGGACATAACATATATATATATATAAATAAACAGAGTACGTAAATAAAACAGCGGAAGATTTTTAAACTATTTCAAAAACAAGTCTGGTACATCAAAATGTCAATTTCCCAAATAAACAAGTCTAGTACATGAAGTAACATCATCTGAAACTGAAAAAGGAAAACATAAAAGTAGCTATCCCCAAAGTGGAAGAAACCATAGCAAGCCCAAGTCCAAAGCATACATGAGCTATCCAAGAAAGCAGCTAGGCTCCTGTATTCCCTCCCTGAGAACCTGGGGGGGGGGGGGAACGGAAGAAAAGAGGCGAAACAAAACGGGTCAGTCAAAAAGACTGAGTAAGCCCTGCTACGATCAGTCTATAAACTAATAAAGTTAACATCATGATGGATACTGAGGTGATTATAGATAACAACATACTGGCATGAATAAATCAACTACAAGATAGATAGAGGTGTCATCGCATAAAGCAAGGTTAAGTTTTAGCACCACGGTGTACTAGCAAACCAACATAACAGGTATTGATCCCTTAGCCCAAACTTTGGCCCAATAACATGAAGTGACCTTAATAAAAGGTCCAGCCCACGGTCTAGTCGATCGGCTCCCTATAAACCTAACACGTCAAGTGTTGGTGTCCATATGGCCCACGTATGGATGTAGTTAGACTGTGCTGGGTCCCCCTTTTGGGTGTATCAAGCCCTCAGATGTCAACCCCAGACACTTAAGCAATAATGCACAGCTCTAATCTACTGGTACCCGTGCCTCGAGTTTGTCCAATATCGGACTACGTGCACGTCCGTAGCCCGCCGAACCCGCACCGCTGTACCACTCGGCCATCGCCCTTTGGTCGCTTACATCTGCCAGTAATCGTGCCCCGCCCTAGCCTAGCTTCTAGGGTTGTGTATGATACCAAACTGGGATTACTGTTAGAACAGACCACGTTGCTAGGGTTTCCCAAGAGGGTTAAGTGTGATTTAACCCTTCACTAATCCTGGATTAAACTGGTTAAGTGTGGCTTAACCCCATTCTAATCCCTTGAGCTCCCAAATGGATTAAACTAGTTAAGTGTAACCAATGGTTCACGACTTAACCACATTCTAATCCCTCGAATCCCCAAATTGGTTAAGTATTAGTGGACCCTGACTTAACCCTAATCATGAGGCATTAATTAATTTAATGCACCTCAACCTCTCACATTAGACCTTGTTGTGGTTACTAGTTAGGCCGGGCGGGTCCGGGTAGCTTTACACCACAACTTGGTCTAACCTCGGGTCTTGGCACCCCATGACCAACTTCTCACATTGGGTCCTATTGTTTGTAGCCACTAGTTAAGCCGGTCGGTTCCGGGTAGAATTACGCTACAAACTCAACCCAACCTCGAGTTGGCCACACTTATGTTTTCTAAGTGTCATGTCCACTTTATTTCAAAACATAATCACAAGTCAAACAATTACTTGGGTAGACCTAACTTAATAGGTAAATTCCCAAGGGGTAGACCTAACTTAATAGGTAAATTCCCAATCTTATATTTTTATGTATTTTAAGTTTACCCCAAAACCCCCATCGTCATTCTATCGCTTACATATTCGTAGTAACGCATAAAGGATAGGAAGAGGGAACTTGGCACAACATATATGATAAACTTGCACAACAATCATGCATAACATGTTAGACTTGCACAACTTAGCATAGTGATCTTGCGTATTACCATAAAACATGCACCACTTGTCAAAACATGCACAACTTGTCATCTTAAACTTGCATAAGTATGCATAACTTGTCAAACTTGCACAACTTGTCAAAACATGCACAACTTGTCATTTTAAACTTGCATAAGTATGCATAACTTGCCAAACATGCACAACTTGTCAAAACATGCACAACTTGTCCTTTTAAACTTGCATAAGTATGCATAACTTGTCAAACATGCACAACTTGTCAAAACATGCACAACTTGTCCTTTTAAACTTGCATAAGTATGCACAACTTGTCAAAACATGCACAACTTGTCAAAACATGCACAACTTGTCCTTTTAAACTTGCATAAGTATGCATAATTTGTCAAACATGCACAACTTGTCAAAACATGCACAACTTGTCCTTTTAAACTTGCATAAGTATGCACAACTTGTCAAAACATGCACAACTTGTCCTTTTAAACTTGCATAAACATGCATAACTTAATAAACATACAAATCATGGCTTAACAAACTTGCATAAACATGCATAACTTAATAAACATACAAATCATGGCTTAACAAACTTGCAAAAACATGCATAACTTATAAATCTTGCAAATCATGGCTTAGTATACATGCATAACTTAATAGATTTGCAAATCATGGCTTAGTACCCTTGCATAACATGCACAACTCAATAAACATACATAAACCCCAACTTTCATCACACATTAACTTTATAGTTTCTAAAATGAGGGTAAGAGGGCTTACAATGCTTATGCGGACTCAAATGAGTATAACAAATGGAAGAAACCCCTTATGCAACTAATTAAGACCCCCAAATGCAAGCAAACTTGATCAAGACTCCTCCTTTATGATGCCAATTGAAAACCAAGCCTTTAATGCAAGCTAAGGAGGATCATACAAGCCTAAATATGCTTGTATGCATGGAAAATTACTTAGGAATTATTAATGAAGAGATTGGAGGCTAGGGTTTTAGGTGGAGGCCATGAGAGTTTAGATTTTGGCATAGTTTTGTTGCTAGGATGATTAATGAATGATTTAGGGTAGGTTAGAGGCTTATTTATAGAAGATTAGAGTGATTTAGACCATAGGATTAACCCTAGGTGAATTTTGGCCCGTCAGATTTAGGAACCCTCTAGAACCAGACCACACAGCCAAGCCCAAACCAAGCCCAAACCAAAGAGGTGCGCCAGGCTAATCTGCCTGGCTACCCCCTGTCGACAGGGCTGTCGACAGGGCAGTCGACTCCCTGGGGACCCTGTCGACAGGCCTGTCGACATGGGGCCCCTGGCGGGAGTTTTCCCGCCTTGGCCCAGCTGGCCCAATTCTTTAAAATTTGAATCTGTTTTTACTTAGAAATTTTCTGCAAACTTCAATGGGCCTTAACTGGGTCATACGGACTCCGATTTCCGAAAACTCGGACTCTATTTCGCGTATTTTTCCGAGACGAACGCAATGGCATAGCCCGTTTCCCTTGATTCAGATTTTATAATTAAATTCTGCCTCAATTTTCATTATTACAGGTTATTAGAAATACGGGTTGTTACATTCTCCCCTCCTTAAAGGATTTCGTCCCCGAAATCTTCGAGTTAGGAAGAACGTATCCTACCATCCAATCATCCATCTACTCAAAGCATCATCCACGAGCAATCATTGTCCTTACAAGATTCTAAATGCTGGATGAACATATGCAAAAGTGTGTGTATATGTACTTATCTAATGCAAAAATCAGGCGGTTACTGATACAGTAAACCTCCTTAATGCATATGTATGTAAATCAGGCGGCTACTGATACAGTAAACCTCCTTAATGCATATGTATGTCAGTGAAATGAATCCATATGTATGCAAATTCCTAATATAATGTATAATATCTACATGCGTGCTCAATCATACATCCATATGCAACATCCATGTGATAGCATACGAATTTCATCCATGAATAAGCATAAACACTCATGCACATGCAATATGAGGAGTGTGTGAGCCGATCTAGTGCCTAATGTGTATAATGCATCCACGAGCAACCACTTGCAAACACTTGCAGCCACTTGCAACCATCAAGCATAACATGTTTCAAATACATGTTTCATCCAAAGGGTTTCTACCTAAGGTTCTCCTGACAAGATAGACACGATGAACTAGATAAACTAGATAAACTAGACAACTCCTTTTTGGATTACAAGAAATCCATTCAAACTTTGACATATAGTACTAACCGATGAGTCTTAACCCCCTTATGGAGTTCACAACAGAAATAAGATCGAGAATGGGATCGAGAGGATATATATACAAAAGATAACTTGCAAGCAGGCTCCACAGAAAAACAAGGATCAAGGATGCACTCTTAAAAAGAGATATGATGCGCGTATCTAGTCTTCACTCTTCTTAGTCATGTTTCCTTGAGCTTAACTCCACTGTGCTTTGACTATCTTTCACTCCATGATTCCTTGGCTTCCTAACTCCTATTTCCCAAGTCCGAGCTGGAACTTATTTCATTATCGCCTCTCGTCTTTCTCTTTCACTTATTCTTCCTCCTGTATACTTGGCCTAACCATACTATAACCTTGTGATTTTATGCAAGCTCTCCAAAATTCACTAGTGAGTCCTGGATCTCGTCCACCTACTAGAAAGTATTCCACGCAGCAGAACTTTTGTTGCCAATTGCCCCTATAGACGTGATTTTCTATAACTCATGCTTAATCGAAATGAACCATCCGCCTATGAGTGATAGGTCATACCTAGATTCAGTTGCCTACCCATGGCTTTCCGTAGGCCATTTCAAAACTGGCCAACTTCTTGAGGGTAAACCGCTGTTACCCATGATGCAGTCCTCTCGCTCTTCACTGGACTGAAATGAGCACTCCTCGTGAGTCTTCCTATTATGACCCTCATACCCGTATTCCCTTTCTTTGATCTAGGTAGTCTATCCACATAATCTATCGGGATGTTTTCACACTTCCCTTGCGAAACTTCCAATGGAGGTAATGGCCCACTGGGCTTCTATGACTTGGCCTCAACCTGGTGGCACAGCATGTATCCTGAAACCAACTCGGCCACCTCCTCGAGTGATGCGCATCTTCAGGAACCTTCTTTACCAAGTCCTCCACTCGAGAAACACATAATCTCTCATCGCGCCTTAGTCATCCCTTGTCATCTATAATATAACTAACGAGGTGACTTAACATCTCGCCTCGAATCGACCGGTCCATGTACTTGACTAACTGCGGGTCTTCTTCCTGCGAAACCCCCTTCTTGATCCAGAAGAGTAAGTCTAAGCTCCGGGAATGCTAACTAACTAGCCAAACGGAGGAGGCTTCTTACTTCAATTGCCCTTCTCAGAGCTTTCCGATCTCAAACCGCAGCCACTTTAGCGGAATCCACCGCTAAGCCTTACTTAAGAACTATGTGCCCAAGAAATCCAACTTCTTTCCTCCAGAGTGGCATTTGGAGAACTTGACCTTCAATCCGGTGGCTCTATGCGTATCCATCTCCTCTTTGAGATGTATAGCATGTTCTTCCTCGTTCTTTTGAGGAGATCAAAATATCGTCTACGACGACCACGACAAACTTGTTCAAGGACTCCCTAAACACCCTACCTATCAAGTTTACGTAATATGTGGGTGCGTTAGTCAAGCCAAATAGCATGACTAGCCATCCTAAAAATCCATCTAGAGTCCTAAACGCAGACTTGTCAATTCCATCCTCAGCCCTCCTAAGCTGATGGAATCTGGTAACTGGATCAAAAGAAAACAGATGCTCCTACTAGCTGATCGAACAAATCATCGATCCTTGGTAACGGTTATCTATTCCTCTTACGATAATCAACACACAAGCGAAACAAACTGTCCACGTCAGTAACGAATACTACTGGAGCACCCTACTCGAAAATGCTTCGTCTCAGGAAGTTCTTTTCAAGCAACTCCTTGACTTGCTTTCTTAATTCTCACCTCGTGAGGTCACGTGCCTAACCGGCCACGAAACTGGCTTGGTATTACCAACCAGATAATGCGGAAATCTATCCCACGTCTAAGGGTAACCCCTTTTCTTTCCCCCCAAGATATCAGAATATTCTCGGGCCACCCTCACAGATTGCAAACTATCGATAGACGAGTTGAGGGACTCAAGATAACAATCATGACGGGACCCATAGGGTTGCTAGAAATTTCTAGGGTATTACCGAGGCGAGTCATGAGCCTCACACCCCTGTATACAAAAACCCAGAGTGGTTCCAAAACAGGATAACCATTCCATACCCAAAACCAACCCATATCCCCCGAAATCGAGAATATAAACATCCCACGAGAATTCTATACTCAAGATAGAAATTTTCAAATCTACTCAGGCCATAGACAAACGGGCAGAACCCCCAATTGGATTTGAAACACATATACGGGATCATCAACTACACTAGTACTTAGGTGCAAAACTTTCAACTGGATCAGATGAAATAAAACTATGCGATGTGCCAGGATCAAACAAAGTTCGAACAGGGAAAATCAGAAAATGTAAACAAGATTTCCACAGAAACGCTACCTCTATCATAAGCTGGTGCTGAGGGGATGAACTCGCCCTCCAGATAGTCCGGCACACTGAGTCTAGCCTCGCCCTTGTTTCCTCAGGCAATCCTTGCTGAAATGTCTAAACTCTCCACAAATGAAGCATTCGCCCCGCTTTCTCTTTTCCTTCTTCCTACATTCCCTGGCTATATGTCCAATTTTACCACAGAAGTTGCATTTCATATTCCCTCTTGGCTTGTCCTTGCGGTTGTTGTTATCCTTGCCCCGTTTCCCGGAATTTACTCTCTTGCCTTGAGACTCATTCGCCTTGACCTCTTTCTTGTCATTGCTACCTTCTTCTTGAAGTAGGGCCAAATTCACTAAACTCTCGAAAGTCGCCCCCAAGGGTATATGAGACAGGGCCAAATCACGTAATGGCTCGTTTAATCCTAGAGCAAAGTGTAGGGCCTTCTTCTGAGCTGTATTAACCAAGTCTAAATCGACACGAGCCAATTGATTAAACTTATCTATGTATTCCCTAATCGTCATGTCCCCTTGCTTCAGTGATAAGAATCTCAGTCCAAACCTTCCTCTAAAGTCGTCCCAAGTCTCAATTGGCCTAGTCGCGGTGGTGACTACCCACCAACGTGCAGCTTCCTCCTTTAGCAACCATACTGCTAATAAAACCTTCCTGCGGTCACCTATATCAAAGGTGGCTAAAAGATCTTCGGTCTCTTTCAACCAATTCCCTGCTTCTACAAAAGTCTCTGTCCCATTAAAATTCTTGCCACCCATCCTCTTAAAGTTCTTGCAAGTTTCCGCGAAATCCGCTTGTGGAGGCTGAGGGGGAAGAGGAACATCAGCTACGGGAGGAGGAGGAGGAACAGCGGCCTCGACTGGGGGAACAACATTAGGGACATCCGGGACCGGTGCCGTGACTTCCAAGTACCGACGAAACCAATCGGGTATCGTTACTCCTTCGGGCAAGACGAGATTATCAGGCATGCTGGAAACGAAAAGAAAAGAGTTCAAACGAGGAGTCAAAGGATAGTGCTAATGGCTTTTGGGGAATAGCCTTTAAAAACAACTAGACTTTTCTTTGGAAAATACTTTATACTTGGTTTTGAAAGTAGTTTTTCAAAAGTTTTAAAAACCTTTTTATCCCTTCTCGTAAACCATATGCTCTGATACCAAATGTAACACCCCACCTCCACCAGGGTCACTCACAAAGGAATGCACTAGCTTTGGAGGGGCATTATTGGTAAACATGCATAATGATATAGCAAGGCAGGACATAACATATATATATATGTAAATAAACAGAGTACGTAAATAAAACAGCGGAAGATTTTTAAACTATTTCAAAAACAAGTCTGGTACATCAAAATGTCAATTTCCCAAATAAACAAGTCTAGTACATGAAGTAACATCATCTGAAACTGAAAAAGGAAAACATAAAAGTAGCTATCCCCAAAGTGGAAGAAACCATAGCAAGCCCAAGTCCAAAGCATACATGAGCTATCCAAGAAAGCAGCTAGGATCCAAGCTAGGCTCCTGTATTCCCTCCCTGAGAACCTGGGGGGGGGGGGAAATGGAAGAAAAGAGGCGAAACAAAACGGGTCAGTCAAAAAGACTGAGTAAGCCCTGCTACGATCAGTCTATAAACTAATAAAGTTAACATCATGATGGAAACTGAGGTGATTATAGATAACAACATACTGGCATGAATAAATCAACTACAAGATAGATAGAGGTGTCATCGCATAAAGCAAGGTTAAGTTTTAGCACCACGGTGTACTAGCAAACCAACATAACAGGTATTGATCCCTTAGCCCAAACTTTGGCCCAATAACATGAAGTGACCTTAATAAAAGGTCCAGCCCACGGTCTAGTCGATCGGCTCCCTATAAACCTAACACGTCAAGTGTTGGTGTCCATATGGCCCACGTATGGATGTAGTTAGACTGTGCTGGGTCCCCCTTTTGGGTGTATCAAGCCCTCAGATGTCAACCCCAGACACTTAAGCAATAATGCACAGCTCTAATCTACTGGTACCCGTGCCTCGAGTTTGTCCAATATCGGACTACGTGCACGTCCGTAGCCCGCCGAACCCGCACCGCTGTACCACTCGGCCATCGCCCTTTGGTCGCTTACATCTGCCAGTAATCGTGCCCCGCCCTAGCCTAGCTTCTAGGGTTGTGTATGATACCAAACTGGGATTACTGTTAGAACAGACCACGTTGCTAGGGTTTCCCAAGAGGGTTAAGTGTGATTTAACCCTTCACTAATCCTGGATTAAACTGGTTAAGTGTGGCTTAACCCCATTCTAATCCCTTGAGCTCCCAAATGGATTAAACTAGTTAAGTGTAACCAATGGTTCACGACTTAACCACATTCTAATCCCTCGAATCCCCAAATTGGTTAAGTATTAGTGGACCCTGACTTAACCCTAATCATGAGGCATTAATTAATTTAATGCACCTCAACCTCTCACATTAGACCTTGTTGTGGTTACTAGTTAGGCCGGGCGGGTCCGGGTAGCTTTACACCACAACTTGGTCTAACCTCGGGTCTTGGCACCCCATGACCAACTTCTCACATTGGGTCCTATTGTTTGTAGCCACTAGTTAAGCCGGTCGGTTCCGGGTAGAATTACGCTACAAACTCAACCCAACCTCGAGTTGGCCACACTTATGTTTTCTAAGTGTCATGTCCACTTTATTTCAAAACATAATCACAAGTCAAACAATTACTTGGGTAGACCTAACTTAATAGGTAAATTCCCAAGGGGTAGACCTAACTTAATAGGTAAATTCCCAATCTTATATTTTTATGTATTTTAAGTTTACCCCAAAACCCCCATCGTCATTCTATCGCTTACATATTCGTAGTAACGCATAAAGGATAGGAAGAGGGAACTTGGCACAACATATATGATAAACTTGCACAACAATCATGCATAACATGTTAGACTTGCACAACTTAGCATAGTGATCTTGCGTATTACCATAAAACATGCACCACTTGTCAAAACATGCACAACTTGTCATCTTAAACTTGCATAAGTATGCATAACTTGTCAAACTTGCACAACTTGTCAAAACATGCACAACTTGTCATTTTAAACTTGCATAAGTATGCATAACTTGCCAAACATGCACAACTTGTCAAAACATGCACAACTTGTCCTTTTAAACTTGCATAAGTATGCATAACTTGTCAAACATGCACAACTTGTCAAAACATGCACAACTTGTCCTTTTAAACTTGCATAAGTATGCACAACTTGTCAAAACATGCACAACTTGTCAAAACATGCACAACTTGTCCTTTTAAACTTGCATAAGTATGCATAATTTGTCAAACATGCACAACTTGTCAAAACATGCACAACTTGTCCTTTTAAACTTGCATAAGTATGCACAACTTGTCAAAACATGCACAACTTGTCCTTTTAAACTTGCATAAACATGCATAACTTAATAAACATACAAATCATGGCTTAACAAACTTGCATAAACATGCATAACTTAATAAACATACAAATCATGGCTTAACAAACTTGCAAAAACATGCATAACTTATAAATCTTGCAAATCATGGCTTAGTATACATGCATAACTTAATAGATTTGCAAATCATGGCTTAGTACCCTTGCATAACATGCACAACTCAATAAACATACATAAACCCCAACTTTCATCACACATTAACTTTATAGTTTCTAAAATGAGGGTAAGAGGGCTTACAATGCTTATGCGGACTCAAATGAGTATAACAAATGGAAGAAACCCCTTATGCAACTAATTAAGACCCCCAAATGCAAGCAAACTTGATCAAGACTCCTCCTTTATGATGCCAATTGAAAACCAAGCCTTTAATGCAAGCTAAGGAGGATCATACAAGCCTAAATATGCTTGTATGCATGGAAAATTACTTAGGAATTATTAATGAAGAGATTGGAGGCTAGGGTTTTAGGTGGAGGCCATGAGAGTTTAGATTTTGGCATAGTTTTGTTGCTAGGATGATTAATGAATGATTTAGGGTAGGTTAGAGGCTTATTTATAGAAGATTAGAGTGATTTAGACCATAGGATTAACCCTAGGTGAATTTTGGCCCGTCAGATTTAGGAACCCTCTAGAACCAGACCACACAGCCAAGCCCAAACCAAGCCCAAACCAAAGAGGTGCGCCAGGCTAATCTGCCTGGCTACCCCCTGTCGACAGGGCTGTCGACAGGGCAGTCGACTCCCTGGGGACCCTGTCGACAGGCCTGTCGACATGGGGCCCCTGGCGGGAGTTTTCCCGCCTTGGCCCAGCTGGCCCAATTCTTTAAAATTTGAATCTGTTTTTACTTAGAAATTTTCTGCAAACTTCAATGGGCCTTAACTGGGTCATACGGACTCCGATTTCCGAAAACTCGGACTCTATTTCGCGTATTTTTCCGAGACGAACGCAATGGCATAGCCCGTTTCCCTTGATTCAGATTTTATAATTAAATTCTGCCTCAATTTTCATTATTACAGGTTATTAGAAATACGGGTTGTTACAGATTATGCATTAATAATAAAAGAAGAAATAAAAGAAAAAGATTCATAGAGTGGTTTAATTAAAATATTGTAACAAACAAGAAAAAGAGTAGTAAGAAAAGAACAATAATTACCATTGTTCTAAGTTTTGTTAACAATAACCTTGGTACCCCAGTTGGTTAGAGCATGTGGCTTGCATACAAGAGGTGTAGAGTTTGATTCCCGACGCCATTATATTTTTGTTTAAGGGAACGACAAAAATAACACATGTTCATGAGGGAAAATAAACGCACATACAAGTAAAAATATACATATAAGGAAGTAAAGAAAATATATGTATATATGTATATGAGAATATACACGTATATATATATATACACATACACACAAATACAAGAGACAAATTCAAGACAAGGCAGAAATCATAGAAATATTGCAAGAATCAAATAACGGTGCAATACCGTTTGAATTTTGAAAACGAAACAAAAATTGTGCATATATATATATATACGCGTAAAATGATCAGTACAATTTTTGTATACATATAAAGGCCTTATATATGAACATATTCAAATCAATTCAAACTGAAGAACGTATGCAGCAAAAAAAAATAGTACGGGTCGACCCAGGTCGACCCAGGCATGGGGGGTCGACCTCAGGGTTGACCCCAGCACAGATCTGGGCAGATTCGATAACGTACCTGGACTATTTTCTTAACCAAGTTCAATGCTGACTTAGCATTGGGTGTACGATAAGATTCTAAACGCTTATAAATAGGCTAACAGAGCCTAGCTAAATCTCATATTTCTGAGACAACGCAGAAGCTTTGCCATTCTTCTTCCTCCTCAAATCTTTTCAGAAAAATTAAGATTATTAGTTTAGGAAAAATTTTAAGTCAAGATCTGGAGGAAAAGAATTGACGTTAATAAAAAGGTGTTTAGAATCATATGCGAAGTGGGGTAATTTTCTAGATCTGGTCTTTTCAATTTTCTTCCTCTTTCTTCCCTTTTTCTTTTAGTAAAAATTATGAATCCATGGTTGTTAGGTTCTGAATCCAATTAGGGGAAAACCATGGAATGCTAGATTTGGACCAGATCCAGGATTTGGAAAGCAAATAAGGTGAGTGGATTTAAGTTATATCATTTTTGACAATGATATATTATCATTTAACATTCCCCTTTATCGTACAATATGAATTTGCTAGAATAATTAAAAGTATTTAAATGTTATAATGACATGTTGAAATATGATATGTTGAAATGTTTAAACATATGTTAAAAGGATTAAAGTGACGAATATGACATGTTGGAATATTAATATGCTAAGATATTAGTATGTTGGAAAATTCATATGTTGAAATATAAACTTGTCAAAATATGTGTAGCGATTACTATTGTTTCAATTCCATGTTAATTCGTGACATTTATGTATCTGGACCATTAACGGTAGAAACTGAGAACATTACATGTTAGTTTGTTTGATTTGAACAATTACATGATTAAACAATTACATCTTAGAATAGAATTTATTGTATGTTAAAAAGAACATGCGACATAAAATGGGTTAATATGATGACATGTAAAATATAGACTTGAAAAAATGGAAACGTCTAAATTATATAGAAAATTTACAGCGAATAGGAAGCTGTAACCGCACTTAGACACGAGGTTAGATTACACTTGTGGTAGAAGTCTGCCCGAAACTACCCGGTTTATCCAGCATCCACAAGTGGTAAATCTAATTTGAGGGGTCTAAGTGCATAAATAAAACATGTAGTGGTGCTAAGACATGAGGTTAAGTCAACTTGTGGTAGAAGTCTGCCCAGGACAGCCCGACAAATCCAGCATCCACAAGTGTAGGCTTAATGTGAGAGGTCTAGTGCGCACACACACACACACACACATATATATGTGTGTGTATGTGTGTGTGTGTGTGTGTAAATAGAAGGACTGATAAACATCATTAATTGGAATTGAATGGAAGACACAATAGTAAAAGGATTGGAATAAACGGGGAATGATAATAACCTATTATAAATAAATTACATTAATGAGAATGTTGTATAATAGGTAGACTTGTCCTAGTGACAAGCAAAGATTATAACTTAGTTTATAATAAACTAGTAAGGAAATGAGATAAGTGGAACTTAATTGTAAATTAATAATCAATAAATGGGGAAACCCGAAACCAGTTGCTTGTAATAAGTAGAGAAATGGGGGAAAGTTTACGAATTGCAAGCAGTTATACTTAATTATAAATTAAGTAATATGTAAACTTGGAAATATGAAATCTGCTGATAAGGATAACATGTTAAGTGAAAATTATAACATAGGTTAAAATAAATGGAAAGGAGACTTATTAGTAAACCTTAGTTAAGAGAACTAAGCTAATAAGTAAACAACGATATGTTGTAGTGGTAGTTTAAGATGGAATTATGATTAAATAAGAAAGAATGAGGCAAACTTATGAAATGAAAATAGTTATATTTAATAATAAATAATGACTGACATGTTAAATAGAAAACATGTGAATTGGGATATACTTGATTACATATTAACTAGAACATGTTATTGTAACTTTGAAATCAACAAGAATATAAAGGGATTGTGGATTACAGACCTTGGATCACAATCCAGAGAATGACATGTTGTGGGCTTATTAATAAACTTAAATGGATTAAGTTATATGACTGAATTTAATAAGCAAGAGGAAATTGGTAATTTGAATAGGAAGTCAATGTGAATGGGAATAACCAAGTTAAATGGAAACCTGTTAAGGTAAAGCAAGCGCATAAAAGAATGTTTATACATAGGGTCTAATAACATATTAAAATGAGGCGCTTGGACCAGTTCGCATGTTTGAGGTGAATAAACCAACGGGGTAGATCATCGGGGTGTCATGAGGCAAGAGGGGACCACATGTTCATATGATTATTCTGTCGGCTTCGAAGGACTGGAAGGGGGAAGCATGCGGCTTCCTAAGATACATAAGGTGCTCTTGGTAGTCCTCTATGTGGTGACAAATGTTTAGGATGTGCTCGTAAAGGTTGGGTTTACTCATTACTACCAGGTGGGTGGGCCTTGACTGCAAAATTAGCTTTGCAGTCAAAATGCTATGACATGGTGACACTAAGGTGATTCGGCGATCGCCTCAACGGGAGGTGAGGTCAGGACCAACAAAGATAGTAGATCGTCGGGTACCAGTCATCGGCAGCCAGTGGGATGCGAAAAGACTAGAGCTAATGTAACATCCCAAAATTTTCAGTATATTTAAATTTCAATTTAAAATAAATAAAAGGGAATATATTAGGGAAATTAAGTTTTTGTAAATTTTTGATGATGGTGATTGTTTGAATTGAGTATAAATAAATTTTCAAATGTAGTTTTATTTAGAAAGGCTGTAATTTGAAATTTAATATTTAAATATTTAAATTAATTTGAGTGGTTAATTTAAAAGTGAGATTTAAATTTTAAGTTGGAAATTATGGAATTTTGGATTTGATGTTAAATAGCTTAAGATAAAGGCGAATTCATTTATTTGAATTTGCAGTTCAGATTTAAATTTGAGAAATAATTAGATGTGGGAACTTAAAATTTATGAATTAAATTTATAGAATTTATTAAGTTATAATTTGGTTTAAATTTGAATTTATTGAATATTCGAATTGAATTTAAAACAGTTAAATGAATATTTGAATATTTTATTAATTATTTAACTGTGAAATTTAAATGTTGAGGCGACAACCTCGGAATACGACGAAACAGGCACCATTGAATCCGGAATGATGAATTATTATAGGATTTAAATTTGCGTTACAATCTGACTTACCGTTTGACCATATGAGAGAAAATGTGAAGAGATCAATGTAATAGGATAATTGTTAGTTTCTTATTGTTGGGCCTCTTATATATTTATAAATAAAATTTCCTTTCCTTCTTAACAGGCCATTTTCTATATACGTATATTTCTATCAGCTCAAACATCTCTTTAATGGTTGAAATAAAAATCCAAAACCCTAGATTCAAAATGAATTTCAACTCAAAAATCAAAAATCTTCAAACCATAGCTTATTATATACCGATTCGAAGCTATCGACGATACAAAGCTACGGGTCTGGTTTGTTTCGACATGCAGTAAGCGGATTGGACTGAATTTTTGGTCAAACGTTCTAAAATTCGTAACCCTAGAACTGAATTTGGGGATTTTCGATTTACAAAGTAATCGGAGAAATTAACTTCTGGGTTTTGTCAGGGATAGCCTTTGGAGTCGAACGGTGGTGGTCGGAGGTTATATAGTGGTGGGGTTTGCTGGGAAGTTGCATTTCAAGCCAGAAAACCATTTCCGGTTACCTCGTCGCCGGCGGATAGGTACGCCACCGAAGGTGACGGGTGTGGTACCGGTATATGCGGATTTCCAGGAGCTTCTACTTGGCAGTGGTCAGGGGTGTTGAAGTGGCCGGAGTTGAGGGCGGTTGTTGGTCAAAGTTTGAGCATTTGGGTTCAATTCGTCTGTAGGGTTCCATTGTAGCAAATAGAGGGAGAAGTGGGAACGAGAGCCTCAGGTGCTGACGTGGCCATTTTCGGTTGGGTGAGAGGATTTTTATTTTATGTATATATATTTAAAATCCAAATGGTAAAACACTAATAACTCTCTCGTTTTAACTCGGATTCGGACGTGATTGGGTGCGCTGGGATCGTGGCGACATTGCAGTCAATCTGAGACTGGTTTGGCTGCGTTTGGAGACAGAAAATTTTTGGGCTTTGGTCGGATGTTCAATCCACCAAGGACCCAAAGGTGAGTGATTTTTCTCATTTACAAAATACTGAATTATTCCCATATTTATTAAATTAAATTATGAAATAAGTTTGAATTGCATGGTGGTGATTGATTGTTGTGGTTGCTTGAAACTGACATGAAATGTATTAATGTGCCAATTAAGTTGGTAACTAGTTATTTAGTTCCAATCAAATTTCTAGTTAGAAACCCGACATTTTGTGAACCAATGAAAAGTTTTAATATCTACCGTTGAACAAATGGTTGTGATGGATGTTGTGATGGTTGGGTGCTGAATTGATATTGATACTGAGATGTCTGTTATTCAATATATGGATGTTGTGTGTTTATCGGTTAATCCCAATTCACCCTAATGTTACGGGCATCGAATAAACCCGGGATTGATCGATTTGAAATGAATTAAGAACGCGGATTGAAATGATAGATATCTGTGACCCTGATTTGGATCGAAATGATAGATCCATCTCTGAAATATCGAGAAATTAAATTTAAAATCACTTGACCGTTGGATAGATAACTATATACAGACATCGGTTGGTTAAATGATTTTAAATATTTGGAAAATTTATAGAATTTTCATTTAGAAGAATGTGCTGATACTCGATAAATCCATTTCTTTAAAGATTCTGAACATAGGGTGTTATTAAAAAGGGTTAAGGAAATTTTCCCAAAACAAAGTGGAAAATTTTAAATTTGGATGTAAATATGATTTGGAATTATTCAAATTTATGGGGTGGATTTGAATGAAATAAATTCTTATTGAATTTATATTTTTTGAATAAGGGAATCGAGGTATTCTGAGTTGTTTAACTCAGTTTTGAATATGGATTCGAATTCTTGAAATAGAAAGATTGGTTTAAATGGCGTTTGAAACAAGATATTGAACTAAGTAACTCCATTGAGACTGGAGTATGGGTTCAAGTATTTGAAGTTCAGAAGAAAGGAGAAATTTTGATTAAGAAAATTTTATTATATATATACTTACAATGTTTGATTTCAAATAAGTTATTCTTTGTTTAAAATTTATTATTTAACTTTACCTATAGACTATTTATTTTAGCTTAAAATTTTCTTATATATTTTATTATTTAAATTAACTAGTAATTTTTTTTTTGTATATATTCATAATGATCTAAATTATCTTATTTTGTTTTAACCAGTATTTCATTGCATATATGTTGATATAAAGATTTTATTTAAAACATTTATTTTTAAGTTACAGTAAATGATCGTAAATTTCTTCTGAATGGAAAGTGCTGGATTTAAAACCAAGTTCGAGATGGAGTCGAGATAAAATATTCAAATATGAATCGACTTTAACAGATTTTTTACATGGAGATGTAATTGATATTTTTTTTGAATATAATGGATTCCATAAATGATATGAATGGGTTTTTATGGGGAATTTATACTTTATTGAATATGAATGGATTTCGAATTCAAATTGATTTGAGATAATTATAATCTTTGATATGAAGTATATTCTTCTTGAATATAAATCGATTTGGTGGAATATTATATGATTATAGCATAATGAAATGAAATATATTCTAGTTTAGAATATAATCGGTTGACATGATTATGATATGTTGATATGAAATTCATATTCTACATTTTGAATATAAATTTGGTTCGAAGCAAAACATGATATTTTGGATATAAAGCGAACCTTTGTGAAATGTAAAAGAACCGATCGATGTAGAAAATGCAAGCGTTGGTTGTTAAAGAGACCGGAGTCGGCAAATGGCATACTCTCTGTCAGTGTCGATACCACTTTGACAACTGTGAACGTTATGACGTATCCAGAATGAGTATAATGACTTGGAGGCGATTATTGAATCGAAGAAGACGAACGATGACGAAATAGCCCTGACCTTCGGGTCAGAATTGAAATGACTAAAACAGGAGCTATACCGTGACTAATTGAGGTAGCACCTTTGATTGGACACACTTCTTTGATACTATTTCTATGACTATGATGATGATGATTTGGGCCCATTTATGACTTTGGGAGTGTGTTCCGAGGTGGGCGGTAGTGGCTTCTATGCGTTACCACCGGTCCGGGAGTGCAATTGGTAGAATCCTACCCTGGGCATTGCCTCGAGTGCCTTGTCATATTATCCTTATCGAGCCCCATATAATTTTGATTTGTATCGTACCTATGGAGTGCCCTATGATGCCATCGTTTACGGTGGGTTTACGGTATTGTATAGACTACGGTATTATAAACGGTGTAAAGGTAAAAATGTAATCCCGCTAACGCTGTTTTCAGTATTTATACTTTACTGAGTAGGAACTATTATAATAGCGTATTATACTATCTATGTATTAGTTTAACGGATCCTTGAGAGATGGAAAAAATCTCGTAACATCTCTTGAGTTACTGTACCCATGACACTGATGTTATCTCGTATTTTAATTTGACTAATATGAGAATGATTTAGTGTTGATCCGAGTGTTTGTTGTGTTTTCTTTATGCAATACGCTCGGATCAGCAGATGTTGCAGTTAGCAAAGATTTCAAATAGCTTGGAGGATGAAGACGAAGATTTGGTACACATCTACTATATATAAGTATTTCCGCTGCATTTTATTTCCGCTGTGCTCTGCAGAGATCTTTAGATGTAACTCTGATAATCATTGTATGGTATAGACAAATGTATATAGTTCAATTATTTTAAACTGTTAATTATTATTATATGTTGTCCTTCCGCTGTGAGAACTCTGTTATTGTTTTCTTTTCTTTCTTCTTTTTCTTCTTATCCCAATAACTGCCTATATTTGTGATTTGTTTGGGTCAACATGTGTGGTTTATTGTCGATTTGAACGGTCAAAAATAGGGGTCGTTACAATTTGGTATCAGAGCGATGGTTAGCGATAACCTTGGCTCTGTTTGGGAATTAACTCATTAGAGATGGGGTTAGTAATGCCTTAGAATGAGTTTTAAATTGTATATACGAGAGAGTGTACTTGTATTTTGGATATAAAAATGGTTTTATTGTGTTGGCTTGTTCTGTTGAATATTTATGGATTCTAGTCGATATATGGGACGCCATAGAAACGATAGGAATATCTAAATAATCGAATAGAATGAATTTACATAATATGGTTTTCAATTATATTTTATATATTATATATACCATTAGTGGTTTTAAGTGTATAAGAATTGGTCGTTGGTAGGTAATAATATTAAGTTAATACCTATTACGGTTGATTCGATAATAAATTTAATAAGAAAATTTTGTTGGTTTTATAAATATTCGAGAATGAAATGTCATAAGCATAATTAGTTACATAATAATGCTTACGATAAATAGAAATGGACTTGAAAACTTGATTCTGGGAGGCTTTAGAAGTAGTTTTCTAAGTTTGGGAAAAATATCGTATTATAAGAAATAGTTTTGGAAATAGTTTTCAAAAGAATCTTTAACGAAATGAGTGAAACCCCTTCTCGGACATCAGACATGAATTAGGTAATGAGTGCATGCATTATTGACATTTATTCTGAAGCGTCTAAGTGGGGGAGACCACTACGTACTTTCCTACCTAGTTTGAAAGGGTTTTTGAATTGAATTTCCATAAAGCATAAAATTTTATACAAAGGTATTAGTATACGATATTTAAAGTTGAATTTAAATTTAAAACCAGGATTTAAATTTCTTTCTTAAATCAAAAGTGTGGATTTGAAATTTCATATGGTATGTTATTTTAAACTTGGTTATAAAACCCGGAATCAAGCACCTTGAGTTGTCTTAACTAATGATAATGATTTAGGATTTTGTACTCGATTCGTTGGAATTTTGACTTTGGAACCAGGAAACTAAATTAAGTATTAAGAGAAGATAAATGAGCATTGGAGTACTTAAGACTGAGCAATAATAGAGTTTAAGAGAATTCTAAATTTAGTTGATATAAGTGTTCGATAAAGTTGAAATTAACCAAGAAATGAAATCCAATGAAAGTAAAATAAATTGAAAGGTTTTGCTATGCAAATAAATTTGCTAATTAATAAGGTATTAAGTTAGTCAAGCTAAATAAAGTTAGATTAGGAAATTGAGAAAAATATACTTAGTTGAGTAAAGGAATTGAGTAGAATAAATTTAACTTAGAAATCGAATAGTAAGAGTTGAGAAACATTTGAGCTATACATAAACCGTCCTTAACTCGATTTAGGATTCTAGAGTCGAATAAATAACTTGAATTAGGAGAATAAACTTTAAGTGGGAATAGAATCTAATTGGATAAATAAATGGTAAGAACAATATCGAGTGTAGAAAGGAAATGAGGTTTAACATAATTTGAGCTTTATGAATGAAATCAAATCGAGCTTGTTCGAAAACCATAAATGGATTTTAATTAGTATTAAAATAGAATAGTTATGTAAAACTATAACTGATCTTAACCCTTAACTTTTGGGTTTAAAGTTAACTAAATGAAACGACGTTCATGTAGTGTAAATGGAGTAATAAGAGTAAGTAACGGAAATTTGATGGGTTGACCCATGTTAATGGGATAATGATTTAAGGTAATCACGTTAGTGAGAAGTAAATTCGATAATTTTGAATGGGTTGTTTTAAACCAAATATAAACAAATGAAATGAAGTGAGAATGAACTTATATAATTAGAATGAATAAAATCGAGATTAATTCGAATGAATGGCTAATCGAATATGGATGGAATAAACAAGAATAAGAAATGAAACTAAGTAAATTAACCAAGGGTAATGAGCCAATGATTGAATATAATCGAGTTAGCTAAAGAAGAAAAAAAAGTTGAAATGAATTCAAGTTTTAACTAGAATTAGTGTTTGAAGCGAAACGAGAAAATGGATAGAAAATATATTAGGATACGGAAAGCAATCGAATGTGAATTTATTCCCGAGTAAGGAAATAGTAACAAATTTGAAGTGTTAAAGAATTTCCGAATATTTTTTTAAAAGCGAAAGTTTGAAACTTCAAATAAAAATCAATGATGGTTATGCCAATCTAAAACCTTCGATAGACTGAAGTAAAATAATCGTAACTTTTGATGGGCTGATTTGAATTCGATGATTCTGCACTTTTTGGAAACCTCAGAAACTGAGCTAAAACTTGTGTTTTTTACTTGCCAAGTTTCCAAATCTATTAGGTTGAAAACCAAGAACTAGTCGTAGTTGTATGTGTAGAAAATAAAAATCTTAACTGAACACCAATTTTGTTTTGACCATAACCTTATAACCGAACGTCGGTTTTTGATATGCGAGTACAATTCGGAAAGGCCAGAATGTAAACTGAAACTTTCTCTTAATTTGCTGTGTCAAATTTTGCTGTTTAAAGGATTAGAAACTGGGTTGAACAACTCAGACCTGCATTTTTCATTTTGGGGGGTGGAGTGTTTGCTCCCGCTAAAACGGCCATAACTTTTGAACGATTTATCCAAATTCGACGAATCCGGACAATTCGGAAAGCCTGAAATAAATACTACAACTTTTTCCTAGTATGTTTTAGTCAAATTCCATCATCTAGGGGTCGATAATACCCATCTGTTCGCTGGCCTGTTAACATGTTGGTTTTGTAGTTGAAATAATTGAAATATGTTGTGTAAGTTATATTTTGCTATGTATTCTATATATGTTGATTTTTATGTGTATGTGAGTATGTAGCAGGTGTTATGAAGTCGCGCTACGCGTTGGAGCTCGCTTGCAATAAATTCTAAAATGATAAGGCAAATAAATTGCATAAAACGCTAAAAGAGGTACGTATTTGGGGATTATATTGGTTTTGGGGTTTTGTTTTGTGTTTTTCCCCATTTCTGGGATACCTCTTCTTGTGATGAGATGATATTTGAGTTATATGTATGTAGGGATTTTTCCCGGACCTCTCCATACAAAGGAGATGCTGCCGAAATTTTCCGCGATTTCGGGAGTTAGAAAATTTATGAGGTTTTATAACTATATACTTATTTTATAAATGTTATTTTATAAGCATGGATCTGGGAGTATGACTTGTTTAATACCTTATCTCGTTCTCTTTTCGAGGACGAAAAGATTTTTAAGTGGGGGAGGATGTAACATCCCAAAATTTTCAGTATATTTAAATTTCAATTTAAAATAAATAAAATGGAATATATTGGGGAAATTAAGTTTTTGTAAATTTTTGATGATGGTGATTGTTTGAATTGAGTATAAATAGATTTTCAAATGTAGTTTTATTTAGAAAGGCTGTAATTTGAAATTTAATATTTAAATATTTAAATTAATTTGAGTGGTTAATTTAAAAGTGAGATTTAAATTCTAAGTTGGAAATTGTGGAATTTTGGATTTGATGTTAAATAGCTTAAGATAAAGGCGAATTCATTTATTTGAATTTGCAGTTCAGATTTAAATTTGAGAAATAATTAGATGTGGGAACTTAAAATTTATGAATTAAATTTATAGAATTTATTAAGTTATAATTTGGTTTAAATTTGAATTTAACGAATATTCGAATTGAAATTAAAACAGTTAAATGAATATTTGAATATTTTATTAATTATTTAACTATTGTGGCGACGACCTCGGAATTTGACGAAACAGATGCCATTGAATCTAGAATGATGAATTATTATAGGATTTAAATTTGCATTATAATCCGACTTACCATTTGACCGTATGAGAGAAAATGTGAAGAGATCAATGTGATAGGATAATTGTTAGTTTCTTATTGTTGGGCCTCTTATATATTTATAAATAAAATTTCCTTTCCTTCTTAATAGACCATTTTCTATATACGTATATTTCTATCAGCTCAAACTTCTCTTTAATGGCTGAAATAAAAATCCAAAACTCTAGATTCAAAACGAATTTCAACTCAAAAATCAAAAATCTTCAAACCATAGCTTATTATATACCGATTCAAAGCTATCGACGATACAAAGCTATGGGTCTGGTTTGTTTTGACATGCAGTAAGCGGATTGGACAGAATTCTTGGTCAAACGTTCTGAAGTTCGTAACCCTAGAACTGAATTTGGGGACTTTCGATTTACAAAGTAATCGAAGAAATTAACTTCTGGGTTTTGTCGGGGACAGCCTTTGGAGTTGAACGGTGGTGGTTGGAGGTTATATAGTGGTGGGGTTTGCTGGGAAGTTGCGTTTCAAGCCAGAAAACCCTTTCCGGTTACCTCATCGTCGGCGGATAGGTAGGCCACCGAAGGTGACGGGTGTGGTACCAGTAGATGCTTATTTCCAGGAGCTTCTAGTTGGCAGTGGTCACGGGTGTTGAAGTGGCCGGAGTTGAGGGCGGTGGTCGGTCAAAGTTCAAGCATTTGGGTTCAATTCGTCCGTAGGGTTCTACTGTAGCGAATAGAGGGAGAAGCGGGAACGAGAGCCTCAGGTGCTGACGTGGCCATTTTCTATTGGGCGAGAGGATTTTTATTTTATGTATATATATTTAAAATCCAAATGGTAAAACACTAATAACTCTCTCGTTTTAACTCGGATTCGGACGTGATTGGGTGCGTTGGGATCGTGGCGACATTGTGGTCGATCTGAGACTAGTTTGGCTGCGTTTGGAGACAGAAAATTTTTGGGCTTTGATCGGACGTTCAATCCACTAAGGACCCAAAGGTGAGTGATTTTTCTCACTTAAAAAATACTGAATTATTCCCATATTTATTTAATTAAATTATGAAATAAGTTTGAATTGTATGGTGGTGATTGATTGTTGTGGTTGCTTGAAACTGACATGAAATGTGTTAATGTGGCAATTAAGTTGGTAACTAGTTATTTAGTTCAAATCAAATTTCTAATTTGAAACCCGACATTTTGTGAACCAATGAAAAGTTTTAATATCTACCGTTGAACAAATGGTTGTGATGGATGCTCTAATGGTTGGGTGCTGAATTGATATTGATACTGAGATGTCTGTTATTCAATATATGGATGTTGTGTGTTTATTGTGACGATTAATCCCAATTCACGCTGATGTTACGGGCATCGAATAAACCCGGGATTGATCGATATGAAATGAATTAAGAACACAGATTGAAATGATAGATATCTGTGGCCGTGATTTGGATCGAAATGATAGATCCATCCCTGAAATATCGAGAAATTAAATTTAAAATCACTTGACCATTGGATAGATAATTATATACAGACATCGGTTGGTTAAATGATTTTAAATGTTTGGAAATTTTATAGAATTTTCATTTAGAAGAATGTGCTGATACTCGATAAATCCATTTCTTTAAAGATTCTGAACTTGGGATGTTATTAAAAAGGGTTAAGGAAATTTTCCCAAAACAAAGTGGAAAATTTTAAATTGGGATGTAAATATGATTTGGAATTATTCAAATTTATGGGGTGGATTTGAATAAAATTCTTATTGAATTTAAATTTTTTGAATAAGGGAATCGAGGTATTCTGAGTTGTTTAACTCAGTTTTGAATATGGATTCGAATTCTTGAAATAGAAAGATTGGTTTAAATGGAGTTTGAAACAAGATATTGAACTAAGTAACTCCATTAAGACTGGAGTATGGGTTCAAGTATTTGAAGTTCAGAAGAAAGGAGAAATTTTGATTAAGAAAATTTTATTATATATATACTTACAATGTTTGATTTCAAATAAGTTATTCTTTCTTTAAAATTTATTATTTAACTTTACCTATAGACTATTTATTTTAGCTTAAATTTTTTTATATATTTTATTATTTAAATTAACTAGTAAAAAAATTTATTTTGTATATATTCATAATGATCTAAATTATCTTATTTTGTTTTAACCAGTATTTCATTACATATATGTTGATATAAAGATTTTATTTAAAACATCTATTTTTATGTTACAGTAAATGATCGTAAATTTCTTCTAAATGGAAAGTGTTGGATTTAAACCCTAGTTCAAGATGGAGTCGAGATAAAATATTCAAATATGAATCGACTTTAACAGATTTATTTTACATGGAGATGTAATTGATATTTTTTTCGAATATAATGGATTCCATAAATGATATGAATGGGTTTTTATGGGGAATTTATACTCTCTTGAATATGAATGGATTTCGAATTCAAATTGATTTGAGATAATTATAATCTTTGATATGAAGTATATTTTTCTTGACTATAAATCGATTTGGTGGAATATTATATGATTATAGTATAATGAAATGAAATATATTCTAGTTTAGAATATAATCGGTTGGCATGATTATGATATGTTGATATGAAATTCATATTCTACATTTTGAATATAAACTTGGTTCAAAGCAAAACATGATATTTTGGATATAAAGCGAACTTTTGTGAAATGTAAAAGAACCGACCGAGGCAGAAAATGTAAGCGTTGGTTGTTAAAGAGACCGGAATCGTCAAATGGCATACTCTCTGTCAATGTCGATACCACTTTGACAAATGTGAATGTTATGACATATCCAGAATGAGTATAATGACTTGGAGGCGATTATTGAATAGAAGCTGATGAACGATGACGAAATAGCCCTGACCTTCGGGTCAGAATTGAAATGACTAAAACAGGAGCTATACCGTGACTAATTGAGGTAGCACATTTGATCGGACACACTTCTTTGATACTATTTCTATGACTATGATGATGATGATGATTTCGGCCTATTTATGACTTTGGGAGCGTGTTCCGAGGTGGGCGGTAGTGGCTGCTATGCGTTACCACCGGTCCGGGAGTGCAATTGGTAGAATCCTACCCTGGGCATTTGTGAAAACCCGTAGCTTCCCCGTAAAGGAAAGAGCGGATAGTTCGAGAACAAGCCACAGAAAAACGCATACGGAAGAACATTTCATTGTATATTACAACAACGCATCAGATTACAAGAATATACAGAGTATAAACAAATAAATATTACACAGAAATATCAGAGATTTAAATTACATTTAAATACATCGCAGCGGAAAATAATACAATACACAACTAGAAGGAGATATACGAATACAAAGCTTTTCGGATATCATTCCAGCTGTAAACCAAGATCCTGTGAATATAAATCTGCAAAACCAAAACTACTAGCTGCCCGTGTCAAAATAAGGGCACCCAGAGTTTAGGTTAAAACAATAAACTCTAGGTCAGTCATGTGACTGGTGTGAGAACTAAAACAGTTAATTATCTTTATTTTCAAAGTTAGGTAAATCAAGGGACCACGCCGTATAACACAGAACGGGTTTCCTCCCAAGAACACCAGTGCATATAAGTAAACAGCTCAATGCTTTTCTAAAAATGAAGCTATTATAAGACCCAGGTCCCATCACACAATGCAACGCAGCCGAGGATAGGGTTTTCCCTTATAATAGCCAAACATGCTTAGTACGTTTAAAACAAATCATTTGATACTATTATAAGTGCATAGTGTATAAAACAACTTCAAATCATAAGTATCAATCATAGGCGGCATGAATGCCCCATAACACTATGTCGCCATATATAAGTTTACAATCAAAACCGCAAGACGTCGTATTGGAAGTTGGGTTATCATTTGTGGTATGAACCGAGGCAAAAGATAGTCCTCTACCGATTCGAGACAATCTAGCCCATGTCTCAGGATCAGAGCTCGAGTGACCCTTGGAGCGACAGGGCCGGTCCACCGATGTGGATTAAAATGCCTGAACACTACGTTTCCCCGCCCTTTGGGGCGTAAATGAGCCAACTAAATGACTCCATCGGTTCGAGAATGACCGATCAATCCGAGGCGCCTCGCAACAGCAACAACCACATAAGTCAAACTCGTCAGGGCGTGTAAAACCACTGACGCCACTTTTTAGCTAGAAGGAAACGCATGCCCTCCCTGAGGTCCGTCTCCCGTTTTTGGTTCATACCGGGTGTGAAACACGCGAAGTAAACGTTACACAAAGCTACGCCACAAAGGCCTTGCTTCGATCATCAACTACAAGACTTTGCTTTTCAACAGAAGCCTTGATCATTTGCCACTTAAGCATGCCACACAGGCAATTCACTCCATGCGATTGATATCCATCAATATATAACCCCTGAGCTCGTACGTCTCAGAGAAGGGCGTTAAGCAAGAGAATAAATTCTCCACCGCCAAACAGATATATATGTAATAGAGATCAATCACACGGACTAAAATCCAATGTCAAACACACAGTCCATTTACAAGTCCGTTCTGGGGCTGAACGGAACCGGAGGCACCTAGTACCCCGCATATCCATTGATCTCCAAGTACGTCTGGACGATCACCAACTGTTTCCATCTTCTTGGGTGTACAGCCCAATCAAGATCATCAGTAATCACCCAAACGACGTGAAGACCTCCGGTCTTCAACCATCATCTTCATCTTCGACTTATCGTCGTATCAGTTATTCAGAATGGGATAAACCCGGTCTTTCCAAATAACTCGCGTATATTTTAAATAAGTGTTACACAAACACAACATACGCCTCATTCCAATTCATCAGTCACTAACCGTAAATTAATCAAGAGAATAATTCCCCAAATATTAACCCCGAAGGCCGAAACCAACATCAGATCAATATCCAGAAAACCATTCTGCTTGGCTAACCGACAGTTAGTTTCTAAATTTCACATTCATAGGGAAAGGTTCCCATTAATTTTATCCAAGATAAATTTCTTGAATTTATTCTTTAATCTATTTTTGAATATCAATTCAAACTAGTCGGGATTAGCGAACCTTACCGAAGTAATCATTTGTTTTAATTTCCCAATCCCAACCTATTCATCCCATGAAGTAAAACTGGTTATACTTCACATCTAACACCACGGTGTTGTCGGTAAATTCAATTACCATTTCACGTTTAAATCTAATTAAAGATTTAACTATCGCTTGGAGTAAAACTGGTGATACTCCATTCTCGATCTTTTCAATCTAATCAAAGATTCATTAAAACTCCACTTAGTTTTAATCTGTGACTGGGTTAAAGAATCAGTGTCATTTAAAACACGGTTCACGATAAACCCAAAATCACTTTTCTATTAATTATCGGGTTAAAGAATGAGTGTTATTTAAAAAACCATTCACGATAAACCCAAGAATCAATATCAATTCAATTCCAATTAAATATTATTTAATTGGTACACTTCATTAAATCTAAATAAAAAGATTTAATCTTTTCTCAACTGGGTTCAAGAACAGTGTTAGTCAAGACACCATTCACGACAAACCCAAATCACATTTGATATTAAATACAAGGCTTTGAATAGAATATATACCGGCTTATATTCAATATCAAATTCTACGACTAACAAATATCGTATTGGAAATAACGATATATATATCTTTCAAATTCCCATAACAAAATCTGTATCATCATGAAATCCAACATCGAAATATTCCGAAGACAATTTCGATTCAAATCCATTCCAATGCAATCATTGGAAATTCTTGTTATTTTTAAAACACTTTTTAAATTCAATTTATTTATTTAAAAAAAATAGAATTATAATTCTAGTTCAAAACTAGTTCATTTCGATAAAAATCTATTTTTATCTTTTCCAATATGGAGTTTTTCATCCCAATCCTTTCTAAATCATTTCTTATGATTTTACACAAATTATTATTATTTTTAATAATTTTATCAAGGCCCGTACAGTCGATTTCCATCAACGGCCACCGAACTGCACTTACAGCGACCTTTTTCAAATTTGATTTGGACATAATTCCAAATCCAACCGTTAGATTTCAAATTTCTAATATTCATTAGAAAGCTCTTTTCGATACGAACCCAACGGTTCCGGTTTTAGGAGAATCCGACGGTCGGATCTCCCGTAATGTCCGTTCGAAATAAATGGTTGAAATTCACGAACTACCGCGGCGCGGCGCGTTCTATTCAGGCCATTATATTATATATATAATATATATAATATATATTTCGTCGATTACTATTTAAAACGAATTATATAAATAGTTTTAAATTCGTTTCAAAAACAATTTCAACTTCCATTTCAATCCAAAGCAAAATTGAATTCTTCTTTATAAATTCGTTTTAAAATTCATTTCTATTCAATTCAAATTTCAATTCAATTTGAATTCATTTCAATTCGCTTTCAATTCAATTTGAATTCATTTTCAATTTAATTCAATTCCAAAGTCGTTTTCTATTCGATTCAATTCAAATTGGTTTTCTATTCGATTCAATTCAAATTGGTTTTCTATTCGAATCAAATTCGTTATATATTCAATTGAAATCACATTCGTTTTCTATTCAATTCATTTCGAAATCGTTTTCAATTCAATTCATTTCGAAATCGTTTTCAATTCAATTCATTTCGAAATCGTTTTCAATTCAATTCATTTCGAAATCGTTATATATTCAATTCATTTCGAAATCGTTATATATTCAATTCATTTCGAAATTGTTTTCAATTCAATTCATTTCGAAATCGTTTTCAATT
This sequence comes from Allium sativum, assembly GCA_030737875.1. Classification (NCBI taxonomy): domain Eukaryota; kingdom Viridiplantae; phylum Streptophyta; class Magnoliopsida; order Asparagales; family Amaryllidaceae; genus Allium; species Allium sativum. The sequence goes on along the minus strand of CM060916.1, from coordinate 293,374,814 downwards.
CAATTCATTTCGAAATCGTTTTCAATTCAATTCATTTCGAAATCGTTTTCAATTCAATTCATTTTGAAATCGTTTTCAATTCAATTCATTTCGAAATCGTTTTCAATTCAATTCATTTCGAAATCGTTTTCAATTCAATTCATTTCGAAATCGTTATATATTCAATTCATTTCGAAATGAATAAAATCGATATAAATATCGTTCACGTCAAAATGGCGTCAATCTAATCAACACGGCTTAACGTATTTCTATTTTCAAATATTCTATTTCAAATATTTCTTATTATCAAAATATTTCTATTTCAAATATTTCGTTCAACACATGACTAATCTCAACGGATGAGTACAGTCAACACATGAACATTTACTTTATATTGTTCTTTATTTTCTAAATTGGAATGAGGCCCAATCAATCACCATATAACATTAATTATATGGATTTTCATACATCACACGTATATAATAGCATTGAAAAATAATCAACCATCAACCAAAGTGCACTACACTGTATAAGCATCAAATATAGATATCTAACGCTTATAACAGCCTGTCAATCAATCGATCGACATATTTAATCAATCAGGATGAGTGAACTTCAAATTTCATCCCAACACCCATGTAGGGTTTCAAACAATCAAACACAGATTTTATTTGTGCAGTTGGGCGATGTGTGAAACTTATCGTCCCAATCAATGTCTTTCAAATAGGTGTACATAAACAAACCGTCCGGTTTGTAAATGAATATTTATTTATTTACATTCACGTTAAAAATTATATTTTTAACGACAAAACATTTTATTTCGACATATGAATTTCTATTCAATTCATTTATTCTATAAAATGATATTGTTATTTTTCTAACTTATTTTAGAAAATTTCGGCGGCATAACGGCACGATACTAGAAACGGGACAAGGCCTAGCCTTATCCCCGGTCTAGTGAAGGCCCACGCCATTCACACATCAATCAAATCCATTTTATTCACCAAACAATTCAATCCAATCAAATAATCTAACTAATTTTTGCAATCAAACAAACAAGTCCATGGTCTATGGACGATTGTGTCGGGTGCTACTAAGCACCGTCTGCATCCTAGTATATATATATATAACTAGAAAAAGAAATTGAAGAGAGAGGAATTCTCACAGATAGCTATCCAATCATCTTGACTCTTCTTTTAGAAATCATCGCCATTCTCGCCCTTTGTCGCTTTCGTTGTCCGCTTTCACTACATATGTAAAAATCGGATTTTTACTCCGCTATTCAATATATAAAGATCGAATTTTTTCTTTGCTATTCAATATATAAAAATCGAATTTTTACTATGCTATTCAATATATAAAAAAAATCGAATTTTTACTATGCTATTCAATATATAAAAATTGATTTTTTTTTTTTTACTATTTCCATTCATATAATTCTATTTTATAAAAAATCATGTTCTTATTTACAACGCTATTTATTTATAAAAAATTACATCTTTATCCTACAATGCTATATAAAATAAAAACCATATTTTTATTTAAGCTATAACCCTATACATAAAAGTTCCTATTTTTATTTCAAAGTTATTTCTATAAAATTCATATTTTTAAAACAAAGAAATTTAATTTCAAAACAATACTATTTTATATTTTTAAAACATTATGTTTTTATATACAAAAATATGATATTTAAAACAATGTTATTTTTCTTTCCCATACCATATATATTTTATAAAAACTGTTTTGTAAAACAATGATTTTTTTTATTATAAAAACTAAATTTTTAAATTGAATTTAAATTGAATTTAAACTGATTTCAAACTGTGAATTTATATAAAAGAAAAACAAAGGGAGGGCTTACATTAAATTCGCGGGCACTGTCGAACTGGAGTAAACTGTGACCTCACAAAACCCTCGTTTCCAGAAAACCCATCTTCACGTTGAAATGCTCCACAGGAGGATCCGCCTGTAGCCGCCACCAGGAACCGCCGGACAGCGATCAGCTCCTCCCCCGCCACGCGCCTACGTGGCGCGCACCCCCGCCTCGAGCCCTGCGCCATACGGTGGCCCCCATCTCCTCAAAAATCGACCCAACGTCGGGCCCTTTCAGGCGAAATCCTGGCTTCGTCGGCAAGAGTTAGTCCATCTCCACCATTGATTGGGTGGAGCTCATTGAGGGCTACGAATCCCCTTTGAAAAAATTTGAATTTCATAGATTAGATTTAGAGATCGGGGAGGAAGAAGTTTTGAAGAATAATCGCCGTTCGTTTCACCTTTGGCGGCTGCGTTTCTCGTTTGGGAAAAAGCCAAGGGTTTTGACCCTTTAAACATGAATAAATATATAATTAAATATTATTTAGTTCTAATTTTTCTCGTTTATCAATCCGTATTCCAATTTAAACCCAACGACTGTCGTCCCTAGCTAATTACCCCCATTCCAAACACAATGGGATATGTATCGTACGCCTGTTCGGCTGTTTCGATCAGTTTTCGTCAAAATCAAAATATAACTCATATATCGAATTTGAACACGCATTTCAATTTACCGGGGTCACATACTAACTAGAAAAATTCCCGAAAAATATTTTCTAGCTTCGTATTGACGATACGGTCCTAACAAAACTAGTTTCGTCAAATTCTGAGACCGTTGGAAAAATGGCCAATTTCCAGCCGATTAAAATCAACTGAAACTGGTCAAACGCGTTTTCTTTTTCCACGCTCACATATTTATTCGAAAAATTACGAAAATTGGAATCTAGCAATAATTTGACACTGCGGACCCAACAAAACTGGTTTCGTCGAGATCCGAGGTCATTTGCAAAATGTCTATTTTTGAGGGCCTGAATTCCATAGCGACCATTCAGAATTTTCAACTGGACATATCTTTTGATTCCCGCCATGAAATTTTGATTTTTCGGATTCGTTGGAAAGATATTATCAATTAGATCCTATTATTTTTGGTTTCACTAAAATCCGGTTTATTTTGCACCCGGTACATTCAATTGAAGTTTGAAATCGAATTATCGAACTACCGCGCCATTTTCAATTCTATTTATAATTATATATAAATATTTATATTCTGACGACGACGTATATAATGTATACGTTCTGAATATGTTCGAAATAAATTTCTCGTCGATATTATTTAAAATAATATATTTTAAATGTTCAAAATTCACTAAAATTGCCAATTTAAAAATTTTAAACTGGCCCAGATTTTCGGGTTGTTACAATCTCCCCCACTTAAAAATTTTCGTCCCCGAAAAGGAACAAAGTCGAAAGTGGTTTGATTAATCAACTCTACGTTCGATCTGGCTTCCATTCTCCAACTTTTCAGTTTTTGAGAATTTTCAAAAATTTCAAAAATTTGGCTAACACCCTAAATTTTCGAAAAATTTCGCCATAACCTCCCCTGCAATGGGAGCATCGGGAAATCTCAAATAGCTTCCCCGGTCCTTCAGATCTCAAAAAGAAAAAGCCAATAGGCTCATAAAATCATCATCACCCAAACAAAACAGTAAATTATGTAGTAAACATGTACCTGTTTGTCGGGCAAACAAATTTTATTCTCTGCTCTAGCCCCCTTGCTATGACCTGTTCAAGGTAAGTACAAGTATGCAAGCAAACGCAACCAATTTTCAATATAATTCAATATTTGGTTCAATTAGGCTAAATGGTTAGAATTTATCAAACGAATAAACAAACAACTCAAACATCAATCAATTAGTTGATTAGCATTTGAAATTCATAACTTTGATATATAGTCAAAAATCACATTTTTGATGTCAAATCACAACAATTAGCCCTATCTAATTTTGGTTTTCACACCAGTCAATAGGAAATATATAGAAAGCCCACTTTCGTCACTCGAACATTAATTCTAATGATGGAGCTCCATCATCAAAATCATCTCCGGGCGATTAGAGTGGAATTCTATATCTATCCAGTATATTAAAATTTCAAATACACGTGGATCAGACGTATACGCAAAATCTTTATATACTGGACTGTCCAACTCAATATGAATAGATAATAAAATACGAATAATTGATTTAAATTTTCAAAACAAAATTTGTTTTCATTTTAAAAATATACCCTTCACACTCGTTCTAGGATACTACTGATCATATCTCTAACGAGTCATTCTAATTGGATATTACTAATCCAATACCAGATGAATTCTTTCGTACGGTTCTAACGTGTCTTGTTCTCTAGCTTTGTAAACCAAAGCTCTGATACCAACTGTGAAAACCCGTAACTTCGCCGTAAAGGAAAGAGCGGATAGTTCGAGAACAAGCCACAGAAAAACGCATACGGAAGAACATTTCATTGTATATTACAACAACGCATCAGATTACAAGAATATACAGAGTATAAACAAATAAATATTACACAGAAATATCAGAGATTTAAATTACATTTAAATACATCGCAGCGGAAAATAATACAATACACAACTAGAAGGAGATATACGGATACAAAGCTTTTCGGATATCGTTCCAGCTGTAAACCAAGATCCTGTGAATATAAATCTGCAAAACCAAAACTACTAGCTGCCCGTGTCAAAATAAGGGCACCCAGAGTTTAGGTTAAAACAATAAACTCCAGGTCAGTCATGTGACTGGTGTGATAACTAAAACAGTTAATTATCTTTATTTTCAAAGTTAGGTAAATCAAGGGACCACGCCGTATAACACGGAACGGGTTTCCTCCCAAGAACACCAGTGCATATAAGTAAACAGCGCAATGCTTTTCTAAAAATGAAGCTATTATAAGACCCAGGTCCCATCACACAATGCAACGCAGCCGAGGATAGGGTTTTCCCTTATAATAGCCAAACATGCTTAGTACGTTTAAAACAAATCATTTGATACTATTATAAGTGCATAGTGTATAAAACAACTTCAAATCATAAGTATCAATCATAGGCGGCATGAATGCCCCATAACACTATGTCGCCATATATAAGTTTACAATCAACACCGCAAGACGTCGTATTGGAAGTTGGGTTATCATTTATGGTATGAACCGAGGAAAAAGATAGTCCTCTACCGATTCGAGACAATCTAGCCCATGTCTCAGGATCAGAGCTCGAGTGACCCTTGGAGCGACAGGGTCGGTCCATCGATGTGGATTAAAATGCCTGAACGCTACGTTTCCCCACCCTTTGGGGCGTAAATGAGCCAACTAAATGACTCCATCGGTTCGAGAACGACCGATCAATCTGAGGCGCCTCGCAACAGCAACAACCACATAAGTCAAACTCGTCAGGGCATGTAAACACACTGACGCCACTTTTTAGCTAGAAGGAAACGCATGCCCTCCCTGAGGTCCGTCTCCCGTTTTTGGTTCATACCGGGTGTGAAACACGCGAAGTAAACGTTACACAAAGCTACGCCATAAAGGCCTTGCTTCGATCATCAACCACAAGAATTTGCTTTTCAACAGAAGCCTTGATCATTTGCCACTTAAGCATGCCACACAGGCAATTCACTCCATGCGATTGATATCCATCAATATATAACCCCTGAGCTCGTACGTCTCAGAGAAGGGCATTAAGCAAGAGAATAAATTCTCCGCCGCCAAACAGATATATATGTAATAGAGATCAATCACACGGACTAAAATCCAATGTCAGACACACAGTCCATTTACAAGTCCGTTCTAGGGCTGAACGAAACCGGAGGCACCTAGTACCCCGCATATCCATTGATCTCCAAGTACGTCTGGACGATCACCAACTGTTTCCATCTTCTTGGGTGTATAGCCCAATCAAGATCATCAGTAATCATCCAAACGACGTGAAGACCTCCGGTCTTCGACCATCATCTTCATCTTCGACTTATCGTCGTATCAGTTATTCAGAATGGGATAAACCCGGTCTTTCCAAATAACTCGCGTATATTTTAAATAAGTGTTACACAAACACAACATACGCCTCATTCCAATTCATCAGTCACTAACCGTAAATTAATCAAGAGAATAATTCCCCAAATATTAACCCCGAAGGCCGAAACCAACATCAGATCAATATCCAGAAAACCATTCTGCTTGGCTAACCGACAGTTAGTTTCTAAATTTCACATTCATAGGGAAAGGTTCCCATTAATTTTATCCAAGATAAATTTCTTGAATTTATTCTTTAATCTATTTTTGAATATCAATTCAAACTAGTCGGGATTAGCGAACCTTACCGAAGTAATCATTTGTTTTAATTTCCCAATCCCAACCTATTCATCCCATGAAGTAAAACTGGTTATACTTCACATCTAACACCACGGTGTTGTCGGTAAATTCAATTACCATTTCACGTTTAAATCTAATTAAAGATTTAACTATCGCCTGGAGTAAAACTGGTGATACTCCATTCTCGATCTTTTCAATCTAATCAAAGATTCATTAAAACTCCACTTAGTTTTAATCTGTGACTGGGTTAAAGAATCAGTGTCATTTAAAACACGGTTCACGATAAACCCAAAATCACTTTTCCATTAATTATCGGGTTAAAGAACGAGTGTTATTTAAAAAACCATTCACGATAAACCCAAGAATCAATATCAATTCAATTCCAATTAAATATTATTTAATTGGTACACTTCATTAAATCTAAATAAAAAGATTTAATCTTTTCTCAACTGGGTTCAAGAACAGTGTTAGTCAAGACACCATTCACGACAAACCCAAATCACATTTGATATTAAATACAAGGCTTTGAATAGAATATATACCGGCTTATATTCAATATCAAATTCTACGACTAACAAATATCGTATTTAAAATAACGATATATATATATATATATCTTTCAAATTCCCATAACAAAATCTGTATCATCACGAAATCCAACATCGAAATATTCCGAAGACAATTTCGATTCAAATCCATTCCAATGTAATCATTGGAAATTCTGGTTATTTTTAAAACACTTTTTAAATTCAATTTATTTATTTAAAAAAAAATAGAATTATAATTCTAGTTCAAAACTAGTTCATTTCGATAAAAATCTATTTTTATCTTTTCCAATATGGAGTTTTTCATCCCAATCCTTTCTAAATCATTTCTTATGATTTTACACAAATTATTATTATTAATAATTTTATCAAGGCCCGTACAGTCGATTTCCATCAACGGCCATCGAACTGCACTTACAGCGACCTTTTTCAAATTTGATTTGGACATAATTCCAAATCCAACCGTTAGATTTCAAATTTCTAATATCCATTAGAAAGCTCTTTTCGATACGAACCCAATGGTTCCGGTTTTAGGAGAATCCGACGGTCGGATCTCCCGTAATGTCCGTTCGAAATAAATGGTCGAAATTCACGAACTACCGCGGCGCGGCGCATTCTATTCAGGCCATTATATTATATATATATAATATATATAATATATATTTCGTCGATTACTATTTAAAACGAATTATATAAATAGTTTTAAATTCGTTTCAAAAACAATTTCAACTTCCATTTCAATCCAAAGCAAAATTGAATTCTTCTTTATAAATTCGTTTTAAAATTCATTTCTATTCAATTCAAATTTCAATTCAATTTGAATTCATTTCAATTCGCTTTCAATTCAATTTGAATTCGTTTTCAATTTAATTCAATCCCAAAGTCGTTTTCTATTCGATTCAATTCAAATTGGTTTTCTATTCAATTCAATTCAAATTGGTTTTCTATTCGAATCAAATTCGTTATATATTCAATTGAAATCACATTCGTTTTCAATTCAATTCATTTTGAAATCGTTTTCAATTCAATTCATTTCGAAATCGTTTTCAATTCAATTCATTTCGAAATCGTTATATATTCAATTCATTTCGAAATCGTTATATATTCAATTCATTTCGAAATTGTTTTCAATTCAATTCATTTCGAAATCGTTTTCAATTCAATTCATTTCGAAATCATTTTCAATTCAATTCATTTCGAAATCGTTTTCAATTCAATTCATTTCGAAATCGTTTTCAATTCAATTCATTTCGAAATCGTTTTCAATTCAATTCATTTCGAAATCGTTATATATTCAATTCATTTCGAAATGAATAAAATCGATATAAATATCGTTCACGTCAAAATGGCGTCAATCTAATCAACACGGCTTAACGTATTTCTATTTTCAAATATTCTATTTCAAATATTTCTTATTATCAAAATATTTCTATTTCAAATATTTCGTTCAACACATGACTAATCTCAACGAATGAGTACAGTCAACACATGAACATTTACTTTATATTGTTCTTTATTTTCTAAATTGGAATGAGGCCCAATCAATCAACATATAACATTAATTATATGGATTTTCATACATCACACGTATATAATAGCATTGAAAAATAATCAACCATCAACCAAAGTGCACTACACTGTATAAGCATCAAATATAGATATCTAACGCTTATAACAGCCTGTCAATCAATCGATCGATATATTTAATCAATCAGGATGAGTGAACTTCAAATTTCATCCCAACACCCATGTAGGGTTTCAAACAATCAAACACAGATTTTATTTGTGCAGTTGGGCAATGTGTGAAATTTATCGTCCCAATCAATGTCTTTCGAATAGGTGTACATAAACAAACCGTCCGGTTTGTAAATGAATATTTATTTATTTACATTCACGTTAAAAATTATATTTTTAATGACAAAACATTTTATTTCGACATATGAATTTCTATTCAATTCATTTATTCTATAAAATGATATTGTTATTTTTCTAACTTATTTTAGAAAATTTCGGCGGTATAACGGCACGATACTAGAAACGGGACAAGGCCTAGCCTTATCCCCGGTCTAGTGAAGGCCCACGCCATTCACACATCAATCAAATCCATTCCATTCACCAAACAATTTAATCCAATCAAATAATCTAACTAATTTTTGCAATCAAACAAACAAGTACATGGTCTGTGGACGATTGTGTCGGGTGCTACTAAGCACCTTCTGCATCCTAGTATATATATATATAACTAGAAAAAGAAATTGAAGAGTGAGGAATTCTCACATATAGCTATCCAATCATCTTGACTCTTCTTTTAGAAATCATCGCCATTCTCGCCCTTTGTCGCTTTCGTTGTCCGCTTTCACTTCATATGTAAAAATCGGATTTTTACTCCGCTATTCAATATATAAAGATCGAATTTTTTCTTTGCTATTCAATATATAAAAATCGAATTTTTACTATGCTATTCAATATATAAAAAAAATCGAATTTTTACTATGCTATTCAATATATAAAAATCGATTTTTTTTTACTATTTCCATTCATATAATTCTATTTTATAAAAAATCATGTTCTTATTTACAACGCTATTTATTTATAAAAAATTACATCTTTATCCTACAATGCTATATAAAATAAAAACCATATTTTTATTTAAGCTATAACCCTATACATAAAAGTTCCTGTTTTTATTTCAAAGTTATTTCTATAAAATTCATATTTTTAAAACAAAGAAATTTAATTTCAAAACAATACTATTTTATATTTTTAAAACATTATGTTTTTTTATACAAAAATATGATATTTAAAACAATGTTATTTTTCTTTCCCATACCATATATATTTTATAAAAACTGTTTTGTAAAACAATGATTTTTTTTATTATAAAAACTAAATTTTTAAACTGAATTTAAATTGAATTTAAACTGATTTCAAACTGCGAATTTATATAAAAGAAAAACAAAGGGAGGGCTTACTTTAAATTCGCTAGCACTGTCGAACTGGAGTAAATTGTGACCTCACAAAACCCTCGTTTCCAGAAAACCCATCTTCACGTTGAAATGCTCCACAGGAGGATCCGCCTGTAGCCGCCACCAGGAACCGCCGGACAGCGATCAGCTCCTCCCCCGCCATGCGCCTACGTGGCGCGCACCCCTGCCTCGAGCCCTGCGCCATGCGGTGGCCCTCATCTCCTCAAAAATCGACCCAATGTCGGGCCCTTTCAGGCGAAATCCTAGCTTCGTCGGCAAGAGTTAGTCCATCTCCACCATTGATTGGGTGGAGCTCGTTGAGGGCTACGAATCCCCTTTGAAAAATTTGAATTTCATAGATTAGATTTAGAGATCGGGGAGGAAGAAGTTTTGAAGAATAATCGCCGTTCGTTTCACCTTTGGCGGCTGCGTTTCTCGTTTGGGAAAAAGCCAAGGGTTTTGACCCTTTAAACATGAATAAATATATAATTAAATATTATTTTAATTCTAATTTTTCTCGTTTATCAATCCGTATTCCAATTTAAACCCAACGACTGTCGTCCCTAGCTAATTACCCTCATTCCGAACACAATGGGAAATGTATCGTACGCCTGTTCGGCTGTTTCGATCAGTTTTCGTCAAAATCAAAATATAACTCATATATCGAATTTGAACACGCATTTCAATTTACCGGGGTCACATACTAACTAGAAAAATTCCCGAAAAATATTTTCTAGCTTCGTATTGACGATACGGTCCTAACAAAACTAGTTTCGTCAAATTCTGAGACCGTTGGAAAAATGGCCAATTTCCAGCCGATTAAAATCAACTAAAACTGGTCAAACGCGTTTTCTTTTGCCACGCTCACATATTGATTCGAAAAATTACGAAAATTGGAATCTAGCAATAATTTGACACTGCGGACCCAACAAAACTGGTTTCGTCGAGATCCGAGGTCATTTGCAAAATGTCCATTTTTAAGGGCCTGAATTCCATAGCGACTATTCAGAATTTTCAACTGGACATATCTTTTGATTCCCGCTATGAAATTTTGATTTTTCGGATTTGTTGGAAAGATATTATCAATTAGATCCTATTATTTTTGGTTTCACTAAAATCCGGTTTATTTTGCACCCGGTACATTCAATTGAAGTTTGAAATCGAATTATCGAACTACCGCGCCATTTTCAATTCTATTTATAATTATATATAAATATTTATATTCTAACGACGACGTATATAATGTATACGTTCTGAATATGTTCGAAATAAATTTCTCGTCGATATTATTTAAAATAATATATTTTAAATGTTCAAAATTCACTAAAATTGCCAATTTAAAAATTTTAAACTGACCCAGATTTTCGGGTTGTTACAGCATTACCTCGAGTGCCTTGTCATATTATCCTTATCGAGTCCCATACAATTTTGATTTGTATCGTACCTATGGAGTGCCCTCTGATGCCATCGTTTACGGTGGGTTTACGGTACTGTATAGACTACGGTATTATAAACGGTGTAAGGGTAAAAATGTAATCCCGCTAACGCTGTTTTCAGTATTTATACTTTACTGAGTAGACACTATTATAATAGCGTATTATACTATCTATGTATTAGTTTAACGGATCCTTGAGAGATGGAAAAAATCCCGTAACATCTCTTGAGTTACTGTACCCATGACACTGATGTTATCTCGTATTTTAATTTGACTAATATGAGAATGATTTAGTACTGATCCGAGTGTTTGTTGTGTTTTCTTTATGCAATACGCTCTGGTCAGCAGATGTTGCAGTTAGCGAAGATTTCAAATAGCTTGGAGGATGAAGACGAAGATTTGGTATACATCTACTATATATAAGTATTTCCACTGCATTTTATTTCCGCTGTGCTCTGCAGAGATCTATAGATATAACTCTGATAATCGTTGTATGGTATAGACAAATGTATATAGTTCAACTATTTCAAACTGTTAGTTATTATTATATGTTGTCCTTCCGCTGTGAGAACTCTGTTATTGTTTTATTTTCTTTCTTCTTTTTCTTCTTATCCCAATAACTGCCTATATTTGTGATTTGTTTGGGTCGACATGTGTGGTTTATTGTCGATTTCAACGGTCAAAAATAGGGGTCGTTACAGCTAAACCCGATAGACCATTAACCTTTCACTATTAAGGTACGGCGGTTAAAGGGAGACGCCCGATGTTTAGATTGTTTCTTAGGGCAAGTCACTTAGCTCTTGTAGTCTTTACTAGTTGAGGAAAGGGCCAAGGTGGGGTCATAGCCACCATGAAAAACAGACCCGAGGGATATCTATATATTTGAGGCTCTTAAAGGCGGGCCTGTACAGGTATGGAAAAGCTTCTGACTGAGTTCAATGTTTCATGTATAGCCCTGCCACGAAACTCGATGCACATTATGTGCAGTTAAGGCATCGAATACGATTAACGATTCATACGTGGGAAAGTCCAGATACATGCATGTCTGCTCTAGGTGGTGTATCGTAGACTTGAGGGCATTACTCTGGTATGAAATCTGATTTAATAGAAGGTGGCAGTAGGTAGGCTTACGTAGCATAGTAATGACAGATATATGTAGAACATAACATTTGTTATGTAGGGATCCGTACGTCACTCCGGCGTAGGATGAGGGACTGCGTATATTTCTGTGGCATTACAGTGGAGACCGTGCAAGTGGGGTACCATGGGGTGTACCTCAATATTGGGGGTAGATACATATATACTATATTAGGTTAATCCACTGAGAAGTACATGGGTACGACATGTGTGTAAGCTTGAGTGCTGTTAACCCAAGTAACCTAATAAATAAGAAAATGTGACTAAACGGTATATGTAGGATTATCCAAATTATATAGTTTAAATCCAGCCACCAGAACTTGTGCCCCTCCTCATAACATACTCGGAGGTTAGATTTGTGGCAGAGACATGATAGCTATGGATACTGGTTAGGCAGTATTATTAATACGGTAAGGCTATACTTTGATTATATTTTATCCATTCCACTGTGAGATATTTTCTGAGCGCTGACATATTTTATGTCTCTGCTTTTCTGCAGGATACCAGAGAAAACCAACACGAGTTTCGATAGATTAGAATTTAAAAAAAAAATCGGTCTGTCGGAATTCGGGTTGTTATATCTGGTATTAGAGCTTAGGTTTAGGATTCCTGTATAAAATAGTGAGTGAACGTATTAGTATTTTAAAAAATATAAATATTATATATATACCTTCATCCATAGAGAAACCCACTAAATAGAAAGAGTATAATATGGTAAGAATTGGGATGACTGTTTTGTACACTAAAGGAATGAATATGGAAATTTGAGACCCTTAGATAATTTGGGTGAAAAGTGCACAATGTACCTTGTATGGAAGGAAGGTGAATCCCATATGATTAGTATTTTGGGTTAGTGGGTTTGGCGGTAAAACCTTATAAATTGGAAAAGGTTAAAAAGAGAAAAATGGATTAGGAATATATATAGTTGAGAGAATTGACTTTGTGGGAGTGTCTAAGAAAGCCTAGAAAAATTGGAAACCCGCTTTGAGTCTAACCCCATTGTTAACTTTTAAGAACTTGAAATTGTAAAAGTTTTGGGAAAGTGGTTCATGATGTTTTCAAGTTTTAATCTTAAAAGTTATAGTTTTAATTATGTAAAGTACATATATTGAGTTTTAAAGTAAAATGGGGTATATTTTATAAATAGTGATTTCTTGCGAAAATTTGGTCTAAAGTAAAATTATCTCAAAAAAGGTGCATACTATAGAGCATGAATAGCTCGCTTGTTTTCTTATTATATTTCATACAAGAATTTTAAATAAACAAAGTTTTGAAGTCTCTATTCTTTTGACAATCATTTTTTGATAAATTGTTTAAAAGAGAAAAATTTTGTTGGGTGGACAAAATAAGAATAAAGTGGATGTTTGCACCTTGAAATAAGAGACTAAACCGACCTTATAGTTAAGAACAAGTTATAAACCCGATTGAGAAATAGTTGTCCGTATCTACTCCAGTTTTTGAGATTTGAAGACAAAAAATGATTAACATTTTTTAAGATGACATGTTTTATGGTTTGGAAAAAGTATGTTTTCATGAGGAAAATAAAGTTTTGACACTTTTAAATTTTTGAAAGAAAAAATAAATGAAAAGGGCCAAACCGTGTTTTAAAAAGTATGGAGTAAGTAAGGATTAGTGCCTAGGGAAGACGGGAAAAGTTTTGAGGCTATAAAGTAAATTGCGAGAATTATCTTGGAATAATAGTAAGTTCCCGCAGAATGCATAAGCATTAAAAAGCCTAGGGTGTTGCTTAAAATGATTATTAGTACACAGTTAGGACTAGTGGTGACTACTAGATAGTAAAGGGCAAGTGAGTGTTTAGATACTGTTGCTAATTTTCATGTTATGGGTAAAATCCGTTATTACATTTCTGATGGGATCGTTCCGTTATTTTGTTCTTGTTGGGTAATTAGAGTAACACTTAAACCTATCGTGGATCTCATGGTTTGGACTTTTCTATTTGAAAGGGGACATAGTCCCGAGATTCTTGTCCCTTAGTAGTAGCTGTGTAGGGTGTCTGTTTTCCTGTTTTAGTTGAAAGACTAGAAGGCTTATTTGAAAATAAACTTAGATCAGATGATTAAATAAGCTAAAAGAAGAGTAAAGGCATAACTAAAAAGGAAACAACAAATGCAGTAAAGCGACAGACTTGACAAATTATGAGAAAAGATGAATAAGAGTAAAATTTCCAAGGTAAGATGGAAAAGAAAAGTTACAATAGAAAAAAATTATTATGTGGGCTGTGCTTGGACAGGAAAATAGGGGAATTTTTATAAATAGTTTCATAAAATCCAGGTACGGTTGAAAAAAGGTTGAAAAAGAAAAACGGGAGAGGTGAAGTTTTCCGTTTTTCGCCTTTTTGTAACATAAGAAATCGAAATTAGAAAATTAATTTTTTCTGAAATTCGAAAAAATAAAGTTGGTTGGTAGGATTTTGGATGCAACAATTGGATGAACCGCGCTCTTACTATGCAAGAATATGGGAAATTTTGATGAAAATATATTTTGATTTTCAAAATATTGCATTCACGTAGAACTGCCAGTATGTTTAGGATGTGAGCATCATATTTTAAAAGGATTTTTGAAAATTTGGCATACACATAGGAGGTATTGCTTAGGCATACATGTATTGTTATGTTATATTTCACTTTGCAAGTGCACAATATTTGCAAAAATTGGATGCACACATGATGGATGTATATTATGTGATGGGTTAATTGATTTTTACACTTATCAAATTTCAGGGACGAAATTTCCTAAGGGTTGGAGAATGTAACACGCCGCGTTTTATAAAAATTAAACAATGCATATGTATATAGATATGCATTGACATAAATATATATATGAGGAAGAAAATATTAATGCAAATAAAAATGTAATGCATGCTTTAAAATAAAGAAAGGATTGGCTGCATGCGGTGTAAATATGTTGCATGCACAGATTATGCATTAAAAATAAAAGAGAAATAAAAGAAAAAAATTCATGCACTGGTTTAATTAAAATATTGTAACAAACAAGAAAAAGATAAGTAAGAAGAGAACAATAATTACCATTGTTCTAAGTTTTGTTAAAAATAGCCTTAGTAGCCCAGTTGGTTAGAGCATGTGGCTTGCATACAAGAGGTACCGAGTTCGATTCCCACCGCCGTCATATTTTTGTTTTAAGGAAACGGCTAAAATAGCACATGTTCATGAGGGAAAATAAACGCACATATAAGGAAAAATATAAATATAAGGAAGTAAAGAAAATATATGTATATATGTATATGAGAATATACGCGTATATATGTGTAGGAATATAAATATATAAGAGATAAAATTCAAGATAAGGCTGAAATCATAGAAATATGGCAAGAATCAAATAACGGTGAAAAACTGTTTGAATTTTAAATGAAACGAAAGTTGTGCGAATATATATATATATATATGCGTAAAATAATCATTGCAAGTTTTGTATACATATAAGGGCCTTATATATGAAGATATTCAAATCAATTCAAACTAAAGAACATATGCAGCAAAAGAAAAAAAAATAGCCTGGTCGACCCAAGCATGGGGGGTCGACCCACGTGTCGACCCACCAATGGGGGGTCGACCCCAACAGAGATCTGGGCAGATTTGTTAATGTACCTGGACTGTTTTCTTAACCAAGTTCAATGCTAACTCAGCGTTGTGTGTACGATAAGATCCTGAACACCTATAAATACTCTAGCAGAGCCTAGCTAAATCTCATATTTCTGAGACAACGCAAAAGCTCTACCATTCTTCTTCCTCCTCAAATCTCTTCAGAAAAATTAAGATTATTAGTTTAGGAAAAATTCTAAATCAAGATCTGGAGGAAAAGAATTTGATGCTAACAAATAGGTGTTCAGAATCATATGCAAACTGAGGTAATTTTCTAGATCTAGTCTATTAAATTTTCTTCCTCTTTCTACCCATTTTCTTTTAGTAAAAATTATGAATCCATGGTTGTTAAGTTCTGAATCCAATTAGCGGAAAACCATGTAATGCTAGATCTGGACCAGATCCAAGATTTGGAAAGCAAATAAGGTGTGTGGATTTAAGTTATATCATTTTTGATAAGGACATATGATACGTTTAACATTCCCCCTTATCGTACAACGTGAATTTGCTAGAATAATTAAAAGTATTGAAATGTTATTATGACAAGTCGAAATATGATATGTTGAAATATTTAAACATATGTTAAAAGGATTAAAGTGACGAATATGACATGTTGAAATATTAATATGCTAAGATATTAATATGTTGGAACATTCATATGTTGAAATATAAACTTGTCAAAATATGTGTAGCAATTACTTTTGTTTCAATTCCATGTTAATTTGTGATATTTATGTACCTGGACCATTAACGGCAGAAATTGAGAACAAAACATGTTAGTTTGTTTTATTTGAACAATTACATGAACAATTACATGTTAGAATATAATTTATTGTATGTTAAAAAGAACATGTGACATACAACGGGTTAATATGATGACATGTAAAATATAGACTTGAAAGAATGGAAACGAATAAATTATATAGAAAATTTGCAGCGAATAGGAAACTGTAACCGTGCTTAGACACGAGGTTAGATTACACTTGTGGTAGAAGTCTACCCGGAATCGCCCGGTATATCGAGCATCCACAAGTGGTAAATCTAATGTGAGGGGCTAAGTGCATAAATAAAACATTTAGTGTTAAGACATGAGGTTAAGTCAACTTGTGGTAGAAGTCTGCTCGGAACCACCTGGAAAATCCAGCATCCACAAGTGTAGGCTTACTGTGAGAGGTCTAGTGCATAAATATATACACATATATAAATATATGTAAATAGCAGGACTGATAAACATCATTAATTGGAATAGAATGAAAGATACAACAGTAAAAGGATTGGAATAAATGAGGAATGATAATAACCTATTATAAATAAGTTACATTAATGAGAATGTTGTATAATAGGTTGACTTATCCTAGGGACAAGCAAAGATTATAACTTAGGTTACAATAAACTAGTAAGGAAATGAGATAACTGATGAAATGAGATAAGTCACACTTAATTGGAAATTAAGTAATCAGTAAATGGGGAAACCTGAAACCAGTTGTTTGTAATAAGTAGAGAAAAGAGAGAAAATTTATGAACTGCAAGAAGTTGTACTTAATTATAAATTAAGTAACCTGTAAACTTTGGAAATTTGAAATCTGCTGATGAGGATAACATGTTAAGGCTTGTCCTAGGGATAAGTGGAAATTATAACATCGGTTATAACGAACGGAAAAGAGACTTGTTAGTAAACCTTAGTTAAGAACTAAGTTAATAAGTAAAAAAACGATAAGTGGTAGTGGCAGTATAAGATGGAATTATGACTAATAAGAAAGAATGAGGCAAACTTATGAAATTAAAATAGTTATACTTAATCATAAATAATGACTGACATGTTAAATAGAAAACATGTGAACTGGATATACTTGATTACATATTAAGTAGAACATGTTATTGTAACTTTGAAATCAACAAGAATACAAAGGGGTTGTGGATTATAGACCTTGGACCACAATCTAGAGAATAACATGTTGTGGGCTTATTAATAAACTTAAATGAGTTAAGTTATATGACTGAAATTAATAAGCAAGAGGAACTTGGTAACTTGAATAAGAAGTCAATGTAAATGGGAATAACCAAGTTAAATGGAAACCTGATGAGGTAAAGAAAGCGCATAAAAGAATGTTTAGACATAGGGTCTAATAACATATTAAAATGAGTCGCTTGGACTAGTCCGCACATTTGAGGGTGAATAACCCAACGGGGTAGATCATCGTGGTGTCATAAGGTACGAGGGGAGCACACATTCATCTGATTATTCTGTCGACTCCGAAGGACTGGAAGGGAGAAGCACGCGGCTTCCTGTGATAGATAAGGTGCTCCTGGTATTCCTCTGTATGATGGCAGATGTTTAGGCTGTGCTCGCAGAGGTTGGGTCTGTGCTTTACTACCAGGTTGGTAGGCCTTGACTGTAAAAGTAGCTTTGCAGTCAGAATGTTGTGACGTGGTGACACTAGGGTGATTCGGCGATCTCCTTAATGAGAGGCGAGGTCAGGACCAACAAAGATAGTAGATTGTCGAGTACCCGTCATCAGAAGCCAATGGGATGCGAAAAGACTAGAAGTAAACCCGATAGACCATTCACCTTTCACTATCGAGGAACGGTGGTTGAGGGGAGACGCAAATTGGATGTTTAGATTGTTTGTTAGGGGAAAGTCACTTAGCTCTTTTAGTCTTTATTAGTTGAGGGAGGGGCCGAGGTGGGGACATAGCCACCATGAAAAACAGATCCGAGGGATATCTATATATTTGAGGCTCTTAAAGGCGGGCCTGTACAGGTATGGAAAATCTCCCGACAGAGTTCCGTGTTTCATGTATAGCCCTGCCACAGAACTTAGTGCACATTATGTGTGGTTAAGGCATTGAATACGATTGACGATACATACGTGGGAAAGTCTAAATACACGCATGTCTGCTCTGGGTGGTGTATCGTAGACTTGAGGGCATTACTCTGGTATGAAATTTGATTCGATTGAAGATGGCAGTCCGTACGCTTACGTAGCATATTGATGACAAATATATGTGGAGCGTAACATTTGTTATGTAGGGATCGGTACGCCACTCCGGCGTAGGATGAGGGACTGCGTTCTTTCTGTGGCATTACGGTGGAGACCATGCGAGTATGGTACCATGGGGTGTACCTCAATATTGGGGGGGGGGGGGGTGGGTAGCTACATATATACTATATTAGGTTAATCCACTAGGAAGTAAATGGGTACGACGTGTGTGTAAGCCTTGAGTGCGGTTAACTCCAGTAATCGAATAAATAAAAAAAATGTGATTGAATGGTATATGTAAGGTTATCCAAAGTGTATAATTTGAATCCAGTCAGTAGAACTTGTGTTCTGACCCCCTCCTCATAACATACTCGTAGGTTAGATTTGTGGTAGAGACATGATAACTTTGGATACTGGTTCGGTAGTATTATTAATACGGTAAGGCTATACTTTGATTATATTATATTTTATCCATTCCACTGTGATATATTTTCTGAGCTCTGACATATTTTATGTCTCTGTCTTTTCTGCAGGATACCAGAGCGAACCAACACGAGTTTCGATATATTAGAATTTTGAAAAAAAATTGGTCTGTCGGAATTTGGGTTGTTACATCATACAAATTGATTCTATTAATTTTCCGTTTGGGTTGAGAATTACCGTAATACTGAAATGGTGAATTTGTCAATAATTATGCATATATTCTTAAGATTGTTAATCAATAATAAATTGGATTTGTTGTAAAGACAGTTACAGTGAATTGTGGAAATAATGGTAAAAGAACTGGTATGCCTAATTTTGTATAACAATTTACAGTGATTGAAAATGGTATATGTGAAACAGGAATTGACATCTAACTCAGAAAACAGAAAAGGGAAATTAGTAGTGGACTGAATTAGTTAGATTTGGAAAAAATGGATACATTTCCATAATAGCAAAAATTACTGAGAGCATAGTTGAAAGAAATGAAAGGAAAAAGGGATTATGTGAAATGGGCATTCTTTTACCGTATTTCACACTAATCAAATAAATAAATATATATGTATGTCCATATTAAAAATAAAAGTAATAACAACTACGGATCTTAATTGATGTACATTATGGAAATAGATCTTTATATCTTTCCATTAACCAATGTAATGAATTGCGCAAAACATTTTCCTGAAATAATAAGAATGTACAATGTGGTAAATAAACAAAGGTTGCAACAGTAAATGTTTGGTTGAATGATAAGGAACCTAGGGAAATGTGATGAACAGGGAATATAACCTATTATAATTATCTATACATTAAGAATGAAATATAATAGGTAGGGCTTCCCTCGGGATAAGTGGAATTATAACACAGGTTATCATTAATAATGAAAAGAGAACTTATTAATAAACCTTAGTTAAGGAAGCTAAGTTAATAAGCAAACCCACAACAACGGTTACGGTAACAGTGCAAGATAAGGTTATAATTTAATAAGAAAGAATAAAGTGGGATTATTATTAGTAGACTTATAATTAATAGTATTAAGTCAAATGAATGTAATAAATAATAATAAGAAGTCTGCTCCGGTGGCATAGGGCTGATTAAAGAAAATAAAAAGCTAATTGTGAGCTAATGAACTGGGTGACTTGAATAAAAAGTGAATATGTGTATAATTGTAATGACCCAGATTTCCGTAACATCAGAGTTGACTATATACATCATACGTCCAACCCAAATATCACGAAAATACAGAACATTTTTTTTTAGAAGAAAGAGGTAGAAGAAGAACAGAACTAACAACACAGAATCTCACATCGCAGCGGAACAAAATATAATATACCATATCTTTGAAATACAAAATCTTAACTGTATAACATACACTTATCAGAGTACAACACTTACAACATAGCGGAACAACACTATAACTAGGTAACGCTGAAGCCTCCTGCTCCAAGCTCCTTTAGATAGATCTGTAAAATCCTGAAACTACTTGACTGCCCGTACAAATTTAGGCACCCAAGAGTTTAGGGAAAACAACAAAGTAAACTCCGGGTCAGTCATGGGACTGGTATGAGTAAACAGTTTAAAAACAGTTTCAGAAAACTAAATGATATCTCATAAGACCACGCCATATAACACGGAACGGGTTTTTCCCTTATGAAAATCCAAACGCATGACTTATCTTTATATCAAAACTCTTTTGATATTATAATAATGTCTAAATCAAGTAAATAACAATCTAGTGGAACGTTTGCATCTCACGTTCCACATATATATACAATCAAAACCGCAAGCACGTATTGGGTAATGGATTTCCAACTATGACAAGGTATGGAATCACCTTCCGCTAGTATATCTCTAGAGGAGAATACACCGAGTTCAACAAGAACATCTTGCAACTCAGCCACACATGACCGACCACTCATTTCGCTTGAGTGTATCGAATGTATATCACCAACAATTGGGATCAGCAACCGTTTCCCGAATGGGACAGCATCGACAATAGATTTTTAGAAGTAAATGAAACTCTAGATCAGGTGATTATACAGCCTAATAGGTGCGACCTACATAGCCATGCTGCTTGCCCGAATTCTGTCATTTACCGGATGATGAGGCTAGAAGCTATGCTTTATCATCACACCAGATTCACTTCGAATGTCACATCGTCAGATCCATCGAAAATCACTAATTGACGTCCCCAACAGTACATTACGTGTTAGCTAAAAGATTTTTCCTCCTCCGCTTCCACTCTTGGTACAGTTGAAGAAATCAATGTACGTGACCTTTCTGGAAATACTCTGTCAGACATTCATCCATACAAGTCACACAGGAACAGGATGAACTGAAGGCACTATTTCTATTAATAGAAAAAGTCCTTGCACTCTATTCCGTCTTCGATTATCTTTATATAATCTGATTCGCACGCTACTGCCGATATGGAGTGGTTCTTCGGATAATAATCCAACCGGTCTCTCCATATTGACAACGATGGTCAAAACTCCGATAGTCTGTGATTTAACTATCGAATAAAAACAAGTGTTTCGATAGTCGATGATTTAACTATCGAATAAAACAAGTGTTCATCCAAACATCCAACAATCACGGAACCTTTAATTAATATTCCATTAATTAAATCTCTTCTCTATTTCTTATCAATATTTGTTAACCAAATATTTTCAATAATCATATTGGCCTTATACGTTATTTGGAAAACATTTCCAAATATCGCCTTCCTTAAATTTCTAGCTTTAGAAATATTCATTATTCTATTTCCAAGCTTTGCACATATTTGGGTTAAAACAGATGTTGTGTAAAACATCGTTACGACAACCCAAATACAGTATTTAACTAATTCTCATTCCACATTGATCTTCAAGCCTGAATCTTGCTACTTATCGGTATATCATGAAATCAACCAAGTTGGGGTATAATTACCTCTCAGACCTTGACTGAATAACATTTAACGTCAAAACAGACAAGACTACTTACTCGAATAATCAATACCATATAACTGATTATTCACCTTTAAACACATATACATTTTCTCTTTCTATTCCTACTAGATTTTATTCTTATACTTCCCTTTTTGATTATACTATTTTATTCCTAAGTTCGTTTTCTTATCGACTTCTATATATTTTGATATGTTAATTTCTAACTATCAAATGATCTTAAAAATATTCCATCTTCTTAAATTCCCGGAAAAATTCGCCATAACCTCCTTTGTACCGGGAGCATCGGGAAATTTCAAATAGCTTTCCCGGTCCTTCTCATCTCAAAAAGAAAAAGAAAAAGCCAAGCGGCTAGCCGATACGGCGCATAAAATCTCATATATGAATTAAATACGTACCTTTTTGTCGGGCATTCTATTTATTTCACTTCTATACTTTATTCCATACCTGTCTCCTGTATATTTATACCTGTCCAATCTATTTTAACTATACCAATCGTTTTAACTCAACTTGTTAATTAAATCTGTTAATTAACTTCTCAGTCTATTTCACCTTCATATTTGAACATGACATGTTCAAATATATTTTAACTTGCATATTAACAAATTCTAATTATACTCATACTCTCGTTTCCTTATCGACTTCTTATTCAAATTCCAATTCAATTCTATTTGAATTCTCTTTATTTAAACCTCATTTGAATTCTATTTTCAAATTCTATAGTTTAAAGTCCATTTGAATTCTCTGCATTATTTATAAACAACGTTTATAACTTCAATTCAAATCCCACCTTTCCATTTATAAACAACGTTTATAAATTCAATTCAAATCCCATATTTTCCTTTATAAACAGAGTTTATAAATTCGATTCAAAACCCACCTTTACATTTATAAACAGAGTTTATAAATTCAATACTCGTTCATATATATTCAAAACAAGTTAATATTTTCTATAGTTCATTTAAAATTCAAATTCTATTTATACAAATAGAATTTCCTTTTTAAATCTCAATACCCTTTTCGATATTTTTATAAATCAATTTTCAAGCCCCAGTGATATTTTTACACAATCAAATCAACCAATTTTCAATCATTTGATTTTTACCACATCATATATGAATATATATGAAATCAAACAAACAACAACAGATAATATATTTTTGAGGAATCCAGTTGGATTCCTCCAACCTGTTTTCCTGCATCCACAGATGTTAGTCAACATAGTAATACCCATCCTGCTTCGAGGCAGGATATCGCGTATAGAAGGTCATCCACTAATCATAGCGTGGGGCGTATAGGGTAATCATCCGCTATGAAACCGCAGGAATCCAACCAATCATCAACCCAATATATATATATCCTAAATAACTAATATATATTCAAACAAATCACAAAGCATTCAAAAAGCAACAAACAATTATTTTAACAACTAAAAATAATTCTAAATAAATGGTTAGTGAGATTTACTCACCGATGATTTATTTATCTTTCCTTTTTCTCGATCCATTCTGGTTCAAAGTCCAAATGGTTGCGGCTATGCAGTTACTCGAGTTGCCTCGAATGGAATTTTATTTGCACCTTCAATTAGAAAAATCCTTACTCATCAATTTAAACTATTTATTTAAGCTACTTAAATAAATTATTTTAGATGAATTAACTAATTATATTTATTAAATTAAACATTTCTAATTAATTTAATTAACAACTTTTTACCTTAGACACCATAAATCTGACTACCACCTTTGACTTCCTCGCCTTATATGCTTCACGCTGGAATCCTCAAAACCGAACTGAATTCATCTGCCTTGATTTTGCATTGATCATCCCAAACTCCACAGCCTCGAACTCCTATTAACTCCACTGCGGCAATTCATCGAACACCTCGGCTTCACCCAATATATCGAGCTTCACCAATCCCTCTTCCAAATCGCACAACAAAATGTCGAACTCCTCTACTATCGCAACACGCTCGAACTCCTCAAACACCATCAGCAAGCATACTTCAGACAAACTGCCTCAAGCCTATACCTACTGTCGTACCCATCTTCCCAGTCCTCACATACGAACTCTACTGTTGCTCCATTTCTCACTATCGCAAACCTAGATACCCGTTCATCACATCGTGCCATCCCATCTTACCCAGATCGAACGCTATACACTCGCCAAAAATAACATCGTTGACTTCGGTTATTTACACATCTCACTGGAAATGAGTGCGATGCCCTTAACCTCGGGATCTACCAGAATATCTCCATGATGGCGCGGTACCATGCTACCTTCCAAAAGACTCGATTCCCTTTTGAATCGAAGACTAACTGAAACCCTAGGACGTTGTCGAGCTGTCGAGCTTCTCGCGGCTGATAATAGCATTTCGATTTGAAAAGAATGGCTTTCATTTTCTGAAGCGACTGAATTCGATAATATCGAATAAAGAAAAAGGAGCAGCTCGGTTTGTTTCAATTTGAGGCTTTCTTCGATTTGTTATTCCCTTCTGAGGATCGAAGAAATGAATCGAAGAGGGGAGGGGGTTGTGTGGATTTATATTGGTTTATACGACGAAGAATTGAACACCAAGACCTTTAATATGTGGATTTGAGAGAGGAGCGTGTTTAAATTTCTAACCGTGAGGAGTTTGTGGAAGACAAAGGAAGATGTGGCCATATAAGAGTCAAGTATTTTTATTTTAATTTGTTTTAAATTTAAAACTGTATCCTTAAAACTTTACATAGCCCTTGATTTCGAATTCCTTTCTGAACCCAACAACAGTCAATTCTAGGGTAATACCCCTATTCCGGACACACTGGGATAAGTCACGAAGTCCAATTTGCTCGTCTGTGGAAGATATTTATTTAAATCAATATGAACTAAATTCGAAACAATTTATTTCCTCGAAAATAAATTAATATTATTATCGTTATAAATTTAAATAAATTTTCCAATTAATCTTTTGAACTGTTTTCAATTCAAATCAAAATTTTGAATTCAACTAAATCCATTTTCGTATTCTAATATTTTCGATATTAAATCGAAATTGATTATTAAATTGATAACTCAAATATAAAATTCCACTTATATTATCCACCAAATATTTAAATTAAATATTAAATATTAAAAAATTACCCCATAAGGATCCGGGTCATTACAATCTTCCCCACTTAAAATAATTTCGTCCTCGAAATTGCTAAGGTAGGAAAAGTGCTACAAACCCATTTATCTTTTCAAACTTATTTATGTTGATACTCAACATTTCAACTTCCTTACATAACTTTCTTTCGAATAAATCCTTATTCGATAACTCCTCCCTTCGAATAACTATATTCGATAATCTCTCTTTCGAATAACTAGATTCGAAAACCTTTCTTCGAATAAACCATATTCGATTTACTCTATTCAATTTACTCTTATCAATTAACTCTATTGGATTTAACTCTTTTCGATTAACTCCATCGAATAACTAAATTCGATAACTCCTTCGAATAACCAATATTCTATAACTCACTTCGATTAAACTAATCGATAACTCTTTTCGATTAAACTATGATTGATAACTCATTTCGATTAACAAATAATCGATAACTCCTTCGATTTACTAATAATCGATAACTCCTTCGATTAACTAATAATCGATAACTCCTTCGATTAACTAATAATCGATAACTCCTTTCGAATAACTAAATTCGATAACTCCTTTAATTCTATTCGAATAAACTAATATTTGATTTAACTCCACTCGCTTGACTCTAGATCGCAGCGATCACAATGGTTACGCCTGATTCCCCCAGAAAACATCTGACCGCCCTAGGCTATCTGTAGCCCTGCGAATTACGCTAGCAGTCATACGAAATGGCAACTTATCCTGAGTAACTATGTTTGACTAACTCTATCTCAATAACTATATTCGATCAACTTTATTTGAATAACTACCATTCAATTAAATCCTAATTCGATTAACTATGTTCAAATAACTCTATCTGGTTAACTCTTAATTTGAATAACAAATATTCGATAAATTCTAATTGAATAACTAATATTCAATTAACTCTACGGATTAACCCTAACTGATTAACTCTAACTGGTTAATTCTTACTCGAATCGATTTATTCTAACTCTAATCGACTTCTCCTATTCGAATAACTCCTATTGGATAACGTTTATTCATTTATAAAGATTTACTTTTAGTAACGGTTCTTCACTTTATAAATGTTCTCTTTAATAACGTTACTTCACTTATACAAGTGTTGTGTAACCCCTTCTATTTAAAACTATTGGTGTTAAAAACCAATATCTCTTCCCTATATAAGTTCAGACTTATATATTCCATCTATCGAATGATAAATATTTAATTTAATTTATAAACTGTTATTTATAAATTAATCTTTTCTATTTATCTGTTAAAAACAGATTTCCATTTTCTATTCATCTCTTAAATGTTCCTTTGATTAAATTCTATTTATTTAACAAATAAATATCTCATTTATAACATTCTATTTATTTTCTATAAATAAATATTTCCATTTAATCTATTTGTAAATGTTTTTACAAATATTCCCTTTTCAAATTTTATTTGTAAATGTTTTTACAAATATTTCTCCTTATATTTGTTTGCACATAACTTCCTTTGTATTTGTTTTACAAATATATTTCCTTTTTAACTCTTTTGGTTTTTCTTTATTCATTCCCAAAATTTATTTCATTCACATTGATTTTACTCAATTTATTCATTTCGATCCATTTAACTTACTTAAGTTAAATTTTAAATTCAATCATTCAACTTCCCATTAGCTAGTTGCTAATTAACCGTTTTGCCTATTTCACCCTTTTTATTTGAATATGACTTGTTCAAATATACGTCAACTTAATTAGAAACTAATCTAATTATATTTTCAACTCGAGTTATATATTCGATTTTGAATATAAATTCTCAATCTCTTTCACTTATCCAAAAACTCAATTTCAATTCAAATTCCCTTTAACTAATTATTTTTCCAATTTAGTTAATTCTATTTAACCATTTAAAAATATGATTTTTGTCTTAAAAATCATTTCACTTACTTTACTGGAGTTCATATTTATTTTATAACTCAAGTCTATATTTTCCTCATGGCCATTCGGATTTTATTTACTTTAAAAATCCTTTTACTTATTTATTTAAACCGTTATGGTTTTTATAATGGTTCTGGCACTGCTTTTCTAAAAATTTGATTTTGACATAACTCAAAATCTATACGACGAAATCCAGATTTTTCTCTTTCATTAGAAAACTATTGTTCAACCGGTCCCGACGATTCTTGTTTCGAAGAATTCCGACTTCAATTGAGTTCTGTATACTAAATTGAAGTTCGAATCGCCAATTTACGAACTGCCGCGCTATAGCGAGCTCGTTTTAATTATATTTATAAATATAAACATTTTAACTTTGCTTATAATAAATTCAACTCCATTCTGATATATTTTTAATATATATCCAATCCATTTCAACATAATATTCCCGATCTATTTCACTTCAAATATTCAAATCATATATATTTACCATATTCAAATTCCATTTGAATTTCTTTATTCCAACTCATTTGAATTTCCTTCTATTCAATTTCTATTTGAATTTTCTTCGATTCAAATTCTAATTCAATTTCCTTATCTTCAGATTCTATTTTGAATTTCTTATCTTCAATTCCTATTTGAAATCCTTATCTTCAAATCCCTTATTCAAATTCTATCTGAAAATCCTTTATTCAATTTCTATTTGAATTTCTTTTATTCAAATTCTATTTGAATTTCTTATTTTCAATTCCTATTTGAAATCCTTTATTCAAATTCCATTTGAAATCCTTTATTCGATTTCTATTTAAATTCCTTATTCAAATTTCTATTTGAAATCCTTTGAATTTAAATTCTATTTTAACTCCTTTTGTTTTCTTTGAATTCTAATATTCATCCTCCACTTTATATTCTCTTCGAAATTCTATTTAACCAAATTCCATTTGAATTCTAATATTCAAATCTCTATTTAACTTTTATTTATTCAAAACCATTTGAATTCCTTTGAATTCAAATTCAACAACAACAACAACAAAGCCATATATTTCTATTTGAATTCCTTTGAATTCCTTTTGAATTCAAATTCCATTTCAATTTTTCTTATACAATTTCTATTTGAATTTTTCCTTTATTCAAACTCATTTGAATTCCTTTGAATTCAAATCTATTTCACTTCTATTTGAATTATATATATATATATTCAAATTCCTTTATTTTACTTCTATTTGAAATCTATATTCCAATTCTCATTTCAAAATTCCTCTGAAGTAATATAAATATATACATATATTTATCTATCTCAAATTCAAAACATTTGAATTTTCAAATAACTTGTTTCTTTTCAAACAAATTTCCGTCAAATACTTTTCTAAGGCAACAATTCATCACTTAGAAACTCGAAAATGAACACTGATGATGTTGCGACCATCATCAGAATTATTTCCCAGATACTGAATGAGTTCAGTGCTATATTTCTTTCAAACTCCATTTAGAAAAATATTTTTCAAACTCCCAGGATTTTAAATTCTTAATTCTGGTTTGAATTCAATTTCAATTTATCATATTTGTATATTTGATTTCATATACAAATTCCATTGGTTATAACTATTTCTGTTTTATAATCTAATTTGACTATAATCCTAACAATCAACTTAACTATTTAAAAACAATATCGTGTCCAATCTTCTGTTCAAGTGTTTATAAATTCCTATCGACTTCGTGGCGTCCCACGATTCGACCAAAATTTATAATTCACTCAACAGACTAGTCAGCACAATATAAAACAGTTTTTATATCAAATAACAAATACGCTCTCTCGTATATATACACTCAACTCATTCTAGGATACTACTGATCCTATCTCTAATGAGCACATTCCAACAAGCCTAGGTATTCGCTCAACCTAAGCTTTGATACCAACTGTAATGACCCAGATTTCCGTAACATCAGAGTTGACTATATACATCATACGTCCAACCCAAATATCACGAAAATACGGAACATTTTTTTTAGAAGAAAGAGGTAGAAGAAGAACAGAACTAACAACACAGAATCTCACATCGCAGCGGAACAAAATATAATATATCATATCTTTGAAATACAAAATCTTAACTGTATAACATACACTTATCAGAGTACAACACTTACAACATAGCGGAACAACACTATAACTAGGTAACGCTGAAGCCTCCTGCTCCAAGCTCCTTTAGATAGATCTGTAAAATCCTGAAACTACTTGACTGCCCGTACAAATTTAGGCACCCAAGAGTTTAGGGAAAACAACAAAGTAAACTCCGGGTCAGTCATGGGACTGGTATGAGTAAACAGTTTAAAAACAGTTTCAGAAAACTAAATGATATCTCATAAGACCACGCCGTATAACACGGAACGGGTTTTTCCCTTATGAAAATCCAAACGCTTGACTTATCTTTATATCAAAACTCTTTTGATATTATAATAATGTCTAAATCAAGTAAATAACAATCTAGTGGAACGTTTGCATCTCACGTTCCACATATATATACAATCAAAACCGCAAGCACGTATTGGGTAATGGATTTCCAACTATGACAAGGTATGGAATCACCTTCCGCTAGTATATCTCTAGAGGAGAATACACCGAGTTCAACAAGAACATCTTGCAACTCAGCCACACATGACCGACCACTCATTTCGCTTGAGTGTATCGAATGTATATCACCAACAATTGGGATCAGCAACCGTTTCCCGAATGGGACAGCATCGACAATAGATTTTTAAAAGTAAATGAAACTCTAGATCAGGTGATTATACAGCCTAATAGGTGCGACCTACACAGCCATGCTGCTTGCCCGATTTCTGTCATTTACCGGATGATGAGGCTAGAAGCTACGCTTTATCATCACACCAGATTCACTTCGAATGTCACATCGTCAGATCCATCGAAAATCACTAATTGACGCCCCAACAGTACATTACGTGTTAGCTAAAAGAAGTTTCCTCCTCCGCTTCCACTCTTGGTACAGTTGAAGAAATCAATGTACGTGACCTTTCTGGAAATACTCTGTCAGACATTCATCCATACAAGTCACCCAGGAATAGGATGAACTGAAGGCACTATTTCTATTAATAGAAAAAGTCCTTGCACTCTATTCCGTCTTCGATTATCTTTATATAATCTGATTCGCACGCTACTGCCGATATGGAGTGGTTCTTCGGATAATAATCCAACCGGTCTCTCCATATTGACAACGATGGTCAAAACTCCGATAGTCTGTGATTTAACTATCGAATAAAAACAAGTGTTTCGATAGTCGATGATTTAACTATCGAATAAAACAAGTGTTCATCCAAACATCCAACAATCACGGAACCTTTAATTAATATTCCATTAATTAAATCTCTTCTCTATTTCTTATCAATATTTGTTAACCAAATATTTTCAATAATCATATTGGCCTTATACGTTATTTGGAAAACATTTCCAAATATCGCCTTCCTTAAATTTCTAGCTTTAGAAATATTCATTATTCTATTTCCAAGCTTTGCACATATTTGAGTTAAAACAGATGTTGTGTAAAACATCGTTACGACAACCCAAATACAGTATTTAACTAATTCTCATTCCACATTGATCTTCAAGCCTGAATCTTGCTACTTATCGGTATATCATGAAATCAACCAAGTTGGGGTATAATTACCTCTCAGACCTTGACTGAATAACATTTAACGTCAAAACAGACAAGACTACTTACTCGAATAATCAATACCATATAACTCATTATTCACCTTTAAACACATATACATTTTCTCTTTCTATTCCTACTAGATTTTATTCTTATACTTCCCTTTTTGATTATACTATTTTATTCCTAAGTTCGTTTTCTTATCGACTTCTATATATTTTGATATGTTAATTTCTAACTATCAAATGATCTTAAAAATATTCTATCTTCTTAAATTCCCGGAAAAATTCGCCATAACCTCCTTTGTACCGGGAGCATCGGGAAATTTCAAATAGCTTTCCCGGTCCTTCTCATCTCAAAAAGAAAAAGAAAAAGCCAAGCGGCTAGCCAATACGGCGCATAAAATCTCATATATGAATTAAATACGTACCTTTTTGTCGGGCATTCTATTTATTTCACTTCTATACTTTATTCCATACCTGTCTCCTGTATATTTATACCTGTCCAATCTATTTTAACTATACCAATCGTTTTAACTCAACTTGTTAATTAAATCTGTTAATTAACTTCTCAGTCTATTTCACCTTCATATTTGAACATGACATGTTCAAATATATTTTAACTTGCATATTAACAAATTCTAATTATACTCATACTCTCGTTTCCTTATCGACTTCTTATTCAAATTCCAATTCAATTCTATTTGAATTCTCTTTATTTAAACCTCATTTGAATTCTATTTTCAAATTCTATAGTTTAATGTCCATTTGAATTCTCTGCATTATTTATAAACAACGTTTATAACTTCAATTCAAATCCCACCTTTCCATTTATAAACAACGTTTATAAATTCAATTCAAATCCCATATTTTCCTTTATAAACAGAGTTTATAAATTCGATTCAAAACCCACCTTTACATTTATAAACAGAGTTTATAAATTCAATACTCGTTCATATATATTCAAAACAAGTTAATATTTTCTATAGTTCATTTAAAATTCAAATTCTATTTATACAAATAGAATTTCCTTTTTAAATCTCAATACCCTTTTCGATATTTTTATAAATCAATATTCAAGCCCCAGTGATATTTTTACACAATCAAATCAACCAATTTTCAATCATTTGATTTTTACCACATCATATATGAATATATATGAAATCAAACAAACAACAACAGATAATATATTTTTGAGGAATCCAGTTGGATTCCTCCAACCTGTTTTCCTACATCCACAGATGTTAGTCAACATAGTAATACCCATCCTGCTTCGAGGCAGGATATCGCGGTATAGAAGGTCATCCACTAATCATAGCGTGGGGCGTATAGGGTAATCATCCGCTATGAAACCGCGGGAATCCAACCGATCATCAACCCAATATATATATATATATATATATATATATATCCTAAATAACTAATATATATTCAAACAAATCAGAAAGCATTCAAAAAGCAACAAACAATTATTTTAACAACTAAAAATAATTCTAAATAAATGGTTAGTGAGATTTACTCACCGATGATTTATTTATCTTTCCTTTTTCTCTATCCATTCTGGTTCAAAGTCCAAATGGTTGCGGCTATGCAGTTACTCGAGTTGCCTCGAATGGAATTTTATTTGCACCTTCAATTAGAAAAATCCTTACTCATCAATTTAAACTATTTATTTAAGCTACTTAAATAAATTATTTTAGATGAATTAACTAATTATATTTATTAAATTAAACATTTCTAATTAATTTAATTAACAACTTTTTACCTTAGACACCATAAATCTGACTACCACCTTTGACTTCCTCGCCTTATATGCTTCACGCTGGAATCCTCAAAACCGAACTGAATTCATCTGCCTTGATTTTGCATTGATCATCCCAAACTCCACAGCCTCGAACTCCAATTAACTCCACTGCGGCAATTCATCGAACACCTCGGCTTCACCCAATATATCGAGCTTCACCAATCCCTCTTCCAAATCGCACAACAAAATGTCGAACTCCTCTACTATCGCAACACGCTCGAACTCCTCAAATACCATCAGCAAGCGTACTTCAGACAAACTGCCTCAAGCCTATACCCACTGTCGTACCCATCTTCCCAGTCCTCACATACGAACTCTACTGTTGCTCCATTTCTCACTATCGCAAACCCAGATACCCGTTCATCACATCGTGCCATCCCATCTTACCCAGATCGAACGCTATACACTCGCCAAAAATAACATCGCTGACTTCGGTTATTTACACATCTCACTGGAAATGAGTGCGATGCCCTTAACCTCGGGATCTACCAGAATATCTCCATGATGGCGCGGTACCATGCTACCTTCCAAAAGACTCGATTCCCTTTTGAATCGAAGACTAACTGAAACCCTAGGACGTTGTCGAGCTGTCGAGCTTCTCGCGGCTGATAATAGCATTTCGATTTGAAAAGAATGGCTTTCATTTTCTGAAGCGACTGAATTCGATAATATCGAATAAAGAAAAAGGAGCAGCTCGGTTTGTTTCAATTTGAGGCTTTCTTCGATTTGTTATTCCCTTCTGAGGATCGAAGAAATGAATCGAAGAGGGGAGGGGGTTGTGTGGATTTATATTGGTTTATACGACGAAGAATTGAACACCAAGACCTTTAATATGTGGAGTTGAGAGAGGAGCGTGTTTAAATTTCTAACCGTGAGGAGTTTGTGGAAGACAAAGGAAGATGTGGCCATATAAGAGTCAAGTATTTTTATTTTAATTTGCTTTAAATTTAAAACTGTATCCTTAAAACTTTACATAGCCCTTGATTTCGAATTCCTTTCTGAACCCAACAACAGTAAATTCTAGGGTAATACCCCTATTCCGGACATACTGGGATAAGTCACGAAGTCCAATTTGCTCGTCTGTGGAAGATATTTATTTAAATCAATATGAACTAAATTCGAAACAATTTATTTCCTCGAAAATAAATTAATATTATTATCGTTATAAATTTAAATAAATTTTCCAATTAATCTTTTGAACTGTTTTCAATTCAAATCAAAATTTTGAATTCAACTAAATCCATTTTCGTATTCTAATATTTTCGATATTAAATCGAAATTGATTATTAAATTGATAACTCAAATATAAAATTCCACTTATATTATCCACCAAATATTTAAATTAAATATTAAATATTAAAAAATTACCCCATAAGGATCCGGGTCATTACAATAATCAAGTTAATTAGCAAAGTGATGAGATAAAGAAAGCACATGATTAAAAGATTAGACGTAGGATCTAATAAAGCGATGACTTGATGCATTGGAACTAGTCCGTACATATGGAGATGAAGAACCCAACGGGGTAAATAATCTTGATGTCTGGAAATACGAGAGGAGAACGTCCAACTGATTATTCTATGGAGATAGAGGGAAATGTGGGGCTTCTACGGGATGTGAGGATACTCTGTGATGGTCCTCTATGGTAGGCTTCAGACTGTACTCACAGAGGTGTGGTCCGTACGTTACCTTTAGGTGAGTATGCCTTGATTGCAACTATGGTGTAGCAGTCAAAAGGCTGTGGCAGATGGCATTGGGTGATTCAGTAATTTGCCTCACTCATGGAGGAGGTTGTCATGACCAAATTAAGGACAATTTTCGTTGGATACCTGTCATCGACAGTCGGTGGGATGAGGAAAGACTAAGAGCTAAACCAACAGTCAACCTTCTTTCACTATCGAGGTGTTGGTGAGGGACACACCAAATTGGATGGCAAACTTGTTGTTAGGGGCACGTCATTAGCTTTTGATGTAGTCTTTCATCAGTTGAGGGAGGGGCCAGGGTGAGGCCATGACCACCGTGAAAAGAGACAAACCATATGTGAATATCTGTATTGTAGGCCTAATGAAGTTGTCCTTTAAAGATATTGAAAGCTCTCGACCAAGTTCCATGTACTGGATACAGCCCTATTACGGGACTTAGGTTATAGTAGGCAGCACAATTGTGTGAGGGTCTAGATACACACATTGGGTGGTGTATTGTAGACATTAGGGCATTATTCTGTTTTGAGGCGTGATTCGACCGTAGAGTTCGGATATGAGGATCTGCACACTTACATAGCGTAACAATATAAATTTTCGTATGCGGTTTGGCATAGGATGGAGGTCATATATGCTTTCATGGTGTGATGGCTGAGACCGTACGAGGAGGGTACTATGGGTAGTACCTTGAGATGTTAAGCATAGCTACATATATTGTATATTAGGTTTAATCTGCTGGGGTGTAGATGGGTACGGCATGAGTGCATAACTTTGAGTGCTATTAACCCAAACAACCTAATAATCAAGAAAATGTGATTGAACGGTACATATAGGGTTATTTTAGAATGTATAATTTGTCCCATCACCATAACATTATATTCTGACCCCCTACTCATAACATACTCACAGGTTAGTTTTGTGGCTGAGATTTGATATCCTTTGGACACTTGTTAGGCAGTGTCATTATTTCGTTAAGTCTACATTTGATTATTATATTTTATCCATTCCGCTTCAAGATGTTTTATCGAGCTCTGATATATTTATTGTCTCTGTATTTTCTCTTGGATACCAGACAAGCCAACTTGAGTTTTGATAGATTGAGATTTTTTAGAAAAATTCGATCTGTCAAAATTCAATTTGTTACACCAAAGATTGGCGAAAGAGTTACATGGCCCAGAAAATAGATGAGCATATTGCAGCCAAATATCAAGAGCATGGATTGCCTGGGAAGGGAGGTGCAGCTGATGATGACAACGACGACAATGCTGCATAGTTTGATTTTTCTTATGGGTGTGTACATATTTCGATTAGCGTCGATACTTGTAGTTTGGATGATGCACAATGATGATACTCAGTGTTTAGTTGATGGATTTGGTAGCTTTTTGGATGGTTTTGACACTTGGTACATAGTAGTTGTTTTATGTACGTTATGATGGATATATGTTCTTATTTCGTTTGGATTTGGTTGTGTTTTTGGTGAATTTTGGTATTTTTTGATAAAGGATGGAATATTGATGGAATGATAGTGATGGGATGTGATACTTTATGGATATTAATGGACTAATCATGTTTTTGATGAAAAATAGTATGTGTGGCATGAGGGAAAGAAGTTGTTGCATGGTGCAGTAAATAATGCCCGGTATTGCAACCACTAGCGATGGCTAGTAACGACAAATTGGTCAATTATAGAAACGACTTGCAATGGCTAGTGACGA
The DNA here is from genome assembly GCA_030737875.1 of Allium sativum. Taxonomy (NCBI): domain Eukaryota; kingdom Viridiplantae; phylum Streptophyta; class Magnoliopsida; order Asparagales; family Amaryllidaceae; genus Allium; species Allium sativum. The sequence continues at coordinate 293,338,617 of CM060916.1, read as the reverse complement.
GCTTTTGTTCTAGATTAGCAACCACTTCCAAAAGATACCCGGAAAATAACTAACTGCCATGTTGGATGCCACATGGGCACATAGCCATTGTAACCCGTTGCTAATCTAGTTATGGAGTCATCGCATTTTCCATCGCTTTTCCTGTTGGCGACGACTAAAATTGCAAAGTTTTTTTTGTAACGGCTACGAACGCCTTTTAGCCGTTGCAAAAAGCTCGTTGTTTTGTAGTGCTTACATAATGTTTTATGCATAGTTGTATGTAGCTTTGACGTTACATGTCAAAGGGATATTCTATGGAAATAAAAAAGCGAACTAGCCAATCAAATAAAATTTCCATGGCTATTTCTAGGTGACTTTTAATGCTATTTGTTAACGATATTTTTCGTCAACACCGGAGATAGGTCAATGGGAATGGACCTAAGGGAAAAATAGATTGTTTAGACTTTGCAAGTTTGGATTAGTTCACCGGTCCTAGGTATCAAGGCCTAGAATCCGAAAGAATAGTTACTTTTCCCTCGATGGGGATGAGTATCACGCTTAAGCAATTCAAGAACCAACAGTTACCTTGGGGAGAAGGATCACTAAATACAACCCTTGATAAAGGACTTAATGGATGGTAGAAAGGGGTTCTGCATCAAGCTTACTGAAAGGCCTAAGCTTGTAGGAAGGGTCTAAGCTTGTAGGAAGGGTTTAAGCTTGTTGAAAGGGGTATTTCACATGATTCGTGGAAAGTTCTGGGTAAGGACTTACGCATATGTAAGAAACAAACAGCAAGCTGTAGCAGCAATAACCAAGAAATAGCATGATAATCTCATAAGAAGACACCATAAGTATCGATTCATTCTTTATTGATCTTTGATTTAGAATACATTAGCAGAATAGGAGAAATCCCCAAGTCGATCTAATAATTAGGGTTTACTCTAGAAAGAAAGATTATAAGAATAAGAATGAATAATTCATCCTTAAAATGAGAACCCTGGGGTCTTATTTATAGAGAATTCAGGGCCCCTTCTGTTGTTGGGGTATTGGGCCTACAAGAGCCTTTGTCGATCGCTTTTCTCTTCGGTTTCGGATGTTTGGCTTTCAGCCGCTTTTGTGGCACTAATTATAGCCTCCAAAGTGAGGATCCCGGTCAATTGGGGCTTGTTTGAGATTGAAATGAGCTTGCCGATGTAGTAGCTTTTCAGGATGTATTTGAGCTTCCGGCTATATGCTTGCGGTTATACGCCACCAGATGTAGGCTTCTGGTTTTTCTCATGAATGCTCAGAGGAGCTTGCCCTCATGATGTATGTAGATAGCTGCCGGTTCGGAACCACTGTTGGGGTCTGTACCAAGTGGACTAGTATGGATAGCCTGTGTCCCTTCTAGGGTTTCGGCTTACCTTCCGGGGAAGTTTTTGGAATAGTCTGGTCTTTCGGAAGGTAGCTCTCGGTGATGTTCCTATTGTCTATCAATGTGACCTTTCGGCATTTATGTAGTAGATGTTTCAGAAGCGGGTTCCGGATAATCTCTATGTATTTTTTGGCTTGATACTTTCAATGCCTTCGCCTCCTAATGTATCGGTATTAAGCGGGTTAATTCCAGTCACCCCTTCAGGTTTCAATAAGTGTAGCTCTTGTCTTCCTTTTTATTAGTTTTTGACTTAGGTGACCTTTTGCTACATAACTCCCCGTCGAGTAGACCCTGTCGGATAGACCCTACCAGATAAGCGTTGTTGGCTTTTTGTATTCTTTGAGCTCCTTTCTCCTTGGAAGGTGGCGGTTTATGCTGCTTTTAGATTGCTCCTTCCTGCTTTTGGCTCTTTCTATTATTCGGCCTTTTGCTTTTCAGAGGATTTTTCTATGCTTGTATTCTTCCGATACCCCTTCACCATCAGCTTGTTTCAAAGTTAATTTTGGTAGTAAAATTTGCCCCCTAGTGAAGGGGTGTTTTCGGCTTTTCAAGTCAAACTTTTCTCGTCTATGGGGTTGTAAGGTTCTCAACCATAAAAGATTCCTGTTTTTTGCTTTTCTAGTTTGAATCTTGTTCGCTGGTTTGATTTAAGATGTGTGGTGGAGATGAAAAAGCGATTTCTTGCCAAAAAGGAATCTTCTTTTTTTTCTTCCTTTTTCCTGCATAACATTTTACTCAAACGAGGTTACTATTCATCGAAATTCATCACACTACTTTTGGAGGTCTTATGCTTAACTAATCGAAAGTTTTCTTGTTTTAATCTTAATCGCTGGTTTAAATTATGCTTTGAATTAGGGTTCAATGGTCCTAGTGCAGATTGAATTTCCAACAATTGTTTGGGATGATGTTGAAAGATGACTTCAGTAGACTTTGTCTATCCCCAATTATTACTGGGGTCTGGGAAGTAGGATTTGTATAGACAACTAGTTCATGGCAAAAAGCAATTTAAATCGTTGACATCATTTTTTGCTGTCAATATCATTCCTTAACAGGTTAATGAGGTTCTACAATCATTCGTTAGCCTACATGTAGTTAGTATGCATTTATCAAATAGAAATGAGATTAAAACACATGTTTATGTCATGATACACCTGGTAGGACTATATCTGGGATTCTACAATTGGATGACTCTAGGTTGAGCAAGTATGCTAGGTTTTGTTCAGAAGAAGAGAAGCTTGGAGCGAAGGATCTTCAAGTTGCTGACCTTGTGGGTGGAGTTCCTTTTCTCTCGCATTCGATGCACGTCCCTTTTCCACTGCTCCTACCCGTCTCATGTCTTTGCCTGAAAAGAGGGCAGCTTAGGCTGTCAGCAGTGGTTCTACTAAGAGACATAAGAGAGAAAATTTTATCTCCCATCTTTTTGGTGATGAAACTGTCGAGTCAGCTGGTCGTCGATTGTTATCCAGCCCCTTGCCCCTTTTCTTGGAAGCTCTCCTAATATGTGTCCCTCTTCAGTGGAGACCATAGGAAATGATTTCATTGCTGGCCTTTTGAGATCCGATTCTCAGGGAGTTTCAAATTTGAGAGAATGCGAGTCATTCCCCCTTCTTATCGACCATGTGACTCTGTAAATTCTCCTTTACCGACCCCGGACTTTGAAAGTATTGTCAGAATTGTCTTACCCTCTGTTGATGTTTATGATATTAGAGGGTTCGCTTTTATAGATTAGTCTGGTTTTTTCTTCATCTCATTAAATGACAACATCTAGTCATACTCTTGTTTTCTTAAATTTTTTATTTGTTTACCCTACGTAAGGGTCAATATTATATTGTTCTTTTTTAGATATCCAGAAGTTGGTACATTGTCAGGGCAACCATGGCATCCTTATTTCGTGAGACGAAAGAGCTTCAAGAAGAGAAAGTCGCGTTAGAGTCTAAGATCTGTGACTTAACTTTTGCGAGGAGCAGTAACAAAGAAGCCTGCAACCAGCTAATGTGTCTCTTGAGAGGGAAAGGGCTGACAACAGTTCCTTAGCCGCTAAAGCTTCAACTCTTAAGCATGAGCAGTTGGATATGTTGGTAGAGCATGCAAGGAGGTAAGAACAAAGGAAGCAGTTCTTTCCAATGCTAAACGGATAATTTACGAGACTCAAGACTGGATTTCCTTGTTTTTGAGGGTACATCTTCCAGACATGGTGTCGGAATATTATGAAAAGGCTCTCTCTTCAGTCTATTGTGATAACCGTGGCATGTTTTCGGACATGGATTTTCCTTTCATTCGTCCATCCCTTCGGTGGAGAATCTTGGGGGAAGTTACGATGTTAGAATAGGATATTCATGCTTCTAAAGGGAATAAGGAGAGGGTTGAGGACCTTTTGTTTATTGAAGAGCTACCCGATTATTCAGTGTATAGTAATGACGAAAATCTGATTTTGCATATAGGATGTGATGATAAAGGTGATCACAACAACGATTTTAACTCCAAGTATAGGTACAATAAGGATAGCAAAGAGGAAGGTATGCTTTCTGTGTTCGTAAGTGACTTCTTGGGCCTTACGAGTGCTAATTCCTCTCATGTTTCAGTTACTTCATGTGGAGATGGTGGGTTTGCTGAAGAAGTCAATCTCCTAGAACCTGGTGAGAAAGAACAGACAATGCACATGGTTTCTCCCATTCCTCATGTATGAACCTTTATTCTTGAATTTCTCCTTTATTTGTGGAAATCGACCCTTAATGATTCATTCTTATAGTGATGAAGATTCTGTTTCCACTAATTATTCTATTTCCAAGGATGACCTGCACTCTCTCTAGGATGAGGAGGGAATTCCTCACAAAACATTCTTATAAATCCGGTAGAGAATGCTTTTTGAGAGAGATCAAGAATATTTATATGAAGTACCCTCATCTATCTTTCAACTTCTTGGGGAATGATAGGGAAATGATTTTAAAGAAACTTAGAGCCTACCATGCAAAATTAATATATAATATGAAGGAAAGGATTATTGGAGAGAAAAATTAATTTGTTACAACCCTTCTAGTTGACGTTGACATGCATGGACGTGAATTGCATTCACATTCGTTCTCTTTCTGTTGTATGTAGTTCTATGGTTCAAATATTGATGTTTATTTTCTGGAAATTGATCCCACAAGCATAGCTCATTTGTTTACATAAACACAAAAATTCACTTGAAGACATTTCCTTTTATGTAGATAAGGGCGTTTAATTAACTCCATGCCCAGGAGACTTTCTGGAGAACTCTCTTACCAATATCGATGACAGATTTGCCCTGTCCTGGGAACTACTTGTGGGACGTTTGAAAGAACAAATAGTTATATTGGAGGCTCAAATAAAGCAAAAGGATAAGGATATCCTCGAAGTGAAGAGGGATATAAAGAAAAATCCTTCTATTGATTTTAATGGAGAAAAGGACGAACTTCATCGTCAAGTCGCTGACTTAGAGGCAAATCATGATGATGTATTAGCTAGATGTAAAGAATGGAAGTGTATAAAGAATGGAAGTCTATTTTTGGATGTACTCTTGAAACTTTCACCCCAGGATTCTTGCGAGCTTCAACGGAGTTTGAGTTACTAGAGCTAGAGATAAGGAATTTGCCCTTTGAACTGGATCATTCCCTCATCACTAGGTGGCATAGAAAGACTAAGGCTAACATAAAAGGCTTTTACAACAAGAAAAGTGTTGAGGATAAATCACTAGGTGGCATCGAATAGATCTTTATATTTCCAAAGTTAAGCAATTACAAAAGGAGAAACAAGCTTTACGTAAAGATGCCTTTGACTTGAAGAAGGAAAACAGAACTCTTCACAAAATGGGCAAAGCTTTCAACCGAGCCTTGAAGTTGCAGCCAAAACCCTTAGACGATTCATGCATGGCTATAGAAAAGATGCGAAAGATCGATGGACTTTTACGTAGTGCGATTCATCATCCTATAATTTCTTCCTTATCTAATGAATAAGAAGCTTTTTATTGAGAGTTGAGTTATGTTCATATGCAATTTCTAGAATTGGTGGATGGGTGCTTTCCCCTCTGGAGCTGTGTTTACCTTACACTCTTTCTTGTAAGTAAGTACTTAAGATGTGAAGTACTTAGCATACCATCTATCACATGTAATATCTTATAATAATGGTGTTTATGAATAGAGGCAAGACCTATAATATTGTTACTTAACGCTTGATTATACATTTCGGCATTAACATTTTTCTTTCATTATGGCTTTGTCATGGCATGGTGTACGTCTTTGGCACACTTCGTTAAAAATTTGTCTTATAGACCCTCGTAGAGCGTCATTTTCTCTCAGCAGGGTTAACAGTACCAAGGTGTGTTAGACATGAAATGTCTACCGTGCTTACTTGTGTTTTATGTATTAGTGCAAACATATGATATACTTGGATAATAAACTGATGAATGTATAAGTTAAAGACACTTCCCTGAGCAAGTGAGAAGGCTCTAAATTTATCCTTAGCAACAACAGAAGTGTAGTTCTGAACCATATTCAAATTACCAAGAAGATCGAATGATTCTTTCTTGTTTAGATTTAAGAGTTTGAGCTCATCCTGGTTTGGTATTTGTGGCAAGACCGGAACCCCATATCCGGTTGTAGTTTTCTCGTGGATCATCCCAAATTTGGGTATTAAGATATGAGACCGAGAGCTTGCTTCTAGTCTTTGCTGAAAACCGAACCAACCCAGATTCGAGTATTGAGGTAATACCGGGAGCCCTCTTCCGGTATGTTATGGATCTGATCCAACCGAGATTCGGGTTATTTAAAGTAAGAGACTGGAAGTCCGCTTCTGGTCTTTGCTAAGAACCGTATCAACCCAGATTCGGGTATCAACATAGTAGACCTGAACCAACTCTTGTTCATGCAAGTAGAGATTGAAGACTAGGAATCCCTTCTGGTATTTGTAAAGAATCAAATCAACCCAGATTCGGGTATTAATCTAGATGACCTGAACCATCCCTTGTTCAGGAAATTAAAGATTGGTGACCAGAAATTCCCTTCCGGGATTAATGTTTTGGTATTCCCTTTGGATTCGATTTGTGAAGTAGAGGTTGTACTTGCTTCTTGAGCCACTCTCTAGGCTTTTGATGCTAAAGCAGAGGATGTACGTGCTTTGTTGGCCACTCTCTGAGCCTGTAAGTCCGGTGTGCTTGGCTTGCAAATCCACAAGCAGGGCCCAAGGACTTACCGGACCTCCCTCCAGGAGGCGCCTCATCCTGACCATCGTAGGTGATGATAAGGTCTTAGAAACTTTGACGGGGCCATTGTAGAGACAGAACTAAGATTTACTCTTTTGATGCTCTATACTGACCATTGTAGGTACTGACAGAGGCTTACACACCACCCCCCTCCGAGGGTTACCTTATCCTGACCATCGTAGGCGATGATAGGAATTGGTGTTCGCTTCTATGAGTAACGCAGAACATAATAAGAGGTAGGATGTGCTTAGTTCTAGCAGAGGCAGGGTGTACTCTTCTGAGAGCAGAGGCAGGGCCAATTTTAGATGCACCGCCATGACCATTTCTGGTGTGAAACGGAGGCTTACGCTTTTGATGCTTTAACCTAGCCCCCTCTGATTTGGTCATTGAGAAAGACTAACACACCATCTCCCTCCAAGAGATGCCTTGCCCTGACCAATTTGGTGATGATAAGGGATTTGATCCATTTATTGGTTTGACCCTTTTTGGGTTTCTTTCAGCTTCGAAAGGAAGGTTTTCTGTACCCTCGGATAAGTTTAATAATCCTTTTTCTAAGGACTTTTACTGAACTTAATCTGATCTTTTCATAAACTCTCATAATTGGCCTTGTTGATGAATTGGATGACTGTTTCCTCAAGGATTCTACCGTGATTAGTTTCATGTCCATTTATCATGTTGTAATAACAATGGGGTCCTCATGTTTTCTTTTCGTATTTGTTTTTTTTTAATTTGTGATCGGCCAATAGTCGAGCTCGTGTTTGGTTAGGAAGTAGATATTTTCCATCGAAGTGGTGAGGTAGTAACCCTTGGGTAATCCTAGCGTAAGCCCCTTTCCTTGCCGCTGGGGCTTAACCCTTTTACGACCCAGCCTTTTTATTGTGCCTATATCTTTGTTCCTACTTCTCAAAATATACCGAGGTTGGGATGTTATCCTTTCAGACCATCTGTTGGTGAAGTAGTCAATATCATTCATTACTTCTTGTTCAAATACCATTCCTCTGATTTTCTTATGGAGACTTCTCCTTATAAGAGAGAAAATGTTAATATCCTCTGATGTACAACCACTTGGAGGAGATGTTAGGGTTTGTCCTATGTGGGAAAGGCTATTGTCCCAAGCATTGGAAGCACATTGTTCTATTTCTCTTTTCCGCTTTATTATCCGCAAGGTTTCCACTCTCAACCTTCATTCTTCTATCACTCTTGGGTCAGTGATTTCCGACTTATCCATTCGAGATCCAAAAGGCTTTTATTGGGACTGCTTACCCATAACTTCGATCTTTAAATCCTTAGTCCAATCCGGACGGAACAACACAGGTAGATATGTGGTAAGGTTAACCAAAGGATCGGAGGTTCAAGCCCTCCTTATAGCGCCAAAATGTTAACGATATTTTTCGTCAACATTGGAGATAGCTCAATGGGAATGGACCTAAGGGAAAAATAGGTTATTTAGCCTTTGCAAGTTTGGATTAGTTCACCATTCCTAGGTATCAAGGCCTAGAATCCGAAATCATAGTTACTCTTCCCTTGATGGGGTGAGTATCATGCTTAAGCGATTCAAGAACCAACAGTTACCTTAGGGAGAAGGATTACTAAATACCACCATTGATAAAGGATTTAACGGATGGTAGAAAGGGGTTTTGTACCAAGCTTGCTGAAAGGCTTAAGCTTGTAGGAAGGGTCTAAACTTGTAGGAAGGGTTTAAGCTTGTTGAAAGGGGCATTTCACCTGATTCGTGGAAAGGTCTGGGTAAGGACTTACAATATGTAAGAAACAAACAACAAGTTGTAGCAGCAATAACTAAGAAATAGCATGATAATCTCATAAAAAGACACCATAAGTATCAATTCATTCTTTATTGATCTTTAAATTAGAATACAAGCAGAATAGGAGAAATCCCCTAGTCGATCTAAGAATTAGGGTTTACTCTAGAAAGAAAGAGTACAAGAATAAGAATGAGAAATTCGTCCTCAAATGAGACTCCTAGGGTCTTATTTATAGAGAATTCGGGGGCCCTTCTGTTGTTGGGGTATTGGGCCTGCAAGAGCCTTCGTCGGTTGCTTTTCTCTTCGGTCTTGGATGTTTGGCTTTCGGCCGCTTTTGTGGCGCTGATTATAGCCTCCAAAGTGAGGATCCCGGTTAATTGGGGCTTCTTTGAGATTGAGATGAGCTTGCCGATGTAGTATCTTTTCAGGAGGTATTTGAACTTCCGACTGTATGCTTTCGGTTATACGCCTTCGGATGTACGCTTCCGGTTTTTCTCATAAATGCTCAGAGGAGCTTGCCTTCATGATGTATGTAGATAGCTACTAGTTCGGAACCACTGTTGGGGTTTGTACCAAGTGGATTAGTATAGATAGCCTGTGTCCCTTCTAGGGTTCCGGCTTACCTTTTGGGGAAGCTTTTGGAATAGTCTGGTCTTCCGGAAGGTAGCTTCCAGTGATGTGTCTGTTGTCTATCAATGTGACCTTTCGCATTTATGTAGTAGATGTTTCGGAAGCGGGTTCCGGATAATCTCTATGTAATTTTTGGCTTGATACTTTTGATGCCTTCGCCTCCTGTTATATCAGTATTAAGTGGGTTAATTCTGATAGCTCCTTTGGGTTTTAATGGGTGAAGTTCTTGTTTTCCTTTTTCTTAGTTTCTGACTTAGATGACCTTTCGCTATAGAACTCCCCGCCGAGTAGACCCTGCTGGATAAGCGTTGTTGGCGTTTTGTATACTTTGAGCTCCTTTCTCCTTGGAAGATGCCGATTTATGTTGCTTTCAGATCATTCCTTCCTGCTTTCGGCTCTTTCTATTATTCGACTTTTTTCTTTTCAGAGGAATTTTCTATGCTTGTATTCTTCCGATACCCCTTCACCGTTAGCTTGTTTCAAAGTTAATTTTGGTAGTAACACTATTCTATCATTCTAAGAAAGACTTTGCAATGAAATTTTCAATTCACTAGATGACTCAGACTTTATAGACTGCATCTCTAGTGCTAGCCTGATAGAACTTGTATTCTCTGGTAATTTCTATAGTTGGATTGGTGCAACGACTTTTCGATCCATAGAAAAATTGATAACCTTTATTAATAAGATATAGGAAGATAAATTTATATAATTTAGGGTTTATTTTGGTACTCATGTAGTTAGTGACCACTCTACCATTCTAATCAAGTTCTCTAGTGATTCATAAAACTATCCTAGAATTCCATTTAGGTGCAACAATGCATGGTGCTCGTACCTACGATATATGAAGTTCGGTTGTCACTTGCTCACTGTTCCATTTGCATCATAGTATATTCATAATATATATTTTCCACTTATAATTGTAACATATTTTTGTACTGTTGAATTTAGTGACACTATATGGTAGAATTGAAGTAGTTGGAAGTAGCTTCATAACGAAGAAGATGGTTCTGCGAGTTTGTTAGGAGGAAGTTACAGGTGAAAAGGCGGGGCAGGTTTTAGCTAAAAGGGGGTGACCATACGAAAATTGCAACCAGAGGTTGCGCCAGACATCTGAACTTTTAGTAAGATGTTAAAGCTGAAACAAAAAACATGTTTGACGTTGTGACCTATAGAAATTGCAACCAGAGAGTTGCGCCAGATATCTGAATTTTTAGTAAGATATCTGAGCTTAAACAAAAAAAACATGTCAGATGTTTGGTAAACGGGCTAAACAGTTGGTCTTATGAGAAAAATTTTACCAAGGCTAGAGGCAGAAATTTGACTAGGGGTGAGCGTTCGGTCATTTCGGTTGGTTTTGAGGTAAATAACTTAACCGATTTGGAACCAATTTTTTTTCAAATCGAACCAAATTAATTTCGGTTAATTCGATCGGTGACCGATTTAATCGAACTTGAAGGATGTGTTAATGATGAATTCACTCAAAGGAAAACATAAATTCATGTTTAGGGAAGTTTTATATAGTAAATTCTATGTTTATAATAAAATTTGACCTATTTGCAACACATGCCTTTGTACTTTATCACTAAACTAATTATTTAAAGCGCTACAACACCATAAAATTAGATAATTAATTAAAAAGTTGGTTAATTTTTTTAAATAGATAAATAAAAAAAATAAAAAACCAAATTTTGATAGATTTAGTTTTAAAACCGAACTGAACCGGCCGAAATAAACTGGTTTGGTCGGTTAATTCGATTTGAATCGAATATTGCTCACCCCTACATCTAGCCTTATACGGCAGACGTTTGAGGTGACTTCTAGAGCTATTTCAGATGTTTACTCAGCACATTGATTTGTGAAGTTTCAAAGGGAAATTTTAGAGATTGCCAAAGATTAGTTTCCCCATGTATAAGCTGCTCTCAGATTCAAAGATGGATAAAGGGATTGAATAAGTTTATTCTAATTAGAATTTTGGAAATCCTGATTTTTTTTTTTCGTCTCCATAAAATCAATTTTTTCTTGGTGAATTTTGATCATAATATTCAATCTCTTGTACCCTTCCATGGGTATATAATAAAAGTTCTTTCTCAAAGTGGATATACACTAAAAAGACATTAGTGGAACCATTATAAATTGCTGTGTGAATTATTTTCACTATTTCTTTTTATATCACTTCTTTGGTGATTGTGATGGGTTATTGGATTGGGTTGGGATTGTTTTGAGATATTAATTAGTTGTTTTTGCATTTTTACGACGATCTCGTCTTTTGCTGTGTTTTGGGATTTAATTTGAGCGACTTTCAGTCAAAATTCTCTATAACAATTGGTATTGGAGCTTTGGTGTTAGTAGATAATTGTAGAAATATCAGAATCAGATTCAAATAGCGTCTCAACAACTAGTGCTAATGGTGTAGCTCCTTATGTACGTGGTACGTACGTAGCTTCTGGATCACAATTAGTTATTGACAAGTGAAATGGCGATAACGACTTTGAAAAATGACAGTGGAAAATAATAACGGTTCTTAGGCAGAATTAAGACCATCAGATGGTGTTTGATACACATTTATTATAAACAGACATCTTGGATGTGGAGAGAGAGAAATAGAAGAGTGGACATTCACTACACTTCAACTTACTATGGGGGAGAATGTTATCTCCAAAATTAGAAGTGAGACGTCTTCTAAAGGAAATTGGGACAAGTTGAAGGAATAATATGTGAAGAAGTCACTCATAAATCATTTGATATTGTTGCGAAAGTTCTTTACATACAAGACGAAGGAAAGACTTGGCTAAAGGCACAATTAAATGTGTTTGATGATTTGCTAATCAAGATAAAGACAACATATTCAAAATTTGAGAAAGAGAAAAAGGCTTTGATATTATTGTGTTCATTGTCTGACCGCTATACGGGCTTCTCAAATAGTTTGATCTATGGTAGAGATACATTGATCTTGATAATGTCAAAACGAGTGAATTGCATGATCAAATGAAGGAATTAAGTGATGGAAGCAGTTGTGTAGGTAACGGCCATTGTTTGTTTGTAGAAAAGGAGAAATATGAGAAGAAGGAAAATAAGGGGCACTTTTAGTCATGAAAGCCCAGTTGGAGAGAGAAGTCGAAAGAAAGAAATAACAAGTGCTTCATTTGCAAGAAACTTGGTCATTGGAAGAATGAGTGTCAAGACAATGAGAAGGCAAAGAAGGAAATTACATCTTTATCGGTTGTTGTGTGAGTGGAGTTGGTGAGGGACACATGGATGTTTTGCCGAGGGCAACATCAGGTATTTCGGGCAGTGGACGAGTGCTCGATTCGGGGGTATCTTATCTTATGACTGAAAATAGGAATTCTTGTTATGTTAACAATGAACAAAATTCAATTGTCATGAGAAATGGTGTTATTTTTAAGTCAAATGGAATTAGTTCCAGGCAAATTCGAAGGTTTCATGAAGTAGTTCAAAGTGTCACTAATGTGCGCTATGTTCTATGATTCAGAAGTCACTTATCTCATTGGGTCAACTAGATTCTTTAGAGTGCGATATTACTATTAAGATTAGTAGCTTGGGAATTTCGATTGGTGCACTTGAGGTTATGAAGGATGCTAGGACTCATGGTGTGTATTTGCTTCAAGGAGTGACTGTAGAAGGTGAAATTTGTGTAGGTGTTGATAGTTATTATGGTTTGCATGCGACATGATTGTGGCATTTGGGATTGGGTCATGTCTCCTGAAGGAGTCTAGATATTCTCCGTAGAAGGGAAATGATCGATAGAGAGAGTTTCAACAAGCTAGAGTGTTGTGCGGAATATGTCATGGGGAAACAAACAAGGGTATCATTTGGTGAAGGAAAACAAAGTTTGAGAGGAATATTTAAATATGTGCACATAGATGTTTGAGGACCCACACCGGTTTTTTCTTTGGGAGGAGCAAGATATTATATAATTTTTATTGCTAATTTTTCTCGGAGAGCTTGGGTGTGTGTAATGAAGGATAAGTCAAAGACAGTTGCAAAGTTTAAAGAATGGAAGGCTTTTTTGGAGAATGAGAGTGGTAAGTCTTTGTAGGTACGTACTTAGGTCCGACAATGGAGGAGAATATGTATCTGGAAATTTTTTGAAATTCTGCAAGCATTATGGTATTTGGAGGCATTTTACTACACTGAGTGATCCATAATCTAATGAAGTAGCAAAGAATGAACCGAACTGCACTGGAGAAAGTTCGATGCTTGAGATTAGATCGAGTTTGTCTAACAGATTTTGTGAAGAAGCTTTGTCAACTGCAATGCATATTATCTATTGAAATACATTCTCGACTATTAAGAACAAAATTCCGGAGGAAGTGTGGAAGGGAAAGAGCATTGATTTGAGATATTTTCGTGCATTTGGCAGTCCAGTTTATGTGCATGATCCAGGGAATGGTGAGCTTGAGACTAGAGCTTTCAAGAGGATTCTGCTTGGTTATAAGGACATAATAAAAAATATGTCAGAATTGGAGTTTGGATACGAAGAAGGTTGTAAATTCTCATCATGTCACTTTTGATGAGTCAACTTTGTTCAAGAAGAGTGGAAGCTTATCAGATGTTCTGGACTTGGTCCACGGAAAATCAAAGGAGAAGGAAATTATTCTCACTTTCGGCCTAGAAGTAGAGCAGTTAAAGATTCTTACAAGGAGGTAGTGGTTGATGATAGATCACATATTGCACATGGTGCCTCTAGTGATGTATATGACACTAGAGAAGATTCAGTTCAAAGTGGAACTGAAGGAAGACCAAGTGAAGGAATTGCTACTCTGGTTGGTAGACGTGCAATGAGACCACCCGAAAGATATGGTGATTGGAGCTATCTTAGCTTTTGCGATAGTTTGGATTATGCTCTTCATGTAGTCCAAGATGAGATGATGGAACTTAATGACATCATGGGTTCAAGTGATAGCTCAAGTGGATTTGTTTCATGGAGGAAGAGATGCAATCGTTGATGAAGAACCAAACTTGGGACTTGATTCCACTTCCTAATGGAAACCGTGTCATTGGGTGCAAATGGATATATAAGGTGAAGGATGATGGAGGATGCAAAGGTAGGTCAGTGGCAAGTGGGTTTGCGTAAAGGAAGGGGAAGGAGTATAATGATATTTTTGCACCGGTTGTGAGACGTACTTCTACCCGGATATTATTTACCATAGTTGTTATCACCACTTGGAGTTAGAGCAACTTAATGCGAAAATCACCTTCTTGCACGATGATTTGGATGAAGACATTACATAGAGAAACCGTAAGGGTTTGTGGTAGATGGTAGGTCAAATTTGGTTGGCAAGTTAAAAATATCACTATATAAGCAACGGTACAAGAAATTTGATCATTTTATTTGATAGAAGCATCACAAACGCTTGTGTTTATTTCAAGAAGTTAAGAAATGACTGTTGTGTGTATTTATTCTTGTATGTGAATGACATGCTCGTAGATTTTAAGAATAAAAATGAAATCAACAAGTTAAAACTGAGTATAAAATGAAAGATCTTAGAGAAGCAAGGATAATTCTGGGCATGGAAATTGTTATGGATCAAAACTATTTTGATTTGAAATTGACACAAAAGGAATAAACTGGAAAAGTGCTTTGCCGGTTTAGCATGGAGAATGTAAAGGCGTTAAATACCCCTTTACCTTTGCATATGAATCTTTCAAGTAAGGGATCACCTATCGAGGAGAAAGACAAGGCCCATATGGAAATGGTTCCATGTGCAAGTGCAGTTGGAAGTTTGATGTATACCGTGATACGCACAAGGCTCGATGCTACAAATACGGTTGGGAAGATTAGCCATTATATGGATAATCTGAGGAAATTGTATTGGAAAGCCATGAAGAGTATGCTAGACCGGTGGTGATAGAGATAGAAGAAAGTTAACCTTCATATATGTCTTCACTTTTAGTGGTACTACCATAAGTTGAGATCAAGGTTGCAAACCAAGTTGTTTTATCCACTACGGAGGCAGACATGATAGCAATGACGGAAGCAACAAAGGAGGTACTCTCTTTGAAGCGATTGTTTTATGACTTAGGTACTAGACATGGTAGTGTCGATGTTCATTGCGATAATCAAAGCACTACTCATTTGGAGGAGAATTTGGCGTTCAGTTCGTACACAAAGTATATTGAGGTGAGAGTCATTTCTAGTTGCCATTGATGAAAACAAGAAAATAGGTCTTCGAAAGGTGCACACAAAAGATAATGCGGCGGATGTGTTTACTAAAATATTGCAGGTTGAGAAGTTCGAGAATTGCTCAAACTTAATTTTCTTGAAGAAATGTAAGTGTCATGGGTGGCACAGTTGAGCGAGAAGCTTGGTTATGGATAATGAGGAGTATCGATGAGAGACTTGAATTCTATCTTCTTGGTAAGTACTTGTTTATATTCCCAAATGCTCTTTTTTATGGTGAGATTGGTTTTGGAGTTGGGTGTTTTTAACACCTCATTGGTGGGTGGAGGTTTTACCATAGCTGGTTGATGGAGTGCAATGGGCGGTGGCCATGCCGGAGCTCATTGGATAAACACTTAAACTTGTTGGTTAGAAGGTAGAGGATGGTTTGGTATCAATGGTTTAGGTTTTGGAGATGGATATAATATCGAGGTGGATTGTTGTATTTTGCGACATTATATCGTAGAATTGAGGTGGTTGGAAGTAGCGCTGTAACGAAGAGGACGGGTCACATATCGTAGCTTGTAGGAGAAAGTTACAAGTGAAAAGGTGGAGTAGGTTTCAGCTAAAAGAGGATCGGACTTCTGACCAAAAGGGTCATACGTTTGACTATATAGAGATTGCAACCAAAGAGTTGCTCCGAACAGCTAAATTTTAGTCAGATGTCCAAACGAAAAAAAGGCATGCTAGACATCTGGTAAAATGGGCCACACGTCTGGTCTTATAGGGAAATTTTTCCAAGGTTAGTGTTAGGTGTTTAACCCTATACGCAAGACGTTTGAGGCGACTTCTGAAGCTATTTTAGTTGTTTACTCAGCGCATTGATTTTTGAAGGTTCAAGTGAAAGTGTGGGAAATTGCTAAGGATTGGTCTCTCTATATATAAGTTACTCTCAAATTCAAAGATGAATAATGGGATTGAATAGGTTTATTCTAATTACGGTTTTGAGAATCCTAATCTTCTTCAATTCTTATCTCCATAAAATAAAAAATTCCTTGGTGAATTTTGATTACCGTATTCAATCTCTTATACTCTTCTATTAGTATGCAATAAAAGCTCTCTCTCTCTCTCTCTCTAAGTGGACGTACATTAATTAGACGTCAGTGGAACCACTATAAATCACTATAAGGTTTATTTTTCATTATTGCTTTATTATATCTCTTGTTTGGTGATTGTGATTGGTTAGTGGATTGAGTTAAAATTGTTTTGAGATATTGATTGGTTGTTTTTGCACTTTTACCATGATCTCCATCTTGGTGAACATTGTTCAAGTCCTCTTGGAGTTACACCTTAAGTCATCTTCATACACTACAAGAAAACACTGATTTTACTACAAGAAAACGCTGATTTTACAGCGGACAAATCCGTCGCTAAACATGTATTAGCGACGGATTCGTGACGGATAGTACTGGTCGGTAAATTTCATGTCAGTATTTTAGTGACCATTTTGCGATGGAAATTAACGTCAACTCTCCGACACTTTACCGTCATTTATCAATATATTTAAATTTAACTTTTAAAAAATTTACCGATATTTTACCGACGGATATATATTTCTTTAATATATATATATATTAATTCCGTTGGAAATCCCTTGCTAAACAGCAAGAGATTAAAAACAGATAATTTCATCTTTTGCTTCACCTTAGATATCCGTTGGTAATTCGTCACAAATGTTAGGATATTGGTGATAATTGTTTTTATTTCCATCGACAATCACACGCAGATTTGCAAAACTCACACGTATTCCCTTTCTATTCCATCGATAAATGTTGCTACAAGAAAATGCTAATTTAAAATTGACGAACACCACTGTCAATTAAGATAATTAATATGAACTCAAAAATAGCACCATTCATAATCAAATAACAACATAAAATATCAATTAACATACAAACACAATACATAATTAAGTTGCTAAATTCAATACATAATCAATACGTTCATAACAATTATGGAATAACAGAAGACAAATGTACATTTCATAGTGAAATTATATAAATACCGAATACGAAAACAAGCATTGCGAATTCTACTGGAAAAAAAATATCTCTTTACATGACCCCAGTTAAACTCATTGTTACTCCAAGCAAAGTTTATCCTCGGAACTCCTCTCCTTCACATTCTCTTCATTAAGCAGTGCACTTAGATCACTTCCAGTCGCCGAACTGTTGAACTCAACCGACTTGGACGGAAGTGCAGGGTATCTTCTTTGACAAAACGTCATAAGCCTCTTCACGGAGTGTAGACACTTGAAACTAGTCTCATCATTCATGATGTGAGACACACTGCTGGTATGAACCTTCTCACGAGCAGAACGCTCATGAATACCAACCATAGTAACTCGTACAGGCTATGGTGCATTGCCTATGGCAATTTTGATGTATTGGTCCACTGCAGCAAGGTAGTCACGAATCATGCAGCGGCGTACCATGTACGTTGAACCTTGACACAAATCGCTATCATGAAAAGAAAAAATATGATGAAATGAAAATGAAGACATTTGGAAAGCAACGTGAGAAGGGGCATACAAACAAAACAGAACTTACTGCAAAAGGCAGAATGCAAAACATGCTACAAAAGTACCCCAAGCATGCCTGCTGCATAAATTACAAGAAACGACTCAATTAGTGACGGCAAAAAACCGTCTATGGCCATCACTAGCCGTCGCCAAAAGCCGTCACCAATTTTGTGGATGCTAAGTAAATAGCGTCGGCCATGGCGACGGCAATGGACACCAATTTTGTGATGGTTGGCGACGACAAAGTTGCCACGTGGACAAACGGTCATATTTCCTACAAACGATTAAAAGCCGTCACCAACTAGCCCTCGCAAGCCGTCGCCAACCGTCACAAGACATTGCAAAAGCGCCGTCGTCAACCGTCGCTATTCGTGGCAAAACTGGGCAAAAAACCCTCGCTAGCCATCGCCATGCATGACCAGAAAACCGTCACCAGCCGTCGCTAGCCGTTGCCAAACTGGAACTTTTTTTTATATTTCAGCAGCTAACAAGCCATCAAACCACACAAATTCAAAACGCAGTTCATCTGCAACTCATATACAATCAATTTCACATTCATTCACCTCATAAATGCTATAAATAAACTCATACCATCAATATGTCCAAAAACCATAAATATAAATGATAAACAATCGGAAAACCATCGACTCGTCCACATCAAACAAACGAAGTCCATAATACTATCATCGTCTCCACAAAACACCACAAACATCTCAAGTCCATCACCAACAAGTAGTTTATATTTACAAAACAAGTCCAAAAAAAAACAAGTACCTACCTACTCATCCTCATCATCCTCATTCTCTCCGTTATGCTCGTCCTCATTGTAACGATCGGGAATTTCGCTCGATCCGGATCGATCGCTAAACCGACCAAGACCGTTCAAAACCCCTAATTGTTTTGAGAACAAGCCACATCGGGATGCAAACAGAAGAACATTTCATTGTATATTACAACAATTTCATCAGATTACAAGAATATATAGAGTATGAATAAATATTACACAGAAAATATCAGAGATTTAAATTACATTTAAATACATCGCAGCGAAAAATAATACAAAACACAACTAGAAGTAATACACGGATATAGAGCTTTCCGAGTATCGTTCCAGCTGTAAATCAGGATCCTGTGAATATAAATCTGCAAAACCAAAACTACTAGCTGCCCGTGTCAAAAATAAGGGCACCCAGAGTTTAGGTTAAAACAATAAACTCCAGGTCAGTCATGTGACTGGTGTGAGAACTAAAACAGTTATTAATCTTTATTTTAAAGTTAGGTAAATCAAGGGACCACGCCGTATAACAAAGAACGGGTTTCCTCCCAAGAATACCAATGCATAAAACAACAGCGCAATGCTAAATAAAGAACAATGAAGCTATTATAAGACCCAGGTCCCATCACACAATGCAACACAAGCCGGAGGATAGGGTTTTACCTTATAATAGCCAAAGAATGCTTGATACGCTAAATTTTATCTTTTATTATTACTATAAGGGTATAGTGTCAAAACAATTTCAATCATAAGTATCAATCATAGACGACATAAGTGCCCCATACCACTATGTCGCCATATATAGGTTCTACAATCAAAACCGCAAAGTCACGTATTCAGAAATTGGATTTCCATCTATGAACTGAGGCAAGGGATCGTCCTCTACTGAATTCGAGATTGTCTAGCCCGAGCCTCAGGCTATAGCCGCAACTGCACCTAGGAGCCACAGGGTCGGTCCACCGATGTGGATTAAAATGCCTGAACACTGCGTTTCCCCGCCCTTTGGGGCGTAAATGAGCCAAATGACTCCATCGGCTCCACATAGTCACTGATATATCCGAGGCGCCTCGCAACAGCAACAACCACACATGTGAAAATAATATAAATGTCAGGACTGGTAAGTCACTGACACCACCTTAGCTAGAAGGAAACGCATGCCCTCTCTGGATCCTTCTCCCGTTTCTGGTTCACAACCGGGGTGTGAGGCTCGCGAATAAATGTTACACAAAGCTATGCCACACAGGCCGTGCTTTGATCATCAACCACAAGACTTTTCTTTTCAATAGAAGCCTTGATCATTTGCCACTTAGGCATGCCACATAGGCAATTCCCTCCATGCGATTGATATCCATCAATATATAACCCCTGAGCTCGTACGTCTCAGAGAAGGGCGTTAAGCAAGAGAATAAATTCTCCACTGCCAAATAGATATATATTTAATAGAAATCAATCACACAGAATAAAATCCAATGTCAGACACACAGTCCATTTACAAGTTCGTTCTGGGTCTGAACGAAACCGGAGGCACCTTGTACCTCGCATATCCATTGATCTCTAAGTACGTCTGGACGATCACCAACTGATTCCCTCCTCTTGGGTGTACAACCCAAACAAGATCATCAGTAATCACCCAAACGATGTGAAGACCTCCGGTCTTCGACCACCGTCTTCATCCTTGAAACCACGTCGAATCAGTTATTCAGAATGGGATAAACCGGTCTTTCTGAATAACTCGCGTATATAATAAACAAGTGTTACACAAACACAACATACGCCTCATTCCAATTCAGAATATTCTTTTATTCAAATATTCTTATACTTTGGGAAAGGTTCCCATTAATTTTATCAAAGATAAATTCTTTAAATTTATTCTTTAATCTCCTTTGAATATCAATTCAAATTAGTCGGGATTAGCGAACCACACCGAAGTAATCATTTATTTTATTTCTCAATCCCAACCTATTCACCTCATGAAGTAAAACTGGTAATACTTCATATCTAACACCACGGTGTCGTTGGTAAATTCAATTACCATTTCAAGTTCAAATCTAATTAAAGATTAAACTATCGCCTGGAGCAAAACTGGTGATACTCCTTTCTCGATCACTCTAATCTAATTAAAGATTCATTAAAACTCCACTTAGTTTTAATCTTCCCAAAAATCAATATCCTGCCTTTAACTGGGTTAAAGAACCAAGGTCATCTAAAACACGGTTCACGATAAACCCAAAATCACATTTGATATTAAATACAAGGCTCTGAATAGAAAATATATCGGCTTATATTCAATATCAAATTTTACGACCAACAAATATCGTATTGGAAATAACGATATAAATATCTTTCAAATTCCCATAACAATATCTGTATAATCACGAAATCCAACATCAAAATATTCCAAAGACAATTTCGATTCAAATACATTTCCTCTTTATATATTGGAAATTCTGGTTATTTTCAAAACCATTTCAAATTCACTTTATTTGTTTCAAAAATAAATGAATTATAATTCTAGTTCAAAATTAGTTCACTTCGACAAAAATATATTTTTATCTTTTCAAATATGGAAATTTTCATTCCAATTCTTCACAAATCATTTTTTATGATTTTACACAAATTATTACTATTTTTAATAATTTTATCAAGGTCCGTACAGTCGATTTCCATCAACGGCCATCGAACTGCACTTACAGCGACCTTTTCCAAATTTGATTTGGACATAATTCCAAATCCAACCGTTAGATTTCAAATCTCTAATATTCATTAGAAAGCCCTTTTCGATACGAACCCAATGGTTTCGGTTTGAGAAGAATCAGACGATCGGATCTTCTGCAATATCCATTCGAAGTCAATGGTTGAAATTCGCGAACTGCCGTAGCGCGGCGCGTTCTATTCAGGCTATTATATATATATAATATTATATATATTTCATCGATTTCCTTTCAAAACGTATTTTATAAATCGTTTAAAATTCGTTTTCAAAATGATTTCAACTTCATATTCAATTTCTAATCAAAATTGAATATTCCATATCATTAATCTATAAATGATAATATTTTCAAAACATTATATTTTGAAATCACTTCCTTTTTTATATTCATTATAAAAATGAATAAAATCGATATAGATACCTTTCACGTCAAAACGGCGCATATCTAACCAACACAACTTTATATATTTCAATAACTTCGTTATTCTATTCAACAAATGAATTTATATTTCTATTCAACACATGAGTATTTATTTTTCTATTCAACACATGAGTATTTACTTTTCTATTCAACACATGAATTTATATTTCTATTCAACACATGAATATTTATTTTTCTATTCAACACATGAGTATTTATTTTTATATTCAACACATGAATTTTTATTTCTTATTTTTCCAAATTGGAATGAGACCCAATCAATTACCATATAACGTTAATTATATGGATTCCCTACAACTCATGTATATTACAGCAACGATAAATCATCAACCATCATCCAGAGTGCACCACACAACTGCATAAGAATTAAATATGAATAATTAACGCTTACACAGTCTGTCAATCCATCGACTGACATACAACTAAACAATCGGGATTAGTGTACGTCAAATCTCATCCCAATACCCGTGTGGGGTTTCAAATCAACAAACACAGATTTTATTTGTGCAGTTGGGCGATGTGTAAAATTTATCGTCCCAATCAATATCAGTCAAATCAATGTATATAAACAAATCGTCCATTTTGTTTATAAATATTTATTTTATATACATATTAAAAATTAAATTTTTAACTAAAAAATATTTTATTTCATATCACACAATCAAATTTCACAACACAGAAATCAAACAAACAAGTCATCCATGGTCTGTGGATGACGGGTGTCGGGTGCTGCTAAGCACCGTCTGCATTCTAGTATATATTTCAACTAGGAAATAAAATAAAAGTGAGGAGTTCTCACCTTGGGGATCCACTCCGCCAATTCTACTTCTGACTTTCAGATTTGCCAATTTACATAGTATACCTATGTTAAAATCATATTTTTAACCCATTAATAATTTCTTCTTTGTATGCCCATTTTATAAAGAACGTATATGCGTTAAAAAATGATATTTTTATCGAACTAAAAATATCTTCATATATACGATAAAAATAATATTTTTATCGAACTAAAGATCATATTTTTAATACTCTACATATATAAAAATCCTATCTTTTCATATCCTCTTCATGCTTAAAAATCATAACTTTTTCTGTATATAAAAACAAATATAATCTTTCCGTTCTATAAAAATATAATCTTTATTTTCTATAAAAATATAATCTTTACTTTCTATAAAAATATAATCTTTACTATCTATAAAATTATAATCTTTATTTTCTATAAAACTATAATCTTTATTTTCTATAAAAATATAATCTTTACTTTAAAAAGAAAATTACTTCCTTATAGCGATGTTTACATTGTAAAAACCAAATCTTTATTTCGTTCTTCACATAATAAAAATATTCTTTTTATGTAAAAATCATATATATATTTTCTAATCCTTTTACATTTTAAAAATCAGATTTTTATTCATTTACAAAGTTAATTAAACTAATTACCTAACACTAAATAAATAAAAGAAGTAAAACTCACTTTTCTTTTGGGTTTATGGAGGAGGGAGGTCTTCACCATCGGAGGGGGGCTCAAAGAGGCAGCGCTGGTCTGTGGTGGTCGGGGGTGTGCTGCATTGGCCAGCGGCGGGCCAGAGGAGATGGGCAGTGGTCTGATTTCGTGGGTTTTCTCGTGGATCGGAGGAGGAAGAGGAAAGAGGATGGGGAGGAGGAGAACGGTGGTCAGAAGGGGGGGGGGGCGGCCTTGGGTGCGACGGCGTGGTGGAGGAGCGGCGGCTTCTAGCTCCGCTGATTCTTTTTTTCCTGATATAATGATCGGGGAAATAGAAATTAGAGAGGGGGGGGGGGGGTTATATAAATAATATATATTTTATTATTTTAAAAATTCAAAAAGCAACTTTTTATTTCGAACTCGAAATCGAACCCACCGGCTGTCGTCCCGAGCTAATTACCCCCATTCTGAACACAATGGGATATGTATCGTAGGCTAATTCGATCGTTTCGATCAGTTTCCGTCAAAATCAAAATATAAATCTATATATTGAATTTGAACGCACACTTCGATTTACCGGGGCCACATACTGAATCTACAAATTCTAGAAAAATATTTTCTAGCTTCGTATGGACGATACAGTCCTAACGAAACTAATTTCTTCGAATTCTGAGACCGTTTGGAAAATGGCCATTTTCCAGTCGATTAAAATCAACTAAAACTGGTCAAACGCGTTTTCCTTTGCCACGCTCACATATTGACTCAAAACATTACAAATTTTGAAACCTAATAATAACTTGACATCACAGAGGTCTTTTGCAAAATTTCCATTTTTAAGGGCCAGAATTCCACAGCGACTATTCGGAATTTTCAACTGGGCATAACTTTTTATCCCCGTTATGAAATTTCAATTTTTCGGATTCTTTGGAAAGATATTCTCAAATAGATTCTAATATTTTTGGTTTCGCTAAAATCCGGTTTATTTTGAATCCTGTACATTCATTTGAACTTTGAAATCGAATTATCGAACTACCGCGCCATTTTCAATTCCTTTTATAATTAAAATAAAATATTTATATTCTAACGTCGAGCTATATAAATATATTCATTCTAATTCTGTTCAAAATAAATTTCTCGTCGTTATTATTTAAAATAATTCATTTTAAATATTCAAAATTCATCGAAATTGCCAAAATAAAAATTTTAAATTGGCTCGGATTTCCTGGTTATTACACTCATCGTCCTCCTCCACGGGCTCACTCGGCGGCATCACACCATGCTCCTGAAGATATGTAGCAATACGCGCATCCAGCACGGTCTCGAGCTTGTTCTTCTGAAAATCCTCTAAAGCTGCAACTTGTTGTCGAAGCATGTGGATCTCCTCCTCATCCTGACGCCTCGTATAAGAGGACTGAGTCCCCACCATCCGTAATTATATTAAAATAATTAGAAACCATTGTCAAAAGTTTTTTTGATACTATACATGGTTTATACAATTATTGTAATAGAGTTGTCGATATAAAATGCACACCAATTAATAGAATCAATTTGTAGTAATTATTCATGCCAGTAATTAATATTTGTTTACGTGGATTGAGTACCTAAGTGATATTAATTAATAGCACTTGGATATGTTTAAATTTTTTAATGAAACGTTTTACCTCTATGTCTCCAAAGCCGTAGTGTCTACCCCTGGTAGGCGGGTCAATGATTTTGTTCCAGATGCGATTGCACTCCTCCACGTCGGGCTCTTGACCTAACTGCGTCGCTCGAGCATTTAAGGCCACCCTGTATTTGTCTTGTGATAGCGAACAATTATGGAATACATTAAATATTCAATTTCAAAATAACAATATGAAATACAAATTATTACAAATGCTAACCATTGTTTCACAGGACTTAGGGTCCGTCCAGGTATATGTGGTGTTACCCTCCTCAGCTGTCCGCTCGACGGTATGAGTCTGTGTAAACACCTCAGTAAGTGTAGGCTCCCGTTGAAGAGTCGACATCTGAAATGATAAAATATATATTTGGAATTAATCAACGATTTAAAAAGTTTAGAACTATTTGTACATGTGATTTATCGTTCGTACCAATTCGCGACGATGCAGGGAGAAGGACTTAGACCCAGCTCGATGCAAAGCAGGATTTTTGAGTCTGTTTGCTCGATTTCGCTCTGAAAGCTCTTGTATATTTAATTATATGATTAATTGATGGATATACAAAATAAAATTTTAAAACAAGTAATTTACCCTCGCAGCATCCGTGGCCCACAATTTCTGGAAATCGGCGTAGACCTCCTCGCTCATCCACTAAAGCCTATTTTTTTTGCTTTTTTTGCCTTGTATACATTGCCTGAATAATTTTTCCTCATCTTCTGGTTCCATGCGGTGAGGAAAACATCCATATCTTCGTCCCGGACAAGTACAGAACACTATAAATTAACAAACAAATTGTATTACATATTTTATATAATTTTGCAAATGAGAAATATATTTATACTTACAAGAACCTCCGCGAGGATGTCATTCCTAATCTGCATAGGAATATCATCTTTCCAATACAACATGCAACCTTTAACACAAGTATCTATTTTTTGGTACAGCAAACCAAAAGCCGACATTAGTGTTTTCACTTTGTAATGACTATCGCACATCAGATTGTCGGGTGGCATATGTCTTTTCGCAGCTTGTACAACCGCTGTAAATGCAGCTTCTGTAAGGTTAAATTTTGAATTCATGGTGATGTACTCAACGGTTACCGATAATTCAGTTCCACTTTCACAACCATTCCACAATGGTCGCTTAGCTAAAGCCAATAAATCATATATTTTTCTGGCTTCCGTGTTCGGTTCTTCTTCAATATTGATGTCATCGTCGTCAACCTGATCGGTAGGGAACATTGATCGTGCTGCATCTTCCACCATATCTTCTATTGGATTCGTCATAACTAATTCGATCTCCGGCGCTACAGGATTTACTGTAGGCGCAACAAGTTCTCTATGACGATCCCATAAATAATAATTTGGCACAAAACCTGATTTATACAGATGTACTTTAACGGTGTCTGGTTTATGAAACCTAATCAGTTTACACTTACTACACGGACAACGAAGCTCCTCATAATTTCGATTATTAGATACTGCAAATCTAACAAATTCATTTACACCATTATAGAAATGTTCTTTCACTGAGTCTTTCATTCCAATTCTAACTTCATACATCCAACTATGGTCAATGTAATAATTGAACATTTTTCCTGATTCAAAAATATATGTCAATGATTTCGATAACACATACATATATTTTTCAACGAATTAATTTAACGCATGAATATTTTTAATGGTTCATACATATAATAAAAATGTGATTTTTATTGTTCAAAAAATTTATTCAACACATGAATATTTTTAGTGGTTCATACATAATAAAAATGTGATTTTTATTATCTAAGCAATTTATTTCTATCATGAATAAATTATCATTACATGAATATACTTGAACATATGAAAATAATTCAAACACATGAATATTTCTGAAAATTTCGGCAGCATAACGACAGGTTAATTAAAACCGGCACCGTCCCGATGTATGGCTCCTCGCGCTACCTTAAAGCCTCGCAGCTTTTGACAAGGTGGATTTCAATAATCTATTTCGTATGCAGACGATTTTTTTTCCCACAAACTAATGATATTTGGTTTCAACCAAAATCAACCATCAACCACAATCCTACTTGCGCCATACATAGTCATTCCATTTCAATAATTTCCACAATACAATTCATTTTCAAGCCCAGTCTACAACCCAATAATTTCAAAACCATCGCTTTTAAATAGCTATATCCAACAACATGTACACCAATCTCATATCCAATAATTACATACACACAATATAACGGTTCATTAACACATACATTAGCACAAAATCAACCATCACACCGATAAACAACTAAATCAACAATTTAGGGTTTCAATCATTACTAAATCAACTACATTAATTCAACAATCATTGTATAATCAACTAACACATACATTTATATCATTATTAAGTAATTAATTCATGAAATAATGTTAGAAATCATACCTTAGAGAGAGAGCAATTCGTTTGGAGGAATGGAGAGGGTTTGAGAAGGCCGGAGGAGGGAGGAGACAGGCGGCGGCGGGTGTCGGCTGGCGACGGCGGCGGTGACGGGGGGTCTGGTAGGGTTTGGGTTCGTGGGTTTTGATTTGGGTAAGAGAGCAATCGTGAATGTTATTTCTTCCTGTAGCTTCGCGGTTATATTCATATGGGCGACGGTTGGCGATGGCTAGCGACGGCTGGCGACGGCCGCCTTTTTTAGCCGTGGCCAGCCGTCGCTATGGTCCGTAACCAATTTGAGCTTCTCTTGTAGTGATAACGAGTATAGATTTATAGATTACAAGACAAAACATAGCACAAGACCATCTAACATGAACAAGTTGTCATATATATATATATATATATATATATATATATATATATATATATATATATATATATATATATATATATATATATAACCTGGGCATGGTTGCCTTAGCCAATTGTTACAAGAACGTAATAACTAATAGCACCTATAAATATCATGCTATAAATGCTGAAATAATTGATATCAGCTACAAGATGAGAGCTTCAAACAACAATGAAACACCAAATCAATCTACCATGGTTAACTCAAACTTCTGTAAAAAGGAATATCCAATGGGCAAATGCAGGAAGTATGGTCAGAGTCGGACATTGCTTGTTGAAATAGAAGACAATGATGGGATGATGAAGAAAAAGTTGGTAG
Organism: Allium sativum; assembly: GCA_030737875.1. Taxonomy (NCBI): domain Eukaryota; kingdom Viridiplantae; phylum Streptophyta; class Magnoliopsida; order Asparagales; family Amaryllidaceae; genus Allium; species Allium sativum. Next base: position 293,310,731 of record CM060916.1, on the reverse strand, counting down.
CTTGGGCTAAAGCAGTTGGTTCATTATTGCGGGAAGAGTTTGAAAATTATCGGTCCTACATCTCTTTTGTTATTTGCCCTTGTGGATGATTCAATTCATTTTTTTACCCTCATTTGTAAATAGAATGTAGAAGTAACAAAGATGTACAAAAATTACAATGTATATAATATATATCAATGTGTATCCTCATATGTATGTAATGTCTATCTTAACTGGATGTTTTATTAATATATTCAAGCTGTGAATCTTTCTATACATATAAGAAGGACAAGGTACTGAATAAGATACCTAAGATGAATAGATAATACATAAAGACATACCGAAACTAGGCAAGCTTTCTAATGATTAAAGGAGCATCATGCTGTGGCTTCGCTGTAATAGAACCAACAGGAGAATGAGCATAAGAACTTGAAAGTTCAAATTCAAAATTTTGCAGCATCATAGCTACGGCTATTTTTGCTTCCATCATTGCAAAGTTTTGACCTACACAGAATCTAGGACCCCAACGAAAAGGAAAATAAGAAAACTTGTTATTTGTTGCTTTTGATATTCCTTCGCGAAATCTCTCAGGCTTGAATTCTTCTGCATCTTCTCCCCATATAGGTGTTGATATTTATAATCATATATCCAATGAAGGAACGCAGTGGGAATTCTACTATGTTCCGTTACTGCTCAATTTCAATATCAGCTCCTAATAAAAAGCATGATTTGCCAACCCAAAATGTGTCAATCTTGTGGATACAAAATTCACGCCCACTTAAAATCTTCCTCTTTCCACCAATGACTTCCAAATTAAGGAACAAGAAGAAAAAGAGCTATTACATTATTTACATACCAAGATCATATATATTATTCATGTTTTATTAAAAATTCCAACTACATTGTGAATGCGCTATATATCAATAACATATCAGCCAAAGTAGTGTACTTCTAGAAATAAAAGCTAACAAACTCGCACTATTATCATCATTCACCTTATATCCTTTATTTTCTTCGTCATGAACAATTCAAAACAAAAAAAAGCCTTAAAATTACCTCCAGGCCCCTGGAAACTACCCATCTTCAGCAACTTCCTGCAACTAAGCCCACTCAGGCATAGAGTTTTGCCAGCTTCAACTCAACGTACGACCCATTGGTCTACTAAAGCAATATAAAAATGAATACTATTGTATAATATATAACCAGCTGTTGTGACTATATAGCAACGCATGTTACCAAACCATCAAACACGCCGCAGTTCATGTTTTTCATTTTAGTTAATACATGAAACCAATGAAACCATGCACTATTTGTCTAGAAAAAAATAGTTATACGGATTAAAGTATTGATTTCAAATCTAAATGTCTTTCAAATAAAATAAAATATTTCATTCAGTAACATCTTTTACAACAATGCCCAGGTCAAATAAAAAAAAATAACCAAAAAAATATATTATCATCAAAATAACCAAGCTCCTAGGAACTAGACATGTAATGATTTCAGTGTGCAGAAAATACATGCTACTAATAAGGCAAACAAAAGCAGGATAGCACCAATGTAGGCATAAGTACTTCACAACGATTCTACTTATTATTGATATAATTCTTTCCAATAGCATTAAATTTTCGGCAGGGTTTATTCAGGGTAGCTAGTGACCGCTGCATAGTTATTAGGAACTATTAACAAAAAAAGAAGTTAATATTTTTTTTAACCAAAAACAGAACAATATACAATAATTGAAAAATAGCTGCATACTGCAGTAGCCGAAGCAAGCAAAGCGTCTTTTTCTCTCAATAGAAAAATGGCTAATTCTATTCATACACCTATAATTCCTTAACATACACCGTAAAATGAAATAAAATTACATACACCAAAAATTTCTTTTCATACACCATGTCTTTCACAAAATTACCCTTTTATATTTTCATCACATTTCCTCTCTTTAACTTTAAAACTAAATTACATAAAACTGGAAATTCATTGCAATATATTTACCTGAAACTAAAAAAAAAACTTTTATTTTAACACTAGTATCTTAAATTATTTGATTGTCTTATTTTTAAATCACTTTTAATTTTAGATGATGGAAATTTGAACTTATTTTTTAAAATATTAAAAAGTTAAACTAGTTAAATTTTGGTGTTAAATTTAAACATGATTAGATTTGAATGAAAGATTGAAGAATTTAGTACCCTGTATAACATTGATTTTAGTATTTAGTTTTAAATTTTAATTTTTATATTTAATTAAAGTGAAAACTATTAAAATTGACTGTATATAAATGTTGCTTGTAACGATATGAATATATTTTAATCCTCAAAAGAAATATAAAATTAATTTAACCAGTGATATAAATTAATTTATAATATACTGACTTTATAAGAGAAATTATATTAAGTATACACAATGCAAACAAGGGAGAATTGTTTATATTTTCATTCTTTAATATTGATTCTTTTTAATAGGGTCATTTTGGTCTGAAATTTTATTTAAAATCCCATGGTGTAGATAAAACAATTTGCGGTGTTTGAATAGAATTTGCCTAGAAAAATAAAATAAAAAAAGACTAGTAGAATTCATGGAACACAACATTCTTTTATAATAGCAAGTCTCTGACGCCAACCAGCGACCACAACAAAGAACCACTCCAAATAACTTCCACTTTACCAGCACAAAACTGTTGACAATAAATTAAATTGCAATAAATGTCATTATATATGGCCTTTGTTAATTGCAATATATATTGCCTAATTTGGATATTTGATTATATCTGGAATTGAATTATTGATTGTGATAAATTCTAGAATGGACTTATCTAGAATGGATAAGAATGAAACATGTATAAAAAGACTATAGATTTGCAATGTATTTGTCAACCAAGAAATTAAAGAAACAAAAAAAAAAACAAGCAATAAAGTCTGTCTTCCTCTCCAATCCATACTCTAACAAAATTTCTTCGTCTTTCTCCTCAGAAATATTTTCTACAAATTGGTATCAGAGGTTGGTTGAAATCATGGGATTTCAATTTCTCTCAACGTTTATTCTCACAAAAGAAAATTTTAAAGAATGGAGTAATAAAAAGAAAGAGCAGTTAATCTCCGCAGGATTATGGGAAATCGTTGAAAATGGTTATGAATGGCAGGGTGATTGGAAAAGCATGTCAAAAGTTGAAAAGAAAGCATTTTTGGCATTGCAATGGAAGGATCATTGTGCTTGTCTTATAAGGAGGGAGAACCTCGATGAAGTAGCATCGGATTATATTTATCTAGAAGATTCTGCAAAAGATTCATGGAAATTATTGAAAGAGGTATATGCAAAGGATGACATAAAAATAATAGAAGAAGACAAATGCAGCGTTGAGGAAGAGAACGGGAAAAATAATGAGGAGGAGAGTTATGCTGAAGCCGAAGATGAGAATATCACAAACAAAAGTGAAGTAAAAATGGATGTGGAAAGAGAAGACAGACGCGAGAATGAAAACATGGATTTCAGAATGACTGAAGTTGAAGACGCTCAAGCAGAGCACAATCCAGAAGACAAAGAAGATCAAATTACAAAGAAGGAGAAAGATATAAATGGAGAATCAAAAGAAGCTGAAGAAAAAGCACCTGAAGAGTCAAAAGAGAGAGAAATGGACTCGAAGAATCAGAAAAAGAAGAAGAAAGAAGAAGAGAGAAAGAAAGCGGAAGAAGAGAAAGAAAAGAAGATTCCTGATGGAGATCAAGAAGAAGACAATAGCGAAGGCAACGACGCAAAGGAGAAAAAAGAGAAGAAAAAAGGGAAAGAAATGAAGAACAAAAATGAAGAAAATGGAGGTGAAAGCAGAGAGGCGGAGAAGATGAAAGGAACGGAGAAGAAAGGGAAACAAGAAGAAGATGATAATGAAGATGGAGATGCAAAGGAGAAGAAAGACAAGAAAAAAGGAGAAGAAAAGAAGGACAAGAATGAAGAAGATGAAGGCAAAGAGTCAGAGAAGGAGAAGAGTAAAGACGTCGAGGAAGAAGTAAAGCACAAGGATGTAGACGTTGATACAAAAAAATAAGAAGGAAGACAAAAATGACAGGGAAGAAATTATCACTTGGGAACTCAAAATTGAAGATGATTCAAAAAACCAGCAAGAGACTGGAAAAAAGGGAAAGAAGGAGAAGAAAGAGAAACAAAAGGATAAAAGCAAGAAAAAGAAGTCAGAGGGAAAGGAGAAGACAAAGGATATTTCTACCCTGAAACAAAAACTAGAAAATATCGATGCCAAAATAAAACCAAAAGTGGTAATACTAAGCCCTCATACTCCTTCGATTGAATGTCCGATTAAAGAGAGAAAGTCAATGAAAAGATTGGCTGATGTCATTGAAAAAGAGCCAGAGAGGAATCTTGTAGTTGAGAAGGGATTTGGTACCCCGTTGAAGGATATACCCAAAGAGGGTTACAGACTAGCACGGAAGAAGCTAAGTGAGTTGAAGTTGTTACATCAGGTTTTGTTTAAAATTAAAGAGCAATTGTCAGTTGTTCGAAAATTTCCTGTTGGATATAGTAAACTTTATAAAAACAAAAAGAAGACGCATGAATTTGCTTTGGAAAGTTCAAAGATGGATAGCAAAGTCAATGCAATCAACAAGTGTGTAATCATATCATTATTTTTCTTGCCAAAGCACGTGAGGTATAAATAAATCAAAATCGAGATGTTCTCAAAACAAGTGTTCAGATGATTGATATTTTGACAAAGGCACTCAGCGCATAAGTCTTCAAAAGAAGTGCATAAAGTTTGGGCAAAGGAAGCAAGTTTAATTTAGGGGAGACATTGTTGGCAATAAATTAAATTGCAATAAATGTTATTATGTATGGCCTTTGTTAATTGCAATATATATTGCCTAATTTGGATATTTGGTTATATTTGGAATTGAATTATTGATTGTGATAAATTCTAGAATGGACTTATCTAGAATGGATAAGAATGAAGCATGTATAAAAAGGCTATAGATTTGCAATGTATTTGTCAACCAAGAAATTAAAGAAACAAAAAAAAACAAGCAATAAAGTCTGTCTTCCTCTCCAATCAATACTCTAACAAAATTTCTTCGTCTTTCTCCTCAAAAATATTTTCTACAAAAACATCACACAGAGCTAACTTGAAGTAGATCTTTTAAATAAAAAAAAAAGTTGCTAGAATGAAAAATACAATGAGAAAAAGGTACACTAGATACCACCAAGGTAGAAGTAAATTTCGAAAAAGCCACTTATTATATGAACGAGCAAAGTAATGAATATTTATTTCTCCCACTCGAGCTTGAAACCTAATAAATCAATTTCAGCCATGTCATAAACTTCTTTCTGTACTAAAATATTGGAAATTGTAAACTTACCCTTGATTCATAACAGTTGAAGGTGGAAGGCTTGCATGTTTTCAACATTTCCTATTTGGCAAGTAAGATGCCAAGAATACCTTGCTATCTAAAGTAGCATGCAATCGAAGAAAAAAAACTAGTTGCACATTAGTCAGTTTGTCTCCATCACTATATTTATTAGTCATTGTTCCAATTATTGTTTTCAAAACGAAAATAAGTCTGTTTTTTCTATTATTTAGTATTCATGTTTCTGCTTTTATAAATTTTTACTGTACTTTCAATAGCAAGGTATAATTATTCATGCCTCTGTTACTATAAACAGGATGTCAGACAATATAAACAAGAATAGTACATCCGATCCTGTTAAATATAGATAGTTAGAATTTTTTAAATCAGTTTGATAATTATTAATCACCATTGTTAAAGGGATTCATAAATATACTGATGTTTGTAGGATCTGTGGGAGTTCACAAATAATTTGATAGCCCTCCACCAAACATTGCTTTGGTGACCATAACAAAATAATCCCCAAATTCTCTTATTTTTTCAATGTCAATTCATCAACTAGCTTGAGTTGCAACAGTAATTCCACTACGATTCATGCAGTACGTTCTTTGTATGTCAAATTATAGTCAAATGATAATACAACTAGGCTTGATAATTGTAATTTTTAACTATTAAAAAAGGATAGTTCGGGCTGGAAATAAGTTTAGAGCATGAAGTTTTTTTTTTCATTCTACCGTTGTTTCCAATCAGTATGCATTATTCAAATTTTCTTTGCCGAATATGTATTATTAATTGAAAAATCTAACCTACGTGTATTTCTGATATTATGTATATGTGTAGAATGTAAAATTCTCATAGCTATAATTAATTTTTCCTATGCAACATTGACTTAGGACTTGACATTTGGTCTTTTAGTTCTTACATGGCATAGTATTGCAACTGTTACAGAAAATTTTTGCTTGAAAAATTACAACCGATGAATAATGCAAATAGGCTGAGAATCTGAAAGAGCATGGACTCGCACATTCGACAAATGGCTTCTATTCCCATTGTATATACATGTACAAACTGTAAATCAAATTCAATTATATGGATCCCAGTTTAAAATTTTATTTTGTAGCTTTGCCAAAAAATTATTTTGTATTCTTGAAATGCTCAATAATAGTTAAGTAGCCATAATGTGTTACAAACTTAAACCATAACTTACTGGATCTTTTGCAATAGTAATTTAATGTTATGTCTAGGGCTCCATGCTTCATATAATTATATAAAAAGAATGTAGATAAAGAAAAAAGAAAAAAATTCATACTATACGACGACTAATAAAAAAATAGCATAGTTTCGAACTTATGTACTACAACTTTAGGATGATAATATCTTGCATCCGTATGAAACATAAAATCATAGTATGGACAAAAATAAAGTTTAGACCCGAGCTGTCGGCGCCGGCTTCATACTAGCTTATATATAAAACTCATTTCAATTTCAACTAAAAAAGCGCAATAACAATACACCCAATTTTGTATATCTATAGAAATTCCAGGTTAACAAACATACAGTAAGCACCTATTTTTATATATCTATAGGAATTACAGATCAACAAACTTATGGTAAAATGAGGATGCAAATCATGAAATTTCTCACAATATGTAATGAACTGTAAAGCGACATGTGGAAAACTTACAGTAATAATCCAGCGAAATGAATAACGAAGAGCTAGGGTTTTATGGATTTCTGGGCTGTAGTTTTTTGGATTGCGATTTTCCAAGGAGCGAAGAGAAATGGCCGTAAGCAACGAACAATGAACAACGAATTATAACATTTTCAAAAAACGGTCATATTGCCCCCGAGGACTATAAGATAAAACGATCATAAATTGGATATATTTTCAATTATAAAATGGTTTCATTCTACCATTTTACATCCCAACCTACTCAAAATTCTCTTTTATCTCTGTAATCTAAACAAATTCTAACTTTGTTATTGCGTCGCTATTTGGAGAGTTCTCACATTCGACGATGGAAAGAAGTCAGTTTTCCCAAGGCAACACGAGCAATTTTACAGAAACTCAGCCAAGCAGACAAGGAATCATGCCGTGGACAAACGAGGAGGACATCGTTCTATGCAGCATTTATTGTCATTTCTCACAAGATCCGGCAACGGGGAACGATCAATCCGCCGTTACGTTTTGGAAAAAAATTAAGACCGCGTTCGTTGAGAAACATACTGATTGCAGAAGGATGTTATCGGCGATTCAAGGCCGTTTTGGCAAAATAAGCCGGCAAACCCAGTTTTATGAGTCACAAGTGTACAAAATAAAGATAGTGAATCCAAGCAGCATGGGAAGGGAAGATAATCTGGTATATTTTCTTACTACTTACCTTAGTGTTTGGTAGATTGTTTTTATGATTCTTATTCCCCTTTTTAAACAGAAACGAATGGAAAACGAGGAGTTCAAGAGGCTTTTTCCTAGAGAAAATGGAACGAAAAGGCCACAATATTATCAGTTTATGCATTGTTATGATCTGCTTACTTGTCAACCGAAATAGAACTCTAGACTTGCTAAGACCCTCCGCGATGTTCAGTCCGCTAGCAAGAGCTAGAAAAAAGCTCATAAATCTGGGTTTTCTTCCAGCAAGCGATTCAACCACCAAAATTTCTCAATGTGAAGGGGAAAACCTACTCGATGAGTTTAATGCCATGATGGACGAAGATTTTACACCCGAGGGAGTCAAATCTGCGAAAAGAATGGGCAAAACGGCGGTCGGAATTGAAGCAAAAGTGAACGCATGCCACGAAGAACACAGTCTTAGAGCTGAAAAAAGACTTATAGACGCCGGGAAAAGAACAGAAGTTATGAAAAGGATTGCTGATCTGGAAGAGAAGAAGCTATAAATTATAGCGGAGGAATTAGTGCACAAGAACGAGCAAGATGCGAATAAGAAAGATCAAGACAAGATTGCTATCATGAACAAAGATCTGAGTGGATTACCTGAATTAGAGCAAGAATTTTTGATGGCGATGAAACACCGTATTATAACGTCAAGGTTTCCTCACTTATAAGTTGATTGTTCACCACTGTTTGTATTACTAGTTGCTTGTATTATGATGTTGTAGTAATTTTATATTCGCTGCTGTAGTAACGATTTTCAATTAATGGAATGTGTTTTTTTTTTAATATCACTATTGTTTTCTTAAGTTGATAGTTTTATAACTTAAATACAGTTTCAAATTAGACGAAATCTCAAATTTTTTACGTAGAAGCATCAAATAACTGAAAGATTCAACAAGCACTAAGCAAAACCATTAGCTTATTCAGCACCATATCGGGTTAGCCAACTGTAACGAAGTTTGTAGGCTTCGTACCCAACTAAAATCAGTGTCACACTCTGCAAGGTAACGAGAATCAAAAGTTGCCCGAGTTGTTTTAAATATGTCTTCATCTTCAACTGTTTGCATAATCTTTAGGTATTGTTCACAAGTTTTAACGAAATGCCGATAAACCATACAAATTTCACCAGAAGTTCGTGTAGTCGTGCAGTTACGATGATTGTTATGTAATCTTGTTATCATGGACCAAAATTCTTCATGGGTTAGCCCTCCTCCATTTTGCATCAGCAGCATATCTCTTTTATCAACTTCGATATAAGATTTCACGAGTATAAGTAAGTCATTAGGAGAAAATTCTGTTGTAGTACCACTGCAGCTAGCATTACTTTGGTTGTGACTATTACGGTTAACCACTTGCCTCCTTATGTTTTCGCTTGGACGTCCTTTTGCTTTTTGAACTTCAACTACTTGTTGAGTACCATGAACAATTTCATTTTGAACTAGTTCTTCCGCCTCTTCTACTTGTGTATCTGGAACGAATCCACCCCCTTCTTCCTCCTCCTTATTCCTTTCATACTCATCAAACATTTTATCTACAAGTTCATCATTATTTCAAATTGTCCATTTAAGCTACACAGAAACAAGAAACGTGTTACTACACAAAGAAGTACTTAAACAATGGGAAAAAAATATGACAGGATTATTATTTTCTCACCTTAATGTCGGGGTTGATCTAGAACTTGCAAATTTAATCTATGGTTGGGGGATGAAGTCTAAACTATTTAAACAAGGGGGTTGTTTTTTGGTAAAGCTCTGCCATCATTAGTTGAGCAGTAAGATAGAGACATATGGCAGGATTACCCTCTGTCCTCAACAGTTGAGTTGCTATCACTCTGCCTTAGATCAGTTGATGTTACTACACGATGCAACACTCGGGTAATGTGCTATAGGTTGTCGAACGAATAGAAACAACATAACTTGACAACTCGTACTGATTAAAGATGACTTGACCGCTACTTTAATAAAGCAAAGCAAGAAACCAGGCGACCTATCGACCGTTACTAAATCTCAGCCCTCTACCTTTAAATGTTGCACTTTCGAAGACTTAGGCATGTCAAATTATTTATTTGATCTACCTACCACTTTTCAAGTAGTTCAACATGTCTGTTTGGGAATACGATGATGAAACAATGATCGAAATTTACGATCATTATGAAAGAAATAAGCAACCAGTCGAGTTTGTTCCCGAAACGCAATTGGATGATCAAGCGGAAGCTGGAGAAGTTAAGTCTGAGCTGTTCAGTGCCAGCAACCAAACATAGCTATCCCACATATTGGGCCTCTTCAAAAAACCCACAATGCTTGATTAAGGGAAGTAATTTCTCGGGAGAACCCAGATAGGTCAAGCTCTAGCATGACGGGTCATTCAGTAGTTTGCTATTGCGGAGTGGAATGTAATGTGGTAGTTTCTAAAAGCAAGAGCAACGCAGGTCGTCGATTTTATGGGTGCAAAGCGTAAATTACTGCACTCAACCGACAGGGGTTGGAACGGTGTAATTTTTTCTCATGGATCGAACCACCGCTAACGGAGAGGGGTGTCATGTACGCTCTAGAGATGCAAGCGGAGGTAAGTCGCTCGGAAAGGGTCATTATTGCAGCAAAGGATGAAATGTTGTATGGGTTCAATGGTTCGGCACGAAACTAGGATCTTAGTTATATGCTACTATGTCGTAATTATGTGTATTGTAATCCACGTTAAGTCGTGCTTTATTGTAGTTGTATGGTGGGTCGAACATGCACTGTATCATGTATCTTCTATTTTGTTATATTGAACGAGGTTTGTACGCATGTTAATAGGTATTGTTTATATTTATGAATGCAAATGAGTTAAAAACTAGGGTCGTCCCCGTGTAAATTAAGTATTTTCAATACACAAAGGAGTTAGAAAATAGGGTCATGCTCATACACTTAAGCATTATTGCTAACAAATGCTTTGAAAATCACATCACGTAAAGCAAAGTGGAATCAGTGACCTTTCACATCTCGGTAGTATGAAAAGCTGATTCCCTACACTTTTACGTCAGACGAAACAGTGTTGGGCAGGACGTAAAGAACAGTCGTAACAGTGACCGGTTACATCTTTATTTCTTTTATTTATTTATACTACGCAACTATATGTTTCTGTCAAATTACTCACAAATTTCCTCTCTCAAACAAATTTGCTTCCATTCTTGTACCACTTATCACTCATTCAAAATGTCTTCTTGGCCATCAGATACTGACTTTGATGAATAGGCGTATGAACAGATGAGACTTCAGCAGCTTGAAGATGAATTCCAGTTTCTAAACCAAATAAGACCCCGGAATGAAGTATCGTATGAACAGAGGAACGTAAATCCTACACATGAAGCTCAAGTACCACATGTTCAACAATCATATGAACATGCGGTCGCTCGACCATAGCAAGAAGTAGAGTTCTATCGAATACCACCGTATGAACAGGGAGTTGATTCTTATCTAGTACGTTGCTACTGTGGTTATGCGGTTGAAGTTGTTGTTCGAGCAGAGGGCAACAATATAGGTCGACGCATGCAGAAATGTCCATCCTACCCAAACAGATGTAATTACACGGAATGGATAGACGAACCATTATGCCCTAGGAGAATAGCATACGCAAACGAACTTGAACGAGAGAATAGATGTCTCCAAAATGATAATGAATAGTTGCAATTGAACATTATGAGACTCCCTTGAGATTGAATGCATAACATGTAGTTGGCATCTTCACTTGCTTTGGTTATTTAGTTGGCAACTACTATCATTAGTTGTTGTACCTTAAATGAATGGTTGTATTTGTTTATTTTATTGTTAGTGTTATCGTTATGCAAAATATTAGTTGAATCATTTTGATCATAACAACTTGCTTTTGTGTGTTCATACATTGTGTATCAACCTTAAAAGTATGCATGTTTGAATAATATCATTTCTGATGTCATTTGAGATAGGCAGTCGAGAACAGTCCCAATTATCATTGCTGATAATGTCATTAAGCTGAATATGTGTCCCATCCCATATGCCCCACAATCGACTTACCATGAATGTCAATTGCTTGTTTAGTCATTATTCTTTACAGCACTGAAAATCGTTTAATTTGTATTCTACTATGTAATGTTGGATGCAAGAATTTTGAACTTGGATAAATGGAATTGTACGTTAATAAGGAATTTTGTTTTCTTATTCTACGAGCCGATTTAATCGGCTCGTGAGTTCGCGAGCTGATTTTATCGGCGCACCATGATAAAATCAGGGCACGCCGATAAAATTGGCGCGCGACTGTTGGGATATCAACGATATCTCCCAACATGTTATGGGTCATAATATTACGTCCCGTAACCCTGTTGGAGTTACTCTAACACATAAGGTTGTTGTATAAGATTATTACGGCTGCTATGAAAATATTGGTAGTAAAATAACATTTATTACAAGTGCTGAAATAAAACAAATGTTATATATATATATATCTATTATAACTGCTAATCTGCATTGGTTGCAAAGAAAAAGTTGTAATAATATTGCTTTGTTATAGTGCCTGATTGAAATTTGTGATGAAAGCAGATGACTTAATTAAGAATTCAGTAATTACACTGGTTATGAATAAATATTATTTTGCTAATTCTAAATAAGCAATGATTATTAGTGAATTATTATAGAACGTAAATTATTATTTATTATTAGTTATAAATCATTAATTAGAACAAATTAATTATCAATTATTGAACATGTTAATAATTATTAAAAAATAACACTAAAGCATATCTTAGAAAAATAATATAAACTTCTGCTACAAATTCGTTGGAATTCTGCTGCAAAATAGCTTCGATAAATATTCGTTGGTATTCTGCTTGAATTTGCAACGGAAAATAGCGGTAGAAATTTTCTATCGGTAATTTGACGCAATTTGCAACGGCTTAGTGAAGGATGACAGAAGACGATGGTAATAAATAAAAGAAAAAAAGTTGAAAAAACAAAAAAGTATCCCTTGCATATCACATGGAAATCCGTCGCAAATTAGCAACAAAAATTTCCGCTTCTAAATATATGACGCTAAATCAGTGTTTTCTTATAGTGACAGTTAGTCAGGCTACTGCTCTGAGTTCTCATAAGCAGTGAAGACGAACTGCTTACTACTGTACCTTCACCTTGACGAGAGTCCCATCCTCAGGCCCCTTTGGAGCCATGCTTCGATCATGGTGCACATACTGGTTCCCTCGAACCATGGAGTTCTTTAATCGTGTTATGTTTCGGCATTCCCTGCATACCCACTGGTCGTACGCGCACCGTGTCTTTCGGGGTCAACGGTTGAAGTCCTCGATGTCGGCCTCTCGACCTCGAAGCATGGAGCTCTCGTACCATGTTATGTTTCGGCATTCCCTCCGTACCCGCTGGTCGTATGTGTTTCACCGTGTCTTTCGAGGTCAACGGTTGAAGTCCTCGGTGTCGGCGTCTCGAGGATTTCGCCTTAGCAACCGAAAAGGACTTTGACGCGCTTGAGCAGCAGAACATAACTTTTACTAATGCAAAAGTAAATTGACTTTTTGTGTTCACAATCAACACAGATAGGTGCACGAAAAGCAAACTCGGATTGTGACGTACTTTTCGTTTCACTAACAAAACCCTGCATACAGTGAATAATAAGGTCTTCATGTTGGTGTTTTGTCCATTTCCATTAAGTAGAAGCACAGATTTTAGATGGAATTTAATTATCTTCTAGAATAGATTGCTCGTGTAAGTTGATTTCTCCTGAGTTCCCCTTCGCTTTATTTACAAAGAAAAAATTGAGTTAAATTACTGCTTTCATTCAAAAATTCTCCAGAATTATTTTGATTTGAATTGAAATCATCGTCAACCACTTTGAATTTTTAATTTGAATTTCTGCTACGGTTGTACTGAATAATCACGAATGTCGCATCTAAACACTCATCGTCTTCGATCGAGCATATAATCTCTTATCAGCATGCACATGTTGTAATAAAAGGAATCCCCAATGTTACGTGCCACCAGTACCATATATATGCCATGATTTCTTTCATTATCCTGCGATATGGGGCTTCTTTTCCATTTAATCCACATGCAAACTCCATTCTAATGCGAGTCATGCCTAATGAGTAAGACTGTTATGGTAATGGTAACCGGTACCGATACATGAGAATCGTTACCGTACTAGTACTACTGGTAAGTCAAAAATAGCTACCGATAATTTACCTTTACCAATGGTAAAATATTTATTGGTATACCGATAAACTGGTATACCGTTGGCTGGTAATGGGAAATTTACCAGTACAACAAACATTCAAATTTTTTTGCACTAAAATTTGAAAAAAAGGCAATTATCTTTTTTTTTTTTTATTACTCTATGATATTTATATTAGTATTACAACACGTTTTAGTTGACATCCAAGTATTTCTTAATACATCGCAACTTATTTACAATAATATGAGATAATAACATATATAATCTCAAACTTTGAGCCTTACAAAACTTAGAAAGAATCATCATCATAAATAATACTACAAATTCTTCTTAAAAATCACGACGTATCGTTAAAAGTGTCTATGATTAAGGTTTGATCTAATAGTGAAAAATAAATTTAATATGATTGGTAAATTTACCGTTACCACTGGTTTTGACTTTTCTTTACCGCTATATTTACCGTTAACAATAGTAAATTTACCGTTACCATACCGATAACATTGGTAAACCATAGTGGTTCAATTTTTTTTTACCAATTATTTGGCATTGGTATGGTACTGGTAAATTTACCATTACCATAACAACCCTACTAATGAGTACTAGTATAGCTATTAGTTTCTCAATATAAGAAGCATTGAGATCTCAATGAAACTTGCATGGGTATATTTGTCTTTTTACTGTATAGAATACAAAGCTATATGCCATTTTTCCTTTCAAAGGAACGTTTGAATGAAATATAATTGTAAACATAACTTAGTATTAGGTACGACATACATGTGAGAATTATCAATGAAAGCATATCTATTTGTAAAAATTCAATTTTATCCATGTAACACCCATCCATTAAAACTCATAGAAGTTTTAGTGTATTACGGTCACAGCTAATAGTAAATATTCTCTTTGCATAGATCATCTGATTCTTCGATCTTAGTTAGCTTGGCTTGTGGAAGTCTTCATAGTGTTGCATCATCAACTGATGTGTAGAACTTGATATATTTGTTCATTTAGTTGACTCATCTGGGGTAAATTACGTCAAAATCACTGCATTTTCAAATAATCTGCATCTTTATTAGTTTCATATTCTGCTTTATAGAATGAACTGAATTTATATACCTATATCGGTTCACAGCCGGCCCTGGCCCAGTGCTAACTGGGCCATTGCACGGGGCAGCAATGTCTCGAAGGGCATAAAAAAATCCTAATGACAGAAACGTGAATAGAAAAAGGAATCGAACGGCAAAAAATCATGGCGAGTAAAATTGAGTAAGGAGGAAGAAGACGTGAAAGAGCAAGGAGAAGAAAGTAATTATGAAGAAGAAGAAGAAGAAAGAGACGCTGAGCACCCAGTCAGATCTGATCTTCGATTTCTGAAATAAGAAGAAGAAGAAGAAAGATACGCTGAGCATCAATTCGAATCGATTTGTAATCAAGTAATCTTTGCAATATAATCTGATTCAAATTGAGTTACTCAATCTGGAAAGTGATATACTTTGCTACGTTTGTTTCTAAATTGGATTGCTTGCTCCATAAAGAATTTCAAGCTGGGTTAGCAAGTAATAGTAATGGATCCTGTAAACATAATTTAGTTGCGATTATTGTCTGTAATTTGGTAGCCTTGAAAGTTGTTCACTACAATTTTTTTTCCTTGTAATCTATTAGCATACAGGTGATTCACTAATGTCATATGAATTAAATTCCATTTCATGCTAATTGCATACAGGTTTTTTGTATAAAAATATTCAATGTGTCACAACTAGTTTTATGAAAAGCAGCCGCAGTATAGTTGACTTATTTGTAGAAATTTATATGTTAGCCTGAAATGAAAATATAATTTCTAGACTTGCTTACTTTAGAAAGGTATGACTGTTTAAAATGATTTTTATTTTTTTTTATTTTTTTATTTATTTTTGCATTATAAGTTTACAGGAAAATTTGAATTTAGGTGCATATATTAAAATTTCTAAATGCTAAATATGTTAAAAAAAAACAATTTTTATTTATAAGTTTGATGCACAAAGTATTGCAACAAACAGAATTATTTTATCTTACTGTAAATATTGATTTTTTCCTTAATAAGAACTATATTTTCAAAATTGAAAAAAATAAAAGTTAGCTATAATGTCTCCAAATTGAAATAATTCAAATCTTATGTGTATTTTTTTTCATATTTATTATTATGATTTTTTTGCATTACACTATGTCATTTTATTTATCTTTTTTGCACTGTTAAATCGTAACAACGGTATTGAATTTTCAAATTTTGGCCATGCGTTGCAAATATGAATATTATTTAGTATCATTATGCAAAAATTTACATATAGGGCATCATCTAGTAAAACGCATTGGGCATCAAAAATACCAGGACTGACTCTGTATCGGTTCATAGTATGTTGTTACTGGTTTGTAGTTCTTGAACCATTTGTTTCCAATGAAATGTTTTAGCTGATAATTAGCTTACATAAAATTTGTGACAATTGTGGTTTTCAAAGTATTTATACTTCAATGTTCTTTTTTTGCTTGCATGTGAACTTGATTGACTCATACATGGTCCTAAGACTTCTATCGGCTATAAAAATATGAAATTGGTGATAAAATAGTAGTCTTTGACATCACCAATTGCATCCAAGCAAAAGCATATTACATGTTTAATACAAATTGTTTTCTTCTAAACTATGTAATTAGTGAATAAAATTTTTAACAATTTAACGGTTAAAACCTGCACTTTGTATATATGAGAAGAGTATCCATGTTGATATTTCATATTTTAAAATAGTGAGAAAAATATTTCACTTATAAGTACATATGTTAATATAATGGGAAGATATTTCAAAAACAAGAACACTGATATTTCAAAGTATCCAACTTATAAGTAGTTAAAGCATAAATTTTTGGACTCTCTTCATTTTAAGAAATGATTACATGAATTAAGAACTTGATACATTTTCTTTTCTTGTGATGGATTCATATTTACTGACTATGATTTTGAAGAATGCAAGTTTATAATTTTATATCGAGCCTAGCTTCCCTTGTTTAAGTTCTGTCAGGGTGTTGCATTTTTTCATGATGGAATATTCTTTGCATAGAGCTTGTTGTTCATATATTATGGCTAGGAGAATGCTGCCTAAATCGATAGTTAACTGGAGCATCTGGTTTCTTATTGGATCTCTTTAGGTGTTTTAGAATATATATTTTCTTTCATTGAACTCATGTGTATAAGTTCTCGATTTTTAGGGGCATGTTCTAGTTTACTGAATATCCCTTGTTATAACGCAGTGGTGCTTTTTTTACTAGAATATTTGTCCCTATTATTTATGTGAATTTTGTATAAGCATTCAAGTGTTATTATATTTATTCTAAAGCAAGTGTCAGATAATCTTTACCTTTACCATTTTACATTTTTTTGTATGTACCATATTTTATATTATTAATAGTGCAAGCACTCCATACATTCTTTTGCAAACACGCCTCTTACTAGTAAACTAGTGAAAATCGATCACTTGGCAAGCATCATTATTGATGTGGAAAATTGGTTATTTGCGCACGTCAACCAACCCCCAAGTGTAAGTTTAACATTAAACTTATAATCCGGATATCCAAAGTACAAGAAATGTAAAGGGACGCACAACTTCTATGGTAGTTCAGCACTTCTTCCTACATCCACTTTATAGTAACCATTCATCATAATATTATCGATTATAATGTTTGTACAAGTTCGGACAGTTTTTATATACAAAGTTGTACAATTGAATAACAAATAGCTCGTTAATTCATAACTTTGACCAAAAGGTCATTCTTCTTCTTCGTTGAGCCAATTGTGTTTGAGAAAACACTAATGTTCAAGAAATAGCTTCAATGTCCAAAAGTACGCAAATGTGTCAAAAACAAGCCAAAAGTCAAATTGAATGTCCAAAAGTTGTAGACAAACGTTTATGTAACGTTTACAAATCCATGCAGATGTCCAAAGTCATGAAGATGATGAAGACATCCATTAATGGTGCTTGAGAGCTCCAATCCCGCAGCTCAAAGTGTAGGCAAAGTCTGAAAAGGCCAACCCTTAAGAATGCCAAAAAAAATTATATGTGAGATTTGGAGGCATTAGCACGAATTTCCTATCCCGAGAGGATGCCAGGTTTGCATACCGAAAAGATAGTCAAAAAACCAAGTCGTTTACAAAAAATCGTATCCCTGAAGTGGTTGAAATTCGTATCCCAAAAAACATGCCAGGACTGTATTCCTCAAGCAAAACAAGAGGATCCGCTTATGAAAACCAATTGCCAAAATCGTTTGCCATTTCGCATCTCATGCGTGGTGCCAAGATTTCTCATCCGCTCCATCGTTTCGCACCTAGGAAAATCGCGTCGCGATGCAATGTGATCAAGGGATTTCACATCCCAAACCATAGCCGAAACCATATCTTCTCCCCTACCTTGCTAAGTTTTCGCATCCCGAAACCCCAATGCGCACACATGCTTTGCCTTGTCGGATACGATGCAATCAAGAGTTTTTCGTATCCCGACATGGTGCAAAGTTTAGGGGATGCGAAATCCCACCGGGGCTGGACCGAATTTCAGATTAGTCGGGGCAGGGTGCGCGCACCATTTGGTGGATTTTCACGTGTCGATCACCTGTTCTCAATATGCCAAATCCATAGTTTTTGCTAACTTGCCAGATTAATCCAAACAGGGTTGTGTAAGTGATCGTGCCATGTCAATCATCTTTTTTTGGTACGCAAAATCAGAATTTACCAAAATCCAAGTATTTTCCATCCACGAGTTTTGCCATGTGACGGGACCGACACCCTCAAGGATTTTGAGCTGATCGGAACGAGTCGATCACATATTTTACCATGTCAGATTTTCCATGTTTATTAATGACTTTTCCACTCTAATAACGATGATTTCACAAATCGACAATATTTCCAATCTTTTATGAACATGTCGTGGCTTCGACCAAATCACTTTGTGTTTTCCAATGATGTTCTCGAGACTTGAGCACATCGCTAGCTGTAATCTTGACGTGTAAACAAAAAGTTGGTCAACACTTTCCCCTCAAAACATGTCTTGCTTGGTTGGAGGAAGACGTGTTTTGCGAGTAAACCTGAAATTCAGAAATCTGAAAACCAAAGCAAGGTGAAGTCCGAAGAGAATCCAATAACCGGAAGACCGAAGAACCACGAACGCACCAGATCGCATTAACTAGAAAACCAAAAATCCATGATTGCACCGGATTGTATTAACCATAAATCCAGGAAACCAGAAAGCCTGAAATCCAATGAGGATCGACGATCGTTGCAGATCGTTTCTTGATAGATAACCAGAATAGTCGAACAATCAGAATAGCCAAAGGACCTAGGAGGTGGAACATCCAGAATAACCAAGGTAACAAAAATAACTGAAGTGCCAGAATAATCGAGGGACCGCAAGGGTCCAAAAACCTAAATAAGCAGAATATCCATAACTAGGAAATCGGGAAGACCTGGAATCGGTAAGTCCAAGGTAACCAATAACCAGATAGTCAGATGACTTCGAGGCGATCTTGCTGAGGCAGCAAGGCCAAGAACATCCAAAGAGTTCAAGGCGGCCTTGCCGAGGCAAGATGACTACGGATAGCCAGAATAGTCCAAGGCGGCCTTGTCGGGGCAAGGCGACCAAGAATAGCCAGAATATTCCAAAGCGGCCTTGCCAGGGTAAGATGACCAAGCATAGCCAGAATCCGTGGATCGGAGTCCATAGAGTTCACAATCCAGTTTTAGCTTTCCTTACTCCGCAGCTGGCGTCCCGACAAGTGAAGTAATTTTTATTAAAGTTATAAAACCTTGGAGCTTTTAGTAAAGTCAAAAGGAAACCTTAATGGTTTATCATCCATAAAGAGCATGCCTAGGGTTGCTTGATCCCGTACATGGGTATGCAAACTTAACATTTCTGATTTCAAATTCATTTGTAAAGGAGACCGAAAGGGTTATCATTTGCAAAGAGCATTCCTAGGGATGCTTGTTCTCGTACATGGGTAATCAAACTTAGCCATTCTAGTTTCAAAACCATAGTTATCTCAATGCGACCTTGCCAGAGTACGACGGCCAAGAGTAACCAGAAAAGTTCAAGGCGGCCTTGCCGGAGCAAGACAACCAAGAAAAGCCAAAGTGTTCAAAACGGCCTTGCCAAAGCAAGATGACCAAGAAAAACCAGAATCATTCAAGGTGGCCTTGCTGAAGAAACACGACCTAGAAAAGCCAGAGCAGTTCCATTTTTTTAATAATCAAGGGAGTGATTGTGTTGTTACTCAAAGACCATGCCTAGGGATTATAAAAAGCTCTCGTACATGAGTAAGTTGACTCAACTATCTAAAATTGGAAAACCAAAAAGATACATCTAGGGGTCGGAGCCTACAAAGCCAAAACCATGGACCAATGCCCGAATAACCAAGTCCAGAAAGAGCCAGAGCCAAACCATAAGCTTGAGAAGCCAAGAAAACCAAAGGCCGGAAAACCAAAAGTTGGAAAGCCATAAGTGGGTAGACCGCCATCTAAAGACAAGAAAATCCAAAAGCCAAAAACCAGAGAAAGCCAAAGATCAAAAGGCAAAATACCAAATCCAACAAGACAAAGAAGACCAAAAACAAGAAACCAAAGAACCAACAAGAGCCAGAACCAAGGTATCAAAATATCCACATTGCTAGAAGACTACAAGCCAAAAGATACCGATGTCCACGTGACCTGAATTTGACGTCAGAGCTAGAATTAAGATTAATTGATAATTATGTCGCTGGGGCGAGTGCTGGGGCCGAGCCTATCCTGAGTAGCATGAGGTAGTTGTGCCTATTCTAGCACCACAGTCCGAGTCCGAACGAACCGTCCCAGCTCGTCACATTTGACATGCTCTTCAATCATATCCTTGATATGTCGACAACCACTTGCATTATG
This sequence comes from Allium sativum, assembly GCA_030737875.1. Lineage (NCBI taxonomy): Eukaryota > Viridiplantae > Streptophyta > Magnoliopsida > Asparagales > Amaryllidaceae > Allium > Allium sativum. The sequence goes on along the minus strand of CM060916.1, from coordinate 293,289,904 downwards.
ACCGTCGAGCTGTGCAGTTAAAGCACCCAGCGGATCCAATGTGGCGAAGGTGCAAAAAACTTGTAGCGGGGATAAATCGAGGAAATAGCAGGATATAGCTGATAAGTCTAGAATCACATATAAAACTCGTTTTAACGCTTTTACAAATATACAAATGATAAATAAATGGAAAATCAACATTTAGCTTAATAACAATTAGTGCATTCTTTATTTTAAATAAAAGCAAATGAAAATATATGTGAATAAATGAAAACTTTTGTTTAGCTTGATTATATTTAATGGAATATTGTAGTGTTTTGTATTATTAAAAACATACGTTAAAAAGGTATATTGAAAAACAAATTTTAAAATTTTATAACGTATAAATGTCATTTTTGAATTCGTTTCTTTTATAGAAGATATAGTGGAAATAGAGGAATATAGCCGAAATAGTGGGATATATCGGAATATAGCGGGGCATAAAGCGGAGTGGCTATTTCAGAGGCTATTTGGAAATAGCGCAGCGGTAGAAATCCGCTACACGATATAATAGGGATATTGCGGGGTGATAGCGGGGCATAAACTGCATAGCCATCAAGAATGAAACAAGCAATGCCGACCAGTATCCTTTTCTCTTTGAGTCAACTCCCTTGCGGGAGGCTTTCTAAAAGGAGTAGTGGGATGAACCTCCAATTAAATCTCTTTGGGAGTGTTAGTAGGTCCTGAATAAGACTGGAACTTAGGTTTCTTCCAAGCTTGTTACGATCATTTTCCAAAGGAGGTTTACTTGTATTAGAATCCTTAGCTTTATCGAAGTTGGATGGTGTTCCGCCGTTAACTACATTAGGCTCAAGAACTCTTTTATCAGTCCGCGCATCCTCTCCCCGAAGAAACCTTTCTGCTGCAAAGTAGAATTCACCGTGATCCCTCGGTTGGTCCCGATGCAATGAAGCTTTTAATTCGTTCTTGTCCAAAATACCAGACTGCGGCCATCAAAACCGCGGATGGATCGGGTCTGTAGACCGACGCCACCACCGCATTAAACCTTTTCAAGCACTTACGCAAAGTCTCGTCAGACTTTTGCATGATAGATGTTAAAGTCATTATGCTTTTTGGACGAGAGATGTGACACTACAACAAAATGACCCTATTACAACTTTAATTTTACAACGGTGGTAAACACACCGTTGTAATAAATGGGTTTTTACAACGGTGGTAAAAGCACCGTTGTAATAAATGGTTTTTTTACAACGGTGGTATGAACACCGTTGTAATTACAACAAAAACACCATATTACAACTTTAATTTTACAACGGTGGTTAAAGCACTGTTGTAATAAATGTTTTTTACAACTTTTTTCCAGAAAAGTTGTAATAAATTTATTTTTAACAACTGTGTTATTTTGACAGTTGTAATAAAAGCCTATCACAACTTTTATTTTTTTACTGTTGTAATATATGACTATATTTTAATATTAATTATTTTCATTAGATAATTTTTAATAATTAATATTTACAACTAATTAGTAATTATTAATTAATAACCTATATATTAATATTAAATATTTAATTAAAAATACTTCAATAAATAAATAATTCATGCTAATAATTAGTAATTGACAACCAATTAGTAATTATTAATTAATAATCAATAAATACATATTAAATATTTAATTAAAAATACATCAATAAATAAATAATTCCTACTAATAATTACTAATTAACAACCAATTAATAATTATTTAATAATAATCAATATATAAATATTAAATATTTAATTAAAAATAATTATTTATAACTACTTCATTATTAAGTACTAGTAATTAATTAGTAAGTAATAACTAATGAGCGGTTAATAATCAATTAATTAATAATCAATAAGTAAATAACAATTAATAAATATTTAATTTATAATTAATCATGATTATTAGTAGTAATTAATATTTAGTATATAATATTTTTTAATAAGTAATCGTTGTTGAAAGTTTTTCCAAAATCTTTTGTCAAATATGATCCCTACGGAGGGAGGGTCTGGGGGGGTGGCAACCCCCCGAGGTGGGGGTGCGGGGGCAACGCCCCCGCTAACGGGGTTCGACCTGCCCGGTCAGGTCGCGGGGGTCCAAGGGGCAGCGCCCCGTCCGAAACGGTACATTTTGTGTACTGTTGAATTTGAATCTTACTCAAAATTTAACAACAATCATTAATTAAGTAACAACTGTAAGTTATAAATCAGTAGTAAATAATAATAATAATTAACTAAAATAATAACTGAAATTAATGATAAAAACATATATTAAATAAGTAATAGCTCCGCGCTGCAGCTATTTTTAGGGACAGTTTAATAGTTCAATCCAAATTTTAAGCGGAAAACCAAAAAAATTGGCTCCAACTACTTCAAGTTTAAGCGGGAAACCGAAAAATTAGCACCGACCTACTTCGTATTTTTTTTAACAGTTGCGTCCACCCATTCTTTCCCTAAATCAATATCGACCTGCCTCCAACCATTCGTTTCCCCAAATCAAAAACTAAAACGCAATCGAGCTTTCCTGTCCTACAATGGTGACTAGGGTTTCCGCCGCCCCATTCTCTTCCTCAGTTTCCGCAAATTTACCATTCGTTGAAAAACATAAGGCAGTTTCCGCAAATCTATACAGTTATTACCGTTGTACGACAGTAATAACTTTACAAATTAATAATTACTTTTAAATTATTAACAAATAGCGGTCATTTTTTAATAATTACTATTATGTATTAATTAGTTTATAACTAGTAACATATACATAATAATTAATTTTTATTATTCAATTATAACTATGTAGAAATGAGTAATAATTAATAATCGCCATTTTTTGGCAAGGCAATAATAGCTATATTTAATAAGTAATATCGATTATTTTAATAAAAAAATAGCTCTCAAGAATTCCACATAATATTTAATATATGTTTTTACTTATTAACTCTGAACAGTGAAAAAAACACAACCTTTCACGTTAATCCTTGCGAAAGAACGAAATCCAGGCGGGAAACCAAAAATTTGGCTCCAAAATATCTGTCGTGCTGTATTTTACTCCCATGTGTGGGCCAACTTCTTCGGCACCCTAACCTAAATCAATTTCGTCCCCTTCGTTCTCTAAATCCGCTTTTTATTTTTCCTTTGCTCCTATTTCCTATTCCTTCGCCATGGTTTCCATCGTCGTCCTCGGTATCCGTCCCTCCCTCACATGCTCTGTCGATCTGCTATCGGGTTTATTTTCTCTGATCGATCTGATGAAGGTTTCCATCCTGTTATCGGGTTTCAGGTTTCGGGTTTCGGGCTAATCTCAAAACCAAACACTCCGGTCATTTTGGATCCACTTCAGGTGAAAAAGGCAAATCTAGCCATTTCTAAGGTCGCTTAGCATGTTCTCGTGTCATAAAAATTTGATTTTTATTTTTGTTCTATCTTAGTCTAATTTGCGTATGGTTATATAACTTACAGATATGTGTATGTTTCGTGCCCTGCGCTAGCTCATTTGTTTGAAAATGGGTATTGATTTGGTACTTAGAAACCGATTTTGAGGAACATGCAAATAACATCAATTTACTCAGTTCGTATGCATTGTTTGTTTGCATTGGTGCATTCATCTGTGACCTGTGGTATTATTTTTGATAAATGAATCAAATTTTACCTTATTCTCTTGCAGCTATTTTTAGGGAGGAATATATGCTATGAAATATCTTAGTGCTTATCCTTTTAATTGAGAATATAATCCGTACCAAATTGGAACTCCTCACAACAAGATCTGTATAAATTTTCTTTCTTCCAAGTTACTTGTTGTTGCAAGTTCTAAGCCAACCTTAGCAACGAAGATGGATTATTTGTCCCAAGGTTCTCAATACTGCCTTATGTTTTTGTTCATTTTTTTTTTCTTGGTAGATTGGATATTAGCATTCAACTGTTCATTAAGCCGTAGAGTTTACCATCCTGTACTATGCAAAGGTAGGGAGCACACTTGTAGTTTTGTTAGTTATGTGTTAGGAGTTAATGTTTGTGATTTTTTCCAGAGAAGATGTTACAGCAAACCCTGTAGATAAAGTGTTCACTCTACATCTGTCAGTGGGGCACAATCATGAATAATCAAAATTTTAGTGAACGGGAAGCAGATAAAAGCAAAGGTATGTATATAGAAATTTTGATTTTCCTAATAATCTGCAAGACACTGGAAATGACAGTAAAGTATTTGATGATAAACTCATGTATTTTAAAGAGAATTTGTTAGCTGCTTGGTTGTCAGATTAAGAGGTGATTTCCTATGCTTCAAAGTCAGCATGATTTCATATCGAACAGAAAAACACCATTTCTTAATAAAAAAACTGAAAGGTGCCCTCAATGTTAATACCTCGATTGTGCATTTTAATCAGTAAGCATTGTTCTAAGCTAATGAAAAATGACAGATCTGGTTTGTTTTATTTTTGAACCACCTCATGTTTTTCTTCTCTTTGCAGTTTTGAATCTTTACAACTGAAATGACTATTTTTTGTAGACAACCAACTTGGCTGCAACTTATACGTAAGTGATCTCAATCTGAGGCCCTTTGATATAATTTATAGTAACTTTATTGTTGCTTGCAGTTGAAATTTTCATTGGATCTAATGTTTATGTCATCTATTTTGTTAATGTTATTAGCCAATAATAAGATGCATGCAAGTTTTCTAAGCATTCAACCATGGTTCTGAACAAAAGATGGAGGATGGTTTTAATGGGATGGATATCATGGACTCGCATGTTGTTCTTGAGAAATTCTGTATTTGAAATTTTGTGTTTGATGCATGTGTGATGTTTTATGAACTTATGATACTATCCATTTATGTACTTAAGCTATATGTATGAGCTATATGCATGTTTTGTGATTGTGCAGGTGGTGTGTCTTGTGGTGGTGGGGATGTTGAGGAAGTGCAAAGATGAAGCAGACTAATAGTTGAAGCAGAGTTTTTGGATGGTACTGATTTGTAATCATTATCTGTAATGAAGAATTGATATATTACCGTGATGATGTATGATTCATTTTTTGTATTTTGAATATAAAGTTGTAATGTTTTTTGTATGAATGGATCCGTTGCTTTGAATTCATATCAATTTTTTTTCTGTTTATTCAGCTTTTGTTGCATGTGCAGAATTTATTTTTTTTAAAATCCAAATGTCAATCACAACGGTGCATAACATTTGTAGTAGATTTTATTACACTGGTGCATAACTGTTGTAATAAAATCTATTACAACAGTGGAAAAAAGTTGTAAAATATACATATTACAACGGTGTTGCAACTGTGCAAAAAAGTTGTAAATGATATTAGTCTATTACAACTTCTTAATACACGACGGTTTGCCCACCGTTGTAAAATGTATATTACAACGGTGTTCCACCGTTGTAATAGGGTCATTTTGTTGTAGTGTGAACTCTGAATTTCTTGACAAACTTCCTAACCAAAGCATTCCAAGAATGAATAGAATCCGGTTCCAACTGCCTAAACCATATGGCAACAATGTTTGTCAAGTAAAGCGGAACACTTTTCCATGACACTTTCCCAAGAAGAGAGAACTTCCATATGATGGACATAATGCATTAAATGAGTAGTCAGATCCTTCCGGTTATCTACCTGGCCTATCGGCCTTCCAGTACTTCAAAGCCTAGCCTCAATCTGAGCGAGAAAAGTAGTCATTGTTTCCTTTTACCGCTTGAGTCGAGCGTTCAAATCCGTATCCAAACATTTGACAATTTCATCCATATCCTTTGGAGTAACAGAGTTCGAGGGATTTCTAGTTGAAGAAAGTTCTTGAATTCCTTCACCTCCGGTACCTTGAGCTTTAGCAATAACGTCAAGCTTCTTACGTTTAACCGTGATGAAAAGCAACCAAACAAAATCAAAAACCAAAACCAAGGTAGAAAACCAAAACCAAATTCGAAGATGAAATCCGAGAACCAAAAATCAAAGCAGAAGTCGAAGTTGTGCGCCTCCTTCCTGGCGCGTCAAAGTGTAAACGTGGGAAATTGGTTATTTGCGCATGCCAACCCCCTAGTATAAGTTTAGTAGTAAAATTATATTCCGAATATCCAAAGTACGAGAAATGTAAAGGGACGCACAACTTTTATACTTGTTCGGCACTAATGCATAAGTCCACATTATATTAATCATTCATCATAATATTATCGATTATAATGTTTGTACAATTTAGACAATTTGTAAATACAAAGTTGTACAATTGAATAAGAAATAGTTGGTTAATTTATTACTTTGACCAAAATGTCCTTTTCTTCTTCTTTGTTGAGCCAAAGTGTGTTTGAGAAAACATTAATGTCCAAGAAATAGCTTCAGTGTCCACGAATATGAAAATGTATCCAAAAGTAAGCCAAGAGTCCAATTGAATGTCCAAAAGTTGTAGGAAAACCCTTATGTAATGTTCACAAGTGCATGGAGATGTCAAAAGTCATGAAGATGATGAAGGCAGATATTAATGGTGCTTGAGAGCTCTAATCCCGCAGCTTAAAGTGTAGGAAAAGTCCAAAAATGCCAACTCTTAAGAATGTCAAGCAAGGGGATATTTATGGGTGAGGTTTGGAGGCATCAACCTGAATTTCGTATCCCAAGGGGATGCAAAATTCGCATCTCGAAAAGATAGCCAAAAAATCCAAGTCATTTGCAAAAAATGCATCCTTGAAGTGGTTGAAATTCGTATCCCCAAAAAATCTTGCTAGGACCGTGTTGCTCAAGCAAAGCTGGAGGATCCGCTCATGAAAACCAATTTTCCAAAATCGTTTTCCATTTCGCATCCCAGGCCTGGTGCCAAGATTTTGCATCCACTCCATCGTTTCGCACCTAGGAAAATAACATCACAATTTGATGTGATCAAGGGATTTCGCGTCCTAAACCGTACTAGAAATCGTATCTGCTCCCTTGCATTGCCAAGTTTTCGCATCCCGAAACCCCAATGTGCACACAAGTTTTGTCTTGCCGGAAACGATGCGATCAAGAGTTTTTCGCATATCGGCATAGTGCGAAGTTTTGGGGATGTAAAATCCCACCTGGGCCATGCCGAATTTGAGATGTGCCGGGGCAGAGGTGCGCACAAGTTTTTGGTGGATTTTCACGTGTCGATCACATGTTTTCAACGTGCCAATCCATAGTTTTTGCCAACTTGCCAAATGGATCTAAACCGGGTTACGCAAGTGATTTTAAGTGATCGTGTAATGTCAATCGGCTATTTTTTTAATGCATGAAACAAGAATTTACCAAAATCTAAATATTTTCCATCAACGAGTTTTGCCACATGATCGGACCAACGCGCTCAAGGATTTTGAGCTGATCGGACCGAGTCGATCACGAACTTTTACCTTACCGGATTTTCTAAGTTATTAATGACTTTTCCAATCCAATAACAACGATATCATGAATCAACAATATTTTCAACCTTTTCTGAACATGTCGCGGCTTCGACCAAATCACTTTGTATTTTCCGACGAGGTTCTCGAGACTTTAGCGGGTCGCTAACCGTAATCTTAACGTGTGACTATTTTTCCAAAAAGCTGGTCAACAGTCACCAACTAATATAAGTGATGTTTTTTGGACTCCTTTGTTTGAAGTTACACAACACATAGTCATAGTTCAGTATGCGCACCCAAAACTAAACAAATACTGAGCTTCGTTCATATTTCTGTAAGTAATTCGTGTTAAATTTTTATCGTTGATTGTTAAACTTATCTACAGGTAATTAGTTTTATTGAAATGAAGACAAGCGAGAACAAAAAATTATTGGTAATCAAGCAAAGAATGCTACTTTAATTATTACATATATTATAATATATTTTTATTACTATTTATTCAAACTTTTAGACTATTTATTCAAACTTGTCTGTGAATGCTCGTAGTATGTGATTTATTTTACCAAAAAAAAAACTATCGAATTGGTTATGGACACACTTGATTATATTATTAACGTGTTTTTTCAATTTTTTGAACATGATGATCTTATGAATGATTGTTTGCTTTTTTTAATATGATAACTATGCTATGTAGTTAAAGCGCTTAGCCAAATGAATGCGGAGGTGCAAAAAGTTGTAGCGGGGATAAAGCAAAGAAATAACAAGATATAGCGGACGAGTCTAAAATGGCATATAAAACTCATTTTTAATACTTTTACAAATATATAAATGATAAATAAATGGAAAATTAACATTCAACTTAATTATAACTAGAACACACATAATTATGCAAATAGATGTAAATTTTAATTTAGCTTGATTAAATTCAATAGAATATTATTGTGTTTTCTATTCTTAAAAATATATGTTAAGAAACTCTATTAAAAACACAGTTTATAATGTATAAATATCATTTTTGAATCCATTTCCTTTGGCAAAGATACAGCAGAAATAGTGGAATATAGCTGAAATAATAGGATATATATATCGGGAATATCGGAATATAGCGGGCTTAAAGCGGAAAGGCTATTTCAGAAGCTATGTGGAAACAATGTAGCGGTAGAAATCCTCTACACGATATAACAGGGTTATGATGAGGAAACAGCGGGGTAATAACTGCATAGTAATTATGTGATTAATTGTCGGTTTGGATATGACAATTATGTGATTGAACACAAATTTTAATATGGATATTATATAAGCAGTCATTGGGAATGATACTAACCGTCGATGATGAATAATAACATTTAAAATATGTTTCCAAACAACCAATAACTTTTAGTAGCGTTTCAAGAATGATACGAAAACAAATGTAATCTAGTATAGAAAATATATAGTTGCATAAAAAAAATTCTACAATATAGTAAGTTTTGGTAGTGTTTGCTAAAATACAATAAGAAGTTTTAGACTTTTAGTCGCATGTCATATCACGATATTCTGTACAACACCGTTAAAAGTTTCGATAGCGTTTTTCGATGCTACTAAAGTTCTTTTCTAGTGTAGTGTATCTTTATTTCTATTTTTCTCTGATTGATGCAAGGATAATCATACAAATTATCTATTATTCAAGGTGACAGTTAGGTTTTACTTATTTATTGATTCTTTGGTAACTATGATTGTTTTTACTTCTCTTTCTAGGATGGATTATCACCTATAGGATAATGGAGAAGGGTTAAGGAAATAGAACCGAAGAAAATAGCTGCTTAGATTCTTCTATTTTACTCCTTTACAATATCCTTTATTATGTTATTTGAGTAGCATATATTATCTAATTATTATGTGTTGACATTTTGGTTGCAGCGACAGGGCAATTATGATTTATATGCCTCTATGTAGTACCATGTTCTTCAGTTACATTTTGGTAGTCATTTACCATTCACATTAGACTGTTGTTTGACCCAAGATTTAATGTTTTGCTTCACTTTTTTATCGATGCTCTTTAATGAGTTAACTAGATGATAGCTTGGAAATGTTGATGTTATGCTTGAGACGAGCTAGAAGAGCATGACATGTTGCTCTATATTTGTAGTTATTTCCACTGTCATATAATTGTACTCTTAGACGATTATATTGAGGACTTGATGTACCTGATATTATTACATATTGTACATAACTCTATGATTATTTAGAGATGGAGTTTTCACTTTGTTATGACTCACCACTATTTTTTTGTATATGTCCTTGTTATATTTTGTTTCATGTGCTATAAGATAAACAACAGGCTATCCTATTTTGTTTTCCCCGGTCGTCCCATATCATCATGGCTTATTTGTATCGTCTCTTTTATGCAATTGAGTGCAGGTGGTAGGGGAGGTTGTTCCACTAAAGTTCCTCCATGCCAAATCTGACTTTCTTGAAATTTTCTTTAATATGTCAAATACAGTAGCAATTACGATGTTTGATTTGCCAACCTTCTTTTATTGCACACGGAATTCATTTCATATGATCTAAGATAAATGCAGTACATCGATTGTGCACGAAAGGAACATACTTCCATATGCAACAAATTAACCAACTTTATGTTTACCAAGACTCTACATGTACGATATAATCACCTAATGAGAAAAAAACATTGATTTGAAGATATACCCCATATAAACGAGTCTCATTAGTAGAAAATATAAGATGATAATGTGTGGAACCATCGATCAAAGGTCTGTAAACCCAAAAGCACCATAGAAAACACCATAATTGTAAATATCTTTATATACAGTTCCAAGGCTACTACATTGCACGACTCTGAGATCTTTCGACAATTCTAGATATGTTGATTTCTAATCTACATGCATTATTGCATCTGCTTTCTTCAGTCCATGCCAAACTTGAGAATAACTTACGTTTATATAAAACATATTCAACATTTCCTCATGAATTGTTTTTACAGTCGTATCTGCTTTATATTTAACTAAGGGAAGTATTTTGCTACATATGAAATTTGATGTTGCTTGTCGATGGTTTGAGTTGATGAATGCATTTAAACAAGTGTGGTCCTTGCTATATTTATTATTTTCCAACATTCTTGAGGTTTTCCCAATAATAGGCTTACATGCATTCTCTATGAACATTTTTCACATACATCACATCGAAGAGTATATTACTGTGCGCTTGAGTACAATACGTGGAAAGAAACCGAACATTTAATCATCCATTCATATAATTGTTCAATGAGTTACTTATACTTCAAGAATTAGTCTAACCTAAGTTCCTTTCTTAGCATATTCCAGATCAAATACTTTCACATCTAATTGAAAATTATTTATGGTTGTTTTCTTCCGTCATTATTGCTCCACATATTAAAGACAAAGAAATCTTTACAAGTGACTTCTTATTCATCAACATTTCCATCATCGACACGTATATTGTCTTTATATATGGATGCATTCTTGCTAATCTCCATTATATCGATCCAAGTTCTATCAACATTATCCGCAAAATCTGCCTGTATGTTATCAAATTGCAACTATTGTTTTCATGACCACCATAATCATCATCATTTTTAGCGGCTCAACTAACGAATGCTCTTTTATTGGATTTATATGATAACTACAAATACAAAAAAATATTGCTAAGGGTAAACAGTGTGAGAAGAATTCAAAATTAAGAAATAATGGTAAAATATTACTCTTTCGTCATGGTTTGAGATTCGATTGGATATATATAGTTATGATACATATATTGTGCTAGAGTAAACGATGTGTAACGACCTGCCTTTTTGACTGCTCCAAGTCCGTATTTAAAACAACTTAGAACATTCAAAACGACAGTTCGTTATTAGCTTATAGAGTTTAAACAGAATAACACAAAATCACAGTATACGATATTTGCAGCGGAATAAAATTTTAGACATATAGAGTTTATATAATACTTTTTGTACAACGACAGAATTTATAAATATACACGAATTTTTTTTAAATAAAAACTTTACGGTTTTTTCGGGCCTTACACGCGATGTAAGCGTCTTCACGATCCTCTCCAGATATGCAAGCTGAAATCCTTAAATCTGGAACACTTAGGACCTGACCCGAGCGTTCCATGCAAAACACCCGCGTTAGGATTAAACTTATTTCAAGTTAGTAAACTTCGATAAGCACGTAAATGTAATTTGTTTAATCCTGACAAAATATACAAAATTTAGATTCTAATACCCATGAACTGCCAAAATTAACATTACGAGTCAAAGCATTTGCATTAATCAACGATAGAATGTGCGGAAATAAAAGGTGACATGTCTTATGGTCAAGCAATATCTTAAACTTGAAATGCGGCCGATTACATGAACCAGGATGGGTCGAGGAGCATGCAATAACTTACTCATTAGGAATTGGGGAAACACAACATGCGACTGTATAATGCTATACCGGAAATAAAATTAAAAAAAAAAAATCAATGAGCCAGACCATGTTATAACACAAGGAAGAACCACTTAGCAAAACAAAAGGAATTAAAAATCCAAAGGTAGTACAGTAAGCATGCACATCCTTGCATGTTACAGCAAGGTAAATCAAAAGGGTTTATCCATGTGTTTACTTTCACATGAACTCATACGACCAAAATATAAGTGCATACACGACTAGAATCAGGTAAAATTGGACAGTAACTCCTAGGAAAAGTATTTGTCGAACGTATGCAAGGTGCAGAAATATGTATAGCAAAACATGACAGTAGAAAGTATGCACAAATAAGCCAAACAAAGGTGACCAATACTCAGCATTATATTGTATGTAAATCACAGTGTATCATGAATGGACGGATCAACATGGCACCAATATAGGGAACTCCTTGCGCAAGTTATCATTTATATGCTCCAGTTGCATAATCACTTAAAAGTTGAATAAAACAAGAAAGGTCAACATTTCATAATCATTTGGGATTTTCAAATAGAATACATAGGAAAGGTGTTCATAATTTTCACGACAATGGCATAAAAAAAATTCACTTGCTATATCATTTATATAATAACTGGAACATCATAATTACCCAACCTTTCATGTCTTACCTGGAATATTATGGTGCAGACGGAATATAAGGTTAAATTGACACTAAGGGACTGATAATGAGACCAAACCAAATCTGTATGCGGCAAGTTTGAGGAATGCACCGATCTAATCCTAAAGGTCGACAACATGTGCTATTTAATTCAAGATGCAGCCATTAAAGTTTTCTTCTTTTTTTTTTCCCTAAATGAGATAAATGCATTTTAAACGTATATTGAGTCCTTACTTATTGGGTTCTTAAATTTTCTCAAGGCAATAAAACTAGTTTGGCAAATACACTAGCAGGGTAAATGAAGTGCAGCCATCCAAAATGCTACGGCAATAATCAAAATAGATATTCAACCCAAACTGTCAACACACAACCATTTTATTCACCGAAATGCATTGAACAAGCAAATTGAAATAAGTTCAATCATAAGCGAAATTACTTTAAATTGACGATGGACGGTAGAAGAAACAACGCTGTTCGGAAGATATGCTGATGTCTTGGCGCTCTCGGCTCGTGGTTATAGTGCCTGGACGCGGCGGCTTCACAGTAGCTCGAGCTGCTCGGTCGGTGCGCCGTTCAAGGGAGGCAGGGGTTCATGGACGAAAAGGGGAAAAGAAAAAAGGGAAGTCGGTCGAAATTTGATGGTGGTGGATCAGCGTTAGTGAGCGGTGACGCAGTAGACATGGGGTGGTGCGCGCTGATCTGTGGCGAGGGCGGAGGAAAACATTTACGGTGAGTGACGCGGGCTTGATTCAGGAAAGAGGAGCGATGGAGGGGAGACGGCGACGCGAGGAGGTCACGCATATGCGTTGCTGGAGGCGATGGGAGGAGCGATGACCGATTTGGCGGATGGAGGAGCAGGCTTAGGGCTGAGGCCTATGATTTTCGAATTTGAGAAATAAACGAATTTGGGAAAAATCATTTGGCTGTAGAACAAAATGAGGAAGGAGTGGGTCAAGAATTTAAATAAAGGGACGGTGAAAGTTAACGTAATAAGGGTCCGTTTGATTTTGAACGGGAAGGGGCATTTGGAAGGGGCATTGGAAGGGGAATTGTTGGGAACGGGGAATTTGTTCTTTTTACGAAATGGGCATTTTGGAAGGGGCAGAGTTATTATTTTATTGTTTTTGTATATATTATTTTAATTGTTTGTGTTTGTGTGTGTTTATTGTTAAACAGAATAATAAACCGCAGAATACAAATTGCAGAATTCAAATTGCAGAATACAAATTGCAAAAATAAAAATACATAATTGCAGAATACAAATTGCAGAATACAAATTACGGAATACAAATTACATAATTATTAAATATAGAAAACAAGCTACTGTGGTGGATACTGGGGTGGATAATGGGGTGCGTACTGAGGTGGATACGGAGGGGTAGTCATCTTAAACTGTCTGTATTGTAGTGCTTGCTTGCGGACCTCGATTTCAAAACGCAACCAGCCTCTTGCTTCGTCATCAGGAAGAATCATGAACGTATCTTGATTATCCTTACTTGTGAGAATTAATGTTGCGTGGGGCATGTCAGTACCATCAAATGTTCTTGCACGGTCTATTGCTTGCTTCACCTTCGGAATATCAGTAAAAAAGAGGGCTTGCGTTTGACGGCGAATTACTAGCAAACGTATCAGGATGTGAATTCGGACTGTCGGAGTCAGAACGAGATTTCTTGGTAATTTGCCTGGAGTGTATCATATCAACAATTTCTTCCAACTTCGAGGAAGTTTCAGTTCTACCTCTTCGGCCAGACCGAGGTTTAGATGAAGAACCTGCACCCCGTTGTTGGTTCGGAGGCTCAGGAATCGATTGTTGAGTCTGGATGTCTTCTAATGGCACTTGAGTTTCATCGAAGAAGAACGTAGGATGTACGAACTCGGGTGGAGGAGAATGTGGCTGTGGTTGCACGTTTTGACTTGTACAACCTGGAGTGTAAGCGCCAGATCCTGTTGCAATGCTGTTGGTGAATATTTGCTCCAGTTCGGTCAAATTTTCTAATGGGGACGTCTTGTACTTTAACACCATAGGGCCGTACTCCTTAATATACGTTTAAGTTGTAAATTGATATATGAAATACGGTACTAAACTTGTTAATATTCCAAAAAGGAGTTAACAATATTTTACCGCCACTCGATCAACCCACCAACTTTCACTTCCACTCACTGTTCCGTATTTAGCATCCCATCCGGCGCCCGTTTTGTCATTCAAATTGCGCCATACAGTCCATTTCTTTTTATAAGCGTCGTACTTAGCCGTCACTTGTTCAGTAGAGACTGGTATTTCGGTCGATGATGTAGCTAAGGACTCGTTCAGAGCAGCTGTAATTTTTTGTGTATCCCTTTTTTGTTCTTTCCAGCAACTTGGTAATGTTCAACATCTATACGAAGAAACTCTGAAGTTGCAAACGAAGACCATACTTTCGGAGGACGTCGAAATGTTGTTTTCGGAAGATTTACTTCAGCCATTGTCGTTGAAAAATTTATGAGTTTGCGATTTGAATTGTTGAAGGAAATGGTTTGAATTGGTGAAGGGAAGAGGTTGGATTTATAACTTGGCAAAATATAGCCGTTTTGTAAATTTTCTGTTGGCGTCCGAATCCGCGTCCGACGCGTCTGACGCAAAAGCTATATTTTCAACCGTTGAGCTTGAAGGGGCAAAAGTGTGGGACCCATCGTAGACGCGTCCGACGCGTCCGACGCAGACACGAACATTAACTGGCCAGTTCAGAAATCAAACGCTACCTAAATAACTTGCGTGAAAATGTAATTGTTCCACGTTCCACAGAAAAAGGCGGATCGTCAAAAGAAAAGTTCAATTTTTATTTTTTTATTGAACGCTGCTTTGGAAAAGAAACAACTCTTGGGGAAGAAAGTTAACGCATGAACCAAATGGACATGAAAATGTTAATGCATGGAAAAGAAACTTCTTTACAAATGACGTGCATGCTTTTGTAAAGACAAAGTAACATGGCTTGTTTGGACGTTAAAAAGCAATTAAGCATGCATGGGAATATAAAGTAACGTGTTGCATGTAAATTGGAATAGAACAAAACAGAATGGGTTTTTGCATGTAAAAGAAAAAGATGAAATGGACTAACGTATTGCATGAGAATGGTTTGAAAACTAGAGATAAAAGTGTCCATTCAAGAAATAAAAAAATAAATGGTTGATTTGTTAAAATAAAAGAACGGGCTTCGTAGACCCAAAATGGCTAGAAAAATATGAGGGATACGAATATGGACACTTCGAACTCAAAAGGCTATGTTTTAAAAATGAACTGCGCAAGCTTTTTCGTAATTTCAGCGCGAACCGAGCACTAAAGCTGACAAATGAATATATTGCGCTAATCAGCGCGACGAGACAGATACAACAGTATATAGTTTGCAGTGTCAGAATGCTCTATTCAAAAAAGGCATTACGGACCCCTTTTAAAAGGAAAAAGGCACAAGAAAACAATTAAACAATGATCTAAACGTCCGAATTTTACGAAACTAATTTTACCGTTGGATTTGTGACAACGAATAGAATATATTTCATGTTGTCCGAACTGGTTTCGGAGAGATTTTACGGTTGCTAAAATTTGAACTGTTAGGCGCGGCTTTGCACTGAAAAATGCGCGACCGACAAACATTCAAATTTTTCAACGAAATTAATTTCTACGCCATGTCTAGCTAGACGCATCTCAAATACATTTTTTCATATTTTTATTTTTATATTACATTTTCATTTTTATTTGAGATATATCGGTTGCCGCTACCGCAAATAATCGTCAAAAATTGATTCGAACGAAGTGACCAAAATTTGTCGTTTTCAATATAAAATTATTTAAATTACTTCTAAATGGAAAAAACAAAATATTTAAGGTAAACGTTTCATTATAAATCAATTTCAAGTTTTAATTTCCTAAGTAAATTCAAATTCAACTAAATAATCTCCATTTTATTTATATACAAAATAAGATTGAAATTGAAAATTATATTCTTATCAAATCAATTTCATTCGTTATATAAAACCAAAGTAAATTTAGTTTTTAATTCAAAATCAAAATAGTTATAAAAATACAAATAACTGAGTTCTAAATGAATAAAATAAAATCAAAATCAAAATTTAAAATAAAATACACTTAAAATTCTGGGTTGTTACACGATGCTTCAACCATTCCACTATATCTTTGTGATAAAATTTCAAACTTTCTTCCATGATGAGTTGACGTATAAAAAGAATGTGCCAAACATTGTGCTTCTTGAAACTATGTAGTAAGTAAAGTCTCTTAGATTGTAGAAAACTAATGTTTTTTATGAAATTAACATGCTTTGTTTTCATAATAAATATTTACATTACTCTCATTCCAAAATAAATTTAGAATTAGCATTAAAGTCATCTTCCAAATCAACAATCGATGAACCATCGTCTCTAATCCATTTCACTACTAATTTTAATCGTAGTTGAGAGGACCGACTTTTATCACTTGATACACAAGTTGCTAAGCCCCATAAAGTTGCAATTTTTTTAATCATTTCCATTTACTACAACAACGCTGGTATTTTTTAAAATAACAAAATAAAGTAAGAAATGAATTAAAATGCAAACTAATCATAAACATATGAATTCGACGATGTGACTTCTCCATTGTGTCTTTAGCGTTTTTATGGACAATTTTCTTATATAAATTGTTTTATTCCTAATTAATATGGAAGACCTATGAGGAGGATAAGAGATAAAAATATTAATGGGATTTTTCAATCGTTAAACAAGGTGGTCGATTGTGCCTTGTGAACCTTAGCTAATGGCTGACCATGCTCAGTGGACCTGGACGATAGTTTGGGATGGGGTATAACTTGTCCAAACATACGGACGATGGATATGATGACCTCCTTATACCACTTGCACATAAAAAAGAAAATATGTGCTGAATGAATGCAAATCTAATATGCAATTGGGGTACAAATAAAAGCAAAACCAGTCGTATATCTCATAACGCATGGATAAAGTATAATAACAAACATATAAAGAATAATATTGTGTTATAATAGAGCGAACAAAATAGCATAATCGTTATAATATGATTGAGTTATGTGCATGGAATAAGAATATTTTGGGTACATCCCGTCCTCACTACAACACTCGAAGTATCTCATAAAAGCAGAAAACAAAATATCTACAAGTATAATATACGTCAAATCACCAAGCTCGTCTTCGCTCGACATCCTCATCACCTGTAACGACCCAGAAAATCTGAACCAATTTAAAATTTTTAAATTGGCTAAAATAATGGATTTTAAATATTTAAAATAAATATTTTAAATAATGGCGATGAAAACTGAGTTTGAATCGACATTTGAAAACGAATATAATTAATTATAATTATATATAGAATTGAAAATGGCGCGGTTGTAAAGACCCGCAACTTCCCCGTAAAGGAAAGCGTCGGATAGTTTGAGAACAAACCACAACAGAACACATACAGAAGAACATTTCATTGTATATTACAGCAATGCATCAGATTACAAGAATATACAGAGTATAAATGAATAAATATTACACAGAAATATCAGAGATTCAAATTACATTTAAATACATAGCAGCGGAAAATAATACAATACACAACTAGAAGTAGATATACGGATACAAAGCTTTCCGGATATCGTTCCAGCTGTAAACCAGGATCCTGTGAATATAAATCTGCAAAACCAAAACTACTAGCTGCCCGTGTCAAAAATAGGGGCACCCAGAGTTTAGGTTAAAACAATAAACTCCAGGTCAGTCATGTGACTGGTGTGAGAACTAAAACAGTTATTAATCTTTATTTTAAATCATTAGGTAAATCAAGGGACCACGCCGTATAACACGGAACGGGTTTCCTCCCAAGAATACCAGTGCATAAAACAAACAGCGCAATGCTAAATAAAGAAAAATGAAGCTGTTATAAGACCCAGGTCCTATCACACAATGCAACGTAAGCCGGGGGATAGGGTTTTCCCTTATAACAGCCAAAGAATGCTTGATACGTTTAAAACAAATCATTTGATACTATTATACGTGCATAGTGTATAAAACAACTTCAAATCATAAGTATCAATCATAGGCGGCATGAGCGTCCCATGCCACTATGTCGCCATATATAGGTTTACAAATAAAACCGCAAAGTCACGTATTTGGAAATTGGATTTCCGTCTATGAACCGAGGCAAAAGATAGTCCTCAACCGATTCGAGACTGTCTAGTCCGAGCCTCAGGCAAGTACTCTGTCAAGCCTTTGGATCGTCAGGGCCGGTCCACCGATGTGGATTAAACTTAAACCCTGAACATGTGTTCCCCCGCCCTATGGGGCGTAAACGAGCCAACGAATGGCTCCATCGGTTCGAGAACGACCGATCAATCCGAGGCGCCTCGCAACAGCAACAACCACATAAGTCAAACTCGTCAGGGCGTGTAAAACCACTGACGCCACTTCTAACTAGAAAGCAACGCATGCCCTCCCTGAGGTCCGTCTCCCGTTTTTGGTTCATACCGGGTGTGAAACACGCGAGGTAAACGTTACACAAAGCTACGCCACAAAGGCCGTGCTTTGATCATCCCCACAAGACTTTGCTTTTCAACAGAAGCCTTGATCATTTGCATCTTAGCATGCCACACAGGCAAACCATCCCATGCAACCGATATCAGTCACACAGAATGAAATCCGATGTCAGACACACAGTCCATTTACAAGTCCGTTCTGGGTCTGAACGAAACCGGAGGCACCTAGTACCCCGCATATCCATCGATCTCCAAGTACGTCTGGACGATCACAAACTGTTTCCATCTTCTTGGGTGTACAGCCCAATCAAGATCATCAGTAATTACCCAAACGACGTGAAGACCTCCGGTCTTCGACCACCGTCTTCATCTTCGACTTATCGTCGTATCAGTTATTCAGGATGGGATAAACCCGGTCTTTCCGAATAACTCGCGTATATATTATAAAAGTGTTACACAAACACAACATACGCCTCATTCCAATTCATTAGTCACTAACCGTAAATTAATCAAGAGAATAATTCCCCAAATATTAACCCCGAAGGCCGAAACCAACATCAGATCAATACCCAGAAAACCATTCTGCTTAGCTAACCGACAGTTAGTTTCTGAATTTCACATTCATAGGGAAAGGTTCCCATTAATTTTATCAAAGATAAATTCTTGAATTTATTCTTTAATCTATTTTTGAATATCAATTCAAACTAGTCGGGATTAGCGAACCTTACCGAAGTAATCATTTGTTTTAATTTCCCAATCCCAACCTATCCATCCCATGAAGTAAAACTGGTCATACTTCATATCTAACACCACGGTGTTATCGGTAAATTCAATTACCATTTCACGTTCAAATCTAATTAAAGATTTAACTATCGCCTGGAGCAAAACTGGTGATACTCCACTTCGATTATTTCAATCTAATTAAAGATTCATTAAAACTCCACTTAGTTTTAATCTGTGACTGGGTTAAAGAATCCGTGTCATTTAAAAACAAAGTTCACAATAAACCCAAAATCACCTTCATTAATTATCGGGTTAAAGGACGAGTGTTATTTAAAAACACTGTCCACGATAAACCCAAAAATCAATATCAATTCCATTCCAATTAAATATTATTTAATTGGTACACTTCATTAAATCTAAATAAAAAGATTTAATCTTTTCTCAACTGGGTTCAAGAACAGTGTTAGTGAAGACACCATTCACGACAAACCCAAATCACATTTGATATTCAATACAAGGCTCTGAATAGAAAATATCCCGGCTTATATTCAATATCAAATTCTACGACCAACAAATATCGTATTGGAAATAACGATATATAAATATCTTTCAAATTTCCATAACAACACCTGTATAATCACGAAATTCGACATCGAAATGTTCCAAAGACAATTTCGATTCAAATCCATTCCAATGCAATTATTGGAAATCCTGGTTATTTTCAAAACCATTTCAATATTCCATTTATTTATTTAAAAATAAATAGAATTGTAATTCTAGTTCAAAACTAGTTCATTTCCATAAAAATCTATTTTTATCTTTTCAAATATGGAGTTTTTCATCCCAATTCTTTCTAAACCATTTCTTATAATTTTACATAAATTATTACTATTTTTAATAATTTTATCAAGGCCCGTACAGTCGATTTCCATCAACGGCCATCGAACTACACTTACAGCGACCTTTTTCGAATTTGATTTGGACGTATCTCCAAATCCAACCGTTAGATTTCAAATTTCTAACATTCATTAGAAAGCTCTTTTCGATACGAACCCAACGGCTCCGGTTTTAGGAGAATCCGACGGTCGGATCTCCCGTAATGTCCGTTTGAAATAAATGGTCGAAATTCACGAACTGCCGCGGTGCGGCGCGTTCTATTCAGGCCATTATATTATATATATAATATATATATAATATATTTCGTCGATTTCTATTTAAAACGAATTATATAAACAGTTTTAAATTTGTTTCAAAAGCAATTTCAACTTCCATTTCAATTCAAATCAAAATTGAATTCATCTTTATAAATTCGTTTTAAAATTCATTTCTATTTAATTCAAATTTCAATTCAATTCGAATTCACTTCAATTTGTTTTCAATTCAATTCGAATTCGTTTTCAATTCAATTCATTTCGAAATCGTTTTCAATTCAATTCATTTCGAAATCGTTTTCAATTCTATTCATTTCGAAATCGTTTTCAATTCAATTCATTTCGAAATCGTTTTCAATTCAATTTATTTCGAAATCGTTTTCAATTCAATTCATTTCGAAATCGTTTTCAATTCAATTTATTTCGAAATCGTTTTCAATTCAATTCATTTCGAAATCGTTTTCAATTCAATTCATTTCGAAATCGTTTTCAATTCAATTCATTTCGAAATCGTTTTAAAATCGATATAAATATCGTTCACGTCAAAATGGCGTCAATCTAATCAACACGGCTTCATAAATTTCTATTTTCAAAATAGTTGTTATTATCAAAATATTTCGTTCAACACATGACCAATCTCAATGAATGAGTACTGTCAACACATGAACTTTTATTTTATAATATTCTTTATTTTTCAAATTGGAATGAGGCCCAATCAATTACCATATAAAGTTAATTATATGGATTTTCATACAACACATGTATATCATAGCATTGAAAAATAATCAACCATCAACCAAAGTGCACTACACTGTATAAGCATCAAATATAGATATTCAACGCTTATAACAGCCTGTCAATCGATCGATCGACATATTTAATCAATCAGGATGAGTGAACTTCAAATTTCATCCCAACACCCGTGTGGGGTTTCAAACAATCAAACACCTATTTTATTTGTGCTGTTGGGCGATGTGTAAAATTTATCGTCCCAATCAATGTTATTCAAATAGGTGTACATAAACAAACCGTCCGGTTTATAAATGAATATTTTATTTTATTCACTTCACGTTAAAAATTATTTTTTTAACGATAAAACATTTTATTTCAACCTATGAATTTCTATTCAATTCATTTATCCAATAAAATGATATTTTTATTTTTCTAACTTATTTTCGAAAATTTCGGCGGCATAACGGCACGATACTAGAAACGGGACGAGGCCTAGCCTTATCCCCGGTCTAGTGAAGGCCCACGCCATTCACACATCAATCAAATCAATTCGTTATGCAAACCACAAAATTTGGAGTAAGAGTCTAACCTAGCCTTACTCCTTCGCCTTATAACGGCGCACGTCTAATCCTAACCAATTTATCGATTCGATTTTTCACACCACAAACCACATTCAAACCAATATCGCAATCAATCACCAAACAGTCAAACAAACAAGTCCATGGTCTGTGGACGATTGTGTCGGGTGCTACTAAGCACCGTCTGCATCCTAGTATATATATATAACTAGAAAAATAAATTGAAAGGTGAGAAATTCTCACTTATAGCTTTCCTACTTCAAGACTCTTCTTAATAGAAATCTTCGCCTATTTGTCGCTTTCACCCGTATTCTCTGCATATGTAAAAATAGAATTTTTACTATGCTATTCAATATATAAAAATCGAATTTTGACTTCGCTATTCAATATATAAAAATATGATTTTTACTTACTTCGCTACAAATCTGATCTTTATTTCAAAATCAGTTTTTATTTTTATAAAATTCAGTTTTTATCTCTTTTAAAAATTCAGTTTTAAAATCTTTGAAATCAGTTTTAACTTTTAATAAAAATGCAGTTTTTATACTTTTTAAAAACAAAACAGATTTTATTTTAAAAAATGCAGTTTTTATTTTTTTATTTCAAAAACAGGTTTTTATACTTTTTTAAAATTCAGTTTTATAACTTTAAGAAAATTCAGTTTTTAAAACTAGAAAAAAAACAGTTTTCAAATCTTAAAAAAAAAATAATACAGTAATTAATTTTAAATCGGTTTATAAATCAGTTTTATAAAACAAAAATAAAAATAAAATAAATTAACTTAAATCTTACCGAGGTATGCGAAGTGGAGGGAGGAAAAAGAGGCGTCGGCAGCTCAGGCGGCAAGGCGGCGCTTCAGGGGGGGCTGCTTCGTCGTCTTCGATCGACGGAGGGGGGAAGCGGCTTGGGTCTGGTGGCGTCGCGATCTGGGAAGGAGGTGGAGGCGGACGGAGGAGGGCGGCGTTCGCTCTAGGGGGGGTGCGGCTGCTCGATACTTAGGGTTTTTTTTTCTTTTTCTGTTTAGAATTAAAACGAACGGGGGGGGGGGGGGGGGGGCAAGCAGAAGATAAGAGGGAGGGAGGGAATAAAAATTATTTAATTATTTAATTATTTTATTATTTAATTTCGCAAAAGGTTGACTTTTACATATGCCCTCGAAACGAGGCCCACCGCCTGTCGTCCATAGCGTTTTACCCCCATTCCGAACACAATGGGATATGTATCGCAAGCTGATTTGATCGTTACAATCAGTTTCCTTTTGAATTTTCATTTAAATCACTATATTGAATTTTAAACGTACATTTCAAATTACCGGGGTCACATACTAACTAGAAAAATTCCAGAAAAATATTTTCTAGCTTCGTATCGACGATACGGTCCTAACAAAACTAGTTTCGTCGAATTCTGAGACCGTTTGAAAAATGGCCAATTTCCAGTCGATTAAATTCAACAGAAACTGGTCAAACGCGTTTTCCTTTGCCACGCTCACATATTGATTCGAAAAATTATGAAATTTGAAACCTAGCAATAACCTAACACTACGGATCTAACAAAAGTGGTTTCGTCGAAATCCGAGGTCGTTTGCAAAATGTCCATTTTTAAGGGCCTGAATTCCATAGCGACTATTCAGAATTTTCAACTGGACATATCTTTTGATTCCCGCTATCAAATTTCGATTGGTCGGATTCGTTAGAAAGATATTATCAATTAGATTCCTTTGTTTTTGGTTTCACTAAAATCTGGATTGTTTTGCACCCGGTATATTCAATTGAAGTTTGAAATCGAATTACCGAACTACCGCGCCATTTTCAATTCCTTTTATAATTATATATAATTATTTATATTCTAACGACGACGTATATAAATATATTCATTCGAATTCTATTCAAAATAAATTTTTTGACGATATTATTTAAAATAACTCATTTTGAATATTCAAAATTCGCTAAAATGGCCAAAATAAAAATTTCAAACTGGCTCGCATTTTACGGGTTGTTACAGCGGTAGTTCGATAATTCGATTTCAAACTTCGTTTGAATATACCGGGTGCAAAACAATCCGGATTTTAGTGAAACCAAAAATATTTAAATCTGTTAGTGAATATCTTTCTAACGAATCTGACCAATCGAAATTTGATAGCGGAAATCAAAAGGTATGTCCAGTTGAAAATTCTGAATAGTCGCTATGGAATTCAGGCCCTTAAAAATGGACATTTTGCGAATGACCTCGGATTTCGACGAAACCACTTTTGTTGGATCCGCAGGGTCAAGTTATTGTTAGGTTTCAAATTTCATAATTTTTCGAATCAATATGTGAGCGTGGCAAAGGAAAACGCGTTTGACCAGTTTCTGTTGATTTTAGTCGACTGGAAATTGGCCATTTTTCAAACGATCTCAGAATTCGACGAAACTAGTTTTGTTAGGACCGTATCGTCAATACGAAGCTAGAAAATATTTTTCTGGAATTTTTCTAGTTAGTATGTGACCCCGGTAATTTGAAATATGCGTTTAAAATTCAATATAATGATTTAAATGAAAATTCAAAAGGAAACTGATTGTAACGATCAAATCAGCTTGCGATACATATCCCATTGTGTTCGGAATGAGGGTAAAACGCTATGGACGACAGGCGGTGGGCCTCGTTTCGAGGTCGTATGTAAAAGTCAACTTTTTGCTAAATTTAATAATTAAATAAAAAAAAAAATCTATTTTTTCCTCCTATACCTTGCCCCTCCCCCTGTAATTCATTACTGATTCAGTTAAACAGAAATAAAAAAAAACCCTAAAACTATCGCGAGCTCCGCCCAGTTCGACGCCGCCGATCCACCGCCCTCCTCCTCCTTCAATCCGACCCCCCCCCCCCCCGAAGTCAACGCCTCCCCCGTTCGAAACCCCGAGCGCCACCCTCGTAGCCATCGCGACACCCGATTAGCAGCTCCGCCCAGTTCGAGAAGCCCTCCGACGATCTGCGAAACCCCCCCCCTCTCTCTGTAAGTTTTATTTTATTTATTTATTTTATTTTAATTCTGATTTTTAAAAGCATTGAAAACTGAATTTTAAGTATGATTTAAAAAAACTGAAAACTGTTTTTTTAAGAATTTAAAACTGATTTTTGAAAAAGATTATAAAACTGTTTTTTTAAAAGTATTAAAACTGATTTTAAAAAGTATTAAAAACTGATTTTTAAAATGATTTATAAACTAATTTATTTTAAGATTTAAATAGAAAAAGGTTTGAATTTTAAAAGAAAAAAAAATTTAAACTTTAAATAGAAAAAGATTAGAACTTTAGAAAAAAAATAAAGATCATATTTTTAAAATAGAAAAGAGCAGATTTTTAGAATGGAAAAGATCCTATTTTTAAAATAGAAAAGACGGAATTTTTATTAAGTAAAAGAAGTAAGATATGAAAATTTATATTTTTAAAGCAATAAAAATATAATTTTTACATCATAGAAATATTAAAAATATAATCTTTATATATTGAATAGCGAAGTCAAAATTCGTTTTTTATTTATTGAATAACATAGTAAAAATTCGATTTTTACATATGTAGAGAATACGGGCAACGAAGCGACAAAAAGGCGAGAAAGGCGAAGATTTCTCTAAGTGAAGTTGGATAGCTATTGGTGAGATTTCTGATTTTAAAATATATATATATGTGTGAAATAAAAGTGAAATGCTATATATAAATATATATCTATATATATATATACGCCCCTCGTCCACAAACCATGGACGATATTATTGGTTGAAATTGTTGTGAAAGTTGATTGATAGCGATTGATTGTTTGGAATTGTTTGTGATTGATATTGGTTGATGGTGGTTGAAAGATACCCATTTGTGGTTGTGAAATATTTGGTTGAAACCACATAGGATTAGTTTGTGGAAATGAAATAAATATATACATGCCGCCTGCGTGCGAACTAGATGCATGATCCCCATTGTCAAAAACCGCGAGGTTTTAAGGTAGAGCGAGGAGCCGTACTAGGGACGGTCCCGGTTTAACTACCCTGCCGTTATGCTGCCGAAATTTTAGATAATATTCATGTGTTTGAATTATTTTCATATGCTTAAACTATATTTATTCATTCAATAGAAAACATTCATGTGTTGAATTGATATTCATTCGTTGATTAGAAATTCATGTGTTGAATGGTATTCATATTTTGAAATAAATTGTTTGATAATAAAAATCACCTTTTATCGACTATATGAACTGTGAAAAGTAATCTCGTTTTAAAAGAAATTGTTTTAGGATAAAAATCCCATTTTTATCACCACTTGAACTATATAGAAAAATAGTGTTTTGAAACGAATTGTTTTACAATAAAAATCACATTTTTATTGTATGCATAAATCGTTGAAATGTGAAGTGTTAAAAATAGCCACTTGTTCAAAATAAACATATATGAGTTGAAATATTCATTAATTAGCTAATGAAATGATTTGCACCTATTTATGTAACATTAGAATGAATGGTGTTTTTAAACCAAATAGAAATCAAATGTGAAGTTGAATAGAAAATGATAAATGATATGAACTGTATATATATGTACATGCATATTCATTGAACAGGTTATAGCAAAGGGGCTAGAGAAGAGGAATAAAATTTTGTGCCCGACAAATAGGTACACATTTACTGTTTTGTTTGGGTGATGATTTTATGAGCCTGTTGGCTAGCCGCTTGGCTTTTTCTTTTTCTTTTCGAGATTAGAAGGACCGGGAACGCTATTTGCGATTTCCCGATGCTCCCGGTGCAGGGGAGGTTATGGCGAAATTTTCCAAAATTTTAAGGTGTTAGAAAAATTTTTGAAGTGAAAACGATATGGAAATCATTGAATGAACTATATTTATATAAATATATAAATATAAATAAAATTAAAACGAAACGAGGCCGTGCAGTTCGTATTTTGAAACCGTGATTTCAAACGACTAGTGCGGGAAATCCGACCATTGGATTTTCCCGAAACCTCAACCGTCGGGTTCGCCTTGGAATGATCTTTCCAACGGCACCAACTTTGTAAAAATCCAACGGTTGGATTGTCTGGAATGTTTAAATCAAATTTGATGAAAAACAGCGCCAGAAGCGATTATATTTATATATATATAAATATAAATATATATTTAATCGAATAACGACGCTGCAGTTCGTATTTTGAAATCGAAACTTCAAACGATCGTACCGGGAGATCCGACCGTCGGATTTTCCCGAAACTGGAACCGTTGGGCTCGTTTTGAAAAGACCTTTCTAATGATGTAAATTTTATGAAGATCCAACGGTTAGATTTTCAGATATGTGTAAATCAAATCTGAAGAAAAACAGCGCCACGGCCGCGTTATGGCCCGAAGCGTCGTTTTGAATAAATTGGCTATTTTAAAATAAATAAAAATAGCGATAAATAGTTATAAAATACCATAAACGATATGGAATGGAAATAAACTGAATTTGCTTGATTTGTGTGGCTTTTGATGGTTGAATGTGTTTGGTGTGAAAATTACATTAAAGAACACAATTGGTGTTGTCGAATAATTTAACCATTGAAATAAATCGATTTGAAATTCTAAATATACGTGAATTATTTGGAAAGGCCGAGTTAATTCTCATTTCGAATAATCGACCGACGATTGAAAGTCGAAGATGAAGACGGTGGTCGAAGACCGGAGATCTTCACCTCGTTCGGATGGTAACCGAGGTCCTGATTGGGAGGCATCCCGAAATATGGATAATGAGTGGTGATCGTCCAGACGTACGTGGTGGTCGAAGGGTTTGCGAGGTATTTAGTGCCTCCGGTTTCGTTCAGACCCAGAACGGACTTGTAAATGGACTGTGTGTCTGACATTGGAATTTATTCTGTGTTGATTGATTTCTGTTAAATATACATCTGTTTGGCGGCGGAGAATTTATTCTTTTGCTTAACGCCCTTCTCTGAGACGCACGAGCTCAGAGGTTGTATATCGATGGACATCAGTCGCATGCATGAATGGCCTGTGTGGCTTGCTAAGATGCAGTGATCAGGACTTCTGTTGAAAAGCAAAGTCTTGTGGTGATGATCAAAGCCCCGCCTGTGTGGCATAGCTTTGTGTATAACGTGAATTCGCGAGCCTCACACCCCGGTTTGAACCTAAAACGGGAGAAAGGACCTCAGGGAGGGCATGCGTTTCTTTCTAGCTAGGGTGGTGTCAGTGACCTACCAGCCCTGATATTTATATACTTTTCACCTATGTGGTTGTTGCTGTTGCGAGGCGCCTCGGTTTGATCGGACGATCCGGGTCCGATGGAGTCATTCGTTGGCTCGTTTGCGCCCCAAAGGGCGGGGAAACGTATTGCTCAGGCATTTTAATCCACATCGGTGGACCGGCCCTGTCGCTCCTAGGGTCACTCGAGCTCTGATCCTGAGACATGGTAGGCTAGATTGTCTCGAATTCGGTAAGGACTATCTTTTGCCTTGGTTCGTGACGGAAATCCAATTTCCAAATACGACATCGTGCGGTTTTGATTGTATATATATGTGGCGACATGATATATGGTACCCATGCCATCTATGATTGATAGTTATGATTGAAATTGTTTTGAAACATATAAACACTAGTCATAATACCAAATGCTTTTGTTTTATCCGTATCAATCATATTTTGTCCATTATAAGGTAAAACTCTATCCTCCGATTTGCGTTGCATTGTGTGATGGGAACTGAGTCTTATAATGGCTCCATTTTTATAAAAAGCATAGCGATGTTTAAAAGAAAGATTTGTTTTAAAGCACTGGCAATCCAATGGAGTAAACCCGTTCCACGAAAGTGGCGTGGTCCTGTGATTGGCCAATTATATATGTGTGGAGTGGATTTCTCATACCAGTCCCATGACTGACTCGTAGTTTGTTTCACTCTCAAACTCGGGTGCCCCTTTTTCTACACGGGCAGCCTTGTATTCAGGTTTAGCTGGTTCTTTTCTGGATAGCTGGAGCTGAAGATGGATTCTATCATTTATTTCTTTTTATGTTGTTCAGCCCCTATTGTACATATTTTGTTTATTTCCGCTGTAGACATTTATGTATAGCTGAACTGTATTTGTACTAAGTAAGATCCTGTATACTGTGTAACTCTGATGATTACTTTTATCCAGTATATTCTATTGTTCATTATCTGGTGTATTTATTCAATTCTGTTCTGCTATTATCTGTTTCTGTGTTATATTCCAAAGATAGCCCTGTTTCCGTCCGAAACGGGAATTCGGGTCGTCACAACGTGGTATCAGAGCTTTGGTTAAGCTTAGTTCTGGAATATAACATTTGAACGAACTCGTCAGAAATAGAACCAGTAGTGTTCTAAGACGGGTAACTCTATACAGATAGGATCAGTAATATCCTAGTATGAGTATAGCAGAATCAGAACAACTCGTTAGAGATGGGGTCAGAAGTGCCTCAGAACGAGTCGAGAGTAATATGTTTTTAAATAACGTATTTGTGATTATATATATAGTCTGGTTTTAGAAATATAATATTTGAATATATAAAAGATATAT
Source organism: Allium sativum (assembly GCA_030737875.1). Taxonomy (NCBI): domain Eukaryota; kingdom Viridiplantae; phylum Streptophyta; class Magnoliopsida; order Asparagales; family Amaryllidaceae; genus Allium; species Allium sativum. Next base: position 293,260,262 of record CM060916.1, on the reverse strand, counting down.
GTTTGAAAGGTTAAAAACAATTGGATTGGTTGTTGTGTTGTGTGATTGTAGATTTATCAAACCACTTTCGACTTTATTCCTTTTCGGGGACCTGACCTGGAATGTAGTCTACTCATTGACAATGTAAATGTACATCCAATGACAATGCCAAAGAGCATTCAAGATAATAAGCGAGACATAAACCAACAGTTGGACAATAGTCTTGTATGAGCAATAAGATCCAACAAGTATGTTGTAAAATATGATAATAGATAGATTATGTCCCATAGGTGTGTCCCTACAATCAAAGATCCAACATATAATAGCTAAATAAAATATGCTACTTAAAATAACAACAACGTTGGGTATACTCATAGGATAAAAGAATCTAACGTCGGCTCCATACCCTTTCTCCTTCCAATATCCTATAAGTGATAGTTTACCAAAGAAAATAAGATAGATGAAACCATACGGTTATAGAATCCATCAACTAAACCCTAAATATCACCTTTAAAGCTGTGAATATATTGATAACGCGTATGGTGGTCCTCGCTCAACTATGGGCTAATGGAAATCCTAGTTCTACTCGAACTTCGTGTTTGCACTGGCACGTTGCTTACATCAACATTAGGTTACATCACCCAGGATACATGACCTCCGCGGTCTTAATGGGCGTCCCCATGACACTCTTTCTTTGAGTCAATTAGAACACTCTAAGCTATTGATGATTCCTTGGCACTCTGAATCATCAAAATTCCGCGACTCTATCATAAACTCAAGCCCTTCTCAATCAATCGATTATCTTACAACCACGTTACACCATGAACTTCCCTAATTCTTTTACACCCTCATTACACCATGGGATGTGTCCATTTTCTTAGAGTTTATTACACTACAAATTGCCTTTATCATCTTGCAACCATATTACACCAAAAGTTGTTTATCATCTCCTTTCGATCCCACTCTCACTCGAGTCTTCCATAGAAAAGCCACAACTTTGTCATGTTATAAATTCCACCTTGGAGAAGCAATCGACAAGCTATAACCTACAACACGATCTTGGAGGCTACCTTTTACTCCACCATAGACCTTATGACCCATATCTGCTTCCTCATGAATCGATACCAATGAATGAAATATGGACCGATCAGGTATTCTAAACCCCTTCAAGCTTCCCTATACCTTCTCTTGAGACTAAAGTCACGTAGCCATCCTTATATGGGTCTTTCTATTTCGATCTATCCTCTCATGGCCATGCCAATCATCAAAATTCACCAAATTTACCAAAACCTTCCATATGCCCTTATGAGCATCTAAAATGGATCACATCCCAAAACAATGAAGCATGATGGACTGATCCATGCCATATGGACTGGTATCGATCCTATATATAGCTCCAAATTTTTCTAAGCGTGATCCTAACGCGTTCTAAACTCTATCCTTAAAGTTTCATGCAACTCCAACGAGCTTTTGTTCCAATATGCTCTAATCTTCAATCTAAGTCTAATAAAAAATAATTATAGCATAGGGGTCAAACAGAAGCTCTCTTTTACGCATCAGTCGGAACTAGGATCCTTCAATTTTCTTCATCCACCGCCTTCCACTCTCACTCTTTCGAACGCCTTCTCCCTCCATTTTCTACCACCTTTCGCTTTCCAATCCCTAGATTTTCCTTTTGCTATGTAGATCGAGCCTTCCCTCCCTATTCAGTCCGTGCCCTAATTATTTCTTCCTACCAGATTTGAATATCGCATGCTTTATCGTAACCCCTTTGATTATCTTCCAGTTTCCTAATCCCGTCGAGTAACTACCCTTACCCTTTCTAGTTTATTATGTCTACCTGCTCTCCAGTCGCTTCAATGTTGCCTCTTTACCTAATCTTTGTATCTGAGTTAGGATTTCATCTCTCCCCAAAAGGCAGGCTTGCAGCTGTGGATAGATTCGTCGACGTGCTGGTTGGAGCTATCTTTCCTGGTTTGATTTGTGATATTTTGGTTTTATTGTTTGGTGGGTGTGAGTGCGTATGAGCACGTTTTCTAGAGTGGTGAGCACATTTTCTAGAGCGGCATTTAGGGTGTGTTTTCGTTTTGGGATTTTGCTTTGCTAGATTTTGCAGTTGGGGTTGTGTGTGTTTTGTGGTTCATCTTTTTTTGGCTAGTGGTTTTCAGTTATACTGAATAGGCCTTGTGAGTTCTTTAGGCTACATGTGTGTATGCAAGGTCAGTATTCAAGTGAGTTATGGAGGTGAGTTGTGTTGTATATAATAATATGATTTTTGTTTGATGATAACAAACATAATATAATTGTGTTTGTATTTGTACTATTCTATTTCATCACATACAGAAATGAATATTTAATTTTGAATAGAATACTATTGCACAAGAATTTAAATATTAAAAGTGTGTTTTTATTCAAATATAATATTTTATTTCAACATTTGAATAGTACAAACATCTAACTCCACTATTGTACATCTCAGTGATATAATACATTCAATTTCATTTATTACATTGGTTCCTCACTACATTAGTCTATTCACTCAGTTACATCTTCAGTGTCATATACAATTTCTTATACCTAGCTCCTCACTACATTTCACTCAATTCACTCGTATACATTCATCCACTCACATATTGACACTCACTTGTTTTCAATCTGCTTCAGAATCAGTCCAGTCACCTACATACTGTCACAGAAACACATAGAGTAAAATGGAACAAAAATTGATTTAAATTCTAGCAAATGTAAATTTATTTTAAATTTTATTTTCCTCAAAATTTTGTTGTGTTTATCATCATATTTCTTGACTTGGTCTGATATGTATATACATCTATCTGTGTCTAGATTGTTTGTGATATTTATAACAATGCAAAAGGTAGCATGGCAACATGCATGGGTTCAAAACATGGTCACTGCATCAAAGCCATGCAAACAAGCACATAAGATAGTGGATAACGAATGTGCAACAATTGGCAGTAGATTTCAGGTGTATTATACACATGAACCAACCAGAAGTGGCAGATGCAAGAGAGAAAAATTCAAATATACCCCTGAAATGGCAGTATACATATATACACAACATATATGTGCAGCAACAAACTAATAATACAAGGATTGTGACCAAAGCAGTTTGGACATATATCAGAGTATGCACCAAAAATTCAGTAAACCCAGTAAAATGAAAGTGCATGGGTAGGCTCAATAACAAGGGAGATTTCAAGTAAATGCTATGACATCTTTCACAAATATACAATTACACGACTGTGTACTCACATGAGTGCAACATGAAGGTCTGGTCAAGCCAAAATCATGGAAGTATACTTTTACAAAGAAATGTGCAAGACCATGTACACACATGAGTGGACAAGATAAAAAAGCTCAAGTGCATTCTTGGAAAATGTAGTATTTGGCAAGAATATTTCATGTATCTAGAAATCACAAGAGGATATAATAGGCAAGAAGTTATTCACAACAATTGCATAAATGAAATCAAATCAGATTGTAAGTGAGATATAAATCAATGTTTCCAGAAATAACAAATATCAACACATGGAATATTTGTTATTTTGGAAAGGTACGAAATAATTTCAAGATTGTTTTGACAATTCGGCAACAAATCTTCCCAAAAAATCAAGTAGCTAAGGAAATCAAGCAAAGATATGCAGAAATCAAACAAGCACATTCAAGGTTATTTAACCACGCAACTTTCATGCAAAATCAAGAACAAGTTTTCGCATGAAATCAGAGAATTGAAAGGGTTTCAGAACCCTATATAGTACACACAATTCATCACTGGCAGTGTCGGAAACTCAAGTAATCAATTCAAGAATAACACAGATTGAATCAGAGAAACTCATGAATTTCTTTCAACATTTTCGATCGAGCAAAGCCAAATTACCGACCAGTGGACAAGCATATATCAGAAACAATCGAAGAATCAATTTCAATCAGAGAGATTTGAAGTCACGATTTGGATACTAGAGCAAAAATCCTAAATTGTTTAATTCGGTCACCATTGACGTATAGAGGAAGCCGCCCTCTTAAGTGATAAAGAAATAACATAGAGAAGGTTGGCTAATTTCTTTAAAGAGTCTTAATTATTAAACACTAGGGTTTTTTATTTTGTTTTTATTTTAAGTTTTTTTTCCTTTTTTCTTGTAATCGATCAAGAGTTTTCTAGTATTCTGTAACTAGGGTGTATTAGCTATATGGTTTATAGTTAGAGTTTACGAGTTACGGGTTTTGAAACGACCCAAACTCGCCCTTATAGCCCGGATTGAGTTGAGAACACGACAAATCAGAACGCAAATAGAAGAACATTTCATTGCTATTACAATAATTTACATCAGAGTACAAGAATATAACAGAGTATGAATAAATATTATACATCAGCAAAATATCAATGATTTAAATTACATTTAAATACATAGCAGTGGAAAAATAATTCATAACACAACTGAAAGAAATACATGGATGCAGAGCCTTCCGAATATAGCTCCAGCTGTAAACCAGGATCCTGTAGAAATAAATTTGCAAAACCAAAACTACTAGCTGCCCGTGTCGAAAATAGGGGCACCCAGAGTTTAGGTTAAAACAATAAACTCCAGGTCAGTCATGTGACCGGTGTGAGAACTAAAACAGTTATTAAATCTTTACTTAAAAATAGAGTAAATCAAGGGACCATGCCATATAACACAGAATGGGTTTCCTCCCAAGAATACCAGTGCATAAAACAAACAGCGCAGTGCTTTTTGGAAAAATGAAGCTATTATAAGACTCAGGTCCCATCACACAATGCAACACAAGCTAGAGGATAGAGTTTTCGCTTATAATAGCCAAACATGCTTGGTACATTTAAAATAAATCATTTTTAACTATTATAAGTGTAAAGTGTATAAAACAACTTCAAATATAAATGTATCAATCATAGACGGCATAGTACCCCATCCTACTATGTCGCCATACTAGTTCTACAATTAAAACCTAAATGCCATGTATTGGAAATTGGATTCCATCAACGAGTCGAGGCAAGGGATGGCTCCTCACTGATTCCAGACACTCTAGCAAATTCCTCAGGATCTCCCGCAGTGAACCGTTGGATGCTTCAGGGCCGGTCCACACTTACGTTAGTGGATTAGTATTCCTGAACACAAATTTCCCGGTCCTATCGGACCTATCCATCGGCTCCATAGTAACCGATATATCCGAGGCACCTCGCAATCCATTATGCACTTAGGTAAAAAAATATAAATGTCTGGGCTCCATGCCATGACACCACCCATAGCTAGAAAGAAACGTCGTGCACTCCCTGCAGTCCAATCCCCTTTTTGACTCATACCGAGGTGTGAGGCTCGTGAATTAACGTCATACACAAAGTTATGCTATTTAAAGCCGTGCTTTGATCATCAACCACAAGACTCTGCTTTTAAACAAAAGCCTTGATCATTGGCAACTTATCATGCCACACAGACAAGTCACGCCATGCAACTGATGTCTATCGATATATAACCTCTGAGCTCGTACGTCTCAGAGAAGGGTGTTAAGCAAGAGAATAAATCCTCCACTACCAAACAGATATATATTTAATAGAAATCAATCAACACAGAATAAAATCCAATGTCAGATACACATCCATTTACTAGTTCGTTCTGGGTCTGAAGAAACCGGAGGCACCTTAATCCTCGTCCCATATGTCCAATACAGGAGAGAGGTCCTCGCATATCCGATCGATCTCTAAGTACGTCTGGACGTCACGACTTATTACCTTGTCTTGGGTGTACAACCCAAACAAGACATCAGTAATCATCCAAATGATGTGAAGACCTCTGGTCTTCAACCACCATCTTCATCGTCGGCTTATCGTCGAATCAATAATTCAGAATGGGTATAAACCCGACCTTTTAGAATAATTCACGCATTTTATAATCAAGTGCTATAAAAACACAACATACGCCTCATTCCAATTCTGAATATTCTTTTATTCAAATATTCAGATCCTTTGGGAAAGGTTCACATTAATTTTATCAAATATAAATTCTTTCAAATTTATACTTTAATCTTCCTTTGGATATCAATTCTAAACCAAATTAAGGTTTATCAACTAGTCGGGATTATCGAGCTTTACCGAAGTAATAATTTATTTATTAATCCCAATCCCAACCTATTCATCCCTTGGAGAAAAACTAGCAATACTCCATATCTAACACCATGGTGCTATCGGTAAATTTAACTACCATTTCACGTTCAAATCTAATTAAAGATTTAACTATCTCCTGGAATAAAACTGGTGGTACTACATTCTCGATCATTTCCTGAATTTGATAATTTAAATTATCACATTCTCATTTCAATCTAATTAAAGATTCATTAAAACTCCACTTAGTTTTAGTCTTCCCAAAAAACAATATTAATGATTATTTAACTTTGGGAAATCAAACATGTCGCATCGACAATCTACACCGTACAATAGATTTCTGCCAATATAGAACCTCTAAGCTCGTATGTCTTAGAGAAGGGTGTTAAGCAAGAGAATAAAATCTCCACCACTAAACAGATATATATTTAGCATGGATCAACAATACAGTTCGAAATACAATGTTAAACATGTAATCATGTCTTTAACTCGGTTAAAGAACCAATGTCATTTAAGACACAGTTCACAATAAACCCAAAATCTCATTCCATTAATTATGGAATCTTCATGAAAAAACATATCAATATGTAGTCGATATCAATTTCCGTATCCGACTAATAATATAAATGGGATAACGACAAAGCCTTTTAAACTCCATGTATATTATAAGTCTTCCTCCACAGAAGCTCACTTCGATTATTACCAAATTGAATTCCATTCCATCCCAATTTATTTTATTAAATTGGAAAACTTTACTTTGGAAAATTTCCATTAAATCTTAATAAAAAGATTTATAATTCCAAATCACATTTCACTATTAATCGGGTTAAAGAACGAATGTCGTTAAAAACACAGTTCACATTAAACCCAATTCACATTCCATATTATTCCAATTACTAAATATACTTGGAAACTATAATAATCTTAGTTAAAAGATTTATTCTTTTCACACGGGGTTTAATAACAGTGTTATTGAAGACACTATTCATGACAAACCCAATATCCAATTTGATATTAAATACAAGGCTCTGAATAGAAATTATATCGGCTTATATTCAATATCAAATTCTGAAACCAACAAATATCGTATTGGAAATAACAATATATATATCTTCCAAATTTCCATAACAATATCCACATAATCACGGAATCCAATATCGAAATATTCCGACGATTATTTCCATTCCAAATCCATTCCAATTTGTTCGTTGGAAATTTTTGATTATATTAAAACCATTCAGAAACCCAATTTATTTTATTTAAAATTTATTGGATTTCAAATCTAGTTAATAACTAGTTCATTTTGATAAAAATATATTTTTATCTTTACAAACACGGAATTTTTCATCCCAATTCTTTCCAAATCATTTATTATGATTTTACACAAATTATTAATATTTTTAATAATTTTATTAAGGCACTTTCAGTCAATTTCCATAAATGGCCATCGAACTGCATTTACAACGACCTTTTCCAAATTTGATTTGGACATAATTCCAAATCCAACCGTTAAATTTCAAGTCTCTTCTTCTCGTTGGAAAGCTCTTTTCAATATGAACCCAACGGTTCCGGTTTTAGGAGAATCCGACAGTCGGATCTCCCGTAATGTCAATTCAAAGTCAATGGTCGAAATTCGCGAACGGTCGCGACGTGGCGCGTTCTATTCGGGCCATTAAATATATATATACATATATATATATATATATAATATCATTGATTTCCATTTGAAACGTATTTTATAAATCGTTTATAAATTCGTTTTAAAACGATTCTAACTACATTTTCAATTTTAAATCAAAATTGAATACTCCTTATCATTATAATATTTTAATGATAATATTTTCAAAATATCAGATTTTGAAATAATTTCTTTTTTGATATTCATTATAAAAATGAATAAAATCGATATAAATATCGCTCTCATCAAAATGACGCATATCTAATCAACAGAGCTTCATGTATTTCAATATTTTCGTGTCCATCCAAAATCGGACATCAAATTAACATTTTAATCCTTTACTGAATATTATTTTAAAATATTCGTTATTTTAAAATATTCATCCTTCCCGAATTGGAATCAGACACAATCAATTACCATATAATGTTATTTATATGGATTTCATATACACATGTACACAACAATAATTATACACAGTCAACCATCATCCAGAGTGCCTTACACAACTACATAAGCATTAAATGTAAATAACTAACGCTTACAACAGTTTGTCAACCAACTGATTGATATACAACTAAAAATTGGGATTAGTGTACGCCAAATATCATTCCAATACCTGTGTGGGGTTTCAACCAACAAATACTGAATATTATTTGCGTAGTTTGGCGATATGTAAAATTATTGTCCCAATCGATATTACAAAAATAAGCGAGCATAAACAAGTCTTCCGACTTGTAAATGGATGTGTGAACTTATTTTTAACTATCCAATGATTATTTTATTTATCGTCGTTATAAGCTAAAAATAATATCTTCAGCTAACTAAATTTTTCTAACACTTTTTAGAAAATTTCGGCAGCATAACGGCGCGATACTAGAACTGGAATAAGGTGCCTTATCCCTCGCCTAATACAGGCTCGCGCCATACACAAACCAATTTCAATCTCATTCACAACCAAATCAAATCCAAACAAATAAATCAATTTTTATCGCCTTAATCAAATCACGCAAAACATCCAAATAAATAAATATTCAACTACCCCAATACCATTTACAACGCCATAATTGGTTATTCGCAGAGTATGAAATCCGCGTGTTGGTAATATCCATACATCACTTTCAATTTATGTGATTGTGCGAATTCGAGTGTTGAACTCCAGATAATTCAAATCAAACAACTTGGTTTGTACAATAAATAGTGTCGGGGGCTTCTAATCCCCGTCTGCATCCTAGAATATTTTTAAATGTAAAATAAATAGAGTGAGGAGGAGTTCTCACATTTGGTTTCCACTCCGTCATTCTTTAATTGAACAGTTTTTGGATTTGCTCCAGCGCGTTGTATTTTTCACCGTGATTCCAACGTAATCTATTTCACGCAGTTTATATTAAAAATCACATTTTTAATACAATGTTATATATATAAATCAGATTTTTATTCATTGTTATATATATATATATATTAAAAATTTCATTTTTAAACTGCTTTACATATATTAAAAATCCTATTTTTATTCTATGTTAATATATATAAAAATCACTTTTTTATTTCAATTATTATATATATAAAAATCATATTTTTATAATGCTATTATATATATATAAAAATCAAATTTTATGGCGCTGTCATATATATATAAATCAAATTTTTATCATTGCCATATATATAAATATATATAAATCAAGTTTTTATTTGATGTCCTTTTTAATATCTTAATCATCTTCCTTGCCTAATACTGCGTCATTTGTCAGAGACAAGGGGGAAGAGGCGCGGCGTCGGAGGTGGTGTGGGGGAGGCTCTGGCGGCCGACCGCGGGCACAAGGGAGGGGCGACAGCGATTTCAGACAGGGTTTGGGGGTTGGGACTCAGTTTTTGATGAGGAGAGAGAGAAGAGGAGGGGGTGGCGGTCAGAAGGGGCGGCGCTAGGCTGTGTGGAGGCGGCGGGAGGGGAGTGGCTCCGTCTATCGTGATTTGGTTTTTTTAAAAGTAACGACGGGGGAGAGAGAGTGGAGGGAATAAAGGGTTGACTTAGTTTATATATATATATATATATACTTTAATTCTAAGAAGTTACTTTTTCATTTGAACCCCAAATCGGGCCCAACGACTGTCGATCCTTGCTAAATACCCCCATTCTAGATACAATGAGATGTGTCCTGTAAGCCAATTCGACTATTTCGATCATTTTTTGTTAAAATTAAAATATAAATTAATATAACTTTCAAAATTGATTTCAACGCACATTTTAATTTACTGGGGCCACATACTGACTCCAAAAGTTCTAGAAAAACAAATCTGGATATGTTTTGACGATACAGTCCTAAAAACTAATTTCGTCGAATTTGGAGACCATTAGAAAAACGGTATTTTCCAGTCGATTAAATTCAAACTAAATTGACCAAACACATTTAAATTCACCACGGTCACATACTAATTCCAAAAATTCTGAAAATCGGAATCTAGAAATAATTTGACATTTCGTATCCAACAAAAGTGGTTTTGTCGAAAATGGAGGTCGTATGCAAAATGGCTATTTTTAAGGGTTATATATTATATTATATTCCATAACGACTATTTTAAATTTTAAACTGGACATAACTTTTTATTCCTGTTATGAAATCTGAATTTTTCACATTCATTAGAAAGATATAATTGAACAAATTCAAATATTTCTAGTTTTACTAGAATTCGATTTATTTTGAATCCTATACACTCATTTGAAATTTGAAATTTGAAATCGATTTTTCAAACTACCGCGCCATTTTAGGCTCGTTATATAATTAAAATAAATTTATTCGTTTTAACTTCGATTTAAATAAAATTTTCATCATTATTATATAAAACAATTGTTTTAAATGTTAAAAATCCATTAAAATTGCCAAAATAATTTTTTTTTAAATTGGTTCTGAAAATCCGGATTGTTACAATCTCCCCCACTTAAAATCTTTTCGTCCTCGAAAAGGAACGGAAATGAAAGTTGTTTAACTAACTAACTCAACTTTCATTTTGGCTTTCGTTCTTCAACTTTTTAGTTTCTAAGAATTTTCTAATTTTTCAAAAATTTGACTAACACCCTAAATTTTCGAAAAATTTCTCCAAAACCTCCTTTGTACGGGGAGACCTTCAAAACCGCAACTTGCCTCACAGGGCCCTCATAAATCCCAAAGAAAAAGAAAAAGCCAATCGGCTCATAAAATCATCAAAACCCAATAAATTAGTAAACATGTACCTATTTGTCGGGCATACAATTTTATTCCTCTACTTAGCTTCCATGCTATGACTTGTTAATTATATATACATGAACATTTATGCAATTCCAATCAATTTTCAATTCAGTTCAATATTGGATTCTATTTGGCTAGATTTACCTTTATCCTCCTTTTGGTTTTATTATTACAATAATTCTATTAGTTAAAATAATTATCATACAACACAACTAACATGTGAATAATATTTCCAAAACATATAACTTTTGTATATATATTCAAAAATCATACTTTTAGTGTCAAATCACAAATATTAATCCTATCTAGTTTTGGTTCTCACAGCAGTCAATTGGAAAATATGGGCATGCCACTTTCGAAACTCGAACATAAATGCTTATGATGCCCGAGCATCACCAGAATTACCCCCGAGCGACTAGAGTGTGATTCTATATCCATCCAGTATATTTGAGACTTCGTATACACGTGGATCAGATGTATATTAAAATCTCTATATACCCAATAGTCTAAAATAAATTTAAAATGAAATACTCATACACATATAATAAGGTTTAAATTTTCAAATCAAAATTTGTTTTCATTTTTATTTTAAAAATAACACTCTTCACACTCGTTCTAGGATACTACTGATCCCATCTCTAACAAGTCATTCTCATTGAATATTACTAATCCAATCTATGATGAATTCTTTCGTTTGGTTCTAACGTGTCTTATTCTCGAGCTCTGTAAACCAAAGCTCTGATGCCACAATGATTTAAACTCGCCCTTACGGAAAAGCCCAGATTGAGCTGAGAACGCGACAAATCAGAACGCAAACAGAAGAACATTTCATTGCTATTACAACAATTTACATTAGAGTACAAGAATTTAATAGAGTATGAATAAACATTATACATCAGAAAAATATCAACGATTTAAATTACATTTAAATACATAGCAACGGAAAAATAATTCATAACACAAGTGAAAGAAATACATGGACGCAGAGCTTTTCGAATATAGCTCCAGTTGTAAACCAGGATCCTGTAAAAATAAATCTACAAAACCAAAACTACTAGTTGCCCGTTTCGAAAATAGGAGCACCCAGAGTTTAGGTAAAAATAATAAACTCCAGGCTAGTCATGTGACTGGTGTGAGAACTAAAATAGTTATTAATTCTTTACTTTAAAAATAGAGTAAATCAAGGGACCATGCCGTATAACACGGAATGGATTTCCTCTCAAGAATACCAGTGCATAAAACAAACAGCATAATGCTTTTTGGAAAAATGAAGCTATTATAAGACTCAGGTCACATCACACAACGCAACACATGCCGGAGGATAGAGTTTTCGCTTATAATAGCCAAACATGCTTGGTACGTTTAAAACAAATTAATTTTTTTACTATTATAAGTGTAAAGTGTATAAAACAACTTCAAATATAAATGTATCAATCATAGACGACATAGTACCCTATCCTATTATGTCGCCATACTAGTTCTACAATTAAAGCCGAAATGTCACGTATTATAAATTGGATTCCATCTATGTGTCGAGGCAAGGGATGGCTCCTCACCAATTCGAGACACTATAGAAGATGCCTCAGGATCCCCCGTAGTGAACCATTGGATGCTTTAGGGTCGGTTCACACTTACGTTAGTGGATTAGTATTCCTGAACACACGTTTCACGGTCCTATCGGACCTATCTATCGGCTCCGTAGTAACCGATACATTCGAGGCGCCTCGCAATTCATCATCCACATAGGCAAAAGGTATAAATGTCTGGGCTCCATACCATGACACCACCCTAGATAGAAAGAAACATCGTGCACTCCCTGTAGTCCGATCCCTTTTTGACTCATACCGAGGTGTGAGGCTCACAAATTAACGCTATACACAAAGCTATGCTATTTAAAGCTGTGCTTTGATCATCAACCAAATGACTTTGCTTTTCAACAAAAGCCTTGATCATTTGCATATCAACATGCCACACTGACAATTCACGCCATGCAACTGATGTCTATTGATATATAACCTCTGAGCTCGTACGTCTCAGAGAAGGATGTTAAGCAAGTGAATAAATTCTCTGCCACCAAACATACATATATTCAATAGAAATCAATCAACACGGAATAAAATCTGATGTCAGACACACATCCATTTACAAGTTCGTTCTGGGCTTGAACAAAACCGGAGGCACCTTATTCCTCGTCCCATATGTCCAATACAGGAGAGAGGACCTCGCATATCCGGTCGATCTCTAAGTACGTCTGGACGATCACTACTTATTACCTTGTCTTGGGTGTACAACCAATCAAGATATCGGTAATCATCCAAACGATGTGAAGACCTCCGGTCTTCAACCACCGTCTCCATCGTCGACTTATCATCGAATCAATTATTCGGAATGGGTATAAACTCGGCCTTTCTAAATAATTCACGCATTTTATAATAGAGTGCTATAAAAACACAACATACACCTCATTCCAATTCTGAATATTCTTTTATTCAAATATTCAAATCCTTAGGGAAAGATTTCCATTAATTTTATCAAATATAAATTCTTTTAAATTTGTACTTTAATCTTCCTTTGAATATCAATTCTAAACCAAATTAAGGTTTATCAACTAGTCGGGATTATCGAGCCGTATCTAAGTAATAATTTATTTATTAATCCCAATCCCGACCTATTTATCCCTTGGAGAAAAACTGGTAATACTCCATATCCAACACCACGGTGTTATCGGTAAATTTAATTACCATTTCATGTTCAAATCTAATTGAAGATTTAACTATCGCCTGGAGTAAAATTAGTGGTACTCCATTCTCGATCATTTTTCAAATTTGATAATTTAAATTATCACATTCTCATTTCAATCTAATTATAGAATCATTAAAACTCCACTTAGTTCTAATCTTCCCAGCAATCAATATTAATGATTATTTAACTTTGGGAAATCAAACATGTCGCACAGACAATCTACACCGTACCATTGATTTCTACCGATATATAACCTCTAAGCTCGTACATCTTGGAGAAGGGTGTAAAGCAAGAGAATAAATTCTCTGCCACCAAACAGATATATATTTAGCAGATATCAACAATACAGATCGTAATACAATGTTAGACATGTAATCCTGTTTTTAACTCAGTTAAAGAACAAATGCCATTTAAAACACAGTTCACGATAAACCCAAAATCTCATTCCATTAATTATGGAATCTTCACGGAAAAACATATCAATATATAATCGATATCAATTTCCGTATCCGACTAATAATATAAATGGAATAACGACAAAGCCTTTTAAATTCCATGTATATTAACAGACTTCCTCCATAGAAGCTAACTTCGATTATTACCAAATCGAATTCCATTCCATCCCAATTTATTTTATTAAATTAAAAAACTTTACTTTGGAAAATTTACAGTAAATCTTAATAAAAAGATTTATAAATTTCAAATCACATTTCACTGTTAATCGGGTTAAAGAACGAATGTCGTTAAAAACACAGTTCACAATAAACCCAATTCACATTCCGTTTTATTCCAATTACTAAATAGAATTGGAAACTCGAATAATCTTAATCAAAAGATTTATTCTTTTCACATAGGGTTTAAGAACAATGTTACTGAAGACACCATTCACGACAAACCCAAAATCCAATTTGATATTATATACATGACTCTGAATAGAAATCATATCGGCTTATATTCAATATCAAATTCTGAAACCAGCAAATATCGTATTGGAAATAACGATATATGTATATATATGTATATCTTCCAAATTTCCATAACAATATCCGTATAATCATAGAATCCAATATCAAAATATTCCGAAGATTATTTCCATTCCAAATCCATTCCAATTTGTTCGTTGGAAATTTTTGGTTATATTAAAACCATTCACAAATCCAATTTATTTTATTTAAAATTTATTGGATTTCAAATCTAGTTAATAACTAGTTCATTTTGATAAAAATATATTTTTATCTTTACAAACATGGAATTTTTCATCTTAATTCTTTTCAAATCATTTTTTTGATTTTACACAAATTATTAATATTTTTAATAATTTTGTTAAGGCCTTTTCAATCGATTTTCATAAATGGCCATTGAACTGCATTTACAGCGACCTTTTCCAAATTTGATTTTAACATAATTGCAAATCCGACCATTAGATTTCCAATCTCTTCTATTCGTTGGAAAGCTCTTTTCGATATTAACCCAATGGTTCTAATTTTAGGAGAATCCAACGGTCGGTTCTCCTGTAATGTCAATTCGAAGTCAATGGTCGAAATTCACGAACGGCCGCGGCGCGTTCTATTCAGGTCATTAAATATACATAATATATATATATATATATATATATTATGTATACTTCGTCGATTTCCATTATTTTATAAATCGTTTATAAATTCGTTTTAAAATGATTAGAACTTCATTTTCAATTTTAAATCCAAATTGAATACTCCTTATCATTATAATATTTAAATGATAATATTTTCAAAATATCAGATTTTGAAATAATTTCCTTTTCGATATTCAGTATAAAAATGAATAATATCTATATAAATATTGTTCGCTTCAAAATGGCGCATATCTAATCAACACGGCTTCATATAATTCAATATTTACGTGTCCATCCAAAATCGGGCATCAAATTAACATTTTAATCCTTTACTGATTATTATTTTAAAATATTCGTTCTTTCTGAATTGGAATAAGACATAGTCAATTACCATATAATTTTATATGGATTTCATACACACATGTACACAACAATAATTATACACAGTCAAACATCATCCAGAGTGCCTTACACAACTGCATAAGCATTAAATATAAATAATTAATGCTTACAACAGTCTGTCAACTAATCGAATGACATACAACTAACAATTGGGATTAGTGTACGCCAAATATCATCCCAATACCCGTGTGGGGTTTCAACCAACAAATAATGAATATTATTTGTGCAGTTGGGCAATGTGTAAAATTATCATCCCAATCGATATTACAAAAATAAGCAAGCATAAACAAGTCGTCCGACTTGTAAATGGATGTGTGAACTTATTTTTAACTATCCAATAATTATTTTATTTATCATCGTTATAAGCTAAAAATAATATCTTCAACTAAATAATTTTTTTAACACTTTTAGAAAATTTCGGCAACATGACGGCGCGATACTAGAACCGTAATAGGGTCTAGCCTTATCCCTCGCTTAATACTAGCTAGCGCCATACACAAAACAATTTCAATCCAAATCACATCCAAATCAAATCCAAACAAATAAATCAATTTTCACAACAATAATCAAATCACGCAGAACATCCAAATAAATACTCAACAACCCCAATGTCATTTACGGTGCCATAAGTGGCTATTCGTGGAGTATGAAATTGGTGTGTCGACAATATCCATACATCGTTTTCAATTTATGTGATTGTGTGAATTCGAGTGTTGAACTCCATATAATTCAAATCAAACAACTTGGTTTGTACAATAAATAGTGTCGGGGGCTTCTAAGCCCCGTCCGCATCCTTGAATATTTTTAATTGTAAAATAAATAGAGTGAGAAGGAGTTCTCACCTTTGGTTTCCACTCCATCATTCTTTAATTGAATGGTTTTTGGATTTTCTCCAGTGCGTTGTATTCTTCACCGTGATTCCAACGTAATCTATTTCGCGTAGTTTGTATTAAAAATTACATTAATAATGCTTCATATATTTAAAAATCACATACGCTTCACATATATATAAATCAGATTTTTATTCATTATTATATATATATTAAAAATTTCATTTTTAAACCTCTTTACGTATATTAAAAATCCTATTTTTATTCTATGTTAATATATATAAAAATCACATTTTTATTTCAAATATTATATATATAAAAATCATATTTTTATAACGCTATTATATATATAAAAATCGAATTTTTATCCCGCTATCATATATATAAAAATCAATTTTTTATCATCGCTATATATATATATATATATATATATATATATATATATATAAATCAAATTTTTATTTGATGTACTTATATGTAAAAATCATATTTTTATAACGCTATATTATTATATATAAAAATCATATTTTTTCTTTTAACCATTTCACAATAAAAATCACATTTTTATAAATTAGTTTTCTATATACAAAAATCATATTTTCATAACGCTACTACATATATAAAAATCATATTTTTATATCATTATTATATATATAAAAATCATATTTTTATATAATTAAAAATCATATCTTTATATAATTAAAAATCATATCTTTATATAATTAAAAATCATATTTTTACATAACTAAAAATCATATTTTTAGATAGCTAAGTTCATATTTTTACATAATTAAAAGACACATTTTTATATAATTAAAAATCACATTTTTATATAAGTAAAAATCATATTTTTATATAATTAAAAATCATATTTTTTTTAACAACTCTATAATTAACATTAACTAATAAATTAATAAATTAATTTAAATTACCTTTTTAATATCCTAATCATCTTCCTTGCCTAATACTGCATCGTTTGTCGGAGAAAGGGGGAAAAAGGCACGGCGTCAGAGGTGGAGTGGGGGAGGCTCTAGCGGCCGGCGGCAGGCCCAAGGGAGGGGTGGCGACGGTTTCAAATCGGGTTTGGGGGTTGGGGCTTGGTTTTAGACGAGGAGACAACACTACAACAAAAACAACATATTACAACTTTAATTTTACAACAGTGGTAAAAGAACCGTTGTAATAAATGATTTTTACAACCTTTTTCCCGAAAAGTTGTAATAAACTTATTTTTAACAACTGTGTTATTTTGACAGTTGTAATAAAAGACTATCACAACTTTTATTTTTTGACTGTTGTAATATATGACTATATTTTAATATAATCAACTAATAATTAATATTTAATACATTTATATTGATTATTTATAATTAATAACTAATAATTACTATTAATAATCAATTAGGAAGTAATAATCAATATTCAATCCGTAATATTTAATACTTAGCAATTAAGAAGAATAATTAAAAAAATATAGTTAATATCATACATAATTACTATTAAATAGTTAATAATTAAAATATAATAATTAATGCTAATCATGAATAATCAATGATTGCTATTAGAAATTAAGAAGTAAAGATTAATAATTAAGAAGAAGAGATTAATAACTAAGATTATATTTAATAATTAATTTATATTAACGAACGATTAATAAGAAATCTTTAATAATTGTGCCATGGTTTAAATTATGGAAAAATATACATGTCGATTTATATATTATTTGTGTGTTTAATTTGTAAGTAAAGATTCACGTTTAGTATTGGGTTAAATATAGCATGAAAATTAGTAAAAGTGTTGTGGGAAAATGGGCTTGACTATTATAACAGGCTAATACAAAAGCTAGGGGTAAAATTGGAATTAGCAAGGAATTAAAAACCCTAGCCGTATGGAATTAACCCAATAAAAAGATAGAGAGGCCGTAGTTTCCAGATTCATGTTCTCCTCGTTCAAAATAAAAAGAAACAAAATAATGGCCGAACCCTAGGAAATGGAAAGTTAGGGCAAATCGAATTCAGATCGTATCGCCAGCTCCAACGTCTCGTAGCAAACGGGATTCATGGTTCGTGGGGAGATCTACAATGGATTCAGAGGGATTGGTGGATCTCGAAGCCCAAAACCGAGGATCTGGAGAGGATAACGTTGAGAAAACCCTCGGTGAGTGTATTCCTCTTTTATTTGGCAATAAGACCTTGATAGGATGCCGTATACATAAATGCTTTTCTGTGGTTCTAGTAAATGAAGTACACCTATCTGTTGTGTGATTATTTGAGTTGATTTGGCTGATTTTGTGAGTGATGCTGTATTGATCTGACTGGTGTGTTGTAAATACAGTAATGAATGTTTATCACCAATTTTTTGTTGGTTCGTATGTAAGATAATGTTAAGTAAAAATCTGTTAGGAAAATGTTCAGACTATTAATTCTTATGTTCTAGTCTTGACTAAGAAAGTGAATAGTGTATGATCAACTATTTTATATGACCAAACATACAAATTGGAAAGGAGTAATTTTGATTTTATCGGTCTATTGAATCCACATATGTATATGTGTAGCAATATAAATAAGAGAAACATCATGTTCAAATAGATTATAGCACGATTTTGGCAACTAATGTAGGATTTTCCATCAGTTTCTCAAAATTTTAGTACTTCATGTAATCAAAAAATTATGCAAGAAAATAAAATTAGAATTAAAAAGAGGATACGTCTTTTGGATAATTAATTTACAATGAAAGAAAAGAAAATACGTAAATTAGCTTCTTTATCTTTCTTACTACGTTGTTATCTATTATTTGAAAACAGTGATACAAGGTGTTGTACATGGTATTGGAGAGACTTTACATAACGTCAATTGGTAAAACATAATTGTCACAGGCGTTTGGATTGTCATTAACTATTAGTAAAATGAGTTTTCGAGAACTAGTTCAAATACTCAATCTTCATCCTCCTTGTCCCGTTATTCTAATTTTAATATCCACCATCCATAAAAGTTGATGATTCCTACCCTAATTAATCAATTTTCCGTTTTTCATTCCTGTCTTCATGTATATATTATTCCAGACACTGATGCAACTCCTGTATATATTCTTGCAGACATTATATATAGTTTACTACTATGATCGATACCTCCTTTTCTTTTTCTTTTTCTTTTTTCTGTGTTATACTATAGCTATTATAATAGATAAGTCTTTTAGTTTTTAGCTTCCCAAACAAAGTCTTATATAACGTACATGCATTGCCAATATCAGCTTTCGTCAAGCCAAGATTATCCCGAATTATCGGAATCATGGGAGCTGCAGCAAACGTGGATACGAAACAAGTGAAGAATAATGCCCATGAAAGATGGAAAGTTCTCACATGAGGATTGGCAAATGAGAAGAGTTTTAGTTCTTCTGCTCTATGTTCAGAAACAACTGGAAGAGAAAACTTGGATGTATCATCCATGGCAACATCCTTTGCTTCTTCAGACTCCATTCTACCCATTTTTTTACTTGGTTTTGTTTCTATGTGGGTAGAAGAATTGAAAGAGATCCGAATGAAGAAATATATTAGGTTTGAATCTCTATTTGTAGTATCCTAGAAGTTGACATTCCCTGTTATTTTAACATAATATATATATATATATATATATATATATATATGGGTAGTTGATATGTTAGTTGATTCATATGATTGATAAAATACATTTAAGTTGATTTATAGTTCAAGAACCTGCCATGAACATACATGTCTATTTGAAGTTCAGTCTGTTGACAAGTAAAGTGTGTTTTGTATTAAGAACACTTCATTTGCTATGACTCTATTAGATTGTTTGATATAAATATGTTGTGTTTGATGAACACCTCGCCTACCATGTTTATTTAGTTGGTTTAATTTATATACGGAAATTGCATGGTGGTAATATGTCCTACTACATCATTGCCTCAACAGTTTGGTATATATGCATATTGTATTGGGAATACATAATCTGATATATATATATATATACATATATGTATATGTATATATTGTTTAAGTAATTTAATACATAGGTATATTTTGGAAATGAATATATTTGATATATATGCTACGAGAAATTTTCAAATTATAACAAAAATGTTGATCCTGTAGAAAGAGGATTCAGAGGAACTGGATTTTGGAGAACCTTTAGCCTAGAAATGAGACAACCTGCAATTGGTATGTGGTTGTAGTAGTGCTATTGGTATGTGGCTGCATCTAGATTCAGCGATGCAAAACTAGGGACTACATGTTGTTGTTTCGATGCCAGTCCGGATCTAAGAAAAAAGCATTTAACGTCGAAGTTTAAGCTTGCGTCATGAGTCTGATGAATGACTGAGTACATTTCACTGGAGGACCGAGCTTTAGTGGTGACCATTTAGCAAGGCTTCTATGTCTTTTGAGTTCAGACTGCATCAAGCTCTGTAATATCTGAAACTTATTGTTTGTAATGCACGAAATATTGTCTAAAACTTATTGTTTGTAATACTGAATATTTGAGTATTTTAATAAATTAGTTTGCAAATAAATGTAATATCTTATTTGCTTATGAGTATTGCTATGTTTAGTGTATTGTTCTTTTCATTTGCAAGAGATGTATATTTTTTTTAAAACCCAAATGTCAATCACAACGGTGCATAACAGTTGTAGTAGATATTATTACAACGGTGCATAACTGTTGTAATACAGTTTATTACAACAGTGTAAAAAATTTGTAAAATATACATATTACAACGGTGCTGCAAGGGTGCAAAAAAGTTGTAAAAGATTTTAGTCTATTACAACTTCTTAATACACGACGGTTAGCCCACCGTTGTAAAATGTATATTACAACGGTGTTCAACCGTTGTAATAGGGTCATTTTGTTGTAGTGCAGAGAAGAGGAGGGGGTGGCGGTCAGAAGGGGCGACGCTAGGCTGGGTGGAGGCGGCGTCAGGCAGAGGGAGGGGAGTGGCTCCATCGATTGTGATTTAGTTTTTTTTTTCTTTTTAAAAGTAATGATGTGGGAGAGAGAGTGGAGGGAATAAAGGGTTAATTTAGTTTATATAAATATATATAGTTTAATTTAATTTTAAAAAGTTACTTTTTCGTTTGAACACCAGATCGAACCCAATGATTGTTACTTCTAGCTAAATACCCCCATTCTGGACACATTGGGATATGTCTTGTAAGCCAATTCGACAGTTTCGATCAGTTTTCGTTAAAATTAAAATATAAATTAATATAACGTTCAAAATTGATTTCAACGCACATTTTAATTTATCGGGGCCACATACTAATTCCAAAAGTTCCAGAAAAATAAATCTGGCTATGTTTTGATGATACGGTCCTAACAAAACTAATTTCGTCGAATTTGGAGACCGTTTGAAAAACGGTCATTTTCTAGTCGATTAAATTCAAACTGAATTGACCAAACACGTTTAAATTCATCACGCTTACATATAAATTTCAAAAATTATGAAAGTTGGAATCTAGCAATAATTTGACATTCCGGATCCAACGAAAGTGGTTTTGTCAAAAACGGAGGTCGTATGAAAAATGACTATTTTTAAGGGCTATATATATTATATTAAATTCCATAGCGAGTATTTTAAACTTTAAACTGGAGATAACTTTTTATTCCCGTTATGAAATCTGGATTTTTCACATTTGTTAGAAAGATATAAATGAACAGATTCAAATAATTTTGGTTTTACTAAAATCCAATTTATTTTGAATCATGTACATTCATTTGAAATTTGAAATCGAATTTTCAAACTACCGCGCCATTTCAGGCTCGTTATATAATTAAAATAAATTTATTTGATTATTTGATTTTCTCACTTGATTTGAAATTATAACCATTGTCCAAATCCATCGCTATTTTGTGCTCATTTTTTATAAATAATTGGAATTAATATGTTTAAAATTGTCTCCATTTTATAAAATTCGCCATACATCCATCATTCTACAACGTGAAATTTGCTACTAATTTGAAGAATATTATGATTTTTGCTTGATTGAATGAGATTTATGATATACATTCTCTCTTTTGATCTGATTTTATATTTCTAAGCTATAATGATCACTATTTCAATTTCTATATCCTTTTGATGATAACAAAAGGGGGAGAACAATTAATATTTTGATTGATGAGTGAATATTTCATGAATATTTTTCTAATACTGGAAATTAAATTAATTTTTCTTCACTCATATACACATATATAGGGGAAGCTCTGTTGTAAGGGTAACATACATATAGGGGAGTTCTCATACTTCACAGTCAAACACATTTATTGTATTCAAATTCTTAATGTATGTTTGTCATCATCAAAAGGAGGAGATTGTTGTATATAACAATATGATTTTTGTTTGATGATAACGAATATATATTATAATATAAATGTGTTTGTATCTGTACTATTCTGTTTCATCACATACATAAATGAATATTTAATTTTGAATGGAATACTATTGCATAAGAATTTAAATATTCAAAGAGTGTTTTTATTTAAATATAATATTTTATTTCAACATTTGAATAGTACAGACTTCTAACTCCACTATTGTACATCTCAGTGATATAATATGTAACACCCCGAAAATTCTATAACTATGAAATTAGCAAATTAAAGTATAATTAATTTGAAATCAAAGAACTAAGGGAAACGGGATACGCCATTGCGTTCGTCTCGGAAAAATACGCGAAATAGAGTCCGAGTTTTCGAAAAACGGAGTCCGTATGAAGGAGATATGGCCTTCGGAAGTTTTGAATTAAATTTAAAATTCAAACAGAATAAAATAATTAAAAATCGGGCCCAATGGGCCAGGGCGGATAAACACCCGCCTAGGCCAGCCAGGTCGACTGGGCTGTCGACCTGGGCTACCCATGTCGATAGGGCTGTCGACAGCCCTGTCGACAGGGGTGTCGACCTGGTCGAGCCCAGTCAACCTGGCTGGCCAGGTCTGTGTTTGGTTGAATTTCTGTGGTCTGCTTTGTCATTAGGGCTAGGTGGCGGGTTCTAATTGGTCTCTCTATCTAATGAATGGCTACGATCTAACCTAGCAACATCAATGGTCCTAATCAATTCCTAACCTCTATATAAACAACCCTAGACTAAACCCTAATCTATTCATTCAAATTAAGAACATAGCCGCCATGTTGCTGAGGAACGACTAAGAGTAGCCGCCAACTAGAGAGAGAATTAGGAAGAAAGTTCTAAAGCCTAAAGCAATTCAAGCAACCTAAAGCCAATCAATTCAACAAAGGAATCGTATCTCTTAATTAGAGAATTCGCCGTAACCATTGTAAGTAGAGTATTACTTTCGTATGAATAAACAACTGTATTGATTTGTATGCTTGAATTGGGATAATAAAGTAATTCATATTTGTGCAAAATTATGTTATTCATTATAAAGAACTACATGCGGTAGTTCTATGCAAGTATACGTTTGGAATATTGCGCAAATTATGTAATCTATGTTGAAGCTACATGTATGTAGTTGATTGAAATTCATGCAAGTTTGGGGCTTTGTTATTATGCCATCATGATGTATATTTTTGTGCATAAGTCATTTTGCAAGTAATTGAAACAAGTTTGGTTGTTATAGTTCATATGAAACTATGTTGGAATTTTGACACCATAATCCGTGTATTAAGTCATGCTTTAGCAAACTTATGAATATGGCTAGGCTATGAATGATATTTGGCATAATTGAAATCCATGAATAAGTCTAAAAGAATTATATGATGACATATGTGAGACATGGCTAGGTTAGACTCAAAAATCCCTTTTTGCAAGTTTAAAGCAAACACCATGATTAGGAATATTTATGCATAAGTATATTTATACCATCGTTATGTGATTAGACTTAAATCATGATTATGTTGAACTATGCTTTTGTGTTAGTAACAAAGTATCCCCTTTGTAAACATGTAGAAACCTTATGAACATGACATGTTTATGTTTATGCCATGAACAAAATTTAACTTTTCTTATGCCACGCTTATGTTTGACATTATGCCATGTTTATGCTAAAAGTATTTATGCCATGCTTATGTTTGACATTATGCCATGTTTATGCTAAAAGTATTTATGCCATGCTTATGTTTGATATTATGCCTAAATAAGAATATGGGTTCATGTTGTAGTTAAACCTATGCAAGTTCACATGCTTTGGTTCATGTCACCTATGTTACCACTATGCAAGTACACCAATTTCTATTTTGTATTTCCAACGTCGTATTGCAAGTTCATGCGCTCACCTTCCCCTCTTTGTGTATGTAATCACGCCATAAGCCTCCCCTTTTCGCATGGCTAAATTGGGCTTTAAAAGGCTAAGCCCAATATATATATATATATAAACGGACATGTAAAACGGGGGAAAATAACGTTGGGTTAAAATTAATTAATGAATGAAAATATAAAATAGAAGGGCCCAAATTCAAGTATGGGTTGGGCCCATGATTGGTGTAACCTTTACACCATTAACTTAATAATGGGCCGCAAATATTTACATATAAGAAATAAAGAAGAATGACAAAATATGTAAATGTAGAACATACGATGTGTTTAACCCGAGGTTGGATTGAGTTGTGATGTAAACCTGCCCGGAACCGCCCGGCTGTCCAGTAGTCACAACAATACCTATCCAATGTGGGAGGTTAAACATGGAGCCCAATAAGGACCCGAGGTTAGACTGAGTTGTGGCGTAAGACTGCCCAGAACCAACCGGCAACAGGCAGCCACAACAATACCTGTCTAATGTGGGAGGTCAGGGCCTTAATAAGACAATTAAGGCTGAGTCAGGATTGTTAGGATTAAGTGAACTAAAGACTTAATCAAAATGGAACATGCTAAACTAAATGGACTGGTGGGGTTAGGTTAGGAAACACTTAACCAACTTAGCATGTTGGCTAGAGATAGAAAACCTAGTAACGGGGGACCCTTTTCAGCAGTAACCCTAAAAGGTGTATCAGGATACCCTGAAACTAGGCAGGGTGGGGCACGATTACTGGGCTGATTGTAAGAGGTCAAAGCGACGGCGGTGGTGTAGCAGTGTAGGTTCTAATGGGGTGCGGGCGTGCACACACTCCGGCGCAGAAAAATAAGGCACTGGACACCAGTAGCATACCTGTGCACTCTAAGGTTGTGTCGGGTTGCCACTATGGGACTTGATACACCCCATGGTGGGACCAGCATAGGTAACTACAGACATCGGGGGCCGTAAGACACATGTAACTTTGCGAGTAGAAGCCGATCATCATAGAATGGATCACATCACCCTGATTATGGGGTGCCAGTTGGAAACTAGTTTATATGGGTTCAGAGATTAACATGGGGTACGATAGTAGATTCGACCCTAGACAACTTAACCAAGTTTATTGTGCTTGCCCACTTCTTGTTTATACTTATCATACCCAGTTCTTTATTCATAGACAAAATAGTACTAGACTTACTCAGGCTTTATGTCTGACTCTATTTTCCTTTCGTCTTCTTTCTTCCGTTTCCCCCCCCCCCCCCAGGTCCTCAGGGAGGGAACACAGCAGCTTGATCAGCCTCAACATCCAGCTTGAAGAAGAGAAATGTATTGCTTGGACTTTCCTGTTTTGGACTAGGGCTTTGGACAATCCACTATGGGGCTTTTGCAGTTTATCTATGTTTTATTTATGCTTCTTTAAATAATGTACTCAAGACAGATTATGAAAGAGTTATGTTATGTTTTTGGAAAGGATGTTGTTGTAACACGTATTTGACTTTATGAAATAAAATTTGTTGTTCTTCCGCTGTTTACAAATATGTGTTCTTATATCTGTCTTGTATATCTGTGACTTGTACTTATAAACCTCCACCAAAATTAGGGCATTCCCTTTGAGAGTGACCCTAACGGAGGTGGGGTGTTTCATAATACATTCAATTTTGTTCATTACATTGGTTCCTCACTACAACACTCTGTTCACTCAGTTACATTTTCAGTGTCATATACAATTTCTCATACATAGCTCCTCACTACATTTCACTCTGTTCACTCATATACGTCCACTCACCCACATACTGACAGTCGCTTGTTTTCATCCTACTTCAAAGTCAGTCCACTCACCTGTATACCTGTCGCAAAAACACACAGAGCAAATTGGAACAAAAATTGATTAATTCTATTAATTGTAAATTTATTTGTCTCAAAATTTTAGTGTGCTTCTCATCATATTTCTTGACTTGGTCTGATATGTGTATACATATATCAATGTCTATATTGCTTATGATATTCACGGTGATTGACTGTAAATACCACAAGGTAGACTATATAACTAGGGCCCCTAGATTCGCCTCAACTCCGGCATTTTGTTGATCAAGACCAACCACGACACATTGTATGGTGGTCCGCAGATGTAAATAGAATATATAATTGCACATGCACGATACATGTATACACATATAATGTGTATGTATACATATATATATATATATATATATATATATTTATAATGTGTAGGGCCAATATGGTCAAACATCAGCAAGTTCACAGTTCAAGCCAAACAGGTCAGGAGTAATTATACATATATGTGCACGACAATAATTCAATGCAACAACAAACATGGAAAGCCAGAAAAGCACCAGGAAAGTGCGAGCACAAGGGACAACTCAAGAAAACAAACAGAGTACATGGCATCACATGTGGAAACTAGTCATGCAGCATGCAAGGGTATTGCACAAAGCAGCAATGGTCAGTGACATTTCAGGTTCAGGCAAACATGGATGGACAGAGCACAAGTCAGGGTTCATGAGAATGTTAAATGGCATCACACAACATTCAAGTCATGTATGCATATGAATCTTGTCAAGGCATAAGGCTACAAAGAATTCACAGTAAAGGGTGCAACAGCCAAGCCAAAGCAGAATCATAATATACAAGAGCATATTTAGTTCAAGTGCACAGATGTACAAGCCAAGACACATGCCAATATATATATATATATATATATGTATGTATGTATATATACGCACACACACACACACACACACACACACACACATATATATATATATATATATATATATATATATATATATATATGGTAGTACTATAGGCCCAAAGAAGAAGCAAG
This sequence comes from Allium sativum, assembly GCA_030737875.1. Lineage (NCBI taxonomy): Eukaryota > Viridiplantae > Streptophyta > Magnoliopsida > Asparagales > Amaryllidaceae > Allium > Allium sativum. The sequence goes on along the minus strand of CM060916.1, from coordinate 293,232,597 downwards.
TCAAGTGGCATCACACATTTAAGAAAGTGGGACAAGCAATAACCAATACTGCATGAACATGGTGCAACAGTTTTAAGAAGAGTGATGAGACAAAAGGCCTCATGCATTCTACATAACTTATTAGTGGCTAATGACAATTAGAAGATTCATGAACGGGCATTTTGGGGACATCCCAAGAAGAGTGATTATGGCTTTAAGGTTTAGATCATGTATATATATCCCTTTGTTTCATGTATTTTGGATCCCTCTTTTTATTATGTGAAAGTGTAAGTGACCAAATGAATAAAAATGGCTTTCAAGCCTCTTTCTTTTATGTCTATCTTATGTCTCTTTAATTTCCGTGCTCTCTACTTTATGCTGATAGCTTAGATTTATTTACATGCTCTCTACCTTATGTTCATAGTTTAGATTTATTTACATGCACTTCGTTTAGTTCTTTTCTTATTCTATTTTGATTTCTTTCATTTTGCTTTCTTTTCCAATGTTGAAACTTGTATGTGTTAATATGATAACACATATTAGTAGCTAAGCCACTACAATTTAGGGGTAATGAAGCTCTCTAATTGTATGTAAGTTCAACATTTGTATGATTTGTGATCTCTCTAATTTGTGATTCATGATAGTGGATTTTGATAAGTTTATACAAGTGGGTTTGATAGTTTATGTTGCATATGAAAATAAGCTATTCTTATTCAGTGTAAATACAAATTACATCAATATTTCCTAAGTGGTTTTTGATTATGAAATAAAAGCAAGAACAAAATTTGATGATCTATGTCACCAATTACAATAGTGAATAGATCATACTTAAAATAGTTGTTGTTTTGCTTTCATTTTCATTAGAACAATGAGTGGTTTAATTGTTGTGTTATAGTTTGATAGTTCATGTTATGTTACCCAATAACATAAATAAACTACGCTTATGATAAGTGCAGCATTTATGTCACTTAATCTTAAAAATAGAGATCATAGATCGTATGTTTGTTAATTTACATAAATATGAGAGGGGATTTACCCCAAAATTCTCCAAAATCTCATATTTAGCTCTCAACGTAGTTTTTACTTTTAGTTATTTTTTGTTAGTTAAAACAATCCAAAGTTTGGTTTAATTTGATTGATAAAGACTGAAATTATTTATTTCTTAGCGGATCGATTCGTACTCCCCCCTGTAGTAACAATTGTACACCCCCCCTCTAAATTGCTCCAAAGTTTCAAATTCTTAAGGAATATTCTATTATACCAAAAGTATATTATTTTATTCTTAGTTTATAATCATACAGTTTGAATTTCAAACTCTTTGTGTATACAAGTTTTGTATAACTTCCTTTATTGATACAGACTCTATTTTCGACAAAAAAATATATGAAAAAGAAAAGAATCTCGCCATGAGTACAATGGTAATATTTTCGTGTCCCAAATCTAAAATATACAATATTCGTATTTTTAGCCTATTAATATTTTATTAATTATTATTATTTATTCTTAATTTAATTATCTATGTCTATTTAGGGTATATTTTTATGCGGTGTTGCATTCTTCCTCTCTTAAAAGTGATTTCATCTCAAAATCTTTCCAAAAGGGAGAAAAAACACAACTCGCTCTAACAAACATGTTACACACCCAAGTTATTTATTAATCATCCATAAAACATCCATACTCAATGTGATTATGCATTGCAGACTTGCTAAAGTGAGCTCAGTCCTAGTATGAAAGTGTAATATGTGATGCTATATGTGTGCAAAACACCCTAACACGGATATAATTTCTACATGAGTGCTCGATGCATTTTTGCTGTGTGCAAGACCGAACATCCAATCTATCAACCACAATGCAACCATAAAATTCTAAAAAATCCGAGAAAGGTTACAATTTAAAATATTCATGCATTCCATCAAATTTTTTTCTCTTGTGAACTCGAACTAACACTACACCAAAACAGGTGATTCCCAACGAGTATAAACGTCGCAAACAATTTCAGCAACGCTTATTAGTGTTGCTATCGAGAGGTGGCAATTTAGTACAAACGCTTATAAGCGTTGGTAGATTTTATGTACCAACACTTATAAGCATTGGTATATTTTCAGTTGCAACGCTTATAAGCGTTGGTGGATTTTCTTTAGCAACGCTTATAAGCGTTGTAAGATTTTGGTTTGCAACGCTTATACATGTTGCAATATATTTGTTTGCAACGCCTATACATGTTACAAAATTTTAATTCAAAATAAATATAAAATTTAATAATAACAGAAATATGTATTAGCAACTCGATATTCTAACATTAATAGTCAATTAATAACCAACATGATGATAATATAGACGATATTTAATCTGAATCAGAAACTAATATTAAACTCAATGCAAACTAATAGATAACATTCATAATCACATAACGACATAGAATATCAGTTAACAATAAACAAGCACAATACATAATTAAGATGTCAAATTCAATACATAATTAGTTTGCTAAATTCAATACATAAATAAGATTCTACAAATACCAAATATGAAACTCTGGCCATATAACGAAGCCTCCATCTGAAAATTCACATAACTTGTACATTCCATTTTGGGGACCATCATAAATTGGTTCATCCGGTTCAAGAACTTCAACAACCCAAATTACTTTCTCTATATTCGGTACCACTTTTCTAAAATGACAAATTGTTTGTGTTCCAACATAACCTTTTGCTACCTCCTTTTCTATATCATTTGACAATAGCATTACGCATTTCCTTTCCATTGTAGATGAATGAAGATCATTAAGTGACACATTTAGAGTAACAATTACATTATTATTTATAGGAGGATCCCCTAAATTAGAAGCACCTTCTGTATGAGGAGTGGAAGGACTTGCAACATGTTTTTCTTGCAAATTAGGTATAAATTTCATAAAAGTTGAAGTAATTGAAATGATAGTGTTATTAACTTGAGTAGCTACTTGCCTTTCTATCTCCAATTTCCAAACGGACAAATCCATGGCTTGTTTTTTATCAATTACACCTTTTACAGCTCGAGCCACCTTTACTTGTTTTATAGAAGAAGTAGAACTAATTGCTCGACAATAATTTTTCTTCATCTCGGAACCAAAAACTTCTGCAATTGGATCATTATCAAGATCATCTACTGCGCCATTAGAACTACCATCCAATTTTCTCTTTTCTTCCGCTGCCTCTAGAAGTGCCTGCATTCATTGAATATCACATTAAATTGAAATTTTCAGTTTCTTGTTAAAAACAGAAAAACATGAGTTTACGTCTCGCGCAAAATAATATAAACTTGCAGGCTCAGAGTGATCAATAATAACGAACGGATCAGTTTTGTTGAGCTGTAAGGCTTAGAAAATTGAGCCATAGTCTCAGTTTTGCTGAGCCTTACGGCTCAGTTTTACTTAGCCATAAGGCTCAGCAAAATTGAGCCATAGTCTTAGAAAAACTGAGCCTTATGGCTCAGAAAACTGAGCCATAAGGCATCGTGTCATCGATTGTGTGACCAAACAGTGGCATGAGTACTTAATCTCACTTACAAAAAAAAATGTAAACATAACAATGAGATAATTGCCAATAAGAAAATGTAAACAGCACTGTTGTCAAACTAACGACACATGTATGTTCATGCTATATATTCTTAATCCAACATATGCATATTAGATACATGTTCATGCAAGTTATACATGTTCTTAATCTAAGAATCACAAACCATAATTCTTCCCAAATAGGAAGTGGAAGAAGATGTCGTCGAATATAATCCGGAACATAATTTGAATCTTTTTGGTACATCATAACAGCTACTTCAAGTGCAGTTCTTATAGTTGACATGTCATTGCATGTGGTAGCAAGACTAATTGCTGTCTTGAGCTGTCGTATTCACATTGCAAAAAAATGAATCCCAAACTTACAGTAGTAGTATTAAATTGCAACCAAACCCAACCGCAAGTAAACAAATTAAACGCTAATAATTCAAAAGAGGTGGGAGAGAGGGGTAAGAGATAGTGGGAAACAACCTATAAGAATGCAATTCTGTGCTTGTAGGGCATCCAATGAAAAAGATATTCATATGGTGTAATTGTAAGGGCAAGACCATCTCCATTTGATATATAGCACAACTAAGACCAGTATATATAATGACATTTAAGTTTTAAAAGATTCATAAGACTGACTCACCAGCTCCTTCACAGCAATAAACTGTTCATCGGTTAAACGACATTGCCATCCCTGAGAATCATATAGTATTAAAAAAAATAGAACTAAAAATGGAAGTTATCTGAAATTAGCTTTATAAGTGTGATTTTGTAAACTTCTGAAAAATAACGAATGGATGTGTTGACTAATACACTCAACAAAGCCACTGCCACCAATACCATCTGCATCAGACTCAATTAGAGATGCATAATAATTTTGAATTAGATTATAAATATGTTAAAGAATAAGAAAGACGAAGCATAACAAAACAAAGTTATCAAGGAAGAACACGCTTGTAGTGAGAGATTTAAAATTGATACCAAAAATTGTTCCATATTCAAATGATGAAAGAGGATCCTCAGTAGCGCCAAGTTTGAGAAGACGCAACCACGATCCCTGGCAAAACAAAACACAGAGTCACCTCAGGTGTTGAAATTGATGTAAAGTAGAAAATTAGAACTAATAAAAGTACAACTATTCATCAGTAGCTTTATGTCTCAAACAGATCTCTAAAAAGCAAACATGGATACTGTAATAACTAATAACACTAATAAATTAAAACTTTGTGTATCTTAAGGTTGTGAAAATGGATAGAAATTAGAGTTGGTTTGTAACACCCCACGTCCATTAATGTCACTCTCAAAGGGAATGCATTAACTTCCATGGAGTATTATTGGTGAATAGGACAAAATATAACAAGGTAGATACATATATTGGTACTTGAAAATTTTCAAAACAACATTTATTGCAGCAGAGAAATTGTTTGATTACAATAACATCATAAACCAAAAGAAAAACCAAGTACACTTAGTAACCATTTTGACAAATTGTTTTATGAGTACATAAAATAAAAAGCATAACCCCAACACAAGTAGCCATAAAAGAGATGAGCTGAACTTTACTTTCAGCAATCCAAGCACTTCCAAAAGAGAGAGAAAGAGATCCAAGATCAAGCTCCACTAGAACTAGTCCCACCCTGAGAACCTTGGGGGGGGAGAAAGAAAAGAGGCGAAAACAGGGGGGTTAGACATAAAGTCTGGCAAGTATAATAACTTTAACAATATAATTATTAAATTAATTAGGATAAGGCATAAACTGGTAAAACTAGGTATGACCATGAAACAAATGGGCATGACAAAGCAAACAAGAGGAATATTGTGGCGTTAATCTCGTTCCTAATTACTATAGGATAATTACCATACTGCACCATTACTAGTTACCCTAAAAGTTGATCCCGCCTACTGAACATAATAATGATAATGGTAGTTTCGTGTACCCCTAGTTGCCTTCATAGGTGTCGCCTGCCTCTATCTCCACTAGTTGTACCCACTACCCCCATGCGATCGGCTCCCTAACTTGTAGATACTCGTGTTGGTCCCATAGTGGGGTGTATCACTCCCCAAAGTGGCTATCCAACACCACTAAAGATGCATGACTTATATCTACACGATGCAACAACGTCTTACCTACCAGCCCGGGTCCACGCACGCACATGACCCCGTTGGACTTGCGTTGCCACCGCTAACCCGTTTTGACCTCTTACAATCAAACCTAGTAAGCGTGTCCCGTCCTCGATCTAACTTGAGCTCACAAAGATACTTAATGGGTTACTGCTTTGAAATGGGTCCCCCATGCTTGACACAAGCTTTCCATTTATGCTTGGTCCCCACTAGAATTTCCCACTTAACCCCTTCTTATTCATGTCTTCTTACATGTTTTCAACTTGGTTAATTGTTTCTAATCGTATTTTCACATGCCACCCACTTCACCCTTATGTCCTACCACATGCTTATCTGGTTAAGTGTTACTTAATTCATTAGAACCGTAACCTTGTAAGACCTCCCACATTAGATGCCCGTTTGCGGTTGCTGGATTTGTCGGGCGGGTCCGAGCAGTCTTATACCGCAAATGTGTCTAACCTCGTGTCATTACAACTATTACGCATTTAATTTATGCAGTTGCTGGATTTGCCGAGCGGGTCGGGCAGTCTTATACCACAAACGAGTCTAACCTCGTGTCTTAGGCAGTTAATTATTACACATAATTATTTAAAACCAAATTGGATTAATATCCCTATTCAAATTTGTCAATAAATTCCAAATTAATTTATGTCCATAATTGTCACCTAAATTATGTCCATAATTTCAGGTATATAAATTTATACCAATTAATATCTCAAATTAATTATATGCCTTTAAGGCCATTTTATGCCAATTCACAATTATGTATACTTAATATTTCCCGTTGTCCCCACGCTATTCGTACGTTTTAATATGGCATATGTTAGACTCGCAAACAGTCTAACTTATAAAAAGAAAAGCAGCATCACAACTGCATAACACATAAAATAGATCTAAGAATCATGACATAAGTTTGCATAGTCAACAACTAGCATAGGCAATGGATATACATAAATTTGCATAAACTATTATGGATCTAAATATAGGTCTAAACATGTAATCCTGAACTTGCATATATGGATATGGTTTTCCTATAACTTGCATATGAATTTCATTCAAACTAGCATATGATTCACATACAAAACTAGCATAGGAATGGACATATAGAACATAAATTTGCATAACTATGTAATGTCATGGATCTAAATATAGATTTAAACACAAAGATGTGAACTTGCATATGGATCTAAACATGTAAATCAATGTCACATGTTTGCATATAAACTAGCATACGTATCTACATGATTCACATATGAACTTGTGTATAATCCACCTACAGACTTGCATAAGATTCAGAAACTAGCACATGATTTAACATCCCAAACTTGCATAAGATTCGTATACATATGATTTAACATCCCAAACTTGCATAAGAGGAATCAAGTTAAACATGTACAATTCAACATATGAAATAGATCCATAATAACAAAACTGTCAACGATAACATTACATGATGCAAAGTCATATTCTCATAATCCCAATTATAACTTATCATAATTAAATTGATTAATTATTTTGTGAAAGAAATTATACTCACAAACAAAAGAACGGTCCTGTTTTTCTGGGATCTGTATTCTAAAACTGAATTGCTCGCCTTTGATGTAGTGTTATCCTAATTTTAGAATAGATTTGATTCTTGCTTCTATCTTGTTTTTGAGTTGAAAGAGAACATCGACTACTCTAGGTTCTCCATTGACGGCATGGCGGCTCTTGGTATCAATTAGTGTGATTTTAGGTTGAGAGTTAGGTTGCTTATATAGAATTTTAATTAATTTAGAGTCGTCACTAGAAGCAATCAAGACCATCCAGTCAAGATAGAATAACACCTCATCCCTAATGACTCAGCATGGAGTCAAAACAGCGTCATCTTTCAGATCTGCCCGGGGGGTAGGTCGACCCCCTGGTCGACCTGGCCCTTGGGCAGAAGAATTCCCGCCCAGCCTGCTCCTCTGTCTGAATTTGAATTTTGAACTGTTTATAATTTATTTGAATTCTGAAACTTTGGAAGGCCATAACTTTTTCATACAGAGTCCAATTCACACAAACTCGGACTCTATCTCAAGCAGAATTCCGAGACGAACGCAATGACGTAACCTGTTTCCCTTAATTCTCACATTTGAAATTAAGTGTTCTTTAATTCGTTAATTGTAAATATTTAAAATCACGGGTTGTTACATGGTTATAAATAATTTCAGATTAAGAAATACAATGAGACAGAGAAAGTGATGGGAATAAAAAGCTGAAATAGATTTTTTTTTGTTCCACTGTGATAGCAGTCCATCAAACATACCTGTACCTTCACTTTTATATCCAAAACCATACACTCCCTCTCTTCCTCCAAAAAATAAACGAAAAACCATATTGAAACAAAACAGAGGTTTTGGACAATATCTATATTTCGCCCACAGATCGTATATCTCAACTGCAATAATCAGAATGCAACTGATAAGATTTCGAATTCAAGGATGATAACTCAAAAACTATGTGATTAAATAACCTATCATTTCGCTTTTTATATATAAAATAAGGACACAACCTAACACTCTAATACTGAACTCTAATCACTAAGTAGAAACTGGTCTACATGCTTCTACTATTTTTTCAATTTAATGACCATTTTAAGCTTTTCAAAAATTCAAAAAAAAAACCTATGGTTCTGAATAAATTAAAGTGTGATGCCTTGATAGATAAATAAATAATAATTTCTTTCACGATTAAGTTTAAAGAATATTGGTCCAGTACGTTGTGTCTTCAAAACTAAATGGAAGAAAAATATAAATATAGAAATATCCACTTCTACAAAAATAAATCTGTCAAATATCATCTATTTGATTTTACAGTGTCATATAAGAAATTATAATTTTATATCATCATACGTGCAATGAAAACATGATAATGTAAACAATACCATGATTTAAACTACTTACAGCTCTTTCTCTGGGACTCAAGCTTTTGGCTTTTGATTCCAGGTCAATAAAAGAAGGCGATCTAAAAAATATGAGTACTGATGGTTAGTTACACAATAGCAACAATGTGGAACCTCAGAAGTATTTTATAGTTTCACGGATGTTGTCTTGTACCTCATATGTCTTCCTGAAATGCTTCCACTTATTGATGCTAAGATTGACCTGCACTTTTCTTCCTGCTCAACAGTTCTAATATTTAAAGGAAACTGCTTGTATTGTAGTGAGTATCTGAGCACAAATTCAAAAGAAATATCCTCAACACGATAATATGGACCATGTTAAGTGACAAAATAACACTGAGTAATTTCATAACTGGGAAACCACGGTCCAGTGTAAACCTACCCAAAGTACTGCTAAAGAATCAAAGAAGCAATCTAACCCAGATCTCAGTTTAGATCAAAAAATAATTTACTAGGCGATATGCGCTAAATAATTATATAGCCAGGAACCCCATGATTTACTTGAAAATTAACAAAATTAACCCAACTCAGATGACATGATGCATGCTATAATATAAAATTTCTTGTTTGAATTGCAACATACATTGGTTTAAAGGTTTAGTAAGGGAAAAAAAGATGCAAACTGAATCACAGCATACAACAATGAGTATATTACCAAGAATATTAAACAAAATTCCTTTAAACATAGCAAAATTCCTTTAAACATACAACAATGAATATATTACCTAGAACATACAACAAAAATCGCAGCAAATTGAATAGCAACACTCGGTTTCACAAATCGATAAAGAGGAGAATTAAATTAATACCTGAATGCGAGCGAATGCGAACACAAATCGAACAAAATCCCCAAAATCGAATGCGAAAGCGAGTTGAAACCTGAAGCCACTCCTAAAATCAGATTAGCGCCATGCTCGGATGTTTTTCTTTTCTTTTCTCTGGAATTGTGGGATATGCGGCCGATATTGTGAAAGCATTGGGACAAAGCAACGTGAAAGGGGAAATAAGGTTACGCCGCTGAGTTTACGTTTTTACCCCCCGAATCCACCCTTAAAGACCCTAATAAGTATTAGCAATATTTTTTTATTATTATTTATTTTTCGCAACACTTTTTCAACATAGCAACACATATTATTGTTTTTACCTTGCAACGCAAATAAGTGTTGGCAATTGAAGAAAAAAAGGGTTACCAAATGGCCATAATGGTGTAGTGTAATCTTACTGAATGTTGCGAAGCCTTATAATCTTGTGCTCCACTATACTGTGGTGACACGAGATGCCAAGAGTTCCGTCTTTGTCCCCAATTCCTGATTAGGCCCTATCAAAATTTGTCGTATTGTGAAGGTATCTAATAAAATATATGATTAATAAAATGTCATAGGCTCCTACCATCAACAATATTTTTATTTCTCTAATATTTGGAAAGCCCAAAATATCGTGCCGACTTCCTAATCTCCCCGAGCTGCCTAATCAAATTAGACTTTTTGCACAGTCTAATCACAAATTTGTTTCAAGTAAAACTTATTGATGGTTTTCCACCAACACTTTGGTGTTTCACATAGACTCCTTGAAATACTTCAAGAGTGCTACCCCGACCATCAAAAGTAACTATGCTAATTCTACAACACTACAAGAAAAAAGATTTTTTTTGGAAAAATCAGTGGCGTTTATTTGCAATTGCAAGAAAAGAGTGTTTCACATAATATAAACACGAACAAAAAAAAAATCACTTCCCCGCCTAAGAAAAAATAGTCTGTATGGTCCAAAATAAACATGACCACCTATTTTCTATTCCTCTCCCGCTCATACTTGGAATTTTTAACCTCGTTCCCTTTCACCCAAATCTCTCTACAGAAGAAATTCCCTCTCCCCCGAATCGCTCTGCCGAAGAAATCATACCGATTAACTTTTCTCGTGTCATCGTCAACTCCGTCGTACTCCGCTCAACAACTTCACCAAAGCTAGCAAAAATTTCCTCTCATGGTATAGGTAAATTTAAGTATTAATTCTTTAACTCGATTTTGTGATTCTATTCGGATTGTATATGAAATATTTGAATGCATGTTATTTTCTCATCTCCTGTCATGTTAGGTTTTGGTTATGGTATAGCTGATTAAGCCTAATTGCAACCGTTTATTCTATTTTATTCCATCCTTTTTTATTTTCTCATCTCCTATCTTGCTAGGGCTCGATTATGGTATAACTGCTTGATTTTCATGTTTTATTTGGATGCTTTTCTAATTTGCTATTTTGATGATTGTTATTATTATGGATCATGCAACAGTTTATGTTATATGCTGAATTATATTTGGTACGAATTGTTGAATTTTTGTGGTTTTTATACTGATTGAAGAGATTGCTGGCTTTGTTCTAAAAAAACAATTTGTATATCCTTGCATGCTTACTTTTTTAATAGTATAATGCACCCAATTTATGGATTAAATCAATTTGATTGGTGCTAGTATTCATACTAAAAAAGGATAAATATCTGAATTGGTGATAGGAGACGTGGCATATATAATATACTCTCATTTACATGAGATTTATCAAGTCTTTGTTAATTAAGTTTAAGTTAGGTTAACAAATATCTATGTTTATTAGTATTCAGACTTTGTTAATTGAGTTCAAGTTACGGTGAACAAATTATCTATGCGTACCAATAGTCAATGTCCTCAACTGAATGATATAATACTAGCAGTGCTAAGTTGAGAAAAATTCATTAAGAAGCATGGGTTCGTATTGCATTGAATTTTAAATTATAATCGATAACTCTCCAAAGATAATAGTAGTGTTGGAACTTTATTTCCTTCTCTCTTATAATTGTTCCTGGCGAATTTGTATTTAAACATATAATCAGATTCGCTAAACTAGAATTAGGCAATTAGTGCATCATTTATAAGATGCTTGGATGTCTTTTTGGGTAATAACTTCAACATGTAGTTTTTTTTATGCTAACAACAGATAACCAATTTATACGTCAAAGATTGGAAACTTATTTGCCTTCATATGTCGATGATGGAAAAAGATTGGGTTTTTTAAACAGTTGATAAAACCATGCTTAACTTAATACATATTTTGAGAAGTAGAACATATAATCTATTATTAAAACTCAGTTTTTATGTTTTTAACTGTTGTCATAGAACTAGTATAGAGTACCGACAAGGGGAAATGAATTTTGTGCATGCTGCAAAGAGAAACATAAGAAATGTAGAAAAAAATTATGCTCTTGCAGAGATTGTCGGAATCTTAGTCGCTAAGATGACCAAATTATTGTTGATCATTTAACTATAAAAGGAATAGATCCTAGATACATTGGCAGTGAATGGTTTAATTATGGTGAAGAGATAAATGTAGAGAAGAAAACAAATAGGTTTGATATATAAGATCTTTTCAAGATGATTCACTATGAAGATGAAGATTCTGTGAATAATGATTTTTTTGATGATGATAAAGATAATGTTGATTCTCGAAGAAAAGAGGATGAGTTACTCAAGAACTTGGAAGATGCTGAAACTCCATTATATCCTGGTTGCATAGGTCACACAAAATTATCTGCCATCACTGTCTTGCATAATCTTAAATGCTAGACTAGCTTGTTTGATAGTGGATTCGATAAGGTTTTACCTGTGCAACATCTATTTCTACCAAAGGATAACATGCTTCCCAAAAACTTGTATGAAGTCAACAAATTTCTTAGAGCGTTCGACATGGGTTTTGAAAAGATACACGCTTGTGAGAATGAATTTTACTTTTCAGAAAAGAACACAAAGATTTAGAAAATTGTCCAAAATGTGGTTCTTCGAGATGGAATAAAAGTCAAGATACTGAAGAGGTTATACAAGGTGTTCCAGTTAAAGTATTGAGATATTCCCAACCATTCCGAGATTTGGAAGAATGTATAGATCTTAAAAGATGGTAGAAGATTTAAGATGGCATTTTAAAATGGTAGAAAAATGCGTCATCCCGTGGATTATATGACATGGAAAATGGTGGATGAAAAGTGTTAATCTTTTTCATCGGATCCATGAAATCTTAGGCTTGGTCTTGCTATAGATGGATTTAATCCATTTTCCATGTTGAGTTTGAAATATAGTTACTGGCTGGTAGTGCTTGTGACATACAATCTCTCGCCTATGTTGTGTATGAAAAAGGAAATGTTATGTTGACTTTACTTATTATAGGCCCGAAGAAACCCAGGAATGATATTGATGTATATTTGGTGCCTTTGGTGGAAGACTTGCATCACTTGTGGTCTAATGTAGTTAACGCTTAGATGCATTTAGCAAAACAATATTTAAATTGAATGCAATTTTGCTATGGACGATTAACGATTTTCCGGGTTATGGAAATCTTGTTGGATGTCGTGTGAAAGGGGAAAAAGCTTTCCCATTATGTGGTGTCAATACCCATTCTCGTTGGTTGAATCATAGTCGAAAGTTCGCCTACATGGGTCATAGAAGATTTATACTTCCTTCAGATTCACGGAGGTAACAAAAGGCATTATTTGATAACATCATAGAGACAGATAATGCTCCTAGATTTCTTACTGGGACAAACATCTATGCATTGTTGAAGGATTATCCAAATGCTTTTGGAAAAATAAAAGAAGAGAAAAGTAATAACGGAAACTGTGTTTATGATGAAGAAGATGAATAAGATGTTACTAACAATTCCACGAAAATGGAGATATCAAGGTGGAAAAAAAGATCAATTTTCTTTGATTTTCCTTATTGGGAGGTTAGTGGTTAATCTATTTATTTTTCACTGTTTTAGTATAAGAGAAACCCAATAATGCGTTATACTTATGTTTTTCGCAGGAACTTCCATTATGTCACAATATATATGTGATGCATGGGGAGAAGAACATTGGTGAAAGCCTATTGGGCATGATGTTCATGGTAATAAATCCAAAGATGGAACTAACTATAGAAAGGATTTAGAGGATTAGAGAATTCGACGTGAGCTTCATACACAACCTCGTGGGAATAAAACATATCTTCCAGCGGCACTATATTTATTGTTAAAATCCGAGAGAAAAATATTTTGCAAAAGATTGTACAATTTCGAAGGACCAAATGGCTACTATTCAAATTTAAAAAATTGGATTTCGTTGTCGGATTGCAAAATTAGTGGATTTAAGTCACATGATTATTATGTATTAATGCAAGATTTTTTGCTAGCAACATCGAGAGGATTAATGGTAAAGAAGAAAAGAGAAGCAATAATTCATTTATTTTCTTTTTTCAACAAATTATGTCGATGTCTTCTTGATAGAGAGAAGGTAGAACAAATTAGTGTTGAGGTTATTGAAGTTTTATGTGAGCTTGAAAAAAATTCCACCATCTTTCTTTGATATAATGATACATTTATTTATTCATCTTTGAAAAGAAGAACAAATGTATGGACCGATTCATTTTCATTGGATGTACCCATTCGAAGAATATATGAAGACACTTAAAGATTATGTCAAAAATTATGCATGACATGAGGGATGTATTGCAGAATCATATCTTGCAACAAAATGCATGTCGTTTTTCAATGAATTTTTGAAAAACCCAGGACATATAGAGGAGAAAGGAGCTCGAAGTAAAGATTATGAAAGCAGTGGAATACTTGAGTGATATCCGATTTCAATATCGAAGACAATAACATTGCCAGCTAATGAGAAAGAAAGTGCTCGTTTAGCTGTGTTAATGAATACGGCCATTGTGAAACAATTTATGGAGTAAGTTTATGTTATATATTGTTTAATTATTTTTATATGTCCATAATGATATATAACTTATAATCAAATGTTCAGTACTAGTTTGCATTTGGAGGAATTAGAAAATTCAGATTAGTGCATGAAAAAAAATGCGACCTTACTTACACATACCTAAAATTTTGTCGATTGGTTTAAAAGGAAGGTTAGTTAGATTTCAAATATAATCTCATATGACTATTAATATTACTATAAAATTTACATGCTAAATGAAATTCGTTGTAGATACCTGTTACCTCCAAGGATCATAAATACATATTGAAATGGATTGCTTACGGTCCAAAGGATGATGCCATGTCTTACAAAGGATATATCATCAATGAGCAATGTTTTCGTGTAAGATTTATGGAGACAAACTCAAAATTGTGGGGTGACTTTTGATGCGACTACTATGCGTAGACCAAGTGCAAAAGATATGTCCCAAGATGTTGATGTGGTCACTTATTATAGAATATTGACAGATATAATTTTATTAGATTATCATTTGTTTTATGTTCTAGTTTTTTAAGTGTCGTTGGGCGTATAAAGGAAATGGAGTAAAAGTTGATAATGATGGGTTCACCCTTGTTAATTTACATCAAGCATCATTTTCACGAGACCCTTACATACTCGCATCTCAAGCAAAACAAGTATTTTATTCAAGAGAGAACGATGATTCTAATTGGCATGTTGTAATGAAAGCACCATCAAGAAGTTTTATTGATTTAGGGGATCCCGATTGCATTGAGGAAGATATCCAAGTGATGGAAGATGAAATAACAAAAGTGGATGATGAAGACGTTAGTTATGTTAGAGAGAATTGCGAGGGCATACTTGAGTAGATTATATGTCCTTCTTGAGCATCGTTGTTCATTTTTCTTTAGTGATGGTTGAACTTATAAAATAAATCTAGGCTATTTGGAAAGTTCATTGTACTTGTGTTGATTTCCTTTAGTGTTAACTGTTCATTGGAAAAACCCTTGAAACTTGGCATTTATGTTGCACCTAAAACTATGTTGTATACATTTGTGTTGTACCAGAATTTCTGGCATTTCTTGGCCATGTGGCCTGACCTGTTTTTCATATTACACGCACATCCACTAGTACATTGTGTTGCCTTGTCCGGTCTTGCCATTAAACATGAGATTTGTCTGGTCTGGTCATGCATTTCTTTATATGTGTATACTTTATATACATATATGTGTATATACATATACATTGTGCTGTCTTGTCTGGTCTTGCATTTCTTTACATCAAACCACACAATTTAAAATATATATGTATTTATGACTACATACACAATTTAAATTATGTATGTATTTAGATTATATACATATATGCAATTATCTCAACATGTGCCATTGAAATTTGTATTTATGACTGTATATGTGTATGCGTCAACACGTGTATTCATATACATATATTGATTATATTTAAGTGCCAGCTACTTATTGGTTTATACCGTATTTTGTTTCTTTTGCAGAAAAAGATGTTGACAAGAAATGTATGTACTCACCACCAGATAAAGGCTGCAGAGGATCCCAAAAGAATAAGCCAGACCAGAAGCGTAAGTCAAAGCTAAAGCATAACATTCAATGCCGAGAACAACCAGTCAATGTTAAGAAGCAAGCCATTGTTCACAATGAAGACAAAGAACAAATTGTCTTGATTGACCGAAATGAAGAAGGACTCCGCTCAAAAAACCAAACCTGTCTTGAACAAACTAATGATGCCGAGGTGGAAATTAGGAAACAAAGTGCAGTTGAAATCGGAAGTACATCTCGAAAAAAGGCAGTACGGGTCCAGCAAAAGCAAAAAGGCTCCCGTTATGCAGTTAGGATCGAATTGAAGTTGAGTTCAATGATCTAGGTATACCAATTGGGAAAGGGTCAGTATATTTATCCTCTTTTCTTGGACCTCTTGTGCGGAAGCAGTTTCCGTACACTATCGATGATTGGAGGAATATAAGTGATGAGATAAATGAAGTTTTGTGGCAGTCAGTTCAGGTATGAAGTCAGACTTAATTTTGGTTACTTAGTTAATTCCTCTTACTAAATTTTGGTTTAGGTATGAATATGTGCTTGTGCAAAAGCAAAAAGAAGTTTTGTGGCAGTCGGTATAATTTTGGTTATTTATAAATCGAAAGTACAGGGGGGCAAGTAGGGGTCGTGGCCCCCTTGGTTTCTAAAACCGTTTACAGGCAACGATAAAAAATTACATTTCGTATCCTTTTGTCTTAGGTGCTGGGTAGGATTGATGTTTCTTGGTTACCCAACTAAATGACTATTATCCTTAGCCATGTCAAAGTTTAATTCATTGTTTGTTACTATAGCACTTTGCTAGAGGTGGTACAGTAGGCACTTTTAGGAGAACATACATGTAGAAGTATACTGATGTATAATATATGATCTTTCTTTGTACTCCAATTCAGACCATATGCACAAGAGAATTATAACATCCAAATAGAATAAGAATTCATGTAAAACAGAGAGGCCATTCATAAACCATGAAAGTTATGTGAGCGATATGTATTTTCCAAAACTATACACTGATAATCAACAACAAGAATAAAACTGTGTACTGGTAGATAGTCAGGAATAAGACAGTGGTTATTTGTTGGCTAATGTACAATAATAAGTTGATAATATCATGTATGGTGTACGTGAGTATAACTATATTCAAATTCATGGTTATTTGATTCAATTTAGAAAAATTGGAATGGTTCATTTCGGTGTGAAATATTCTAAACAAATTTAAGTCGAGTTGCGCTTAAATTTTTGACTAGTTAACTATGAAAAGTCGGTGTGTATGACTTAAGCAGGATCTTTATATGGATATAACGGAAATGTAAATGATAAGCTAACTTGCTAATATATAATAGTTATGCAAATAAATAAGAACTGATATGATGTATCACAAGTGAATATAAAGCAATAAGTAAGGTAAAGTGACCAGGAAATTTTACACTGGTTCGGACTTCCCGCCCTACTTCCAGTCCCGAAGCTACTCTTCGATATTTCCACTAACAATGCCCTCTCTTAACCTGGAGGAATAGGTCAGTACAACCAAGCCCCAACAAGGATGCCTCTCTCCTGATCACACACAAGACTTCAACAAATACAATGGTTTTGACTTCTGCTTTGTGTTCTTGAATCAACACGGATAGTCAATGGTTTAAGTACAATCTTCCTATAATCTGATCCTCGAGTATATGATTTGAATGTGTATATTTGAGAAAGTAAAATTTCTTGTTGAATCA
Source organism: Allium sativum (assembly GCA_030737875.1). Classification (NCBI taxonomy): domain Eukaryota; kingdom Viridiplantae; phylum Streptophyta; class Magnoliopsida; order Asparagales; family Amaryllidaceae; genus Allium; species Allium sativum. The sequence goes on along the minus strand of CM060916.1, from coordinate 293,215,031 downwards.
AGTAATATTAAATCGACTCAAGGATTCAACATGTATTTGAATTTGGGGAGCTTTTGTATGCAAAGAACGTATATGGAGAGAATAGAATAATGATTAGTAAATTGGTAGAATTGATTCTTGTAAAACATGATTGAAGTTGTTTATATAGAAGTAGAAAAGTAGCAATCCTTCACGAAGAGTTTCTACAAAAAGTTGTGTCTATTTCCCTTAATTAATGAAGAGAAATCTCTTCATGAATGGAAGCAACCCTTCAGGAAATACTTGTTGTTTCGGATCAGTCGACCAGTCTGAAATTATCAGCCAACTGGTTAAAGAATTATAAAATCGTATATATTTAAAAACATACAGAAAATAGCCGTTACTGGAGAAAAAATGCTCGACCAGTCGACTGGTGTATTTCTAGTCAGTTGACTGGTTAAGTCATTTTTTTCCCAGACAGCCTATTTCATGCCTTTATAATATATATATACACACACATACACACACACTTTGTTTTATACTTGTGTTTATACTTGAGGAAGATTTTAACATATTTCAAAACATGACACATTCTATAAAACCTTATCTCTATGACATGATCTTCATTGCAACTTCGTTTATTTGGCGTCGATCAAAATCTTGTTATCAACATTCTCCCCCTTTTTGATTGATGACAACACTTTGGGTTTTCTCCCACTAAATGTTTAGCTCCCCCTGAATCTTTGCAATATTTTGTTAGTGCATATATATAAACTTACCATTTAATTCCTACACAACAAATGATAGCACATACATTAAAAAGTAAAGTATATGAGAGATTCAAGACATTTCTCCCCCTTTGTCATCGATTAAAAAGAATAAATACTATGTAACATCCCACCTTCGTTAAGGTCACTCACAAAGGGAATGCCTTAACTTCGGTGGAGCATTTTTGATACAAGTTGTAGAAAAATTACAAGTTAGACAAATAAAGCAGCGGAAAATAAATAACCTTTATTGAATAAAACACAGATTGTACAAAGATTGTTTTTACAACACCAATACTTATTACAACAAAGCATCTGTCTTGTTTAAAATGAAGAAGCATAAAATGACAATGATATTCCCCAATAAAGAATGAGCCAGCCATAGCAATAGAAAATGGAGTTCAAAGCTATGCATCAAAGAATCTACAAGCTCGGAAAGAGTAACGGTCCAAAATGAGCTGAGTAATTCCCTCCCTGGCTACCGAGGGGGGGGGGGGGGAGGACAGAAGAAAAGAGGCGAAAACAAACTAGGTCAGACATAAGTCTGATAAGTCTAGTTATACTTCAGCATATAAACAAGGAAAAGACAATGACATGAACAAACTGAACTTAGAACCATACCATAGTGATAAGATAATCCTAAAACAAGACAAGGTAAGATTAACGGAATTGGCTATCGCATCCACTTCTATTTCTCTGCACCCACTAAGGACTGTTTCAACTAACATCGTGTGTTCTTGATAAAATGATCCCCTTTTTATTGTATATGCAGTCCCTTATCCATTGAGTGTTACCTAGATCCAACTAGGGTTTACTTATCGAATGCTTCCTAGCTTCAACCAGGTTTTACGCTACCCAGGGCCACTGGGGTTTATGCTACCTATTGAATGCTTCTCGGATTTAGGGTTTACGTGACCTAGTTCCAACTAGGGATTATGCTACCCATCGAACGATGCCCCCTAGTCTAGGACACACTATCCAGAGCGGTATATGTTCCTAGACTTTCCCATGTATGTGTCGTGAATCATTATCGATGTCCAGATGCACATGTCCTCTACATGTGCGACCCGAGTCCCGTGGCAAGGCTAATCAAGAAACACAGAACTCGGTCGGGAGCTTTCAGATATCTGCTGATTGCTAATGCTAAGGTCTGCTTTTATAGTGGCTATAGTCCCACTAGACCCCTCCCTCAACTAACAAATGAAAGGCACCCAAGAAAATCAATAATGAGAACTGTACGTAGGCCCTTCTATGCCCCCACAAACCTATGATCCAACCTCACCCATAACTAGATAGCAAATATACGGTCTGTTGGAGTTCTCCGCCTTTTCACTTCACGTATCTCGACTGACTCAAGATAGGTAGATGACGAGTTGCTATCATAGGGCAAACTGGTCTCACCGAATCACGCTGGTCCATCCTAGTCTTTAGGTTGCCTTATTATTGCAACCAAGGCTTACCCTTGGCTCTTCTAACGCATACCTTAACCTCTGTGAGCCCAAGAGGATCATCTGCAGCCTCACAAAGGGATACCAAGAATACCCTCACGTCCCCTCGAAGCCGCGTGCTTCGTACCCTAGTTCGTTGGAGCCTTCTTCATGATCAGACGGACATTCGCTCCTTCTCATGTTCTACGTGGCGTTCTTGACTAAGGTTTACTACTTAGTTCTCTTAACTAAGGTTTACTACTTAGTTCTCTTTCTCGTCATGTTGGATTGGTTAAGTTTCATAAGTTAACTCAAGTTAACTTAATCCATTCACTTGTCATGTTTACATGTTATAATGGTTAAGTGTTTCCTTAGTTACTTAACCCCCAAAAAATCTTGCCTTGTTAACATGTTAAGTTGGTTAAGTGTTTCCTTAATTACTTAACCTCACCATTTCTAGCTTTGTCCTTCATGAGCTTTAATTAGTTAATTAAAGCACCAACCACTCACATTAGACAGGTATTGTTGTGGATACTGGATGTGTCAGTCGGTTCCGGGCAGTTTTACACCACAATTCAGTCAAACCTCGGGTCTTTCTGGGCTTAGTGCACTAACCTCTCACATTAGACAGGTATTGTTGTGGTTATTGGATGTGCCGGCCGGTTCCGGGCAGGTTTACACCACAACTCGGTCTAACCTCCAGTTAGGCATAATCATCTTTTTATTTTTACATATTTACCTTTCACGTTTATATGTAAATTATGGCCCACTTTCCTTCTAAATCGTATACATAATTTTTGGTATGTAAATTATACCATTTTCATGCCACTATTCATTTACATGCTTATGTGACAACATGCCAATTACATTTAATTTCATTTTTCCCCCAACGTTACCCCCGTTGTACATTCGCAAAATTACATATAGTTTTAGGCTCGATATTTAGCCTAACTCATAAAAAAGGGAAAAGCTTAGAGCATGTAATATTTCAACAGCATAAAAACTGCAACATATAAATTTGGCATATGATAATAAACTTGCATGAATCATAAGCATGTGAACTTTACACAGATCTACAAACTAGACTTGGGCATGTAAGGATGAACTTGCATGGGATTGGATTTACTTAACATAGATCTAAACATGTAAGGTTGTAGATCTAAATATATAAGGTTGTACGACACTATTTAGCCTAACAACTTGTGTGCAACATAGCATAAGGAAATCACCCAGTTTCTAACCATGATAGATTAATTCACAACATGATAGGTTCTTATAAATTTTGTGGAATCATGTCATACAACTTGCATACAATATAAACATCATCTTGACATATAAATATATGTATGAACTTGATGTGGCATGTAAGTGTGAATAAATTAGATCTACTAATCACCATTGCGAGAACTAGCATAGATCCAAATTACATACCCATGAACATATACAAATCTAGATTGCATACCCATGAACATATGTAGATCTAAATTGAATCTAACATAAAAATATGTAACTTACATTAAATTAATATATATATATATATATATATATATCTAACTTGGATTTAATCTATAAACATGTTTAAATTAACATATATGGATCTAACTTAGATCAATCACATAAACATGTTTAAATTAACATATATATAGTCATGTGAATTTAGACTAATAGGATTATGTGAACATAGTTTTGCCTCATGAACTTGCATATGGCATAACTTAGGAAAATCAGAAAACATGATGGCTTCATGTAAACATATAAAAACCACAAACATACTCCATGAGAACATCAATCCCAATTAGTTTCATCACAAGAATGTAACATAGGAAAATCGCATGAATAAATATGAATCCACATAGATAAACTAATAGGCACCATTCTAATATCAGTTTCTTACAAGCCATGACTTCCAATTAATGTTTAAATCAGAAATATAACTGTACTTATAAAATAGAGGCAAGTCTTGTTTTTCTGAAATCTGTTTTTTGAAGCTGAATAGCTTTCCTTTGATGCGGATCAGTCGTTCTTTTAATTTAGATTTGATTTAGCTTGGTTCGTCTCTTTGTTAGCTTCAAGTGGCGGCTACTCTAGCTTGTCTAATGGCAGCATGACGACTCTTGGTTTAATTTTAAATATGATTTAGGGTTTAGGTATTAGGTTGCTTTGAGATTTGATTGAATAGGAGCCATCAGATCATCTTAGAATCAATCAAGACCATTAAGACAAGATAGAGTTATCCAGAACAACCAACTCAGCCCTAATGGTTCAGCAGGGAGTCACAAATCGTCAGTTTTCAGATCTTCCCGAGGGGGGGTAGGTCGAACCCTAGGTCGACACTAAGGTCGACTTGTATAGGGGATGTCGACACTAGGGTCGACCCCCTGGTCGACCTGATCCCGGGCGGGAAATTTCATGCCCAGGCAATTTCTCCTCTGGATTTGAATTTCAAATTTTGATTTGAACCGTTCTAATTCTTGATTCTTCTGAAGGCCGTAACTTCTTCATACAGAGTCCGATTCACGCAAACTCGGACTCTATCTCAAGCAGAATTCCGAGACGAACACAATTGCGTAACCCGTTTCCCTTGATTCTCAGATCTATAATTAAGTATTCTCTAATTCGTTACTTAACGTATTTTCCGAAAATACGGGGTGTTACATTCTCCCATCCTTTAAAGGATTTCGTCCCCGAAATCTCTAAGTTAGGAAGAATGTTAATCCTACCATCCAACATCTATTTACTCAACCATCCAACCACAGGCATCCATTGTCCTTAGAAGGTTTCTAATGTTTTTCATGATCATATGCATAGTGTGTGTATATGTCCTTATCTAATGCAAAATCAGGCGGTCTACTGATTCAGTTGACCCCCTTAATGCAAATCATGTCAGTTCCATGAGTCCATTATGTATGCAACTACTCCTAATCGTATTTTATAATTTCTACATGAGTGCATAATCATTCATACAAATGCATCGTCCATATGATAACACATCAAGTTTCACAAATACACATATGCATATGTAATAAGAAAATGACTGAGCCAATCTAGTGCCCAATGTGTGTGTATATGCACTCACGAGCAACCACTAGTAACTACTTGCAACCATCAAACATAACATGTTTCAAACACATGTTTACATCCATTGGCTTCTACTTAAGAATTGAGGATAGGACCGAGAGGATATACTTAAAAGATAGAGACTAGTCAGGCAAATAAACTCTACAGAAAAAGAGAGATCAAGGATATACCCTCAAAAAGGGTATGATGCGCGTATTTATTCTTTAGTCTTTTAAGTTGCATCTTCGTGAGCTTCACTCCACTGTACCTTAACTTCACGGTTGCGAAGCTTCTTGACCTCCATTTCCACAACTCACTTGTAAAGATAGGACCTTGGTCACTTATTGTGCTAGAGGATATCCAATGTAGTCGAACTACCCTTCCAAGATAAACAGATGTTAACCATGATACCAAGTGTATATCCTAAGATGATTAGAGGTCTCTCCTCTACTTAGCTTATCCATCATGTTACAAATCTGAGGGTCTAAAGCTAATGGTTGCTATGTGCTTTTTACCTCTCTTAAGGTCAGTCTTACTTAGGGTGCTAGCCCCAACCATTTATTTCTCACGCAAACTATCCTAGTCGAACTCGGGATCCCTCAAGTACAAGCCCCAAAGGCCTAAACCAATATCAGACAAGCACCCAAGGGATACCTCCTCCGAATTTGGACGATCTATGGGAGATGATACTAGCAAAACAACCAACAATTAAGCACTTTACCGAATCTGGCGATCCTCGCCAATCTTGCTCCAAAATTATCGTTGATCGCATAACTGGCTTTGCAGTGTCATCAAGATATATGCGGAAGTCTGTCTCGAGTTTTAGGGGGGAAACCCCTACCCTAATCAAAACATCTTGAGTACTCATAGACTACTCCAACGGATCGAAAATCCTCGATAGATAAATAATGTGATTTTAGGTAGCTAAGACAAACTGATCCCTTAGGATCGCACGAAATCTCGAGGGTATTCCCGAGGCAAGTCGAAAGTCTGACTACCCTCGTTTCATAGTTACTAGCTAACCAATCCATGCCTAGAATCAGCCCATAGCCGATGAAAACAAAAACATAAGCATTAATATAGCTATTCTTAAATCCTCACAAGTCAAAGATAAATGAGCCGAACCAGTAATTGGATTTGAGACTATAATGGGATCCTCTACTATACAATATCTAGGGTGCAGAGACTCAACTAGAGCAGCAGATACAAATGAGTGCGACGCGCTAGAATCAAATAGTGTACGAATAGGATGATCAAAAAGAAAAACTAGTATTTTTCAACAGAAACTTTACTACCTCTCTTTTAGGTATGCAGGTGGTGAGAGTATGCACTTGTCCTCCTGAAAATCCTATCCTCCGTTCTTGCCCTTGTCCTCACTTATATGACCCGCTATACCATAGTAAAGATACTTCCTCTTGTCTTAGGTTTTACTATTCTTTCCTCCTTTATGAACCATGTCCATATTCATGAGTTCTCTCATCCTTGGGTTGTACTCCCTAGCCAAACTCCCTCATCCTCATCTTTACCATTTTTGTGTAACATGTTGACAGGTCTCTCGAAAGCTGCCTCCATCGCACCGAAAACCCTACAAAGCTCAAAAGAAAATTACGTCTACAGGTGGAAGTTAGGCGCTTATTTGCCCTTTGACAAGTATCGCAGTCTCATCAAGCCTACGGAACCATCTCGCGATGAGGTTACCTCCCAGAAAGCCAGGAGCCCCAGAGACACGGGAAAGAAGGAAACAAGGATTCAAACAGAGGATCAAAAGATAGTGCATTTAGCTTTGGGGAATATGCCTTTAAAACAAAACTTTTCTTTTGAAAATGCTTCTTTTAAAAGCATGAGCCAGCCATAGCAGTAGAAAATGGAGTTCAAAGCAATGCGTCAAAGAATCTTCAAGCTCGGAAAGAGTAACGGTCCAAAATGAGCTAAGCTATTCCTTGCCTGGCTACTGGGGGGGAACGGAAGAAAAGAGACGAAAACAAACTAGGTCAGACATAAGTCTGGTAAATCCAGTTGTACTTCAGCATGTAAACAAGAAAAGGACTATGACATGAAAAAACTGAACTTATAACCATACCATAGTGATAAGATAATCATAAAACAAGACAAGGTAAGATTAACGGAATTGGCTATCGCATCCACTTCTATTTCTCTGCACCCACTAAGGACTGTTTCAACTAGCATCGTGTGTTCATGATAAAATGATCACCTTTTTATTGTGTATGCAGTCCCTTATCCATCGAGTGTTACCGAGATCCAACTAGGGTTTACTTATCGAATGCTTCCTAGCTTCAACCAGGGTTTACGCTACCCAGGGCCACCGGGGTTTATGCCACCTATTGAACGCTTCTCGGATTCAGGGTTTACGCGACCTAGGTCCAACTAGGGATTATGCTACCCATAGAATGATACCCCCTAGTCTAGGACACACTACTCAGAGTGGTATATGTTCCTAGACTTTCCCCACGTATGTGTCGTGAATCGTTATCGATCTCTAGATGCACATGTCCTCTATATGTGCGACCCGAGTCCCGTGGCAGGGCTAATCAAGAAACACAGAACTCGGTCGAGAGCTTTCAGATATCTGCCGATTGCAGATGCTAAGGTTTGCTTTTACAGTGGCTATGGTCCCACTAGACCCCTCCCTCAACTAACAAATGAAAGTCACCCAAGAAAATCAGGAATGAGAACTGTACGCAGGCCCCTCTATGCACCCACAAACCTCTGGGCCAACCTCCCCCATAACTAGATAGAAAGTATATGGTCTGTTGGAGTTCTCCGCTTTCCGCTTCACGTATCTCGACTGACTCAAGATGGTAGGTAGATGACGAGTTGCTTTCAGAGGGCAAACTGGTCTCGTCGAATCACGCTGGTCCATCCTAGTCTTTAGGTTGCCTTATAATTGCAATCAAGGCATACCCTTGGCTCTTCTAACGCAGACCTTAACCTCTGTGAGCCTAGGAGGATCGTCTGCAGCCTCATAGAGGGATACCAAGAGTAGCCTCACGTCCCCTCGAAGCCGCGTGCTTCGTACCCCAATTTGTTGGAGCCTTCTTCATGATCAGACGGATGTTCGCTCCTTCTCGTGTTCTACGTGGCTTTCTTGACTAAGGTTTACTACTTACTCTTAACTAAGGTTTACTACTTAGTTCTCTTTCTCGTCATATTGGATTGGTTAAGTGTCATCAGTTAACTCAAGTTAACTTAATCCATTCACTTATCATGTTTACATGTTATAATGGTTAAGTGTTTCCTTAGTTACTTAACCCCCCACAAATCTTGCCTTGTTAACATGTTAAGTTGGTTAAGTGTTTCCTTAATTACTTAAACTCACCATTTCTAGCTTAATCCTTCATGAGCTTTAATTAGTTAATTAAAGCACCAACCACTCACATTAGACAGGTATTGTTGTGGTTACTGGATGTGTCGGTCGGTTCCGGGCAGTTTTACACTACAACTCAGTCTAACCTCAGGTCTTTCTGGACTTGATGCACTAACCTCTCACATTAGACAGGTATTTTTATGGTTACTGGATGTGCCGGTTGGTTCCGGGCAGGTTTACACCATAACTCAGTCTAACCTCGGGTTAGGCATATTCATCTTTTCATTTTTACATATTTACCTTTCACGTTTATATGTAAATTATGGCCCACTTTCCTTCTAAATCGTATACATAATTTTTGGTATATAAATTATACCATTTTCATGCCAATATTAATTTACATGCTTATGTGACAACATGCCAATTACATTTAATTTCATTTTTTTCCCCTACGTTACCCCCGTTGTACGTTCACAAAATTACATATATTGTTAGGCTCGATATTTAGCCCAACTCATAAAAATGGGAAAAGCATTGAGCATGTAATATTTCAACAGCATAAAAAATGCAACATATAAATTTGGCATATGATAATAAACTTGCATGAATCATAAGCATGTAAACTTTACAAAAATCTACACACTAGACTTGGGCATGTAAGGATGAACTTGCGCAGGATTGGATCTACTTAACATAGATCTAAACATGTAAGGTTGTAGGTCTAAATATATAAGGTTGTACGACATTATTTAGCCTAACAACTTGTGTGTAACATAGCATAAGGAAATCACCCAGTTTCTAACATGATAGATTAATTCACAACATGTTCTTATAAATTGTGTGGAATCAGGTCATACAACTTGCATACAATATAAACATCATCTTGACATATAAATATATGTATGAACTTGATGTGGCATGTAAGTGTGAATAAATTAGATCTATTAATCACCATTACGAGAACTAGCATAGATCCAAATTACATACTCATGAACATGTACAGATCTAGATTGCATACCTATGAACATATGTAGATCTAAATTGGATCTAACATAAAAATATGTAACTTACATTAAATTAACATATATAGATCTAACTTGGATCTAATCTATAAACATGTTTAAATTAACTTATATGGATCTAACTTAGATCAATGACATAAACATGTTTAAATTAACATATATATAGATCTAATCATAAAGTCATGTGAATTTAGACTTATAGGATTATGTGAACATAGCTTAGCCTCATGATCTTGCATATGGCATAACTTAGGAAAATCAACAAACATGATGGCTTCATGTAAACATATAAAAACCACAAACATACTCCATGAGAACATCAATCCCAATTAGTTTCATCACAAGAATGTAACATAGGAAAATCGCATGAATAAACATGAATGCACATAGATAAACTAATTGGCACCGTTCTAATATCAGTTTCTTACAAGCCATGACTTCCAATTAATGTTTAAATCGGAAATATAACTGTACTTACAAAATATAGGCAAGTCTTGTTTTTCTGAAATCTGTTTTCTGAAGCTAAATAGCTTTCCTTTGATGCAAATTAGTCGTTCTTTTAATTTAGATTTGATTTAGCTTGGTTTGTCTCTTTGTTAGCTTTAAGTGGCGGCTACTCTAGGTTTTCTAATGGCAGCATGATGACTCTTGGTTTAATTTTAAATATGATTTAGGGTTTAGGTATTAGGTTGCTTTTATAGAGATTTGATTGAATAGGAGCCGTCAGATCATCTCAGAATCAATCAAGACCATTAAGACAAGATAGAGTTATCCAGAACATCCAACTCAACCCTAATGACTCAGTAGGGAGTCACAAATCGTCAGTTTTCAGATCTTCCCGAGGGGGGTAGGTCGACCCCTAGGTCGGCACTAAGGTCGACCTGTATAGGGGAGGTCGACACTAGGGTCGACCTGATCCCGGGTGGGAAATTTCCCGCCCAGACCATTTCTCCTCTGGATTTGAATTTCAAATTTTGATTTGAACCGTTCTAATTCTTGATTCTTACGAAGGCCATAACTTCTTCATATGGAGTCCGATTCCCACAAACTCAGACTCTATCTCAAACAAAATTCCGAGATAAACACAATGGTGTAACCCGTTTCCCTTGATTCTCAGATCTATAATTAAGTATTCTCTAATTCGTTACTTAACGTATTTTCCGAAAATACGGCGTGTTACATACTATGATAAAATAGTAATCGATCATAAGATATAAATAATTAAAGCATCTTTAGGAGATATTGGATCATGCGTATTTTGATAAAACTGAAATTTGTTTTCATAAATATTTAGAAATATCGAAAATAACCTTCTCTTTGTTGTGGTGTACCTACAAAAAATATTATATATATGTATATACTTTGGTACCCACTTGTTTTGTTTGGGTCCACGGGTTAGATGGAAGGTAACCATAACCAAGAGGGTTTAATGGAACCTTTAAAGATAAATTTTCATTATTAACTACTGAATCAAAATAATCATTAATATATTTCTCCCTATTTATCCAATTTACTGGAACCCAAATACTTAAGTAATCTCTATTGATATTTCTTTTCATACTTCTACATTTATTATAATAATCTCTAGTCATAGAAGTATTCAAATAATAACTGGATCTAGGATGTGCATTAGTACTAGCAGTGATATTCTTATTGTACATAAAAGCATATCTAGTACTATTTCTATGATTATATCCTAAACCACTTTTCTCATATAAAGGTCGAGATTTAGATAAAATCATATTTAAATCATTTTGACCTTTATTAAATTTCACGAACTTATTTGTACATTTATCAAATTTAATTCCAAAGTCGCGACTGACAAAAGAAATTTTGTTATTTTGAAAATCAACAATTTCCTTATTTAATTCAGAGTTCTTCCTTTTTAAAGCATTCTCAGTTTTGAGACAACAAATTTGAGATCTTGAATTAACTAAAGAAGATTGTAATTTTTCAAAATTTTCTTTCAAGTCAGAAATTTCATTTTGCAAAATATTATTACTCACCTTTAACAACTCACATTCTTTAGATAATTCTAAATTCTTTTTAGTTAAAGCTCCATTCTCTTTTTCAAGAGATGAAATTAAAGAACTAGAATTATTTAAAGAATCTATTAATGATTTATTTCTATTTTGCAAAGGATCAATTTCCTTTAAAAGAACATTGTTTTTATTTTCTAGTCGCTCATTTTCTTTTTGAAGGAAATATTTTTGAGAAACAAGCTCTTCTAAGGTATTTTCAAAACATTTGGCTTGTTTTACAAAAAAAAAATTGTTTTCTTCTTTTAATTTGGAATTTTCTTGCTTACAAATTTTTAACTTAGCTAAAATGACTGTATTAAGTTTACCCAAAGTTTTAAAATCTTTCAATAATTTTTCATGGTCTAATAAAAGATATTTATATAATGAGTCTATACATACCGATTGTGATCTGACTTTAGCTATGAGACATTTGTTTCCTTGCTCTCCTGATTTTGCTTTGTTTCTCTTCCATTTTCTAATTCCTTGACTAGATTTTTTATTGCCATTTATTCTAGGATGTTGTTATGATCTCTAGAACACCAGGCTTTGGTACCAATTGAAAAGTCGGTGTGTATGACTTAAGCAGGTTCTTTATATGGATATAGAGGAAATGTAAATGATAAGCTAACTAGCTAATACAATGGTTATGCAAATAAATAAGAACTAATATGATGTATGCCAAGTAAATGAAAAGCAATAAGTAAGGTAAAGTGACACCAGGAATTTTTATACTGGTTCGGACTTCCCGCCCTACTTCCAGTCCCAAAGCTCCTCTTCGGAATTTCCACTAACAATGCCCTCTCTTAACCCGTAGGAATAGGTCAATGCACCCGAGCCCCAACAAGGATGCCTCTTGCCTGATCACACACAGGACTTCAACAAATACAATGGTTTTGACTTATGCTTTATGTTCTTGAACCAACACGGATAGTCAATGGTTTAAGTACAATCTTCCTATAATATGATCCTCGAGTATATGAATAGAACGCATAGATTTGAGGAAGTAAAATTGCATGTTGAATCAAGTAATCGATTTGGTACCGCTCTCGCGGCCCGCACCGATGTTAAATCGATTCAAGGATTCAACAAGTATCTGAATTTGGAGAGCTTTTGTATGCAAAGAATGTATATGGAGAGAATAGAATAATGATCGGTAAAATTGGTAGAATTGATTCTTGTAAAACATGATTGAAGTTGTTTATATAGAAGTAGAAAAGTAGTAATCCTTCATGAAGAGTTTCTACAAAAAGTTGTGTCCATTTCCCTTGATTAATGAAGAGAAACCTCTTCATGAATGGAAGCAACCCTTCAGGAAAATACTTGTTGTTTCGGATCAGTCGACTGGTCTGAAATTATCAGTCAACTGGATAAGGAATTATAAAATCGTATATATTTAAAAACATATAGAAAATAGTTGTTACCGGAGGAAAAATGCTCGACCAGACGACTGGTCTATTTCTAGTCAGTCGACTGGTTGAGGCATTTTTTGCCCAGTCAGCCTATTTCATGCCTTTATAATATATATATATATATATACACACACACACACACACACACACTTTGTTTTATACTTGCATTTATACTTGAGGATAGATTTTAACATATTTCTAAACATGACACAATGTATAAAACCTTATCTCTATGACATGATCTTTATTGTAAGTTCATTTGTTTGGCATCGATTTAAATCTTGTTATCAACAAACTAGTCAATTTGCATTTTTTGAAACTATGATATTTTTACTACTGTACATCATCTATGTGTTTTTATTTATGCAGGAGGAGATTAAAAAGTTTGGCAGCATATCCTAGTCCAGCTCGACATAGAATGTCAACGGAAATGCTCTTGTACATCTATTGGGAGAAGATAGATCAGGATGGTTAAGGGCATTGGGAAGGTGTTGCACTTTAACCAAGCTAGCTGTGACTAAGTCCAAAGATAAACAAGTGTCACAGTGTCCAGAGGAAATAGCAGAATTGAAGGGAATGATATGGACTCTGATGGACCAAAAGGTAAACATTTAAAATTAATTTATATTCATTAAATACAAATTTCAGCACAATCTATAATTTAAAATACTAAAAAGAATAAAATTTAGTGCTTTACTGCAGGGTAAAGAAAGTTTTCAAGGGAGCACACGTGAAATGGTAAAAACAATAATTATATTACCCAATAAATAACATTTAAATTTAATTTTGATCCAGTAATGTTTTATTTTAAGTATTGTGGCATCCACTTGAGTGTTCCTAAGATTAAAATATCATGATTTTTGTGCTTTGCAGCATGATAAAGAAAGTTCAAGAAGGAGCTCACCTGAATCAATAAAAACAATAATTGTATTACTCAATAAATAAATTTATGTTTTAAGTTTTTAATCTAGTAGTTGACATAACTTTTGGTTGAATAATTTTAGAGTGATGACGATGTATGTTCGATGTTGAATTGGGATGGAACCTCTAGAGTTCTTGCCTACGGGAGGTTGTTGTCCTTGGACCCAAATGATGCTGTCAGTGACATTCATCATGGACCAAATGTTGCGAGCATTTTTATAAATTTTGTGGATAAACCAAATACTTATTTATGGAGGCCTACCCCTGAAATAACAGTGTTAGCAGATGCTATGAATAAGGTAGTAGCTTGGCCATCAGTTTGCGTCAAGGTACCACTGCAAGCATGTGTGAATTATAATGAAGCCAGTACGATAAATTTTACACTTCTCGTATTATATTTATAGCTATCTTGTGTGTTTATAGAATAAAGGTAACATGTATATATCTTCATGATTATATTTATTAACAGATTCAAATTTGATTCAGAATAAAGGTACCATTTATATTTATTTACAGTTACACGTGAACTGTAAACGGAGGATTGTAAAGCTATTAGCCTATAAAGCCATCACTACATAGAAATAATACGACATTCTCTTGTTTTAAAACTCTCATGACTAGAAGTATAATATCTAATATTGAAGTATATCCTCATTTAGAGCACAAGCAGCATCCAAGATAATTGCAAGATTTATGGTTGGAATGAGGGTGAAGGTGTAGTTGCCGAAGGAAGAATCTATGTCGATAATCCAAATATACTGTTAATGGTATTCTGCTTGGTCCGTCTGCCTTTGTGATTTGGGTAGACAACTTAATAAATAGAGATGTTTGTTTGTGGCGACCTACATCTGATATGTCATGCATTGAAGATGCAGTTAGTAGGAAAGTAGCATAGCCAAGATCAAAAGTAGAAGCTGATAAAGAAAATCCAACTGAGAGTCATCATGATAGTGAAAATCATGCAACTTCTCCCTTGAAATCCACATATATGTTCATGAATGAATCGCAACATGCAAGTATTAATTTTCAACATTGATCACTGTGTATGAAAGTTATTTAATGCGTACGTATATATTCTGCATAATAATCTTTTTTCTTTCAGCCGATTCCAACCATGAAAATAGATGCCAAATGCAATTTGATAGATGTGGGTGGAACAGTCATAGTGGATGAAGGAACTATTTCATCAACTGATCTGATAGTCATGGTCCATTGCCGTTCATTGGGAAAGGATGTTGTAAAAGTTTGGGTTGAACATGTGACAGTTCCAAATGTAGAGCTATGGAGACCAACATCAGCTCTGACGTGCATGGAAGATGCCTTTGGCGCTCCCATAGCTTTGCCAATGGAAAAAATCATTATTGAAACAAAATGAAAGGTATGTAAAAAAAAATTAGTATACATTAGGAGTTATTGGGGTATGGAAGATGCCTTATAGGCTTATAGACTTCTGGAACATTTCTATGTTTCAGAAACCACAACTTGGCCTTTTACTATGGTATGGCTATATAGGCTTTTAGATTAGAAATACTTATAGGGTTATTTTACTATGGTATGTTCTATGTCTCAGAAACCCCAGCTTGGCCTTTTACTGTGGTATGGTCTTATAGGCTTTTGGAACATGTTCTATGTTTCAGAAACCACAGTATAACATGCCAACCAAGAGCTGATTCTCAATGGTATGCTACTATAAGAGGTACAAAAGAAATATAAGGCATGTATTATAATTTGATATAAACAAAATGGTGAACTGAGGTCCAAACTACAATGAAATTATGTAGTTCAAACTCTCAAGACACAACAATTGCACATGTACTTGTTTCTTTTAGTCAATTTATATTGCTGTCATAATTGTACGCAATGGACATTAGTTAGGCAAGAGTCGAGGTTGAGAAAAAAAGCATGTGTATACAATGCTATGGTTATCATCATATTATGTGAAATGAAAATATTTGAGGTCCAGAATGATACTCGGCATCTGTTTTGGAAGATGGCGATTTTTTGGAAGATGGCGATTTTCAGAGTAAAATCCAAGCATATCCATTGTGCGCTTATCCACACCTACATCAAATTGTGCTCCTTTATTCAAACATGGCTGCTACTTGGGTCTTTTTTCTGCAAGTGCACTTCTTCTTTCCACGGTCGTATATTAGCTAATTTGGTTTTGTCTGCTGTCAACCATACCGTTTTATCCAAAATATCTAGTTGATTTTCTAAAATATTTGAAATTAATCATGATAGAAATATCCAAGAATTACTGACTGTAGTTTATGTTACGTAGTGTTACATCATGCAATGTTACGTTCAGAGTTTGACCTGCTATTTCTTTTCTTGAGTTATGTTTTATTATTTGTTTTAGTAATTACTTGTCATTATTTTTGTTCGGTACTTTGTTTACAGGTAGATCGACCATTTTTGAAGACATCAGCAATAGAAGCACTACAATATTTTCTCGGTAACTTGGTTATTTCAGATGTTTATTTCAGTGTTTAATGTACTTTGGTTATGACATTGTTATTGGTAGTTTTGTTGTGTATGTTGTGGACGTTTGAATGTATGGTGAACTTTTTGCCTTGACACTTATGTATGTTATGGATGTTTGAATGCGTATGTATCTTGTGGATCTTTGAATGTGTACGTATTTTGTGGGTGTTTAATATGTTATGTTCAAAAGTGTATGTGTTTGTGTATTATGTTATATAATTGGAGGCAAAATTATGGATAGGTCTGGAATATTATGATACAAATTTGGAACAAATGGTAGCGGAAAAAAATGCTATGGAAATATTATTTTTGTTCGTAGCATTTAAAACCCGCTGCAAATAAACGGTTACAGAAATAAAAAACCAATGCGGTGGCATTTACTAAATGCTACAAAAAAGTTAAGTGAACGCCACTAAAAAGGAACTGTAATGAAGAAACCGTTTCGGTGGCGTTTAATAAACGCTTCAAAAATAACATTTATAACACTTAAAAAGCACGTTGAAAATAAATTTTTGATGGCGCTTGCAACGAATACTTAGTGATCTTGAGTGGCATGTTTTCTCGTAACGATTATCGAAACACCACAAAAAAATGCTTGGTAACAGTTTTTGGACGCTACAAAAAATAATTTTTCTTGTAGTGTACATAAGTACTATTCCTATTGTGCAAGAGATTCAAAATGCAAACTTTTCCTTTCATCCTCAAAGCTCTGGCTATCTTTTCAGTTTTCCCTCCAGTCTTCAAATGAGGTAATACCTGAAAATCTAATAATTTCCTAAATCGCATTTTTAAATCTTACTAAATAACATCATAGTCTATGCTAATAACTAGAATATATTTCTACTCCAATTCGCTGCAATTCAAATTCCAATAAGGTCTTTACTATAATTTGCATAATTTCCGAAACAATAATTTTGACATATTTAAAATTACGAGGAATGAGTATTGTTTTACTTTGAATGGATAGTATAATCCACATGCAAACATTTAAAATTACATATCATGCCCTTTACATTTTATGTGTATTCCTTATAATTTCAAATATAGTCTTTTTGTAAAAAAACAACAAAAGGACTAATTCATAAAAGTCAAACAAATATCCTTAAGCAAACCAGAACACGATCATGTTTAAACTAAAAAGGCTAATTAACGTAAATCCAATATCTAAATTTATTCTTTAATCTCATGCTTCAAACTATTATTCTTGAGAATGACATTATTTTAAGCTAATTTTCTTCACTCAATATTTCAAAAATTATGAGACCAATACACTTCCTTCTTGTAAGCTTTAAATCTAATTCTACATTAATTCTTTCAAATTTCAAATATGGTAAATTGATCAGTTGAGTATCTCCATGAAATTCTCTTTTACCAATATAACTTCAAATTTTGATATGGGTTTTAAATCCAAAGCAACACTGGTATAAATAGGGATATACCACTTTATCCCTTATCCAATCAATACAGGGGACCACTAGCGATAACAACCTAAAATAAAATTCTTTTGGAAATTATCTCCTACAATTAAGTGGTCTAAATAATGCTGAGGTCTTAATATTTCAGTCCAAATCCTTGATATGCCAATCCATCATTTTAAATCTTTCATCTTTGTCTTCCTCATAAATGTGGTCCATTAGTTGTTTTAACATATACATCAAACCGGACCACTCCATGAATACTTATTTAATTTCTTCAAGCTCCTTCAAGCTTGAAAAAAATAATATATATATATATATATATATATACACACACACACACACACACACACATATATCCAATTCTACAGACTAATTCATCTTTAAAATCAGTCCCTAAAATTCACTTTTAGTCTCATTAATTATGTTGATGGAAAAAAATGTCATCACAGCCAAAGGTTCTCTATTGCTAGAGAATAACGTTTAGTATGCAGAAAATTAATGTGCGGAAAGCGATAAATGACATAGAGGTTTATAGTGGTTTGGTCTGCTAGGGGCCTACGTCCACTTTGAAGGAGTTTGTTGATTTTTATTCACAAATAAGAGTTACAAGCATTGAACTACATCATGGCATTTGTTTAAAAGTTGTTCTATTATTTTGTAGTCATATTGGTCATATGTCAAGTCTTGGAAAAAAGTGATGTATGCTTCTTCTTCCTCAACAGCCATGTCGCTATTAATGGGGTCCTAGTAGCTTGTAGAGCTGTCAAATCAATCAAAATCCAACCCTTGTGAAGAATGAGCAAGGGAGTATTTATAGGTAGTGTGTTAGGTGAGAGTAGGTGAGATTTGGTGACCATACAACATGATTTTGTATCCCTGAAAGAAATCCTTTGGAATTTCAGAACCCTTTGTCAGTGCACGAGAAAATTTGTATCCCCCTTGAGGATACGAATTTCGTATCCTAATGGATATGAAATTCGTATACCTTGGGATTCAGCTACTTTGTATCCCTAGGGAGATAGAATGCTTGTATCCCCTTGGGGATACGAATTCGTATCCCAGGGATACTACAGTCTTGTATCCCTTTGGGATACGAGTTTTCGTATCCCATGACGTATAGAAAACGTATCCCGGGGGATATGTTGAGGAGGCTTCTGAGTTGAGGAGGATGTGAAATAGGGAATGAGGCTGGAGGGATTTGAAATGTCTGATGTGGTGTTAGAGGGATTCGAAATCCCTTAATATGCTGAGTTAGGGATTCGAAATGTGTGGTATTAGGGATGAAGGATGAGGGATTCGAATTCTTACACTTTAGAGGGATTCGAAATCCCTAAAACAGGGGATTCAAAATGTAATTTTTAGAGGTGTTGTAGGGCCTTTGCTCACACAACTTCTTTTGGGCTTGTATCCTTAGTGCTTTGGCGACACTTCGGGCTCTTATGCCATGCGATATGCTGAGTCGAGCGGGCCTGGTATGCATTTTGGGAACCGGACCAGAAGGTTGATTAACACTTGCCCTCCAAAGTGCGTCTCGTCTTGACATGATGTGCTTTGAGTTGAAGTCACCATTTGTAGAGTCTGGACGAACCTCCAAGCTATTGAATACCGTGTCATGATTGTTCTTTTGAGCGTGTCGAGAATTCTTATTCTCTGATAGCTCGATCATCTAATTCCTACCTACTCGTGAAATTAAACGTTAGTTGTCGAATCTCTTTTACATTGCAACGTAAACGAGATGTTGTCAACTTAAGGCTTCATGTACGCTCACATTTTTTCATGTTATTTTGCGCGGTGCGATCGGAGTTTGAAAATAAGATATAAGTGTATTGTTGGTTTACGATTACACGAGGTGGATTTCAAGAAACAACAACGATTCCTGAATTTGATCGCTTGTCGCACATTCTCGAGTCATTTAGACATACGAGCATACTATTGGTTAGCGAATCAGATTGGTGTCGGCCGCCGTAACATCGAAATAACTGTGCGTTGTCGTTGCCAGAATCGCGAATCAAAATTTCTCAATGTTTGGAAACTTCATTCTCGTTCATCCATTGTTTTTATAAATATGTGTACATATATGCAAATATATATATACGTAGCTATACGAATATATTAAATATGTTTTGTGTATATACATATATTTTATATTTTTTAATATAGGAATTTTCGCATCCCATTATAGGATACGTGTAACGACCCGGGGTTCCTGGATATCGGCATACGACACTATATCGACTATTCAAGCATCGAAAACATCGGATAGTCCATGAAAGAAATTAGAGGGTGAGGATAGATAAGGTAGAAACTTAGAATAGAAGAAGAAGAAGAACATACAACATCAGAGTAATCACGAATCTCACAACGGAACGAATAAATATATTTCATAACATGACTTTGAAATACAAATCTGTACTTGAATATTCATATCATTTCCAAAGTACAACACTTACAACACAGCGGAAATAACCATAGCTATATAATTCTGAAGCCTCCTGCCCCAGCTCTTCAAGTATCTGTAAATCCCGACTACTTGACTATCCGTACAAAACTGGGCACCCAAGAGTTTAGGGAAAACAAAACAAAATAAACTCCGGGTTAGTCATGTGACTGGTGTGAATAAACTCAAATTATTTGATTTAACTTTCAAAATCCTTTTGAAATAAAGGATAATCATAAGACCGGTCCACACATAAACACGGATGGTTTTTACCTTACGATAACCCAAATCAATAGTAAAACAATATTATTCTGATATTATAATAATGTCTAACACAAGTAATATCAATCTAGTAGAAACGCTTGCATCTAACGTTCTACATATATAATATACAATCAAAACCGCGGGCTCTTATTTGGGGAATGGATTCCAACTATGACAAGGTATGGATCCACCTTCCGCTCAGTGTACTCTATAAGCGATAACCCACATCTTGCAACTCTGCCATACATGACCGACCACTCATTTTGCTTGAGTGTATCGAATATATTGTCACCTTACAGTTGGTAAACCAACATAACCATTCCCGGGAGATACAGAATTGAAAGAAGTAACAAATATGAATATTCTCCAGATGGTGAAAATATACCCTACTTGGTTGCGAATCACTTAGCCATGCTGCCTGCCCAATTTCTGTCATTTCCCAGTTGATGAGGCTCGAGGTCAAAACGTATCTTTTAACAGATCACTGCTCCATTTACTTCGAATGCTACATCGTCATACCCATCAAATCATAAATTGATTTCCCCAAAAATACCATGGGTATAAGCTAAGAGAAACGAATTCCTCCCCCACCAACGTAAATATGTTTGAAACGATCAACTTACGCGATCTACCAGATATACTCTATCAGACATTCATCCATTCAAGTTGTCCTGGGACTGGACAAACCAAAGGCACTATTCCGTACATCCATCCTAGGCAATCTCTACCTAGGACTTATACAACAGCCCTTGCAGTTTACTCCGTCTTCAATTTGTCTTCGATCTATTTGATTCGAAATGCTAACGCCCATATGGAGTGGTTCTTTGGATAAGAATCCAACCGGTCTCTCCGTATTAACGACGGAAAAATGGTTAAAACTTTGATAGTCTGTGATTTAACTATCAAAGAAAAACACGTGTGCAAACAACGATATTATTTCCAGATGAAAATTTTATCGATCAATCATCATTTAACATTTATCTCTTTAGTTCATTAATTTACTTATCTCCTGTCTCCATATATTCTAAATTCTTATTTTCTATTATCAGAAAACATTTCTGATTCTTATTTGGAAAACATTTCCAAAACTCCTTCACTGGATTTAAACTGATGTTTAAATCAAACATCACCATGCCAACTCAAACTATTTCACTCATTAACTAAATTCACTTAACAATCATTCACTATCAAACCTTACCATTCCTTAGTTAAGAAGGAAGTCAATCAAGTTGGGGTATAATTACCTCTCAGACCTTAACTGAGCAACGTTTTAACTTTGAAATAGTCAAAGTTTATCTTTTAAATCTTTAACCAACTTCCTTACGTAACTCTCTTTCGAATAAATCTTTATCCAATAACTCTTTCCATCGAATAAACTATATTCGATAATCTCTCTTCTTCGAATAACCTATATTCGAATAACTCTATTCAATTAACACTATTCGATTAACTCAAATCGATTTACTCTTATCAGTTAGCTCTATTTGATTAACTTAATTCTATTAACTCTATTTGATTAACTCTATTGGATTAACTCTATTTGATTAACTCTATTGGATTAACTCTATTTGATTAACCCTATTGGATTAACTTTATTCAATTAACTCTAACTAATTTACTCTTATCAATTAACTCCTTTCAAATAAACTATCTTCGATTAACTCCTTTTGAATAACTAATATTTGATTAACTCCTTTCGAATAACTAATATTCGATTAACTCTTTTCGAATAACTAATATTCGATTAACTCCTTTCGAATAACTAATATTCGATTAACTCCTTTCGAATAACTAATATTCGATAACTCCTTTCAAATAACTAATATTCGATTACTCCTTCCGAATAACTAATATTTGATAATTCCTTTTGAATAACTAATATTCGATAACTCCTTTCGAATAACTAATATTCGATAATTTCTTACTCTATTCGAATAAACAATATTCGATTAATTCTCTTATTCGAATAACCTTATTCGATAACTCTTTATTCGAATAAACTATATTCGAATAACTCTAATCTGACTAACTCTAATTCAATTAACTCTATTCGAATAACAAATATTTGACTAACTCTTGTTCGATTAACTCTATTCGAATAACTCTAGTTCGATTTAACTCTAATCGATTAACTCTAACTGATTAACTCTAACTGGTTTTCTCTAACACTAATCGATTAACTCCTCTAACTCATTTTGATTAACACATTTTGATTAACTCCTTTGATTAACTCTACGTCCATATTCAGTTTCAAATATCGATGTTGAAATCGATTCTTACTTCTCAATATAAGTCCTGACTTATATATTCTATTTATCCAGTGATAAATATTTTATTTAATTTATAAAATATTATTTATAAATTAGTCTTCTCAATCTATTGGTAACAACATATTCTATTTAAAATCTTTGCTTTAAATCCATATCATGTTGTACCCATGTGCGAAGCACGGTCTAAACTTTCCTGATGTAAAATTCTATTCATTTGCCAAATATTTCCTTATATAACATTTTTTTCATTTCCCAGTAAATCCCTTTTATAACTCTATTTATTTCCTAAATAAATATTTCCTTTTCAATTCTATTTGTAAATGATTTATAAATATTTCCTTTCTATCTTTATTTATTTCCTAAATAAATATTTCTTTATTCTTTCTATTTATTTCCCTAAAGAATATCCCATTTTCAATTCTATTTACTTAACAAATAAATATTCCTTTTTATAATTCTATTTACTTTCTAAGCAAATAAATCCTTATTATACTTTTATTTACTTTCTAAGTAAATATTCCTTTTATACCTTTATTTACTTCTAAATAAATATTCCTTTTTATAAAATTCTTTGATTTTATAAATATTTTCTCTTATAAATTCCTTTTTATAAAATCCTTTGATTTTGTAAATATTCTATTTCGATACACAGTTTTGAAATTTCCCTTTTTCAATTCCAATATTTCTTTTGGTATTCAACAGTACCAAATAACAGGACCGGTGTCATTAAAATCAATCACAGATTATACATCACATCATATAACAAAATACATGAAAACAAATAGTATTATAAATATTGAGGAATCCTGTTGGATCCCTCCAACCTGTTTTCCTGCATCACAGATGTTAAATAACACGAGTATAAAATATTCTGATAAACCGAATCAATATTCGATTAACGATTTATATATATCGTTATCGATATTTCCAACCAATACATAAGCAATTCAACCAAACAGTTAACACACAGCAAATAAACAGATAATTATCAGTTCTCAAAATATGCTACAAAATATAACTGTTCAGAGTTAGTGAGATTTACTCACATTGGACGATCATCGTTAATAACGATAACCATTGCTCGATTCAAACAGACAATTTATTTTTCTATAAATTTTAACAAGCTTTGATTCACTCCCCGTCACTTCCATGGTGTAGCCGTCGTCCCTACGATCCTAACGGATCTTGTTTCGTTGAATTTCAAAACCATATGAAATAGTTATTGAATTTACAAGATTATGCACATTAATTAAACTAAATTGAATTTCCTTTTAAAATAATTGGGCCTTCACCTTCAAAAATTTGGCCCATGACCGCTCCTCCCCAGCCCGCACCCGAATTCCTTCTTCCCCGTTCACTAGAAATCGCGACTTCAACACAATAGTCATTACTGAAACTTACTCCCTCCCTCATTTCCTTTTCACTTCACCGTTCTCTCAACTAGGGCCACCATCGAACTCTCCTTCCAACTCTCGACACAACCACACCCATTTTATCAAACTCGCGCCTCACAATCCCATCGCGTCGTTCAGGTCTTCCGCCACGCTACAGTGGTTCGAGCGACGGTGTTCACCTTCGAATCCTTCAAAAACATCAGAATCAAAAGTACACTCCATCGCGAGTTCAAATACAACAATTAAAACTCCCATCGATGCTTCAACATCACAATTTATCGAACCCTAGGTTCGCTGCCAATATTTTGAACATGGAAAATATGCGTCGAGTTCCCAAACAATGATACGAGCTTGAAGAGGACACACTCAGGAATTTGAATATATGAATATCATGATTTATAGAATTTGTTTGCATTTGTTTTTTATTTTTGAAAATTAAACTCCTTCATGTTTTTGGGTTTCCAGAAGAAAAGAAGTGGCGGTTTATATAAGGGGGTTGAGATTTTTGTGTGGCTGAAAAAGATGAGTGTGTGGCCTTTTCTAGGCTTTAGAAAGGGTTTGAGATATTTTGATTTTTATTTTATATTCATTTTTTCCCTTTAAAAATCTGTGTGATCACACAAGATATCCACAAATCACTAAAATGGACATACACCTTCAATTCGACATACGGACCCAAAGAAACTGGTTTCATCAAATTCCGACTCCATTTGCTCACACAACGTATTTTTAACAATCAAAATACTGACTTTTCTAAATTTTGATTTGGACATAAATCAAAGTCTACACAATGAAATCCCGATTTTTCTCTTCCATTAGAAAGATATACTTCACTAGCTCCTAACGTTTCTTGTTTCACAGAAATTTGATTTAAAATGGACCCTGTATATTCAGTTGAAGTTCAAATCGCCAAATAGCGAACTATCGCGCCATTTCAAGCTCGAATTTAATTATAATAGAATTATATGTTCAAACTTCGTTTATATAATATATTCGTTATTCTAATTCAATTATAAACTGAATTATATAATTTGAGTTGCCTAGTTCACATTATATTGCCAATTCACTATTTCTGGTTATTTCAGAGTTAAATATATTATTTTATTAATTAAATATTCACCATTATTTAATTTAAACCATTTAAATCTATAAATTACTATTTAAATAATTAAATAAATTAGTTATCATGTCATTGAAAATACGGGTCGTTATAATACGAAACTACGTATCCCCTGGGGATACGAGCCTTTGTATCCCTAACGGGATACAAAATTTCGTTTCCTTGAGGGATACAAGTTTTCGTATCCTTAAAGGAATGCGAAATCTCGCATCCCAGAGGGGATACGAAATGCCTAATAGGCCAAGCCCAGTATCTCCCTCTCCCCTATAAATTGGGATACGAAATCCCCCTCTTCTCCTTTTCCTACTTTTCTGTTACCACATCATAGAAACTAGCCTTTTCTCGAGCTCGAACTTGAACTAACATAAATGGGATTCGAACTTGAACATGAAATCGATGCTTTATGAAATTAGATCAAAACTACCCCTCATTGAATCAGACCTAAAACTGACCTTCGAACCGGGCCTTAAAATCGTGTTGTAGATCGAGTTTCAAATCATTCCAGGTCTCGAGCTCGAGATTGGAGTTCGAGATGGCCGAATTCGATCATTGAATTGTGCTCGAGATGGGTGCTCAAAGGAGTCAGTGCAAAGATGTTATTCATGGGCTTGAATTTCAACTCAAGTAGGTGTTTGGAGGAAGAGGAATAAGAGGCAAAGGAAGAAGGAAATTTTTTTAGGGAGATGTGGATAAAATTGCTTCCCCTAGATGGGAAGATTTGCCTCCGATGGATGCGAAATATTGCATCCAAGGGATGCAAAAAGTAAAAGGGGACAGAAGTCGAGTGTCTGCAAAGGATGGGGAATGCAAAATTTTGGAAAGGGATTCGATCTGTCTGAGGCTTTCGAAATTTGTACCCCCCAAGAATGGATACGGAATTTTGTAAGGGATATGAAATTCTACGTGGATTTGAGTGTTTCGAGACCCGCCTCCACTACATCTCACGTTTCTCATACAGGACTTAAACTCTTAACAACCCGTCTTTGGATTCGTGTCATTTCCATGGCGTTACATGATTGAATCAAACCCTACATTGGACATGATTGAGTCGAAAATTCAACCTTGCACATACGAATATAACACAAATTTGGACAATAGATACTTGAGTGAACTATTGAACATTATACTTGTTTTTCTGATTTTAATCGTGAAGTAGTTGCCACTTGACGTGAATCTGACGATACAGGTCAATGACGATGATGGTTACAGTCTTGAGGACTTGTGATCGTTTCCATGTTCGAGGGTTTTATATTATAATTGTACCGACACCTCATTGCACTGCACGTACATATTAGTTTAGACCAACATGAGGGTTATTGGTTATACAATGCAACGTGTAATGCAACTATATTGAAAGTATAGTAAGCAATGGAAACGAGATCATCCAAGAAGCAGTAAGATTTGGAAACCGAAGCTTTTAAGCTTTCATCATCCCATTTCAGATTGTCAAGCAGTATTGACATAGAGGACAACAATGAGACCTCAGGAGATTCCACTCCTCACCAGCCGATGGGTTCGCCGGAGGCACCCAACCAGGGAGTATAGCCGAAAGGACCGCAGCCGATGGTCCAGCACTTAGTTGAGCCAATGGCATAAGGAATGTCTGCAGCGATAGATGTAACAACCCGTATTTTCAATAACCTGTAATAACATAAATCGAGGCAGAATTTAATTCTAAAATGGGAATCAAGGGAAACGGGCTATGCCATTGTGTTCGTCTCGGAAAAATACGCGAAATAGAGTCCGAGTTTTCGAAAATCGGAATCCGTATGACCAAGATATGGCCTCGCGAAGTTTCACGAAAATTCCCAAATTAAAGTATACTTAATTAAGTGAAATGGGTTGTGTAGATATATATATATATATATATATATATATATATATTGATATATATATATATATATATATATATATATATATATATATAATTGAAAATTTAATAAATAAATATGCAAAAATGCTCAAAACAGCGAATTGGGAGAGGGGAATAACCGAACCGGCCGATTTTTGAAGTCGACCCGAGCCCGCTGGGTCGACTAGGGGTTAATCCAGGGTGTTTGGCTGTCAACCCGTGGGCCGATTCGCTCAAGTGCAGATTTTGCATTTGAATGGTTCTCATGGTCCATCTTTAATCTAAAGGCCCTAGATGGTTCCTACACTTGACTTCTTCCCCAAGACATGCTTTGATGGCTTGGATTGAATCTAGGGTTAATCCTATGGCCTAAAACACTTGCCTAATCTATAAATAAGACCCTAACCTACCCTAATTCATTCATAATTAAACCTAGTGACTAAACTATGGCAAAATGCTAGCTCTCATGGCCTCCACTAATTTTATGAAGAGGGTTGCATACTAATCACTCTCTAATCAACTTCTAATCCCTTCTTAGCATCTTAATCTTCTTCATTTGGTGTTCAAAGTTGCTAGTAGTGAGTTTCTATCACTTTGATGATCTTTTGGTAAACTAATTAGATGAGATGTGATGAGATTTATGGTTTTGTATGTGGGTTAATGAGCTTTGAATCATATGATATGATGTTAGCATTAATCTTATGTTTATGCATGTTGAGTATGTAAGCTTATGCAAGTTTAATATGATGTATGTTATGTTTGCATGATGCTAAATATGCAAGTTGTGGGCTATGTAATCATATGCATGTTATGCAAGTTCATGGTAATATGCTATGCAAGTTACATGTATGTAAATATGCAAGTTACATGTTTGTAAATATGCAAGTTACATGTATGTAAATATGCAAGTTACATGTTTGTTAATATGCAAGTTACATGTATGTAAATATGCAAGTTACATGTTTGTTAATATGCAAGTTACATGTTTGTTAATATGCAAGTTACATGTATGTAAATATGCAAGTTACATGTTTCTTTATATGCAAGTTACATGTTTGTTAATATGCAAGTTACATGTATGTAAATATGCAAGTTACATGTTTATTAATATGCAAGTTCATGATGACACATTATGCAAGTCTATAAGCTAATATGCAAGTTTGTTATGCAAAATGAATATGTAAGTTATGTGACATATTATATGCAAGTTATGTGACATGTTATGCAAGTTCATATGCAAGTTATGTGTTTGTTAATATGCAAGATGGCACCTTTGAAACATGTTCATTCATATGCAAGTTGACACCTTTTATATGTGTTATATCATGAACGAAATTACGTGGGAACGATGGGGTAATTAAATGCATAAGTTAATAAGATTGTGTGAAATTAATATAATTATGCATAACACAAAATAAATAAACATAGTATGGGAATTTGCCTATTTGGTTAGGTGTACCCATACTATGTGTTGGGAATTTACCTATTGAGTTAGGTCTACCCCATGGGAATTTACCTATTAAGTTAGGTCTACCCATGTTAAGAAAACTTGATTAATTAGGGATAATTAATATAAAATTATGAGGGTGATTAATTAGGTGTAATTAATTGACTAAGACACGAGGTTGGACTCAGTTGTAGCGTAAAACTGCCCGGACCCAACCGGCTTAACCAGTTGCTACAAATGTTAGCCCAATGTGAGAGGTCTTAGGCACAAACTAAATACGTAATTAATGTAAAGACACGAGGTTAGACTCTGTTATGACATAAGGCTGCCCGGACCCAACCGGCTTAACCAGCGGTCATAAAAGACAGTCTAATGTGAGAGGTCTTTACAAAGGTTACGTTCTTAATTAATTAATTAAGAAACACTTAACCACATTAGCATGTAGAGGGACATGAGGGGTTAAGTGGGTGCCTCGGGTGGCATGAGAAAATCTAGTGGTTGCCTTGGGTGGCAATACAAAATACGATTAGAATACTTAACCAAAATAGAACATGTAATTAAAACATGATTAAAGGGTTAAGTGGGATATACTAGAAAAAGGGACAAGCTTAGGTGGGTAGCTTGTGGAGGCCCATTTCAACCAGTAACCCATACGTATCTTTGTGGGCTCGACCCATGTCGAGGACGGGACACGCATACTGGGCTTGACTGTAAGAGGCAAACGGGTTAGCGGTGGCAACGCAAGTCCAACGGGCTTCATATGCGTGAGTGGGCCCGGGCTGGTAGGTAAGCCGTTGTTGCATCGAGTAGATATAAGCCGTGCACCTTTAGTTTCATCAGGTTGCCACATTGGGGAATGATACATCCCACGGTGGGGCCAGCACGGGTATCTACGTTAGGGAGCCGATCGAATGGGAAGTAGTGTGTACACCTAGTGGATTGTAGGGCCCCGTGGCGCCTACTTGGTCACCTAGGGGTACGCAGGTACTAATTAGTAAATTTTATAAGTCCTTGGGTGGGATCAACCTTTAAGTCAGGAACGACTGGTGTGGTGCAGTTTAGTAATTTACCTTAGGGAGGGTAGATGCGTCTTTATCCTTTATCTTCGTTCAGTTGACTGCTTAGGGTAGCCATTCATCCCTATATGTTACCGTATATCAGTTTATGTCTTCTCTGGTTACTTTAACGATTGTATTGTTAAAGTTATAGGACTCGCTCAGATTTATGTCTGACCCCGTTGTTTTTATCTTTTTCCCAACCCTCAGGTCCTACGGTGGATCCTAGCAGTAGTGGAGCTTGATCGGATTGCTGTTCCAGTCTTTAGGAGCTTGGATAGATGTAAAGCTCCAGTTATCCAGTTATCTTTTCTTTTGTTTGGCTATTGTATGAGAGTGGGATTATGTACTTCTTTATTTTGATGGATATTGTACTTGACCTTTATTGTGGTTTTATGATGTAACCAGACATGTTTTACTTCCGCTGTTATGAGATGATGTTTTAAAATTTCAAGTACTATTTATATCTGTCTTGTTGTAATTTTTCTGTTCTATATTCACTAAAATACTCCACCGATGCTATGGCATTCCCTTAGTGAGTGATCATAGCGGGAGTGGGGTGTTACACGTGGTATCAGAGCTTAAGGTTACCAGAACAGATAAAATTTTTGAGAAAAACTACTTTCTAAGAGTATTTTCGAAGAAAGTATTTTTTTTTTTAAAAGCATGTCTTCTAAGAGAAAAAGTTTTTGAAAAAGAAAAGCATAATCCCCAATAGCCATATCTTTATCTTTCGGAATCTCCTTTTTGAATCTTTCCTCTTTCGTTTCAGCATGGCTGAAGATCTTAACATCCCGGAGGGTTTAGTTATACCACTATGGTATAGGAGGTTGCAAGAGGCTAGGGCCGCGGCTGCGGGTCCGGCCAATGCTACTACACCAGAGACAACCGCTCCTCCTCCTCAGCCTAGAGTGGATAATTTTGCTAAGGTTTGCAAGGAGTTCAAGGCTATAGGAGGAAAACCTTTTCTTGGTTCAGAGACTTTCGTAGAGGCTAGAGATTGGCTTAAGGAAGTGGAAGAGTTGCTAGATATCTTTGAAGTGGAAGAGGGAAAGAAAGTCAAGTTGGCGGCTTGGTTAATGAAGGGAGAGGCCTCATTCTGGTGGGAGGTCACTAATGGAGAACGCCCTGTTGACTCTTGGGCAGATTTTAAGCAAAGGTTTGGGGCTAAGTTTCTCTCAAGGGCGGAAGAGAATCTGTTTATGGAGAAGTTCTTGAATTTGAAGCAAGGGAATCTCACGGTGAAAGAATATGTCAACAAATTCAATCAATTAGCAAGATTTGGCATAGAGTTGGTGAATACACCGGAGAAGAAGGCTTTGAGGTTCGTTAGAGGCTTGAACGAACCATTGCAAGGAATAGCTATGACTCACATTCCTATGGGGGCCACTTTTGAGAAACTTGTCTATATGGCACTTATGCATGAGGATGATAAGAATTCTAAGGCACCAGAGAAAAAGGGGGATCAGAAGAAACCGCAACAACAACAACAAGGCAAGGGTGGAAAAGGCAATGGTGACAAAAAGAAGACGAAGAAGAAGTGCTTCAATTGTGGAACACCAGGACACCTCAGTAAGGATTGTCGCAAAAAGAAGAAGACCGGTTGCTTTCATTGTGGTGAAGCAGGGCATCTTGTGAAAAACTGCCCAAAGAAGGGGCAGAAGACGGGGTCTACCTCAGGAGGCCAGGTGCAAGCTCTTATAGCACCACCTCAGTCAGGGGGGCAAGTTCAGGTTCTCTCAGTTCCACCGATTCAGCAGAGAGGTAGAACTATTTCCGTTGAAAGTCTGGTTTTTCTGTTTGATCATCCAGTTCGTACTTTGTTTGACTCTGGCGCATCGCATTCTTTTATCTCATCATCGTTAGTTGAGTCACTGCACTTAGACACCAGTCTAGTTGATGATCCCTTGGTTGTCTCAAACCCAATTGGGGGCTCCATATATCTGTCTATGATATGTTTGGGTTTGAAGATTTCTATACTTAGCGTTGAGTTTAGATGTGATGCTTTTGTATTGGGCTTCACGGGCTATGGGTTGATCTTGGGCATGGACTGGTTATCCAGTAATGGTGCCGTTCTTGATTGCGAAAGGAGAGTTGTCAGGCTCATGACCCGCTTGGGTAACACTCTCGAGATCTCTTGCAATCCCATGGAATCTGTTTTGCTAAGTTATCTTGAATCGCTCGATGCTTCGGTCGAAAGTTTGTGTTCTGTCAGAGTAGTCCGGGAATATCCGGATGTGTTTGAAGAAGTAAAGGGTTTGCCTCCGAAGCGGGAGATAGATTTCCGAATTTATTTGGTGGATAATGCCAAACCAGTGTCTTTGCCAGTACGCCACATGGCTCCTCGTGAGAGAAGAGAACTTCATAAGCAAGTAGGGGAGTTGCTTGAGAAGGGGTTCATAAGGCGAAGTATATCGGAGTGGGGAGCTCCAGTAGTGTTTGCCACGAAGGCGGATGGGTCCCTCAGACTTTGTGTGGATTATAGGGAACTTAATAAGCTCACGAAGAAGAATAGACACCCATTACCGAGGATAGATGATCTCTTTGATCAGTTGGTTGGCGCGTCAGTATTTTCGCAGATGGACTTAGCTACATGGTTTCATCAGTTAAGAGTGGCGGAGGACAGTATAGAGAAGACTGCTTTCCGGACTCCGGATGGTTTTTATGAGTGGCTAGTGATGCCATTTGGGTTGACAAACGCCCCCGCATACTTTGTTGATCTCATGAGTAGAGTGTTCAGAGAGTATCTGAATAAGTTTGTAGTAGTTTTTGTGGATGACATCTTGGTCTTTTCCAAGAATGAAGAAGAGCATGCCTTACATCTCAAGGAAGTGTTGGAGACTCTTCGAGCGCATAGTCTTAAAGCTAAATTCTCTAAATGCCATTTTTGGAGAAGAGAAGTGCGATTCTTAGGGCATGTGGTCTCTAAGGAAGGGATAGCTGTGGATCCCGCAAAGATAGTATCTATCCAGGATTGGAAAGTTCCTAGAAATGCTACCGAGGTAAGAAGTTTCTTGGGGTTGGCAGGATATTATAGGAAGTTCATCAAAGACTTCGCGAAGATATCAGCCCCATTAACCCGCTTGACGAAGAAGAATCTGGTTTTCTCATGGGATGTAGATTGTGATGATGCTTTCCGACGGTTAAAGAGAGCTTTGACCACCGCTCCAGTTTTAGTGCTTCCAGATGGGAGTAAGCCGTTTGTTGTTTATACCGATGCTTGTGGAACAGGATTAGGCGCAGTCTTGATGCAGGAGGGAAGGGTAATAGCCTATGGAGGGAGACAATTGAGAGTGCATGAGAAGAATTACCCTACCCATGATCTAGAGTTGGCCGCGATTGTTTTCGCACTTAAGTCTTGGCGCCATTATCTTCTTGGTGAGAGATTCGAGTTGTTCACCGACCATAAATCATTGAAGTACTTATTCTCTCAGAAGGATTTAAACTTAAGACAGCAAAGGTGGATGGAGTTCTTAGCATCCTATGATTTCGAGATAGCGTATACCCCTGGTAAGGGTAACGTGGTGGCAGACGCCTTAAGTAGAAAAAGGCTATCTTTGAGTCCATTGTTCGTGGAACGACGAAGCTTGGAGTTTCTTTCTTTGTTTGACTTCAGACCTTCTGTTGATTTTGTACCTGGTTTATTGGCATCCTTGGAGGTTAGACCTACTCTTTTGAGACGGATTGGCGAGGCTCAGCGAGACGACCCACAGTTGGTTGTGTTGGTAGAGAAGCTTATAAGAGGGGAGTCGTCCAGCCATTTGGGTAGATACACCATAGATGATAAGGGATGGTTGCATAGAGACGGTAGACTTTGTGTACCGCAAGATGAGGGTTTGAAGAAGGCTATTTTGGATGATGCACATCGTTCAAGAATGACTATTCATCCCGGTGGAGACAAAATGTACCAAGACATGAAGAGAGTTTTCTTCTGGGCCGGTATGAAGAAAGATGTGGCCGAGTATGTGGCTAGATGCTTAGTGTGCCAACAAGTTAAAGTGGAGCAAAGGAAACCCGGTGGGTTGCTACACCCATTGGAAGTTCCACAGTGGAAGTGGGATAGTGTCTCGATGGATTTCATCGACGGGTTACCGAGATCGAGGAAGGGCAATACGGGAATTTGGGTTGTGGTAGACAGACTTACCAAGAGTGCCCATTTTATACCCGTAAAGAGTAAGAGGACCGCTCCATGGCTTGCTTCAGTCTATGTTAGAGAGATTGTTAGATTGCATGGCGTACCATCCAGCATTGTGAGTGATCGAGATCCTATTTTCACTAGTGAGTTTTGGAGAAGTTTGCAAGAGGCGGTAGGGACTCAGTTGTGTTTGAGCACCGCATATCATCCTCAGACGGACGGTCAGACCGAGAGGGTGAACCGTATCTTAGAAGATCTTTTGAGGCTTTGTATCTTGGATTTTGGAGGTACATGGGAAGAACATCTTCCTTTGGTGGAGTTCGCATATAATAACAGCTTTCAGTCCAGTATTGGTATGGCTCCTTTCGAAGCTCTTTATGGAAGGCCTTGTCGATCTCCTACATGTTGGTGGGAATCTACGGATAAGATCTTGCTTGGGCCGGATATGGTTAGAGAGACTTCAGAGAAGATTGATTTAATTCGAAAAAGGATGAAAGCAGCGCAAGATAGACAGAAATCTTATGCGGATCGGAGAAGGACGGATCTTGAGTTTGAGGTTGGGGACATGGTTTTTGTCAAAGTATCTCCATTGAGAAATGTTGTTCGCTTTGGGTCCGTAGGGAAGTTAGCACCGAGATTTGTTGGGCCGTTTCCTATTAAGGAAAGGATTGGACGGATGGCATATAGGGTGGAGTTGCCCGACAGACTTAGTGGTGTTCATGATGTATTCCATGTATCACATTTGAGGAAGTGCTTACATGAGACCGCGGAGGTGGTAGAGCCGAGCTTGCTTAGAGATGTAGAGGTAGAGCGTGATGCGACGATTCGACGAGCTCCTACTCGCATCCTTGGGTCAGAAACTAGGAAGTTGAGGAACAGAGAAGTTCAGCTAGTTAAAGTGCAATGGGGAGATGACGAAAGCAATGCTACTTGGGAGACGGAAGCAAAGATGCGTTCTTTGTATCCATTTCTTTTTGAGAGTATGTCTTTTAACTTCTCCTTTATTGCTTGTCTAGTACTTATCTTATCTTTAGTATATCCTCTCGCTAATACCTATGACCTTTAGATAGGGTAAAACCTATGGTTGAAACATGTGTTTGAAACATGTTATGGTTGATGGATGCATATGGATGCAATTGTTTGCTAGTGGTTGCTCGTGGATGCATATACACACACATTAGGCACTAGATCGGCTCAGTCACTTCATGTTGCATATTGCATAAATGGATGTGGTAGTTAGATTGATGGATGTATCATGGCTGTGTTATCATATGGATGATGCATTTTTGTGTATGGTTGTGCACGCATGTAGAAATTTGTATGTGTCAATAAGGTTTCGCATACATATTGGATGCATGGCACTATCATGGTTTGCATTAAGGAGGTTTACTGTATCAGTAACCGCCTGATTTTCGCATTAGGTAAGTACATATACACACACTTTTGCATATATCCATCCAGCATATAGAATCTTGTAAGGACAATGATTGCTCGTGGATGATGCTTTGAGTAGATGGATGATTGGATGGTAGGATACGTTCTTCCTAACTTGAAGATTTCGGGGACGAAATTCTTTAAGGAGGGGAGAATGTAACAACCCGTATTTTCAATAACCTGTAATAACATAAATCGAGGCAGAATTTAATTCTAAAATGGGAATCAAGGGAAACGGGCTATGCCATTGTGTTCGTCTCGGAAAAATACGCGAAATAGAGTCCGAGTTTTCGAAAATCGGAATCCGTATGACCAAGATATGGCCTCGCGAAGTTTCACGAAAATTCCCAAATTAAAGTATACTTAATTAAGTGAAATGGGTTGTGTAGATATATATATATATATATATATATTGATATATATATATATATATATATAATTGAAAATTTAATAAATAAATATGCAAAAATGCTCAAAACAGCGAATTGGGAGAGGGGAATAACCGAACCGGCCGATTTTTGAAGTCGACCCGAGCCCGCTGGGTCGACTAGGGGTTAATCCAGGGTGTTTGGCTGTCAACCCGTGGGCCGATTCGCTCAAGTGCAGATTTTGCATTTGAATGGTTCTCATGGTCCATCTTTAATCTAAAGGCCCTAGATGGTTCCTACACTTGACTTCTTCCCCAAGACATGCTTTGATGGCTTGGATTGAATCTAGGGTTAATCCTATGGCCTAAAACACTTGCCTAATCTATAAATAAGACCCTAACCTACCCTAATTCATTCATAATTAAACCTAGTGACTAAACTATGGCAAAATGCTAGCTCTCATGGCCTCCACTAATTTTATGAAGAGGGTTGCATACTAATCACTCTCTAATCAACTTCTAATCCCTTCTTAGCATCTTAATCTTCTTCATTTGGTGTTCAAAGTTGCTAGTAGTGAGTTTCTATCACTTTGATGATCTTTTGGTAAACTAATTAGATGAGATGTGATGAGATTTATGGTTTTGTATGTGGGTTAATGAGCTTTGAATCATATGATATGATGTTAGCATTAATCTTATGTTTATGCATGTTGAGTATGTAAGCTTATGCAAGTTTAATATGATGTATGTTATGTTTGCATGATGCTAAATATGCAAGTTGTGGGCTATGTAATCATATGCATGTTATGCAAGTTCATGGTAATATGCTATGCAAGTTACATGTATGTAAATATGCAAGTTACATGTTTGTAAATATGCAAGTTACATGTATGTAAATATGCAAGTTACATGTTTGTTAATATGCAAGTTACATGTATGTAAATATGCAAGTTACATGTTTGTTAATATGCAAGTTACATGTTTGTTAATATGCAAGTTACATGTATGTAAATATGCAAGTTACATGTTTCTTTATATGCAAGTTACATGTTTGTTAATATGCAAGTTACATGTATGTAAATATGCAAGTTACATGTTTATTAATATGCAAGTTCATGATGACACATTATGCAAGTCTATAAGCTAATATGCAAGTTTGTTATGCAAAATGAATATGTAAGTTATGTGACATATTATATGCAAGTTATGTGACATGTTATGCAAGTTCATATGCAAGTTATGTGTTTGTTAATATGCAAGATGGCACCTTTGAAACATGTTCATTCATATGCAAGTTGACACCTTTTATATGTGTTATATCATGAACGAAATTACGTGGGAACGATGGGGTAATTAAATGCATAAGTTAATAAGATTGTGTGAAATTAATATAATTATGCATAACACAAAATAAATAAACATAGTATGGGAATTTGCCTATTTGGTTAGGTGTACCCATACTATGTGTTGGGAATTTACCTATTGAGTTAGGTCTACCCCATGGGAATTTACCTATTAAGTTAGGTCTACCCATGTTAAGAAAACTTGATTAATTAGGGATAATTAATATAAAATTATGAGGGTGATTAATTAGGTGTAATTAATTGACTAAGACACGAGGTTGGACTCAGTTGTAGCGTAAAACTGCCCGGACCCAACCGGCTTAACCAGTTGCTACAAATGTTAGCCCAATGTGAGAGGTCTTAGGCACAAACTAAATACGTAATTAATGTAAAGACACGAGGTTAGACTCTGTTATGACATAAGGCTGCCCGGACCCAACCGGCTTAACCAGCGGTCATAAAAGACAGTCTAATGTGAGAGGTCTTTACAAAGGTTACGTTCTTAATTAATTAATTAAGAAACACTTAACCACATTAGCATGTAGAGGGACATGAGGGGTTAAGTGGGTGCCTCGGGTGGCATGAGAAAATCTAGTGGTTGCCTTGGGTGGCAATACAAAATACGATTAGAATACTTAACCAAAATAGAACATGTAATTAAAACATGATTAAAGGGTTAAGTGGGATATACTAGAAAAAGGGACAAGCTTAGGTGGGTAGCTTGTGGAGGCCCATTTCAACCAGTAACCCATACGTATCTTTGTGGGCTCGACCCATGTCGAGGACGGGACACGCATACTGGGCTTGACTGTAAGAGGCAAACGGGTTAGCGGTGGCAACGCAAGTCCAACGGGCTTCATATGCGTGAGTGGGCCCGGGCTGGTAGGTAAGCCGTTGTTGCATCGAGTAGATATAAGCCGTGCACCTTTAGTTTCATCAGGTTGCCACATTGGGGAATGATACATCCCACGGTGGGGCCAGCACGGGTATCTACGTTAGGGAGCCGATCGAATGGGAAGTAGTGTGTACACCTAGTGGATTGTAGGGCCCCGTGGCGCCTACTTGGTCACCTAGGGGTACGCAGGTACTAATTAGTAAATTTTATAAGTCCTTGGGTGGGATCAACCTTTAAGTCAGGAACGACTGGTGTGGTGCAGTTTAGTAATTTACCTTAGGGAGGGTAGATGCGTCTTTATCCTTTATCTTCGTTCAGTTGACTGCTTAGGGTAGCCATTCATCCCTATATGTTACCGTATATCAGTTTATGTCTTCTCTGGTTACTTTAACGATTGTATTGTTAAAGTTATAGGACTCGCTCAGATTTATGTCTGACCCCGTTGTTTTTATCTTTTTCCCAACCCTCAGGTCCTACGGTGGATCCTAGCAGTAGTGGAGCTTGATCGGATTGCTGTTCCAGTCTTTAGGAGCTTGGATAGATGTAAAGCTCCAGTTATCCAGTTATCTTTTCTTTTGTTTGGCTATTGTATGAGAGTGGGATTATGTACTTCTTTATTTTGATGGATATTGTACTTGACCTTTATTGTGGTTTTATGATGTAACCAGACATGTTTTACTTCCGCTGTTATGAGATGATGTTTTAAAATTTCAAGTACTATTTATATCTGTCTTGTTGTAATTTTTCTGTTCTATATTCACTAAAATACTCCACCGATGCTATGGCATTCCCTTAGTGAGTGATCATAGCGGGAGTGGGGTGTTACAATAGAGGAGAACACTAAAGGAGAAGAGCCCGTAGATATCATAGAGGGAAGCACTCTGGAGGCGCCATATATGATGAAGGGGGATTTTATATATGACAATCCACCAGATTCGGTGGCCTCGCAATGGACGAGACAGTAGTATGACAGTTGGCAAATGGTTTAGCATCCCTTGGGAAAAAGTTCGTGTGCCTCACGAAGGTGACAGGTCTCACGCACCCCTTAGAGGATTCACTACTAGAAGCAGTTATATGTGTACTCCTTGGTGTGTTCCCCAGTTAGCAACTTCATCCAAGATATACTACACTACTTTCGCCTGGCGCCTACGTAGATTCATTCAAATGGATATGCTTTCCTCCTATGCACTTCCGTTCTCTTCATGAAATATCTACATATAGAGCCTACCATAGAGGACATCCAGTATCTTTTCCAGATCAAGAGGAGGACTACAAGTGTGCCTTTTCTGTATTAGTTGGAGGCATTGCCCAGCACTCAGTTCATCGAGGGGACGTGGAGTAAACTGAGTATGTTTAAGTATGAATGGATCTTCATGTGTTGTCCTCTTGGATTTGCGAGCCCTTGGTTGGTCAAAAGTAAGTATTCTCTATTGCTTTAAGCTCGAGGCTAGTTGTTGAGACTGACTTTATTTTTATATCACAAGAATTCCTCCAGCACCTATGGACACCGTGTACCAGCAGTGTCTTAAGGCATTTTGGGCCATCCCGACCAACGCTCGATCTACTAAGAGTGTTTTTGACCAGAAACGACTTTGTTATGCGGACTTACTTTCCGCTGGTCACTCAATAATCAGGCCGGCCATTTCCGAAGTTGGAGGGAAAGCAGAAACTGAGGGAGACAAAAGTCCTCCGGGCCATAAAAGGATGGTGCCCTATCGTGCCTAAGCCGTTCAAGGCCGGAAAGACTCAAGAGTAAACCAGTGGGGACGGATCCGGTGATGAGGAGGCAGTTGCTAGAGATAGGGGCCTGCCAGCTACTCTTATCCTAATTGTGGCAGACGAGGCGAGCACGGAAGTGTCACCTAGGCCAGCGTCTCCCGCAACTATCTCTGAGACCACCGTTTCACTAGAAAAGGAGTGTCAGTTTGATAATGTGAACAAACTCCTGCTTGTTGTCACATCGCCTTAGCCTAGTGGCACAAGTATAGAAAGCTTAACGCTTACTGTTTTGGAGATCACTCCTTAGAGTGTACCGATATTTGGTTTGTTGGGAGAATATTTAAGACACACACTCATAAACACTACATAATACAATATTTTTTGTTGTGTACAAGGTGTTCTAGCCTAGTCTTAAGTCTGTTCTGTATAGATCAAACGGTTCGAGAAGATAGAAGTCAATGCCATGGATCTGGGAGTCATCAACCATCGAGAAGCAGGCTCATCAGGGATTTTTTGAGAGATACTGCTTTGTTTAATGAGCCCCCACACTCTCACGACCATGGCAACGAGCGTTGTTATAGGGAACGACCTCGACATTCCAAATCCCCTCCTCCCATCACTCAATCATCAAGGACAGATACAAGATTTTACACAGCGAGCACTGGGAAGCCCTCGTCGACAATCCCCTTTATATTCCACTCTCAGCGCCCATCACCACTTCCAAAGGAAAGGAGTTGACTCCTACAGATAAAAGAAAGAAGGGAGTGTCAATGAAAGGGGGCTAGTTGTTAGATGTGCTCGAATATCCGGAGCTTACTCCTGAACAGAGGAAAGACATACTAAGGGAGCAAATCCCTAAGCACAACTTTGATGAGATAAAATGGCTTTCGGACATCAAGCTGATTCCCCGGGAGGACACAGAAGAGGTATAGGAGAAAGTGCATGCTTCTTGCTATTAGAGCAATAAGTTAGGAAGTATTCTGGAATATTTCGAAGCTGATTCGTAACAAGAATGTGGGATACAAAACTTACAACAAACAGTCAAGGATCAATAACCGAGTGTTCGGAACCGGGACGAAATGGTGGGTAAAATAAATTTTCAAACTATGATTGTTTCCCCACATACGAGTAACGTACTTAAATGCTAATTAACTCTATGTTGTTGAAATAGCAGAGTGGGAGAGGAAGTACAAGAAGCTAGAGAAAGAGGCATGTGATGTAGACACAACTTTCAAAAACACCATGGCCTCAGTGACAACTGACAATGCAACCCTTAAAAGAGAGTACTTAGAGCTGGTGGAGGAGAACAGTTGCTTGTTTAAGAAAACGGAAAAGTGCACCAGCTCCAAATGGGCATCGAGGCCTTGGTGAAGGAGAACCAAAGGTTAAAAGCCGAAAACGTAGAGTCCCAGAGGTATTTAGATGAAAATGTAGAGCTAAGGAGGCTGATGGAGCAAGCTAAGAAAGATAAGGAGGCCGCCGAGGATACCAACAAAGAAGTGCTGACCCTGATGGATAGGATAAAAGCGGAGCATTGGAGGGAGATGGAGTAGCTCAAGGAGCAGATTGAGGATACCGAAGCTAAGGTAAAGGAGTCTCTAGTGCCAGCGATCTGGGGTATTTATGTTAAAGCACCGAGATTCCGTGGAATCTCGTAGGTCAATGATTATCCCCGGATGATGGCTCAGACTTGGGATGGGCTACTGGAGTTTGAGGCTCGAAGGCTACAAGTGGATGTCGTAGATGAATTTTTACTTATGGAGACCCACCTGATCGATGATGAGCGTAAGCTGTTAGAAGAAAGAAAGAGGTTGTTGCGTGAGGATGCCGAGAGGACGAGGTTGGCGGAACTTGCTGCTGGCAACGGGAAATTTGTGTCTACTGAGAGCGTGATTATCTCGCATGAATTTGCAGAGGGGATTTTCCATCAACAACAAGTCACACCATCCGCCACTGCCAGCAGTCCAATGGTCCTAGCCCTCGTTACCATTGAGTATCACCCCGATTATCTGAGGTATGGACTAGGAATCCCCTTCCAGACAATGATCGAGAGCGTCACGCCTACTGCCTCCGGGCCGCAAGTTTCTAGAGGTAATGTCTCATTGTTACGAATGCTCGAAACGGATGTAAGCATTAAGTTGAAGGAGACTGAGTACTTCTTCCGTGTTATGTTAGCCCCATTGGATTAGAAGTGACAACCGGATGTGCACCAATATTCCCTATTACCCAAGACTATACTGGGTTTGTAAGGGATACGGTTTAGAGAGGGAAGCGTCCCAGTGGATGCATTCTCGGATGTGGACCTAATAGCCAGTGTTTATAAGGATCTTCTTTTCCAGGAATGGTAACTGATAGCCAAGGGATCCAGGTGACGGGGCCAGTGGATGCAGGCTTGCAAGTGATGCATGACTTGGTGGAGTTGCATAAGGCAAAACCACTCGTTAATTCTAAGGAGCAGGAAGAGAAGATGAAGGATGACGAGGCTGCCCTACAGGAGGCTCAGGAGAAGGCTAGGAAAGATGCTTAGAAGAAGTCCAAGGATGAGACAGTGAGGAAGAAAGCTGCAGATGAGGCGGAGAAGAAGAGGGTTGATGATGAGGACAAGAAGAAACATGCTAACGAGGATGCTAGGAAAAATGGTGAGGAGGTGTTCAATTAGCTTTAGGCAGAGGCGGCTAAACAACTTAAGGTTGGGAGGTTGGCTGAGTAGAAATACACATGGGAAGAT
Organism: Allium sativum; assembly: GCA_030737875.1. Classification (NCBI taxonomy): domain Eukaryota; kingdom Viridiplantae; phylum Streptophyta; class Magnoliopsida; order Asparagales; family Amaryllidaceae; genus Allium; species Allium sativum. The sequence continues at coordinate 293,172,762 of CM060916.1, read as the reverse complement.
AAGAGGAAGCCAGAGGTAGGGGTGAAGAGGGCCAAGGGGACTAAAGAGAAGGGAGGTATCGAGGCTATGCTAGCTCTTCCCACCGATGTCCCACGAAACCACTGCAAGTTATCCCACATGGGGACATTACAGGGATCACAAGTGGTGAGGACGTCACAGGGAAGTTCAATTCGGTATCTAACGAGTCCGTCTCCTTGTCTAATTGTAAAGTGGAAGAGGCAGAGGCAACTCTGGGAGGAAGAGGATGAAGACTGATGATGACCCTCCCAGTGCTGAGTTTATCAAGAACATGAAGAAGAAGAAGAAGAAGGACGAATTGTCCTAGTGATGGTTGTAGATATTTTTCTTATGTAGGACGATAGTATACGCGAGTATGACCTCGCTTTTTGAGGAATGTCATGGTTTTCAAGTACACCATGTCATTAGAAAGAAAGACAGATAGATGTAGTTTTCTTTTGGATGTAAATGAAAGTACTAGTTGACCTTTCTTATATCACTTTTTATGTTAAGTGTTCAAATGTTCATCAATGCTTTCAAGTTTCCAGTACTTGCGCAAACATACTTGTTGTCACACTTAAGAAAACGTAATCTGAGGCTCGCTCTTGAGTTTCCCAAGTCGTGCGAAGATTGTATGTATGGACTCCGCTCTTGGGATTTCCCTTGGTCAGAAATTCCGAGTTGTATGGAGTTTGGGTTCAGTGTCTTCGCTCTCGGGAACTCCCCAGGTTCATTTATCCCGAATTGTGAGAAGGCACTGGCGTCATTGGTTCGTTCTTTAGACTCTCCCATCGTCTCATTCGAGTTATAGTTCGAGGGCGTCATTGATTCGTCAATTGCTACCCGGATCCATACGCTTAGGGTCGGATGGAGTTGATCAAGCGGTCAATGTCACACTGATTCGGTTGATGCGCTACCCCCAAGTATGGAGATTTAGGAACAGAGTTAGACACTCAAGTGAATGAGCATCCTGAGTTATTTATACTCGGCCTCGTCGTTGGTTCGAGACTCGAGTCGAGTTATTTATGCTCTGTTGTTGCTTTGAGACTCGAGTAAGAGTAGGATCGATTCCAAGCTTCGAGGTGTCGATCCAGTGTTGTGTGCTCATGTATGCAAGTAGATTGTAATATTTTCTCAAACATACTACATGGAAAGTAAACACACCAAGAACATAAAGATCTAGAACTATCTTTATTGATAACTTTGGCAGTTATGGCCTTTACTTTACAATGCCTTGAATTTAAAGAAAATAAAACATTGTTGGAAAGTAGTAAATCTGTACACTAAGCTATGTAAAGTAGCGGCAGAGATGTTCACTATTCCATGCTCTTGGTAGTTTGGCACCATCAATGATCATTAGCTTGAAGGTTCCATCTCAGGCCTCCATTGTATGGCATACGAACCTTCCCAACGAGCACTGAAACCAGTCGTTGTGGGAAAGATCTGCTTAGGGATGCAGTCGCCAATGTAGAAGTTCTTTGGACGGACTTTGGCATTGAAGTATCGGGTGGCTCGTCGATGTTGAGCGGTAGCTTTAAGTTCAGCTTCTTCACTTTTCTCTTCGAGTAAGTCAAGCGACTCCAAGAGGAAATCTTGATTGGTCTTTGGATTGTAGTAACTGACTCGATAAGATTGGAGTTTAAGTTCATAGGGGATGACAACTTCTGATCCATAGGTTTGAGCGAAAGGAGTATTGCCAGTCGTTGACTTATAAGTGGTCTAGTAGGCCTATAAGGATAGAGGGAGCTCATCTACCCATATGCCTCTGACATTTTCCAGATGCTTCTTGATGATGGATTTGATCATTTTGTTAACAGCCTCAATTTACCCATTGTAACACCCCGTGTATTCTATAACTGTGGAATTAACAAATTAAAGTATAATTAATTTGAAATCAAAGAACTAAGGGAAACGGAATACGCCATTGCGTTCGTCTCGGAAAAATACGCGAAATAGAGTCCGAGTTTTCGAAAAACGGAGTCCGTATGAAGAAGATATAGCCTCCGGAAGTTTCTGAATCAGTTTAAAAATTAAAACCGGGCCCAATTGGCCAAGGCGGGAAAACTCCCGCCTAAGACACCCAGGTCGACTGGGCTGTCGACCTGGTCTAACCAGGTCGACAGGGCTGTCGACAGGGCTGTCGACCTGGTCCAGACCCAGGTCGAACCCAGTCCACCCTGGCTGGCCTATTCTATGTTGGTCGATTTTCTGTGGTCTGCTTTGTCATTAGGGCTAGGTGGCAGGCTCTAATTGGTCCCTCTTGCGAATGAATGGCTACGATCAATCCAAGCAACATCAATGGTCCTAATCAGTTCATAACCCCTATAAAAATGACCCTAGACTCTACCTAGGTATCTTACACAATTCTCTAGCCTCCATTGCTCTCTTCTTCTAATTAAAAATAAAAATGGCGTCTCTGCTCTGCTGGAATTAAAACTAGAAGATAATCAACATCAGCCTAAGCAATTCAATTCAAACTAGAGATTAAAGTTTCTGCAAAGATTCTACAACAAGTTAAAGTTCTTTCTTTAATCCAATCAAGGCAAGTACAGTTATTCTCCGCTATAAACGTTAATTATAATTTTGATATGCATTTAAATCTGAGTTTGAGGTTGTATTCTCTTCTGTTAGATCTGTTTTCTGTGACTGTTCTATATTCCTTTCTTCTTTTCTGTTTCTATAGCCAGGCTACCACGAGCCTATGCCCAATCTCATAAAGAGATTAACGTATGAACGCAAATTTTGGGACAATTAATGAATGATGCGAAATGACAAGACTGAATTGAACATATGACTTTAGGTCTGAGGCATAAAATATATTGGACATATGCATAAATTTGACTATGAACATATAATTTATGCATGTTGTATGCATAGTTATGCTGTAATTTAGATATTGTAATTAATTAGAAAAGATGAGCATATGTTATAAACTAGTTTTACACCTATGCATATTCTGTGATAAAAGGAAGAAGAGGAACCTTACATATGATTTGAGACTTTGGACAAGATGCATATAAAAGTCAAGATTTGATTTTTAGAAGATATGATTTAAAGATTTAGATTTTTGGGTATAGTTTGCATAATGATTCATGACTTAAAAAGAAGAAGATATGGAAGCTTAGGTGTAAAAGATTTGCATTAATTAGGATATCTATTATTGAGATTACACCTAAATAGGGATTTTTGGATATATGGCATGCATTGGAATTAATGGTTATATTTGGTATAATTTATATGTGAATCTGCTGTAAAATGCTAGTTTAACAAAAATTGGAACATATGTTATAGGGTAAATTATGTCCATATTCTGCGCTATGTAAATGTATGCAAACATGGAAGTATATGATCATATTGTGAATCATGACATTATTTAGGCATATGAACTTAGGCCTAATTTATGTTTAGGCAAGGCATGTAAATAGAACCTTTAGAAATATTAAATTTGCTAAATCTGCTAATTTGTCTAGTTGCCTAAACTACTAGTTTTGTTATATTGCCTAGACTGCTAATTAGATTGAAATGCCTAATCTGTTAAATTTGTCGGTTGAAATGCCTAACCTGTTATATGCCAAAATCTGCTAAGTTACTAAATCTGTTAAATCCGTTAAGTCATATAAAATCTGTTATCTGCTATGTTGATCCTGTTATTGATATAATTTGAATTGGCATATATATTGGGCGTGCGCATAAACGGTAAATTGTTAATTAATTGGCCGCAAAGATAAACATGGCTAACTCGAGGTTAGAATGAGTTTGCGGCGTAAATCTGCCCGGAACCGCCCGGCACATCCAGTGGCCGCAAACAATAGGTTCTAATGTGAGAAGTTAGTCATAACATGCGTAAGACACGAGGTTAGGTCTGGCTTGTGGCAGAAGTCTGCCCGGAACCGCCCGGCATATCCAGCGGCCACAAGCTACTGACCTAATGTGAGAGGTCTGTGCATTAATAATTAATTAATGCAAAATCTAAGATAAGAATGACGTCTAAAACGTATTGGGGAAAAATAGGGTTAAACCAAAGAGATTAATAAATGTAGTAAAACCCGTCCATGAATCTGTAGGCCCAATACAAAGTTAGACAAATCTGAAAAATCTGTACATCTGACCTGTTAGTCTGAAAACTTGTTAACTTAATTTGTGAATTAGTAAACCCGAATTCTGTATGTCTGAACTTGTAAACAAGTTAATCTGAAATCTGTTAGTCTGGGGACACAAGGTTAGGAGGGGAAATTACTTGTGTCATCTGTTGTTTGGGACCCATATTAGTCAGTAACCCTTTCTGGTATCAAAACTTTGACCCAACAGTAGGTAGGGTCCGGGCACGCTTACTGAACTAATTATAAGTGGTTAATTCTGATAATGGCGAGGGGTGTTGATGGTGCGTTCCAACCGGGTCATGTGCGTGCATGGATCCCGGTCTGCCTCTGAGGATGTAAGACGCCGTGACATCTGTAAATAGGTCTGTGCCAATTGGTTGTCACTTTAGGGAGTGATACACCCTACTGTGGGGCCGACACAGGATATTTATGTATTAGGGAGCCGATCGCTTGGGGTAGGGTTTTAGGGTACGCTTAGTTCTGTCTGTTTCTGTTGGTACCGTCTGTTTCTGTTGGGTGGTAACACCTGTCTGTTTCTGTGTGGTACCGTCTGTTCGGGTGGTAAAGGCCCATTACTAGTGTACACCTAATTCTACATTCTGTTTCCATAGGGATAAATCTGTTTCTTCTTCTGTCTGTTTCTGATCGGGTAGTAAAGGCCCATTATTAGCATTCTGTTTCTGTTAAAGTATTCTGTACCCGTTCCTGCTTCAATTTAGACATTAGGGTGACACCTAATTCTGCTATACTAGTATTAGTGCAGAGAAGTGTAAAACAATAGTTTATATCATTCTGTTTTTCTGTTATATCTGCTACACCTGTTACAGTTATCTCACATCCAGTTTTATGTTCATATCATATTATTATTATCTGTTCATATGCTGAAAGTCACTGGACTTGCCAGACTTTTTGTCTGACCCTTGTTGTTTCGCCTCCTTTCTTCCGTTTCCCCCCCCCCTCCCAGGTTATCCAAGGAGGGAATACTTTAGCTTGATCCAGATTTCTCTTTGCTTGAAGTGCTTAAAGTATGGCTTGGCTCTGTATAGCTTCCGTTCCATGGGGATTATGATTTTAAACCATGCATTTTGAAGGCTTTTGTACAAGACTGATATTTTGTACCTGAATTCTGAAATTGAAAGGATGTAAACATATTAATTTCTGTTTCCGATGTAATAAAGTTAAAATTTTTCAAGTACTGTTTTATCTGTCTTGTAAGTTTCTGTTCTGTTTACTAAAATGCTCCACCAAAGTTAAGGCATTCCCTTTGTGAGTGACCTTAACGGAGGTGGGGTGTTACACTTGGTATCAGAGCTGAAGGTTACCAAAACTGTTTTCAAAAAGGTTTTGAAAGGAAGTATTTTCAAAAATAAAGCTTATTTTGAAAAACATGATCCCCAAGAGCCATATATCTTTCTCTCAGTCCTTTTTGTATTGAACCTTTCCTTTTTCGTTCCAGCATGTCTGAAGCATCTGAGATACTAGAGGGTGTTCATGTACCCGGTTGGTTTCGTCAATATCTTGAGGCTAGGACCGCCGCTGCAGGTCCAGCAAATGATCCCCCTCCTCCACCCCCTCCTCGTGCAATTGCTTTCTCAAAGATCTGTAGAGATTTTAGGGCTATGAGTGGGAAGGATTTCAAAGGAACTGAATCATTCGTAGAAGCAAGGAATTGGCTCAAAGAAACTGAGGATCTATTCGTTATCTTCGAGGTGGACGATAGGCAGAAGGTACAGTTGGCAGTATGGCTGCTCAAAGACGAAGCTTCCTACTGGTGGGAAGTCACTAACGCCGAGAGGCCGGTTGAGACATGGATGGATTTCAGAACAAGGTTTGAGACAAAATTCCTCTCGCAAGCTGAACGAAGTTTACAATTGGAAAAGTTCTTGTCTCTTAAGCAAGGAAGTATGACGGTCAAGGAATACGTCAACCAGTTCAACCAACTAGCAAGATTCGGATTGGATTTAGTCAACACTCAGCATAAAAAGGCTCTCCGCTTTGTTAAAGGATTAAATGAGCCACTGCACAGCCTAGCCATGACCCATGTGCCCATGGGAGCAACTTACGAGAAATTGGTGGATATGGCACTACTGCACGAGGAAGACAAGGGCCCGAAAGAGACAAAGAAGGAAGAACCACAGAATAAGAAAGCGGGGCCCAAAAAGGAAACACAAAAGAAGGATGAGAAGCCTGAAGATAAGAAGGGGAAAAAGTGCTTTACTTGTGGGAGCTCAACTCATCTGAACAAGGATTGTAGAAAAAGGAAGGGCGCTTGCTTCAACTGTGGGGAGATGGGACACTTCACTAGGGACTGCCCAAAGAGACGAGGACAAGGAGGGCAGGCGAACACTCTTGAGGCTAGTGGCTACGATAGAAATAGGAAAATTTTTATATTAGGTTTAATTTCTTTATCTGATTGTGACTTTTTCTGATTTTGGTATTTTGATTTTGTAATCGATACTCTGCACTTTAATGCTAGTATTATTTCTGAATTCCGCTATAGACTCGGACCCATAAGGGTTATGGATCATCTGTTTGAGACTGGGGTTTGAGGGATATCTCAGTTAGGCGTCAAGTATGATGCATACATTTTGAGTTTTCGTGGGGTATCAATTTGATGTTGGTTTCGGTCTTTGGGGCCGATACTTAGGACCCATGTCTAATGGGAACCAAATTTTCGTTCTATCTGTACTCGCTTCCATCATTCGACTGTATCCTATCGATCGAATCTTCGAACTTTAGGTAGAAACTAATGGGTGTAAACATGTGTTTGAGACATGTTATGTTTGATGGTTGCAAGTAGATGCAAGTGGTTGCTCGTGGATGCATATACACACACTAGGCACTAGATCGGCTCGAAAGCACTCTCATACTGCATATGGATGTGTGAGCATTTTTAAATTTTTATGGATGCAAAATGGTTGAATCAGCATATGGATGTTGCATATGAATGAGCAGTTGTGCACTCATATAGAAATGATATGTGTCAAATAGGAGAATTTGCATACATATTGGACTTATGGCACTAACATGATTTGCATTAAGGAGGTCGGCTGAATCAGTGGGCCGCCTGATTTTGCATTAGATACGGACATGAACACACACTGTGCATTTAAACATGAAAGCATTAGAAGTCTATAAGGACAATGGATGCCTGTTGTTGATGATTGAGTAGATGGATGATTGGATGGTAGGACACATTCTTCTTAACTTGAAGATTTCGGGGACGAAATCCTTTTAAGTGGGGGAGAATGTAACACCCCGTGTATTCTATAACTGTGGAATTAACAAATTAAAGTATAATTAATTTGAAATCAAAGAACTAAGGGAAACGGAATACGCCATTGCGTTCGTCTCGGAAAAATACGCGAAATAGAGTCCGAGTTTTCGAAAAACGGAGTCCGTATGAAGAAGATATAGCCTCCAGAAGTTTCTGAATCAGTTTAAAAATTAAAACCGGGCCCAATTGGCCAAGGCGGGAAAACTCCCGCCTAAGACACCCAGGTCGACTGGGCTGTCGACCTGGTCTAACCAGGTCGACAGGGCTGTCGACTGGGCTGTCGACCTGGTCCAGACCCAGGTCGAACCCAGTCCACCCTGGCTGGCCTATTCTATGTTGGTCGATTTTCTGTGGTCTGCTTTGTCATTAGGGCTAGGTGGCAGGCTCTAATTGGTCCCTCTTGCGAATGAATGGCTACGATCAATCCAAGCAACATCAATGGTCCTAATCAGTTCATAACCCCTATAAAAATGACCCTAGACTCTACCTAGGTTTCTTACACAATTCTCTAGCCTCCATTGTTCTCTTCTTCTAATTAAAAATAAAAATGGCGTCTCTGCTCTGCTGGAATTAAAACTAGAAGATAATCAACATCAGCCTAAGCAATTCAATTCAAACTAGAGATTAATGTTTCTGCAAAGATTCTACAACAAGTTAAAGTTCTTTCTTTAATCCAATCAAGGCAAGTACAGTTATTCTCCGCTATAAACGTTAATTATAATTTTGATATGCATTTAAATCTGAGTTTGAGGTTGTATTCTCTTCTGTTAGATCTGTTTTCTGTGACTGTTCTATATTCCTTTCTTCTTTTCTGTTTCTATAGCCAGGCTACCACGAGCTTGTGCCCAATCTCATAAAGAGATTAACGTATGAACGCAAATTTTGGGACAATTAATGAATGATGCGAAATGACAAGACTGAATTGAACATATGACTTTAGGTCTGAGGCATAAAATATATTGGACATATGCATAAATTTGACTATGAACATATAATTTATGCATGTTGTATGCATAGTTATGCTGTAATTTAGATATTGTAATTAATTAGAAAAGATGAGCATATGTTATAAACTAGTTTTAGACCTATGCATATTCTGTGATAAAAGGAAGAAGAGGAACCTTACATATGATTTGAGACTTTGGACAAGATGCATATAAAAGTCAAGATTTGATTTTTAGAAGATATGATTTAAAGATTTAGATTTTTGGGTATAGTTTGCATAATGATTCATGACTTAAAAAGAAGAAGATATGGAAGCTTAGGTGTAAAAGATTTGCATTAATTAGGATATCTATTATTGAGATTACACCTAAATAGGGATTTTTGGATATATGGCATGCATTGGAATTAATGGTTATATTTGGTATAATTTATATGTGAATCTGCTGTAAAATGCTAGTTTAACAAAAATTGGAACATATGTTATAGGGTAAATTATGTCCATATTCTGCGCTATGTAAATGTATGCAAACATGGAAGTATATGATCATATTGTGAATCATGACATTATTTAGGCATATGAACTTAGGCCTAATTTATGTTTAGGCAAGGCATGTAAATAGAACCTTTAGAAATATTAAATTTGCTAAATCTGCTAATTTGTCTAGTTGCCTAAACTACTAGTTTTGTTATATTGCCTAGACTGCTAATTAGATTGAAATGCCTAATCTGTTAAATTTGTCGGTTGAAATGCCTAACCTGTTATATGCCAAAATCTGCTAAGTTGCTAAATCTGTTAAATCCGTTAAGTCATATAAAATCTGTTATCTGCTATGTTGATCCTGTTATTGATATATTCTGAATTGGCATATATATTGGGCGTGCGCATAAACGGTAAATTGTTAATTAATTGGCCGCAAAGATAAACATGGCTAACTCGAGGTTAGAATGAGTTTGCGGCGTAAATCTGCCCGGAACCGCCCGGCACATCCAGTGGCCGCAAACAATAGGTTCTAATGTGAGAAGTTAGTCATAACATGCGTAAGACACAAGGTTAGGTCTGGCTTGTGGCAGAAGTCTGCCCGGAACCGCCCGGCATATCCAGCGGCCACAAGCTACCGACCTAATGTGAGAGGTCTGTGCATTAATAATTAATTAATGCAAAATCTAAGATAAGAATGACGTCTAAAACGTATTAGTGAAAAATAGGGTTAAACCAAAGAGATTAATAAATGTAGTAAAACCCGTCCATGAATCTGTAGGCCCAATACAAAGTTAGACAAATCTGAAAAATATGTACATCTGACCTGTTAGTCTGAAAACTTGTTAACTTAATTTGTGAATTAGTAAACCCGAATTCTGTATGTCTGAACTTGTAAACAAGTTAATCTGAAATCTGTTAGTCTGGGGACACAAAGTTAGGAGGGGAAATTACTTGTGTCATCTGTTGTTTGGGACCCATATTAGTCAGTAACCCTTTCTGGTATCAAAACTTTGAACCAACAGTAGGTAGGGTCCGGGCACGCTTACTGAACTAATTATAAGTGGTTCATTCTGATAATGGCGAGGGGTGTTGATGGTGCGTTCCAACCGGGTCATGTGCGTGCATGGATCCCGGTCTGCCTCTGAGGATGTAAGACGCCGTGACATCTGTAAATAGGTCTGTGCCAATTGGTTGTCACTTTAGGGAGTGATTGTAATGCCCCGTATTTTTCTTACCAATTATTTGAAATATTTTTACTTATTTAAAATATTTATTTGAGTTTAAATAATGGGATTGACCATTTTAATTTGAATTTTTATTAATAATATATTTGTTTTAAACTTTGTTGTTATAAGCATATAAATTCATGACTTAAAACATAGGCACACAACGTAATAGATTAAGTGTTGTTAGTTAGAAGTGCTAGGCCGAACGCGAGTATACAAAGGGTTAATAGATAGTAAGAAGAGCAAACAGGAACTGGTAATTTCACCATTAAATTCTTATTGGCAATAAGGTTTCCTAACTTAACATAACAATGGCTCGACAACGTCCTGTAAAATATTAATACTGTACATAGGATTATCCAAAGTTAAACCGGAAAAAAATAGTTAATACATAACTTTAAGATTTTTTTTGAACTCAAAAGCTCAGTAAGTAATTGTTTTTTTTATTTTATTTTATTTTTACAGTTGTACATTTTTACATCCTAAGCGTTGCATACCAAAAGTAAACAATTTAATGGATAATTTCTAACTCAACAAATAAAAGAGATAGTTACATATAAATACATCTTTTTAGAAACAGCCTATGCTTAGTCTAGTACTTCGGCAAGAAGAAAAAATAAAGTAAAAATAAACAGTTGACACAGTTAACAATATATGAGTCTATCATATCAAATTACAAATTCAAATCTGATAATTCATACACAACATTGCAGTCCAAAATCTCAGATACAAGATAGACCAGATCAAAATTTTCAAATCTAAATGAAAAGACAATAGAAAGAAAATATATATGAATTTATCGACAATTCGAACAAAGGAATAACAATATCTTTCGAACAGACCAACAATGCTTAAAAATCTAGCAAAATCTTCACCGGCCGATAAGTACAGCCATCACCACTGTCATCAGCAAATTAACCTGGAAAAGAAAGAGAGGAAGACAGCTATTAATAGCTAGTATAAATAAAAATATATAGTTAAAAGATTGGAAAGAGGAAAATACCACGTGAAAACAGGAGAAAAAGAAAGCTAATATAACAGCCGTCCAAAACAGTAAAAAGAACATATTTCACACCATCCAATCCATTTAGACAATTCGAACAGCAAGGAAAGAAAAATATAAGAATGTACCACCAAATCTTTATACAATCAAAACAGATAATATATGTTATATATATAATCAGAAGATCGCATAGAATAGCTGTTCTGCTATTACAATGCAGATCTAAAATTGGATTAAAATATGTAATGGCAGACAATACCATGTGAAATATCTATAGATATATAGCCTAAACCATAGGGACAGTTGAGAAGGAGTGCACATGGAGGAAAAATCTAACAGGAAATCCTCAGACAGTACCATATGAACAAGACAAGACAGTGAACATTTCTCAACAAATTAATGACTGAATCAAATCTACATAGGGGAAAATTCGATCCATGTGCATATTAGAACAGAAATAGTACATGAAGATCTAACAAAAACTTTCACACATCTCTGCTAAGTAACCACAAACATCAATGTTCCATCATCAATAGTTCGGCTGCATAGTATAGCTGAAACAAGAAAGTAAACCCCTAAGAACTAGTAACAGCTAAACAGTACAAGGAACAACTAAGGGAAACAATTGTATATTATCAACTCTGAAAATCAACAGATTAGACATGTGTTTATATATCCAAGGAAGTCTGCACTATATCTAAAGGGGGAACAGGAAATCCAACGTTTAGACATCACACTTGCACTGTCAAACATCACACAAACATTTCCATCACAAAGATCATGGCAGAACCGAAATCAACTAGGGTTTAGGGATAACTAAGGCTAACAATCTATGATTTTACAACTGGATTGACGTTGTTCTTAACATGATAATAACCGCAAGTATAAATACAGGTCGCACATCTCAAATTCTTCAACAACAAACCATGAATAAAATTCGAAACCTCAGAAATTAAACCAGGAAAGGAAATCAAAACAAAAATTAAATCATGGAAAGAAAAACTTAGCTGTTGGCGATGGGACTAGGGTTCGGTCTTGAAGCCGCGATCTCGTCTTCGGTGGGATACCGTGAAGTTGAGGAGGGCGGAGGATTTGGGTTGGCAGACGGAAGAAAGCGGAGCCCGATTTCTTGCTGGAGGAAGCAGCGATCGAAGCAGGATCGGCATGGAAGGAATTTGTCCTTTTTCTTTTTCTCTGAGGGTTTGTGGCGGCGTACAAATGAATGGGGAGGGTTTCGATGGGTTAAGGGATAAAAGGATGCGGGCTTTAAATCCTAAATGGGCTGAGCGTGAATAAGGTATGGCCCGAATTTCTGATATATATATGTTTGTTTAGTTTAAATCTAAATGAATTTTAATTTAAAGCATTTACTAAGGGATCTTTAAAATTCAAAGTAAGCTGATCTAATTAACAAAATTTAAAACCCTTTCATCCCAGTACCTTGCGGGTTTAATTGGTAATGTTAATTTCATTAATCAGTTTAAAACATATTTAGTTATTTGTTAATATAATGAAGTTATTAACGAATGTGGTCAAGAATTATCGTTTTAATTAATATAATTAATTTAATTTGAAAATAGGGATTTAAGGAAATTAGTTAGGATCTGTATGACAAGTTTAATTAAATAAAATTTAATTTATAACTAGGGATTTAAAAAAAGCGTTAATATTTAAATAAATTACAACTCAATTCATATATGAACAGAAATGGGCAGAACAACTCGTGTTACGATCATGACGACAAGCAGAACAGAATCGGAAAGAAGTTGGCAACAGTGAGAATCAAAGGTGAGTTAACCTCACTCAGTTTCCTCCCATTTATATTTGATATAAATTGGGTTTTGTTTTATATATTCTGGTTGCTAGGAATGGATTGTCTGCAAGTTATATCTTGTTGATTTAAAAATGGAATTTAAACGGTTGTTTAAATTCAGTGAATTATAGAATCGTTATATTTTAACGATTAAATCAAATAAAAGAAATTTTCCTTGATTTACACGGTTATAAAATAATCGTGTTTGAAACTATGTGAATTGTTTGCATGATCTGATTACTGATTGAGGGTCGTCCTTTATCATTAGATAAAGGAAACAGTTGGGATTGGCAATTGATTTGATTGATGAATAGTTGAATTGAAATTCAACGTTTGATTTAGTTTAACCAGTATTGGTTGAATAATTCGATATCACCTTTCGTGTTAGAAAACCGTGGATTTTTATTAAGTGGGTCATTCCGTACGAAATTTATTTTGGAATTTAAAATAAGTTCAAGTGTATTATTTTGAATAGGGCAGTTTTAAAGAGAAATAAGGATTTTTATTATCCAGTTAATCGAGTTAGGATTTAATTGAATCATTGTTATAAAATTTTCAAATATAGTTATAGAAGACAGAGTCAGTCAAACATAGTTATTCAAGATAAGTACCATTTTGTAAGACTGCTAGCGAAATTCGCAGGGCTGCAGATAGCCTACGGCAGTCGGATGTTTCTTGAGTGAATCAGGCGTAATCATTTTTGATCGCTGTGATCTAGAGTCGAGCGAATGGTGTTAAATCAAATAGTAGTAAATAGATAAGTTAATTAAATCGAGTTAGTCAAAGTTGAGTTGATTAGGTCGAGTTGGCGAAAATCTTGTTAAATAAGTCAAGTTAGTCGAGTAAGTTAAGCTGTTAGAGTTAACCAGTTATGGTTAATCGATTTAAAGTAAAATGATTGGAATTAAATCGAATTAGAGTTATTCAAATGGGATTAATCAGGTTTGAATTAATCGAGTAGTAATAAAGTGAATAGAATAGAAAAAAAGGAGTTTATCGAATATCACTTATTCGAAGTAGAGTCGTCGAATGTAATTTATTCGAGAAGTGAATTAAATCGAATATGAGTTATTCGAAGAGATAGTTAATTGGATATGGTTCATCCGCAGGAGAGAGATTTTCGAATATAGTTTTATTCGAAAGAATGATAAATTGAGTATGGTTATTCGGAAAGAAGTTGTGAAAGATTCCGAAGATGAGCCTTGTTTATTTCGAAGTTGGAAAGGTTGTTCAGTTAAGGTCTGAGAGGTAATTATACCCCAACTTGATTGGCTTCGTTTTTAACTAAGGAATGGGTAAGGTTCGGTGGTGAAGATTGATCGAGTAAATTGAGCTAATAAGTGAAAAGAGTTGAATTGGCTGAGTGATGTTTTATTTAAACGTCAGTTTTAATCAAATGAAAAAGTTGGGAAATGTTTTTCCAAACAAAGATCAGAAATGTTTTAGAAATAAGCAAAAGAAGTAATTCTGAAAATGTCCCAATGTTAATCAAGTAAATAAGGAAATGACTAGGTCAAGGATAATTTAATCCGAAAGGAAATAAACATTGGATGATGTTTGGTCGATAGAAATTTCCATCTGGAAATAATATCGTTGTTTGCACACTTGTTATTTGATAGTTAAATCACAGACTATCAAAATCTGACCTATGCGATCGTTAGTTCGGAAAGACCGGGATCGAATTCATATTCGAAAAACCATTCCGACCAGCGAATACGTGAAAGAAGATTTGTGCAGATGGAAGAATTGAAGACCGTTGATCTTCATGAGCGGAAGAACCACTGATTGGATTTCTCTGGTTTAGCGGCCGAAGATATTTCGACAGTGATTCTGTCGTGATTGGAATCTACGGGTTGCAAGGACTTCTCGCTACTGATCTATGGGGTGATTCCTATTTGAGATGCAGTAGGAGAGTACCTTCGGTTCATCCTGTTCCTGGATGACTTGTATGGACGAGTGTCTGACAGAGTATTTCCAATGGGATCACGTACGTTGATTTCTTCAAACGTACGATAGTTGGTGGCGGAGGACGACGGTTCTCTTATCAACTAGAGTATTTTTGTGGATGTCAATTAGTGATGTCCAGAGGATCTGACGATGTGGCATTCAAAGTGAATGACGGCCAGATGTTCGAAGAGAGAAATTCTAGCCTCAAGCCTCATCAACCGGGAGATGACAAAAATCGGGCAGGCAGCATGGCTATGTGGGTCGCTCCCATTAGGATGTATGATCACCTATCTAGAGGATTTCCATTTGTTTCTTAAATCTATATTCGATGCTGTCCCTTTTCGGGAGGCGGTTGCTGATCCCAACCGTCGGTGATATACATTCGATACACTCAAGCGAAATGAGTGGTCGGTCATGTGTGGGCCGGGTTGCAAGACGTTCTTGTTGAACCCAGTGTATTCGTCTCTAGAGATACACGTTCGGAAGGTGGTCCCATACCTTGTCAAAGATGGAATCCAATCTCCAATAAGCGCCTGCGGTTTTGATTGTATACTATATATGTGAAGCGTGAGATGCAAGCGTTCCACTAGATTGTTATATACTTGTATTTAGACATTATTATAATATCAGACAAGTATATGATTTCAAACTGTTTTGGGTCATCGTAAGGTAAAGACCGTCCGTGTTTATGTGTGGATTTGGTCTTACGATTATCCTTTTCTTTTGCAATGATTTTGAACTAAAAAATCAGGATTGGATGATTTACCCTAAATACTGTGCGAGTTTATCTCACTCTGGTTCACCAGACTGACCCGGTGTTTTGTAAATGCTCGGGTTAGCCCGGAGTGTACAGGTTCAGGTTCGAAGCTGTGAAGAGACGGCTGGAAGAGTTCAGACGTATGATATTATTCCGCTGTATTGTATGAGGGCAGATTATTATAACTGTCCAGACGTGATAATGTACTCTGATGATTGTAAGTTTTATTTAAAGCTCTCAATAAAGATTTATTTATATATTATATTTTGTCCGCTGCGATGTGAGACTCTGTGTTGTGTTCTTCTTCTTCTATTCTTATATTTCTTTCTTTCTTATCTCACCCTCTAATTTCTTTCATTGACAATCCGGCGTTCTCGGTGTTTGAAAGGTCGGCATGAGATACAGTAAAGGTATTTATGTCGATTTTCGGGGCCGAAAACCGCTGGGTCGTTACAGTGGTATCAGAGCTATTGGTTTAGTGATAACCTTGGCTCTGTGGCATAACTCGATGGAGATGGGGTTAGTAACACCCTAGATCGAGTCTGAGTGTATATATATATATGAGAGCGTATTTGTAAATTTTATATACAAATGTTTTGTATTGTGTTATGGGTCGGTTCAAGTATTGAAAATCATTGAACTGGTAAGAAACACAATATTGTTTTGAAAGAGGGGTAAATGAAATAATTTTACCCGAAATTTATTTTTGTATAGGAAAGAAATAATTTTATGGAATTATTGAAATATCGTGTGATGATTGATTTGAATGAAATTCAAATTTTAAATTGAAACTTAACTGAGTTAAGTAAAATCGAATTAAAATCATATGGTAAATAAATTAAGAAAGGGTGTTGAGATTTAATAAAGTTGATTCGAAATTGGAGATTTAATGAATAATAATCAAATGGAAATCAATCAAATAAAAATCAGTTGGGATTTAAATATGTTGAATTCAAATAAAAAAAAATATATATATATATATTAGGTTGATTTGGTTAAGTGGTTGTGCCTTGATTGTTGATTGATGGTTGTTTGCTTGTCAGATTGACGGAGTATAATTCATGGTTTAATGTAGAATTAAATAAAATTGAAAACCCGGGAAAAAATTTAAAGTGTTATTTAAATATAAAAAGAGTTACTGGAATCTACCACATTTTCTTACCTTAGCAATTTCGAGGACGAAATTATTTTAAGGGGGGAAGAATGTAATGCCCCGTATTTTTCTTACCAATTATTTGAAATATTTTTACTTATTTAAAATATTTATTTGAGTTTAAATAATGGGATTGACCATTTTAATTTGAATTTTTATTAATAATATATTTGTTTTAAACTTTGTTGTTATAAGCATATAAATTCATGACTTAAAACATAGGCACACAACGTAATAGATTAAGTGTTGTTAGTTAGAAGTGCTAGGCCGAACGCGAGTATACAAAGGGTTAATAGATAGTAAGAAGAGCAAACAGGAACTGGTAATTTCACCATTAAATTCTTATTGGCAATAAGGTTTCCTAACTTAACATAACAATGGCTCGACAACGTCCTGTAAAATATTAATACTGTACATAGGATTATCCAAAGTTAAACCGGAAAAAAATAGTTAATACATAACTTTAAGATTTTTTTTGAACTCAAAAGCTCAGTAAGTAATTGTTTTTTTTATTTTATTTTATTTTTACAGTTGTACATTTTTACATCCTAAGCGTTGCATACCAAAAGTAAACAATTTAATGGATAATTTCTAACTCAACAAATAAAAGAGATAGTTACATATAAATACATCTTTTTACAAACAGCCTATGCTTAGTCTAGTACTTCGGCAAGAAGAAAAAATAAAGTAAAAATAAACAGTTGACACAGTTAACAATATATGAGTCTATCATATCAAATTACAAATTCAAATCTGATAATTCATACACAACATTGCAGTCCAAAATCTCAGATACAAGATAGACCAGATCAAAATTTTCAAATCTAAATGAAAAGACAATAGAAAGAAAATATATATGAATTTATCGACAATTCGAACAAAGGAATAACAATATCTTTCGAACAGACCAACAATGCTTAAAAATCTAGCAAAATCTTCACCGGCCGATAAGTACAGCCATCACCACTGTCATCAGCAAATTAACCTGGAAAAGAAAGAGAGGAAGACAGCTATTAATAGCTAGTATAAATAAAAATATATAGTTAAAAGATTGGAAAGAGGAAAATACCACGTGAAAACAGGAGAAAAAGAAAGCTAATATAACAGCCGTCCAAAACAGTAAAAAGAACATATTTCACACCATCCAATCCATTTAGACAATTCGAACAGCAAGGAAAGAAAAATATAAGAATGTACCACCAAATCTTTATACAATCAAAACAGATAATATATGTTATATATATAATCAGAAGATCGCATAGAATAGCTGTTCTGCTATTACAATGCAGATCTAAAATTGGATTAAAATATGTAATGGCAGACAATACCATGTGAAATATCTATAGATATATAGCCTAAACCATAGGGACAGTTGAGAAGGAGTGCACATGGAGGAAAAATCTAACAGGAAATCCTCAGACAGTACCATATGAACAAGACAAGACAGTGAACATTTCTCAACAAATTAATGACTGAATCAAATCTACATAGGGGAAAATTCGATCCATGTGCATATTAGAACAGAAATAGTACATGAAGATCTAACAAAAACTTTCACACATCTCTGCTAAGTAACCACAAACATCAATGTTCCATCATCAATAGTTCGGCTGCATAGTATAGCTGAAACAAGAAAGTAAACCCCTAAGAACTAGTAACAGCTAAACAGTACAAGGAACAACTAAGGGAAACAATTGTATATTATCAACTCTGAAAATCAACAGATTAGACATGTGTTTATATATCCAAGGAAGTCTGCACTATATCTAAAGGGGGAACAGGAAATCCAACGTTTAGACATCACACTTGCACTGTCAAACATCACACAAACATTTCCATCACAAAGATCATGGCAGAACCGAAATCAACTAGGGTTTAGGGATAACTAAGGCTAACAATCTATGATTTTACAACTGGATTGACGTTGTTCTTAACATGATAATAACCGCAAGTATAAATACAGGTCGCACATCTCAAATTCTTCAACAACAAACCATGAATAAAATTCGAAACCTCAGAAATTAAACCAGGAAAGGAAATCAAAACAAAAATTAAATCATGGAAAGAAAAACTTAGCTGTTGGCGATGGGACTAGGGTTCGGTCTTGAAGCCGCGATCTCGTCTTCGGTGGGATACCGTGAAGTTGAGGAGGGCGGAGGATTTGGGTTGGCAGACGGAAGAAAGCGGAGCCCGATTTCTTGCTGGAGGAAGCAGCGATCGAAGCAGGATCGGCATGGAAGGAATTTGTCCTTTTTCTTTTTCTCTGAGGGTTTGTGGCGGCGTACAAATGAATGGGGAGGGTTTCGATGGGTTAAGGGATAAAAGGATGCGGGCTTTAAATCCTAAATGGGCTGAGCGTGAATAAGGTATGGCCCGAATTTCTGATATATATATGTTTGTTTAGTTTAAATCTAAATGAATTTTAATTTAAAGCATTTACTAAGGGATCTTTAAAATTCAAAGTAAGCTGATCTAATTAACAAAATTTAAAACCCTTTCATCCCAGTACCTTGCGGGTTTAATTGGTAATGTTAATTTCATTAATCAGTTTAAAACATATTTAGTTATTTGTTAATATAATGAAGTTATTAACGAATGTGGTCAAGAATTATCGTTTTAATTAATATAATTAATTTAATTTGAAAATAGGGATTTAAGGAAATTAGTTAGGATCTGTATGACAAGTTTAATTAAATAAAATTTAATTTATAACTAGGGATTTAAAAAAAGCGTTAATATTTAAATAAATTACAACTCAATTCATATATGAACAGAAATGGGCAGAACAACTCGTGTTACGATCATGACGACAAGCAGAACAGAATCGGAAAGAAGTTGGCAACAGTGAGAATCAAAGGTGAGTTAACCTCACTCAGTTTCCTCCCATTTATATTTGATATAAATTGGGTTTTGTTTTATATATTCTGGTTGCTAGGAATGGATTGTCTGCAAGTTATATCTTGTTGATTTAAAAATGGAATTTAAACGGTTGTTTAAATTCAGTGAATTATAGAATCGTTATATTTTAACGATTAAATCAAATAAAAGAAATTTTCCTTGATTTACACGGTTATAAAATAATCGTGTTTGAAACTATGTGAATTGTTTGCATGATCTGATTACTGATTGAGGGTCGTCCTTTATCATTAGATAAAGGAAACAGTTGGGATTGGCAATTGATTTGATTGATGAATAGTTGAATTGAAATTCAACGTTTGATTTAGTTTAACCAGTATTGGTTGAATAATTCGATATCACCTTTCGTGTTAGAAAACCGTGGATTTTTATTAAGTGGGTCATTCCGTACGAAATTTATTTTGGAATTTAAAATAAGTTCAAGTGTATTATTTTGAATAGGGCAGTTTTAAAGAGAAATAAGGATTTTTATTATCCAGTTAATCGAGTTAGGATTTAATTGAATCATTGTTATAAAATTTTCAAATATAGTTATAGAAGACAGAGTCAGTCAAACATAGTTATTCAAGATAAGTACCATTTTGTAAGACTGCTAGCGAAATTCGCAGGGCTGCAGATAGCCTACGGCAGTCGGATGTTTCTTGAGTGAATCAGGCGTAATCATTTTTGATCGCTGTGATCTAGAGTCGAGCGAATGGTGTTAAATCAAATAGTAGTAAATAGATAAGTTAATTAAATCGAGTTAGTCAAAGTTGAGTTGATTAGGTCGAGTTGGCGAAAATCTTGTTAAATAAGTCAAGTTAGTCGAGTAAGTTAAGCTGTTAGAGTTAACCAGTTATGGTTAATCGATTTAAAGTAAAATGATTGGAATTAAAT
Organism: Allium sativum; assembly: GCA_030737875.1. NCBI lineage: Eukaryota > Viridiplantae > Streptophyta > Magnoliopsida > Asparagales > Amaryllidaceae > Allium > Allium sativum. The sequence goes on along the minus strand of CM060916.1, from coordinate 293,152,271 downwards.
CGAATTAGAGTTATTCAAATGGGATTAATCAGGTTTGAATTAATCGAGTAGTAATAAAGTGAATAGAATAGAAAAAAAGGAGTTTATCGAATATCACTTATTCGAAGTAGAGTCGTCGAATGTAATTTATTCGAGAAGTGAATTAAATCGAATATGAGTTATTCGAAGAGATAGTTAATTGGATATGGTTCATCCGCAGGAGAGAGATTTTCGAATATAGTTTTATTCGAAAGAATGATAAATTGAGTATGGTTATTCGGAAAGAAGTTGTGAAAGATTCCGAAGATGAGCCTTGTTTATTTCGAAGTTGGAAAGGTTGTTCAGTTAAGGTCTGAGAGGTAATTATACCCCAACTTGATTGGCTTCGTTTTTAACTAAGGAATGGGTAAGGTTCGGTGGTGAAGATTGATCGAGTAAATTGAGCTAATAAGTGAAAAGAGTTGAATTGGCTGAGTGATGTTTTATTTAAACGTCAGTTTTAATCAAATGAAAAAGTTGGGAAATGTTTTTCCAAACAAAGATCAGAAATGTTTTAGAAATAAGCAAAAGAAGTAATTCTGAAAATGTCCCAATGTTAATCAAGTAAATAAGGAAATGACTAGGTCAAGGATAATTTAATCCGAAAGGAAATAAACATTGGATGATGTTTGGTCGATAGAAATTTCCATCTGGAAATAATATCGTTGTTTGCACACTTGTTATTTGATAGTTAAATCACAGACTATCAAAATCTGACCTATGCGATCGTTAGTTCGGAAAGACCGGGATCGAATTCATATTCGAAAAACCATTCCGACCAGCGAATACGTGAAAGAAGATTTGTGCAGATGGAAGAATTGAAGACCGTTGATCTTCATGAGCGGAAGAACCACTGATTGGATTTCTCTGGTTTAGCGGCCGAAGATATTTCGACAGTGATTCTGTCGTGATTGGAATCTACGGGTTGCAAGGACTTCTCGCTACTGATCTATGGGGTGATTCCTATTTGAGATGCAGTAGGAGAGTACCTTCGGTTCATCCTGTTCCTGGATGACTTGTATGGACGAGTGTCTGACAGAGTATTTCCAATGGGATCACGTACGTTGATTTCTTCAAACGTACGATAGTTGGTGGCGGAGGACGACGGTTCTCTTATCAACTAGAGTATTTTTGTGGATGTCAATTAGTGATGTCCAGAGGATCTGACGATGTGGCATTCAAAGTGAATGACGGCCAGATGTTCGAAGAGAGAAATTCTAGCCTCAAGCCTCATCAACCGGGAGATGACAAAAATCGGGCAGGCAGCATGGCTATGTGGGTCGCTCCCATTAGGATGTATGATCACCTATCTAGAGGATTTCCATTTGTTTCTTAAATCTATATTCGATGCTGTCCCTTTTCGGGAGGCGGTTGCTGATCCCAACCGTCGGTGATATACATTCGATACACTCAAGCGAAATGAGTGGTCGGTCATGTGTGGGCCGGGTTGCAAGACGTTCTTGTTGAACCCAGTGTATTCGTCTCTAGAGATACACGTTCGGAAGGTGGTCCCATACCTTGTCAAAGATGGAATCCAATCTCCAATAAGCGCCTGCGGTTTTGATTGTATACTATATATGTGAAGCGTGAGATGCAAGCGTTCCACTAGATTGTTATATACTTGTATTTAGACATTATTATAATATCAGACAAGTATATGATTTCAAACTGTTTTGGGTCATCGTAAGGTAAAGACCGTCCGTGTTTATGTGTGGATTTGGTCTTACGATTATCCTTTTCTTTTGCAATGATTTTGAACTAAAAAATCAGGATTGGATGATTTACCCTAAATACTGTGCGAGTTTATCTCACTCTGGTTCACCAGACTGACCCGGTGTTTTGTAAATGCTCGGGTTAGCCCGGAGTGTACAGGTTCAGGTTCGAAGCTGTGAAGAGACGGCTGGAAGAGTTCAGACGTATGATATTATTCCGCTGTATTGTATGAGGGCAGATTATTATAACTGTCCAGACGTGATAATGTACTCTGATGATTGTAAGTTTTATTTAAAGCTCTCAATAAAGATTTATTTATATATTATATTTTGTCCGCTGCGATGTGAGACTCTGTGTTGTGTTCTTCTTCTTCTATTCTTATATTTCTTTCTTTCTTATCTCACCCTCTAATTTCTTTCATTGACAATCCGGCGTTCTCGGTGTTTGAAAGGTCGGCATGAGATACAGTAAAGGTATTTATGTCGATTTTCGGGGCCGAAAACCGCTGGGTCGTTACAGTGATACACCCTACTGTGGGGCCGACACAGGATATTTATGTATTAGGGAGCCGATCGCTTGGGGTAGGGTTTTAGGGTATGCTTAGTTCTGTCTGTTTCTGTTGGTACCGTCTGTTTCTGTTGGGTGGTAACACCTGTCTGTTTCTGTGTGGTACCGTCTGTTCGGGTGTTAAAGGCCCATTACTAGTGTACACCTAATTCTACATTCTGTTTCCATAGGGATAAATCTGTTTCTTCTTCTGTCTGTTTCTGATCGGGTAGTAAAGGCCCATTATTAGCATTCTGTTTCTGTTAAAGTATTCTGTACCCGTTCCTGCTTCAATTTAGACATTAGGGTGACACCTAATTCTGCTATACTAGTATTAGTGCAGAGAAGTGTAAAACAATAGTTTATATCATTCTGTTTTTCTGTTATATCTGCTACACCTGTTACAGTTATCTCACATCCAGTTTTATGTTCATATCATATTATTATTATCTGTTCATATGCTGAAAGTCACTGGACTTGCCAGACTTTTTGTCTGACCCTTGTTGTTTCGCCTCCTTTCTTCCGTTCCCCCCCCCCCCAGGTTATCCAAGGAGGGAATACTTTAGCTTGATCCAGATTTCTCTTTGCTTGAAGTGCTTAAAGTATGGCTTGGCTCTGTATAGCTTCCGTTCCATGGGGATTATGATTTTAAACCATGCATTTTGAAGGCTTTTGTACAAGACTGATATTTTGTACCTGAATTCTGAAATTGAAAGGATGTAAACATATTAATTTCTGTTTCCGCTGTAATAAAGTTAAAATTTTTCAAGTACTGTTTTATCTGTCTTGTAAGTTTCTGTTCTGTTTACTAAAATGCTCCACCAAAGTTAAGGCATTCCCTTTGTGAGTGCCCTTAACGGAGGTGGGGTGTTACACCCATTGTCTTGAGGATGGGCTACTGCCGAGAATTTCTTTTCGATGTTATGTTGTCAGTAGAAGTTCTTGAGCTCAGCGCTCTCGAATTGGGTCCCATTTTCGAAAATTATAGCTTGGGGGACTCTATATCGAGTGATGATGTTGCGGGTGATGAAGTTAATCACTTTCTTGGTAGTGATTGTGGTGACGGTTTCATCTTCCTCCCATTTGGTGAAGTAATCAACTGCAACGATAGCATAACATGGACTACCTCTAGCCAATGGAAGATTTTCGATGATATCTACTCCACACATGGTGAATGACCAAGGACAGAGCATTTGTGTTAGCTCAGTAGGCGGAGCTCTTGGAATCTTGGAAAACCTCTGGCATGTGTCGCACTTGCGGGAACAGTCCGTGGTATCTTGGTCGAGTGTGGGCTAGAAGTAACCATACCTAAGAATTTTCCTTGGTGGGATCTTCCCCCCAATGTGTCCATCTCACTCGCCTTCGTGTACATCCATAGCACACGATCGACGTCGCTGTGGGTTATACACTGAAGTAATGGAACAGAGAATCCCCTTAGGTAGAGCACTCCATCTTGAATGATGTAGCGAGATGATTTGCGAGTGAGTGCTCATCCTTTCTTGTAGCACTTAGAGAGGATTCGATGTTGTAAGTAGTTCTTGATCAATGTCATCTAGGACTTGGACTTGACCTCTGTTGCTGTGGCCGAATCAGGTTGCATTTAATCGATGCTCAGAGAGTCGAGCACTTTGACTGAGGCTAATCCCAAGAGTTGCGCATCCCCAGATCTTTCCAGCTTGGCCACAAATCAATCAACTTTCTCATTTTCTTCTTGAGGGATGTGCGTAATGATATAGTGGTAGAAGTTGATGAGCAGTTCGCAGACCTGAGCGAGGTAGGGAGCGAGTCATGCCCTTGGCTTGATATCCGCCTTGTACCTGGCGTACGATGAGCTATGAGTCGGAGTAAATCTGAATAACCTTGATGTTAAGTTTGATTGCAATTCTGAGTCCAGCAATCAAAGCTTCATATTCTGCATCATTGTTGGTGGCAGGGAAGTCAATCTTTAGAGCATAGCAGTTCGAGCATTCCTTAGGAGGAACCAGTATGACCCCGGTGCCAGAATACTGACTGTTAGATGATCCATCCATGAATAGTTTCCGTTGAATGTTTGGAAGCTCAATGTATTTTGGGGGAGGTTCTTCGAGGATTGTGAACTCTACTATGAAGTCTGCAAGGGCTTGTCCGAGGATGGCTCGACTAGGGAGAAAGTGATCTCGAATTGGCTTAATTCTATGTCCCACTTCAAATGTAACACCCCGTAATTTCAAAAGACAGTATAACATTAAACCAAATAATACTAAATTTTATAATTGTCATTAAGTAAAACGGACCATACCATTACATTCATCTCGGAATTCTACTTAAGATAGACTCCTAGTTTGCATAAAAATATGAGGTAGATATAAAGCTTTGAACTTTGTGTACGGGCAAGAGAATTATATATACATAAAACAACTCAGAATTTTCAAAACGATTCAAACCAGCAAGCGGAAAAACTAGGTGGGAACCAAACCCGTTGGGTCTGACCCACATTAGAGCTGGGTCGACCTATGGGTCGACCAAGGCCACGTGGGTCGACCTAGGTGAGGGTGGGTCAACCAAATAAGGATCTGGCCCGAATTCTTTTTCCTGAATCTAGACGCGATTTTGACTGGGTTCGTTGGCAGTGGGATATATATAGGATAGCATTTCTAGTGTTTTCTACACCTAAGAACTATTGAGACAATGGGATGCTGCCTCTACTTTGATCGAATTAGGTTATCTTCTTCCATTTCAGCCTATATACATACAAGAATCCCTGCTGTAACTTCAGCATATTATTCTCTGTTCTTTAGATCCAATCTCTGTGAGTTCATGTTACTTTTAGATATAAAAATTTAACACTAACAGGTTTATATAAATGGATCTAAATCTATACCAGTTAAGAATCTGATTCACACCTAAACAGTTCCGCTATTACTTGTTTTCTTCTATACACCTGTTCTGATATTCAGTTCTTATATGCCTATTTCTGTTGTCACATATCCATCTCTATTATTATACACTGATTTTTTTTATATGCTTATTATGCTCTTCTCTTTCTCATTCCCTTTTTGTTTTTATAGCCTAGGCTACCTTTGAGCCTAGGCCAATATCGTTGAAATATGCAGACGAACGAAATCGGGATAAATTGGGGGAATGAATGTGAAAGATAACTTGGAGGCATAACCTATATAGTGATATATGACTAAAACTTTAGGGGAATATGTTATTATGACTGGAATTTGGGGTATATGAATCTATAGATTTAATTTAAGATTAAGCGGAACATGTAAATGGAACTGCAAAGAACTCATGTAAACCTGTCTAAACTCTTGGGGTTATGTAAACTGTTTAATCTGTTGGGTTTAAGTAAACCTGCTTAATATGTTGGGGTTATATAAACCTGCTTTATTTGTTAGGGTTAAGTAAACATGTTTAATCTGTTAGGGTTAAGTAAACCTGTGTAATCTGTTGGGGTTATGTAAACCTGTTTAATTTGTTGGGGTAAAAATAAACCTGTTAACCCGTGAAACTTAACCTCTTAATCTATAAGGGATTAGCCGAACCTGTTAATCAGTAGGGTTAACACGTTAAAAATCCTAGTTGGTTAGGGGACGCAAGTTTATTGGTTTGACTTGTGTCATCTACTGTATGGGACCCATATTAGCCAGTAACCCATTATGGTATTAAATGGGGACCCCGCACTAGTTAGGGGTCAGGGCAAGCACACTGAACTGATTATAAGAGGTTCATCTGAAAGGGTTTGTGTATTGGCGAGCTCCAGCGGAGTCATTTACGAGTTAGGGAGCTGATCGATTGGGGGGTAGTAATTAGGCAACATCTAGTCCTATCTGTTTTTTTCGGGTACTTGTATTTCTTTTTGGGTTAACACCCGTTATTTATGTTTAGGTAACAGTTATTTCTGTTTGGGGTAAAACCTATTACTAGAGTACAACTAGAACTACCATTATGTTTCCACTGGGATCATTCTATTACTGTTGAGTAAGTAGGGGATATCTAATCACGTCACATATCTGTTACGCTAGTATTGGTGCAGAGAAAAGTACTTGAGAAGCATAATCTACTCTGCTCATTCTGTTATTTCGGTTCTGTCTGTTTATACATGTTATATCCTATTGTGTTCCCTCATCCATTTTACATGTCTATCATGGTACTTTTATTTCTTTATATGCTAAAAGTCACTGGACTCACCAGACTTTATGCCTGACCCTTTTTTCCTTTTCGCTCTCTTCCTTTCCCTCTCAGGTTCTCAGGGCAGGAACGCTCAGGCCTGTTTAGGACTCTCTCTTCTGTTTTTGCTTGGATTTGGATCTGCTTTAATGTATCGCTTTGACTACTTGTCTACTTATTTATGGCTACTTATAGGGATTATGATTTTTCATTTTTGTATTCTGATGGTTTTTACCGCAAGACAAATGTTTTTATTTGATGTATTTTGTTCTAGCATTTCAGTCTGATATTGTAACTGGATTTTGTGACCACGATGTTTTCTGTTGGAAAATAAAGTTTTAAATTTCTGCTGCTACTTTATATATCTATCTTGTGAGATTTTGTTCTGTTTACCTATAACGCTTCACATAACTTAATGCATTCTATTAAGGAGTGACATTAACGGACGTGGGGAGTCACATTTGTTATCAGAGCGAGGTTTGGCGCTTACCTCTGAGGTGCAATATTGATTTTCGGATATACTTGGTGGATAATGCGAAGCCAGTCGCATTGCCTGTGCGCCACATGGCTCCTAGGGATAGAAGGGAGCTCAGCAAGCAAGTAGGGGAACTACTTGATAAGGGGATTATTAGGCGAAGCATATCAAAATGGGGTGCTCTAGTCGTCTTTGCAATTAAGGAAGATGGCACGCATCGCTTTTGTGTAGATTATAGGGAGTTGAATAAGCTCATTAAGAATAATAGACACCCCGAGGATTAATGATATGTTTGACCAGCTTGTTGGGACATCTTTTTTCTCAGTTAGACTTGGCCATAGGGTTTCATCAGTTGAGGGTGACCGAGGACAGTATAGACAAGACCGCTTTCAAAACTCCAGATGGTTTCTTTGAGTGGCTAGTGATGCCTTTTGGGTTGACGAATGCACCCACGTATTTTGTGGATTTGATGAGTAGGGTATTCCGGGAGTTTTTAAATAATTTCGTTGTGGTCTTTATGTATAACATTCTGATCTTCTCGAAGAGCGAGGAAGAGCATGCCCTACATTTAGGGGAGGTGTCGAGGAGTCTCCGAGCACACCAGCTTAAGGCAAATTTCTCCAAATGCCACTTTTGGAGAGAGGAAATAAGATTTCTAGGGCATATGGTCTCCGAGAATGGGATAGCGGTGGATCCCGCTAAAATAGTTGTAGTTCAAGGTTGAAAGGTTCCAAAGAATGCAATGAAGGTGAGGAGTTTTCTCGGTTTTGTGGGCTATTATAGGAAGTTTATGAAGGATCTTCGTAGCGAGAGGACTCACAGATAGCGGATATCTTGGATAGTCTTAGTAGAGGGGATACTTCTAGTCACCTCAATAGATATTACATGGATGATATAGGGTGGTTGCAACGGAATGGAAGGCTTTGTATTCCCCGAGTTGGGAGTATGTTTAAGACAGTCCTTGTGGAAGCCCATGAAACAGGAACCGTTAGGATCGTGGTAGTGTCTACAACATTTTAGAAGTGACCAGGAAAATTAGAGCGATCTACATTTTTTGAAGAATTCAAAAACACTATGACATCTCTAATTTAAAATTAAAATTAATTGTGATTGCGATGTGAAATATATATATATATATATATATATATATGCTGTTAAAATTTATATATGTGTTGTACGAGATTTGTATTGATTGATTTTGATTGCGATGATCCGACGGACTGAATTGGGTAGCGAATTAGTCAAAATTGTTTACATAATAAAATTACCTTTTTTATTGTATATGTAAATCATAGAATTAGTCAAAATTGTTTATACAATAAAATTACCTTTTTTATTGTATATATGAATCATAGAATTTGTCTAAATTGTTTATACAATAAAATTTCCTTTTTTTTATTGCATATATGAATCATAGAATTTGTCATAATTGTTTATACAATAAAAATCTCCTTTTTATTGTATATATGAATCACAGAATTGGTCACAATTGTTTATACAATAAAAATTTCCTTTTTATTGTATATATGAATCATAGAAATTTTCATGTTGGAAATAATTGTTTATACAATAAAAAAAACTACTTTTTTATATATATTTGAATCACAAATTTATCATGTTTTAGAGAGAAATAGACAAACATTAAAAATAACATTTTTGATGTATGTTTCGATTCATTATTAAAAAAGAATCTTGTTTTACGGAAAAATAGTTAAACATTAAAAATAACATTTTTAATGTGTGATTCATTATTAAAAAGAATCATGTTCTAGGGAAAAATAGTTAAACATTAAAAATAACATTTTTAATGTATGATTCATTATTAAAAAGAATCATGTTTTAGGGGAAAATAGTTAAACGTTAAAAATAACATTTTTAATGTAAGTTTTGATTCATTATTAAAAATGAATCATGTTTTAGAGAAAAATAGTCAAATATTAAAAATAACATTTTAATGTAAGTTTTGATTCATTATTAAAAAAGAATCGTGTTTTAGAGAAAAATAGTCAAACATTAAAAATAACATTTTAATGTATGTTTTGATTCATTATTAAAAAAGAATCGTGTTTTAGAGAAAAATAGTCAAACATTAACAATAATGTTTTAATGTATGCTTTGATTCATTATAGAAACGAATCATGTTTTAGAGAAAAATAGTCAAACATTAAAAATAACATTTTAATGTATGTTTTGATTCATTATTAAAAAAGAATCACGTTTTAGAGAAAAATAGTCAAACATTAAAAATAATATTTTTAATGTATGTTTTGATTCACTATTAAAAAAGAATCACGTTTTAGAGAAAAATAGTTAAACAATAATAATAATAACATTTTTAATGTATGATTCATTATTTAAAAGAATCATGTTTTAGGGAAAAATAGTTAAATGTTAAAAATAACATTTTTAATGTATGTTTTGATTCATTATTAAAAAAGAATCATGTTTTAGAAAAAAATAGTCAAACATTAAAAATAGCATTTCAATGTATGTTTTGATTCATTATTAAAAGGAATCATGTTTTAGAGAAAAATAGACAAACATTAAAAATAACATTTTTAATGTATGTTTTGATTCATTATTAAAAGGAATCATGTTTTAGAGAAAAATAGACAAACATTAAAAATGACATTTTTAATGTATGTTTTGATTCATTGTAAAAAAGGTTATGTTTTAAATAAATTGTTTAAACATTAAAAATGACATTTTTAGTGTATGTCTTGATTCAATAGATAAAAGGAATTACATGTTAAAATAGGTATTGTCGTTAAAATTGTTACATTTAATATGTTTGTTTAGATGAAAAGAATACCATGTTAAAATAGAATTTACAATTAAAAATGTTACATTTAATATGATTGTTTAAATGAAAAGAATGACATGTTAAAATAGAATTTGCAATTAAAAATGTTACATTTAATATGTTTGTTCAGATAAAAAGAATGACATGTTAAAACAGAATTTGCAATTAAAAATATGCATTTAATATATTTATTTAGATAAAAAGAATGACATGTTAAAATATAATTTGCAATTAAAAATGTTACATTTAATATGTTTATTTAGACAAAAAGAAATACATGTTAAAGTAGGAGTTGTTCATTAATAATGTTTCTTTTAATATGTTTGTTTAGATTAAAAAATGACATGCTAAAATAAAATTTGTAATTTAAAAATGTTACATTTAACCCGTTTGATTAGAATAAAAAGAATGATATGTAAAACATGTTATGTCATTAAAAATGACATTTTTATCATGTTAAATTAGAATAAAAGAATCATATGTTAGGATATGATCTTGTTGATTAAAACATTATTTTTAACATGTTAGTTAAATCTTCGAACGAATTATATATATATATATATATATATATATATATATGAATATAAACTAAAATTAAACGAATCACGCGCGGTAGGTCGCATTTCGAAATCGTAACTTTAAACGATTACACGAAAGACTTGACCGTCGGATTTTCCCAAAACTAGAACCTTAGGTTCGCTTTGGAAAAATCTTTCCAATGATATTAAATTTGTTAAGATCCAACGGTTAGATCTTAAGAAATGTGTAATTCAAATTTGGGTAAAAACAGCGCCTAGGCCACGTAACGACCTGAAACGTCATTCGAATTAAATGGGTTATTTTTATATAAATAAAAATATATATCATTATAAAATAATATTAACGATATAAAATGATCGGAATTACATATATTCGAGAATTATTTGAAAAGACTGAGTTCAATCTCATTTCAAATAATTATACGACGGTTTAAAGTCAAAGACATTGAAAATGGTGGTTGAAGACCAACGATCTTCACATCGAATGGACGACTACTGATGTCCTGGATTGGTTTGCTCCCATAAAAGGATTAAAGTGGTAGTTGTCCGGATGTACTTGTTGATTGTCCGGATACGAGAGAACCTCTCTTCCATATTGGACATGCGGGACAAGGAATAAGGTGTCTCCGGTTTTGTTCAGATCCAGAACCGACTTGTAAATTGATGTATGTATGACATGGGATTCCGTTCTATGTGAATTGATTTCTATTAGATATATATTTGTTTAGTGGTGGAGAATTTATTCTCTTGCTTAACACTCTTCTCTGAGACGTACGAACTTAGAGGTTATATATCGATAGACATCAATTATATGGCGTGGATTGTCGATGTGGCATGCCAAGATGCAAATGATCAAGGCTTTTGTTGAAAAGCAGAGACTTGTGGTTGATGATCAAAGCATAGCTTTAATTAGCATAGCTTTGTGTATAGAGTTACTTCGCGAGCCTCACATCCCGGTATGAGTCAAAAACGGAAAGAGGATAGTAGGCAGGACTTGCGTTTCTTTCTAGCAAAAAGTGGTGTTATGGTATAGAGCCAGACATTTTTACTTATGTGGATGATGGATTGTGAGGGCCCTCGGATATTGGTCACTACTGGCCAAGTGATAGGTCCAATAGGACCGGGAAACGTATTGTTCAGGAATAACCAATCCACTAAAATATTTATGGACCAGCCCTACAGCTAACCAGGGCTTGCCAGCGTCCGAGTCCTGAGGCATTTGCTAGTGTGTCTCGAAATCGGTGAGGATGATTCCTAGCCTCCACTCATGATGGAAACCCAATTTCTAATATGATAATACGGATTTTATTGTAAACCTATATATGGTGACATAACATATAGTAGTTATGCCGTCTAGGATTGATACATTTATTTTGAAAGTGTTTTAAACTGATTAGAAACTAGTAATAATATCAAATGATTATTGTTTTATATGTATCAATCATGTTTGATCATTATAAGGTAAATCTCTATCCACCAGTTTGTGTTGCATTGTGTGATGGGACTTGAGTCTTATAATGGTTTCATTTTTCTAAAAATCATTGCGTTGTTTTAAAAGATTTATTTATTTTATGCACTGTCAATCCAATGGAGTAAACCCGTTCCGCGTTAGCGGCGTGGTCCTGTGATTAGCCTTATTATTAGGCAAGTTAAGTAAGATTTCTCATACCGTTCCCATGACTGACTCGTAGTTTGTTTTCACATGCAATCTCGGGTGCCCTTATTTTTACATGGGCAACCAAGTAAATATGTAACATGCTTATTTTGGATATGCACTGCATCATGGTGTGCTCTTTTGGCAGAAGACGAAGACTATCTTTTTCTTTTATCTCTATTTTGGGACATTTAGACAACACTTTATTTATGCTGTATTTGAGGATGTTCTAGACCTATTTTCTATTTGGGGGAACCTTTATGTACTAAGTAGTATCCTGTGTCTGTGCAACTCTGATGTTGATGAAATTTATGATTCCACTACTATGATGATGAGTATTATTCTATGATTTCATGTGTTATGCTATTATCTGTAATCTGCTGTTGTGATAAATGTGTTATATTCCAATGATTATCCTTGCTTCCATGGCACGTGAGTTTGGGGTCATCACAGTTGGTATCAGAGCTTAGGTTAACCTTAGCTCCGGAGTATAACATATTTAAAACAATTTGTCAAAATAGAATCAACAATATTCTAAGGCGAGTAGCTCATGATAATCAGTCATTACATGATAATCAGTCATTACATGAGCACAGCAGAATAACGCATGATAATCAGTCATTACATCATCATTTTTCCATATGTCCTTCTAATTTTTCCATTCCTTAAAAAAATTATCATTTCTGTTGGTCTGACTCTTTCCTTGATGGTACAGAACTGACTGAGATGAGTGCAAGGGCTAGAGCTAGAGGTAGAGGTGGAGCAGGCAGAGGCCAAGGAAGGGGTGAAATCCTCGCTGCTCGGAACCAACCTAATCTAGAGGTTATAGTGCCACCACCACCACCCCCGCAACCTTTTGATCGGGATAAAGTGGCTAAAAAATTCAAGAATTTGGGAGGTGTTCCATTCACTGGCCGTGAGACAGTGACTGAGGATCAAGCTTGGCTAAAGACATGAGAAAAGATCTTCGCGGGCTTGGAGTTAGAGGATCATCGAAAGAGATTCATGGCATCATGGCTGCTAAAAGATGAGGCTTTAATATGGTGGGACACAGCTACTATTGGGGATATTGATGCTGACATGTCTTGGGTGAAGTTCAAAGAACCTTTAATGAGAAGTTCATCCCTCGACAAGAAGTAGAGCGTCTGCATGATGAATTTGCTAATCTCCAACAAGGGGATCGAACTATTGCTGAGTATGTGAGAAGATTCGAAGAGCTCTCCCGATATGCACCTGAATTGATTCAGGACCCACTCCAGAAAAACAAGAGGTTCATAAATGGTCTTTCGAGGAAGTATCACAACAGAGTGACGACACATATTGAGCTCCCATTTGCCAAAGTGATTGAGCTGGCATGTAGATACGAGGAGATTGTCAAGGGAATTTCTCAGCAGGACCGTGAAAGAAATCAAGCTAATAATAAGAGGAAACATTCTGATAAGAAACCTGAGGCGAGCAACACTACAGCCGCTAAGCCTCAAGAGAATAAAAAGGCCAAGGTCAAATGCTTCAATTATAAAAAACTCGGACACTATAATTATGAATGCAGAGCTCCAAAGAGGCCAAGGAGGAGTGAATCAGGGCCTAGCCGGAATCCTTGTGGTACTAAGGAATGCTTTAATTGTCACAAGCCGGGGAATCTTATCAAGGATTATTCATTGCTGAAGAAGTCCGAGGTGGCTCACGTGTATGATGGAGCGAGTGCACCAGCTTCTTCCGAAGGAGCAGGTAAACCAGATGTTTTGAAATGTATCCTCACTATTAAGAATATTCCTGTTACAATATTGTTTGACACTAGTGCATCACGAAGTTTCATTTCTAGTAACACCGTGAAAAAGTTAAATTTAAAACTAAGAGATCTTAAAGAATCGGTTAGTGTCCATAATCCAATAGGCGGTTCTCTTATTCTTGGTTTATACTGTAGAGTGCCGATCTCTTATTCTCGATACCAATTTTCTTTTGATTTATCATCATGAATTTTTCTGAGTACGATGTTGTTCTTGGCCTAGATTGGTTAACGAAGTATGAGGCTGAAGTATTATGCGTTGAAAGAATTGTTAAAGCTAAAAAAAATTGGGGAATACTATTTCTATACCATGCCATGTCTCAGAAAATGTTAGAAAAGAATATTGGTCTTCCCTGGAAGTTACCCTTACTTCTATTGATAATATTCCTGTAGTTAAAAATTATGCGGATGTGTTTGAAGAAGTTGATAGCTTACCTCCGCGAAGAGAAATTGACTTCAGGATCAATTTAGTTCCGAATGCAAGGCCAGTTGTGCATGTTATTTGAAGAATGACGTTGAAAGAGAAAGAAGAATTGAGTAATCAAACTAAACAGCCTTTGTGGAAAGGAGGCCTAGCTTCTCAAATTGGGGTGCAGCAGTGGTGTTTGTTCCGAAGTCAGACGGTACTCTCAGACTATGTGTGATTACCAAGACCTCAATAAGCAGAAACTGAAAAATAAATATCCATTGCCGCGTATTGATGATTTATTAGATCACTTGAATGGAGCGCAAGTGTTCTCTAGAATGGACATTGCTACAGGTTTCCATCAATTGTGTATTGCTGAAGATTGTGTTCCTTTGACAGTTTTCAGAGGTCCAGACTTATTTTATGAGTGGTTAGTAATGTCGTTCGGCTTATGTAATGCTCCTGCATACTTTGTCAATTTAATGAATAGAGTATTCCGTAATGTCTTGAACAAATTTGTGTTGGTTTTCATTGACGACGTCTTAATCTTCTCTAAGTCCACTGCCGAGCATGAAAAGCATTTGGAAGAAGTTTTGGAAATTCCAAGAAAGAATGTATTAAAAGCCAATTTTTCTAAATGTATATTCTGGCAAGAAGAAGTAAAGTTCCTCGGTCATGTAGGATCGAAGAAAGGAATTTCAGTGGATCTAGGAAAAATCACAGCCATTCGAGATTGGAAGCAGTCTAACACTCCTACATAAGTCAGAAGTTTTCTAGGATTGGCTGGTTATTATCGGAAATTCATGAAAGATTTTTCAAAGCTATCTTGTCCATTAACGAAGCTTACCAAGAAGCATACAAAGTTTAATTGGAAACCTGAGTGTGAGGCAGCTTTCCGAGAACTAAAATTAAGGTTAATCACTGCTCCAATGTTGACCATTATTGATGGCAATCAAGATTTGATAGTCTATACCGATGCTTCTCTTGAAGGTGCGGGTGCGGTATTAATGCAAAGAGGCAAAGTAGTTGCTTATGCTAGCCGTCAGTTGAAGCCGCATGAGAAGAGATATCCTACGCATGATCTTGAGTTGTTAGCGTCGTTTTTTCTTTGAAAATATGAAGGCACTATCTTTTCGATGAGAAGTTCGAATTATATACAGATCATAAGTTATTGAAGTATTTATTCACCCAGAAGGATTTGAATTTGAGGCAGCAGCGTTGGTTAGAATTTCTTGCGGCATACGATCTGGATATCTTGTATACTCCAGGGAAAGCCAATGTTGCAGCTGATCGCTCAGCAGGGAGAATGCTATCATCGCCAATCTCATTATTATGTCTTTCATTGATTGACAAAATCTCTATTCTTCATAATAATGATGATATTATTTAGAGAATTAGTAAAAGAGTTCGATAAGGTGAACCCTCGAGTTTTCAGATTGATAACAAGGGAGTTTTGAGGTTATTAGGCTGAATTTGTGTTCTGAATATTCCTGAGCCCAGAAGGGAAGTGATGGATGAATATCACAAGTACAAGCTTAGTATTCATCCAGGAGTGAGTAAGATGTATCATGATCTCAAGCGTACGTTCTGATGGAGATCTATGAAAAGAGACACTTCCATATATGTTAGCAGGTGTCCTACTTACCAACAAGTCAAAAGCGATCAGCAAAAACTTGCAGGATTATTGCAACCATTGGAGGTTCCAGATTAGAAGTGGGATCTCTCCATGGATTTCATTGATGGTTTTCCCCGAACCAGTAAAGACAATGATAGTATATGGGTGATCGTGGATCGTTTCATGAAGACGGCCCATTTTATTCCTATCAGATCTACTAGAACAGCTCAAATTCTGGCGCAGATTTATTTCAAAGAAATTGTCAGACTACATGGAGCTCCCAGTAGTATTGTCAGTGATCATGATCCGATATTCTCTAGTAAATTCTGGGAAGTATTCCAAGTGGAGCTGGGGACAAAGTTAAGTCTGAGCACCGCTTATCATCGTCAAACAGATGGCCAGACCGAGAGGGTGAACCATACACTAAAAGACTTGTTGCGGGCATGTATTCTTGATTTTGGCGGATCATGGGAAGATCACTTGCATTTGGTTGAATTTTCATATAACAACAGTTACCAAGCAAGCTTACAAATGTCTCCATTCGAAGCATTGTATGGCGGGCCATGTAGATCTCCCATATGCTGGTAGAACCAAACAATCGACTAGTATTGGGTCCCGACATGATTCGAGAAACTTCGGATAAGGTCTATTTCATTAAGAAGCGACTGCAAACAGCTCAGAGCTGACAGAAGAGTTATGCAGATTCTAGAAGAAGAGATTTAGCATTTGTTGTTGGTGATTATGTATACTTGAGAGTTTCCCCATTGAGAGGGGTAGTCCGTTTCGGGAAGACATGGAAGTTGGCCCCTAGATTCATTGGTCCATTCCCTATACTCGAAAGAATTGGAACTCTTGCTTACAAGGTTTAGTTGCTTGACTGATTTCCAGGAGTGCATCATGTATGTCACATGTCTCAACTTCGAAAGCATGTACATGATCCAGATCTGATTGTGGAGGAAGCAGCACAACAAGGTTTGGAGATTACCCCAAGCTTAACAGTGAGGAGAGAGCCACTGAAATTCATTGGTAAAGAAACCAGAGTTCTGAGAAACAAGAGGATCCATTTAGTCAAGGTGCAGTGGAGCGGAGATCCTAGAGACTGTACATGGGAGACCGAGGATAGCATAAAACTGGCTTATCCCAAGTGCAAAGTGGTCATCTCTAATTAGCTCTTTTGTTGAGGAACATTTACAATATTTTGCATTTTCCGTTTTGTTTCCTACTTTACTATTGTTTCCTTTTCGGGGACGAAAAGTTTTTAAGTATGGGAGATTGTAACAACCCAGAAAATCAGAACCAATTTAAAAAAATTATTTCTAGAAATTTTAACAGAAAATGTGTCAAAATTTAAAAATTCCATTTTTAAATAATAACGAAGCTATTAAAAATAACCGTTTTGCAAACGACCTCCGTTTTCGATGAAACCATTTTTGTTGGATTCGGAATATCAAATTATAGCTAGGTTCAAATTTCCATAATTTTTGAAATTAATACGTGAGCGTAGTAAATTAAGATGCGTTTGGAAATTTCTTTTGAATTGGATCGACCACTAAAAAGGCCATTTTTCAAACGTCCTCCAAATTTGATGAAATTAATTTTGTTAAGACCGTATCGTCAAAAAAAAGCTAAATTTATTTTTCGGGAATTTTTGAAATCAGTATGTGGCCTCGGTAAATTAAAATGTACGTTCAAATTTAATATTAAATGTTTTATATTTTATATTTTAATTTAAAGAAAAATAGGCTGAAACGTTCAAATGGTCTTACGAAACATAGTCCATTATGTCCGAGATGGGGGTATTTGGCTAGGGGCGACAGTCGCTGGGCTGGATTTGGAGTTAGTATGAGTTAACGGGCTTCTTTGAAAATTAGAGAATTAAATAATATAATATTATAAATATAGAATTAACAAACCTAAAGTCTCAATCCAGAGCCGCCGCCATCATTTCGTTAATGGCCAGAAAAGCTCGAAACTTCTTCCCTTAAAATCACGTGGTCCTCTCAATAAAATCGTTCGACTCTTCAGACAATATTATAGTCCTCTCCATCCTCTTCACATCCATACGGTGAGATCGCCTGAAGCTCTGCATTTCTCTTGATTTGGACACCCAAACCTCCGCCGCGTCGACCACCAGCCCTCCCTCTACCGACCACCGAGTTCAACGCTGCCACCACCCCCTAGCGGGCACTTCCTCCCCCTCCGACGTGTTGCAATCTGATTTCCCCCTCGTGCAACCAATTGGAAGAAATGTGTAACCCTAAGTTTGAACCTAAATAAGAAAACGGTCGGCCTTGGTTTACAGAAGAAGAAGGTGAAATCTTTTTATCTAATTATTTAATTAATTAAATTTAAAATATTATTAACACGATAAAAATTATAACTTGTTCATACGATGTCGGAATCACATGAAACAGGAACCGTTAGGATCGTGGCAGTGTCTACTACATTTTAGAAGTGACCAGGGAAATTTTAGAGCGATCTACAATTTTTGAAGAATTCAAAATCAGCGTGAGATCTCTAATTTAAAATTAAAATTAATTGGGATTGCGATGTGAAATTTATATATATACACTGTTAAAATTTACAAGTGTGTTGTACGAGATTTGAATTGATTGATTTTAATAGCGATGATCCGTTGGATTGAATTGGGTAGCAAAAGTAGTCAAAGTTGTTTATACAATAAAATTACCTCGTAGAATTAGTGAAAATTGTTTATACAATAAAATACCTTTTTTATTGTATATATAAATAATAGAATTTGTCAAAATTGTTTATACAATAAAGTTTCCTTTTTTTATTGTACATATTAATCATAGAATTTGTCATAGTTGTTTATACAATAAAAATTTCCTTTTTATTGTATATATGAATCATAGAATTGGTCATATTTTTTACAATAAAATTTTCCTATTTATTGTATATATGGATCATAGAAATTGTCATGTTGGAAATAATTGTTTATATAATAAAAAAATTACTTTTTATTGTATATAAATGAATCACAAATTTATCATGTTTTAGAGAAAAATAGACAAACATTAAAAATAACATTTTTAATGTATTTTTGATTCATTATTAAAAAAGAATCATGCTTTAGGGAAAAATAGTTAAACATTAAAAATAACATTTTAAACGTATGATTCATTATTAAAAAGAATCACGCTTTACGGAAAGATAGTTAAACATTAAAAATAACATTTTTAATGTATGTTTTGATTCATTATTAAAAATGAATCATGTTTTAGAGAAAAATAGTCAAAAATTAAAAATAAAATTTTAATGTATGTTTTGATTCATTATTAAAAAAGAATCGTGTTTTAGAGAAAAATAGTCAAACATTACAAATAACATTTTAATGTATGTTTCGATTCATTATTAAAAAAGAATCGTGTTTTAGAAAAAATAGTCAAACATTAAAAATAACATTTTCATGTATGTTTTGATTTATTATTAAAAAAGAATCATGTTATGGAGAATAATAGTCAAACATTAAAAATAACATTTTAATGTATATTTTGATTCATTATTAAAAAAAATCATGTTTTAGAGAAAAATATCCGAACAATAAAAGTAACATTTTTAATGTATGTTTTGATTCATTATTAAAAAAGAATCATGTTTTGGAGAAAAATAGTTAAACATTAAAAATAACATTTTTAATGTATGATTCATTATTAAAAAGAATAATGTTTTAGGAAAAAATAGTTAAACATTAAAAATAACATTTTTTAATGTATGTTTTGATTCATTACTAAAAAATCATGTTTTAGAGAAAAATAGTCAAACATTAAAAATAACATTTTAATGTATGTTCTGATTCATTATTAAAAGGAATCATGTTTTAGAGAAAAATAGACAAACATTAAAAATAACATTTTTAATGTAAGTTTTGATTCATTATTAAAAGGAATCATGTTTAGAGAAAAATAGGTAAACATTAAAAATGACATTTTAAATGTATGTTTTGATTCATTATAAAAAAGGTCATGTTTTAAATAAATTGTTTAAATATTAAAAATGACATTTTTAGTGTATGTCTTGATTCAAAGATAAAAAGAATTGCATGTTAAAATTAAAATAGGCGTTGTCATTAAAAATGTTACATTTAATATGTTTGTTTAGATGAAAAGAATGACATGTTAAAATAGAATTTGTAATTTAATATGTTTGTTTAGATGAAAAGAATGACATATTAAAATAGAATTTGCAATTAAAAATGTTACATTTAATACGTTTGTTTAGATAAAAAGAATGACATGTTAAAATAGAATTTGTAATTAAAAATGTAACATTTAATATGTTCGTTTAGAAAAAAAGAATGTCATGTTAAAATAGAATTTGCAATTAAACTTACATTTAATATGTATATTTAGATAAAAAGGATAACATATTAAAGTAGGAGTTGTTCATTAATAATGTTTCTTTTAACATGTTTGTTTAGATTAAAAACTTGACATGTTAAAATAAAATTTGTAATTTAAAAATGTTACATTTAACATGTTTGATTAAATGTTTTGTCATTAAAAATGATATTTTTATCTTGTTAAATTAGAATAGAAGAATCATATGTTAGGATATATATGATCTTGTTGATTAAAACATTATTTTTAACATGTTAGTTAAATCTTCAAATGAATTATATATATATATATATAAAAACTAAAATTAAACGAATTGCGCGCGGTAGTTCGCGTTTCAGAATCGTAACTTTAAACGATTATATAAAAGATCCGACGGTCGGATTTTCTCAAAACTGGAACCGTTAGGTTCTCTTTGGAAAGATCTTTCCAACGATATTAAATTGTTAAGATCCAACGGTAAGATCTCGAGAAATGTGTAATTCAAATCTGGATAAAAACAGCGTCAGGGCCACGTAACAACCTGAAACGTCGTTCGAATTAAATGGGCTATTTTTATATAAATAAAAATAGCGAAAAATTGTTATAAAATAATATTAACGATATGAAATGATTGGAATTACATATATTTGAGAATTATTTGAAAAGACCAAGTTCAATCTCATTTCAAATAATTACATGACGATTTAAAGTCAAAGACATTGAAGATGGTGGTTGAAGACTGGCGATCTTCACATCGAATGGACGACTACTGATCCCTTGATTGGTTTGCTCCCAGGAAAGGATTAAAGAGATAGTTGTCCGGATGTACTTGTTGATCGTCCGGATATGCGAGAACATCTCTTCCGTATTGAACATACGGGACGAGGAATAAGGTGTCTCCGGTTTCGTTCAGACCAAGAACGGACTTGTAAATGGATGTGTGTCTGACATGGGATTTCGTTCTTTGTGAATTGATTTCTATTAAATATATATTTGTTTGGTGGTGGAGAATTTATTCTCTTTCTTAACACCCTTCTTTGAGACGTACGAGCTTAGAGGTCATATATTGATAGACATCAGTGGCATGATGTGGATTGTCAATGTGGCATGCTAAGATGCAAATGATCAAGGCTTTTGTAGAATAGAAGAGCCATGTAGTTGATGATCAAAGCACAGCTTTAATTAGCATAGCTTAGTGTATAGCGTTACTTCGCGAGCCTCACACCCCGATATGAGTCAAAAACGGAATGAGGATCGTAGGGAGGGCTTACGTTTCTTTCTAGCTAAAAGCGGTGTTATGGTATAGAGCCCAGACATTTTCACTTATGTAGATGATGGACTGTGAGGGCCCTAGGATATTGGTCGCTACTGGCCAAGTGATAGGTCCAATAGGACCGGGAAACATATTGTTCAGGAATAACCAATCCACTAAAGTATTTGTGGACCGGCCCTACCGCTAACCAGGGCTCGCCAGCATCCGAGTCCTGACGCATTTGCTAATGTGTTTCGAAATCGGTGAGGATGATTCCTAGCCTCGACTCATGATGGTAACCCAATTTCCAATACGATATTACAGATTTGATTGTAAACCTATATACGGCGACATAGTATATGGTAGCTATGCCGTCGAGGATTGATACATTTATTTTGAAAGTGTTTTAAACTGATTAGACACTAGTAATAATATTAAATGATTATTGTTTTATACGTATCAATCATGTTTGATCATTATAAGGTAAAACTCTATCCTCCGGTTTGCATTGCATTGTGTGATGGGACTTGAGTCTTATAATGGTTTCATTTTTCTAAAAAGCATTGTGTTGTTTTAAAAGATTTACTTATTTTATGCACTGGTAATCCAATGGAGTAAATCCGTTCCGCATTAGCGGCGTGGTCCTGTGATTAGCCTTATTATTAGGTAAGTTAAGTAAGATTTCTCATACTAGTCCCATGACTGACTCGTAGTTTGTTTTCACTTGCAAACTCGAGTGCCCTTATTTTTACACGGGCAACCAAGTAAACTGGTAACAGACGTATTTTGGATATGCACCGCAGCATGGTGTGCTCTTTTGGCAGAAGACGAAGACTATCTTTATCTTTTATCTCTATTTTGGGACATTTAGACATCACTTTATTTATGTTGTATCTGAGGATGTTCTAGACTTATTTTCTATTTGTGGGAACATTTATGTACTAAGTAGTATCATGTGCCTGTGCAACTCTGATGTTGATGACAATTACGATTCCGCTGCTATGATGATGAATATTATTATATGATTTCACGTATTATGCTATTATCTGTAATCTATTGTTGTGATAAATGCGTTATATTCCAATTATTATCCTTGCTTCCATAACACGGGAGTTTGGGGTCATCACACTGTAGCATCTCGGTTGGGCCAGCATGTGTCTGGGATGCGGCTGTTAGGCTTGGGCCTCTAGTTTTACTTAAGAAAAAAAATGAAGCGTGAACGAACTAAAATAGTTGGTTACAAGAGAGCTTGGGCAAGGAAATGACATTGTACAGATATCATTCGTATTTTCTTAATCCTATAATTAGTAAAGTAATTATGAAATTTATTAAGGAATTAATTTTATTACTTTGAATTGTGAACTGATTTGGGCGCTGGCGTGGACTTCTGGAAATCAAGGAGCATGAGGGCAAAGATGCAGCGTCCTTAACTAGAGACTAAGTAGTAATTACATAATTAATTTTAAACTAAGAAAAATAGTTATTTTAAATTATAATGGTGTTACTAAAATGGTTATAAAATGGTGTATTAATTTAAACTGGAATTATATGCTGGCAAGATGACCGGAACACTATTAAACAAACAATGGAGAAGCATTATCGGCTGCCTTTATACATTCAAAAGTACTTATTCAGTTTATAATATAAGTAATTAAGAGTTAATTAAATAGTTAATATAAACTAATTTAAACTGTTAATAACTCAGTCATATATTTTCAAAATTCAACAAACCAGATACCGTTGGGATCGTCGTAACGAGTACTACGTTATGCAATTGAACTATGCGCGCTTGGAATCAACCAGAATTTTTCGTTAAATTGAACGATCGTTTAATTTAAATAAAACAAGCCGTTGACAATGGAATGAAATCATGGTGAGTTAAACTCACTCAGTTCTTTCCACTTATAGTTTATATAAGTCGGGTTTTCATTTTGTGTGCTATGGTTGCTATTGGTTGATTGTTTGTTAAATATATATATTCCTATTTTGATTAAACCGATGAAATTAAACATTGTTTAATTACGGTGGACACCACATCGTTATTCTAACGGTTGGAACCAATGGAGGTAACTTACCTTGTTGCCCACGTGTATAAAATAAACGTGTTAAATTGTTTGAATTGTTTTGATAATTGGTTGATGTTAAATAGGCGTTATTTACTAGTATAAAAATAACCAGTTAAATTAAATTGAATAAATTTAGGTGAGACAATCTATTTTAATGCAGGGAAGAGCAGGTAGGATTGATCCAATGGGATTCCTTGAATATATTTCATGTTATTTATTTTCATATTATCATGATATGAACTGTTCTGATTGAATGATTAATTTGATAATGGATTGTTGACCTGAAATTCGACATTTGTTTTGTTTAAACCAATAGGCAATAATGGTTGAGTAATTGGCAGTATATGGCCTATAAATCAGTCATTTTCTAAATATTGATTTAGTGTTAAGTGAACCGACAAAAATGAAGTTATAAGATTTGTTTTATAACTGAAAATAGATTTCCAAATCTATTATTTTGAATAAAAACATATAAAAAGAAAATAGATATTTATTATTATTATTATTTAAATTTATAAGCGAGTATTAAATGACTTTACAAAGTAGATTCTTATGTTAAGAAGATTTATAAGCAAATGATCAGAAACTTACCTAATGGTTATGATTTAATTGTTTAAAGAAACAATTAAATGAAGTTATTTAAATTAATTACATTATTAATTAATTTAAAGGAAGGACTGATTGAAATTGATTAACGTATTAATCGTGTTTGAGTTGACTAAATCGACTGTTTTAACTGGGATTGATTATTAAATTATTTTGTTTTTAATAAATTTAATAAATTAGTTTAACGAATATTTGTTTTAGTTTTCAATAAGATTTAAAAAAAAGAAATCACTATTTATTTTAGTTAATGAAGAAGATAACTACTTATACAGTAGTTAGTGATGAATTAAATTATTATTTTAATTAATATTAATTTAAGTGTTGTTGTAATGAAATCTAATTTAATTGTGAAAGGAATTTATGAACGGGTTTTATATTTAAAACCCGAGAATTTTATAACGAAATTATAAATGAGATTTTAAGCGAATAAGATAGCTTAAATAAATGTTTACTTAATATTTTAATTAAGTAAAGGAAAAAAAGAAAAAGGAGTTATATTAAACCTAAGTTTTGGAAATATGGTTTATAAAAAGAGATGTGAAGTTAAAGCGTTAATTTTAAATTAAGGTTATTAAATAATGGAATTGCGAGAAGGAATGGAACGAAATGAGAATTTCAAAAGGGAAAGATTAAAAAGGGATTTGTAATTGATTTTGGTAAAAGATTTAGTAATGGGATTTGGTAATAATAATTCGAGTTATAAAATGAATTCTTTGAAAGAAGTTAAGGTTAAGAAGTGATTTTTAATAAGAAATTACTTAATAAACATGCTAAGTAATAATAAGTTATATTTAAAAAGAGGCATTTTCTAAAGTAAGAAGATTTTGTAAACCATGGTTTAAATAAAATAGTTAATGAGATTTGTTTGGTATTAAAATAAAATATCGATTTTTGGATTACAACTCATATCCACTTTAAGATAAGAATGTTGTTGATCAAGGTCTGAGAGGTAATTAAAATACCCCAACTTAAACGACTTCAGGATTATTTGAGAGTGATATTGTTTGTAATGGGAAAAAGGCTAAGAATAATTTATTATTTTAATAAGAGAAATAATAACGCAGCGTAAATTGAAAGATTTGAGAATATATGTAAATGAGATTTTCAAAGTAACGGAAATGACAAGATTTGATAATGTAAAATGAGATTACCAAAGTAAAGAAAATGGGAAGGTTTAGAAATGTATATATATTTATGTATATAATGATATTTCCAAAAGTAAAGGGAAATAAAAGTTGATTTTTCGGAATGAGTTTATTCTAGAAGAATAGGAGTTGGATATTGTTTTCAAGTAACGATGTTTTACGTGAAATTCAATAAAATCAAAGTTGGGAGTGTATGAATATATATATATATATATATATATATATATTTGATTTAATTCTAATGTATTTGTGATAAACCCAAACCCCCATGCCACGGAAGCCAGGATAATCATTGGAATATAACACATAAACAATATCAGCAGATCAGAATCATAAAATTACACCACATAAAGTACATCAAAGTTACATAGCATAACAAGATCATACTTAGTACAAAATATGGTTTCAGCTTAATATAAAATGCCCGCAACGGAATCAAACATAATATACTGAATGAAGTCCGAACAGCATAATAGAAATTATAGAATCCATCTTCAGCTCCATAGCTATCCAGAATGAGTCTACTAAAACTTGAATACAAGGCTGCCTACGTGGAAAAGAGGGCACCCGAGTTTTCAAAGTGAAACAAACTACGAGTCAGTCATAGGACTGGTATGAGAAATCTTACTTAACCTACGTAATAATAAGGCTACTCACAGGACCACGCCGCTAACGCGGAACGGGTTTACTCCAATGGATTTCCAGTGCATGAAATAAATTAAATCATTAAACAACGCAATGCTTTTTAGAAAAATGAAGCCATTATAAGACTCAAGTCCCATCACACAATGCAACGCAAACCAGAGGATAGAGTTTTACCTTATAATGGCCAAATATGCTTGATACGTATAAAGCAGATTTGATATTATTATTAGTGTTTATATGTTTCAAAAACATTTTCAAACATAATGTATCAATCATAGACAGCGTAGCTACCATATACTATGTCGCCATACTAATTTTCCGCACGGTGTCGTATTGGAAGTTGGATTTCCATCATGAACCAAGGTAAGGGATCGTCCTTACCGAATTCGAAACAGTCTAGCCTACCATGTCTCAGGATACAGCCGCAACTGCACCTGGAGCAACAGGGCCGGTCCACAATTACTTTAGTGGATTGGCAATTCCTGAACAATACGTTTTCCCTCCCTATAGGGCGTAAATAAAGAGCCACTAGGGACTCAAATCCGAGGTACCTCACTTTCCATCATCTACATAAGTAAAAATGTTTAGGCTCCATATCATGACACCACTTCTAGCTAGAAAGAAACGCATGTCCTCCCTGCTGTCCTCTCCCGTTTCTGGTTCATACTGGGGTGTGAGGCTCATGAATCAATGCTATACACAAAGCTATGCTAATTAATGTTGTTCTTTGATCATCATCCACAAGGCTCTGCTTTTCAACAAAAGCCTTGATAATTTGCATCTTGGCATGCCACACTGACAACTCACGCCATGCGATTGATGTCTATCGATATATAACCTCTGAGCTCGTACGTCTTAGAGAAGGGTGTTAAGCAAGAGAATAAATTTTCCGTCACCAAGCAGATATATATTTAATAGAAATCAATCAGCAGAGAATAAAATCCAATATCATACACACATCTATTTACAAGTCCATTCTGGGTCTAAACAAAACCGAAGACACCTTATTCCTCGTTCCATATGTCCAATATGGAAGAGAGACTCTCGCATATCCGGACAATCAACAAGTACGTCCGGACAACTACCACTGTAACCCTTTCAAGGCAGCAACTCCAATCAAAGGCATCGATATTTGTCCATTCGATGTGAAGATCGTCGGTCTTCAACCACCATCTTCAATGTCTTCGACTTCTAGTTGTCGTATAATTATTTGAAATGAGAATTAACTCGGCCTTTTCAAATTATTCGTGAATATATATAATTCAAATCATTTCTTTTCATTCCAAATCATTTATAATATTTTATAATGGTTTATTGCTATTTTTATTTACATAAAAATAGACCTTTTTAATTAAACGACGCTTCAGGTCATTACGCGGCCCTGGCGCTGTTTTTATTAAAATTTTAATTACACATTTCTCAAAATCTAACCGTTGGATCTTAGCAAATTTTATATGGTTGGAAAAATATTTCCAAAGCGAACCCAACGGTTCTAGTTTTGGGAAAATCCGACGGTCGGATCTCTCGATATAATCGTTTAAAGTTACGATTCCAAAACACGAACTATCACGCGATCTGTTTAATTTTAATATGTATATATATAATTTATATTCTTGTTAAAAATTATATTTTGAACACTCACAAATATATTTCAAGAAATATAAATTTTATACGCTTCATGTTCATGTTAAAAAATATATTTTTAACATACAAACATTTATTTCAAGACATGAAAATTTTATATACTTTCTATTCATGTTTAAAAAGAATATTTTTATCAAACAAAAATAGAACTCAACATATGACTATTCTTATAACTTCGCTAACATGTTAAAGACGATATTTTTATCTAACAAAAATGTATTTCAACCTATGATTCTTTTATTCTTCTCTAACACTTTGAACATTTTATTTCTAACATAAATCTTTTTAATGATCTATTCATACATTAAAAATGTAATTTTTAATGTAAAAACATTTTTATCAAACTCAACTCTTTTTAATGAATCATAAAAATGTAATTTTTAATGTGAAGACATTTTTAACAAACTTAACTCTTTTTAGTGAATCTTACTTACATTAAAAATGTAATTTTTAATATAAAGGCATTTTTATCAAACCTAACTCTTTTTAATGAATCTTACTTACATTAAAAATGTAATTTTTAATGTAAAGACATTTTTATCAAACTGAACTCTTTTTATTGAATCATTCTTGCATTAAAAATGTAATTTTAAATGTAAAGACATTTTTATCAAACCTCACTCTTTTTAATGAATCTTTCTCGCATTAAAAATGTAATTTTTAATGTAAAGACATTTTTATCAAACCTAACTCTTTTTAATGAATCATTCTTGCATAAAAAATGTAATTTTTAATGTAAAGACATTTTTATCAAACCTAACTCTTTTTAATGAATCTTTCTTGCATTAAAAATGTAATTTTTAATGTAAAGACATTTTTAGCAAACCTAACTCCTTTTAATGAATCTTACTTACATTAAAAATGCAATTTTTAATGTTTGAAATATTTTTATTCAAACTTGAATCTTTTTCATCACTTCTTATATACAATAAAAATGTAAATTTTTATTGTTAAACCTTTTTATTTCAATCAATGAATATTTTTCATCATTTCTTATCTACAATAAAAATGTAAATTTTTTTTGTTAAACTTTTCTATTTCTAATAATGATCATTTTTACATATTCTGTTTATACAATAAAAATGTGATTTTTATTGTTAACATATTTTTATTTCAAATAATGAATACTTTAACAAATTCTATTTATACAATAAAAATGTGATTTTTATTATTAACAAATTTTTATTTCAAATAATGGTCATTTTACATATTTTATATATACAATAAAAATATGATTTTTATTGTTCAAACAATTTTTATTTCGTACATGAATATTTTACAACACATGAATATTTCAGAAAATTTCGGCATTATAACGGTAGGGTAATTAAAACCTGCACCGTCCCTAGTACGGCTCCTCTGCTATCCTAGGCCTCGCGGCGATACAAGGGTTTTATTTTTATAATTTCCACAATACAATTCATTTTCACAACACTGTGAATTTATCACAACCAATTTCGTTTCAACCACAATCAATCATCCACAATTACAATCAATTTCACACCACAATACAATCGAGTCGTCTATGGTCTATGGACGATGGTGTCGGGAGCTACTAAACTCCGTTTGCAACCTTATATATTTATATTCGTTATTTTTGAATTAAGAAATTTCACATTGGTTTTACTCCTTCAAAAATTGTAGAGAGCTCCAAATCAATTCCAGTTCGCTCTATTGCCTAGTATTCTCCAAGAGGATTCCAACGCTTTTTGAATTGTCTGATTTCGTTTCTGTTTGAATGAGATACACGGTTTTAAAATTTTAAACTCTTTAATAATTCTAATTAAATTAATAAAACAATTGGATTAATAAGCCACTGTTGATTTCAAATCTAAGGGTCGTTGCGTCCTTCTTGTTCTTCAGGCCACTGTCGACTTTGCTCCCCCATTCTCTCTACCTTGCACGCGCCACCCAATGCACCGGAAGCCGATCTACTACCTCCCCTCGCAGCGCCTTGAGACGCTCTACCATTGGCCAGAGTTTAAACCAACCCGAAATCATATCTGCACCGAAATTCATGCCTGAACGACGGTGGTTTGGGCCCCCAAATCTCGCGAACCACTTAACGATGAACTATCTCAACCGAACCAATCTAAGCTCGTGAAAATCTCTTTTGGCTATGAAATCACCTCCTAATTCGAATATATTTAGAAGACTTTTATGGTTTAATTTCGGAGCTCCATAGCCGTCGAGAACAAGTTAGTGGCGGAAGAAATGATATTGCATTAGGGTTTTTTCGGATTTTAAAATATATATATATTATTAAATATAATTTTAATTAACAAATTACTTGTTTATCGGTCCAGACTCCAGATGAGGCCCAAGACTATCGCCCCTAGCTAATTACCCCCATTACGACACAACGGACTATGTTTCGTAAACCCATTCGACTGTTTCAGCCTATTTTTATTTAAATTAAAATATAAAACATTTAATATTAAATTTGAACGTACATTTTAATTTACCAGGGCCACATACTAATTCCAAAAATTCTCGAAAAAAAAATCTAGCTATGTTTTGACAATACGGTCCTAATAAAATTAGTTTCATCGAATTTGGAGACCGTTTGAAAAATGGACTTTTACTGGTCGATCCAGTTCAGACTGAAATTACCAAACGCGTTTTAATTTACCATGCTCACATATTAATTCCGAAAATTATGGATTTTAAACCTAGCAATAAATTGACATTCTGGATCCAACCAAAGTGGTTTCACCGAAAATGGAGGTCATTTTCACAATAGTGATTTATAAGGGCTATATATTATATTAAATTCCATAGCGACTATTTCAAATTTTAAACTGGACATGACTGTTAATTCCCGTTATGAAATATGGATTTTTCACATTTGTTAGAAAGATATTGTTAAACATATTCTAATATTTCTGGTTTTACTGAAATCCGATTTATTTTGAATCTTGTACATTCATTTGAAATTTGAAATCGAATTTTTAAACTACCGCGCCATTTCAGGCTCGTTATAAAATTAAAATAAATATATACGTTCTAACTTAGATTTAAATAAATTTTAAATTGTTATTATTGAAAATAAATCATATTCAAAATTCATTAAAATAGCAAAAATAAAAAATTTAAATTGGTTTTGTTTTTCCGGGATGTTACAATTTCCCCCACTTAAAACCTTTTCGTCCCCGAAAAGGAAACAATAGTAAAGTAGGAAACAAAACAGAAATGCAAAATATTGTAAATGTACCTTGCACTAGACCTAATCAAAGATGTCCGCTCTGCAATTGGGATAAGCCTGCTTAATGTTATCTTCTATCTCCAATGTATACTCTTAGGATCTCCGCTCCACTACACTTTGACTAAATGAATCTTCTTGTTTCTCAGGACTCTAGTTTCTTTGCCAATAATCTTTACTGGCTCTCTTCTCACTGCTAAGCTTGGAGTAATTTCCAAATCTTGTTGTGTCGCTTCTTCCACAATCAAGTCTGGATCATGCACATGCTTTGAGACATGTGAAATACATCATGTACTCCTGGCAACCAGTCATGTAACTGAACCCTATAAGCAAGAGTTCCAATTCTTTCAAGTATAGGAAATGGACCAGTGAATCTAGGCGCCAACTTTCCTATCTTCCCGAAACGATCTACTCCTCTCAATGGAGAAACTCTCAAGTACACATAATCACGAACAACAAATTCTAAGTCCCTTCTTCTTGAATCTGCATAATTTTTATGTCGGCTCTTAGCTGTTTGAAGCCGCTTCTTAATGAAATCGACTTTATTCGAAGCTTCTCGAATCATGTCGGGACCCAATACTAGTCGATTGCCTGGTTCTACCCAACATGAGGGGGATCTACATGGCCTGCCATACAATGCTTCGAATGGCGACATTTGTAAGCTTGCTTGGTAACTGTTATTATATGAAAACTCAACCAAACGCAAGTGTTCTTCCCACGATCCACCAAAATCAAGAATGCATGCCCACAACAAGTCTTCTAGTATATGATTCACCCTCTCAGTCTGGCCATCTGTTTGGGGATGATATGCAATGCTCAGATTTAACTTTGTCCCTGGCTCCTCTTGGAACGTGTCCCAGAATTTACTAGCGAATATTGGATCATGATCACTAACAATACTACTGGGAACTCCATGCAATCTAACGATTTCTTTGAAATAAATTTTCGTCCGACTTTGAGTTGTTCTAGTAGATCTGACAGGAATAAAATGGGCGGTCTTCGTGAAACGATCTACGATCACCCATATACTGTCATTACCTTTCTTGGTTCGGGGCAAACCATCAATGAAATCCATGGAGATTTGATCCCACTTCCAATTTGGAACCTCTAGTGGTTGTAACAATCTGGCATGTTTCTGTTGATCACTTATGACTTGTTGGCAAGTAGAACACCTGTTAGCATAAATGAAAATGTCTCTTTTCATAGATCTCTACCAAAACGTGCGCTTGAGATCATGATACATCTTGCACACCCCTGGATGAATACTAAGCTTGGACTTGTGACATTCATCCATCACTTCCCTTCTGAGCTCAGGAATATTCAGAACACAAATTCGGCCTAATAGCCTCAGAACTCCCCTGTTATCAATCTGGAAACTCGAGGGTTCACCTTCCCGAACTCTCTTACCAATTCTCTGAATAAATTCATTATCCTTCTGAAGAACAGAGATTTTATCAATCAATGAAGGCATAATAATGAGATTAGCGATAATGGCATTCTTTCTGCTAAGCGCATCTGCTACAACATTAGCTTCCCTGGAGTATACAAAATATCACGATCGTATGCTGCAAGAAATTCTAACCAACGCTGCTGCCTCAAATTCAAGTCCTTCTAGATGAACAAATACTTTAATGACTTATGATCTGTATATAATTCGAACTTCTCACCCAAAAGACAGTGCCTCCATATTTTCAAAGCAAATACGAAGGATAACAATTCAAGATCATGAGTAGGATATCTCTTCTCATGCGGCTTCAACTGACGGCTAGCATAAACAATTACTTTGCCTCTTTGCATTAATACCGCACCAACACCTTCAAGGGAAGCATCTGTATAGACTGTCAAATCTTGATTGCCATTTATGACAGTCAACACTAGAGCAGCAGTCAACCTTAATTTTAGCTCTTGGAAAGTTGCTTCACATTTAGGCATCCAATTAAACCTTGTATGCTTCTTGGTAAGCTTCGTTAATGGACAAGATAGCTTTGAAAAATCCTTCACGAATTTCCGAGCCAGCCAATCCTAGAAAACTTCTGACTTCAGTAGGTGTTCTAGGCTGCTTCCAATCTAGAATGGCTGTGATTTTACATGGATCCACTGAAATTCCTTCCTTCGATACTACATGATCTAGGATCTTCACTTCTTCTTGCTAAAATATGCATTTAGAAAATTTGGCTTTTAAAACCTTCTTTCTCGGAATTTCCAAAACTTCTTTCAAATGCTTCTCATGCTCGGCAGTTGACTTAGAGAAGATTAAAATGTCGTCAATGAAAACCAGCACAAATTTATTCAAGACATCGTGAAATACTCCATTCATTAAATCGATAAAATAGGCAGGAGTGTTACATAAGCCGAACGGCATTACTAACCACTTATAAAATATGTCTGGACCTCTAAAAGCTATCAATGGAACAACTCTTCGTGTAACGACCAGCATTCTACGCATCAAAGGATCGTAGAATATTTATTTCTTTCACATATGAAGTCGTATTGTCATGCAACTTTGGGAGACGACTATTGGGGCCATTTCCCATGTTCATGATTTTTGTTGATTTTTAAATGATCGTTTTGCCCTTAACTGATACTGTTTTGGCCATAACTTTTGACTGGAAAGGAATTTTGACCTGAAACCACTTCCATTGGCTTCGGATGATGGTTTACAGTTCCGTAGAGTGGTCACATTAGCCAAACGGACTTTTCATTTGGGAGATATGGCTGAAACAAGTTTCAAATGGTGAAAACAGCTTAATTGGGCTTAACCGGGTGATTAACAGCTAGGCCCAATGGGGAATTTCGAGACTAGGGTTATGAGAGGTTGAAATCAGTTAGAGAACGATCTTATTTTCATTTTTCAGTCACCACTTTCATTCTTGAACCTTAACAATGGCCGCCAACATCTAGAATCATCTCTAATCACCATTTAATCAAGGATTAGGCTTAGCAACACCAAATCAAAGAAGATCTTCACCAAATCAGTATTAGAGCTGCAGTTAGACATCAGTATTCACCCAAATCAGCGAGGTTTCAGTTCTAAAAATTTTATTTGTGGCCAAGGTGAGTGATTTGCATAGTTTTGCACTAATTACGGTTGATTAAGGGTAATTAGTGAAGATTAACGAAATTAGACATGATAAAATTCTGGAAAAATATTTATAAATTCAAAAATAATGTTTTAGACCTCTATTAGAAATTTGGTTTGATTTGGTTAAGTTTTGATAATCATATCATTAGTTTTGCCTGAACATGTTTAGGGGAAAATATGGGATTTTGGCTATGTTTGATCCGTTTTAACTTAACAAATTGATGTTTTGATGTTTATGGCTGATTCTCTATGTTGCTATGACTGTATGGTATGTTTGTGATTGATTAGAACTGTTAGATTGGTTGAAAACGCCGTCGTATGGCGTAAAACAGTTGCTGGAAAGTCGCAGAAAATGTGCAGGGTTTCGGATCGGATCGGGATAAGGGGCTCGGATCGGATGGTGAACTGGGCAGAGAAACCGAACCCGATCGGAACCTCGCACTAAAGGAGAATTGGCAAGAAGGAAGTCTATTTGCTTAGGATTGGAGTTGAGCAGGGGATCGGATCGGAAGCAAGGGCGTAGGGATCGGATCGGAAGCAAGGGCGAAGGGATCAGATCGGAGGACCAAGCTTGGACCTGGGATCGGAGCGAAGCACCGGATTGGATCGAGACATCCAGGAGAGAGCAACCACCGAACCTAGGCGTGAGCTATGAGCACTGAACCAAATCAGATGAGGACACCCGAACCGAACCGATGTGGCATGAAGGACCCCATACACCGAACCGAACCGAATGACCAAATGTTTCGACTATCACGCGACGACTCTTTTGAAGACCAACTCCAATTCGATCAAAACCCGAAATGCAAAGGAAGTCCAAATGAGGAGCTTTGACTCAGGATCCAGTTGGGAACCAATGAGTGGGCTTCATGATTGGGCTTTGCTGCGGGACGCGTGCTAAGGGGTTGTCGGTGTCTATAACTTTGAATCGCTATGTGTAGAGAGTACGTGAACGGATTCAGAGCCATAGTGTCCTAGGTACGACTAAAAGGGCTATGGACCAATGAAGTGGGGTCATTTGTAAAGGTTTGGTCATGACTCCATGTGGTAAGCTTGGTAGTAGCAGTAGTTGTACGGGTTGAACTCCGTCACTACTTCGATGGGTCTAGTGATCGAAGCGGTAGATATCGTATGCCTTACGCACTGAGTGAGAGATGTGAGGATGGTTGTTATGCTTGATTTGTTTGCCATCATTATGACATGCAAACACCCACCCCGTATTCTTTACACCATTTGTTCAGTGGCACCTTAGAGTATTGTACGGTATGTAGTGCTAACTCTTTGGTTGCAGGTCCAGGCTCAGGTATGGTTTAATATACCTGTTATTGTTCTGTTTAGCTGCTTATCGCTCATACCAGACTATTTTCTGACCCAGAGTTTTATGTCTCTTCTAATTACTCTAGGTGCTCTCACGAGCAGACTAGAGACAGGTTAGCTGGGTATGCACGAGTAGCTGATCCGGAAACGAGACGGAGGCTTCCACGTATGATACATATAGATATTCTCCATGTGTTGTTGAAGATCACTGCTTGGGCATTAGTAGTGTATCTCCTACTTTAGCTTTCTTTTGTTTTAGAGACAGTAACTTGGAAAGTTGTAATAAGCTGTATTTGGATTTCCGCTGCTCTTATGTTGATGTTGGTTTTAGTCATCAGCTTATGCACTGTCTCGCATGTTTTATGTCAAGTATATTATTATCATATTTTGTTCCATGCGCTGTGAGACATTCTACAGGTTTTCGATTAGCTCATCCTCTTCTTTCCTGTCTTTGGCGATCGTTCCATGCTAGTCGGGCATGTGTACAGCGCACTTTCAGAGGAAATGCCGGCTGGTGCGGGGCGGGCCGTCACACTTGGTATCAGAGCTCTAGGTTGCGTAGTTAACCTGGGGAAGTCATCAGGGAGAGATAGTGTACGTATATGAGAGCGCGTATTTGTGATTATTTTGGTTTTCAAAAGCTATATATATACTATTAGTAAGGTTAAGGGTGAAGTCGCACTGCACTAGCACCACTATGGAGATGGTTAATCGTTTTCTCTTTACAGATTGAACGATGAGCCGATACGCAAGAGGTACCGGTAGGGGAGCCAATAATGGGAATGTCGTTGACATGAGGACGATGTTTACTGACCTCATGAGGAAGATGCTTAGGGATGTGCAGAGGGCAGCTCCCAATGGTGTTAATGGTGGTGGTCCAATGGTGCAGGCGCCTAGGGCCGATTTTGCTAAGCTGAACAAGGATTATACTAGTCTTGGTGGGAAGCCGTTCCACGGAACGGAGTCGGCCACGGATCTTCAGGATTGGTTGGATAGCTGCGAGCGTATCTTCGAAGATTTGGGTATCGAGGATGCGATGAAGAGAAGGCTAGCATCCCGTCAGCTGCAAGGACGGGCAATGAATTGGTGGAATGCTATAAAAGCAGCTACTCCCGAGGATCAGATTACTTGGAAGAAGTTTAAGGTTTGCTTTAGCGATAAGTTTATTACAGCTGCTTAGAAGTCAGTGTTGTTTAAGAAATTCTTGGACCTCAAGCAAAATGGCAGAGCTGTCTCGGAGTATATTGCCGAATTTGACACTTTGTCGAAGTATGGGTTATCTCTTATTGATACTGCCGAGAAGAAGAACGAGAAGTTCATAACTGGCTTGGATCAGTACTTGGGGAGAAGGCTTATTAACCACAACGATGAGACATTTGAATCAATTGTGGGGAAAGCATTGAGGTCCGAAATTCTTTACCCTAAGTCGAAGACTGAGGTTGCATCTGCATAGGAGCCAAAGCCGCAAGCAAGCGGTGGAGGCAAAAATGGTTCTCAGAATAAGAGGAAGCAGAACTAGAATAAGGATGGCCAGAAGAAAAAGAATAAGCAAGATGTTGAGTGCTTCAGCTGTGGTAAGAAGGGCCATTATGCCAAAGAGTGTCGGGCCAGGCCAGCGGATAGGAAGTGCTTCAATCGTGGCCAAGTGGGACATCACAAGGACAAGTGTCTGCAACCCCCTAAAGAAAAGCAGGTGGTGAAAGCATACACCCTTAACGCTATTCCTTCTTCGTCGAATGCCCCAACCGTGGTGGAGAAGGGAAAGAATGTCGTTATTCAAGGTATGCTTTCTGTTTATGATGTTCCTGTTAGAGTTTTGTTTGATACCGGGGCTTCCAGTTCTTTCATATCTAGTGGCCTGGTAGATAGGTTGGGATTAGAACCCGAGATTGTCGATAGACCTTTAGTAGTGATGAACCCGATTCGTGGTTCAACTAACCTTGGTATGATTTGTCGTAATGTGGTCTTATCGAGTCATGGATGCATGTTTGTTTGTGATTGCTTTGTTTTAGGCTTTACTGGGTTTGGCATTATTTTGGGAGTCGATTGGCTCCAAAGATACGGGGTAGGGGTAGACTGTGAGGGCTTTTTGGTGACAGCTAGGGCGGATGATGGGCGGAGGGTAGTGTTTGGTGGTCTACCCGGTGATGGGGTAATGACCAGTTTTCTAAATTCCCTCGACATCCCGCATAGTGAGTTGTCAGGGTTGCCCTTGTTTGGCCAGTATTCGGACGTCTTCGAGGAAGTGACCGGGCTTCCACCACACCGAGAGATTGAGTTCCGTATTGATTTAGTGAAAGATGCCAGACCTATAGTGATGCCACTTCGTCGTATGGCACCAAGGGAGCAGCGAGAGCTCGAGGTGCAAGTCAGCGATCTTTTGAAGAAGAGATTTATCAGAAGGAGTGTTTCTGAATGGGGAGCACCAGTTGTGTTTGCTACCAAGGCGGATGGTTCCCTTCGTTTGTGTGTAGACTACCGCGAGTTGAATAAAGTGACGAGGAAGAATAAGTATCCTCTACCGCGGATAGATGATTTGTTTGATCAGTTGAGTGGCGTGAGAGTATTCTCTCAGTTGGATCTCGCGACAGGTTTTCATCAGCTTAGAGTGGAAGATGAGAGTATAGCTAAAACGGCATTTCGGACGCCGTCCGGATTTTATGAGTGGTTGGTCATGCCATTCAGGCTGACAAATGCCCCAGCATACTTTGTGGATCTTATGAATAGGGTATTCAGAGATCAGTTGAATAAGTTTATCCTTGTATTCGTGGATGATATTTTGGTCTATTCGAGGACAGAGGAAGAACACAAGGAATATTTAAGAATAGTGATGGAGGTGTTGAGAAAACACCAATTGGAAGCAAAATTTTCTAAGTGTCACTTCTGGAGAAGGGAAGTGAGATTCTTGGGCCATGTTGTTTCAGAGAATGGTATTACCGTGGACCCTGCGAAGGTGGCTACGGTAGAAGATTGGCTTATGCCCAAGAATGCAACAGACATAAGAAGTTTCTTGGGATTAGCTGGATATTATCGTAAGTTTATCCAAGACTTCTCCAAGATAGCAGTACCGTTAACTCAGTTGACCAAGAAGAACCAAGATTTTGTCTGGGACGAAAAGTGCGAGAATGCATTCAAGAGTCTAAAGGACAAGTTGGCATGCGCACCAGTGTTAGTCATTCCTAAGGGGAATGGAAATGACAGTATATACGGATGCATGTGGTACCGGACTAGGTGCTATATTGATGCAAGGAGGTAGTGTTGTAGCTTATGCTAGTCGGCAATTGAAACCGCATGAGAAAAGATACCCTACCCATGATTTGGAATTGGTAGCGATCGTGTTTGCATTGAAGATGTGGAGACATTATCTCTTGGGAGAAACATTCGAGTTGTTTACCGATCATAAATCGTTAAAGTATCTCTTCTCTCAGAAAGATCTAAATCTCCGACAACAAAGATGGTTAGAATTCTTAGCTTCCTATGATTTCGACATCGCATATACACCAGGAAAGGGCAATGTGGTGGCTGATGCATTAAGTAGGAGACATGCCTGTTTAGGGGCTATGTTTCTAGAATTGAAGCAACTGGAGTACATCGCTGGGTATGATTTCAGACCAAAGTGCGAATTGGATCCAGAAATGTTAGCAAGTTTGACGATCAGACCCACTTTAATTGAGCGGACTGGTTCCAGTCAGAGGAACAATCCTAACCTATTGGAAATCATCTCCAAGTTAGAGATGGGTATCGATGAGGAGATGAACAAGTATGGGCTTTATCGAGATGGATGGCTAAGGAAGAATGGAAGACTAGTTGTACCCAATGTCAATGGATTGAGAGATGAAGTGCTTAGAGAATGTCATCACTCAAAACTAACTATACATCCCGGTGGTAACAAGATGTATCGAGACATGAAGCAGACCTACTACTGGGAAGGGATGAAAAGAGACAATCGGAAGTTTATATCCAAATGCATGAACTGCCAGCTAGTTAAAGCTGAGAAAAAGAAGCCTAGTGGTTTGCTACAACCATTGGAAATTCCAGAATGGAAATGGGAACAAGTGTCAATGGATTTCATTAATGGGTTACCAAGGACTAGATCGGGCCATGATAGCATTTGGGTGATTGTGGACAGATTGACTAAGAGTGCAAGATTTATACCTGTCAAGTCGAACAGGACGACAACTAAGTTAGCGGAACTGTATATAAAATGGGTCGTGGGATTTCATGGAATACCCAAAGGCATTGTGAGTGACTGAGATCCGTTGTTCACTAGTGGATTTTGGAAGAGTTTACAAGAGGCTTTAGGATCAGAATTACATCTCAGTACAGCGTATCATCTTCAAACTGACGGACAGACAGAGAGGGTGAATCGAGTATTGGAAGACCTCTTGAGAGCTTGTGTACTGGATTTTGGTGGATCATGGGATGACCATTTGCATCTAGTAGAGTTTGCATATAATAATAGCTACCAATCCAGTATCGTTATGGCTCCATTTGAAGCTTTGTACGGAAGACCGTGCAACTCACCGTCATGTTGGGTAGAAACTGGTGAGAAGTTTGTACTTGGACCCGATGTGATAAGAGAAACTTCAGCTAAGATTAAGATTATCCAACAACGAATGAAGGCTTCCCAAGATAGGCAGAAGAATTATGCTGATAAGAGGAGCAGAGAATTAAAGTTCTCCATTGGCGACTTGGTGTTTGTCAAGATTTCTCCGTTGAAGAGTGTGATACGATTTGGCAGGAGAGGCAAGTTAGCACCAAGATTTGTTGGTCCATTCCCAGTTCTTGAGCAAATTGGGAATTGGGCATACAAAGTTGAATTACCAGAGAAGATGGCAGGAGTTCACAACGTATTTCATGTTTCCCAGTTAAGGAAGTTCGTGCACGACCCAGATGTGACTATTTCACCTGATCAGTTGGATGATATCGAAGTTGAACCCGAGGCGGTTGGGAACCGCAAGCCTATGTGTATTGTTGGGAACGATACGAAGCAACTTCGAAGGATAGCGGTGAATCTGGTCACAGTTCAGTGGGGCGAGAATGAGAATGACAGTACTTGGGAGACAGAGGAGAGCATTAGGAAGACGTATCCAGAAATCTTCGCCCGGTAAGATTTTAACTTCGATTTAGTCTTTCCGCATGCTAGGATAGGTTTGTTTTATTTGATTTG
This sequence comes from Allium sativum, assembly GCA_030737875.1. Classification (NCBI taxonomy): domain Eukaryota; kingdom Viridiplantae; phylum Streptophyta; class Magnoliopsida; order Asparagales; family Amaryllidaceae; genus Allium; species Allium sativum. The sequence goes on along the minus strand of CM060916.1, from coordinate 293,112,092 downwards.
CATGATTGATTGTTGTATTTGGTAGGCATGCGGGATCCTTTGTTTGTTTTGGGTTAAGGAATTTCGAGGACGAAATTTCTTAAGGGGGGAGAGTGTAACGACCCGCATTCTACGCATCATAGGATCGTAGAATATTTATTTCTTTCACATATGAAGTCGTATGGTCATGCAACTTTGGGAGACGAATATTGGGGTCATTTCCCATGTTCATGATTTTTCTCGATTTTTAAATGACCGTTTTGCCCTTACCTAATACTGTTTTGGCCATAACTTTCGACTAGAAAGGCATTTTGACCTGAATCTACCTCCATTGGCTCCGGATGATGGTTTACAATTCCGTAGAGTGGTCACATTAGCCAAACGGACTTACCGTTTGGGAGATATGGCTGAAACAAGTTTCAAATGGTGAAAAACAGCTTAATTGGGCTTAACCGGGTGATTAACAGCTAGGCTCAATGGGGAATTTCGGGATTAGGGTTATGAGGAGGCTGAAATCAGTTAGAGAACGATCTTATTTTCATTTTTCAGCCGCCACTTTCATTCTTGAACCCTAACAATGGCCGCCAACATCTAGAATCATCTCTAATCACCGTTTAATCAAGGATTAGGCTTAGCAACACCAAATCAAAGAAGATCTTCACCAAATCAGTATTAGAGCTGCTGTTAGACATCAGTATTCGCCCAAATCAGCGAGGTTTCAGTTCTGAAAAATTTATTTGTGGCCAAGGTGAGTGATTTGCATATTTTTGCACTAATTACGGTTGATTAAGGGTAATTAGTAAAGATTAACGAAATTAGACATGATAAAATTCTGGAAAAATATTTATAAATTCAAATATAATGTTTTAGACCTCTGTTAGAAATTTGGTTTGATTTGGTTAAGTTTTGCTAATCATATCATTAGTTTTGCCTAAACATGTTTAGGGAAAAATATGGGATTTTGGCTATGTTTGATCCATTTTAACTTATCAAATTGATGTTTTTATGTTTATGGCTGATTCTCTATGCTGCTATGACTGTATAGTATGTTTTGTTATTGATTAGAACTGTTAGATTGGTCGAAAACGCCGTCATATGGCGTAAAACAGTTGTTGGAAAGTCGCAGAAAATGTGCAGGGTTTCGGATCAGATCGGGATAAGGGGCTCGGATCGGATGGTGAACTGGGCAGAGAAACCGAACCCGATCGGAACCTCGCACTAAAGGAGAATTGGCAAGAAGGAAGGCCACTTGCTTAGGATTGGAGTTGAGCAGGGGATCGTATCGGAAGCAAGGGCGTAGGGATCGGATCGGAAGCAAGGGCGAAGGGATCGGATCGGAGGACCAAGCTTGGAGCTGGGATCGGAGCGAAGCACCGGATCGGATCGGGACATCCAGGAGAGAGCAACCACCGAACCTAGGCGTGAGCTATGAGCACCGAACCAAATCAGATGAAGACACCCGAACCGAACCGATGTGGCATGAAGGACCCCATACACCGAACCGAACCAAACCGAATTACCAAATGTTTCTACTATCACGCGATGACTCTTTTGAAGACCAACTCCAATTCGATCAAAACCCGAAATGCAAAGGAAGTCCAAATGAGGAGTTTTGACTCAGGGTCCGGTTGGGACCCAATGAGTGGGCTTAATGATTGGGCTTTGTTACGGGACGCGTGCTAAGGGGTTGTCGGTGTCTATAACTTTGAATCGCTATATGTAGGGAGTACGTGAATGGATTCGGGGCCATAGTGTCCTAGGTACGACTAAAAGGGCTATACCAATGAAGTGGGGTCATTTGTAAAGGTTTGGTCATGACTCCATGTGGTAAGCTTGGTAGTAGTAGTAGTTGTACAGGTTGAACTCCGTCACTACTTCGATGGGTCTAGTGATCGAAGCGGTAGATATCGTATGCTTTACTCACTGAGTGAGAGGTGTGAGGATGGTTGCTATGCTTGATTTGTTTGCCATCATTATGACATGCACACCCCACCCCGTATTCTTTACACCATTTGTTCAGTGGCACCTTAGAGTATTGTACGGTATGTAGTGCTAACTCTTTGGTTGCAGGTCCAGGTTCAGGTATGGTTTAGTATACCTGTTATTGTTCTGTTTAGCTGCTTATCGCTCATACCAGACTCTTGTCTGACCCAGATTTTTATATCTCTTCTTATTACTTTAGGTGCTCTCATGAGCAGACTAGAGACAGGTTAGTTGGGTATGCACGAGTAGCTGATCCGAAAACGAGCAGGAGGCTTCCACGTATGATGCATATAGATATTCTCCCTGTGTTGTTGAAGATCACTGCTTGGGCATTAGTAGTGCATCTCCTACTTTAGCTTTCTTTTGATTTAGAAACAGTAATTTGGAAAGTTGTAATAAGCTGTATTTGGATTTCCGCTGCTCTTATGTTGATGTTGGCTTTAGTCATCAGCTTATGCACTGTCTCGCCTGTTTTATGTCAAGTATATTATTATTATATTTTGTTCCATGCGCTGTGAGACATTCTATAGGTTTTTAATTAGCTCATCCTCTTCTTTCCTGTCTTTAGCGATCGTTCCGTGCTAGTCGGGCATGTGTACAACGCACTTTCAGAGGAAACGTCGGCTGGTGCGGGGCGGGCCGTCACACTTGGTATCAGAGCTCTAGGTTGCGTAGTTAACCTAGGGAAGTCATCAGGGAGAGATACTGTACGTATATGAGAGCGGGTATTTGTGATTATTTTGGTTTTCAAAAGCTATATATATATACTATTAGTATGGTTAAGGGCGAAGTCACACTGCACTAGCACCACTATGGAGATGGTTAATCGTTTTCTCTTTACAGATTGAACGATGAGCCGATACGCAAGAGGAACCGGTAAGGGAGCCAATAATGGGAATGTTGCTGACATAAGGACGATGTTTACTGACCTCATGAGGGAGATGCTTAGGGATATGCAGAGGGTAGCTCCCAATGGTGGTAATGGTAGTGGTCCAATAGTGTAGGCGCCTAGGGCCGATTTCGCCAAGCTAAACAAGATTATACTAGTCTTGGTGGGAAGCCATTCCACGAAACGGAGTCGGCCACTGATGTTCAGGATTGGTTGGATAGCCGCGAGCGTATCTTCGAAGATTTGGGTATCGAGGATGCGATGAAGAGAAGGCTAGCATCCCGTCAGCTGCAAGGACAGGCAATGAATTGGTGGAATGCTATAAAAGCAGCTACTCCCGAGGATCAGATTACTTGGGAGAAGTTTAAGGTTTGCTTTAGCGATAAGTTTATTCCAGCTGCTTAGAAGTCAGTGTTGTTTAAGAAATTCTTGGAACTCAAGCAGAATGGCAGAGCTGTCTCAGAGTATATTGCCGAATTCGACACTTTGTCGAAGTATGGGTTATCTCTTATTGATACTGCCGAGAAGAAGAACGAGAAGTTCATAACTGGCTTGGATCAGTACTTGGGGGAAAGACTTATTAACCACATCGATGAGACATTTGAATCAATTGTGGGGAAAGCATTGAGGTCCGAAATTCTTTACCCTAAGTCGAAGACTGAGGTTGCATCTGCATAGGAGCCAAAGCCGCAAGCAAGTGGTGGAGGCAAGAATGGTTCTCAAAATAAGAGAAAGCAGAACCAGAATAAGGATGTCCAGAAGAAAAAGAATAAGCAAGATGTTGCGTGCTTCGGTTGTGGTAAGAAGGTCCATTATGCCAAAGAGTGTCGGGTCAGGCCAGCGGATAGGAAGTGCTTCAACTGTGGCCAAGTGGGACATCACAAGGACAAGTGTCCGCAACCCCCTAAAGAAAAGCAGGTGGTGAAAGCATACGCCCTTAACACTATTCCTTCTTCGTCGAATGCCCCAACCGCGACGGAGAAGGGAAAGAATGTCATTATTCAAGGTATGCTTTCTATTTATGATGTTCCTGTTTGAGTTTTGTTTGATACCGGGGTTTCCAGTTCTTTCATATCTAGTGACCTGGTAGATAGGATGGGATTGGAACCCGAGATTGTCGATAGACCTTTAGTAGTGACGAACCCGATTGGTGGTTCAACAAATCTTGGTATGATTTGTCGTAATGTGGTCTTATCGAGTCATGGATGCATGTTTGTTTGTGATTGCTTTGTTTTGGGCTTTACTGGGTTTGGCATTATTTTGTGAGTCGATTGGCTCCAAAGATACGGGGTGGGGGTAGACTGTGAGGGCTTTTTGGTGACAGCTAGGGCAGATGATGGGCGGAGGGTAGTGTTTGTTGGTCTACCAGGTGATGGGGTAATGACCAGTTTCCTAAATTCCCTCGACATCCCACATAGTGAGTTGTCAGGGTTGCCCGTGGTTGGCCAGTATCCGGACGTCTTCGAGGAAGTGATCGGGCTTCCACCACACCGAGAGATTGAGTTCCGTATTGATTTAGTGAAAGATGCCAGACCTATAGTGATGCCACTTCGTCGTATGGCACCAAGGGAGCAGCGAGAGCTCGAGGTGTAAGTCAGCGATCTTTTGAAGAAGGGATTTATCTGAAGGAGTGTTTCTGAATGGGGAGCACTAGTTGTGTTTGCTACCAAGGCGGATGGTTCCCTTCGTTTGTGTGTAGACTACCGCGAGTTGAATAAAGTGACGAGGAAGAATAAGTATCCTCTACCGCGGATAGATGATTTGTTTGATCAGTTGAGTGGCGTGAGAGTATTCTCTCAGTTGGATCTCGCGATAGGTTTTCATCAGCTTAGAGTGGAATATGAGAGTATAGCTAAAACGGCATTTCGGATGCCGTCCGGATTTTATGAGTGGTTGGTCATGCCATTCAGGCTGACAAATGCCCGAGCATACTTTGTAGATCTTATGAATAGGGTATTCAGAGATCAGTTGAATAAGTTTGTCCTTGTGTTCGTGGATGATATTTTGGTCTATTCGAGGACAGAGGAAGAACACAAGGAATATTTAAGAATAGTGATGGAGGTGTTGAGAAAACACCAATTGAAAGCAAAGTTTTCTAAGTGTCACTTCTAGAGGAGGGAAGTGAGATTCTTGGGCCATGTTGTTTCAGAGAATGGTATTACCGTGGACCCTGCGAAGGTGGCTACGGTAGAAGATTGGCTTATGCCCAAGAATGCAACAGATATAAGAAGTTTCTTGGGATTAGCTGGATATTATCGTAAGTTTATCCAAGACTTCTCCAAGATAGCAGCACCGTTAACTCAGTTGACCAAGAAAAACCAAGCTTTTGTCTGGAACGAAAAGTGCGAGAATGCATTCAAGAGTCTAAAGGACAAGTTGACATGCGCACCAGTGTTAGTCATTCCTAAGGGAATGAGGAAATGACAGTATATACGGATGCATGTGGTACCGGACTAGGTGCTATATTGATGCAAGGAGGTAGGGTTGTAGCTTATGCAAGTCGGCAACTGAAACCGCATGAGAAAAGATACGCTACCCATGATTTGGAATTGGCAGCGATCGTGTTTGCATTGAAGATGTGGAGACATTATCTCTTGGGAGAAACATTCGAGTTGTTTACCGATCATAAATCGTTAAAGTATCTCTTCTCTCAGAAAGATCTAAATCTCCGACAACAAAGATGGTTAGAATTCTTAGCTTCCTATGATTTCGACATCGCATATACACCAGGAAAGGGAAATGTAGTGGCTGATGCATTAAGTAAAAGACATGCCAGTTTAGGGGTTATGTTTCTAGAATGGAAGCAACTGGAGTACATCGCTGGGTATGATTTCAGACCAAAGTGCGAATTGAATCCAGAAATGTTAACAAGTTTGACGATCAGACCCACTTTGATTGAGCGGATTGGTTCCAGTCAGAGGAACGATCCTAACCTATTGGAAATCATCTCCAAGTTAGAGATGGGTATCGATGAGGAGATGAACAAGTATGGGCTTGATCGAGATGGATGGCTTAGAAAGAATGGAAGACCAGTTGTACCCAATGTCAATGGATTGAGAGATGAAGTGCTTAGAGAATGTCATCACTCAAAACTGACTATACATCCCGGTGGTAACAAGACGTATCGAGACATAAAGCAGACCTACTAATGGGAAGGGATGAAAAGAGACAATCGGAAGTTTATATCCAAATGCATGAACTGCCAGCTAGTTAAAGCTGAGCAAAAGAAGCCTAGTGGTTTGCTACAACCATTGGAAATTCCAGAATGGAAATGGGAACAAGTGTCAATGGATTTCATTGATGAGTTACCAAGGACTAGATTGGGCCATGATAGCATTTGGGTGATTGTGGACCGATTGACTAAGAGTGCAAGATTTATACTCGTCAAGTCGAACAGGACGACAACTAATTTAGCGGAACTGTATATAAAATGGGTAGTGAGATTTCATGGAATACCCAAAGGCATTGTGAGAGACCGAGATCCGTTGTTCACTAGTGGATTTTGGAAGAGTTTACAAGAGGCTTTAGGATCAGAATTACATCTCAGTACCGCGTATCATCCTCAAACTGACGGACAGACAGAGAGGGTGAATCGAGTATTGGAAGACCTCTTGAGAGCTTGTGTACTGGATTTTGGTGGATCATGGGATGACCATTTGCATCTAGTAGAGTTTGCATATAATAATAGCTACCAATCCAGTATCGGTATGGCTCCATTTGAAGCTTTGTACGGAAGACCGTGCAACTCACCGTCATGTTGGGTAGAAACTGGTGAGAAGTTTGTACTTGGACCCGATGTGATAAGAGAAACTTCAGCTAAGATTAAGATTATCCAATAGCGAATGAAGGCTGCCCAAGATAGGCAGAAGAATTATGCTGATATAAGGAGAAGAGAATTAAAGTTGTCCATTGGCGACTTGGTGTTTGTCAAGATTTCTCCGTTGAAGAGTGTGATACGATTTGGCAGGAGAGGCAAGTTAGCACCAAGATTTGTTGGTCCATTCCCAGTTCTTGAGCAAATTGGGAATTGGGCATACAAAGTTGAATTACCAAAGAAGATGGCAGGAGTTCACAACGTATTTCATGTTTCCCAGTTAAGGAAGTTCGTGCACGACCCAGATGTGACTATTTCACCTGATCAGTTGGATGATATCGAAGTTGAACCCGAGGCGGTCGGGAACCGCAAGCCTATGCATATTGTTGGGAACGATACGAAGCAACTTCGAAGGCAAGCGGTGAATCTGGTCAAAGTTCAGTGGGGCGAGAATGAGAATGACAGTACTTGGGAGACAGAGGAGAGCATTAGGAAGACGTATCCAGAAATCTTCGCTCGGTAAGATTTTAACTTCGATTTAGTCTTTCCGCATGCTAGGATAGGTTTGTTTTATTTGATTTGCATGATTGATTGTTGTATTTGGTAGGCATGCGGGATCCTTTGTTTATTTTGGGTTAAGGAATTTCGAGGACGAAATTTCTTAAGGGGGGAGAGTGTAATGACCCGCATTCTACGCATCATAGGATCGTAGAATATTTATTTCTTTCACATATGAAGTCGTATGGTCATGCAACTTTGGGAGACGAATATTGGGGTCATTTCCCATGTTCATGATTTTTGTCGATTTTTAAATGACCGTTTTGCCCTTATCTGATACTGTTTTGGCCATAACTTTCGACTAGAAAGGAATTTTGACCTGAATCTACTTCCATTGGCTCCGGATGATGGTTTACAATTCCGTAGAGTGGTCACATTAGCCAAACGGACTTATCGTTTGGGAGATATGGCTGAAACAAGTTTCAAATGGTGAAAAACAGCTTAATTGGGCTTAACTGGGTGATTAACAGCTAGGCTCAATGGGGAATTTCTGGATTAGGGTTATGAGGAGGCTGAAATCAGTTAGAGAACGATCTTATTTTCATTTTTCAGCCGCCACTTTCATTCTTGAACCCTAACAATGGCCGCCAACATCTAGAATCATCTCTAATCACCGTTTAATCAAGGATTAGGCTTAGCAACGCCAAATCAAAGAAGATCTTCACCGAATCAGTATTAGAGCTGCTGTTAGACATCAGTATTCACCCAAATCAGCGAGGTTTCAGTTCTGAAAAATTTATTTGTGGCCAAGGTGAGTGATTTGCATAGTTTTGCACTAATTACGGTTGATTAAGGGTAATTAGTGATGATTAACGAAATTAGACATGATAAAATTCTGGAAAAATATTTATAAATTCAAAAATAATGTTTTAGACCTCTGTTAGAAATTTGGTTTGATTTGGTTAAGTTTTGCTAATCATATCATTAGTTTTGCCTAAACATGTTTAGGGAAATATATGGGATTTTGGCTATGTTTGATCCGTTTTAACTTACAAATTGATGTTTTTATGTTTATGGCTGATTCTCTATGTTGCTATGACTGTATGGTATGTTTTGTGATTGATTAGAACTGTTAGATTGGTCGAAAACGCCGTCGTATGGCGTAAAACAGTTGTTGGAAAGTCGCAGAAAATGTGCAGGGTTTCGGATCGGATCGGGATAAGGGGCTCGGATCGGATGGTGAACTGGGCAGAGAAACCGAACCCGATCGGAACCTCGCACTAGAGGAGAATTGGCAAGAAGGAAGGCCACTTGCTTAGGATTGGAGTTGAGCAGGGGATCGTATCGGAAGCAAGGGCGTAGGGATCGGATGGAAGCAAGGGCAAAGGGATCGGATCGGAGGACCAAGCTTGGAGCTGGGATCAGAGCGAAGCACCGGATCGGATCGGGACATCCAGGAGAGAGCAACCACCGAACCTAGGCGTGAGCTATGAGCACCGAACCAAATCATATAAGGACACCTGAACCGAACCATGTGGCATGAAGGACCCCATACACCGAACCGAACCGAATGACCAAATGTTTCTACTATCACGCGACGACTCTTTTGAAGACCAACTCCAATTCGATCAAAACCCGAAATGCAAAGGAAGTCCAAATAAGGAGATTTGACTCAGGATCCAGTTGGGAACCAATGAGTGGGCTTCATGATTGGGCTTTGCTGCGGGACGCGTGCTAAGGGGTTGTCGGTGTCTATAACTTTGAATCGCTATGTGTAGGGAGTACGTGAACGGATTCAGAGCCATAGTGGCCTAGGTACGACTAAAAGGGCTATAGACCAATGAAGTGGGTTCATTTGTAAAGGTTTGGTCATGACTCCATGTGGTAAGCTTGGTAGTATCGGTAGTTGTACAGGTTGAACTCCGTCACTACTTCGATGGGTCTAGTGATCGAAGCGGTAGATATCGTATGCTTTACGCACTGAGTGAGAGATGTGAGGATGGTTGCTATGCTTTATTTGTTTGCCATCATTATGACATGCACACCCCACCCCGTATTCTTTACACCATTTGTTCAGTGGCACCTTAGAGTATTGTACGGTATGTAGTGCTAACTCTTTGGTTGCAGGTCCAGGTTTAGGTATGGTTTAGTATACCTGTTATTGTTCTGTTTAGCTGCTTATCGCTCATACCAGACTCTTGTCTGACCCAGAGTTTTATGTCTCTTCTTATTACTCTAGGTGCTCTCACGAGCAGACTAGAGACAGGTTAGCTGGGTATGCACGAGTAGCTGATCCGGAAACGAGCAGGAGGCTTCCACGTATGATACATATAGATATTCTCCCTATGTTGTTGAAGATCACTGCTTGGGCATTAGTAGTGTATCTCCTACTTTAGCTTTCTTTTGTTTTAGAGATGGTAATTTGGAAAGTTGTAATAAGCTGTATTTGGATTTCCGCTGCTCTTATGTTGATGTTGGTTTTAGTTATCAGCTTATGCACTGTCTCGCCTGTTTTATGTCAAGTATATTATTATTATATTTTGTTCCATGCACTGTGAGACATTCTACAGGTTTTCGATTAGCTCATCCTCTTCTTTCCTTTCTTTGGCGACCGTTCTGTGCTAGTCGGGCATGTGTACAGCGCACTTTCGGAGGAAACGCCGGCTGGTGCGGGGCGGGTCGTCACACTTCGGCCATCCATAGTTGATGGAAACCTGTTTCTAGGTCCATTCTAGAAAATACTTGTGCTCCATTCAAGCGATCTAATAAATCATCAATACGCGTTAATGGATATTTATTCTTTAGTGTCTGCTTAGTGTGATCTCAGTAATCCACACACAACATGAGAGTACCGTCTGACTTTGGAACAAACACTACTGCTGCACCCCAATTTGAAAAGCTAGGCCTGATCAGACCTTTCCGCAAAAACTGTTTAGTTTGATTACTCGATTCTTCTTTCTCTTTCAATGTCATTCTTCGAATAGCGTGCACAACTGGCCTTGCATTCAGAACTAAATCAATCCTGAAGTCAATTTCTCTTTGCGGAGGTAAGCTATCAACTTCTTTAAACACATCCGCATAATTCTTAACGACAGGAATATTTTCAATAGCAGTAGGTGTAACTTCTAGAGCAGACCAAAATTCTTTTCTACCCGAATCTGAGCTCATGCATGGTATCGTTATATAGCTCTTAAACTTGGTCTTTGCCCTAACAATTCTTTCGGCGCACTTAACTTCGGCCGCATACTTGGTCAACCAATTTAATCTAAGTATAATATCGAATCCAGTGAGATTCATAATAATCAAATCAAATGAAAAACGATATTGGGAATAGGAGATGGGCACTTTGCAATACCAAATAAGAATGAGGGAACCCCCAATAGGATTATGAACACTAATGGATTCTTTAAGGCACCTCCGTTTCAAATTCAATTTCTCGACCATAATCCTTGAAATAAAACTTTATGAAGCGCCCGTATCAAACAGTACTTTAACCGGAATATTTTTGACAGTAAGAGTGCCTTCCAAAGCATCTGGTCTTTCCTCATTAGTTGAGGATGCTGGAGCTTCTGCCACTTTATTGACTTAAGCCACTTTGGTCCCTTTTAAAAGCAGGCAATCTTGCTTTACATGACTACTCTGATGGCAGATGTTGTATTCTCTGTTCTCTTGAAACTTCTTATTGGATTTAGATTCGTCTTTCTCCAAAGATTTACAGTTCCTTATCGAATGTCCTTGCTTATTACAGTTGAGACATACGATTGTCTTTACCTTTTTCTAATTGGCCTTAGGCCCCTTACTGACCTTTGGCTTCGTACTTGCCTCAGGCTTCGTACTTTTCTCAGGCTTCATACTTGCCTCTGGACTATCAGTTTCATACTTCCTTTTGTTGCTAGAACTGCTTCCTCTTCATCTTCCAAAACACCTTGCTTATCGAGATTCTCATAGCGACAAGCCATTTGTATCATCTTAGAAAAAGGAAGATTCACATGTGCAGTTACTTTACCTTCGTATTTCTTTTGAAGTCTGTTAATAAATCTCAGATTCTTCCGCAAAGGATCTTAAATTAGTTCGGGGGCAAAACGGGAAAGTTCATTGAATTTATTCTGATACTCCCGAATGGTCATATCACCTCGTTTCAGATGGTAGAACTCATCATATAGCTGCTCAGTTGCTTCTGGAGGAATAAATTTTTCTGTGCACATTTCTTTAAATCTATCCCAGGTAATATTACCTTCTGGATTTTCCATAGTAACAGTGTCCCACCAGATTAAAGCTTCGTGTTTAAATGCCCAAGATGCTAGTAATCTTTTCTGATCATCTCTCAGCTTTAAGCCTTCAAAAATTTTCTTAGAAGAACGCATCCATGCTTGTGTTTCAATAACAGACTCTTTGCCCAAGAATGGTACTCTAGTCAGATTTCGATACTTCCTTACTAGAGCTTTTAGATCTGGTTATGGTTGTGAGAGCACGATCAGCTTATTAGATTGCTGAATCAAAGAATTACTTCTTCTGTTTCTGCCACTCATTTTCTACTATGTCTGCAAAAGCAGACAAAGAGTCAGGCCAATATAAAAGATATTGTAAAGTATAGAGATATATATTTAATTATAAATGCATTTATGGGAGGGTGTATTCTATTATGCTATACTCATTCTAGGACATTACTATCCTATCTATAATGAGTCATTCGTCTTAGAATGCTGCTGATTCTATTTCTGACGAGTTCGTTAACATGGTATATCCGGAGCTAAGGTTAACCAAAGATCTGATACCAACTGTGATAACCCCAAACCCCCGTGCCATGGAAGCCAGGATAATCATTGGAATATAAAACATAAACAATATCAGTAGATCAGAATCATAACCAGATAAAGTACATCAAAGTTGCACTGGAAATAATATCAACATCAGAGTTACACAACATAATAGGATCATACTTAGTACAGAATGCAGTTTCAGCTTAATATAAAATGTCTGTAGCTGAATCAAACATAATATACTAAATGAAGTCCGAACAACATAATAGAAATGATAGAATCCATCTTCAGCTCCATAGCTATCCAGAATGAGTTTGCTAAAACCTGAATACAAGGCTACCCATGTGGAAAAGAGGGCACCCGAGTTTGCAAAGTGAAACAAACTACGAGTCAGTCATAGGACTGGTATGAGAAATCTTACTTAACCTATGTAATAATAAGGCTAATCACATGATCACGCCGCTAACGCAGAACGGGTTTACTCCATTGGATTGCCAGTGCATGAAATAAAGTAAATCATTAAACAACGTAATGCTTTTTAGAAAAATGAAGCCATTATAAGACTCATGTCCCATCACACAATGCAACGCAAACCCAAGGATAGATTTTTAACTTATAATGGCCAAATATGCTTAATACATAGAAAGCAGATTTGATATTATTACTAGTGTTTATATGTTTCAAAAACATTTTCAATCATAATGTATCAATCATAGACGGCATAGCTACCATATACTGTGTTGCCATACTAGTTTTACAATCAAAACAGCACGGTGTCGTATTAGAAGTTGGATTTCCATCATGAACCAAGGCAAGGGATCGTCCTTATGGAATTCGATAGAATCTAGCCTACCATGTCTCAGGATACAGCCGCAACTGCACCTGGAGCAACATGGTCGGTCCACAATTACTTTAGTGGATTAGGTATTCCTGAGCAATATGTTTGCGTGCCCTATGAGGCGTAAATAAAAAGCAACTAGGGACTCAAATCCGAGGTACCTCGCTTTCCATCATCCACATAAGTAAAAATATCTGGGCTCCATACCATGACACCACCTATAGTTAGAAAGAAACGCATGTCCTCCCTGTTGTCCTCTCCCATTTCTAGTTCATACCGGGGTGTGAGGCTCATGAATCAATGCTATGCACAAAGCTATGATAATTAAAGTTGTGCTTTGATCATCATCCACAAGGCTCTGCTTTTCAACAAAAGTCTTGATCATTTGCATCTTGGCATACCACACTGACAGTTCACGCCATGCGACTGATGTCTATCGATATATAACCTCTGAGCTCGTACGTCTCCGAGAAGGGTGTTAAGCAAGAGAATAAATTCTCCGCCACCAAGCAGATATATATTTAATAGAAATCAATCAGCACAGAATAAAATCCAATGTCAGACACACATCCATTTACAAGTTAATTCAGGGTCTGAACGAAACCGTAGACACCTTATTCCTCATTCCATATGTCCAATACGGAAGAGAGGCTCTCGCATATCTGGACAATCAACAAGTATGTCCAGACAACTACCACTATAAACCTTTCAAGGTGGCAACTCCAATCAAAGGCATCAGTAGTCGTCCATTCGATGTGAAGATCACCGGTCTTCAACCACCGTGTTCAATGTCATCGAATTCTAGTCGTCGTATAATTATTTGAAATGATAATTAACTCGGCCTTTTCAAATAATTCACCAATATATATAATTCAAATCATTTCTTTTCATTCCATATGATTTATAATATTTTATAATGATTTATCGCTACTTTTGTTTATATAAAAATAGCCCTTTTTAATTAAATGATTCTTCAGGTCATTACGCGGCCCTGGCGCTGTTTTTATTAAAATTTGAATTACACATTTCTCAAAATCTAACCGTTGGATCTTAGCAAATTTTATATCGTTGGAAAGATCTTTCCAAAGCGAACCCAACGGTTCTAGTTTTGGGTAAATCCGACGGTCGGGTCTCTTGATATAATCGTTTAAAGTTATGATTCCAAAATGTGAACTACCGCGCGCGATTCGTTTAATTTTAATTTATATATACATAAATATAATTCATATGCATGTTGATAATTATATTTTTGACACTCACAAATATATTTCAAGAAACATAAATTTTATACGCTTCATGTTCATGTTAAAAATTATATTTTTAACATACGAACATTTATTTCATGACATGCAAATTTTATATACTTTCTATTCATGTTTAAAAACAATATTTTTATCAAACAAAAATAGAATTCAACATAAGACTATTTCTAAAACTTCGCTAACATGTTAAAGACGATATTTTTATCTAACAAAAATGTATTTCAACCTATGATTCTTTTATTCTTCCCTAACAATTTAAACATTTTATTTCCAACATGAAACTTTTTAATGATATATTCATACATTAAAAATGTAATTTATAATCAAAAAACATTTTTATCAAACTCAACTCTTTTTAATGAATCATTCTTGCATTAAAAATGTAATTTTTAATGTAAAGACATTTTTATCAAACCTAACTCTTTTTAATGAATCCTACTTACATTAAATATGTAATTTTTAATGTAAAGACATTTTTATCAAACCTAACTCTTTTTAATGAATCTTACTTACATTAAAAATGTAATTTTTAATCTAAAGACAATTTTATCAAACCTAATTCTTTTTAATGAATCATTCTTGCATTAAAAATGTAATTTTTAATGTAAAGACATTTTTATCAAACCTATCTCTTTTTAATGAATCATTCTTGCATTAAAAATGTAATTTTTAATGTAAAGGCATTTTTATCAAACCTAACTCTTTTTAATGAATCTTTCTTGCATTAAAAATGTAATTTTTAATGTAAAGACATTTTTAGCAAACCTAACTCTTTTTAATGAATCTTACTTACATTAAAAATGCAATTTTTAATGTTTGAAATATTTTTATTCAAACTTGAATCTTTTTCATCACTTCTTATATAAAATAAAATGTAAAATTTTATTGTTAAACCTTTTTATTTCAATCAATGAATATTTCTCATCATTTCTTATCTACAATAAAAATGTGAATTTTTATTGTTAAACTTTTCTATTTCTAATAATGATCATTTTTACATATTCTATTTATACAATAAAAATATGATTTTTATTGTTAACATATTTTTATTTCAAATAATGAATATTTTAACAAATTCTATTTATACAATAAAAATGTGATTTTTATTGTTAACATATTTTTATTTTAAATAATGATCATTTTACATATTTTATATATACAATAAAAATATGATTTTTATTGTTCAAACAATTTTCATTTCGTATATGAATATTTTACAACACATGAATATTTCAGAAAATTTCGGCATTATAACGGTAGGGTAATTAAAACCTGCACTGTCCCTAGTACGGCTCCTCTGCTATCCTAGGCCTCGCGGCGATACAAGGGTTTTATTTTTATAATTTCCACAATCCAATTCATTTTCACAACACTACGAATTTAACACAACCAATTTCGTTTCAACCACAATCAATCATCCACAGTCACAATCGATTTCACACCACAATACAATCAAATCATCCATGGTTTGTGGATGACGGTGTCGGGAACTATTAAACTCCGTCTGCGACCTAATATATTTTTATTCGTTATTTTTAAATTCAGAAATCTCACATTGTTTTTACTCCGTCAAAAATTTTAGAAGCTCCAAATCAATTCCAGTTCGCTCTATTGCGCAGTATTCTCCAAGAGGATTCCAACGCTTCTTGAATTGTCTGATTTTGTTTCTGCCTGAATGGGATAAACGGTTTTAAATTTTTAAAAACTTTAATAATTTTAATTAAATTAATAAAACAATTGGATTAATGAGCCACTGTTGATTTCAAATCTAAGGGCCGCGGCGTCCTTCTTCTTCAGGCCACTATCGACTTTGCTCCCTCGTTCTCTCTACCTCGCGCGTGCCACCCAATGCACCGGAAGCCGGTCCACTACCTCCTCTCGCAGCGCCTTGAGATGCTCTACCACTGGCCAGAGTTTAGCCCAACTCGGAATAAAATCTGCACCGGAATTCATGCCTAAACGGCGGTGGTTTGGGTCCCCAAATGTCGCGAACCACTTGACGATGAACGATCTCAGCCGCACCAATCTAACGCTCGTGAAAATCTCTTGAGCTTTGGCTTTGAAATCACCTCCTAATTCGAATCTGTTTAGGAGATTTTTTTTGGTTTAATTTCGGAGCTCCATAGCCGTCGAGAACAAGTTGGCGACGACAGAAATGATAAAGCGTTAGGGTTTTTCAGATTTTAATATATATATTATTTAATATAATTTTAGTTTACAAATTACTTGTTTATCAGTCCGGACTCCAAACGAGGCCCAATGACTGTTGCCGCTAGCTAATTACCCCTATTCCGGACACAATGGATTATGTTTCGTAAGCCCATTCGACTGTTTCAGTCTGTTTGTCTTTAAATTAAAATATAAAACATTCAATATTAAATTTGAGCGTACATTTTAATTTACCGGGGCTACATACTGATTCCAAAAATCCCCGAAAAATAAATCTAGCTATGTTTTGACGATACGGTCCTAATAAAATTAATTTCGTCGAATTTGGGGACGTTTGAAAAATAGACTTTTCTGGTCGATCCAATTCAGACTGAAATTACCAAACGCATTTTAATTTACCACGCTCACATATTAATTCCAAAAATTAAGGTATTTTAAACCTAGCAATAAATTGACATTCCGGGTCCAACAAAAGTGGTTTCGTTGAAAATGGAGGTTGTTTGCACAACAGCGATTTATAAGGGCTATAAATTATATTAAATTCCATAACGACTATTTCAAATTTTTTAAATTGGACATAACTTTTAATTCCCGTTATGAAATCTGGATCACATCCGTTAGAAAGATGTAACACCCCACGTCCGTTAGTGTCACTCACAAAGGGAATGCACTAAGTTCTGTGGAGCATTTTTGGGTAAAAGATGCAGATAAATTACAAGACAGACAGAAATTAAACAGCGGAAAATAAAACTTTGCTTTATTGATAAAATAGTTTGTACAAAGATTTCTTTACAATATCAGGGTGTCATTTGTCTTACAAAATAAAGAAGCATAAAAATACATTTATATTCCCCAATTTTAGCAAGAGCCAGCCATAGCATCTGATAAGAGAATCCAAGCAAACTTCGACAATTCTTCAAGCTGGGAAAGAGTGACAGTCCAACTTAACCTGAGCTATACTATTACCTCCTTTACGACCTGGGGGGAACGGAAGAAAAGAAGACGAAAGAAAAACAGAGTCAGACATAAAGCCTGAGTAAGTTCAGTAACTTCTAGCATGTGAACATGGAACAACAAATAACATGAATTAACAGAATCCAAGATTACACCATGATGATAGGGTTGGCAAGACTAGACAAGGTAATCACGAGATATGCTAAGATAAGATAAACTGGATATGCACTAATACTTTCGCCGCTTCACTATTTCCTTGTTATACTGGTTTCTATATCTCTGCACCGCCTAACTAGTGTCCCAACTAGTAACGATAACGTGATCCCAATCCCTGTAGTTTCCATTGCCATCAGGCATCCATTTATTTATTTATTACCTAGATTTAATCTAGGGTTTTCTACCAAGTACTTTCTAGATTCCACTAGAGTTTACGCTGTCTGTTGAATGCTTCTCGGATTCAGGATTTATGGCACCTAGTTCAACTAGGAATTATGCTACCTGTCGAACGATGCCCCCAAGTCTAGGACACACTACCTAGAGTGGTATACGTTCCTATACTTCCCCATGCATGTATCGCGAATCGTTATCGCTTGTCTAGATGCACATGTCCCATAATGTGCGGTCCGAGTCCTGTGTCAGGGCAAATCAAGGAATACAGAACTCGGTCGGGAGCTTTCAGATATCTGCCGTTGCAGATGCTAAAGTCTGTTTTTATTTCAGTGGCTATGGTCCCACTTGACCCCTCCCTCAACTAATGAAAGGCACACCTTGTAAAATGAGAACTATACGCCGGCCCCCGGTGCCCCACTATCCTATGGCCATCCTCACCCATAACTAGATAACAAGTATATGGTCTTTTGGAGTTCTCCGCCTTTCCGCTTCACGTATCTCGGCTGACTCAAGATGGATGGTAGACGACGGGTTGCTATCACAGGGCTACCGTTTACTCGTCGAATCACGCCGGTCCATCCTAGTCTTTAGGTTGCCATATATTGCAACCAAGGCATACCCCTAGTTCTTCTACGCAGACCTTAACCTCTGTGGGCCCAGGCGGATCATCTGCAGCCTCACAGAGGGATACCAAGAGTACCCTCACGTCCCCTCGAAGCCTCGAGCTTCGTAACCCAATTCGTTGGAGCCTCCTTTTTACTCAGACGGACGTTCGCTCCTCGTGCTATACTAAGAATTACTACTTAGTTTTACTGACTAAGATTTACCACTTAGTTTCCAGAATCGTTGTTTTCTTAACTAAGGTTCACTACTTAGTTCTCCTTCCCGTCAATTTGGATTGGTTAAGTGTCATTAGTCAATTCAAGCTAACTTAACCCCCTTCATTTATCCTGTTAAATTGGTTAAGTGTTATCAGTAATTCATGTTGACTTAACCCGACCATAAACCAAGTTATATTGGTTAAGTATTCCTTATTACTTAACCCTACCCATTATCCTGTATTGGTTAAGTGTTCCTTTTTAACTTAACCTTGCCCGTCTGTTTTCACTAACATGTTATTAATGGTTAAGTATTGTCCCTTCATGTTTTAGACTTAGCCTCATTCCTTTATCACAACCTGATGGTTAAGTGTTCAACTTTACTTAACCCTACAGTCTAGCCTAGCTAACATATCAAAACTGGCTAAACGTATTAGATTTTACTTAACCCCAACCTCTAGTCTAGTTAACATATTAATTTGGCTAAGTGTATTAACTTTACTTAACCCCTACAAGTCTCGTTTTGCTACCTTGAGTTTGGTTAAGTGTCTCTATGGACTTAGCCCTCCTATTCTAGCTTAGCTGTGTTAAATTGGTTAAGTGTTCCTATGGACTTAACCCTCCCATTCTAGTCATTCTGAACCTAACCCCACCTATTTGTCTAGTTATCATATTGAACTGGTTAAGTGTCTTAGTTAACTTAACCCTACCATTCTTGTTCTAGCTTTAACTAAATAGATTAAAGCCGCTACCACTCACATTAGACAGGTATAATTGCGACTACTGGATGTGCTGGTTGGTTCCGGGCAGGTTTACATCGCAACTCAGTCTAACCTCGGGTTAGGCATATTCGTGTTTTCTAAGTTCAAAGGGTTTTGATTAGTTTTCAAATCAGGTTTTAAAAAGTAACCATCCCGTCCATTGGGTCAGTTAGGGATAGCCAGGGAGAGCAGGAAACTTGTATTTTCCAAACCTAAGCCTAGACACTATCCTCTTTGTCACCCTAGAACTTTCTGGTGTGTCATTAAAAGAGATGTCGTTAATAAACCTTTAATTTGTCTAAATTTATATTTCCTCATTCAGGCCAAATTCTATAAGTAAATTATTTCTAATTTACTTATTTCCTAATTACTCTTTTAATGTAAATTGCTAACATTCATTCTTACGGCCCATTCTCCCCTCTATATCATATTTATGCTTTTTGGTATGTGGACTATACCCAATTAAGTATCACTAACCATGATTTTGCTAAACCTGACAGTTATTCCCAATTATGGCCAATTTCACATTTATGCCAATATACTTACCGTGCCAAATTAGCTGATCCAATTCCGATTCAACATTCTAATTCACGTCAAACTAGACTTATTACTCTAGTTCACTATTCATGTAAATGCTAGATTTACCCGTCAATACTAGATTCAAATTACACATCTTACAATTTATGTCAAATTTATCCAATTTGCACTTCTATGAACATGCCATAATACATGTTCCCCATTTATGCCTAATTCCAAGTTTTACAACTATGTTCTAGTACATTTCACATTATGCCCAAATCGTATTCCCACCGTTCGTATAATTGCGATTCAATCTAGATTATGGATAAACCTAGACTCGTAGAAAATAGGGAATGAACCAAAGATGCTATGAAAAAGGATGTACATAATAACTGGCATAAAAGGTTTGAATAACGACGTAGGTTCAAGAACATGGGTAGACCTAACTTAATAGGTAAATTCCCATAGTCTAAAACCAAGGATAGACAGAATAGGGACGCCGGTTCAAGAACATGGGTAGACCTAACTTAATAGGTAAATTCCCATAGTCTAAAACCAAAGAAAATCAAGGACTGGCAGAATAAATAATCGGGTTTAGACCCAATCTCATAATCACAGAACCTAAGCAACACTTTCCTAGTCATGAACCATAGGTGTTTAATCACAGATGTCCTTGTTATGACATAGGCAATAGTTTATGTTAATCAAAGGCATAGGTTTTGTCAAGAAAGTAATCCTCATAGTCATAGTCACAGTCATAGGCAATATTCATAGTCATAGGCAATGTCCATAGTCATAGGAAATGTCCATAGTCATAGGCAATGTCCATAGTCATAGGCAAATGTTCATAGTCATAGGCATATGGTTTTAAGGTCCATAGTTTCATAGTCATGGTCTTATTTGTCCTTGAATCATAACAGTTCTTGATTAGGTCCAAGAATATAGGCACTGATTCGAATAGAGAGAGAGGGAGAGATTGGCATATTCTTTTATTCCTTTAATTTCATGTCACGAACAAAGAAAAACGTTCAAATCTAAAAATAACCGACTTACAGAAATTGTATCCGAACAGAAGGATGGCGTTGCTAAGATTCGTAGAAAAACAGTCATCGAAGTCGTTTGAACCTCCTCTTGAATCCTAGCTTGACTTGAACCTTTTCTTGAAAGTCTTTTAGCAGCATCTCCTCATCTTGATTTATTTTATATATATTATTTATTTAGTTAAGAGGAGAGGAAGAGGCCATGTTTCACCAAGAATCTTTGCAGCATAAGGGTAGAGGAGAATTGTGAATAGAGAAGAAGACCAGGGCTGTTTATATAGTGTTAGGAGGACGAACCTGGTCAGATAACGCGACCAAATACATCCGAATGAACTAGCTGCAGAAAGCTGGAAAAACAGGGGGGTCGACCCCCAGGTCGACTATGTAGTCGACCTGGGTGCCCCAGGTCGACTACCCAGTCGACCTGGGTAGTCCAGGTCGAGTTCCCAGTCGACCTGGGTGTCTTGGGCGGGAAAATTCCCGCCCAACCCAACCTGGGTCCGATTTGAATTTTTAACTTGACCTGTTTTGAATTTTGAACTTCGCTGAATCTTCCGGAGGCCATATCTCCCTCATACGGACTCCGATTTACGCAAACTCGGACTCATTTTCATGTAGAATTCCGAGACGAACGCAATGGCACAGCCCATTTCCCCTGATTTTAATTTTAACTTTTAATTCTGCCTTGATTTGTAAATCTTAATGTTGTAGAATTACGGGGTGTTACATTCTCCCCCACTTAAAAGGATTTCGTCCCCGAAATCTTCAAGTTAGGAGGAATGTGTCCTACCATCCTATCACCCATCTACTCAACCATACAATCACAGGCATTCATTGTCCTTAAAAGATTTCTAACGCTTTCATGTTTATATGTATAGTGTGTGTATATGTCTTTATCTAATGCAAAATCAGGCGGTCTACTGATTCAGTTGACCTCCTTAATGCGAATCATGTCAGTGCCATGCGTCCAATCATGTATGCAAGCATCCCTAGTTATGTAAATATTACATGCGTGCATAGCCATTCATCCATATGCAACATCCATATGATAACATAACAAGTTCAACTTACAAACAAATACATATTTGTAAATGTAATATGCAAGCGTCTGAACTGATCTAGTGCCTAATACGTATGCATATGCATCCACGAGCATCCATTAGCAACCACTTGCAACCATCAACCATAACATGCTTCAAACACATGTTTACATCCATTGGCTTCTACCTAAAGGATCGAAGATACGACCTCGAGGATATACTTTGGAAAGAGAGAAACAATTATGCGTAAAGCTCCTAAACAAAGTAATCAAGGATGCACCCTTAAGGAAAAGGGTATGATGCTAGTATCTAGCCTTCTTGAGCTTTAATCCACTGTATCTTAACTAATTTAACTTCACGATTCTGATCTCCATTTCCAAAATAAACAGATGTCAATCACAACACCAAGTATATGTACTAAGATGATTAGAGGTCTCCCTCTTATCAGCCATGCCATAACTATAAGGGTCGAAAGGTCACTACGTGCTTTTTAGAGTGCGTGCCACAACTATTCATCTCTCACGCAAACCATCCTAGTCAAACTCGACATCCCTCAAGTACAAGCCCCAAAGGCCTAAACCAATATCAGACAAGCACCCAAGGAATATCTCCTTCGAATTTAAACGATCTACGTGAGATGATATAAGCAAACTCGATAGTTATTCTCAAATCCCTACTAACCACAAATAAACTGGTCGGACCACCAATTGGATTTGAGACTCTAGTGGGATCTTTCTACTATACAAGTACTATGGTGCAGAGACTCAACTATGGAAGTGGATATGAACAAATGAGAAGCGCTAGAACCTAAGGAAATAGCACGAACAGAAAAACTAGATTCTTCCAACAGAACTTTACTACCTTTCTCCTAGGTACGCTTGGTGGCGAAAGTTGGTTCTTGCCCTTGTCCTTAAGTATATGCTCTATCATACCCTAGTAAAGATACTTCCTCCTATCTTAGGTTTTATAATTTCTTCCTCCTTCGTGTGCTAAGTCTATATCCATGAACTCCTCATCCTAGGGTTATGCTAAGATCCTCATCCCCTTCCATGTGTGGTTATGTTGACAAATTTCTCGAAAACTGCCTCCATCGTCCGGAAAACCTTATAAGCTTCAAAAGAAAACTGCCCATAGATAAAACAACTACGACTATGGATGGAAGCTGGGCACTACTTTGCCCTTCGATGAGGTTACCTCCCAGAAAGCCAGGAGCCCCAGAGACTCAAGAAAGAAGGAGACAAGAATTCAAACAGGGGAAGAGAAGATAGTGCGTATGGCTTTGGGGAATATGCCTTTTAAACAAATCTTTTCTCTTGAAAATGCTTCTTTAAAAACCGTTTTGAAAATAATTTTTCAAATCCTTTATCTGATCTGGTAACCTTCAGCTCTGATACCACGTGTAACACCCCACGTCCGTTGGTGTCACTCACAAAGGGAATGCACTAAGTTTTGTGGAGCATTTTTGGGTAAAAGATGCAGATAAATTACAAGACAAACAGAAATTAAACAGCGGAAAATAAAACTTTGCTTTATTGATAAAATAGTTTGTACAAAGATTTCTTTACAATATCAGGGTGTCATTTGTCTTACAAAATAAAGAAGCATAAAAACACATTTATATTCCCCAATTTTAGTAAGAGCCAGCCATAGCATCTGATAAGAGAATCCAAGCAAACTTTGACAATTCTTCAAGCTGGGAAAGAGTGACAGTCCAACTTAACCTAAGCTATATTATTCCCTCCTTTACGACCTGGGGGGGGGGGGGGGAACGGAAGAAAAGAAGACGAAAGAAAAAAAAGAGTCAGACATAAAGCCTAAGTAAGTTCAGTAACTTCTAGCATGTGAACATGGAACAACAAATAACATGAATTAACTGAATCCAAGACTACACCATGATGATAGGGTTGGCAAGACTAGACAAGATAATCACGAGATATGCTAAGATAAACTGGAAATGCTCTAATACTTTCGCCGCTTCACTATTTCCGGTTTCTATATCTCTGCACCGCCTAACTAGTGTCCCAACTAGTAACGATAACGTGATCCCAATCCCTGTAGTTTCCATTGCCATCAGGCATCCATTTATTTATTTATTACCTAGATTTAATCTAGGGTTTTCTACCAAGTACTTTCTAGAGTCCACTAGAGTTTACGCTGTCTGTTGAAAGCTTCTCGGATTCAGGATTTATGCCACCTAGTTCAACTAGGAATTATGCTACCTGTCGAACGATGCCCCCAAGTCTAGGACACACTACCTAGAGTGGTATATGTTCCTATACTTCCCCATGCATGTATCGCGAATCGTTACCGCTTGTCTAGATGCACATGTCCCATAATGTGTGGTCCGAGTCCTGTGTCAGGGCAAATCAAGGAATACAGAACTCGGTCGGGAGCTTTCAGATATCTGCCGATGCAGATGCTAAGGTCTGTTTTTATTTCAGTGGCTATGGTCCCACTTGACCCCTCCCTCAACTAATGAAAGGCACACCTTGTAAAATGAGAACTATACGCCGGCCCCCGGTGCCCCACTATCCTATAGCCATCCTCACCCATAACTAATAGCAAGTATATGGTCTTTTGGAGTTCTCCGCCTTTCCGCTTCACGTATCTCGGCTGACTCAAGATGGATGGTAGACAATGAGTTGCTATCACAGGGCTACCGTTTACTCGTCGAATCACGCCGATCCATCCTAGCCTTTAGGTTGCCATATATTGCAACCAAGGCATACCCCTGGTTCTTCTACGCAGACCTTAACCTCTGTGGGCCCAGGCGGATCATCTGCAGCCTCACAGAGGGATACCAAGAGTACCCTCACGTCCCCTCGAAGCCTCGGGCATCGTAACCCAATTCGTTGGAGCCTCCTTTTTACTCAGACGGACGTTCGCTCCTCCTCGTGCTATACTAAGAATTACTACTTAGTTTTACTGACTAAGATTTACCACTTAGTTTCCAGAATCGTTGTTTTCTTAACTAAGGTTCACTACTTAGTTCCCCTTCCCGTCAATTTGGATTGGTTAAGTGTCATTAGTCAATTCAAGCTAACTTAACCCCCTTCATTTATCCTGTTAAACTGGTTAAGTGTTATCAGTAATTCATTTTGACTTAACCCGACCATAAACCAAGTTATATTGGTTAAGTATTCCTCATTACTTAACCCTACCCATTATCCTGTATTGGTTAAGTGTTCCTTTTTAACTTAACCTTGCCCGTCTGTTTTCACTAACATGTTATTAATGGTTAAGTATTGTCCCTTCATGTTTTAGACTTAGCCTCATTCCTTTATCACAACCTGATGGTTAAGTGTTCAAGTTTCCTTAACCCTACAGTCTAGCCCAGCTAACATATCAAAACTGGCTAAGCGTATTAGATTTTACTTAACGCCAACCTCTAGTCTAGTTAACATATTAATTTGGCTAAGTGTATTAACTTTACTTAACCCCTACAAGTCTCGTTTTGCTACCTTGAGTTTGGTTAAGTGTCTCTATGGACTTAGCCCTCCCATTCTAGCTTAACTGTGTTAAATTGGTCAAGTGTTCCTATGGACTTAACCCTCCCATTCTAGTCATTCTAAACCTAACCCCACCCATTTGTCTAGTTATCATGTTGAACTGGTTAAGTGTCTTAGTTAACTTAACCCTACCATTCTTGTTCTAGCTTTAACTAAATAGATTAAAGCCGCTACCACTCACATTAGATAGGTATTGTTGCGACTACTAGATGTGTCGGTTGGTTCCGGGCAGGTTTACATCGCAACTCAGTCTAACCTCGGGTTAGGCATATTCGTGTTTTCTAAGTTCAAAGGGTTTTGATTAGTTTTCAAATCAGGTTTTAAAAAGTAACCATCCCGTCCATCGGATCAGTTAGGGATAGCCAGGGAGAGCAGGAAACTTGTATTTTCCAAACCCAAGCCTAGACACTATCCTCTCTGTCACCCTAGAACTTTCTGGTGTGTCATTAAAAGAGATGTCATTAATAAACCTTTAATTTGTCTAAATTTATATTTCCTCATTCAGGCCAAATTCTATAAGTAAATTATTTCTAATTTACTTATTTCCTAATTACTCTTTTAATGTAAATTGTCTACATTCATTCTTACGGCCCATTCTCCCCTCTATATCATATTTATGCTTTTTGGTATGTGGACTATACCAAATTAAGTGTCACTAACCATGATTTTGCTAAACCTGACAGTTATTCCCAATTATGGCCAATTTCACATTTATGCCAATATACTTACCGTGCCAAATTAGCTAATCCAATCCCGATTCAACATTCTAATTCACGTTAAACTAGACTTATTACTCTAGTTCACTATTCATGTAAATGCTAGATTTACCCCTCAATACTAGATTCAAATTACACATCTTGCAATTTATGTCAAATTTATCCAATTTGCACTTCTATGAACATGCCATAATACATGTTCCCCATTTATGCCAAATTCCAAGTTTTACAACTATGTTCTAGTACATTTCACATTATGCCCAAATCGTATTCCCACCGTTCGTATAATTGCAATTCAATCTAGATTATGGATAAACCTAGACTCGTAGAAAATAGGGAATGAACCAAAGATGCTATGAAAAAAGATGGACATAATAACTGGCATAAAAGGTTTGAATAACGACGTAGGTTCAAGAAAATGGGTAGACCTAACTTAATAGGTAAATTCCCATAGTCTAAAACCAAGGATAGACAGAATAGAGACGTCGGTTCAATAACATGGGTAGACCTAACTTAATAGGTAAATTCCCATAGTCTAAAACCAAAGAAAACCAAGGACAGGAAGAATAAATAATCGGGTTTAGACCCAATCTCATAATCACAGAACTTAAGCAACACTTTCCTAGTCATGAATCATAGGTGTTTAATCACAAATGTCCTTGTTATGACATAGGCAATTGTTTATGTTAATCAAAGGCATAGGTTTTGTCAAGAAAGTAATCCTCATAGTCATAGTCACAGTCATAGGCAATGTTCATAGTCATAGGCAATGTCCATAGTCATAGGCAATGTCCATAGTCATAGGCAAATGTTCATAGTCATAGGCATATGGTTTTAAGGTCCATAGTTTCATAGTCATGGTCTTATTTGTCCTTGAATCATAACAGTTCTTGATTAGGTCCAAGAATATAGGCACTGATTCGAATAGAGAGAGAGGGAGAGATTTGGCATATTCTTTTATTCCTTTAATTTCATGTCACGAACAAAGAAAAACGTTCAAATCTAAAAATAACTGACTTACGGAAATTATATCAGAACAGAAGGATGGCGTTGCTAAGATTCGTAGAAAAACAGTCGTCGAAGTTGTTTGAACCTCCTCTTGAATCCTAGCTTGACTTGAACCTTTTCTTGAAAGTCTTTTAGCAGCATCTCCTCGTCTTGATTTATTTTATATATATATATTATTTATTTAGTTAAGAGGAGAGGAAGAGGCCATGTTTCACCAAGAATCTTTGCAACATAAGGGTAGAGGAGAATTGTGAATAGAGAAGAAGACCAGGGCTGTTTATATAGTGTTAGGAGGACGAACCTGGTCAGATAATGCGACCAAATACATCAGAACGAACCAGCTGCAGAAAGCTGGAAAAACAGGGGGGTCAACCCCCAGGTCGACTACCCAGTCGACCTGGGTGTCTTGGGCAGGAAAATTCCCGCGCAGCCCAACCTGTGTCCGATTTGAATTTTTAACTTGACCTGTTTTGAATTTTGAACTTCGCTGAATCTTCCGGAGGCCATATCTCCCTCATACGGACTCCGATTTAGGCAAACTCGGGCTCTTTTTCATGCAGAATTCCGAGACGAACGCAATGGCACAGCTTGTTTCCCTTGATTTTGATTTTAACTTTTAATTCTGCCTTGATTTGTAAATCTTAATGTTGCAGAATTACGGGGTGTTACAAAAGATATTGTTTCTAATATATCTGGTTTTACTGAAATTCGATTTATTTTGAATCCTATACATTCATTTGAAATTTGAAATCGAATTTTTGAACTACCGTGTCGTTTCGGCCTCGTTGTATAATTAAAATAAATATATACGCTCTAACTTCGATTTAAATAAATTTTAAATCGTTATTATTTAAAATAAATCATTTTAAATATTCAAAATTCATTAAAATAGCAAAAATTAAAATTTTTAATTGGTTATGATTTTCCAGGTTGTTACAGTATTTGAAATAGCTTTGCGAATACTCTTTGAAATAAAATAAGAAGTAAATATTGTGTTAAAAATATTAAGATATTTAGAAGTTTAATTAACTATCGTTAATTGGTTTAATTAAAAGGCCAAATAACGCAAAGTACTGAAACAGTGAACTCATTTTATTTTCATCACTATTTATTTGATAGCTAAATAATCTACAATCAAATCTAGCCAATACGATTGTTGGTACGGAAAGACCGGGATCGAATTTATATTCGAAAGCCATTCCGAACCAGCAAATACGTAGAAGATGATTCTTAAAGATGGAGTATTGAAGATCGTCGATCTTCCTAAATGGGGGAACTACTTAAAATCTTTGTGTTGCAACGCTGAGATAAACTATAGTTCAGTAGTGGTTGAAATCCTCGAATTGCAAGGACTACTTGCTACTGATCTATAGGGTGATACCTAGGATGTGGTAGGAGGGTGCCTTCGGTTCATCCTGTTCCTGGATGATGTGTATGGACGGATGTCTGACAGAGTTTCCAAAGGGATCGCATATGTTGATTTCTTCAAACGTACCAAGTAGGTGGCATAAAAGTGAAATTTCTCTAGCTAACAACTAGAGTATTTTTGTGGACGTCAATTAGTGATTTCTGAAGGATCCGACGTGTGGTATTCAAAGTGGATGGAGATATGCTGTTCTGAAGGATAAGCTTAACCTCTAGCCTCATCAGTTGGGAAATGGCATAAAATCCGGTACGTTGCATGGCTATGTGGATCGCACCCATCAAGAGGGTATATCATTACCTGATCTGGAGAAAAAAATGCCTTCGATTGTCCCTTTTTATTTCTGTTATGTATGCTATCGGTTCGGTTGGCTGGCCCCCAACTGTTGTAATGATATATTTGGCACTCTAAAGAGAAGTGAGGGGCCAGTCATGTTTAGCTTGAGTTGCATGATGTTCTTGTTGAACCCCGATGAATTCATCTCCAGAGGTACATTATCGGAAAGGTGGTCCCATACCTTGCTAGGAAATCCATTTCTCTAATAAGACCCCGCGGTTTTGATTATATACTATGTATGTGGAGCGTGAGATGTAAGCGTTCCACTAGGTTGCTATTTATTTATATTTAAACATTATTATAATATCAGAAAAGATATTGATTTTATAAAAAAAATTGGGTTATAGTAAGGTAAAAATCGTCCGTATTTATGTGTGGATTTGGTCTTACGATTATCCTTTTATTTCAAAAGGATTTGACATAAAAATCAAGTTGGATGTTACCCTTAAACTTAATGTATTTTTCTCACTCTGGTTCACCAGACTGATCCGGTGATTGCAATGGCTCGGGTTAGATCGGGTTATACGGGTTCAGGTTATCGAATGCTATGAAGAGACGAGCTGGAAGAGTTCAAACGTATGATATTATATAGATACTATTCCGTTGTGTGTTGTATGTGAGGACATGATATTATAGTTGTCCGGATGTGTGGTGTACTCTGATGATTGTAAGTATTTTTAAAGTTCTTAGTAAAGATTTATTTCTATATTATATTTTGTTCTGCTGCGATATGAGACTTTGTGTTGTGTTGATTCTTCTTCTTCTTCCATTCTAATATTTCATTCTTTCTTTTCTCACCCTCTAATTTCTTTCTAATAACTATCTATGTTTTCGATACTTGAGTTTTAGCAAGTAATATGGGATTTATGTATTATTGTAAAAATTCGGGCGTCGAATTCTTTCTGGTCGTTACAACTCCACTATAAATACCACCTCACTTCCTACATGAAAGGGGTGAGTCTAAGCTCTCTCCCAAGCTTTAATGGCTTCCATCTTCTTCCCCAAAGCCTCCTAGGCACCTTCCTTCATCATGCAAGGAAGAAGACATATGTGCTTGGACCCATGAGCATACTCATGAATGTTTAGCCATGCTTTTGGACATTACATCACCTTTGGATATTTCCGGACCACTCGGACATTGTTGACGAAGTCAACACCTCTTCCACTCAATGAAGAAGAAGCAGGCCTCGGATCTCGAACATCAGACCCTGAGTCTCGACTTCGCTTCCCTCGGTCTTGACCACGCGTCCCTCGGCCTCGACTCCACTTCCCTCGGCCTCGACTCCGCTTCCCTCGGATCCCTTGGCTGCACTACAACATCGGCAACTCCCTGACTAATCCCTCTTAACAAGGAAGCTCGACATCAAGGAAGCTCGATAGCAAGGACAAATAGGATATTGTTAATCATTATAACTTCTTGTAATAGTCTAATTGTACTTTGTTGTAATGGAAAAAATCAGTACAACTTTTAAAGTGGACTAAGGCCCTGACCGGCCGAACCACTATAAATAACTGTGTTCTTTACTTTTTCGCATGTTATTACTGCATCTCTTATACTTCTCTGCTCTGGACATTAAATTTTCTAGTTTTTGGAACTCTCGAAAGTTGATGATAATTTTAGACGTTAACTTTTTGGCGCTCCAGGTAGGGGAGAGTAAAGCGCGCACCTACGGTCGACTTTCTGTCACTTCCTTCGAGGAATCGAAACCTCACCTTTCCTTGTATTCAGTCATTGAGACTTGGCACACTACTTAGGTTTTCTCAAACTTACCGACCAAGCCTATCAACAATGGTGAATAAAGGAAAGGACCTCATGGCCAAACCTTCCACTATCAATCCTAATTCAGAATTTCCTCCTCAGCCTCGACTCCCTAAAGCTTATATCAAGCTTAATGCTCCTAACCTCGACACATTCGTTGATCAAGCCAAATTTGACGAAACGTCATGAAAGTTGGGCGGGACTCAATGATGCCTTGTCGACAAAATCCACCAGAGCACCGGATTAACGCAACGGCTTCAACCATATGATCAACGAGGCATTCTCCGCCTTTAGACAGACTTGGGCGCTTAGCCTCCATCAACCATTACCTTCGCCCAAACTCGACGAAACCAATTTTTCCCACCAATTCTCGACCACAAGTTTGTTTATCTTACTTGGATTCCATCTTTCCCACCGAGCAAACTTCTCAACAATGGAGAGAAAGCGAAAATCTATCCTTGGTAGACCATCTAACCATAATCAAGGCACTCTGGTCCGTCAACAACCTATTTCCGACATGTTAACCACTGCAGATGTGGCATTACCACCGGCCACCGAGGACTCAGTAATTCAAGCGTAGCATCTCCTGCTTACCCAGAGATTGGAAGAAACCGAGCAATGAATCGAATCCCAAGTCAGGCAAACAGGGAGTTAGTCCAGGGACACACTCAAAGAGACATCGCCTGTTTCATGAAAAGTAGGAATGCATCATTGAGAGAACTCGAATTTGTTTCTTTATCACAAATTCCCATCTCGACTTCAATGCGCTTTGGGTTCCTTCTATAACCTACGGTCGAGTCCACTTACCATGGCTAAGCGACCAAAGAATCAAATGCTCCTCCAGTCTGCCGCAATTGACACTAGTACTTCCCAGTAGCCCCAAGCGGCAGAGAATCCGACCGAAACAGATCCTCTCACACCCATGGACCTTGAAGCTATCCAAGATATTCAAGCCCCTCAGAACATAAGTGATGTTCAAATTTTAAATGGAAAGGTGGTCGCTTTAAGTCGGTTCATTCCAAAGCCACTGACTAATGCATCCCCTTTTTCGATTTGCTTCGGAAAGGGAAGCGCAACTTCGAATGGACCTCGAATGCATCGCCAAATTCAAAGACCTTCTGAACCACTCAGAGCGACCACCTATTTTGTCCAAACCTGTTGATCATGAAAACTTATACGAGTACCCGACTGTTTCCATGCAGGCAATCAGCTCGGCACTGGTACATATTGAAGATTGTGTCTGGTTACCCATTTACTACATCGGTAAGAGACCCAAAGCTCGAGGAACCTGCCTATCGCTTGCAGATCTCCTCCCGTAAGCTGCAACCATACTTTCAGTCTCATATCATCAAAGTCTATGCTGACTAGTCACTGCAGCAGGTCCTACAGCGACCTGAGGCCTATGGATGACTAATAAAGTAGAATATAGAGCTGAGTCTGTTGGGAATCACATTCATCCCTCGACGAGCCACCCTCAGGCAGGCCCTTACCGATTTCATAGTGGAACTCACTGTCTTGGAAAAGCCTCTTCCGGAAGACCTACAGGCTCCAAACATTCAATGGAAACTGTTCGTGGATGGACCTTCCAATGGTAAGTCTTCTGGCGTCGTGTAGTGTCCCAAAATTCCGGTCCAATTTGAGCTGACCAAATAACACAAGTCCAACCCCAATTGTACTGGAAATCAGAAAACTAATAGAAAGAAAATAGAGGGTGAGAATAGATAAGATAGAAACTTAGAATAGAAAAAGAAGAAGAACATACAACATCATAGTAACACGAATCTCACAGCGGAACGAACAACATATAATAGATAACATATCTTTGAATAAAATCAGCATATGTATACAGTAACATTTTCAGAGTACAACACTTACAACACAGCGGAAATAACAATAGCTATATAATCCTGAAGCCTCCTTTTCCAAGCTCTCCAAATATATCTGTAAAATCCCGACTACTTGACTGCCCATACAAAATTGGGCACCCAAGATTTTAGGGAAAAAAAAATTCCGGGTCAGTTATGTGACTGGTGTGAGTAAACTCAAATCATTTGTTTAACTTTAAAAATCCTTTCAAAAGAAGGAATAATCGTAAGACCTATACACACATAAACAAGGATGGTTTTACCTTACGATAACCCAGATCATTTGTAAAACAATATTATTCTGATATTATAATAATGTTTAACACAAGTAATATCAATCTAGTAGAAACGCTTGCATCTAACGTTCTACATATATAATATACAATCAAAACCGCAGGCTCTTATTTGGGGAATGGATTCTAACTATGACAAGGTATGGATCCACCTTCCGCCCAGTGTACTCTAGAAGCGATACACTGGAGTTCAACAAGAACATCTTGCAACTCGGCCACACATGACAGACCACTCATTTCGCTTGAGTGTATCGAATATATTGTCACCTTACAGTTGGTAAACCAACATAACCATTCCCGGGAAATACAGATTTGAAAGAAGTAACAAATATGAATATTCTCTAGATGGTGACAATATACCCTACTAGGGTGCAGCCCACTTAGCCATGCTGCCTGCCCGATTTCTGTCATTTCCCAGTTGATGAGGCTGGAGGTCATAACGTATCTTTCAACAGATTACTCATTCATTTACTTTGAATGCCACATCGTCATACCCGTCAAACCACAAATTAATTTCCCCAAAAATACCACGGGTATAAGCTAAGAGAAACGAAATCCTCCACCACCAACGTAAATACATTTGAAACGATCAACTCACGTGATCCACTAGATATACTCTGTCAAACATTCTTCCACACAGGTTGTCCTGGGACTGTGTAACACCCGCTACGGTCACTCACTAAGGGAATGCCATAACATCGGTGGAGTATTTTAAGTGAATATAGAACAGAAAAATTACAACAAGACAGATATAAGTAATACTTGAGAATTTAAAACATCATTTCAATGCAGCGGAAAGTAAAACATGTTTGGTTACACCAAAACCATAAACAAGGGTCAAGTACATAATATCCATCCTGATAAAACAAAAGTACATAATCCCACTACATAACTTAATAGCCATAATAGAAAAGATAAACTGAGCTTTACATCCACGGTCCAAGCTCCAAAAGATAGATAAAGCAGTCTGATCAAAGCCCACTAGTGCTAGGCCCACTCTGATAACCTAAGGGTTGGAAAAAAAAGATAAAAACAACGGGGTCAGACATAAGTCTGAGCGAGTCCTATAACTTTAACAATCCAATCATTAAAGTAACCAGAGTAAGACATAAGCTTGATATACGGTAACGACTGGGGATAAATGGCTACACTAAGCAGCCAACTAGACTTAGGATGAACTACGATAACCGTAAAGACGCGCCTATCCACCCAAGAATAATTATTATATTGCACCACCCCAGATCTACCCACCCAAGGGTAATTCCTACACTGCACCACACCAGTTCTACCCACCAAGGGTAATTCCTACTTAAAGGTTGATCCCACTAAGTGTACTTAGTAATTTTACCCAGTAGTTTCTTGTACCCCTAGCTGACTACATAGGTGTCGTCTGCCCCTATCTCCGCTAGGTGTACCCACTACTCCCCAAGCGATCGGCTCCCTAACGTAGATACCCATGCTGGCCCCACAATGGGGTGTATCACTCCCCAAAGTGGCAACCCGACACAACAATTGGTGCACGGCTTATATCTACATGATGCAACAACGTCTTACCTACCAGCCCGGGTCCACACACGCATATGAAAACCCGTTGGACTCGCGTTGCCACCGCTACCCCGTTTTGGCCTCTTATAGTCAAGCCCAATATGCGTGTCCCGTCCTCGACTTGGGTCGAGCCCACAAAGATACGTTTGGGATATTGGTTGAAATGGGCCCCCACAAGCTACTACTTAAGCTTGTCATTTTATCTAGTGCATCCCACTTAACCCCTTTTATAATCATACCCACTTACATGTTAAGGTTTGGTTAAGTCATCTAATCATATTTCAATTGCCACTCAAGGCCCCCACAAGCTACTACTTAAGCTTGTCATTTAATCATATTTCAATTTCCACTTAAGGCCCCCACAAGCTACTACTTAAGCTTGTCATTTAATTATATTTCAATTGCCACTTAAGGCCCCCACAAGCTACTACTTAAGCTTGTCATTTAATTATATTTCAATTGCCACTTAAGGCCCCCACAAGCTACTACTTAAGCTTGTCATTTAATTATATTTCAATTGCCACTTAAGGCCCCCACTAGATTTCCACATGCCACCCAAGGCACTTACTTGATTCCCACATGCCACCCAAGGCACTTACTTAACCCTTTAATCATGTTTAATTACATGTTCCACTTTGGTTAAGTATTCTAATCGTATTTTCTATTGCCACCCAGGGCAACCCACTAGTTTCCTTATGCCACCCAAGGCACCCCCACTAGTTACTACATGCCACCCAAGGCACCCACTTAACCCCTCATGCCTCACTACATGCTAATTTGGTTAAGTGTTTCTTAATTAATTAAGATCGTAACCTTTGTAAAGACCTCTCACATTAGACTGTCTTTTATGGCAGCTGGATATGCCAGTTGGTTCCGGGCAGCCTTACACCATAACAGAGTCTAACCTCGTGTCTTTACACTTGTCACGTATTTAGTTTATGACTAAGACCTCTCACATTGGGCCAATCATTTGTAGCCGTTGGATTTGCCGGTCGGTTCCGGGCAGTCTTATGCTACAAAAAGGGTCCAACCTCGTGTCTTAGTAGATTAATTACACCTAATTAATCACCCCCCATAATTTGTATTAATTATCCCTAATTAATTACAAATATTTAAGAATATGGGTATACCTAACTCAATAGGTAAATTCCCAATTCCATAATATGGGTAGACCTAACTTAATAGGTAAATTCCCAATTACGTCCACCACTTTATGGTATGTTTAATCATACCCACTTCACACAATTTTATGTGTTCATTAATTTTTACCCCATCGTCCCCACGTAAATACGTTAACATGACATACTTCAAAAGAGAAGATTCATCATACACACAATGGGTTCAACTTAGCATATCATTAGCATTATCATGGGTTTAAAAGGTGTCAACTTGCATATATGACCATAAACCCAACTTGCATAAATAACCAACCCAAACTTGCATGAATCACATATGTCATAAAGATGGTAACTTGCATAAATGTTCATGTCATAGACCTATCACAAAGGTGTCAACTTGCATACATGTCATAGGTCTAAAAGGGATGAACTTGCACATGTACTTATGTTATACATAGAGGCAAACTTGCATATATTATGCATATCATAAAAAGAGACAAACTTGCATATGAACTTGCATATGAACTTGCTTCATAACTTGCATATGAACTTGCATCATAACTTGCATATGGACTTGCATAACATGCCATACTTAGAGGCAAACTTGCATATATTATGCATATCATAAAAAGAGACAAACTTGCATAGATTATGCATATTATAGATCCAAACTCATAGGTTAAACTTGCATGTCATGTCACTTATTTCACACATGATTCTAGCATAAAACCAAGCATTTAACTTGCATAAAACCAAACACTTAGCATGCATAAAACCAAACACTTAGCATGCATAAAACCCACCACTTAACATGCATAAACCCAAACACTTAACTTGCATAAACATAGTGTCATCATGACTAAGTGTTAAACATAGTGATTAGCAAACTAGCATCATAACATATGACATAAAACCCATTGATCCGCAAGCAAAACCATATGATCTCATCACATCTCTTCTACTTAGTTTAACAATTGGTTATTAAAGTGATAGAAACTCACAAACTCCAAGATTAGCTCCTTAGATAGTTGCTAGAGTTGAAGTAGAGGTGGATTAGTAGTTGATTAGCTTGCAATCCTCTTCACAAATTAGTGGAGGCTCCTTTTAAGTTGCATTTTGGCGGCATGATGGCATAATTTCTATTTTTAGTATGGATTAGGGTAGTCTTAGGGTGTATTTATAGGATTAGGTTGTGTTTTAGACCCTTAGATTAACCCTAGGTTAGTTTAGGTCCGTCAGATTTCGTCCCAAGCCCTCCAACCTAGCCCAAAACTCAACCAGGTGCACCCAGGCCAGAATCAGCCGACAGGGCAAGTCGACAGCCCTGTCGACTGCCAACTCGACAGGCATGTCGACAGGCAAGTCGACAGCCCTGTCGACATCCAAGTCGACTTGGCTGGGCGGGAGTTTTCCCGCCTGGCCCCTATTTCTGCATGTTTCGAAATTCAAATTTCCCGAAAACTTCTTTGGGCCTTAACCGGGTCATACGGACTCCGATTTACAAAATTTCGGACTCTATTTCGCGTATTTTTCCGAGACGAACGCAATGACGCAGCCCGTTTCCCCCAATTCTCACATCTGAGATTATTCATTCTGTAATTAGTGAATATCAGTGTTAACTGAAATTCGGGGTGTTACATTCTCCCCTCCTTAAAGGATTTCGTCCCCGAAATCTCCAAGTTAAGGAGAATGCATATCCTACCATCCAGACAACCATCTACTCAATCCATCAAACACGGGCATCCATTGTCCTTAAAACAATTTCTACTGATGTATGAGCATATGCAAAAAGTGTGTGTATATGTTCCCTATCTAATGTATGAACATATGCAAACCGTGATAGTGCCATGCATCCAATATGTATGCGAAAGATCCCTATCGACACACACTATTTCTATATGAG
Source organism: Allium sativum (assembly GCA_030737875.1). Classification (NCBI taxonomy): domain Eukaryota; kingdom Viridiplantae; phylum Streptophyta; class Magnoliopsida; order Asparagales; family Amaryllidaceae; genus Allium; species Allium sativum. The sequence goes on along the minus strand of CM060916.1, from coordinate 293,074,903 downwards.
TGCACAATCATTCACCAAAATGCATCATCCATGTGATAATACAACCATTATACATCCATTAATATAGCTACCTACACACAATTTTATGCAATATGCAATATGAAGTGATTGAGCCGATCTAGTGCCTAGAGTATGTATATATGCATCCACGAGCAACCACTAGCAACCACTTGCATCCACATGCATCCATCAAACATAACATGTCTCAAACACATGTTTCAACCATAGGTTTACCCTATCTAAAGGTCAAAGGTACTAATGAGAGGACATACTAAAGATAAGATAAGCACTAGACAAACGATAAAGGAGACGTTTAAAGGACATACCCTCAAAAAGGAATGGGTATAACGAACGCATCTTCGCTTCTGTCTCCCAAGTAGCATTGCTCTCACCTTCTTCCATTTTCACTTTGACTAGTCGAACCTCTCTGTTTCTCAACTTCCTAATCTCTGACCCAAGGATGCGGGTAGGAGCTCGTCGAATAATCACATCATGCTCTACCTTTACTTCTTTAAGCAAGCTCGGCTCTAGCGCCTCTGCGGTCTCATGTAGGCACTTCCTCAAATGTGACACATGGAATACGTCATGTTCCCTATGCAACCGAACTATCTCTCGAATATAAACTGACGCTAGACTTGGAACAGTCCTCTTGCTCTTCACGGGTATGAAATGGGCACTCTTAGTAAGTCTATCTACCACAACCCAAATTCCCGTATTACCCTTCCTCAATCTCGGTAATCCATCGAGACACTATCCCACTTCCATAGCGGAACCTCCAATGGGTGAAGCAACCCACCGGGTTTCTTTTGCTTCGCTTCCACCTGTTGGCACACCAAGCATCTAGCGACATACTCGGCCACATCTTTCTTCATACCGGCCCAAAAGAAAACTCGCTTCATGTCTTGGTACATCTTGTCCCCACCGGGATGAATAGTCATCCTAAAACGATGCGCCTTATCAAGAATAGCCTTCCTCAAACCCTCGTCTTGCGGTACGCAAAGTCTACTATCTCTACGCAAGCACCCCCTATCGTCTAGGGTGTACCTACTCAAATGGCTGGACGATTCCCCCTTATGAGCCTCTATACCAACTCAACCAACTGTGGGTCGACCCTCTGTGCCTCGCCAATCCGTCTCAAAAGGGTAGGTCTGACCTCCAAGGATGCTAGCAAATCGGGTATAAAGTCAACGGAAGGTCTGAAATCAAACATCGAGATAACTTCCAAGCTTCGTCGTTCCATGAACAATGGACTCAAGGACAACCTTTTTCTGCTCAAGGCGTCCGCCACCACGCTATCTCGAAATCATAGGATGCTAAGAACTCCATCCACCTTTGCTGTCTCAAGACTATGCGCTTGAAGAGCCTCCAACACTTCCCTAAGATGTAGGGCATGCTTTTCTCCACTTCTGGAGAAAACCAGGATATTCTCTCATACAAAATCGTCACAACTATCCATCTCTCACGCAGACCATCCTAGTCGAACTTGACATCCCCCAAGTGCAAGCCCCAAAGGCCTAAACCAATATCAGACAAACACCCAAGGGACACCTCCTTCGAATTCAGACGACCTACGTGAGATGATACTAGTAAAAACGGCTAAATAATTAAGCCCTTGTCCAACTCTGGGTGTCCTCGCCAGTCTCGCTCCAAAACCACCGTTTATCCCATAACTGGCTTTTCTCAACCTATTGAGCACATACGAAAACTTATTTCGCTCCTAGAAAAGACCAAGATGTCATTTACAAAGACCATCACGAACTTATTTAGGTACTCCCTGAACACCCTTCTCATCAAATCAATATGCGGGGGCATTCGTCAAACCAAATGGCATCACCAGCCACTCATAAAAAAAACCATCTGGAGTCCTAAAGGCAGTCTTCTCTATACTATCCTCAGCCACTCTCAACTGACGAAACCCCGTGGCTAAGTCCAACTGCGAAAATACTGAGGCGCCCACTAACTGATCAAAGAGATCATCAATCCTCGGCAATGGGTGTCTATTCTTCTTTGTGAGTTTATTTAGTTCTCTTTAGCCCACACAAAGTCTGAGGGACCCATCCGCCTCCGTGGCAAAGACTACTGGAGCACCCCACTCCGATATACTTCGTCTTATGAACCCCTTCTCAAGCAAATCGCCTACTTGCTTATGGAGTTCCCTCCTCTCACGAGGAGCCATGTGGCACACTGGCCAAGATACTGGTTTGGCATTGTCTACCAGATATATTCGGAAGTCAATATCCCGCTACGGAGGTAAGCCCTTCACCTCCTCAAACACATCCGAGTATTCCCGGACCACTCTAACAGATCGCAAACTCTCGACCGACTTGTCAAGCGATTCTAGATAACTTAGCATAACAGATTCCATGGGATTACAAGAGATCTCGACAGTGTTACCCAAGCGGGTCATAAACCTAACAACTCTCCCTTCAAAATCAAGAACGGCACCCCTACTGGATAACCAGTCCATGCCCAAAACTAACCCATAGCTCGTGAAGCCCAAAAAGCATCACATCTAAACTCAACGCTAAGTATAGCAACTTTCAAACCTAAACACATCATGGAGCCCCAATTGGGTTTGAAACAACTAAGGGATCATCTACTAAACTGGTGTCTAAGTGCAGTGACTCAACTAACAATGATGAGATAAACGAACTCGACGCGTCAGAATAAAGTTCGAACCGGATAACAAAGAAATCCAAATTCCAACCTAGACGGTCCTATCCCCATCTGGTACACTAGCCGTGAGGGAATACAACTACCCTCCAGGAGATTCCGTACCTTGCCCTTGCCTCTTTGGACAATCCTAATAAGGTGTCCTATTCCTCCAAAAAGGATAACTACTAGCCCTCTTCTTTCCATTCTCCACTCGTAACCTCCCGTCAAAATGAGGTTTCGCTCTTCATTAACCAAACAACTATTTGAGCCTTCCTCCCATCGTCTATCCAATAGGTACCTACAAGTCCTCCTCCTTCTTGAACCAACTTCTAGTCCGACTAATGTCTAAGTCCCTTGAAGTGGTTTTCCATTCTTATCTATCTTAGAAGGATCATCCATACGCGGAGGGGAAACTCAAAACGAGAGAGGAAGAGATTCAAAACAGAGAATTTGAAAGATATAGATATGGCTATTGGGGATTATGCTTTTCTTTCAAAAACTTTTCTCTTAAAAGACATGTTTTTGAAAATACTCCTTTCAAAAATATTCTTAGAAAATAGTTTTTCTAAAATTTTTATCTGTTCTGGTAACCTTAAGCTCTGATACCACGTGTAACACCCCACACCCGCTACGGTCACTCACTAAGGGAATGCCATAACATCGGTGGAGTATTTTAAGTGAATATAGAACAGAAAAATTACAACAAGACAGATATAAGTAATACTTGAGAATTTAAAACATCATTTCATTGCAGCGGAAAGTAAAACATGTTTGGTTACACCAAAACCATAAACAAGGGTCAAGTACATAATATCCATCCTGATAAAACAAAAGTACATAATCCCACTACATAACTTAATAGCCATAATAGAAAAGATAAACTGAGCTTTACATCCACGGTCCAAGCTCCAAAAGATAGATAAAGCAGTCTGATCAAAGCCCACTAGTGCTAGGCCCACTCTGATAACCTGAGGGTTGGGAAAAAAAGATAAAAACAACGGGGTCAGACATAAGTCTGAGCGAGTCCTATAACTTTAACAATCCAATCATTAAAGTAACCAGAGTAAGACATAAGCTTGATATACGGTAACGACTGGGGATAAATGGCTACACTAAGCAGCCAACTAGACTTAGGATGAACTACGATAACCGTAAAGACGCGCCTATCCACCCAAGAATAATTACTATATTACACCACCCCAGATCTACCCACCCAAGGGTAATTCCTACACTGCACCACACCAGTTCTACCCACCAAGGGTAATTCCTACTTAAAGGTTGATCCCACTAAGTGTACTTAGTAATTTTACCCAGTAGTTTCTTGTACCCCTAGCTGACTACATAGGTGTCGTCTGCCCCTATCTCCGCTAGGTGTACCCACTACTCCCCAAGCGATCGGCTCCCTAACGTAGATACCCGTGCTGGCCCCACAATAGGGTGTATCACTCCCCAAAGTGGCAACCCGACACAACAATTGGTGCACGACTTATATCTACACGATGCAACAACGTCTTACCTACCAGCCCGGGTCCACACACGCATATGAAAACCCGTTGGACTCGCGTTGCCACCGCTACCCCGTTTTGGCCTCTTATAGTCAAGCCCAATATGCGTGTCCCGTCCTCGACTTGGGTCGAGCCCACAAAGATACGTTTGGGATATTGGTTGAAATGGGCCCCCACAAGCTACTACTTAAGCTTGTCATTTTATCTAGTGCATCCCACTTAACCCCTTTTATAATCATACCCACTTACATGTTAAGGTTTGGTTAAGTCATCTAATCATATTTCAATTGCCACTCAAGGCCCCCACAAGCTACTACTTAAGCTTGTCATTTAATCATATTTCAATTGCCACTTAAGGCCCCCACAAGCTACTACTTAAGCTTGTCATTTAATTATATTTCAATTGCCACTTAAGGCCCCCACAAGCTACTACTTAAGCTTGTCATTTAATTATATTTCAATTTCCACTTAAGGCCCCCACAAGCTACTACTTAAGCTTGTCATTTAATTATATTTCAATTGCCACTTAAGGCCCCCACAAGCTACTACTTAAGCTTGTCATTTAATTATATTTCAATTGCCACTTAAGGCCCCCACTAGATTTCCACATGCCACCCAAGGCACTTACTTGATTCCCACATGCCACCCAAGGCACTTACTTAACCCTTTAATCATGTTTAATTACATGTTCCACTTTGGTTAAGTATTCTAATCGTATTTTCTATTGCCACCCAGGGCAACCCACTAGTTTCCTTATGCCACCCAAGGCACCCCCACTAGTTACTACATGCCACCCAAGGCACCCACTTAACCCCTCATGCCTCACTACATGCTAATTTGGTTAAGTGCTTCTTAATTAATTAAGATCGTAACCTTTGTAAAGACCTCTCACATTAGACTGTCTTTTATGGCAGCTGGATATGCCGGTTGGTTCCGGGCAGCCTTACACCATAACAGAGTCTAACCTCGTGTCTTTACACTTGTCACGTATTTAGTTTATGACTAAGACCTCTCACATTGGGCCAATCATTTGTAGCCGTTGGATTTGCCGGTCGGTTCCGGGCAGTCTTATGCTACAAAAAGGGTCCAACCTCGTGTCTTAGTAGATTAATTACACCTAATTAATCACCCCCATAATTTGTATTAATTATCCCTAATTAATTACAAATATTTAAGAATATGGGTAGACCTAACTCAATAGGTAAATTCCCAATTCCATAATATGGGTAGACCTAACTTAATAGGTAAATTCCCAATTACGTCCATCCACTTTATGGTATGTTTAATCATACCCACTTCACACAATTTTATGTGTTCATTAATTTTTACCCCATCGTCCCCACGTAAATACGTTAACATGACATACTTCAAAAGAGAAGATTCATCATACACACAATGGGTTCAACTTAGCATATCATTAGCATTATCATGGGTTTAAAAGGTGTCAACTTGCATATATGACCATAAACCCAACTTGCATAAATAACCAACCCAAACTTGCATGAATCACATATGTCATAAAGATGGTAACTTGCATAAATGTTCATGTCATAGACCTATCATAAAGGTGTCAACTTTCATACATGTCATAGGTCTAAAAGGGATGAACTTGCACATGTACTTATGTTATACATAGAGGCAAACTTGCATATATTATGCATATCATAAAAAGAGACAAACTTGCATATGAACTTGCTTCATAACTTGCATATGAACTTGCATCATAACTTGCATATGGACTTGCATAACATGCCATACTTAGAGGCAAACTTGCATATATTATGCATATCATAAAAAGAGACAAACTTGCATAGATTATGCATATTATAGATCCAAACTCATAGGTTAAACTTACATGTCATGTCACTTATTTCACACATGATTCTAGCATAAAACCAAGCATTTAACTTGCATAAAACCAAACACTTAGCATGCATAAAACCCACCACTTAACATGCATAAACCCAAACACTTAACTTGCATAAACATAGTGTCATCATGACTAAGTGTTAAACATAGTGATTAGCAAACTAGCATCATAACATATGACATAAAACCCATTGATCCGCAAGCAAAACCATATGATCTCATCACATCTCATCTACTTAGTTTAACAATTGGTTATTAAAGTGATAGAAACTCACAAACTCCAAGATTAGCTCCTTAGATAGTTGCTAGAGTTGAAGTAGAGGTGGATTAGTAGTTGATTAGCTTGCAATCCTCTTCACAAATTAGTGGAGGCTCCTTTTAAGTTGCATTTTGGCGGCATGATGGCATAATTTCTATTTTTAGTATGGATTAGGGTAGTCTTAGGGTGTATTTATAGGATTAGATTGTGTTTTAGACCCTTAGATTAACCCTAGGTTAGTTTAGGTCCATCAGATTTCGTCCCAAGCCCTCCAACCCAGCCCAAAACTCAACCAGGTGCACCCAGGCCAGAATCAGCCGACAGGGCAAGTCGACAGCCCTGTCGACTGCCAAGTCGACAGGCATGTCGACAGGCAAGTCGACAGCCCTGTCGACAACCAAGTCGACTTGGCTGGGCGGGAGTTTTCCCGCCTGGCCCCCATTTCTGCATGTTTCGAAATTCAAATTTCCGGAAAACTTCTTTGGGCCTTAACCGGGTCATACGGACTCCGATTTACAAAATTTCGGACTCTATTTCGCGTATTTTTCCGAGATGAACGCAATGACGCAGCCCGTTTCCCCCAATTCTCACATCTGAGATTATTCATTCTGTAATTAGTGAATATCAGTGTTAACTGAAATTCGGGGTGTTACAGACTGGACAAGCCGAAGGCACTATTCTGTAAACAGGATAGCCCTTGCATAACTCCGTCTTCAATTTATCTTCGATCTATTTGATTCAAAACGCTAACGCCCATACGAAGTGGTTCTCGGATAATAACCCAACTGGTCTCTCCGTATTGACGACGGAAAAATGGTCAAAACTTTGATAGTTTGTGATTTAACTATCAAAGAAAAACACGTATGCAAACAACGATATTATTTCCGGATGGAAGTTATATCGATCAATCATCATTTAACATTTATCTATTTAGTTTATTAATTTACTTATCCCCTGTTTCCATATATTCTAACTTCTTATTTTCTATTATCAGGAAACATTTCTAATTCTTATTTGGAAAACATTTCCAAAACTCCTTTACTAGATTTAAACTGATGTTTAAATCAAACATTCCCATGCCAACTCAAACCATTTCACTCATTAACTAAATTTACTTAACTATCCTTTTCTATCAAACCTTAGCCATTCCTTAGTTAAGAAGGAAGTCAATCAAGTTGGGGTATAATTACCTCTCATACCTTAACTGAACAACGTTTTAACTTCGGAATAGACAAAGTTTAACTTTCAAACCTTTAACAAACTTCCTTACGTAACTCTCAGATTCTATATACGAATCCACTTCTTTATTGAAAACACTAGTTATAACTATAGCGTTATAATTCCTACTTCTGAAATTTCTAACTTCAAATATAACTTTTATTCTTTAATTTGAATAAATAAACAAACACCTAATTTATAATAAATAAATCTTGATTTAAAAACGGGAAAGTATAAATACTTTCCCGAATTCGACGATTTACTCTCTTCGAATAACTTATATCTGATTAACTCTCTTCGAATAACTAATATTCGAATATCTCTCTTCGAATAACTAATACTCGATAACTCTCTCTTTCGAATAAACTATATTCGATTACTACTTTCGAATAAACTATATTCGATTAACTTACTTCGAATAAACTAATATTCGATTAACTCTATTTGAATAACTCTAATTTGATTTAACTTTAATCGATTAACTCTAATTGATTAACTCTAACTAATTAACTCTAACTCTAATCGATTAACTCTAACTGGTTAACTCTAACTCTAATCGATTAACTCTAATTGATTAACTCTAACCGATTAACTCTAACTGATCAACACTAACTAGTTAACTCTAACTGATTAACTCTAACTCTAATCGACTAATTATGATTCGATTAACTCCTCTAACTCATTTTGATTAACTCTACGTCCATATTCAGTTTCAAATATCGATGTTGAAATCGATTCTTACTTCTCTATATAAGTCCTGACTTATATATTCCATTTATCCAATGATAAATATTTTATTTAATTTATAAAATATTATTTATAAATTAATCTTCTTAATCTATCGGTTAGAACAGATTCTACTTAAAATCTTTATTTTAAATCTATACCATGATATACCCGTGTGCGAAGCACGGGTTTAAACCTTTCAAACGTAAAATTCTCTTTTTATAAAATACTTTTCATTTTCCCAAATATTCCTTTTATAATTATATTTATTTCCTAAATAAATATTCCTTTTATAATTCTATTTATTTTCTAAATAAATACTCCTTTTGTAATTCTATTTATTTTCTAAATAAATATTCCTTTGATTTAATTCTATTTATTTTCTAAATAAATATTCCTTTGATTTAATTCTATTTGTAAATGTTTTACAAATATTTCCCTTTCTATTTTATTTGTAATTGTTTTACAAATATTCCTCTTTCTATTTATTTTACAAATATTTTCCTTTTATATTTGTTTTACAAATATTTTTCCTTTACATTTGTTTTACAAATAATTTCCTTTATAACTCTTTGATTTTAAAATTATTTCCTTTTATAAAACCCTTTTCCTTTTATATATAAAATCCATTGATTTTATATAAATAATTCATTTTCAAAATCCCCTTTTTACATCCTAGTTTTTCTTACGGTATTTAAAATACCAAACGACAATGATCGATATCATTCAAACACACATAATCAACAACAGATTATATATCACATCATATATCACAATATATGAACAGAACAATATTATAAATATTGAGGAATCCAGTTGGATCCTTCCAACCTGTTTCCCTGCATCATAGATGTTAAACAATATAATTAACATCGATTTCATTTCACTATGAAATATTCTGCTAAACAGAATCAATATTTGATTAACAATTTATATATATATATATATATTGTTATCTATAATTTCAACCAATACGTAAGCGATTCAACCAAACACTTAACACACAGCAATCAACAAATAATTATCAGTTTTAAGAATACGTTATGAAAGTATAACTGTTCAGAGTTGGTGAGTTTTACTCACATTGGACGATCATTGTTAATAACGATAACCATCGCTTGATTCAGGCGGACAATTTATTTTGCTATAAATTGTAACAAGCTTCGATTCGCTCCTAGTTAGTTCCATTGTGCAGCCACCGTCCCTACGATCCCAACGGATCTGACCGTTCGAAAATCTGACATAGTATGTAGAAGTTATGAATGTTTTACTTAATACACTATTTAAAATAGAATTAACATAGATTTTAAATTAACCTCGGGCTTTACCCAAACCAATTCGGCCCACTATCCCTGCGCAAGCCAAAAACTGCTTTCCTCCAAACCTTCTTCCCCAATCAAAATCCCATTCCAGTATTTCACCATTCCCATTCCTTCGAATCACATTTCTCCATTGGTCTCACCACCGTTCTCAAAACAACACCCTGCGTTCAACTCCTCATCAATACCTCAACATCATCATACCCAGACCACTCCACTCGCAGCACCCAACTGAGCCGCGTCATCTGCCCATCCACAGTGAGGATCGACAAAACTGGTGACCGAGTACCTCAGAAATCCCATACCAGATGCGAAACACACTCACAAATCTCAAACCAACCACAGAATCTCGAATAGAAGCTTATACACTAGATCATCAACCCTAGTTTCGGTGCACATTCTGACTTCAACGAAAACAGACTCGAATGCCACAAAACATAAATTGGCTTGAAGGAATTTGTATCAGGAATCAAAATATATACATAATTAAATTTACTGATTTTATTTTGATTTTCAAAGGAGGATATTTTCTATGAAGAAACTGTCGGCGTGATTTTTGTAGTAGGAACTTTTCACGTTTTTAGCTTGCTGAAGGTTTAGAGTGGTGGCGGATTATTTTTCTCTGAGGTAAACTAGGTTATGAGAATGTTACGATGTATTTATAGCGATTTTTTTTGTGATTTTTCTTAAGCCACGATTTTGTTTGAGGACCAAAGGAAACTAGTGGTTGAGAAAAGTGATGCGTGGACCTTCTTTTTACCTTTTAAAAATAGAAAATATAGATACCCCTTTGTACACTATTTTGTTTATACATATATGAACTGCAAATGACAAAGATAAAAATACCATTGTATCGAGCAGTGCTCTACGATCCCATAAGTATAATAACATCGGTAGGTTAACTCATATTGTGAAACCCAAAAATGTTGAATAAGGGTGCAAGATACTCCAAATAAAAATTATCTTATTTTCTGAAAATAAAAATTACCATAAAATTCTATAAATTAAATTATAACTACGTCTAGGAGGATTTGTCCAAATTCGATGCCAATATTTAATTATAATTAAATATATCTTTATGGCTCATCGCGATTTCATAGCGACTATTTGAAAAGTTGATTTGGCCATAACTTACTATCTAAAATACGAAATCTTCATTTTTCTCTTCCATTAGAAAAATATACTTCACCAGCTCCGAACGTTTCTTGTTTCACGGAAATCCGATTTAAAATGGACCCTGTAAATTCAGTTGAAGTTCAAATCGCCAAATTACGAACTGCCGCGCCTATTTCAAGCTCGATTATAATTATAATAAAATTCTATGTCCAAACTTCTTTTTAATAATATATTCGTGAATATAATTCAACTCTAAACTGAATTATACCTTATATATAATCCAATTCACACTGTATTGTGAATTCCACTATTTTTGATTATTTCTGAATTAAATTTATTATTAAATTATTATATATTATTTAATTAAACGACCATTTAAATCTCTTAATCACTTTTTAAATAATTAATGAAATTAATTATTACACCGTGAAAATACGGGACATTACACGTTGGGGTCGTTCTCATCATGCTAGGGGAACGCCCCATATGCTACGCTTTAAAGCTCAACTTCCCTACCACCAACAATGACGCAAAATACGAGGCCTTGATAGATGGGCTTAGAACCGCAATTGAACTTAACATCAAGGCTATCCAAATCTTTCTCTGATTCGTAGCTCATCGTGCGTCAGGTACAAGGGGGTACCCAGCCAAGGGGGCACGGCTCACTCCCTATCTTTTCCAGGTCCAGGAATTTCTTCCCAACTTCGACAACTTTGTCATTGCGCATATCCCCCAAGAACGAAATGAAAAATCAGACTCATTAGCCAAGTTGGCAAGCTCCGAGGATGCACAACTCATGGGGCTCACTCTAGTCCAAATACTTGATTCACCAAGCATAGACTGGGTGTAGAATGATTCAGTTTTGGATACCGAAGCTGAATCTGAGTCTTGGATGACACCAATTAAGACCTATTTGCAATACAAAACCCTCTCCGGATGTTACAAGGAAAGGCGAGCACTCATTCTCCAGTCATCTCGCTATATCATTCTGGATGGAGAGCTCTGCCTCAAAGGCTTCTCTGCCCCCCTACTCTGATGCGTAGCCCGCGACAACATCGACCATGTACTGGAAGATGTACACGAATGCGCGTGTGAAGCTCCTGCAACTCAAGCGCATATTCACGCGCTTAATAAGAAGTATGAAAATACAACTCTTGAGATCAACTAGGCATTGAAGAATAACATTGACCTTATGCGCCAACTTCAAGAAAGTCAATGCATCGTCGCTCGACTTCAGCTCGCTTAGAACAACATCCGACCACGGAGTACCATATCGGAAACTTCTTCTTCCGAATCTAGGGGACCACGTCAAGGAAGAAGGTTCAGCCTCATCAATAACGTCGTCGTCTGCTCCAACGCTCATACTAACAGCAACGACAACAGAAATGGAAATGGTGATCGAACCACCGCCACTTACAGTGGAGGGACACAATATCGTGATCGCTTGCAGTTGATTATCAATGATGAACTAGGACCAAGTAAATAACCCCCTTCTAGACAGAACCCAAGTGTCGCTGCTCATAACCTAGTCCAAGTTCCTTCGAATCAGGGCGCACACCGACTCGCTCAGCCATGCTATCCGTACCAAAACCAGACCTTTAATGTCGATAAAATGGAAGAGGACATGCCAGATGTGCACCACAAAAAATGCCCATAAAATAGAACTCCCGAAGTTCGTCGAAACTAATGGATTTTGCCGGATGATCCGCATCCAACATATCTCTTCCACATGGCCCGAAGGATCACGAGAGATATGCGAGGGAACTCCAACAACTCATTGGAAACCCACTCGAGGCATAATCCCTTCACTAGGATCGCACACGAAGCCGAGTGGCCCCAACACTTCAACATGCCACAGATGGCATTCTATAATGACATAACCGACCCCTAATCTCAGTAGTGTCAGGACCACCATTAGAAATGGAACGCGACATCCCAGTCATTACCAGCTTGGACCTAATCTTGATCAAGGGAATAACGCTTGAGCCTCCACTAGGCAGACTCAAACTGCTATGAGTCCGGGCTTGTCGCATACGCTTCTGGCATCCAATTGGGCCAAAGTTCACCTCAACCAACCTCTATAAAGTATAATCGAGGTTGAAGACTCACGGAATGACAACGACCTTCCTCTAAGAAGAAACCTTAGGATCCAAACTCCCCAACTGGATCACGACCACAGGAATCCGATGGAGATCCAATCTCTGACTCCACGCCAACATGATCCATATGATCCTTAACGCTGAATGGCGCAAGGACTTCGACACGCCAAAACCCATTCCTTACTCAAAGGACTATGTTCCACGAAACTTCATTAGACACCACGAATGGCACACGGATTCATCACGCGCTATCGACGCCTTAAAGTGCAAGTACTTCACCATCCTTTTCCAAGATGGTTTTATCATGGTTTTCTCGACTCCCGCCTTGAACTGTCTCAACTTTCGACCAACTCGCCAAGAGATTGGTCGCACAATCCAGGATTCCCATCGCAATGCCTAAAGACATCCTTTCAGTCTCCAACATTTACCAAGGCACCCGTAAGACTCTCAATGGCTACCTCGGAAGATCCAGCAGCGCCTTGGCCGAAGTCGAGAAACCTACTCCTCGAATCGCGCTCGTCCAACTTACCGAGGGCATACCACCTGATTTTGAATTCAGAGCTTGGACTGATAAAAAGCAATCAAAGATTCATGAGATCTTCTGCGTGAATGTCGACTACTTCCTACACCGAAACTTAGCACAAAGGAATCAAGCTTCTCACCTCAACATCCTGCCTTGAGACGAAGCCCAGAGCTCCAACGACTCTAATTCCATCGCTCTGCACAATCTTGCTCATGCCGGCAACGTCAAAGGTAGTCGCAACAATAAAAGGAAGTGTCTTCGACTTATGTCTTTCCGAAACTATACTGCTCTTAGTGACACCCTTGAGAAAATCTACCTTGCAGCCTGCGGTTACCAACTATACAAAAGGCTAAGGCCTGAATGTCTGACGAGCACACCAAGGTACTCTACAGGGTATTGTTGGTTCTACAGCACTCGCGGACACGACATGAACATATTTCGCCACTTGTAGGACAACATTGAGAAACTCATTTGCATGGGATCTCCGAGCCACTTAGCGCCGATCAAAGATTCTCACTGCATAGGATCTCCGAGCCACTCAACGCTCACCAAAGATTCCAACTTACCCGGACCTCGATCGACAACTAAATCCCTCAAGTTCATCCACTCGGCTTATCAAGACTACAAAAACAATGAGCATCCATGCCTCACGACTCGCCTCGTGTGGGTCGCCTATTGTACCGATCTGGTTGTTATTAAGTCTCAAGTACTATTAATCTGCCAAATAGCTTATGTCCGACCTATAGTCAACCATTACGGCTGATTCGCATACACAAGTGCGCTACATTGGATCAATATCTCAAGCTTGGGAATTGGTCCCTTGGATCAAGCCTTGAATAAACGACGAGGCCAAGCATAACAATCCCGTTCCTAAATCTCCAGGCTTAAGGGAAATTCGTCAGCCAAATAAGCGTGACATCAACCACCAGTTCGGTTCCATCCGGCCCGAAGGATCTTGATCCAGGCAATACATGGTGAACCAAAGACGCCCCCGAACTCTGCCTAACTCAAGTCTCTCAAGAATGGAACTTCGATCAAACCCTAAGTGCAGCGCCGAGTCGCGATACTCGGGCACTTAGGACCAAAACTTCCATGGTGCAGTGAACTCTGAGGTTGTCTTCAGAGATATCGGTTAGCGACTCCTCCCTACCTTTGACTCCCTCATTAGAAGCGAAATGGGAATGGGAAGCAAGCCCTCTTCTCTAATATACACCCCATCTTCGTTGTGCCATGGCCCTTTTACTCTATATGATGCCCTGGCTACACCCCAGTTAGCTGGGGGAAAGCCGAGAAGCACTACTGGGGGGAATATTCGGAAGCAGGCCCAAGGTTACTGGTCCTCCACCATCCCCGCAACCGTCCTCCATGATCCATATATCTCTAAGGTCGTCATCGGAGATATCGGCCCATGACTCATTTCCACCATTGGCTCGCTCACTAGAAGCAAAATGGAAACGAAAAGCAAGCCCTTTTCTCCAAAACACACCTCTTTTTCGTTGTGTCGTAGACACTCTCCTCCATCTGTACTTTGGCCACCTGGGGGAACGCTGGGAGTACTATCGGAGTCATGCTCTGAAGTAGGTCCGAGGATGTCGGTCCTCATCTAGTCCTGCACCCGCCCCTACGACGCAAGGATCCATGAGGTCATGTTCAATGGTGTCAACTCATGGCTTGCTACCACCTTAACCTCCGTTATCGGAGGCAAGGTAGGAATGGAAAGAAAACCCTCTCCTTGGAAAAATGCCTCATCTTCGCCACGTCGTAACCATCTTCTTCCTTCTGAACTCTAATAACCCTCCTATTAACTGGTAGCATGACCGGAGGCCCACTTGAACACCGCATCGGCACCCCGAGCTTGGGAGCCGATGCCGCCTTTCGAACCTTAAACCAACAACGAGGATAAACACCACTAGAACCGATCGGCACCCCGAGCACTGGAGTTGGTACCGCAACTCGAGTCCCTGGCCCTTGATGCGACCGAGTATTTATAAATAACCCCAACTCGAATCTCAGCCAGCAATGAGACCAAGTGTAAATCGTTTCGTTCTCAAGCCCCCAGTGTTGAAGGCAGCCCACCAGCTAACCTAGTGTGATACCGACCTCTTGCACGGCTACATCCAACCCCTTGGGTCAAGATCTGGGTATCCGTCGAATCTTGGCATAGCACCGAGACCAAGCTTAAATTTTTTATGCTCCTAAGCCCCAAGGCTTGGGGGCAGCCCAACGACCACTATCCAACCTCCAGGTTTGGATTCGGACACTCTGAGGCGAATAAACGACGCCCTCACGCTCTTAACCAGAATGAACGACAGAAGAGCCACAAATCAGACGAATCGCAACATCCTCGCCTTTACCCTACTTGGAACTAACGCTGTGAAGTCTAAGGCAGAAGGCGCCTGACCTGGTTTCCACAACCAATGGGATTCCTGAGCTAAGGGTAACCCAACAAATGAAACCAGCGCTCGATCACCATGAAACTGGAAACGCCCCAGAGCGAGATCACAGATCACATTTCTGTAAGCGTAATAATAAGTACGCTTAAGCGAGTATGGGACACCGAAAAACATGAGAAGAACATTCGAACACTTAAAACAGATTTTGCTAATTAATATTTCCTTTCACGCACACAAAACAAACTACGTGTCTAATATCTTTTCTTTCTAATGACAGGGTGTACATGAAAACCACACAATGTCTTTATGGACCAAAAGCGAGGACTACACTTGCATATATTATCAGTCTACCTGACCCAAACTATCTATAATTTCTATAATATATATATATAATATATCGTCATTTTCCATTTAAAACGTATTTTATAAAATATTTATAAATTCGTTTTAAAACGATTTCAACTCCATTTTCAATTCTAAATCAAAATGGAATATTCTATATCTTTATCATATTAAAATGATAATATTTCCAAAATATTAGATTTTGAAATCACTTCTTTTCAATATTCATTATAAAATGAATAAAATCGATCAATAAACCCGTTCGGGTTAAAAGGGCGTCTAACTATATAACTATTTTATTGTTCAAACATTTTATTCAACACATGAATATTTTATATAGTTTATATGTCTAATAAAAATGATATTTTTATTGTTCAAACATTTTATTCGACACATGAATATGATATATGGTTTATACATACAATAAAATTGATTTTTTTATTCTTCAAACATTTATTCAACACATGAATATTATATATAGTTTATACATTAAATAAAAATGATATTTTTTTATTGTTCAAACATTTTATTAAACACATGAATATTAGATATGGTTTATACATTCAATAAAAATGATATATTTTTATTGTTCAAGCATTTTATTCAACACATGAATATTATATATGAAATATTGATTAGCTTTTAATAAAATATTTCTACGTTTTAATAATACTTTTTAAAACTATTATATTAAATTAATTAAAACAGATTAATTTAAGAACCAATTTCCATTTAAACCGGGTGATATAAATCACCCTAAGAGCAATATGATTGATTGATTACAATTAACCCTTCCTTTTAAATTAAATAATTATATAATTAATTCAAAATAATCATCCTTAATTGTTTCTTAAAATAATTATTCAAACTGTTAACAATTTAAGTTAATTTCTGATTTACTTTACAGAAATTATAGTTTAGCAATTCCAACGGTATATAGAAGTTCGTTAACAGATGACATTCATGTGGTTAATCCAATTTACACAAACAACCATGTAAATACAATTCCATATTATCAATTGAAATATAACATCTCAACAACATATATTTACGGACAAAAATATATCAAATAATATAACAGCAGAACGGTGTTTATTTATGGTGAAAGGGTGTCCAAATAATTCAGTCCATTCAGTTGATAGTGGAACGATGTTTTATTTCCACTAACAAATGTCAATATATGATCGCAATTTAACACAACTTAATTAAATAATTAAATAAACAACCAATTCAGAATACGGAGTTTATAGATCATTACTAATGAATTATTAACAGTTTACGTTAATTTAGTTTAATGACTAGATTTATGTTTGATAAATTTTAAATGATATTTTGGTATTAAACCCACTTTTAATTATTTATTTAATCAATTTATTTTAAATCAAATTCGTTATAAAACTTGATACCCTCGCCATCGATTGACTAGGCCGCCATGCTCTAGACTAAATAAGATCACCTATATATTGTAACTCTACTTCACATATGTATTAAACATAACTTTTAAATACTTTTTTCTCTTTCAAAAAAAAAACTGGGTCGAAGCCCATGGCCCAACCACAATATATCACGTAAAGTAAAACTGGGTCGATGCCCCTTCTTACACCCCTTTCCTAATTTACTTGTTGCGGTCTCTTGCTTCTTTTCTTACTTCTGCTACTTCCCAGATCTTCCTTTTCTCATTTATTTTCCTTACTTTTTGTTGTTCCCATTCTTTTCCTTAGCCCATACACTAGTTTGAATCCACGCAACCGGTCAACCCCCTTTTTCTTCTTCTTCTCTCCTACTATTACTCCCTCCTTTATGTTGTATTTCATTGCCAGTTGCATGTGCAACGTTCATACTGTGCACATACACCACCTCCTTGCCGACCACCATGTCACCTTACCCGTCACCACAAATCACATCCACCCTCCCTAATCAACTTCCGTCACAAGAATTTTATCCCGTCATTATGGTAAAAGAAAACTGGTACTTCAGTAGAACCTTTACATTAGCTCCTTCCCATAAAATTGCCATGCCACGTCATCTCGTCAGCTCGACCACCTTAAAACTTCACCAGAGTGGATGCGACCTGTGCCTCGACCTTTACCCCTACCCTGGTCCCACTTGACGCTACCTATCAGTCGTAGTTCACCGCTGACCGAAGACCACCCAAATGCATCAATGCCACAATCCTTCGATCTAAAACACGTAAAAAAAACCATTGGAAAAATCATTTTGTAATTTTCCCATCAACTCTGACTCACTACGATGCTCCAACTCTAGTGTCGTGACTTCTAACCACCCCTATCACCAGAAATTGACCACCCTATTTCCGATGAACTAAGAAATTCCCCTAAATTCCAAACTTAAAAATCATGAATTTATTACTAAAATTCATGTTTTTCAAACACTAATCTATTCGTATTCTTGGAATTCAAATCTAAGACGATTTATCTTTTCGGTTTTCACACCCCTTACTGTATATTTATCAATATAAGGCCCCATTTAAACTGAGACTAATTTAGGGTGAACTACAGGAAATTTTAAACAATATTATAACTAACCTCATCCCCTAATATCCATTTAATTATAGAGTACTGGTTTTTAAAGGCATGTATGTTATATCTGAACATAACAGAGAAATTGGTTTTTGCTAGTTCCAGTTTAAAGCTTTTAGTCTCAGCCTCGGCTATTGTTATCAGTTAATTAATTTAGTTCCTCGGGCTTTTCATAGAAACCAATACACCGAATTAGACATATATGCATCATGATCTATAACTATTAGTAAATATATTTAAGTGAAAATATAGGGGGAGATTTACCCACCAATAGATTCACTGTTTAACTATTTATTTTCAGATTTGGCCTATATGTTTGGTTAACTAATACCCTTTAGAACACACACACACATATATAGATAACATATCTTATATAAATAACATATAAAGTTTACTCACCTATTATGTACATAGTCCTTATATACTTTCCAGGTTTTTCTTCCTGGCTTCACTTTCCAGATTGTTGTGTTTCAGTCCATTTTCCTTGCAGATTTTTGTGAATCGATATGTGGAGGTGTATGTGTCTATTTATAGGTGCATCAAATACTAAAATATTCCCTAGCATATAGCTTTGATAGAGTAAGTCTTAGGCTGCCCACTTTCTGATAGAAAAGGTGTTGATGATGCTACCAATATTTCGATTGAAATGAAATGTTTAGCTTAGGGTATTGTACACTTTGCTTCGAATTAATATGCATGGCCAAGATAGGAAATAATTGTATATGTGTCATTCTCATGTACTTAAATGTTTTAAAAATGAAACTTTGCTATTAAGTAAATCAAATACTAATATGATGGGAAGGGGTTTGCTTAGGTCGTCATATATATAGTTTATGAAAGGATGTGTGCATATATCTTTTCTTTACTAAACTCCTTCCAGTATATGCACATGGCCAGGTTGTCTAATGTACACTTATGTGTGCACAACCATGTGCATAAATCTCACTAAATCTAAGCATAAATAGGTTAGAGTTTAGGCTGTCTAGTAGGGTTTTGCTACTGCAAATTCTTGAGTTTAGAAAAGAGGTGCTCGGTACTTAATTTAGTCTTCCAATAGCTGCTATGCATAGCTAGTTCACAATAGTGCAATAGGGTAAAAACACATGCCTATACATATTTTTAAAAACACCTGCTCTTAAGTTTTATTGAAATGAAAAGAAGATGTGTATCTTTCATTTGATTCTAAATTATAAATGCTATGTACTTAATAAAATAAAATCACTTGGTTCTTAAGGCAAATCAGCCTATGATCTGGTTATATAAATATTATTTTACATATAAGTGTCCCCTTCTATTTAACCATTCATGATATTAAATAGCTATGTATGATTCTTTTAAATGATTTGATTTCATTCTAATAAATCTAATGCTATATCACTTCATATACTTCAATGTGAAGTAAAATGAAATTTTATATTAAATATTCTTATTTAGTTCTCTATAAAATTCTATTTTTTACAAGAGTTTAAACAACTTTTAAAACACAAAACTAAATAACAAACAATACTTGCTTGTATATATATACACACACACATGCATTGATTTATGGAATTTAAAACAAGCTTAAATCAAGATTTATATGCAACAACCATGTTAAAATAACATTCTCTTATAAAATATACACATAGGAAAATATAAATAATTATTATACTAATTTCCTCGAATATGCAAATCCAGTGTTATATATATTTTACAAGAGTTAAAACAAGTATAAAAATATAAAACAATATAACAAAATATTTCTTACTTGATTTATAACCATATATACATTGATTTAGATAATTTAAACCATTTATGTGTATATATTCTTGAAATTTCCTAATGTTTGTTATTCATAATTTATTTAGTTTAAATTTGTTATTAAATAAATCCATAATAAACTATATTATAAACTTAGTCAAAAACCGGGACGTTACAATCTACCCCCCTTAAAAGAATTTCTTCCTCGAAATTAAAGAGCAACGGGAAGGTTCTAGTTATATTCAGAGTCATCGGCTTATAGCAAAACACATATATGGTTCATCCCCTGATGATCACGACAAACAAAGCATTCAAAATACACATGTTTCCTACCAAAACATCCATAACAAGCAAAACATACAATACAACCATTCATCAGTCCATGACCGTAAATCCGTAAGAAAAATATTCCTCTAAGTACCAACCCCGAAGACCGAAATCAACATCAGATCAATGCTCAGAAAATCATTTAACCTAGCCAATTTCCTTTACTCCATATCGTAATTCTTTATCAACCCATATAACCCTATTTTTCTATTTATGAAAATATCTTTGATTATATTTGGAAATTTTTTCCAAAACTCATTAACTTCATTAGTTTGAATTAAACCTGTCCAATATATCTACCTGCTTCAAATTCTCCTTTTAGACTACAATCTGATTTAATTTACCCATTTAAATTTTCAAATTCTCAAAATCCAAATTTTCAAATTTTAATTCCAAACTAGTTTCAAATCGCATATCCCAATCCCACTGTAAATTCAAAACCATTGAATTTCCCTAAAACATTTTGTTTAACCCAAACCATTCCTAGTTCATTCTGGTATAACTTCAGTTTGGTTCTAGATAACCATTTCAATTTATAATCCTATTTGATTATAATAACAGTTATCGACACAACCATATATAATAATAATTTCAGAAAATTATTCTTTTATAACAAAAATATATTTTGGGTAAAATTATTTCATTTACTTTTTTAAAAAAACAGTATTGTGTCGAATTACTTTGTTCAAGAGTTTAAAAACACCTATCGATACAATTTGCATTACCGTATCGACCAGAATTCATAAACCACTTGACAAACCAAACAACACAATATAAAACAATTTTTATATTAACTAACAAATACGTGCTCTTATATATATACTCAAACTCAATCTAGGGTATTACTAACCCTATCTCTATCAAGTTACGCCACAGAGCCAAGGTTACTACTCAACCTCGCTCTGATACCAACTGTGACGACCCAGATCCCGATACCCTTTAAGTCGACCAAATACAATACAAGTCTAACCCAAAAAATACTAAAACCCAGATATCGAAGGAAGAAATTAAAGGATGAGAAGAGATAAGAAAGTTAGAATAGAAGAACAGAAGATCACAACAATAGAATTAGAGTAAACATGAATCTCACAGCGAAATGAATATAATATAATAGATATATAATCACTTTTGAAATACAAACTGGATTTGAACTTACATACAACATCAGAGTATAACACATACCCAATACAGCGGAAATAAACTCTATATATCTAACGTTGAAGCCTCCTGCTCCAAGTTCCTCCAGAAAATCTGTAAAATCCGGAATTACTTGACTGCCTGTACAAATATGGGGATCCAAGAGTTTAGGGAAAACATAGAAAAATAAACACTAGGTCAGTCATGGGACTGGTGTGAGTAAACGATTTTAAAACTGATTGATTTTAATTTTCAAAAAGCCTTTGAATGAAAAGATAATCGTAAGACTGATCCACACATAAATACGGATGGTTTTTACCTTACAATCACCCAAAACATTTTGAAATCATATATATCTTCTGATATTATAATAATGTCTAAATACAAATAAATAGCAATCTAGCGGAACGCTTGCATCTCACGCTCCACATACATAGTATACAACCAAAACCGCGGGCGCTTATTAGATATTGGATTCCGACTATGACAAAGTATGGAACCGCCTTCTAATAGTGTATTTCTAGAGGGGAATACACTGGGTTCAACAAGAACGTCTTGCAACCCGGCCACACATAACCGACCACTCATTTCACTTGAATGTGCCGAATATATTGTCACCAACGGTTGGGCCCACATAACAGTTATCTGAAGATACATAAGCGAAAGAAGAAAAAAATATGAATATTCTCTAGATAGGCGACAATACACCCTAATGGGAGCGACCCACATAGCCGTGCTGCCTGCCCGATTTTTCTCATTTTCTGGTTGTGAGGCTTGAGGTTAGAACTCACCATTTGTAACAGCACATCTTTATTTACTTTGAATGCCACATCGTCAAACCCATCAAATCACAAATTGATTTCCCCAAAACCATGGGTAAAAAGCTAAGAGAAACGAATTCCTCAGCCACCAAACATAGTTTTGAAGAGATCAACTTACGCGATTTGTCAGGTATACTTTATTAGACATTCGTCCATACAGGTTGTCCTAAGACTGGACAAACCGAAGGCACTACTATGTAAACAGAACATCCTTGCATAAACTCCATCTTCACTAATCTATGACTTGAAACATATAAATTGAATCAAAGTTGAATTAAACTCCGGACTCTTTGAAACGACAACGAAAAAGATCAAGATTTGATAGCCGGTGATTTAACTATCAAATATAAAATAAAATGAATATATTTATTTCCATTGGATTTTCTAAGCCTCGTTTTAATTAATCTTTAATTTTTTAAAGTCAAATATTAACTTTGTTTATACTTGACTGAAAACATAACCATTTCTTCTTAACTTCAGAAATTCGTATTATAATCTTACGTGAAAATCTCACTCTTGAATATATGTTTCATAGCTGAAAGTGATATTCAACTCTAATTCTCATTTTGAATACAAACTAATATTATCCATCGGATAATAGTGAAATTGTTCAAGTTGGAGTATTTAATTTACCTCTCAGACCTTGAACCGAAATCATTCTTATCGTTAAGAATTCTAGAAGTTTAATATTCAAAATATTCAACAAAGAAAATTTGTAAATCCATTTTCATAAAATTGTTGTTGTTTTGAAAACATGCATCAAATTGACTTGATTAACTTAAATATTTAAAACCACAGAATTTAATTGACTTAATTCCCTTTTCCTTTTATGATATTATCTTTCAAAAATACTTAATTAAGAGATTAATTAAGTCAAAAACAACATCTTGAATAATTTATCAAAATTTCAACTTCAAAATCCGTTAATGAAATATTGATTAGCTTTTAATAAAATATTTCTATGTTTTAACAATACTTGTTAAGACTATTCTATTAAATTAATTAGAATAGATTAATTTAAGAACCAACTTCCATTTAAACCGCGTGATTTAAATCACCCTAAGAGCAATATGATTAATTGATTACAATTAACCCTTCCTTTTAAATTAATTAATAATATAATTAATTTAAGTAATCATCCTTAAATGTTTCATAAAACAATTATTCAAACTGTTAACAATTTAAGTTAATTTCTGATTTACTTTACAGAAATTATAGTTTAGCAGTTCCAACGGTATATAGCAGTTCTTTAATAAATGACATTCATATGGTTAATCCAATTTACACAAACAACCATGTAAATAAAATTCCATATTATCAATTGAAATATAACACCTCAACAACATATATTTACTGACAAAAATATATCAAATAATTCAACAGTAGAATGGTGTTTATTTCTGCTAAAAGGGTGTCCAAATAATTTAGTCCATTCAGTTTATAGTGGAACGATGTTTTATTTCCACTAACAAATGTCAATATATGATCGTAATTTAACACAACTTAAGTAAATAATTAAATAAACAACCTATTCGAAATACTGAGTTTACAGATCATTACTGATGAATTATTAACAGTTTACGTTAATTTAGTTTAATGACTAGATTTATGTTTGATAAATTTTAAATGATATTTTGGTATTAAACCCACTTTTAATTATTTAATTAATCAATTTATTTTAAATCAAATTTGTTCAAAAACTTGATACCCACGCCATCGATTGACTCGGTCTCCATGCTCTAGACTAAATATGATCACCTATATATTGTAACTCTACTTCACATATGTATTAAACTTAACTTTTAAATACCTTTTTCTCTTTCAAAAAAAAAAAACTGGGCCAAAGCCCATGGCCTAACTATAATATATCACGTAAAGTAAAACTAGGCCAATGCCCCTTCTTTTACCCCTTTCCTAATTTACTCGGTGCTGTCTCTTGCTTCTTTTCTTACTTCTGCTACTTCCCAGATCTTCCTTTTCTCATTTATTTTCCTTACTTGTCGTTGTTCCCATTCTTTTCCTTGAGCGCATACACTAGTTTGAATCCATGCAACCGATCAACCCCCTTTTTCTTTTTCTTCTTCTTCTTCTCTCCTGCTACTACTCCCTCCTTCATGTTTATTTCATTGTCATATGCATGTGCAACGTGCACACTGTGCACGTACACCACCTCCTTGCCGACCACGATGTCGCCTTACCCGTCACCATAAATCACATCTACCCTCCCTAATCAACTTCCATCACAAGAATACCGTCCTGTCATTTTGGTAAAAGAAAACTGGTGCTTAAGTAGAACCTTCACATTGGCTCCTCCCCACAAAATCGCCATTCCACGTCATCTCGTCAGCTCGACCACCTTAAAACTTCACCATAGTGGACCCGACCTCTGCCTCGACCTCCACCCATACCCTGGTCCCACTTGACGCTACCTATCCGTCGTAGTTCACCGCTGACCGGAGACCACCCAAACGCAACAATGCCATAATCCTTCGATCTAAAACATGTAAAAAAACCATAGGAAAAATCATTTTGTATTTTTCCCATCACCTCCGACACACTATGATGCTCCAACTCCAGTGTTGTGACTTCCGACCACCCCAATCACTAGAAATTGACCAAAACCCTATTTCCGACGAACTAAGAAATTCCCCTAAATTCCAAACTTAAAAATCATGAATTTATTACTAAAATTCATGTTTTTCAAACACTAATCTATTCGTATTCTTGGATTTCAAATCTAAGACGATTTATCTTTTGGGTTTTCACACCCCTCACTGTATATTTATCAATATAAGGCCTCATTTAAACTGAGACTAATTTAGGGTGAACTACAGGAAATTTTAAACAATATTATAACTAACCGCATCCCCTAATATCCAATTAATTATATAGTACTGGTTTTTAAAGGCATATATTTTATATCTGAACATAACAGATAAATTGGTTTTTGCCAGTTCTAGTTTAAATATTTTAGTCTCTTCCTCAGCTATTGTTATCAGTTAATTAATTTAGTTCTTCAGGCTTTTAATAGAAATTAATACACTGAATTAGACATATATGCATCATGATCTATAACTATTAGTAAATAGATTTAAGTGAAAATATAGGGGGAGATTTACCCACCAATAGATTCACTGTTTAACTATTTATTTTCAGATTTGGCCGATATGTTTGGTTAATTAATACCCTTTAGAATACACACACATATATATAACATATCATACATAAATAACATATAAAGTTTACTCACTTATTATGTACACAGTCCTTATATACTTTCCAGATTTTTCCTACAGGCTTCACTTTCCAGATTGTTGTGTTTCAATCCATTTTCCTTGCAAATTTTTGTGAATGGATATGGGGAGGTGTATGTGTCTATTTATAGGTGCATCAAATACTAAAATATTCCCCAGCATATAGCTTTGATAGAGTAAGTCTTAGGCTGCCCACTTTCTGATAGAAAAGGTAATGATGATGCTACCAATATTTTGATTGAAATGAAATGTTTAGCTTAGGGTATAGCTAGTTCTACACTATTCTTCAGATTAGTATGCGTGGCCAAGATAAGAAATAACTGTATATGTGCTATTCTCATGTACTTAAATGTTTTAAAAATGAAACTTTGCTATTAAGTAAATCAAATATTAATTTGATGGGAAGGGGTTTGCTTAGGCTTTCATATATATAGCTTATGAAAGGATGTGTGCATATCTCTTTTCTCTACTAAACTCATTCCAGTATATGCATATGGCCAGGTTGTCTAATGTACACTTATGTGTGCACAACCATGTGCATAAATCTCACTAAATCTAGGCATAAATAGGTTAGAGTTTAGGTTGTCTAGCAAGGTTTTGCTACTGCAAATTCTTGGGTTTGAAAAAGAGGTGCTCGGTACTTCATTTACTCTTCCAATAGCTGATATGCATAGCTAGTTCACAATAGTGCAATATGGTAAAAACGCATGCCTTTACATATTTTTAAAAACACCTGCTCTTAAGTTTTATTGAAATGAAAAGAAGATGTGTGTCTTTCATTTGATTCTAAATTATAAATGATATGTACTTAATAAAATAAAATCACTTGGTTCTTAAGGCAAATCAGCCTATGATCTGGTTATGCAGATATTATTGTACATATAAGTGCCCCCTTCTATTTAACCATTCATGCTATTAAATAGCTATGGACGATTCTTTTAAAAGATTTGATTTGATTTCATTCTAATAAATCTAATGTTATATCACTTCATATACTTCAATTTGAAGTAAAATGAAATTTTATATTAAATATTCTTATTTAATTCTCTAAAAATTCTATTTTTACAAGAGTTTATACAACTTTTAAAACACAAAAATAAATAACAAACAATACTTGCTTGAATACACACACACACACCCGTTGATTTATGGAATTTAAAACAAGCTTAAATCAAGATTTATATGCAACAACCATGTTAAAATAACATTCTCTTGTAAAATATACACACATGATAACATAAATAATTATTATACTAATTTCCTCGAATATCCAAATCCAATGTTATCTATATTTTACAAGAGTTAAAACAAGTATAAAAATATAAAACCATATAATAATACTTGATTTATAACCATATATATATTGATTTAGATAATTTAAACCATTTATGGGTATATATTCTTGAAATTTTCCAATATTTATTATTCATAATTTATTTAAATTAAGTTTCTTATTAAATAAATCCATAATAAACTATATTATAAACCTAGTTAAAAACTGGGTCGTTACATGTCCCAACTAGCCATTGTTGCCTGCCCAATTTTTGTCATTTCTCGGTTGTGAGGCTTGAGGCTACATTTGTCTTCTTGAACAACACACCAACATTTGCTTTGGATGTCACATCGTCAAACCCATCAAATCACTAGTTGATCTTCCTAAGAAAATTACGGGTATAAAAGCTAAGAGAAACGTATTTCTTTGCCACAAGACATAATACCTTGTAAAGATCGTTTTATGTGATTTGTTAGGCACACTCTGTCAGACGTTCATCCATAGAAGTTGTCCTGGGACTCTACAAACTGAAGGCATTCTCCTACCACATCCTTACGGATCAGTAGCGAGAAGTCCTTGCAAATCCGTAAATTCTCAATCATGACAAAATCACGTCAGAATACCTT
Organism: Allium sativum; assembly: GCA_030737875.1. Taxonomy (NCBI): domain Eukaryota; kingdom Viridiplantae; phylum Streptophyta; class Magnoliopsida; order Asparagales; family Amaryllidaceae; genus Allium; species Allium sativum. Next base: position 293,047,161 of record CM060916.1, on the reverse strand, counting down.
TGGTTACAAGTCAGAGAAATTCGAAAGCAATCCTTTCTCTTATGAAGATCCACAGTTTTCAGTTGCTCCATTCTATCTTTAACATTACGTATTTGCTGGTCGGAATGGTTTTCGAATATAAATTCGATCCCAGTCTTTCCGCACCAATAATCGTTGGCCAGATTTTGATAGTCGACTATTTAACTATCAAAATAAAACAACCATTCATCCATAAAAAGAAAACGAGTTCACTGATTCAATATCTAGCATCATTTGGCCTATTTAATTAACCATTGGTTAATTTGTAATAACCCGAAAATCTGGGCTAGTTTAAAATTTTTATTTTGGCAATTTTAGTGAATTTTGATTATTTAAAATGAACTATTTTAAATAATATCGACGAGAAATTTACTTTGAATATAATTCGAACGTATATATTTATATTCGTCGTCGTTAGAATATAAATATTTATTTATAATTATAAATAGAATTGAAGATGGCGCGGTAGTTCGATAATTCGATTTCAAACTTCAAATGAATGTACCGGGTGCAAAACAATCCGGATTTTAGTGAAACCAAAAACATTAGGATCTAATTGATGATACCTTTCCAACTAATCCGAAAAATCGAAATTTCATAGCGGGAATCAAAAGATACGTCCAGTTGAAAATTCTGAATAGTCGCTATGGAATTCAGGCCCTTAAAAATGGGAATTTTGCAAACGACCCCGGATTTCGACGAAACAACTTTTGTTGGATCCGTGATGTCAAATTATTGCTAAGGTTCAAATTTCATAATTTTTCGAATCAATATGTGAGCGTGGCAAAGGAAAGCGCGTTTGACCAGTTTCAGTTGATTTTAATCGACTGGAAATTGGCCATTTTTCCAACGGCCTCAGAATTCGACGAAACTAGTTTTGTTAGGACCGTATCGTCAATACGAAGCTAGAAAATATTTTTCTGCAATTTATAGAGTTAATATGTGACCCCGGCAATTTGGAATGTACGTTTAAAATTCAATATAGCGATTTAAATGTAAATTCAACGGAAACTGATCGAAATAGTCGAATCAACCTACGATATATATTCCATTGTGTTCGGAATGGGGGTAAAACGCTATGGGCGACAGTCGGTGGGCCTCGTTTAGAGGTCGTATGTAAAAGTCAACACTTTGCAAAATAAAATAATTAAATAAATTAAAAAGTAAACTTTCTCTCCCTCCTCCCCTTATAAACCGCTGCCCCCCCCCCCTTTCAATCGATTACAGATCGAAATTCAAAAAAAAAAAAAAAAAAAAAAAGAGGGATCGACGGACGACTCCAAGCCACCGCCGCCCTCTGGTCAGTGCCTCCCCTCGCACGCACAGCCTCCGGCCTCCCCCTTCCCGACGTCTTTCCACCTTCCCCCGTCGACCTCGCGAGACCACCGCGACGCGAGCTTGCTCCTCCAGTCCACCGAGCTCAAGACCGCTCCACCACCGAAGACCCCAGACCTCGGCGGCGCTGAAACCCCCCCCCCCTCCGAAGCTCAACAGTGGAAACCCCCCCCCCCCCCCCCCTTCTTCCTCCTTTGATTTACTGTAAGTGATTTATTAACTTTTTTTTCTATTTTCTTTTATATTTTATCAAAATTGAAAATGCTGTTTTGTGTAATTAACATGGAAAGAAAAAACTGAATATATATATAGCATAGATTTAAAAATGGGGGTTAAAAATAAAATAGCCTGATATGCTTTGCTATTTGAAAATAAAAATATGGTCTGTATATGTTTAAAGTATTAAAAATATAATCTTTACTATATAGAAGATGTAAAAATATGATTTTTATATTTTTAAAGAATTAAAAATATAATTTTTACATGTTAGGAATATTAAAAATATCATCGTTATATATGTAGCAAGTAAAAGTTTGATCTTTATATATGTGGCGATATAATAAGAATGCGATTTTTATTATATGTATAACAATATAAAAATTCGATTTTTATATATTGAATAGCGAAGTAAAAATTCGATTTTTATATATTAGATAGCATAGTAAAAATTCGATTTTTATATATTGAATAGCATAGTAAAAATTCGATTTTTATATATTAGATAGCATAGTAAAAATTCGATTTTTATATATTGAATAGCAAAGTAAAAATTCGATTTTTACATATGTAGTGAATACGGGCAACGAAGACGACAAAAAGGCGAGAGCGACTAAGGTTTCTGCAAATGAAAGTGCCGTGGAGTTAGGATAGCTATCGGTGAGAATTTCTCACCTTTCACTTTCTTTTCTCTAGTTATATATATACTAGGATGAAGACGGTGCTTAGTAGCACCCGACACAATCGTCCACAGACCATGGACTTGTTTGTTTGGTTGCATAGATTAGTTAGATGATTTGATTTGAAATTGAATTGTTTGGTGAAATGAATGGATTTGATTGATGTGTGAATGGCGTGGGCCTTCACTAGACCGGGGATAAGGCTAGGCCTCGTCCCGTTTCTAGTATCGTGCCGTTATGCCGCCGAAATTTTCTAAAAAATGTTAGAAAAATAAAAATATCAATTTTATTGAATAAATGAACTGAATAGAAATTCATATGTTAAAATAAAATATTTTATCGTTAAAAATATAATTTTTAACGTGAAAGTGAATAAATAGATATTTATAGACAAATCGGCCGATTTGTTTATATGCACTGATTTGACTGATATTGATTGGGTCGATAAATTTTACACATCGCCCAACTGCACGAATAAAAATATGTGTTTGATTGTTTGAAACCCCACACGGGTGTTGGGATGAAATTTGAAGTTCACTCATCCTGATTGATTAAATATGTCGATCGATTGATTGACAGGCTGTTATAAGCGTTAGATATCTATATTTGATGCTTATACAGTGTAGTGCACTTTGGTTGATGGTTGATTATTTTGTAATGCTATTATATACGTGTGATGTATGAAAATCCATATAATTAACATTATATGGTAATTGATTGGGCCTCATTCTAATTTGAAAATAAAGAACAATATAAAATAAAGGTTCATGTGTTGACAGTACTCATCCATTGAGATTGGTCATGTGTTGAACGAAATATTTTAGTAATAAAATTTACATCTTTATCAATATAAAATAAAGGTTCATGTGTTGACAGTACTCATCCATTGAGATTGGTCATGTGTTGAACGAAATATTTTGATAATAACAACTATTTTGAAAAAGAAATATTTGAAATAGAATATTTGAAAATAGAAATTTATGAAGCCGTGTTGATTAGATTGACGCCATTTTGACGTGAACGATATTTATATCGATTTGAATTGAAAACGATTTCAAAATGAAATGAATTGAAAACGATTTCGAAATGAATTGAATATAAAACGAATTCAAATTGAATTGAAAGCAAATTGAAATGAATTCAAATTGAATTGAAATTTGAATTGAATAGAAATGAATTTTAAAACGAATTTATAAAGAAGAATTCAATTTTGCTGTGGATTGAAATGGAAGTTGAAATTGTTTTTGAAACGAATTCAAAACTATCTATATAATTCGTTTTAAATAGAAATCGACGAAATATATATTATATATATAATATAATAGCCTGAATAGAACGCGCCGCGCCGCGGCAGTTCGTGAATTTCGACCATTTATTTCAAACGGACATTACGGGAGATCCGACCGTCGGATTCTCCTAAAACCGGAACCGTTGGGTTCGTATCGAAAAGAGCTTTCTAACGAATATTAGAAATTAGAAATCTAACGGTTGGATTTGGAATTATGTCCAAATCAAATTTGAAAAAGGTCGTTGTAAGTGCAGTTCGATGGCCATTGATGGAAATCGACTGTACGGGCCTTGATAAAATTATTAAAAATAGTAATAATTTGTGTAAAATCATAAGAAATGATTTGTGAAGATTTGGGATGAAAAACTCCATATTTGAAAAGATAAAAATAGATTTTTATCGAAATGAACTAGTTTTGAACTAGAAATATAATTCTATTTATTTTTAAATAAATAAATTGAATTTGAAAAAGGTTTTAAAAATAACCAGAATTTCCAATGATTGCATTGGAGTGGATTTGAATCGAAATTGTCTTCGGAATATTTCGATGTTGGAATTCGTGATTATACAGATGTTGTTATGGAAATTTGAAAGATATATATTTATATCGTTATTTCCAATATGACATTTGTTAATCGTAGAATTTGATATTGAATATAAGCCGATATATTTTCTATTCAGAGCCTTATATTGAATATCAAATGTGATTTGGGTTTGTCGTGAATGGTGTCTTCACTAACACTGTTCTTGAACCCAGTTGAGAAAAGATTAAATCTTTTTACTTAGATTTAATGAAGTGTACCAATTAAATGATATTTAATTGGAATTGAATTGGTATTGATTTTTGGGTTTATCGTGAACAGTGTTTTAAATAACACTTGTTCTTTAACCCGATAATTAATGGAATGATTTTTGGGTTTATCGTGAACAGTGTTTTAAATAACACTTGTTCTTTAACCCGATAATTAATGGAATGATTTTTGGGTTTATCGTGAACAGTGTTTTAAATAACACTTGTTCTTTAACCCGATAATTAATGGAATGATTTTTGGTTTTATCGTGAACAGTGTTTTAAATAACACTTGTTCTTTAACCCGATAATTAATGGAATGATTTTTGGGTTTATCGTGAACAGTGTTTTAAATAACACTTGTTCTTTAACCCGATAATTAATGGAATGTGATTTTGGGTTTATCGTGAACCGTGTTTTAAATGACACTGATTCTTTAACCCAGTCGAAGATTAAAACTAAGTGGAGTTTTAATGAATCTTTAATTAGATTGAAATGATCGAAAATGGAGTATCACCAGTTTTTCTCCAGGCGATAGTTAAATCTTTAATTAGATTTGAACGTGAAATGGTAATTGAATTTACCGATAACACTGTGGTGTTAGGTATGAAGTATTACAAGTTTTACTTCATGGGATTAATAGGTTGGGATGGGGAAATTAAATTAAATGATTACTTCGGTAAGGTTCGCTAATCCCGACTAGTTTGAATTGAGATTCAAAAAAAATAGAATAAAGAATAAATTCAAGGAATTTATCTTGGATAAAATTAATGGGAACCTTTCCCTTTGAATGTGAAATTTAGAAACTAACTGTCGGTTAGCCAAGCAGAATGGTTTTCTGGATATTGATCTGATGTTGGTTTCGGCCTTCGGGGTTAATATTTGGGAAATTATTCTCTTGATTAATTTACGGTTAGTGACTGATGAATTGGAATGAGGCGTATGTTGTGTTTGTGTAACACTTATTTAAAATATACGTGAGTTATTCGGAAAGACCGGGTTTATCCCATTCTGAATAACTGATACGACGATAAGTCGAAGATGAAGACGATGGTCGAAGACCGGAGGTCTTCACGTCGTTTGGGTAATTACTGATGATCTTGATTGGGCTGTACACCCAAGAAGATGGAAACAGTTAGTGATCGTCCAGACGTACTTGGAGATCAATGGATATGCGGGGTACTAGGTGCCTCCGGTTTCGTTCAGACCCAGAACGGACTTGTAAATGGACTGTGTGTCTGACATTGGATTTTAGTCCGTGTGATTGATCTCTATTAAATATATATCTGTTTGGCGGCGGAGAATTTATTCTCTTGCTTAACGCCCTTCTCTGAGACGTACGAGCTCAGGGGTTATATATTGATGGATATCAATCGCATGGAGTGAATTGCCTGTGTGGCATGCTAAGATGCAAATGATCAAGGCTTCTGTTGAAAAGCAAAGTCTTGTGGTTGATGATCAAAGCACGGCCTTTGTGGCGTAGCTTTGTGTAACGTTGATTCGCGAGTATCACACCCGGTATGAATCAAAAACGGGAGACGGACATCAGGGAGGACATGCGCTTCTTTCTAGTTAGGAGTGGCGTCAGTGCTTGAACTGGCTGACGAGTTTGACTCATGTGGATGTTGCTTATTATTACTTGCTGAAAAGCGAGGCGCCTCGTGATATCGGTTTCGGCCGATGCTTCTGGTCGGCTGACGGGCCAGGCTTACGCCCCAAAGGGCGGGGAAACGCAGTGTTCAGGCATAATAATCCACATCGGTGGACCGGCCCTGACGATCCAAGGGGCAGTTGCGGCTGTTCCGGTGGCTCGGGCTAGAGAGTCACAAATCGGTAGAGGATCTTGCCCATGGCCTCGGTTCATACCATAAATGATAACCCAACTTCCAATACGACATTGCGGTTTTGATTGTAAACCTATATGTGGCGACATAGTGGCATGGGACGCTCATGTCGCCTATGATTGATACTTATGATTTGAAGTTGTTTTATACACTATGCACTTACAATAGTATCAAATAATCTGTTTTAAACGTATCAAGCATTCTTTGGCTGTTATAAGGGAAACCCTATCCCCCGGCTTGCGTTGCATTGTGTGATAGGACCTGGGTCTTATAACAGCTTCATTTTTCTTTATTTAGCATTGCGCTGTTTGTTTTATGCACTAGTATTCTTGGGAGGAAACCCGTTCCGTGTTATACGGCGTGGTCCCTTGATTTACCTAACTTTAAAAATAAAGATTACTGTTTTTAGTTCTCACACCAGTCACATGACTGACCTGGAGTTTATTGTTTTGACCTAAACTCTGGGTGCCCCTATTTTGACACGGGCGGCTAGTAGTTTTGGTTTTGCAGATTTATATTCACAGGATCCTGGTTTACAGCTGGAACGATATCCGGAAAGCTTTGTATCCGTATATCTCCTTCTAGTTGTGTATTGTATTATTTTCCGCTGCTATGTGTTTAAATGTAATTTAAATCTCTGATATTTCTGTGTAATATTCATTCATACTCTGTATATTCTTGTATTCTGATGCATTGTTGTAATATGCAATGAAATTTTCTTCCGTCTGCGTTCTATTTTGTCATGTTCTCAAACGATAGGGCGTTTCGAACGGTCTGGGTCGGTTTAGCGACTGGTTCGGACCGAGCGAAATTCCTTCTCGTCACAGTTGGTATCAGAGCTTTGGTTTACAGAGCTCGAGAACAAGACACATTAGAACCATACGAAAGAATTCAACAGATATTGGATTAGTAATATCCAATTAGAATGACTCGTTAGAGATAGGATCAGTAGTATCCTAGAACGAGTGTGAAGAATATATTTTTCAAATGAAAACAATTTTGTTTTGAAAATTTAAATCGTTTTAAACGTATTTGACTATTTATTTATTTTGAATATGGACAACCCAGTATATAAAAGTTTTGCGTATACGCGTCATGAACGTATATTCGAAGTTTTAATATATTAGATAGATGTAGAAACACACTCTAGTCGCCCGAACCTGATTCTGATGATTGACGCGTCATCATCAGCAATTATTTTCGTGTGACGAAGGTGTGATATCTATATATTTCCATTGTACTGGTGTGAGAACCAAAACTAATATAGTTAGAACACATTGTTGTGAATTGGCATCAAAAACATGATCTTTGTATATGTATCAAAACTATGAATTTGAAACTCTAATTCACTAATTGATTGATGTTTGTGTTGTTTGTTTATTTGTTTGATAATTTATACCATTTAGCCTAATTGTATCAAATATTGAATTGTATTGAAAATTGGTTGCATTTGATTGCATATGCATATACTTACATTGAACAGGTCATAGCAAGGAGGCTAGAGCAGAGAATAAAATTTGTTTGCCCGACAAATAGGTACATGGTTACTACATAATTTACTGTTTTGTTTGGGTGATGATAATTTTATGAGCCTATTGGCTAGCCGCTTGACTTTTTCTTTTTCTTTTTGAGATCTGAAGGACCGGGGAAGCTATTTGAAATTCCCCGATGCTCCCGGTGCAGGGGAGGTTATGGCGAAATTTTTCGAAAATTTAGGGTGTTAGCCAAATTTTTGAAAATTTGAAAATTCTCAGAAACTTGAAAAGTTGGAGAACGAAAGTCGGATCGAACGTAGAGTTGATTAATCAAACCACTTTCGACTTTGTTCCTTTTCGGGGACGAAAAGTTTTAAGTAGGGGAGATTGTAATAACCCGAAAATCTGGGCCAGTTTAAAATTTTTATTTTGGCAATTTTAGTGAATTTTGATTATTTAAAATGAACTATTTTAAATAATATCGACGAGAAATTTACTTTGAATATAATTCGAACGTATATATTTATATTCGTCGTCGTTAGAATATAAATATTTATTTATAATTATAAATAGAATTGAAGATGGCGCGGTAGTTCGATAATTCGATTTCAAACTTCAAATGAATGTACCGGGTGCAAAACAATCCGGATTTTAGTGAAACCAAAAACATTAGGATCTAATTGATGATACCTTTCCAACGAATCCGAAAAATCGAAATTTCATAGCGGGAATCAAAAGATACGTCCAGTTGAAAATTCTGAATAGTCGCTATGGAATTCAGGCCCTTAAAAATGGGAATTTTGCAAACGACCCCGGATTTCGACGAAACCACTTTTGTTGGATCCGTGATGTCAAATTATTGCTAAGTTTCAAATTTCATAATTTTTCGAATCAATATGTGAGCGTGGCAAAGGAAAGCGCGTTTGACCAGTTTCAGTTGATTTTAATCGACTGGAAATTGGCCATTTTTCCAACGGCCTCAGAATTCGACGAAACTAGTTTTGTTAGGACCGTATCGTCAATACGAAGCTAGAAAATATTTTTCTGCAATTTATAGAGTTAATATGTGACCCCGGTAATTTGGAATGTACGTTTAAAATTCAATATAGCGATTTAAATGTAAATTCAACGGAAACTGATCGAAATAGTCGAATCAACCTACGATATGTATTCCATTGTGTTCGGCATGGGGGTAAAACGCTATGGAAGACAGTCGGTGGGCCTCGTTTAGAGGTCGTATGTAAAAGTCAACACTTTGCAAAATAAAATAATTAAATAAATTAAAAAGTAAACTTTCTCTCCCTCCTCCACTTATAAACCGCTGCCCCCCCCCCTTCAATCGATTACAGATCGAAATTCAAAAAAAAAGAAAAAAAAAAGAAAAGAGGGATCGACGGACGACTCCAAGCCACCGCCGCCCTCTGGTCAGCGCCTCCCCTCGCGCGCACAGCCTCCGGCCTCCCCCTTCCCGACGTCTTTCCACCTTCCCCCATCGACCTCGCGAGACCACCGCGACGCGAGCTTGCTCCTCCAGTCCACCGAGCTAAAGACCGCTCCACCACCGAAGACCCCAGACCTCGGCGGCGCTGAAACCCCCCCCCCCTCCGAAGCTCAACAGTGGAAACCCCCCCCCCCTTCTTCCTCCTTTGATTTACTGTAAGTGATTTATTAACTTTTTTTTCTATTTTCTTTTATATTTTATCAAAATTGAAAATGCTGTTTTGTGTAATTAACATGGAAAGAAAAAACTGAATATATATATAGCATAGATTTAAAAATGGGGGTTAAAAATAAAATAGCCTGATATGCTTTGCTATTTGAAAATAAAAATATGGTCTGTATATGTTTAAAGTATTAAAAATATAATCTTTACTATATAGAAGATGTAAAAATATGATTTTTATATTTTTAAAGAATTAAAAATATAATTTTTACATGTTAGGAATATTAAAAATATCATCGTTATATATGTAGCAAGTAAAAGTTTGATCTTTATATATGTGGCGATATAATAAGAATGCGATTTTTATTATATGTATAACAATATAAAAATTCGATTTTTATATATTGAATAGCGAAGTAAAAATTCGATTTTTATATATTAGATAGCATAGTAAAAATTCGATTTTTATATATTGAATAGCATAGTAAAAATTCGATTTTTATATATTAGATAGCATAGTAAAAATTCGATTTTTATATATTGAATAGCAAAGTAAAAATTCGATTTTTACATATGTAGTGAATACGGGCAACGAAGACGACAAAAAGGCGAGAGCGACTAAGGTTTCTGCAAATGAAAGTGCCGTGGAGTTAGGATAGCTATCGGTGAGAATTTCTCACCTTTCACTTTCTTTTCTCTAGTTATATATATACTAGGATGAAGACGGTGCTTAGTAGCACCCGACACAATCGTCCACAGACCATGGACTTGTTTGTTTGGTTGCATAGATTAGTTAGATGATTTGATTTGAAATTGAATTGTTTGGTGAAATGAATGGATTTGATTGATGTGTGAATGGCGTGGGCCTTCACTAGACCGGGGATAAGGCTAGGCCTCGTCCCGTTTCTAGTATCGTGCCGTTATGCCGCCGAAATTTTCTAAAAAATGTTAGAAAAATAAAAATATCAATTTTATTGAATAAATGAACTGAATAGAAATTCATATGTTAAAATAAAATATTTTATCGTTAAAAATATAATTTTTAACGTGAAAGTGAATAAATAGATATTTATAGACAAATCGGCCGATTTGTTTATATGCACTGATTTGACTGATATTGATTGGGTCGATAAATTTTACACATCGCCCAACTGCACGAATAAAAATATGTGTTTGATTGTTTGAAACCCCACACGGGTGTTGGGATGAAATTTGAAGTTCACTCATCCTGATTGATTAAATATGTCGATCGATTGATTGACAGGCTGTTATAAGCGTTAGATATCTATATTTGATGCTTATACAGTGTAGTGCACTTTGGTTGATGGTTGATTATTTTGTAATGCTATTATATACGTGTGATGTATGAAAATCCATATAATTAACATTATATGGTAATTGATTGGGACTCATTCTAATTTGAAAATAAAGAACAATATAAAATAAAGGTTCATGTGTTGACAGTACTCATCCATTGAGATTGGTCATGTGTTGAACGAAATATTTTAGTAATAAAATTTACATCTTTATCAATATAAAATAAAGGTTCATGTGTTGACAGTACTCATCCATTGAGATTGGTCATGTGTTGAACGAAATATTTTGATAATAACAACTATTTTGAAAAAGAAATATTTGAAATAGAATATTTGAAAATAGAAATTTATGAAGCCGTGTTGATTAGATTGACGCCATTTTGACGTGAACGATATTTATATCGATTTGAATTGAAAACGATTTCAAAATGAAATGAATTGAAAACGATTTCGAAATGAATTGAATATAAAACGAATTCAAATTGAATTGAAAGCAAATTGAAATGAATTCAAATTGAATTGAAATTTGAATTGAATAGAAATGAATTTTAAAACGAATTTATAAAGAAGAATTCAATTTTGCTGTGGATTGAAATGGAAGTTGAAATTGTTTTTGAAACGAATTCAAAACTATCTATATAATTCGTTTTAAATAGAAATCGACGAAATATATATTATATATATAATATAATAGCCTGAATAGAACGCGCCGCGCCGCGGCAGTTCGTGAATTTCGACCATTTATTTCAAACGGACATTACGGGAGATCCGACCGTCGGATTCTCCTAAAACCGGAACCGTTGGGTTCGTATCGAAAAGAGCTTTCTAACGAATATTAGAAATTAGAAATCTAACGGTTGGATTTGGAATTATGTCCAAATCAAATTTGAAAAAGGTCGTTGTAAGTGCAGTTCGATGGCCATTGATGGAAATCGACTGTACGGGCCTTGATAAAATTATTAAAAATAGTAATAATTTGTGTAAAATCATAAGAAATGATTTGTGAAGATTTGGGATGAAAAACTCCATATTTGAAAAGATAAAAATAGATTTTTATCGAAATGAACTAGTTTTGAACTAGAAATATAATTCTATTTATTTTTAAATAAATAAATTGAATTTGAAAAGGGTTTTAAAAATAACCAGAATTTCCAATGATTGCATTGGAGTGGATTTGAATCGAAATTGTCTTCGGAATATTTCGATGTTGGAATTCGTGATTATACAGATGTTGTTATGGAAATTTGAAAGATATATATTTATATCGTTATTTCCAATATGACATTTGTTAATCGTAGAATTTGATATTGAATATAAGCCGATATATTTTCTATTCAGAGCCTTATATTGAATATCAAATGTGATTTGGGTTTGTCGTGAATGGCGTCTTCACTAACACTGTTCTTGAACCCAGTTGAGAAAAGATTAAATCTTTTTACTTAGATTTAATGAAGTGTACCAATTAAATGATATTTAATTGGAATTGAATTGGTATTGATTTTTGGGTTTATCGTGAACAGTGTTTTAAATAACACTTGTTCTTTAACCCGATAATTAATGGAATGATTTTTGGGTTTATCGTGAACAGTGTTTTAAATAACACTTGTTCTTTAACCCGATAATTAATGGAATGATTTTTGGGTTTATCGTGAACAGTGTTTTAAATAACACTTGTTCTTTAACCCGATAATTAATGGAATGATTTTTGGGTTTATCGTGAACAGTGTTTTAAATAACACTTGTTCTTTAACCCGATAATTAATGGAATGTGATTTTGGGTTTATCGTGAACCGTGTTTTAAATAACACTGATTCTTTAACCCAGTCGAAGATTAAAACTAAGTGGAGTTTTAATGAATCTTTAATTAGATTGAAATGATCGAAAATGGAGTATCACCAGTTTTGCTCCAGGCGATAGTTAAATCTTTAATTAGATTTGAACGTGAAATGGTAATTGAATTTACCGATAACACTGTGGTGTTAGATATGAAGTATTACCAGTTTTACTTCATGGGATTAATAGGTTGGGATGGGGAAATTAAAATAAATGATTACTTCGGTAAGGTTCGCTAATCCCGACTAGTTTGAATTGAGATTCAAGAAAAATAGAATAAAGAATAAATTCAAGGAATTTATCTTGGATAAAATTAATGGGAACCTTTCCCTATGAATGTGAAATTTAGAAACTAACTGTCGGTTAGCCAAGCAGAATGGTTTTCTGGATATTGATCTGATGTTGGTTTCGGCCTTCGGGGCTAATATTTGGGAAATTATTCTCTTGATTAATTTACGGTTAGTGACTGATGAATTGGAATAAGGCGTATGTTGTGTTTGTGTAACACTTATTTAAAATATACGCGAGTTATTCGGAAAGACCGGGTTTATCCCATTCTGAATAACTGATACGACGATAAGTCGAAGATGAAGACGATGGTCGAAGACCGGAGGTCTTCACGTCGTTTGGGTAATTACTGATGATCTTGGTTGGGCTGTACACCCAAGAAGATGGAAACAGTTAGTGATCGTCCAGACGTACTTGGAGATCGATGGATATGCGGGGTACTAGGTGCCTCCGGTTTCGTTCAGACCCAGAACGGACTTGTAAATGGACTGTGTGTCTGACATTGGATTTTAGTCCGTGTGATTGATCTCTATTAAATATATATCTGTTTAGCGGTGGAGAATTTATTCTCTTGCTTAAATATATATCTGTTGTCATATGCAATGAAATGTTCTTCCGTCTGCGTTCTATTTTGTCATGTTCTCAAACGATAGGGCGTTTCGAACAGTCTGGGTCGGTTTAGCGACTGGTTCGGACCGAGCGAAATTCCTTCTCGTCACATAATTAAACTTCTAAAACCCTTAATCTTTCAATATTCGAAAAATGCACATTTCCATTTCCAACTAATTTGCCCAACTCGACCTTAAATCTCAATTTCTAAATAATATGCCCAAACCCAGATAAACACTGAATTTCTATTCCATATTCAATTTCCATTTATTCGTTAATCTTAATAACGAAACCCAATTTATCACATTTCATATATTTTCATCTAATGTTTTCCAAAAATGTTCATTACTTACAGATATCCCTTCCATTTCCTTTTTAATTCAATTTTCTCTGTATATACGAATTCGTTAACTAATTCCAATCCTTTGAAATCTTATAAATTCCATTTATGACGTTTTTATGTTCTTAATATCTTAAATTTGTTTATATGTTCAGTTAAAAAACCGCTTAACCTTTTTTATAATCATAATATCCAGATCTTCACTTACTGATAATTTTAAAATGATTACAAAAACATAATTAACTTTAGTATCTCAAACAAAACCATGTTTCAAAAACATATACGAATAAAATTTTGAAAACATTCCGAACCGGTTTAATATGGATTTTAAAAATCTTTATTTTTATCGATGGTACTAAAGAGGCAAATGTCTACTAAAGTACCAAACAATGAAATATCAGTCAATTCAACATTCAATAACAATATATAATCATATTGATAAACATTATTAATAATAGTGAGGAATCTGGTTGGATTCCACCAACCTGTCCTTCTCTGCATCAAAATGGGTTACCTCAATTTCAATATGGCAATATATTTATCACAATAAATGGAAATAAACAGTTTAACTAATAACGGTCAATAATCAATTAACAACATCCATTCAAACATCCAATTATTTATTAAATACGTTTATATTATTATAAACGTAACCAACAAGGTAAGTTACCTCGTTTGGAATATAATCGTTAAAATAACAGTTTATTTCAGTTAAATTAAACAAACGTTTAATTTAATCAATGAATATTAAAAATATTCAGCATTCATGCAATCAGTTATCAAATCATCAATCATTAACAAATATTGCACACAAAATAAAAACCCGGCTTATAGAAAATATAAGCGGGATAAACTGAGTGAGTTAAAATCACCTTGATTCCCTTTTGTTGTCAAACGGTTTGTTTTACGAGCTTCCATCTGCATTCAACTTTGACCAAAACAGTCCTATATTGAAGTTCTTGTCAGACGGTTCCAACGCTCCCTAGTTGGTCCTATTCTATTAATGTATGACACAGTTATACATTTTTGATGTTATTCATATATTAAAATTGATTACTAGAAACTTAAACAATATTTCAATTACTAAAACTCTATCTAACGTTCATTAAACCAGATTAGATATATTATTATTTATGCATAGTTCGTAACTTGTTTATGCACACTACAGTTGATGTTGGATGGCGTAAACAAGGATGACCACGTCTTCACATTACTATAAATTAGATTAGCCATGTTCTCAACTTCTCAGCTAATTATATACATACAACGATATTATCAAAATCTCAAAAAATATTAAAAAAACTATTCCTCAACCAAATCATTTAACTAAACAGATCACATTATTTAATAAACTAATTATATTTAGTTTGATTCAGAACCCAACCCGCTTCTTTAATCCAACATTTTGTTCTCGTTCCCCTTTCACATTTCAGATAACCAGAACAATTTTCCTTAATTAAATTTTTGTTAATTGACCAAGTAACTTATTGTTCAACTCCCCTTCCATTTTGAAAATACGCAACATACTTTCATTCATCTTGCCACAACTCTGGCTCTATGCTACCACCGCGCTGTTCCGTTCAACAGCCACACATGCCCATCTCCCTTTCACGTTTTGCTATCATTCCCCCTGCAGCATGTTATCCCATTTCTTCTCAGTCTTCCTCCTTTCTTTCCACTTGCACTCTATTTTTTTTTAATACAAAGGCCCACGAAGCCCACTCCCCATTCGTTAACCCGACGAACTGTTTCCACTGTTATACTTCTTCCCCGATATGATCATTTTCGAACCATGCACTATATTTCGAACCCAACTTCATCATTCAGCATCCCCACTGTTCCTCACCATATCGAATTTCAGCGTTGACTTCCACCTCCACCAGCATCCCGTGCCGACCCCCACTTCCTTACTGGCCAAAGCGCCTTCTACTTTTTTTTCTTTTTTCTTTTTAACAGCAGCTTTCCCCATGTCCAAACCACCAAATCGCAAACCCCTACGGCTCCTTCACGAACCTACTACGCACACACTCCTATTGCCTGCAGCTCCACAGATCCGAGAAGTACACCTTGTTACTGTGATCTGAACCATCATCAGAGCTGCCTCCTTGCCGCTCGTCTCTAGTCACACAACTCCTTAGGCCAACTAAAGTACCCAGACTTCACCAACGTGGAAAGGAGTCTTCGAAAAAGTTGAGAAGCTTTGCTTTGGGTATGTGGTTTTCATTTTAAATGTGGGTGGGGAGGTTTGGTTTTGATCAACTATGGGTGTTTGGTCTGCGTTTTGCTCACGGGGAAGAAATGAAAGCAAATAGGTCTATTTATAGAAGAGGCAAGCGAGGATAAGAACAACGTTCAATCCGTAGATTTTTAGCTGTGTATATAGGTCGGCTGGGTAAATTGAAAAGCTGTGATGGAGAGAATAGGCTGCGGTTTTTGGTATGTCGAGGGACAAGCAAAAGTGTTTGTTTATACATTTCTTTCTCTTCAATTGAATGACGGATGGGTTTTGGGCTTGCTGCATGGGTTTCCATAGGTCGGCTGGATTTTTTTCTTATCTGTCAACTGAAAATTGTTATTACGGATTGAAAATACAAGGCATCGGTCACCTTGTTTAGTCTACATAGGGTAGGCTTGCTGCTTCTTTTCAACACAGATAGAAAGTAGTATATGTTTGCATGGCGTTTGTACATTCAAGGCGTGTGGCATTTAGCTTTTATATTTAACAATTATATTTTTATATGGTATTTAATTTCACCGTTTATTATCGTTGTATACCACTACCCAATATATATACATATCACCCCACACCAACTACAAACGCAATGAAAATATCCACACTGCTATGTCTTCACATTCCGGTCCCCATGAAACTAATTTCGTTGAAAACGGACTCCGTTTGCAAAACGATGTTATTTTAATTTTGATTTTTTTGTCGGTTCACATTAATATTTCATCCATCGATAAAACAACTCCGTTGGGCTCCAAATTGAAAATCAAATAATAATTAGTTATACATATTCCAACAAAATTCGTTTCGTTGAAAACGGTGGTTGTTTGAAAAACGACTATTTTTAAGGCCTATATAATATCGATGTATAATTAAATTCAATACAATTATATTTTAAATAATAATATATTATTATTATCGTATCTCTCCAAATGAACTCTTATACACTTCATAATAAACCGATATATATTTATAATTCAATATTATATATTTTGGGTTAAACGATATTCAAATTGTATAAAAACCATTAATATTTTATTAAATAAACGTTATCGCTTATTAACGAATTCCATAGCGGCTATTTGAAAATTTGAATTGGACATTACTCGCAATCTATAATATGAAATCACTATTTTTCATTTTCAATAGAAAATCACTATTCAACATATTCAAATGTTCTTGTTTCACAAAAATCCGATTAATATCGGATCCTGTATATTCAATTAAAGTTCAAAACTCAATATTACGAACTACCGCGTCGTTTCGAGCTCGTTTTACTTAAATTCTAATTTTATACGTTCATCTTCGTTTTATTAAATAAATTCAATATAAAAATCCATTAAATCAATATTTAAAAAGAATTAAATATTTGTAATTGATGTTCCAAAATCTGGGACGTTACATTCTTCCCTCATTAAAAGAAATTCGGCCTCGAAATTATAAGACAAGAAGAATGCTCCAAACCCAATCAATTTCAATATAATCTCTCAGAATTATCATCAAAACAAATTCAAACTGTTTAAAATTTTCAAAAATTTTGCTAGCATCTCCTCTGCGTGGTTCGATCGGTATAACTACAATGGCCACTCTCGGCCTCAACTTCTCCAAAAGAAAACCAAAAGCCAAATGGCTACCCAACTCAGGGGTATAAAATCAATCATCAATCAATTAATATATTAAGGGTTACGATTTTTAGGGTACCTTAATTCTAATTTCAAAGCAAATCAACTAACTGCTCTCAATCTTCCAATATGTACTTCCAATCTCTATAACCAAATCAACTCCATTGCCTTTCGAAATCTACACTTAATTCAACTAAAAATTCGAGTAACAAATACAGGGTCAAATACTTTAGTTTGTATTTCGAAATCGATTTTATTCATTATACTGGAATTTAGTTCCAATTCATTTCATAATCTGAATTCTAATAAAATCAAGCAAAACAATCAAACAACCAATATTACAATACTATAGAAAATTATTTCCTTTTTCTATATAAAAATATAATTTGGGTAAAATTATTTTATTTACCCTCTTTAAAAAAAATATTGTGTCGATTGCCTGTTCAATATGGGCTTGCCTCATATACTTGAACCGATCGCAATACAAAACATTTGTATATGGAATCTACAAATACACTCTCATATATATAAATATATATATATATATATATTCAAACTCAATTTAGGGTATTGCTAACCCTATCTCTACTGAGTTACACCATAGAGCCAAGGTTACTACTCAACCTATAGCTCTGATACCACGTTGTAACGTCCCACTTTTCCATACAATTTAAACCGACATTTAACTACCATAATCAACCCAAACTATACAGAAACGCAGAAAGTTAAGAGAAAGAAGTTAGAGGGTGAGAGAAGATAAGAAAGAAATATGAGAATAGAAGAATAACCAACACCACACAGAGTCTCATATCACAATGGAATAAAATATAATACATAAGTAAATCTTTATTGAAAGTTTGAAAAAATACTTACAATCATCAGAGTACAGCAATTAAAACAATCTGGGTAGTTATAACAACCTTTCCTCAAATACAGCGTACAATGGAATAATACTATATATATATATATCATACGTCTCGACTCTTCCAGCTTGTCTCTGAATCTCACATCATCCGATAACCTGAATTCGTACAACTCGGTCTGATTCGGGCATTACAAACGCCACAGATCAGTCTGGTGAACCAGCGTGAGTAAACTCACTCAGGTTATAGTAACACCCTAATTGCTTAACTTTAGAAAATCTCTTTGAAAGAAAAGGATAATAGTAAGATCAGCCCACCCATAAATACGGATGGTTTTTACCTTACTATAACCCAAAACATTTTTGATATGAAATCCTGTGATATTATAATAATGCTATATCAAATAAATAACCAAATAGCAGAAAGCTTGCATCTCACGCTCCACATACATAGTATATAATCAAAAACCGCGGACTCTTATTGGAGATTGGATTCCAACTATGACAAGGTATGGGACCACCTTCTGATCAATGTACTCTAGAGGGGATACACTGGGGTTCAACAAGAACATCTAGCAACCCGACCACACATGACCGGTTACTCATTTAGCTTGAGTAGATCGAATGTATTATCACCCTGCGGTTTTAAGGGATCACCGCACATCCGCGGAGATACAAAAGCGAAAGAAAAACAAATAAGAATTTCTCTAGATTGGTGATAATACACCCTGCTTGGGTGCGACCCAACTAGCAATGTTGTCTACCCGATTTTTGTCACTTCATAGTTGTAAGGCTTGAGGCTACACTTGTCTTCTAGAACAGCACACCACCATTTACTTTGAATGTCACATCGTCAAACCAGTCAAACCACTAGTTGATCTTCCCAAGAATATTACTGGTATAAAAGCTAAAAGAAACGAATTTCTCCGCCACCAAACATAATAGCTTGAAGAGATCGTCTTATGTGATTTGTAAGGCATAATTTGTCAGAAGTTCGTCCCTAGAAGGTTTCCTGGGACTGGGCAAACTTAAGGCACTCCCCTACCGTATCCTTACGGATCAGTAGCGAGAAGTCCTTGCAAATCCGTAAATTCTCAACCACGACCGAGACCTCTGGTTACAAGTCAGAGAAATTCGACAACAACCCTTTCGCTTATGAAGATCCACGGTTTTCAATGGCTTCATTCTATCTTCAACATTACGTATTTGCTGGTCGGAATGGTTTATGAATATAAATCCGATCCCGGTCTTTCTGTACCAACAATCGTTAGCCAAATTTTGATAGTCGGTTATTTAACTATCTAAATAAAACAACAATTCATCCATAAAAAGAAAATGAGCTCACTGATTCAATATCTAGCATCATTTGGCCTCTTTAATTAACCATTGGTTAATTAAATTTCTGAAACCCTTAATCTTTAATTATTCGAAAAATGTACATTACCACTTCCAACTAATTTGCCCAACTCAACCTGAAATCTCAATTTCTAAATAATTTTCCCCAACCCATATAAATACTAAATTTCTATTCCATATTCAATTTCCATTTATTCGTTAATCTTAATAACGAAACCCAATTTATCACGTTTCATATATTTTCACATAATGTTTTCCAAAAATGTTCATTACTTACAGAAATCCCTTCCATTTCCTTTTTAATTCAATTTTCTTTGTACATACGAATTCGTTAACGCATTCCAATCCTGTGAAATCTTATAAATTCCATTTATGACATTTATATGTTCTTAATATCTTAAATTTGTTTATACGTTCAGTTATAAAACCACTTAACCTTTTTTTTATAATAATTGTATCTAGATCTTCACTTACTGATAATTTTAAAATGATTATAAAAAACGTAATTAACTTTAGTGTCTCAAACAAAATCATGTTTTAAAAACATATAAGAATAAAATTTGAAAACATTCCGAACCAATTTAATATCAATTTTAAAAATCTTTATTTTTATCAATGGTACTAAAGAGGCAAATGTCTACTAAAGTACCAAATCATGAAATATTAGTCAATTCCACATTCAACAACAATATATAATCATACTGATAAACATTATCAATAATAGTAAGGAATCTGGTTGGATTCCTCCAACCTGTCCTTCTCTGCATCAAAATGGTTTATGTAATGACCCGCATTTGCAGAGGTATTATAATTAATTAATTTAATTATATAAATAGTGATATAGTGAATTAAATGGTCGTGGAATTAAATAATGATGAATATTTAATTAAAATAATAAATTAAATAATATATTTAATTCTGAAATAATCAGAATTGGCTGAAATGGTGATATGGTGCGAACTGGATCATCTGTGATATTTAATTCAACTTGAAATTGAATTTGAATAACGAATATATTATATAAACGACAGTTTGAACGTAGAGTTATAATATAATTAAAATCGAGCTCGAAATGGCGCTGTAGTTCGTAATCTGGCAATTTGAACTTCAACTGAATATATAGGATTCGTTTTAAGCCGGATTTATGTGAAACAAGAAACGTGTAGAGCTGGTGGAGTATATCTTTCTAGTGGAAGAGAAAAATCAAGATTTCGTCGTGTAGATTTTGAGATATGTCCAAATCAAATTTTAAAATAGTCGCTATAGAATCGTTTATCGACCGTAATGGTTTATTCGATATAACTAGATATCGGGTTTGAATTTAGACAAGGTTCTTTTGAGACATAACGATAATTTAATTTTTAGAATTTTATAGAAATTTTTAATTAATTAAATAAGGAACATTTTGTTTGGAGTTGCACCCTGTAATCAACATGTCAGGTTTTCACAGAATAAGCCAATCTACCGGTATTTTTATATTTTTGGGATCACGACACGTTACTCGATTTAATGGTATTTTCATATCAGTCCGTAAACAAACAGAGTTCCGTATAATGTGGCATTTCATCGCTAAGTATATTATAATAAAATATTATAAAATGTCCCAAATTTCTTTCTCTGAATAGCTACGGCAAAACAGTCTTGCGTGGCCTAGTTTTGGCCTTCAAACTTCTCGTGGTTAAGTGAAATACAGCAGCCACCCTATCGAATTGGATGGCTTAAAAACTTCCAACATCTTCTATAAAAGCATCAGCCTAAACCTAATTCGTTGGTCATTTTTCTTTTGGTGGTCAACGAAAAATATTTCTGCGCCTCCACACTTTAAAAACCAACGCACTGAAATCATCAAAACTTCCCCTCAAATATCCTCTAATCCAATGACCTATTTCAGACTTTTCAATGGCAAAAGTCTTCGTCTCGAGAAGACCTACCGACATGATGGTGGTGATCTGTTTTTAGGTGGTATGGAGACCGGAATTTTGGTCCGAGACGCGTTGGAGTTGGTCGCGTTTCATGGAGCAATGGCGCAGCGAGAGAGGAAACTGCTGTAGCCGTGGGAAGCTGGTGGATAGGACCTTAGAACGTCGGTGTCCGATGAGGTTTAGCTGACTGGATGGTGGAGCGGTGTGGAGTTGATTGTGTTGAACAATGCGTGCAGCGAGGTGAGTACTGATGTGAACAGGACGAGGCAAGGCTACTGTCAATGGTAGAGGAAAGGAAGAGGAGCATTTCAGTTATGGGTTATAAAGAGCAAGTGGCAAGGATTTAAGTTAGTATCATGAATATGGAGATGGCCATTTTACTGAAAGGAGAAGCTTGCGTCAGTAGTAGAGGTGAAGGGCGGCAAGTGAAAAGATGTACATAGTGAAGAATGGTTCATTTGTTTTGAAGAATAGGAGGGGTAGTAGCATCAGTGGTCATCAGTAAAGAAGGATACTGTTTATATGGTAGTTGCGTGATTTATATATATACTGGAGTTGCTGAAGGTAAACGTGAAGAGGGGTGTTTCGTTGTGAGGAAGATGGAGTATCACAGCTGTGAGGAACATAATATTTTCGTGTATTGGTTGTTTTTGTCCGGAGCTCGTGCATTTTGAGCTGAAAAGAAGGAGCTAAAGAATGGAGGTACGGGTTTTGAGTCGTACTGGAGTGTGTATTATGTTTGGAGGAAGAAGATTAGAATGGAGCGGGTAGCAACGGAAATGGGCCGACGAATTTAAAGTTAAGCCCAGTATAAAATAATTAACTTTTATTTTTAATTTAAAAATGTGTTAGCTTGTAAATATCATATCTTCGTCATACATTATCAGAATTTCACGAAAAAAGATCCGTCAAGATCGTATCGACGAGAGCTTCACAATAAAGCTGACTGGAAGTGGATTGGGGCTCGTATGAATTTATGGCAAAATAAATTGTTTGAATCAAATCAAATAATAGTTTATCGTTCTTTAACGATGAACTGCAAAAGTGAGTAAAACTCACCAACTCTTAACAGTTTATAATTTCATGTTGTATTTTTAGAACTGCTAAATATTGGCTGATTGACTGTGTGTTGACCGTTTGATTGAACTGCTAGTTAGTTAGTTGAATTTCTATATCGATTCTGTTTATCAGAATATATCATTTAAAAATGAAAGTGATGTTGATTTTATTGTGTAACATCTGTGATGAAGGGAAACAGTTTGGAGGAATCCGACTGGATTCCTCAACAGCTAATTTATTATTTTCATATATTGTGATATATGATGTGTTATATAATCTAATATGGTTTATGTGTGTTAGAATGATGTTGATCATTGTTATGCGATATTTTTAATATCATATGAAACCCTTGGATGTAAAAAGAAATATTTCAATGTATATTGAAATAAAGGAATTTTATAAAATCAACCGATTTTATAAAAGGAATTTTTTTGAAAATAAAGTATTTATAAAATCATAGATTTTATAAAGGGGAACATTTATTTAGAATATCATAAAGGAATATTTAGTTTGAAACTAAATGGGATTTTAAAAGGGAATTGACGAAGTCGAATAGAATTAAAGGAGTTAATCGAATATAGTTTATTCGAATAGAATTAAAGGAGTTAATCGAATATATAGTTTATTCGAATAGAATTAAAGGAATTAATCGAATATATAGTTTATTCAAATAGAATTAAAGGAGTTATCGAATATAGTTTATTCGATAGGAGTTAAGTGGATAGAGTTAGAGTTAAATCAAAGGAGTTAAGTGAATAGAGTTAGAGTTAAATCAAAAAAGTTAAGTGAATAGAGTTAGAGTTAAATCAAAAGAGTTAAGTGAATAGAGTAAATCAAATAGAGTTATCGAATATACTTTATTCGAAGGAAAGTATTATCGAATAGAGATGATTCGAAAGAGAGTTACGTAAGGTAGTTTGTTAAAGAATTAAAAGGTAAACTTTGTCTGTTTCAAAGTTAGAAACGTTGTTCAGTTAAGGTCTGAGAGGTAGTATTACCCCCAACTTGATTGACTTCATTTTTAACTAAGGAACGGTTAAGGTTCGATAGTGAATATGGGTTAAAGGAATTTAGTTAATAAGCATAATGGTTTGAGTTGGCATCGCGATGGTTTGTTTAAACATCTGTCTAAGTCCAATGAAGGAGTTTTGGAAATGTTTTCCAAATAAGAACCATAAATTTTTTCTGATATAGAAAACAAGAAATGAAAATGTTCTCCAATGGTAATAACATATATTTTCTAAATTTAGAAAATGAGAAATGTTGAATATAGGGAAATAGGAGATGAAAAATGAACTAAGGAGATAAATATTAAATGATAGTTGATTTGATAGAATTTCCACCTGGAAATAATATCGTTATTTGCACACTGTTTTTCTTTGATGGTTAAATCACAGACTATCGAAGTTTTGACCATTTTAACGTTGTTAATCTGGAGAGATCGATTGGATTATAACCCAAAGAACCACTCTGTATTGGCATAAGCATGGCGAATCATATATGCCAAAGATAATTGAAGACGAAGTAAAGTGCAAGGGATGTTGTATAAATCTTAGATAACAGTGCCTAAGATGGATATACTGAATAGTGCCTTCGATTCGTCCTGTTCCTGGGTGACTTGTATGGATGAATGTCTGGCAGAGTATTTCCAGAAAGGTCACGTACATTGATTTCTTCAACCGTACCAAGAGTGGAAGCGGAGAAGGAAACTTCTTTAGCTAACACGTAATGTACTGTTGTAGACGTCAATTAGTGATTTTCGATGGATCTGACAATGTGGCATTCGAAGTGAATCTGGTGTGATGATAAAGCGTAGCTTCTAGCCTCACATCCGGTAAATGACAGAAATCGGGCAAGCAGCATGGCTAAGTCGGTCGCTCCGAAGTAGAGTGTGTAATCACATGATCTAGAGTTTAATTTATTTCTAAAAAAATCTATTGTCAATACTGTCCCATTCGGGAAACGGTTGGTGATCCCAACCGTTGGTGATATACATTCGATACACTCAAACGAAATGAGTGGTCGGTTATGTGTGGTCGGGTTGCAAGATGTTCTTGTTGAACCCAGTGCATCCCTCTCAAGAGGTACACTAGCAAAAGGTGGTTCCACACCTTGTTATAGTTGGAAATCCATTACCCAATACGTGCTTGCGGTTTTGATTGTATACTATATATGTAGAACATGAGATGAAAGCGTTTCTACTAGATGATTATTATATTGTGGTTGATAGACATTATTATAATATCAAAAGGTTTTTGATATAAAGATATTTTGGATTCTCATAAGGGAAAAACCCGTTCCGTTATATGGCGTGGTCTTATGAGATATCGTTTACTAGTTTGAACTGTTTTAAACTGTTTTACTCATACCAGTCCCATGACTGACCCAGAGTTTTATTTTGTTTCGTTTTCCCTAAACTCTTGGGTGCCCAATTTTGTACGGGCAGTCAAGTAGTCGGGATTTACAGATACTTGAAGAGCTGGAGCAGGAGGCTTCAGGATTATATAGCTATAGTTATTTTCACTGTGTTGTAAGTGTTGTACTTTGCTAATGATGTATATTCAAGTACAGATGTATATTTCAAGTTATGTTATATATATTATATGTTATTCGTTCCGCTGTGAGGTTCGTGTTACTCTGATGTTGTGTTCTTCTTCTTCTATTCTAAGTTTCTATCTTATCTATTCTCACCCTCTGTTTCTTTCTATTAGTGTTCTGATTTTCCAGTGTAATTGGGGTTGGACTTGTGTTATTTGGTCAACTCAAATTAGACCGGATTTTCGGGTCACTACAGTTGGTATCAGAGCTTAGGTTAAGTGAATTACCTTGGCTCTGTGGTGTGACTCAGTAGAGATGGGGTTAGTAATACCCTAGATTGAGTTGAGTGTATATATACGAGAGAGCGTATTTGTTATTTGATATTGATATAAAAATTGTTTTATATTGTGGTGATTTATTGGTTGAGTTGTTTATGGGTTCTGGTCGATCAGTTTGATCCACTGTATCGGTAGGGATTTTGTAAACACTCGAATACGATGAACCGTCATGGTATGTTTTGAAAAGAGGGTAAATTAAAATAAGTTTACCCAAGGTATATCTTGATATAGATAAGATATATATCAAAATTATAATATAGTGGATATATTGGTTGTTATTATAATCGAGCAAGATTATAAATTAAATGGTTATGTAAAATAACCAATCAGAATTCATGTAAGTGAAATATATGAAATTGAAGCGAATTAAATCTGAAATTTTAAACCATAAATTGAGTTAAAACTCTGGGGAATTGGATAAGTGTTTGTAAATGGATTTGGATTAAAAATAAGGAAAATTTAAGATCCTGGGAGATTTCAAATTGTTTTACAAGCAGTGTGAATTATATTTTGAAATGAATTTCAAAGTGGAAATGTTTAGAAATGGTTTTATAGTATTGAACTCACTTCGATCGCTGGAAAATAGATTCTGATGATGATAGCTGCATCAACAATATTCATTTTCGAGTTGTAAGTGACGAATTACTACTAGAGATACTGTTATGAATTTGTTTTGGGAAAGACAAGTTGGGTTGAATTTCAAAATGGGATTTATAATATAGAATTTGAATACAGAAATTCAAATGGGATTTATAATATAGAATTTGATATATAGAATTTGAATAGAATTTGATATAATAGATTTGAATAATAGAAGTGAAATAGACTAAAGAGTTAATTAACAAATTAATTAACGAATTGAGTTAAAATGATCAGGTATAGTTAAAATAGATTGGGCAGGTATAAATATACATGATATAGGTATGGATAAGGTATGAAGGTATATAAATAGAATGCTCGACGAAAAGATATGTATTTAAATCATATATGAGATTTTATGCGTCGTATCGGCTAGCCGCTTGGCTTTTTCTTTTTCTTTTGGATTGGTGAGGGCCATGGGAGGCTATTTAAAATACCCCGATGCTCCTGGTACAAAGGAGGTTATGGCGAATTTTTCCGAGAATTTAAGGAGTTAGAATATTTTTAAGATAATTTGATAGTTAGAAATCAACGTATCGATATATATATAGAAGTCGATAAGGAAACAAACTTAGATATAGAATAGTAAAATAAAAAAGGAGGACTAAGAATAAAATCTAGTCAGAATAGAAAGAGGAAGCATATACGTGTTTAAAAGTGAATAAGTAGTTATATGGTATTGATTATTCGAGTAAGTAGTCATATCTGTTTTGATGTTATAAATGTTATTCAGTCAAGGTCTGAGAGGTAGTTATACCCCAACTTGATTGATTTCATTATTAACAAATAAATAGTAAGATTTCAGGCTTGAAGATCAATGTTGAATAAGAGTTAGTTGAATATAGTATTTGGTTTGTCGTAACGATGTTTTACACAACATCCATTTTAACCCAAATAAGTGTAAGCTTGGAAATATAATAAAGAATATTTCCTAAGTATAGAAATAAACGAGATCGAAAAAGAGATAAGTAATTGGAATATTTTCCAATTATAAATAGCATATATTTTCTAAAGTTCAGAAAATAAAGGAAGGCGATATTTGGAAATGTTTACCAAATAACATAAAAGGCCAATATGGTTATTGAAAATATTTGGTTAACAAATATTGATAAAGAAATAGAGAAGTGATTTAACGAATGGAATATTAATTAAGGGCTCAGTGACATGTTCAAAAGGAAAATTTGATTTTTGAAAAGAGTAAACTGTTTAAAAACTCCCAGGGAAAGATTGTTGAATTAAAAACAAATTTAACAGAATTTTGTGAAAGCAAAATTGAATTAAAGTAAAGCTAGTAAAGTGGTAACTGAGATTGAATTAGAATGATATCAAGACAAATTGGATTGTGAGATTCAAATTTGAAGTGTAATGTGATAATTAAGTTAAGCGTTGGGAATCGAGAAGAAACTCGAGTTAAAATGATATTTGGCTTGGTAAAAAGGCGAATGGTTGTGTTGGAGATGAAAGTGATTTCAGAATTTGATTGGGATAACATTGGTATATGCTGAGTTGATAGCATATGGAAGTGATAGAGTTGATATACCCGACAAAAAGGTACAAGTTTATATTTCATACGGTATGAGATTTTGATAAGCCAAATTGGCAAGCCGCTTGGCTGTTTGATTTTCTTTTTGGGTTGGAGATAGCCCAGAGAGGCGAGTGGTGGTTTGACCGATTGACCAGTACAAAGGAGGTGCTGGCGAAATTTTTCGAAGAGTTAAGACGTTAGAAAATTTTCAGGATTTTTGGAAATTTTCGTTGATAAGAATTAAATAAATTTTTAATTGAAATTAAATTGGTTCAGTTGAAACTGAAGTTAAGAAGTGAACAAATATATTCTAACCAGTCGATAGGGTCGTTCTTTACCTTAGCAATTTCGAGGACGAAATTATTTTAAGTGGGGAAGATTGTAATGACCCGCATTTGCAGAGGTACTATAATTAATTTATTTAATTTTATAAATAGTGATATAGTGAATTAAATGGTCGTGGAATTAAATAATGATGAATATTTAATTAAAATAATAAATTAAATAATATATTTAATTCTGAAATAATCAGAATTGGCTGAAATGGCGATATGGTGTGAACTGGATCATCTGTGATATTTAATTCAGCTTGAAATTAAATTTGAATAACGAATATATTATATAAACGACAGTTTGAATGTAGAGTTATAATATAATTAAAATCGAGCTCGAAATGGCGCTGCAGTTCGTAATCTGGCGATTTGAACTTCAACTGAATATACAGGATTCGTTTTAAGTCGGATTTCTGTTAAACAAGAAACGTGTGGAGCTGGTGGAGTATATCTTTCTAGTGGAAGAGAAAAATCAGGATTTCGTCGTGTAGATTTTGAGATATGTCCAAATCAAATTTTAAAATAGTCGATATAGAATCGTTTATCGATCGTAACGGTTTATTCGATATAACTAGATATCAGGTTTGAATTTAGACAAGGTTCTTTTGAGACATAACGATAATTTAATTTTTAGAATTTTATAGAAATTTTTAATTAATTAAATAAGGAACTTTTTGTTTGGAGTATTTTGCACCCTGTAATCAACATTTCGGGTTTTCACAGAATAAGCCAATCTACCGGTATTTTTATATTTTTGGGATCACGACACGTTACTCGATTTAATGGTATTTTCATATCAGTCCGTAAACAAACATAGTTTCGTATAATGGGGTATTTCATCGCTAAGTATAATATAATAAAATATTATAAAATGTCCCAAATTTCTTTCTCTGAATAGCTACGGCAAAACAGTCTTGCGTGGCCTAGTTTTGGCCTTCAAACTTCTCGTGGTTAAGTGAAATACAGCAACCACCCTATCGAACTGGATGACTTGAAAACTTCCAACATCTTCTATAAAAGCATCAGCCTAAACCTAATTCGTTGGTCATTTTTCTTTTGCTGGTCAACGAAAAACATTTCTGCGCCTCCACACTTTAAAAACCAACGCACCGAAATCATCAAAACTTCCCCTCAAATATCCTCTAATCCAATGAACTATTTCAGACTTTTCAATGGCAAAAGTCTTCGTCTCGAGAAGACCTACCGACAGGATGGTGGTGATCTGTTTTCAGGTGGTATGGAGACCGGAATTTTGGTCCGAGACGCGCTGGAGTTGACCGCGTTTCATGGAGCAATGGAGCAGCGAGAGTGGAAACTGCTGTAGCAGTGGGAAGCTGGTGGATAGGAGCTTAGATCGTCGGTGTCCGATGAGGTTTAGTTGACTGGATGGTGGAGCGGTGTGGAGTTGATTGTGTTGAACAATGCGTGCAGCGAGGTGAGTACTGATGTGAACAGGACGAGGCAAGGCTACTGTCTATGGTAGAGGAAAGGAAGAGGAGCATTTCGGTGATGGGTTATAAAGAGCAGGTGGCAAGGATTTAAGTTAGTATCATGAATATGGAGATGGCCATTTTACTGAAAGGAGAAGCTTGCGTCATTAGTAGAGGTGAAGGGCGACAAGTGAAAAGATGTACATACTGAAGAATGGTTCATTTGTTTCGAAGAATAGGAGGGGTAGTAGCATGAGTGGTCATCAGTAAAGAAGGATACTGTTTATATGGTAGTTGCGTGATTTATATATATATACTGGAATTGCTAAAGGTAAACGTGAAGAGGGGTATTTCGTTGTGAGGAAGATGGAGTATCACGGCTGTGAGGAACAGAATATTTTCGTGTATTGGTTGTTTTTGTCTGGAGCTCGTGCGTTTTGAGCTGAAAAGAAGGAGCTAAAGAATGGAGGTACGGGTTTTGAGTCGTACTGGAGTGTGTATTATGTTTGGAGGAAGAAGATTAGAATGGAGCGGGTAGCAACGGAAATGGGCCGACGAGTTTAAAGTTAAGCCCAGTATAAAATAATTAACTTTTATTTTTAATTTAAAAATGTGTTAGCTTGTAAATATCATATCTTCGTCATACATTATCAGAATTTCACGAAACAAGATCCGTCAGGATCGTATGGACGAGAGCTTCACAATAAAGCTGACTGGAAGTGGATTGGGGCTCGTATGAATTTATGGCGAAATAAATTGTTTGATTCAAATCAAATAACAGTTTATCGTTCTTTAACGATGAACTGCCAAAGTGAGTAAAACTCACCAACTCTGAACAGTTTATAATTTCATTTTGTATTTTTAGAACTGTTAAATATTGGTTGATTGACTGTATGTTGACCGTTTGATTGAACTGCTAGTTAGTTAGTTGAATTTCTATATTGATTCTGTTTATCAGAATATATCATATGGAACTGAAAGTGATGTTGATTTTATTGTGCAACATCTGTGATGCAGGGAAACAGGTTTGAGGAATCCGACTGGATTCCTCAACAGTTATTTTATTATTTTCATATATTGTGATATATGATGTGTTATATAATCTATTATGGATTATGTGTGTTAGAATGATGTTGATCATTGTTATGCGATATTTTTAATATCATATGAAACCCTGGGATGTAAAAAGAAATATTTCAATGTATATTGAAATAAAGGAATTTTATAAAATCAACCGATTTTATAAAAGGAAATATTTTGAAAATAAAGTATTTATAAAACCATAGATTTTATAAAGGGGAACATTTATTTAGAAAATAAATAGAATATCATAAAGGAATATTTAGTTGGAAACTAAATGGGATTTTAAAAGGGAATTGACGAAGTCGAATAGAATTAAAGGAGTTAATCGAATATAGTTTATTCGAATAGAATTAAAGGAGTTAATCGAATATATAGTTTATTCGAATAGAATTAAAGGAGTTAATCGAATATATAGTTTATTCAAATAGAATTAAAGGAGTTAGTTTATTCGATAGGAGTTAAGTGAATAGAGTTAGAGTTAAATCAAAGGAGTTAAGTGAATAGAGTTAGAGTTAAATCAAAGGAGTTAAGTGAATAGAGTTAGAGTTAAATCAAAAGAGTTAAGTGAATAGAGTAAATCAAATAGAGTTATCGAATATACTTTATTCGAAGGAAAGAATTATCGAATAGACATGATTCGAAGGAGAGTTACGTAAGGTAGTTTGTTAAAGAATTAAAAGGTGAACTTTGTCTATTTCAAGGTTAGAAACGTTGTTCAGTTAAGGTCTGAGAGGTAGTATTACCCCAACTTGATTGACTTTATTTTTAACTAAGGAATGGTTAAGATTCGATAGTGAAGGTGGGTTAAAGGAATTTAGTTAATAAGCGTAATGGTTTAAGTTGGCATCGCGATGGTTTGTTTAAACATATGTCTAAGTCCAATGAAGGAGTTTTGGAAATGTTTTCCAATAAGAACCAGAAATGTTTTCTGACATAGAAAACAAGAAATGAAAATGTTTTCCAATGGTAATAACATATATTTTCTAAATTTAGAAAATGAGAAATGTTGAATATAGAGAAATAGGAGATGAAAAATGAATTAAGGAGATAAATGTTAAATGATAGTTGATTTGATAGAACTTCCACCTGGAAATAATATCGTTGTTTGCACACTGTTTTTCTTTGATGGTTAAATCACAGACTATCGAAGTTTTGACCATTTTAACGTTGTTAATATGGAGAGAACGGTTGGATTATTATCCAAAGAACCACTCTATATTGGCATAAGCATTGCGAATCATATATGCCAAAGATAATTGAAGACGAAGTAAAGTGCAAGGGCTGTCGTATAAATCTTAGATAACAGTGCCTAAGATGGATATACTGAATAGTTCCTTTGGTTCATCCTGTTCCTGGGTGATTTGTATGGATGAATGTCTGACAGACTATTTCCAGAAAGGTCACGTACATTGATTTCTTCAACCGTACCAAGAGTGGAAGCGGAGAAGGAAACTTCTTTAGCTAACACGTAATGTACTGTTGTAGACGTCAATTAGTGATTTTCGATGGATCTGACAATGTGGCATTCGAAGTGAATCTGGTGTGATGATAAAGCGTAGCTTCTAGCCTCACATCTGGTAAATGATAGAAATCGGGCAGGCAGCATGGCTAAGTCGGTCGCTCCAAAGCAAGGTGTGTAATCACCTAATCTAGAGTTTCATTTATTTCTAAAAAAATCTATTATCGATACTTTCCCATTCAGGAAACGATTGTTGATCCCAACCGTTGGTGATATACATTTGATACACTCAAGCGAAATGAGTGGTCGGTCATGTGCGGCCGGGTTGCAAGATGTTCTTGTTGAACCCAGTGTATCCCTCTCTAAAGGTACACTAGCGAAAGGTGGTTCCATACCTTGTTATAGTTGGAAATCCATTACCCAATACGTGCTTGCGGTTTTGATTGTATACTATATATGTAGAACGTGAGATGAAAGCATTTCTGCTAGATGATTATTATATTGTGGTTGATAGACATTATTATAATATCAAAAGGTTTTTGATATAAAGATATTTTGGATTCTCAGAAGGGAAAAACCCGTTCCGTTATACGGCGTGGTCTTATGAGATATCGTTTAATAGTTTGAGCTGTTTTAAACTGTTTTACTCATACCAGTCCCATGACTGACCCGGAGTTTTATTTTGTTTTGTTTTCCCTTAACTCTTGGGTGCCCAATTTTGTACGGGCAGTCAAGTAGTCGGGATTTACAGATACTTGAAGAGCTGGAGCAGGAGGCTTCAGGATTATATAGCTATAGTTATTTCCGCTGTGTTGTAAGTGTTGTACTTTGATAATGATGTATATTCAAGTACAGATGTATATTTCAAGTTATTTTATATATATTATATGTTATTCGTTCCGCTGTGAGGTTCGTGTTACTCTGATGTTGTGTTCTTCTTCTTCTTCTATTCTAAGTTTCTATCTTATCTATTCTCACCCTCTGTTTCTTTCTATTAGTGTTCTGATTTTCCAGTGTAATTGGGGTTGGACTTGTGTTATTTGGTCAGCTCAAATTAGACCTGATTTTCGGGCCACTACAGTTTATCTCAATTTCAATATGGCAATATATTTATCACAATAAATGGAAATAAACAGTTTAACTAATAACGGCCAACAACCAATTAATAACACCCATCCAAACATCCAATTATTTATTAAATACGTTTATATTATTATAAACGTAACCAGCGAGGTAAGTTACCTCGTTTGGAATATAATCGTTAGAATAACGATTTATTTCAATTAAATTAAAAAAAACGTTTAATTATCAATGAATATTAAAAATATTCAACATCCATGCAAATAGTCATGAAATCATCAATCATTAACAAAAATTTCACACAAAATAAAAACCCCGCTTATAGAAAATATAAGTGGGATAAACTGATTGAGTTGAACTCACCATGTTTCCCTTTCATTGTCAAACAGTTTGTTTTATGAGCTTCCATCTGCGTTCAACTATGACCAAAACAGTCCTATATTGAAGCACTTGTCATACGGTTCCAACGCTTCCTGGTTGGTCTTATTCTGTTAATGTATGACATCGTTATACATTTTTAACGTTATTCATATATTAAAATTGATTACTAGAAACTAAAATAATATTTCAATTACTAAAACTCTACCTAACGTTTATTAAAATGGATTAGATATATTATTATTTAGGCATAGTTCGTAACTTGTTTAGGTACATTACAGTTGATGCTGCATGGCGTAAACATGGATGGCCACGTCATCACATTACTATAAACTAGATTGGTCATGTTCTCAACTTCTCAGCTAAGTTATATACACAAGGAGATATTATCAATATCCCAAAAAAAAAATATTCCTTAACTAAATCATTTAACTAAAGAAATCACATTATTTAATAAACTAATTATATTTAGTTTTATTCAGAACCCAACCCGCTTCTTTGATCCAACATTTTGTTCCCTTTCCCCTTTAATGTTTTAGATAACCAGAACAATTTTCCTTAATTAAAATTTTGTTAATTGATCACATAACTCACCATCCAACTCCCCTTCCATTTCGAAAATACACAACATGCTTTCGTTCACCTTGCCACAACTCTTGCCCCATGCCGCCACCGCACTGTTCCGTTTAACAACCGCATATGCCCATCTCCCTTTCACGTTTTGCTTCCATTCCCATTGCAGCATGTTATCCCATTTTTTTCTAGTCTTCCTCCTTTCTTTCCACTTGCGTTCTATTTTTTTACATAAAGGCCCACAAAGCCCACTCCTCATGCATTAAGCCCACGAACTGTTTCCCATTGTTACACTTCTTCCCCGATATGATCATTTTCGAACCCTATACATATATTTCGAACCCAACTTCATCATTTAGCCTCCCCACTGTTCATCACCATATCGAATATGAACGCTGACTTCCACCTCCACCAGCATCCCGTGCCGACCCCTCTTCCTCGCTGGCCAAAAGTGCCTTCTTCTTTTTTCTTTCTTTTTTTATGTTTTGAACAAAAGATTTCCCCATGTCCAAACTACCAGATCGCAAACCCCTACGGCTCCTTCACGAACCTACAACGCGCACACTCATGTTGCCTTCGGCTCCAAAGATCCGTGAAGCACACCTTCTCACCGTGATCCGAATCATCACCAGAGCCGCCTCCTTGCTGCTCGTCTCTAGTCACGCAACTCCTTAGGCCAACAAAAGTATGCAGACTTCACCAACGTGGAAAAGAGTCTTCAAAAAAGTTGAGAAGCTTTGCATTGGGTATGTGGTTTTCATTTCGAATGTGGGTGGGGAGGTTTGGTTTTGATCGACTATGGATGTTTGGTCTGCGTTTTACTCACGGGGAAGAAATGAAAGCAAATTGGTCTATTTATAGAAGAGGCGAGCGAGGATAAGAACAACGTTCAATCCGTAGGTTTTTAGTTGTGTATATAGGTCAGTTGGGTAAATTGAGAAGTTGTGATGGAGACAATATGTTGCGGCTTCTGGTCTACCGAGGGACAAGCAAAAATGTTTGTTTATACATTTCTTTCTCTTCAATTGAATGACTGGATGGGCTTTGGGCTTGCTGCATGGGTTTCCATAGGCTAGCTGAATTGTTTTTCTTGTCTGTCAATTGAAAATTGATATTACGAATTGAAAATACAAGGCATCGGTCACCTTGTTTAGTCTACATACAGTAGGCTTGCTGCTTCTTTTCAACACAGATAAAAAGTGGTATATGTTTGCATGGCGATTGTACATTCTAGGCGTGTAGTTACTTAGGCATTTGGCTTTTATATTTATCAATCACATTTTTATACGGTATTTAATTTCAACGTTTATTATCGTTGTATACCACTACCTAATATATATACATGCCGCTCAACACCAACTCCAAACGCAATGAAAATATCCACACTATTACGTTTTCACTTTCCGGTCCCAATGAAACTAATTTCCTTGAAAACGGACTCCGTTTTCAAAACGACTTTATTTTAATTTTGATTTATTTGTCGGTTCACATTAAAATTTCGTACATCGATAAAACAACTCTGTTAGGCTCCAAATTAAAAATCTAATAATAATTAGTTGTACGTATTCCAACAAAATTCATTTCGTTGAAAATAAAGGCTGTTTGAAAAACACTATTTTTAAGGCCTATATAATATCGATGTATAATTAAATTCAAAACAATTCTATTTTAAATAATAATAAATTATTATTATTGTATGTCTCCAAATGAAATCTTATACACTTCAAAATAAACTGATATATATTTATAACTCAATATTATATAATTTCGGGTTAAGCGATATTCAAATTATGTAAAAACCATTAATATTTTATTAAATAAATGTCATCATTAATGAATTCCATAGCGACTAATTGAAATTTTGAATTGGACATAACTCGCAACCTATAATATGAAATCTCCATTTTTCATTTTCAATAGAAAAGCACTATTCAACAGATTCAAATGCTTCTTGTTTCACAAAAATTTGATTAATATCAGATCTTGTATATTCAATTAAAGTTCAAAACTCAATATTATGAACTACCTCGTCGTTTCGAGCTCGTTTTAATTAAATTATAATTGTATACGTTCACCTTCGTTTTAATAAATAAATTCGATATAAAAGTCCATTAAGTCAATATTTAAACAGAATTAAATATTTGTAATTAATATTCAAAAATCTGGGACTTTACAAGACTAATAATTATCCATACATCTACTGCAAGTCATTAACATTGATTGTACATCGTACAAATATATATATATATATATATATATTTGTATGTATATACACACACACATGTTTCTGAGCGAACTCTAATAGAATGTTCAATGATCTAGCTCCTTATTTTCAAGCTTACACAAACCTACGTGTCTTATTACCTGAAATATCTTGATCTGACCCAAGTATACAAAATACACGAGCCAGACTATCTCTGAATATCCAAAGGGTGAGAAGGAAATACTATTCAAGGGTATATGGCACAACAAATCCAGATTTCCTATATAATAATTTAATTCGGAACAACTGAAATATAGTTCATAAGACAAATTGCAACTAATCATCGTCTAAAGGTCCCAAGAAATGGCATTAACAACAATATATAAGGGCTTCCTATCATCAACAAGAGTTAAGTGCAGGGCTAAGCACTTATATAAAATCCCCAAAATTCCAAGAAACAACAAACTAGAACCATCATCATATCAACATATGGAACGCACATGAGAGTTCAAGTTGAGTATAACAGTGTGATTTTTGTTTGATGATAACAAACATATATATATTTTTTAAAATGTGCTTGTAAATAGTACTATTCTATATTTTACACACAGAAATAAATATTTATTGAATAGAACACTACTATATAGAATTGAATATCCAAACAGTGTTTTTATTCGAATAAATATTTTATTTTCAACATTTGAAATAGTACATATACAACACTCCACTATTTACACATTCAAATATTTTTGAATATTTTTGTCATGACACATTTAACACATCACAGACATTGTACTATTAAAAGATTCAAACAAAATAAAAATAGATAGATTGAATTGAACAACAAAAATAATATTTTATTTCAATCAAATCTGTTTATTACAAATAGTAGTACAATTTTTATTCACGTCCATAATCAATACAGAAATTCCTCATT
The DNA here is from genome assembly GCA_030737875.1 of Allium sativum. Taxonomy (NCBI): domain Eukaryota; kingdom Viridiplantae; phylum Streptophyta; class Magnoliopsida; order Asparagales; family Amaryllidaceae; genus Allium; species Allium sativum. The sequence continues at coordinate 293,009,903 of CM060916.1, read as the reverse complement.
ACATATTCTTTCAGTTGTACAAACACTGTTTCTTACATATACACACACTAACGCTGTTCTTGTCTTCATCTTCAGTCTTCTGTCTTCACAGCTTTTAGTCATTCCATCTTCATACCTGTCAATACAGAAGAACACACACAGTAGACTGCAACAAAAATAAAATTAAATAAAAAATTATTTTTAAATTTTATTTGCCTTAGATTTGTGGTGTGTTTCTCAGCATGTTTCTAGACTTGGTCTGATATGCAGGGACAGGAAAATTGACTGATGGCTGCATGTACACACGTGTATAAATATACACGTGTGCACTGCCCCGCCAATCAGCGAACGACTGAGGAGTAGCCACGTGGACCTTCTCGACTCAGTGCAAATCAATATGAGAATAGTCGAGTCATAAGTGCAAATTAAAAAAAAGGAAGCCAGAAAAATTAAAACACAAGTTTCAGGTAATGGCAAAACAAGCAAAGACATGCATGGTGGAGGACAAATTTTTTTGACATGGCCGAACTCTCACAAAACTGGTTTCAAGCCAACATGTTCACAACAATCATATCTGCAAGCAATTATACATACAACAATGAGCAGTATCTATATGCAAAATTGGTCGATCCATGTACAAGGAGAAAGTGGCAAGTCAAAGAGACGACATGGTGACATACAGGAAGTGTTTGAGAAGGGTGAATCATGGATATCACATGGATGGTACTGCCAACATGTTTTCCAGCATTTACAAACATAAAGCAATAACATGATCAGGTTCATAACAGCAAGTACATGAGGCAGAACAAGTCAATCCAAGTGTGAATGGTCAAACTATAGTTGATCACAAGTTATACAAATATACATGGCAGGCTCAAGTATGTGACCAGGGTAATTATGGCATATGGCATGTCCAAGTTCAAGAGCAATATTAAAGTCTTAAAATTGATCAAGAATAGTATATGCTAAACTATTCAAGGCAAATCCCAGTGTAGTATCAACTCAATACAAAAGGAAAGTACTTAAAGTAAAATATACATTCACAAGTTCAAATTTGGCATCAGAGTTCAAAGTTGAGAATACAAGGCACTGTCAAATTCAAGTGTTCATCTGTTCTTATCAGTTCAAATCAGATTCGGCAAAGTGTAAAGCTGTAACAGCTGGAAATTTCCGACTCCTCGAGAGTCGGAAATTCCGCGACGTTAGTGAAAGAATTTAGAAGGTGAGAAAGAAAAGATAGAACTAATAGAATAGAAGAAGAAGAAGAACATCAGAATCATCAGAGTAACACGAATCTCACAGCGGAACGAATAACATATAATATATAACATAACTTTGAAGTAAACAGTTATATATATACAATAGCACTTATCAGAGTACAACACTTACAACACAGCGGAAATAACTATAGCTATACAATCTTGCAGCCTCCTGCTCCAAGCTCTCCAAGTATATCTGTAAATCCCGACTACTTGACTGCCCGTACAAATTTAGGCACCCAAGAGTTTAGGGAAAACAACAAAGTAAACTCCGGGTCAGTCATGGGACTGGTATGAGTAAAATAGTTTAAAACAGGTATAGGATATCTCATAAGACCACGCCGTGAATACGGAACGGGTTTTTCCTTATGAGTATCTAAACAACTTTGACAAGCAATATCATTGTGATATTATAATAATGTCTAAGTACAAATAGGTATCAATCTAGCAGAAACGCTTGCATCTCACGTTCTACATACATAGTAAAAATCATAAACCGCAGGGCGCTTATCGGAGAATGGATTCCAACAGACAAGGTATGGGAGCACCTTCTGAATAGTGTACTCTAGAGGGGATACACTCAGGGTTCAACAAGAACGTCTTGCAACCCGGCCACACATGACCGCTCACTCATTTAGCTTGAGTGTCGCGAATATATTGCCACCACGGTTGTAGGCCATCAAACCGTCATCCGAAGATACAGAATCAAAAAGAAGTATAAATATGAATATTCTCTAGATCGGTGACAATACACCCTGCTTGGGAATGACCCAACTAGCCATGCTGCCTAGCCCAACTTTTGTTACTTCCTGGTGTGAGGCTAGAAGCTACGTCTATCTTCAGAACATCTGATCACCATTCACTTTGAATGCCACATCGTCATACCCGCCAAATCACAAATTGACTTATCCAAAAATAACACGGGTATATAGCTAAGAGAAACGAATTCCTCCGCCACCAAACGTGAATACGTTTGAACAGATCAACTTACGCGATCCATTGGATATACTCTGTCAGACCTTCTTCCATATACGTTGTCCTGGGACTGGACAAACCGAAGGCACTATTCAGTATATCCATCTTAGTCACTGTTATCTAAGACTTATACAACAGCCCTTGCACTTTACTCCGTCTTCAATTTATCTTTGGCATATACTGCTCGCAACGCTTATGCCAATACAGAGTGGTTCTTTGGATAATAATTCAACCGGTCTCTCCATATTAACAATGTTAAAATGGTAAAAACTTCGATAGTCTGTGAGTTAACTATCAAATGAAAACATGTCGGTGTACAAACAACGATCTTATTTCCAAATGGGAATTCGATCGATCAATCATCATATGTTCATATTTCCTTATTTCATATATTTAGAAAATATATGTTATTAATCATTGGAAAACATTTCCATAGCTTATTTTCACATCACTATTATTTCACAACTATCAGTCCCTAACTGTAACTAGTATGAGAACAATTCTCTAAGTATCAATCCGGAAGGTCGAAACCAACTTCAGATCGTCACTTAGAAAACCGTTCAACTTACCCTCTCCAGTTAGTTTCTGAATTTGCTTAACTCTATTTCTTAAATTCTTATCATGAAAACATTTCATTCTCTATGTTTAGAAAACATATCTGACTATATTTGGAAAACGTTTCCAAAATTCATTTACGGATTTTCAATGAACGTTGTATAAAACATCGTTACGCTTAATCCATTAATCGCTTATTACTTAACTATATTTCAAATCAACCTTTTCTATCGAACCACAACTATTCCTTTGTCAATTCTGAAGTCAATCAAGTTGGGGTATAATTACCTCTCAGACCTTAATTGAACAACGTCCTTTACTGTGAAATAGATGAAGCTCGTCACTCACTTTTTCCAATCATCTGTTTACGCAAATTCTCGGATTCAGGTTACGAATCTACTTCTTATATGACAACGTTTGATTATAACTATAACGTTATAATTCCTACTCCTACAATATCTAACCTAAATTATAACTTTATCTCCTAACTCGAATAATTTAACAGACACCTAATTTCTAAATCAATAACTAAATCTTGATTTAAACCCTGGAAAGTAAATAGTACTTTCCCGAATTCGCTATAATCGAATTCGACGTATAACTCTCTTTCGAGTAATCTCTATTTGATTAACTCTTCTTCGAATAACCTATATTCGATTATCTCTCTTCGAATAACTCATATTCGAAATCTCTCTCTTTTGAATAAACAATATTCGATCTCTTTCTTTCGAATATGCTATATTTGAAAATCTCCTTTCGATTTACTAATCGATAACTCCTTTCGATCAAACTAAAATTGATAACTCCTTTAACTCTATTCGAATAACTAATATTCGACTAACTCCTTTGGATCGACTCATTTGATTAACTCCTTCGAATAACAAATTCGAATAACTTACCTTCGAATAACCAATATTCGATTTACTCTAACTCGATTAACTTAATTCTAATCGATTTACTCCATTTCGATTCAACTTAATTCAAATCGATTAACTTAACTCAAATTGATTAACTCCTTTCGAATAACTAAATTCGATTTAACTCTAATTGAATAACTAATATTCAATTAACTCTTACGTTTTTAACTCTATTTGAATAAGTAATTCGAATCACTCTAATGTGTTTAACTCTATTCAAATATCAAATTCGAATAACTCATTTCGAATAACTAAATTCGATTAACTCTTTTAACTTTACTCGAATAACTATATTCGATTAACACCTTCTTTCAAATAACTATATTCGATTAACTCTTCGACTAACTCCTTTGGATTAACCAACTTCGAATAACTCCTTTGGATTAACTAACTCCGAATAACTCCTTTGGATTGACTTACTTCGAATAACTCCTTTGGATTAACTAACTTCGAATAACCAATATTCGATAACTACTCTTCGAATAAATAATATTCGGTAACTCTTCTCAAATGAATAACATTTGATTTCTCCACTCGAATAAACTATATTCGATTACTCTTCCCTCGAATATACCATATTCGATAACTCTACTTCGAATAAGTGATATTCGGCAACTCTACTCGATTAACCCCACTTGGATAACTCTAACTGGTCAACTCTAACTGGTCAACTCTAACTGAGTAACTCAAACTGATCAACTCTAACTGGTCAACTTTAACTGGTCAACTCTAACTGTTTATCTTTAACCGGTAAACTTTAACTGGTTAACTCAAATGGTTTAACCTAACTTGATTTACTTGTCTCGATTAACTGAACTAATCCACTTAGTTTAACTTAGTTAATTCACATTGATTAACTCTAACCGATTCACTTAGTTTAACTCAACTAATTCACTTCGATTTACCACTTAGTTAACTTAACTAATTCACTTCGATTAACCACTTAGTTTAACTTAACTAATTTACATTGATTAACTCTAACTGATTCACTTAGTTTAACTTAACTAAATTACTTCGATTAACTTAACCCATTTCACTTAGTTTAACTTTATTTACTTAACAAATAAATATCTCCTTTATCCTATTTATTCAAATAAATAAATGTCATTCTTATTCTATTTATTAAATCCCTAAATAAATAAACCCTTATTCTATTTATTCAAATGGTTTACAATATTTCTCTTCTTATATATTTGACAATATATTCCTTTATATTTGATTTACAAATATATATATCCTTTATATTTGTCTTCACAAATATATTTATCCTTTATATTTGGTTAACACATAAATTCCTTTATACTCGATTAACAAATATTTTCCCTTTATACTTGATTAACCAATATTTTCCTTTATACTCAAAATGCCCTTTTCTTTATAATATAAAATCCATCGGTTTTATATAAATAAATTATTTTCAAATTATAGTTTGAAAATCTCTTTTCTATATCCTGGTATTTTTTTATGGTATTTAACACATCACCTAACAACGATGAATATCGTCCAACCACCCGTAATCACAACAGATTATATACATCACATTTATATATCACAATACATAAATCACAGTAAAAATACTGTTGAGGAATCCAGTTGGATTCCTCCAACCTGTTTCCCTGCATCCACAGATGTTAGACAACAACAGTATAATATTCTGATAAACAGAATCAACATATAACTATTTGACGGTTTATATATATATATATATATATATATATATATATACGTAAATATATATATATATAAAATCTCTACTAACTGACTAGCAGTTCAATCAAACAGTCAACATACAGTCAAACAGACAATAATTAACAGTCCTAAGAATATACTGTAAAAATAGAACTATTCAGAGTTGGTGAGTTTTTACTCACATTGGACGATCATCGTCAATGACGATAACCATCGCTTGATCCAGACAATTTATTTTGCTATAAATTTTGATGGACTCCAATTGACTCGCGGTCAGTTCCAGCGCGTAGTGCTCGTCCATACGATCCCAACGCAACTTACGGTTCGTCAAACTGATAAAGTATGATCAAGTTATTGAATTTTGAAGTATGTACCTTATTTTATTTAAATAAAAACAAAATAAAATAACTAAATGGGCTCACCCACTCTTAACCGGCCCAACACCAACCATATAAACCCATACCCGCTCCACGTTTACACCCCATTTTCCCCCAAATTCACTTCGATTTCCTGTAAATTAAAACACCCTCCGTTGACCTCGTTTTGACCCGCAACCGCCTCCACCTTGGCCACCAAACTCCGGCGCAACCACCACCAGCGAACTCCCCGACTCTCCCTCTACCTGAATGACACCATCATCCCCTACTCGGTGGCCCCCCCAAGCTTCGATCTGCTGCTGCCTCGCATCGGATTTGGCCAGAGGCCACCGGAGTTCCTCCGAGCGCCACCACCAGCTGCGTCCCGCTGCTCCGAACATCACTGCACCATCGAATCGGCCTCTGACTTCGCCTAGCTCCATTGAACCCCTGCCCTAGCCTTGCGTCTAAATTCTCAAGCTCGCAAACAAGGTGCGAGTTGCACAAAATGGACACCAGACGATGGAGAATTCTCTCAGGAGTCCTTACCTCTCCACACTATGTTTTATTGAATTTGTTTTGCAATTGTTCTTGATTTCTTGTTTGGGAATTTCTTGGCAGTGTTCTGTTTATGTCGTATATATATGCTATGTATTTGGTAGGTAGTGTTCGTGGTTGAGAAGGAGTCTGCTTGGGTTTGTTGTTGCAACAAAAATATTGGGATATTTTTTTGTTTAATATTTTATTTTATTTAAATGATTTTCCATTCGTTCTTGGTCCTTAAAAATCACTGCGGCCTCATATGATACCCAAAAATCACCAAACTTGGCATGTAGCTAGTGTCCGACATTACGGTCCCAACGAAACTGGTTTCGTCGAATTCCGACTCCGTATGCTCACACAACATATTTTTAACCATCGAAATACCGACTATTTTACACTCTAAAAATCCGTACGGTCACACAGTGACTCTAAAAATCACGAAACTTGGAATCTAACAACTATTTGACATTGCGGATCCAACAAAACTGGTTTCGTCGAATTCCGACTTCGTATGCAAAAGTGGCTATTTTTAACGCTCTAAATAGCCTATTGAAATATATAAATATATTTAAATATAATTAAATTAAATATTTAAAATTAATTATTATCGTCTGTATTCACAGTGTAATGCCGTACAGCTCTAGACTATTCCTGTATGTATTTCAAACTCGATATTACATCGTCAGAGTTATATCGACGCTCGATTTCTATTTAAATCCTTATATTAAATATAATTAAATCGTTATGGTCAGGGCGCTGCATTTCTGATATTTTGATTTGGACGTAACTCAAAATCTACACGATGAAATCCCGATCTCTCTCTTCCACTAGAAAGGTATACTCCACCAGCTCCACACGTTTCTTGTTTCACAGAAATCCGATTTAAAACGGACCCTGTATACTTAGTTGAAGTCTAAATCACCAAATAGCGAACTGCCGCGTCGTTTCGCGCTCTATTTTAATTATATTATAATTAATACGTTTTAACGTCGATTATAAAATCGATTCGTTATTCAAATTCAATTCTAAACTGAATTAAATATTTTAGCTGATCCAATTCACACAGTATTGTGAATTCGGTGATTTCCGATTATTTCGACATTATAATATATTATTATATTATTTATTTTAATTAAATATTCAATATTATTTAATTCAAGTCATCGACATCGCCCAATCGATATTTAATAATTAAATAAATTAATTATTCGACAGCTAACAAAACGCGCCATTACAGACTTCCCCCCTTAAAATAATTTCGTCCTCGAAATTGCTAAGTTAGAGGTTGACCCTATATATTGGAACTCCTAAGATTGGTTTACCCCTTATTTCTGATTTCAACCGAACCACTTAATATCGACTAAAATATTTATTCCTCCGACTAACTAAAATTTTCAAAAATTCTGAAAATTTTCTAACACTTTACATTTTCGGAAAATTTCGCCATAACCTCCTTTGTACAGCCCTATCGGTAAAACCACACTCGCCTCTCTAGGCCATCTCCAACCCAAAAAGAAAATCAAACAGCCAAGCGGCTTGCCGATTCGGCTCATAAATCTCATGCTTATATCAAAAATAAACTTGTACCTTTTTGTCGGGCATATCAACTCTTATCACTTTCAAATGTATCAACCCAACATATACCAATATCATCTCAATCCAACCTTCAACTCAAACACTTGGTGCTATCCAAGTCAAATTCTATTCAAACTCCAAAATCAGATTTCAAACTCTTAACCCATCAACTTAATTCCAATCCAGATGATTCTCTAACCAAATCCCGATTTATTTAATTTGGTTCAAGTTAAATTTTCAATTTATTTTTACCATCTCATTTTATTTAACTTCATTAGTTAAATTTTAATTCCAGAACTTAAGTTCCTGGGTTTCTTTCAAATCAATTTGAAATCATAATGCCAATTCAAAACCTTTGAATTTCTAACCAACTTGTTTTCTCAAACAATTCAAAAACAAAATCTTTAGCAGTAATCCGCCACTTAGAACTCAGAAATGAACGCTAATGATGTAGCTACACTCATCAGGGTTATTTTCCAGTGATACAAGTGAGTTTAATAGTATATTTCTTTTCAAAATCATATTAAACCTTTTCATTTTGAAATACATTTCAAATATTTTTCACACTGCTTGAAAACATTTCAAAATCTCCCAGGAACTTAAAATTTCCTTATTTTAAATTCCAAATTCTGATTTAAATTCATGTTTAATTCAAACTATTTCATATATTACATTCATATGAATTCTGATTGGTCATTTATAACCATTTCACCCTTTTATAATCTTATTCGATTATAATAACAACCAACACAATCAATATACTATAATAATTTCAAGATATATATTTCTTCTATAAACAAATATATTTTGGGAAAAATTATTTCATTTACCCTCTTTCAAAACATACCATGACGGTTCATCGTATTCGAGTGTTTAGTAACCCTTATCGATACAGTGGATCAAACTGATCGACCAGAATTCATAAGCCACTCAACCAATGAGTCTCCACAATATAAAACCATTTTATATGGAATAACAATTACGCGCTCATATATATACACTCAAACTCAATCTAGGATATTACTAATCCCATCTCTATCGAGTTATGCCACAGAGCCAAGGTAATCACTTAACTTAAGCTCTGATACCAACTGTAACGGCTGGAAATTTCCGACTCCTCGAGAGTCGAAAATTCCGCGACGTTAGTGAAAGAATTTAGAAGGTGAGAAAGAAAAGATAGAACTAATAGAATAGAAGAAGAAGAAGAACATCAGAATCATCAGAGTAACACGAATCTCACAGCGGAACGAATAACATATAATATTTAACATAACTTTGAAGTAAACAGTTATATATATACAATAGCACTTATCAGAGTACAACACTTACAACACAGCGGAAATAACTATAGCTATACAATCTTGCAGCCTCCTGCTCCAAGCTCTCCAAGTATATCTGTAAATCCCGACTACTTGACTGCCCGTACAAATTTAGGCACCCAAGAGTTTAGGGAAAACAACAAAGTAAACTCCGGGTCAGTCATGGGACTGGTATGAGTAAAATAGTTTAAAACAGGTATAGGATATCTCATAAGACCACGCCGTGAATACGGAACGGGTTTTTCCTTATGAGTATCTAAACAACTTTGACAAGCAATATCATTGTGATATTATAATAATGTCTAAGTACAAATAGGTGTCAATCTAGCAGAAACGCTTGCATCTCACGTTCTACATACATAGTAAAAATCATAAACCGCAGGGCGCTTATCGGAGAATGGATTCCAACAGACAAGGTATGGGGGCACCTTCTGAATAGTGTACTCTAGAGGGGATACACTCAGGGTTCAACAAGAACGTCTTGCAACCCGGCCACACATGACCGCTCACTCATTTAGCTTGAGTGTCGCGAATATATTGCCACCACGGTTGTAGGCCATCAAACCGTCATCCGAAGATACAGAATCAAAAAGAAGTATAAATATGAATATTCTCTAGATCGGTGACAATACACCCTGATTGGGAATGACCCAACTAGCCATGCTGCCTAGCCCAACTTTTGTTACTTCCTGGTGTGAGGCTAGAAGCTATGTCTATCTTCAGAACATCTGATCACCATTCACTTTGAATGCCACATCGTCATACCCGCCAAATCACAAATTGACTTATCCAAAAATAACACGGGTATATAGCTAAGAGAAACGAATTCCTCCGCCACCAAACGTGAATACGTTTGAACAGATCAACTTACGCGATCCATTGGATATACTCTGTCAGACCTTCTTCCATATACGTTGTCCTGGGACTGGACAAACCGAAGGCACTATTCAGTATATCCATCTTAGTCACTGTTATCTAAGACTTATACAACAGCCCTTGCACTTTACTCCGTCTTCAATTTATCTTTGGCATATATTGCTCGCAACGCTTATGCCAATACAGAGTGGTTCTTTGGATAATAATTCAACCGGTCTCTCCATATTAACAACGTTAAAATGGTAAAAACTTCGATAGTCTGTGAGTTAACTATCAAATGAAAACATGTCGGTGTACAAACAACGATCTTATTTCCAAATGGGAATTCGATCGATCAATCATCATATGTTCATATTTCCTTATTTCATATATTTAGAAAATATATGTTATTAATCATTGGAAAACATTTCCATAGCTTATTTTCACATCACTATTATTTCGCAACTATCAGTCCCTAACTGTAACTAGTATGAGAACAATTCTCTAAGTATCAATCCGGAAGGTCGAAACCAACTTCAGATCGTCACTTAGAAAACCGTTCAACTTACCCTCTCCAGTTAGTTTCTGAATTTGCTTAACTCTATTTCTTAAATTCTTATCATGAAAACATTTCATTCTCTATGTTTAGAAAACATATCTGACTATATTTGGAAAACGTTTCCAAAATTCATTTACGGATTTTCAATGAACGTTGTATAAAACATTGTTACGCTTAATCCATTAATCGCTTATTACTTAACTATATTTCAAATCAACCTTTTCTATCGAACCACAACTATTCCTTTGTCAATTCTGAAGTCAATCAAGTTGGGGTATAATTACCTCTCAGACCTTAATTGAACAACGTCCTTTACTGTGAAATAGATGAAGCTCGTCACTCACTTTTTCCAATCATCTGTTTACGCAAATTCTCGGATTCAGGTTACGAATCTACTTCTTATATGACAACGTTTGATTATAACTATAACGTTATAATTCCTACTCCTACAATATCTAACCTAAATTATAACTTTATCTCCTAACTCGAATAATTTAACAGACACCTAATTTCTAAATCAATAACTAAATCTTGATTTAAACCCTGGAAAGTAAATAGTACTTTCCCGAATTCGCTATAATCGAATTCAACGTATAACTCTCTTTCGAGTAATCTCTATTTGATTAACTCTTCTTTGAATAACCTATATTCGATTATCTCTCTTCGAATAACTCATATTCGAAATCTCTCTCTTTTGAATAAACAATATTCGATCTCTTTCTTTCGAATATGCTATATTCGAAAATCTCCTTTCGATTTACTAATCGATAACTCCTTTCGATCAAACTAAAATTGATAACTCCTTTAACTCTATTCGAATAACTAATATTCGACTAACTCCTTTGGATCGACTCATTTGATTAACTCCTTCTAATAACAAATTCGAATAACTTACCTTCGAATAACCAATATTCGATTTACTCTAACTCGATTAACTTAATTCTAATCGATTTACTCCATTTCGATTCAACTTAATTCAAATCGATTAACTTAACTCAAATTGATTAACTCCTTTCGAATAACTAAATTCGATTTAACTCTAATTGAATAACTAATATTCAATTAACTCTTACGTGTTTAACTCTATTTGAATAAGTAATTCGAATCACTCTAATGTGTTTAACTCTATTCAAATATCAAATTCGAATAACTCATTTCGAATAACTAAATTCGATTAACTCTTTTAACTTTACTCGAATAACTATATTCGATTAACACCTTCTTTCAAATAACTATATTCGATTAACTCTTCGACTAACTCCTTTGGATTAACCAACTTCGAATAACTCCTTTGGATTAACTAACTCCGAATAACTCCTTTGGATTGACTTACTTCGAATAACTCCTTTGGATTAACTAACTTCGAATAACCAATATTCGATAACTACTCTTCGAATAAATAATATTCGGTAACTCTTCTCAAATGAATAACATTTGATTTCTCCACTCGAATAAACTATATTCGATTACTCTTCCCTCGAATATACCATATTCGATAACTCTACTTCGAATAAGTGATATTCGGCAACTCTACTCGATTAACTCCACTTGGATAACTCTAACTGGTCAACTCTAACAGGTCAACTCCAACTGAGTAACTCTAACTGATCAACTCTAACTGGTCAACTTTAACTGGTCAACTTTAACTGGTCAACTCTAACTGTTTATCTTTAACCGGTAAACTTTAACTGGTTAACTCAAATGGTTTAACCTAACTTGATTTACTTGTCTCGATTAACTGAACTAATCCACTTAGTTTAACTTAGTTAATTCACATTGATTAACTCTAACCGATTCACTTAGTTTAACTCAACTAATTCACTTCGATTTACCACTTAGTTAACTTAACTAATTCACTTCGATTAACCACTTAGTTTAACTTAACTAATTTACATTGATTAACTCTAACTGATTCACTTAGTTTAACTTAACTAAATTACTTCGATTAACTTAACCCATTTCACTTAGTTTAACTTTATTTACTTAACAAATAAATATCTCCTTTATCCTATTTATTCAAATAAATAAATGTCATTCTTATTCTATTTATTAAATCCCTAAATAAATAAACCCTTATTCTATTTATTCAAATGGTTTACAATATTTCTCTTCTTATATATTTGACAATATATTCCTTTATATTTGATTTACAAATATATATATCCTTTATATTTGTCTTCACAAATATATTTATCCTTTATATTTGGTTAACACATAAATTCCTTTATACTCGATTAACAAATATTTTCCCTTTATACTTGATTAACCAATATTTTCCTTTATACTCAAAATCCCCTTTTCTTTATAATATAAAATCCATCGGTTTTATATAAATAAATTATTTTCAAATTATAGTTTGAAAATCTCTTTTCTATATCCTGGTATTTTTTTATGGTATTTAACACATCACCTAACAACGATGAATATCGTCCAACCACCCGTAATCACAACAGATTATATACATCACATTTATATATCACAATACATAAATCACAGTAAAAATACTGTTGAGGAATCCAGTTGGATTCCTCCAACCTGTTTCCCTGCATCCACAGATGTTAGACAACAACAGTATAATATTCTGATAAACAGAATCAACATATAACTATTTGACGGTTTATATATATATATATATATATATATATATACGTAAATATATATATATAAATAAAATCTCTATTAACTGACTAGCAGTTCAATCAAACAGTCAACATACAGTCAAACAGACAATAATTAACAGTCCTAAGAATATACTGTAAAAATAGAACTATTCAGAGTTGGTGAGTTTTTACTCACATTGGACGATCATCGTCAATGACGATAACCATCGCTTGATCCAGACAATTTATTTTGCTATAAATTTTGACGGACTCCATATGACTCGCGGTCAGTTCCAGCGCGTAGTGCTCGTCCATACGATCCCAACGCAACTTACGGTTCGTCAAACTGATAAAGTATGATCAAGTTATTGAATTTTGAAGTCTGTACCTTATTTTATTTAAATAAAAACAAAATAAAATAACTAAATGGGCTCACCCACTCTTAACCGGCCCAACACCAACCATATAAACCCATACCCGCTCCACGTTTACACCCCATTTTCCCCCAAATTCACTTCGATTTCCTGTAAATTAAAACACCCTCCGTTGACCTCGTTTTGACCCGCAACCGCCTCCACCTTGGCCACCAAACTCCAGCGCAACCACCACTAGTGAACTCCCCGACTCTCCCTCTACCTGAATGACACCATCATCCCCTACTCGGTGGCCCCCCCAAGCTTCGATCTGCTGCTGCCTCGCATCGGATTTGGCCAGAGGCCACCGGAGTTCCTCCGAGCGCCACCACCAGCTGCGTCCCGCTGCTCCGAACATCACTGCACCATCGAATCGGCCTCTGACTTCGCCTAGCTCCATTGAACCCCTGCCCTAGCCTTGCGTCTAAATTCTCAAGCTCACAAACAAGGTGCGAGTTGCACAAAATGGACACCAGACGATGGAGAATGCTCTCAGGAGTCCTTACCTCTCCACACTATGTTTTATTGAATTTGTTTTGCAATTGTTCTTGATTTCTTGTTTGGGAATTTCTTGGCAGTGTTCTGTTTATGTCGTATATATATGCTATGTATTTGGTAGGTGGTGTTCGTGGTTGAGAAGGAGTCTGCGTGGGTTTGTTGTTGCAACAAAAATATTGGGATATTTTTTTGTTTAATATTTTATTTTATTTAAATGATTTTCCATTCGTTCTTGGTCCTTAAAAATCACTGCGGCCTCATATGATACCCAAAAATCACCAAACTTGACATGTAGCTAGTGTTCGACATTACGGTCCCAACGAAACTGGTTTCGTCGAATTCCGACTCCGTATGCTCACACAACATATTTTTAACCATCGAAATACCGACTATTTTACACTCTAAAAATCCGTACGGTCACACAGTGACTCTAAAAATCACGAAACTTGGAATCTAACAACTATTTGACATTGCGGATCCAACAAAACTGGTTTCGTCGAATTCCGACTTCGTATGCAAAAGTGGCTATTTTTAACGCTCTAAATAGCCTATTGAAATATATAAATATATTTAAATATAATTAAATTAAATATTTAAAATTAATTATTATCGTCTGTATTCACAGTGTAATACCGTATAGCTCTAGACTATTCCTGTATGTATTTCCAACTCGATATTACATCGTCAGAGTTATATCGACGCTCGATTTCTATTTAAATCCTTATATTAAATATAATTAAATCGTTATGGTCAGGGCGCTGCATTTCTGATATTTTGATTTGGACGTAACTCAAAATCTACACGATGAAATCCCGTTCTCTCTCTTCCACTAGAAAGGTATACTCCACCAGCTCCACACGTTTCTTATTTCACAGAAATCCGATTTAAAACGGACCCTGTATACTTAGTTGAAGTCTAAATCACCAAATAGCGAACTGCCGCGTCGTTTCGCGCTCTATTTTAATTATATTATAATTAATACGTTTTAACGTCGATTATAAAATCGATTCGTTATTCAAATTCAATTCTAAACTGAATTAAATATTTTAGCTGATCCAATTCACACAGTATTGTGAATTCGGTGATTTCCGATTATTTCGACATTATAATATATTATTATATTATTTATTTTAATTAAATATTCAATATTATTTAATTCAAGTCATCGACATCGCCCAATCGATATTTAATAATTAAATAAATTAATTATTCGACAGCTAACAAAACGCGCCATTACAAAAGCAACTGTTCATATCATACTTAAAGACATGAAAAATGGTTTTGTTTTTTGAAAAGAATGATTCAAAGAATCTTTTAAATTTCCAGATTTCAGGATTTAAACATGGAAGTATTAAAGAGCAGAATCAAGTTCGTGGCGAAGTTTATAGGTCATGGTAAAAAGGCATGGTATTCAAATACCAATATATATACACACAAGTGACTGCAAGTATCTGTTCAGTTTTTTTTTAATCAGCAGGAAGTTAAACTGAAGGTGCATACAAGTTTGAACATCAGTTTAAAAACTCAAGAGAAGTTCAACTAATGACTATCACAAGGCATAATCAAATACAGTATCAGTTTGTATCAATTTATTTTTGTATCAGAAATATCATGAGAATGAAATTCAAGTAATGTGGCAAATAAAGTATAATATCTGCTCAAGTTTGTCAGCTAGAAAGAACCCAACAGTCCAAGCAAATGATTCATGTTCAAGCTAAAGAACTGAGCAGGTTCAAGAATTCTAGCATTTGTGTTTATCAGTCCAAAAGCAAGTGTAAAGGGAGCAAATTCAAGCATGCACGTTTCAATAACAGCAAAATGAAAATGGCATTCAACCAAGTTAGAGAAGCATTTGTATGATCAAGTATAGCATCAGTTCTTAGTTCTCGGCAAAGCAAGTTCAAGTGCAAATCTGTTCAATAAGATAGCAGCTGTTCTTATTAGTTCAAAAACAGTCAACGAGACTGCTCTCAAAAAATCACAGTATAAAGTGCGGTATCAGTTAAAAAGATAATCAACGAGACTGCTCTCAAAAAAATTAAGAGAAACTTCTGTTCTGGTTTTCAAATCATCAGAAAAGCATCCATTTAAATGAATTGACAGTTTTAGCAAACCAGAAAATCAAAGGTTCCAGAAAACTTGCTCAAGCCCTAATTTCCAGGAAAAATATACACCGCAAGTTTCAAATCAAGGGTTTCAAAGATCAGACTTAATCAAAATTTCCAGAACATACGATGATTTAAAGTTCCAATATTTCCGTATATATCATGACCAAAGTCTAATACGAAATCAGAGCACATATTTAGGAATTTAATCCTATAAATAACCACCGATTCATCACAAGCAAAAAGTATCCAAGTTCAAGCACAATCAAAGAAAAATTCGATTTAAAAATCATACCAGAGGACAAGCCAGAAATTTGGATCCAAATCGAAGCATCTGAAAGCAACATCGAAGTCGAGCATTAGAGATTCGCACTCCATCACTCAAGCGCAGAGATTTGGGGAAAGATTGAAGAAACCCTAGGAATTTCTCAAGAGCCACCGCCATTTTTAAGGAAAGAGATCAAGCAAAAATAAAGTGGTGAAGCAAATACAAGGGGCCGGCCAAGTCTATATCAAAGACTAAGGGTTTTTTATTAAGAAGGATTTTTATAAAACAAAACTAGGGTTTTGTTTTAAACTAGGGTCTCCATTTTAATTTTTTATTATTTTCAACTTTGTAATCAGTCTAGAGTTTTCTAGTTTATCCCCAAAACCAGATTTCCCTGAATTACAAACCCCCTCTCTAGGGTTAATTTTGATCCTACAAGTGGTATCAAAGCAGGTATTTTTTATTTTATTTTAACTCTAGAGTCATGAATCTGTTCAATAACGCGTTTTCTGAGGGTCAGTCTATAGCTAGGCCACCAATGTTTAATGGAACTGATTATGCATATTGGAAAGCTAGGATGAAAATTTATTTGAGTTCAGTCGACTATGACGTGTGGGATATTATTGAAATGGGTTATAGATCTCCCACTGTTATAGTTAGTGGTGTTGAAATTCCTAAATCAAAATACAGGTGGGATGCAAATGATAAAATATTATTTTCAACTAATGCCAAAGCGATGAATGCTTTAATCTGTGCTCTTGATAAAACTGAGTTTAATCGAATTTCTCATTATGAGACTGCACAGGAAATATGGCATACGTTGGAGGTTACACACGAAGGTACATCTCAAGTGAAGGAATTTCGTCTCGCTCTTCTCAGCAACGAATATGAAAATTTCTCTATGCAAAAAGACAAAGATATAAAAGAGATGTATGGATGCTTCTCATCACTAGTCTACAATGCAAAAGCTCTTGGCAAAACCTATACTGAAGTGGAATTGATCAGAAAAATTTTGAGAGTACTACCGATGAATTTTGAAGCTAAGGTGACAGCGATACAAGAATCAAAAGATCTAAATAAAGTAAGCATGGAAGAGTTGATCGGAAATTTGATTACTTACGAGATGGAGTTAAAAGCAAGAGAAGAACGAAAGGATTCTGAATCAAAGAAAAAGACGATCGCTCTAAATAATTCTGTTGAAAGTAATGATGATGATCCCACTGAAGAGCTAGCCATGGTTTTGAAAAAGTGGGCCAAAGGAAAATACAAACCACGAAAGAAGAATTCAAAAACCGACAAGTCCGAAAGCTCAGATAGTTCAAACGATGAAGTGTTTTGTTACAACTGCAAGAAACCCGGACATATCAAACCAAATTTCCCACAACTTAAAAATGAAAAGAAAACGAAGTTCAGAAGAAAGAAGAAGGCTTTTGCTGCTACATGGGATGACGAGGAAGGAGAAGAAGCTTCTGAAAGTGATGAAGAAGAAGCTAATTTGTGTCTTATGGCTCAATCTGATTCAGAAGGTAGTGAAGAGGATTCTAGTGAGGTATCGAATTTTACTTATAAAGATTTAATTTCAATGTGTCACGATCTCACGAAAACTGTTGATTCTCTTGAACTAAAAGTTAAGAAATTGAAATCTGATAGGTCAAAACTAGTTCAAGAAAATAACAGTTTAGAAAGAAAACTTGAAAAGGGTAAGAATTCACCGTTTTCAAAATGTGAAAAATGACAATTTTTTGAAATTAAAAACTGATCTTGAGTTACTTAAAAGTGAAAACATGAATTTGAAAAATGAAAATCATGATTTTGAAAAGGTGATTGAAAAGTTTAGAGTCTGAAAAACTTGATTTTGGAAAGCGAAAACAATTTGAAATTGAAATTTCCAAGTCCGATGCTAGAATCAAAGCACTTGAAAACGAAAATTTGATTTTAAAACAAACTGACGCTGAAAAGAGGAAAATCGCTATTAATCGTTGTTCAAATTTAATGAAAGAAAATAGCGATCTTAAATTTAAAATTCAACGACTTGAGTCAGCTCTGACTAAATTTTCTAAAGGAGAGAAATCGTTGAATATGTTGTTGAAAAATCAATTTTTTGTTCAGAATAAAAAGGGACTTGGATTTGAATCTGATCAAGTTGAAAAACAAAATTTTAATGATTTTAAAAATCCTTTAATTGGCTTTGAAAATGATCAAATTGAATTTTTGAAATTAAATAGTTTCAAATGGTTTTTAAATCATAAACAAGTTGATAACTCGTTTAAAAACAATTCATTTAAATCTGTTTGGATTCCAAAAATTAACAAAATAAATTTAAGCAAATCTAAACAAATTTGGGTTCCAAAGGGTACGTTAGTGAATAGTAATGGATTGTTATACAAACGGGTTTGGGTACCAAAACGTGTAAACAAAGATAAGAGTGGTAAAACAACTTTTATTAGACCACTCGATCATATAAACATTTAGGTACCGTGGGAGGCTGAGGAACAACTGTGCTTAAGTAAGATAAAATTCAAGTTGATTCATAGATCGAATTATTTGGAGTTCCTTAGCCATAGATTCAGAGTTGGAGATTCATTGGATCACGTTGATTATGGTAAGTCAGGTATGATCTCTAAACTCGTACTTTTATTTTAACTCCTTTTAGTTTATTTTTACTTGGCTGATTTTGAAATCATTCATTGTAGATTGTTGAATTTCCTAGATTATGAAAAATTTGATTTTTTTTGTGATCCCAAATAATTATCTTAGATTTGATCGCTGAATGTTTCTTGTGTTTGTCCAAAAATTCTCTGAAAATTTCACTCATGGTTCTTGCTTTGAAAATGATCTTGTGCTGCTCTGATAAGAAAATTGATTTGATCCATTTTAAGTGTGTTGGTGATTAAATGATAAGTTAGAAAATCAGTGACTGAATTTAGTTAAAATTCATAGGCAATTTAAAAAAAAATGTCTAGGAGCAATCAGTGTTATAAATATTAGAAAATTCCATTTTCTACTAATTGATTTTTGAAACTGATTTTCAACGTGCATTGATATTTTCCAAAAACTCCTCTTGAAATTAATATTTTCAATTTTAAAATTATTTTTGATTATTTATTCAGAAATTGATATTATTGATTAATTTGAACCGTTTTAAGACCCATCAAAATTATTGATAGATTTATGAAACTGTGATGAGTTGTGACTATGGTATAATTCATAACTAGAGGAGATATTATTTTAAATCTCATGATGATTAGACAGATTTTATAATATCTTTAAACTAGAGCTTATTTCACGACCATCTTCTATATCTACCATGTTTCTGTCATTCATCATGGTTTTATTTAATTTGGGGAGTTCTAATTATTCTTGAAATTAAAAAAATAAATAAATAATTTATCCTTGGTATTCACTCCCATTTAAAAATCCTCGCGGTTATGCGTGAGTGAATTACCTTAATCTCTATGTACTTCCATTCTCACTTAAAAGACCTTTGGGCTGTGCATGGATGGAACTCATTAGAGAGGATAAAGTTAAGTTACTACTAACCCCATTTAAAAGACCTTTGGGCTATGCGTGGTTAGAAAGTGCTAAACACATTTTTTGAGCATATTTAAAATCTTTAAAATTCATATTCAAATATTCAATTTTTATTGAACTCTCCTCATTCTATAAAATCCATCGTAATTCCATTCATTCTGAAAGTGAAATTTGCTTCTGATTTAAAGATTATTATGATTTTTGTTTGATTAAATGGGATTTGCGATATATATTCTCTTTTAATTTGAATTTATATTTATAGTCAATATTCATCATTGTTTCAATTTCTATTATCCTTTTGATGATAACAAAAGGGGGAGAATTGTCAAGATTTTGACTGATGAGTATTTAATTCAAAAATATTTTAAGATTGGAAATTAAATATCTAGAGGGAGGATGGTCAATTGGATTTCATCATTCATATTTTTCCACATATATAGGGGGAGTTCAGTTGTAGGGGGAGCAAACAAATATGGGGAGTAATATATTTCATGTACAAACACATTTAACACATTCAAAATCTTGTGTATGTTTGTCATCATCAAAAGGGGGAGATTGTTGAGTATAACAGTGTGATTTTTGTTTGATGATAACAAACATATATTTTTTTTTTTAAATGTGTTTGTAAATAGTACTATTCTATATTTTACGCACAGAAATAAATATTTATTGAATAGAACACTACTATACAGAATTGAATATCCAAACAGTGTTTTTATTCGAATAAATATTTTATTTTCAACATTTGAAATAGTACATATACAACACTCCACTATTTACACATTCAAATATTTTTGAATATTTTTGTCATGACACATTTAACACATCACAGACATTGTACTATTAAAAGATTCAAACAAAATAAAAATAGATAGATTGAATTGAACAACAAAAATAATATTTTATTTCAATCAAATCTGTTTATTACAAATAGTAGTACAATTTTTATTCACGTCCATAATCAATACAGAAATTCCTTATTACATATTCTTTCAGTTGTACAAACACTGTTTCTTACATACACACACACACTAACGCTGTTCTTGTCTTCATCTTCAGTCTTCTGTCTTCACAGCTTTTAGTCATTCCATCTTCATACCTGTCAATACAGAAGAACACACATAGTAGACTGCAACAAAAATAAAATTAAATAAAAGCAAATAAAAAATTATTTTTAAATTTTATTTGCCTCAGATTTGAGGTGTGTTTCTCATCATGTTTCTAGACTTGTCTGATATGCAGGGACAGGAAAATTGACTGATGGCTGCATGTACACACGTGTATAAATATACACGTGTGCACTGCCCCGCCAATCAGCGAACGACTGAGGAGTAGCCACGTGGACCTTCTCGACTCAGTGCAAATCAATATGAGAATAGTCGAGTCATAAGTGCAAATTTAAAAAAAAAGGAAGCCAGAAAAATTAAAACAAAAGTTTCAGGTCATGGCAAAACAAGCAAAGACATGCATGATGGAGGACAATTTTTTTTGACATGGCCGAACTCTCACAAAACTGGTTTCAAGCCAACATGTTCACAACAATCATATCTGCAAGCAATTATACATACAACAATGAGCAGTATCTATATGCAAAATTGGTCGAGCCATGTACAAGGAGAAAGTGGCAAGTCAAAGAGACAACATGGTGACATACAGGAAGTGTTTGAGAAGGGTGAATCATGGATATCACATGGATGGTACTGCCAACATGTTTTCCAGCATTTACAAACATAAAGCAATAACATGATCAGGTTCATAACAGCAAGTACATGAGGCAGAACAAGTCAATCCAAGTGTGAATGGTCAAACTATAGTTGATCACAAGTTATACAAATATACATGGCAGGCTCAAGTATGTGACCAGGGTAATTATGGCATATGGCATGTCCAAGTTCAAGAGCAATATTAAAGTCTTAAAATTGATCAAGAATAGTATATGCTAAACTATTCAAGGCAAATCCCAGTGTAGTATCAACTCAATACAAAAGGAAAGTACTTAAAGTAAAATATACATTCACAAGTTCAAATTTGGCATCAGAGTTCAAAGTCGAGAATACAAGGCATTGTCAAATTCAAGTGTTCATCTGTTCTTATCAGTTTAAATCAGATTCAGCAAAGTGTAAAGCAACTGTTCATGTCAGACTTAAAGACAGGAAAAATGGTTTTGTTTTTTGAAAAGAATGATTCAAAGAATCTTTTAAATTTCCAGAAATCAGGATTTAAACATGGAAGTATTAAAGAGCAGAATCAAGTTCGTGGCGAAGTTTATAGGTCATGGTAAAAAGGCATGGTATTCAAATACCAATATATACACACACAAGTGACTGCAAGTATCTGTTCAGTTTTTTTTAATCAGCAGGAAGTTAAACTGAAGGTGCATACAAGTTTGAACATCAGTTTAAAAACTCAAGAGAAGTTCAACTAATGACTATCACAAGGCATAATCAAATACAGTATCAGTTTGTATCAATTTATTTTTATATCAGAAATATCATGAGAATGAAATTCAAGTAATGTGGCAAATAAAGTATAATATCTTCTCAAGTTTGTCAGCTAGAAAGAACCCAACAGTACTAGCAAATGATTCATGTTCAAGCTAAAGAACTGAGCAGGTTCAAGAATTCTAGCATTTGTGTTTATCAGTCCAAAAGCAAGTGTAAAGGGAGCAAACTCAAGCATGCACGTTTCAATAACAGCAAAATGAAAATGGCATTCAACCAAGTTAGAGAAGCATTTGTATGATCAAGTATAGCATCAGTTCTTAGTTCTCGGCAAAGCAAGTTCAAGTGCAAATCTGTTCAATAAGATAGCAGCTGTTCTTATTAGTTCAAAAACAGTCAAGTATTAAATCAAATTCAATGATCAAGTTTTGTTAAAAGGCAAATATAAAGTGCGGTATCAGTTAAAAAGATAATCAACGAGACTGCTCTCAACAAAATTAAGAGAAACTTCTGTTCTGGTTTTTAAATCATCAGAAAAGCATCCATTCAAATGAATTGACAGTTTTAGCAAACCAGAAAATCAAAGGTTCCAGAAAACTTGCTCAAGCCCTAATTTCCAGGAAAAATATACACCGCAAGTTTCAAATCAAGGGTTTCAAAGATCAGACTTAATCAAAAATTCCAGAACATACGATGATTTAAAGTTCCAATATTTTCGTATATATCATGACCAAAGTCTAATACGAAATCAGAGCACATATTTAGGAATTTAATCCTATAAATAACCACCGATTCATCACAAGCAAAAAGTATCCAAGTTCAAGCATAATCAAAGAAAAATTCGATTTAAAAATCATACCAGAGGACAAGCCAGAAATTTGGATCCAAATCGAAGTATCTGAAAGCAACATCGAAGTCGAGCATTAGAGATTCGCACTCCATCACTCAAGCGCAAAGATTTGGGGAAAGATTGAAGAAACACTAGGAATTTCACAAGAGCCACCGCCATTTTTAAGGAAAGAGATCAAGCAAAAATAAAGTGGTGAAGCAAATACAAGGGGCCGACCAAGTCTATATCAAAGACTAAGGGTTTTTTATTAAGAAGGATTTTTATAAAACAAAACTAGGGTTTTGTTTTAAACTAGGGTTTCCATTTTAATTTTTTTATTGTTTTCAACTTTGTAATCAGTCTAGAGTTTTCTAGTTTGTCTCTGAAACTAGGGAGACGAATTACAGGGTTTGTAATTCAGGGAAATCTGGTTTGGGGGATAAAAACCAGTGCAGGGTTTTGAGCGTAGGGTTAAGAACAGTTGGGAGCGAGTGTCGCGAGTTTACAGGGGATTGTAAGCGTAAAGATTGTTTTAACTCCTAGTAGAAACCTTGGGGAATGCAGCAGTAGGCAGGGTTTTGCCGAAGCTGGGTATATCTGTGTGTTATTTATTTCTGCATTTATTCTGTTTTTAATCTGTGCTGTGATTATTTAATTATTCTGTGAAAATCTGCGATAAACCCTATTCACCCCCCCTCTAGGGATAATTTAGATCCTACAGTTCAAACAACATAAAAGTGACTACCATGTATATAAGCATCATAATAGCTCTAGGCTATATAAATAAGATTAACATCAACAATAATATCATAAATTGGATCTAAATCAACAAATCTAGAGATAGAATCGACAGAAGTATCAAAATAGTGGATTCAAATCTACAAATAACAACAAATCAGTTAAAGCAACGAAGATGGATCCAAAACAACAAATACCATCAAAGTGAATTCGAATGACAAATAGTACGTGCATTTAATATACTCCCCCGAGCTTTGATAAGTACTATATACATATTCAGCTCCCATCACTACGACCCCCCCCCCTCCCTCAACCGAGTGTAACTTGACCACCCTCTCGCCTCCCACGCCCTTCCGCCTCCGGAGCAAGTACCGACAATAATTAATAATAATCATATGCCATAAACTTCCAAACAATATCTTGAAAAGTGAAAACAATACTCCCCTACCGCATGTTTCACTAATTGATTTACTATTATTCAGTCTACACCTTACTCCGATAGCTTCAATCAATGAATTTGCAATTAACCGATATAATTAACGTACATGTCTTATACCACATCGTTTATCATATCAATCTAATATCTTTCTCGTCTTCTATAAGATTGCAAAAACACGTAGTTTTATATATCGAAAATACTTAATTCAAGAAAAAAAGTTTATAAAATGCCTTTGAAAATCATTTGAATCGTTTCTATGAAAATCTCTATATATTGGACAATATTGCATATTATATATAGCTTGAGATAATTATTTTTATAAAATAAATCTAGGAAACAATTATCTCAAAATGATAATTTATATATACGAAATTCATCAAAAATCGGTTTATGAAAACATGCATTATGTCAACGATTCACGAAATCAAATCAACACACAAAATTTACATGAGAACTCGTCAGGGCCTGTTAATCTGCTATAAGGAATGATGATTAAATATAGGCTTTCCAATATAGGATTGATCCTTTTGAAAACAACTCAAAAGATACAGAAAATATAAAATATTGCACTTGAAGCTAGGAAAGGATGCAACAAGACCCACACTGCACATTCTAGGGTCGAACAATACATATTCAATTAATTCATCCATTAAACAAAGTGAATCCATAACATGCAACGTACTTCATTTATTTTTATCAAATCGCTACTAACATTCTTTGTAATTTATAAGTGATTCATAAGACATGCATGCAATAAGAATTTATATTTGTATAGTGGAGTGAATTACTATTAACTTACCTTAACCAATTCAATTATCAAAACTAATAGAATACGTTTGCATGAAATCTATTTCAATTATTTGTATCTAATCGTAACTAAAGTTCTATGCAAATTATAAGGGATCCATAAACAAAGCATGCAATAGGGATACTTCTAATTAGAGATAGTAGAGTGACTTGTCGGTCTTTTCTTTTTTTCACTTTGAATATAGGTGTAAAAAACATGAGTAAGTCTTGGGCTGGGGAGTGTCTAAAATGGTTTAAGTGAGGGGATATGATTTTGTGCCTTATTCAATTTAAGTCCAATTTCTACTTTTATTTGATGATCCCAAATTCAATTAAAATAAATTTACTTTTTCAACTATTTCAGTTATATCGAAATAAGCAATTGGATACCACGAATGATTTTGGTCCAATTTAATATATTTATTCAATTAACAATTCGCCACAATTCACATTCTAAACTGTTTTATTTTATTTAATACGTGTAATTTCAACATGGAAAACAAGATTGTTACTCCAACACTCTGTCTTTTTGATACATGATTATTCGACACGTGAATACCATAAACGTATTAGTGTTGACTTTTGTGGGTCGAAAAGGTGGATTGCGATAGAAAACTTCTGAATTATTCGGTATTAATTTCAGTTTTACAATGAAAATGAATAAAATCTAGAAGAATAATGTGGAGGTTTGAAAATTAGCATTGTGAAGAAAAAAATAACAAGTGAAAATCATTATTCAGAGAGAAGGTGATAGAGTAGGACATTCGTATTTGGAATAAGTGGTAGCCACTTCTGGAACAATACATATTTTGGGGAAAGGCTGAAACAAATTCAAAAGCAATACAGTGTGTTTAGTTATTAGTAATAGATAAGCAACGTGAAGGTCATTTTTGAAATGCTAAATTTTAAACTGAACCTCATCCACGAGATTAATTTTATATTTTTATCTTTAAATAATAGATAGTGATAGGGTTACAAATTTATGGTTTATTGGTAAACTTCCAAAAATGTTCTTATGCGTAAAAAAGATGCCAACAATTCGAATTCTACTTAGGACATCACATGTATTCTTATATAAATTTTGAAGTAAGACCGCAAACAAGGTTGTAAAATTTGTTAGGTCGATGTTAGATGCTAAACATGGATTTGAGATTAATCGCATAAACGGAGATTAATCGAGGATTAATTGGAAGGAAGCATTTTCTGATAAACTGATGTATTCTGAAAAAATGTCAGTGTTTTATTTAGTATTAACCGATCCACAATAAGCTATTTTCGATTTTATTGGATTCTAAAGCAGCCATGAAGACTAAATCATTAGAAACAAATATTTTAGCACTTGTAAAAGACATCAAGCATAAAATGGTGAATAGATTATGCATTCATATGCTTACATCATGTAGTAAATTTCATGCAGGCGAATTACACATAAGACTAATACAACGCTTGGGCGAAGTCTAGGTTGGATCTCGAAGGATTTTTTTTACAATAAAGATCACTGATATGAATTTCAATCTTAACAAAAAAATTCTTTATATTTTATTGTTTATGTCTATTAAAATTGAATATAAATTAATTTTTGTTTAATTCGGTTTATTTTAGAATGACGTTTTTTGTGTGCATCTGCATTGTATGCGCTAGAAAACATTGTTTGACATAAGTGAAACATTAATGAAAATATAATGTATCATAAAGGAAAAAAAATTAAATTGATTATTGTAGAAAACACTGCATTTTCTCTATGTTTTCGGGCTTTGGGGAAAAGTAGGTTCTTTACCTTTAAATATGAAGTGTGTAATCAAATTAGCTTGCTGTTAGTTTAAGGGAAGAAATTATGCACTTCAACCACCCCACTTATAAAGTGGGCCTATCGAATAAACGTTAGTAAAGCCCAAATACGATGTCCTAAGATTTACGAATACAAATCATGCGATTACCAATTTACCATCAGTCGCGAAAGTTCTCACGCATTAGAATTCCGATCAGCAGAAGATCAGATCATTTAATTACTGTTCTTTCTGTTCTCTAAACATTAGAAGACTGCTCATATTCCCCTCTTCAACCCTAGCTTTCTAACCGTCGATCGTGAGAGCTATCCAGGAAACATCAGTGCGATTTGCTCTATGGGTAACGATCACTTACAAGAGTTTCGCGGCCTGGGCAGAGTGAACAGTTTAGTTTCCTTCCAGTTTTTGATGGTTTGTTTCAGATTTCTACTGTACCTGTAATTAATTCAAAATTGTTTTGTGTTGCAATCAGATTTTTTATTTGGTTGAAATGCAATTATTGTCATTGCGAAACTAATATCCAATTTTCCATTTTTCAGCATTCAAAATTGAGAATCATCAGCAAAATGCTCCGTAAACAGGATCTCTTGTCTTTGCAATCAGAGAATTGCTTTTCCGTAAGTCCACTTAATTTGAAAACCATATATTTTTAGACGAACTCATTCGGTGGACTATTATATTAACGAGTTGTATTAGTCTGATTGGTAAACTAAATATTCGTAGGCATGCATCACCATTTTGTTTTTATGGGATAGTGGAATGGGATGTTGGTTTATTTCTGTCCTTCATTCTGTTTTTCTTTCAGTCAATATCCATTGTTTACAGGCAGTCATGAGTCCTGCATCTTGGTTAAACAATAATTTGGAAATGAACTTCTTCACTGCTTGAATCAGTTCTTCAATCTTCAGACGACGTTAAGGATGAACTTCAACCTGTGTATGCTTATAGAAAATTTCAAAGTAAGGCCCATAATTTCTGCAATTCTAGCAAAGAAAAGATTGGAAATCATTTAACATTAGTCATAAAATGCTCGCTATATTTTTGAGGTTGCTATGCTCAGCTTGACCTTGCTGGTCTAAAACGTATACACTTGGGTTAATCATGATTTGGGCGATGATTTTTTTTAAAAAAAAAAATCAGATTAATTGTCAAAAAAAAGATTGGAACAAGTAGCACTAGCCATAAAGCAAAAATGCTCAACAAACAGGCTCTTGTCCTTATAATCAGACAATTGCTTTTCTTTAAGTCCACTTAATTTGAAAACCATATATTTTTAGATGGGTACATTCAGTGGACTATTATATTATTGAGTTGTATTAATCTGATCGTCAAACTAAATATTCATAGGCGTTGTTGTCAGAAATCTTAAAATCCTACGATTTGAATCCCGTTTCAAATCGAATCTTTCCCCTTACGATTCGATTTATATTCCGATTCAAACCAACCTAATACCTCACATTGGAAAATTCATTCAATTCAAATCAATATATTCATTGTACTTATTTGGGTCTATAACTTCAATTTTAATCATTTCCAAACAAGGTAAAATTGAAACAAGAGAGAAAATGATGTTTTAGGTTTAGATGTAGAAGCTTTATCATCAAAATTAATTTCAAAGTGTGTGCAAACATTCAAATATATGTTTTCTTAATCCATAATTTACGATCTAAATCCCGTTTTGATTTACAATTTGTGTTTTGCGGTTTACGATTTGAATCTCACTTTGAAAACCTTGCGTAGGCATGCATCACCATTTTGTTTTTTTATTGGACTGTGAATTTTTTGAGGGATGTTGGTTTCTTTCCGTCCTGCATTTTGGCATTCTTTCTGTTAGTGTCAGTTGTATTTAAGGGCAATCATGAGTTTTGCACCATGGTTAAACAATAATTTGAAAATGGAGTTCCTTTGATGATGATAAGGATAAACTTCAATCTGTGTATGCTTATATAAAATTTCAAAGTAAAGCCTGTAATTTCTGCAATTCTAGCTATAAAAAGGTTGGTACTTACATAGCATTAGTCATAAAATGCTTGTTATATTTTGTGGTTGCTATGCTTAGCTTGACCTTGCTGGTCTAATCGTATACACCTGGAGTAAAGCATGATTTGGGCGGTGATTTGAAAAGATCAAATTAGTTGTTAAAAAAAATTGGAATAAGTAGCGCTAGTCATAAAGCAAAGAGAGTGCATTTGGCTTGAAAACCATATGTTTTTAAATGGATATATTCGGTGGAATATTATATTAATGAGTTGCATTAGTCTGATTGTCAAACTCAATATGTCTAGGCATGCATCACCATTTTGTTTTTTATGGGATTGTGGAATCTTTCGGGGGACGTTGGTTTCTTTCTGTCATCCGTTCTGGTTTTAATTTGGTCAGTGTTCGTTGTATTTACGGGAAATCATGAGTCCTGAACCTTGGTTAAATAATAATTTGGAAATGAAGTTCTTTGCTTCTTGGATCAGTTCTTCAATCTTCATACGAGGATAAGGATAAACTTCAACCCCCGTATGCTTATAACTTTTTTTAAAGGCCTGTAATTATTGCAGTTCCAGCTATAAAAAGAATGGAACTCATTTAGCACTAGTCATAAAATGCTCGTGATTGCTATGCTTGGGTTGACCTTGCTAGTCTAAACGTATACACTTGGAGTTAAGCATGATTTGGGCGATGATTTGTAAAGTTTCAAATTAGTTGTTTAGAAAAAGATTGGGACAAGTAGAACTAGTCATAAAGCAAAATAGTGCACCTATCGGGAATCGAACCCAGGTCCCTACCGTGGTAGGGTGCTATTCTACCACTTGACCACTAGTGCTTAATGTTGTACTATAGTGTTTCCTACTTTGATTAATTTGAATAATATATTAAAGAATATTAATCCTACTTGAGTTATAAAAATTTAAACGCTTCGTTTGATTTACATCAGATATTAGCCAAAATTCGAGATTTGACAACTTATTTGGTTATAAGTGTTCTAAATATCACCCGAGATAGCTGGATATTAGACCGAAATATTGGCCAACATCCGAGATTTGAAACCCGGCCTTTATATTATTTGATGTAGATGGATACATTCAGTGGACTGTTATATTAATTAGTTGTATTAATCTGATTGTCAAACTAAATATTCGTATGCGTGCATCACTATTTTGTTTTTTATGGGATTGTGAAATCTTTCGGGGACATTGGTTTTTTCTGTCCTCCATTCTGGTTTTCTTTATATCGATGTCTGTTGTATTTATGAGCAATCATGAGTCCTGCACGTTGTATTTATGAGCAATCACGAGTCATGCACCTTGGTTAAACAATAATTTGAAAATGAAGTTCTTCACGTCTTGGATCAGTTCTTCAATCTTCGGATGAGGATAAGAATAAACTTCTACCTGTGTATGCTTATAAAATATTTCAAGTAAGGCCTGTAATTATTGCAGTTCCAGCTATAAAAAGAATGGAACTCGTTTAGCACTAGTCATAAAATGCTCGCTATATTTTTGTGGTTGCCATTCTTGGGTTGACCTTGCTAGTCTAAACGTATACACTTGGAGTTAAGCATGATTCAGGTGATGATTTGTAAAGATTCAAATTAGTCGTTTAAAAAAAAAGATTAGGACAAGTAGCACTAGTCACAAAGCAAAATAGTGCACCAGCCGGGAATCGAACCCGGGTCTATACCGTGGCAGGGTACTATTCTACCACTAGACCACTGGTGCTTAATGTTGTACTTTAGCGTTTTCTTCTTTGATTAATTTGAACCATTTATTAAAGAACATTAATCGTACTTGAATTACAAAAATTTAAACGCTTCATTTGATTTACATTAGATATTTTTATCCTATTTTCTTGTGACTTTCATATTATTTGTTTTGTTTATAATGGTTAGTATATAACTTATCCAGGATTATATTTGGATAAAGTATCAAAATATAAAAATACCACGATTGGGAATCAAATTAGAAGTTGTAGAGTGGTAGGGAATTATTCTACCATTAAATTGCTGATAAAAAATGTAAAGATCGATAAAGATTCGGGCGATGATTTGTGAAGATTCAGATTTATTGTTTAAAAAAAGATTGGGACTAGTAGCACTAGTCATAAAGCAAAATAGTGCACTGGTCATAAAGCAAGACCATGCTTAACTTCAAAGTAAGGCCTGTAATTATTGCAGTTCTAGCTATAAAAAGATTGGAACTCGTTTACCATTGGTCATAAATTGCAAGCGAGAACCCAAGGATTCGTGGTGGAGGAATGACGAGGTGCAAAAGGCTATCAAAGAGAAGGAATGCTACAAATGCATGCACCATCATAGAAGCGAAGAGAACATGCACAGGTACAAAGTGACAAAGAAGACTGGAAAGAGAGCAGTGAGTGAAGCAAGAGGACGAGCGTACGGAGATTTGTATCAAAGGCTAAGTACAAAGGAGAGTGAAAAAGACGTTTACAGAATAGCTACGCTACGCGAGAGGAGGATAAGGGACTTTAATCAGGTTAAGTGCATTAAGGACGAGAGTGATAAACTTTTGGTGAAGGACGATGAGATAAAGAATAGGTGGAGAGAATACTTTGTTAAGCTTTTCAACGAAGAAAGTGATAGCTCTTCTATCGAGTTGGAGGACTTTGCCGACAACACTAATAGTAGACATTTTGTGTGGAGATTTCAAGAAGCTGAGTTAAAGAGGGCGTTAAAACAGATGAAATCAGGCAAGTCGGTAGGGCTTGATGACATTCCTGTTAAGGTGTGGAGATGTTTTAGAGATGCAGGAATAACATGGCTAACTAAGTTGTTTAATAATATTTTCAAATCAAACAAAATGCGAGATGAGTGGAGGAGAAGCATTTTAGTTCCGATCTTCAAGAATAAAAGAGATATTCAAAGTTGCACAAACTATAGAGGAATTAAGCTTATGAGTTATACGATGAAGCTTTGGGAGAGAGTTGCGAGCAGCGTTTGAGGAGGTTGACAAGTGTCTCTAGGAATCAATTTGGTTTTATGCCTGGAAGGTCGACCACTGAGGCGATTTTCTTGGTTAGGCAACTTATGGAGAGATATAGGGAGCAGAAGAAAGATCTTCACATGGTTTTTATTGACTTAGAGAAAGCTTATGACAGAGTGCCGAGGAGGGTTATGTGGTGGGCGCCAGAAAGAAAGAGGGTGTCATCAAAGTATATTACCTTTATCAAGGATATGTACGAGGGGGTTGTGACTAGTGTCAGGGCATGCGATGGTGAGACCAGAGACTTTCCAATTAACATAAGGTTACATCAAAGTTCGACTTTAAGCCCTTATATTTTTGCATTAGTGATGGATGAAATCACAAAAGATATACAAAGGGAGATTCCTTGGTGTATGCTCTTTGCCGATGATGTTGTGCTGATTGATGAAAGTAGAATATGAGTTAATCGACAACTGGAGTTGTGGAGGGAGACCTTGGAATCAAAGGTTTTCAGGCTTAGCAGAATTAAAACAGAGTATTTGAAGTGTGAGTTTAGCGGTGTCAGTTCAGATGACGGAGAAATCAACTTGGCCGGTAGAGTAGTACCCAAGAAGGAATCGTTTCGATATTTAGGATTTATGTTGCAGTTTGATGGGAAGATTGATAAGGATGTTAGTTTTAGAATTCAAGCAGGATGTGTGAAATTGCGTCTAGCATCTGACATTCTCTGTGATAGGAAGATTCCTCAGAAGCTTAAAGGAAAGTTTTATAGGACAGCAATCAGGTCTGCGATGTTATATGGTGCAGAATGTTGGCCTACTAAGAGACATCACGTCCAGAAGATAAATGTGGCGGAGATGCGGATGCTGCGCTAGAGCTGTGGGCATACCAGACGAGATCATATTAGAAATGGGGATATTTGGGAAAAACTTGGAGTTGCACCTATTGAAGAGGAGCTAGTCCAACACCGCTTGAGATGGTTTGGACATATCCAACGTAGACCATACCATGCACCTGTGCACGTTGGAATTATAGGCCGTGCTGAAGGCCGAAAGAGAGGTAGAGGTCGACCTAAAATGACATGGGAGGAGATTATAAAAAGAGATTTAAGTAATTGAAGTATATCTGAAGAGCTGGTAGTGGATAGGAGTGCACGAAAGTTGGCAATTCATGCACCAGAACCTTAGGTTTTTTTTTTCTTCCTTCACTTATTGAACCATTTTACTTCTTTTTTTTTAAACTATTTTAGACTTTATTTCACTTTTACTGAACCTTTTTATTTTATTATTAGTATTATTTTAAAAAACCTTTATTAGACAACTTTTTATCTGTTTGGTTATTTTAAACTCTTTTTATATATGTATTATTACCATTATTGTTTATTTTAGTTTTTGGTTCCATATCTAGCCAACCGCAATTTGTTTGAGATACATGACTTTGTTGTTGTATTTTTGTGGTTGTTATGCTTGGCTTGACCTTGCTAGTCTAAACGTATACGGTTGTTTAAGCATGGTTCAGGCTGTTGATAAAAATTGTAAAGATCGATAAAGATTCAGACGATGATTTGTAAAGATTCAAATTAGTAGTTTAAAAAAAGATTAGGACAAGTAGCACTAGTCATAAAGCAAAAGAGTGCACCAGCCGGGAATCGAACCCGGGTCTGTACCGTGGCAGGGTACTATTCTACCACTAGACCACTGGTGCTTGATGTTGTACTTTAATGTTTTTTATTTTGATTATTTTGAATTATTTATTAAAGAATATTAATCCTACTTGAATTACAAAAATTTAAACGCTTCATTTGATTTACAATAGATATTTTTCTCATATTTTCGTGTGATCTTCATATTATTTGTTTTATTTATGATGGTTAGTATAGAACTTATCCAAGATTATATTTGGATAATATATCAAAATATAAAAGTACCAAGATTGGGAATCAAATTAGAAGTAGGGTGGTAGGGAATTATTCTACCATTTAATTTCTGATTAAAAATGTAAAGATCGATAAAGATTCGGGCGATGATTTGTAAAGATTCAAATTTATAGTTTAAAAAAAGATTGGGACAAGTTGCACTTGTCATAAAGCAAAATAGTGCACCAGCCGAGAATCGAACCCGGATCTGTACCGTGGCAGGGTACTATTCTACCACTAGACCACTGGTGCTTAATGTTGTATTTTTAGTGTTTCTACATTGATTAATTTGAATCGTTTATTAAAGAATATTAATCCTACTTAGTAACAAGAGTTCAAACGCTTCATTTGATTTACATCTAATATTTTTCTCCTATTTTCTTATTACCTTTATATTATTTGTTTTGTTTAGAATGGTTAGCATAGAACTTATCCAGGATTATATTTAGATAAGGTATCAAAATATAAAAGTGCTACGATTAGGAATCAAATTAGAAGTTGTAGAGTGGTTGAGAATTATTCTACCATTAAACTGTTGGTACAAACTTGTTAAGATCGATAAAGATCCGGGCGATGATTTGTAAAGATTCAAATTAGTTGTTAAAAAAAGGATTGGGACAAGTAGCACTTGTCCTAAAGTAAAATTGTGCACCAGCAGGAATAGAATCCGGATCAATTCCTATTCTACCACTAGACCACTGGTGCTTAATGTTGTACTTTAGTGTTTCCTAAATTTGATTGATTCAATCATTTATTAATGAATATTAATTCTACTTGAATTACAAAATTTTAAACGCTTCATTTGATTTACATTTGATATTAATCTCCTATTTTCTTGTGACCTTCATATTATTAGTTTTAGATGGAGACATTCGGTGGACTATTATATTAATGAGTTTTATTAATCTAATTCTCAAATTAAATATTCGTAGGCATGTTTCACCACATTGTTTTTTGTGGGATTGTGAAATCTTGCTAGGGACGTTGGTTTCTTTCTGTCGATGTCCGTTGTATTTACGAGCACTAATGAGTCATGCACGTTGTTGTATTTATGAGGAATCATGAGTCCTACACGTTGTTGTATTTACAAGCAATCACGAGTCTTGCACCTTGGTTAAACAGTAATTTGGAAATGAAGTTCTTCACTTCTTGGATCAGTTCTTCAATCTTCGGACGAGGATAAGGATAAACTTTAACCTATTCTACCACTAGACCACTGGTGCTTAATGTTGTACTTTAGTGTTTCCTAAATTTGATTGATTCAATCATTTATTAATGAATATTAATTCTACTTGAATTACAAAATTTTAAATGCTTCATTTGATTTACATTTGATATTAATCTCCTATTTTCTTGTGACCTTCATATTATTAGTTTTAGATGGAGACATTCGGTGGACTATTATATTAATGAGTTTTATTAATCTAATTCTCAAATTAAATATTCGTAGGCATGTTTCACCACATTGTTTTTTGTGGGATTGTGAAATCTTGCTAGGGACGTTGGTTTCTTTCTGTCGATGTCCGTTGTATTTACGAGCACTAATGAGTCATGCACGTTGTTGTATTTATGAGGAATCATGAGTCCTACACGTTGTTGTATTTACAAGCAATCACGAGTCTTGCACCTTGGTTAAACAGTAATTTGGAAATGAAGTTCTTCACTTCTTGGATCAGTTCTTCAATCTTCGGACGAGGATAAGGATAAACTTTAACCTGCGTATGCTTATAAAAAAAATTCAAAGTAAGTCCTGTAATTGTCGTAGTTCTAGCTATAAAAAGATTGGAACTCGTTTAACACTAGTAATACAAATGTTTGCTATATTTTTGTGGTTGCTATGCTTGGCTTGACCTTGCTAGTCTAAACATATACACTTGGAGTTAAGCATGATTCGGGCGATGATTTGTAAAAATTCAAATTTGTTGTTTAAAAAAAGATTGGGACAAGTAGCACTATTCATAAAGCGAAATAGTGCACTAGCCGGGAATCGAACCCGGATCTGTACCGTGGTAGTGTACTATTCTACCACTAGACCACTGGTGCTTAATGTCGTACGTTAGTGTTCCCTACTTCGATTAACTTGAATAATTTATTAAAGAATATTAATCCTACTTGATTCACAAAAATTTAAATGCTTCATTTGCTTTACATTTGATATTCTTCTCTGATTTTCTTATTACCTTTATATTATTTGTTTTGTTTATAATGGATATCCAGGATTATATTTGGATAAGGATCAAAATAAAATAGTACCACGGTTAGGAATCAAATTAGAAGTTGTAGAGTGGTTTGGAATTATTCTACCATTAAACTACTGGTAAAAACATGTAAAGATCGATAAAGATTCGGGTGATGATCTGTAAAGAGTCAAATTAGCTGTTTTAAAAAAGATTCGGACAAGTAGCACTTGTCATAAAGCAAAATAGTGCACCAACAGGGAATCGAACTTGGGATTTGTACCGTGGTAGGTACTATTCTACCACTAGACCACTGGTGCTTAATGTAATATTTTAGTGTTTCCTACTTTGATTATGAGAATAATACCAGAACGGGAGACTGATATGGGAAGTCCTTACGCTTGAGTACGGGAGCCTTTGGCACTGGGTATCCACCTACTTTGATTAATTTGAATCATTTATTAAAGAATATCAATCCTACTTGAATTTTATTTGATATTTTTCTCCTATTTTCCTGTGACCATAGTATTTGTTTTGTTTATGATTGTTAGTATAGAAATTATCCAGGATTATATTGGGATAAGTTATCAAAATATAAAAGTACCACGGTTAGGAATCAAAGTAGAAGTTGTAGAGAGAGAGAATTATTCTACTATTAAACCGTCGATAAAGATTTGTAAAGATTGATCAATGATTTGTGAAGATTCAAATTAGTTGTTTGAAAAAAGATTGGGACAAGTAACACCAGTCATAAAGCAAAATAATGCACCAGCCGGGAATCGAATCCGGGCTCTGTACCGTGGCAGGTTACTATTCTGCCACTGACCACTGGTGCTTAATGTTGTACTTTCGTGTTTCCTACTTTGATTAATTTGAATAAATTGTTAAAGAATATTAATTCTACTCGAATTTCACAAAATTAAACACTTTATTTGATTTACATCTGATAATTTTCTACTATTTTCTTGTGACCTTCGTGTTATTTGTTTTGCTTATAATGGGTAGTATAGATTTTGTCCAAGATTATATTTGGATAAGGTATCAAAATATAAAAGTACCACGATTAGGAACTGTGCAGTTTATGCCCCGCTATATCCCGTAGCGTATTACTGCCGATACGCTTTTCCTAAATAGTTTCCAATATAGCCTTCCCGCTTTAAACCCTGTTATATTCCGCTATTCCCGGTATATCCCATTATTTCAGCTATATTACGCTTTTGCCGCTATATCTTTGAAGAATGAAATGAACTAAAAATGACATTTATACATTAATTTTTTTAATGAATAATGTTTTAGAATTAATTTTTTTAACATATATTTTTATAAACAAGAATACTATAGTATTCTATTAAATTTTATTAAGTTAAATAGTGATCCACGTTTATTTATAGATATCTGCATATGTTTTTATTTAAAATTAAGAACGTAATAATTATTGTTAAATTGAATGTTAGTTTTTTATTTAGGTATAGCTTATATATTCCGTAAAAACATTAAGAACAAGTTATATATGCTATTTTAGAGTCATCCGCTATATCCTGTTATTTCCTCGCTTTATCACCGCTATGACTTTATGGACTTCCGCCGCATTTGATCTGCTAAGCGCTTTAACTGCACAGATTAGGAATCAAATTAGAAGTTGTGGAGTGGTAAGGAATTATTCTACCATTAAACTGCCTATAAAGAATGATGTGTCAAACTTTATTTATTTACTTTGTTTATTTGAAATTATCTGAATAATGTTTAATTGAATACTTATGTCACATTTTCTACATAGGCTTTCGATGTTACTTTTAAATTTATTTTTCAATGATATGTTATCATTCTTTTATATTCTATGTCATGTGAATGTATTAGCTGTTTTACTAGATGATTCAGTAATGCTTCAAACTAAGACATATTATCAAATAATAAATGCGGTATGTATGGATAATAGGCGCAAGTTAGTTATGTTAAGGTTAAATAGTTATCAATTGTATTCTTAACATTGTTTTGCTTTGCTCAATCTTTCGATGTAGTATGAATTATTGAAACCTATGAAATGACACAAAGGCCCCGTTCGCATTGATTTTGTACCACGTTACGGTGGCGTTCGCGTTGGACGCGTCCGATGTCTGAACTTGGCGGTTGCCACTTCTCATTCTTCATTACCATCTTCTTCTCCTTCTTCGAAATAATGTTTGCCTCCGATTCATTCTTCGATTACGACGATTTGATTAATCTCTACGAGATAACATTGTATCAAAATGCACAGAGAAATCATATGTCCCGGATTAATACTTCAGAGTATACCGATTTAGCTTGGATCAACGACATTTTGAATGGGCATCAACAACGTTGTCAAAATTATTTTCGGATGAAAAGACTTTTCTACTACTCGTTATGTGAAAAATTACAACATCCTGGTCTCTCTTCAACGGCAGAAATCTGTGTCACCGAAATGGTTGGTATTTTCATTTACACAATGGCTACTGGGCTCTCAAATAAACAAATTAGTGAAAAATTTCAACGAGCAGGTAGCACAATTTTCATTTGTTTTCATGATGTTCTAAACGTTTTTCAGTTACTCACTGCTGATATATTAAAGCCGGATGATCCACAATTTAATACTGTTTTACATCACATCAGCAGTTCAATCCGGTATTATCTATATTTCAAAAACACACTTTGTGCTATAGATGGTACACACGTGTCTGCACACTTACCTGCTGATCAAGTTATCCCATATATCGAAAGAAAAGGTTTTGCAACGCAAAATATATTAACGGTATGCTCTTTCGATTTACAATTTACTTATGTTATGGCTGGTTGGTAGGGGACTGCACATGATAGTAGAATTTTTAATTTGATTACAAATGATAGAAGCTCCAACTTTTATAAACGTTCAACTGAACAATATTATTTGGTTGATTCGGGCTATCCACTTCAGAATGAATGTTTACCATCTTATCGAAATACGATGTATCATATTCCGCATTTTCGTGAAACCGTGAATCAACCAATATCGGCCAATGAAGTGTTTAATTTCTACCATTCGAGTTTACGGGTGGCCGTTGAAAGAACTTTTGCCATTTGGAAACAAAAATTTGCCATTTTGAAGACTATGCCTACATATGCATTTGAAACTCAAGTCAAAATTGTCGTAGCTACAATGGCCTTACATAACTCCATACGCAAATATAATAGTGGTGATCCAGATTTTATGGCTTTTGACGATGATCCTAAACTTATCCCCGATTAGTACTTGAAGGAATATTATGCTCTGAGAAATGCGACGAATAAAGGTACTGAACGGGTACATCGAAATGGATATCAAGAAATGTCAGCATTTCAAGATACCATAAGAGATCAATTGGTTGCTGCAGGGCTGCGCTAAATTGTATTTGTATCTGTAACTGTATTTATATTTGTATTTTAGAAATACCTCGCTCAAATACCTTGCTCAAATACCTCGTTCGCAGCAAAAAAAAACATTCCTTGTTCACAACGGTGTCACGCTCAATTGTCACTCTCAAATTCCCCGTTACCGTTCATCAAAAAACGCATCCAAAAACATGACCTGACAAGGGCACAACTTCAATAAGGTTTGGAAGTTTAAAGGTGATAACCCCAAATTTTTTAGGATAAATTGACAGGAATAATCCGAAGTTTGATTTGTCTTTCCGTAGTAATCCGAAGTTTGGATTATTTTTAATTAATCCCAAGTTTGGGGGGTCCCTTCCCATATTGATCCTGATGACTTATTAACTTGTTGTAGTCGGTTATCAAACTTAAGTTCGTCTTCCCCAAACTAGTTTCGCACTCTAGAAAAATCGTTTGGGGAACATGAATTTAAGTTTGATAACCGGCTACAACATGTTAATAAGTCATCGGAATCAATATGGGAAGGGACCCTCTAAACTTAGGATTATTTAAAAATAATCCAAACTTCGGATTTATATCGGAAGACACGTCAAACTTTGGATTATACCTATCAATTAATCCAATTTTTTATTCTGTTAATCAAAGTAACAAGTTGGTTCTGGTATAATCTAGTAACATTGAATCAATTAATACAAAAAAAATTTGATTTATACGTTATTGGAGTAAATACTTGTATTTTATGAATGCATACATGTTGACTGTGATAGTTGAATATTATGCAACAATGTATAACTGCTTTGAAGGATATGGTATATAAAGATGCGTAGTTCGAAGAATTTTTGAGATCAATGATATTGTAGTCATAGTTATGAATGGCGCGTTACGGCGCCGTGAGGCGCGACAACTGCGCCATTTCTTCTTGCGGCGCGGCGCATATGAGAAGGTAAAGACGCAAAAAGCGCACGGCGCAAAATGGTGTGCCTTTTGTTTTGTTTTTTGTTTTTTGCTTGTTTTTTATTTATTTTTTCATTTTTTGCATTTCACATAAAATTATTATTGATCATATTATTGCATTTGCTAACGTTTTGTATTTGATTTTTAGTTATTTTGTAGGTTCTAATGGATGGCTTTTATACAGTATTGTTGATCATATTATTGTGTTTGCTAATGTTTTGTATTTGGTTTTTATTTACTTTGTGGGTTTTGATGGATGACTTTTCTATAGTTTTTTTCGTTGAAGAGAAACAAATATATCGATATTGAAAATATATTTTATTTTATGTAATACTCTTATATCAATTGTAATATTGCTTGTACAAAAAACATGTATTTCAATTAATTGTATATTTATTTCAAACAGGTTGTAGATGCACCAAATAGATTATCAATAAATATTTATCACTTTATTTTTATTTTTTTGGCATAAAGTTATCAATTGCACCAGGGAAACAATATCACCCATCGATATGTTAATCTTCCTCACCAATTGTCCTTTGTGTTGTTAAATATAACCACATCATAACAATAAAGACTTGATATAATCTAATTGTCCTTATGAATCCGATGATGCAGATGTTGGTTTGGAAAATATGATAGTTGAATCAGATTCGGAATTCTACTTTATTAGTAATATGTATTATTATTATGGATTTTGAAAACTATCATGCTTGAAATTCTATGCTAACGATATCAAATATGATGATCTTTCTTTTTGCAAAGTAGTAAAAATTTTGATTGCATATGTTTTAGCCAAAAAAACTGAACTCTTAAATTTGTTGTTATATGTTAAATTGAAAAAACAAAAACGCGCAGTAAATCAGAAAGGCGCGCGCTATTTGCCGCGCCGTGCGCCAAGGCTCCAGACTGATGTTGCGCCTTTTTGCGCCGTACACCATTAATAACTGTGATTGTAGTCCATATGATAGAAAAGTGTATATGGAGCCTTAGCAGGCTTCATTGAACGTAACAAAACAATACATGTTTACAAGAAAACTATAACGAGACGCATGGTTGATTTTTTTTTTTCAATAAACGTTGAATTGTATTTTTTTACTTTGTTCTGCTTAGGTTGATCTCTTAATGCATCGTGGGTCATCGGCACCATTGATGTACCTAGAAACATGATGTAGCGAACTAGTTGCAATTTCAGTAAACTTCGGATACTCGCGGATGGTAACTTCAGAGGGTGTTTTTTTTTTCTTTCCCTTTTTTGGAATTTACGAGCTGGTAGCTAGTCAATTGAATAGATAATCCAGTAACTTTGAATCAATTTGTGCAACAGTAGTTTGAAGTATCATTTTAAATAATTTGTTATTTGAGTGAAAACATGTTTTTATGGACATTTGACTTATGTAAATATCGATCGGAGAAATATAATGCATGGTAATTTAATCTAGCTCTGCACTGTGGAAGGATGCTATTCTACCATTAGATATGGTGCTTGATGTTGTTAGGGATGACAATTAGAACCGAGAACTGCAAAACCGAACTGGTCCGAACTCGAACCAAACCCAATGAGTCTTAGATTTGTTCTGGATGATGAAAAGTACCATAAAGATTGGTCAAACTCAAGCTGAACCCATCCGATCGAAAAACATTCAAGTATATGCATTTTTAGTGTTGTTATCAAATCAGATAACCCGAGCCGAAGCTTTGGTCGAGTACGGTCCAGGTTTTTGAACTTTATAGTACGTACCCGACAAAACCCAACTTGCTTATAACGGAGGCCCACTGGGTCGGGTCCGAGCACTTCGTGTCGGATCTAATTACCACCCCTAGATGTTATATACATACATATTAAACTTCCTTACTTGCCGTTGACTTAATTTATATAGGTTTATCGGTCCTTTTCAATTTTCTAAAGTAGGAGCACTTCTTGTGGCCAATCTTCGAATTTTGTTATACTAAATATAAATACTTACAATTGAGATTTATGATCATTTTTTTGAACAAAATAATCAATAAGGTATACTAGTGAATTTTCAATATAGCAAACCTATATATGTTATGCTTGTTCACTCATATGATTTATTTATCGTGATTTACTTTATTTGATATATATCGTGTGAAATATGGGTAATTACAATTTTATTGTAATTTTGGTTTCTTTTGAAGTAATTAGTAGAATCTTTATCAAAAAACAAAGCAGTCGAGTTAAAGTTGTGACTAAGGTAATAGCAGCTTTAAAAAGTGCACTAACCGAGTCAAACATGGCCTGCACCATGGAGGAGAAGCACTCTACCAACATAGTGACCGGTTTTTTCTTTTCTTTCTTAAATTTAAACTGTACGTGTAGCAATTTTACCTGAAAGTTGAACCATTTTATACCATTATTCATTGACATTTTTGATCTGCCGATATTGATCAACTACGGTAACTATTACATTAATCCACTATTATTTTTAATTACCTTTGGTAATTATTAGACCTTTCATTTGAGCATGATAAACAATGGTTATTATAGTAAGTGGTTAGCCAATAGACTCGACACTTTAAACTGAGGCATGTGATCTTTTTTTGTTATCTTAGTTCTTTTAAAGAAACAATATGTCGCAACTCACAGAGAGAAGTTTGTTACAATGAGTTCAACAACTTGTCAACAATTGCATTTTGGTATTGTTTTGTTCAACTTTATCTCGTGGGGGTAGAACCGTAGATCATGTGCACTAGATAACATTCAAGCTGGTGTTGCTTTACCTGATTTTAGGCTTTGATTGCTGATAATGTTCTGTAAAGTACCATACATTTAAGGCCAACTAGACATACTTTGATGGGTTTTAAGATTCAAAATAATAATTGTATTAAATTTAAAACTGAATGATTAAAATGCTACCATGTTATAAACTACTATGATGACTTGTGGTCATTGCTAATACCTATCTGTTATTTTTTACCCAAAGTGAATAAATATCAAGTGATATATTATGCTTTTAAAGTAATATTTATAGGTAATAAAAAAGTTCTTTATGGTTTGGGATTATCTAGAAATAAAATGATCTTGTTTATGCATCAATTGTTAATTGGGTACTTATTCTCTTATTACTTCTTAACTAAGAGCTTCAAAATGTTTGTCTAAGTTGGAGTTTTGTTAAATGTGTTGTATTCTTAATTCTAATTTGATGCTATGATTAGAATTTATTTGCTATGCCATTTTTAGTCCGCCGGAATATCATTTTTTAATTGTTGAGATTGCTCCTCTTCATTTTATTTCTTTGATGTAAAACTTGTAGATTTTTCCATTATTTTGATTTTGGTTGGATAATTCAAACTCATATTGGGGTTTTGGATTTTGGACACTGGTAGTGGAACAGAATAACACTCCAATCAGGAACCAAACTCTAGTCTATATCGTGATGCGGTGTTATTTGACCACTGTAAATGACATTTTGAACTTTGATTACTTAATTTTTATTTAAATTAGTCAATGATAGACAATTTTTGGATAAAGGTGAATCCATCCGTATGTTTGAATTGTATAAACTTTTACTGGCTATTGATTTGACTTATTTTTTATGGTCATTTGGTATTCATTGTCAGGCTTTCGTTTTTCCTTTTTTG
Organism: Allium sativum; assembly: GCA_030737875.1. NCBI lineage: Eukaryota > Viridiplantae > Streptophyta > Magnoliopsida > Asparagales > Amaryllidaceae > Allium > Allium sativum. The sequence continues at coordinate 292,965,944 of CM060916.1, read as the reverse complement.
AAGAGGGTACAATACTGAATGGTTAATCAAATTAAGACATGATGTAAATTTAAGATTAGTGCTTGCATTTTGTTTAAAGCAATAAAAGAGAGGTAAACAAATATTCTTTAATCACTATCTCCAAATCAACAAAACCTATCAAAGTAGCGATGTATTTGAACCAAAATCTACTTCAGTTTGAAAATATTGTATCATCAAAACCTAAACTTTAAAAATGAGACATGTTTATATAGCTCGGGACAAAAACATGTTAATTTTTGGGAAGCTCAACAAGTCATTGCATTGCTCTATTTGTGCTTTATCTCATGTTGTAAAACCGAATCAACATTGATATTCCTCTAACTGTGATATTCCTTGTCTAGGTATGGAATAAATATAAACTGAGAAACCTTTTAACAGTGGAATTAAGGTTGTATATAGTAATAGGAGACATAAATGCAACAGCGGGAAATCAAACGTGAATTTGTACTGTGGCTTGCTACTGTTCTGCTACTAGGTCCAAACCTGTATATACTAGTTAGGGAAGAAAAGGTAGCGGTGAACTCTAGTAATATTATCGCAGGGTACCATGATATTACTAGGCTAGATGAGATAGGCCTCTGGTGCATCATGACATGTTAAACTTTCGTTACTTTTGTTTGATTTACTATCCACTATGCACCAATCACATTGTATCAAATGTCATATTCACTTAATCAAGATGTTATATATATATATATATATATATATATATATATATATGATTGATAGATAGATAGACAGAGAGAGAGAAGATATATGTTTATTCAGACTGAGATGTTTGTGTAAAAGACGTTTAATGAAATGGGCATAAGTAAGCTAATTATGGTGATTTTGATGTTGAGTCTCCATGCCTTAGGTTATGGATGCTTCAATATCTTTTTGTGACTCTAATATAGTTGGAAATGAGGAACTGAACAATTTTTCTGTAGTATGCTTACAAACAAATGTAGCATGGATATACCAATACTTCAAACAGAATATAACTTCTACAACTGTTAGCTTAGTTCGTCTATATTAGTATATTACATTTACCATGTGGTTGTATGCAGGCTAACGAGCGATGCGCTACAGTCAAGTGGTATGTTCATGATATTTCATTGAAACTCCTTGTTCTTTTTGTTATATTGCAGGCACATCCTTCTTGTCTTCCACATCCTGCCTGCCTGAATCTATTTGCTCACAGTTATTGGCGTTGCAAATTTAGTCGGAAAGCAAACTGAGTTACTCTTGTAAGTAGATCTATTGTCCTTTAGTATTATTTCCGTTGCTAAATTTAATGATATTCAGTTGCTTCCAATTATGGTAAATCAAATTCACGTCTTCTCAATGTGGTGTTAGTAGTGAATAAACAGAAAGGGAATTTTATTTAAAAAGCTTGTTCCCATTGAAGCCCTTCTCAGCGACTAATTGCGTAGATGTTTTAAAAATGTGGACTTGATTGGGTGAATGGACTTCAAAAGTGAAAGAACATCAGATGTAAATGTAAAAAAAAAAAAAAAAAAAAAAAAAAAAAAAACTAACAAAGGTTCGTAATATTGCTTGATAGCAAAGAATGTTTCACCTGAATACCAATTTCATAGTCCCACATCACCTGCCTTTTGTGGCTAGTTGTTAATAACGCTTATAAAATGAAGGATATTTTAATTGGGGAACTCATACCTTTCTCGGCCTTTTGGCTAAGATCAAGTGTAGTATCTGTTCTTATCAGTTTAATATCTGATACGTGGTCCAATGGATCACAATGATATTAAATTAATTTTTCAGAGGGGAAGAACCTAATAAATAGCTTGCTATTTAGGCTTTTGTTAGTCGCCCTTGCGTTGCACTATGGCATGGGCTGGCTTACCCCTATCAATTCATTAATTAAAATTTTAAACATTCATTCTCATAGTTCATTGCTGTTTGTTATCTGTATGTGAATATGTTCTGAATAAACATTATAAATTGGACTTCAAAGCCCCTTACTAAGAAGCGGTAAACCCAACTTCATCAAAAATGGTTATAACATTATGTTTATTTAGACTCAAATGTTTCTGAAAAAGATGTGTAATGATAATGAACCATGGGCATAAGTAAGCTAATTATGGTGAGCTCTTTTAGTCATCAATTATATTTTGATTTTGAATCTCCATGCCGTAAATTATGGATGTTTCAATATCTTCTTGTGACTTTAATATAGTTAGAAAAGAAGAACTAAATAATTTTCCCCAAGTATACTCACAAATAGGTGGAACCTCGCAACGGTAAGGACACCTGGCTAGTGGCCTGGGCGCCCATGTTCGAATCCAGAAACAGCCTCTTCGCAGTGCAAGGGAAAGGTTGCGTACTATCGACCTCCCCAGAGCCCGTTATCGTACGGGAAGCCTCGTGCACTGGGTTTCATCTTTTATACTCACAAATAGGTATAGCATGGATATACCAATACATCAAGCAGAATATAACTTCCACAAGTGTTAGCTTAGTTTGTCTATGTTAGTATGGTACATTCAACACCTGTTTGTTTCCAGGTTAATGATTGATGCACTGCTGTCGGGTGATATGTCCATGATAATTCATTGTTTTTTCTGTTATATTGCAGGCACAGTCTTCTTGGCTTTGCTAGTAGGTCCAGTCAATTCTTAGATATGGATCTGCTTCTGCATCGTGGATGCCTGAATCTATTTGCCAGCAGTAATCGGCGTTGCGGATTTGGTCGGAAGTAAACTGAGTAACTCCTGTAAGTTGCTGACCTGTTGTTCTTTAAGTATTATATCCGAGTCTCCGACACTAAATCTAATAATATGCAATTGCTTCCGATTATGGCATGGGATGGCTTACCCCATAAATTCATTAATAAAAAATTTAAACATTCATTCTCATATTTCATTGTAATTTTTCCCCATGTTTATTTCACCGCATTTTATTATCTGTACATGAATATATTTTGACTAAACTTAATAAATTGGACTTGGCACTCGCTAAGTAGTAGCAAACTGTAATTTGAAATATTTTATCAATCTTCGGGATTTGGTGTATTGGACAAAATTCAATTTCAGTGTTATTCGCTTACATGCTCATGTGCTATAAAATTGATAACTAGTATATGAACTTTGAGATCCAGTTGAGTATAAACCAAACTATTGATATGTATAGTATAATTTTTGCATGATCACATCGTCATTGTCTATCCTTCAAACTACTAAATATACCTATACATCATATTGATAACAGATTAGTATTAGATGATCGGCCTGATATCAAACTGAAACATATTGCATATCTTCACATTGAGATATGATCTGATCAGTATATCATGATTAGATCTGCTATAATATATATTATATTTCATTTTAATATTAAAATTTGGACCAAAAATCATCTTTATGGTTTCTTATTTAACTTTGGTTTGTCCACTATTTAAATATGTTATTGTATTGTTGTGACAATTCCAGTTTACCAGACAGTGGCGGAGCTAGCCTCAACTTGAGGTAGGGCATCACCTTTCAATATATATAATACATGCTTAAGTACTTGCTGAATTTGATGTGGAGTATAGGAGGAAGTGTGTTCTATGCATGGATTGATTTGAGGTAGGGCCAGTTCTGCACTTTCAGTTAGGGCAAAATTTAACAAAGTCACTCTTTATAAATACCGAACAAAGTTCGGTTCCGCCCTGATAACCAATAACAATAATACTAATGTTATATTATATATAATAATTAAAGAAAACAAAGTTCATGGATTCTAGTCAAACAAAATCACAATCAGTTATTGCAAATGTGCAAATACCAGTGTTCTTGAATCATTTTCTTTAATTTCTTTTGTCAAATATTTTGTGATCAGAATGACTTAATTTTATTTCCATATCTTGATTTTAATTCCTCAGACCTTTTTCGAATTTAATTTGTTATTCACCTTAAAATGAATAATTTTTTAGCTTATTCGAACTCAAAGCAGATAACTAACTTTGATATTTGGTGTTTTTTTTTAATTTATTTATTTATTTTGTGGAAAACAAAATATCCGAGCAACAAGATAGTTAATATTATGACAAAAATAAAACTGTTTTGGGGATTAGTTCGCTATATAAATATGTCTACCGTATTGTTGAAACAGCAACAAAACTGAAATTCATGGGTTCTAGCCAAGCCGTATGCACATTTACTTATTACAAATGCGAGAATGTCAACGTTCTCAAATTATTTTCATTAATTTTTTTATCAAATATCGTGTGTTATTTTCGTATCTCAATTTTGTGTCTTTAAACCTTTTCCTAATTTAATATTTTTTTTCACAACAAATGAATAACTTATAGCATATTCAAACGCCTAGCGATAGTTAACGTTAATATTCAATGAAATTGATCATTGAAAATTTGCATGAGCATACTAGCGTAATTCGCTTATTTCAATTTTAGATATTCAAAAGTCTTCAAGTTAAAATTTTATTTGCAACTAACAATCAAACAAAAATTATGCATATAAATTTTAAAATTTGGAAAACAATGTGTTTTACAGATAACGGTATGCTGCTTAGACGCAAACGAAAAATCGTATAGATCGAAGTGGCATGAGATATTTTCTCTGTTTCTTATTTCTAATTCTCACATTGAATTGCTATTTAAGTATACTATTGTGTACAATAGTAACTGAAGGCCACATGTTCAAGCCCACTATTTATTTTATCAATTTGTGTGCAATAGCAACCATAGGTCATGTTTATTGTGTATGATAGCAACCGATATTATTGTTCCTTTGAAATTTTGGGTGAATATAATTACTGGAATGCACTTATTATCTGAGCTAATTATGATCACTGGAGTCCACCGCGATAGAGAAGGTTATTATATATGGAAATTAAGATTGAGATGTTTCTACACATACACGCACGCACATGTGTGCGCATGTGTGTGTGTGTGTAACAAGGCATATACATAACTAGGCCAGTTATGGTGAGCTATGCTATACATTGTGGACACTTAAAAAGTTTCTTAGGAATATTGGTTGCTTTTTAAAAATATAGTTAGAAAAGAGGAATTAAACAAACAATAACTTTTTCCAAGTATACTCGGTAATTAGGACACGAGCTAGGACAACAAAATTTATACAAATTGTTTTCCATCTGGTCAGTTTCCTGTCCAATTTTATTTAGGACAGGAACTGAACACACCTACGTTTGCTCCGGTCCGACTGATTTACACCCCTGTCATTTACTCATTGTTTTTTTGTTATATTGTAGGCAAATACTATTTGTCTTCGGTAGATCCAGCAGATGCATTTAGATATGTACAGGTGTTCACATTCCTGCCATGTTTTACTTTGCTAGCTGTTAAAGGTTGAGGATTTTATTGGAAAGAAAACCAAGTTTCTTTTGCAATTGACGTATTTTTTCGAATAATTATTTCCAACGCTGATGTTATAACATTGCTCTCTCTGAAGCCATCTGTCAGTGATAATTTCTGTATCTGTTTTTCAAATATGGATTTGATTGGGTGAATGGACCCCAAAGTGTGAGAATATCAGATATAAATATAAGAAGTAACAACAGAGATCCGTAATATTTCTCGAAAGCAGAGAATGTTTCGACCAGATACTACTTTGTAGTCCCACATCGCCTTCTCTAAGAGGCTAGTAGTCAATAAATCCTATAAAATGGAGGGCATTGTGATTGGAAATCTCATACCTTTCTCGGCCTTTTGGCTAAGATCAAGTGTAGTATCTGTTCTTATCAGTTTAATATCTGATACGTGGTCCAATGGATCACAACGATATTAAATTAATTTTTTTTGGGGGAATGGACTAATAAATAGCTTGCTATTTCGGCCCTCGTGAGTAGCCCTTGCGTTGCACTATGGCATGGGCTGGCTTACCCCATTAATTTATTAATTGAAATTTTAAACATTCCTGCTTGTACTTTACTGCAATTTGTTCTTTGTAGATGAATACAAACCAGCGATTATGAGTTGGTCCGAACATAAGTTGAATTATCATATCAAACTTCAGAATTTTGTATAATGGGCAAATTATGATTTCAGTATTATACATGCTTTGTGTGCTATACTATTATTAGTTTAGATTCATTTTATTCCATATATTTTATGTTGAGATGTATAGAAACTTAATGTGTCATCAGAATATAAATTTTGATAAAAAAATTGTCTTCCATCTATGAGTAAGTATACGTAACAACTAATTTGGGGGATCTCTATAATTATACATGCACAGCGAAGTCAAAATTTTAATATGATGTTTTCTATTGTGGAGAAAATAGCTATTATTAGGCAAACGTGAAAGAGGAACTGGACATGTTGATTTACGATCACATATTTCGTATCTTTTTTTTTTTTTTTTGCCTCATTAGTTAACTGGGTAAACAGGGGTGGATCGATCTTGTAGCCGGAAGCTGGCACAGGCAAGCAACCAAAATCCCTCAGAAAAACCACACGCGCAGAAATACCCCAGGTATTTTACACATGTGGTAAGCTCCGTTGGCAGTCCACGTGCACCAAACGTTGAAAGGATTGTGGATTATCCCGGTTTCTCGTGGAGCAATGTTTGATCTTCGTTTATGGACTACCACTTTGGTTTTTACCTTTTTTTATTTAGCCTTTTAGTTCATTGACATTTGCTCTTTAAGGACTTTCATTCCTTTCCCTAATCCATATATGGTGGAACCATCAATGCAGCAAGGCTCAACCAGTTCACTACGTTAGAGCACTATCGAGGTGGCGACTAGGTGCGTTTTAAATATCTATTGTATTTATATGCATAACGCAGAATAGCAGATGCATCATGTATGTCAGTTAGTTAATGTTAAAAACATTCGGTTTTATGATCTCTTGAACCATAGTTTAGCGTCTTACCACAATTCTAGTGGCGCTTGGTGTTCATTGTGTTCAATTTGCTCAATAGAAATTGTGGTGAATGAGTTTAAGCTTACAAGGGGGGTTAAAAAGCTGTAACTTTTCTTCTGATGGAAATTGAGAAGCCACTAAATTTGTAAAAGTCTGTTTACCACTGCTTTTTCTGTTAGAATGATAATTGCTTCTGCAAATTTGAATCTCTGGGTTTTTGGTTTGTGCTAAATAGTTGATAAGCATCAGCACTGTAGAATTTAAAATTTTCAGGTAATAATGAAAATGTGCAGAATAGTCCGTATATCCAAATTAGTATGTGTTTTAAACTGAATTTTTGTGTGTTTGAACAATGAATTTTGAAACTGGATGCTCACGTCATCATATTTATTGCAGGAAATAATGGACTACTGAAGATAGGCTTGTGCTAACTAGTGGACAAGTAGAGCTTATGGCCACATAGCCCACATCAGAAAGGAAGATAAGTACTGCTGAAGCTTGAATGCTAGAGACTAGACTATGATGGGAAGAGCAGAATAAATTTTATACTATGTTGTATGTATATAGTCAAAATGCTTTTTTGAATAGTGGGTTTAAGATGGGTAGCATTTTAAGTCATGGCTTGGTTATTATCTCTTGAATGATTAGTCCTAGTATCATTTCCTGACATTGTTACTGTTCCGAATTTTCAATGTTCTGAATTTTGCCAAATCAACGTTTGATGCTTGCATGCTGTGTGCATACATGATCGTTTTAGGTAATGAAATACACGTTTTGTTTATCTTATCATTTTTCAAGAGATGGTTCGGTCAAGGTCCTCAGGGACGGAACTAAGGTTAGCTAAGTAGGGGCAATTGTTGGTTCCGTCCCTGAAGGTCCTTATTTATTTTAAACATAAAAAAGATTCTTTTTCAAGGACGTTTGTACTTTTTTCTAAAAACTTTTAGATTTAAGAATTTATTTGTATGTATTTCTTTTCATGTTAGGAAAAAAATGGTGGTTTAAAAACCCCTCAAAAAGTAAGTTTTAGAAGAGTTTACATAAAAGCATGTATTTATTCAACATGTTGTTGATATATATATATATATATATATATATATATATATATACATACAAGTAATTACAGCCAATAATTGCATTGCATTATGCAGATTTTAGTGAATATTTCATAATTTCAAAATTCAATTCAAATTATATCCAGTATTGTATTTATTGCAAAAAATAAAAAGATAAAAAAATCGATGCATGCTAAACACAAATGAAAAGGACAATTGAAGGTTGCATAAAATTGCGCATTACATTACGCTGATTTTAGGGATGTGGGGTTGATATTTATTAATATTTTTCGTCAAAAGTGTGTGTTTGAATATTTATTACTACGTTGCAATATCTTTTTTAGTTAATTTTTGTTTTATATGTATTATTTATTGGCAAAAAATGATTTTGTAATAAAAGTTTATTAGATCATTTTTTGTATGGACGTTATGTTAAGGTCCTTATTAAGTTTTTAAATATACAAAAGATTCCACTTTAAGAGCGTATGTTTTTCTTTTCTTTTCTCATATCTTTTTTTTCTTTCGAAAATTGGCAGAAAATCAATATAATAAGACTTTTAGGTTTCAGGATTTACTTTCTTATTCATGTTTGAAAAAAAAAAGGTAGTTTGAAGATCTAAAAAAATAGAAATTTTAAGTTTCAGGAAATTTTATAGAAAAACATATACATATTATAGCTCATATACAAGCAATTATAGTCAGTAATTGTATAGTTGTATGCAACTTTTGATAAATATTTCATAATTTCGAAATTTAATTCAAATTATATTTAATATCATATTTATGGTAAAAAAAATGAAGAAAAAAAACGATGTATGCGAAACACAAATGAAAATGACAAGTTTCAGTCAAAATTGCATACAAGTTTGCAATTTATACGATAAATGCAAATATTTTTGTAGTTTTTCGTTGTTCGTAGGTATTTGTTTACTGAATGAAGATTTATAGATATGTGTAATTATTAAGTGAATATTTGTGTATATATTTGCAATATTTCTCAGTACTTGCATACGTTTCTATGTTTACTTTTTAACTTTATCCGTTGCCTAGTTTTAATATTTACAATTTTTTGAATGTTTTTAGACAATGGAACAAAAAACACTTGCTATAGTAAACTAATTCTGAGGATCCGTTTTCCAATACGAGCTTGCGTTTTCATTTGTAACCTAATAACCAACATAATGAGATGGGGCATTATGCGAGCTAAGATTGATGCATTTATTTTCGAAAATGATTTCCACATCTATACATTAATAATAATATCAAAAACTTTGTTTTAAGAATATCAAGCATGTTTGTTATTATAAGGTAAAACTTTATCCTTCAGTATGCGTTGCATTGTGTGATGGGATTTGAGTCTTATGATAGCTTCATTTTTCAAAAGCATGAATTTTGGAGTTTTGAAACTTGGTTGATGATTGTATGATATGAGTTATGGTTTGTTATCTAGTTTGTTATCAGAAAGGAAGATAAGTACTGTTGAAGCTTGAATGCTAGAGACCGGACTATGATTGGAAGAGTAGAATAAATTTTATACTAAGTTGTATGTATATAGTCAAAATGCTTTTTTGAATGGTGGGTTTAAGACGGGTGGCATTTTAAGTCATGGCTTCGTTATTATACTCGTGAATGAGTAGTCCTAGTATCATTTCTTAACATTGTTACTATTCCGAATTTTCAATGTTCTGAGTTTTGCTTATCTTTTTCAAATCAACATTTGATGCTTGCATGTTGTGTGCATACACGATCGTTTTAGGTAATGAAATACACGTTTTGTTTATCTTATCAACTTTTAAAAAGACAAAATATTCTTGTTCAAGGACGTTAGTACTTTTTTCGAAAGAACCTTAAATTTAAGAATTTATTTGTAAATATTTCTTTTCATGTAAGGAAAAAAATGGTGGTTTAAAAACCCCGAAAAAAGTAAGTTTTAGAAGAGTTTACAGAAAAGCATGTATTTATTCAAAAGGGCTGTTATGGTAATGGTAACCGTTACCGATACGAAAAAACCGTTACCATACTGATACTATTGGTAAGCCAAAAATGAATACTGATAATTTAACGTTATCGCTGGTAAAATGTTCATTGGGATACCAGTAAACTGGTAAACAGTTGACTGGTAATGGTGAATTTACCGATACATAAAGCTATTAAACAATTAACACATTAAAATTTTAGTAATGATAAAAAGTAAATATTTTTTTACTAATTCTAACCCATTAATGTTAATATAAATATTTATACATATTTTAATCGGCATAGAAAATTTATTTAGCTTATCACAAGAATTACCGTTAACATACCGATATAAATATTTAAACTTTGAAGTTAATAACATCAAAAAGAATTACCGTCCTAAATAAATTTATAAGCATCTGCATAAAATATGATAAACTTTCAAGAAATAAAGGTTGGAACTCACTAAAATAGTGAAGAAAACAAAATTAATATGGCTGGTAAGTTTACCGTTACCACTGGTAGTGACATTTATTTACCGCTATTTTACCGTTAATAATGGTAAAACTTACCGTTAACATACCGATAGCATTGGTATACCGGTGCAGCTCGATATTGATTACCACTGGTTTGGTATTGATATGGTAATGGTAAATTTACCATTAGCATAACAACCCTAGTTGACATATATACAAGTAATTATAGCCAATAATTGCATTGTACTATGCAATTTTTAATGAATATTTCATAATTTCGAAATTTAATTCAAATTGTATTCAGTATTGTATTTATTGAAAAAATGAAAATAAATAAATAATCGATGCATGCTGAACACAAATGAAGAGGACAATTGAAGTTTGCATAGGATTGCGCATTACATTACGTTGATTTTAGGGATGTGGGACTGATATTTGCTTTTTAATTTGTGCGCACGGTTCGTACCTGATTGTACTGTATGTTTTACATGTGATTTTTTTAAGCAAATTGTATATGTTTATTTAGTAATATTTTTTGTTGAAAGTGCGTGTTGTTAGTTTGAAATTTATTCCTACATTGCAATATCTTTTTTAGTTAATTTTTATTAGCAAAGAACGATTTTGTAATAAAAGTTTATTGGATCATTTTTTGTAGGGACGTTACGTTAAGGTCCTCGTTAAGTTTTTAAATGCACAAAAGTCTAAGAGCGTACGGGGTTTCTTTTTTTTTTTTTTTTGAAAATAGAAAAAAATAATATGAAAAGACTTTTAGGTTTCAAAATTTACTTTCTTATTCATGTCAGGAAAAAAAAAGGTAGTTTGAAGACAAAAAAAAAAGGAAATTGTAAGTTTCAGAAAATCTTATAGAAAAGCATATACTTATTATAGCTGATATACAAGCAACTATAACCAATAATTGTATAGTTGTATGCAACTTTTGATAAATATTCCATAATTTCAAAATTTAATTCGAATTATATTTAATTTCATATTTATGGTAAAAAAATGAAGAAAAAAAACGATGTATGCGGAACACAAATGAAAAAGACAACTTTTAGTCGAAATTGCATACAAGTTTGCAATTTATACAATAATTGCAGATATTTCTGTGTAGTTTTTCGTTGTTCGTAGGTATTTGTTTACTGAATGAAGAATTATAGACATGTGTATAAGTGAATATTTGTGTATATGTTTGCAATATTTCTCAATAAAACCATACGTTTCTATGTTTACTTTTTAACTTTGTCCAGTTACCTAATTTTAATATTTACAATTTTTTGAATTTTTTTAGACAATGGAACAAAAAACACTTGCTATACTGAACTAATTCTGAGGACCCGTTTGACAATTGAAGTTTGAATAGGATTATGCATTACGTTATGTTGATTCTAGCGATATGTGGGTAATATTCGTATTTTAAATTGTACGAACGTTGTTGTACACATTTCGCACATGATTTTACTATATGTTTTGCATGTGTTTTTTTTTTTTTTTTTTTACAAATTGTATTGTATATTTAGTAATATTTTTCCATCGAAAGCACGTGATGTTTGTTTGCATATTTATTCCTACACTATAATATCCTTTTTGAATAATTTTTATTTGTATTTGTACTTTTTATTGGTGAAGAACGATTTTGTAGTAAAAAAATTGCAAGTAAGTTTGAAAATTATTGCTTGGTGAAAGACAGTTTGAATTCGTTATTACACCCAAATTTTATGGGATATTAGATGACATTTGTTTGGATGTGTTTAAAACAATTGTAAGGATATTTTATTGTGGTTTTTACCTAGAAGAACAAAAAGAACAAAAAAGTGTTCCATAAGTACAAGAGGGAAATTTTTTATCCTCAAAGACAAAATTTAGTGTAAAGGGAGGAATTCAGGGGGCCCACTATAATTCCTGCTTTTACACTAACACTTGTCCTTATAAACAAAATTTTGCCACTTATCTTTATGGAACAATTTTTTGTTCATTTTGTCCTCCAGGGTATTTTCTTGTATTTTATTTTCTACTTTATTAGGAATATAAGGCAAAATAACAGTAATATTTAAATGGTTATATATGGGTAGTTCGAAAAGTTTGCGGCCAGACCAAAAGTTTGCGCTTGTAATAAATACTAGTATTTTTTGCCCGCTTTGCTGGGCATTAAAATTTATGTTATTAAAAAAATATTGTAATGACTAAATATTAAAAATAAAAGAAAAATTAATAAATAATATTAAATAGTTATATATATATTTAAATATTATAATTTATGCAGCAACGATAATAAATTGTTCTGTTGTTCATCCAAAAATAATTTTATCATGAATGATTATTTTGATTAATTGTTCTGTTGTTCATCTAATAATGACCAAAGAGCAGAAAGCTTGCATCTCACGGCTCCACATACATAGTATATAATCAAAAACCGCGGACTCTTATTGGAGATTTGATTCCAACTATGATAAGGTATGAGACCACCTTCTGATCAATGTACTCTAGAGGGGATACACTGGGGTTCAACAAGAACATCTAGCAACCCGACCACACATGACCGGTTACTCATTTAGCTTGAGCAGACCGAATGTATTATCACCATGCGGTTTTAAGGGATCACCGCACATCCCGTGGAGATACAAAAGCGAAAGAAAAACAAATAAGGAATTTCTCTAGATTGGTGATAATACACCCTGCTTGGGTGCGACCCAACTAGCAATGATGTCTGCCCGATTTTTGTCATTTCACAGTTGTGAGGCATGAGGCTACACTTATCTTCTAGAACAGCACACCACCATTTACTTTGAATGTCACATTGTCAAATCTGTCAAACCACCAGTTGATTTTCCCAAGAATATTACTGGTATAAGAGCTAAAAGAAACGAATTTCTCCGCCACCAAACATAATAGCTTGAAGAGATCGTCTTATGTGATTTGTTAGGCATACTTTGTCAGAAGTTCGTCCATAGAAGTTGTCCTGGGACTGGGCAAACCGAAGGCACTCCCTTACCGTATCCTTACGGATCATAGCGAGAAGTCCTTGCAAATCCATAAATTCTCAACCACGACCGAATCACGTCAGAATACCTCTGGTTACAAGTCAGAGAAATTCGACAGCAATCCTTCTGCTTATGAAGATCCACGGTTTTCAATTGCTCCATTCTATCTTCAACATTACGTATTTGCTGGTCGGAATGGTTTATGAATATAAATTCGATCCCAGTCTTTCCGTACCAACAATCGTTAGCCAAATTTTGATAGTCGGTTATTTAACTATCAAAATAAAACAACCATTCATCCATAAAAAGAAAATGAGTTCACTGATTCAATATCTAGCATCATTTGGCCTCTTTAATTAACCATTGGTTAATTAAATTTCTGAAACACTTAATCTTTCAATATTCGAAAAATGTACATTTCCACTTCCAACTAATTTGCCCAACTCAACCTGAAATCTCAATTTCTAAATAATTTGCCCAAACCCATATAAATACTAAATTTCTATTCCATATTCAATTTCCATTTATTCGTTAATCTTAATAACGAAACCCAATTTATCACATTTAATATATTTTCACATAATGTTTTCCAAAAATGTTCATTACTTACAGAAATCCCTTCCATTTCCTTTTTAATTCAATTTTCTCTGTATATACGAATTCGTTAACTCATTCCAGTCCTGTGAAATCTTATAAATTCCATTTATGACATTTATATGTTCTTAATATCTTAAATTTGTTTATACGTTCAGTTATAAAACCACTTAACCTTTTTTTATAATAATAATATCCAGATCTTCACTTACTGATAATTTTAAAATGATTATAAAAAACATAATTAACTTCAGTGTCTCAAACAAAACCATGTTTCAAAAACATATAAGAATAAAATTTGAAAACATTTCGAACCAATTTAATATCAATTTTAAAAATCTTTATTTTTATCGATGGTACTAAAGAGGCAAATGTCTACTAAAGTACCAAACCATGAAATATTAGTCAATTCCACATTCAACAATAATATATAATCATATTGATAAACATTATCAATAATAGTGAGGAATCTGGTTGGATTCCTCCAACCTGTCCTTCTCTGCATCAAAATGGTTTATCTCAATTTCAATATGGCAATATATTTATCACAATAAATGGAAATAAACAGTTTAACTAATAACGGTCAACAACCAATTAATAACACCCATTCAAACATCCAATTATTTATTAAATACGTTTATATTATTATAAACGTAACCAACGAGGTAAGTTACCTCGTTTGGAATATAATCGTTAGAATAACAGTTTATTTCAATTAAATTAAAAAAACGTTTGTTTATCAATGAATATTAAAAATATTCAACATCCATGCAAATAGTCATGAAATCATCAATCATTAACAAACATTGCACACAAAATAAAAACCCCGCTTATAAAAAATATAAGTGGGATAAACTGAGTGAGTTGAACTCACCTAGTTTCCCCTTCATTGTCGAACAGTTTGTTTTACGAGCTTCCATCTGCGTTCAATTATGACCAAAACAGTCCTATATTGAAGCGCTTGTCATACGGTTCCAACGCTTCCTGGTTGGTCTTATTCTGTTAATGTATGACACCATTATACATTTTTAACGTTATTCATATATTAAAATTGATTACTAGAAACTAAAATAATATTTCAATTACTAAAACTTTACCTAACGTTCATTAAACTAGATTAGATATATTATTATTTAGGCACTGTTCGTAACTTGTTTAGGTACATTACAGTTGATGCTGCATGGCATAAACATGGATGGCCACGTCATCACATTACTATAAACTAGATTGATCATGTTCTCAACTTCTCAGCTAAGTTATATACACAAAGAGATATTATCAATATTCTCAAAAAAATAAAATATTCCTTAACTAAATCATTTAACGAAAGAAATCACATTATTTAATAAACTAATTATATTTAGTTTGATTCAGAACTCAACCCGCTTCTTTGATCCAACATTTTGTTCCCTTTCCCCTTTAATGTTTTAGATAACCAGAACAATTTTCCTTAATTAAAATTTTGTTAATTGATCACATAACTTACCGTCCAACTCCCCTTCCATTTCGAAAATACACAACATGCTTTTGTTCGCCTTGCCACAACTCTCGCCCCATGCCGCCACCGCAGTGTTCCGTTTAACAATCGCATATGCCCATCTCCCTTTCACGTTTTAATTCCATTCCCCTTGTAGCATGTTATCCCCTTTTTCTCTAGTCTTCCTCCTTTCTTTCCACTTGCGTTCTATTTTTTTTTACATAAAGGCCCACAAAGCCCACTCCTCATGCATTAAGCCCATGAACTGTTTCCCCCTGTTACACTTCTTCCCCGATATGATCATTTTCGAACCCTGTACATATATTTCGAACCCAACTTCATCATTTAGCCTCCCCACTGTTTGTAACGACCCGCGTTCTACGCATCATAGGATCGTAGGATATTTATTTCTGTCACATACGAAGTCGTATGGTCATGTAACTTTGGGGGACGACTATTGGGGTCATTTCCCATGTTCATGATTTTTCCCGATTTTAAATGACCATTTTACCCCTAGTTATCACTGTTTTGGCCGTAACTTTTGACTGGAAAGGAATTTTGACCTGAAACCACTTCCATTGGCTCCGGATGATGGTTTCTCTTTCCGTAGAGTGGTCACATTAGCCAAACGGACTCACCGTTTGGGAGATATGGCTGAAACAAGTTTCAGATGGTGAAAAACAGCTTAATTGGGCTTAAACGGGTGATTAGCAGCTGGGCCCAAGGGGAATTTCGGGTTTAGGGGTATATAGGTGCTGATTAGGGTTAGAAAACATTTCTTTAGACATTTTCCAGCCGCCACTTTCATTCCTCTTAACCTAGCCATGGCCTCCACTCTCTAAATCTCTCTAAAACACCCAAAAATCACCTTCTAATTGAAGATTAGGCTTAGCAAACATTAAATTAAGAAGAAAAAGCACCAAAGCAAGGTTGGAGCTGCTGTATAAGATTGGGAACAGCGCCAAATCAGAGAATATTTCAGTTTTGGGGTTCTAGTTGTGGCCAAGGTGAGTGATAGCATCATTTTGACACTAATTACAGTTAATTAAGGGTAATTAGTGAAGATTAGCGAATTTATACACTAATAAATTCTGGAAAAATGTTTAGAAATTCTTAAATAATATTTCATGCCTCTGTTAGAAAATTTAGACGATTTGATTAAGTTTTACTAAGTATGTGCTTAAACATGATTAAGAAGGATTATAGGAAAATGTGAGGTTTTAGTCACTTTTGATCTATTTTGATTCATTTGTATTGTTGTTTGGTGTTTGGGGTCGCTCTTACATATTGCTATGACTCTATGGTATGTTTTATGATTGATTAGAATAGTTAGATTTGTCAAAAACGTCGTCGAATGGCGTAAACAAGTTGCTGGAAAAAGTTGCAGAAAGCTGTGCAGAGCTTCGGATCGGATCGGATGAGGGCTCGGATCGGATATGTGAACTGGGCAAGAAACCCGACCCAAACCGGAGTTTGGCACATAGAAGACTTGGCAAAAAGGAAGGCCGTTTCCTCAGAGTTGGAGTGGACAAGGGGATCGGATCGGAAGGGTAATGGAAGTCAGATCGGATCGGCTCAAGAATGGAAGGCTACGACTAGAGTAAGGCGAAGTGATCGGATCGGATCGGAGTAGATGGAAACGAGGGAGCTGATTAGAGAAGGAGCATGAGCCGGAGGAGGACACCGACCCGACCCGGAGTGAAGCACCCGACCCGAATCGAATGGAAGATGACAAGGATGGAGGACCGACCCGAACCGACGCTACCGAACCGAACCGAGTTCTAGGACTGTTACTGCACGTCAACTTTTCTGAAGACCCACTCCAATTCGATCAAAACCCGAGATGCAAAGGAAGTCCAGATGAGAAGTTAGAGCTCAAGATTTAGATGGGAATCAATGAGTTCGCTTCATGGTTGGGCTTTGCTGCGGGACGCGTGCCAAGGAGTTATCGACGTCTATAGCTTTGGACCACTATGGTAGGAGGTACGAAGGCGGATTCAGGGCCATTATGGCATCGGTAGAACCAAGGGCTACGACCAATGAAGTGGGTCATTGAAATGTTTGGTCATGACTCCAAATGTTTGGCTTGGTCACAGCAGGGTTTCTACAAGTCGGGATTCGTCGTTACCTCAGTTTGTCTAGTGTTCCAAAGTGGTAGATATCGTATGCTTTACGCACTGAGTGAGAGATGTGAGGATGGTTGCTATGGATGATTCGTTTGCTATTATTATGACATGCACACCCCACCCCCGTATTCTTACACCATTTATCATGGCACCTTGGAGTATTGTACGGTATGTGGTACTAACTCTTTGGTTGCAGGTCCAGGTTCAGGTATGGTTTAGTATACCTGTTATCATTCTGTTTAGATGCTTATCGCTCATACCAGGCTTTATGTCTGACCCAGAGTTTTATGTCTCCTCTTATTACTCTGGGTGCTCACACGAGCAGACTAGAGACAGGTTAGCTGGTGATGCACGGGTAGATGATCCGGAGACGAGCAGGAGGCTTCCACGTACTATATACATAATATTCTCCCTGTGTTGTTGAAGATCACTGCTTGGGCATTGGTGGTGCATCTTCTACTTTAATTTTCTTTTGTTAGAGACAGTAAATTTGGAAAATTGTAATAAGCTGTATTTGGATTTCCGCTGCTCTGATGATTGATGTTGACTTTGTTATCAGCTTATGCACTGTCTCGCCTGTTTTATGTCAAGTATGTTATTATTATATCTTATCCCATGCGCTGTGAGACATTCTACAGGTTCCTTGATTAGTTCATTCTCTTCTTCCTTTTCCTTCTCATGACCCGCTCTGTGCTAACTGGACACGTGTACAGCGCACTTTTGGAGTAAATGTTGGTTGGTGCGGGGCGGGCCGTCACACTGTTCATCACCATATCGAATATGAACGCTGACTTCCACCTCCACCAGCATCCCATGACGACCCCTCTTCCTCGCTGGCCAAAAGTGCCTTCTTCTTTTTTCTTTCTTTTTTTATGTTTTGAACAAAAGATTTCCCCACGTCCAAACTACCAGATCGCAAACCCCTACAGCTCCTTCACGAACCTATAACGCGCACACTCATGTTGCCTGCGGCTCCATAGATCCGAGAAGTACACCTTCTCACCGTGATCCGAATCATCACCAGAGCCGCCTCCTTGCTGCTCGTCTCTAGTCACGCAACTCCTTAGGCCAATAAAAGTACGCAGACTTCACCAACGTGGAAAAGAGTCTTCGAAAAAGTTGAGAAGCTTTGCATTGGGTATGTGGTTTTCATTTCGAACGCAGGTGGGGAGGCTTGGTTTTGATCGACTATGGATGTTTGGTCTGCTTTTACTCACGGGGAAGAAATGAAAGAAACTAGGTCTATTTATAGAAGAGGCGAGCGAGGATAAGAACAACGTTCAATCCGTAGGTTTTTAGTTGTGTATATAGGTTGGTTGGGTAATTGAGAAGTTGTGATGGAGACAATAGGCTGCGGCTTCTGGTCTACCGAGGGACAAGCAAAAATGTTTGTTTATACATTTCTTTCTCTTCAATTGAATGACTGGATGGGCTTTGGGCTTGCTGCATGGGTTTCCATAGGCTAGCTGAATTGTTTTTCTTGTCTGTCAATTGAAAATTGATATTACGAATTGAAAATACAAGGCATCGGTCACCTTGTTTAGTCTACATACGGTAGGCTTGCTGCTTCTTTTCAACACAGATAAAAAGTGGTATATGTTTGCATGGCGTTTGTACATTCTAGGCGTGTAGTTACTTAGGCATTTGGCTTTTATGTTTATCAATCACATTTTTATACGATATTTAATTTCAACGTTTATTATCGTTGTATACCACTACCTAATATATATATATATATATATATACACACACACACACACACACACACACATGCCGCTCCACACCAACTCCAAACGCAATGAAAATATCCACACTACTACGTTTTCACGTTCTGGTCCCAATGGAACTAATTTCCTTGAAAACGGACTCCGTTTTTAAAATGACTTTATTTTAATTTTGATTTATTTGTGGGTTCACATTAAAATTTTGTACGTCGATAAAACAACTCCTTTGGGCTCCAAATTGAAAATCTAGTAATAATTAGTTGTACGTATTCCAACAAAATTCGTTTCGTTGAAAACAGAGGCTGTTTGAAAAACACTATTTTTAAGGCCTATATAATATCGATGTATAATTAAATTCAAAACAATTCTATTTTAAATAATAATAAATTATTATTATCGTATCTCTCCAAATGAAATCTTATACACTTCAAAATAAACCGATATATATTTATAACTCAATATTATATAATTTCGGGTTAAACGATATTCAAATTATGTAAAAACCATTAATATTTTATTAAATAAATGTTATCGTTTATTAATGAATTCCATAGCAACTATTTGAAATTTTGAGTTGTACATAACTCGCAACCTATAAGATGAAATCTCCATTTTTCTTTTTCAATAGAAAATTACTATTCAACATATTCAAATGCTTCTTGTTTCACAAAAAATTGATTAATATCGGATCTTGTATATTCAATTAAAGTTCAGAACTCAATATTATGAACTACCTCGTCGTTTCGAGCTCATTTTAATTAAATTATAATTTTATACGTTCACCTTCGTTTTATTAAATAATTTCGATATAAAAGTCCATTAAATCAATATTTAAACAAAATTAAATATTTGTAATTAATATTAAAAAATCTGGGACTTTACAGGACTAATAAATATCCATACAACAACTGCAAGTCATTAACTTTAATTGTACATCGTACAAATATATATATATACACACACACATATATATATATATATACATATACATATATATATATATACACACACACACATATATACATATATATATACACACACACATGTTCCTAAGGGAACTCTATTAGAATGTTCAATGGTCTAGCTCCTTATTTTCAAGCTTACACAAACCTACGTGTCTTATAACCTGAAATATCTTGATCCGATCCAAGCATACAAAATAAACGAGCCAGACTATCTTTGAGTATCCAAAGGGTGAGAAGGAATTACTATTCAAGGGTATATGGCACAATAAATCCAGATTTCCTATATAATAATTTAATTCGGAACAACTTAAACATAGTTCATAAGACAAATTGCAATTAAAAATCATCTAAAGGTCCCAAGAAATGGCATTAACAACAATATATAAGGGCTTCCTATCATCAACAAGAGTTAAGTGCAGGGCTAAGCACTTATATAAAATCCCCAAAATTCGAAGAAACAACAAACTGGAACCATCATCATATCAACATATGGAACGCACATGAGAGTTCAAACAACATAAAAGTGACTACCATGTATATAAGCATCATAATAGCTCTAGGCTATATAAAGAAGATTAACATCAACAATAACATCATAAATTGGATCTAAATTAACAAATCTAGAGATAGAATCGACAGAAGTATCAAAATAGTGGATTCAAATCTACAAATAACAACAAATCAGTTGATGCAACGAAGATGGATCCAAAACAACAAATACCATCAAAGTGAATTCGAATGACAAATAGTACGTGCATTTAATATACTCCCCCGAGCTTTGATAAGTACTATATACATATTCAGCTCCCATCACTACGACCCCCCCTCCCCCAACCGAGTGTAACTTGACCACCCTCTCGCCTCCCTCGCCCTTCCGCCTCCAGAGCAAGTACCGACAATAATAAATAATAATCATGTTCCATAAACTTCCAAACAATATCTCGAAAAGTGAAAACAATACTCCCCTATCGCACGTTTCACTAATTGATTTACTATTATTCAGCCTACACCTTACTCTAATAGCTTCAATCAATGAATCTGCAATTAACCGATATAATTAACGTACATGTCCTGTACCACGTCGTTTATCATCATATCAATCTAAATCTTTCTCGTCTTCTATAAGATTGCAAAAACGCATAGTTTTATATATCGAAAATACTTAATTCAAGAAAACAAGTTTATAAAATGTCTTTGAAAATCATTTGAATCGTTTCTATGAAAATCTCTATATATTGGGCAATATAGCTTGAGATAATTATTTTTATAAAATAAATCTAGAAAACAATTATCTCAAAATGATAATTTATATATACGAAATCCATTAAAAATCGGTTTATGAAAACATGCATTATGTCAACGATTCACGAAATCAAATCAACACACAAAATTTACATGAGAACTCATCAGGGCCTGTTAATCTGCTATAAGGAATGATTATTAAATATAGGCTTTCCAATATAGGATTGATCCTTTTGGAAACAACTCAAAAAAGATACAAAAAATATAAAATATTGCACTTGAAGCTAGGAAAGGATGCAACAAGACCCACACTACACAATCTAGGGTTGAACAATACATATTCAATCAATTCATCCATCAAACAAAGTGAATCCATAACATGCAACGTACTTCATTTATTTTTATCAAATCGCTACTAACATTCTTTGTAATTTATAAGCGATTCATAAGACGTGCATGCAATAAGAATTTATATATGTATAGAGGAGTGAATTACTATTAACTCACCTTAACCAATTCAATTATCAAAACTAGTAGAATGCGTTTGCATGAAATCTATTTCAATTATTTGTATCTAATCGTAACTAAAGTTCTATGCAAATTATAAGGGATCCATAAACAAAGCATGCAATAGGGATACTTCTAATTAGAGATAGTAGAGTGACTTGTCGGTCTTTTCTTTTTTTCACTTTGAATATAGGTGTAAAAAACATGAGTAAGTCTTGGGCTGGTGAGTGTCTAGAATGGTTTAAGTGAGGGGATATGATTTTGTGCCTTATTCAATTTAAGTCCAATTTCTACTTTTATTTGATGATCCCAAATTCAATTAAAATAAATTTACTTTTTCAACTATTTCAGTTATATCAAAATAAGCAATTGGATACCACCAATGATTTTGGTCCAATTTAATATATTTATTCAATTAACAAATCGCCGCAATTCACATTCTAAACTATTTTATTTTATTTAATACGTGTAATTTCAACATGGAAAACAAGATTGTTACTCCAACGATCTGTCTTTTTGATACATGATTATTCAACACGTGAATACCATAAACGTATTAATGTTGACTTTTGTGGGTCGAAATGGTGGATCGCGATAGAAAACTTCCGAATTATTCGGTATTAATTTCAGTTCTACAATGAAAATGAATAAAATCTAGAAGAATAATGTGGAGGTTTGAAAATTAATATTGTGAAGAAAAAAAATAACTAGTGAAAATCATTATTCTGAGAGAAGTGATAGATGATTTATCTTATGATCCTTGAGTAGGACATTCGTATTTGGAAAAAGTGGTAGCCAGTTCTGGAACGATACATATTTTGGGGAAAGGATGAAACAAATTCAAAAGCAATACAGTGAGTTTAGTTATTAGTAATAGATAAAGTAACATGAAGGTCATTTTAGAAATGCTAAATTTTAAATTGAACCTCATCAACGCGATTAATTTTATATTTTTATCTTTAAATAATAGATGGTGATAGGGTTACAAATTTATGGTTTAATGGTAAACTTCCAAAAATGTTCTTATGCGTAAAAAAGATGTCAACAATTCGAATTCTACTTAGGACATCACGTGTATTCTTATATAAATTTTGAAGTAAGACCGCAAACAAGGTTGTAAAATTTGTTAGGTCGATGTTAGATGCTAACCATGGATTTGAGATTAATCGCATAAACGGAGATTAATCGAGGATTAATTGGAAGGAAGCATTTTCTGATAAATTGATGTATTCTGAAAAAAATGTCAGTGTTTTATTTAGTATTAACCGATCCACAATAAACTATTTTCGATTTTATTGGATTCTAGAGCAGCCATGAAGACTTAATCATTAGAAACAAATATTTTAGCACTTGTAAAAGACATCAAACATAAAATGGTGAATAGATTATGCATTCATATGCTTACATCATGCTGTAAATTTCATGCAGGCGAATTACACATAAGACTAATACAACGCTTGGGCGAAGTCTAGGTTGGATCTCGAAGGATTTTTTTACAATAAAGATCACTGATATGAATTTCAATCTTAACAAAAAAATTCTTTATATTTTATTGTTTATGTCTATTAAAATTGAATATAAATTAATTTTTGTTTAATTCGGTTTATTTTAGAATGACGTTTTTTGTGTGCATCTGCATTATATGCGCTAGAAAACATTGTTTGACATAAGTGAAACATTAATGAAAATATAATGTATCATAAAGGAAAAAAAATTAAATTGATTATTGTAGAAAACACTGCATTTTCTCTATGTTTTCGGGCTTTGGGGAAAAGTAGGTTCTTTACCTTTAAATATGAAGTGTGTAATCAAATTAGCTTGCTGTTAGTTTAAGGGAAGAAATTATGCACTTCAACCACCCCACTTATAAAGTGGGCCTATCGAATAAACGTTAGTAAAGCCCAAATACGATGTCCTAAGATTTACGAATACAAATCATGCGATTACCAATTTACCATCAGTCGCGAAAGTTCTCACGCATTAGAATTCCGATCAGCAGAAGATCAGATCATTTAATTACTGTTCTTTCTGTTCTCTAAACATTAGAAGACTGCTCATATTCCCCTCTTCAACCCTAGCTTTCTAACCGTCGATCGTGAGAGCTATCCAGGAAACATCAGTGCGATTTGCTCTATGGGTAACGATCACTTACGAGAGTTTCGCGGCCTGGGCAGAGTGAACAGTTTAGTTTCCTTCCAGTTTTTGATGGTTTGTTTCAGATTTCTACTGTACCTGTAATTAATTCAAAATTGTTTTGTGTTGCAATCAGATTTTTTATTTGGTTGAAATGCAATTATTGTCATTGCGAAACTAATATCCAATTTTCCATTTTTCAGTATTCAAAATTGAGAATCATCAGCAAAATGCTCCGTAAACAGGATCTCTTGTCTTTGCAATCAGAGAATTGCTTTTCCGTAAGTCCACTTAATTTGAAAACCATATATTTTTAGACGAACTCATTCGGTGGACTATTATATTAACGAGTTGTATTAGTCTGATTGGTAAACTAAATATTCGTAGGCATGCATCACCATTTTGTTTTTATGGGATAGTGGAATGGGATGTTGGTTTATTTCTGTCCTTCATTCTGTTTTTCTTTCAGTCAATATCCATTGTTTACAGGCAGTCATGAGTCCTGCATCTTGGTTAAACAATAATTTGGAAATGAACTTCTTCACTGCTTGAATCAGTTCTTCAATCTTCAGACGACGTTAAGGATGAACTTCAACCTGTGTATGCTTATAGAAAATTTCAAAGTAAGGCCCATAATTTCTGCAATTCTAGCAAAGAAAAGATTGGAAATCATTTAACATTAGTCATAAAATGCTCGCTATATTTTTGAGGTTGCTATGCTCAGCTTGACCTTGCTGGTCTAAAACGTATACACTTGGGTTAATCATGATTTGGGCGATGATTTTTTTTTTTTTAAAAAAAATCAGATTAATTGTCAAAAAAAAGATTGGAACAAGTAGCACTAGCCATAAAGCAAAAATGCTCAATAAACAGGCTCTTGTCCTTATAATCAGACAATTGCTTTTCTTTAAGTCCACTTAATTTGAAAACCATATATTTTTAGATGGGTACATTCAGTGGACTATTATATTATTGAGTTGTATTAATCTGATCGTCAAACTAAATATTCATAGGCGTTGTTGTCAGAAATCTTAAAATCCTACGATTTGAATCCCGTTTCAAATCGAATCTTTCCCCTTACGATTCGATTTATATTCCGATTCAAACCAACCTAATACCTCACATTGGAAAATTCATTCAATTCAAATCAATATATTCATTGTACTTATTTGGGTCTATAACTTCAATTTTAATCATTTCCAAACAAGGTAAAATTGAAACAAGAGAGAAAATGATGTTTTAGGTTTAGATGTAGAAGCTTTATCATCAAAATTAATTTCAAAGTGTGTGCAAACATTCAAATATATGTTTTCTTAATCCATAATTTACGATCTAAATCCCGTTTTGATTTACAATTTGTGTTTTGCGGTTTACGATTTGAATCTCACTTTGAAAACCTTGCGTAGGCATGCATCACCATTTTGTTTTTTTATTGGACTGTGAATTTTTCGAGGGATGTTGGTTTCTTTCCGTCATCAATTTTGGCATTCTTTCTGTTAGTGTCAGTTGTATTTAAGGGCAATCATGAGTTTTGCACCATGGTTAAACAATAATTTGAAAATGGAGTTCCTTTGATGATGATAAGGATAAACTTCAATCTGTGTATGCTTATATAAAATTTCAAAGTAAAGCCTGTAATTTCTGCAATTCTAGCTATAAAAAGGTTGGTACTTACATAGCATTAGTCATAAAATGCTTGTTATATTTTGTGGTTGCTATGCTTAGCTTGACCTTGCTGGTCTAATCGTATACACCTGGAGTAAAGCATGATTTGGGCGGTGATTTGAAAAGATCAAATTAGTTGTTAAAAAAAATTGGAATAAGTAGCGCTAGTCATAAAGCAAAGAGAGTGCATTTGGCTTGAAAACCATATGTTTTTAAATGGATATATTCGGTGGAATATTATATTAATGAGTTGCATTAGTCTGATTGTCAAACTAAATATGTCTAGGCATGCATCACCATTTTGTTTTTTATGGGATTGTGGAATCTTTCGGGGGACGTTGGTTTCTTTCTGTCATGCGTTCTGGTTTTATTTCGGTCAGTGTTCGTTGTATTTACGGGAAATCATGAGTCCTGAACCTTGGTTAAATAATAATTTGGAAATGAAGTTCTTTGCTTCTTGGATCAGTTCTTCAATCTTCATACGAGGATAAGGATAAACTTCAACCCCCGTATGCTTATAACTTTTTTTAAAGGCCTGTAATTATTGCAGTTCCAGCTATAAAAAGAATGGAACTCGTTTAGCACTAGTCATAAAATGCTCGTGATTGCTATGCTTGGGTTGACCTTGCTAGTCTAAACGTATACACTTGGAGTTAAGCATGATTTGGGCGATGATTTGTAAAGTTTCAAATTAGTTGTTTAGAAAAAGATTGGGACAAGTAGAACTAGTCATAAAGCAAAATAGTGCACCTGTCGGGAATCGAACCCAGGTCCCTACCGTGGTAGGGTGCTATTCTACCACTTGACCACTAGTGCTTAATGTTGTACTATATATAGTGTTTCCTACTTTGATTAATTTGAATAATATATTAAAGAATATTAATCCTACTTGAGTTATAAAAATTTAAACGCTTCGTTTGATTTACATCAGATATTAGCCAAAATTCGAGATTTGACAACTTATTTCGTTATAAGTGTTCTAAATATCACCCGAGATAGCTGGATATTAGACCGAAATACTGGCCAACATCCGAGATTTGAAACCCGGCCTTTATATTATTTGATGTAGATGGATACATTCAGTGGACTGTTATATTAATGAGTTGTATTAATCTGATTGTCAAACTAAATATTCGTATGCGTGCATCACTATTTTGTTTTTTATGGGATTGTGAAATCTTTCGGGGACATTGGTTTTTTCTGTCCTCCATTCTGGTTTTCTTTATATTGATGTCTGTTGTATTTATGAGCAATCATGAGTCCTGCACGTTGTATTTATGAGCAATCACGAGTCATGCACCTTGGTTAAACAATAATTTGAAAATGAAGTTCTTCACGTCTTGGATCAGTTCTTCAATCTTCAGATGAGGATAAGAATAAACTTCTACCTGTGTATGCTTATAAAATATTTCAAAGTAAGGCATGTAATTATTGAAGTTCCAGCTATAAAAAGAATGGAACTCGTTTAGCACTGGTCATAAAATGCTCGCTATATTTTTGTGGTTGCTATTCTTGGGTTGACCTTGCTAGTCTAAACGTATACACTTGGAGTTAAGCATGATTCAGGTGATGATTTGTAAAGATTCAAATTAGTCGTTTAAAAAAAAAGATTAGGACAAGTAGCACTAGTCACAAAGCAAAATAGTGCACCAGCCGGGAATCGAACCCGGGTCTGTACCGTGGCAGGGTACTATTCTACCACTAGACCACTGGTGCTTAATGTTGTACTTTAGCGTTTTCTTCTTTGATTAATTTGAACCATTTATTAAAGAATATTAATCGTACTTGAATTACAAAAATTTAAACGCTTCATTTGATTTACATTAGATATTTTTATCCTATTTTCTTGTGACTTTCATATTATTTGTTTTGTTTATAATGGTTAGTATATAACTTATCCAGGATTATATTTGGATAAAGTATCAAAATATAAAAATACCACGATTGGGAATCAAATTAGAAGTTGTAGAGTGGTAGGGAATTATTCTACCATTAAATTGCTGATAAAAAATGTAAAGATCGATAAAGATTCGGGCGATGATTTGTGAAGATTCAGATTTATTGTTTAAAAAAAGATTGGGACTAGTAGCACTAGTCATAAAGCAAAATAGTGCACTGGTCATAAAGCAAGACCATGCTTAACTTCAAAGTAAGGCCTGTAATTATTGCAGTTCTAGCTATAAAAAGATTGGAACTCGTTTACCATTGGTCATAAATTGCAAGCGAGAACCCAAGGATTCGTGGTGGAGGAATGACGAGGTGCAAAAGGCTATCAAAGAGAAGGAATGCTACAAATGCATGCACCATCATAGAAGCGAAGAGAACATGCACAGGTACAAAGTGACAAAGAAGACTGGAAAGAGAGCAGTGAGTGAAGCAAGAGGACGAGCGTACGGAGATTTGTATCAAAGGCTAAGTACAAAGGAGAGTGAAAAAGACGTTTACAGAATAGCGACGCTACGCGAGAGGAGGATAAGGGACTTCAATCAGGTTAAGTGCATTAAGGACGAGAGTGATAAACTTTTGGTGAAGGACGATGAGATAAAGAATAGGTGGAGAGAATACTTTGTTAAGCTTTTCAACGAAGAAAGTGATAGCTCTTCTATCGAGTTGGAGGACTTTGCCGACAACACTAATAGTAGACATTTTGTGCGGAGATTTCAAGAAGCTGAGTTAAAGAGGGCGTTAAAACAGATGAAATCAGGCAAGTCGGTAGGGCTTGATGACATTCCTGTTAAGGTGTGGAGATGTTTTAGAGATGCAGGAATAACATGGCTAACTAAGTTGTTTAATAATATTTTCAAATCAAACAAAATGCGAGATGAGTGGAGGAGAAGCATTTTAGTTCCGATCTTCAAGAATAAAAGAGATATTCAAAGTTGCACAAACTATAGAGGAATTAAGCTTATGAGTCATACGATGAAGCTTTGGGAGAGAGTTGCGAGCAGCGTTTGAGGAGGTTGACAAGTGTCTCTAGGAATCAATTTGGTTTTATGCCTGGAAGGTCGACCACTGAGGCGATTTTCTTGGTTAGGCAACTTATGGAGAGATACAGGGAGCAGAAGAAAGATCTCCACATGGTTTTTATTGACTTAGAGAAAGCTTATGACAGAGTGCCGAGGAGGGTTATGTGGTGGGCGCCAGAAAGAAAGAGGGTGTCATCAAAGTATATTACCTTTATCAAGGATATGTACGAGGGGGTTGTGACTAGTGTCAGGGCATGCGATGGTGAGACCAAAGACTTTCCAATTAACATAAGGTTACATCAAAGTTCGACTTTAAGCCCTTATATTTTTGTATTAGTGATGGATGAAATCACAAAAGATATACAAAGGGAGATTCCTTGGTGTATGCTCTTTGCCGATGATGTTGTGCTGATTGATGAAAGTAGAATATGAGTTAATCGACAACTGGAGTTGTGGAGGGAGACCTTGGAATCAAAGGTTTTCAGGCTTAGCAGAATTAGAACAGAGTATTTAAAGTGTGAGTTTAGCGATGTCAGTTCAGATGACGGAGAAATCACCTTGGCCGGTAGAGTAGTACCCAAGAAGGAATCGTTTCGATATTTAGGATTTATGTTGCAGTTTGATGGGAAGATTGATAAGGATGTTAGTTTTAGAATTCAAGCAGGATGTGTGAAATTGCGTCTAGCATCTGACATTCTCTGTGATAGGAAGATTCCTCAGAAGCTTAAAGGAAAGTTTTATAGGACAGCAATCAGGTCTGCGATGTTATATGGTGCAGAATGTTGGCCTACTAAGAGACATCACGTCCAGAAGATAAATGTGGCGGAGATGCGGATGCTGCGCTAGAGCTGTGGGCATACCAGACGAGATCATATTAGAAATGGGGATATTTGGGAAAAACTTGGAGTTGCACCTATTGAAGAGGAGCTAGTCCAACACCGCTTGAGATGGTTTGGACATATCCAACGTAGACCATACCATGCACCTGTGCACGTTGGAATTATAGGCCGTGCTGAAGGCCGAAAGAGAGGTAGAGGTCGACCTAAAATGACATGGGAGGAGATTATAAAAAGAGATTTAAGTAATTGAAGTATATCTGAAGAGCTGGTAGTGGATAGGAGTGCACGAAAGTTGGCAATTCATGCACCAGAACCTTAGGTTTTTTTTTCTTCCTTCACTTATTGAACCATTTTACTTCTTTTTTTTTTTTTTTAACTATTTTAGACTTTATTTCACTTTTACTGAACCTTTTTATTTTATTATTAGTATTATTTTAAAAAACCTTTATCAGACAACTTTTTATCTGTTTGGTTATTTTAAACTCTTTTTATATATGTATTATTACCATTATTGTTTATTTTAGTTTTTGGTTCCATATCTAGCCAACCGCAATTTGTTTGAGATACATGACTTTGTTGTTGTATTTTTGTGGTTGTTATGCTTGGCTTGACCTTGCTAGTCTAAACGTATACGGTTGTTTAAGCATGGTTCAGGCTGTTGATAAAAATTGTAAAGATCGATAAAGATTCAGACGATGATTTGTAAAGATTCAAATTAGTAGTTTAAAAAAAGATTAGGACAAGTAGCACTAGTCATAAAGCAAAAGAGTGCACCAGCCGGGAATCGAACCCGGGTCTGTACCGTGGCAGGGTACTATTCTACCACTAGACCACTGGTGCTTGATGTTGTACTTTAATGTTTTTTATTTTGATTATTTTGAATTATTTATTAAAGAATATTAATCCTACTTGAATTACAAAAATTTAAACGCTTCATTTGATTTACAATAGATATTTTTCTCCTATTTTCGTGTGATCTTCATATTATTTGTTTTATTTATGATGGTTAGTATAGAACTTATCCAAGATTATATTTGGATAATATATCAAAATATAAAAGTACCAAGATTGGGAATCAAATTAGAAGTAGGGTGGTAGGGAATTATTCTACCATTTAATTTCTGATTAAAAATGTAAAGATCGATAAAGATTCGGGCGATGATTTGTAAAGATTCAAATTTATAGTTTAAAAAAAGATTGGGACAAGTTGCACTTGTCATAAAGCAAAATAGTGCACCAGCCGAGAATCGAACCCGGATCTGTACCGTGGCAGGGTACTATTCTACCACTAGACCACTGGTGCTTAATGTTGTATTTTTAGTGTTTCTACATTGATTAATTTGAATCATTTATTAAAGAATATTAATCCTACTTAGTAACAAGAGTTCAAACGCTTCATTTGATTTACATCTAATATTTTTCTCCTATTTTCTTATTACCTTTATATTATTTGTTTTGTTTAGAATGGTTAGCATAGAACTTATCCAGGATTATATTTAGATAAGGTATCAAAATATAAAAGTGCTACGATTAGGAATCAAATTAGAAGTTGTAGAGTGGTTAAGAATTATTCTACCATTAAACTGTTGGTACAAACTTGTTAAGATCGATAAAGATACGGGCGATGATTTGTAAAGATTCAAATTAGTTGTTAAAAAAAGGATTGGGACAAGTAGCACTTGTCCTAAAGTAAAATTGTGCACCAGCAGGAATAGAATCCGGATCAATTCCTATTCTACCACTAGACCACTGGTGCTTAATGTTGTACTTTAGTGTTTCCTAAATTTGATTGATTCAATCATTTATTAATGAATATTAATTCTACTTGAATTACAAAATTTTAAACGCTTCATTTGATTTACATTTGATATTAATCTCCTATTTTCTTGTGACCTTCATATTATTAGTTTTAGATGGAGACATTCGGTGGACTATTATATTAATGAGTTTTATTAATCTAATTCTCAAATTAAATATTCGTAGGCATGTTTCACCACATTGTTTTTTGTGGGATTGTGAAATCTTGCTAGGGACGTTGGTTTCTTTCTGTCGATGTCCGTTGTATTTACGAGCACTAATGAGTCATGCACGTTGTTGTATTTATGAGGAATCATGAGTCCTACACGTTGTTGTATTTACAAGCAATCACGAGTCTTGCACCTTGGTTAAACAGTAATTTGGAAATGAAGTTCTTCACTTTTTGGATCAGTTCTTCAATCTTCGGACGAGGATAAGGATAAACTTTAACCTGCGTATGCTTATAAAAAAAATTCAAAGTAAGTCCTGTAATTATCGTAGTTCTAGCTATAAAAAGATTGGAACTCGTTTAACACTAGTAATACAAATGTTTGCTATATTTTTGTGGTTGCTATGCTTGGCTTGACCTTGCTAGTCTAAACATATACACTTGGAGTTAAGCATGATTCGGGCGATGATTTGTAAAAATTCAAATTTGTTGTTTAAAAAAAGATTGGGACAAGTAGCACTATTCATAAAGCGAAATAGTGCACTAGCCGGGAATCGAACCCGGATCTGTACCGTGGCAGTGTACTATTCTACCACTAGACCACTGGTGCTTAATGTCGTACGTTAGTGTTCCCTACTTCGATTAACTTGAATAATTTATTAAAGAATATTAATCCTACTTGATTCACAAAAATTTAAATGCTTCATTTGATTTACATTTGATATTCTTCTCTGATTTTCTTATTACCTTTATATTATTTGTTTTGTTTATAATGGATATCCAGGATTATATTTGGATAAGGTATCAAAATAAAATAGTACCACGATTAGGAATCAAATTAGAAGTTGTAGAGTGGTTTGGAATTATTCTACCATTAAACTACTGGTAAAAACATGTAAAGATCGATAAAGATTCGGGTGATGATCTGTAAAGAGTCAAATTAGCTGTTTTAAAAAAGATTCGGACAAGTAGCACTGGTCATAAAGCAAAATAGTGCACTAACAGGGAATCGAACTTGGGATTTGTACCGTGGTAGGTACTATTCTACCACTAGACCACTGGTGCTTAATGTAATATTTTAGTGTTTCCTACTTTGATTATGAGAATAATACCAGAACGGGAGACTGATATGGGAAGTCCTTACGCTTGAGTACGGGAGCCTTTGGCACTGGGTATCCACCTACTTTGATTAATTTGAATCATTTATTAAAGAATATCAATCCTACTTGAATTTTATTTGATATTTTTCTCCTATTTTCCTGTGACCATAGTATTTGTTTTGTTTATGATTGTTAGTATAGAAATTATCCAGGATTATATTGGGATAAGGTATCAAAATATAAAAGTACCACGGTTAGGAATCAAAGTAGAAGTTGTAGAGTGAGAGAGAATTATTCTACTATTAAACCGTCGATAAAGATTTGTAAAGATTGATCAATGATTTGTGAAGATTCAAATTAGTTGTTTGAAAAAAGATTGGGACAAGTAACACCAGTCATAAAGCAAAATAATGCACCAGCCGGGAATCGAATCCGGGCTCTGTACCGTGGCAGGGTACTATTCTGCCACTGACCACTGGTGCTTAATGTTGTACTTTCGTGTTTCCTACTTTGATTAATTTGAATAAATTGTTAAAGAATATTAATTCTACTCGAATTTCACAAAATTAAACACTTTATTTGATTTACATCTGATAATTTTCTACTATTTTCTTGTGACCTTCGTGTTATTTGTTTTGCTTATAATGGGTAGTATAGATCTTGTCCAAGATTATATTTGGATAAGGTATCAAAATATAAAAGTACCACGATTAGGAACTGTGCAGTTTATGCCCCGCTATATCCCGTAGCGTATTACTGCCAATACGCTTTTCCTAAATAGTTTCCAATATAGCCTTCCCGCTTTAAACCCTGTTATATTCCGCTATTCCCGGTATATCCCATTATTTCAGCTATATTACGCTTTTGCCGCTATATCTTGGAAGAATGAAATGAACTAAAAATGACATTTATACATTAATTTTTTTAATGAATAATGTTTTAGAATTAATTTTTTTAACATATATTTTTATAAACAAGAATACTATAGTATTCTATTAAATTTTATTATGTTAAATAGTGATCCACGTTTATTTATAGATATCTGCATATGTTTTTATTTAAAATTAAGAACGTACTAATTATTGTTAAATTGAATGTTAGTTTTTTATTTAGGTATAGCTTATATATTCCGTAAAAACATTAAGAACAAGTTATATATGCTATTTTAGAGTCATCCGCTATATCCTGTTATTTCCTCGCTTTATCACCGCTATGACTTTATGGACTTCCGCCGCATTTGATCTGCTAAGCGCTTTAACTGCACAGATTAGGAATCAAATTAGAAGTTGTGGAGTGGTAAGGAATTATTCTACCATTAAACTGCCTATAAAGAATGATGTGTCAAACTTTATTTATTTACTTTGTTTATTTGAAATTATCTGAACAATGTTTAATTGAATACTTATGTCACATTTTCTACATAGGCTTTCGATGTTACTTTTAAATTTATTTTTCAATGATATGTTATCATTCTTTTATATTCTATGTCATGTGAATGTATTAGCTGTTTTACTAGATGATTCAGTAATGCTTCAAACTAAGACATATTATCAAATAATAAATGCGGTATGTATGGATAATAGGCGCAAGTTAGTTATGTTAAGGTTAAATAGTTATCAATTGTATTCTTAACATTGTTTTGCTTTGCTCAATCTTTCGATGTAGTATGAATTATTGAAACCTATGAAATGACACAAAGGCCCCGTTCGCATTGATTTTGTACCACGTTACGGTGGCGTTCGCGTTGGACGCGTCCGACGTCTGAACTTGGCGGTTGCCACTTCTCATTCTTCATTACCATCTTCTTCTCCTTCTTCGAAATAATGTTTGCCTCCGATTCATTCTTCGATTACGATGATTTGATTAATCTCTACGAGATAACATTGTATCAAAATGCACAGAGAAATCATATGTCCCGGATTAATACTTCAGAGTATACCGATTTAGCTTGGATCAACGACATTTTGAATGGGCATCAACAACGTTGTCAAAATTATTTTCGGATGAAAAGACTTTTCTACTACTCGTTATGTGAAAAATTACAACATCCTGGTCTCTCTTCAACGGCAGAAATCTGTGTCACCGAAATGGTTGGTATTTTCATTTACACAATGGCTACTGGGCTCTCAAATAAACAAATTAGTGAAAAATTTCAACGAGCAGGTAGCACAATTTTCATTTGTTTTCATGATGTTCTAAACGTTTTTCAGTTACTCACTGCTGATAAATTAAAGCCGGATGATCCACAATTTAATACTGTTTTACATCACATCAGCAGTTCAATCCGGTATTATCTATATTTCAAAAACACACTTTGTGCTATAGATGGTACACACGTGTCTGCACACTTACCTGCTGATCAAGTTATCCCATATATCGAAAGAAAAGGTTTTGCAACGCAAAATATATTAACGGTATGCTCTTTCGATTTACAATTTACTTATGTTATGGCTGGTTGGTAGGGGACTGCACATGATAGTAAATTTTTTAATTTGATTACAAATGATAGAAGCTCCAACTTTTATAAACGTTCAACTGGACAA
This sequence comes from Allium sativum, assembly GCA_030737875.1. Lineage (NCBI taxonomy): Eukaryota > Viridiplantae > Streptophyta > Magnoliopsida > Asparagales > Amaryllidaceae > Allium > Allium sativum. The sequence continues at coordinate 292,930,776 of CM060916.1, read as the reverse complement.
TATTATTTGGTTGATTCGGGCTATCCACTTCAGAATGAATGTTTACCATCTTATCGAAATACGATGTATCATATTCCGCATTTTCGTGAAACCGTGAATCAACCAAAATCGGCAAATGAAGTGTTTAATTTCTACCATTCGAGTTTACGGGTGGCCGTTGAAAGAACTTTTGCCATTTGGAAACAAAAATTTGCCATTTTGAAGACTATGCCTACATATGCATTTGAAACTCAAGTCAAAATTGTCGTAGCTACAATGGCCTTACATAACTCCATACGCAAATATAATAGTGGTGATCCAGATTTTATGGCTTTTGACGATGATCCTAAACTTATCCCCGATTAGTACTTGAAGAAATATTATGCTCTGAGAAATGCGACGAATAAAGGTACTGAACGGGTACATCGAAATGGATATCAAGAAATGTCAGCATTTCAAGATACCATAAGAGATCAATTGGTTGCTGCAGGGCTGCGCTAAATTGTATTTGTATCTGTAACTGTATTTATATTTGTATTTTAGAAATACCCCGCTCAAATACCTTGCTCAAATACCTCGTTCGCAGCAAAAAAAAAAAACATTCCTTGTTCACAACGGTGTCACGCTCAATTGTCACTCTCAAATTTCCCGTTACCGTTCATCAAAAAACGCATCCAAAAACATGACCTGACAAGGGCACAACTTCAATAAGGTTTGGAAGTTTAAAGGTGATAACCCCAAATTTTTTAGGATAAATTGACAGGAATAATCCGAAGTTTGATTTGTCTTCCCGTAGTAATCCGAAGTTTGGATTATTTTTAATTAATCCCAAGTTTGGGGGGTCCCTTCCCATATTGATCCTGATGACTTATTAAATTGTTGTAGTCGGTTATCAAACTTAAGTTCGTCTTCCCCAAACTAGTTTCACACTCTAGAAAAATCGTTTGGGGAACACGAATTTAAGTTTGATAACCGGCCACAACATGTTAATAAGTCATCGGAATCAATATGGGAAGGGACCCTCTAAACTTGGGATTATTTAAAAATAATCCAAACTTCGGATTTATATCGGAAGACACGTCAAACTTTGGATTATACCTATCAATTAATCCAATTTTTTATTCTGTTAATCAAAGTAACAAGTTGGTTCTGGTATAATCTAGTAACATTGAATCAATTAATACAACAAAAATTTGATTTATACGTTATTGGAGTAAATACTTGTATTTTATGAATGCATACATGTTGACTGTGATAGTTGAATATTATGCAACAATGTATAACTGCTTTGAAGGATATGGTATATAAAGATGCGTAGTTCGAAGAATTTTTGAGATCAATGATATTGTAGTCATAGTTATGAATGGCGCGTTACGGCGCCGTGAGGCGCGACAACTGCGCCATTTCTTCTTGCGGTGCGGCGCATATGAGAAGGTAAAGACGCAAAAAGCGCACGGCGCAAAATGGTGTGCCTTTTGTTTTGTTTTTTGTTTTTTGCTTGTTTTTTATTTATTTTTTTGTTTTTTGCATTTCACATAAAATTATTATTGATCATATTATTGCATTTGCTAACGTTTTGTACTTGATTTTTAGTTATTTTGTAGGTTCTAATGGATGGCTTTTATACAGTATTGTTGATCATATTATTGTGTTTGCTAATGTTTTGTATTTGGTTTTTATTTACTTTGTGAGTTTTGATGGATGACTTTTCTATAGTTTTTTTCGTTGAAGAGAAACAAATATATCGATATTGAAAATATATTTTATTTTATGTAATACTCTTATATCAATTGTAATATTGCTTGTACAAAAAACATGTATTTCAATTAATTGTATATCTATTTCAAACAGGTTGTAGATGCACCAAATAGATTATCAATAAATATTTATCACTTTATTTTTATTTTTTTGGCATAAAGTTATCAATTGCACCAGGGAAACAATATCACCCATCGATATGTTAATCTTCCTCACCAATTGTCCTTTGTGTTGTTAAATATAACCACATCATAACAATAAAGACTTGATATAATCTAATTGTCCTTATGAATCCGATGATGCAGATGTTGGTTTGGAAAATATGGTAGTTGAATCAGATTCGGAATTCTACTTTATTAGTAATATGTATTATTATTATGGATTTTGAAAACTATCATGCTTGAAATTCTATGCTAACGATATCAAATATGATGATCTTTCTTTTTGCAAAGTAGTAAAAATTTTGATTGCATATGTTTTAGCCAAAAAAACTGAACTCTTAAATTTGTTGTTATATGTTAAATTGAAAAAACAAAAACGCGCAGTAAATCAGAAAGGCGCGCGCTATTTGCCGCGCCGTGCGCCAAGGCTCCAGACTGATGTTGCGCCTTTTTGCGCCGTACACCATTAATAACTGTGATTGTAGTCCATATGATAGAAAAGTGTATATGGAGCCTTAGCAGGCTTCATTGAACGTAACAAAACAATACATGTTTACAAGAAAACTATAACGAGACGCATGGTTGATTTTTTTTTTTCAATAAACGTTGAATTGTATTTTTTTACTTTGTTCTGCTTAGTTTGATCTCTTAATGCATCGTGGGTCATCGGCACCATTGATGTACCTAGAAACATGATGTAGCGAACTAGTTGCAATTTCAGTAAACTTCGGATACTCGTGGATGGTAACTTCAGAGGGTGTTTTTTTTTCTTTCCCTTTTTTGGAATTTACGAGCTGGTAACTAGTCAATTGAATAGATAATCCAGTAACTTTGAATCAATTTGTGCAACAGTAGTTTGAAGTATCATTTTAAATAATTTGTTATTTGAGTGAAAACATGTTTTTATGGACATTTGACTTATGTAAATATCGATCGGAGAAATATAATGCATGGTAATTTAATCTAGCTCTGCACTGTGGAAGGATGCTATTCTACCATTAGATATGGTGCTTGATGTTGTTAGGGATGACAATTAGAACCGAGAACTGCAAAACCGAACTGGCCCGAACTCGAACCAAACCCAATGAGTCTTAGATTTGTTCTGGATGATGAAAAGTACCATAAAGATTGGTCAAACTCAAGCTGAACCCATCCGATCGAAAAACATTCAAGTATATGCATTTTTAGTGTTGTTATCAAATCAGATAACCCGAGCCGAAGCTTTGGTCGAGTACGGTCCAGGTTTTTGAACTTTATAGTACGTACCCGACAAAACCCAACTCGCTTATAACGGAGGCCCACTGGGTCGGGTCCGAGCACTTCGTGTCGGATCTAATTACCAACCCTAGATGTTATATACATACATATTAAACTTCCTTACTTGCCGTTGACTTAATTTATATAGGTTTATCGGTCCTTTTCAATTTTCTAAAGTAGGAGCACTTCTTGTGGCCAATCTTCGAATTTTGTTATACTAAATATAAATACTTACAATTGAGATTTATGATCATTTTTTTGAACAAAATAATCAATAAGGTATACTAGTGAATTTTCAATATAGCAAACCTATATATGTTATGCTTGTTCACTCATATGATTTATTTATCGTGATTTACTTTATTTGATATATATCGTGTGAAATATGGGTAATTACAATTTTATTGTAATTTTGGTTTCTTTTGAAGTAATTAGTAGAATCTTTATCAAAAAACAAAGCAGTCGAGTTAAAGTTGTGACTAAGGTAATAGCAGCTTTAAAAAGTGCACTAACCGAGTCAAACATGGCCTGCACCATGGAGGAGAAGCACTCTACCAACATAGTGACCGGTTTTTTCTTTTCTTTCTTAAATTTAAACTGTACGTGTAGCAATTTTACCTGAAAGTTGAACCATTTTATACCATTATTCATTGACATTTTTGATCTGCCGATATTGATCAACTACGGTAACTATTACATTAATCCACTATTATTTTTAATTACCTTTGGTAATTATTAGACCTTTCATTTGAGCATGATAAACAATGGTTATTATAGTAAATGGTTAGCCAATAGACTCGACACTTTAAACTGAGGCATGTGATCTTTTTTTGTTATCTTAGTTCTTTTAAAGAAACAATATGTCGCAACTCACAGAGAGAAGTTTGTTACGATGAGTTCAACAACTTGTCATCAATTGCATTTTGGTATTGTTTTGTTCAACTTTATCTCGTGGGGGTAGAACCGTAGATCATGTGCACTAGATAACATTCAAGCTGGTGTTGCTTTACCTGATTTTAGGCTTTGATTGCTGATAATGTTCTGTAAAGTACCATACATTTAAGGCCAACTAGACATACTTTGATGGGTTTTAAGATTCAAAATAATAATTGTATTAAATTTAAAACTGAATGATTAAAATGCTACCATGTTATAAACTACTATGATGACTTGTGGTCATTGCTAATACCTATCTGTTATTTTTTACCCAAAGTGAATAAATATCAAGTGATATATTATGCTTTTAAAGTAATATTTATAGGTAATAAAAAAGTTCTTTATGGTTTGGGATTATCTAGAAATAAAATGATCTTGTTTATGCATCAATTGTTAATTGGGTACTTATTCTCTTATTACTTCTTAACTAAGAGCTTCAAAATGTTTGTCTAAGTTGGAGTTTTGTTAAATGTGTTGTATTCTTAATTCTAATTTGATGCTATGATTAGAATTTATTTGCTATGCCATTTTTAGTCCGCCGGAATATCATTTTTTAATTGTTGAGATTGCTCCTCTTCATTTTATTTCTTTGATGTAAAACTTGTAGATTTTTCCATTATTTTGATTTTGGTTGGATAATTCAAACTCATATTGGGGTTTTGGATTTTGGACACTGGTAGTGGAACAGAATAACACACCAATCAGGAACCAAACTCTAGTCTATATCGTGATGCGGTGTTATTTGACCACTGTAAATGACATTTTGAACTTTGATTACTTAATTTTTATTTAAATTAGTCAATGATAGACAATTTTTGGATAAAGGTGAATCCATCTGTATGTTTGAATTGTATAAACTTTTACTGGCTATTGATTTGACTTATTTTTTATGGTCATTTGGTATTCATTGTCAGGCTTTCGTTTTTCCTTTTTTGAAGAGGGTACAATACTGAATGGTTAATCAAATTAAGACATGATGTAAATTTAAGATTAGTGCTTGCATTTTGTTTAAAGCAATAAAAGAGAGGTAAACAAATATTCTTTAATCACTATCTCCAAATCAACAAAACCTATCAAAGTAGCGATGTATTTGAACCAAAATCTACTTCAGTTTGAAAATATTGTATCATCAAAACCTAAACTTTAAAAATGAGACATGTTTATATAGCTCGGGACAAAAACATGTTAATTTTTGGGAAGCTCAACAAGTCATTGCATTGCTCTATTTGTGCTTTATCTCATGTTGTAAAACCGAATCAACATTGATATTCCTCTAACTGTGATATTCCTTGTCTAGGTATGGAATAAATATAAACTGAGAAACCTTTTAACAGTGGAATTAAGGTTGTATATAGTAATAGGAGACATAAATGCAACAGCGGGAAATCAAACGTGAATTTGTACTGTGGCTTGCTACTGTTCTGCTACTAGGTCCAAACCTGTATATACTAGTTAGGGAAGAAAAGGTAGCGGTGAACTCTAGTAATATTATCGCAGGGTACCATGATATTACTAGGCTAGATGAGATAGGCCTCTGGTGCATCATGACATGTTAAACTTTCGTTACTTTTGTTTGATTTACTATGCACCAATCACATTGTATCAAATGTCATATTCACTTAATCAAGATGTTATATATACATATATATATATATATATATATATATATATATATATATGATTGATAGATAGATAGACAGAGAGAGAGAAGATATATGTTTATTCAGACTGAGATGTTTGTGTAAAAGACGTTTAATGAAATGGGCATAAGTAAGCTAATTATGGTGATTTTGATGTTGAGTCTCCATGCCTTAGGTTATGGATGCTTCAATATCTTTTTGTGACTCTAATATAGTTGGAAATGAGGAACTGAACAATTTTTCTGTAGTATGCTTACAAACAGATGTAGCATGGATATACCAATACTTCAAACAGAATATAACTTCTACAACTGTTAGCTTAGTTCGTCTATATTAGTATATTACATTTACCATGTGGTTGTATGCAGGCTAACGAGCGATGCGCTACAGTCAAGTGGTATGTTCATGATATTTCATTGAAACTCCTTGTTCTTTTTGTTATATTGCAGGCACATCCTTCTTGTCTTCCACATCCTGCCTGCCTGAATCTATTTGCTCACAGTTATTGGCGTTGCAAATTTAGTCGGAAAGCAAACTGAGTTACTCTTGTAAGTAGATCTATTGTCCTTTAGTATTATTTCCGATGCTAAATTTAATGATATTCAGTTGCTTCCAATTATGGCAAATCAAATTCACGTCTTCTCAATGTGGTGTTAGTAGTGAATAAACAGAAAGGGAATTTTATTTAAAAAGCTTGTTCCCATTGAAGCCCTTCTCAGCGACTAATTGCGTAGATGTTTTAAAAATGTGGACTTGATTGGGTGAATGGACTTCAAAAGTGAAAGAACATCAGATGTAAATGCAAAAAAAAAAAAAAAAAAAAAAAAAAAAAAAAAAAAATACACTAACAAAGGTTCGTAATATTGCTTGATAGCAAAGAATGTTTCACCTGAATACCAATTTCATAGTCCCACATCACCTGCCTTTTGTGGCTAGTTGTCAATAACGCTTATAAAATGAAGGATATTTTAATTGGGGAACTCATACCTTTCTCGGCCTTTTGGCTAAGATCAAGTGTAGTATCTGTTCTTATCAGTTTAATATCTGATACGTGGTCCAATGGATCACAATGATATTAAATTAATTTTTCAGAGGGGAAGAACCTAATAAATAGCTTGCTATTTAGGCTTTTGTTAGTCGCCCTTGCGTTGCACTATGGCATGGGCTGGCTTACCCCTATCAATTCATTAATTAAAATTTTAAACATTCATTCTCATAGTTCATTGCTGTTTGTTATCTGTATGTGAATATGTTCTGAATAAACATTATAAATTGGACTTCAAAGCCCCTTACTAAGAAGCGGTAAACCCAACTTCATCAAAAATGGTTATAACATTATGTTTATTTAGACTCAAATGTTTCTGAAAAAGATGTGTAATGATAATGAACCATGGGCATAAGTAAGCTAATTATGGTGAGCTCTTTTAGTCATCAATTATATTTTGATTTTGAATCTCCATGCCGTAAATTATGGATGTTTCAATATCTTCTTGTGACTTTAATATAGTTAGAAAAGAAGAACTAAATAATTTTCCCCAAGTATACTCACAAATAGGTGGAACCTCGCAACGGTAAGGACACCTGGCTAGTGGCCTGGGCGCCCATGTTCGAATCCAGAAACAGCCTCTTCGCAGTGCAAGGGAAAGGTTGCGTACTATCGACCTCCCCAGAGCCCGTTATCGTACGGGAAGCCTCGTGCACTGGGTTTCATCTTTTATACTCACAAATAGGTATAGCATGGATATACCAATACATCAAGCAGAATATAACTTCCACAAGTGTTAGCTTAGTTTGTCTATGTTAGTATGGTACATTCAACACCTGTTTGTTTCCAGGTTAATGATTGATGCACTGCTGTCGGGTGATATGTCCATGATAATTCATTGTTTTTTCTGTTATATTGCAGGCACAGTCTTCTTGGCTTTGCTAGTAGGTCCAGTCAATTCTTAGATATGGATCTGCTTCTGCATCGTGGATGCCTGAATCTATTTGCCAGCAGTAATCGGCGTTGCGGATTTGGTCGGAAGTAAACTGAGTAACTCCTGTAAGTTGCTGACCTGTTGTTCTTTAAGTATTATATCCAAGTCTCCGACACTAAATCTAATAATATGCAATTGCTTCCGATTATGGCATGGGATGGCTTACCCCATAAATTCATTAATAAAAAATTTAAACATTCATTCTCATATTTCATTGTAATTTTTCCCCATGTTTATTTCACCGCATTTTATTATCTGTACATGAATATATTTTGACTAAACTTAATAAATTGGACTTGGCACTCGCTAAGTAGTAGCAAACTGTAATTTGAAATATTTTATCAATCTTCGGGATTTGGTGTATTGGACAAAATTCAATTTCAGTGTTATTCGCTTACATGCTCATGTGCTATAAAATTGATAACTAGTATATGAACTTTGAGATCCAGTTGAGTATAAACCAAACTATTGATATGTATAGTATAATTTTTGCATGATCACATCGTCATTGTCTATCCTTCAAACTACTAAATATACCTATACATCATATTGATAACAGATTAGTATTAGATGATCGGCCTGATATCAAACTGAAACATATTGCATATCTTCACATTGAGATATGATCTGATCAGTATATCATGATTAGATCTGCTATAATATATATTATATTTCATTTTAATATTAAAATTTGGACCAAAAATCATCTTTATGGTTTCTTATTTAACTTTGGTTTGTCCACTATTTAAATATGTTATTGTATTGTTGTGACAATTCCAGTTTACCAGACAGTGGCGGAGCTAGCCTCAACTTGAGGTAGGGCATCACCTTTCAATATATATAATACATGCTTAAGTACTTGCTGAATTTGATGTGGAGTATAGGAGGAAGTGTGTTCTATGCATGGATTGATTTGAGGTAGGGCCAGTTCTGCACTTTCAGTTAGGGCAAAATTTAACAAAGTCACTCTTTATAAATACCGAACAAAGTTCGGTTCCGCCCTGATAACCAATAACAATAATACTAATGTTATATTATATATAATAATTAAAAGAAAACAAAGTTCATGGATTCTAGTCAAACAAAATCACAATCAGTTATTGCAAATGTGCAAATACCAGTGTTCTTGAATCATTTTCTTTAATTTCTTTTGTCAAATATTTTGTGATCAGAATGACTTAATTTTATTTCCATATCTTGATTTTAATTCCTCAGACCTTTTTCGAATTTAATTTGTTATTCACCTTAAAATGAATAATTTTTTAGCTTATTCGAACTCAAAGCAGATAACTAACTTTGATATTTGGTGTTTTTTTTTTAATTTATTTATTTATTTTGTGGAAAACAAAATATCCGAGCAACAAGATAGTTAATATTATGACAAAAATAAAACTGTTTTGGGGATTAGTTCGCTATATAAATATGTCTACCGTATTGTTGAAACAGCAACAAAACTGAAATTCATGGGTTCTAGCCAAGCCGTATGCACATTTACTTATTACAAATGCGAGAATGTCAATGTTCTCAAATTATTTTCATTAATTTTTTTATCAAATATCGTGTGTTATTTTCGTATCTCAATTTTGTATCTTTAAACCTTTTCCTAATTTAATATTTTTTTTCACAACAAATGAATAACTTATAGCATATTCAAACGCCTAGCGATAGTTAACGTTAATATTCAATGAAATTGATCATTGAAAATTTGCATGAGCATACTAGCGTAATTCGCTTATTTCAATTTTAGATATTTAAAAGTCTTCAAGTTAAAATTTTATTTGCAACTAACAATCAAACAAAAATTATGCATATAAATTTTAAAATTTGGAAAACAATGTGTTTTACAGATAACGGTATGCTGCTTAGACGCAAACGAAAAATCGTATAGATCGAAGTGGCATGAGATATTTTCTCTGTTTCTTATTTCTAATTCTCACATTGAATTGCTATTTAAGTATACTATTGTGTACAATAGTAACTGAAGGCCACATGTTCAAGCCCACTATTTATTTTATCAATTTGTGTGCAATAGCAACCATAGGTCATGTTTATTGTGTATGATAGCAACCGATATTATTGTTCCTTTGAAATTTTGGGTGAATATAATTACTGGAATGCACTTATTATCTGAGCTAATTATGATCACTGGAGTCCACCGCGATAGAGAAGGTTATTATATATGGAAATTAAGATTGAGATGTTTCTACACATACACGCACGCACATGTGTGCGCATGTGTGTGTGTGTGTAACAAGGCATATACATAACTAGGCCAGTTATGGTGAGCTATGCTATACATTGTGGACACTTAAAAAGTTTCTTAGGAATATTGGTTGCTTTTTAAAAATATAGTTAGAAAAGAGGAATTAAACAAACAATAACTTTTTCCAAGTATACTCGGTAATTAGGATACGAGCTAGGACAACAAAATTTATACAAATTGTTTTCCATCTGGTCAGTTTCCTGTCCAATTTTATTTAGGACAGGAACTGAACACACCTACGTTTGCTCCGGTCCGACTGATTTACACCCCTGTCATTTACTCATTGTTTTTTTGTTATATTGTAGGCAAATACTATTTGTCTTCGGTAGATCCAGCAGATGCATTTAGATATGTACAGGTGTTCACATTCCTGCCATGTTTTACTTTGCTAGCTGTTAAAGGTTGAGGATTTTATTGGAAAGAAAACCAAGTTTCTTTTGCAATTGACGTATTTTTTCGAATAATTATTTCCAACGCTGATGTTATAACATTGCTCTCTCTGAAGCCATCTGTCAGTGATAATTTCTGTATCTGTTTTTCAAATATGGATTTGATTGGGTGAATGGACCCCAAAGTGTGAGAATATCAGATATAAATATAAGAAGTAACAACAGAGATCCGTAATATTTCTCGAAAGCAGAGAATGTTTCGACCAGATACTACTTTGTAGTCCCACATCGCCTTCTCTAAGAGGCTAGTAGTCAATAAATCCTATAAAATGGAGGGCATTGTGATTGGAAATCTCATACCTTTCTCGGCCTTTTGGCTAAGATCAAGTGTAGTATCTGTTCTTATCAGTTTAATATCTGATACGTGGTCCAATGGATCACAACGATATTAAATTAATTTTTTTTGGGGGAAGGGACTAATAAATAGCTTGGTATTTCGGCCCTCGTGAGTAGCCCTTGCGTTGCACTATGGCATGGGCTGGCTTACCCCATTAATTTATTAATTGAAATTTTAAACATTCCTGCTTGTACTTTACTGCAATTTGTTCTTTGTAGATGAATACAAACCAGCGATTATGAGTTGGTCCGAACATAAGTTGAATTATCATATCAAACTTCAGAATTTTGTATAATGGGCAAATTATGATTTCAGTATTATACATGCTTTGTGTGCTATACTATTATTAGTTTAGATTCATTTTATTCCATATATTTTATGTTGAGATGTATAGAAACTTAATGTGTCATCAGAATATAAATTTTGATAAAAAAATTGTCTTCCATCTATGAGTAAGTATACGTAACAACTAATTTGGGGGATCTCTATAATTATACATGCACAGCGAAGTCAAATTTTTAATATGATGTTTTCTATTGTGGAAAAAATAGCTATTATTAGGCAAACGTGAAAGAGGAACTGGACATGTTGATTTACGATCACATATTTCGTATCTTTTTTTTTTTTTTTGCCTCATTAGTTAACTGGGTAAACAGGGGTGGATCGATCTTGTAGCCGGAAGCTGGCACAGGCAAGCAACCAAAATCCCTCAGAAAAACCACACGCGCAGAAATACCCCAGGTATTTTACACATGTGGTAAGCTCCGTTGGCAGTCCACGTGCACCAAACGTTGAAAGGATTGTGGATTATCCCGGTTTCTCGTGGAGCAATGTTTGATCTTCGTTTATGGACTACCACTTTGGTTTTTACCTTTTTTTATTTAGCCTTTTAGTTCATTGACATTTGCTCTTTAAGGACTTTCATTCCTTTCCCTAATCCATATATGGTGGAACCATCAATGCAGCAAGGCTCAACCAGTTCACTACGTTAGAGCACTATCGAGGTGGCGACTAGGTGCGTTTTAAATATCTATTGTATTTATATGCATAACGCAGAATAGCAGATGCATCATGTATGTCAGTTAGTTAATGTTAAAAACATTCGGTTTTATGATCTCTTGAACCATAGTTTAGCGTCTTACCACAATTCTAGTGGCGCTTGGTGTTCATTGTGTTCAATTTGCTCAATAGAAATTGTGGTGAATGAGTTTAAGCTTACAAGGGGGGTTAAAAAGCTGTAACTTTTCTTCTGATGGAAATTGAGAAGCCACTAATTTGTAAAAGTCTGTTTACCACTGCTTTTTCTGTTAGAATGATAATTGCTTCTGCAAATTTGAATCTCTGGGTTTTTGGTTTGTGCTAAATAGTTGATAAGCATCAGCACTGTAGAATTTAAAATTTTCAGGTAATAATGAAAATGTGCAGAATAGTCCGTATATCCAAATTAGTATGTGTTTTAAACTGAATTTTTGTGTGTTTGAACAATGAATTTTGAAACTGGATGCTCACGTCATCATATTTATTGCAGGAAATAATGGACTACTGAAGATAGGCTTGTGCTAACTAGTGGACAAGTAGAGCTTATGGCCACATAGCCCACATCAGAAAGGAAGATAAGTACTGCTGAAGCTTGAATGCTAGAGACTAGACTATGATGGGAAGAGCAGAATAAATTTTATACTATGTTGTATGTATATAGTCAAAATGCTTTTTTGAATAGTGGGTTTAAGATGGGTAGCATTTTAAGTCATGGCTTGGTTATTATCTCTTGAATGATTAGTCCTAGTATCATTTCCTGACATTGTTACTGTTCCGAATTTTCAATGTTCTGAATTTTGCCAAATCAACGTTTGATGCTTGCATGCTGTGTGCATACATGATCGTTTTAGGTAATGAAATACACGTTTTGTTTATCTTATCATTTTTCAAGAGATGGTTCGGTCAAGGTCCTCAGGGACGGAACTAAGGTTAGCTAAGTAGGGGCAATTGTTGGTTCCGTCCCTGAAGGTCCTTATTTATTTTAAACATAAAAAAGATTCTTTTTCAAGGACGTTTGTACTTTTTTCTAAAAACTTTTAGATTTAAGAATTTATTTGTATGTATTTCTTTTCATGTTAGGAAAAAAATGGTGGTTTAAAAACCCCTCAAAAAGTAAGTTTTAGAAGAGTTTACATAAAAGCATGTATTTATTCAACATGTTGTTGATATATATATATATATATATATATATATATATATATATATATATATATATATATATACACAAGTAATTACAGCCAATAATTGCATTGCATTATGCAGATTTTAGTGAATATTTCATAATTTCAAAATTCAATTCAAATTATATCCAGTATTGTATTTATTGCAAAAAATAAAAAGATAAAAAAATCGATGCATGCTAAACACAAATGAAAAGGACAATTGAAGTTTGCATAAAATTGCGCATTACATTACGCTGATTTTAGGGATGTGGGGTTGATATTTATTAATATTTTTCGTCAAAAGTGCGTGTTTGAATATTTATTACTGCGTTGCAATATCTTTTTTAGTTAATTTTTGTTTTATATGTATTATTTATTGGCAAAAAATGATTTTGTAATAAAAGTTTATTAGATCATTTTTTGTATGGACGTTATGTTAAGGTCCTTATTAAGTTTTTAAATATACAAAAGATTCCACTTTAAGAGCGTATGTTTTTCTTTTCTTTTCTCATATCTTTTTTTTTCGAAAATTGGCAGAAAATCAATATAATAAGACTTTTAGGTTTCAGGATTTACTTTCTTATTCATGTTTGGAGAAAAAAAAAGGTAGTTTGAAGATCTAAAAAAATAGAAATTTTAAGTTTCAGGAAATTTTATAGAAAAACATATACATATTATAGCTCATATACAAGCAATTATAGTCAGTAATTGTATAGTTGTATGCAACTTTTGATAAATATTTCATAATTTCGAAATTTAATTCAAATTATATTTAATATCATATTTATGGTAAAAAAATGAAGAAAAAAAACGATGTATGCGAAACACAAATGAAAATGACAAGTTTCAGTCAAAATTGCATACAAGTTTGCAATTTATACGATAAATGCAAATATTTTTGTAGTTTTTCATTGTTCGTAGGTATTTGTTTACTGAATGAAGATTTATAGATATGTGTAATTATTAAGTGAATATTTGTGTATATATTTGCAATATTTCTCAGTACTTGCATACGCTTCTATGTTTACTTTTTAACTTTATCCGTTGCCTAGTTTTAATATTTACAATTTTTTGAATGTTTTTAGACAATGGAACAAAAAACACTTGCTATAGTAAACTAATTCTGAGGATCCGTTTTCCAATACGAGCTTGCGTTTTCATTTGTAACCTAATAACCAACATAATGAGATGGGGCATTATGCGAGCTAAGATTGATGCATTTATTTTCGAAAATGATTTCCACATCTCTACATTAATAATAATATCAAAAACTTTGTTTTAAGAATATCAAGCATGTTTGTTATTATAAGGTAAAACTTTATCCTTCAGTATGCGTTGCATTGTGTGATGGAATTTGAGTCTTATGATAGCTTCATTTTTCAAAAGCATGAATTTTGGAGTTTTGAAACTTGGTTGATGATTGTATGATATGAGTTATGGTTTGTTATCTAGTTTGTTATCAGAAAGGAAGATAAGTACTGTTGAAGCTTGAATGCTAGAGACGGGACTATGATTGGAAGAGCAGAATAAATTTTATACTAAGTTGTATGTATATAGTCAAAATGCTTTTTTGAATGGTGGGTTTAAGACGGGTGGCATTTTAAGTCATGGCTTCGTTATTATACTCGTGAATGAGTAGTCCTAGTATCATTTCTTAACATTGTTACTATTCCGAATTTTCAATGTTCTGAGTTTTGCTTATCTTTTTCAAATCAACATTTGATGCTTGCATGTTGTGTGCATACACGATCGTTTTAGGTAATGAAATACACGTTTTGTTTATCTTATCAACTTTTAAATAGACAAAATATTCTTGTTCAAGGACGTTAGTACTTTTTTCGAAAGAACCTTAGATTTAACAATTTATTTGTAAATATTTCTTTTCATGTAAGGAAAAAAATGGTGGTTTAAAAACCCCAAAAAAAGTAAGTTTTAGAAGAGTTTACAGAAAAGCATGTATTTATTCAAAAGGGCTGTTATGGTAATGGTAACCGTTACCGATACGAAAAAACCGTTACCATACTGATACTATTGGTAAGCCAAAAATGAATACTGATAATTTAACGTTATCGCTGGTAAAATGTTCATTGGGATACCAGTAAACTGGTAAACAGTTGACTGGTAATGGTGAATTTACCGATACATAAAGCTATTAAACAATTAACACATTAAAATTTTAGTAATGATAAAAAGTAAATATTTTTTTACTAATTCTAACCCATTAATGTTAATATAAATATTTATACATATTTTAATCGGCATAGAAAATTTATTTAGCTTATCACAAGAATTACCGTTAACATACCGATATAAATATTTAAACTTTGAAGTTAATAACATCAAAAAGAATTACCGTCCTAAATAAATTTATAAGCATCTGCATAAAATATGATAAACTTTCAAGAAATAAAGGTTGGAACTCACTAAAATAGTGAAGAAAACAAAATTAATATGGCTGGTAAGTTTACCGTTACCACTGGTAGTGACATTTATTTACCGCTATTTTACCGTTAATAATGGTAAAACTTACCGTTAACATACCGATAGCATTGGTATACCGGTGCAGCTCGATATTGATTACCACTGGTTTGGTATTGATATGGTAATGGTAAATTTACCATTAGCATAACAACCCTAGTTGACATATATACAAGTAATTATAGCCAATAATTGCATTGTACTATGCAATTTTTAATGAATATTTCATAATTTCGAAATTTAATTCAAATTGTATTCAGTATTGTATTTATTGAAAAAATGAAAATAAATAAATAATCGATGCATGCTGAACACAAATGAAGAGGACAATTGAAGTTTGCATAGGATTGCGCATTACATTACGTTGATTTTAGGGATGTGGGGCTGATATTTGCTTTTTAATTTGTGCGCACGGTTCGTACCTGATTGTACTGTATGTTTTACATGTGATTTTTTTAAGCAAATTGTATATGTTTATTTAGTAATATTTTTTGTTGAAAGTGCGTGTTGTTAGTTTGAAATTTATTCCTACATTGCAATATCTTTTTTAGTTAATTTTTATTAGCAAAGAACGATTTTGTAATAAAAGTTTATTGGATCATTTTTTGTAGGGACGTTACGTTAAGGTCCTCGTTAAGTTTTTAAATGCACAAAAGTCTAAGAGCGTACGGGGTTTCTTTTTTTTTTTTTTTTTTTTTTGAAAATAGAAAAAAATAATATGAAAAGACTTTTAGGTTTCAAAATTTACTTTCTTATTCATGTCAGAAAAAAAAAAGGTAGTTTGAAGACCAAAAAAAAAGGAAATTGTAAGTTTCAGAAAATCTTATAGAAAAGCATATACTTATTATAGCTGATATACAAGCAACTATAACCAATAATTGTATAGTTGTATGCAACTTTTGATAAATATTCCATAATTTCAAAATTTAATTCGAATTATATTTAATTTCATATTTATGGTAAAAAAATGAAGAAAAAAAAACGATGTATGCGGAACACAAATGAAAAAGATAACTTTTAGTCGAAATTGCATACAAGTTTGCAATTTATACAATAATTGCAGATATTTCTGTGTAGTTTTTCGTTGTTCGTAGGTATTTGTTTACTGAATGAAGAATTATAGACATGTGTATAAGTGAATATTTGTGTATATGTTTGCAATATTTCTCAATAAAACCATACGTTTCTATGTTTACTTTTTAACTTTGTCCAGTTACCTAATTTTAATATTTACAATTTTTTGAATTTTTTTAGACAATGGAACAAAAAACACTTGCTATACTGAACTAATTCTGAGGACCCGTTTGACAATTGAAGTTTGAATAGGATTATGCATTACGTTATGTTGATTCTAGCGATATGTGGGTAATATTCGTATTTTAAATTGTACGAACGTTGTTGTACACATTTCGCACATGATTTTACTATATGTTTTGCATGTGTTTTTTTTTTTTTTTTTACAAATTGTATTGTATATTTAGTAATATTTTTCCATCGAAAGCACGTGATGTTTGTTTGCATATTTATTCCTACACTATAATATCCTTTTTGAATAATTTTTATTTGTATTTGTACTTTTTATTGGTGAAGAACGATTTTGTAGTAAAAAAATTGCAAGTAAGTTTGAAAATTATTGCTTGGTGAAAGACAGTTTGAATTCGTTATTACACCCAAATTTTATGGGATATTAGATGACATTTGTTTGGATGTGTTTAAAACAATTGTAAGGATATTTTATTGTGGTTTTTACCTAGAAGAACAAAAAGAACAAAAAAGTGTTCCATAAGTACAAGAGGGAAATTTTTTATCCTCAAAGACAAAATTTAGTGTAAAGGGAGGAATTCAGGGGCCCACTATAATTCCTCCTTTTACACTAACACTTGTCCTTATAAACAAAATTTTGCCACTTATCTTTATGGAACAATTTTTTGTTCATTTTGTCCTCCAGGGTATTTTCTTGTATTTTATTTTCTACTTTATTAGGAATATAAGGCAAAATAACAGTAATATTTAAATGGTTATATATGGGTAGTTCGAAAAGTTTGCGGCCAGACCAAAAGTTTGCGCTTGTAATAAATACTAGTATTTTTTGCCCGCTTTGCTGGGCATTAAAATTTATGTTATTAAAAAAATATTGTAATGACTAAATATTAAAAATAAAAGAAAAATTAATAAATAATATTAAATAGTTATATATATATATTTAAATATTATAATTTATGCAGCAACGATAATAAATTGTTCTGTTGTTCATCCAAAAATAATTTTATCATGAATGATTATTTTGATTAATTGTTCTGTTGTTCATCTAATAATGACCAAAGAGCAGAAAGCTTGCATCTCACGCTCCACATACATAGTATATAATCAAAAACCGCGGACTCTTATTGGAGATTTGATTCCAACTATGACAAGGTATGAGACCACCTTCTGATCAATGTACTCTAGAGGGGATACACTGGGGTTCAACAAGAACATCTAGCAACCCGACCACACATGACCGGTTACTCATTTAGCTTGAGCAGACCGAATGTATTATCACCATGCGGTTTAAGGGATCACCGCACATCCCGCGGAGATACAAAAGCGAAAGAAAAACAAATAAGGAATTTCTCTAGATTGGTGATAATACACCCTGCTTGGGTGCGACCCAACTAGCAATGATGTCTGCCCGATTTTTGTCATTTCACAGTTGTGAGGCATGAGGCTACACTTGTCTTATAGAACAGCACACCACCATTTACTTTGAATGTCACATCGTCAAATCTGTCAAACCACTTGTTGATTTTCCCAAGAATATTACTTGTATAAAAGCTAAAAGAAACGAATTTCTCCGCCACCAAACATAATAGCTTGAAGAGATCGTCTTATGTGATTTGTTAGGCATACTTTGTCAGAAGTTCGTCCATAGAAGTTGTCCTGGGACTGGGCAAACCGAAGGCACTCCCTTACCGTATCCTTACGGATCATAGCGAGAAGTCCTTGCAAATCCATAAATTCTCAACCACGACCGAATCACGTCAGAATACCTCTGGTTACAAGTCAGAGAAATTCGACAGCAATCCTTCTGCTTATGAAGATCCACGGTTTTCAATTGCTCCATTCTATCTTCAACATTACGTATTTGCTGGTCGGAATGGTTTATGAATATAAATTCGATCCCAGTCTTTCCGTACCAACAATCGTTAGCCAAATTTTGATAGTCGGTTATTTAACTATCAAAATAAAACAACCATTCATCCATAAAAAGAAAATGAGTTCACTGATTCAATATCTAGCATCATTTGGCCTCTTTAATTAACCATTGGTTAATTAAATTTCTGAAACACTTAATCTTTCAATATTCGAAAAATGTACATTTCCACTTCCAACTAATTTGCCCAACTCAACCTGAAATCTCAATTTCTAAATAATTTGCCCAAACCCATATAAATACTAAATTTCTATTCCATATTCAATTTCCATTTATTCGTTAATCTTAATAACGAAACCCAATTTATCACATTTAATATATTTTCACATAATGTTTTCCAAAAATGTTCATTACTTACAGAAATCCCTTCCATTTCCTTTTTAATTCAATTTTCTCTGTATATATGAATTCGTTAACTCATTCCAGTCCTGTGAAATCTTATAAATTCCATTTATGACATTTATATGTTCTTAATATCTTAAATTTGTTTATACGTTCAGTTATAAAACCACTTAACCTTTTTTTATAATAATAATATCCAGATCTTCACTTACTGATAATTTTAAAATGATTATAAAAAACATAATTAACTTCAGTGTCTCAAACAAAACCATGTTTCAAAAACATATAAGAATAAAATTTGAAAACATTTCGAACCAATTTAATATCAATTTTAAAAATCTTTATTTTTATCGATGGTACTAAAGAGGCAAATGTCTACTAAAGTACCAAACCATGAAATATTAGTCAATTCCACATTCAACAATAATATATAATCATATTGATAAACATTATCAATAATAGTGAGGAATCTGGTTGGATTCCTCCAACCTGTCCTTCTCTGCATCAAAATGGTTTATCTCAATTTCAATATGGCAATATATTTATCACAATAAATGGAAATAAACAGTTTAACTAATAACGGTCAACAACCAATTAATAACACCCATTCAAACATCCAATTATTTATTAAATACGTTTATATTATTATAAACGTAACCAACGAGGTAAGTTACCTCGTTTGGAATATAATCGTTAGAATAACAGTTTATTTCAATTAAATTAAAAAAACGTTTGTTTATCAATGAATATTAAAAATATTCAACATCCATGCAAATAGTCATGAAATCATCAATCATTAACAAACATTGCACACAAAATAAAAACCCCGCTTATAAAAAATATAAGTGGGATAAACTGAGTGAGTTGAACTCACCTAGTTTCCCCTTCAATGTCGAACAGTTTGTTTTACGAGCTTCCATCTGCGTTCAATTATGACCAAAACAGTCCTATATTGAAGCGCTTGTCATACGGTTCCAACGCTTCCTGGTTGGTCTTATTCTGTTAATGTATGACACCATTATACATTTTTAACGTTATTCATATATTAAAATTGATTACTAGAAACTAAAATAATATTTCAATTACTAAAACTTTACCTAACGTTCATTAAACTAGATTAGATATATTATTATTTAGGCACAGTTCGTAACTTGTTTAGGTACATTACAGTTGATGCTGCATGGCATAAACATGGATGGCCACGTCATCACATTACTATAAACTAGATTGATCATGTTCTCAACTTCTCAGCTAAGTTATATACACAAAGAGATATTATCAATATTCTCAAAAAAATAAAAAATAAAATATTCCTTAACTAAATCATTTAACTAAAGAAATCACATTATTTAATAAACTAATTATATTTAGTTTGATTCAGAATCCAACCCGCTTCTTTGATCCAACATTTTGTTCCCTTTCCCCTTTAATGTTTTAGATAACCAGAACAATTTTCCTTAATTAAAATTTTGTTAATTGATCACATAACTTACCGTCCAACTCCCCTTCCATTTCGAAAATACACAACATGCTTTTGTTCGCCTTGCCACAACTCTCGCCCCATGCCGCCACCGTAGTGTTCCGTTTAACAATCGCATATGCCCATCTCCCTTTCACGTTTTAATTCCATTCCCCTTGTAGCATGTTATCCCCTTTTTCTCTAGTCTTCCTCCTTTCTTTCCACTTGCATTCTTTTTTTTTTTACATAAAGGCCCACAAAGCCCACTCCTCATGCATTAAGCCCATGAACTGTTTCCCCCTGTTACACTTCTTCCCCGATATGATCATTTTCGAACCCTGTACATATATTTCGAACCCAACTTCATCATTTAGCCTCCCCACTGTTCATCACCATATCGAATATGAACGCTGACTTCCACCTCCACCAGCATCCCATGCCGACCCCTCTTCCTCGCTGGCCAAAAGTGCCTTCTTCTTTTTTCTTTCTTTTTTTATGTTTTGAACAAAAGATTTCCCCACGTCCAAACTACCAGATCGCAAACCCCTACAGCTCCTTCACGAACCTATAACGCGCACACTCATGTTGCCTGCGGCTCCATAGATCCGAGAAGTACACCTTCTCACCGTGATCCGAAACATCACCAGAGTCGCCTCCTTGCTGCTCGTCTCTAGTCACGCAACTCCTTAGGCCAATAAAAGTACGCAGACTTCACCAACGTGGAAAAGAGTCTTCGAAAAAGTTGAGAAGCTTTGCATTGGGTATGTGGTTTTCATTTCGAACGCGGGTGGGGAGGCTTGGTTTTGATCGACTATGGATGTTTGGTCTGCTTTTACTCACGGGGAAGAAATGAAAGAAACTAGGTCTATTTATAGAAGAGGCGAGCGAGGATAAGAACAACGTTCAATCCGTAGGTTTTTAGTTGTGTATATAGGTTGGTTGGGTAATTGAGAAGTTGTGATGGAGACAATAGACTGCGGCTTCTGGTCTACCGAGGGACAAGCAAAAATGTTTGTTTATACATTTCTTTCTCTTCAATTGAATGACTGGATGGGCTTTGGGCTTGCTGCATGGGTTTCCATAGGCTAGCTGAATTGTTTTTCTTGTCTGTCAATTGAAAATTGATATTACGAATTGAAAATACAAGGCATCGGTCACCTTGTTTAGTCTACATACGGTAGGCTTGCTGCTTCTTTTCAACACAGATAAAAAGTGGTATATGTTTGCATGGCGTTTGTACATTCTAGGCGTGTTGTTACTTAGGCATTTGGCTTTTATATTTATCAATCACATTTTTATACGATATTTAATTTCAACGTTTATTATCGTTGTATACCACTACCTAATATATATATATATATATATATATATATACACACACACACACACACACATGCCGCTCCACACCAACTCCAAACACAATGAAAATATCCACACTACTACGTTTTCACGTTCTGGTCCCAATGGAACTAATTTCCTTGAAAACGGACTCCGTTTTTAAAATGACTTTATTTTAATTTTGATTTATTTGTGGGTTCACATTAAAATTTCGTACGTCGATAAAACAACTCCTTTGGGCTCCAAATTGAAAATCTAGTAATAATTAGTTGTACGTATTCCAACAAAATTCGTTTCGTTGAAAACAGAGGCTGTTTGAAAAACACTATTTTTAAGGCCTATATAATATCGATGTATAATTAAATTCAAAACAATTCTATTTTAAATAATAATAAATTATTATTATCGTATCTCTCCAAATGAAATCTTATACACTTCAAAATAAACCGATATATATTTATAACTCAATATTATATAATTTCGGGTTAAACGATATTCAAATTATGTAAAAACCATTAATATTTTATTAAATAAATGTTATCGTTTATTAATGAATTCCATAGCGACTATTTGAAATTTTGAGTTGTACATAACTCGCAACCTATAATATGAAATCTCCATTTTTCTTTTTCAATAGAAAATTACTATTCAACTTATTCAAATGCTTCTTGTTTCACAAAAAATTGATTAATATCGGATCTTGTATATTCAATTAAAGTTCAGAACTCAATATTATGAACTACCTCGTCGTTTCGAGCTCATTTTAATTAAATTATAATTTTATACGTTCACCTTCGTTTTATTAAATAATTTCGATATAAAAGTCCATTAAATCAATATTTAAACAAAATTAAATATTTGTAATTAATATTAAAAAATCTGGGACTTTACAGGACTAATAAATATCCATACATCAACTGCAAGTCATTAACTTTAATTGTACATCGTACAAATATATATATATATATATATATATATATATATATATACAAACATATATATATATATACATATACATATATATATATATACACACACACATATATATACATATATATATATACACACACACATGTTCCTAAGGGAACTCTATTAGAATGTTCAATGGTCTAGCTCCTTATTTTCAAGCTTACACAAACCTACGTGTCTTATAACCTGAAATATCTTGATCCGATCCAAGCATACAAAATAAACGAGCCAGACTATCTTTGAGTATCCAAAGGGTGAGAAGGAATTACTATTCAAGGGTATATGGCACAATAAATCCAGATTTCCTATATAATAATTTAATTCGGAACAACTTAAACATAGTTCATAAGACAAATTGCAATTAAAAATCATCTAAAGGTCCCAAGAAATGGCATTAACAACAATATATAAGGGCTTCCTATCATCAACAAGAGTTAAGTGCAGGGCTAAGCACTTATATAAAATCCCCAAAATTCGAAGAAACAACAAACTGGAACCATCATCATATCAACATATGGAACGCACATGAGAGTTCAAACAACATAAAAGTGACTACCATGTATATAAGCATCATAATAGCTCTAGGCTATATAAAGAAGATTAACATCAACAATAACATCATAAATTGGATCTAAATTAACAAATCTAGAGATAGAATCGACAGAATTATCAAAATAGTGGATTCAAATCTACAAATAACAACAAATCAGTTAATGCAACGAAGATGGATCCAAAACAACAAATACCATCAAAGTGAATTCGAATGACAAATAGTACGTGCATTTAATATACTCCCCCGAGCTTTGATAAGTACTATATACATATTCAGCTCCCATCACTACGACCCCCCCTCCCCCAACCGAGTGTAACTTGACCACCCTCTCGCCTCCCTCGCCCTTCCGCCTCCAGAGCAAGTACCGACAATAATAAATAATAATCATGTTCCATAAACTTCCAAACAATATCTCGAAAAGTGAAAACAATACTCCCCTATCGCACGTTTCACTAATTGATTTACTATTATTCAGCCTACACCTTACTCTAATAGCTTCAATCAACGAATCTGCAATTAACCGATATAATTAACGTACATGTCCTGTACCACGTCGTTTATCATATCAATCTAAATCTTTCTCGTCTTCTATAAGATTGCAAAAACGCATAGTTTTATATATCGAAAATACTTAATTCAAGAAAACAAGTTTATAAAATGTCTTTGAAAATCATTTGAATCGTTTCTATGAAAATCTCTATATATTGGGCAATATAGCTTGAGATAATTATTTTTATAAAATAAATCTAGAAAACAATTATCTCAAAATGATAATTTATATATACGAAATCCATTAAAAATCGGTTTATGAAAACAAGCATTATGTCAACGATTCACGAAATCAAATCAACACACAAAATTTACATGAGAACTCATCAGGGCCTGTTAATCTGCTATAAGGAATGATTATTAAATATAGGCTTTCCAATATAGGATTGATCCTTTTGGAAACAACTCAAAAAAGATACAAAAAATATAAAATATTGCACTTGAAGCTAGGAAAGGATGCAACAAGACCCACACTACACATTCTAGGGTTGAACAATACATATTCAATCAATTCATCCATTAAACAAAGTGAATCCATAACATGCAACGTACTTCATTTATTTTTATCAAATCGCTACTAACATTCTTTGTAATTTATAAGCGATTCATAAGACGTGCATGCAATAAGAATTTATATATGTATAGAGGAGTGAATTACTATTAACTCACCTTAACCAATTCAATTATCAAAACTAATAGAATGCGTTTGCATGAAATCTATTTCAATTATTTGTATCTAATCGTAACTAAAGTTCTATGCAAATTATAAGGGATCCATAAACAAAGCATGCAATAGGGATACTTCTAATTAGAGATAGTAGAGTGACTTGTCGGTCTTTTCTTTTTTTTCACTTTGAATATAGGTGTAAAAAACATGAGTAAGTCTTGGGCTGGTGAGTGTCTAGAATGGTTTAAGTGAGGGGATATGATTTTGTGCCTTATTCAATTTAAGTCCAATTTCTACTTTTATTTGTTGATCCCAAATTCAATTAAAATAAATTTACTTTTTTAACTATTTCAGTTATATCAAAATAAGCAATTGGATACCACCAATGATTTTGGTCCAATTTAATATATTTATTCAATTAACAAATCGCCGCAATTCACATTCTAAACTATTTTATTTTATTTAATTCGTGTAATTTCAACATGGAAAACAAGATTGTTACTCCAACAATCTGTCTTTTTGATACATGATTATTCAACACGTGAATACCATAAACGTATTAATGTTGACTTTTGTGGGTCGAAATGGTGGATCGCGATAGAAAACTTCCGAATTATTCGGTATTAATTTCAGTTTTACAATGAAAATGAATAAAATCTAGAAGAATAATGCGGAGGTTTGAAAATTAATATTGTGAAGAAAAAAATAACTAGTGAAAATCATTATTCTGAGAGAAGTGATAGATGATTTATCTTATGATCCTTGAGTAGGACATTCGTATTTGGAAAAAGTGGTAGCCAGTTCTGGAACGATACATATTTTGGGGAAAGGATGAAACAAATTCAAAAGCAATACAGTGAGTTTAGTTATTAGTAATAGATAAAGTAACATGAAGGTCATTTTAGAAATGCTAAATTTTAAATTGAACCTCATCAACGCGATTAATTTTATATTTTTATCTTTAAATAATAGATGGTGATAGGGTTACAAATTTATGGTTTAATGGTAAACTTCCAAAAATGTTCTTATGCGTAAAAAAGATGTCAACAATTCGAATTCTACTTAGGACATCACGTGTATTCTTATATAAATTTTGAAGTAAGACCGCAAACAAGGTTGTAAAATTTGTTAGGTCGATGTTAGATGCTAAGCATGGATTTGAGATTAATCGCATAAATGGAGATTAATCGAGGATTAATTGGAAGGAAGCATTTTCTGATAAATTGATGTATTCTGAAAAAAATGTCAGTGTTTTATTTAGTATTAACCGATCCACAATAAACTATTTTCGATTTTATTGGATTCTAGAGCAGCCATGAAGACTAAATCATTAGAAACAAATATTTTAGCACTTGTAAAAGACATCAAGCATAAAATGGTGAATAGATTATGCATTCATATGCTTACATCATGCTGTAAATTTCATGCAGGCGAATTACACATAAGACTAATACAACGCTTGGGCGAAGTCTAGGTTGGATCTCGAAGGATTTTTTTACAATAAAGATCACTGATATGAATTTCAATCTTAACAAAAAAATTCTTTATATTTTATTGTTTATGTCTATTAAAATTGAATATAAATTAATTTTTGTTTAATTCGGTTTATTTTAGAATGACGTTTTTTGTGTGCATCTGCATTGTATGCGCTAGAAAACATTGTTTGACATAAGTGAAACATTAATGAAAATATAATGTATCATAAAGGAAAAAAAATTAAATTGATTATTGTAGAAAACACTGCATTTTCTCTATGTTTTCGGGCTTTGGGGAAAAGTAGGTTCTTTACCTTTAAATATGAAGTGTGTAATCAAATTAGCTTGCTGTTAGTTTAAGGGAAGAAATTATGCACTTCAACCACCCCACTTATAAAGTGGGCCTATCGAATAAACGTTAGTAAAGCCCAAATACGATGTCCTAAGATTTACGAATACAAATCATGTGATTACCAATTTACCATCAGTCGCGAAAGTTCTCACGCATTAGAATTCCGATCAGCAGAAGATCAGATCATTAATTACTGTTCTGTCTGTTCTCTAAACATTAGAAGACTGCTCATATTCCCCTCTTCAACCCTAGCTTTCTAACCGTCGATCGTGAGAGCTATCCAGGAAACATCAGTGCGATTTGCTCTATGGGTAACGATCACTTACGAGAGTTTCGCGGCCTGGGCAGAGTGAACAGTTTAGTTTCCTTCCAGTTTTTGATGGTTTGTTTCAGATTTCTACTGTACATGTAATTAATTCAAAATTGTTTTGTGTTGCAATCAGATTTTTTATTTGGTTGAAGTGCAATTATTGTCATTGCGAAACTAATATCCAATTTTCCATTTTTCAGTATTCAAAATTGAGAATCATCAGCAAAATGCTCCGTAAACAGGATCTCTTGTCTTTGCAATCAGAGAATTGCTTTTCCGTAAGTCCACTTAATTTGAAAACCATATATTTTTAGACGAACCCATTCGGTGGACTATTATATTAACGAGTTGTATTAGTCTGATTGGTAAACTAAATATTCGTAGGCATGCATCACCATTTTGTTTTTATGGGATAGTGGAATGGGATGTTGGTTTATTTCTGTCCTTCATTCTGTTTTTCTTTCAGTCAATATCCATTGTTGTATTTACAGGCAGTCATGAGTCCTGCATCTTGGTTAAACAATAATTTGGAAATGAACTTCTTCACTGCTTGAATCAGTTCTTCAATCTTCAGACGACGTTAAGGATGAACTTCAACCTGTGTATGCTTATAGAAAATTTCAAAGTAAGGCCCATAATTTCTGCAATTCTAGCAAAGAAAAGATTGGAAATCATTTAACATTAGTCATAAAATGCTCGCTATATTTTTGAGGTTGCTATGCTCAGCTTGACCTTGCTGGTCTAAAACGTATACACTTGGGTTAATCATGATTTGGGCGATGATTTGAAAAAATAATCAGATTAGTTGTCAAAAAAAAGATTGGAACAAGTAGCGCTAGCCATAAAGCAAAAATGCTCAATAAACAGGATCTCTTGTCCTTATAATCAGACAATTGCTTTTCTTTAAGTCCACTTAATTTGAAAACCATATATTTTTAGATGGGTACATCCAGTGGACTATTATATTGTTGAGTTGTATTAATCTGATCGTCAAACTAGATATTCGTAGGCGTTGTTGTCAAAAATCTTAAAATCCTACGATTTGAATCCCGTTTCAAATCAAATCTTTCCCCTTACGATTCAATTAATATTCCGATTCAAACCAACCTAATACCTCACATTGGAAAATTCATTCAATTCAAATCAATATTTTCATTGTACTTATTTGGGTCTATAACTTCAATTTTAATCATTTTCAAACAAGGTAAAATTGAAACAAGAGAGAAAATGATGTTTTAGGTTTAGATGTAGAAGCTTTATCATCAAAATTAATTTCAAAGTGTGTGCAAACTTTCAAATATATGTTTTCTTAATCCATAATTTACGATCTAAATCCCGTTTTGATTTACAATTTGTGTTTTGCGGTTTACGATTTGAATCTCACTTTGAAGACCTTGTGTAGGCATGCATCACCATTTTGTTTTTTATAGGACTGTGAATTTTTCGAGGGATGTTGGTTTCTTTCCGTCCTGCATTTTGGCATTCTTTCTGTTAGTGTCAGTTGTATTTACGAGCAATCAGGAGTTTTGCACCATGGTTAAACAATAATATGAAAATGGAGTTCCTTTGATGATGATAAGGATAAACTTCAATCTGTGTATGCTTATATAAAATTTCAAAGTAAAGCCTGTAATTTCTGCAATTCTAGCTATAAAAAGGTTGGTACTTACATAACATTAGTCATAAAATGCTTGTTATATTTTGTGGTTGCTATGCTTAGCTTGACCTTGCTGGTCTAATCGTATACACCTAGAGTAAAGCATGATTTGGGCGGTGATTTGAAAAGATCAAATTAGTTGTTAAAAAAAGATTGGAACAAGTAGCGCTAGTCATAAAGCAAAGAGAGTGCATTTGGTTTGAAAACCATATGTTTTTAAATGGATATATTCGGTGGAATATTATATTAACGAGTTACATTAGTCTCATTGTCAAACTAAATATGTCTAGGCATGCATCACCATTTTGTTTTTTA
Organism: Allium sativum; assembly: GCA_030737875.1. Classification (NCBI taxonomy): domain Eukaryota; kingdom Viridiplantae; phylum Streptophyta; class Magnoliopsida; order Asparagales; family Amaryllidaceae; genus Allium; species Allium sativum. The sequence goes on along the minus strand of CM060916.1, from coordinate 292,902,159 downwards.
TGGGATTGTGGAATCTTTCGGGGGACGTTGGTTTCTTTCTGTCATCCGTTCTGGTTTTATTGTGGTCAGTGTTCGTTGTATTTACGGGAAATCATGAGTCTTGAACCTTGGTTAAATAATAATTTGGAAATGAAGTTCGTCGCTTCTTGGATCAGTTCTTCAATCTTCAGACGAGGATAAGGATAAACTTCAACCCCCGTATGCTTGTAACTTTTTTTAAAGGCCTGTAATTATTGCAGTTCCAACTATAAAAAGAATGGAACTCGTTTAGCATTAGTCATAAAATGCTCGTGATTGCTATGCTTGGGTTGACCTTGCTACTCTAAACGTATACACTTGGAGTTAAGCATGATTTGGGCGATGATTTGTAAAGTTTCAAATTAGTTGTTTAAAAAAAGATTAGGACAAGTAGAACTAGTCATAAAGCAAAATAGTGCACCTGTCGGGAATCAAACCCAGGTCCCTACCGTGGTAGGGTGCTATTCTACCACTTGACCACTAATGCTTAATGTTGTATTATAGTGTTTCCTACTTTGATTAATTTGAATAATATATTAAAGAATATTAATCCTACTTGAGTTATAAAAATTTAAACGCTTCGTTTGATTTACATCAGATATTAGCCAAAATTCGAGATTTGACAACTTATTTGGTTATAAGTGTTTTAAATATCACCCGAGATAGCCGGATATTAGACCGAAATATTAGCCAAAATCCAAGATTTGAAACCATGCCTTTATATTTTTTGATTTAGATGGATACATTCAGTGGACTGTTATATTTATGAGTTGTATTAATCTGATTGTCAAACTAAATATTCGTAGGCGTGCATCACTATTTTGTTTTTTATGGGATTCTGAAATCTTTCGGGGACGTTGGTTTTTTCTGTCCTCCATTCTGGTTTTCTTCATATCAATGTCTGTTGTATTTATGAGCAATCATGAGTCCTGCACGTTGTATTTATGAGCGATCATGAGTCATGCACCTTGGTTAAACAATAATTTGAAAATGAAGTTCTTCACGTCTTGGATCAGTTCTTCAATCTTCGGATGAGGATAAGAATAAACTTCTACCTGTGTATGCTTATAAAATATTTCAAAGTAAGGCCTGTAATTATTGCAGTTCCAGCTATAAAAAAAATGGAACTTGTTTAGCACTAGTCATAAAATGCTTGCTATATTTTTGTGGTTGCTATGCTTGGGTTGACCTTGCTAGTCTAAACGTATACACTTGGAGTTAAGCATGATTCAGGTGATGATTTGTAAAGATACAAATTAGTCGTTTAAAAAAAAGATTAGGACAAGTAGCACTAGTCACAAAGCAAAATATTGCACCACCCGGGAATCAAAATCGGGTCTGTACCGTGGCAGGGTACTATTCTACCACTAGACCACTGGTGCTTAATGTTGTACGTTAGCGTTTTCTTCTTTGATTAATTTGAATCATTTATTAAAGAATATTAATCGTACTTCAATTACAAAAATTTAAACGCTTCATTTGATTTACATTAGATATTTTTCTCCTATTTTCTTGTGACTTTCATATTATTTGTTTTGTTTATAATGGTTAGTATATAACTTATCCAGGATTATATTTGGATAAAGTATCAAAATATAAAAATACCACGATTGGGAATCAAATTAGAAGTTGTAGAGTGGTAGAGAATTATTCTACCATTAAGTTGCTGATAAAAAATGTAAAGATCGATAAAGATTCGGGCGATGATTTGTGAAGATTCAAATTTATTATTTAAAAAAAGATTGGGACTAGCAGCACTAGTCATGAAGCAAAATAGTGCACTGGTCATAAAGCAAGACCATGCTTAACTTCAAAGTAAGGCCTGTAATTATTGCAGTTCTAGCTATAAAAAGATTGGAACTCGTTTACCATTGGTCATAAATTGCAAGCGAGAACCCAAGGATTCGTGGTGGAGGAATGACGAGGTGCAAAAGGCTATCAAAGAGAAGAAGGAATGCTACAAATGCATGCACCATCATAGAAGCGAAGAGAACATGCACAGGTACAAAGTGGCAAAGAAGACTGGAAAGAGAGCAGTGAGTGAAGCAAGAGGACGAGCGTACGGAGATTTGTATCAAAGGCTAAGTACAAAGGAGAGTGAAAAAGACGTTTACAGAATAGCTACCCTACGCGAGAGGAGGATAAGGGACTTCAATCAGGTTAAGTGCATTAAGGACGAGAGTGATAAACTTTTGGTGAAGGACGATGAGATAAAGAATAGGTGGAGAGAATACTTTGATAAACTTTTCAACGAAGAAAGTGATAGCTCTTCTATCAAGTTGGAGGACTTTGCCGACAACACCAATAGTAGACATTTTGTGCGGAGATTTCAAGAAGCTGAGTTAAAGAGGGCGTTAAAACAGATGAAATCAGGCAAGTCGGTAGGGCTTGATGACATTCCTATTAAGGTGTGGAGATGCTTTAGAGATGCAGGAATAACATGGCTAACTAAGTTATTTAATAATATTTTCAAATCAAACAAAATGCGAGATGAGTGGAGGAGAAGCATTTTAGTTCCGATCTTCAAGAATAAAAGAGATATTCAAAGTTGCACAAACTATAGAGGAATTAAGCTTATGAGTCATACGATGAAGCTTTGGGAGAGAGTTGCGAGCAGCGTTTGAGGAGGTTGACAAGTGTCTCTAGGAATCAATTTGGTTTTATCCCTGGAAGGTCGACCACTGAGGCGATTTTCTTGGTTAGGCAACTTATGGAGAGATACAGGGAGCAGAAGAAAGATCTCCACATGGTTTTTATTGACTTAGAGAAAGCTTATGACAGAGTGCCGAGGAGGGTTATGTGGTGGGCGCTAGAAAGAAAGAGGGTGTCATCAAAGTATATTACCTTTATCAAGGATATGTACGAGGGGGTTGTGACTAGTGTCAGGGCATGCGATGGTGAGACCAGAGACTTTTCAATTAACATAAGGTTACATCAAGATTCGACTTTGAGCCCTTTTTTTTTGCATTAGTGATGGATGAAATCACAAAAGATATACAAAGGGAGATTCTTTGGTGTATGCTCTTTGCCAATGATGTTGTGCTGATTGATGAAAGTAGAATATGAGTTAATCGACAGCTGGAGTTGTGGAGGGGGACCTTGGAATCAAATGTTTCCTGGCTTAGCAGAATTAAAACAGAGTATTTGAAGTGTGAGTTTAGCGGTGTCAGTTCAGATGACGGAGAGATCACCTTGGCAGGTAGAGTAATACCCAAGAAGGAATCGTTTCGATATTTAGGATTTATGTTGCAGTTTGATGGGAAGATTGATAAGGATGTTAGTTTTAGAATTCAAGCAGGATGTGTGAAATTGCGTCTAGTATCTGACATTCTCTGTGATAGGAAGATTCCTCAGAAGCTTAAAGGAAAATTTTATAGGACAACAATCAGGTCTGCGATGTTATATGGTGCAGAATGTTGGCCTACTAAGAGGCATCACGTCCAGAAGATAAATGTGGCAGAGATGCGGATGCTGCGCTGGAGCTGTGGGCATACCAGACGAGATCAGATTAGAAATGAGGATATTTGGGGAAAACTTGGAGTTGCACCTATTGAAGAGGAGCTAGTCCAACACCGCTTGAGATGGTTTGGACATATCCAACGTAGACCATACGATGCACCTGTGCGCGTTGGAATTATATGCCGTGCTGAAGGCCGAAAGAGAGGTAGAGGTCGACCTAAAATGACATGGGAGAAGATTATAAAGAGAGATTTAAGTAATTGAAGTATATCTGAAGAGCTGGTAGTGGATAGGAGTGCACGGAAGTTGGCAATTCATGCACCAGAACCTTAGGTTTTTTTTTTCTTCCTTCACTTATTGAACCTTTTTACTTCTTTTTTTAAACTATTTTAGACTTTATTTCACTTTTACTGAACTTTTTTAAAAAAAAAAAAAAAACCTTTATCAGACAACTTTTTATCTGTTTGGTTATTTTAAACTCTTTTTATATATGTATTATTACCATTATTGTTTATTTTAATTTTGGGTTCCATATCTAGCCAACCGCAATTTGTTTGAGATACATGACTTTGTTGTTGTATTTTTGTGGTTGTTATGCTTGGCTTGACCTTGCTAGTCTAAACGTATACGCTTGGAGTTAAGCATGGTTCAGGCTGTTGATAAAAATTGTAAAGATCGATAAAGATTCAGACGATGATTTGTAAAGATTCAAATTAGTAGTTTAAAAAAAGATTAGGACAAGTAGCACTAGTCATAAAGCAAAAGAGTGCACCAGCCGGGAATCGAACCCGGGTCTGTACCGTGGCAGGGTACTATTCTACCACTAGACCACTGGTGCTTGATGTTGTACTTTAATGTTTTTTATTTTGATTATTTTGAATCATTTATTAAAGAATATTAATCCTACTTGAATTACAAAAATTTAAACGCTTCATTTGGTTTACAATAGATATTTTTCTCCTATTTTCTTGTGATCTTCATATTATTTGTTTTGTTTATGATGGTTAGTATAGAACTTATCCAGGATTATATTTGGATAATATATCAAAATATAAAAGTACCACGATTGGGAATCAAATTAGAAGTAGGCAACTGATTAAAAATGTAAAGATCGATAAATATTCGGGCGATGATTTGTAAAGATTCAAATTTATAGTTTAAAAAAAGATTGGGACAAGTTGTACTTGTCATAAAGCAAAATAATAGTGCACCAGCCGGGAATCGAACCCGGGTCTGTACTGTGGTAGGGTACTATTCTACCACTAGACCACTGGTGCTTAATTTTGTATTTTAGTGTTTCTACATTGATTAATTTGAATCATTTATTAAAGAATATTAATCCTACTTAGTAACAAGAGTTCAAACGCTTCATTTGATTTACATCTAATATTTTTCTCCTATTTTCTTATTACCTTTATATTATTTGTTTTGTTTAGAATGGTTAGCATAGAACTTATCCAGGATTATATTTAGATAAGGTATCAAAATATAAAAGTGCTACGATTAGGAATCAAATTAGAAGTTGTAGAGTGGTTGAGAATTATTCTACCATTAAACTGTTGATACAAACTTGTAAAGATCGATAAAGATCCGGGCGATGATTTGTAAAGATTCAAATTAGTTGTTAAAAAAAGGATTGGGACAAGTAGCATTTGTCATAAAGTAAAATTGTGCACCAACAGGAATAGAATCCAGATCAGTTCCTATTCTACCACTAGACCACTGGTGCTTAATGTTGTACTTTAGTTTTTCCTACTTTGATTGATTCAATCATTTATTAATGAATATTAATTCTACTTGAATTACAAAATTTTAAACGCTTCATTTGATTTACATTTGATATTAATCTCCTATTTTCTTGTGACCTTCATATTATTAGTTTTAGATGGAGACATTCGGTGGACTATTATATTAATGAGTTTTATTAATCTAATTCTCAAATTAAATATTCGTAGGCATGCATCACCACATTGTTTTTTGTGGGATTGTGAAATCTTGCTAGGGACGTTGGTTTCTTTCTGTCGATGTCCGTTGTATTTACGAGCACTAATGAGTCATGCACGTTGTATTTATGAGGAATCATGAGTCCTGCACGTTGTTGTATTTACAAGCAATCACGAGTCTTGCACCTTGGTTAAACAGTAATTTGGAAATGAAGTTCTTCACTTCTTGGATCAGTTCTTCAATCTTCGGACGAGGATAAGGATAAACTTTAACCTGCGTATGCTTATAAAAAAAAATTCAAAGTAAGTCCTGTAATTATTGTAGTTCTAGCTATAAAAAGATTGGAACTCGTTTAACACTAGTAATACAAATGTTTGCTATATTTTTGTGGTTGCTATGCTTGGCTTGACCTTGCAAGTCTAAACATATACACATGGAGTTAAGCATGATTCGGGCGATGATTTGTAAAAATTCAAATTTGTTGTTTAAAAAAAGATTGGGACAAGTAGCACTAGTCATAAAGCGAAATAGTGCACTAGCCGGGAATTGAACCCGGGTCTGTACCGTGGCAGTGTACTATTCTACCACTAGACCACTGGTGCTTAATGTCGTACGTTAGTGTTCCCTACTTCGATTAACTTGAATAATTTATTAAAAAATATTAATCCTACTTGATTCACAAAAATTTAAACGCTTCATTTGATTTACATTTGATATTCTTCTCTGATTTTCTTATTACCTTTATATTATTTGTTTTGTTTATAATGGATATCCAGGATTATATTTGGATAAGGTATCAAAATAAAAAAGTACCATGATTAGGAATCAAATTAGAAGTTGTAGAGTGGTTTGGAATTATTCTACCATTAAACTGCTGGTAAAAACATGTAAAGATCGATAAAGATTCGGGTGATGATATGTAAAGAGTCAAATTAGCTGTTTTAAAAAAGATTCGGACAAGTAGCACTGGTCATAAAGTGAAATAGTGCACCAACAGGGAATCGAACTTTGGATTTGTACCGTGGTACGTACTATTCTACCACTAGACCACTGGTGCTTAATGTAATATTTTAGTTTTTCCTACTTTGATTATGAGAATAATATCAGAACGGGAGACTGATCTGGGAAGTCCTTACGCTTGAGTACGAGAGCCTTTGGTACTGGGTATCCACCTACTTTGATTAATTTGAATCATTTATTAAAGAATATCAATCCTACTTGAATTTTATTTGATATTTTTCTCCTATTTTCCTATGACCATAGTATTTGTTTTGTTTATGATGGTTAGTATAGAAATTATCCAGGATTATATTGGGATAAGGTATCAAAATATAAAAGTACCATGGTTAGGAATCAAAGTAGAAGTTGTAGAGTGATAGAGAATTATTCTACTATTAAACCGTCGATAAAGATTTGTAAAGATTGATCAATGATTTGTGAAGATTCAAATTAGTTGTTTGAAAAAAGATTGGGACAAGTAACACCGGTCATAAAGCAAAATAATGCACCAGTCGGGAATCGAACCCGGGCTCTGTACCGTGGCAGGGTACTATTCTACCACTGACCACTGGTGCTTAATGTTGTACTTTCGTGTTTCCTACTTTGATTAATTTATTAAAGAATATTAATCCTACTCGAATTTCACAAAATTAAACACTTTATTTGATTTACATCTGATAATTTTCTACTATTTTCTTGTGACCTTCGTGTTATTTGTTTTGCTTATAATGGGTAGTATAGATCTTGTCCAAGATTATATTTGGATAAGGTATCAAAATATAAAAGTACCACGATTAGGAACTGTGCAGTTTATGCCCCGCTATATCCCGTAGCGTATTACTGCCGATACGCTTTTCCTAAATAGTTTCCAATATAGCCTTCCCGCTTTAAACCCTGTTATATTCCGCTATTCCCGATATATCCCATTATTTCAGCTATATTACGCTTTTCCCGCTATATCTTTGAAGAATGAAATGAACTAAAAATGACATTTATACATTAATTTTTTTAATGAATAATGTTTTAGAATTGATTTTTTTAACATATATTTTTATAAACAAGAATTCTATAGTATTCTATTAAATTTTATTAAATAGTGATCCACGTTTAATTATAGATATCTGCATATGTTTTTATTTAAAATTAAGAACATACTAATTATTGTTAAATCGAATGTAAGTTTTTTATTTAGGTAGAGCTTATATATTCTGTAAAAACATTAAGAACAAGTTATATATGCTATTTTAGAGTCATCCGCTATATCCTGTTATTTCCTCGCTTTATCCCCGCTACGACTTTATGGACTTCTGCCGCATTTGATCTGCTAAGCGCTTTAACTGCACATGTTAGGAATCAAATTAGAAGTTGTAGAGTGGTAAAGAATTATTCTACCATTAAGCTGCCTATAAAGAATGATGTGTCAAACTTTATTTATTTACTTTGTTTATTTGAAATTATCTGAACATTGTTTAATTGAATACTTATGTCACATTTTCTACATAGGCTTTCGATGTTACTTTTAAATTTATTTTTCAATGATATGTTATCATTCTTTTATATTCTATGTCATGTGAATGTATTAGCTGTTTTACTAGATGATTCGGTAATGCTTCAAACTAAGACATATTATCAAATAATAAATGCGGTATGTATGGATAATAGGCGCAAGTTAGTTATGTTAAGGTTAAATAGTTATCAATTGTATTCTTAACATTGTTTTGCTTTGCTCAATCTTTCGATGTAGTATGAATTATTGAAACCTATGAAATGACACAAAGGCCCCGTTCGCATTGATTTTGTACCACGTTACGGTGGCGTTCGCGTTGGACGCGTCCGACGTCTGAACTTGGCGGTTGCCACTTCTCATTCTTCATTACCATCTTCTTCTCCTTCTTCGAAATAATGTTTGCCTCCGATTCATTCTTCGATTACGACGATTTGATTAATCTCTACGAGATAACATTGTATCAAAATGCACAATTTAATCCACAATTTAATACCGTTTCACATCACATCAGCAGTTCAATCCGGTATTATCTATATTTCAAAAACACACTTTGTGCTATAGATGGTACACACGTGTCTGCATACTTACCTGCTGATCAAGTTATCCCATATATCGAAAGAAAAGGTTTTGTAACACAAAATATATTAATGGTATGCTCTTTCGATTTACAATTTACTTATGTTATGGCTGGTTGGTAGGGGACTGCACATGATAGTAGAATTTTTAATTTGATTACAAATGATAGAAGCTCCAACTTTTCTAAACGTTCGGCTGGACAATATTATTTGGTTGATTCGGGCTATCCACTTCAGAATGAATGTTTACCATCTTATCGAAATACAATGTATCATATTCCGCATTTTAATGAAACCGTGAATCAACCAAAATCGGCCAATGAAGTGTTTAATTTCTACCATTCGAGTTTACGGGTGGCCGTTGAAAGAACTTTTGCCATTTGGAAACAAAAATTTGCCATTTTGAAGACTATGCCTACATATGCATTTGAAACTCAAGTCAAAATTGTCGTAGCTACAGTGACCTTACATAACTCCATACGCAAATATAATAGTGGTGATCCAGATTTTATGGCTTTTGACGATGATCCTAAACTTATCCCCGATTAGTACTTGAAGGAATATTATGCTCTGAGAAATGCGACGAATAGATGCACTGAACGGGTACATCGAAATGGATACCAAGAAATGTCAACATTTCAAGATACCATAAGAGATCAATTGGTTGCTGCAGGGCTGCGCTAAACTGTATTTGTATCTGTAACTATATTTATATCTGTATTTTAGAAATACCCCGCTCAAATACCTTGCTCAAATACTTCGTTCGCAGCAAAAAAAAACATTCCTTGTTCACAACGGTGTCACACTCAATTGTCACTCTCAAATTCCCCGTTACCGTTCATCAAAAACGCACCCAAAAACATGACCTGACAAGGGCACAACTTCAATAAGGTTTGGAAGTTTAAAGGTGATAACCCCAAATTTTTTATTCTGTTAATCAAAGTAACATGTTGGTTCTGGTATAATCTAGTAACATTGAATCAATTAATACAACAAAAAATTGATTTATACGTTATTGGAGTAAATACTTGTATTTTATGAATGCATACATGTTGACTGTGATAGTTGAATATTATGCAACAATGTATAACTGCTTTGAAGGATATGGTATATAAAGATGCGTAGTTCGAAGAATTTTTGAAATCAATGATATGTAGTCATAGTTATGAATGGCGCGCTACGACGCCGTGAGGCGCGATAACTGCGCCATTTCTTCTTGCGGCGCGGCGCATATGAGAAGGTAAAGACGCAAAAAGCGCACGGCGCAAAATGGTGTGCCTTTTGTTTTGTTTTTTTTGTTTTTTGCTTGTTTTTTATTTATTTTTTTATTTTTTGCATTTCACATAAAATTATTATTGATCATATTATTGCATTTGCTAACTTTTTGTATTTGATTTTTAGTTATTTTGTAGGTTCTAATGGATGACTTTTATACAGTATTATTGATCATATTATTGTGTTTGCTAATGTTTTGTATTTGGTTTTTATTTATTTTGTGGGTTTTGATGGATGACTTTTCTACAGTTCTTTTTCGTTGAAGAGAAACAAATATATCGATATTGAAAATATATTTTATTTTATGTAATACTCTTATATCAAATGTAATATTGCTTGTACAAAAAACATGTATTTCAATTAATTGTGTATTTATTTCAAACAGATTGTAGATGCACCAAATAGATTATCAATAAATATTTATCACTTTATTTTTATTTTTTTGGCATAAAGTTATCAATTGCACCAGGGAAACAATATCACCCATCGATATGCTAATCTTCCTCACCAATTGTCCTTTGTTTTGTTAAATATAACCACATCATAACAATAAAGACTTGATATAATCTAATTGTCCTTATGAATCCGATGATGCAGATGTTGGTTTGGAAAATGTGATTGTTGAATCAGATTCGGAATTCTACTTTATTAGTAATATGTATTATTATTATGGATTTTGAAATCTATCATGCTTGAAATTCTATGCTAACGATATCAAATATGATGATCTTTCTTTTTGCAAAGTAGTAAAAAATTTGATTGCATATGATTTAGCCAAAAAAACTGAACTCTTAAATTTGTTGTTATATGTTAAATTAGAAAAACAAAAATGCGCAGTAAATCAGAAAGGCGCGCGCCATTTGCCGCGCCGTGCGCCAAGGCTCCAGACTGATGTTGCGCCTTTTTGCGCCGTGCACCATTAATAACTGTGATTGTAGTCCATATGATAGAAAAGTGTATATGGAGCCTTAGTAGGCTTCATTGAACGTAACAAAACAATACATGTTTACAAGAAAACTATAACGAGACGCATGGTTGATTTTTTTTTTTCCAATAAACATTGAATTGTATTTTTTTTTTACTTTGTTCTGCTTAGTTTGATCTCTTAATGCATCGTGGGTCATCGGCACCATTGATGTACCTAGAAACATGATGTAGCGAACTAGTTGCAATTTCAGTAAACTTCGGATACTCGTGGATGGTAACTTCAGAGGTTCCCCCCCCCCTTTTTGGAATTTACGAGCTGGTAGCTAGTCAATTGAATAGATAATCCAGTAACTTTGAATCAATTTGTGCAACAATAGTTTGAAGTATCATTTTAAATAATTTGTTATTTGAGTGAAAACATGTTTTCATGGACGTTTGACTTATGTAAATATCGATCGGAGAAATATAATGCATGGTAATTTAATCTAGCTCTGCACCGTGGAAGGATGCTATTCTACCATTAGATATGGTGCTTGATGTTGTTAGGGATGACAATTAGAACCGAGAACTGCAAAACCGAACTGTCCCGAACTCGAACCAAACCCAATGAGTCTTAGACTTGTTCTGGATGATGAAAAGTACCATAAAGATTGGTCAAATTCAAGCTGAACCCATCGGATCGAAAAACATTGAAGTATATGCATTTTTAGTGTTGTTATCTAATCAGATAACCCGAGCCGAAGCTATGGTCAAGTACGGTCCAGGTTTTTGAACTTTATAGTACGTACCGGACAAAACCCAACTCGCTTATAACGGAGGCCCACTGGGTCGGGTCCGAGCACTTCGTGTCGGATCTAATTACCACCCCTAGATGTTATATACATACATATTAAACTTCCTTACTTGCCGTTGACTTGATTTATATAGGTTTATCGGTCCTTTTCAATTTTCTAAAATAGGAGCACTTCTTGTGGCCAATCTTCGAATTTTGGTATACTAAATATAAATACTTACAATTGAGATTTATGATCAATTTTTTCAACAAAATAATCAATAAGGTATACTAGTGAATTTTCAATATAACAAACCATGCTTGTTCACTCATATGATTTATTTATCGTGATTTACTTTATTTGATATATATTGTGTGAAATATGGGTAATTACAATTTTATTGTAACTTTGATTTCTTTTGAAGTAGTTAGTAGAATCTTTATCAAAAAACAAAGCAGTCGAGTTAAAGTTGTGACTAAGGTAATAGCAGCTTTAAAAAGTGCACTAACCGAGTCAAACATGGCCTGCACCATGGAGGAGAAGCACTCTACCAACATAGTGACCGGTTTTTTCTTTTCTTTCTTAAATTTAAACTGTACGTGTAGCAATTTTACCTGAAAGTTGAACCATTTTATACCATTATTCATTGACATTTTTGATCTGCCGATGTTGATCAACTACGGTAACTATTACATTAATCCACTATTATTTTTAATTACCTTTGGTAATTATTAGACCTTTCATTTGAGCATGATAAACAATGGTTATTATAGTAAGTGGTTAGCCAATAGACTCGACACTTTAAACTGAGGCATGTGATCGTTTTTTGTTATCTTAGTTCTTTTAAAGAAACAATATGTCGCAACTCACAGAGAGAAGTTTGTTACGATGAGTTCAACAACTTGTCATCAATTGCATTTTGGTATTGTTTTGTTCAACTTTATCTCGTGGGGGTAGAACCGTAGATCATGTGCACTAGATAACATTCAAGCTGGTGTTGCTTTACCTGATTTTAGGCTGTGATTGCTGATAATGTTCTGTAAAGTACCATACATTTAAGGCCAACCAGACATACTTTGATGGGTTTTAAGATTCAAAATAATAATTGTATTAAATTTAAAACTGAATGATTAAAATGCTACCATGTTATAAATTACTATGCTGACTTGTGGTCATTGCTAATACCTATCTGTTATTTTTACCCAAAGTGAATAAATATCAAGTGATATATTATGCTTTTAAAGTAATATTTATAGGTAATAAAAAAGTTCTTTATGGTTTGGGATTATCTAGAAATAAAATGATCTTGTTTATGCATCAATTGTTAATTGGGTACTTATTCTCTTATTACTTCTTAACTAAGAGCTTCAAAATGTTTGTCTAAGTTGGAGTTTTGTTAAATGTATTGTATTCTTAATTCTAATTTGATGCTATGATTAGAATTTATTTGCTATGCCATTTTTAGTCCGCCGGAATATCATTTTTTAATTGTTGAGATTGCTCCTCTTCATTTTATTTCTTTGATGTAAAACTTGTAGATTTTTCCATTATTTTGATTTTGGTTGGATAATTCAAACTCATATTGGGGTTTTGGATTTTGGACACTGGTAGTGGAACAGAATAACACACCAATCAGGAACCAAACTCTAGTCTATATCGTGATGCGGTGTTATTTGACCACTGTAAATGACATTTTGAACTTTGATTACTTAATTTTTATTTAAATTAGTCAATGATAGACAATTTTTGGATAAAGGTGAATCCATCTGTATGTTTGAATTGTATAAACTTTTACTGGCTATTGATTTAACTTATTTTTTATGGTCATTTGGTATTCATTGTCAGGCTTTTGTTTTTCCTTTTTTGAAGAGGGTACAATACTGAATGGTTAATCAAATTAAGACATGATGTAAATTTAAGATTAGTGCTTGCATTTTGTTTAAAGCAATAAAAGAGAGGTAAACAAATATTCTTTAATCACTATCTCCAAATCAACAAAACCTATCAAAGTAGCGATGTATTTGAACCAAAATCTACTTCTGTTTGAAAATATTGTATCATCAAAACCTAAACTTTAAAATGAGACTTGTTTATATAGCTCGGGACAAAAACATGTTAATTTTTGGGAAGCTCAACAAGTCATTGCATTGCTCTATTTGTGCTTTATCTCATGTTGTAAAACCGAATCAACATTGATATTCCTCTAACTGTGATATTCCTTGTTTAAGTATGGAATAAATATAAACTGAGAAACCTTTTAACAGTGGAATTAAGGTTGTAAATAGTAATAGGAGACATAAGTGCAACAGCGGGAAATCAAACGTGAATTTGTACTGTGGCTTGCTACTGTTCTGCTACTAGGTCCAAACCTGTATATACTAGTTAGGGAAGAAAAGGTAGCGGTGTACTCTAGTAATATTATCGCAGGGTACCATGATATTACTAGGCTAGATGAGATAGGTCTCTGGTGCATCATGACATGTTAAACTTTCGTTACTTTTGTTTGATTTACTATCCACTATGCACCAATCACATTGTATCAAATGTCATATTCACTTAATCAAGATGGTTTATATATATATATATATATATATATATATATATATACACACGATTGATAGATAGATAGACAGAGAGAGAGAAGATATATGTTTATTCAGACTGAGATGTTTGTGTAAAAGACGTTTAATGAAATGGGCATAAGTTAGCTAATTATGGTGATTTTGATGTTGAGTCTCCATGCCTTAGGTTATGGATGCTTCAATATCTTTTTGTGACTCTGATATAGTTAGAAATGAGGAACTGAACAATTTTTCTGTAGTATGCTTACAAACAGATGTAGCATGGATGTACCAGTACTTCAAACAGAATATAACTTCTACAACTGTTAGCTTAGTTCGTCTATATTAGTATATTACATTTACCATGTGGTTGTATGCAGGCTAACGAGCGATGTGCTACAGTCAAGTGGTATGTTCATGATATTTCATTGAAACTCCTTGTTCTTTTTGTTATATTGCAGGCACATCCTTCTTGTCTTCCACATCCTGCCTGCCTGAATCTATTTGCTCACAGTTATTGGCGTTGCAAATTTAGTCGGAAAGCAAACTGAGTTACTCTTGTAAGTAGATCTATTGTCCTTTAGTATTATTTCTGATGCTAAATTTAATGATATTCAGTTGCTTCCAATTATGGCAAATCAAATTCAGATCTTCTCAATGTGGTGTTAGTAGTGAATAAACAGAAAGGGAATTTTATTTAAAAAGTTTGTTCCCATTGAAGCCCTTCTCAGCGACTAATTGCGTAGATGTTTTAAAAATGTGGACTTGATTGGGTGAATGGACTTCAAAAGTGAAAGAACATCAGATGTAAATGTAAAAAAAAAACTAACAAAGGTTCGTAATATTGCTTGATAGCAAAGAATGTTTCACCTGAATACCAATTTCATAGTCCCACATCACTTGCCTTTTGGGGCTAGTTGTCAATAACGCTTATAAAATGAAGGATATTTTAATTGGGGAACTCATACCTTTCTCGGCCTTTTGGCTAAGATCAAGTGTAGTATCTGTTCTTATCAGTTTAATATCTGATACGTGGTCCAATGGATCACAATGATATTAAATTAATTTTTCAGAGGGGAAGAACCTAATAAATAGCTTGCTATTTAGGCTTCTGTTAGTCGCCCTTGCGTTGCACTATGGCATGGGCTGGCTTACCCCTATCAATTCATTAATTAAAATTTTAAACATTCATTCTCATAGTTCATTGTAGTTTGTTATCTGTATGTGAATATGTTTTGAATAAACATTATAAATTGGACTTCAAAGCCCCTTACTAAGAAGCGGTAAACCCAACTTCATCAAAAATGGTTATAACATTATGTTTATTTAGACTCAAATGTTTCTGAAAAAGATGTGTAATGATAATGAACCATGGGCATAAGTAAGCTAATTATGGTGAGCTCTTTTAGTCATCAATTATATTTTGATTTTGAATCTCCATGCCGTAAATTATGGATGTTTCAATATCTTCTTGTGACTTTAATATAGTTATAAATGAAGAACTAAATAATTTTCCCCAAGTATACTCACAAATAGGTGGAACCTCGCAACGGTAAGGTCACCTGGCTAGTGGCCTGGGCGCCCATGTTCGAATCCAGAAACAGCCTCTTCGCAGTGCAAGGGAAAGGTTGCGTACTATTGACCTCCCTAGAGCCCGTTATCGTACGGGAAGCCTCGTGCACTGGGTTTCATCTTTTATACTCACAAATAGGTATAGCATGGATATACCAATACATCAAGCAGAATATAACTTCCACAAGTGTTAGCTTAGTTTGTCTATGTTAGTATGGTACATTCAACACCTGGTTGTTTCCAGGTTAATGATTGATGCACTGCTGTCGGGTGATATGTCCATGGTAATTCATTGTTCTTTTTGTTATATTGCAGGCACAGTCTTCTTGGCTTTGCTAGTAGGTCCAGTCAATTCTTAGATATGGATCTGCTTCTGCATCGTGGATGCCTGAATCTATTTGCCAGCAGTAATCGGCGTTGCGGATTTGGTCGGAAGTAAACTGAGTAACTCCTGTAAGTTGCTGACCTGTTGTTCTTTAAGTATTATATCCGAGTCTCTGACACTAAATCAAATAATATGCAATTGCTTCCAATTATGGCATGGGATGGCTTACACCATAAATTCATTAATAAAAAATTTAAACATTCATTCTCATATTTCATTGTAATTTTTCCCCATGTTTATTTCACCGCATTTTATTATCTGTACATGAATATATTTTGACTAAACTTAATAAATTGGATTTGGCACTCGCTAAGTAGTAGCAAACTGTAATTTGAAATATTTTATCAATCTTCGGGATTTGGTGTATTGGACAAAATTCAATTTCAGTGTTATTCGCTTACATGCTCATGTGCTATAAAATTGATAACTAGTATATGAACTTTGAGATCCAGTTGAGTATAAACCAAACTATTGATATGTATAGTATAATTTTTGCATGATCACATCGTCATTGTCTATCCTTCAAACTACTGAATATACCTATACATCATATTGATAACAGATTAGTATTAGATGATCGGCCTGATATCAAACTGAAACATATTGCATATCTTCACATTGAGATATGATCTGATCAGTATATCATGATTAGATCTGCTATAATATATATTATATTTCATTTTAATATTAAAATTTGGACCAAAAATCATCTTTATGGTTTCTTATTTAACTTTGGTTTGTCCACTATTTAAATATGTTATTGTATTGTTGTGACAATTCCAGTTTACCAGACAGTGACGGAGCTAGCCTCAACTTGAGGTAGGGCATCACCTTTCAATATATATAATACATGCTTAAGTACTTGCTGAATTTGATGTGGAGTATAGGAGGAAGTGTGTTCTATGCATGGATTGATTTGAGGTAGGGCCAGTTCTGCAATTTCAGTTAGGGCAAAATTTAACAAAGTCACTCTTTATAAATACCGAACAAAGTTCGGTTCCGCCCTGATAACCAATAACAATAATACTATTGTTATATTATATATAATAATTAAAAGAAAACAAAGTTCATGGATTCTAGTCAAACAAAATCACAATCAGTTATTGCAAATGTGCAAATACCAGTGTTCTTGAATCATTTTCTTTAATTTCTTTTGTCAAATATTTTGTGATCAGAATGACTTAATTTTATTTCCATATCTTGATTTTAATTCCTCGCACCTTTTTCGAATTTAATTTGTTATTCACCTTAAAATGAATAATTTTTTAGCTTATTCGAACTCAAAGCAGATAACTAACTTTGATATTTGGTGGTTTTTTTTTTGTTAATTAATTAATTTATTTTGTGGAAAACAAAATATCCGAGCAACAAGATAGTTAATATTATGACAAAAATAAAACTGTTTTGGGGATTAGTTCACTATATAAATATGTCTACCGTATTGTTGAAACAGCAACAAAACTGAAATTCATGGGTTCTAGCCAAGCCGTATGCACATTTACTTATTACAAATGCGAGAATGTCAATGTTCTCAAATTATTTTCATTAAATTTTTTATCAAATATCGTGTGTTATTTTCGTATCTCAATTTTGTATCTTTAAACCTTTTCCTAATTTAATATTTTTTTTCACAACAAATGAATAACTTATAGCATATTCAAACGCCTAGCGATAGTCAACGTTAATATTCAATGAAATTGATCATTGAAAATTTGCATGAGCATACTAGCGTAAATCGCTTATTTCAATTTTAGATATTTAAAAGTCTTCAAGTTAAAATTTTATTTGCAACTAACAATCAAACAAAAATTATGCATATAAATTTTAAAATTTGGAAAACAATGTATTTTACAGATAACGGTATGTTCCTTAGACGCAAACGAAAAATCGTATAGATCGAAGTGGCATGAGATATTTTCTCTGTTTCTTATTTCTAATTCTCACATTGAATTGCTATTTAAGTATACTATTGTGTACAATAGTAACTGAAGGCCACATGTTCAAGCCCACTATTTATTTTATCAATTTGTGTGCAATAGCAACCATAGGTCATGTTTAGTGTGTATGATAGCAACCGATATTATTGTTCCTTTGAAATTTTGGGTGAATATAATTACTGGAATGCACTTATTATCTGAGCTAATTATGATCACTGGAGTCCACCGCGATAGAGAAGGTTATTATATATGGAAATTAAGATTGAGATGTTTCTACACATACACGCACACACATGTGTGCGCATGTGTGTGTGTGTGTGTGTGTGTGTGTGTGTGTGTAACAAGGCATATACATAACTAAGTCAGTTATGGTGAGCTATGCTGTAAATTGTGGACACTTAAAAAGTTTCTTAGGAATATTGGTTGCTTTTGAAAAATATAGTTAGAAAAGAGGAATTAAACAAACAATAACTTTTTCCAAGTATACTCGGTAATTAGGACACGAGCTAGGACAACAAAATTTATACGAATTGTTTTCCATCTGGTCAGTTTCCTGTCCAATTTTATTTAGGACAGGAACTGAACACACCTACGTTCGGTCCGGTCCGACTGATTTACACCCCTGTCATTTACTCATTGTTTTTTTGTTATATTGTAGGCAAATACTATTTGTCTTCGGTAGATCCAGCAGATGCATTGAAATATGTACAGGTGTTCACATTCCTGCCATGTTTTACTTTGCTAGCTGTTAAAGGTTGCAGATTTTATTGGAAAGAAAACCAAGTTTCTTTTGCAATTGACGTATTTTTTCGAATTATTATTTCCAACGCTGATGTTATAACATTGCTCTCTCTGAAGCCATCTGTCAGTGATTATTTCTGTATCTGTTTTCAAATATGGATTTGATTGGGTGAATGGACCCCAAAGTGTGTGAGTATCAGATATAAATATAAGAAGTAACAACAGAGATCCGTAATATTTCTCGAAAGCAGAGAATGTTTCGACCAGATACTACTTTGTAGTCCCACATCGCCTTCTCTAAGAGGCTAGTAGTCAATAAATCCTATAAAATGGAGGGCATTGTGATTGGAAATCTCATACCTTTCTCGGCCTTTTGGCTAAGATCAAGTGTAGTATCTGTTCTTATCAGTTTAATATCTGATACGTGGTCCAATGGATCACAACGATATTAAATTAATTTTTTTAGGGGGAAGGGACTAATAAATAGCTTGCTATTTGGGCCCTCGTGAGTAGCCCTTGCGTTGCACTATGGCATGGGCTGGCTTACCCCATTAATTTATTAATTGAAATTTTAAACATTCCTGCTTGTACTTCACTGCAATTTGTTCTTTGTAGATGAATAGAAACCAGCGATTATGAGTTGGTCCGAACATAAGTTGAATTATCATATCAAACTTCAGAATTTTGTATAATGGGCAAATTATGATTTCAGTATTATTAGTTTTTACATGCTTTGTGTGCTATACTATTATTAGTTTAGATTCATTTTATTCCATATATTTTATGTTGAGATGTATAGAAACTTAATGTGTCATCAGAATATAAATTTTGATAAAAAAAATTGTCTTCCATCTATGAGTAAGTATACGTAACAACTAATTTGGGGGATCTCTATAATTATACATGCACAGCGAAGTCAAATTTTTAATATGATGTTTTCTATTGTGGAAAAAATAGATATTATTAGGCAAACGTGAAAGAGGAACTGGACATGTTGATTTACGATCACATATTTCGTATCTTTTTTTTTTTTTGCCTCATTAGTTAACTGGGTAAACAGGGGCGGATCGATCTTGTAGCCGGAAGCTGGCACAGGCAAGCAACCAAAATCCCTCAGAAAAACCACACGCGCAGAAATACCCCAGGTATTTTACACATGTGGTAAGCTCCGTTGGCAGTCCACGTGCACCGAACGTTGAAAGGATTGTGGATTATCCCGGTTTCTCGTGGAGCAATGTTTGATCTTCGTTTATGGACTACCACTTTGGTTTTTACCTTTTTTTATTTAGCCTTTTAGTTCATTGACATTTGCTCTTTAAGGACTTTCATTCCTTGTCCCTAATCCATATATGGTGGAACCATCAATGCAGCAAGGCTCAACCAGTTCACTACGTTAGAGCACTATCGAGGTGGCGACTAGGTGCGTTTTAAATATCTATTGTATTTATATGCATAACGCAGAATAGCAGATGCATCATGTATGTCAGTTAGTTAATGTTGAAAACATTCGGTTTTATGATCTCTTGAACCATAGTTTAGCGTCTTACCACAATTCTAGTGGCGCTTGGTGTTCATTGTGTTCAATTTGCTCAATAGAAATTGTGGTGAATGAGTTTAAGCTTACAAGGGAGGTTAAAAAGCTGTAACTTTTCTTCTGATGGAAATTGAGAAGCCACTAAATTTGTAAAAGTCTGTTTACCACTGCTTTTTCTGTTAGAATGATAATTGCTTCTGCAAATTTGAATCTCTGGGTTTTTAGTTTGTGCTAAATAGTTGATAAGCATCAGCATTGTAGAGTTTAAAATTTTCAGGTAATAATGAAAATGTGCAGAATAGTCCGTATATCCAAATTAGTATGTGTTTTAAACTGAATTTTTGTGTGTTTGAACAATGAATTTTGAAACTGGATGCTCACGTCATCATATTTATTGCAGGAAATAATGGACTACTGAAGATAGGCTTGTGCTAACTAGTGGACTAGTAGAGCTTATGGCCACATAGCCCACATCAGAAAGGAAGATAAGTACTGCTGAAGCTTGAATGCTAGAGACTAGACTATGATGGGAAGAGCAGAATAAATTTTATACTATGTTGTATGTATATAGTCAAAATGCTTTTTTGAATGGTGGGTTTAAGATGGGTAGCATTTTAAGTCATGGCTTCGTTATTATCTCTTGAATGATTAGTCCTAGTATCATTTCTTGACATTGTTACTGTTCCGAATTTTCAATGTTCTGAATTTTGCCAAATCAAAGTTTGATGCTTGCATGCTGTGTGCATACATGATCGTTTTAGGTAATGAAATACACGTTTTGTTTATCTTTTCATTTTTCAAGAGATGGTTAGGTCAAGGTTAGGTCCTTATTAATTTTAAACATAAAAAAGATTCTTGTTCAAGGACGTTTGTACTTTTTTCTAAAAACTTTTAGATTTAAGAATTTATTTGTATGTATTTCTTTTCATGTAAGGAAAAAAATGGTGGTTTAAAAACCCCTCAAAAAGTAAGTTTTAGAAGAGTTTACGTAAAAGCATGTATTTATTCAACATGTTGTTGATATATGTATACAAGTAATTATAGCCAATAATTGCATTGTATTATGTAGATTTTAGTGAATATTTCATAATTTCAAAATTCAATTCAAACTATATCCAGTATTGTATTTATTGCAAAAAATGAAAAGATAAAAAAACCGATGCATGCTAAACACAAATGAAAAAGACAATTGAAGTTTGCATAAAATTGCGCATTACATTACGTTGATTTTAGGGATGTGGGGTTGATATTTATTAATATTTTTCGTCAAAAGTGCGTGTTTGAATATTTATTACTACGTTGCAATATCTTTTTTAGTTAATTTTTGTTTTATATGTATTATTTATTGGCAAAGAACGATTTTGTAATAAAAGTTTATTAGATCATTTTTTGTATGGACGTTAAGTTAAGGTCCTTATTAAGTTTTTAAATACACAAAAGATTCCACTTTAAGAGCATATGTTTTTCTTTTCCTTTCCTTTCTTATCTTTTTTTTTTCGAAAATTGGCAGAAAATCAATATAATAAGACTTTTAGGTTTCAGGATTTACTTTCTTATTCATGTTTGAAAAAAAAAAGGTAGTTTGAAGATCTAAAAAAATAGAAATTTTAAGTTTTAGGAAATTTTATAGAAAAACATATACATATTATAGCTCATATACAAGCAATTATAATCAATAATTATATAGTTGTATGCAACTTTTGATAAATATTTCATAATTTCGAAATTTAATTCAAATTATATTTAATATCATATTTATGGCAAAAAAATGAAGAAGAAAAAACGATGTATGCGAAACACAAATGAAAAGGACAAGTTTCAGTCAAAATTGCATACAAGTTTGCAATTTATACAATAATTGCAAATATTTTTGTAGTTTTTCGTTGTTCGTAGGTATTGGTTTACTGAATGAAGATTTATAGATATGTGTAATTATTAAGTGAATATTTGTGTATATATTTGCAATATTTCTCGGTACTTGCATACGTTTCTATGTTTACTTTTTAACTTTATCCGTTGCCTAGTTTTAATATTTACAATTTTTTGGATGTTTTTAGACAATGGAACAAAAAACACTTGCTATAGTAAACTAATTCTGAGGATCTGTTTTCCAATACGAGCTTGCATTTTCATTTGTAACATAATAACCAACATAATGAGATGGGGCATTGTGCGAGCTAAGATTGATGCATTTATTTTCGAAAATGATTTCCACATCTATACATTAATAATAATATCAAAATCTTTGTTTTAAGAATATCAAGCATGTTTGTTATTATAAGGTAAAACTTTATCCTTCGGTATGCGTTGCATTGTGTGATAGGATTTGAGTCTTATGATAGCTTCATTTTTCAAAAGCATGAATTTTGGAGTTTTGAAACTTGGTTGATGATTGTATGATATGAGTTATGGTTTGTTATCTAGTTTGTTATTAGAAAGGAAGATAAGTACTGTTGAAGCTTGAATGCTAGAGACGGGACTATGATTGGAAGAGCAGAATAAATTTTATACTAAGTTGTATGTATATAGTCAAAATGCTTTTTTGAATGGTGGGTTTAAGACGGGTGGCATTTTAAGTCATGGCTTCGTTATTATACTCGTGAATGAGTAGTCCTAGTATCATTTCTTAACATTGTTACTATTCCGAATATTCAATGTTCTGAGTTTTGCTTATCTTTTTCAAATCAACGTTTGATGCTTGCATGTTGTGTGCATACACGATCGTTTTAGGTAATGAAATACACGTTTTGTTTATCTTATCAACTTTTAAATAGACAAAATATTCTTGTTCAAGGACGTTAGTGCTTTTTTCTAAAGAACCTTAGATTTAAGAATTTATTTGTAAGTATTTCTTTTCATGTAAGGAAAAAAAATGGTGGTTTAAAAACCCCAAAAAAAGTAAGTTTTAGAAGAGTTTACAGAAAAGCATGTATTTATTCAAAAGGGCTGTTATGGTAATGGTAACCGTTACCGATACGAAAAAACCGTTACCATACAGATACTATTGGTAAGCCAAAAATGAATACTGATAATTTAACGTTATCGCTGGTAAAATGTTCATTGGGATACCAGTAAACTGGTAAACAGTTGACTGGTAATGGTGAATTAACCGATACATAAAGCTATTAAACAATTAACACATTAAAATTTTAGTAATGATAAAAAGTAAATATTTTTTTACTAATTCTAACCCATTAATGTTAATATAAATATTTATACATATTTTAATCGGCATAGAAAATTTATTTAGCTTATCACAAGAATTACCGTTAACATACCGATATAAATATTTAAACTTTGAAGTTAATAACATCAAAAAGAATTACCGTCCTAATTTATAAGCATCTGCATAAAATATGATAAACTTTCAAGAAATAAAGGTTGGAATTCACTAAAATAGTGAAGAAAACAAAATTAATATGGCTGGTAAGTTTACCGTTACCACTGGTAGTGACATTTATTTACCGCTATTTTACCGTTAATAATGGTAAAACTTACCGTTAACATACCGATAGCATTGATATACCGGTGCAGCTCGATATTGATTACCACTGGTTTGGTATTGATATGGTAATGGTAAATTTACCATTAGCATAACAACCCTAGTTGATATATATACAAGTAATTATAGCCAATAATTGCATTGTACTATGCAATTTTTAATGAATATTTCATAATTTCGAAATTTAATTCAAATTATATTCAGTATTGTATTTATTGAAAAAATGAAAATAAATAAATAATCGATGCATGCTGAACACAAATGAAGAGGACAATTGAAGTTTGCATAGGATTGCGCATTACATTACGTTGATTTTAGGGATGTGGAGCTGATATTTGCTTTTTAATTTGTGCGCACCCTTCGTACCTGATTGTACTGTATGTTTTACATGTGATTTTTTTAAGCAAATTGTATATGTTTATTTAGTAATATTTTTTGTTGAAAGTGCGTGTTGTTAGTTTGAAATTTATTCCTACATTGCAATATCTTTTTTAGTTAATTTTTATTTTTATCTGTAGTATTTATTAGCAAAGAACGATTTTGTAATAAAAGTTTATTAGATCATTTTTTGTAGGGACGTTACGTTAAGGTCCTCGTTAAGTTTTTACATACACAAAAGTCTAAGAGCGTATGTTTTTTTTTTTTTTTTTTTTTTTTTTTTTTTTTTTTGAAAATAGAAAAAAACAATATGAAAAGACTTTTAGGTTTCAGAATTTACTTTCTTATTCATGTCAGGAAAAAAAAAAGGTAGTTTGAAGACCCAAAAAAAAAAGGAAATTGTAAGTTTCAGAAAATTTTATAGAAAAGCATGTACTTATTATAGCTGATATACAAACAACTATAACCAATAATTGTATAGTTGTATGCAACTTTTGATAAATATTCCATAATTTCAAAATTTAATTCAAATTATATTTAATTTCGTATTTATGGTAAAAAATGAAGAAAAAAAAAACGATGTATGCGGAACACAAATGAAAAAGACAACTTTTAGTCGAAATTGCATACAAGTTTGCAATTTATACAATAATTGCAGATATTTCTGTGTAGTTTTTCGTTGTTCGTAGGTATTTGTTTACTGAATGAAGAATTATAGACATGCGTATAAGTGAATATTTGTGTATATGTTTGCAATATTTCTCAATAAAACCATACGTTTCTACGTTTACTTTTTAACTTTATCCAGTTGCCTAGTTTTAATATTTACAATTTTTTGAATTTTTTTAGACAATGGAACAAAAAACACTTGCTATACTGAACTAATTCTGAGGACCCGTTTGACAATTGAAGTTTGAATAGGATTATGCATTACGTTATGTTGATTTTAGCGATATGTGGGTAATATTCGTATTTTAAATTGTACGAACGTTGTTGTACACATTTCGCACATGATTTTACTATATGTTTTGCATGTGGTTTTTTTTTTAAATTGTATTGTATATTTAGTAATATTTTTCCATCGAAAGCACGTGATGTTTGTTTGCATATTTATTCCTACACTATAATATCCTTTTTGAATAATTTTTATTTGTATTTGTACTATTTATTGGTGAAGAACGATTTTGTAGTAAAAAAATTGCAAGTAAGTTTGAAAATTATTGCTTGGTGAAAGACAGTTTGAATTCGTTATTAAACCCAAATTTTATGGGATATTAGATGACATTTGTTTGGATGTGTTTAAAACAATTGTAAGGATATTTTATTGTGGTTTTTACCTAGAAGGACAAAAAGAACAAAAAAGTGTTCCATAAGTACAAGAGGGCAAAATTTTATCCTCAAGGACAAAATTTAGTGTAACGGGAGGAATTCAGGGGGCCCACTATAATTCCTCCTTTTACACTAACACTTGTCCTTATAAACAAAATTTTGCCACTTATCTTTATGGAACAATTTTTTGTTCATTTTGCCCTCCAGGGTATTTTCTTGTATTTTATTTTCTACTTTATTAGGAATATAAGGCAAAATAACAGTAATATTTAAATGGTTATATATGGGTAGTTCGGAAAGTTTGCGGCCAGACCAAAAGTTTGCGCTTGTAATAAATACTAGTATTTTTTGCCCGCTTTGCTGGGCATTAAAATTTATGTAATTAAAAAAATATTGTAATGACTAAATATTAAAAATAAAAGAAAAATTAATAAATAATATTAAATAGTTATATATATATATTTAAATATTATAATTTATGCAGCAGCAATAATAAATTATTCTGTTGTTCATCCAAAAATAATTTTATCATGAATGATTATTTTGATTAATTGTTCTGTTGTTCATCTAATAATGACCAAAGAGCAGAAAGCTTGCATCTCACGCTCCACATACATAGTATATAATCAAAAACCGCGGACTCTTATTGGAGATTAGATTCCAACTATGATAAGGTATGAGACCACCTTCTGATCAATGTACTCTAGAGGGGATACACTGGGGTTCAACAAGAACATCTAGCAAGCCGACCACACATGACCGGTTACTCATTTAGCTTGAGTAGACCGAATGTATTATCACCCTGCGGTTTTAAGGGATCACCGCACATCCGCAGAGATACAAAAGCGAAAGAAAAACAAATAAGGAATTTCTCTAGATTGGTGATAATACACCCTGCTTGGGTGCGACCCAACTAGCAATGTTGTCTGGCCGATTTTTGTCATTTCACAGTTGTGAGGCTTGAGGCTACACTTGTCTTCTAGAACAGCACACCACCATTTACTTTGAATGTCACATCGTCAAATCTGTTAAACCACTAGTTGATTTTCCCAAGAATATTACTGGTATAAAAGCTAAAAGAAACGAATTTCTCCGCCACCAAACATAATAGCTTGAAGAGATCGTCTTATGTGATTTGTTAGACATACTTTGTCAGAAGTTCGTCCATAGAAGTTGTCCAGGGACTGGGCAAACCGAAGACACTCCCTTACCGTATCCTTAGGGATCAGTAGCGAGAAGTCCTTGCAAATCCGTAAATTCTCAACCACGACCGAATCACGTCAGAATACCTCTGGTTACAAGTCAGAGAAATTCGACATCAATCCTTCTGCTTATGAAGATCCACGGTTTTCAATTGCTCCATTCTATCTTCAACATTACGTATTTGCTGGTCGGAATGGTTTATGAATATAAATTCGATCCCAGTCTTTCCGTACCAACAATCGTTAGCCAAATTTTGATAGTCCGTTATTTAACTATCAAAATAAAACAACCATTCATCCATAAAAAGAAAATGAGTTCACTGATTCAATATCTAGCATCATTTGGCCTCTTTAATTAACCATTGGTTAATTAAATTTCTGAAACACTTAATCTTTCAATATTCGAAAAATGTACATTTCCACTTCCAACTAAGTTGCCCAACTCAACCTGAAATCTCAATTTCTAAATAATTTGCCCAAACCCATATAAATACTAAATTTCTATTCCATATTCAATTTCCATTTATTCGTCAATCTTAATAACGAAACCCAATTTATCACATTTCATATATTTTCACATAATGTTTTCCAAAAATGTTCATTACTTACAGAAATCCCTTCCATTTCCTTTTTAATTCAATTTTCTCTGTATATACGAATTCGTTAACTCATTCCAATCCTGTGAAATCTTATAAATTCCATTTATGACATTTATATGTTCTTAATATCTTAAATTTGTTTATACGTTCAGTTATAAAACCACTTAACCTTTTTTTATAATAATAATATCCAGATCTTCACTTACTGATAATTATAAAAAACGTAATTAACTTCAGTGTCTCAAACAAAACCATGTTTCAAAAACATATAAGAATAAATTTTGAAAACATTTCGAACCAATTTAATATCAATTTTAAAAATCTTTATTTTTATCAATGGTACTAAAGAGACAAATGTCTACTAAAGCACCAAATCGTGAAATATTAGGCAATTCCACATTCAACAATAATATATAATCATATTGATAAACATTATCAATAATAGTGAGGAATCTGGTTGGATTCCTCCAACCTGTCCTTCTCTGCATAAAAATGGTTTATCTCAATTTCAATATGGCAATATATTTATCACAATAAATGGAAATAAACAGTTTAACTAATAACGGTCAACAACCAATTAATAACACCCATTCAAACATCCAATTATTTATTAAATACGTTTATATTATTATAAACGTAACCAACGAGGTAAGTTACCTCGTTTGGAATATAATTGTTATAATAACAATTTATTTCAATTAAATTAAAAAAACGTTTATTTATCAATGAATATTAAAAATATTCAACATCCATGCAAATAGTCATGAAATCATCAATCATTAACAAACATTGCACACAAAATAAAAACCCCGCTTATAGAAAATATAAGTGGGATAAACTGAGTGAGTTGAACTCACCTAGTTTCCCCTTCATTGTCGAACAGTTTGTTTTACGAGCTTCCATCTGCGTTCAACTATGACCAAAACAGTCCAATATTGAAGCGCTTGTCATACGGTTCCAACGCTTCCTGGTTGGTCTTATTCAGTTAATGTATGACACCGTTATACATTTTTAACGTTATTCATATATTAAAATTGATTACTAGAAACTAAAATAATATTTCAATTACTAAAACTCTACCTAACGTTCATTAAACTGGATTAGATATATTATTATTTAGGCACAGTTCGTAACTTGGTTAGGTACATTATAGTTGACGCTGCATGGCGTAAATATGGATGGCCACGTCATCTCATTACTATAAACTAGATTGGTCATGTTCTCAACTTCTCAGCTAAGTTATATACACAAAGAGATATTATCAATATCCCCAAAAAAATAAAAAAATATTCCTTAACCAAATCATTTAACTAAAGAAATCACATTATTTAATAAACTAATTATATTTAGTTTGATTCAGAACCCAACCCGCTTCTTTGATCCAACATTTTTTTCCCTTTCCCCTTTAATGTTTTAGATAACCAGAACAATTTTCCTTAATTAAAATTTTGTTAATTGATCACATAACTTACCGTCCAACTCCCATTCCATTTCGAAAATACACAACATGCTTTCGTTCGCTTTGCCACAACTCTCGCCCCATGCAGCCACCGCAGTGTTCCGTTTAACAACCGCATATGCCCATCTCCCTTTCACGTTTTGCTTCCATTCCCCTTGTAGCATGTTATCCCCTTTTTTTCTAGTCTTCCTCCTTTCTTTCCACTTGCGTTCTATTTTTTTTACACAAAGCCCACTCCTCATGCATTAAGCCCATGAACTGTTTCCCCCTGTTACACTTCTTCCCCGATATGATCATTTTCGAACCCTGTACATATATTTCGAACCCAACTTCATCATTTAGCCTCCCCGTTGTTCATCACCATATCGAATATGAACGCTGACTTCCACCTCCACCAACATCCCGTGCCGACTCCTCTTCCTCGCTGGCCAAAAGTGCCTTCTTCTTTTTTCTTTCTTTTTTTATGTTTTGAACAAAAGATTTCCCCACGTCCAAACTACCAGATCGCAAACCCCTACGGCTCCTTCACGAACCTACAACGCGCACACTCATGTTGCCTGCGGCTCCACAGATCCGAGAAGTACACCTTCTCACCGTGATCCGAATCATCACCAGAGCTGCCTCCTTGCTGCTCGTCTCTAGTCACGCAACTCCTTAGGCCAACAAAAGTACGCAGACTTCACCAACGTGGAAAAGAGTCTTCGAAAAAGTTGAGAAGCTTTGTATTGGGTATGTGGTTTTCATTTCGAACGTGGGTGGGGAGGCTTGGTTTTGATCGACTATGAATGTTTGGTCTGCTTTTACTCACGGGGAAGAAATGAAAGAAACTAGGTCTATTTATAGAAGAGGCGAGCGAGGATAAGAACAACGTTCAATCCGTAGGTTTTTAGTTGTGTATATAAGTCGGTTGGGTAATTGAGAAGTTGTGATGGAGACAATAGGCTGCGGCTTCTGGTCTACCGAGGGACAAGCAAAAATGTTTGTTTATACATTTCTTTCTCTTCAATTGAATGACTGGATGGGCTTTGGGCTTGCTGCATGGGTTTCCATAGGCCAGCTGAATTGTTTTTCTTGTCTGTCAATTGAAAATTGATATTACGGATTGAAAATGCAAGGCATCGGTCACCTTGTTTAGTCTACATACGGTAGGCTTGCTGCTTCTTTTCAACACAGATAAAAAGTGGTATATGTTTGCATGGCGTTTGTACATTCTAGGCGTGTAGTTACTTAGGCATTTAGCTTTTATATTTATCAATCACATTTTTATACAGTATTTAATTTCAACGTTTATTATCGTTGTATACCACTACCTAATATATATATATATATATATATATATATATATATATATATATATATATATATATACACACATACATGCCGCTCCACACCAACTCCAAACGCAATGAAAATATCCACACTACTACGTTTTCACACTCCGGTCCCAATGAAACTAATTTCCTTGAAAACGGACTCCGTTTTCAAAACGACTTTATTTTAATTTTGATTTATTTGTCGGTTCACATTAAAATTTCGTACGTCGATAAAACAACTCCGTTGGGCTCCAAATTGAAAATCTAATAATAATTAGTTGTACGTATTTCAACAAAATTCGTTTCGTTGAAAACAGAGGCTGTTTGAAAAACACTATTTTTAAGGCCTATATAATATCGATGTATAATTAAATTCAAAAAAAATCTATTTTAAATAATAACAAATTATTATTATCGTATCTCTCCAAATGAAATCTTATACACTTCAAAATAAACTGATATATATTTATAACTCAATATTATATAATTTCAGGTTAAACGATATTCAAATTATGTAAAAACCATTAATATTTTATTAAATAAATGTTATCGTTTATTAATGAATTCCATAACGACTATTTAAACTTTTGAGTTGGACATAACACGCAACCTATAATATGAAATCTCCATTTTTCTTTTTCAATAGAAAACCACTATTCAATAGATTCAAATGCTTCTTGTTTCACAAAAATTTGATTAATATCGGATCTTGTATATTCAATTAAAGTTCAGAACTCAATATTATGAACTACCTCGTCGTTTCGAGCTCATTTTAATTAAATTATAATTTTATACGTTCACCTTCGTTTCATTAAATAAATTCGATATAAAAGTCCATTAAATGAATATTTAAACAGAATTAAATATTTGTAATTAATATTAAAAAATCTGGGACTTTACAGGACTAATAAATATCCATACATCTACTGCAAGTCATTAACTTTAATTGTACATCGTACAAATATATATATATATATATATATATATATATATATATATATATATATATATATATATATAAACACACACATGTTCCTAAGGGAACTCTATTAGAATGTTCAATGGTCTGGCTCCTTATTTTCAAGCTTACACAAACCTACGTGTCTTATAACCTGAAATATCTTGATCCGATCCAATCATACAAAATACACGAGCCGGACTATCTTTGAATATCCAAAGGGTGAGAAGGAAATACTATTCAAGGGTATATGGCACAATAAATCCAGATTTCCTATATAATAATTTAATTCGGAACAACTTAAACATAGTTCACAAGACAAATTGCAACTAAAAATCATCTAAAGGTCCCAAGAAATGGCATTAACAACAATATATAAGGGCTTCCTATCATCAACAAGAGTTAAGTGCAGGGCTAAGCACTTATATAAAATCCCCAAAATTCCAAGAAACAACAAACTGGAACCATCATCATATCAACATATGGAACGCACATGAGAGTTCAAACAACATAAAAGTGACTACCATGTATATAAGCATCATAATAACTCTAGGCTATATAAAGAAGATTAACATCAACAATAATATCATAAATTGGATCTAAATCAACAAATCTAGAGATAGAATTGACAGAAGTATCAAAATAGTGGATTCAAATCTATAAATAACAACAAATCAGTTAATGCAACGAAGATGGATCCAAAACAAAAAATACCATCAAAGTGAATTCGAATGACAAATAGTACGTGCATTTAATATACTCCCCCGAGCTTTGATAAGTACTATATACATATTCAGCTCCCATCACTACGACCCCCCTCCCCCAACCGAGTGTAACTTGACCACCCTTCCGCCTCCCTCGCCCTTCCGCCTCCGAAGCAAGTACAGACAATAATAAATAATAATCATGTGCCATAAACTTCCAAACAATATCTCGAAAAGTGAAAACAATACTCCCCTACCGCACGTTTCACTAATTGATTTACTATTATTTAGCCTACACCTTACTCCAATAACTTCAATCAATGAATCTGCAATTAACCGATATAATTAACGTACATGTCCTGTACCACGTCGTTTATCATATCAATCTAAATCTTTCTCGTCTTCTATAAGATTGCAAAAACGCGTAGTTTTATATATCGAAAATACTTAATTCAAGAAAACAAGTTTATAAAACGTCTTTGAAAATCATTTGAATCGTTTATATGAAAATCTCTATATATTGGACAATATAGCTTGAGATAATTATTTGTATAAAATAAATCTAGAAAACAATTATCTCAAAATGATAATTTATATATACGAAATCCATTAAAAATCGGTTTATGAAAACATGCATTATGTCAACGATTCACGAAATCAAATCAACACACAAAATTTACATGAGAACTCATCATGGCCTGTTAATCTGCTATAAGGAATGATTATTAAATATAGGCTTTCCAATATAGGATTGATCCTTTTGGAAACAACTCAAAAAAGATACAAAAAATATAAAATATTGCACTTGAAGCTAGGAAAGGATGCAACAAGACCCACACTACACATTCTAGGGTTGAACAATACATATTCAATCAATTCATCCATTAAACAAAGTGAATCCATAACATGCAACGTACTTCATTTATTTTTATCAAATCGCTACTAACATTCTTTGTAATTTATAAGCGATTCATAAGACATGCATGCAATATGTAACGACCTGCCTTTTCGACCGCTTCAAGTCGGTAATTAAACCAACTCGTAACGTTCAAAATGAGAGATAGTTATTAACTTCTGAGGTAAATAGAATAAATCACAGAATAACGTATCACAAAAAGACTACAGTATGTCTCACAGTCGAATTTATATAGGAAAATACCAGAGTTTTAAAACCATTTTTTTCACAGCAGAAGATAAAATATATATATATACATGAATTTTTAAATAAAACTTTACACTTTTAGTCGGCTTGCGCACGTATGCGTCTTTACATCTTCAGTTTGCGAACAGATACTCTAAAATCTGCAACACTCGTATCTGACCCGAGCGTTGCATGCAAAAACATAAAAACACCCGAGTCAGGATTAAACTTATTTCAAGTCAGTAAACTTCGATAAACATGTAAATATAATTATTTAACCCAACAACATATTAATTAAATTGAGTATAACAATCAATGAACCGCCTGAATATAAAACTCATGGATATAACGAAGCACAGAACATGCAGATGTGGCTACATGTGTAAGCGACAAACCAGTGTCATGTGAATACTACGAAAAATATGAATATGTAGAGATA
Source organism: Allium sativum (assembly GCA_030737875.1). Classification (NCBI taxonomy): domain Eukaryota; kingdom Viridiplantae; phylum Streptophyta; class Magnoliopsida; order Asparagales; family Amaryllidaceae; genus Allium; species Allium sativum. The sequence goes on along the minus strand of CM060916.1, from coordinate 292,868,928 downwards.
ACAAAACAGCCCATATTGGTATTCAATTTAGTTATAACTTTTAAACAGTACACATCACTTGGTTTAGGACATAAACAAGGAAAGGGTATTCCAGGTCAATTAACATGGAAATGGTGATAACATAATTCCTACTCATGCCTGATTAGTGTAAACCCAAAATGATCATGCAAAAGGGTAATATCGCTGAACAGTTCATGCATGCAAAGAAAATGGGTTCCAAATTGAAATTCAACAGCATGTGTAAAAGTGTGCGAATACTTGTCATTAGAACAGGTGAAACACACAAGAATGCACAAAATAAAATCACATATGGGAATATGCAGTACGAAAGAAACACATACCATTGTTCATGTGCAGACTAGAAAGCCAAGATGCAAGCGTGCAACAAATATTTAAAAGCATGAAAATTAAAGGGGTACTGGCACAATTTCAAAAGTACACATGAAGTATTTGCATATTTACCGTGTTTACTTATGTGCATGCCATTTCATAGAACAAACTTTGTACTCTTTAGTACATACTGACAAACTAACTGATCGACGCTAGTTTATGAATTAGAAAAGCGCGACATTTGTAATAAATTCTGCAAGCATATAGGCGTGTAGCATACAGGTCGAACACAGGGAGGTTTAATTAAAAATTATTATCTATTTATTCTTGGGCGAGTTAGACGAATTCTGGAGGGTGATTAAAATTGAAATTGCGACTTGGTTCAAAACAAAACTAATTGCATCAACGACCAAATTACAATTAACAATAAAACAAATAAATACTGCGATTGAATTCACAACAGATTCGAATCTAATCGAATCTATTATCAATTCAATGATTAGGAAATAAACAGATTGCTGGAATTAGACTTGCAGAATATAAATAAATTAACAGGAAAATAAAATTGCAATAACAGTTTGGTTCTAGTAAATCTAATTACTAGACAACACCACTTGTCATCAGAATAAAAATGCAGAAAAAGAGAAAATAGAGAGAACTTTATTGATTCCCAGCTTATTCATTTACAATGAGATTACAACAGTATTTATAGGATAAAATGCCAATCTCAAACCTCATCCAATATATGCATATATGGCCCCTTTTAATAGCAATTATTTCTCTTATATTAATCGACACTTATTCCTCCAATCAGCATTTATTCTTCCAATCAACAATTAATCTTCCCATCAGCAATTAATCCTCCCATCAAGGACATTTATTAGATTCCAAAGGTATCATAGGAAAAGAATATAAAAATTGATCTTTTCTTGGCAGCAATTCAATCAGAAATTCTTCTAATTGGCAGTTGAGTAAAAATGCTCGATTTGAATTGATTTCCATGATAAGAATATGACTTCCTGAAATGCTTATTAGTGTATATCATATATACATACATATGAATGCATATATATATACATATAATATAACACTTATCCATATTTTCTTCAGAGCAAAAGGGGCAGTGTGAACGTTCCTTTCTTTGGCAAAAAGTGAGCTTGATGGGGATCGAACTCAGGTCTCTCAGTACAAATCTCTATGCATTTACCAGTGAGCTACGACGTCTTTTGTGATTGAGATGACTTTAGTACGGGGAAGTAGCTTTTTATCTGTAGTTGGCCTTTAATTTGAAACGGAGGAGGCATTTCTTGACATCCTGTAAAAACATACAAAAGTAACCAAAGTATCATTTATTTATTTACAAAAGATAAAGTATACGAGCATAAAATAAACACATTTCTATATTAATCAAATACCCCCACACTTATCTTTTACTCGTCCTCGAGTAAAAAAATATATGAAAAACTAACTAGATAGGTCACACTTTCGTAGGAAACACGATTGCATTGAGCGTATGCAACAAGCCGTTAAACCTCTAGGTGTCCCCAGTAGGACGAGTGGTGTCTCGTGAGGATTTTCAGCGGATACTACCCACAAAATCCAAATGCAGTATGCTATGATTCTAATGAAACTACATGAATGCAATGGACATATGCAAATAAAAACGAAAAAAAATGAAAACACGACTTGTTTCAGGAAAGTGGTACAACAAATTAAGTTAACAATTTCTAGTCAGTTGATTTTATTTTAGATACCTCGACTTGTCATAAATTTTCAATATAAATCAAGTTTTCAAATGTTAAATTCCAGTTTGGCCAATTAGTTCGGTCGATAACATAGTGCAGCCATGAAATAAATTCTTAGTTTGTTTGGCACAGTTTGCAAAGTGGTATTCTAATTTTCTCATGTATGGCTAGTCAAATCAATAAGGTCAAGAAGTGTTTGGGTATCATCGCTTATTTTTTATTTTATAAAATTTTAAGATTTATGATTAAGTACATACACCTAACTAAAAAGACCAAGGTTTACCACCCATGCACTGCCTCGCGGACTAACGGAGAGTAGGTAAAGAGCTTGGCGGATTGTGCAGGCCGACTTTGACTTTGTCAACAACGTGTCGGTAATCCTTAGGTGTCCAATCTCATAAAATGAGACCAAGATATTCCAACTTTGACTTTGTCAACAACGTGTCGGATAGAGCTTGGCGGGTTTGCACACCAATGCTCGATATACAAGCAATGTTGGATACCCTTGGAATACTATTATTATTATTGTCGAAAATATAAGCACAAAAGAGAGTTACGCGAATTCAACTTAACACAACTTAGTTTTAAGGATTCGAAAAGCCAATATAAGCATTTTAAGTCCTCCACTTATTTAAACAAAGTCTACAATATAGAATAGATTTCATGGCCATCACCTAAGAATCTTCCTATGTACCGGTTACACTATTATCCTTCAAAATTAAACTTTTCATTATATTTCCTATTCGATCTAAGTTGAGAGAGAAAAATACTATCAACTGGCTAAAAATTGTAAACTTATTTTGTTGTATCAACTGAAAATGAGTTGTATATATAAAAAAAAATGGTATGTTACTACAATCTAAAATGTATGATGGTCCTACTTAAATGGCTGAAAATAAAAAGAAATAAAAACAAAGAAAAATGAAAATGGATGAAATGCAGACTCCCCCCCACACTTGATTGAGACAGTGTCCCAACTGTCTAAGGCAGAAAAACAAAAATAAAATAAAAAAATGAAAAATAAAAATAAAAGAAAAAGAACGTGTACCACCTGATTTCATGGTGGATGATCATGCAGATCGATTGAGTCATCTTCGTCATATTGCTCGAATTCCAAAAATGGTTTCAGTCGTTGACCGTTTACTTTGAAGACTTTTCCATCCCTAGGATTTTCAATTTCAACCGCTCCATGAGGGTATACTGTTTTCACGACATAAGGTCCAGTCCATCGAGATCTGAGTTTTCCTGGAAACAAGTAAAGTTTAGAGTCGTATAAAAGAACTTTTTGACCTACGTTGAATTCCTTACGAAGTATGTTTTTGTCGTGTTGGGCATTGGTTCTTTCTTTGTAGATTTTCGCATTTTCATACGCCTCATTTCTTAATTCCTCTAATTCCGAAATTTGTAACTTCCTATGTGAGCCGGCTTTTTCTAAGTCAAAATTCAAAAATTTTATGGCCCAAAGAGCGCGATGCTCTAATTCAAGAGGTAAGTGATAGGCCTTTCCAAAGACTAATCGATATGGTGACATCCCTAGATTGGTTTTATAAGCAGTGCGGAAAGCCCAAAGTGCATCAATCAGTTTTACGGACCAATCTTTTCTATTGGAATTCACGGTTTTCTCAATAATTTGTTTGATTTGTCTATTGGAAACTTCTACTTGTCCACTAGTTTGTGGATGGTAAGGTGTGGACAGCTTGTGTGTGATTGAGTATTTCCTGAGCAAGGACTCAAAAGCACGATTACAGAAATGAGTGCCATTATCGCTAATGATAGCTCGAGGTGTACCAAAGCGTGAAAAGATGTTTTCTTTGAGGAATTTGACAACAACCTTGTTGTCGTTGGTTTTGGTCGGAATGGCTTCAACCCATTTTGAGACATAATCTACCGCAAGTAAGATGTAAAGATTCCCAAATGAATTAGGGAATGGTCCCATGAAATCGATGCCCCAAACATCGAATAACTCAATCACTAAAATGGGGTTGAGAGGCATCATGTTTCGCTTAGAGATTCGACCCGTTCTTTGACATCGCTCACATTTAGAGCAAAATTCGAAAGCGTCACGGAAGAGTGTGGGCCAATAAAAACCGCTTTGCAAAACTTTTGCAGCAGTTTTTCTTACACCAAAATGACCGCCACAAGCATGGTCATGTGAGAAGGAGAGAATACTTTGGTGTTCATGATCGGGCACACACCTTCGAATGATTTGGTCTGGACAGTATTTGAAAAGATATGGGTCGTCCCAATAGAAGTTTCGAACTTTCGAGAGAAATTTTTGTTTATCTTGTTTCGACCATTCAGCGGGCATTTGTTGTGTGAAAAGATAATTCACAATGTCAGCGTACCAAGGGGTGTTAGAGATCGAAAGGAGTTGTTCGTCAGGAAAATAGTCATCGATTTGGGTGTCGTTATCATTTTCGTGCACAATTCGAGAGAGATGATCAGCTACGACATTTTCAGAACCCTTTTTATCTCGTATTTCTATATCAAATTCTTGAAGAAGAAGGATCCAACGAATCAAGCGGGCCTTGGCATCCTTTTTAGAAAGCAAATATCGTAGGGCAGCATGGTCAGTGTAAACTATGACTTTGGATCCTACGAGATATGGTCTGAATTTCTCAAGAGCGAAGACAACTGCCAAAAATTCCTTTTCAGTAGTTGAGTAATTCAATTGGGCCTCGTTTAAGGTTTTGCTAGCGTAGTAAATGACTCGAGGGAGTTTATCAATTCGCTGACCCAAGATGGCTCCAATTGCAAAGTCAGAAGCGTCGCACATAAGTTCAAAGGGTTGAGTCCAACCAGGAGGTTGAATGATGGGAGTTGTGGTCAAGAGTGATTTAAGAGTTTCAAAAGATGTTTTGCAATCATTGGAAAATTCAAACTTTACGTCTTTGGCAAGTAAATTCGAGAGAGGTTTTGAAATTTTTGAGAAATCCTTAATGAATCTTCTATAGAATCCTGCATGGCCAAGAAATGAACGAACATCTTTGACAGACTTAGGAGGAGGTAAATTAGCAATCAAATCGATTTTGGATTTATCGACTTCTAGGCCATCTTTGGAGACGACATGACCTAGAACTATCCCCCTTTTTACCATAAAGTGGCATTTTTCCCAATTAAGCACGAGTGATTTCTCCTTACAACGCTTAAGGACGAGTTCTAAATGAGTGAGACATTGGGAAAAAGATGATCCATATATTGAAAAATCGTCCATGAATATTTCCAAGAATTCTTCCACCATATCAGAGAAAATACTCATCATACACCTTTGGAAAGTCGCGGGGGCATTACAAAGACCAAAAGGCATGCGACGATAAGCAAAGGTTCCAAAGGGACAAGTAAAGGTGGTCTTATGTTGATCTTCTAAAGCAACAGGAATTTGGTTATAGCCAGAGTATCCATCGAGAAAACAGTAGTACTCATGTCCCGCTAAGCGTTCCAGCATTTGGTCAATAAAAGGCAAGGGAAAATGGTCTTTTCGTGTGGCTGAGTTAAGCTTTCGATAGTCGATGCACACACGCCATTTGGTTTTGATTTTTGTTGGGACGAGTTCATTACTGTCGTTTTTGATCACTGTGACTCCCGACTTCTTTGGTACAACTTGTACCGGACTCACCCAAGTACTATCAGAGATGGGATAGATGATGTTATTGTCCAGACATTTTATTATCTCCTCCTTGACCACTTCTCTCATGTTTGGGTTTAATCGCCTTTGAACCTCATGGGTAGGTTTAGCCTCATCAACTAAATGTATGCGATGTTCCACAATTGATGGGCTACTTCCTTTTATTATCGCTAATTTCCCACCCTAAGGCGTCCTTATTTTCCCGCAAGATATCCAGAAGTCTTTCTTCTTGGTCCTCGGTAAGATCGGAGGCCAAGATTACGGGAAAAGTTTTTGAAGAGTTTAGGTAGGCATACTTAAGGTCTGGTGGCAAGGGTTTGAGGTCTAACTTAGGAAGTTCTTGTGTATCAACATTGGTCAACATTCCCTGGTTAGATTCAGGTGACGAAGTGTCGGAGTCAAGAATTTTGTTTAGTTCAGAAATGTATTCGAGTTCATCGAAATCAGAGTCGAAATGGTCAAGACACATTTTCAAGGCTTCAGAAGTGTCACTAAAGGTTTCATCAACTGTGATTTGAATCATGTCAATTTCCTCGATCTCGTAATCCCTAGGTTGCTTGTTGAGATTAAAGATGTTTAGCTCAATGGTTAGGTGCCCGAAGGAAAGTCGAAGCTGGCCATTCCTACAATTAATGACAGCATTAGAGGTTGCTAAGAAAGGGCGTCCTAAGATCAATGGTATTTGAACTTTGGGATTTGAGACAGGCTCTGTTTCTAGAACTATAAAATCAACAGGGAAGTAAAACTGTTCGATCTGTATCAAGACGTCTTCGATAATTCCCAATGGCTTTTTGACAGATCGATCGGCTAGTTGAAGTGTGATGTTTGTTGGTTTAATCTCCCCTAGTCCAAGTTGACGATAGACAGTATAAGGGAGAAGGTTGACACTGGCACCAAGGTCGAGTAGGGCACGAGAGATGTGAGTGTTTCCTGTTTTACAATCAATCGTAGGGCAGCCAGGGTCTTTATACTTGACTGGGGCAAGATTCGAAAGAACAGAGCTTGTATTTGCAGTTAGAAAGGCGGGTTTTGGGACATTGGTCGCACGTTTTTGTGTGCACAATTCCTTAAGACATTTAGCATATTGAGGAATTTGTTCAATGGTGTCTAAAAGAGGAATGTTCACACGGACTTATTTGAAAATTTCCAGAATTTTATCGAAATTTGCCGCTTTCTTCTTATTGTTGAGTCTATGAGGAAAAGGAGCTACTGGTTTTTCGACTCTGTGATGAGTTTCATCGTTCGACGATGAAGATTTGGCCATGGAAGAAGAAGGTGGTAAGTGTGTAGAAGATGAAATATTGGTATTGCCAACATCGATTTCAAAAAGTGAGTCAGGTTTGTCGACACTAGGAGAAGAACTGTTGGGATTGCCAACATTTAAGGGAGATGGAAGTTTAGAAGAACTGGCATTTGTAGCCATTAAGTGATCATCAAGCTTTTGTATTTGGGTTGAGTTCGAAGGTTTGTCAGGGTTGCCAACATTATTATCAATCCCCTTTTCAGATCGAAGGGTTGTAACAACGTTGACCGGATTGTGGTTTTCATCCTCACAAGAATTTAGAGCACGAGAGTTATACTTTGGATTCACCTCGGGTTGACTAGGCAACTTTCCTTTCTCATTATTTTTCATTAGTTCTTTCATTATATTGAACATTTGGTCGAGTTTAGTGTCTTGTGAGTTCATTTTAGCTTCGTGAGAGTTCAACTGTTTCTCTAAACACACGATATCTTGTGGTGGTTGAGAAGATTGAGAGGATTGATTGGATGATTGAAAGTTGGGGTGCCTATAAGGTTGTTTCGTTTGAGGTGCAGGTTGAGAGATTTGAGAATTGGAAGAAGGAGCTTGGTAATTCGGATTGGGAATAAAGGGTTGCATGTGAGATGGGTTAGCCGAATTATTGGGGTTTGACCAGGAAAAATTCGGGTGGTTCCTCCAACCAGGGTTGTACGTGGATGAGTAAGGATTATTTTGAGCTATGGCATTGGCTTGGTCTTGAGAGTAATAGTGGGATAACCCTTCTCCGGCTTGAGGAGTTTGATTTTCTAAAGGAATTTGACTTGGGTCCACGACATGTACTCCTCTAGTAGAAGTACGAATGGGAACACGAATCGATTCCCACTGCATGTCCTTTTCAGAATAATCTTCTAAGAATTGCCAAGCTTCATCGGCTGTTTTAGACATAAAGTCTCCTCCACACATTGATTCTAGTTGAGTTCTAGTCTGATAGTTTAGCCCTTCATATGCAATTTGACATAAGTGATATTTTAGAATTCCATGATGGGGGCAACTATATAATAGCTGGTTGAATCTCTCAAAGTATTTTGAAAAAGTTTCCCCCTCATTTTGACAAAATTGATTTATCTCGGTTCAGATTTTTAGAGTTTTATGGAAAGGGAAAAACTTTTTCAAGAATGCAGTGACAAATTCATCCCAACTTCTTATGGAATGTCGTGGAAGAGAATTTAGCCATCTTTTAGCGCTTTCAAGTAGTGCAAATGGAATTAGCCTTAGCTTGATCGATTCGTTAGATAGTTGTTGCATTTTTGTTGTGGAGGCATACAATTCAAATTCACTCAAAAATTCATAAGCATTTTCAGACCCAGTAAATTTTGGCACCCCTTGGATAAAAGAATGTTTTAGCTCAAAATTGTTTCCTTCAGCTGGTGGGAACACAATGACAGATGGTTGAACGGTCCTAGTAGGATAACATCGATCACGAAGAGACAAGGGTCTATCCATTTGGATATTGAGATTTTGAAAATTTTGATTCATTTGATTTTGTTCCCCAAAGTTTGGAAAATTTTGATTCACTCGATTTTGATCCAATTCGGTTGGAAAATTTTGGTTGATTCGAGAACCCCTAGGAGAATTTTGTTGGCTAACACTTTTTTCACTCATTGTTGTTAAATGCAAGCACAGAAATTAGCTACAATGAAGTTTTCTGTCCTTATTGGCTCTTAACCCAAAATTATAAAGTGATGCGTTTGATTACTTAGATCAAAAGATTTCTCAGCCAGTTAACGGACAGGAGTTATCGGTGCACCAGGAATCACCCTAGCAATGCAGCCGAAGGTTTAAGTACCTTCATAGTAACAACCGATATAATATTTACGAATCACCGTAATATTTATAAACGGTTATTTCTCTGCCGTAGTCTAGACACCAAGAAATAATTCGTTCCAAATGTATCAATTATCACAATATAATTAAGCTCTAGATGAGCCCGTGACTCCCTTAAGTCCAATGTCTAACCATTATTATTAGTCAGATTCTACGATGAAATGCAATTTGTGGGCCAAGGAAAGGGTGATGAAATCCCTCACCTTATGTGAATTGGGGTGTTGCCCTTAACAGAATGAATAAAAATGCAGAAATAACAACAATCACACAAAATAATTGCAAAAATTAAAAATTGTACATTTAAAGCCGCTGCCCCTGCAGATTTTTTTTTACAACAATTGTCTATATTTTTTTTTCTTTGCAGCAGAGCACCTGTAGTGTTTTAAAAATTTCTTACCATGATCGGCAGTCCGTCCAGTGAATTTGGGAAGTGCTAGCGCGTTCACACCCCACTTGGTGTGCAACCGCTCCAACAATTTAACTTCAACTGATTGTTTTGCTTTGCTCGCTTTTGATTTTCTCCACTTCGGACTTGCTTGTCTTCCTTTCTTTGCTTGATCCTGATTTTTGTTTTCTTTCTTTCTCTTTTTTTTTGTTGGAAAGAAGAGAAGAAGAATTAAGAAAAAAAATAAAAACACTAAGTAGAAAGAAAACAAAAGACTAACTAAATACAATAAACAAAAAAAAAACTAAACTAAGAGCTAACTAGACAGAGAACGATTTTTTTTTTATATACTAAACTCAACTAAAAAAAAAACTTAAAAAGAAACTAAAAAAAATAAAAACTATATTTTTTTTAAACACATATTTTTTTTTTTTTGAAAAAGAAAAGGGAATCACAACCGTACTCAGAAAGAAAATAAAGTAACCCCAAGAGACCCTATTCTGACTAAGGGCCACACACTTCAAACGTTCAAAATAAAATACAGTACTCGAAAAACAAGCCACAACAACTATAAAACACGCACCCTTTTAAACACAAATTGGCTCACACACACTCCCTTAGGTTCAGCACAAAATCAAAGCACGTCCCTTTTTCCTTAAAATAAATAAACAAAGCCGCCTCCCTATTTTTTTTTTCAAAAGCAATTAAAAACAAATCCAAAGATCAATCTTTGGATCCAAATTTCGAATATTAACAACTGAATCGGGTTTCAGACCTTCGAATTGGCTAAGGGGAGGTTTCGAGTATGGTGAATTGGGGATTTCGAATTGAAATATGTGGTGCTGATTTTGGGCGTGAAGGTGGTTCGGATCTCGTGGATGGTGAGGGTACGGATGCGCGAGTGGTTGAGAAGGATTGGTAGTTTGTAGGAGATGAACGTTTGAGGCAAGGGCTAATGGATTTGCTGTAGAATCGTGGGTAAATTTCTGTTCGTGAAGATTGTTTTGGCGTTGGGTTTGCGGGTTGAATTGTGGAGTGGGCTGCGGCTTTGTGCGTGAAGATGATGGTGTATGGAGATGAGGGAAGGGGTTTGAAAGATGAGGGACTGGTGCGTTTGAGGGGTGACTGAAGGTTTTATGCGTTGGGGATGAAGAGGGTGAAGTAGACGATTGAAAAGGTCTTTTGTAAAGAGGAAAGACAAAATTATGGGGAGGAAATAAGGAAATAGGATTTTTGGCTTTTTTTTTGAATATTTATATAAGAAGATAAGGAATCAGATGTAAAAGGAAAAGAATTATGAAGAATAAAGGCAGAAGAAAGAATAATATGGAGAATATGAAGAGAGAGAAAAGAAGGGAATTAAAGCAATGGAAATGTAAACAAGGAAAGAATTGCAAAAGAAGAATCTTTTTACGACCCCCTTTTTTTTATTATAAAAGAGAGGATAGGAAAGTAACAAATGAAAAAAAAAGAAAAAAAATAATGAAAAGAGATTAGAGGAAGTGAGGGAAAGGTGTAATTGGAAAGCAATCAAAATAAAAAAAAATGCAAGTTTTTTTTCTCTCTTTTCTTATCTAGAATATTAGGGTATTATAGGAGAAACAGAAGGCAATAAATCAAACAGGGAAAACTTGTAAAAAAGTAATCTTTTTATGATTTTTTTTTTTTGCGAAAAGTAAAGAGTTTGTTGAAAGAGAGAAAAATAAATGGAAAGGAAATTTTTTTTTTTCGTTTTTTTTTGTTGTAAATGAAGGAAGATATAGAAGATTGAGGAAAAAAAATGGAAAGACGGCAAGAAATAAAGTTAAAGCTAAAGTTTTTTTTTTTGATTTGGAGATTGTAATATCAATAAATAATATCCAATCTACCAATCAAGAGTGTTTTTTTTGTAGAACAAAAATAACAAAAAACAAGAAGGAAAATAAACAGGGAAAGAAATAAATTGAGAAATAACAGGGAAAGAAATAGATTGAGAAATAAAAGGAAAAGAAATCAAAGAAAAACGAGCAAGATTTTTTTCTTGTACAGTAGATTATAGTATCATTAAATAATACAAAATCTCACCAATCAAGATTTTTCTTCTTCTTTTATATATACAAGAAAACAAAAAGGAAAAATAAATAAAAATAAACAGAAATAAAAACTAACACGAATCGGAAATTAAATAAACAATAAAATTTAATTATTGCCTCCCCAGCAACGGCGCCAAAAACTTGATCGACGCTAGTCTATGAATTAGAAAAGCGCGACATTTGTAATAAATTCTGCAAGCATACAGGCGTGTAGCATACAGGTCGAACACAGGGAGGTTTAAATAAAAATTATTATCTATTTATTCTTGGACGAGTTAGACGAATTCTGGAGGGTGATTAAAATTGAAATTGCGACTTGGTTCAAAACAAAACTAATTGCATCAACGACCAAAATTACAATTAACAATAAAACAAATAAATACTGCGATTGAATTCACAACAGATTCGAATCTAATCAATCTATTATCAATTCAATGATTAGGAAATAAACAGATTGCTGGAATTAGACTTGCAGAATATAAATAAATTAACAGGAAAATAAAATTGCAATAACAGTTGGGTTCTAGTAAATCTAATTACTAGACAACACCACTTGTCATGAGAATAAAAATGCAGAAAAAGAGAAAATAGAGAGAACTTTATTGATTCCCAGCTTATTCATTTACAATGAGATTACAACAGTATTTATAGGATAAAATTCCAACCTCAAACCTCATCCAATATATGCATATATGGCCCCTTTTAATAGCAATTATTTCTCTTATATTAATCGGCACTTATGCCTCCAATCAGCATTTATTCTTCCGATCAACAATTAATCTTCCCATCAGCAATTAATCCTCCCATCAAGGACATTTATAAGATTCCAAAGGTATCATAGGAAAAGAATATAAAAATTGATCTTTTCTTGGCAGCAATTCAATCAGAAATTCTTCTAATTGGCAGTTGAATAAAAATGCTCGATTTGAATTGATTTCCATGATAAGAATATGACTTCCTGAAATGCTTAATAGTGTATATCATATATACATACATATGAATGCATATATATATACATATAATATAACACTTATCCATATTTTCTTCAGAGCAAAAGGGGCAGTGTGAACGTTCCTTTCTTTGGCAAAAAGTGAGCTTGATGGGGATCGAACTCAAGTCTCTCAGTACAAATCTCTATGCATTTACCAGTGAGCTACGGCGTCTTTTGTGATTGAGATGACTTTAGTACGGGGAAGTAGCTTTTTATCTGTAGTTGGCCTTTAATTTGAAACGGAGGAGGCATTTCTTGACATGCTGTAAAAACATACAAAAGTAACCAAAGTATCATTTATTTATTTACAAAAGATAAAATATACGAGCATAAAATAAACACATTTCTATATTAATCACTAACCAAAATAAACACTTGGTTTCTTTATTCCATGCTGACAAACTATCCATGACCAAGAAATGAACACTCGGTACATACTGACAAAATCCAAATCCCAGAGTACCCATGCGTTCTAAAGTTAACGACCCACTTGGTGTATGTATACTTCAAAACAGGCACATACCTAACAGACTAACCCAAAGCCCCAAATAAATGCAAGTGCATGGAACACAGAAACACTAAGTGGAACCTATGCAAATAGAGGAACGCATGCATCATGTACATGGTGGGTGTAAGTACCATAGTTAGAAAACAGTCAAGCCGCCTACTTATATTCTTGTATTCAAAATTAGGAGCTATATGGTTATATCCTTGCATTCAACAAAGGTATGTCTAGTTTAGTAGTATAGCAACAACCCAAAACAAGTTTTACCCAGAAAACGAAGTAGACTACTTTCCATAAATTTAATCATAAGCTATGCTTACCCTTGTTGACGACTGGCGTTGGCTGTAGAACGATGAGGAGATGTTGGTACAAACGGCTGCGCTCGACTGCTGGAGGGAAGAACGGTGCGCTATTTGGACCTGAGTGATGCTGAGGTGATTCGGTTGTCTAACTTAAAGGATGGCGGCACTGCGCGATGCCTGTCGAAGGAGGTGACTCAGATCTAAGGCGGTGGCTGTGGTGGTTTGGCGAGTTGCTCGAGCGCTGGGGAACACCACCAACGGTGGTAGTTGGATTCCAGAGGGCGAAAGGAACGGCGGACCGGATTCATGGTGGAGGTTAGATTGGAGAAGAGGACATCAAAAATTTTGATTTGGGGATGGAAAACAATTCGGCTGAGATGGAGAAGGTTTTTTTGTTGGAAATATATAAAATGGAATGAAAATTTGGGAATGGGAATGGAACAAACGTTTGGAATTTAAAATACAAAGTGACGCATGCATTGTTTCTTAAATATACATATGTATCTATTCATATTTTTGTCCTTTCAAGCGCCAAGCGAACGTTACAGACTGGGTTTGCAGACCAAAAATGACTAGAAAAATATGTTGAATCCCAATAGGGACACGTCAAACTCAAATGGCTCTGTTACAAAATGAACTGCGCAAGCCTTTTGGCAATTTCAGCACAACCGTGCACCGAAACCAACAAATGAATATATACCAGTAATCAGCACGACGTGACGGACACAACGGTATATAATTTACAGTGTCAGGATGCTCCGTTCAAAAATCTGTTACGGACCCCTTTTAAAAGGAAAAATGACACGAGAAAACAATTAAAAGAAAGTCAAAACGTCCGAATTTCGCGAAACGAATTTCACCGTTGGATTACTGATAATGAATAGAATATTTTTCATGTTTGTCCGAACTGGATTCGGAGAGATTACAAAATCGTTAAAATTTGTACTGATATGCGCAGTTTTGCAGTGAAAATTGCACGATCGGAAAACATTCAAATTTTCTGCCGAAATTAATTTCTACGCTATATCTGGTTAGACGAATCTCAAATATATTTTTTTCGGATTTTTATTTTTATATTACATTTTCATTTTTATTTGAGATATATCAGTTGCCGCTACCGCAAATAATCGTCAAAAACTAATTCAAATGAAGTGACTAAAATTTGTCGTTTTCAATATAAAATTATTTAAATTACTTCTAAATGAAAATAACAAAATATTAAAGATAAACGTTTCATTATAAATCAATTTCATGTTTTAATTTTAATTCAGAATCAAAAATAGTTATAAAAGTACAAACAACTGAGCTTTAAACGAATAAAATAGAATAAAAATCAAAATTTAAATTAAATAATCAAATAAAAATACACTTAAAATTCTGGGTTGTTACATTCTCCCCCACTTAAACCTTTTCGTCCCCGAAAAGGAACAAGGCAGGAAAGTAGTATTTAAATAATTAATATTTAAAACAATAGTTCAAATTTATCTTCATATTTATATATACTTTGAAAATTATATATATCTAAATCAATGTTAAATATTTTCTAACATTTCAAAATAAGTATAAGTATTCACTCGACGTCTCGATTGGCGATATATATCTATCCCACTTACGAAACCCGAAAATAGATATTGACGATGCTGCGCAGTCATCACCAGAATCATTTTCAAGCGACTAGAGTGTGACCCTATATCTATCAACTACTTATAGGATTTAACATATACGTTGATCAGACGTATACCCAAATCACTAGGTATTCAATAGGCCAATTTTAACGTCAGGTAAATACTCAAAACATCTTTCTATATTTAAACAGAATATATATCAAAATTTCAATATTATACGAAGAAAATTATATATTATAATCCCTTTCAAAATACCTATTTCAAATTAACTTTTAATAAATATGAACTTGCTAGAAGACTTATACTCTCCCTCTACTTCTTGCCTTGTTATGGACAAGGAATAGTTAAAGAATTTGGGTTAAAAGCTGAGCGACTGAAAGAACCTAACCAAAGAGGATCTACGAAGGACGATGGTTTCAAATGGAAAGGAAGTTTCAGAAAAGATTTAAATCTTAAACAAAATTTTATATCCAAAATATTTGTTTTAAAAACATTTAAAAATCACTTTCTTAGTTTATTATGTTGATGTTATATAAATTTAATTGCAAGTTATTGGTTTGTTATTTAACATTTGAAAATACTTGATAACTCGAAGTTTAACAAGTTTATTGTCGTTCTCACAGATGTTAGGCATACGCTGGCCAGGCGTACGACCAAAATCTCTAAGTACTAAATATCTTTGTTTCAACTCCCACTGAAAATACTTAAAATATTTAAAATAGATATGGAAAATACTTCCTCCATGGATCGCGGTTACTCGGCGGTTGCGCTACTATCCCAGTAGAATCGCTTGTAACCATAGGTATCACACCCCTCGAATTACGCCATGGTTGTTGTCATAGATCGCAGTTACGCGGCGGTTACGTCACTATCCCAGTGAAATCGCTTGTAACTGTAGGCATCGCGCCCCCGAATTACGCTATGACAGATAAGTAATAATAATCAACGTGATCTCACCGAGTGAGATTTCAATATCGATGGATACTCCAATCGACGGAGCAACAACGTAGCTACGATTTCCGATTTTCAATGGACACTCTCGACGAGCACCAACACAATCCCTCTTTCAGGAATTGCGATTTCGATGGAAGGTACTTCCCATATCTTTATTTCGAAAACATATATACTATATATATAATACTTCATTTCACGTTTCACGCATATCGCACTTACATAAATATCAATTTACATAAGATTTTCTTTTCAACATCATGTTTCAGATGTATCGTTCTTACATAAATTCCATTATATAAGGTTTCATTTTAAATCAATTTACTTCCAAATCAATAGCTTTTGAATTAATCATAATTCTACTATACATCTTCCATATATAAGGTTCGAATACTCATATCAAATATTCAATATCAAAAATTCTCGAAATTTCATTTCAATACCAATTTAGTTTTGATTCATAATAAATTTGAATATTCAATGCCATTCCAGAACGTTTTTCACAAAAGATTGGATTATTCAAATAGTTGATAAACATATTTTTCAATTTAATAATTGGAAACATTAGTTTCAATCGTTTCTTATCAAAACATTTTCAAGATGTACAATTACACTATCCTATTATATAGGATTATCATTTGATCAAACTCGAGAATCAATTCCGGATTTCTTTCAATCTTTCAAAATATACATATATGTATATATCAAATCATGTTCCACAAATCAAACTTCATTGGAAAATTATGTAGTAAAGCTACCAAAGTGGTCTTCACTCATATTTTTCCTTTTCGAAAACATTTCATAAAATCACTTCAAACTTTTTATTCGAAAATATCGGTACATACTACTAGTATATTTTTCAAAACCTTAGAAATCAATTTCAAAGTACTCTGAAACAAAATTCTCAAGGAGTAGTCAAACGATCTCCTTAGTTAAAACTAAATCATTTTATTCCACATCTTAACTTTATTTGCAATATTTACTTTACTCTCATAATCCCGAAAAAACGCGATAACCCGAAGATGGATTTCAAATGGGATCTAGATTCAAATCGAAGGAGAACTTAACAAAGAAGCTATCGAAGAGAACAGATTTTAAAAGTGGTAATTCCGAAAGGATTTAATTTTCAAAATACGTTATGTTTCAAAATGATTTATATTTTCAAAATACGCTCTCTCACAAGAAGGATTCTGCGAGTGATTCCACTCATTCTAGGGTATCACTACCCTGTCTCTAATGAGTTTTTACCCCATAAGCTAAAGCTTTGATAAACCAAAGCTCTGATACCAACTGTAACGACCTGCCTTTTCGACCGCTTCAAGTCGGTAATTAAACCAACTCGAAACGTTCAAAATGAGAGATAGTTATTAACTTCTGAGGTAAATAGAATAAATCACAGAATAACGTATCACAAAAAGACTACAGTATGTCTCACAGTCGAATTTATATAGGAAAATATCAGAGTTTTACAACCATTTTTTTCACAGCGGAAGATAAAAAATATATATATACATGAATTTTTAAATAAAACTTTACACTTTTAGTCGGCTTGCGCACGTATGCGTCTTTACATCTTCAGTTTGCGAACAGATACTCTAAAATATGCAACACTCGTATCTGACCCGAGCGTTGCATGCAAAAACATAAAACACCCGAGTCAGGATTAAACTTATTTCAAGTCAGTAAACTTCGATAAATATTTAAATATAATTATTTAACCCAACAACATATTAATTAAATTGAGTATAACAATCAATGAACTGCCTGAATATAAAACTCATGGATATAACGAAGCACAGAACATGCAGATGTGGCTACATGTGTAAGCGACAAACCAGTGTCATGTGAATACTACGAAAAATATGAATATGTAGAGATAACAAAACAACCCATATTGGTGTATTCAATTTAGTCATAACTTTTAAACAGTACACATCACTTGGTTTAGGACATAAACAAGGAAAGGGTATTCTAGGTCAATTAACATGGAAATGGTGATAACATAATTCCTACTCATGCCTGATTAGTGTAAACAAAAAATGATCATGCAAAAGGGTAATATCGCTGAACAGTTCATGCATGCAAAGAAAACGGGTTCCAAATTGAAATTCAACAGCATGTGTAAAAGTGTGCGAATACTTGTCATTAGAACATGTGAAACACACAAGAATGCACAAAATAAAATCACATATGGGAATATGCAGTACGAAAGAAACACATACCATTGTTCATGTGCAGACTAGAAAGCCAAGATGCAAGCGTGCAACAAATATTTAAAAGCATGCAAATTAAAGGGGTACTGGCACAATTTCAAAAGTACACATGAAGTATTTGCATGTTTACCGTGTTTACTTATGTGCATGCCATTTCATAGAACAAACTTTGTACTCTTTAGTACATACTGACAAACTAACCAAAATAAACACTTGGTTTCTTTATTCCATGCTAACAAACTATCCATGACCAAGAAATGAACACTCGGTACATACTGACAAAATCCAAATCCCAGAGTACCCATGCGTTCTAAAGTTAACGACCCACTTGGTGTATGTATACTTCAAAACGGGCACGTACCTAACAGACTAACCCAAAGCCCCAAATAAATGCAAGAGCATGGAACACAGAAACACTAAGTGGAACCTATGCAAATAGAGGAACGCATGCATCATGTACATGGTGGGTGTAAGTACCATAGTTAGAAAACAGTCAAGCCGCCTACTTATATTCTTGTATTCAAAATTAGGAGCTATATGGTTATATCCTTGCATTCAACAAAGGTATGTCTAGTTTAGTAGTATAGCAACAACCCAAAACAAGTTTTACCCAGAAAACGAAGTAGACTACTTGCCATAAATTTAATCATAAGCTATGCTTACCCTTGTTGTCGACTAGCGTTGGCTGTAGAACGATGAGGAGATGTTGGTACAAACGGCTGCGCTCGACTGCTGGAGGGAAGAACGGTGCGCTATTCAGACCTGAGTGATGCTGAGGTGATTCGGTTGTCTAACTTAAAGGATGGCGGCACTGCGCGATGGCTGTCGAAGGAGGTGACTCAGATCTAAGGCGGTGGCTGTGGTGGTTTGGCGAGTTGCTCGAGCGCTGGGGAACACCACCAACGGTGGTAGTTGGATTCCAGAGGGCGAAAGGAACGACGGACCGGATTCATGGTGGAGGTTAGATTGGAGAAGAGGACATCGAAAATTTTGATTTGGGGATGGAAAACAATTCGGCTGAGATGGAGAAGGTTTTTTTGTTGGAAATATATAAAATGGAATGAAAATTTGGGAATGGGAATGGAACAAACGTTTGGAATTTAAAATACAAAGTGACGCATGCATTGTTTCTTAAATATACATATGTATCTATTCATATTTTTGTCCTTTCAAGCGCCAAGCGAACGTTACAGACTGGGTTTGCAGACCAAAAATGACTAGAAAAATATGTTGAATCCCAATAGGGACACGTCGAACTCAAATGGCTCTGTTACAAAATGAACTGCGCAAGCCTTTTGGCAATTTCAGCACAACCGTGCACCGAAACCAACAAATGAATATATACCAGTAATCAGCACGACGTGACGGACACAATGGTATATAATTTACAATGTCAGGATGCTCCGTTCAAAAATGTGTTACGGACCCCTTTTAAAAGGAAAAATGGCACGAGAAAACAATTAAAAGGAAGTCAAAACTTCCGAATTTCGCGAAACGAATTTCACCGTTGGATTACTGACAATGAATAGAATATTTTTCATGTTTGTCCGAACTGGATTCGAAGAGATTACAAAATCGTTAAAATTTGAACTAATATGCGCAGTTTTGCAGTGAAAATTGCACGATCGGAAAACATTCAAATTTTCTGACGATATTAATTCCTACGCTATATCTGGTTAGACGCATCTCAAATATATTTTTTTCGGATTTTTATTTTTATATTACATTTTCATTTTTATTTGAGATATATCAGTTGCCGCTACCGCAAATAATCGTCAAAAACTAATTCAAATGAAGTGACTAAAATTTGTCGTTTTCAATATAAAATTATTTAAATTACTTCTAAATGAAAATAATAAAATATTAAAGATAAACGTTTCATTATAAATCAATTTCATGTTTTAATTTTAATTCAGAATCAAAAATAGTTATAAAAGTACAAACAATTGAGCTTTAAACGAATAAAATAGAATAAAAATCAAAATTTAAATTAAATAATCAAATAAAAATACACTTAAAATTCTGGGTTGTTACACAATAGGAATTTATATATGTATAGTGGAGTGAATTACTATTAACTCACCTTAACCAATTCAATTATCAAAACTAATAGAATACGTTTGCATGAAATCTATTTCAATTATTTGTATCTAATCGTAACTAAAGTTCTATGCAAATTAGAAGGGATCCATAAACAAAGCATGCAATAGGGATACTTCTAATTAGAGATAGTAGAGTGACTTGTCGGTCTTTTCTTTTTTTCACTTTGAATATAGGTGTAAAAAACATGAGTAAGTCTTGGGTTGGGGAGTGTCTAGAATGGTTTTAGTGAGGGGATATGATTTTGTGCCTTATTCAATTTAAGTCCAATTTCTACTTTTATTTGATGATCACAAATTCAATTAAAATAAATTTACCTTTTCAACTATTTCAGTTATATCAAAATAAGTAATTGGATACAACGAATGATTTTGGTCCAATTTAATATATTTGTTCAATTATCAAATCGCCGCAATTCACATTCTAAACTATTTTATTTTACTTAATACGTGTAATTTTAACATGGAAAACAAGATTGTTACTCCAACAATCTGTCTTTTTGATACATGATTATTCGACATGTGAATACCATAAACGTATTAATGTTGACTTTTGTGGGTCGAAATGGTGGATCGCGATAGAAAACTTCCGAATTATTCGGTATTAATTTCAGTTTTACAATGAAAATGAATAAAATCTAGAAGAATAATGTGGAGGTTTGAAAATTAGCATTGTGAAGAAAAAAATAACAAGTGAAAATCATTATTCTGAGAGAAGGTGATAGATAAATCATCTTATGATCCTTGAGTAGGACATTCGTATTTGGAAAAAGTGGTAGCCAGTTCTGGAACGATACATATTTTGGGGAAAGGCTGAAACAAATTCAAAAGCAATACAGTGGGTTTAGTTATTAGTAATAGATAAAGTAACGTGAAGGTCATTTTAGAAATGCTAAATTTTAAATTGAACCTCATCAACGCAATTAATTTTATATTTTTATCTTTAAATAATAGATGGTGATAGGGTTACAAATTTATGGTTTAATGGTAAACTTCCAAAAATGTTCTTATGCGTAAAAAAGATGTCAACAATTCGAATTCTACTTAGGACATCACATGTATTCTTATATAAATTTTGAAGTAAGACCGCAAACAAGGTTGTAAAATTTGTTAGGTCGATGTTAGATGCTAACCATGGATTTGAGATTAATCGCATAAACGGAGATTAATCGAGGATTAATTGGAAGGAAGCATTTTCTGATAAACTGATGTATACTGAAAAAAATGTCAGTGTTTTATTTAGTATTAACTGATCCACAATAAGCTATTTTCGATTTTACTAGATTCGAAAGCAGCCATGAAAACTAAATCGTTAGAAACAAATATTTTAGCACTTGTAAAAGACATCAAGCATAAAATGGTGAATAGATTATGCATTCATATGCTTACATCATGTAGTAAATTTCATGCAGGCGAATTACACATAAGACTAATACAACGCTTGGGCGAAGTATAGGTTGGATCTCGAAGGATTTTTTTACAATAAAGATCACTGATATGAATTTCAATCTTAACAAAAAAATTCTTTATATTTTATTGTTTATGTCTATTAAAATTGAATATAAATTAATTTTTGTTTAACTCGGTTTATTTTAGAATGACGTTTTTTGTGTGCATCTGCATTGTATGTGCTAGAAAACATTGTTTGACATAAGTGAAACATTAATGAAAATATAATGTATCATAAAGGAAAAAAAATTAAATTGATTATTGTAGAAAACACTGCATTTTCTCTATGTTATCGGGCTTTGGGGAAAAGTAGGTTCTTTACCTTTAAATATGAAGTGTGTAATCAAATTAGCTTGCTGTTAGTTTAAGGGAAGAAATTATGCACTTCAACCACCCCACTTATAAAGTGGGCCTATCGAATAAACGTTAGTAAAGCCCAAATACGATGCTCTATGATTTACGAATACAAATCATGTGGGCAAATTCTATTCAAACACCGCAAATTGCTTTACTTACACCATGAGATTTTTTATAAAATTTCAGACCAAAATGACATTATTAAAAAAGAATCAATATTAAAAAATGAAAATATATACAATTTTCCCTTGTTTGCATTATGTACACTCAATATAATTTTTTTTGTAAAGTTAGTATATTATAAATTAATTTATATCACTGGTTAAATTAATTTTATATTTCTTTTGAGGATTAAAACATATTCATATTATTATAAGCAACATTTATATATAGTCAATTTTAATAGTTTTCACTTTAATTAAATATAAAAATTAAAATTTAAACTAACTACTAAAATTAGTGTTATACGGAGTACTAAATTCTTCAATCTTTCATTCAAATCTAGTCATGCTTAAATTTAACTAGTTTAACTTTCTAATATTTAAAAAAATAAGTTCAAATTTCCATCATGTAAACTTAAAAGTGATTTTAAAATAAAACAATCAAATAATTTAAGATAGTAGTGTTAGAATAAAAGGTTTTTTTCTAGTTGTAGGTAAATATATTGCAATGATTCCTAGTTTTATGTAATTTAGTTTTAAGGTTAAAAAGAGTAAGTGTGATGAAAATATAAAAGGAACTTTTGGTGTATGCTATTTCATTTTATGTTGTAAGTTTAGGAATCATAGCTATATGAACAGAATTACCCAATCATGTGATTACCATCAGTCGCGAAAGTTTTCACGCATTAGAATTCCGATCAACAGAAGATCAGATCATTTAATTACTGTTCTTTCTGTACACTAAACATTAGAAGACTGCTCATATTCCCCTCTTCAACCCTAGCTTTCTAACCGTCGATCGTGAGAGCAATCTAGGAAACATCAGTGCGATTTGCTCTATGGGTAACGATCACTTACGAGAGTTTCGCGGCCTGGGCAGAGTGAACAGTTTAGTTTCCTTCCAGTTTTTGATGGTTTGTTTCAGATTTCTACTGTACCTGTAATTAATTCAAAATTGTTTTGTGTTGCAATCAGATTTTTTATTTGGTTGAAATGCAATTATTGTCATTGCGAAACTAATATCCAATTTTCCATTTCTCAGTATTCAAAATTGAGAATCATCAGCAAAATGCTCCGTAAACAGGATCTCTTGTCTTTGCAATCAGAGAATTGCTTTTCCGTAAGTCCACTTAATTTGAAAACCATATATTTTTAGACGAACTCATTCGGTGGACTATTATATTAACGAGTTGTATTAGTCTGATTGGTAAACTAAATATTCATAGGCATGCATCACCATTTTGTTTTTATGGGTTAGTGGAATGGGATGTTGGTTTATTTCTGTCCTTCATTCCGTTTTTCTTTCAGTCAATATCCATTGTTGTATTTACAGGCAGTCATGAGTCCAGCATCTTGGTTAAACAATAATTTGGAAATGAACTTCTTCACTGCTTGAATCAGTTCTTCAATCTTCAGACGACGTTAAGGATGAACTTCAACCTGTGTATGCTTATAGAAAATTTCAAAGTAAGGCCCGTAATTTCTGCAATTCTAGCAAAGAAAAGATTGGAAATCATTTAACATTAGTCATAAAATGCTCACTATATTTTTGAAGTTGCTATGCTCAGCTTGACCTTGCTGGTCTAAAACGTATACACTTGGGTTAATCATGATTTGGGCGATGATTTGAAAAAAAAATCAGATTAGTTGTCAAAAAAAAGATTGGAACAAGTAGCACTAGCCATAAAGCAAAAAGATTGGAACGAGCGTACGGAGATTTGTATCAAAGGCTAAGTACAAAGGAGAGTGAAAAAGACGTTTACAGAATAGCTACCCTACGCGAGAGGAGGATAAGGGACTTCAATCATGTTAAGTGCATTAAGGACGAGAGTGATAAACTTTTGGTGAAGGACGATGAGATAAAGAATAGGTGGAGAGAATACTTTGATAATTCAACGAAGAAAGCGATAGCTCTTCTATCGAGTTGGAGGACTTTGCCAACAACACCAATAGTAGACATTTTGTGCGGAGATTTCAAGAAGCTGAGTTAAAGAGGGCGTTAAAACAGATGAAATCAGGCAAGTCGGTAGGGCTTGATGACATTCCTATTAAGGTGTGGAGATGCTTTAGAGATGCAGGAATAACATGGCTAACTAAGTTGTTTAATAATATTTTCAAATCAAACAAAATGCGAGATGAGTGGAGGAGAAGCATTTTAGTTCCGATCTTCAAGAATAAAAGAGATATTCAAAGTTGCACAAACTATAGAGGAATTAAGCTTATGAGTCATACGATGAAGCTTTGGGAGAGAGTTGCGAGCAACGTTTGAGGAGGTTGACAAGTGTCTCTAGGAATCAATTTGGTTTTATGCCTGGAAGGTCGACCACTGAGGCGATTTTATTGGATAGGCAACTTATGGAGAGATACAGGGAGCAGAAGAAAGATCTCCACATGGTTTTTATTGACTTAGAGAAAGCTTATGACAGAGTGCCTAGGAGGGTTATGTGGTGGGCGCTAGAAAGAAAGAGGGTGTCATCAAAGTATATTACCTTTATCAAGGATATGTACGAGGGGGTTGTGACTAGTGTCAGGGCATGCGATGGTGAGACCAGAGACTTTCCAATTAACATAAGGTTACATCAAGATTTGACTTTGAGCCCTTATATTTTTGCATTAGTGATGGATGAAATCACAAAAGATATACAAAGGGAGATTCTTTGGTGTATGCTCTTTGCCGATGATGTTGTGCTGACTGATGAAAGTAGAATATGAGTTAATCGACAGCTGGAGTTGTGGAGGGGGACCTTGGAATCAAATGTTTTCAGGCTTAGCAGAATTAAAATAGAGTATTTGAAGTATGAGTTTAGCGGTGTCAGTTCAGATGACGGAGAGATCACCTTGGCAGGTAGAGTAGTACCCAAGAAGGAATCGTTTCGATATTTAGGATTTATGTTGCAGTTTGATGGGAAGATTGATAAGGATGTTAGTTTTAGAATTCAAGCAGGATGTGTGAAATTGCGTCTAGCATCTGACATTCTCTGTGATAGGAAGATTCCTCAGAAGCTTAAAGGAAAGTTTTATAGGACAGCAATCAGGTGTGCAATGTTATATGGTGCAGAATGTTGGCCTACTAAGAGGCATCACGTCTAGAAGATAAATGTGGCAGAGATGCGGATGCTGCGCTGGAGCTGTGGGCATACCAGACGAGATCAGATTAGAAATGAGGATATTTGGGGAAAACTTGGAGTTGCACCTATTGAAGAGGAGCTAGTCCAACACCGCTTGAGATGGTTTGGACATATCCAACGTAGACCATACGATGCACCTGTGCGCGTTGGAATTATAGGCCATGCTGAAGGCCGAAAGAGAGGTAGAGGTCGACCTAAAATGACATGGGAGAAGATTATAAAGAGAGATTTAAGTAATTGAAGTATATCTGAAGAGCTGGTAGTGGATAGGAGTGCACGGAAGTTGGCAATTCATGCACCAGAACCTTAGGTTTGTTTTTCTTCCTTCACTTATTGAACCTTTTTACTTCTTTTTTTAAACTATTTTAGACTTTATTTCACTTTTACTGAACCTTTTTATTTTATTATTATTTAAAAAAACCTTTATCAGACAACTTTTTATCTGTTTGGTTATTTTAAACTCTTTTTATATATGTATTATTATCATTATTGTTTATTTTAATTTTGGGTTCCATATCTAGCCAACCGCAATTTGTTTGAGATACATGACTTTGTTGTTGTATTTTTGTGGTTGTTATGCTTGGCTTGACCTTGCTAGTCTAAACGTATACGCTTGGAGTTAAGCATGGTTCAGGCTGTTGATAAAAATTGTAAAGATCGATAAAGATTCAGACGATGATTTGTAAAGATTCAAATTAGTAGTTTAAAAAAAGATTAGGACAAGTAGCACTAGTCATAAAACAAAAGAATGCACCAGCCGGGAATCGAACCCGGGTCTGTACCGTGGCAGGGTACTATTCTACCACTAGACCACTGGTGCTTGATGTTGTACTTTAATGTTTTTTATTTTGATTATTTTGAATCATTTATTAAAGAATATTAATCCTACTTGAATTACAAAAATTTAAACGCTTCATTTGATTTACAATAGATATTTTTCTCCTATTTTCTTGTGATCTTCATATTATTTGTTTTGTTTATGATGGTTAGTATAGAACTTATCCAGGATTATATTTGGATAATATATCAAAATATAAATGTACCACGATTGGGAATCAAATTAGAAGTAGGGTGGTAGGGAATTATTCTACCATTTAATTTCTGATTAAAAATGTAAAGATCGATAAATATTCGGGCGATGATTTGTAAAGATTCAAATTTATAGTTTAAAAAAAGATTGGGACAAGTTGCACTTGTCATAAAGCAAAATAGTGCACCAGCCGGGAATCGAACCCGGGTTTGTACCGTGGCAGGGTACTATTCTACCACTAGACCACTGGTGCTTAATGTTGTATTTTAGTGTTTCTACATTGATTAATTTGAATCATTTATTAAAGAATATTAATCCTACTTAGTAACAAGAGTTCAAACGCTTCATTTGATTTACATCTAATATTTTTCTCCTATTTTCTTATTACCTTTATATTATTTGTTTTGTTTAGAATGGTTAGCATAGAACTTATCCAGGATTATATTTAGATAAGGTATCAAAATATAAAAGTGCTACGATTAGGAATCAAATTAGAAGTTGTAGAGTGGTTGAGAATTATTCTACCATTAAACTGTTGATACAAACTTGTAAAGATCGATAAAGATCCGGGCGATGATTTGTAAAGATTCAAATTAGTTGTTAAAAAAAGGATTGGGACAAGTAGCATTTGTCATAAAGTAAAATTGTGCACCAGCAGGAATAGAATCCAGATCAGTTCCTATTCTACCACTAGACCACTGGTGCTTAATGTTGTACTTTAGTTTTTCCTACTTTGATTGATTCAATCATTTATTAATGAATATTAATTCTACTTGAATTACAAAATTTTAAACGCTTCATTTGATTTACATTTGATATTAATCTCCTATTTTCTTGTGACCTTCATATTATTAGTTTTAGATGGAGACATTCGGTGGACTATTATATTAATGAGTTTTATTAATCTAATTCTCAAATTAAATATTCGTAGGCATGCATCACCACATTGTTTTTTGTGGGATTGTGAAATCTTGCTAGGGACGTTGGTTTCTTTCTGTCGATGTCCGTTGTATTTACGAGCACTAATGAGTCATGCACGTTGTATTTATGAGGAATCATGAGTCCTGCACGTTGTTGTATTTACAAGCAATCACGAGTCTTGCACCTTGGTTAAACAGTAATTTGGAAATGAAGTTCTTCACTTCTTGGATCAGTTTTTCAATCTTCGGACGAGGATAAGGATAAACTTTAACCTGCGTATGCTTATAAAAAAAATTTCAAAGTAAGTCCTGTAATTATTGTAGTTCTAGCTATAAAAAGATTGGAACTCGTTTAACACTAGTAATACAAATGTTTGCTATATTTTTGTGGTTGCTATGCTTGGCTTGACCTTGCTAGTCTAAACATATACACATGGAGTTAAGCATGATTCGGGCGATGATTTGTAAAAATTCAAATTTGTTGTTTAAAAAAAGATTGGGACAAGTAGCACTAGTCATAAAGCGAAATAGTGCACTAGCCGGGAATCGAACCCGGGTCTGTACCGTGGCAGTGTACTATTCTACCTCTAGACCACTAGTGCTTAATGTCGTACGTTAGTGTTCCCTACTTCGATTAACTTGAATAATTTATTAAAAAATATTAATCCTACTTGATTCACAAAAATTTAAACGCTTCATTTGATTTACATTTGATATTCTTCTCTGATTTTCTTATTACCTTTATATTATTTGTTTTGTTTATAATGGATATCCAGGATTATATTTGGATAAGGTATCAAAATAAAAAAGTACCATGATTAGGAATCAAATTAGAAGTTGTAGAGTGGTTTGGAATTATTCTACCATTAAACTGCTGGTAAAAACATGCAAAGATCGATAAAGATTCGGGTGATGATATGTAAAGAGTCAAATTAGCTGTTTAAAAAAAGATTCGGACAAGTAGCACTGGTCATAAAGCAAAATAGTGCACCAACAGGGAATCGAACTTGGGATTTGTACCGTGGTAGGTACTATTTTACCACTAGACCACTGGTGCTTAATGTAATATTTTAGTTTTTCCTACTTTGATTATGAGAATAATATCAGAACGGGAGACTGATCTGGGAAGTCCTTACGCTTGAGTACGGGAGCCTTTGGCACTGGGTATCCACCTACTTTGATTAATTTGAATCATTTATTAAAGAATATCAATCCTACTTGAATTTTATTTGATATTTTTCTCCTATTTTCCTGTGACCATAGTATTTGTTTTGTTTATGATGGTTAGTATAGAAATTATCCAGGATTATATTGGGATAAGGTATCAAAATATAAAAGTACCGTGGTTAGGAATCAAAGTAGAAGTTGTAGAGTGATAGAGAATTATTCTACTATTAAACCGTCGATAAAGATTTGTAAAGATTGATCAATGATTTGTGAAGATTCAAATTAGTTGTTTGAAAAAAGATTGGGACAAATAACACCGGTCATAAAGCAAAATAATGCACCAGCCGGGAATCGAACCCGGGCTCTGTACCGTGGCAGGGTACTATTCTACCACTGACCACTGGTGCTTAATGTTGTACTTTCGTGTTTCCTACTTTGATTAATTTATTAAAGAATATTAATCCTACTCGAATTTCACAAAATTAAACACTTTATTTGATTTACATCTGATAAGTTTCTACTATTTTCTTGTGACCTTCGTGTTATTTGTTTTGCTTATAATGGGTAGTATAGATCTTGTCCAAGATTATATTTGGATAAGGTATCAAAATATAAAAGTATCACGATTAGGAACTGTGTAGTTTATGCCCCGCTATATCCCGTAGCGTATTACTGCCGATACGCTTTTCCTAAATAGTTTCCAATATAGCCTTCCCGCTTTAAACCCTGTTATATTCCGCTATTCCCGATATATCCCATTATTTCAGCTATATTACGCTTTTCCCGCTATATCTTTGAAGAATGAAATGAACTAAAAATGACATTTATACATTAATTTTTTTAATGAATAATATTTTAGAATTGATTTTTTAACATATATTTTTATGAACAAGAATACTATAGTATTCTATTAAATTTTATTAAGTTAAATAGTGATCCACGTTTATTTATAGATATCTGCATATGTTTTTATTTAAAATTAAGAGCGTACTAATTATTGTTAAATTGAATGTAAGTTTTTTATTTAGGTATAGCTTATATATTCCGTAAAAACATTAAGAACAAGTTATATATGCTATTTTAGAGTCATCCGCTACATCCTGTTATTTCCTCGCTTTATCCCCGCTACGACTTTATGGATTTCCGCCGTATTTGATCTGCTAAGCGCTTTAACTGCACAGATTAGGAATCAAATTAGAAGTTGTAGAGTGGTAAGGAATTATTCTACCATTAAACTGCCTATAAAGAATGATGTGTCAAACTTTATTTATTTACTTTGTTTATTTGAAATTATCTGAACAATGTTTAATTGAATACTTATGTCACATTTTCTACATAGGCTTTCTGTAGCGAACCGGGATTTTCGACTCCGAAAATCAACATCAAACTACCGTGTTGACCATTCAGACATCGAACATTCCAGATCATTAATAGAAAGAAGTTAGAGGGTGAGATAAGAAAGAAAGAAATATTAGAATAGAAGAAGAAGAAGAAGATCACCACAACACAGAGTCTCACATCGCAGCGGAACAAAATATAATACAGAATTAACCTTTATTGAAAGCTTTTGAAATACTTACAATATCAGAGTACACATCTGGACAGTGATACTAATCTGTCCTCATATAACACACAGCGGAATAGTAATATCATACGTCTGGACTCTTCCAGCTCGTCTCTTCACAGCAATCGATAACCTGAACCTGTACAACCCGGCCTAACCCGAGCATTTACAAAACACCGGGTCAGTCTGGTGAACCAGAGTGAGATAAACTCGCACAGTATAAGGGTAAATCATCCAACTTGATTTTAAAGTTCAAAAACCTTTCCAAAAGAAAAGGATAATCGTAAGACCAAATCCACACATAAACACGGACGGTTTTTACCTTACGATAACCCAAAACAGTTTTGAAACCAATATCTTGTCTGATATTATAATAATGTCTAAATACAAGTAAATAGAATCTAGTGGAACGCTTGCATCTCACGCTCCACATATATAGTATACAATCAAAAACCGCGGGCGCTTATTGGAGATTGGATTTCCAACTTGACAAGGTATGGGTCCACCTGCCGATAGTGTATTTCTAGAGACGAATACACTGGGTTCAACAAGAACTTCTTGTAACCCGGCCCTCACATGACCGACCACTCATTTCGCTTGAGTGTATCGAATGTATATCACCGACGGTTGGGATCAGCAACCGTCTCCCGATAAGGGACAACATCGAAACATAGATACAAGAAACAATAGGATTTTCTCTAGATAGGTGATCATACACCCTAATGGGAGCGACCCACATAGCCATGCTGCCTGCCCGATTTTTGTCATTTCCCGGTCGATGAGGCTTGAGGCCAGAATTAACTCTTGACATCTGGTCGCCATTTACTTTGAATGCCACATCGTCAAATCCGTCAGATATCACTAATTGACGTCCACAAAATACTCTAGCTGGAAGCTAGAGAACGGCAATTCTCCGCCAACAACCATAGCACGTTTGAAGAAATCAACGTACGTGATCCTTTGGAAATACTTTGTCCGACATCCGTCCATATACGTCATCCAGGAACAGGATGAACCGAAGGCACTCTCCTACCGCATCCATATAGGAATCACCCCATGGATCAGTAGCGAGAAGTCCTTGCAACCCGTAGATTCCAACCACGACCGAATCACAGCTTATCTCTGCTTGCCAGGCAGAGAATATTAGTGGTCCTTCCGTTTATGAAAACCCACGGTCTTCAATGCTCCATCTCGATCATCTTCTGAGATCTTCACGTATTTGTTGGTCGGAATGGTTTTCGAATACATTCGATCCCGGTCTTTCCGTACCAACAATCGTATTGGACAGATTTGATAGTCGGTGTTTTAACTATCAAAATATTCAGTGTTTCAATCATGACACTCCAATGAGTTCACTGATTTAGTATTCAACATCACTTGGCCTTTAACAAACTGATTTCCTTTTTGTTAAATTGAAACTTCCAATTCTTTTAATATTCAAAAATACAATATTCGAATAACTCTAATTGATTAATTAGCATTCGTCTTAACTCCATTCGCTTGACTCTAGATCACAGCGATCACAATGGTTACGCCTGATTCCCTCAGGAAACATCCGACCGCCGTAGGCTATCTGCAGCCCTACGAATTACGCTAGCAGTCGTACGAAATGGCAACTTAGCCGAATAATTATGTTTGGCTAATTCTATCTCGAAGAACTAAATTCAATTTCCCATTTAGAAATCTCATTTAAAATTCTTCTTTTTACTAGATCTCGTTTTCAAATAACGTTAATGTAAATTAACGTCTTAACACTTTGAACCTCACTTAAAACCTCTGGTTTATAATAAACCCTTTTTACCGTAATCTCCTTTCACTTAATTCATATAATTGAATACGTTTATTTCCTTTCACCATTCAATTGGCTTGCATCTCACATTCGGTCACCTTTTTAAATGAATTCCCATTTAAAACATATTCCTAAATTTATCAAACATTAACTACTTTAGTAGTTAATCCCTTTATTAACTAAATTAAATATTAAATCCCTTTTTAAATCCTTATTTAAATTCAAACAATATTCATTTAACTATTTTAGTCAAAACACATTAACTTGATAAACAATTCTAATTTCAAACGGCTGATTTAATTAACTCAAAACTTGATTATCTCATTAACCGATTTCAACAATTCTCGCTTTAAATTAATTAAAAATATAATTAATTTAGATAGATTCTAATTATTTGTTTTCTTTACAAAACAAATTTTCAAGGTTTAACCATTTAATTCATTTCTTATTCTTCCACTGGTAAATCTGATTAACATCAGCATTTGCTTTGCAAAACAACTTCATAACAAATCAAAGTCTTAAACAAATAAAATATTTATTTATTTCTCTTAAATAACTTTTATTCAAATAATATAATTCAAATCTAACTCTGGTTATAAAATAAATTTTATAACCTCAACTCTATCGATTCACCTGACGGTGAATCAATATCTATAACTCGATTGGTTTTAAAGGCCATACTCTGCCAAACACTTAACCACTATCGCCCATTGGTTTAAACCATCAAATCAATCACACAAACAGATTAGTTCATATATGATAATATGAAAATAAATAATACATTTGAGGGATCCGGTTAGGTCCCTCCAACCTGTTCTTCCCTGTATTCAAATGGTTATCTCAAATCAAACCATTCAGTTTTATTTAACTGATAAATTAAATAACGACCATTTATCATCAACCATAAGCAATTCAAACAATGCAACCATTTAAAACACGTTTATAGATAAACGTGACCAACCAAGGTGAGTCACCTTTATTGGAATCAATCGTTAAAAGAATAACGATTTGGTATTTCACTGAAATTAAACACAGTTTAATTTCATCGGTTAAATCAATAGTTAAATAGATAACCAGCAAAGCAGTCAACCATTGGCAAGCAGAGCACACAAAATAAAAATACCCAATTTATATAAAATATAAAAAGGGTAACTGAGTGAGTTTAACTCACCTTGCTTTGATTCCGTTTGTTTTATCGGTGGAGCGGTTTGCTTACAGACAAATTAAACAGCGTTTAATTCAGCTGTAAATTCCAGTATCTCCGTCTTTGTCTAACGCCGTTCCACAAAGTTCTGATCGCTGCTGCCATTTCGTTGTAACTCGCTCCATCTAATTTGGACCTTGTGATCAATAATTATTGGCGTTATAATTTATCCATTTAATTATAAAATCTAATCCCTTGATTAATAACTTATATAGTGTTAAATTACTTGGTTAAAGGAATAAGACCGATAAGCCCTTTCTATACCCACTGTTCTTCACGTTGCTTTGTTCGAGTTGTGTCCAGTAACCGCAGACCTGCACCGTGATCATTCATAATGGATATAAGTATATATTCGTTTGGTTACAGTACTAATTAATTTCCTAATTAATTTATAATTTTAGTTCTCTCATTACACGACTGATCATGGTTTTGATTTCGTACCAACTCCTCCAAACCGTGTTCACCCTTTCCATTCAGCCTCCTTCTAATGTGCCTGTCCCTTTTCAACACAAATCAGTACTACACTTCCTGCTTCCGAAACCTGTCCCAAATTCGACATTAAGAAATCAGTTTAACCCCTAATTAATTAAATACTTAATTAATTTGTAAATCGAATTGCGTTAGAACCCAAAAAGGAGTGGCACTTTCCTTTGTTCGCGTTGTATCCTTCCTAGCAGTTCTCCATGCGCATCAGACACCCCAGGCTTCACTTATTGATCCCTGCGTTGGTCCTTTCCACCAATCCCTTTTCACGTTTTCTCATCCATACCATCCGCCCTTTTCTTTCTTTCCTTCTTTTTTTTTTTTTTTTCGCGGAGGGTTAAAAAGAAGGAAGAAGAGGAAGTCTGCCTTATATATGAGTGAGAGACGTTGGCATCACGTTTTAGGGAGCTAGGTGTGCAGCGAATAGGGTAGGGCGGGGATATCAAAATCGTGCTTCCCACGGCTTTCAGATTGGGGCGCAAGTTATTATGACAAAGTGTGGGACGCAAGAAAGAACACAAGTTATACGGTAAAAATAATATTATTATATTTTATATTGAAACTTCATCGCGAGGTAACGTGCCGAAACCACAACAAACGACTTCTGCTTTACTGATAAAAAGGTTAATCTTGGTATAAAAAGGTATTCCAGACCCAATGTGACAAGTTTCGTCGCAATCCGAGGTCGCATGAAAAAATTTCCTTTATGAAACCAGAAATGAACACACGTTTAATTTTTCCACGGTCACCAGATAAATCAAATCCACTTGAAACTGCGAACATCGACAATAACTTTTCGATACGAATCCAACGGCACTAATTTCGTCGCATTCTGAGACTGTTGCCTCGGTAGGCTGTTTTTACCCTGAACTGCCCTACCCTTTTTAACGCCAATTTTTCCCATCTCTAAAAATGACAAACTATATACATATTCTGACTCTAATCGACGATACGAACTCAACGGAACTGGTTTCGTGGCTTAATTCGATTGTCTGCTCAAGTTACACTCCAATATCCATTTATTTATTTAAATACACGCTATATAATTGAACGGGCGTTTACGGCTACCGT
This sequence comes from Allium sativum, assembly GCA_030737875.1. Lineage (NCBI taxonomy): Eukaryota > Viridiplantae > Streptophyta > Magnoliopsida > Asparagales > Amaryllidaceae > Allium > Allium sativum. The sequence continues at coordinate 292,834,638 of CM060916.1, read as the reverse complement.
GGCCACATACGATATCGGTTTTCCACGCAATTCACCACCGTACAATAATTTAGCGATACGGTTCTAATGAAACTGATTTCGTCGAAATCTGAGTCCGTTTGCAAAACGGCTATTTTAAAGGCCTATAATTAAATAGCGAATTTCCATAGCGACTATTTCAAAATTTGATTTGGCCATAACTATCAAATTATAACACGAAATCTGGATTTTTCTCTTTCATATGAAAATTATCGTCAATACGGTTCCAACGTGTCTTGTTTCACAGAAATCCGACTTATATCGAATCCTGTATTCTCAGTTGAAGTTCAAAACTCTATATTGCGAACTGCACGCCATTTTCAAGCTCGAATTTATATTATATATAAATTATAACGTTCAACTTCGTTTCAATAACGAATTAAGTATTAAATTCCATTAATATTCCCAATATAATATTTAAAATAAATAAATTAAATTAAATATTTGACGGCCAAAAATGCGGGTCGTTACACTTTCGATGTTACTTTTAAATTTATTTTTCAATGATATATTATCATTCTTTTATGTTCTATGTCATGTGAATGTATTAGCTGTTTTACTAGATGATTCGGTAATGCTTCAAACTAAGACATATTATCAAATAATAAATGCGGTATGTATAGATAATAGGCGCAAGTTAGTTATGTTAAGGTTAAATAGTTATCAATTGTATTCTTAACATTGTTTTGCTTTGCTCAATCTTTCGATGTAGTATGAATTATTGAAACCTATGAAATGACAAAAAGGCCCCGTTCGCATTGATTTTGTACCACGTTACGATGGTGTTCGTGTTGGACGCGTCCGACGTCTGAACTTGGCGGTTGCCACTTCTCATTCTTCATTACCATCTTCTTCTCCTTCTTCGAAATAATGTTTGCCTCCGATTCATTCTTCGATTACGACGATTTGATTAATCTCTACGAGATAACATTGTATCAAAATGCACAGAGAAATCATATGACCCGGATTAATACTTCAGAGTATACCGATTTAGCTTGGATCAACGACATTTTGAATGGGCATCAACAACGTTGTCAAAATATTTTTCGGATGAAAAGACTTTTCTACTACTCGTTATGTGAAAAATTACAACATCCTGGTCTCTCTTCAACGGCAGAAATTTGTGTCACCGAAATGGTTGGTATTTTCATTTACACAATGGCTACTGGGCTCTCAAATAAACAACTTAGTGAAAAATTTCAACGAGCAGGTAACACAATTTTCATTTGTTTTCATGATGTTCTAAACGTTTTTCAATTACTCACTGCTGATATAATAAAGCCAGATGATCCACAATTTAATACCGTTTCACATCACATCAGCAGTTCAATCCGGTATTATCTATATTTCAAAAACACACTTTGTGCTATAGATGGTACACACGTGTCTGCACGCTTACCTGCTGATCAAGTTATCCCATATATCGAAAGAAAAGGTTTTGTAATGCAAAATATATTAACGGTATGCTCTTTCGATTTACAATTTACTTATGTTATGGCTGATTGGTAGGGGACTGCACATGATAGTAGAATTTTTAATTTAATTACAAATGATAGAAGCTCCAACTTTTCTAAACGTTCGGCTGGACAATATTATTTGGTTGATTCAGGCTATCCACTTCAGAATGAATGTTTACCATCTTATCGAAATACAATGTATCATATTCCGCATTTTCATGAAACCGTGAATCAACCAAAATCGGCCAATGAAGTGTTTAATTTCTACCATTCGAGTTTATGGGTGGCCGTTGAAAGAACTTTTGCCATTTGGAAACAAAAATTTGCCATTTTGAAGACTATGCCTACATATGCATTTGAAACTCAAGTCAAAATTGTCGTAGCTACAGTGACCTTACATAACTCCATACGCAAATATAATAGTGGTGATCCAGATTTTATGACTTTTGACGATGATCCTAAACTTATCCCTGATTAGTACTTGAAGAAATATTATGCTCTGAGAAATGCGACGAATAGATGCACTGAACGGGTACATCGAAATGGATATCAAGAAATGTCAGCATTTCAAGATACCATAAGAGATCAATTGGTTGCTGCAGGGCTGTGCTAAACTGTATTTGTATCTGTAACTGTATTTATATCTGTATTTTAGAAATACCCCGCTCAAATACCTTGCTCAAATACTTCGTTCGCAGCAAAAAAAACATTCCTTGTTCACAACGGTGTCACGCTCAATTGTCACTCTCAAATTCCCCGTTACCGTTCATCAAAAACGCACCCAAAAACATGACCTGACAAGGGCACAACTTCAATAAGGTTTGGAAGTTTAAAGGTGATAACCCCAAATTTTTTATTCTGTTAATCAAAGTAACAAGTTGGTTCTGGTATAATCTAGTAACATTGAATCAATTAATACAACAAAAATTTGATTTATACGTTATTGGAGTAAATACTTGTATTTTATGAATGCATACATGTTGACTGTGATAGTTGAATATTATGCAACAATGTATAACTGCTTTGAAGGATATGGTATATAAAAATGCGTAGTTCGAAGAATTTTTGAGATCAATGATATTGTAGTCATAGTTATGAATGGCGCGCTACGGCGCCGTGAGGCGCGACAACTGCGCCATTTCTTCTTGCGGCGCGGCGCATATGAGAAGGTAAAGACGCAAAAAGCGCACGGCGCAAAATGGTGTGCCTTTTGTTTTGTTTTTTTGTTTTTTGCTTGTTTTTTTTATTTTTTGCATTTCACATAAAATTATTATTGATCATATTATTGCATTTGCTAACGTTTTGTATTTGATTTTTAGTTATTTTGTAGGTTCTAATGGATGACTTTTATACAGTATTATTGATCATATTATTGTGTTTGCTAATGTTTTGTATTTGGTTTTTATTTATTTTGTGGGTTTTGATGGATGACTTTTCTACAGTTCTTTTTCGTTGAAGAGAAACAAATATATCGATATTGAAAATATATTTTATTTTATGTAATACTCTTATATCAAATGTAATATTGCTTGTACAAAAAACATGTATTTCAATTAATTGTGTATTTATTTCAAACAGGTTGTAGATGCACCAAATATATTATCAATAAATATTTATCATTTTATTTTTAATTTTTTGGCATAAAGTTATCAATTGCACCAGGGAAACAATATCACCCATCGATATGCTCATCTTCCTCACCAATTGTCCTTTGTGTTGTTAAATATAACCACATCATAACAATAAAGACTTGATATAATCTAATTGTCCTTATGAATCCGATGATGCAGATGTTGGTTTGGAAAATGTGATTGTTGAATCAGATTCGGAATTCTACTTTATTAGTAATATGTATTATTATAATGGATTTTGAAAACTATCATGCTTGAGATTTTATGCTAACGATATCAAATATGATGATCTTTCTTTTTGCAAAGTAGTAAAAAATTTGATTGCATATGTTTTAGCCAAAAAAACTGAACTCTTAAATTTGTTGTTATATGTTAAATTAGAAAAACAAAAATGCGCAGTAAATCAGAAAGGCGCGCGCCATTTGTCGCGCCGTGCGCCAAGGCTCCAGACTGATGTTGCGCCTTTTTGCGCCGTGCACCATTAATAACTGTGATTGTAGTCCATATGATAGAAAAGTGTATATGGAGCCTTTGTAGGCTTCATTGAACGTAACAAAACAATACATGTTTACAAGAAACTATAACGAGACGCATGGTTGATTTTTTTTTTCCAATAAACGTTGAATTGTATTTTTTTACTTTGTTCTGCTTAGTTTGATCTCTTAATGCATCGTGGGTCATCGACACCATTGATGTACCTAGAAACATGATGTAGCGAACTAGTTGCAATTTCAATAAACTTCGGATACTCGTGGATGGTAACTTCAGAGGTTTTTTTTTCTTTCCCTTTTTTGGAATTTACGAGCTAGTAGCTAGTCAATTGAATAGATAATCCAGTAACTTTGAATCAATTTGTGCAACAATAGTTTGAAGTATCATTTTAAATAATTTGTTATTTGAGTGAAAACATGTTTTCATGGACGTTTGACTTATGTAAATATCGATTGGAGAAATATAATGCATGGTAATTTAATCTAGCTCTGCACCGTGGAAGGATGCTATTCTACCATTAGATATGGTGCTCGATGTTGTTAGGGATGACAATTAGAACCGAGAACTGCAAAACCGAACTGTTCCGAACTCGAACCAAACCCAATGAGTTTAGACTTGTTCTGGATGATGAAAAGTACCATAAAGATTGGTCAAACTCAAGCTGAACCCATCCGATCGAAAAACATTGAAGTATATGCATTTTTAGTGTTGTTATCTAATCAGATAACCCGAGCCGAAGCTATGGTCAAGTACGGTCCAGGTTTTTGAACTTTATAGTACGTACCGGACAAAACCCAACTCGCTTATAACGGAGGCCCACTGGGTCGGGTCCGAGCACTTCGTGTCGGATCTAATTACCACCCTTAGATGTTATATACATACATATTAAACTTCCTTACTTGCCGTTGACTTAATTTATATAGGTTTATCGGTCCTTTTCAATTTTCTAAAGTAGGAGCACTTCTTGTGGCCAATCTTCGAATTTTGGTATACTAAATATAAATACTTACAATTGAGATTTATGATCAATTTTTTGAACAAAATAATCAATAAGGTATACTAGTGAATTTTCAATATAGCAAACCATGCTTGTTCACTCATATGATTTATTTATCGTGATTTACTTTATTTGATATATATTGGGTGAAATATGGGTAATTACAATTTTATTGTAACTTTGATTTCTTTTGAAGTAGTTAGTAGAATTTTTATCAAAAAACAAAGCAGTCGAGTTAAAGTTGTGACTAAGGTAATAGCAGCTTTAAAAAGTGCACTAACCGAGTCAAACATGGCCTGCACCATGGAGGAGAAGCACTCTACCAACATAGTGACCGATTTTTTCTTTTCTTTCTTAAATTTAAACTGTACGTGTAGCAATTTTACCTGAAAGTTGAACCATTTTATACCATTATTCATTGACATTTTTGATCTGCCGATGTTGATCAACTACGGTAACTATTACATTAATCCACTATTATTTTTAATTACCTTTGGTAATTATTAGACCTTTCATTTGAGCATGATAAACAATGGTTATTATAGTAAGTGGTTAGCCAATAGACTCGACACTTTAAACTGAGGCATGTGATCTTTTTTTGTTATCTTAGTTCTTTTAAAGAAACAATATGTCGCAACTCACAGAGAGAAGTTTGTTACGATGAGTTCAACAACTTGTCATCAATTGCATTTTGGTATTGTTTTGTTCAACTTTATCTCGTGGGGGGAGAACCGTAGATCATGTGCACTAGATAACATTCAAGCTGGTGTTGCTTTACCTGATTTTAGGCTGTGATTGCTGATAATGTTCTGTAAAGTACCATACATTTAAGGCCAACTAGACATACTTTGATGGGTTTTAAGATTCAAAATAATAATTGTATTAAATTTAAAACTGAATGATTAAAATGCTACCATGTTATAAACTACTATGATGACTTGTGGTCATTGCTAATACCTATCTGTTATTTTTACCCAAAGTGAATAAATATCAAGTGATATATTATGCTTTTAAAGTAATATTTATAGGTAATAAAAAAGTTCTTTATGGTTTGGGATTATCTAGAAATAAAATGATCTTGTTTATGCATCAATTGTTAATTGGGTACTTATTCTCTTATTACTTCTTAACTAAGAGCTTCAAAATGTTTGTCTAAGTTGGAGTTTTGTTAAATGTATTGTATTCTTAATTCTAATTTGATGCTATGATTAGAATTTATTTGCTATGCCATTTTTAGTCCGCCGGAATATCATTTTTTAATTGTTGAGATTGCTCCTCTTCATTTTATTTCTTTGATGTAAAACTTGTAGATTTTTCCATTATTTTGATTTTGGTTGGATAATTCAAACTCATATTGGGGTTTTGGATTTTGGACACTGGTAGTGGAACAGAATAACACACCAATCAGGAACCAAACTCTAGTCTATATCGTGATGCGGTGTTATTTGACCACTGTAAATGACATTTTGAACTTTGATTACTTAATTTTTATTTAAATTAGTCAATGATAGACAATTTTTGGATAAAGGTGAATCCATCTGTATGTTTGAATTGCATAAACTTTTACTGGCTATTGTTTTAACTTATTGTTTATGATCATTTGGTATTCATTGTCAGGCTTTTGTTTTTCCTTTTTTGAAGAGGGTACAATACTGAATGGTTAATCAAATTAAGACATGATGTAAATTTAAGATTAGTGCTTGCATTTTGTTTAAAGCAATAAAAGAGAGGTAAACAAATATTCTTTAATCACCATCTCCAAATCAACAAAACCTATCAAAGTAGCAATGTATTTGAACCAAAATCTACTTCAGTTTGAAAATATTGTATCATCAAAACCTAAACTTTAAAATGAGACTTGTTTATATAGCTTGGGACAAAAACATGTTAATTTTTGGGAAGCTCAACAAGTCATTGCATTGCTCTATTTGTGCTTTATCTCATGTTGTAAAACCGAATCAACATTGATATTCCTCTAACTGTGATATTCCTTGTTTGAGTATGGAATAAATATAAACTGAGAAACCTTTTAACAGTGGAATTAAGGTTGTAAATAGCAATAGGAGACATAAGTGCAACAGCGGGAAATCAAACGTGAATTTGTACTGTGGCTTGCTACTGTTCTGCTACTAGGTCCAAACCTGTATATACTAGTTAGGGAAGAAAAGGTAGCGGTGAACTCTAGTAATATTATCGCAGGGTACCATGATATTACTAGGCTAGATGAGATAGGCCTCTGGTGCATCATGACATGTTAAACTTTCGTTACTTTTGTTTGATTTACTATCCACTATGCACCAATCACATTGTATCAAATGTCATATTCACTTAATCAAGATGGTTTATATATATATATATATATATGATGGATAGATAGATAGACAGAGAAAGAGAAGATATATGTTTATTCAGACTGAGATGTTTATGTAAAAGACGTTTAATGAAATGGGCATAAGTAAGCAAATTATGGTGATTTTGATGTTGAGTCTCCATGCCTTAGGTTATGGATGCTTCAATATCTTTTTGTGACTCTAATATAGTTAGAAATGAGGAACTGAACAATTTTTCTGTAGTATGCTTACAAACAGATGTAGCATGGATATACCAGTACTTCAAACAGAATATAACTTCTACAACTGTTAGCTTAGTTCGTCTATATTAGTATATTACATTTACCATGTGGTTGTATGCAGGCTAACGAGCGATGTGCTACAGTCAAGTGGTATGTTCATGATATTTCATTGAAACTCCTTGTTCTTTTTGTTATATTGCAGGCACATCCTTTTTGTCTTCCACATCCTGCCTGCCTGAATCTATTTGCTCACAGTTATTGGCGTTGCAAATTTAGTCGGAAAGCAAACTGAGTTACTCTTGTAAGTAGATCTATTGTCCTTTAGTATTATTTCTGATGCTAAATTTAATGATATTCAGTTGCTTCCAATTATGGCAAATCAAATTCACATCTTCTCAATGTGGTGTTAGTAGTGAATAAACAGAAAGGGAATTTTATTTAAAAGTTTGTTCCCATTGAAGCCCTTCTCAGCGACTAATTGCGTAGATGTTTTAAAAATGTGGACTTGATTGGGTGAATGGACTTCAAAAGTGAAAGAACACCAGATGTAAATGTAAAAAAAAAAACTAACAAAGGTTCGTAATATTGCTTGATAGCAAAGAATGTTTCACCTGAATACCAATTTCATAGTCCCACATCACTTGCCTTTTGGGGCTAGTTGTCAATAACGCTTATAAAATGAAGGATATTTTAATTGGGGAACTCATACCTTTCTCGGCCTTTTGGCTAAGATCAAGTGTAGTATCTGTTCTTATCAGTTTAATATCTGATACGTGGTCCAATGGATCACAATGATATTAAATTAATTTTTCAGAGGGGAAGAACCTAATAAATAGCTTGCTATTTCGGCTTCTGTTAGTCGCCCTTGCGTTGCACTATGGCATGGGCTGGCTTACCCCTATCAATTCATTAATTAAAATTTTAAACATTCATTCTCATAGTTCATTGCAGTTTGTTATCTGTATGTGAATATGTTCTGAATAAACATTATAAATTGGACTTCAAAGCCCCTTACTAAGAAGCGGTAAACCCAACTTCATCAAAAATGGTTATAACATTATGTTTATTTAGACTCAAATGTTTCTGAAAAAGATGTGTAATGATAATGAACCATGGGCATGAGTAAGCTAATTATGGTGGGCTCTTTTAGTCATCAATTATATTTTGATTTTGAATCTCCATGCCGTAAATTTTGGATGTTTCAATATCTTCTTGTGACTTTAATATAGTTATAAATGAAGAACTAAATAATTTTCCCCAAGTATACTCACAAATAGGTGGAACCTCGCAACGGTAAGGTCACCTGGCTAGTGGCCTGGGCGCCCATGTTCGAATCTAGAAACAACCTCTTCGCAGTGCAAGGGAAAGGTTGCGTACTATCGACCTCCCTAGAGCCCGTTATCGTACGGGAAGCCTCGTGCACTGGGTTTCATCTTTTATACTCACAAATAGGTATAGCATGGATATACCAATACATCAAGCAGAATATAACTTCCACAAGTGTTAGCTTAGTTTGTCTATGTTAGTATGGTACATTCAACACCTGGTTGTTTCCAGGTTAATGATTGATGCACTGCTGTCGGGTGATATGTCCATGATAATACATTGTTCTTTTTGTTATATTGCAGGCACAGTCTTCTTGGTTTTGCTAGTAGGTCCAGTCAATTCTTAGATATGGATCTGCTTCTGCATCGTGGATGCCTGAATCTATTTGCCAGCAGTAATCGGCGTTGCGGATTTGGTCGGAAGTAAACTGAGTAACTCCTGTAAGTTGCTGACCTGTTGTTCTTTAAGTATTATATCCGAGTCTCTGACACTAAATCAAATAATATGCAATTTCTTCCAATTATGGCATGGGATGGCTTACCCCATAAATTCATTAATAAAAAATTTAAACATTCATTCTCATATTTCATTGTAATTTTTCTCCATGTTTATTTCACCGCATTTTATTATCTGTACATGAATATATTTTGACTAAACTTAATAAATTGGATTTGGCACTCGCTAAGTAGTAGCAAACTGTAATTTGAAATATTTTATCAATCTTCGGGATTTGGTGTATTGGACAAAATTCAATTTCAGTGTTATTCGCTTACATGCTCATGTGCTATAAAATTGATAACTAGTATATGAACTTTGAGATCCAGTTGAGTATAAACCAAACTATTGATATGTATAGTATAATTTTTGCATGATCACATCGTCATTGTCTATCCTTCAAACTACTGAATATACCTATACATCATATTGATAACAGATTAGTATTAGATGATCGGCCTGATATCAAACTGAAACATATTGCATATCTTCACATTGAGATATGATCTGATCAGTATATCATGATTAGATCTGCTATAATATATATTATATTTCATTTTAATATTAAAATTTGGACCAAAAATCATCTTTATGGTTTCTTATTTAACTTTGGTTTGTCCACTATTTAAATATGTTATTGTATTGTTGTGACAATTCCAGTTTACCAGACAGTGACGGAGCTAGCCTCAACTTGAGGTAGGGCATCACCTTTCAATATATATAATACATGCTTAAGTACTTGCTGAATTTGATGTGGAGTATAGGAGGAAGTGTGTTCTATGCATGGATTGATTTGAGGTAGGGCCAGTTCTGCAATTTCAGTTAGGGCAAAATTTAACAAAGTCACTCTTTATAAATACCGAACAAAGTTCGGTTCCGCCCTGATTACCAATAACAATGATACTAATGTTATATTATATATAATAATTAAAAGAAAACAAAGTTCATGGATTCTAGTCAAACAAAATCACAATCAGTTATTGCAAATGTGCAAATACCAGTGTTCTTGAATCATTTTCTTTAATTTCTTTTGTCAAATATTTTGTGATCAGAATGACTTAATTTTATTTCCATATCTTGATTTTAATTCCTCAGACCTTTTTCGAATTTAATTTGTTATTCACCTTAAAATGAATAATTTTTTAGCTTATTCGAACTCAAAGCAGGTAACTAACTTTGATATTTGGTGGTTTTTTTTTTGTTAATTTATTTATTTATTTTGTGGAAAACAAAATATCCGAGCAACAAGATAGTTAATATTATGACAAAAATAAAACTGTTTTGGGGATTAGTTCACTATATAAATATGTCTACCGTATTGTTGAAACAGCAACAAAACTGAAATTCATGGGTTCTAGCCAAGCCGTATGCACATTTACTTATTACAAATGCGAGAATGTCAATGTTCTCAAATTATTTTCATTAATTTTTTTTATCAAATATCGTGTGTTATTTTCGTATCTCAATTTTGTATCTTTAAACCTTTTCCTAATTTAATATTTTTTTTCACAACAAATGAATAACTTATAGCATATTCAAACGCCTAGCGAAAGTTAACGTTAATATTCAATGAAATTGATCATTGAAAATTTGCATGAGCATACGAGCGTAAATCGCTTATTTCAATTTTAGATATTTAAAAGTTTTCAAGTTAAAATTTTATTTGCAACTAACAATCAAACAAAAATTATGCACATAAATTTTAAAATTTGGAAAACAATGTATTTTACAGATAACGGTATGTTGCTTAGACGCAAACGAAAAATCATATTGATCGAAGTGGCATGAGATATTGTCTCTGTTTCTTATTTCTAATTCTCACATTGAATTGCTATTTAAGTATACTATTGTGTACAATAGTAACTGAAGGCCACATGTTCAAGCCCACTATTTATTTTATCAATTTGTGTGCAATAACAACCATAGGTCATGTTTAGTGTGTATGATAGCAACTGATATTATTGTTCCTTTGAAATTTTGGGTGAATATAATTACTGGAATGCACTTATTATATGAGCTAATTATGATCACTGGAGTCCACCGCGATAGAGAAGGTTATTATATATGGAAATTAAGATTGAGATGTTTCTACACATACACGCACACACATGTGTGCGCATGTGTGTGTGTGTGTAACAAGGCATATACATAACTAAGTCAGTTATGGTGAGCTATGCTGTAAATTGTGGACACTTAAAAAGTTTCTTAGGAATATTGGTTGCTTTTGAAAAATATAGTTAGAAAAGAGGAATTAAACAAACAATAACTTTTTCCAAGTATACTCGGTAATTAGGACACGAGCTAGGACAACAAAATTTATACGAATTGGTCAGTTTCCTGTCCAATTTTATTTAGGACAGGAACTGAACACACCTACGTTCGGTCCGGTCCGACTGATTTACACCCCTGTCATTTACTCATTGTTTTTTTTGTTATATTGTAGGCAAATACTATTTGTCTTCGGTAGATCCGGCAGATGCATTTAAATATGTACAGGTGTTCACATTCCTGCCATGTTTTACTTTGCTAGCTGTTAAAGGTTGCAGATTTTATTGGAAAGAAAACCAAGTTTCTTTTGCAATTGACGTATTTTTTCGAATTATTATTTCCAACGCTGATGTTATAACATTGCTCTCTCTGAAGCCATCTGTCAGTGATTATTTCTGTATCTGTTTTCAAATATGGATTTGATTGGGTGAATGGACCCCAAAGTGTGTGAGTATCAGATATAAATATAAGAAGTAACAACAGAGATCCGTAATATTTCTCGAAAGCAGAGAATGTTTCGACCAGATACTACTTTGTAGTCCCACATCGCCTTCTCTAAGAGGCTAGTAGTCAATAAATCCTATAAAATGGAGGGCATTGTGATTGGAAATCTCATACCTTTCTCGGCCTTTTGGCTAAGATCAAGTGTAGTATCTGTTCTTATCAGTTTAATATCTGATACGTGGTCCAATGGATCACAACGATATTAAATTAATTTTTTTAGGGGGAAGGGACTAATAAATAGCTTGCTATTTGGGCCCTCGTGAGTAGCCCTTGCGCTGCACTATGGCATGGGCTGGCTTACCCCATTAATTTATTAATTAAAATTTTAAACATTCCTGCTTGTACTTCACTGCAATTTGTTCTTTGTAGATGAATAGAAACCAGCGATTATGAGTTGGTCCGAACATAAGTTGAATTATCATATCAAACTTCAGAATTTTGTATAATGGGCAAATTATGATTTCAGTATTATTAGTTTTTACATGCTTTGTGTGCTATACTATTATTAGTTTAGATTCATTTTATTCCATATATTTTATGTTGAGATGTATAGAAACTTAATGTGTCATCAGAATATAAATTTTGATAAAAAAATTGTCTTCCATCTATGAGTAAGTATACGTAACAACTAATTTGGGGGATCTCTATAATTATACATGCACAGCGAAGTCAAACTTTTAATATGATGTTTTCTATTGTGGAAAAAATAGCTATTATTAGGCAAACGTGAAAGAGGAACTGGACATGTTGATTTACGATCACATATTTCATATCTTTTTTTTTTGCCTCATTAGTTAACTGGGTAAACAGGGGTGGATCGATCTTGTAGCCGGAAGCTGGCACAGGCAAGCAACCAAAATCCCTCAGAAAAACCACACGCGCAGAAATACCCCAGGTATTTTACACATGTGGTAAGCTCCGTTGGCAGTCCACGTGCACCGAACGTTGAAAGGATTGTGGATTATCCCGGTTTCTCGTGGAGCAATGTTTGATCTTCGTTTATGGACTACCACTTTGGTTTTTACCTTTTTTTATTTAGTCTTTTAGTTCATTGACATTTATTCTTTAAGGACTTTCATTCCTTGTCCCTAATCCATATATGGTGGAACCATCAATGCAGCAAGGCTCAACCAGTTCACTACGTTAGAGCACTATCGAGGTGGCGACTAGGTCCGTTTTAAATATCTATTGTATTTATATGCATAACGCAGAATAGCAGATGCATCATGTATGTCAGTTAGTTAATGTTGAAAACATTCGATTTTATGATCTCTTGAACCATAGTTTAGCGTCTTACCACAATTCTAGTGGCGCTTGGTGTTCATTGTGTTCAATTTGCTCAATAGAAATTGTGGTGAATGAGTTTAAGCATACAAGGGAGGTTAAAAAGCTGTAACTTTTCTTCTGATGGAAATTGAGAAGCCACTAAATTTGTAAAAGTCTGTTTACCACTGCTTTTTCTGTTAGAATGATAATTGCTTCTGCAAATTTGAATCTCTGGGTTTTTGGTTTGTGCTAAATAGTTGATAAGCATCAGCACTGTAGAGTTTAAAATTTTCAGGTAATAATGAAAATGTGCAGAATAGTCCGTATATCCAAATTAGTATGTGTTTTAAACTGAATTTTTGTGTGTTTGAACAATGAATTTTGAAACTGGATGCTCACGTCATCATATTTATTGCAGGAAATAATGGACTACTGAAGATAGGCTTGTGCTAACTAGTGGACTAGTAGAGCTTATGGCCACATAGCCCACATCAGAAAGGAAGATAAGTACTGCTGAAGCTTGAATGCTAGAGACTAGACTATGATGGGAAGAACAGAATAAATTTTATACTATGTTGTATGTATATAGTCAAAATGCTTTTTTGAATGGTGGGTTTAAGATGGGTAGCATTTTAAGTCATGGCTTCGTTATTATCTCTTGAATGATTAGTCCTAGTATCATTTCTTGACATTGTTACTGTTCCGAATTTTCAATGTTCTGAATTTTGCCAAATCAACGTTTGATGCTTGCATGCTGTGTGCATACATGATTGTTTTAGGTAATGAAATACACGTTTTGTTTATCTTATCATTTTTCAAGAGATGGTTAGGTCAAGGTTAGGTCCTTATTAATTTTAAACATAAAAAAGATTCTTGTTCAAGGACGTTTGTACTTTTTTCTAAAAACTTTTAGATTTAAGAATTTATTTGTATGTATTTCTTTTCATGTAAGGAAAAAAATGGTGGTTTAAAAACCCCTCAAAAAGTAAGTTTTAGAAGAGTTTACGTAAAAGCATGTATTTATTCAACATGTTGTTGATATATGTATACAAGTAATTATAGCCAATAATTGCATTGTATTATGTAGATTTTAGTGAATATTTCATAATTTCAAAATTCAATTCAAATTATATCCAGTATTGTATTTATTGCAAAAAATGAAAAGATAAAAAAATCGATGCATGCTAAACACAAATGAAAAGGACAATTGAAGTTTGCATAAAATTGCGCATTACATTACGCTGATTTTAGGGATGTGGGGTTGATATTTATTAATATTTTTCGTCAAAAGTGTGTGTTTGAATATTTATTACTACGTTGCAATATCTTTTTTAGTTAATTTTTGTTTTATATGTATTATTTATTGGCAAAGAACGATTTTGTAATAAAAGTTTATTAGATCATTTTTTGTATGGACGTTACGTTAAGGTCCTTATTAAGTTTTTAAATACACAAAAGATTCCACTTTAAGAGCGTATGTTTTTCTTTTCCTTTCTTTTCTTATCTTTTTTTTTCGAAAATTGGCAGAAAATCAATATAATAAGACTTTTAGGTTTCAGGATTTACTTTCTTATTCATGTTTGAAAAAAAAGGTAGTTTGAAGATCTAAAAAGATAGAAATTTTAAGTTTTAGGAAATTTTATAGAAAAACATATACATATTATAGCTCATATACAAGCAATTATAGTCAATAATTATATAGTTGTATGCAACTTTTGATAAATATTTCATAATTTCGAAATTTAATTCAAATTATATTTAATATCATATTTATGACAAAAAAATTGAAGAAAAAAACGATGTATGCGAAACACAAATGAAAAGGACAAGTTTCAGTCAAAATTGCATACAAATTTGCAATTTATACAATAATTGCAAATATTTTTGTAGTTTTTCGTTGTTCGTGGGTATTTGTTTACTGAATGAAGATTTATAGATATGTGTAATTATTAAGTGAATATTTAAAATATTTCTCAGTACTTGCGTACGTTTCTATGTTTACTTTTTAACTTTATCCGTTGCCTAGTTTTAATATTTACAATTTTTTGGATGTTTTTAGACAATGGAACAAAAAACACTTGCTATAGTAAACTAATTCTGAGGATCTGTTTTCCAATACGAGCTTGCGTTTTCATTTGTAACCTAATAACCAACATAATGAGATGGGGCATTGTGCGAGCTAAGATTGATGCATTTATTTTCGAAAATGATTTCCACATCTATACATTAATAATAATATCAAAATCTTTGTTTTAAGAATATCAAGCATGTTTGTTATTATAAGGTAAAACTTTATCCTTCGATATGCGTTGCATTGTGTGATGGGATTTGAGTCTTATGATAGCTTCATTTTTCAAAAGCATGAATTTTGGAGTTTTGAAACTTGGTTGATGATTGTATGATATGAGTTATGGTTTATTATCTAGTTTGTTATTAGAAAGGAAGATAAGTACTGTTGAAGCTTGAATGCTAGAGACGGGACTATGATTGGAAGAGCAGAATAAATTTTATACTAAGTTGTATGTATATAGTCAAAATGCTTTTTTGAATGGTGGGTTTAAGACGGGTGGCATTTTAAGTCATGGCTTCGTTATTATACTCGTGAATGAGTAGTCCTAGTATCATTTCTTAACATTGTTACTATTCCGAATTTTCAATGTTCTGAGTTTTGCTTATCTTTTTCAAATCAACGTTTGATGCTTGCATGTTGTGTGCATACACGATCGTTTTAGGTAATGAAATACACGTTTTGTTTATCTTATCAACTTTTAAATAGACAAAATATTCTTGTTCAAGGACGTTAGTGCTTTTTTCTAAAGAACCTTAGATCTAAGAATTTATTTGTAAGTATTTCTTTTCATGTAAGAAAAAAAATGGTGGTTTAAAAACCCCCAAAAAAGTAAGTTTTAGAAGAGTTTACAGAAAAGCATGTATTTATTCAAAAGGGCTGTTATGGTAATGGTAACCGTTACCGATACGAAAAAACCATTACCATACAGATACTATTGGTTAGCCAAAAATGAATACTGATAATTTAACGTTATCGCTGGTAAAATATTCATTGGGATACCAGTAAACCGGTAAACAGTTGACTGGTAATGGTGAATTTACCGATACATTAAGCTATTAAACAATTAACACATTAAAATTTTAGTAATGATAAAAAGTAAATATTTTTTTACTAATTCTAACCCATTAATGTTAATATAAATATTTATACATATTTTAATCGGCATAGAAAATTTATTTAGCTTATCACAAGAATTACCGTTAACATACCGATATAAATATTTAAACTTTGAAGTTAATAACATCAAAAAGAATTACCGTCCTAAATAAATTTATAAGCATCTGCATAAAATATGATAAACTTTCAAGAAATAAAGGTTGGAATTCACTAAAATGGTGAAGAAAACAAAATTAATATGGCTGGTAAGTTTACCGTTACCACTGGTAGTGACATTTATTTACCGCTATTTTACCGTTAATAATGGTAAAACTTACCGTTAACATACCGATAGCATTGGTATACCGGTGCAGCTCGATATTGATTACCACTGGTTTGGTATTGATATGGTAATGGTAAATTTACCATTAGCATAACAACCCTAGTTGATATATATACAAGTAATTATAGCCAATAATTGCATTGTACTATGCAATTTTTAATGAATATTTCATAATTTCGAAATTTAATTCAAACTATATTCAGTATTGTATTTATTGAAAAAATGAAAATAAATAAATAATCGATGCATGCTGAACACAAATGAAGAGGACAATTGAAGTTTGCATAGGATTGCGCATTACATTACGTTGATTTTAGAAATGTGGGGCTGATATTTGCTTTTTAATTTGTGCGCACCCTTCGTACCTGATTGTACCGTATGTTTTACATGTGATTTTTTTAAGCAAATTGTATATGTTTATTTAGTAATATTTTTTGTTGAAAGTGCGTGTTGTTAGTTTGAAATTTATTCCTACATTGCAATATCTTTTTTAGTTAATTTTTATTTTTATCTGTAGTATTTATTAGCAAAGAACGATTTTGTAATAAAAGTTTATTAGATCATTTTTTGTAGGGACGTTACGTTAAGGTCCTCGTTAAGTTTTTAAATACACAAAAGTCTAAGAGCGTATGTTTTTTTTTTTTTTTGGAAAATAGAAAAAAACAATATGAAAAGACTTTTAGGTATCAGAATTTACTTTCTTATTCATGTGAGGAAAAAAAAAGGTAGTTTGAAGACCCAAAAAAAAAGGAAATTGTAAGTTTCAGAAAATTTTATAGAAAAGCATGTACTTATTATAGCTGATATACAAACAACTATAACCAATAATTGTATAGTTGTATGCAACTTTTGATAAATATTCCATAATTTCAAAATTTAATTCAAATTATATTTAATTTCGTATTTATGGTAAAAAATGAAGAAAAAAAAACGATGTATGCGGAACACAAATGAAAAAGACAACTTTTAGTCGAAATTGCATACAAGTTTGCAATTTATACAATAATTGCAGATATTTCTGTGTAGTTTTTCGTTGTTCGTAGGTATTTGTTTACTGAATGAAGAATTATAGACATGCGTATAAGCGAATATTTGTGTATATGTTTGCAATATTTCTCAATAAAACCATACGTTTCTACTTTTACTTTTTAACTTTATCCAGTTGCCTAGTTTTAATATTTACAATTTTTTGAATTTTTTTAGACAATGGAACAAAAAACACTTGCTATACTGAACTAATTCTGAGGACCCGTTTGACAATTGAAGTTTGAATAGGATTATGCATTACGTTATGTTGATTTTAGCGATATGTGGGTAATATTCGTATTTTAAATTGTACGAACGTTGTTGTACACATTTCGCACATGATTTTACTATATGTTTTGCATGTGGGTTTTTTTTTATTTACAAATTGTATTGTATATTTAGTAATATTTTTCCGTCGAAAGCTGGTGATGTTTGTTTGCATATTTATTCCTACACTATAATATCCTTTTTGAATAATTTTTATTTGTATTTGTACTATTTATTGGTGAAGAACGATTTTGTAGTAAAAAAATTGCAAGTAAGTTTGAAAATTATTGCTTGGTGAAAGACAGTTTGAATTCGTTATTAAACCCAAATTTTATGGGATATTAGATGACATTTGTTTGGATGTGTTTAAAACAATTGTAAGGATATTTTATTGTGGTTTTTACCTAGAAGGACATAAAGAACAAAAAAGTGTTCCATAGGTACAAGAGGGCAAAATTTTATCCTTAAGGACAAAATTTAGTGTAAAGGGGGGAATTCAGGGGACCCACTATAATTCCTCCTTTTACACTAACACTTGTCCTTATAAACAAAATTTTGCCACTTATCTTTATGGAACAATTTTTTGTTCATTTTGTCCTCCAGGGTATTTTCTTGTATTTTATTTTCTACTTTATTAGGAATATAAGGCAAAATAACAGTAATATTTAAATGGTTATATATGGGTAGTTCGGAAAGTTTGCGGCCAGACCAAAAGTTTGCGCTTGTAATAAATACTAGTATTTTTTGCCCGCTTTGCTGGGCATTAAAATTTATGTAATTAAAAAAATATTGTAATGACTAAATATTAAAAATAAAAGAAAAATTAATAAATAATATTAAATAGTTATATATATATTTAAATATTATAATTTATGCAGCAACAATAACAAATTATTCTGTTGTTCATCCAAAAATAATTTTATCATGAATGATTATTTTGATTAATTGTTCTGTTGTTCATCTAATAATGACCAAAGAGCAGAAAGCTTGCATCTCACGCTCCACATACATAGTATATAATCAAAAACCGCGGACTCTTATTGGAGATTGGATTCCAACTATGATAAGGTATGAGACCACCTTCTGATCAATGTACTCTAGAGGGGATACACTGGGGTTCAACAAGAACATCTAGCAAGCCGACCACACATGACCGGTTACTCATTTAGCTTGAGTAGACCGAATGTATTATCACCCTGCGGTTTTAAGGGATCACCGCACATCCGCGGAGATACAAAAGCGAAAGAAAAACAAATAAGGAATTTCTCTAGATTGGTGATAATACACCCTGCTTGGGTGCTACCCAACTAGCAATGTTGTCTGGCCGATTTTTGTCATTTCACAGTTGTGAGGCTTGAGGCCACACTTGTCTTCTAGAACAGCACACCACCATTTACTTTGAATGTCACATCGTCAAATCTGTCAAACCACTAGTTGATTTTCCCAAGAATATTACTGGTATAAAAGCTAAAAGAAACGAATTTCTCCGCCACCAAACATAATAGCTTGAAGAGATCGTCTTATGTGATTTGTTAGACATACTTTGTCAGAAGTTCGTCCATAGAAGTTGTCCTGGGACTGGGCAAACCGAAGACACTCCCTTACCGTATCCTTAGGGATCAGTAGCGAGAAGTCCTTGCAAATCTGTAAATTCTCAACCACGACCGAATCACGTCAGAATACCTCTGGTTACAAGTCAGAGAAATTCGACAGCAATCCTTCTGCTTATGAAGATCCACGGTTTTCAATTGCTCCATTCTATCTTCAACATTACGTATTTGCTGGTCGGAATGGTTTATAAATATAAATTCGATCCCAGTCTTTCCGTACCAACAATCGTTAGCCAAATTTTGATAGTCCCTTATTTAACTATCAAAATAAAACAACCATTCATCCATAAAAAGAAAATGAGTTCACTGATTCAATATCTAGCATCATTTGGCCTCTTTAATTAACCATTGGTTAATTAAATTTCTGAAACACTTAATCTTTCAATATTCGAAAAATGTACATTTCCACTTCCAACTAATTTGCCCAACTCAACCTGAAATCTCAATTTCTAAATAATTTGCCCAAACCCATATAAATACTAAATTTCTATTCCATATTCAATTTCCGTTTATTCGTCAATCTTAATAACGAAACCCAATTTATAACGCTTCATATATTTTCACATAATGTTTTCCAAAAATGTTCATTACTTACAGAAATCCCTTCCATTTCCTTTTTAATTCAATTTTCTCTGTATATACGAATTCGTTAACTCATTCCAATCCTGTGAAATCTTATAAATTCCATTTATGACATTTATATGTTCTTAATATCTTAAATTTGTTTATACGTTCAGTTATAAAACCACTTAACCTTTTTTTATAATAATAATATCCAGATCTTCACTTACTGATAATTATAAAAAACGTAATTAACTTCAGTGTCTCAAACAAAACCATGTTTCAAAAACATATAAGAATAAAATTTGAAAACATTTCGAACCAATTTAATATCAATTTTAAAAATCTTTATTTTTATCGATGGTACTAAAGAGACAAATGTCTACTGAAGTACCAAATCGTGAAATATTAGTCAATTCCACATTCAACAATAATATATAATCATATTGATAAACATTATCAATAATAGTGAGGAATCTGGTTGGATTTCTCCAACCTGTCCTTCTCTGCATCGAAATGGTTTATCTCAATTTCAATATGGCAATATTTTTATCATAATAAATGGAAATAAACAGTTTAACTAATAACGGTCAACAACCAATTAATAACACCCATTCAAACATCCAATTATTTATTAAATACGTTTATATTATTATAAACGTAACCAACGAGGTAAGTTACCTCGTTTGGAATATAATCGTTAGAATAACCATTTATTTCAATTAAATTAAAAAAACGTTTATTTATCAATGAATATTAAAAATATTCAACATCCATGCAAATAGTCATGAAATCATCAATCATTAACAAACATTGCACACAAAATAAAAACCCCGCTTATAGAAAATATAAGTGGGATAAACTGAGTGAGTTGAACTCACCTAGTTTCCCCTTCATTGTTGAACAGTTTGTTTTACGAGCTTCCATCTGCGTTCAACTATGACCAAAACAGTCCTATATTGAAGCGCTTGTCATACGGTTCCAACGCTTCCTGGTTGGTCTTATTCTGTTAATGTATGACACCGTTATACATTTTTAACGTTATTCATATATTAAAATTGATTACTAGAAACTAAAATAATATTTCAATTACTAAAACTCTACCTAATGTTCATTAAACTGGATTAGATATATTATTATTTAGGCACAGTTCGTAACTTGTTTAGGTACATTATAGTTGACGCTGCATGGCGTAAATATGGATGGCCATGTCATCACATTACTATAAACTAGATTGGTCGTGTTCTCAACTTCTCAGCTAAGTTATATACACAAAGAGATATTATCAATATCCCCAAAAAAAAATAAAAAATATTCCTTAACCAAATCATTTAACTAAAGAAATCACATTATTTAATAAACTAATTATATTTAGTTTGATTCAGAACCCAACCCGCTTCTTTGATCCAACATTTTGTTCCCTTTCCCCTTTAATGTTTTAGATAACCAGAACAATTTTCCTGAATTAAAATTTTGTTAATTGATCACATAACTTACCGTCCAACTCCCCTTCCATTTCGAAAATACACAACATGCTTTCGTTCGCTTTGCCACAACTCTCGCCCCATGCAGCCACCGCAGTGTTCCGTTTAACAACCGCATATGCCCATCTCCCTTTCACGTTTTGCTTCCATTCCCCTTGTAGCATGTTATCCCCTTTTTTTCTAGTCTTCCTCCTTTCTTTCCACTTGCGTTCTATTTTTTTTACATAAAGGCCCATAAAGCCCATTCCTCATGCATTAAGCCCATGAACTGTTTCCCCTGTTACACTTCTTCCCCGATATGATCATTTTCGAACCCTGTACATATATTTCGAACCCAACTTCATCATTTAGCCTCCCCACTGTTCATCACCATATCGAATATGAACGCTGACTTCCACCTCCACCAACATCCCGTGCCGACCCCTCTTCCTCGCTGGCCAAAAGTGCCTTCTTCTTTTTTCTTTCTTTTTTTATGTTTTGAACAAAAGATTTCCCCACGTCCAAACTACCAGATCGCAAACCCCTACGGCTTCTTCACGAACCTACAACGCGCACACTCATGTTGCCTGCGGCTCCACAGATCCGAGAAGTACACCTTCTCACCGTGATCCGAATCATCACCAGAGCCGCCTCCTTGCTGCTCGTCTCTAGTCACGCAACTCCTTAGGCCAACAAAAGTACGCAGACTTCACCAACGTGGAAAAGAGTCTTCGAAAAAGTTGAGAAGCTTTGCATTGGGTATGTGGTTTTCATTTCGAACGTGGGTGGGGAGGCTTGGTTTTGATCGACTATGGATGTTTGGTCTGCTTTTACTCACGGGGAAGAAATGAAAGAAACTAGGTCTATTTATAGAAGAGGCGAGCGAGGATAAGAACAACGTTCAATCCGTAGGTTTTTAGTTGTGTATATAAGTCAGTTGGGTAATTGAGTAGTTGTGATGGAGACAATAGGCTGCGGCTTCTGGTCTACCGAGGGACAAGCAAAAATGTTTGTTTATACATTTCTTTCTCTTCAATTGAATGACTGGATGGGCTTTGGGCTTGCTGCATGGGTTTCCATAGGCCAGCTGAATTGTTTTTCTTGTCTGTCAATTGAAAATTGATATTACGGATTGAAAATGCAAGGCATCGGTCACCTTGTTTAGTCTACATACGGTAGGCTTGCTGCTTCTTTTCAACACAGATAAAAAGTGGTATATGTTTGCATGGCGTTTGTACATTCTAGGCGTGTAGTTACTTAGGCATTTAGCTTTTATATTTATCAATCACATTTTTATACAGTATTTAATTTCAATGTTTATTATCGTTGTATACCACTACCTAATATATATATATATATATATATATATATATATATACACACACACACACACACATGTCGCTCCACACCAACTCCAAACGCAATGAAAATATCCACACTACTACGTTTTCACGTTCCGGTCCCAATGAAACTAATTTCCTTGAAAACGGACTCCGTTTTCAAAACGACTTTATTTTAATTTTGATTTATTTGTCGGTTCACATTAAAATTTCGTACGTCGATAAAACAACTCCGTTGGGCTCCAAATTGAAAATCTAATAATAATTAGTTGTACGTATTCCAACAAAATTCGTTTCGTTGAAAACAGAGGCTGTTTGAAAAACACTATTTTTAAGGCCTATATAATATCGATGTATAATTAAATTCAAAAAAATTCTATCTTAAATAATAATAAATTATTATTATCGTATATCTCCAAATGAAATCTTATACACTTCAAAATAAACCGATATATATTTATAACTCAATATTATATAATTTCGGGTTAAACGATATTCAAATTATGTAAAAACCATTAATATTTTATTAAATAAATGTTATCGTTTATTAATGAATTCCATAGGGACTATTTGAAATTTTGAGTTGGACATAACTCGCAACCTATAATATGAAATCTCCATTTTTCTTTTTCAATAGACAATCACTATTCAACAGATTCAAATGCTTCTTGTTTCACAAAAATTTGATTAATATCGGATCTTGTATATTCAATTAAAGTTCAGAACTCAATATTATGAACTACCTCGTCGTTTCGAGCTCATTTTAATTAAATTATAATTTTATACGTTCACCTTCGTTTTATTAAATAAACTCGATATAAAAGTCCATTAAATGAATATTTAAACAGAATTAAATATTTGTAATTAATATTAAAAAATCTGGGACTTTACAGGACTAATAAATATCCATACATCTACTGCAAGTCATTAACTTTAATTGTACATCGTACAAATATATATATATATATATATATATATATATATATATATATATATATATAAACACACACACACATGTTCCTAAGGGAACTCTATTAGAATGTTCAATGGTCTAGCTCCTTATTTTCAAGCTTACACAAACCTACGTGTCTTATAACCTGAAATATCTTGATCCGATCCAAGCATACAAAATACACGAGCCAGACTATCTTTGATTATCCAAAGGGTGAGAAGGAAATACTATTCAAGGGTATATGGCACAATAAATCCAGATTTCCTATATAATAATTTAATTCAGAACAACTTAAACATAGTTCATAAGACAAATTGCAACTAAAAATCATCTAAAGGTCCCAAGAAATGGCATTAACAACAATATATAAGGGCTTGCTATCATAAACAAGAGTTAAGTGCAGGGCTAAGCACTTATATAAAATCCCCAAAATTCCAAGAAACAACAAACTGGAACCATCATCATATCAACATATGGAACGCACATGAGAGTTCAAACAACATAAAAGTGACTACCATGTATATAAGCATCATAATAGCTCTAGGCTATATAAAGAAGATTAACATCAACAATAATATCATAAATTGGATCTAAATCAACAAATCTAGAGATAGAATCGACAGAAGTATCAAAATAGTGGATTCAAATCTACAAATAACAACAAATCAGTTAATGCAACGAAGATGGATCCAAAACAACAAATACCATCAAAGTGAATTCGAATGACAAATAGTACGTGCATTTAATATACTCCCCCGAGCTTTGATAAGTACTATATACATATTCAGCTCCCATCACTACGACCCGCCTCCCCCAACCGAGTGTAACTTGACCACCCTCACGCCACCCTCGCCCTTCCGCCTCCGAAGCAAGTACAGACAATAATAAATAATAATCATGTGCCATAAACTTCCAAACAATATCTCGAAAAGTGAAAACAATACTCCCCTACCGCACGTTTCACTAATTGATTTACTATTATTCAGCCTACACCTTACTCCAATAGCTTCAATCAATGAATCTGCAATTAACCGATATAATTAACGTACATGTCCTGTACCACATCGTTTATCATATCAATCTAAATCTTTCTCGTCTTCTATAAGATTGCAAAAACGCGTAGTTTTATATATCGAAAATACTTAATTCAAGAAAACAAGTTTATAAAACGTCTCTGAAAATCATTTGAATCGTTTATATGAAAATCTCTATATATTGGACAATATAGCTTGAGATAATTATTTTTATAAAATAAATCTAGAAAACAATTATCTCAAAATGATAATTTATATATACGAAATCCATTAAAAATCGGTTTATGAAAACATGCATTATGTCAACGATTCACGAAATCAAATCAACACACAAAATTTACATGAGAACTCATCATGGCCTGTTAATCTGCTATAAGGAATGATTATTAAATATAGGCTTTCCAATATAGGATTGATCCTTTTGGAAACAACTCAAAAAAGATACAAAAAATATAAAATATTGCACTTGAAGCTAGGAAAGGATGCAACAAGACCGACACTACACATTCTAAGGTTGAACAATACATATTCAATCAATTCATCCATTAAACAAAGTGAATCCATAACATGCAACGTACTTCATTTATTTTTATCAAATCGCTACTAACATTCTTTGTAATTTATAAGCGATTCAAAAGACATGCATGCAATAGGAATTTATATATGTATAGTGGAATGAATTACTATTAACTCACCTTAACCAATTCAATTATCAAAACTAATAGAATACGTTTGCATGAAATCTATTTCAATTATTTGTATCTAATCGTAACTAAAGTTCTATGCAAATTATAAGGGATCCAAAAACAAAGCATGCAATAGGGATACTTCTAATTAGAGATAGTAGAGTGACTTGTCGGTCTTTTCTTTTTTTCACTTTGAATATAGGTGTAAAAAACATGAGTAAGTCTTGGGCTGGGGAGTGTCTAGAATGGTTTAAGTGAAGGTGTAACGACCCGTATTCTACACATCATAGGATTGTAGAATACTTATTTCTTTCCCGTATGAAGTCGTATGGTCATGTAACTTTGGGAAACATCCATTAGAGCCATTTCCCATTTTAATGATTTTTGTCGATTTTTAAATGACCATTTTGCCCCTAGTTGGTACTGTTTTGGCCATAACTTTTGATCGGAAAGGAATTTTGATCTGAAACCACTTCTATTGGATTCGTTTGATGGTTTACCTTCCCGTAGAGTGGTCATAATAGCCAAACGGACTTACCGTTTGGGAGATATGGCTGAAATAAGGTTTGGAGGATGAAAAACTGCTTAACCGGGCCAAATCGGGTGATTAGTGAGTAGGCCCATAACCCATTTCGAGATTAGGGTTATGGGGAGGCTGAAATGAGATAGAGGATCATTCTATTTCAGTTTTCTAGCCTCCACTTATCACCAAGGAACCCTAAAAATGGCCTCCAACCTCTAAATCACCTCCAAATCACCTTTTGGTCAAGGATTTGGCTTAGCAACCCCTAATCAAGGAAGATCTACACCAAATCAACATTGGAGCTACTGTTTAGTATAGAGATTCACATCAAATCAGAGATTTATTTCAGATCTTAGTTTATTTTGTGGCTAAGGTGTGTGATTTGCATAGTTTTACACTAATTATGGCTAAATAGGGGTGATTAGTGTTAATTAGCGAATTTAAACATGATAAAATTCTGGAAAAATGTTTATAAAATTCAGAATGATGTTTTAGACCTCTGATATGAATTTGGGCTAATTTGGTTAAGTTTTGCTAACCCTATCATTAGTTTCACCTAAACATGCTTAAGGGGAAATATGGGGTTTTGGGTATGTTTGATCCATTTTAACCTATCATGTTGATGTTTTGATGGTTGTGGTTGATTATGCATGTTGCTATGACTGTATGAAATGCTTTGTGATTGATTTCAATAGTTAGAATGGTCGAAAACGCCGTCGAGGGGCGTAAACTGTTCGCTGGAAGAACTGCAGGAATCTGCCCGAACCGGACCGGATCGGTGGGCATAGGGGAGATCCGACCCGAAGACAACGATCCGTATGGCCACCCCCGATCGCGGATCTTCTCCACGATCCGATTCAGCTTGATGAGGCGCCACGATCCGAAGGGAGGAGCACGACCCGATCCACTTCAGAAGCTCACGAGCTGACGACCTGGGAAGATGCACCCGACCCGACCCGACCAGTGAGGGAACACGAACTGACGTGAAGGAGGAACCACAACCCGATCCGAATGGGTGACTACGACCCGATCTGAATGGGTGACTACGAACCGATCCGTTTGGGTGACCACGAGCTGATGACGTGACTCGATCTGAACCGTGGTGACAAGGGAAAACTGGACTTCGAACCGAACCACTATGAACTGAAGGCTATGACCCGATCCGATCTGGTGATGACCAATAACCCGAGATGCAAAGGTAGTCCAAATGGAAATTAGAACTCAGGATCCAGTTGGGAACCAATGAGTTCACTTCATGGTTGGACTTTGCTGCGGGACGTGTGCTAAGGAGTTGTCGACGTTCATAACTTCGATTCACCACTGAAAATGAATGATGGGCTACTTATCAGTGCAGTAGGGTCATTATGACCTGAGGGGCAAGGTGATGGTAGCAAGACTACGTTATTAGAGCAGTAGGGTCACTATGACCTGAGGGGCAAGGTGATGCGTAGTAAGACTATGAGCCATCGCAGATTGGGTGAACAACTCCATGGGGCAAGTGGACATAGTAAGGATTAGTAAGGCTATGAGCCAGTGCAGTGGGGTTCTTGTGACTCCATGGGGCAAAGTGGACATAGCAAAGGATTAGTGGCTACGTTATCAGTGCAGTGAAGCCATTTATGACTTCATGGGGTAGAGTGATCGTAGCAAGGTATGTTGGGTGATCGAAGTAGTGAATATCGTATGCTTTACGCACTGAGTGAGAGATGTGAGGATGGATGCTATGTTTGATTGTTTGCCATCCCTATGACATGCACACCTCCCCCACCTCCATATCTTTATACTGTTCGATATGGTACCTTAGAGTGTTGTACAGTATGTAGTGCTAACTCTTTGGTTGCAGGTCCAGGTTCAGGTATGTTTTAGTCTACCTGTTATTGTTCACTTTAGATGCTTATCGCTCATACCAGGCTTTATGTATGACCCAGAGTTTTATGTCTCCTCTTATTACTCTGGGTGCTCACACGAGCAGACTAGAGACAAGTTAGCTGGTGATGCGCGAGTAGCTGATTCGGAGGCGGGCAGGAGGCTTCCACGTATGATATATATATACACTTTCTCCCTGTGTCGTTGGTGGTCGCTACTTAGGCATTAGTAGTGTACCTCATTTATCTTACTTTTGCTTTGAGACAGTTTGAAAAGTTGTAATAAGCTGTATTTTGGATTTCCGCTGCTATGATGTTTAGTTCTGATTGTCAGCTTATGCACTGTCTCACCTGTTTTATGTCAAGTATGTTGTTATTATATTTTATTCTATGTGCTGTGAGACATTCTACAGGTTCTCGTATATTCATTTCCTTCTTACCTTTCCTTCTGACGACCCGTCCCGTGCTAACTGGACATGTGTACAGCGCACTTTTGGAGTAAATGTCGGTTGGTGTGGGGCAGGCCGTCACACTTGGTATCAGAGCTCTAGATTGCGTAGTTAACCTAGGGAAAGACACTAGGGAGAGTTAGTACGTATATGAGAGTGCGTATTTGTGATTACTTTGGTTTTCAAAAGCTATGTATATATATACTATTAGTAGTATAAGAATGAAGTCGCACTGCACTAGCACCACTATGAGGTCTTTAATCGTTTCCCTTTTTCAGATTGACGATGGCCGAGACACGAGGGGTGCTGGTAGAGGGACCAACCAAGGGAATGCCGCTGACATGAGGGCGATGTTTACTTACCTCATGAGAGACATGCTTAGAGAAGTGCAAGGGGCAGTTCCCAATCCCGGAGTTGGTGTTGGCCCAGTAGTGCAGGCGCCTAGGGTCAATTTCGCCAAGTTGTGCAAGGATTACAATAATCTTGGTGGAAAGCCGTTCCACGGAACGGAGTCGGCCACAGATGTTCAAGATTGGATGGATAGCTGTGATCGTATCTTTGATGACTTGGGTCTTGAGGATGCGATGAAGAGAAGGCTAGCGTCTCGTCAGCTGCAAGGGCGAGCGATGAATTGGTGGAATGCCATAAGAACAGCTACTCCAGAGGACCAGGTTACTTGGGATCAGTTCAAGGCTCGCTTTAGCGAGAAGTTTATCCCAGCTGCCCAGAAGTCAGTGTTGTTCAAAAGGTTCTTGGAACTCAAGCAGAACGGAAGGGCAGTTTCTGACTATATTGCTGAGTTCGACACTTTGTCGAAGTATGGACTGTCTCTTATCGACACTCCTGAGAAGAAGAATGAGAAGTTCATTACTGGTTTGGATGGATACTTGGGGGAAAGGCTTATCAACCACATCGACGAGACTTTTGAATCGATTGTGGGGAAAGCTTTGAGATCAGAGAGTCTTTACCCTAAGTCAAAGATTGAGGCTGCATCTGCAGAGGGACCAAAACCGCAAGCAGGCGGTGGAGGCAAGAATAACTCTCAGAATAAGAGGAAGCAGGACCAATCTAAGGGTGGCCAGAAAAAGAGCAAGAAGGATGTTGAGTGCTTCAGCTGTGGTAAGAAGGGCCATTA
This sequence comes from Allium sativum, assembly GCA_030737875.1. NCBI lineage: Eukaryota > Viridiplantae > Streptophyta > Magnoliopsida > Asparagales > Amaryllidaceae > Allium > Allium sativum. Next base: position 292,805,192 of record CM060916.1, on the reverse strand, counting down.
TGCTAAAGAATGTCGGGCCAAGCCAGCGGAAAGGAAGTGCTACAACTGTGGTCAAGTGGGACATCATAAGGATAAGTGTTCGCAACCACTTAAGGAGAAGCAGATTGTGAAAGCATATGCTATTGATGCTGTTCCTTCTTCGTCGAATGCCCCAACTACGGCGGAGAAAGGAAAGAATGTTGTTATTCAAGGTATGCTTTCTATTTATGATGTACCAATTCGAGTTTTGTTTGATACTGGGGCTTCCCGTTCCTTCATATCTAGTGACCTGGTAGATAGGTTGGGACTGGAACCCGAGATAGTCGATAGACCATTGGTTGTGACGAACCCGATTGGTGGTTCGACTAGCCTTAGTATGATTTGCAGGAATTTGGTCTTATCGAGTCATGGATGTATGTTTGTATGTGATTGCTTTGTTTTGGGCTTTACTGGGTATGGCATTATATTGGGAGTCGATTGGCTCCAAAGATACGGGGTGGTGGTAGACTGTGAGGGCTTTTTGGTGACAGTGAGTACGGATGATGGGCGGAGGGTAGTGTTTGGTAGTCTACCTAGTGATGGGGTTATGGCTAGTTTTGTAAATTCCCTCGACATCCCACAGGATGAGTTGTCAGATGTGCCCGTGGTTGGCCAGTATCCGGACGTCTTCGAGGAGGTGACCGGGCTTCCACCACACCGAGAGATTGAGTTCCGTATTGATTTAGTGAAAGATGCCAGACCTATAGTGATGCCACTTCGTTGTATGGCACCAAGGGAGCAGCGAGAGATCTGTGACGAGAAGGAATTTCGCTCGGTCCGAACCAGTCGCTAAACCGACCTAGACCGTTCGAAACGCCCTATCGTTTGAGAACACGACAAAATAGAACGCATATAAAAGAACATTTCACTGCTTATTACAACAATGCATCAGATTACAAGAATATACAGAGTATAAATGAATATTACACAGAAATATCAGAGATTTAAATTACATTTAAATACATAGCAGCGGAAAATAATACAATACACAACTAGAAGAGATATACGGATACAAAGCTTTCTGGATATCATTCCAGCTGTAAACCAGGATCCTGTGAATATAAATCTGCAAAACCAAAACTACTAGCTGCCCATGTCAAAATAGGGGCACCCAGAGTTTAGGTTAAAACAATAAACTCCAGGTCAGTCATGGGACTGGTGTGAGAACTAAAACAGTTATTAATTCTTTATTTTAAAGTTAGGTAAATCAAGGGACCACGCCGTATAACACGGAACGGGTTTCCTCCCAAGAATACCAGTGCATAAAACAAACAGCGCAATGCTAAATAAAGAAAAATGAAGCTGTTATAAGACCCAGGTCCTATCACACAATGCAACGCAAGCCGGGGGATAGGGTTTTCCCTTATAACAGCCAAAGAATGCTTGATACGTTTGAAACAAATCATTTGATACTATAATAAGTGCATAGTGTATAAAACAACTTCAAATCATAAGTATCAATCATAGGCGGCATGAATGGCCCATAACACTATGTCGCCATATATAAGTTTACAATCAAAACCGCAAGACGACGTATTGGAAGTTGGGTTATCATTTATGGTATGAACCGAGGCAAGGGGCAAGATCCTCTACCGATTCGAGACAATCTAGTCCATGTCTCAGGACCCAGACTTAGGTGGGCCTTGGATCGTCAGGGCCGGTCCACCGATGTGGATTATTATGCCTGAACACTACGTTTCTCCGCCCTTTGGGGCGTAAATCTGGCCCGTCAGCCGACCAGAAGCATCGGCCGAAACCGATATCACGAGGCGCCTCGCTTTTCAGCAAGTAATAATAAGTAACATCCACATGAGTCAAACTCGTCAGCCAGTTCAAGCACTGACGCCACTCCTAACTAGAAAGAAACGCATGTCCTCCCTGATGTCCGTCTCCCGTTTTTGATTCATACCGGGTGTGATACTCGCGAATCAACGTTACACAAAGCTACGCCACAAAGGCCGTGCTTCGATCATCAACCACAAGACTTTGCTTTTCAACAGAAGCCTTGATCATTTGCATCTTAGCATGCCACACAGGCAATTCACTCCATGCGATTGATATCCATCAATATATAACCCCTGAGCTCGTACGTCTCAGAGAAGGGCGTTAAGCAAGAGAATAAATTCTCCGCCGCCAAACAGATATATATTTAATAGAGATCAATCACACGGACTAAAATCCAATGTCAGACACACAGTCCATTTACAAGTCCGTTCTGGGTCTGAACGAAACCGGAGGCACTTTCCTCGCATATCCATCCATCTCCAAGTACGTCTGGACGATCACCAACTGTTTCCATCTTCTTGGGTGTACAGCCCAATCAAGATCATCAGTAATCACCCAAACGACGTGAAGACTTCCGGTCTTCGACCATCGTCTTCATCTTCGACTTATCATCGTATCAGTTATTCAGAATGGGATAAACCCGGTCTTTCCGAATAACTCGCGTATATTTTAAATAAGTGTTACACAAACACAACATACGCCTCATTCCAATTCATCAGTCATTAACCGTAAATTAATCAAGAGAATAATTCCCCAAATATTAACCCCGAAGGCCGAAACCAACATCAGATCAATATCCAGAAAACCATTCTGCTTGGCTAACCGACAGTTAATTTCTAATTTCACATTCATAGGGAGAGGTTCCCATTAATTTTATCAAAGATAAATTCTTTAATTTATTATTTAATCTACTTTTGAATATCAATTCAAACTAGTCGGGATTAACGAAACTTACCGAAGTAATCATTTGTTTTAATTTCCCAATCCCAACCTATTTATCCCATGAAGTAAAACTGGTAATACTTCATATCTAACACCACAGTGTTATCGGTAAATTCAATTACCATTTCACGTTCAAATCTAATTAAAGATTTAACTATCGCCTGGAGCAAAACTGGTGATACTCCATTTTCGATCATTTCAATCTAATTAAAGATTCATTAAAACTCCACTTAGTTTTAATCTTCGACTGGGTTAAAGAATCAGTGTCATTTAAAACACGGTTCACGATAAACCCAAAGTCACATTCATTAATTATCGGGTTAAAGAACAAGTGTTGTTTAAAACACTGTTCACGATAAACCCAAAAATCAATATCAATTCAATTCCAATTAAATATTATTTAATTGGTACACTTCATTAAATCTAAATAAAAAGATTTAATCTTTTCTCAACTGGGTTCAAGAACAGTGTTAGTGAAGACACTATTCACGACAAACCCAAATCATATTTGATATTCAATACAAGGCCCTGAATAGAAAATATCCTGGCTTATATTCAATATCAAATTCTACGACCAACAAATATCGTATTGGAAATAACGATATATATATCTATCTTTCAAATTTCCATAACAACATCTGTATAGTCACGAAATCCAACATCGAAATATTCCGAAGACAATTTCGATTCAAATCCATTCCAATGCAATCATTGGAAATTTTGGTTATTTTTAAAACCCTTTTCGAATTCAATTTATTTATTTAAAAATAAATTGAATTATAATTCTAGTTCAAAACTAGTTCATTTCGATAAAAATCTATTTTTATCTTTTCAAATATGGAGTTTTTCATCCCAATTCTTCACAAATCATTTCTTATGATTTTACACAAATTATTACTATTTTTAATAATTTTATCAAGGCCCGTACAGTCGATTTTCAACAATGGCCATAGAACTGCACTTATAGCGACCTTTTTCAAATTTGATTTGGACGTAACTCCAAATCCAACCGTTAGATTTATACTTTCTAATATTCGTTAGAAAGCTCTTTTCGATACGAACCCAACGGTTCCGGTTTTAGGAGAATCCGACGGTCGGATCTCCCGCAATGTCCGTTTGAAATAAATGGTCGAAATTCACGAACTGCCGCGGCGCGGCGCATTCTATTCAGGCCATTATATTATATATATAATATATACTTCGTCGATTTCTATTTAAAACGAATTATATAGATAGTTTTAAATTCGTTTCAAAAGAAATTTCAACTTCCTTTTCAATTCAAATCAAAATTGAATTCTTCTTTATAAATTCGTTTCAAAATTCATTTCTATTCAATTCAAATTTCAATTCAATTTGAATTCATTTCAATTCAATTTGAATTCATTTCAATTCGTTTTCAATTCAATTTGAATTTGTTTTCAATTCATTTCGAAATCGTTTTCAATTCAATTCATTTCGAAATCGTTTTCAATTCAATTTGAATTCGTTTTCAATTCATTTCGAAATCGTTTTCAATTCAATTCATTTCGAAATCGGTTTCAATTCATTTCGAAATCGTTTTCAATTCATTTCGAAATCGTTTTCAATTCAATTCATTTCGAAATCGTTTTCAATTCAATTCATTTCGAAATCGTTTTCAATTCAATTCATTTCGAAATCGTTTTCAATTCATTTCATTTCGAAATATTCGATTTCGAAATCACTTTTCAATATTCATTTTAAGATGAATAAAATCGATATAAATATCGTTCACGTCAAAATGGCGTCAATCTAATCAATACGGCTTCCTAAATTTCTATTTTCAAATATTCTATTTCAAATATTTCTTTTTCAAAATAGTTGTTATTATCAAAATATTTCGTTCAACACATGACCAATCTCAATGAATGAGTACTGTCAACACATGAACTTTTATTTTATATCGATAAAGATGTAAATTTTATTACTAAAATATTTCGTTCAACACATGACCAATCTCAATGAATGAGTACTGTCAACACATGAACTTTTATTTTATATCGATAAAGATGTAAATTTTATTAGTAAAATATTTCGTTCAACACATGACCAATCTCAATGAATGAGTACTGTCAACACATGAACTTTTATTTTATAATATTCTTTATTTTTCAAATTGGAATGAGGCCCAATCAATTACCATATAAAGTTAATTATATGGATTTCCATACAACACATGTATATAATAGCATTGAAAAATAATCAACCATCAACCAAAGTGCACTACACTGTATAAACATCAAATATAGATATTCAACGCTTATAACAGCCTGTCAATCAATCGATCGACATATTTAATCAATCAGGATGAGTGAACTTCAAATTTCATCCCAACACCCGTGTGGGGTTTCAAACAATCAAACACAGATTCTATTCGTGCAGCTGGGCGATGTGTAAAATTTATCGACCCAATCAATATTAATCAAATAGGTGTACATAAACAAACCGTCCGGTTTATAAATGAATATTTTATTTTATTCACTTCACGTTAAAAATTATATTTTTAACGATAAAACATTTTATTTCAACCTATGAATTTCTATTCAATTCATTTCTATTCAATAAAATGATATTTTTATTTTCTAACATATTTTAGAAAATTTCGGCGGCATAACGGCACGATACTAGAAACGGGACAAATCCCCGGTCTAGTGAAGGCCCACGCCATTCACACATCAATCAAATCAATTCGTTATGCAAACCACAAAATTTGGAGTAAGAATCTAACCTAGCCTTACTCCTTCGCCTTATAACGGCGCACGTCTAATCCTAACCAATTTATCGATTCGATTTTTCACACCACAAACCACATTCAAACCAATATCACAATCAACCCAACAACCAAATCAACCAAGCAAACAAGCCATCCATGGTTTGTGGACGACGGGTGTCAGGTGCTACTAAACACCGTCAAGCATCCTAGTATATATTTTCTAACTAGAAAATAAAAATAGAGTGAGAAGTTCTCACCAATTTGCTAAACCAAACACTGCGACTCTTCTTATGTAGAACACCTTCGCCGTGCTTCCACTCAGTCCCATCGCACTCTGTTTAACACGGTACACATTAAAACTATATTTTTATATCGCTACTCTAAATACAAAAGATTATATTTATACTACGCTATATATGCATAAAGGATTACATTTTTACTTCGCCTTATTTGTACAAAGGATTACATTTTTATCGTTGTATATATAAAAATCAAATTTTTATCGCTTTACTATATATATAAAAATCAAACTTTTATCATTGTATATATAATAACTATCATGTTTTTCTATAATTAAAATATATTATTTCTATGATTAAAAATATATTTCTTTTCATATATAGAAATATAATCTTACTCATATTAAAAATCCGTTCTTTATGATGTTAAAAATCCAACCTTTTCACTAATAAAAATCTAATCTTCATGATGTGCACATATATATAAAAATCAAATTTTTATATGGTTCTTTATAAAATCAAAATCAAATATTTCAAGCGATAAAAATCGAATCTTTATCACTTTAAAAATCGGACCTTTTTACGATGAAACTATTTGTGCAAAATCATATTTTCATATATCGTTATATATATATATATATATATAATAAAATCTTTATATATATATATATATTTCAAAACAATGTTTATTTATTAAAGAAAAACGAAATCAGCCAAGGTAATTTCTAATAAGAGACTCACCGTTTAAATCGAAGAAGCTCAGCCCCTAGGGCTCGAAATCGCTACCACTTGTGTTGACCCTCACCGGATCTGGAGCGCTCGATGCTGACTGAATGGGGTGGGTTCCTTCTGCTCGCGCGAGGCTATGGTTGGCTTGGGGCCGGGAAGTGGTGGCGCAAGAGGTTTTGGCGATCGCGGTGGTGGGCTGGGCTATCGGGTCTCGCGAGGGCATGGGGTCGCGTCGATCGACGAGGGTTTTGGGACTCCGCGCTATGGCTGGTTCGAGGGGCGACGAGAAGGAGGAGAACGGGGGAGGGTGCGGAGGTCCGATGGGGGGAGGCGGAGGAAGAAAGCGACGGAGGTTGTGGCCAGGGCGACATCGATTTGAAGAAAGGGGATCGGGGATTTTCTTGAAAGAGAAAGTGAGAAGGAGGGGGTTAAAGGAAAAGAAGGGGGTATTATATATTTAATTTAATTATTATTTTATTTTTTTGAAAAAGTAACTTTTTAAAACGAACTCCAAATCGAGTCCAACAACTGTCGTCCCTAGCTAATTACCCCCATTCCGAACACAATGGGATTTGTATCGTCAGCCAATTCTGCTGTTTCGATAGGTTTCCATCAAAAATTAAGTATAAATCTGTATATATTTAATTTTAACGCACATTTCTAATTACCGGGGTCACATACTAACTCTAAAAATTCCAGAATAATATTTTCTAGAATCGTATCGATGATACGGTCCTAACAAAACTAATTTCGTCGAATTCTGAGACCGTTAGAAAAATGGCCAATTTTCTAGTCGATTAAAATCAACTGAAACTGGTCAAACGCGTTTTCTTTTGCCACGCTCACATATTGATTCGAAAAATTATGAAGTTTGAAACCTAGCAATAACTTGACACCACGAACCCAACAAAACTGGTTTCGTCGAAATCCGAGGTCGTTTGCAAAATGTCCATTTTTAAGGGCCTGAATTCCATAGCGACTATTCAGAATTTTCAACTAGACATATCTTTTTATTCCCGCTATGAAATCTTGATCTTTCGGATTTGTTGGAAAGATATTATCAAATAGATCCTAATGTTTTCGGTTTCACTAAAATCCGGATTGTTTTGCACCCGGTACATTCAATTGAAGTTTGAAATCGAATTATCGAACTATCGCGCCATTTTCAATTCTATTTATAATTATATATAAATATTTATATTCCAACGACGACGTATATAATATATACGTTCGAATTCTATTCAAAATAAATTTTTCGTCGATATTATTTAAAATATTTCATTTTAAATAATCAAAATTCGCTAAAATTGCCAAAATAAAAATTTTAAACTGGCCCAGATTTTCCGGGTTGTTACAATCTCCCCCACTTAAAACTTTTCGTCCCCGAAAAGGAACAAAGTCGAAAGTGGTTTGATTAATCAACTCTACGCTCGATCAGACTTCCATTCTCCAACTCTTTAGTTTCTGAGAATTTTCAAAATTTCAAAAATTTGGCTAACACCCTAAATTTTCGAAAAATTTCGCCATAACCTCCCCTGCACCGGGAGCATCGGGGAATTTCAAATAGCTTCCCCGGTCCTTCAGATCTCAAAAAGAAAAAGAAAAAGCCAAGCGGCTAGCCAATAGGCTCATAAAATCATCATCACCCAAACAAACAGTAAATTATGTAGTAAACATGTACCTATTTGTCGGGCAAACAAATTTTATTCTCTGCTCTAGCCTCCTTGCTATGACCTGTTCAATGTAAGCACATGTATATGCAAGAAAATACGACCAAATTCCAATACAATTCAATATTTGGTTCAATTAGGCAAAATGGTTAAAATTTAGCAACCAAATAAACAAACAACACAAACATCAATCAATTAGTGAATTAACGTTTCAAATTCATAATTTTGATATATATAATGAAAATCATGTTTTTGATGCCAATTCACAACAAAGTGTTCTAACTATATTAGTTTTGGTTCTCACACCAGTCTAATGGAAATATATAGATATCACACCTTCGTTACTCGAACATGAATACTAATGACGACTAGTCAATCATCAGAATCATTTTCGGGCCACTAGAGTATGATTCTATATCTATCCAGTATATTAAAACTTCGAATACACGCGGATCAGACGTATACGCAAAATCTATATATACTGGATTGTCCACATCAATATAAATAAATAACCAACTACGAATAATTGATTTAAATTTTCAAAACAAAAATTTGTTTTCACTTTAAAAATTTACTCTTCACACTCGTTCTAGGATACTACTGATCCCATCTCTAACGAGTCATTCTCGTTGGATATTACTAATCCAATTTCCGATGAATTCTTTCGTATGGTTCTAATGTGCCTTGTTCTCTGAGCTTTGTAAACCAAAGCTCTGATACCAACTGTGACGAGAAGGAATTTCGCTCGGTCCGAACCAGTCGCTAAACCGACCCAGACCGTTCGAAACGCCCTATCGTTTGAGAACACGACAAAATAGAACGCATATAAAAGAACATTTCACTGCTTATTACAACAATGCATCAGATTACAAGAATATACGGAGTATAAATGAATATTACACAGAAATATCAGAGATTTAAATTACATTTAAATACATAGCAGCGGAAAATAATACAATACACAACTAGAAGAGATATACGGATACAAAGCTTTCCGGATATCATTCCAGCTGTAAACCAGGATCCTGTGAATATAAATCTGCAAAACCAAAACTACTAGCTGCCCGTGTCAAAATAGGGGCACCCAGAGTTTAGGTTAAAACAATAAACTCCAGGTCAGTCATGGGACTGGTGTGAGAACTAAAACAGTTATTAATTCTTTATTTTAAAGTTAGGTAAATCAAGGGACCACGCCATATAACACGGAACGGGTTTCCTCCCAAGAATACCAGTGCATAAAACAAACAGCGCAATGCTAAATAAAGAAAAATGAAGCTGTTATAAGACCCAGGTCCTATCACACAATGCAACGCAAGCCGGGGGATAGGGTTTTCCCTTATAACAGCCAAAGAATGCTTGATACGTTTGAAACAAATCATTTGATACTATAATAAGTGCATAGTGTATAAAACAACTTCAAATCATAAGTATCAATCATAGGTGGCATGAATGGCCCATAACACTATGTCGCCATATATAAGTTTACAATCAAAACCGCAAGACGACGTATTGGAAGTTGGGTTATCATTTATGGTATGAACCGAGGCAAGGGGCAAGATCCTCTACCGATTCGAGACAATCTAGTCCATGTCTCAGGACCCAGACTCAGGTGGGCCTTGGATCGTCAGGGCCGGTCCACCGATGTGGATTATTATGCCTGAACACTACGTTTCTCCGCCCTTTGGGGCGTAAATCTGGCCCGTCAGCTGACCAGAAGCATCGGCCGAAACCGATATCACGAGGCACCTCGCTTTTCAGCAAGTAATAATAAGTAACATCCACATGAGTCAAACTCGTCAGCCAGTTCAAGCACTGACGCCACTCCTAACTAGAAAGAAACGCATGTCCTCCCTGATGTCCGTCTCCCGTTTTTGATTCATACCGGGTGTGATACTCGTGAATCAACGTTACACAAAGCTACGCCACAAAGGCCGTGCTTCGATCATCAACCACAAGACTTTGCTTTTCAACAGAAGCCTTGATCATTTGCATCTTAGCACGCCACACAGGCAATTCACTCCATGCGATTGATATCCATCAATATATAACCCCTGAGCTCGTACGTCTCAGAGAAGGGCGTTAAGCAAGAGAATAAATTCTCCGCCGCCAAACAGATATATATTTAATAGAGATCAATCACACGGACTAAAATCCAATGTCAGACACACAGTCCATTTACAAGTCCGTTCTGGGTCTGAACGAAACCGGAGGCACTTTCCTCACATATCCATCCATCTCCAAGTACGTCTGGACGATCACCAACTGTTTCCATCTTCTTGGGTGTACAGCCCAATCAAGATCATCAGTAATCACCCAAACGACGTGAAGACTTCCGGTCTTCGACCATCGTCTTCATCTTCGACTTATCGTCGTATCAGTTATTCAGAATGGGATAAACCCGGTCTTTCCGAATAACTTGCGTATATTTTAAATAAGTGTTACACAAACACAACATACGCCTCATTCCAATTCATCAGTCATTAACCGTAAATTAATCAAGAGAATAATTCCCCAAATATTAACCCCGAAGGCCGAAACCAACATCAGATCAATATCCAGAAAACCATTCTGCTTGGCTAACCGACAGTTAATTTCTAATTTCACATTCATAGGGAGAGGTTCCCATTAATTTTATCAAAGATAAATTCTTTAATTTATTCTTTAATCTACTTTTGAATATCAATTCAAACTAGTCGGGATTAACGAAACTTACCGAAGTAATCATTTGTTTTAATTTCCCAATCCCAACCTATTTATCCCATGAAGTAAAACTGGTAATACTTCATATCTAACACCACAGTGTTATCGGTAAATTCAATTACCATTTCACGTTCAAATCTAATTAAAGATTTAACTATCGCCTGGAGCAAAACTGGTGATACTCCATTTTCGATCATTTCAATCTAATTAAAGATTCATTAAAACTCCACTTAGTTTTAATCTTCGACTGGGCTAAAGAATCAGTGTCATTTAAAACACGGTTCACGATAAACCCAAAGTCACATTCATTAATTATCGGGTTAAAGAACAAGTGTTGTTTAAAACACTGTTCACGATAAACCCAAAAATCAATATCAATTCAATTCCAATTAAATATTATTAAATTGGTACACTTCATTAAATCTAAATAAAAAGATTTAATCTTTTCTCAACTGGGTTCAAGAACAGTGTTAGTGAAGACACTATTCACGACAAACCCAAATCATATTTGATATTCAATACAAGGCCCTGAATAGAAAATATCCCGGCTTATATTCAATATCAAATTCTACGACCAACAAATATCGTATTGGAAATAACGATATATATATCTATCTTTCAAATTTCCATAACAACATCTGTATAGTCACGAAATCCAACATCGAAATATTCCGAAGACAATTTCGATTCAAATCCATTCCAATGCAATCATTGGAAATTTTGGTTATTTTTAAAACCCTTTTCGAATTCAATTTATTTATTTAAAAATAAATAGAATTATAATTCTAGTTCAAAACTAGTTCATTTCGATAAAAATCTATTTTTATCTTTTCAAATATGGAGTTTTTCATCCCAATTCTTCACAAATCATTTCTTATGATTTTACACAAATTATTACTATTTTTAATAATTTTATCAAGGCCCGTACAGTCGATTTTAAACAATGGCCATCGAACTGCACTTATAGCGACCTTTTTCAAATTTGATTTGGACGTAACTCCAAATCCAACCGTTAGATTTCTAATTTCTAATATTCGTTAGAAAGCTCTTTTCGATACGAACCCAACGGTTCCGGTTTTAGGAGAATCCGACGGTCGGATCTCCCGCAATGTCCGTTTGAAATAAATGGTCGAAATTCACGAACTGCCGCGGCGCGTTCTATTCAGGCCATTATATTATATATATAATATATACTTCATCGATTTCTATTTAAAACGAATTATATAGATAGTTTTAAATTCGTTTCAAAAGAAATTTCAACTTCCTTTTCAATTCAAATCAAAATTGAATTCTTCTTTATAAATTCGTTTCAAAATTCATTTCTATTCAATTCAAATTTCAATTCAATTTGAATTCATTTCAATTCGTTTTCAATTCAATTTGAATTCATTTTCAATTCATTTCGAAATCGTTTTCAATTCAATTTGAATTCGTTTTCAATTCATTTCGAAATCATTTTCAATTCAATTCATTTCGAAATCGGTTTCAATTCATTTCGAAATCGTTTTCAATTCATTTCGAAATCGTTTTCAATTCAATTCATTTCGAAATCGTTTTCAATTCAATTCATTTCGAAATCGTTTTCAATTCAATTCATTTCGAAACCGTTTTCAATTCAATTCATTTCGAAACCGTTTTCAATTCAATTCATTTCGAAATCGTTTTCAATTCATTTCATTTCGAAATATTCGATTTCGAAATCACTTTTCAATATTCATTTTAAGATGAATAAAATCGATATAAATATCGTTCACGTCAAAATGGCGTCAATCTAATCAACACGGCTTCCTAAATTTCTATTTTCAAATATTCTATTTCAAATATTTCTTTTTCAAAATAGTTGTTATTATCAAAATATTTCGTTCAACACATGACCAATCTCAATGAATGAGTACTGTCAACACATGAACTTTTATTTTATATCGATAAAGATGTAAATTTTATTACTAAAATATTTCGTTCAACACATGACCAATCTCAATGAATGAGTACTGTCAACACATGAACTTTTATTTTATAATATTCTTTATTTTTCAAATTGGAATGAGGCCCAATCAATTACCATATAAAGTTAATTATATGGATTTCCATACAACACATGTATATAATAGCATTGAAAAATAATCAACCATCAACCAAAGTGCACTACACTGTATAAGCATCAAATATAGATATTCAACGCTTATAACAGCCTGTCAATCAATCGATCGACATATTTAATCAATCAGGATGAGTGAACTTCAAATTTCATCCCAACACCCGTGTGGGGTTTCAAACAATCAAACACAGATTCTATTCGTGCAGCTGGGCGATGTGTAAAATTTATCGACCCAATCAATATCAATCAAATAGGTGTACATAAACAAACCGTCCGGTTTATAAATGAATATTTTATTTTATTCACTTCACGTTAAAAATTATATTTTTAACGATAAAACATTTTATTTCAACCTATGAATTTCTATTCAATTCATTTCTATTCAATAAAATGATATTTTTATTTTCTAACATATTTTAGAAAATTTCGGCGGCATAACGGCACGATACTAGAAACGGGACAAATCCCCGGTCTAGTGAAGGCCCACGCCATTCACACATCAATCAAATCAATTCGTTATGCAAACCACAAAATTTGGAGTAAGAGTCTAACCTAGCCTTACTCCTTCGCCTTATAACGGCGCACGTCTAATCCTAACCAATTTATCGATTCGATTTTTCACACCACAAACCACATTCAAACCAATATCACAATCAACCCAACAACCAAATCAACCAAGCAAACAAGCCATCCATGGTTTGTGGACGACGGGTGTCAGGTGCTACTAAACACCGTCAAGCATCCTAGTATATATTTTCTAACTAGAAAATAAAAATAGAGTGAGAAGTTCTCACCAATTTGCTAAACCAAACACTGCGACTCTTCTTATGTAGAACACCTTCGCCGTGCTTCCACTCGGTCCCATCGCACTCTGTTTAACACGGTACACATTAAAACTATATTTTTATATCGCTACTCTAAATACAAAAGATTATATTTATACTACGCTATATATGCATAAAGGATTACATTTTTACTTCGCCTTATTTGTACAAAGGATTACATTTTTATCGTTGTATATATATAAAAATCAAATTTTTATCGCTTTACTATATATATAAAAATCAAACTTTTATCATTGTATATATAATAACTATCATATTTTTCTATAATTAAAATATATTATTTCTATGATTAAAAATATATTTCTTTTCATATATAGAAATATAATCTTACTCATATTAAAAATCCGTTCTTTATGATGTTAAAAACCCAACCTTTTCACTAATAAAAATCTAATCTTCATGATGTGCACATATATATATATAAATCAAATTTTTATATGGTTCTTTATAAAATCAAAATCAAATATTTCAAGCGATAAAAATCGAATCTTTATCACTTTAAAAATCGGACCTTTTTACGATGAAACTATTTGTGCAAAATCATATTTTCATATATCGTTATATATATATATATAATAAAATCTTTATATATATATATATATTTCAAAACAATGTTTATTTATTAAAGAAAAACGAAATCAGCCAAGGTAATTTCTAATAAGAGACTCACCGTTTAAATCGAAGAAGCTCAGCCCCTAGGGCTCGAAATCGCTACCACTTGTGTTGACCCTCACCGGATCTGGAGCGCTCGATGCTGACTGAATGGGGTGGGTTCCTTCTGCTCGCGCGAGGCTATGGTTGGCTTGGGGCCGGGAAGTGGTGGCGCAAGAGGTTTTGGCGATCGCGGTGGTGGGCTGGGCTATCGGGTCTCGCGAGGGCATGGGGTCGCGTCGATCGACGAGGGTTTTGGGACTCCGCGCTATGGCTGGTTCGAGGGGCGACGAGAAGGAGGAGAACGGGGGAGGGTGCGGAGGTCCGATGGGGGGAGGCGGAGGAAGAAAGCGACGGAGGTTGTGGCCAGGGCGACATCGATTTGAAGAAAGGGGATCGGGGATTTTCTTGAACGAGAAAGTGAGAAGGAGGGGGTTAAAGGAAAAGAAGGGGGTATTATATATTTAATTTAATTATTATTTTATTTTTTTGAAAAAGTAACTTTTTAAAACGAACTCCAAATCGAGTCCAACAACTGTAGTCCCTAGCTAATTACCCCCATTCTGAACACAATGGGATTTGTATCGTAAGCCAATTCTGCTGTTTCGACAGGTTTCCATCAAAAATAAAGTATAAATCTGTATATATTTAATTTTAACGCACATTTCTAATTACCGGGGTCACATACTAACTCTAAAAATTCTAGAATAATATTTTCTAGAATCGTATCGATGATACGGTCCTAACAAAACTAATTTCGTCGAATTCTGAGACCGTTAGAAAAATGGCCAATTTTCCAGTCGATTAAAATCAACTAAAACTGGTCAAACGCGTTTTCTTTTGCCACGCTCACATATTGATTCGAAAAATTATGAAGTTTGAAACCTAGCAATAACTTGACACCACGGACCCAACAAAACTGGTTTCGTCGAAATCCGAGGTCGTTTGCAAAATGTCCATTTTTAAGGGCCTGAATTCCTTAGCGACTATTCAGAATTTTCAACTGGACATATCTTTTTATTCCCGCTATGAAATCTTGATCTTTCGGATTTTTTGGAAAGATATTATCAAATAGATCCTAATGTTTTCGGTTTCACTAAAATCCGGATTGTTTTGCACCCGGTACATTCAATTGAAGTTTGAAATCGAATTATCGAACTACCGCGCCATTTTCAATTCTATTTATAATTATATATAAATATTTATATTCTAACGACGACGTATATAATATATACGTTCGAATTCTATTCAAAATAAATTTTTCGTCGATATTATTT
Source organism: Allium sativum (assembly GCA_030737875.1). Lineage (NCBI taxonomy): Eukaryota > Viridiplantae > Streptophyta > Magnoliopsida > Asparagales > Amaryllidaceae > Allium > Allium sativum. Next base: position 292,789,507 of record CM060916.1, on the reverse strand, counting down.
AAAATATTTCATTTTAAATAATCAAAATTCGCTAAAATTGCCAAAATAAAAATTTTAAACTGGCCCAGATTTTCTGGGTTGTTACAAGCTCGGGGTGCAAGTCAGCAATCTTTTGAAGAAGGGATTTATTAGAAGGAGTGTCTCCGAGTGGGGAGCACCAGTTGTGTTTGCCACTAAGGCAGATGGTTCCCTTCGTTTGTGTGTGGACTATCGCGAGTTGAATAAGGTGACGAGGAAGAATAAGTATCCTCTACCGCGGATAGATGATTTGTTTGATCAACTGGAAGGAGCAAGAGTATTCTCCCAGTTGGACCTCGCGACAGGATTTCATCAGCTTCGAGTAGCAGATGAGAGTGTTCCGAAAACGACATTTAGGACGCCGTCTGGATTTTATGAATGGTTGGTCATGCCATTTGGGTTGACCAATGCACCAGCCTATTTTGTAGATCTCATGAATCGAGTATTCTGAGATCAGTTGAATAAGTTTGTTCTTGTGTTCGTGGATGATATCCTTGTTTACTCAAGGACAGAGGAGGAACACAAGGGACACTTGAGGATAGTGATGGAGGTGTTGAGGAAACACCAATTGAAAGAGAAATTCTCTAAGTGTCATTTTTGGAGAAGGGAAGTAAGATTCTTGGGTCATGTTGTTTCCGAGAGTGGTATTGCCGTAGACCCTGCGAAGGTGGCTACGGTACAGGATTGGCCTACACCCAAGAATGCAACAGACGTAAGAAGTTTCTTGGGATTAGCTGAATATTATCGTAAGTTTATCCAGGACTTCTCCAAGATAGTAGCACCGTTGACTCAGTTGACTAAGAAGAATCAGTCCTTCGTCTGGGACGAAGTATGTGAGGATGCCTTCAAGAGTCTAAAGGAGAGGTTGACGCGTGCGCCAGTGTTAGTCATTCCTAAGGGGAATGAAGAGATGACAGTATACACGGATGCTTGTGGTACTGGATTAGGTGTAGTGTTGATGCAAGGAGGTAGGGTTGTAGCTTATGCTAGTCGACAGCTAAAGCCGCATGAGAAGAAGTATCCTACCCATGATTTGGAATTGGCAGCGATTGTGTTTGCGCTGAAGATATGGAGACATTATCTCTTGGGAGAAAGATTTGAGTTGTTTACCGATCATAAATCGTTAAAGTATCTCTTCTCTCAGAAAGATTTGAATCTCCGCCAGCAGAGATGGTTAGAGTTCTTGGCTTCGTATGATTTTGATATCGCATACACACCTGGGAAAGGTAATGCGGTAGCCGATGCCTTGAGTAGGAGACATGCCAGTTTAGGGGCAATGTTTCTTGAGTGGAAGCAACTGGAGTATATCGCGGGGTTTGATTTCAGACCAAAGTGCGAATTGGATCCAGTTATGCTAGCTAGTTTGACGATCAGACCCACTTTGATAGAGCGGATTGGTTCTAGTCAGAGGGACGATCCTAATCTATTGGAAATCATCTCCAAGTTAGAGATGGACATCGACGGTGAGGAGATGAATGTGTATGGGCTTGATCGAGATGGATGGCTTCGAAAGAAGGGAAGACTAGTTGTACCCAACGTGAATGGTTTGAGAGATGAAGTGCTTAGGGAATGTCATCACTCAAAAATGACTATACATCCCGGTGGTAATAAGATGTATCGAGACATGAGACAGACTTACTACTGGGACGGGATGAAAAGAGACGTTGGGAAGTTTATATCCAAATGCATGAATTGCCAGCTAGTTAAAGCCGAGCAAAAGAAGCCTAGTGGGTTGTTGCAACCATTAGAAATTCCCGAATGGAAATGGGAGCAAGTCTCGATGGATTTCATCGATGGCCTACCAAGGACTAGATCGGGATATGATGGCATTTGGGTAATTGTGGATCGATTGACTAAAAATGCAAGATTTATACCAGTCAAATCGACCAGAATGGCAGCCAAGTTGGCAGAATTGTATATGAAGTGGGTAGTGAGATTTCACGGAGTACCTAAAAGCATTGTGAGTGACCGAGACCCGTTGTTCACTAGTGGGTTTTGGAAAAGCTTACAAGAGGCTCTAGGGTCAGGATTATATCTCAGTACCGCATATCATCCTCAGACCGACGGTCAGACGGAGAGGGTGAATCGTATATTGGAAGATCTTTTGAGAGCTTGTATATTGGATTTTGGTGGATCATGGGATGACCATTTGAATCTAGTAGAGTTTGCATATAATAATAGCTACCAATCCAGTATCGGTATGGCTCCATATGAAGCTTTGTACGGAAGACCGTGCAACTCACCATCATGTTGGATAGAGACTGGCGAGAAGTTTGTGCTTGGACCAGATGTGGTGAGAGAAACTTCCGATAAGATTAAGATCATTCAGTAACGAATGAAAGCTGCCCAAGATAGGCAGAAGAGCTATGCTGATAAGAGGAGAAGAGACTTGAAATTCTCCGTTGGTGACTTGGTGTTTGTCAAAATCTCTCTGTTGAAAAGCGTGATACGATTTGGCAGGAGAGGCAAATTAGCACCAAGATTTGTTGGCCCATTCCCTGTCCTTGAACTAGTCGGGAATTTGGCATATAGAGTTGGCTTACCAGAGAAAATGGCGGGAGTTCACAATGTATTTCATGTTTCCCAACTAAGGAATTTCGTTCACGACTCCGATATGACTATTTCACATGATCAGTTAGAGGACTTCGAAGTAGAACCCAAGGCGGTTGGGAACCGCAAGCCGATTCGTATTGTGGGGCACGATACGAAGCAACTTCGAAGGAAGGCGGTGAAGCTAGTCAAGGTTCAGTGGGGCGAGAACGAGAATGATTGTACTTGGGAGACAGAGGAGAGCATTAGGAAGGCATATCCAGAACTCTTTGCCTGGCAAGATTTACTTTGCGATTTAGTTATTCCGCATGCTAGGGTAGACTTATTTTACTTGTTTTGCATGTTAGATTGTTGTTCTATGATTGATAGGCATGCAGGACCTTTGTGTGTGTTTTGATTAGGGAATTTCGGGGGCGAAATTTCTTAAGGGGGGGAGAGTGTAACGACCCGTATTCTACACATCATAGGATTGTAGAATATTTATTTCTTTCCTGTATGAAGTCGTTTGGTCATGTAACTTTGGGAAACATCCATTAGAGCCATTTCCAATGTTCATGATTTTTGTCGATTTTTAAATGACCATTTTGCCCCTAGTTGGTACTGTTTTGGCCATAACTTTTGATTGGAAAGGAATTTTGACCTGAAACCACTTCCATTAGATTCGTTTGATGGTTTACCTTTCCGTAGAGTGGTCATAACAGCCAAACGGACTTACCGTTTGGGAGATATGGCTGAAATAAGGTTTGGAGGGTGAAAAACTGCTTAACCGGGCCAAATCGGGTGATTAGTGAGTAGGCCCATAACCCATTTCGGGATTAGGGTTATGGGGAGGCTGAAATGAGATAGAGGATCATTCCATTTCAGTTTTCTAGCCTCCACTTATCACCAAGGAACCCTAAAAATGGTCTCCAACCTCTAAATCACCTCCAAATCATCTTTTGGTCAAGGATTTGGCTTAGCAACCCCTAATCAAGGAAGATCTACTCCAAATCAACATTAGAGCTGCTGTTTAGTATAGAGATTCACATCAAATCAGAGATTTATTTCAGATCTTAGTTTATTTTGTGGCTAAGGTGAGTGATTTGCATAGTTTTACACTAATTAGGGGTGATTTGTGTTAATTAGCGAATTTAAACATGATTAAATTCTGGAAAAATGTTTATAAAATTCGGAATGATGTTTTAGACCTCTGATATGAATTTGGGCTAATTTGGTTAAGTTTTGCTAACCCTATCATTAGTTTCACCTAAACATGCTTAAGGGGAAATATGGGGTTTTGGGTATGTTTGATCCATTTTAACCTATCATGTTGATGTTTTGATGGTTGTGGTTGATCATGCATGTTGCTATGACTGTATGAAATGCTTTGTGATTGATTTCAATAGTTAGAATGGTCGAAAACGTCGTCGAGGGGCGTAAACTGTTCGCTGGAAGAACTGCAGGAATCTGCCCGAACCGGACCGGGTCGGTGGGCATAGGGGCGATCCGACCCGAAGACAACGATCCTATGGCCACCCCCGATCGTGGATCTTCTCCACGATCCGATTCAGCTTGATGATGCGCCACGATCCGAAGGGAGGAGCATGACCCGATCCACTTCAGAAGCTCACGAGCTGACGACCTGGGAAGATGCACCCGACCCGACCCGACTAGTGGGTAAACACGAACTGACGTGAAGGAGGAACCACAGCCCGATCCGAATGGGTGACTACGACCCGATCCGAAAGGGTGACTACGACCCGATCCTATGGGTGACCACGAGCTGATGACGTGACTCGATCCGAACCGTGGTGACGAGGGAAAACTGGACTCCGAACCGAACCACTATGAACTGAAGGCTACGACCCGATCCGATCTGGTGATGACCAATAACCCGAGATGCAAAGGTAGTCCAAATGGAAGTTAGAACTCAGGATCCAGTTGGGAACCAATGAGTTCACTTCATGGTTGGACTTTGCTGCGGGACGTGTGCTAAGGAGTTGTCGACGTTCATAACATCGATTCACCACTGAAAATGAATGATGGGCTACTTATCAGTGCAGTAGGGTCATTAGGACCTGAGGGGCAAGGTGATGGTAGCAAGACTACGTTATCAGAGCAGTAGGGTCATTATGACCTGAGGGGCAAGGTGATGCGTAGTAAGACTATGAGCCAGCGCAGATAGGGTGAACAACTCCATGGGGCAAGTGGACATAGTAAGGATTAGTAAGGCTATGAGCCAGTGTAGTGGGGTTCTTGTGACTCCATGGGGCAAAGTGGACATAGCAAAGGATTAGTGGCTACGTTATTAGTGCAGTGAAGCCATTTATGACTTCATGGGGCAGAGTGATCGTAGCAAGGTATGTTGGGTGATCGAAGTAGTGAATATCGTATGCTTTACGCACTGAGTGAGAGATGTGAGGATGGATGCTATGTTTGATTGTTTGCCATCCCTATGACATGCACACCTCCCCCACCTCCATATCTTTATACTGTTCGATATGGTACCTTAGAGTGTTGTACAGTATGTAGTGCTAACTCTTTGGTTGCAGGTCCAGGTTCAGGTATGTTTTAGTCTACCTGTTATTGTTCACTTTAGATGCTTATCGCTCATACCAGGCTTTATGTATGACCCAGAGTTTTATGTCTCCTCTTATTACTCTGGGTGCTCACACGAGCAGACTAGAGACAGGTTAGCTGGTGATGCGCGAGTAGCTGATTTGGAGGCGGGCAGGAGGCTTCCACGTATGATATATATATACACATTCTCCCTGTATCGTTGGTGGTCGCTACTTGGGCATTAGTAGTGTACCTCATTTATCTTACTTTTGCTTTGAGACAGTTTGAAAAGTTGTAATAAGCTGTATTTTGGATTTCCGCTGCTATGATGTTTAGTTCTGATTGTCAGCTTATGCACTGTCTCACCTGTTTTATGTCAAGTATGTTGTTATTATATTTTATTCTATGCGCTGTGAGACATTCTACAGGTTCTCGTATGTACATTTCCTTCTTCCCTTTCCTTCTGACGACCCGTCCCGTGCTAACTGGACATGTGTACGGCGCACTTTTGGAGTAAATGTCGGTTGGTGCGGGGCGGGCCGTCACAGAGGGGATATGATTTTGTGCCTTATTCAATTTAAGTCGAATTTCTACTTTTATTTGATGATCCCAAATTCAATTAAAATAAATTTACTTTTTCAACTATTTCAGTTATATCAAAATAAGCAACTGGATACCACGAATGATTTTGGTCCAATTTAATATATTTATTCAATTAACAAATCGCCGCAATTCACATTCTAAACTATTTTATTTTACTTAATACGTGTAATTTTAACATGGAAAACAAGATTGTTACTCCAACAATCTGGTTAGACGCATCTCAAATATATTTTTTTCGGATTTTTATTTTTATATTACATTTTCATTTTTATTTGAGATATATCAGTTGCCGCTACCGCAAATAATCATCAAAAACTAATTCAAATGAAGTGACTAAAATTTGTCGTTTTCAATATAAAATTATTTAAATTACTTCTAAATGAAAATAATAAAATATTAAAGATAAACGTTTCATTATAAATCAATTTCATGTTTTAATTTTAATTCAGAATCAAAAATAGTTATAAAAGTACAAACAACTGAGCTTTAAACGAATAAAATAGAATAAAAATCAAAATTTAAATTAAATAATCAAATAAAAATACACTTAAAATTCTGGGTTGTTACATTCTTCCCCACTTAAACCTTTTCGTCCCCGAAAAGGAACAAGGCAGGAAAGTAGTATTTAAATAATTAATATTTAAAACAATAGTTCAAATTTATCTTCATATTTATATATACTTTGAAAATTATATATATCTAAATCAATGTTAAATATTTTCTAACATTTCAAAATAAGTATAAGTATTCACTCGACGTCTCGATTGGCGATATATATCTATCCCACTTACGAAACCCGAAAATAGATATTGACGAGCTGCGCAGTCATCACCAGAATCATTTTCAAGTGACTAGAGCGTGACCCTATATCTATCAACTGCTTATAGGATTTAACATATACGTTGATCAGACGTATACCCAAATCACTAGGTATTCAATAGGCCAATTTTAACGTCAGGTGAATACTCAAAACATCTTTCTATATTTAAACAGAATATATATATCAAAATTTCAATATTATACGAAGAAAATTATATATTATAATCCCTTTCAAAATACCTATTTCAAATCAACTTTTAATAAATATGAACTTGCTAGAAGACTTATACTCTCCCTCTACTTCTTGCCTTGTTATGGACAAGGAATAGTTACATAATTTGGGTTAAAAGCTGAGCGACTGAAAGAACCTAACCAAAGAGGATCTACGAAGGACGATGGTTTCAAATGGAAAGGAAGTTTCAGAAAAGATTTAAATCTTAAACAAAATTTTATATCCAAAATATTTGTTTTAAAAACATTTAAAAATCACTTTCTTAGTTTATTATGTTGATGTTATATAAATTTAATTGCAAGTTATTGGTTTGTTATTTAACATTTGAAAATACTTGATAACTCGAAGTTTAACAAGTTTATTGTCGTTCTCACAGATGTTAGGCATACGCTGGCCAGGCGTACGACCAAAATCTCTAAGTACTAAATATCTTTGTTTCAACTCCCAGTGAAAATACTTAAAACATTTAAAATAGATATGGAAAATACTTCCCCCATGGATCGCGGTTACTCGGCGGTTGCGCTACTATCCCAGTAGAATCGCTTGTAACCATAGGTATCACACCCCTCGAATTACGCCATGGTTGTTGTCATAGATCGCAGTTACGCGGCGGTTACGTCACTATCCCAGTGAAATCGCTTGTAACTGTAGGCATCGCACCCCCGAATTACGCTATGACAGATAAGTAATAATAATAATCAACGTGATCTCACCGAGTGAGATTCCAATATCGATGGATACTCCAATCGACGGAGCACCAACGTAGCTACGATTTCCGATTTTCAATGGACACTCTCGACGAGTGCCAACACAATCCCTCTTTCAGGAATTGCGATTTCGATGGAAGGTACTTCCCATATCTATATTTCGAAAACATATATACTATATGTATAATACTTCATTTCACGTTTCACGCATATCGCACTTACATAAATATCAATTTACATAAGATTTTCTTTTCAACATCATGTTTCAGATATATCGTTCTTATGTAAATTCCATTATATAAGGTTTCATTTTAAATCAATTAACTTCCAAATCAATAGCTTTTGAATTAATCATAATTCTGCTATACATCTTCCATATATAAGGTTCGAATACTCATATCAAATATTCAATATAAAAAATTCTCGAAATTTCATTTCAATACCAATTTAGTTTTGATTCATAATAAATTTGAATATTCAATGCCATTCCAGAACGTTTTTCACAAAAGGTTGGATTATTCAAATAGTTGATAAACATATTTTTCAATTTAATAATTGGAAACATTAGTTTCAATCGTTTCTTATCAATACATTTTCAAGATGTACAATTACACTATCCTATTATATAGGATTATCATTCGATCAAACTCGAGAATCAATTCCGGATTTCTTTCAATCTTTCAAAATATACATATATGTATATATCAAATCATGTTCCACAAATCAAACTTCGTTGGAAAATTATGTAGTAAATCTACCAAAGTGGTCTTCACTCATAGTTTTCCTTTTCGAAAACATTTCATAAAATCACTTCAAACTTTTTATTCGAAAATATCGGTATATACTACTAGTATATTTTTCAAAACCTTAGAAATCAATTTCAAAGTACTCTGAAACAAAATTCTCAAGGAGTAGTCAAACGATCTCCTTAGTTAAAACTAAATCATTTTATTCCACATCTTAACTTTATTTGCAATATTTACTTTACTCTCATAATCTCGAAAAAATGTGATAACCCGAAGATGGATTTCAAATGGGATCTAGATTCAAATCGAAGGAGAACTTAAGAAAGAAGCTATCGAAGAGAACGGATTTTAAAAGTGGTAATTCTGAAATGATTTAATTTTCAAAATACGTTATGTTTCAAAATGATTTATATTTTCAAAATACGCTCTCTTACAAGAAGGATTTTGCGAGTGATTCCACTCATTCTAGGGTATCACTACCCTATCTCTAATGAGTTTTTACCCCATAAGCTAAAGCTTTGATAAACCAAAGCTCTGATACCAACTGTAACGACCTGCCTTTTCGACCGCTTCAAGTCGGTAATTAAACCAACTCGAAACGTTCAAAATGAGAGATAGTTATTAATTTCTGAGGTAAATAGAATAAATCATAGAATAACGTATCACAAAAGACTACAGTATGTCTCACAGTCGAATTTATATAGGAAAATATCAGAGTTTTACAACCATTTTTTTCACAGCGGAAGATAAAAAATATATATATACATGAATTTTTAAATAAAACTTTACACTTTTAGTCGGCTTGCGCACGTATGCGTCTTTACATCTTCAGTTTGCGAACAAATACTCTAAAATCTACAACACTCGTATCTGACCCGAGCGTTGCATGCAAAAACATAAAACACCCGAGTCAGGATTAAACTTATTTCAAGTCAGTAAACTTCGATAAACATGTAAATATAATTATTTAACCCAACAACATATTAATTAAATTGAGTATAACAATCAATGAACTGCCTGAATATAAAACTCATGGATATAACGAAGCACAGAACATGCAGATGTGGCTACATGTGTAAGCGACAAACCAGTGTCATGTGAATACTACGAAAAATATGAATATGTAGAGATAACAAAACAGCCCATATTGGTGTATTCAATTTAGTCATAACTTTTAAACAGTACACATCACTTGGTTTAGGACATAAACAAGGAAAGGGTATTCCAGGTCAATTAACATGCAAATGGTGATAACATAATTCCTACTCATGCCTGATTAGTGTAAACCAAAAATGATCATGCAAAAGGGTAATATCGCTGAACAGTTCATGCATGCAAAGAAAACGGGTTCCAAATTGAAATTCAACAGCATGTGTAAAAGTGTGCGAATACTTGTCATTAGAACAGGTGAAACACACAAGAATGCACAAAATAAAATCACATATGGGAATATGCAGTACGAAAGAAACACATACCATTGTTCATGTGCAGACTAGAAAGCCAAGATGCAAGCGTGCAACAAATATTTAAAAGCATGCAAATTAAAGGGGTACTGGCACAATTTCAAAAGTACACATGAAGTATTTGCATGTTTACCGTGTTTACTTATGTGCATGCCATTTCATAGAACAAACTTTGTACTCTTTAGTACACACTGACAAACTAACCAAAATAAACACTTGGTTTCTTTATTCCATGCTGACAAACTATCCATGACCAAGAAATGAACACTCGGTACATACTGACAAAATCCAAATCCCAGAGTACCCATGCGTTCTAAAGTTAACGACCCACTTGGTGTATGTATACTTCAAAACGGGCACATACCTAACAGACTAACCCAAAGCCCCAAATAAATGCAAGTGCATGGAACACAGAAACACTAAGTGGAACCTATGCAAATAGAGGAACGCATGCATCATGTACATGGTGGGTGTAAGTACCATAGTTAGAAAACAGTCAAGCCACCTAATTATATTCTTGTATTCAAAATTAGGAGCTATATGCTTATATCCTTGCATTCAACAAAGGTATGTCTAGTTTAGGAGTATAGCAACAACCCAAAACAAGTTTTACCCAGAAAACGAAGTAGACTACTTGCCACAAATTTAATCGTAAGCTATGCTTACCCTTGTTGACGACTGGCGTTGGCTGTAGAACGATGAGGAGATGTTGGTACAAACGGCTGCGCTCGACTGCTGGAGGGAAGAACGGTGCGCTATTCGGACCTGAGTGATGCTGAGGTGATTCGGTTGTCTAACTTAAAGGATGGCGGCACTGCGCGATGGCTGTCGAAGGAGGTGACTCGGATCTAAGGCGGTGGCTGTGGTGGTTTGGCGAGTTGCTCGAGCGCTGGTGAACATCACCAACGGTGGTAGTTGGATTCCAGAGGGCGAAAGGAACGGCGGACCGGATTCATGGTGGAGGTTAGATTGGAGAAGAGGACATTGAAAATTTTGATTTGGGGATGGAAAACAATTCGGCTGAGATGGAGAAGGTTTTTTTGTTGGAAATATATAAAATGGAATGAAAATTTGGGAATGGGAATGGAACAAACGTTTGGAATTTAAAATACAAAGTGACGCATGCATTATTTCTTAAATATACATATGTATCTATTCATATTTTTGTCCTTTCAAGCGCCAAGCGAACGTTACAGGCTGGGTTTGCAGACCAAAAAAAACTAGAAAAATATGTTAAATCCCAATAGGGACACATCGAACTCAAATGGCTCTGTTACAAAATGAACTGCGCAAGCCTTTTGACAATTTCAGCACAACTGTGCACCGAAGCCAACAAATGAATATATACCAGTAATCAGCACGACGTGACGAACACAACGGTATATAATTTACAGTGTCAGGATGCTCCGTTCAAAAATGTGTTACGGACCCCTTTTAAAAGGAAAAATGGCACGAGAAAACAATTAAAAGGAAGTCAAAACGTTCGAATTTCGCGAAACGAATTTCACCGTTGGATTACTGACAATGAATAGAATATTTTTCATGTTTGTCCGAACTGGATTCGGAGAGATTACAAAATCGTTAAAATTTGAACTGATATGCGCAGTTTTGCAGTGAAAATTGCACGATCGGAAAACATTCAAATTTTCGGACGAAATTAATTTCTACGCTATATCTGGTTAGACGCATCTCAAATATATTTTTTTCGGATTTTTATTTTTATATTACATTTTCATTTTTATTTGAGATATATCAGTTGCCGCTACCGCAAATAATCGTCAAAAACTAATTCAAATGAAGTGATAAAATTTGTCGTTTTCAATATAAAATTATTTAAATTACTTCTAAATGAAAATAACAAAATATTAAAGATAAACGTTTCATTATAAATTAATTTCATGTTTTAACTTTAATTCAGAATCAAAAATAGTTATAAAAGTACAAACAACTGAACTTTAAACGAATAAAATAGAATAAAAATCAAATTTTAAATTAAATAATCAAATAAAAATACACTTAAAATTCTGGGTTGTTACATTCTCCCCCACTTAAACCTTTTCGTCCCCGAAAAGGAACAAGGCAGGAAAGTAGTATTTAAATAATTAATATTTAAAACAATAGTTCAAATTTATCTTCATATTTATATATACTTTGAAAATTATATATTTCTAAATCAATGTTAAATATTTTCTAACATTTCAAAATATTCACTCGACGTCTCGATCGGCGATATATATCTATCCCACTTACGAAACCCGAAAATAGATATTGACGATGCCGCGCAGTCATCACCAGAATCATTTTCAAGCGACTAGAGCGTGACCCTATATCCATCAACTACTTATAGGATTTAACATATACTTTGATCAGACGTATACCCAAATCACTAGGTATTCAATAGGCCAATTTTAACGTCAGGTAAATACTCAAAACATCTTTCTATATTTAAACAGAATATATATCAAAATTTCAATATTATACGAAGAAAACTATATATTATAATCCCTTTCAAAATACCTATTTCAAATCAACTTTTAATAAATATGAACTTGCTAGAAGACTTATACTCTCCCTCTACTTCTTGCCTTGTTATGGACAAGGAATAGTTACAGAATTTGGGTTAAAAGCTGAGCGACTGAAAGAACCTAACCAAAGAGGATCTACGAAGGACGATGGTTTCAAATGGAAAGGAAGTTTCAGAAAAGATTTAAATCTTAAACAAAATTTTATATCCAAAATATTTGTTTTAAAAACATTTAAAAATCACTTTCTTAGTTTATTATGTTGATGTTATATAAATTTAATTGCAAGTTATTGGTTTGTTATTTAACATTTGAAAATACTTGATAACTCTAAGTTTAACAAGTTTATTGTCGTTCTCACAGATGTTAGGCATACGCTGGCCAGACGTACGACCAAAATCTCTAAGTACTAAATATCTTTGTTTCAACTCCCAGTGAAAATACTTAAAACATTTAAAATAGATATGGAAAATACTTCCCCCATGGATCGCGGTTACTCGGCGGTTGCGCTACTATCCCAGTAGAATCGCTTGTAACCATATGTATCACACGTCTCGAATTACGCCATGGTTGTTGTCATAGATCGCAGTTACGCGGCGGTTACGTCACTATCCCAGTGAAATCGCTTGTAACTGTAGGCATCGCGCCCCCGAATTACGCTATGACAGATAAGTAATAATAATAATCAACGTGATTTCACCGAGTGAGATTCCAATATCGATGGATACTCCAATCGACGGAGCACCAACGTAGCTACGATTTTTGATTTTCAATGGACACTCTCGACGAGCGCCAACACAATCCCTCTTTCAGGAATTGCGATTTCGATGGAAGGTACTCCATATCTTTATTTCGAAAACATATATACTATATATATAATACTTCATTTCACGTTTCACGCATATCGCACTTACATAAATATCAATTTACATAAGATTTTCCTTTCAACATCATGTTTCAGATATATCGTTCTTATATAAATTCCATTATATAAGGTTTCATTTTAAATCAATTAACTTCCAAATCAATAGCTTTTGAATTAATCATAATTCTACTGTACATCTTCCATATATAAGGTTCGAATACTCATATCAAATATTCAATATCAAAAATTCTCGAAATTTCATTTCAATACCAATTTAGTTTTGATTCATAATAAATTTGAATATTCAATGCCATTCCAGAACGTTTTTCACAAAAGGTAGGATTATTCAAATAGTTGATAAACATATTTTTCAATTTAATAATTGGAAACATTAGTTTCAATTGTTTCTTATCAAAACATTTTCAAGATGTACAATTACACTATCCTATTATATAGGATTATCATTCGATCAAACTCGAGAATCAATTCCGGATTTCTTTCAATCTTTCAAAATATACATATATGTATATATCAAATCATGTTCCACAAATCAAACTTCGTTGGAAAATTATGTAGTAAAGCTACCAAAGTGGTCTTCACTCATATTTTTCCTTTTCGAAAACATTTCATAAAATCACTTCAAACTTTTTATTCGAAAATATCGGTATATACTACTAGTATATTTTTCAAAACCTTAGAAATCAATTTCAAAGTACTCTGAAACAAAATTCTCAAGGAGTAGTCAAACGATCTCCTTAGTTAAAACTAAATCATTTTATGTGTGACGAGCAAGGAATTTCGCTCGGTCCGAACCAGTCGCTAAACCGATCCAGGCCGTTCGAAACGCCCTATCGTTTGAGAACAGGACAAAACAGAACGCATACAAAATGACATTTCACTGTATATTACAACAATGCATCAGATTACAAGAATATACAGTGTATAAAAGAATATTACACAGAAATATCAGAGATTAACAATAAGTTACATAGCAGCGGAAAAATAATACAATACACAACTAGAATGAGATATACGGATACAAAGCTTTCCGGATATCGTTCCAGCTGTAAACCAGGATCCTGTGAATATAAATCTGCAAAACCAAAACTACTAGCTGCCCGTGTCAAAATAGGGGCACCCAGAGTTTAGGTTAAAACAATAAACTCCAGGTCAGTCATGGGACTGGTGTGAGAACTAAAAAAAAACAGTTATTAATCTTTATTTTAAATCATTAGGTAAATCAAGGGACCACACCGTATAACACGGAACGGGTTTCCTCCCAAGAATACCAGTGCATAAAACCAACAGCGCAATGCTAAATAAAGAAAAATGAAGCTGTTATAAGACCCAGGTCCTATCACACAATGCAACGCAAGCCGGGGGATAGGGTTTTCCCTTATAACAGCCAAAGAATGCTTAGTACGTTTAAAACAAATCATTTGATACTACTATAAGTGTATAGTGTATAAAACAACTTCAAATCATAAGTATCAATCATAGGCGGCATGAGCGTCCCATGCCACTATGTCGCCATATATAGGTTTACAAATAAAACCGCAAATGTCACGTATTTGGAAATTGGGTTTCCATCTATGAACCGAGGCAAAAGATAGTCCTCAACCGATTCGTGACTCTCTAGCCCGAGCCACAGGTCAGAGCTCGAGTGACCTTGGAGCGACAGGGCCGGTCCACCGATGTGGATTAAACTTAAACCCTGAACACTACGTTTCCCCGCCCTTTGGGGCGTAAATGAGCCAACCAAATGACTCCATCGGTTCGAGAACGACCGATCAATCCGAGGCGCCTCGCAACAGCAACAACCACATAAGTCAAACTCGTCAGGGCGTGTAAAACCACTGACGCCACTTCTAACTAGAAAGAAACGCATGCCCTCCCTGAGGTCCGTCTCCCGTTTTTGGTTCACAACCGGGGTGCGAGGCTCGCGAATTCACGTTACACAAAGCTGTGCCACACAGGCTGTGCTTTGATCATCACCACAAGACTTTGCTTTTCAACAGAAGCCTCGATCAATTGCCACTTAGGCATGCCACACAGGCAATTCACTCCATGCGTTTGATATCCATCAATATATAACCCCTGAGCTCGTACGTCTCAGAGAAGGGCGTTAAGCAAGAGGATAAATTCTCCGCCGCCAAACAGATATATATTTAATAGAGATCAATCACACAGACTAAAATCCAATGTCAGACACACAGTCCATTTACAAGTCCGTTCTGGGTCTGAACGAAACCGGAGGCACCTAGTACCCCGCATATCCATCGATCTCCAAGTACGTCTGGACGATCACTAACTGTTTCCATCTTCTTGGGTGTACAGCCCAATCAAGATCATCAGTAATTACCCAAACGACGTGAAGACCTCCGGTCTTCGACCATCGTCTTCGTCTTCGACTTATCGTCGTATCAGTTATTCAGAATGGGATAAACCCCGGTCTTTCCGAATAACTCGCGTATATTTTGAATAAGTGTTACACAAACACAACATACGCCTCATTCCAATTCATTAGTCACTAACCGTAAATTAATCAAGAGAATAATTCCCCAAATATTAACCCCGAAGGCCGAAACCAACATCAGATCAATATCCAGAAAACCGTTCTGCTTAGCTAACCGACAGTTAGTTTCTGATTTCACATTCATAGGGAAAGGTTCCCATTAATTTTATCAAAGATAAATTCCTTGAATTTATTCTTTAATCCATTTTTGAATATCAATTCAAACTAGTCGGGATTAGCGAACCTTACCGAAGTAACCATTTGTTTTAATTTCCCAATCCCAACCTATTCATCCCATGAAGTAAAACTAGAAATACTTCATATCTAACACCACAGTGTTATCGGTAAATTCAATTACCATTTCACGTTCAAATCTAATTAAAGATTTAACTATCGCCTGGAGCAAAACTGGTGATACTCCATTTTCGATCCTTTCAATCTAATTAAAGATTCATTAAAACTCCACTTAGTTTTAATCTTCGACTGGGTTAAAGAATCAGTGTCATTTAAAACACGGTTCACGATAAACCCAAAAACACATTCCATTAATTATCGGGTTAAAGAACGACTGTTATTTAAAACACTGTTCACGATAAACCCAAAAATCAATATCAATTCAATTCCAATTAAATATCGTTTAATTGGTACACTTCATTAAATCTAAATAAAAAGATTTAATCTTTTCTCAACTGGGTTCAAGAACAGTGTTAGTGAAGACACCATTCACGACAAACCCAAATCACATTCGACATTCAATACAAGGCTCTGAATAGAAAATATATCGGCTTATATTCAATATCAAATTCTACGACTAACAAATGTCGTATTGGAAATAACGATATATATATCTATATCTTTCAAATTTCCATAACCACAACTGCATAATCACGAAATCCAACATCGAAATATTCCGAAGACAATTTCGATTCAAATCCACTCCAATGCAATCATTGGATATTCTGGTTATTTTTAAAACCCTTTTCAAATTCATTTTATTTATTTAAAAATAAATAGAATTATATTCCTAGTTCAAAACTTGTTCATTTCGATAAAAATCTATTTTTATCTTTTCAAATATGGAGTTTTTCATCCCAAATTTTCCCAAATCATTTCTTATGATTTTACACAAATTATTACTATTTTTAATAATTTTATCAAGGCCCGTACAGTCGATTTCCATCAACGGCCATCGAACTGCACTTACAGCGACCTTTTTCGAATTTGATTTGGACGTATCTCCAAATCCAACCGTTAGATTTTGAATTTCTAATATTTGTTAGAAAGCTCTTTTCGATACGAACCCAACGGTTCCGGTTTTAGGAGAATCCGACGGTCGGATCTCCCGTAATGTCCGTTTGAAATAAATGGTCGAAATTCACGAACTGCCGCGGCGCGGCGCGTTCTATTCAGGCCATTATATTATATATAATATATATATAATATATTTCGTCGATTTCTATTTAAAAACGAATTATATAAACAGTTTTAAATCAATTTCAAAATCGGTTTTCTTTTCTGTTTTAAATAAAAATAAAAATAAAATAAATAAATTGAAAAAAACTTACAGGGGGGGGGCGCTTTCCACCGTTGAACTTCGAAAGGGGGGGGGGGAGGGGAGAAAGGGTATCGCAGTGGAGGTCGGCGGAGGTGGGGGAAGTGGCAGCAAGAGGAGGAAGGAAGAAGAGGGGGGGGGCGGTGGTCCTAGGGTTCGCGGATGAAGGTGGGGGTCTGGGCAGGGGCGTCGGAGCCAAAGGGGGGGAGGGTCGCGACTTCGACGTGGGAGGAGGAGGAGAGGGCGAGGCTGGGGTCTCGTCGGGGGTAGGTGGCGTCACGCCTTGGCGCGGTGGCCGCTGCGCCTCCGTCCTCCGTTCGCGTTTTTTTCTTTTCTTTTCTTTTTAATTCGATCAGAAATGAATTGGGGGGGGGGGGGGGGTTAATGAAAAAGTTATTAATATTTAATTTAATTTAATTTTAATTTATTTTCTCGTTAGAGTTGACTTTTATCCCGAACCCCGAATCGAACCCAACGACCGTCGCCCTTAGCTAATTACCCCCATTTCGAACTCAATGGGATATGTATCCCAGGCCAATTCGACTGTTTGTATCAGTTTTCGTCAAATTTACATTTAAATCCTTATATCGAATTTTAAACGTACATTTCAAATTACCGGGGTCACATACTAACTAGAAAAATTCCAAAAAAATACTT
Organism: Allium sativum; assembly: GCA_030737875.1. Lineage (NCBI taxonomy): Eukaryota > Viridiplantae > Streptophyta > Magnoliopsida > Asparagales > Amaryllidaceae > Allium > Allium sativum. The sequence goes on along the minus strand of CM060916.1, from coordinate 292,771,720 downwards.
TCTAGCTTCGTATTGACGATACGGTCCTAACAAAACTAGTTTCGTCGAGTTCTGAGACCGTTTGAAAAATGGTCATTTTCCAGTCGATTAAAATCAACTGAAACTGGTCAAACGCGTTTTCCTTTGCCACGCTCACATATTGATTCGAAAAATTATGAAATTTGGAATCTAGCAATAACTTAACATCACGGACCCAACAAAACTGGTTTCGTCGAAATCCGAGGTCGTTTGCAAAATTGCTATTTTTAAGGGCCTTATATATATAAAAATATATATAAATTCCACAGCGACTATTTCTAATTTTAAACTGGACATATCTTATCATTTCTAAGATGAAATCTCAGTTTGTTAACTTCGTTACAAAGATATAGTTATACAGATTCAAATATTTCTTGTTTCGTTCAATTCTGACTTATATTGAATTCTGTATATTCATTTGAAATTAGAAATCGAATTTTCGAACTACCGCGCCATTTTCAATTCCTTTTATAATTATATATAATTATTTATATTCTAACGACGACGCGTATATTATATACGTTCGAATTATATTCAAAATAAATTTCTCGTCACTATTATTTAAAATAATTCATTTTAAATAATCAAAATTCGCTAAAATTGCCAAAATAAAAATTTCAAACTGGCCCAGATTTTCGGGTTGTTACATTATTCCACATCTTAACTTTATTTGCAATATTTACTTTACTCTCATAATCTCGAAAAAATGCGATAACCCGAAGATGGATTTCAAATGGGATCTAGATTCAAATCGAAGGAGAACTTAAGAAAGAAGCTATCGAAGAGAACGGATTTTAAAAGTGGTAATTCCAAAAGGATTTAATTTTCAAAATACGTTATGTTTCAAAATGATTTTTATTTTCAAAATACGCTCTCTCACAAGAAGGATTCTACGAGTGATTCCACTCATTCTAGGGTATCACTACCCTATCTCTAATGAGTTTTTACCCCATAAGCTAAAGCTTTGATAAACCAAAGCTCTGATACCAACTGTAACGACCTGCCTTTTCGACCGCTTCAAGTCAGTAATTAAACCAACTCGAAACGTTCAAAATGAGATATAGTTATTAACTTCTGAGGTAAATAGAATAAATCACAGAATAACGTATCACAAAAAGACTACAGTATGTCTCACAGTCGAATTTATATAGGAAAATATCAGAGTTTTACAACCATTTTTTTCACAGCGGAAGATAAAAAATGTAATGACCCGGATTTTCGGCGACTTTGGTTATCGACATAAGCACGATGTCGATAACCAAAACATCGAAAAATCCTGGTAATTAGTGAAAGAAATTAGAGGGTGAGGAAAGATAAGATAGAAACTTAGAATAGAAGAAGAAGAAGAACACAACATCAGAGTAACACGAATCTCACAGCGGAACGAATAACATATAATATATGTAACATAACCTTGAATACAAATCTGTACTTGCATATACATATCATTATCAAAGTACAGCACTTACAACACAGCGGAATAATAATAGCTATATGATCCTGAAGCCTCCTGCTCCAGCTCTTCAATGTATCTGTAAATCCCGACTACTTGACTGCCCATACAAATTTAGGCACCCAAGAGTTTAAGGAAAACAACAAAGTAAACTCCGGGTCAGTCATAGGACTGGTGTGAGTAAAACAGTTTAAAAACAGTTCGAACACGTAAACGATATCTCATAAGACCACCCCGCATAACGGAACGGGTTTTTCCCTTATGAGAATCCAAATATCTTTATATCAAAAACCTTTTGATATTATAATAATTGTGGGATCTAGATTAACCCTAGAGGGGGGGGGGGGTGAATAGGGTTTATCGCAGTTTTTAAACTGAATTGAAAAACTGATAGGATATTAAAATAATAAACAGATCACAGAATGCAGCAGAAATAAAAGTGCAGAAAGTAAATCACACACAGATATACCCAGCTTCAGCAAAACCCTGCCTACTGCTGCATTCCTAAGGTTTCTACTAGGTGTTATAAACAGATCCCGCATACAAGACCATGTACACTCGCAGCGCCTGCTCCTGTCCTAACCCTACGCTCAAAACCCTAGACTGATTGATATTTACTCGATCAGATTTCCCGAATTACAAACCCTATAACTCGTAACCCAGATTTTACAGACTCCAGTGGACTGCCAGTCAACACCCTGACTGGAACTCCTAGAAATTTTACAGACCTCTAGAAAAACTGTTCAGACGGTTTTTACACAACAGAATAAAAGGCAAAACAAATCAAAGAGGAACACCCTTGGAGTTAAAAAGAGGGGTCATCCCCTTTTTTAATTAAACCACTAAAGCCCTTCACTATAAAAATGGCCGGCCCATTTTCTTTTTCTCCCGATCCTTTAATTCACTAGAAAAATGGCGGCGGCTTGAAAAACTAGGGTTTTTGTATTCCCAATCGGATTGACGCTTGATGAATTGATTAGCCGCTGAATTTCTAATTCACGTTGAGTTTCTTGATCGATTGCTTGTGCCTCGTTGCTTCTCCGATTTGGGATTTCGACTGAAAAACGATTGTAAGTGAAATTTGATTTTTTTTTCTCTTGTTTTTGTCTTGTGGTTTTTCCCTATATATTGCCGATGATGTAATTGTGTTAAAGTAGGTATTAGAAACCCTACACCCTCTCTGATTTCGCCAAAGACTTGGCTGATTTGCTTGATGCTTTCCCCTTTTTACTCTTGGCTTGAATTGATTTTGGCTACTTTCCCTTTTGACTGCGTGATTGAATTTGTGACCTTGATAAAAAAAATCAACTTGAATAAGTTGCTGTGAATTTTTCCACTGATTTTCTCGGTCTTTAAATTGCTGTATTATTGTTGCCATGAATAAATTTGTGGTCCCTTGATTAAAATCATGTCGTGGATTTGTGATTGAATTGTGATAAAAACTTGCTGAATATTGAAAAATCCATTTGCAATTCAAAACTGATTCTTGCCATTTTTGGTTCCTGAAAAGATTAATTTGCAGAAAAATTTTCTTGCCAAATTTATTCTTTATTTACTTGCCTGGAATTGTTGTTGTACTTGCCTGGAATTTCATTCGAAATTCCTGTAATCTGTGGTGGTTTCTGCGACTTGATTGCTTGCCAAAAGTGTATTTTCTGGAATATAAATCTTGACCCAAAAATGCCTTAGTTGATTTTCTGGTACCTTGATTGCTCACATTTCTTTCTCTGCTGAATTTCTGCTCCATGAATATAATTAAAAGAAACTGGACATATATTAAAACTCCTTTTGAATGCTTGCCAGAAATGATTGAGCAGAAGTCAATTTATCCATTCACATCAAAGTTGCACCATATCCATACTTGGCTAGTTGCGGCTGTGTGTGTTTGACCTGTCCCTTGAGAAATTGTTCATTTGCTATGTTGCTAGTTTGTCTTGCACCACTTGTTGTAAATGTTTGAACCAAGCTGCACTATGCAAATTTGAAATTGGTGCATGTTAACCTCATGATGCTTGTATATTCATTGTTTCATATGTTTGAGTGACTCGACTACTTGTTGACTGCTCCATTTTAATTCTTTGAACTCTGCAACTCACATTGCTATCATGTATATTGACATGTATCCACTGTCACGACCTTTCTGGTTAGTTATTGTTGTTTGGCATCTTTGCTGAACTACTTCAACTTTGTACACTTGTATTTTTATCACCATCTGTACACGCACCATTTTGTCACCTTGACTTGAACTTGAGAACATGCTGAGTCATTTGCTATTCCCACTTGTACTTGTCCACTTTCATTTGTTGTTGGCCACTTGTATGCTTGAAACTGAACATCTACATATGCTGTTTCACATGCACATTTGTTGTTGCACCCTTTAAAAAAAACTGATGTTTGATATTCTTGGGTTTGATGCTCTTTGTTTTTGTGTTCACATGCTGTTTTGATTTTATTGATCGACTCTTGAACTTTTGTGCCTGAGTACATGCAGCCATGCTTGTAGTAGCTCTGTTCACCATTCATGCTGAGTTAACCATATCATAACATTGTTTGAGAACTTGATCACCATTGTCTGCTTGCAAACTGACTTGTATTCATGCACTTGTACATGTATTTGCTGATCCACTTTGCTGTGTACATGAACCTTCTTGCACCATGTACATTTGGCTTGACACTTGGTCTTTGCAATGTTCCACTTTGCACTGAGTCGAGTTGGTCCACGTGGCTACTCCTCAGTTGCTCGCACTGAATTGGCGTGGCAGTGCACACGTGTATATATATACATGTGTATATGCAGCCATTCAGAAAATTTATTGTCCCTGTACATATACAAACTGTCTGCCTAGACACAGATGAATCAGATCAAGTCATGAAAAATGATGAGAAACACACTAGAAAACTGAGGCAAATAATATTTTAAAATTAAAAATTATATTCGCATGTGTTCAGTATTATTTCTATTGCAGTGTACTGTGTGTGTGTTCATGTATATGACAGGTATGAAGACTGGACTGACTGAAGGATGCTGTGAAGACTGAAGCTTGAAGACAAAAGATGAAAAACAACAAGACAGTGTTGATTGTGTATATGAGTGAATGTATATGTATATATGTAACTGAGTATGAGAGGAGCTGTGTACTGTAAATGAGAAGTATATGCAATGTGATGTATTACTGAGATAAACAAATAGCGGAGTTATCAAATTGTACTGTTTAAATATTGAAATAAAATATTATATTTAAACAAAATACTGTGTAAATATTTGAATTTCTGTGCTGGTGTATTCTGTTTAAATATAAATATCATACTCCTGTCTGTGGTGAGTAAATGGAACAGCACAACATCAAACACATTAAAATAATGTTTATTTGTTTGTTATCATCAAACAAAAATCGTATAATTGTGTATACAACACCGTTATATACAACAATCTCCCCCTTTTGATGATGACAAACAAATAAAAGATTTTGAATCCAACAAATGTGTTTTACAGTGAAAAATTTGAACTCCCCCTATTTATTAGCTCCCCCTACAACAGAAAACTCCCCCTATAACTGTGCATGAGTGAATATGAACTGAATAATGATTTTCAAAATTAAAAGTATTTATAAAATATTCACTCATAAATCAAAATCTAATCCATTATCCCCCTTTTGTTATCATCAAAAGGATACAAAATTTAAAATACAGATGAAACACGACCAAAAAAAATATAATTTCAGCATAAGAGGAAGACGATCATCATAAATTTCAATCAATCAAACAAAAATCATAATATTCTGAGAACAGGTGGCATATTTCACATTTTAGTGAATGACGGATTTACGATGAATTTTATATAAAATGAAGAGAGTAAAAAAAAAAAAAAATGAATTTCAATTATTTTCAAGAGAATTTTTATAAAAGCAAAGCACACAAAAAAAAAAGTGATGGATTTGGACTATAATTATTAATTCAACTTAAGTGACCAAAACAGATAGTCTCAAATCCTAGTAGCTATTAAACAATAAATCATAATACTTCATAAAATATCAACACATTTCACAAGCTAGAAGATGGATTGATTGGCTAGTTTTTATACACCATGGAGAATTTCATATACAAAGTTATTTAGCAAATTATTTTTCTTCTCTTTTTCTTTTAATTTAAGAGCACACTGACCACGCATAACCAGATCTTGGATTTTTAAATGAGATCAGTTGCAGCTTAAATATAAGACGTCTCATAACCATGCATAACCAGAGCTTGGATTTTTAAAAGAGGTTAGTGACACACTTACATATTAATCATATATTTTAACATTTTCAGCTTTAAATAGAAAAACTCCTCGGTATATACAACCAATATGAATGACAGAAATGTGGTAAGTACAGAAATGGACTGTGAAATAAATTTCTAAATTAATAATATTATGAAATATGACCAACTGTACTGGGATTTTTGAAAATTTTCAATTGACACTAATTCTGAAAAAATAACATAACCACAATTCCATCACAATTATTTTCACTGTTTATTCAATATGAATTTTTTTTTAAAAAAATAAACTCTCCACAAAAAAAATTTATCATGGATGGCAGAATGATGATAGATAATGAGGATGGTCGTGAAATAATTCCCAGTTCAAAGATATTATAATAAATATTCAACCGTCATGAAAATCTAAATAAAATCTCCTCTTGTTGTGAAATATATTGTAGTCATAATTCATCACAATTTCAAATTCTGATATATTTTGATGAATTATAAATACAGAACAATATGGATATTGATTTCAATTTGTGAATGAATAAGAAATAAATAGTTTTAAAATTGAAAATCAATTACAAGAGGAATATGAAGAGCTATACAAAGCACAAGAGGGGGAAAAAAATATATACATGATGAGAGAAAAAATCAGCACTTCCTAATCTGATACCACTTGTAGTCTCTATTAATGAGGATTTATCAGAGCACGATAAACCTTTGATACCAAATCAAGCAGTCCTCAAAAAAAATATATACAAATCAATTTCTTATAATCAGAGCAGCAAGATTCCAAAACAAACATTTTTCAAAATAGTATCAGAGCAGCACAAAATTAGTTTCAAAGTACACTTGTCAAGACATTTCTGATGGCCACAGAATATGATTCACGATCCAAAAAATACCGTTTATTTTAAATCATTTGAAGAAATATGAAAATATCAGGAATTAATAAATCAATTACACCAATTTATAAATTTTTAAATTAAGATATGTGAGAGATTTAATAAATCAATAATTTCAAATGATTTTAAACAAACAAATACTTAAATCATATAACCATGAAATAACAGAGAAATTCAAGACCGGATTTTCAAAGAATTTTCACAAGAATTTTCTGACAAGTCCTCAAGAAATTTCAGATCATCTACATCAATTTTGTGATATATTCATGATCCAAAGAATAAAAATAATTTATTTGAAATCATTTGAATCAATGTCAAATTTTGAGATATAATGAATCAGTCACACAAGGTTAATAATTTCAGATTTAAGTGGTGTGTGAGATTCAAAATATCAGGAATTTCAGATGATTTCAAACTAAACTAATTTCAACCATAATAATCATGAAAAAGGATCAAATTCTAGATGTATCACTGATTCAACCCAAATATTTTTCAAGTCAGAAAAAATCAAGCCAATCTAAAAATTAATGAGATTATCACAACTGAGAAGTAACAGTGCTGTAATAAGTATAATACTTTAAGCGCTTCCAGAATGAATTGGAAGGGACTCAAAACAGTATAAGTGTGTGAAATTTCATTAATTATTCAGATCTTCAAAAATTTAGAATTCTAGTTAGCAGTGTTCAAGATATGATATGAATGCATCAACACTGTTATGAATTCAAAAATCAAAAAATAGACTTCAAAACAATTGCAGGTATATATAAGTTCAAATTCAGGATATGGAAATAATTAACACATGATGATTTTATACAAGTAAGGCAAATTTCCAGAAAATCATTAATTCTACAACTGGAGGTTTAAGAAGTACAGACAAAAAAAAAATATGGCAGTGTCAAATCAAAACAAAAAAAACAGAAGGGGAAAGAGGAAGGAATAAATACAGAAAATAAAAAACAAAGAGAATATACAAAGGCGAGTTTAGAGATCATACCAGAATCCAATGTAAAGCAGAATCTCTAACTCATCAGATGTGGCTAAGGAACCGTGAATGATTCTGTGATATGTAGCAGTTTTGAATCCAGTTTTTCTTTAGTTATGCAGTTCCTCAGCCTCCTTTGGTACCTAACTGTTAAGAGAATTGAGTGGTCTAACGAAAGTAGTAAAACCACTCACAGTTTTGTTCACACCTTTTGGTACCCAAATCTGTTTATATAACAAACCATTAGAATTAACTTTCGTACCCTTAGGAACCCAAATCGATTTGAATTTAACAAAACCCGTTTTATTTTCATTTGAGATCCAAGAATGTTTAAATGGTTTGTTATAAAACAAATCCTCATCTAGATTGTGATTTACAAATCCTTTGAAGTTTTCAGAGTTAAAATTTTCAAAACAAATATTTCTAAAGTGATTTGAGGGATTTTTAAAATCACAAGAATTTTGATTTCTACAACCATCATTTTTCCCGAATCCAAGACCAGATTTATTTCCACTATAAACTTGGTTTTGTAGCAGCATATTCAACGATTTTTCCCCATTAGAAAATTTATCCAATGTTGATTCTAATCGTTGAATTTTGGATTTCAGATCGCTATTTTCTTTTAATAAATTTGAGCAATTATTTATAGCGATCATCTGTTCAGCATTTGTCTGTTTCAAAACTAAATTCTCATTTTCTAATGATCTAATTTTGGCTTGGAATTTGGAAATTTTAAGTTCAAATTGTTTTTGCTTTTCCGACTCAAACTTCTTGGATTTTTCAATCTCATTTTCAAGTTCTTTCAAAATCAAACCACTTTTCACCAAATTTTCATTTTCAGCAATTTCAAATTTGGAATGTATATCAGTCTTAAAAATTTCAAATTCCTCTTGTAAAAAGTTATTCAAACTTGATAACTCAATCTTGTTCTCTTTTAAGATCAGAATTTCCTTTTCAAACTTTTGGATATTTTTATTGAGATGAACAAGATTGGTTCTCAATTTCAAACAATTTTTGCAATCTGAATTTGAAGAATTTTTAAAATGTTCAAGTTGTGATTCCAAATAATCAATTTTGCTGATTAACTCAGAATTCGTAGATTTCAGAGACTTATTTTTCAGTTGGAGTTTATCAACAGATTTTGTTAAATCAAGACACATGTAAACCAAATCTTCATATGAGAAATTTTCTGTTTCAACATTTGTTGATTCTCCATCATCTATTCCATCTGAAGTTTCGTCTGCATGACTTGTTAAGCACATATCTGAAGCTGAGTTGTCGTTCTGGGGTTTTGAGCAGTCGTCAGACTTTCCATACAACGTACTGAGAGTTTTCCAAATATCCTGCGCAGTCAAACAATGAGAGATAAGTTTTAATTGATTATTACCAAGAAAAGAATAAATAATATGCATAACGCGAGCATTTAAAACATTATTCCTCTTATCTAACATGTCTCCCGTACTTTCAATCATATTCCAATATTCAAAATTTACAGACTTTAAATATAATTCGAATTTTGATTTCCAAATTTGAAAATCTGTTCCATTGAAAAACATTGGAATATTATTGGACTGACTCTCAGAAGACTGACAACAAGGATTCACCATTTCTCTAGAGTTAACAGAAAATACCTGCTCTGATACCAAATGTGGGATCTAGATTAACCCTAGAGGGGGGTGAATAGGGTTTATCGCAGTTTTTAAACTGAATTGAAAAACTGATAGGATATTAAAATAATAAACAGATCACAGAATGCAGCAGAAATAAAAGTGCAGAAAGTAAATCACACACAGATATACCCAGCTTCGGCAAAACCCTGCCTACTGCTGCATTCCTAAGGTTTCTACTAGGTGTTATAAACAGATCCCGCATACAAGACCATGTACACTCGCAGCGCCTGCTCCTGTCCTAACCCTACGCTCAAAACCCTAGACTGATTGATATTTACTCGATCAGATTTCCCGAATTACAAACCCTATAACTCGTAACCCAGATTTTACAGACTCCAGTGGACTGCCAGTCAACACCCTGACTGGAACTCCTAGAAATTTTACAGACCTCTAGAAAAACTGTTCAGACGGTTTTTACACAATAGAATAAAAGGCAAAACAAATCAAAGAGGAACACCCTTGGAGTTAAAAAGAGGGGTCATCCCCTTTTTTAATTAAACCACTAAAGCCCTTCACTATAAAAATGGCCGGCCCATTTTCTTTTTCTCCCGATCCTTTAATTCACTAGAAAAATGGCGGCGGCTTGAAAAACTAGGGTTTTTGTATTCCCAATCGGATTGACGCTTGATGAATTGATTAGCCGCTGAATTTCTAATTCACGTTGAGTTTCTTGATCGATTGCTTGTGCCTCGTTGCTTCTCCGATTTGGGATTTCGACTGAAAAACGATTGTAAGTGAAATTTGATTTTTTTTTCTCTTGTTTTTGTCTTGTGGTTTTTCCCTATATATTGCCGATGATGTAATTGTGTTAAAGTAGGTATTAGAAACCCTACACCCTCTCTGATTTCGCCAAAGACTTAGATGATTTGCTTGATGCTTTCCCCTTTTTACTCTTGGCTTGAATTGATTTTGGCTACTTTCCCTTTTGACTGCGTGATTGAATTTGTGACCTTGATAAAAAAAATCAACTTGAATAAGTTGCTGTGAATTTTTCCACTGATTTTCTCGGTCTTTAAATTGCTGTATTATTGTTGCCATGAATAAATTTGTGGTCCCTTGATTAAAATCATGTCGTGGATTTGTGATTGAATTGTGATAAAAACTTGCTGAATATTGAAAAATCCATTTGCAATTCAAAACTGATTCTTGCCATTTTTGGTTCCTGAAAAGATTAATTTGCAGAAAAATTTTCTTGCCAAATTTATTCTTTATTTACTTGCCTGGAATTGTTGTTGTACTTGCCAGGAATTTCATTCGAAATTCCTGTAATCTGTGGTGGTTTCTGCGACTTGATTGCTTGCCAAAAGTGTATTTTCTGGAATATAAATCTTGACCCAAAAATGCCTTAGTTGATTTTCTGGTACCTTGATCGCTCACATTTCTTTCTCTGCTGAATTTCTGCTCCATGAATATAATTAAAAGAAACTGGACATATATTAAAACTCCTTTTGAATGCTTGCCAGAAATGATTGAGCATAAATCAATTTATCCATTCACATCAAAGTTGCACCATATCCATACTTGGCTAGTTGCGGCTGTGTGTGTTTGACCTGTCCCTTGAGAAATTGTTCATTTGCTATGTTGCTAGTTTGTCTTGCACCACTTGTTGTAAATGTTTGAACCAAGCTGCACCATGCAAATTTGAAATTGGTGCATGTTAACCTCATGATGCTTGTATATTCATTGTTTCATATGTTTGAGTGACTCGACCACTTGTTGACTGCTCCATTTTAATTCTTTGAACTCTGCAACTCACATTGCTATCATGTATATTGACATGTATCCACTGTCACGACCTTTCTGGTTAGTTATTGTTGTTTGGCATCTTTGCTGAACTACTTCAACTTTGTACACTTGTATTTTTATCACCATCTGTACACGCACCATTTTGTCACCTTGACTTGAACTTGAGAACATGCTGAGTCATTTGCTATTCCCACTTGTACTTGTCCATTTTCATTTGTTGTTGGCCACTTGTATGCTTGAAACTGAACATCTACATATGCTGTTTCACATGCACATTTGTTGTTGCACCCTTTAAAAAAAACTGATGTTTGATATTCTTGGGTTTGATGCTCTTTGTTTTTGTGTTCACATGCTGTTTTGATTTTATTGATCGACTCTTGAACTTTTGTGCCTGAGTACATGCAGCCATGCTTGTAGTAGCTTTGTTCACCATTCATGCTGAGTTAACCATATCATAACATTGTTTGAGAACTTGATCACCATTGTCTGCTTGCAAACTGACTTGTATTCATGCACTTGTACATGTATTTGCTGATCCACTTTGCTGTGTACATGAACCTTCTTGCACCATGTACATTTGACTTGACACTTGGTCTTTGCACTGTTCCACTTTGCACTGAGTCGAGTTGGTCCACGTGGCTACTCCTCAGTTGCTCGCACTGAATTGGCGTGGCAGTGCACACGTGTATATATATACGTGTGTATATGCAGCCATTCAGAAAATTTTCTGTCCCTGTACATATACAAACTGTCTGCCTAGACACAGATGAATCAGATCAAGTCATGAAAAATGATGAGAAACACACTAGAAAACTGAGGCAAATAATATTTTAAAATTAAAAATTATATTCGCATGTGTTCAGTATTATTTCTATTGCAGTGTACTGTGTGTGTGTTCATGTATATGACAGGTATGAAGACTGGACTGACTGAAGGATGCTGTGAAGACTGAGGCTTGAAGACAAAAGATGAAAAACAACAAGACAGTGTTGATTGTGTATATGAGTGAATGTATATGTATATATGTAACTGAGTATGAGAGGAGCTGTGTACTGTAAATGAGAAGTATATGCAATGTGATGTATTACTGAGATAAACAAATAGCGGAGTTATCAAATTGTACTGTTTAAATATTGAAATAAAATATTATATTTAAACAAAATACTGTGTAAATATTTGAATTTCTGTGCTGGTGTATTCTGTTTAAATATAAATATCATACTCCTGTCTGTGGTGAGTAAATGGAACAGTACAACATCAAACACATTAAAATAATGTTTATTTGTTTGTTATCATCAAACAAAAATCGTGTAATTGTGTATACAACACCGTTATATACAACAATAATGTCTATCAACCACAGTATATATATAATCATCTAGCAGAAACGCTTTCATCTCACGTTCTACATATATAGTATACAATCAAAACCGCAAGCACGTATTGGGTAATGGATTTCCAACTATGACAAGGTATGGAACCACCTATCGCTCATGTATCTCTAGAGAGGAATACACTGGGTTCAACAAGAACATCTTGCAACCCGGCCACACATGACCGACCACTCATTTCGCTTGAGTGTATCGAATGTATATCACCAACAGTTGTGATCAGCAACCGTTTCCCGAATGGGACAGCATCAACAATAGATTTTTAGAAGTAAATGAAACTCTAGATCAGGTGATTATACACCCTAATTCGGTGCGACCGACTTAGCCATGCTGCCTGCCCGATTTCTGTCATTTACCGGATGATGAGGCTAGAAGCTACGCTTTATCATCATACCAGATTCACTTTGAATGTCACATCATCAAATCCATCAAATCACCGATTGACGTCCTCAACAATACATTATGTGTTAGCTAAAAGAAGTTTCCTTCTTCGCTTCCACTCTTGGTACGGTTGGAGAAATCAATATACGTGATCGTCTGGAAATACTCTGTCAGACATCCGTCCATACAAGTCATCCAGGAACAGGATGAACCGAAGGCACTATTCTGTAAACAGGATAACCCTTGCATAACTCCGTCTTCAATTTCCTTTGGTATATATGATTCGCAACGCTTATGCCAATACAGAGTGGTTCTTTGGATAATAATCCAACCGGTCTCTCCATATTAACAACGTTAAAATGGTAAAAACTTCGATAGTCTGTGGTTTAACTATCGAATAAAACAAGTGTGCAAACAACGATATTATTTCCAAATGGAAATTATATCGATCAAACATCATTTAACATTTATATCCTTAGTTCATTTTTCATCTCCTGTTTCCCTATATTCAACATTTCTTATTTTCTAAATTTAGAAAATATACGTTATTAACAAATGGAAAACATTTCCATTTCTTGTTTTCTTTATTAGAAAACATTTCTGGTTTCTTATTTGGAAAACATTTCCAAAGCTTCTTCATTGGACTTAAATAGATGTTTAAACAAACCATCGCGATGCCAACACAAACCACTTCCTTTACTACCGAACCTTAACTATTCCTTAGTTAAAAACGAAGCCAATCAAGTTGGGGTAGAACTACCTCTCAGACCTTAACTGAACAACATTTCTAACTTTGAAATAGGCAAAGTTCACTTTATATTCCTTTAACTAACTTCCTTAATTAACTCTCGTTCGAATAAATATATTCGATTGACTCTTTTCACTTAACTCTATTCGATTAACCCTTATCAATTAACTCTATTGGACTAACACTATTGGATTGACTCATTTTGACTAATGCTATTGATTTACCCATTTCACTTACTCTTTTCGAATAAACTATATTCGATAATTCCTTTTACTTTCTATTCGAATAACTATATTCGATTTACTCATTTGCTTCTATTCGAATAACTATATTCGATTTAACTCATTTGCTTCTATTCTAATCGATTAAACTAACATCGATTATCTCCTTTCAACTTTATTCTCTAATCGATTTACTAACATCGATTAACTTCTTTTTAACTTTATTCTCTAATCGATTAACTAACATCGATTGACTTCTTTTTAACTTTATTCTCTAATCGATTTACTAACATCGATTAACTTCTTTTTAACTTTATTCTCTAATCGATTAACTAACATCGATTAACTTCTTTTACTTTAACACTAATCGATTAACTAACATCGATTAACTTCTTTTGATAAACTACGTTTTCCGTTACAACTATTTCCTTTTTATAACGTTTACTTACCGTTACCAATATATCCTATTTATAACATCTATTTACCGTTACAAATATTTCCTATTTATAACTTCTATTTACCGTTACGAATATTTCCTATTTATAACGTTTACTTACCGTTACAAATATATCTTATTTATAACTTCTATTTACCGTTACAAATATTTCCTATTTATAACGTTTACTTACCGTTACCAATATATCTTATTTATAACTTCTATTTATTTTCTAAATAAATATTCCTTTTCTATTTCTATTTATTTTCTAAATTAATATCCCTTTTATAAAACCGTGTTCGTTTTATAAATAATTCCTTTTATAAAATCCTGTGATTTTATAAAATTCCTTTATTTCGATATACATTGAAATACTTCTTTTTTTACATCCTAGGGTTTCTTATGATATTTAAAATATCGAATAACAATGATCAATATCATTCCAACACCCATAATCCATAACAGATCATATAACACATCATATATCACAATATATGAAAACAGTAAAATAAATGTTGAGGAATCCGGTTGGATTCCTCCAACCTGTTTCCCTGCATCACAGATGTTAAACAATATAGATAACATCACTTTTCAGTTCTATATGATATATTCTGTTAAACAGAATCAATATAGAAAATTTAACTAACTGACTAGTAGTTCAATCAAACAATCAACACACTGTCAATCAGCCAATATCTAACAGTTCTAAAATTACAGCATGAAATTATAAACTGTTCAGAGTTAGTGAGATTTACTCACATTGGACTATCATCGTTAATAACGATAATTGTCGTTGATTCAGATTGGACAATTTAATTCACTATAAATTGTAACGAGCTCCGATGGACTTTCAGTCAGCTTCATTGTGAAGCTCTCGTCCATACGATCCCAACGGATCTTGTTTCGTCAGATTCCTTAAACGGCCCATGTCCCTTTTGCACCCGCACCTGGTAACCCACGCCCTCTTGTTCTTCTTCCCTGAACAAAAAAACACGCTCCAGAAATTGATTTTTCCCATTGCCGAACAAAACTCCTTCTTCATTTATACTCAATAAATTCTCAAATGGAAATCACCATGTTCATTTACTTCTTAACATTAAACCACCCCTCATCATCTCTCTTATCATCACGTCTGTCCTCTTTTCCACCACTACACTGTTTTGCCAACAAAAAACAACCCCAGAACTTCTCTACAAAAACAACATTTCCCTAACCCCATCTCAAAGTTTCACGGACCTAGAATACAACCGTAACCCCCTACCCGAACTGCTCCCTATTGTTTTCATTACTCTCCCACTACCGATCCCGTATTTTACACGCAGCAGCCTCCTCCGAACCATGCAAAAATGATGGCCGCGTCACCCCCTTTCTCATCCCTTCTTACATTTTGCACCACTCCTTCTCAAAGTATTCAAACTCCCCTGCCTGCCGTTACTTCATCACCCCCGAGTACTCCCCTTCTGCCTTCTCGCGGACACCCAAACTCTCCACCCTTTTGGATGCCTCACTGTACCACTTCGAACCAAGGACAGCAGGGTTTCGACTGAGCTTGTTTCGAGATTTAAGGTTTTTTTTGTGGATTTTTTGATTTAAATGAGCTCGGGATTTTCACGTTTTGGGTGAGCAAATTGTGGCGGCTCGTGTTTTTGATTTTTCCAGAGAAAATGAGTTAGGGTTTAAGGATTTAGACGTTAAGGTATTTTATATAGGGTAGTTTAGAAAATTCCTTTGTGGAGGAGATGATTCCACGTTTTGAAAAAGGGACCTGCGGCTGAGAACATGAAAACGTGGAGGACCCGTGGAGAGAATAGAACATGGAGAACATGTATGTTGAGTTATGTGCCCCGATGTACACAAATTCTGTTCACGTACGAATTGGTATAGACAGATGTAAAAATACTGTTGAGATGAGCAAGGTTTTCCGATCCTAGAAATATAAAAATATCGGTAGGTTAACTCATATTGTGAACCCCAAAAATCGTTGATTAAGGGTGCAAAATACTCCAAATAAAAAGTTACTTATTAAATTAATTAAAAATTACAGTAAAATTATAAAAATTAAATTATCACTACGTCTCAAAAGGACCTTGTCTAAATTCAAACCTGATATTCAAATATATTGAAAACCCTTTTATAACGTAAATAAAGCGTTACGAATTATAAAGGAATTCCACAACGACTTTTCTGAAATTTGATTTGGACATGAATCAAAATCTACCCGACGAAATCCCGATTTTTCTCTTCCACTAGAAAGATATACTCCACCAGCTCCACACGTTTCTTGTTTCACAGAAATCCGACTTAAAACGAATCCTGTACATCCAGTTGAAGTTCGAATCGCCAATTTACGAGCTGCAGCGCCATTTCAAGCTCGTTTATAATTACATTATAATTATACGTTCAAACTGACATCGATTGAATATATTCGTTATTCAAATTAAATTCCAAGCCGAATTATATATCACAGATGGTCTGGTTCACACCATATTGTCATTTCAGTCAATTCTGATTATTTCAGAATTAAATATATTATTTAATTTATTATTTTAATTAAATATTCACCATTATTTAATTCCACGACCATTAAATTCACTAACCTACCATATATACAATTAAATAAATTAATCATAATACCCCTGCCAGTGCGGGTCATTACAAAAAATATATATATACATGAATTTTTAAATAAAACTTTACACTTTTAGTCGGCTTGCGCATGCATGCGTCTTTACATCTTCAGTTTGCGAACAGATACTCTAAAATCTGCAACACTCGTCTCTGACCCGAGCGTTGCATGCAAAAACATAAAACACCCGAGTCAGGATTAAACTTATTTCAAGTCAGTAAACTTCGATAAACATGTAAATACAATTATTTAACCCAACAACATATTAATTAAATTGAGTATAACAATCAATGAACTGCCTGAATATAAAACTCATGGATATAACGAAGCACAGAACATGCAGATGTGGCTACATGTGTAAGCGACAAACCAGTGTCATGTGAATACTACGAAAAATATGAATATGTAGAGATAAAAAACAGCCCATATTGGTGTATTCAATTTAGTCATAACTTTTAAACAGTACACATCACTTGGTTTAGGACATAAACAAGGAAAGGGTATTCCAGGTCAATTAACATGCAAATGGTGATAACATAATTCCTACTCATGCCTGATTAGTGTAAACCCAAAATGATCATGCAAAAGGGTAATATCGCTGAACAGTTCATGCATGCAAAGAAAACGGGTTCCAAATTGAAATTCAATAGCATGTGTAAAAGTGTGCGAATACTTGTCATTAGAACAGGTGAAACACACAAGAATGCACAAAATAAAATCACATATGGGAATATGCAGTACGAAAGATGCACATACCATTGTTCATGTGCAGACTAGAAAGCCAAGATGAAAGCGTGCAACAAATATTTAAAAGCATGCAAATTAAAGGGGTACTGGCACAATTTCAAAAGTACACATGAAGTATTTGCATGTTTACCGTGTTTACTTATGTGCATGCCATTTCATAGAACAAACTTTGTACTCTTTAGTACACACTGACAAACTAACCAAAATAAACACTTGGTTTCTTTATTCCATGCTGACAAACTATCCATGACCAAGAAATGAACACTCGGTACATACTGACAAAATCCAAATCCCAGAGTACCCATGCGTTCTAAAGTTAACGACCCACTTGGTGTATGTATACTTCAAAACGGGCACATACCTAACAGACTAACCCAAAGCCCCAAATAAATGCAAGTGCATGGAACACAGAAACACTAAGTGGAACCTATGCAAATAGAGGAACGCATGCATCATGTACATGGTGGGTGTAAGTACCATAGTTAGAAAACAGTCAAGCCGCCTACTTATATTCTTGTATTCAAAATTAGGAGCTATATGCTTATATCCTTGCATTCAACAAAGGTATGTCTAGTTTAGGAGTATAGCAACAACCCAAAACAAGTTTTACCCAGAAAACGAAGTAGACTACTTGCCATAAATTTAATCGTAAGCTATGCTTACCCTTGTTGACGACTGGCGTTGGCTGTAGAACGATGAGGAGATGTTGGTACAAACGGCTGCGCTCGACTGCTGGAGGGAAGAACGGTGCGCTATTCGGACCTAAGTGATGCTGAGGTGATTTGGTTGTCTAACTTAAAGGATGGCGGCACTGCGCGATGGCTGTCGAAGGAGGTGACTTGGATCTAAGGCGGTGGCTGTGGTGGTTTGGCGAGTTGCTCGAGCGCTGGGGAACACCACCAACGGTGGTAGTTGGATTCCAGAGGGCGAAAGGAACGGCGGACCGGATTCATGGTGGAGGTTAGATTGGAGAAGAGGACATCGAAAATTTTGATTTGGGGATGGAAAATAATTCGGCTGAGATGGAGAAGGTTTTTTTGTTGGAAATATATAAAATGGAATGAAAATTTGGGAATGGGAATGGAACAAACGTTTGGAATTTAAAATACAAAGTGACGCATGCATTGTTTCTTAAATATACATATGTATCTATTCATATTTTTGTCCTTTCAAGCGCCAAGCGAACGTTACAGACTGGGTTTGCAGACCAAAAATGACTAGAAAAATATGTTGAATCCCAATAGGGACACGTCGAACTCAAATGGCTCTGTTACAAAATGAACTGCGCAAGCCTTTTGGCAATTTCAGCACAACCGTGCACCGAAACCAACAAATGAATATATACCAGTAATCAGCACGATGTGACGGACACAACGTGTAAAGGCCCGCAAATCCGTACTATCTGAGTTGACTAAATACACCACATGTCCAACCCAAATTACACAGAAATACGAATCATTATTAGAAAGAAGTTAGAGGATGAGAAATAGGAAGAAAGAAATATTAGAATAGAAGAAAATAACGAAGATCACAAACTCACAACGGAACGAATAAAATATATTATATAACATAATCTTTGAAATACAAATATGTTTTGAATACACATACCATTATCAGAGCACAACAGTTATTCCTGGGACAGTTATAAACACCTGTTTCCAGATACAAACATGGTTCACATCGGAATATAGGATAGTCTATAGCTAACTGGTGAAGCCTCCTGCTTCCAGCTCCTCTAAATGAATCTGAAAAATCCCGGCTACTTGACTGCCCGTACAAATTTGGGCACCCAAGAGTTTAGGGAAAACAAAACAAAATAAACTCTGGGTCAGTCATGGGACTGGTGTGAGTAAACTCCAATCATTTGTTTAACTTTTAAAATCCTTTCAAAAGAAAAGATAATAGTAAGACCAGCCCACACATAAACACAGACGGTTTTTACCTTACTATAACCCAAAACACTTTGATACGAAAATCCAGTGATATTATAATAATGTCTACATCAAGTAAATAACCAAATAGTAGAACGCTTGCATCTCACGCTCCACATATATATATTATAAAATCAAAAACCGTCTGGCGCTTATTGGAGATTGGATTTCCAACATGACAAGGTATGGAACCACCTTCCGCTAGTGTATCTCTAGAGAGGAATACACTGGGTTCAATAAGAACATCTTGCAACCCGGCCCACACATGACCGACCACTCATTTCGCTTGAGTGTATCGAATGTATATCACCAACGGCTGGGATCAGCAACCGTCTCCCGACTGGGACATCATCGAATAGAATAAGAATTTAAATGAACCTCTAGATAGGTGATTATACATCCTAATGGGTGCGACCCACATAGCAATGCTGCCTGCCCGATTTTTGTCCTTTTCCAGTTGTTGAGGCCTGAGGCTACGAATACTTACCATTCATTGATAGCACAATCACTTTGAATGCCACATTGTCAGATCCGTTAATCACTAGTTGAGTTTGCACAATTATTCTGGGTGTTATGCTAAGGGAATAAATCCGTTGCAACCATATATATTTATACAGACCAGCCCATTTGATCATTGGAAATACTTTGTCAGACATTCGTCCATTTACGTTCGTTCTGGGATTGAAAGAAACCGAAGGCACTATTTCTATTAATAGAAAAAGCCCTTGCACTTTACTCCGTCTTCAATATATTCAGCATACTTGGCTCGCAACGCTTATGCCGATACGGAGTGGTTCTTCGGATAATAATCCAACCGGTCTCTCCATATTGACAACGATGGTCAAAAACTTCGATAGTCTGTGATTTAACTATCGAATAAAAACAAGTGTTCATCCAAACATATCAAACAAATCACTGGGCTCTTTAATTAAGATTTCATTAATTAAATATCTTCTCCATTTCCCTATCAATATTTGTTAACTAAATATTTTCAATAATCATCTTGGTTTCTTATGCCATTTGGAAAACGTTTCCAAATATCAACTTCTTTTATTTTCTATATCCTAGAAAAATATCTCTATTTGCAATTGAAAACAATTCCAATCACTTATCTCTATCCCGACTATTTTAATTATACTCAGGAAATATTTGCTTGTTATATTTCCAAAATTCCATCACTTGGGTTTAAAACGAATGTTGTGTAAAACATCATTACAACAACCCAAAATATTTTATTCAACTAACTCTTTTTCAAACACTTCTCTTCGAGACTGGATCTTGCTATTTATCCATTAAAAATGAAATCAATCAAGTTGGGGTAAAATTACCTCTCAGACCTTAACTGAAAACATCCTCAACTTCAAAACGGCAAAACCACTTACCTCGAATAAACACACTATACAATCCAATTGTTCATTTTTAAAACATGTATAAAGTTCGCTTTCTATTTCTAATTTATAGATTTCCCTTTTTGTTTACAATATTCGATTTTTATATTCACTTACCTATCGAATTCTATACGTCGATACAGTGATTTCTAACTATCAAAATATCTTAAAAATATTCTAACTCCTTAAATTTCCGGAAAATTTCACCATAACCTCCCCTGTATCGGGAGCATCGGGAAATTTCAAATAGCTTCCCCGGTCCTTCTTATCTCAAAAAGAAAAAGAAAAAGCCAAGCGGCTAGCCGATACGGCGCATAAAACCTCATATATGAATTTAAACATGTACCTTTTTGTCGGGCACATAAATTAAAATCTTCATATACTTCATCCCATACCTGTCTAACACCTGTTCACCTGTTTTCAATTCAATTCAACACTATTTAATCGTTTGAATTCAGTTTCGCCCATTTATTCTTTAATTAGTCATTTTGCCTATTTCACTTCTTTGTTTGAACATAACATGTTCAAACAAAATATTTAACTCGTTCATAACCAAATTGAATTTCAATTTCAATTCTAGTTCTCTTTTCTATTTCGAATATAAATTTCAAATCGAATTTTCTTATTTAAAGCTCAATATCCATTCAAAATCTCATTTAACTAATTTCCGTTCAAATTAGTTAATTCTATTCAATAATCAAAAATCTGATTTCTGTTTCAGAAATCAACTCATTACTCCATTTGAGTTCAGATATATTTCACCTCTCAAACCTGGGCTTTTCTAAATAAAAATGCGGATTTTATTTGCTTAAAAAAAATCCCTGTATTTATTATATAAAATCCATTATGGTTTTTAATGGTTTCTGGCGCTGCACTTTTAAAAATTTGATTTTGACATATCTCAAAATCCATTCGACGAAATCCAGATTTTTCTCCTTCACTAGAAAACTATTATCAAATCAGTCCTGACGTTTCTTGTTTCAAAAAATTCCGACTTCGATTGAGTTCTGTATATTCAATTGAAGTTCGAATCGTCAATTTACGAACTACCGCTCCGCGGCGAGTTCGTTGTATATATATATATATATATATATACACACTTTTAAAACTTTGTTTTTAAAATAAATTCAACTCTATTTTTGATATATATTTTTAATATATATCAAATCTATTTTCCTTTTCAATTCCAAATAATATTTTCGATTTTCTATATTCAATTACTATTTTCATTTTTATTTGAATTTTAAATATTCAAACTCCAATTTAAATTTCTATTTGAATTCTAAATTTAAAATTCATTTCACTCTATTTGAATTCTATATTCAAATGCCATTCGCATTTCTATATTCAAAATTTCTATATATTCAAATCTCTTATTCAAATTCTATTTAAATTCTCTTAGTCAAATTCCATTTGGATTCTCTTATTCCAAATTCTATATTCAAAATTTCATATGAACTTTCTTTATTCAAATCTATTTGACTTCCTTTGAATTCAAATTCTATTTCAATTCCTTTGACCTCAAATCTATTTCAATTCCTTTGAATTCAAATCCCATATTTAAATTCCTTTGAATTCAAATCCTATATTTAAATTCCTTCTGAATTTCTATAGTCAAATTCTCTTTCAATTATATTTGAATTCAAATTTCATTGCAATTCTATTTTTTTGAAATTCTATTTTCAAAGTCTATTTCAAATTCTCTTTTGAAAAACTCTATTTTGAAAATCTATCTCAAATTTCTATTTGGGAATTCTATTTCAAATTATCTATATTCAAACTCCATTTGAAAGTTCTATACTCAATTTCTTTAAACAAGTCTCGACTTCAATTCCTTTTTGAAATCAATATCTCTATTTTGCTTTTGAAGACAGATTTCCCATTCCAATTTCACACTTGTATTTCTATTTCTGAATTATCAAATGATAATTCTTTTCACTTCATTTATAACTTCGTTATAAAAGAACTATTTATAAACTTCGTTATAAAAGAACTATTTATAAACTTCGTTTATAAAGGAACTACTTGTTTTATTTTTTTCAAAAACAAGTTTATATTTTTATTCCATTAAAAATTCAAATTCTATTTAAAAATAGAATTTTCCATTTTAAATCTCAAATATCCTTCCACAATATTTTAAATAAATTAACACTTAGCCCAGTGATATTTAAAACAATCAAATCACCCAATTTTCAATCATTTTATTTTTAACACATCATATATGAATATATGAAATCAGCAAACAACAAACAGATAATATATTTTTGAGGAATCCAGTTGGATTCCTCCAACCTGTTTTCCTGCATCCACAGATGTTAGCACATAAATAATACCCATTCCGCTTCGTGGCAGAATATCGTGGTATAGAAGGTCATCCACTAATCATAGCGTGGGGCGTATAGGGTAATCATCCGCTAATGGTACCGCGGGCATCCGCTAATGAGACTGCGGGAATCCAACCAATATATATATATATATAATAGCCTAAATAACTAATATATATAAAACAAGCAGAAAAATCCAAACAAGCAACAACAATTATTTTTACGAAGTAAAAATAATTATAAATAAAAGGTGAGTGAGATTTACTCACCGTGAATTTCTATTTAGTGAATTCCCTTTCATTTCGTCTCGCCTCGAATCCAATCAAATCATTTATCTTGATCCTACGATTATTTAATTAAATTATCGAGTGAAAATTTATTTAATCTAATTTAACTACTAAATAATTAAACAAACTATTCTGCGTATAACAAATTTCGATAAAAGAAAACAATATACCTTATTGCCTCATAAATAACTCGACCAATCCACGAAGTATAACCTCAAATAGCCCTAAATATGTAGTCAGTCCCAAATGCCTCATACTGCATTTCTCTACAACGACAATCCATCGAACAACATGCAGGCAGTCTCCATTTTCTTCCTAACCTGAGTTTCACTGTGCTCCTATCATCATTTACCTTGCGCCCTTGCTTTGAAATTCATCATGGATTGTACGCATTCCTCAAAATGGATTCGAACAGTGCTGAAACAAGTTCGAACTTCCCCTTTTCACTGGAATGCCAGTTCGATAGAACAAATCGCAAACCCTAGTTTCCCAAAATAGATCGCAATGCCCTGCCCTTGAGAATACACCACATCGATTTCATCAAAGTTCACCAAACCCCTACATTCCACTTGCAGATCAACTCGCGCCCCTTAATTCATGACAGCGCCGACTCCAAATGACACATCGCGACCCCCATCCTTATCAATTTCCAGGTCGTGATGACCAAAACCCAATCTCGAACGCCCTCTCGAGCTCCACCACAATCACGTTAACCCTAATCTCGAGTTTCAGACAAGCCGTTTGCACTCCGTACCGCTTCATCGCACTCCTTTCCGCATCTCCAAAATATCCCCGAGACTTAGACATGATGCGATTTCCGATCGCAATCCCTCTTTCCTTTCGAACGGAAATGATTTGAAAGGTAATGGAAAGGAGAAACTCGATTTTTATTTCAAATTCCTGAAGTGGATAATTTGTTTTGATTTAAGAGATGAGAGAAAGGGGCGGTACAATTTCTGAGGGAATGAAAATGGAGAAAAGAAATGGGGAGGAAGTATCGTGATTTATAGAGGAAGAAGGGGACGCGAAGTACAAACTCATTAAAGTTGTGTAGGGTAAAGGACACAACAAATCCTTTATTTTATTATAAAAAGATTTTCGACTTGATTTTTATTAAATACGATTTGAAATAAAGAGATTTTTATTTCTTTTTAAATAGATATCGATTTGATTTCGATCCCATCCACTGATCAAATAAATCGGGGTTCACAATTAAAAATCATGAACTGCTATTTTAGCGTACCGACCATCGTTATAATGTTATAACGTTGTACTGTGCTCAACAGAATAATTTTCTGAAATTTATTTCGAACGTATACATATAATAACCATATAAATTGATATAACATAATCAAATAATTAATTCCTCAATAATAAATTATACTTATTATCGATTCTATTCAAACTGAATTTCTATAAATCATTTGAATTGTTTTTGATTCAGTTTTACTTCGATTTCAATTATATTTTGTCTTACGAAAATCTAATATCTTCGATATTAAATTTGAAATCGATATTTAAAACGATAACATAGTATAAATATTCATGTATATTATCAATTCAATATTTAAATCCATATTAAATATTTAAAATAAATCGGTGAAAAATCTGGGTCGTTACATTCTTCCCCCCTTAAAATAATTTCGTCCTCGAAATTGCTAAGGTAGGAAAAATGGTACAAATCCATTACTTTTCAAAACTCCTTTATGTTGAAACTCACCTCTTCATATTTCAACAAATTTTAATTCCACCAAAACCTTTGGTCTTCCTTCACTTAATTCGAATGATCAACGATCAATCCATTTATATCCAATCTATGTTCTATTAAACCAATTCAAATTGATTCTAATCGATTGACTCACTTCATTCCATTTACCCAGCTAAAGTTAAATTCCAATTCCAAAATCCAAATCCCAGGATTTTCATTTCAAATCCTTTTGAAATCACTTAAATATATACATATATTTACAATCCTTTCAAATTCAAAATATTTGAATTTTCCAAATAAACTTGTTTTCTTTCAAATCAATTCCCATCAAAAGTTTTCTAAGGCAGCAATCCGTCACTTAGAAACTCGAAAATGAACACTGATGAAGCTGCAGTCATCATCAGAATTATTTTCTAGCCACTGAAGTGAGTTCAGTGCTTTATCTATTTCAAAATCCATTCAAAAATGATTTTTATTCAAAAATACCTTTCAAAACAAAGCTATATTATTTTAATATACTTCAGAAAATATTTTCCAATTTCCCAGGATTTAAATTCTGAATTCTGGTTTGAATTCAATTTTAGTTCATCTCATTTGTATATTTTATTCGTATACAAATTCTATTTTGGTTATATATAACCATTCCAAATTTTATAATCTTAACGGATTATAATAACCACCAACACATCCACGTATAATAATTTCAAGAAATTATTCCTTTTCTATCAAAATAGAATTTTGGGTAAAATAATTTCATTCACCCACTTTAAAAAAATATCGTGTCGAATTTTTCTGTTCAAGCGTTTAGAAATTCCTATCGACTTTGTGGCGTCCCACTATTCGATCAGAATTCATAAACCACTCAACAGACTAGCCAACACAATATAAAACAACTTTTATATCAATTAACAAATATACTCTCTCGTATATATATACATTCAACTCATTCTAGGGTACTATTGACCCTATCTCTAATGAGCACATGCCACACAAGCCTAGGTATTCGCTCAACCTAAGCTCTGATACCAACGGTAAAGGCCTGCAAATCCGTACTATCTGAGTTGACTAAATACACCACATGTCCAACCCAAATTACACAGAAATACGAATCATTATTAGAAAGAAGTTAGAGGATGAGAAATAGGAAGAAAGAAATATTAGAATAGAAGAAAATAACGAAGATCACAAACTCACAACGGAATGAATAAAATATATTATATAACATAATCTTTGAAATACAAATATGTTTTGAATACACATACCATTATCAGAGCACAACAGTTATTCCTGG
Source organism: Allium sativum (assembly GCA_030737875.1). Lineage (NCBI taxonomy): Eukaryota > Viridiplantae > Streptophyta > Magnoliopsida > Asparagales > Amaryllidaceae > Allium > Allium sativum. The sequence goes on along the minus strand of CM060916.1, from coordinate 292,745,222 downwards.
GACAGTTATAAACACCTGTTTCCAGATACAAACATGGTTCACATCGGAATATAGGATAGTCTATAGCTAACTGGTGAAGCCTCCTGCTTCCAGCTCCTCTAAATGAATCTGAAAATCCCCGGCTACTTGACTGCCCGTACAAATTTGGGCACCCAAGAGTTTAGGGAAAACAAAACAAAATAAACTTTGGGTCAGTCATGGGACTGGTGTGAGTAAACTCCAATCATTTGTTTAACTTTTAAAATCCTTTCAAAAGAAAAGGTAATAGTAAGACAAGCCCACACATAAACACGGACGGTTTTTACCTTACTATAACCCAAAACACTTTGATACGAAAATCCAGTGATATTATAATAATGTCTACATCAAGTAAATAACCAAATAGCAGAACGCTTGCATCTCACGCTCCACATATATATTATAAAATCAAAAACCGCATGGCACTTATTGGAGATTGGATTTCCAACATGACAAGGTATGGAACCACCTTCCGCTAGTGTATCTCTAGAGAGGAATACACTGGCTTCAACAAGAACATCTTGTAACCCGGCCCACACATGACCGACCACTCATTTCGCTTGAGTGTATTGAATGTATATCACCAACGGCTGGGATCAGCAACCGTCTCCCGACTGGGACAGCATCGAATAGAATAAGAATTTAAATGAACCTCTAGATAGGTGATTATACATCCTAATGGGTGCGACCCACATAGCCATGCTGCCTGCCCGATTTTTGTCCTTTTCCGGTTGTTGAGGCCTGAGGCTACGAATACTTACCATTCATTGATAGCACAATCACTTTGAATGCCACATTGTCAGATCTGTTAATCACTAGTTGAGTTTGCACAAATATTCTGGGTGTTATGCTAAGGGAATAAATCCGTTGCAACCATATATACTTATACAGACCAACCCATTTGATCATTGGAAATACTTTGTCAGACATTCGTCCATTTACGTTCGTTCTGGGATTGAAAGAAACCGAAGGCACTATTTCTATTAATAGAAAAAGCCCTTGCACTTTACTCCGTCTTCAATATATTCAGCATACTTGGTTCGCAACGCTTATGCCGATACGGAGTGGTTCTTCGGATAATAATCCAACCGGTCTCTCCATATTGACAACGATGGTCAAAAACTTCGATAGTCTGTGATTTAACTATTGAATAAAAACAAGTGTTCATCCAAACATATCAAACAAATCACTGGGCTCTTTAATTAAGATTTCATTAATTAAATATCTTCTCCATTTCCCTATCAATATTTGTTAACCAAATATTTTCAATAATCATCTTGGTTTCTTATGCCATTTGGAAAACGTTTCCAAATATCAACTTCTTTTATTTTCTATATCCTAGAAAAATATCTCTATTTGCAATTGAAAACAATTCCAATCACTTATCTCTATCCCGACTATTTTAATTATACTCAGGAAATATTTACTTGTTATATTTCCAAAATTCCATCACTTGGGTTTAAAACGAATGTTGTGTAAAACATCGTTACAACAACCCAAAATATTTTATTCAACTAACTCTTTTTCAAACACTTCTCTTCGAGACTGGATCTTGCTATTTATCCATTAAAAATGAAATCAATCAAGTTGGGGTAAAATTACCTCTCAGACCTTAACTGAAAACATCCTCAACTTCAAAATGGCAAAACCACTTACCTCGAATAAACACACTATACAATCCAATTGTTCATTTTTAAAACATGTATAAAGTTCGCTTTCTATTTCTAATTTATAGATTTCCCTTTTTGCTTACAATATTCGATTTTTATATTCACTTACCTATCGAATTCTATACGTCGATACAGTGATTTCTAACTATCAAAATATCTTAAAAATATTCTAACTCCTTAAATTTCCGGAAAATTTCGCCATAACCTCCCCTGTATCGGGAGCATCGGGAAATTTCAAATAGCTTCCCCGGTCCTTCTTATCTCAAAAAGAAAAAGAAAAAGGCAAGCTGCTAGCCGATACGGCGCATAAAACCTCATATATGAATTTAAACATGTACCTTTTTGTCGGGCACATAAATTAAAATCTTCATATACTTCATCCCATACCTGTCTAACACCTGTTCACCTGTTTTCAATTCAATTCAACACTATTTAATCGTTTGAATTCAGTTTCGCCCATTTATTCTTTAATTAGTCATTTTGCCTATTTCACTTCTTTGTTTGAACATAACATGTTCAAACAAAATATTTAACTCGTTCATAACCAAATTGAATTTCAATTTCAATTCTAGTTCTCTTTTCTATTTCGAATATAAATTTCAAATCGAATTTTCTTATTTAAAGCTCAATATCCATTCAAAATCTCATTTAACTAATTTCCGTTCAAATTAGTTAATTCTATTCAATAATCAAAAATCTGATTTCTGTTTCAGAAATCAACTCATTACTCCATTTGAGTTCAGATATATTTCACCTCTCAAACCTGGGCTTTTCTAAATAAAAATGCGGATTTTATTTGCTTAAAAAAATCCCTGTATTTATTATATAAAATCCATTATGGTTTTTAATGGTTTCTGGCGCTGCACTTTTAAAAATTTGATTTTGACATATCTCAAAATCTATTCGACGAAATCCAGATTTTTCTCCTTCACTAGAAAACTATTATCAAATCAGTCCTGACGTTTCTTGTTTCAAAAAATTCCGACTTCGATTGAGTTCTGTATATTCAATTGAAGTTCGAATCGTCAATTTACGAACTACCGCTCCGCGGCGAGTTCGTTGTATATATATATATATATATATATATATATATATATATACACACACACTTTTAAAACTTTGTTTTTATAATAAATTCAACTCTATTTTTGATATATATTTTTAATATATATCAAATCTATTTTCCTTTTCAATTCCAAATAATATTTTCGATTTTCTATATTCAATTACTATTTTCATTTTTATTTGTATTTTAAATATTCAAACTCCAATTTAAATTTCTATTTGAATTCTAAATTTAAAATTCATTTCACTCTATTTGAATTCTATATTCAAATGCCATTCGCATTTCTATATTCAAAATTTCTATATATTCAAATCTCTTATTCAAATTCTATTTAAATTCTCTTAGTCAAATTCCATTTGGATTCTCTTATTCCAAATTCTATATTCAAAATTTCATATGAACTTTCTTTATTCAAATCTATTTGACTTCCTTTGAATTCAAATTCTATTTCAATTCCTTTGACCTCAAATCTATTTCAATTCCTTTGAATTCAAATCCCATATTTAAATTCCTTTGAATTCAAATCCTATATTTAAATTCCTTTTCAATTTCTATAGTCAAATTCTCTTTCAATTATATTTGAATTCAAATTTCATTGCAATTCTATTTTTTTGAAATTCTATTTTCAAAGTCTATTTCAAATTCTCTTTTGAAAAACTCTATTTTGAAAATCTATCTCAAATTTCTATTTGGGAATTCTATTTCAAATTATCTATATTCAAACTCCATTTGAAAGTTCTATACTCAATTTCTTTAAACAAGTCTCGACTTCAATTCCTTTTTGAAATCAATATCTCTATTTTCCTTTTGAAGATAGATTTCCCATTCCAATTTCACACTTGTATTTCTATTTCTGAATTATCAAATGATAATTCTTTTCACTTCATTTATAACTTCGTTATAAAAGAACTATTTATAAACTTCGTTATAAAAGAACTATTTATAAACTTCGTTTATAAAGGAACTACTTGTTTTATTTTTTTCAAAAACAAGTTTATATTTTTATTCCATTAAAAATTCAAATTCTATTTAAAAATAGAATTTTCCCTTTTAAATCTCAAATATCCTTCCACGATATTTTAAATAAATTAACACTTAGCCCAGTGATATTTAAAACAATCAAATCACCCAATTTTCAATCATTTTATTTTTAACACATCATATATGAATATATGAAATCAGCAAACAACAAACAGATAATATATTTTTGAGGAATCCAGTTGGATTCCTCCAACCTGTTTTCCTGCATCCACAGATGTTAGCACATAAATAATACCCATTCCGCTTCGTGGCAGAATATCGTGGTATAGAAGGTCATCCACTAATCATAGCGTGGGGCGTATAGGGTAATCATCCGCTAATGGTACCGCGGGCATCCGCTAATGAGACTGCGGGAATCCAACCAATATATATATAATAGCCTAAATAACTAATATATATAAAGCAAGCAGAAAAATCCAAACAAGCAACAACAATTATTTTTACGAAGTAAAAATAATTATAAATAAAAGGTGAGTGAGATTTACTCACCGTGAATTTCTATTTAGTGAATTCCCTTTCATTTCGTCTCACCTCGAATCCAATCAAATCATTTATCTTGATCCTACGATTATTTAATTAAATTATCGAGTGAAAATTTATTTAATCTAATTTAACTACTAAATAATTAAACAAACTATTCCGCGTATAACAAATTTCGATAAAAGAAAACAATATACCTTATTGCCTCATAAATAACTCGACCAATCCACGAAGTATAACCTCAAATAGCCCTAAATATGTAGTCAGTCCCAAATGCCTCATACTGCATTTCTCTACAACGGCAATCCATCGAACAACATGCAGGCAGTCTCCATTTTCTTCCTAACCTGAGTTTCACTGTGCTCCTATCATCATTTACCTTGCGCCCTTGCTTTGAAATTCATCATGGATTGTACGCATTCCTCAAAATGGATTCGAACAGTGCTGAAACAAGTTCGAACTTCCCCTTTTCACTGGAATGCCAGTTCGATAGAACAAATCGCAAACCCTAGTTTCCCAAAATAGATCGCAATGCCCTGCCCTTGAGAATACACCACATCGATTTCGTCAAAGTTCACCAAACCCCTACATTCCACTTGCAGATCAACTCGCGCCCCTTAATTCATGACAGCGCCGACTCCAAAAGACACATCGCGACCCCCATCCTTATCAATTTCCAGGTCGTGATGACCAAAACCCAATCTCGAACGCCCTCTCGAGCTCCACCACAATCACGTTAACCCTAATCTCGAGTTTCAGACAAGCCGTTCGCACTCCGTACCACTTCATCGCACTCCTTTCCGCATCTCCAAAATATCCCCGAGACTTAGACATGATGCGATTTCCGATCGCAATCCCTCTTTCCTTTCGAACGGAAATGATTTGAAAGGTAATGGAAAGGAGAAACTCGATTTTTATTTCAAATTCCTGAAGTGGATAATTTGTTTTGATTTAAGAGATGAGAGAAAGGGGCGGTACAATTTCTGAGGGAATGAAAATGGAGAAAAGAAATGGGGAGGAAGTATCGTGATTTATAGAGGAAGAAGGGGACGCGAAGTACAAACTCATTAAAGTTGTGTAGGGTAAAGGACACAACAAATCCTTTATTTTATTATAAAAAGATTTTCGACTTGATTTTTATTAAATACGATTTGAAATAAAGAGATTTTTATTTCTTTTTAAATAGATATCGATTTGATTTCGATCCCATCCACTGATCAAATAAATCGGGGTTCACAATTAAAAATCATGAACTGCTATTTTAGCGTACCGACCATCGTTATAATGTTATAACGTTGTACTGTGCTCAACAGAATATTTTTCTGAAATTTATTTCGAACGTATACATATAATAACCATATAAATTGATATAACATAATCAAATAATTAATTCCTCAATAATAAATTATACTTATTATCGATTCTATTCAAACTGAATTTCTATAAATCATTTGAATTGTTTTTGATTCAGTTTTACTTCGATTTCAATTATATTTTGTCTTACGAAAATCTAATATCTTCGATATTAAATTTGAAATCGATATTTAAAACGATAACATAGTATAAATATTCATGTATATTATCAATTCAATATTTAAATCCATATTAAATATTTAAAATAAATCGGCGAAAAATCTGGGTCGTTACACAATGGTATATAATTTACAGTGTCAGGATGCTGCGTTCAAAAATGTGTTACGGACCCCTTTTAAAAGGAAAAATGGCACGAGAAAACAATTAAAAGGAAGTCAAAACGTTCGAATTTCGCGAAACGAATTTCACCGTTGGATTACTGACAATGAATAGAATATTTTTCATGTTTGTCCGAACTGGATTCGGAGAGATTACAAAATCGTTAAAATTTGAACTGATATGCGCAGTTTTGCAGTGAAAATTGCACGATCGGAAAACATTCAAATTTTCTGACGAAATTAATTTTACGCTATATCTGGTTAGACGAATCTCAAATATTTTTTTTTCAGATTTTTATTTTTATATTACATTTTTATTTTTATTTGAGATATATCAGTTGCCGCTACCGCAAATAATCGTCAAAAACTAATTCAAATGAAGTGACTAAAATTTGTCGTTTTCAATATAAAATTATTTAAATTACTTCTAAATGAAAATAACAAAATATTAAAGATAAACGTTTCATTATAAATCAATTTCATGTTTTAATTTTAATTCAGAATCAAAAATAGTTATAAAAGTACAAACAATTGAGCTTTAAACGAATAAAATAGAATAAAAATCAAAATTTAAATTAAATAATCAAATAAAAATACACTTAAAATTCTGGATTGTTACACAATAGGAATTTATATATGTATAGTGGAGTGAATTACTATTAACTCACCTTAACCAATTCAATTATCAAAACTAATAGAATACGTTTGCATGAAATCTATTTCAATTATTTGTATCTAATCGTAACTAAAGTTCTATGCAAATTATAAGGGATCCATAAACAAAGCATGCAATAGGGATACTTCTAATTAGAGATAGTAGAGTGACTTGTCGGTCTTTTCTTTTTTTCACTTTGAATATAGGTGTTAAAAACATGAGTAAGTCTTGGGCTGGGGAGTGTCTAGAATGGTTTAAGTGAGGGGATATGATTTTGTGCCTTATTCAATTTAAGTCCAATTTCTACTTTTATTTGATGATCCCAAATTCAATTAAAATAAATTTACTTTTTCAACTATTTCAGTTATATCAAAATAAGCAATTGGATACCCCGAATGATTTTGGTCCAATTTAATATATTTATTCAATTAACAAATCGCCGCAATTCACATTCTAAACTATTTTATTTTACTTAATACGTGTAATTTTAACATGGAAAGATTGTTACTCCAACAATCTGTCTTTTTGATACATGATTATTCGACACGTGAATACCATAAACGTATTAATGTTGACTTTTGTGGGTCGAAATGGTGGATCGCGATAGAAAACTTCCGATTTATTCGGTATTAATTTCAGTTTTACAATGAAAATGAATAAAATCTAGAAGAATAATGTGGAGGTTTGAAAATTAGCATTGTGAAGAAAAAAATAACAAGTGAAAATCATTATTCTGAGAGAAGGTGATAGATAAATCATCTTATGATCCTTGAGTAGGACATTCGTATTTGGAAAAAGTGGTAGCCAGTTCTGGAACGATACATATTTTGGGGAAAGGCTGAAACAAATTCAAAAGCAATATAGTGGGTTTAGTTATTAGTAATAGATAAAGTAACGTGAAGGTCATTTTAGAAATGCTAAATTTTAAATTGAACCTCATCAACGCAATTAATTTTATATTTTTATCTTTAAATAATAGATGGTGATAGGGTTACAAATTTATGGTTTAATGGTAAACTTCCAAAAATGTTCTTATGCGTAAAAAAGATGTCAACAATTCGAATTCTACTTAGGACATCACATGTATTCTTATATAAATTTTGAAGTAAGACCGTAAACAAGGTTGTAAAATTTGTTAGGTCGATGTTAGATGCTAACCATGGATTTGAGATTAATCGCATAAACGGAGATTAATCGAGGATTAATTGGAAGGAAGCATTTTCTGATAAACTGATGTATTCTGAAAAAAATGTCAGTGTTTTATTTAGTATTAACCGATCCACAATAAGCTATTTTCGATTTTACTGGATTCGAAAGCAGCCATGAAAACTAAATCGTTAGAAACAAATATTTTAGCACTTGTAAAAGACATCAAGCATAAAATGGTGAATAGATTATGCATTCATATGCTTACATCATGTAGTAAATTTCATGCAGGCGAATTACACATAAGACTAATACAACGCTTGGGCGAAGTATAGGTTGGATCTCGAAGGATTTTTTTACAATAAAGATCACTGATATGAATTTCAATCTTAACAAAAAAATTCTTTATATTTTATTGTTTATGTCTATTAAAATTGAATATAAATTAATTTTTGTTTAACTCGGTTTATTTTAGAATGACGTTTTTTGTGTGCATCTGCATTGTATGTGCTAGAAAACATTGTTTGACATAAGTGAAACATTAATGAAAATATAATGTATCGTAAAGGAAAAAAAATTAAATTGATTATTGTAGAAAACACTGCATTTTCTCCATGTTTTCGGGCTTTGGGGAAAAGTAGGTTCTTTACCTTTAAATATGAAGTGTGCAATCAAATTAGCTTGCTGTTAGTTTAAGGGAAGAAATTATGCACTTCAACCACCCCACTTATAAAGTGGGCCTATCGAATAAACGTTAGTAAAGCCCAAATACGATGCTCTATGATTTACGGATACAAATCATGTGGGCAAATTCTATTCAAACACCGCAAATTGCTTTACCTACACCATGAGATTTTTTATTAAATTTCAGACCAAAATGACATTATTAAAAAAGAATCAATATTAAAAAATGAAAATATATACAATTTTCCCTTGTTTGCATTATGTACACTCAATAATTTTTTTTTGTAAAGTTAGTATATTATAAATTAATTTATATCACTGGTTAAATTAATTTTATATTTCTTTTGAGGATTAAAATATATTCATATTATTATAAGCAACATTTATATATAGTCAATTTTAATAGTTTTCACTTTAATATAATATAAAAATTAAAATTTAAAACTAACTACTAAAATTAGTGTTATACTGAGTACTAAATTGTGACGGCAAGGAATTTCGCTCGGTCCGAACCAGTCGCTAAACCGATCCAGGCCGTTCGAAACGCCCTATCGTTTGAGAGCAGGACAAATCAGAACGCAAACAGAAGAACATTTCATTGTATATTACATCGATGCATCAGATTACAAGAGTACACAGAGTATAAATGAATGAATATTACACAGAAATATCAGAGATTACAATAAATTACATAGCAGCGGAAAATAATACAATACACAACTAGAAGAGATATACGGATACAAAGCTTTCCGGATATCGTTCCAGCTGTAAACCAGGATCCTGTGAATATAAATCTGTAAAACCAAAACTACTAGCTGCCCGTGTCAAAATAAGGGCACCCAGAGTTTAGGTTAAAACAATAAACTCCAGGTCAGTCATGGGACTGGTGTGAGAACTAAAACAGTTAATCTTTATTTTAAAGTTAGGTAAATCAAGGGACCACGCCGTATAACACGGAACGGGTTTCCTCCCAAGAATACTAGTGCATAAAACAAACAGCGCAATGCTAAATAAAGAAAATGAAGCTGTTATAAGACCCAGGTCCTATCACACAATGCAACACAAGCCGGGGGATAGGGTTTTCCCTTATAACAGCCAAGAATGCTTGATACGTTTTAAAAACAAATCATTTGATACTATCATAAGTGCATAGTGTATAAAACAACTTCAAATCATAAGTATCAATCATAGGCGGCATGAGCGCCCCATCCCACTATGTCACCATACTAGGCTCTACAAATAAAACCGCAAATGTCGCGTATTTGGAAATTGGATTTCCGTCTATGAACCGAGGCCAGGGATCGTCCTCACCGTCTTCGAGACAATCTAGCCCATGTCTCCGGAATAGCCGCAACTGCCCCTTGGAGCGACAGGGCCGGTCCACCGATGTGGATTATAGTGCCTGAACAATACGTCTCTCCGCCCTATGGGGCGTAAATGAGCCAACTAAATGACTCCATCGGTTCGAGAATGACCGATCAATCCGAGGCGCCTCGCAACAGCAACAACCACATAAGTCAAACTCGTCAGGGCGTGTAAAACCACTGACGCCACTTCTAGCTAGAAAGAAACGCATGTCCTCCCTGAGGTCCTCTCCCGTTTTTGGTTCATACCTGGTGTGAAACTCGCGAATCAACGTTACACAAAGCTATGCCACAAAGGCCGTGCTTTGATCATCAACCACAAGACTTTGCTTTTCAACATAAGCCTTGATCATTTGCCACTTAGGCATGCCACATAGGCAATTCACTCCATGCGTTTGATACCCATCAATATATAACCCCTAAGCTCGTACGTCTCAGAGAAGGGCGTTAAGCAAGAGAATAAATTCTCCGCCGCCAAACAGATATATATTTAATAGAGATCAATCACACGGACTAAAATCCAATGTCAGACACACAGTCCATTTACAAGTCCGTTCTGGGTCTGAACGAAACCGGAGGCACCTAGTACCCCGCATATCCATCGATCTCCAAGTACGTCTGGACGATCACTAACTGTTTCCATCTTCTTGGGTGTACAGCCCAATCAAGATCATCAGTAATTATCCAAACGACGTGAAGACCTCCGGTCTTCGACCACCGTCTTCATCTTCGACTTATCGTCGTATCAGTTATTCAGAATGGGATAAACCCGGTCTTTCCGAATAACTCGCGTATATTTTAAATAAGTGTTACACAAACACAACATACGCCTCATTCCAATTCATCAGTCACTAACCGTAAATTAATCAAGAGAATAATTTCCCAAATATTAACCCCGAAGGCCGAAACCAACATCAGATCAATATCCAGAAAACCATTCTGCTTGGCTAACCGACAGTTAGTTTCTAAATTTCACATTCATAGGGAAAGGTTCCCATTAATTTTATCCAAGATAATTTTCTTGAATTTATTCTTTAATCTATTTTTGAATATCAATTCAAACTAGTCGGGATTAGCGAACCTTACCGAAGTAATCATTTGTTTTAATTTCCCAACCTATTCTTCCCATGAAGTAAAACTGGTAATACTTCATATCCAACACCACGGTGTTATCGGTAAATTCAATTACCATTTCACGTTCAAATCTAATTAAAGATTTAACTATCGCCTGGAGTAAAACTGGTGATACTCCATTCTCGATTATTTCAATCTAATTAAAGATTCATTAAAACTCCACTTAGTTTTAATCGTTAACTGGGTTAAAGAATCAGTGTCATTTAAAACACCGTCCACGATAAACCCAAAATCACGTTCATTCATTATCGGGTTAAAGAACGAGTGTTATTTAAAACACTGTTCACGATAAACCCAAAGATCAATATCGATTCAATTCCAATTAAATATTGTTTAATTGGTACACTTCATTAAATCTAAATAAAAAGATTTAATCTTTTCTCAACTGGGTTCAAGAACAGTGTTAGTGAAGACACCATTCACGACAAACCCAACTCACATTTGATATTCAATATAAGGCTCTGAATAGAAAATATATCGGCTTATATTCAATATCAATTTCTACGATTAACAAATGTCGTATTGGAAATAACGATATAAATATATATCTTTCAAATTTCCATAACAACATCTGTATAATCACGAATTCCAACATCGAAATATTCCGAAGACAATTTCGATTCAAATCCACTCCAATGCAATCATTGGAAATTTTGGTTATTTTTAAAACCCTTTTTCAAATTCAATTTATTTATTTAAAAATAAATAGAATTATATTTCTAGTTCAAAACTAGTTCATTTCGATAAAAATCTATTTTTACCTTTTCAAATATGGAGTTTTTCATCCAAATTTTCCCCAAATCATTTCTTATGATTTTACACAAATTATTACTATTTTTAATAAATTTTATCAAGGCCCGTACAGTCGATTTCCATCAATGGCCATCGAACTGCACTTACAGCGACCTTTTTCGAATTTGATTTGGACGTATCTCCAAATCCAACCGTTAGATTTCAAATTTCTAATATTCTTTAGAAAGCTCTTTTCGATACGAACCCAACGGTTCCGGTTTTAGGAGAATCCGACGGTCGGATCTTCCGTAATGTCCGTTTGAAATAAATGGTCGAAATTCACGAACTGCCGCGGCGCGGCGCGTTATATTCAGGCCATTATATTATATATATAATACATATAATATATACTTCGTCGATTTCTGTTTAAAACGAATTATATAAATAGTTTTAAATTCGTTTCAAAAGCAATTTCAACTTCCATTTCAATTCAAATCAAAATTGAATTCCTCTTTATAAATTCATTTTAAAATTCATTTCTATTCAATTCAAATTTCAATTCAATTTGAATTCATTTCAATTCGCTTTCAATTCAATTTGAATTCATTTTCAATTCAGTTCATTTCGAAATCGTTATATATTCAATTCATTTCGAAATCGTTATATATTCAATTCATTTCGAAATCGTTATATATTCAATTCATTTCAAAATGAATAAAATCGATATAAATATCGTTTACGTCAAAATGGCGTCAATCTAATCAACACGGCTTCATAAATTTCTATTTCAAATATTTTATTTCAAATATTTCTTTTTCAAAATAGTTGTTATTATCAAAATATTTCGTTCAACACATGACCAATCTCAAAGGATGAGTACTGTCAACACATGAACCGTTATTTTATATTGATAAAGATGTAAATTTTATTATCAAAATATTTCGTTCAACACATGACCAATCTCAATGGATGAGTACTGTCAACACATGAACCGTTATTTTATATTGATAAAGATGTAAATTTTATTATCAAAATATTTCGTTCAACACATGACCAATCTCAATGGATGAGTACTGTCAACACATGAACCGTTATTTTATAATATTCTTTATTTTCTAAATTGAAATGAGGCCCAATCAATCACCATATAATGTTAATTATATGGATTTTCATACAACACATGTATATAATAGCATTGAAAAATAATCAACCATCAACCAAAGTGCACTACACTGTATAAGCATCAAATATAGACATTTAACGCTTATAGCAGCTTGTCAATCAATCGATCGACATATTTAATCAATCAGGATGAGTGAACTTCAAGTTTCATCCCAACACCCGTGTGGGGTTTCAAACAATCAAACAAATATTTTATTCGTGCAGTTGGGCGATGTGTAAAATTTATCGTCCCAATCAATGTCCTTCAAATAGGTGTACATAAACAAACCGTCTGGTTTGTAAATGAATATTTATTTATTCACATTCACGTTAAAAATTATATTTTTAACGATAAAACATTTTATTCCAACATATGAATTTCTATTAAGTTCATTCTTTAAATAAAATGATATTTTTATTTTTCTAACACATTTTAGAAAATTTCGGCGGCATAACGGCACGATACTAGAAACGGGACGAGGCCTAGCCTTATCCCCGGTCTAGTGAAGGCCCACGCCATTCACACATCAATCATATCAATTTCATTTCACCAAACAATTCAAATCAACTCAAACAATCTAACTAACAACACAGCCAAACAAACAAGTCCATGGTCTGTGGACGATTGTGTCGGGTGCTACTAAGCACCGTCTGCATCCTAGTATATATATATATAACTAGAACAATAAATTGAAAGGTGAGAAATTCTCACAGATAGCTATCCTAGCTCCACGGCACTTCCTTGCATAAAATCTTCGCCAATCTCTCCTTTGTCGCTTTGTTGCCCGTATTCTCTACATATGTAAAAATCGAATTTTTACTATGTTATTCAATATATAAAAATCATATTTTTACCTCGATGTTTAATATATAAAAATTCTATTTTTATTTCGAAGTTCATTATATAAAAATTCTATTTTTATTTCGAAGTTCATTATATAAAAATTCTATTTTTATTTTGAAGTTCATTATATAAAAATTCTATTTTTATTTCGAAGTTCATTATATAAAAATTCTATTTTTATTTCGAAGTTCATTATATAAAAATTCTATTTTTATTTCGAAGTTCATTATATAAAAATTCTATTTTTATTTCGAAGTTCATTATATAAAAATTCTATTTTTATTTCGAAGTTCATTATATAAAAATTCTATTTTTATTAATTTAAAAATCAAATCTTTTTTTAATTTAAAAATCAAATCTTTTTCTTTTTTAAATCTCAAAATAAAAATCAGTTTTTAAATATAACAAAATACAGTTTTCAAATTAAAACAAAAATATAGTTTTTAAATTAAAACAAAATATAGTTTTTAAATTAAAACAAAATATTTAAAAACTCACCTTTTTCTAGGTCAGAAGGGGGCGGGGGTCGATGCTACGAACGGGGACGGTGGCGGTCTGCTAGGACGCGGCGGCGAGGTCAAGGCATGGGTCCAGGGGTACGGCGGTTCATTCGAAGAAGAGGAGAGAAAGGAAGAAGGGGGATCGGGCGTTGGTGGCGTTGACTGGGCGGAGGCGATGGCCTGGAGGCGGGATGGACGACGCGACATCGATTCGAGGGATGGAGGGAGCGGAGGTTGAGCGTCGCTAGGGGAGGGGGTTCGACGATCAGAGGAGGAGGTGACGAGGTGGAAGGAGGTGGTGGCGAAGCTCGGCGGTGGCGGCGCCGATGGAGGAGGCCGCTCCGTCCTCTTTTCCTTTTTTTTTTTTTTGATTTCTGAATGAAGAGGAATAAAGGGGGGGGGGGTGGGATTATATTTTATATTATTTAATTTATTTTATTTTTCACCTAAAAGCAACTTTTATTTTCGACCTCAAAACGAGGCCCACCGCCTGTCGCCCATAGCGTTATACCCCCATTCCGAACACAATGGGATATGTATCGTAAGCTGATTTGATCGTTCCAATTAGTTTCCGTTGAATTTACATTTAAATCACTATATTGAATTTTAAACGTACATTTCAAATTACCGGGGTCACATACGAACTTTAAAAATTCCTGAAAAATATTTTCTAGCTTCGTATTGACGATACGGTCCTAATAAAACTAGTTTCGTCGAATTCTGAGGTCGTTGGAAAAATGGCCATTTTTCAGTCGATTAAAATCAACTGAAACTGGTCAAACGCGTTTTCTTTTGCCACGCTCACATACTGATTCGAAAAATTATGAAATTTGAAACCTAGCAATAACTTGACACTGCGGATCCAACAAAAGTGGTTTCGTCGAAATCCGAGGTCGTTTGCAAAATGTCCATTTTTAAGGGCCTGAATTCCATAGCGACTATTCAGAATTTTCAACTGGACATATCTTTTGATTCCCGCTATGAAATTTTGATTTGTCGGATTCGTTGGAAAGATATATCAATTAGATCCTATTATTTTTGGTTTCACTAAAATCCGGATTGTTTTGCACCCGGTACATTCAATTGAAGTTTGAAATCGAATTATCGAACTACCGCGCCATTTTCAATTCTATTTATAAATATATATAAATATTTATATTCTAACGACGACGCGTATAAATATATACGTTCGAATTCTATTCAAAATAAATTCCTCGACGATATTATTTAAAATAATCTATTTTAAATATTCAAAATTCGCTATAATCCCCAAAATAAAAATTTCAAACTGGCTCGCATTTTACGGGTTGTTACAATCTCCCCCTCTTAAAACTTTTCGTCCCCGAAAAGGAACAAAGTCGAAAGTGGTTTGATTAATCAACTCTACGCTCGATCTGACTTCCATTCTCCAACTCTTTAGTTTCTGAGAATTTTCAAAATTTCAAAAATTTGGCTAACACCCTAAATTTTTGAAAAATTTCGCCATAACCTCCCCTGCAATGGGAGCATCGGGGAATTTCAAATAGCTTCCCCGGTCCTTCAGATCTCAAAAAGAAAAAGAAAAAGCCAAGCGGCTAGCCAATAGGCTCATAAAATCATCATCACCCAAACAAAACAGTAAATTATGTAGTAAACATGTATCTATTTGTCGGGAAAACAAATTTTATTCTCTGGCTCTAGCCTCCTTGCTATGACCTGTTCAAAAGATATACATGTATGCAAGCAAATGCGACCCATTTTCAATACAATTCAACATTTGGTTCAATTAGGCTAAATGGTTCACAATTTTCAACCAAATAAACAAACAACACAAACATCAATCAATTAGTGGATTAACGTTTCAAATTCATAATTTTGGTATATATAAAGAAAATTATGTTTTGATGCCAAATCACAACAATGTATTCTAGCTATATTAGTTTTGGTTCTCACACCAGTCTAATGGAAATATATAGAAAATCACACCTTCGAAACTCGAACATAAATGTTGATGATGCGATCGCTATCATCAATATCATCTTCGGGCGACTAGAGTGTGATGCTATATCTATCCAATATATTAAAACTTCTAATACACGCGGATCAGACGTATACGCAAAATCTATATATACTGGATTGTCCACATCAATATAAATAAATAACCAAATACGAATAATTGATTTAAATTTCAAAACAAAACTTGTTTTCACTTTAAAAGTTTACTCTTCACACTCGTTCTAGGATACTGCTGATCCCATCTCTAACGAGTCACTCTCATTGGATATTACTAATCCAATATCTGATGAATTCTTTCGTATGGTTCTAATGTGTCTTGTTCTCTAAGCTTTGTAAACCAAAGCTCTAATACCAACTGTGACGGCAAGGAATTTCGCTCGGTCCGAACCAGTCGCTAAACCGATCCAGGCCGTTCGAAACGCCCTATCGTTTGAGAACAGGACAAATCAGAACGCAAACAGAAGAACATTTCATTGTATATTACAACGATGCATCAGATTACAAGAGTACACAGAGTATAAATGAATGAATATTACACAGAAATATCAGAGATTACAATAAATTACATAGCAGCGGAAAATAATACAATACACAACTAGAAGAGATATACGGATACAAAGCTTTCCGGATATCGTTCCAGCTGTAAACCAGGATCCTGTGAATATAAATCTGCAAAACCAAAACTACTAGCTGCCCGTGTCAAAATAAGGGCACCTAGAGTTTAGGTTAAAACAATAAACTCCAGGTCAGTCATGGGACTGGTGTGAGAACTAAAACAGTTAATCTTTATTTTAAAGTTAGGTAAATCAAGGGACCACGCCGTATAACACGGAACGAGTTTCCTCCCAAGAATACCAGTGCATAAAAAAAACAGCGCAATGCTAAATAAAGAAAATGAAGCTGTTATAAGACCCAGGTCCTATCACACAATGCAACGCAAGCCGGGGGATAGGGTTTTCCCTTATAACAGCCAAGAATGCTTGATACGTTTTAAAAACAAATCATTTGATACTATCATAAGTGCATAGTGTATAAAACAACTTCAAATCATAAGTATCAATCATAGGCGGCATGAGCGCCCCATCCCACTATGTCACCATACTAGGCTCTACAAATAAAACCGCAAATGTCGCGTATTTGGAAATTGGATTTCCGTCTATGAACCGAGGCCAGGGATCGTCCTCACCGTCTTCGAGACAATCTAGCCCATGTCTCCGGAACAGCCGCAACTTCCCCTTGGAACGACAGGGCCGGTCCACCGATGTGGATTATAGTGCCTGAACAATACGTCTCTCCGCCCTATGGGGCGTAAATGAGCCAACTAAATGACTCCATCGGTTCGAGAACGACCGATCAATCCGAGGCGCCTCGCAACAGCAACAACCACATAAGTCAAACTCGTCAGGGCGTGTAAAACCACTGACGCCACTTCTAGCTAGAAAGAAACGCATGTCCTCCCTGAGGTCCTCTCCCGTTTTTGGTTCATACCTGGTGTGAAACTCGCGAATCAACGTTACACAAAGCTATGCCACAAAGGCCGTGCTTTGATCATCAACCACAAGACTTTGCTTTTCAACATAAGCCTTGATCATTTGCCACTTAGGCATGCCACATAGGCAATTCACTCCATGCGTTTGATACCCATCAATATATAACCCCTAAGCTCGTACGTCTCAGAGAAGGGCGTTAAGCAAGAGAATAAATTCTCCGCCGCCAAACAGATATATATTTAACAGAGATCAATCACACGGACTAAAATCCAATGTCAGACACACAGTCCATTTACAAGTCCGTTCTGGGTCTGAACGAAACCGGAGGCACCTAGTACCCCGCATATCCATCGATCTCCAAGTACGTCTGGACGATCACTAACTGTTTCCATCTTCTTGGGTGTACAGCCCAATCAAGATCATCAGTAATTATCCAAACGACGTGAAGACCTCCGGTCTTCGACCACCGTCTTCATCTTCGACTTATCGTCGTATCTCGCGTATATTTTAAATAAGTGTTACACAAACACAACATACGCCTCATTCCAATTCATCAGTCACTAACCGTAAATTAATCAAGAGAATAATTTCCCAAATATTAACCCCGAAGGCCGAAACCAACATCAGATCAATATCCAGAAAACCATTCTGCTTGGCTAACCGACAGTTAGTTTCTAAATTTCACATTCATAGGGAAAGGTTCCCATTAATTTTATCCAAGATAAATTTCTTGAATTTATTCTTTAATCTATTTTTGAATATCAATTCAAACTAGTCGGGATTAGCGAACCTTACCGAAGTAATCATTTGTTTTAATTTCCCAACCTATTCATCCCATGAAGTAAAACTGGTAATACTTCATATCTAACACCACGGTGTTATCGGTAAATTCAATTACCATTTCACGTTCAAATCTAATTAAAGATTTAACTATCGCCTGGAGTAAAACTGGTGATACTCCATTCTCGATTATTTCAATCTAATTAAAGATTCATTAAAACTCCACTTAGTTTTAATCGTTAACTGGGTTAAAGAATCAGTGTCATTTAAAACACCGTCCACGATAAACCCAAAATCACGTTCATTCATTATCGGGTTAAAGAACGAGTGTTATTTAAAACACTGTTCACGATAAACCCAAAGATCAATATCGATTCAATTCCAATTAAATATTGTTTAATTGGTACACTTCATTAAATCTAAATAAAAAGATTTAATCTTTTCTCAACTGGTTTCAAAACAGTGTTAGTGAAGACACCATTCACGACAAACCCAACTCACATTTGATATTCAATATAAGGCTCTGAATAGAAAATATATCGGCTTATATTCAATATCAAATTCTACGATTAACAAATGTCGTATTGGAAATAACGATATAAATATATATCTTTCAAATTTCCATAACAACATCTGTATAATCACGAATTCCAACATCGAAATATTCCGAAGACAATTTCGATTCAAATCCACTCCAATGCAATCATTGGAAATTTAGGTTATTTTTAAAACCCTTTTTCAAATTCAATTTATTTATTTAAAAATAAATAGAATTATATTTCTAGTTCAAAACTAGTTCATTTCGATAAAAATCTATTTTTATCTTTTCAAATATGGAGTTTTTCATCCAAATTTTCCCCAAATCATTTCTTATGATTTTACACAAATTATTATTATTTTTAATAAATTTTATCAAGGCCCGTACAGTCGATTTCCATCAATGGCCATCGAACTGCACTTACAGCGACCTTTTTCGAATTTGATTTGGACGTATCTCCAAATCCAACCGTTAGATTTCAAATTTCTAATATTCTTTAGAAAGCTCTTTTCGATACGAACCCAACGGTTCCGGTTTTAGGAGAATCCGACGGTCGGATCTCCCGTAATGTCCGTTTGAAATAAATGGTCGAAATTCACGAACTGCCGCGGCGCGTTCTATTCAGGCCATTATATTATATATATAATATATATAATATATACTTCTTCGATTTCTGTTTAAAACGAATTATATAAATAGTTTTAAATTCGTTTCAAAAGCAATTTCAACATCCATTTCAATTCAAATCAAAATTGAATTCCTCTTTATAAATTCATTTTAAAATTCATTTCTATTCAATTCAAATTTCAATTCAATTTGAATTCATTTCAATTTGCTTTCAATTCAATTTGAATTCGTTTTCAATTCAATTCATTTCGAAATCGTTATATATTCAATTCATTTCGAAATCGTTATATATTCAATTCATTTCGAAATCGTTATATATTCAATTCATTTCAAAATGAATAAAATCGATATAAATATCGTTTACGTCAAAATGGCGTCAATCTAATCAACACGGCTTCATAAATTTCTATTTCAAATATTTTATTTCAAATATTTCTTTTTCAAAATAGTTGTTATTATCAAAATATTTCGTTCAACACATGACCAATCTCAAAGGATGAGTACTGTCAACACATGAACCGTTATTTTATATTGATAAAGATGTAAATTTTATTATCAAAATATTTCGTTCAACACATGACCAATCTCAATGGATGAGTACTGTCAACACATGAACCGTTATTTTATATTGATAAAGATGTAAATTTTATTATCAAAATATTTCGTTCAACACATGACCAATCTCAATGGATGAGTACTGTCAACACATGAACCGTTATTTTATAATATTCTTTATTTTCTAAATTGGAATGAGGCCCAATCAATCACCATATAATGTTAATTATATGGATTTTCATACAACACATGTATATAATAGCATTGAAAAATAATCAACCATCAACCAAAGTGCACTACACTGTATAAGCATCAAATATAGACATTTAACGCTTATAGCAGCTTGTCAATCAATCGATCGACATATTTAATCAATCAGGATGAGTGAACTTCAAGTTTCATCCCAACACCCGTGTGGGGTTTCAAACAATCAAACAAATATTTTATTCGTGCAGTTGGGAGATGTGTAAAATTTATCGTCCCAATCAATGTCCTTCAAATAGGTGTACATAAACAAACCGTCTGGTTTGTAAATGAATATTTATTTATTCACATTCACGTTAAAAATTATATTTTTAACGATAAAACATTTTATTCCAACATATGAATTTCTATTAAGTTCATTCTTTAAATAAAATGATATTTTTATTTTTCTAACACATTTTAGAAAATTTCGGCGGCATAACGGCACGATACTAGAAACGGGACGAGGCCTAGCCTTATCCCCGGTCTAGTGAAGGCCCACGCCATTCACACATCAATCATATCAATTTCATTTCACCAAACAATTCAAATTAACTCAAACAATCTAACTAACAACACAGCCAAACAAACAAGTCCATGGTCTGTGGACGATTGTGTCGGGTGCTACTAAGCACCGTCTGCATCCTAGTATATATATATAACTAGAAAAATAAATTGAAAGGTGAGAAATTCTCACAGATAGCTATCCTACCTCCACGACACTTCCTTGCATAAAATCTTCGCCAATCTCTCCTTTGTCGCTTTGTTGCCCGTATTCTCTACATATGTAAAAATCGAATTTTTACTATGTTATTCAATATATAAAAATCATATTTTTACCTCGATGTTTAATATATAAAAATTCTATTTTTATTTCGAAGTTCATTATATAAAAATTCTATTTTTATTTCGAAGTTCATTATATAAAAATTCTATTTTTATTTCGAAGTTCATTATATAAAAATTCTATTTTTATTTCGAAGTTCATTATATAAAAATTCTATTTTTATTTCGAAGTTCATTATATAAAAATTCTATTTTTATTTCAAAGTTCATTATATAAAAATTCTATTTTTATTAATTTAAAAATCAAATCTTTTTTTAATTTAAAAATCAAATCTTTTTCTTTTTTAAATCTCAAAATAAAAATCAGTTTTTAAATATAACAAAATACAGTTTTCAAATTAAAACAAAAATATAGTTTTTAAATTAAAAAAAATATAGTTTTTAAATTAAAACAAAATATTTAAAAACTCACCTTTTTCTAGGTCAGAAGGGGGCGGGGGTCGCTGCTACGAACGGGGACGGTGGCGGTCTGCTAGGACGCGGCGGCGAGGTCAAGGCATGGGTCCAAGGGTACGGCGGTTCATTCGAAGAAGAGGAGAGAAAGGAAGAAGGGGGATCGGGCGTTGGTGGCGTTGACTGGGCGGAGGCGATGGCCTGGAGGCGGGATGGGCGACGCGACATCGATTCGAGGGATGGAGGGAGCGGAGGTTGAGCATCGCTAGGGGAGGGGGTTCGACGATCAGAGGAGGAGGTGACGAGGTGGAAGGAGGTGGTGGCGAAGCTCGGCGGTGGCGGCGCCGATGGAGGAGGCCGCTCCGTCCTCTTTTCCTTTTTCTTTTTATTATTATTATTTTTTTTTGATTTCTGAATGAAGAGGAATAAAGGGGGGGTGGGATTATATTTTATATTATTTAATTTACTTTATTTTTCGCCTAAAAGCAACTTTTATTTTCGACCTCAGAACGAGGCCCACCGCCTGTCGCCCATAGCGTTATACCCCCATTCCGAACACAATGGGATATGTATCGTAAGCTGATTTAATCGTTCCAATTAGTTTCCGTTGAATTTACATTTAAATCACTATATTGAATTTTAAACGTACATTTCAAATTACCGGGGTCACATACGAACTTTAAAAATTCCTGAAAAATATTTTCTAGCTTCGTATTGACGATACGGTCCTAATAAAACTAGTTTCGTCGAATTCTGAGGTCGTTGGAAAAATGGCCATTTTTCAGTCGATTAAAATCAACTGAAACTGGTCAAACGTATTTTCTTTTGCCACACTCACATACTGATTCGAAAAATTATGAAATTTGAAACCTAGCAATAACATGACACTGCGGATCCAACAAAAGTGGTTTCGTCGAAATCCGAGGTCGTTTGCAAAATGTCCATTTTTAAGGGCCTGAATTCCATAGCGACTATTCAGAATTTTCAACTGGACATATCTTTTGATTCCCGCTATGAAATTTTGATTTGTCGGATTCGTTGGAAAGATATTATCAATTAGATCGTATTATTTTTGGTTTCACTAAAATCCGGATTGTTTTGCACCCGGTACATTCAATTGAAGTTTGAAATCGAATTATCGAACTACCGCGCCATTTTCAATTCTATTTATAAATATATATAAATATTTATATTCTAACGACAACGCGTATAAATATATACGTTCGAATTCTATTCAAAATAAATTCCTCGACAATATTATTTAAAATAATCTATTTTAAATATTCAAAATTCGTTATAATCCCCAAAATAAAAATTTCAAACTGGCTCGCATTTTACGGGTTGTTACATAAATTCTTCAATCTTTCATTCAAATCTAGTCATGTTTATATTTAGCTAGTTTAACTTTCTAATATTTAAAAAAATAAGTTCAAATTTCCATCATCTAAAATTAAAAGTGATTTTAAAATAAAACAATCAAATAATTTAAGATAGTAGTGTTAGAATAAAAGTTTTTTTTTCTAGTTTTAGGTAAATATATTGCAATGATTCCTAGTTTTATGTAATTTAGTTTTAAGGTTAAAAAGAGTAAGTGTGATGAAAATATAAAAGGAACTTTTGGTGTATGCTATTTCATTTTATGTTGTAAGTTTAGGAAACAATTACTCAATCATGTGATTACCATCAGTCGCGAAAGTTCTCACGCATTAGAATTCCGATCAGCAGAAGATCAGATCATTTAATTAGGGGATTGTTAAAGGGACTCCACATTTGGTTAAAGAGAGGACTAATTTTTATTTATTGCATAATTGTTATGGGTAGGACAAAATAAATCAGCCTCCCCTTAAACATATAAATTAGAATTCCGATATTAACCCCTATAATTTTCATTAAAATAAACCATGAAACTTAAACCTTAATTAATGTTAACAATTTAATGCACATAAAAATAAAAAATAGATATATTTAATGTAATGGAGACATTAGAAAGTTTCATGGGTGATCAAAAGGCATCGAATTTGGAAATTAATTTTAATTTCATATTAGAGTTGGTATGGTTAATTTAAAATAAATGCAAAAACAAAAAAATTAATCTAATATGTTGTATCTAATTTGTGTAATTAAGATGTTTACTAATTTCCAAGTTTGTTATTTGCGTTGAATTTAGTAAGTTAGAGTTTAATATAAGTGACAATCCTTGGGTAGTTTCGTCTCTTTTTCTGTTCTTTTTTAATAAACCAGACCCCCCTTAACAAAAAAAATTAAGCTGGAGTCCCCTTAAAATTATCCTCCCCTTAACCAAATATGGAGTCCCTTTAACAAATCCCTTTAATTACTGTTCTTTCTGTTCTCTAAACATTAGAAGACTGCTCATATTCCCCTCTTCAACCCTAGCTTTCTAACCGTCGATCGTGAGAGCTATCCAGGAAACATCAGTGCGATTTGCTCTATGGGTAATGATCACTTACGAGAGTTTCGCGGCCTGGGCAGAGTGAACAGTTTAGTTTCCTTCCAGTTTTTGATGGTTTGTTTCAGATTTCTACTGTACCTGTAATTAATTCAAAATTGTTTTGTGTTGCAATCAGATTTTTTATTTGGTTGAAATGCAATTATTGTCATTGCGAAACTAATATCCAATTTTCCATTTCTCAGTATTCAAAATTGAGAATCATCAGCAAAATGCTCCTTAACAGGATCTCTTGTCTTTGCAATCAGAGAATTGCTTTTCCGTAAGTCCACTTAATTTGAAAACCATATATTTTTAGACGAACTCATTCGGTGGACTATTATATTAACGAGTTGTATTAGTCTGATTGGTAAACTAAATATTCGTAGGCATGCATCACCATTTTGTTTTTATGGGATAGTGGAATGGGATGTTGGTTTATTTCTGTCCTTCATTCTGTTTTTCTTTCAGTCAATATCCATTGTTGTATTTACAGGCAGTCATGAGTCCTGCATCTTGGTTAAACAATAATTTGGAAATGAACTTCTTCACTGCTTGAATCAGTTCTTCAATCTTCAGACGACGTTAAGGATGAACTTCAAACTATGTATGCTTATAGAAAATTTCAAAGTAAGGCCCATAATTTATGCAATTCTAGCAAAGAAAAGATTGGAAATCATTTAACATTAGTCATAAAATGCTCGCTATATTTTTGAGGTTGCTATGCTCAGCTTGACCTTGCTGGTCTAAAACGTATACACTTGGGTTAATCATGATTTGGGCGATGATTTGAAAAAAAAAAATCAGATTAGCTGTCAAAAAAAAGATTGGAACAAGTAGCACTAGCCATAAAGCAAAAAGATTGGAACGAGCGTGCGGAGATTTGTATCAAAGACTAAGTACAAAGGAGAGTGAAAAAGACGTTTACAGAATAGCTACCCTACGCGAGAGGAGGATAAGGGACTTCAATCAGGTTAAGTGCATTAAGGACGAGAGTGATAAACTTTTGGTGAAGGACGATGAGATAAAGAATAGGTGGAGAGAATACTTTGATAAGCTTTTCAACGAAGAAAGTGATAGCTCTTCTATCGAGTTGGAGGACTTTGCCGACAACACCAATAGTAGACATTTTGTGCGGAGATTTCAAGAAGCTGAGTTAAAGAGGGCGTAAAAACAGATGAAATCAGGCAAGTCGGTAGGGCTTGATGACATTCCTATTAAGGTGTGGAGATGCTTTAGAGATGCAGGAATAACATGGCTAACTAAGTTGTTTAATAATATTTTCAAATCAAACAAAATGCGAGATGAGTGGAGGAGAAGCATTTTAGTTCCGATCTTCAAGAATAAAATAGATATTCAAAGTTGCACAAACTATAGAGGAATTAAGCTTATGAGTCATACGATGAAGCTTTGGGACAGAGTTGCGAGCAGCGTTTGTAGTGTCTCTAGGAATCAATTTGGTTTTATGCCTGGAAGGTCGACCACTGAGGCGATTTTCTTGGTTAGGCAACTTATGGAGAGATACAGGGAGAAGAAGAAAGATCTCCACATGGATTTTATTGACTTAGAGAAAGCTTATGACAGAGTGCCGAGGAGGGTTATGTGGTGGGCGCTAGAAAGAAAGATGGTGTCATCAAAGTATATTACCTTTATCAAGGATATGTACCAGGGGGTTGTGACTAGTGTCAGGGCATGCGATGGTGAGACCAGAGACTTTACAATTAACATAAGGTTACATCAAGATTCGACTTTGAGCCCTTATGTTTTTGCATTAGTGATGGATGAAATCACAAAAGATATACAAAGGGAGATTCTTTGGTGTATGCTCTTTGCCGATGATGTTGTGCTGATTGATGAAAGTAGAATATGAGTTAATCGACAGCTGGAGTTGTGGAGGGATACCTTGGAATCAAATGTTTTCAGGCTTAGCAGAATTAAAACAGAGTATTTGAAGTGTGAGTTTAGCGGTGTCAGTTCAGATGACGGAGAGATCACCTTGGCAGGTAGAGTAGTACCCAAGAAGGAATCGTTTCGATATTTAGGATTTATGTTGCAGTTTGATGGGAAGATTGATAAGGATGTTAGTTTTAGAATTCAAGCAGGATGTGTGAAATTGCGTCTAGCATCTGACATTCTCTGTGATAGGAAGATTCCTCAGAAGCTTAAAGGAAAGTTTTATAGGACAGCAATCAGGTCTGCGATGTTATATGGTGCAGAATGTTGGCCTACTAAGAGGCATCACGTCCAGAAGATAAATGTGGCAGAGATGCGGATGCTGCGCTGGAGCTGTGGGCATACCAGACGAGATTAGATTAGAAATGAGGATATTTGGGGAAAACTTGGAGTTGCACCTATTGAAGAGGAGCTAGTCCAACAACGCTTGAGATGGTTTGGATATATCCAACGTAGACCATACGATGCACCTGTGCACGTTGGAATTATAGGCTGTGCTGAAGGCCGAAAGAGAGGTAGAGGTCGACCTAAAATGACATGGGAGAAGATTATAAAGAGAGATTTAAGTAATTGAAGTATATCTGAAGAGCTGGTAGTGGATAGGAGTGCACGGAAGTTGGCAATTCATGCACCAGAACCTTAGGTTTTTTTTTCTTCCTTCACTTATTGAACCATTTTACTTCTTTTTTTAAAACTATTTTAGACTTTATTTCACTTTTACTGAACCTTTTTATTTTATTATTATTATTATTTTAAAAAACCATTATCAGACAACTTTTTATTTGTTTGGTTATTTTAAAATCTTTTTATATATGTATTATTACCATTATTGTTTATTTTAATTTTGAGTTCCATATCTAGCCAACCGCAATTTGATTGAGATACATGACTTTGTTGTTGTATTTTTGTGGTTGTTATGCTTGGCTTGACCTTGCTAGTCTAAACGTATACGCTTGGAGTTAAGCATGGTTCAGGCTGTTGATATAAATTGTAAAGATCGATAAAGATTCAGACGATGATTTGTAAAGATTCAAATTAGTAGTTTAAAAAAAGATTAGGACAAGTAGCACTAGTCATAAAAGCAAAAAAGTGCACCAGCCGGGAATCGAACCCGGGTCTGTACCGTGGCAGGGTACTATTCTACCACTAGACCACTGGTGCTTGATGTTGTACTTTAATGTTTTTTATTTTGATTATTTTGAATCATTTATTAAAGAATATTAATCCTACTTGAATTACAAAAATTTAAACGCTTCATTTGATTTACAATACATATTTTTCTCCTATTTTCTTGTGATCTTCATATTATTTGTTTTGTTTATGATGGTTAGCATAGAACTTATCCAGGATTATATTTGGATAATATATCAAAATATAAAAGTACCACGATTGGGAATCAAATTAGAAGTAGGGTGGTAGGGAATTATTCTACCATTTAATTTCTGATTAAAAATGTAAAGATCGATAAAGATTCGGGCGATGATTTGTAAAGATTCAAATTTATAGTTTAAAAAAAGATTGGGACAAGTTGCACTTGTCATAAAGCAAAATAGTGCACCAGCCAAGAATCAAACCCGGGTCTGTACCGTGGCAGGGTACTATTCTACCACTAGACCACTGGTGCTTAATGTTGTATTTTAGTGTTTCAACATTGATTAATTTGAATCATTTATTAAAGAATATTAATCCTACTTAGTAACAAGAGTTCAAACGCTTCATTTGATTTACATCTAATATTTTTCCCCTATTTTCTTATTACCTTTATATTATTTGTTTTGTTTAGAATGGTTAGCAAAGAACTTATCCAGGATTATATTTAGATAAGGTATCAAAATATAAAAGTGCTATGATTAGGAATCAAATTAGAAGTTGTAGAGTGGTTGAGAATTATTCTACCATTAAACTGTTGATACAAACTTGTAAAGATCGATAAAGATCCGGGCGATGATTTGTAAAGATTCAAATTAGTTGTTAAAAAAAGGATTGGGACAAGTAGCATTTGTCATAAAGTAAAATTGTGCACCAGCAGGAATAGAATCCAGATCAGTTCCAATTCTACCACTAGACCACTGGTGCTTAATGTTGTACTTTAGTGTTTCCTACTTTGATTGATTCAATCATTTATTAACGAATATTAATTCTACTTGAATTACAAAATTTTAAACGCTTCATTTGATTTACATTTGATATTAATCTCCTATTTTCTTGTGACCTTCATATTATTAGTTGTAGATAGAGACATTCGGTGGACTATTATATTAATGAGTTTTATTAATCTAATTCTCAAATTAAATATCCTTAGGCATGCATCACCACATTGTTTTTTGTGGGATTGTGAAATCTTGCTAGGGATGTTGGTTTCTTTCTGTCGATGTCCGTTGTATTTACGAGCACTAATGAGTCATGCACGTTGTATTTATGAGGAATCATGAGTCCTGCACGTTGTTGTATTTACAAGCAATCACGAGTCTTGCACCTTGGTTAAACAGTAATTTGGAAATGAAGTTCTTCACTTCTTGGATCAGTTCTTCAAACTTCGGACGAGGATAAGGATAAACTTTAACCTGCGTATGCTTATAAAAAAAATTCAAAGTAAGTCCTGTAATTATTGTAGTTCTAGCTATAAAAAGATTGGAACTCGTTTAACACTAGTAATACAAATGTTTGCTATATTTTTGTGGTTGCTATGCTTGGCTTGACCTTGCTAGTCTAAACATATACACATGGAGTTAAGCATGATTCGGGCGATGATGTGTAAAAATTCAAATTTGTTGTTTAAAAAAAGATTGGGACAAGTAGCACTAGTCATAAAGCGAAATAGTGTACTAGCCGGGAATCGAACCCGGGTCTGTACCGTGGCAGTGTACTATTCTACCACTAGACCACTGGTGCTTAATGTCGTACGTTAGTGTTCCCTACTTTGATTAATTTATTAAAAAATATTAATCCTACTTGATTCACAAAAATTTAAACGCTTCATTTGATTTACATTTGATATTCTTCTCTGATTTTCTTATTACCTTTATATTATTTGTTTTGTTTATAATGGATATCCAGGATTATATTTGGATAAGGTATCAAAATAAAAATGTACCATGATTAGGAATCAAATTAGACGTTGTAGAGTGGTTTGGAATTATTCTACCATTAAACTGCTGGTAAAAACATGTAAAGATCGATAAAGATTCGGGTGATGATATGTAAAGAGTCAAATTAGCTGTTTTAAAAAAGATTCGGACAAGTAGCACTGGTCATAAAGCAAAATAGTGCACCAACAGGGAATTGAACTTCGGATTTGTACCGTGGTAGGTACTATTCTACCACTAGACCACTGGTGCTTAATGTAATATTTTAGTTTTTCCTACTTTGATTATGAGAATAATACCAGAACGGGAGACTGATCTGGGAAGTCCTTACGCTTGAGTATGGGAGCCTTTGGCACTGGATATCCACCTACTTTGATTAATTTGAATCATTTATTAAAGAATATCAATCCTACTTGAATTTTATTTGATATTTTTCTCCTATTTTCCTATGACCATAGTATTTGTTTTGTTTACGATGGTTAGTATAGAAATTATCCAGGATTATATTGGGATAAGGTATCAAAATATAAAAGTACCATGGTTAGGAATAAAAGTAGAAGTTGTAGAGTGATAGAGAATTATTCTACTATTAAACCGTCAATAAAGATTTGTAAAGATTGATCAATGATTTGTGAAGATTCAAATTAGTTGTTTGAAAAAAGATTGGGACAAATAACACCGGTCATAAAGCAAAATAATGCACTAGCCGGGAATCGAACCCGGGCTCTGTACCGTGGCAGGGTACTATTCTAATATTGACCACTGGTGCTTAATGTTGTACTTTCGTGTTTCCTACTTTGATTAATTTATTAAAGAATATTAATCCAACTCGAATTTCACAAAATTAAACACTTTATTTGATTTACATCTGATAATTTTCTACTATTTTCTTGTGACCTTCATGTTATTTGTTTTGCTTATAATGGGTAGTATAGATCTTGTCCAAGATTATATTTGGATAAGGTATCAAAATATAAAAGTACCACGATTAGGAACTGTGCAGTTTATGCCCCACTATATCCCGTAGCGTATTACTGCCGATACGCTTTTCCTAAATAGTTTCCAATATAGCCTTCCCGCTTTAAACCCTGTTATATTCCGCTATTCCCGATATATCCCATTATTTCAGCTATATTACGCTTTTCCAGCTATATCTTTGAAGAATGAAATGAACTAAAAATGACATTTGTACATTAATTTTTTTAATGAATAATGTTTTAGAATTGATTTTTTTAACATATATTTTTATAAACAAGAATACTATAGTATTCTATTAAATTTTATTAAGTTAAATAGTGATCCACGTTTATTTATAGATATCTGCATATGTTTTTATTTAAAATTAAGAGCGTACTAGTTATTGTTAAATTGAATGTAAGTTTTTTATTTAGGTATAGCTTATATATTCCGTAAAAACATTAAGAACAAGTTATATATGCTATTTTAGAGTCATCCGCTATATCCTGTTATTTCTTCGCTTTATCCCCGCTACGACTTTATGGATTTCCACCGCATTTGATCTGCTAAGCGCTTTAACTGCACAGATTAGGAATCAAATTAGAAGTTGTAGAGTGGTAAGGAATTATTCTACCATTAAACTGCCTATAAAGAATGATGTGTCAAACTTTATTTATTTACTTTGTTTATTTGAAATTATCTGAACGATGTTTAATTGAATACTTATGTCACATTTTCTACATAGGCTTTCGATGTTACTTTTAAATTTATTTTTCAATGATATGTTATCATTCTTTTATATTCTATGTCATGTGAATGTATTAGCTGTTTTACTAGATGATTCGGTAATGCTTCAAACTAAGACATATTATCAAATAATAAATGCGGTATGTATGGATAATAGGCGCAAGTTAGTTATGTTAAGGTTAAATAGTTATCAATTGTATTCTTAACATTGTTTTGCTTTGCTCAATCTTTTGATGTAGTATGAATTATTGAAACCTATGAAATGATACAAAGGCCCCGTTCGCATTGATTTTGTACCACGTTACGATGGCGTTCGCGTTGGACGCGTCTGACGTCTGAACTTGGCGGTTGCCACTTCTCATTCTTCATTACCATCTTCTTCTCCTTCTTCGAAATAATGTTTGCCTCCGATTCATTCTTCGATTACAACGATTGGATTAATCTCTACGAGATAACATTGTATCAAAATGCACAGAGAAATCATATGACCCGGATTAATACTTCAGAGTATATCGATTTAGCTTGGATCAACGACATTTTGAATGGGCATCAACAACGTTGTCAAAATAATTTTCGGATGAAAAGACTTTTCTACTACTCGTTATGTGAAAAATTACAACATCCTGGTCTCTCTTCAACGGCAGAAATTTGTGTCACCGAAATGGTTGGTATTTTCATTTACACAATGGCTACTGGGCTCTCAAATAAACAACTTAGTGAAAAATTTCAACGAGCAGGTAGCACAATTTTCATTTGTTTTTATGATGTTCTAAACGTTTTTCAATTACTCACTGCTGATATAATAAAGCCAGATGATCCACAATTTAATACCGTTTCACATCACATCAGCAGTTCAATCCGGTATTATCTATATTTCAAAAACACACTTTGTGCTATAGATGGTACACACTTGTCTGCACACTTACCTGCTGATCAAGTTATCCCATATATCTAAAGAAAAGGTTTTGTAATGCAAAATATATTAACGTTATGCTCTTTCGATTTACAATTTACTTATGTTATGGCTGGTTGGTAGGGGACTGCACATGATAGTAGAATTTTTAATTTGATTACAAATGATAGAAGCTCAAACTTTTCTAAACGTTCGTCTGGACAATATTATTTGGTTGATTCGGGCTATCCACTTCAGAATGAATGTTTACCATCCTATCGAAATACAATGTACCATATTCCGCATTTTCATGAAACCGTGAATCAACCAAAATCGGCCAATGAAGTGTTTAATTTTTACCATTCGAGTTTACGGGTGGCCGTTGAAAGAACTTTTGCCATTTGGAAACAAAAATTTGCCATTTTGAAGACTATGCCTACATATGCATTTGAAACTCAAGTCAAAATTGTTGTAGCTACAGTGACCTTACATAACTCCATACGCAAATATAATAGTGGTGATCCAGATTTTATGGCTTTTGACGATGATCCTAAACTTATCCCCGATTAGTACTTGAAGGAATATTATGCTCTAAGAAATGCGACGAATAGATGCATTGAACGGGTACATCGAAATGGATATCAAGAAATGTCAGCATTTCAAGATACCATAAGAGATCAATTGGTTGCTGCAGGGCTGCGCTAAACTGTATTTGTATCTGTAACTGTATTTATATCTGTATTTTAGAAATACCCCGCTCAAATACCTTGCTCAAATACTTCGTTCACAGCAAAAAAACATTCCTTGTTCACAACGGTGTCACGCTCAATTGTCACTCTCGAATTCCCCATTACCGTTCATCAAAAACGCACCCAAAAACATGACCTGACAAGGGCACAACTTCAATAAGGTTTGGAAGTTTAAAGGTGATAACCCCAAATTTTTTATTCTGTTAATTAAAGTAACAAGTTAGTTATGGTATAATCTAGTAACATTGAATCAATTAATACAACAAAAATTTGATTTATACGTTATTGGAGTAAATACTTGTATTTTATGAATGCATACATGTTGACTGTGATAGTTGAATATTATGCAACAATGTATAACTGCTTTGAAGGATATGGTAAATAAAGATGCGTAGTTCGAAGAATTTTTGAGATCAATGATATTGTAGTCATAGTTATGAATGGCGCGCTACGGCGCCGTGAGGCGCGACAACTGCGTCATTTCCTCTTGCAGCGCAGCGCATATGAGAAGGTAAAGACGCAAAAAGCGCACGGCACAAAATTGTGTGCCTTTTGTTTTATTTTTTTGTTTTTTGCTTGTTTTTTATTTATTTTTTTATTTTTTGCATTTCACATAAAATTATTATTGATCATATTATTGCATTTGCTAACGTTTTGTATTTGATTTTTAGTTATTTTGTAGGTTCTAATGGATGACTTTTATACAGTATTATTGATCATATTATTGTGTTTGCTAATGTTTTGTATTTGGTTTTTATTTATTTTGTGGGTTTTGATGGATGACTTTTCTACAGTTCTTTTTCGTTGAAGAGAAACAAATATATCGATATTGAAAATATATTTTATTTTATGTAATACTCTTATATCAAATGTAATATTGCTTGTACAAAAAAACATGTATTTCAATTAATTGTGTATTTATTTCAAACAGGTTGTAGATGCACCAAATATATTATCAATAAATATTTATCACTTTATTTTTATTTTTTGGCATAAAGTTATCAATTGCACCAGGGAAACAATATCACCCATCGATATGCTAATCTTCCTCACCAATTGTCCTTTGTGTTGTTAAATATAACCACATCATAACAATTAAAACTTGGTATAATCTAATTGTCCTTATGAATCCGATGATGCAGATGTTGGTTTGGAAAATGTGATTGTTGAATCAGATTCGGAATTCTACTTTATTAGTAATATGTATTATTATTATGGATTTTGAAAACTATCATGCTTGAAATTCTATGCTAACGATATCAAATATGATGATCTTTGTTTTTGCAAAGTAGTAAAAAATTTGATTGCATATGTTTTAGCCAAAAAAACTGAACTCTTAAATTTGTTGTTATATGTTAAATTAGAAAAACAAAAATGCGCAGTAAATCAGAAAGGCGCGCGCCATTTGCCGCGTCGTGCGCCGAGGCTCTAGACTGATGTTGCGTCTTTTTGCGCCGTGCACCATTAATAACTGTGATTGTAGTCCATATGATAGAAAAGTGTATATGGAGCCTTAGTAGGCTTCATTGAACGTAACAAAACAATGCATGTTTACAAGAAACTATAACGAGACGCATGGTTGATTTTATTTTTTCCAATAAACGTTGAATTGTATTTTTTTACTTTGTTCTGCTTAGTTTGATCTCTTAATGCATCGTGGGTCATCGGCACCATTGATGTACCTAGAAACATGATGTAGCGAACTAGTTGCAATTTCAGTAAACTTCGGATACTCGTGGATGGTAACTACAGAGGATTTTTTTTTCTTTCCCTTTTTTGGAATTTACGAGCTGGTAGCTAGTCAATTGAATAGATAATCCAGTAACTTTGAATCAATTTGTGCAACAATAGTTTGAAGTATCATTTTAAATAATTTGTTATTTGAGTGAAAACATGTTTTCATGAACGTTTGACTTATGTAAATATCGATCGGAGAAATATAATGCATGGTAATTTAATCTAGCTCTGCACCGTGGAAGGATGCTATTCTACCATTAGATATGGTGCTTGATGTTGTTAGGGATGACAATTAGAACCGAGAACTGCAAAACCGAACTGTCCCGAACTCGAACCAAACCCAATGAGTCTTAGACTTGTTCTGGATGATGAAAAGTACCATAAAGATTGGTCAAACTCAAGCTGAACCCATCCGATCGAAAAACATTGAAGTATATGCATTTTTAGTGTTGTTATCTAATCAGATAACCCGAGCCGAAGCTATGGTCAAGTACGGTCCAGGTTTTTGAACTTTATAGTACGTACCCGACAAAACCCAACTCGCTTATAACGGAGGCCCACTGGGTCGGGTCCGAGCACTTCGTGTCGGATCAAATTACCACCCCTAGATGTTATATACATACATATTAAACTTCCTTACTTGCCGTTGACTTAATTTATATAGATTTATCGGTCCTTTTCAATTTTCCAAAGTAGGAGCACTTCTTGTGGCTAATCTTCGAATTTTGGTATACTAAATATAAATACTTACAATTGACATTTATGATCAATTTTTTGAACAAAATAATCAATAAGGTATACTAGTGAATTTTCAATATAGCAAACCATGCTTGTTCACTCATATGATTTATTTATCGTGATTTACTTTATTTGATATATGTTGTGTGAAATATGGGTAATTACAATTTTATTATAACTTTGATTTCTTTTGAAGTAGTTAGTAGAATCTTTATCAAAAAACAAAGCAGTCGAGTTAAAGTTGCGACTAAGGTAATAGCAGCTTTAAAAAGTGCACTAACCGAGTCAAACATGGCCTGCACCATGGAGGAGAAGCACTCTACCAACATAGTGACCGGTTTTTTCTTTTCTTTCTTAAATTTAAACTGTACGTGTAGCAATTTTACCTGAAAGTTGAACCATTTTATACCATTATTCATTGACATTTTTGATCCGTCGATGTTGATCAACTACGGTAACTATTACATTAATCCACTATTATTTTTAATTACCTTTGGTAATTATTAGACCTTTCATTTGAGCATGATAAACAATGGTTATTATAGTAAGTGGTTAGCCAATAGACTCGACACTTTAAACCGAGGCATGTGATCTTTTTTTGTTATCTTAGTTCTTTTAAAGAAACAATATGCCGCAACTCACAGAGAGAAGTTTGTTACGATGAGTTCAACAACTTGTCATCAATTGCATTTTGGTATTGTTTTGTTCAACTTTATCTCGTGGGGGTAGAACCGTAGATCATGTGCACTAGATAACATTCAAGCTGGTGTTTCTTTACCTGATTTTAGGCTGTGATTGCTGATAATGTTCTGTAAAGTACCATACATTTAAGGCCAACTAGACATACTTTGATGGGTTTTAAGATTCAAAATAATAATTGTATTAAATTTAAAACTGAATGATTAAAATGCTACCATGTTATAAACTACTATGATGACTTGTGGTCATTGCTAATACCTATCTGTTATTTTTACCCAAAGTGAATAAATATCAAGTGATATATTATGCTTTTAAAGTAATATTTATAGGTAATAAAAAAGTTCTTTATGGTTTGGGATTATCTAGAAATAAAATGATCTTGTTTATGCATCAATTGTTAATTGGGTACTTATTCTCTTATTACTTCTTAACTAAGAGCTTCAAAATGTTTGTCTAAGTTGGAGTTTTGTTAAATGTATTGTATTCTTAATTCTAATTTGATGCTATGATTAGAATTTATTTGCTATGCCATTTTTAGTCCGCCGGAATATCATTTTTTAATTGTTGAGATTGCTCCTCTTCATTTTATTTCTTTGATGTAAAACTTGTAGATTTTTCCATTATTTTTATTTTGGTTGGGTAATTCAAACTCATATTGGGGTTTTGGATTTTGGACACTGGTAGTGGAACAGAATAACACACCAATCAGGAACCAAACTCTAGTCTATATCGTGATGCGGTGTTATTTGACCACTGTAAATGACATTTTGAACTTTGATTACTTAATTTTTATTTAAATTAGTCAATGATAGACAATTTTTGGATAAAGGTGAATCCATCTGTATGTTTGAATTGTATAAACTTTTACTGGCCATTGATTTAACTTATTTTTTATGGTCATTTGGTATTCATTGTCAGGCTTTTGTTTTTCCTTTTTTGAAGAGGGTACAATACTGAATGGTTAATCAAATTAAGACATGATGTAAATTTAAGATTAGTGCTTGCATTTTGTTTAAAGCAATAAAAGAGAGGTAAACAAATATTCTTTAATCACTATCTCCAAATCAACAAAACCTATCAAAGTAGCGATGTATTTGAACCAAAATCTACTTTAGTTTGAAAATATTGTATCATCAAAACCTAAACTTTAAAATGAGACTTGTTTATATAGCTCGGGACAAAAACATGTTAATTTTTGGGAAGCTCAACAAGTCATTGCATTGCTCTATTTGTGCTTTATCTCATGTTGTAAAACCGAATCAACATTGATATTCCTCTAACTGTGATATTCCTTGTTTAAGTATGGAATAAATATAAACTGAGAAACCTTTTAACAGTGGAATTAAGGTTGTAAATAGTAATAGGAGACATAAGTGCAACAGCGGGAAATCAAACGTGAATTTGCACTGTGGCTTGCTACTGTTCTGCTACTAGGTCCAAACCTGTATATACTAGTTAGGGAAGAAAAGGTAGCGGTGAACTCTAGTAATATCATCGTAGGGTACCATGATATTACAAGGCTAGATGAGATAGGCCTCTGGTGCATCATGACATGTTAAACTTTCGTTACTTTTGTTTGATTTACTATCCACTATGCACCAATCACATTGTATCAAATGTCATATTCACTTAATCAAGATGGTTTATATATATATATATATATATATATATATATATAGACAGAGAGAGAGAGAAGATATATGTTTATTCAGACTGAGATGTTTGTGTAAAAGAAGTTTAATGAAATGGGCATAAGTAAGCTAATTATGGTGATTTTGATGTTGAGTCTCCATGCCTTAGGTTATGGATGCTTCAATATCTTTTTGTGACTCTAATATAGTTAGAAATGAGGAACTGAACAATTTTTCTGTAGTATGCTTACAAACAGATGTAGCATGGATATACCAGTACTTCAAACAGAATATAACTTCTACAACTGTTAGCTTAGTTCGTCTACATTAGTATATTACATTTACCATGTGGTTGTATGCAGGCTAACGAGCGATGTTCTACAGTCAAGTGGTATGTTCATGATATTTCATTGAAACTCCTTGTTCTTTTTGTAATATTGCAGGCACATCCTTCTTGTCTTCCACATCCTGCCTGCCTGAATCTATTTGCTCACACTTATTGGCGTTGCAAATTTAGTCGGAAAGCAAACTGAGTTACTCTTGTAAGTAGATCTATTGTCCTTTAGTATTATTTCTGATGCTAAATTTAATGATATTCAGTTGCTTCCAATTATGGCAAATCAAATTCACATCTTCTCAATGTGGTGTTAGTACTCAATAAACAGAAAGGGAATTTTATTTAAAAAGTTTGTTCCCATTGAAGCCCTTCTTAGCAACTAATTGCGTAGATGTTTTAAAAATTGGACTTGATTGGGTGAATGGACTTCAAAAGTGAAAGAACATCAGATGTAAATGTAAAAAAAACAAACAAAGGTTCGTAATATTGCTTGATAGCAAAGAATGTTTCACCTGAATACCAATTTCATAGTCCTACATCACCTGCCTTTTGTGGCTAGTTGTCAATAACGCTTATAAAATGAAGGATATTTTAATTGGGGAACTCATACCTTTCTCGGCCTTTTGGCTAAGATCAAGTGTAGTATCTGTTCTTATCAGTTTAATATCTGATACGTGTTCCAATGGATCACAATGATATTAAATTAATTTTTCAGAGGGGAAGAACCTAATAAATAGCTTGCTATTTAGGCTTCTGTTAGTCGCCCTTGCGTTGCACTATGGCATGGGCTGGCTTACCCCTATCAATTCGGTAATTAAAATTTTAAACATTCATTCTCATAGTTCATTGCAGTTTGTTATCTGTATGTGAATATGTTCTGAATAAACTTTATAAATTGGACTTCAAAGTCCCTTACTAAGAAGCGGTAAACCCAACTTCATCAAAAATGGTTATAACATTATGTTTATTTAGACTCAAATGTTTCTGAAAAAGATGTGTAATGATAATGAACCATGGGCATAAGTAAGCATATTATGGTGAGTTCTTTTAGTCTTCAATTATATTTTGATTTTGAATCTCCATGCCGTAAATTATGGATGTTTCAATATCTTCTTGTGACTTTAATATAGTTATAAATGAAGAACTAAATAATTTTCCCCAAGTATACTCACAAATAGGTGGAACCTCGCAACGGTAAGGTCACCTGGCTAGTGGCCTGGGCGCCCATGTTCGAATCCAGAAACAGCCTCTTCGCAGTGCAAGGCAAAGGTTGCGTACTATCGACCTCCCTAGAGCCCGTTATCGTACGGGAAGCCTCGTGCACTGGGTTTCATCTTTTATACTCACAAATAGGTATAGCATGGATATACCAATACATCAAGCAGAATATAACTTCCACAAGTGTTAGCTTAGTTTGTCTATGTTAGTATGGTACATTCAACACCTGGTTGTTTCCAGGTTAATGATTGATGCACTGCTGTCGGGTGATATGTCCATGATAATTCATTGTTCTTTTTGTTATATTGTAGGCACAGTCTTCTTGGCTTTGCTAGTAGGTCCAGTCAATTCTTAGATATGGATCTGCTTCTGCATCGTGGATGCCTGAATCTATTTGCCAACAGTAATCGGCGTTGCGGATTTGGTCGGAAGTAAACTGAGTAACTCCTGTAAGTTGCTGACCTGTTGTTCTTTAAGTATTATATCCGAGTCTCTGACACTAAATCAAATAATATGCAATTGCTTCCAATTATGGCATGGGATGGCTTACCCCATAAATTCATTAATAAAAAATTTAAACATTCATTCTCATATTTCATTGTAATTTTTCCCCATGTTTATTTCACCGCATTTTATTATCTGTACATGAATATATTTTGACTAAACTTAATAAACTGGATTTGGCACTCGCTAAGTAGTAGCAAACTGTAATTTGAAATATTTTATCAATCTTCGGGATTTGGTGTATTGGACAAAATTCAATTTCAGTGTTATTCGCTTACATGCTCATGTGCTATAAAATTGATAGCTAGTATATGAACTTTGAGATCCAGTTGAGTATAAACTAAACTATTGATATGTATAGTATAATTTTGCATGATCACATCGTCATTGCCTATCCTTCAAACTACTGAATATACCTATACATCATATTGATAACAGATTAGTATTAGATGATCGGCCTGATATCAAACTGAAACATATTGCATATCTTCACATTGAGATATGATCTGATCAGTATATCATGATTAGATCTGCTATAATATATATTATATTTCATTTTAATATTAAAATTTGGACCAAAAATCATCTTTATGGTTTCTTATTTAACTTTGGTTTGTCCACTATTTAAATATGTTATTGTATTGTTGTGACAATTCCAGTTTACCAGACAGTGACGGAGCTAGCCTCAACTTGAGGTAGGGCATCACCTTTCAATATATATAATACATGCTTAAGTACTTTCTGAATTTGATGTGGAGTATAGGAGGAAGTTTGTTCTATGCATGGATTGATTTGAGGTAGGGCCAGTTCTGCAATTTCAGTTAGGGCAAAATTTAACAAAGTCACTCTTTATAAATACCGAACAAAGTTCGGTTCCGCCCTGATAACCAATAACAATGATACTAATGTTATATTATATATAATAATTAAAAGAAAAAAAGTTCATGGATTATAGTCAAACAAAATCACAATCAGTTATTGCAAATGTGCAAATACCAGTGTTCTTGAATCATTTTCTTTAATTTCTTTTGTCAAATATTTTGTGATCAGAATGACTTAATTTTATTTCCATATCTTGCCTCAGACCTTTTTCCAATTTAATTTGTTATTCACCTTAAAATGAATAATTTTTTAGCTTATTCGAACTCAAAGCAGATAACTAACTTTGATATTTGGTGGGTTTTTTTTTTGTTAATTTATTTATTTATTTTGTGGAAAACAAAATATCCGAGCAACAAGATAGTTAATATTATGACAAAAATAAAACTGTTTTGGGGATTAGTTCACTATATAAATATGTCTACCGTATTGTTGAAACAGCAACAAAACTGAAATTCATGGGTTCTAGCCAAGCCGTATGCACATTTACTTATTACAAATGCGAGAATGTCAATGTTCTCAAATTATTTTCATTAAATATTTTATCAAATATCATGTGTTATTTTCATATCTCAATTTTGTATCTTTAAACCTTTTCCTAATTTAATATTTTTTTTCACAACAAATGAATAACTTATAGCATATTCAAACGCCTAGCGATAGTTAACGTTAATATTCAATGAAATTGATCATTGAAAATTTGCATGAGCATACTAGCGTAAATCGCTTATTTCAATTTTAGATATTTAAAAGTCTTCAAGTTAAAATTTTATTTGCAACTAACAATCAAACAAAAATTATGCATATAAATTTTAAAATTTGGAAAACAATGTATTTTACAGATAACGGTATGTTGCTTAGACGCAAACGAAAAATCGTATAGATCGAAGGGGCATGAGATATTTTCTCTATTTCTTATTTCTAATTCTCACATTGAATTGCTATTTAAGTATACTATTGTGTACAATAGTAACTGAAGGCCACATGTTCAAGCCCACTATTTATTTTATCAATTTGTGTGCAATAGCAACCATAGGTTATGTTTAGTGTGTATGATAGCAACCGATATTATTGTTCCTTTGAAATTTTGGGTGAATATAATTACTGGAATGCACTTATTATCTGAGCTAATTATGATCACTGGAGTCCACCGCGATAGAGAAGGTTATTATATATGGAAATTAAGATTGAGATGTTTCTACACGTACACGCACACACATGTGTGCGCATGTGTGTGTGTGTGTGTGTGTGTAACAAGGCATATACATAACTAAGTCAGTTATGATGAGCTATACTGTAAATTGTGGACACTTAAAAAGTTTCTTAGGAATATTGGTTGCTTTTGAAAAATATAGTTAGAAAAGAGGAAATAAACAAACAGTAACTTTTTCCAAGTATACCCGGTAATTAGGGCACGAGCTAGGACAACAAAATTTATACGAATTGTTTTCCATCTGGTCAGTTTCCTATCCAATTTTATTTAGGACAGGAACTGAACACACCTACGTTCGGTCCGGTCCGACTGATTTACACCCCTGTCGTTTCCTCATTGTTTTTTTGTTATATTGTAGGCAAGTACTATTTGTCTTCGGTAGATCTAGCAGATGCATTTAAATATGTACAGGTGTTCACATTCCTGCCATGTTTTACTTCGCTAGCTGTTAAAGGTTGCAGATTTTATTGGAAAGAAAACCAAGTTTCTTTTGTAATTGACGTATTTTTTCGAATTATTATTTCCAACGCTGATGTTATAACATTGCTCTCTCTGAAGCCATCTGTCAGTGATTATTTCTGTATCTGTTTTCAAATATGGATTTGATTGGGTGAATGGACCCCAAAGTTTGTGAGTATCAGATATAAATATAAGAAGTAACAACAGAGATCCGTAATATTTCTCGAAAGCAGAGAATGTTTCGACCAGATACTACTTTGTAGTCCCACATCACCTTCTCTAAGAGGCTAGTAGTCAATAAATCCTATAAAATGGAGGGCATTGTGATTGGAAATCTCATACCTTTCTCGGCCTTTTGGCTAAGATCAAGTGTAGTATCTGTTCTTATCAGTTTAATATCTGATACGTGGTCCAATGGATCACAACGATATTAAATTAATTTTTTTAGGGGGAAGGGACTAATAAATAGCTTGCTATTTGGGCCCTCGTGAGTAGCCCTTGCGTTGCACTATGGCATGGGCTGGCTTACCCCATTAATTTATTAATTGAAATTTTAAACATTCCTGCTTGTACTTCACTGCAATTTGTTCTTTGTAGATGAATAGAAACCAACGATTATGAGTTGGTCCGAACATAAGTTGAATTATCATATCAAACTTCAGAATTTTGTATAATGGGCAAATTATGATTTCAGTATTATTAGTTTTTACATGCTTTGTGTGCTATACTATTATTAGTTTAGATTCATTTTATTCCATATATTTTATGTTGAGATGTATAGAAACTTAATGTGTCATCAGAATATAAATTTTGATAAAAAAATTGTCCATCTATGAGTAAGTATACGTAACAACTAATTTGGGGGATCTCTATAATTATACATGCACAGCGAAGTCAAATTTTTAATATGATGTTTTCTATTGTGGAAAAAATAGCTATTATTAGGCAAACGTGAAAGAGGAACTGGACATGTTGATTTACGATCACATATTTCGTATCTTTTTTTTTTGCCTCATTAGTTAACTGGGTAAACAGGGGTGGATCGATCTTGTAGCCGGAAGCTGGCACAGGCAAGCAACCAAAATCCCTCAGAAAAACCACACGCGCAGAAATACCCCAGGTATTTTACACATGTGGTAAGCACCGTTGGCAGTCCACGTGCACCGAACGTTGAAAGGATTGTGGATTATCCCGGTTTCTCGTGGAGCAATGTTTGATCTTCATTTATGGACTACCACTTTTATTTTTACCTTTTTTTATTTATCCTTTTAGTTCATTGACATTTGCTCTTTAAGGACTTTCATTCCTTGTCCCTAATCCATATATGGTGGAACCATCAATGCAGCAAGGCTCAACCAGTTCACTACGTTAGAGCACTATCGAGGTGGCGACTAGGTGCGTTTTAAATATCTATTGTATTTATATGCATAACGCAGAATAGCAGATGCATCATGTATGTCAGTTAGTTAATGTTGAAAACATTCGGTTTTATGATCTCTTGAACCATAGTTTAGCGTCTTACCACAATTCTAGTGGCGCTTAGTGTTCATTGTGTTCAATTTGCTCAATAGAAATTGTGGTGAATAAGTTTAAGCTTACAAGGGAGGTTAAAAAGCTGTAACTTTTCTTCTGATGGAAATTGAGAAGCCACTAAATTTGTAAAAGTCTGTTTACCACTGCTTTTTCTGTTAGAATGATAATTGCTTCTGCAAATTTGAATCTCTGGGTTTTTGGTTTGTGCTAAATAGTTGATAAGCATCAGCACTGTAGAGTTTAAAATTTTCAGGTAATAATGAAAATGTGCAGAATAGTCCGTATATCCAAATTAGTATGTGTTTTAAACTGAATTTTTGTGTGTTTGAACAATGAATTTTGAAACTGGATGCTCACGTCATCATATTTATTGCAGGAAATAATGGACTACTGAAGATAGGCTTGTGCTAACTAGTGGACTAGTAGAGCTTATGGCCACATAGCCCACATCAGAAAGGAAGATAAGTACTGCTGAAGCTAGAATGCAAGAGACTAGACTATGATGGGAAGAGCAGAATAAATTTTATACTATGTTGTATGTATATAGTCAAAATGCTTTTTTGAATGGTGGGTTTAAGATGGGTAGCATTTTAAGTCATGGCTTCGTTATTATCTCTTGAATGATTAGTCCTAGTATCATTTCTTGACATTGTTACTGTTCCGAATTTTCAATGTTCTG
The DNA here is from genome assembly GCA_030737875.1 of Allium sativum. Classification (NCBI taxonomy): domain Eukaryota; kingdom Viridiplantae; phylum Streptophyta; class Magnoliopsida; order Asparagales; family Amaryllidaceae; genus Allium; species Allium sativum. Next base: position 292,701,112 of record CM060916.1, on the reverse strand, counting down.
AATTTTGCCAAATCAACGTTTGATGCTTGCATGCTGTGTGCATACATGATCGTTTTAGGTAATGAAATACACGTTTTGTTTATCTTATCATTTTTCAAGAGATGGTTAGGTCAAGGTTAGGTCCTTATTAATTTTAAACATAAAAAAGATTCTTGTTCAAGGACGTTTGTACTTTTTTCTAAAAACTTTTAGATTTAAGAATTTATTTGTATGTATTTCTTTTCATGTAAGGAAAAAAATGGTGGTTTAAAAACCCCTCAAAAAGTAAGTTTTAGAAGAGTTTACGTAAAAGCATGTATTTATTCAACATGTTGTTGATATATGTATACAAGTAATTATAGCCAATAATTGCATTGTATTATGTAGATTTTAGTGAATATTTCATAATTTCAAAATTCAATTCAAATTATATCCAGTATTGTATTTATTGCAAAAAATGAAAAGATAAAAAAATCGATGCATGCTAAACACAAATGAAAAGGACAATTGAAGTTTGCATAAAATTGCGCATTACATTACGCTGATTTTAGGGATGTGGGGTTGATATTTATTAATATTTTTCGTCAAAAGTGCGTGTTTGAATATTTATTTCTACGTTGCAATATCTTTTTCAGTTAATTTTTGTTTTATATGTATTATTTATTGGCAAAGAACGATTTTGTAATAAAAGTTTATTAGATCATTTTTTGTATGGACGTTACGTTAAGGTCCTTATTAAGTTTTTAAATACACAAAAGATTCCACTTTAAGAGCGTATGTTTTTCTTTTCCTTTCTTTTCTTATCTTTTTTTTTTCGAAAATTGGCAGATAATAAATATAATAAGACTTTTAGGTTTCAGGATTTACTTTCTTATTCATGTTTGAAAAAAAAGGTAGTTTGGAGATCTAAAAAAATAGAAATTTTAAGTTTCAGGAAATTTTATAGAAAAACATATATATATTATAGTACAAGCAATTATAGTCAATAATTATATAGTTGTATGCAACTTTTGATAAATATTTCATAATTTCGAAATTTAATTCAAATTATATTTAATATCATATTTATGGCAAAAAAATGAAGAAAAAAAACGATGTATGCGAAACACAAATGAAAAGGACAAGTTTCAGTCAAAATTGCATACAAGTTTGCAATTTATACAATAACTGCAAATATTTTTGTAGTTTTTCATTGTTCGTAGGTATTGGTTTACTGAATGAAGATTTATAGATATGTGTAATTATTAAGTGAATATTTGTGTATATATTTGCAATATTTCTCGGTACTTGCATACGTTTCTATGTTTACTTTTTAACTTTATCCGTTGCCTAGTTTTAATATTTACAGTTTTTTGGATGTTTTTAGACAATGGAACAAAAAACACTTGCTATAGTAAATTAATTCCGAGGATCTGTTTTCCAATACGAGCTTGCGTTTTCATTTGTAACCTAATAACCAACATAATGAGATGGGGCATTGTGCGAGCTAAGATTGATGCATTTATTTTCGAAAATGATTTCCACATCTATACATTAATAATAATATCAAAATCTTTGTTTTAAGAATATCAAGCATGTTTGTTATTATAAGGTAAAACTTTATCCTTCGGTATGCGTTGCATTGTGTGATAGGATTTGAGTCTTATGATAGCTTAATTTTCCAAAAGCATGAATTTTGGAGTTTTGAAACTTGGTTGATGATTGTATGATATGAGTTATGGTTTGTTATCTAGTTTGTTATTAGAAAGGAAGATAAGTACCGTTGAAGCTTGAATGCTAGAGACGGGACTATGATTGGAAGCGCAGAATAAATTTTATACTAAGTTGCATGTATATAGTCAAAATGCTTTTTTGAACAGTGGGTTTAAGACGGGTGGTATTTTAAGTCATGGCTTCGTTATTATACTCGTGAATGAGTAGTCCTAGTATCATTTCTTAACATTGTTACTATTCCGAATTTTCAATGTTCTGAGTTTTGCTTATCTTTTTCAAATCAACGTTTGATGCTTGCATGTTGTGTGCATACACGATCGTTTTAGGTAATGAAATACACGTTTTGTTTATCTTATCAACTTTTAAATAGGCAAAATATTCTTGTTCAAGGACGTTAGTGCTTTTTTTAAAGAACCTTAGATTTAAGAATTTATTTGTAAGTATTTCTTTTCATGTAAGGAAAAAAATGGTGGTTTAAAAACCCCAAAAAAAGCAAGTTTTAGAAGAGTTTACAGAAAAGCATGTATTTATTCAAAAGGGCTGTTATGGTAATGGTAACCGTTACCGATACGAAAAAACCGTTACCATACAGATACTATTGGTTAGCCAAAAATGAATACTGATAATTTAACGTTATCGCTGGTAAAATGTTCATTGGGATACCAGTAAACTGGTAAACAGTTGACTGGTAATGGTGAATTTACCGATACATAAAGCTATTAAACAATTAACACATTAAAATTTTAGTAATGATAAAAAGTAAATATTTTTTTACTAATTCTAACCCATTAATGTTAATATAAATATTTATACATATTTTAATCGGCATAGAAAATTTATTTAGCTTATCACAAGAATTACCGTTAACATACCGATATAAATATTTAAACTTTGAAGTTAATAACATCAAAAAGAATTACCGTCCTAAATAAATTTATAAGCATTTGCATAAAATATGATAAACTTTCAAGAAATAAAAGTTGGAATTCACTAAAATAGTGAAGAAAACAAAATTAATATGGATGGTAATTTTACTGTTACCACTGGTAGTGACATTTATTTACCGCTATTTTACCGTTAATAATGGTAAAACTTACTGTTAACATACCGATAGCATTGGTATACCGGTGCAGCTCGATATTGATTACCACTGGTTTGGTATTGATATGGTAATGGTAAATTTACCATTAGCATAACAACCCTAGTTGATATATATACAAGTAATTATAGCCAATAATTGCATTGTACTATGCAATTTTTAATGAATATTTCATAATTTCGAAATTTAATTCAAATTATATTCAGTATTGTATTTATTGAAAAAATGAAAATAAATAAATAATCGATGCATGCTGAACACAAATGAAGAGGACAACTGAAGTTTGCATAGGATTGCGCATTACATTACGTTGATTTTAGGGATGTGGGGCTGATATTTGCTTTTTAATTTGTGCGCACCCGTCGTACCTGATTGTACTGTATGTTTTACATGTGATTTTTTTAAGCAAATTGTATATGTTTATTTAGTAATATTTTTTGTTGAAAGTGCGTGTTGTTAGTTTGAAATTTATTCCTACATTGCAATATCTTTTTTAGTTAATTTTTATTTTTATCTGTAGTATTTATTAGCAAAGAACGATTTTGTAATAAAAGTTTATTAGATCATTTTTTGTAGGGATGTTACGTTAAGGTCCTCGTTAAGTTTTTAAATACACAAAAGTCTAAGAGCGTATGGATTTTGTTTTTGTTTTTTGTTTTTTTTGAAAATAGAAAAAAACAATATGAAAAGACTTTTAGGTTTCAGAATTTACTTTCTTATTGATGTCAGGAAAAAAAGGTAGTTTGAAGACCCAAAAAAAAAGGAAATTGTAAGTTTCAGAAAATTTTATAGAAAAGCATGTACTTATTAGAGCTGATATACAAACAACTATAACCAATAATTGTATAGTTGTATGCAACTTTTGATAAATATTCCATAATTTCAAAATTTAATTCAAATTATATTTAATTTCGTATTTATGGTAAAAAATGAAGAAGAAAAAAACGATGTATGCGGAACACAAATGAAAAAGACAACTTTTAGTCGAAATTGCATACAAGTTTGCAATTTATACAATAATTGCAGATATTACTGTGTAGTTTTTCGTTGTTCGTAGGTATTTGTTTACTGAATGAAGAATTATAGACATGCGTATAAGTAAATATTTGTGTATATGTTTGCAATATTTCTCAATAAAACCATACATTTCTACGTTTACTTTTTAACTTTATCCAGTTGCCTAGTTTTAATATTTACAATTTTTTGAATTTTTTTAGACAATGGAACAAAAAACACTTGCTATACTGAAATAATTTTGAGGACCCGTTTGACAATTGAAGTTTGAATAGGATTATGCATTACGTTATGTTGATTTTAGCGATATGTGGGTAATAGTCGTATTTTAAATTGTACGAACGTTGTTGTACACATTTCGCACATGATTTTACTATATGTTTTGCATGTGTTTTTTTTTTTTTTTTTTTTTTTTACAAATTGTATTGTATATTTAGTAATATTTTTCCATCGAAAGCACGTGATGTTTGTTTGCATATTTATTCCTACACTATAATATCCTTTTTGAATAATTTTTATTTGTATTTGTACTATTTATTGGTGAAGAACGATTTTGTAGTAAAAAAATTGCAAGTAAGTTTGAAAATTATTGCTTGGTGAAAGACAGTTTGAATTTGTTTTTAAACCCAAATTTTATGGGATATTAGATGACATTTGTTTGGATGTGTTTAAAACAATTGTAAGGATATTTTATTGTGGTTTTTACCTAGAAGGACAAAAAGAACAAAAAAGTGTTCCATAAGTACAAGAGGGCAAAATTTTATCCTCAAGGACAAAATTTAGTGTAAAGGGGGGAATTCAGGGGGCCCACTATAATTCCTCCTTTTACACTAACACTTGTCCTTATAAACAAAATTTTGCCACTTATCTTTATGGAACAATTTTTTGTTCATTTTGTCCTCCAGGGTATTTTCTTGTATTTTATTTTCTACTTTATTAGGAACATAAGGCAAAATAACAGTAATATTTAAATGGTTATATATGGGTAGTTCGGAAAGTTTGCGGCCAGACCAAAAGTTTGCGCTTGTAATAAATACTAGTAATTTTTGCCCGCTTTGCTGGGCATTAAAATTTATGTAATTAAAAAAATATTGTAATGAATAAATATTAAAAATAAAAGAAAAATTAATAAATAATATTAAATAGTTATACATATATATTTAAATATTATAATTTATGCAGCAACAACAATAAATTATTCTGTTGTTCATCCAAAAATAATTTTATCATGAATGATTATTTTGATTAATTGTTCTGTTGTTCATCTAATAATGACCAAAGAGCAGAAAGCTTGCATCTCACGCTCCACATACATAATATATAATCAAAAACCGCGGACTCTTATTGGAGATTGGATTCCAACTATGACAAGGTATGAGACCACCTTCTGATCAATGTACTCTAGAGGGGATACACTGGGGTTCAACAAGAACATCTAGCAAGCCGACCACACATGACCGGTTACTCATTTAGCTTGAGTAGACCGAATGTATTATCACCCTGCGGTTTTAAGGGATCACCGCACATCCGCGGAGATACAAAAGCGAAAGAAAAACAAATAAGGAGTCTCTCTAGATTGGTGAAAATACACCCTGCTTGGGTGCGACCCAACTAGCAATGTTGTCTGGCCGATTTTTGTCATTTCACAGTTGTGAGGCTTGAGGCTACACTTGTCTTCTAGAACAGCACACCACCATTTACTTTGAATGTCACATCGTCAAATCTGTCAAACCACTAGTTGATTTTCCCAAGAATATTACTGGTATAAAAGCTAAAAGAAACGAATTTCTCCGCCACCAAACATAATAGCTTGAAGAGATCGTCTTATGTGATTTGTTAGACATACTTTTTCAGAAGTTCGTCCATAGAAGTTGTCCTGGGACTAGGCAAACCGAAGACACTCCCTTACCGTATCCTTAGGGATCAGTAGCGAGAAGTCCTTGCAAATCCGTAAATTCTCAACCACGACCGAATCACGTCAGAATACCTCTGGTTACAAGTCAGAGAAATTCGACAGCAATCCTTCTGCTTATGAAGATCCACGGTTTTCAATTGCTCCATTCTATCTTCAACATTACGTATTTGCTGGTCGGAATGATTTATGAATATAAATTCAATCCCAGTATTTCCGTACCAACAATCGTTAGCCAAATTTTGATAGTCCGTTATTTAACTATCAAAATAAAACAACCATTCATCCATAAAAAGAAAATGAGTTCACTGATTCAATATCTAGCATCATTTGGCCTCTTTAATTAACCATTGGTTAATTAAATTATTGAAACACTTAATCTTTCAATATTCGAAAAATGTACATTTCCACTTCCAACTAATTTGCCCAACTCAACCTGAAATCTCAATTTCTAAATAATTTTCCCAAACCCATATAAATACTAATTTTCTATTCCATATTCAATTTCCATTTATTCGTCAATCTTAATAATGAAACCCAATTTATCACATTTCATATATTTTCACATAATGTTTTCCAAAAATGTTCATTACTTACAGAAATCCCTTCCATTTCCTTTTTAATTCAATTTTCTCTGTATATATGAATTCGTTAACTCATTCCAATCCTGTGAAATCTTATAAATTCCATTTATGACATTTATATGTTCTTAATATCTTAAATTTGTTTATACGTTCAGTTATAAAACCACTTAACCTTTTTTTATAATAATAATATCCAGATCTTCACTTACTGATAATTATAAAAAACGTAATTAACTTCAGTGTCTCAAACAAAACCATGTTTCAAAAACATATAAGAATAAAATTTGAAAACATTTCGAACCAATTTAATATCAATTTTAAAAATCTTTATTTTTATCGATGGTACTAAAGAGACAAATGTCTACTAAAGTACCAAATCGTGAAATATTAGTCAATTCCACATTCAACAATAATATATAATCATATTGATAAACATTATCAATAATAGTGAGGAATCTAGTTGGATTCCTCCAACCTGTCCTTCTCTGCATCAAAATGGTTTATCTCAATTTCAATATGGCAATATATTTATCACAATAAATGGAAATAAACAGTTTAACTAATAACGGTCAACAACCAATTAATAACACCCATTCAAACATCCAATTATTTATTAAATACGTTTATATTATTATAAACGTAACCAACGAGGTAAGTTACCTTGTTTGGAATATAATCGTTATAATAACAATTTATTTCAATTAAATTAAAAAAACGTTTATTTATCAATGAATATTAAAAATATTCAACATCCATGCAAATAGTCATGAAATCATCAATCATTAACAAACATTGCACACAAAATAAAAACCCCGCTTATAGAAAATATAAGTGGGATAAACCGAGTGAGTTGAACTCACCTAGTTTCCCCTTCATTGTCGAACAGTTTGTTTTACGAGCTTCCATTTGCGTTCAACTATGACCAAAACAGTCCTATATTGAAGCGCTTGTCATACGGTTCCAACGCTTCCTGGTTGGTCTTATTCTGTTAATGTATGACACCGTTATACATTTTTAACGTTATTCATATATTAAAATTGATTACTAGAAACTAAATTAATATTTCAATTACTAAAACTCAACGTTCATTAAACTGGATTAGATATATTATTATTTAGGCACAGTTCGTAACTTGTTTAGGTACATTATAGTTGACGCTGCATGGCGTAAATATGGATGGCCATGTCAACACATTACTATAAACTAGATTGGTCATGTTCTCAACTTCTCAGCTAAGTTATATACACAAAGAGATATTATCAATATCCCCAAAAAAAATAAAAAAATATTCCTTAACCAAATCATTTAACTAAAGAAATCACATTATTTAATAAACTAGTTATATTTAGTTTGATTCAGAACCCAACCCGCTTCTTTGATCCAACATTTTGTTCCCTTTCCCCTTTAATGTTTTAGATAACCAGAACAATTTTCCTTAATTAAAATTTTGTTAATTGATCACATAACTTACCGTCCAACTCCCCTTCCATTTCGAAAATACACAACATGCTTTCGTTCGCTTTGCCACAACTCTTGCCCCATGCCGCCACCGTAGTGTTCCGTTTAACAACCGCATATGCCCATCTCCCTTTCACGTTTTGCTTCCATTCCCCTTGTAGCATGTTATCCCCTTTTTTTCTAGTCTTCCTCCTTTCTTTCCACTTGCGTTCTATTTTTTTTACATAAAGGCCCACAAAGCCCACTCCTCATGCATTAAGCCCATGAACTGTTTCCCCCTGTTACACTTCTTCCCCGATATGATCATTTTCGAACCCTGTACATATATTTCGAACCCAACTTCATCATTTAGCCTCCCCACTATTCATCACCATATCGAATATGAACGCTGACTTCCACCTCCACCAACATCCCGTGCCGACCCCTCTTCCTCGCTGGCCAAAAGTGCCTTCTTCTTTTTTCTTTCTTTTTTTATGTTTTGAACAAAAGATTTCCCCATGTCCAAACTAGCAGATCGCAAAACCCTACGGCTCCTTCACGAACCTACAATGCGCACACTCATGTTGCCTGCGGCTCCATAGATCCGAGAAGTACACCTTCTCACCGTGATCCGAATCATCACCAGAGCCGCCTCCTTGCTGCTCGTCTCTAGTCACGCAACTCCTTAGGCCAACAAAAGTACGCAGACTTCACCAACGTGGAAAAGAGTCTTCGAAAAAGTTGAGAAGCTTTGCATTGGGTATGTGGTTTTCATTTCGAACGTGGGTGGGGAGGCTTGGTTTTGATCGACTATGGATGTTTGGTCTGCTTTTACTCACGGGGAAGAAATGAAAGAAACTAGGTCTATTTATAGAAGAGGCGAGCGAGGATAAGAACAACGTTCAATCCGTAGGTTTTTAGTTGTGTATATAAGTCGGTTGGGTGATTGAGAAGTTGTGATGGAGACAATAGGCTGCGGCTTCTGGTCTACCGAGGGACAAGCAAAAATGTTTGTTTATACATTTCTTTCTCTTCAATTGAATGACTGGATGGGCTTTGGGCTTGCTGCATGGGTTTCCATAGGCCAGCTGAATTGTTTTTCTTGTCTGTCAATTGAAAATTGATATTACGGATTGAAAATGCAAGGCATCGGTCACCTTGTTTAGTCTACATACGGTAGGCTTGCTGCTTCTTTTCAACACAGATAAAAAGTGGTATATGTTTGCATGGCGTTTGTACATTCTAGGCGTGTAGTTACTTAGGCATTTAGCTTTTATATTTATCAATCACATGTTTATACAGTGTTTAATTTCAACGTTCATTATCGTTGTATACCACTACCTAATATATATATATATACATGCCGCTCCACACCAACTCCAAAAGCAATGAAAATATCCACACTACTACGTTTTCACGTTCCAGTCCCAATGAAACTAATTTCCTTGAAAACGGACTCCGTTTTCAAAACGACTTTATTTTAATTTTGATTTATTTGTCGTTTCACATTAAAATTTCGTACGTCGATAAAACAACTCCGTTGGGCTCCTAATTGAAAATTTAATAATAATTAGTTGTACGTATTCCAACAAAATTCGTTTCGTTGAAAACAGAGGCTGTTTGAAAAACACTATTTTTAAGGCCTATATAATATCGATGTATAATTAAATTCAAAAAAATTATATTTTAAATAACAATAAATTATTATTATCGTATCTCTCCAAATGAAATCTTATACACTTCAAAATAAACCGATATATATTTATAACTCAATATTATATAATTTCGGGTTAAACGATATTCAAATTATGTAAAAACCATTAATATTTTATTAAATAAATGTTATCGTTTATTAATGAATTCCATAACGACTATTTGAAATTTTGAGTTGGACATAACTCACAACCTATAATATGAAATCTCCATTTTTCTTTTTCAATAGAAAATCACTATTCAACAGATTCAAATGCTTCTTGTTTCACAAAAATTTGATTAATATCGGATCTTGTATATTCAATTAAAGTTCAGAACTCAATATTATGAACTACCTCGTCGTTTCGAGCTCATTTTAATTAAATTATAATTTTATACGTTCACCTTCGTTTTATTAAATAAATTCGATATAAAAGTCCATTAAATGAATATTTAAATAGAATTAAATATTTGAAATTAATATTAAAAAATCTGGGACTTTACAGGACTAATAAATATCCATACATCTACTGCAAGTCATTAACTTTAATTGTACATCGTACAAATATATATATATATATATATATATATATATATATATATATATATATATATATATATATATATATATATATAAACACACACATGTTCCTAAGGGAACTCTATTAGAATGTTCAATGGTCTAGCTCCTTATTTTCAAGCTTACACAAACCTACGTGTCTTATAACCTGAAATATCTTGATCCGATCCAAGCATACAAAATACACGAGCCAGACTATCTTTGAATATCCAAAGGGTGAGAAGGAAATACTATTCAAGGGGATATGGCACAATAAATCCAGATTTCCTATATAATAATTTAATTCCGAACAACTTAAACATAGTTCATAAGACAAATTGCAACTAAAAATCATCTAAAGGTCCCAAGAAATGGCATTAACAACAATATATAAGGGCTTCCTATCATCAACAAGAGTTAAGTGCAGGGCTAAGCACTTATATAAAATCCCCAAAATTCCAAGATACAACAAACTGGAACCATCATTAACATATGGAACGCATATGAGAGTTCAAACAACATAAAAGTGACTACCATGTACATAAGCATCATAATAGCTCTAGGCTATATAAAGAAGATTAACATCAACAATAATATCATAAATTGGATCTAAATCAACAAATCTAGAGATAAAATCGACAGAAGTATCAAAATAGTGGATTCAAATCTACAAATAATAACAAATCAGTTAATGCAACGAAGATGGATCCAAAACAACAAATAACATCAAAGTGAATTCGAATGACAAATAGTACGTGCATTTAATATACTCCCCCGAGCTTTGATAAGCACTATATACATATTCAGCTCCCATCACTACGACCCCCCCCCCTCCCCCAACCGAGTGTAACTTGACCACCCTCACGCCTACCTCGCCCTTCCGCCTCCGAAGCAAGTACATACAATAATAAATAATAATCATGTGCCATAAACTTCCAAACAATATCTCGAAAAGTGAAAACAATACTCCCCTATCGCACGTTTCACTAATTGATTTACTATTATTCAGCCTACACCATACTCCAATAGCTTCAATCAATGAATCTGCAATTAACCGATATAATTAACGTACATGTCCTGTACCACGTCGTTTATCATATCAATCTAAATCTTTCTCGTCTTCTATAAGATTGCAAAAACGCGTAGTTTTATATATCGAAAATACTTAATTCAAGAAAACAAGTTTATAATACGTCTTTGAAAATCATTTGAATCGTTTATATGAAAATCTCTATATATTGGACAATATAGCTTGAGATAATTATTTTTATAAAATAAATCTAGAAAACAATTATCTCAAAATGATAATTTATATATACGAAATCCATTAAAAATCGGTTTATGAAAACATGCATTATGTCAACGATTCACGAAATCAAATCAACACACAAAATTTACATGAGAACTCATCATGGCCTGTTAATCTGCTATAAGGAATGATTATTAAATATAGGCTTTCCAATATAGGATTGATCCTTTTGGAAACAACTCAAAAAAGATACAAAAAATATAAAATACTGCACTTGAAGCTAGGAAAGGATGCAACAAGACCCACACTACACATTCTAGGGTTGAACAATACATATTCAATCAATTCATCCATTAAACAAAGTGAATCCATAACATGCAACATACTTCATTTATTTTTATCAAATCGCTACTAACATTCTTTGTAATTTATAAGCGATTCATAAGACATGCATGCAATAGGAATTTATATATGTATAGTGGAGTGAATTACTATTAACTCACCTTAACCAATTCAATTATCAAAACTAATAGAATACGTTTGCATGAAATCTATTTCAATTATTTGTATCTAATCGTAACTAAAGTTCTATGCAAATTATAAGGGATCCGTAAACAAAGCATGCAATAGGGATACTTCTAATTAGAGATAGTAGAGTGACTTGTCGGCCTTTTCTTTTTTTCACTTTGAATATAGGTGTAAAAAACATGAGTAAGTCTTGGGCTGGGGAGTGTCTAGAATGGTTTAAGTGAGGGGATATGATTTTGTGCCTTATTCAATTTAAGTCCAATTTCTACTTTTATTTGATGATCCCAAATTCAATTAAAATAAATTTACTTTTTCAACTATTTCAGTTATATCAAAATAAGCAACTGGATACCACGAATGATTCTGGTCCAATTTAATATATTTATTCAATTAACAAATCGCCGCAATTCACATTCTAAACTATTTTATTTTACTTAATACGTGTAATTTTAACATGGAAAACAAGATTGTTACTCCAACAATCTGTCTTTTTGATACATGATTATTCGACACGTGAATACCATAAACGTATTAATGTTGACTTTTATGGGTCGAAATGGTGGATCGCAATAGAAAACTTCCGAATTATTCGGTATTAATTTCAGTTTTACAATGAAAATGAATAAAATCTAGAAGAATAATGTGGAGGTTTGAAAATTAGCATTGTGAAGAAAAAAATAACAAGTGAAAATCATTATTCTGAGAGAAGGTGATAGATAAATCATCTTATGATCCTTGAGTAGGACATTCGTATTTGGAAAAAGTGGTAGCCAGTTCTGGAATGATACATATCTTGGGGAAAGGCTGAAACAAATTCAAAAGCAATACAGTGGGTTTAGTGGTGATAGGGTTACAAATTTATGGTTTAATGGTAAACTTCCAAAAATGTTCTTATGCATAAAAAAGATGTCAACACTTCGAATTCTACTTAGGACATCACATGTATTCTTATATAAATTTTGAAGTAAGACCGCAAATAAGGTTGTAAAATTTGTTAGGTCGATGTTAGATGCTAACCATGGATTTGAGATTAATCGCATAAACGGAGATTAATCGAGGATTAATTGGAAGGAAGCATTTTCTGATAAACTGATGTATTCTGAAAAAAATGTCAGTGTTTTATTTAGTATTAACCGATCCACAATAAGCTATTTTCGATTTTATTGGATTCGAAAGCAGCCATGAAGACTAAATCGTTAGAAACAAATATTTTAGCACTTGTAAAAGACATCAAGCATAAAATGGTGAATAGATTATGCATTCATATGCTTACATCATGTAGTAAATTTCATGCAGGCGAATTACACATAAGACTAATACAACGCTTGGGCGAAGTATAGGTTGGATCTTGAAGGATTTTTTTACAATAAAGATGACTGATATGAATTTCAATCTTAACAAAAAAATTCTTTATATTTTATTGTTTATGTCTATTAAAATTGAATATAAATTAATTTTTGTTTAACTCGATTTATTTTAGAATGACGTTTTTTGTGTGCATCTGCATTGTATGTGCTAGAAAACATTGTTTGACATAAGTGAAACATTAATGAAAATATAAGTGGAAAATAGGCATAAGGACAAACTTTAGAAAAAATTTAGTCTAAAGGACATTAAGTTTTATTTTTAGGCTGAAGGACAAACTTTGAAAAAAATTAGGCTGAAGGACAATGCTAAATATAATTAGCATTTTCTGCAGTGTAAAACTGAATAATGCTAGTTAAAACTAGCATTTTCGTGTAGTGTAAAAAACTGAATATAATGCTAATTACATTTAGTATTTTGCTTCAGCTTAATTTTGGTTCAAAGTTTGTCCTTTAGACTGAAAATAAAACTTAGTTGCCTTCAGCCTAATTTTTCGGTGAAGTTTGTCCTTCTCCCTAATTCTCTCAAAATATAATGTATCATAAAGGAAAAAAAATTAAACTGATTATTGTAGAAAACACTGCATTTTCTCTATGTTTTCAGGCTTTGGGGAAAAGTAGGTTCTTTACCTTTAAATATGAAGTGTGTAATCAAATTAGCTTGCTGTTAGTTTAAGGGAAGAAATTATGCACTTCAACCACCCCACTTATAAAGTGGGCCTATCGAATAAACGTTAGTAAAGCCCAAATACGATGCTCTATGATTTACGAAAACAAACCATGTAGGCAAATTCTATTCAAACACCGCAAATTGCTTTACCTATACCATGAGATTTTTTATAAAATTTCAGACCAAAATGACATTATTAAAAAAGAATCAATATAAAAAAATGAAAATATATACAATTTTCCCTTGTTTGCATTATGTACACTCAATATAATTTTTTTTGTAAAGTTAGTATATTATAAATTAATTTATATCACTGCTTAAATTAATTTTATATTTCTTTTGAGGATTAAAATATATTCATATTATTATAAGCAACATTTATATATAGTCAATTTTAATAGTTTTCACTTTAATTAAATATAAAAATTAAAATTTAAAACTAACTACTAAAATTAGTGTTATACTGAGTACTAAATTCTTCAATCTTTCATTCAAATCTAGTCATGTTTAAATTTAACTAGTTTAACTTTCTAATATTTAAAAAAATAAGTTCAAATTTCTATCATCTAAAATTAAAAGTGATTTTAAAATAAAACAATCAAATAATTTAAGATAGTAGTGTTAGAATAAAAGTTTTTTTTCTAGTTTTAGGTAAATATATTGCAATGATTCCTAGTTTTATGTAATTTAGTTTTAAGGTTAAAAAGAGTAAGTGTGATGAAAATATAAAAGGGTAATTTTGTGAAAGACATGGTGTATAAAAAGAAACTTTTGGTGTATGCTGTTTTATTTCATTTTATGTTGTATGAACAGAATTACCTAATCATGTGATTGCCATCAGTCGCGAAAGTTCTCACGCATTAGAATTCCGATCAGCAGAAGATCAGATCATTTAATTACTGTTCTTTCTGTTCTCTAAAAATTAGAAGACTGCTCATATTCCCCTCTTCAACCCTAGCTTTCTAACCGTCGATCGTGAGAGCTATCCAGGAAACATCAGAAACGATCACTTACGAGAGTTTCGCGGCCTGGGCAGAGTGAACAGTTTAGTTTCCTTCCAGTTTTTGATGGTTTGCTTCAAATTTCTACTGTACCTGTAATTAATTCAAAATTGTTTTGTGTTGCAATCAGATTTTTTATTTGGTTGAAATGCAATTATTATCATTGAGAAACTAATATCCAATTTTCCAGTTCTCAGTATTCAAAATTGAGAATCATCAGCAAAATGCTCCGTAAACAGGATCTCTTGTCTTTGCAATCAGAGAATTGCTTTTTCGTAAGTCCACTTAATTTGAAAACCATATATTTTTAGACGAACTCATTCGGTGGACTATTATATTAACGAGTTGTATTAGTCTGATTGGTAAACTAAATATTCGTAGGCATGCATCACCATTTTGTTTTTATGGGTTAGTGGAATGGGATGTTGGTTTATTTCTGTCCTTCATTCTGTTTTTCTTTCAGTCAATATCCATTGTTGTATTTACAGGCAGTCATGAGTCCTTCATCTTGGTCAAACAATAATTTGGAAATGAACTTCTTCACTGCTTGAATCAGTTCTTCAATCTTCAGACGACGTTAAGGATGAATTTCAACCTGTGTATGCTTACAGAAAATTTCAAAGTAAGGCCCGTAATTTCTGCAATTCTAGCAAAGAAAAGATTGGAAATCATTTAACATTAGTCATAAAATCCTCACTATATTTTTGAAGTTGCTATGCTCAGCTTGACCTTGCTGGTCTAAAACGTATACACTTGGGTTAATCATGATTTGGGCGATGATTTGAAAAAAAAAATCAGATTAGTTGTCAAAAAAAAGATTGGAACAAGTAGCACTAGGCATAAAGCAAAAATGCTCAATAAACAGGATCTCTTATCCTTATAATCAGACAATTGCTTTTCTTTAAGTCCACTTAATTTGAAAACCATATATTTTCAGATGGGTACATCCAGTGGACTATTATATTATTGAGTTGTATTAATCTGATCGTCAAACTAAATATTCGTAGGCGTTGTTGTCAAAAATCTTAAAATCCTACGATTTGAATCCCGTTTCAAATCAAATCTTTCCCCTTACGATTCGGTTTATATTCCGATTCAAACCAACCTAATACCTCACATTGGAAAATTCATTCAATTCAAATCAATATATTCATTGTACTTATTTGGGTCTATAACTTCAATTTTAATCATTTCCAAACAAGGTAAAATTGAAACAAGAGAGAAAATGATGTTTTAGGTTTAGATGTAGAAGCTTTATCATCAAAATTAATTTCAAAGTGTGTGCAAACTTTCAAATATATGTTTTCTTAATCCATAATTTATGATTTAAATCCCATTTTGATTTACAATTTGAGTTTTGTAGTTTACGATTTGAATCTCACTTTGAAAACCTTGCTTAGGCATGCATCACCATTTTGTTTTTTATAGGACTGTGAATTTTTCGAGGGATGTTGGTTTCTTTCCGTCCTGCATTTTGGCATTCTTTCTGTTAGTGTCAGTTGTATTTACGGGTAATCATGAGTTTTGCACCATGGTTAAACAATAATTTGAAAATGGAGTTCCTCTGATGATGATAAGGATAAACTTCAACCTGTGTATGCTTATATAAAATTTCAAAGTAAAGCCTGTAATTTCTGCAATTCTAGCTATAAAAAGGTTGGTACTTACATAACATTAGTCATAAAATGCTTGTTATATTTTGTGGTTGCTATGCTTAGCTTGACCTTGCTGGTCTAATCGTATACACTTGGAGTAAAGCATGATTTGGGCGATGATTTGAAAAGATCAAATTAGTTGTTAAAAAAGATTGGAACAAGTAGCGCTAGTCATAAAGCAAAGAGAGTGCATTTGGTTTGAAAACCATATGTTTTTAAATGGATATATTCGGTGGAATAATATATTAATGAGTTGCATTAGTCTGATTGTCAAACTAAATATTTCTAGGCATGCATCACCATTTTGTTTTTCATGGGATTGTGAAATCATTCGGGGGACGTTGGTTTCTTTCTGTCATTCATCCTGGTTTTATTTCGGTCAATGTTCGTTGTATTTACGGGAAGTCATGAGTCCTGAACCTTGGTTAAATAGTAATTTGGAAATGAAGTTCTTCGCTTCTTGGATCAGTTCTTCAATCTTCAGACGAGGATAAGGATAAACTTCAACCCCCGTATGCTTATAACTTTTTTTAAAGTAAGGCCTGTAATTATTGCAGTTCCAGCTATAAAAAGAATGGACTCGTTTAGCACTAGTCATAAAATGCTTGTGATTGCTGCGCTTGGGTTGACCTTGCTAGTCTAAACGTATACACTTGGATTTAAGCATGATTTGGACGATGATTTGTAAAGTTTCAAATTAGCTGTTTAAAAAAAGATTGGGACAAGTAGAACTAGTCATAAAGCAAAATAGTGCACCTGTCGGGAATCGAACCCAGGTCCCTACCGTGGTAGGGTGCTATTCTACCACTTGACCACTTGTGCTTAATTTTGTACTATAGTGTTTCCTACTTTGATTAATTTGAATAATATATTAAAGAATATTAATCCTACTTGAGTTATAAAAATTTAAACGCTTCGTTTGATTTACATCAGATATTAGCCAAAATTCGAGATTTGACAACTTATTTGGTTATAAGTGTTTTAAATATCACCCGAGATAGCTGGATATTAGACCGAAATATTGGCCAACATCCGAGATTTGAAACCCTGCCTTTATATTATTTGATTTAGATGGATACATTCAGTGGACTGTTATATTAATGAGTTGTATTAATCTGATTGTCAAACTAAATATTCATAGGCGTGCATCACTATTTTGTTTTTTATGGGATTGTGAAATCTTTTGGGGACGTTGGTTTTTTTTGTCCTCCATTCTGGTTTTCTTCATATCGATGTCTGTTGTATTTATGAGCAATCATGAGTCCTGCACGTTGTATTTATGAGCAATCATGAGTCATGCACCTTGGTTAAACAATAATTTGAAAGTGAAGTTCTTCACGTCTTGGATCAGTTCTTCAATCTTCGGATGAGGATAAGAATAAACTTCTACCTGTGTATGCTTATAAAACATTTCAAAGTAAGGCCTGTAATTATTGCAGTTCCAGCTATAAAAAGAATGGAACTCGTTTAGCACTAGTCATAAAATGCTCGCTATATTTTTGTGGTTGCTATTCTTGGGTTGACCTTGCTAGTCTAAACGTATACACTTGGAGTTAAGCATGATTCGGGTGATGATTTGTAAAGATTCAAATTAGTCGTTTAAAAAAAAAGATTAGGACAAGTAGCACTAGTCACAAAGCAAAATAGTGCACCAGCCGGGAATCAAACCCGGGTCTGTACCGTGGCAGGGTACTATTCTACCACTAGACCACTGGTGCTTAATGTTGTACGTTAGCGTTTTCTTCTTTGATTAATTTGAATCATTTATTAAAGAATATTAATCTTACTTGAATTAAAAAAAAATAAACGCTTCATTTGATTTACATTAGATATTTTTCTCCTATTTTCTTGTGACTTTCATATTATTTGTTTTGTTTATAATGGTTAGTATATAACTTATCCAGGATTATATTTGGATAAAGTATCAAAATATAAAAATATCACGATTGGGAATCAAATTAGAAGTTGTAGAGTGGTAAGGAATTATTCCACCATTAAGTTGCTGATAAAAAATGTAAAGATCGATAAAGATTCGGGCGATGATTTGTGAAGATTCAAATTTATTGTTTAAAAAAAGATTGGGACTAACAGCACTAGTCATAAAGCAAAATAGTGCACTGGTCATAAAGCAAGACCAGGCTTAACTTCAAAGTAAGGCCTGTAATTATTGCAGTTCTAGCTATAAAAAGATTGGAACTCGTTTACCATTGGTCATAAATTGCAAGCGAGAACCCAATGATTCGTGGTGGAGGAATGACGAGGTGCAAAAGGCTATCAAAGAGAAGAAGAAATGCTACAAATGCATGCACCATCATAGAAGCGAAGAGAACATGCACAGGTACAAAGTGGCAAAGAAGACTGCAAAGAGAGCAGTGAGTGAAGCAAGAGGATGAGCGTACGAAGATTTGTATCAAAGGCTAAGTATAAAGGAGAGTGAAAAAGACGTTTACAGAATAGCTACGCTACGCGAGAGGAGGATAAGGGACTTCAATCAGGTTAAGTGCATTAAGGACGAAAGTGATAAACTTTTGGTGAAGGACGATGAGATAAAGAATAGGTGGAGAGAATACTTTGATAAGCTTTTCAACGAAGAAAGTGATAGCTCTTCGATCGAGTTGGAGGACTTTGCCGACAACACCATAGTAGACGTTTTGTGCAAAGATTCCAAGAAGCTGAGGTAAATAGGGCATTAAAACGGATGAAATCAGGCAAGTTAGTAGGGCTTGATGACATTCCTATTGAGGTGTGGAGATGCTTTAGAGATGCAGGGATAACATGGCTAACTAAGTTGTTTAATAATATTTTCAAATCAAACAAAATGCGAGATGAGTGGCGGTGAAGCATTTTAGTTTCGATCTTCAAGAATAAAAGAGATATTCAAAGTTGCATAAACTATAGAGGAATTAAGCTTATGAGTCATACGATGAAGCTTTGGGAGAGAGTTTGCGAGCAGCGTTTGAGGAGGTTGACAAGTGTCTCTAGGAATCAATTTGGTTTTATGCCTGGAAGTTTAACCAGTGAGGCGATTTTCTTGATTAGGCAACTTATGGAGAGATACAGGGAGCAGAAGAAAGATCTCCACATGGTTTTTATTGACTTAGAGAAAGCTTATGACAGAGTGTCGAGGAAGGTTATGTGGTGGGCGCTAGAAAGAAAGAAGGTGTCATCAAAGTATATTACCTTTATCAAGGATATGTACGAGGGGGTTGTGACTAGTGTCAGGGCATGCGATGGTGAGACCAGAGACTTTCCAATTAACATAAGGTTACATCAAGTTTCGACTTTGAGCCCTTATATTTTTGCATTAGTGATGGATGAAATCACAAAAGATATACAAAGGGAGATTCCTTGGTGTATGCTCTTTCCCAATGATGTTGTGCTGATTGATGAAAGTAGAATATGGGTTAATCGACAGCAGGAGTTGTGGAGGGAGACATTGGAATCAAAGGTTTTCAGGCTTAGCAGAACTAAAACAGAGTATTTGAAGTGTGAGTTTAGCAGTGTCAGTTCAGATGATGGAGAGGTCATCCTGGCCGGTAGAGTAGTACCCAAGGAATCGTTTCGATATTTAGGATTTATGTAACAGTTTGATGGGAAGATTGATAAGGATGTTAGTTTTAGAATTCAAGCAGGATGTGTAAAATTGCGTCTAGCATCTGACATTCTCTGTGATAGGAAGATTACTCAGAAGCTTAAAGGAAAGTTCTATAGGACAACAATCAGGTCTGCGATGTTATATGGTGTAGAATGTTGACCTACTAAGTGGCATTACGTCCAGAAGATAAATGTGGCAGAGATGCGGATGCTGCGCTGGAGCTGTGGGCATACCAGACGTGATCAGATTAGAAATGAGGATATTTGGGAAAAACTTGGAGTTGCACCTATTGAATAGGAGCTAGTCCAACACCGCTTGAGATGGTTTGGACATATCCAACGTAGACCATACGATGCACCTGTGCACGTTGGAATTATAGGCCGTGCCGAAGGCCCAAAGAGAGGTAGAGGTCGACCTAAAATGACATGGGAGGAGATAATAAAGAGAGATTTAAGTAATTGAAGTATATCTGAAGAGCTGGTAGTGGGCAGGAGTGCACGGAAGTTGGCAATCCATGCACCAGAACCTTAGGTTTTTTTTCTCCCTTCACTTATTGAACCTTTTTACTTTTTTTTTAGAAAACTATTTTAGACTTTATTTCACTTTTACTGAACCTTTTTATTTTATTATTATTATTTTAAAAAACCTTTATCAGACAACTTTTTATCTGTTTGGTTATTTTAAACTCTTTTTATATATGTATTATTACCATTATTGTTTATTTTAATTTTGGGTTCCATATCTAGCCAACCGCAATTTGTTTGAGATACATGACTTTGTTGTTGTATTTTTGTGGTTGTTATGCTTGGCTTGACCTTGCTAGTCTAAACGTATACGCTTGGAGTTAAGCATGGTTCAGGCTGTTGATAAAAATTGTAAAGATCGATAAAGATTCAGACGATGATTTGTAAAGATTCAAATTAGTAGTTTAAAAAAAGATTAGGATAAGTAGCAATAGTCATAAAGCAAAAGAGTGCACCAGCCGGGAATCGAACCCGGGTCTGTACCGTGGCAGGGTACTATTCTACCACTAGACCACTAGTGCTTAATGTAGTACTTTAATGTTTTTTATTTTGATTATTTTGAATGATTTATTAAAGAATATTAATCCTACTTGAATTACAAAAATTTAAACGTTTCATTTGATTTACAATAGATATTTTTCTCCTATTTTCTTGTGATCATCATATTATTTGTTTTGTTTATGATGGTTAGTATAGAACTTATCCAGGACTATATTTGAATAATATATCAAAATATAAAAGTACCATGATTGGGAATCAAATTAGAAGTAGGGTGGTAGGGAATTATTCTACCATTTAATTTCTGATTAAAAATGTAAAGATCGATAAAGATTCGGGCGATGATTTGTAAAGATTCAAATTTATAGTTTAAAAAAAGATTGGGACAAGTTGCACTTGTCATAAAGCAAAATAGTGCACCAGCCGGGAATTGAACCCGGGTCTGTACTGTAGCAAGGTACTATTCTACCACTAGACCATTGGTGCTTAATGTTGTATTTCAGTGTTTCTACATTGATTAATTTGAATCATTTATTAAAGAATATTAATCCTAATTAGTAACAAGAGTTCAAATGCTTCATTTGATTTACATCTAATATTTTTCTCCTATTTTCTTATTACCTTTATATTATTTGTTTTGTTTAGAATGGTTAGCATAGAACTTATCTAGGATTATATTTAGATAAGGTATCAAAATATAAAAGTGCTACGATTAGGAATCAAATTAGAAGTTGTAGAGTGGTTGAGAATTATTCTACCATTAAACTGTTGATACAAACTTGTAAAGATCGATAAAGATCCGGGCGATGATTTGTAAAGATTCAAATTAGTTGTTGAAAAAAGGGTTGGGACAAGTAGCACTTGTCATAAAGTAAAATTGTGCACCAGCAGGAATAGAATCCGGATCAGTTCCTATTCTACCACTAGACCACTGGTGCTTAATGTTGTACTTTAGTGTTTCCTACTTTGATTGATTCAATCATTTATTAACGAATATTAATTCTACTTGAAATACAAAATTTTAAACGCTTCATTTGATTTACGTTTGATATTTTTCTCCTATTTTCTTGTGACCTTCATATTATTAGTTTTAGATGGAGACATTCGGTGGACTATTATATTAATGAGTTTTATTAATCTAATTCTCAAAATAAATACTCGTAGGCATGCATCACCACATTGTTTTTTGTGGGATTGTGAAATCTTTCTAGGGACGTTGGTTTCTTTCTGTCGATGTCCGTTGTATTTACGAGCAATAATGAGTCATGCACGTTGTTATATTTATGAGGAATCATGAGTCCTGCACGTTGTTGTATTTACAAGCAATCACGAGTCTTGCACCTTGGTTAAACAGTAATTTGGAAATGAAGTTCTTTACTTCTTGGATCAGTTCTTCAATCTTCGGACGAGGATAAGGATAAACTTTAACCTGCGTATGCTTGTAAAAAAATATTCAAAGTAAGTCCTGTAATTATTGTTGTTCTAGCTATAAAAAGATTGGAACTCGTTTAACACTAGTAATACAAATGTTTGCTATATTTTTGTGGTTGCTATGCTTGGCTTGACCTTGCTAGTCTAAACATATACACTTGGAGTTAAGCATGATTCGGGCGATGATTTGAAAAAATTCAAATTTGTTGTTTAAAAAAAGATTGGGACAAGTAGCACTAATCATAAAGCAAAATAGTGCACTAGCTGGGAATCGAACCCGGGTCTGTAGCGTGGCAGAGTACTATTCTACCACTAGACCACTGGTGCTTAATGTCGTACGTTAGTGTTCCCTACTTCGATTAATTCGAATAATTTATTAAATAATATTAATCCTACTTGAATCATAAAAATTTAAACGCTTCATTTGATTTACATTTGATATTCTTCTCTGATTTTCTTATTACCTTTATATTATTTGTTTTGTTTATAACGGATATCCAGGATTATATTTGGATAAGGTATCAAAATAAAAAAGTACCACGATTAGGAATCAAATTAGAAGTTATAGAGTGGTTTGGAATTATTCTACCATTAAACTGCTGGTAAAAACATGTAAAGATCGATAAAGATTCGGGTGATGATCTGTAAAGAGTCAAATTAACTGTTTTAAAAAAGATTAGGACAAGTAGCACTAGTCATAAAGCAAAATCGTGCACCAACAGGGAATCGAACTTGAGATTTGTACCGTGATAGGTACTATTCTACCACTAGACCACTGGTGCTTAATGTAATATTTTAGTGTTTCCTACTTTGATTATGAGAATAATATCAGAACGGGAGACTGATCTGGGAAGTCCTTACGCTCGGGTACGGGAGCCTTTGGCACTGGGTATCCACCTACTTTGATTAATTTGAATCATTTATTAAAGAATATCAATCCTACTTGAATTTTATTTGATATTTTTCTCCTATTTTCCTGTGACCATAGTATTTGTTTTGTTTATGATGGTTAGTATAGAAATTATCCAGGATTATATTGGGATAAGGTATCAAAATATAAAAGTACCACGGTTAGGAATCAAAGTAGAAGTTGTAGAGTGATAGAGAATTATTCTACTATTAAACCGTCGATAAAGATTTGTAAAGATTGATCAATGATTTGTGAAGATTCAAATTAGTTGTTTGAAAAAAGATTGGGACAAGTAACACCAGTCATAAAGCAAAATAATGCACTAGTCGGGAATCGAACCCGGGCTCTGTACCGTGGCAGGGTACTATTCTACCACTGACCACTGGTGCTTAATGTTGTACTTTCGTGTTTCCTACTTTGATTAATTTGAATAATTTATTAAAGAATATTAATCCTACTCGAATTTTACAAAATTAAACACTTTATTTGATTTACATCTGATAATTTTCTACTATTTTCTTGTGACCTTCGTGTTATTTGTTTTGCTTATAATGGGTAGTATAGATCTTGTCCAAGATTATATTTGGATAAGGTATCAAAATATAAAAGTACCACGATTAGGAACTGTGCAGTTTATGCCTCGCTATATCCCGTAGCGTATTACTGCCGATACGCTTTTCCCAAATAGTTTCCAATATAGCCTTCCCGCTTTAAACCCTGTTATATTCCGTTATTCCCAATATATCCCATTATTTCAGCTATATTACGTTTTCCCGCTATATCTTTGAAGAATGAAATGAACTAAAAATGACATTTATACATTCATTTTTTTAATGAATAATGTTTTAGAATTTATTTTTTTAATATATATTTTTATAAACAAGAATACTATAATATTCTATTAAATTTTATTAAGTTAAATAGTGATTCACGTTTATTTATAGACATCTGCATATGATTTTATTTAAAATTAAGAACGTACTAATTATTGTTAAATTGAATGTAAGTTTTTTTATTTAGGTATAGCTTAAATATTCCGTAAAAACATTAAGAACAAGTTATATATGCTATTTTAGGGTCATCCGCTATGTCCTGTTATTTCCTTGCTTTATCCCCGCTACGACTTTATGGACTTCTGCCGCATTTGATCTGCTAAGCGCTTTAACTGCACAGATTATGTAATAACCCGAAAATCTGGGCCAGTTTAAAAATTTTTATTTTGCCAATTTTAGCGAATTTTGATTATTTAAAATGAATTATTTTAAATAATATCGACGAGAAATTTATTTTGAATATAATTAGAACGTATATATTATATACGTCGTCGTTAGAATATAAATATTTATATATAATTATAAATAGAATTGAAAATGGCGCGGTAGTTCGATAATTCGATTTCAAACTTCAATTGAATGTACCGGGTGCAAAACAATCCAGATTTTAGTGAAACCAAAAACATTAGGATCTAATTGATAATATCTTTCCAACGAATCCGACAAATCAAGATTTCATAGCGGGAATCAAAAGATATGTCCAGTTGAAAATTCTGAATAGTCGCTATGGAATTCAGGCCCTTAAAAATGGGAATTTTGCAAACGACCTCGGATTTCGACGAAACCACTTTTGTTGGATCCGCAGTATCAAATTATTGCTAGGTTTCAAATTTCATAATTTTTCGATGCAATATGTGAGCGGGGCAAAGGAAAACGCGTTTGACCAGTTTCAGTTAATTTTAATCGACTGGAAATTGGCCATTTTTCATACGGTCTCAGAATTCGACGAAACTAGTTTTATTAGGACCGCATCGTCAATACGAAGCTAGAAAATATTTTTCTGTAATTTATCGAGCTAGTATGTGTCCCCGGTAAATTGAAATGCGTGTTCAAAATCAATATATAGAGTTATATGTTGATTTTGACGAAAACTGATTGTAACTATCGAATCAGCTTGCGATACATATCCCATTGTGTTCGGAATGGGGGTAAAACGTTAGGGACTACAGGCGGTGGGCCTCGTTTTGAAGTCGAAAATAAAAGTTGCTTTTTGTGGAAAATTAAATAATAAATAAAAAAAACCCTTTCTCCCCCGTTAACCCGCTCTGCCCCCCCCCCTCTCTCCTTTTAATCGATACGGAAAAAAAAAAAAGAAAAAAAAAACCGCGATGGCGGAAACCACCATCGCCAACGCCTCTCCCCTATCGCCACCGCCCCTCCAGTGGAACGACGCCTCCCATCGAAGCCCCCCCCCCTTCGCTGGAGATCGACGCCCCCCCAAGACCCCCAAATCGAATAGCCCAAACCCATCGCGCCAGTTTTTGCAGCGCCTCAGGGGATCGAACTCGCCCTGCCTCCTTCCGCTGGTGGCTCTCCCCAAGGACGACGATGTCGCACCTTCCGATCACACTCTGGCCCAGTCTATCGACGGCAGCTTTCAACCCTAATGTCGAGCTCCAATACATGATGTCGGCCAGCAATTAACAGTGGAAAAGGTAATAAACAACTCCACTAGTTAGTTTATAAATTAATTTAGTTTGATTTAAAATTAAAACTGAATTTTTGAATAACAAATCCTTTTTGATAAATTTTCAGATTTCGAAATAGAAATAGAATTGATTTTTAAAATATTGAAAAGTTAGTATCTTTATAATAGAAAAGTTAGTATCTTTATATAAGAAAAGTTTATATTTTTTTTATATAACGAAGAAATTACATTTTTATAAATGAAAAGCTTGTAAAAAGTTTTTGATTTTTTTTAATAAAAAGTTGAGGACTTTAAAAAAAAATATAAAGGTAGGATTTTTTAGCATATAGAAATTCGATTCTTATGGTATACGAAAATTTGATCTTATCGTATATATATAAAGATTTGGGTTTTATAATAAAAATATGATTTTTACTTATTAGAAAGAAGCGATAAAAATAGGATTTCTTATGGAAAGGTCATTGTAAATAAAAATATGAATTTGAAAATAAAATTACCTTTGTTTTGAAAATAAAATTAACCTTGTTTTGAAAATAAAAATATTGTATTTTAAAAATAAAAATAGAATGTGCAGTGAGTTTTAAAAATAAATAACTTTGTTTTAAAAATAGAAATCGCTTTGTTTTAAAAATAGAATTTTATCCATATAGCATTGAAATAAAAATGTGATTTTTATATAGGAATAGCATGAAAATGGAAGTTGGAATTTTGTGCAAATCTAAATTGTTCAGATATTCACAAATAGAAATGGCGGAGTGGATCCCAAATGTGAGAATTTCTCACTCTTCAATTTCTTTTTCTAGTTATATATATATACTAGGATGCAGACGGTGCTTAGTAGCACCCGACGCAATCGTCCACAGACCATGGACTTGTTTGTTTGGTTGCATAAATTAATTAGATGATTTGATTTGAAATTGATTTGTTTGGTGGAATGAATGGATTGATTGATGTGTGAATGGCGTGGGCCTTCACTAGACCGGGGATAAGGCTAGGCCTCGTCCCGTTTCTAGTATCGTGCCGTTATGCCGCCGAAATTTTCTAAAATCAGTTAGAAAAATAAAAATATCATTTTATTTAAAGAATGAACTGAATAGAAATTCATAAGTTAAAATAAAATGTTTTGTCGTTAAAAATATAATTTTTAACGTGAATGTAAATAAATAAATATTCATTTACAGACCGGACGGTTTGTTTATGTACACCTATTTGAAAGACATTGATTGGGTCGATAAATTTTACACATCGCCCAACTGCACAAATAAAATCTGTGTTTGATTGTTTGAAACCCCACACGGGTGTTGGGATGAAAATTGAAGTTCACTCATCCTGATTGATTAAATATGTCGATCGATTGATTGACAGGCTGTTATAAGCGTTAGATATCTATATTTGATGCTTATACAGTGTAGTGCACTTTGGTTGATGGTTGATTATTTTTCAATGCTATTATATGTGTGTAATGTACGAAAATCCATATAATTAACTTTATATGGTAATTGATTGGGCCTCATTCCAATTTGAAAAATAAAGAATATTATAAAATAAAAGTTCATGTGTTGACAGTACTCATCCATTGAGATTGGTCATTTGTTGAACGAAACATTTTAGTAATAAAATTTACATCTTTATCGATATAAAATAAAAGTTCATGTGTTGACAGTACTCATCCACTGAGATTGGTCATGTGTATAACGAAATATTTTGATAATAACAACTACTTTGAAAAAGAAATATTTGAAATAGAATATTTGAAAATAGAAATTTATGAAGCCGTGTTGATTAGATTGACGCCATTTTGACGTGAACGATGTTTATATCGATTTTATTCATTTTGAAATGAATTGAAAACGATTTCGAAATGAATTGAATTGAAAACGATTTCGAAATGAATTGAATTGAAAACGATTTCGAAATGAATTGAATTGAAAACGATTTCGAAATGAATTGAATTGAAAACGATTTCGAAATGAATTGAATTGAAAACGATTTCGAAATGAATTGAATTGAAAACGATTTCGAAATGAATTGAATTGAAAACGAATTCAAATTGAATTGAAAGCGAATTGAAATGAATTCAAATTGAATTGAAATTTGAATTGAATAGAAATGAATTTTAAAACGAATTTATAAAGAAGAATTCAATTTTGATTTGAATTGAAAAGGAAGTTGAAATTGCTTTTGAAACGAATTTAAAACTATTTATATAATTCGTTTTAAATAGAAATCGACGAAATATATATTATATATATATATATATATATTATATATATATAATATAATGGCCTGAATAAAACGCGCCGCGCCGCGGCAGTTCGCGAATTTCCACCATTTATTTCAAACGGACATTACGGGAGATCCGACCGTCGGATTCTCCTAAAACCAGAACCGTTGGGTTCGTATCGAAAAGAGCTTTCTAACGAATATTAGAAATTAGAAATCTAATGGTTGGATTTGGAATTATGTCCAAATCAAATTCGAAAAAGGTCACTGTAAGTGCAGTTCGATGGCCGTTGTTGGAAATCGACTGTACGGGCCTTGATAAAATTATTAAAAATAGTAATAATTTGTGTAAAATCATAAGAAATGATTTAGAAAGAATTGGGATGAAAAACTCCATATTTGAAAAGATAAAAATAGATTTTTATCGAAATGGACTAGTTTTGAACTAGAATTATAATTCTATTTATTTTTAAATAAATAAATTGAAAGTGAAAAGGGTTTTAAAAATAACCAAAATTTCCAATGATTGCATTGGAGTGGATTTGAATCGAAATTGTCTTCGGAATATTTCGATGTTGGAATTCGGGATTATACGGATGTTGTTATGGAAATTTGAAAGATATATATATATATATATATATATATATATATATATATATATCGTTATTTCCAATACGACATTGGTTAATCGTAGAATTTGATATTGAATATAAGCCGATATATTTTCTATTCAGAGCCTTGTATTGAATATCAAATGTGATTTGGGTTTGTCGTGAATGGTGTCTTCATTAACACTGTTCTTGAACCCAGTTGAGAAAGGATTAAATCTTTTTATTTAGATTTAATGAAGTGTACCAATTAAATGATATTTAATTGGAATTGAATTGATATTGATTTTTGGGTTTATCGTGGACAGTGTTTTTAAACAACACTCGTTCTTTAACCCGATAATTAATGGAAGTTGATTTTGGGTTTATCGTGAACCGTGTTTTAAATGACACTGATTCTTTAACCCAGTCAACGATTAAAACTAAGTGGAGTTTTAATGAATCTTTAATTAGATTGAAAAGATTGTAAAGGGAGTACCACCAGTTTTGCTCCAGGCGATAGTTAAATCTTTAATTAGATTTGAACGTGAAATGGTAATTGAATTTACCGATAACACTGTGGTGTTAGATATGAAGTATTACCAGTTTTACTTCATGGGATGAATAGGTTGGGATGGGGAAATTAAAATAAATAATTACTTCGGTAAGGTTCGCTAATCCCGACTAGTTTGAATTGAGATTCAAAAATAGAATAAAGAATAAATTCAAGGAATTTATCTTGGATAAAATTAATGGGAACCTTTCCCTATGAATGTGAAATTTAGAAACTAACTGTCGGTTAGCTAAGCAGAATGGTTTTCTGGATATTGATCTGATGTTGGTTTCGGCCTTCGGGGTTAATATTTGGGGAATTATTCTCTTGATTAATTTACGGTTAGTGACTGATGAACTGGAATGAGGCGTATGTTGTGTTTGTGTAACACTTATTTAAAATATACGCGAGTTATTCGGAAAGACCGGGTTTATCCCATTCTGAATAACTGATACGACGATAAGTCGAAGATGAAGACGGTGGTTGAAGACCGGAAGTCTTCACGTCGTTTGGGTAATTACTGATGATCTTGATTGGGCTGTACACCCAAGAAGATGGAAACAGTTAGTGATCGTCCAGACGTACTTGGAGATCGATGGATATGCGGGGTACTAGGTGCCTCCGGTTTCGTTCAGACCCAGAATGGACTTGTAAATGGACTGTGTGTCTGACATTGGATTTTAGTCCGTTTGATTGATCTCTATTAAATATATATCTGTTTGGCGGCGGAGAATTTATTCTCTTGCTTAACGCCCTTCTCTGAGACGTACGAGCTCAGGGGTTATACGTTGATGGATATCAAACGCATGGAGTGAATTGCCTGTGTGGCATGCCTAAGATGCAAATGATCAAGGCTTCTGTTGAAAAGCAAAGTCTTGTGGTGATGATCAAAGCACGGCCTTTGTGGTGTAGCTTTGTGTAACGTTTACTTCGCGAGTTTCACACCCGGTATGAACCAAAAACGGGAGACGGACCTCAGGGAGGGCATGCGTTTCTTTCTAGTTAGAAGTGGCGTCAGTGGTTTTACACGCCCTGACGAGTTTGACTTATGTGGTTGTTGCTGTTGCGAGGCGCCTCGGTTTGATCGGACGATCCGGGTCCGATGGAGTCATTCGTTGGCTCATTTACGCCCCATAGGGCGGGGGAACGCATGTTCAGGGTTTAAGTTTAATCCACATCGGTGGACCGGCCCTGTCGGTCCAAGGTCACTCGAGCTCTGACCTGAGACATGGGCTAGATTGTCTCGAATCGGTTGAGGACTATCTTTTGCCTCGGTTCATAGACGGAAATCCAATTTCCAAATACGTGACATTTGCGGTTTTATTTGTAAACCTATATATGGCGACATGATATATGGTACCCATGCCGCCTATGATTGATACTTATGATTTGAAGTTGTTTTATGCACTATGCACTTATAATAGTATCAAATGATTTGTTTTAAAACGTATCAAGCATTCTTTGGCTGTTATAAGGGAAAACCCTATCCCCCGGCTTGCGTTGCATTGTGTGATAGGACCTGGGTCTTATAACAGCTTCATTTTTCTGTATTTAGCATTACGCTGTTGTTTTATGCTCTGGTGTTCTTGGGAGGAAACCCGTTCCGTGTTATACGGCGTGGTCCCTTGATCCACCTAACTTTAAAAATAAAGATTAACTATTTTAGTTCTCACACCAGTCACATGACTGACCTGGAGTTTATTGTTTTAACCTAAACTCTGGGTGCCCTTATTTTGACATGGGCAGCTAGTAGTTTTGGTTTTGCAGATTTATATTCACAGGATCCTGGTTTACAGCTGGAACGATATCCGGAAAGCTTTGTATCCGTATATCTACTTCTAGTTGTGTATTGTATTATTTTCCGCTGCTATGTATTTAAATGTAATTTAAATCTCTGATATTTCTGTGTAATATTTATTCATTTTTACTCTGTATATTCTTGTAATATGATGCATTGTTGTAATATACAATGAAATGTTCCTTTGTATGCGTCCTGTTGTGGCTTGTTCTCGAACTATCCGCGCTTTCCTTTACGGGGAAGTTACGGGTCGCCACAGTTGGTATCAGAGCTTTGGTTTACAGAGCTCGAGAACAAGACACATTAGAACCATACGAAAGAATTCATCAGATTTTGGATTAGCAAAATCCAATTAGAATTACTCGTTAGAAATAGGATCAGTAGTATCCTAGAACGAGTTTGAAGAGTATATTTTTCAAATGAAAACAGTTTTGTTTTGAAATTTAAATCGCTTTATACGTATTTGAATATTTATTTATTTTGAATATGGACAATCCAATATATAAAGATTTCGCGTATACGCGTCATGAACGTATAGTCGAAGTTTTAATATACTGGATAGATATAGGATTACCCTCTAGTCGCTCTGATAGCTCCATCACCAAAATTTATGTTCGTGTTTCGAAGGTGTGATTTCTATATATTTCCATTAGACTGGTGTGAGAACCAAAACTTATATAGTTAGAACACATTGTTGTGAATTGGCCTCAAAACAAGATTTTCTGTATATATATCAAAATTATGAATTTGAAACTCTAATCCACTAATTGATTGATGTTTGTGTTGTTTGTTCATTTGTTTGATAGTTTTGAACCATTATGCCTAATATCAAATTGTATTGAAAATTGGTCGCATATGCTTGCATATACATATACTTACCTTGAACAGGTCATAGCAAGGAGGCTAGAGCCAGAGAATAAAATTTGTTTGCCCGACAAATAGGTACATGTTTACTACATAATTTACTGTTTTGTTTGGGTGATGATGATTTTATGAGCCTATTGGCTAGCCGCTTGGCTTTTTCTTTTTCTTTTTGAGATCTGAAGGACCGAGGAAGCTATTTGAAATTCCCCGATGCTCCCATTGTAGGGGAGGTTATGGCGAAATTTTTCGAAAATTTAGGGTGTTAGCCAAATTTTTGAAAATTTGAAAATTCTCAGAAACTGAAAAGTTGGAGAATGGAAGCCAGATCGAACGTAGAGCTGATTAATCAAACCACTTTCGACTTTGTTCCTTTTCGGGGACGAAAAGTTTTTAGTGGGGGAGATTGTAATAACCCGAAAATCTGGGCCAGTTTAAATTTTTTTTATTTTGGCAATTTTAGCGAATTTTGATTATTTAAAATGAATTATTTTAAATAATATCGACGAGAAATTTATTTTGAATATAATTAGAACGTATATATTATATACGTCGTCGTTAGAATATAAATATTTATATGTAATTATAAATAGAGTTGAAAATGGCGCGGTAGTTCGATAATTCGATTTCAAACTTCAATTGAATGTACCGGGTGCAAAACAATCCGGATTTTAGTGAAACCAAAAACATTAGGATCTAATTGATAATATCTTTCCAACGGATCCGACAAATCAAGATTTCATAGCGGGAATCAAAAGATATGTCCAGTTGAAAATTCTGAATAGTCGCTATGGAATTCAGGCCCTTAAAAATGGGAATTTTGCAAACGACCTCGGATTTCGACGAAACCACTTTTGTTGGATCCGCAGTGTCAAATTATTGCTAGGTTTCAAATTTCATAATTTTTCGATGCAATATGTGAGCGGGGCAAAGGAAAACGCGTTTGACCAGTTTCAGTTAATTTTAATCGACTGGAAATTGGCCATTTTTCATACGGTCTCAGAATTCGCCGAAACTAGTTTTATTAGGACCGTATCGTCAATACGAAGCTAGAAAATATTTTTCTGTAATTTATCGAGCTAGTATGTGTCCCCGGTAAATTGAAATGCGTGTTCAAAATCAATATATAGAATTATATGTTGATTTTGACGAAAACTGATTGTAACTATCGAATCAGCTTGCGATACATATCCCATTGTGTTCGGAATGGGGGTAAAATGTTAGGGACGACAGGCGGTGGGCCTCGTTTTGAAGTCGAAAATAAAAGTTGCTTTTTGTGGAAAATTAAATAATAAATAATAAAAAAAAACCTTTCTCCCCCGTTAACCCGCTCTGGCCCCCCCCCTCTCTCCTTTTAATCGATACGGGAAAAAAAAAAAACCGCGATGGCGGAAACCACCTTCGCCGACGCCTCTCCCCTATCGCCACCCGCCCCACCCAGTGGAACGACGCCTCCCATCGAAGCCCCTCCACCCCCCCCCCCCCCCCCCCCCGTCGCTGGAGATCGACGCCCCCCCCCCCCCCCCAAGACCCCCAAATCGAACAACCCAAACCCATCGCGCCAGTTTTTGCAGCGCCTCAGGGGATCGAACTCGCCCTGCCTCCTTCCGCTGGTGGCTCTCCCCAAGGACGACGATGTTGCACCTTCCGATCACACTCCGGCCCAGTCTATCGACGGCAGCTTTCAACCCTAATGTCGAGCTCCAATACATGATGTCGGCCAGCAATTAACAGTGGAAAAGGTAATAAACAACTCCATTAGTTAGTTTATAAATTAATTTAGTTTGATTTAAAATTAAAACTGAATTTTTGAATAACAAATCCTTTTTGATAAATTTTCAGATTTCGAAATAGAAATAGAATTGATTTTTAAAATATTGAAAAGTTAGTATCTTTATAATAGAAAAGTTAGTATCTTTATATAAGAAAAGTTTATATTTTTTTTATATAACGAAGAAATTACATTTTTATAAATGAAAAGCTTGTAAAAAGTTTTTGATTTTTTTTAATAAAAAGTTGAGGACTTTAAAAAAAATATATAAAGGTAGGATTTTTTAGCATATAGAAATTCGATTCTTATGGTATACGAAAATTTGATCTTATCGTATATATATAAAGATTTGGGTTTTATAATAAAAATATGATTTTTACTTATTAGAAAGAAGCGATAAAAATAGGATCTTTTATGGAAAGGTCATTGTAAATAAAAATATGAATTTGAAAATAAAATTACCTTTGTTTTGAAAATAAAATTAACCTTGTTTTGAAAATAAAAATATTGTATTTTAAAAATAAAAATAGAATGTGCAGTGAGTTTTAAAAATAAATAACTTTGTTTTAAAAATAGAAATCGCTTTGTTTTAAAAATAGAATTTTATCCATATAGCATTGAAATAAAAATGTGATTTTTATATAGGAATAGCATGAAAAAGGAAGTTGGAATTTTGCGCAAATCTAAATTGTTCAGATATTCACAAATAGAAATGGCGGAGTGGATCCCAAATGTGAGAATTTCTCACTCTTCAATTTCTTTTTCTAGTTATATATATATACTAGGATGCAGACGGTGCTTAGTAGCACCCGACACAATCGTCCACAGACCATGGACTTGCTTGTTTGGTTGCATAAATTAATTAGATGATTTGATTTGAAATTGATTTGTTTGGTGGAATGAATGGATTGATTGATGTGTGAATGGCGTGGGCCTTCACTAGACCGGGGATAAGGCTAGGCCTCGTCCCGTTTCTAGTATCGTGCCGTTATGCCGCCGAAATTTTCTAAAATCAGTTAGAAAAATAAAAATATCATTTTATTTAAAGAATGAACTGAATAGAAATTCATAAGTTAAAATAAAATGTTTTGTCGTTAAAAATATAATTTTTAACGTGAATGTAAATAAATAAATATTCATTTACAGACCGGACGGTTTGTTTATGTACACCTATTTGAAAGACATTGATTGGGTCGATAAATTTTACACATCGCCCAACTGCACAAATAAAATCTGTGTTTGATTGTTTGAAACCCCACACGGGTGTTGGGATGAAAATTGAAGTTCACTCATCCTGATTGATTAAACATGTCGATCGATTGATTGACAGGCTGTTATAAGCGTTAGATATCTATGTTTGATGCTTATACAGTGTAGTGCACTTTGGTTGATGGTTGATTATTTTTCAATGCTATTATATGTGTGTAATGTATGAAAATCCATATAATTAACTTTATATGGTAATTGATTGGGCCTCATTCCAATTTGAAAAATAAAGAATATTATAAAATAAAAGTTTATGTGTTGACAGTACTCATCCATTGAGATTGGTCATGTGTTGAACGAAACATTTTAGTAATAAAATTTACATCTTTATCGATATAAAATAAAAGTTCATGTGTTGACAGTACTCATCCATTGAGATTGGTCATGTGTTGAACGAAATATTTTGATAATAACAACTACTTTGAAAAAGAAATATTTGAAATAGAATATTTGAAAATAGAAATTTATGAAGCCGTGTTGATTAGATTGACGCCATTTTGACGTGAACGATGTTTATATCGATTTTATTCATTTCGAAATGAATTGAAAACGATTTCGAAATGAATTGAATTGAAAATGATTTCGAAATGAATTGAATTGAAAACGATTTCGAAATGAATTGAATTGAAAACGATTTCGAAATGAATTGAATTGAAAACGATTTCGAAATGAATTGAATTGAAAACGATTTCGAAATGAATTGAATTGAAAACGATTTCGAAATGAATTGAATTGAAAACGATTTCGAAATGAATTGAATTGAAAACGAATTCAAATTGAATTGAAAGCGAATTGAAATGAATTCAAATTGAATTGAAATTTGAATTGAATAGAAATGAATTTTAAAACAAATTTATAAAGAAGAATTCAATTTTGATTTGAATTGAAAAGGAAGTTGAAATTGCTTTTGAAACGAATTTAAAACTATTTATATAATTCGTTTTAAATAGAAATCGACGAAATATATATTATATATATATATAATATAATGGCCTGAATAGAACGCGCCGTGCCGCGGCAGTTCGCGAATTTCGACCATTTATTTCAAACGGACATTACGGGAGCTCCGACCGTCGGATTCTCCTAAAACCGGAACCGTTGGGTTCGTATCGAAAAGAGCTTTCTAACGAATATTAGAAATTAGAAATCTAACGGTTGGATTTGGAATTATGTCCAAATCAAATTCGAAAAAGGTCGCTGTAAGTGCAGTTCGATGGCCGTTGTTGGAAATCGACTGTACGGGCCTTGATAAAATTATTAAAAATAGTAATAATTTGTGTAAAATCATAAGAAATGATTTAGAAAGAATTGGGATGAAAAACTCCATATTTGAAAAGATAAAAATAGATTTTTATCGAAATGGACTAGTTTTGAACTAGAATTATAATTCTATTTATTTTTAAATAAATAAATTGAAAGTGAAAAGGGTTTTAAAAATAACCAAAATTTCCAATGATTGCATTGGAGTGGATTTGAATCGAAATTGTCTTCGGAATATTTCGATGTTGGAATTCAGGATTATACGGATGTTGTTATGGAAATTTGAAAGATATATATATATATATATATATATATATATATATATCGTTATTTCCAATACGACATTGGTTAATCGTAGAATTTGATATTGAATATAAGCCGATATATTTTCTATTCAGAGCCTTGTATTGAATATCAAATGTGATTTGGGTTTGTCGTGAATGGTGTCTTCATTAACACTGTTCTTGAACCCAGTTGAGAAAGGATTAAATCTTTTTATTTAGATTTAATGAAGTGTAACAATTAAATGATATTTAATTGGAATTGAATTGATATTGATTTTTGGGTTTATCGTGGACAGTGTTTATAAACAACACTCGTTCTTTAACCCGATAATTAATGGAAGTTGATTTTGGGTTTATCGTGAACCGTGTTTTAAATGACACTGATTCTTTAACCCAGTCAACGATTAAAACTAAGTGGAGTTTTAATGAATCTTTAATTAGATTGAAAAGATCGAAAAGGGAGTACCACCAGTTTTGCTCCAGGCGATAGTTAAATCTTTAATTATATTTGAACGTGAAATGGTAATTGAATTTACCGATAACACTGTGGTGTTAGATATGAAGTATTACCAGTTTTACTTCATGGGATGAATAGGTTGGGATGGGGAAATTAAAATAAATAATTACTTCGGTAAGGTTCGCTAATCCCGACTAGTTTGAATTGAGATTCAAAAATAGAATAAAGAATAAATTCAAGGAATTTATCTTGGATAAAATTAATGGGAACCTTTCCCTATGAATGTGAAATTTAGAAACTAACTGTCGGTTAGCTAAGCAGAATGGTTTTCTGGATATTGATCTGATGTTGGTTTCGGCCTTCGGGGTTAATATTTGGGGAATTATTCTCTTGATTAATTTACGGTTAGTGACCGATGAACTGGAATGAGGCGTATGTTGTGTTTGTGTAACACTTATTTAAAATATACGCGAGTTATTCGGAAAGACCGGGTTTATCCCATTCTGAATAACTGATACGACGATAAGTCGAAGATGAAGACGGTGGTTGAAGACCGGAAGTCTTCACGTCGTTTGGGTAATTACTGATGTTCTTGATTGGGCTGTACACCCAAGAAGATGGAAACAGTTAGTGATCGTCCAGACGTACTTGGAGATCGATGGATATGCGGGGTACTAGGTAACTCCGGTTTCGTTCAGACCCATAACGGACTTGTAAATGGACTGTGTGTCTGACATTGGATTTTAGTCCGTGTGATTGATCTCTATTAAATATATATCTGTTTGGCGGCGGAGAATTTATTCTCTTGCTTAACGCCCTTCTCTGAGACGTACGAGCTCAGGGGTTATATGTTGATGGATATCAAACGCATGGAGTGAATTGCCTGTGTGGCATGCCTAAGATGCAAATGATCAAGGCTTCTGTTGAAAAGCAAAGTCTTGTGGTGATGATCAAAGCACGGCCTTTGTGGCGTAGCTTTGTGTAACGTTTACTTCGCGAGTTTCACACCCGGTATGAACCAAAAACGGGAGACGGACCTCAGGGAGGGCATGCGTTTCTTTCTAGTTAGAAGTGGCGTCAGTGGTTTTACACGCCCTGACAAGTTTGACTTATGTGGTTGTTGCTGTTGCGAGGCGCCTCGGTTTGATCGGACGATCCGGGTCCGATGGAGTCATTCGTTGGCTCATTTACGCCCCATAGGGCGGGGGAACGCATGTTCAGGGTTTAAGTTTAATCCACATCGGTGGACCAGCCCTGTCGCTCCAAGGTCACTCGAGCTCTGACCTGAGACATGGGCTAGATTGTCTCGAATCGGTTGAGGACTATCTTTTGCCTCGGTTCATAGACGGAAATCCAATTTCCAAATACGTGACATTTGCGGTTTTATTTGTAAACCTATATATGGCGACATGATATATGGTACCCATGCCGCCTATGATTGATACTTATGATTTGAAGTTGTTTTATACACTATGCACTTATAATAGTTTCAAATGATTTGTTTTAAAACGTATCAAGCATTCTTTGGCTGTTATAAGGGAAAACTCTATCCCCCGGCTTGCGTTGCATTGTGTGATAGGACCTGGGTCTTATAACAGCTTCATTTTTCTGTATTTAGCATTACGCTGTTGTTTTATGCTCTGGTGTTCTTGGGAGGAAACCCGTTCCGTGTTATACGGCGTGGTCCCTTGATCCACCTAACTTTAAAAATAAAGATTAACTATTTTAGTTCTCACACCAGTCACATGACTGACTTGGAGTTTATTGTTTTAACCTAAACTCTGGGTGCCCTTATTTTGACACGGGCAGCTAGTAGTTTTGGTTTTGCAGATTTATATTCACAGGATCCTGGTTTACAGCTGGAACGATATCCGGAAAGCTTTGTATCCGTATATCTACTTCTAGTTGTGTATTGTATTATTTTCCGCTGCTATGTATTTAAATGTAATTTAAATCTCTGATATTTCTGTGTAATATTTATTCATTTTTACTCTGTATATTCTTGTAATCTGATGCATTGTTGTAATATACAATGAAATGTTCCTTTGTATGCGTCCTGTTGTGGCTTGTTCTCGAACTATCCGCGCTTTCCTTTACGGGGAAGTTACGGGTCGCCACAGATTAGGAATCAAATTAGAAGTTGTAGAGTGGTAAGGAATTATTCTACCATTAAACTGCCTATAAAGAATGATGTGTCAAACTTTATTTATTTACTTTGTTTATTTGAAATTATCTGAACAATGTTTAATTGAATACTTATGTCACATTTTCTACATAGGCTATGTTACTTTTAAATTTATTTTTCAATGATATGTTATCATTCTTATATATTCTATGTCATGTGAATGTATTAGCTTTTACTAGATGATTCAGTAATACTTCAAACTAAGACATATCATCAAATAATAAATGCGGTATGTATGGATAATAGGCGCAAATTAGTTATGTTAAGGTTAAATAGTTATCAATTTTATTCTTAACATTGTTTTGCTTTGCTCAATCTTTCGATGTAGTATGAATTATTGAAACCTATGGAATGACACAAATGCCCCGTTTGCATTGATTTTATACCACGTTACGGTGGCGTTCGCGTTGGACGCGTCCGACGTCTGAACTTGGCAGTTGCCACTTCTCATTCTTCATTACCATCTTCTTCTCCTTCTTCGAAATAATGTTTGCCTTCGATTCATTCTCCGATTACGACGATTTGATTAATCTCTACGAGATAACATTGTATCAAAATGCACAGAGAAATCATATGACCCGGATTAATACTTCAGAGTATACCAATTTAGCTTGGATCAATGACATTTTGAATGGGCATCAACAACGTTGTCAAAATAATTTTTGGATGAAAAGACTTTTCTACTACTCGTTATGTGAAAAATTACAACATCATGGTCTCTCTTCAACGACAGAAATTTGTGTCACCGAAATGGTTGGTATTTTCATTTACACAATGACTACTGGGCTCTCAAATAAACAACTTAGTGAAAAATTTCAACGAGCAGGTAGCACAATTTTCATTTGTTTTCATGATGTTCTAAACGCTTTTCAATTACTCACTGGTGATATAATAAAGCCGGACAATCCACAATTTAATACCGTTTCACATTACATCAGCAGTTCAATCCGGTATTATCTATATTTCAAAAACACACTTTGTGCTATAGATGGTACACACGTGTCTGCACACTTACCTGCTGATCAAGTTATCCCATATATTGAAATAAAAGGTTTTGCAACGCAAAATATATTAACGGTATGCTCTTTCGATTTACAATTTACTTATGTTATGGCTGGTTGGTAGGGGACTGCACATGATAGTAGAATTTTTAATTTGATTACAAATGATAGAAGCTCCAACTTTTCAAAACGTTCAGCTGGACAATATTATTTGGTTGATTCAGGTTATCCACTTCAGAATGAATATTTACCATCTTATCGAAATACGATGTATCATATTCCGCATTTTCGTGAAAACGTGAATCAACCAAAATCGGCCAATGAAGTGTTTAATTTCTACCATTCGAGTTTACGGATGACCGTTGAAAGAACTTTTGCCATTTGAAAACAAAAATTTGCCATTTTGAAGACTATGCCTACATATGCATTTGAAACTCAAGTCAAAATTGTCGTAGCTACAATGGCCTTACATAACTCCGTACGCAAATATAATAGTGGTGATCCAGATTTTATGGCTTTTGACGATGATCCTAAATTTATCCTCGATTAGTACTTAAAGGAATATTATGCTCTGAGAAATGCGACGAACAGAGGCACTGAACGGGTACATCGAAATGGATATCAAGAAATGTCAGCATTTCGAGATACTATAAGAGATCAATTGGTTGCTGCAGGACTGCGCTAAATTGTATTTGTATCTGTAACTGTATTTATATCTGTATTTTAGAAATACTCCGCTCAAATACCTTGCTCAAATACCTCATTCGCAGCAAAAAAAACATTCCTTGTTCACAACGGTGTCACGCTCAATTGTCACTCTCAAATTCCCCGTTTCCGTTCATAAAAAACGCACCCAGAAACATGACCTGACAAGGGCACAACTTTAATAAGGTTTGGAAGTTTAAAGGTGATAACCCCAAATTTTTTATTTTGTTAATCAAAGTAACAAGTTGGTTCTGGTATAATCTAGTAACATTGAATCAATTAATACAACTAAAATTTGATTTATATGTTATTGAAGTAAATACTTGTATTTTATGAATGCATACATGTTTACTGTGATAGTTGAATATTATGCAACAATGTATAACTGCTTTGAAGGATATGGTATATAAAGATGCGTAGTTCGAAGAATTTTTGAGATCAATGATATTGTAGTCATCGTTATGAAAGGCGCTCTACGGCGCAGTGAGGCGCGACAACTGCGCCATTTCTTTTTGCTGCGCGGCGCATATGAGAAGGCAAAGACGCAAAAAGCGCACGACGCAAAATGGTGTGCCTTTTGTTTTGTTTTTTGTTTTTTGCTTGTTTTTTTTTCATTTTTTGCATTTCACATAAAATTATTATTGATTATATTATTGCATTTGCCAACGTTTTGTATTTGATTTTTAGTTATTTTGTGGGTTCTAATGTATGACTTTTATACAGTATTGTTGATCATATTATTGCGTTTGCTAATGTTTTGTATTTAGTTTTTATTTATTTTGTGGGTTTTGATGGATGACTTTTCTACAGTTCTTCTTCCTTGAAGAGAAACAAATATATCGGTATTGAAAATATATTTTATTTTATGTAATACTCTTATATCAAATGTAATATTGCTTGTACATAAAACATGTATTTCAATTAATTGTGTATTTATTTCAAACAGGTTGTAGATGCACCAAATAGATTATCAATAAATATTTATCACTTTATTTTTATTTTTTTGGCATAAAGTTATAAATTACACCACGGAAACAATATTACCAATCGATATGCTAATCTTCCTCACCAATTGTCCATTGTGTTGTTAAATATAACCACATCATAACAATAAAGACTTGATATAATCTAATTGTCCTTATGAATCCGATGATGCAGATGTTGGTTTGGAAAATGTGATTGTTGAATCAGATTCGGAATTCTACTTTATTAGTAATATGTATTATTATTATGGATTTTGAAAACTATTATGCTTAAAATTCTATGCTAACGATATCAAATATGATGATGTTTCTTTTTGCAAAATAGTAAAAACTTTGATTGCATATGTTTTAGCCAAAAAAACTGAACTCTTAAATTTGTTGTTATTTGTTAAATTAAAAAAACAAAAATGCGTAGTAAATCAGAAAGGTGCGCGCCATTTTCCGTGCCGTGCGCCAAGGCTCTAGGCTGATATTGCGCCTTTTTGCGCCGTGCACCATATGATTGTAGTCCATACGATAGAAAAGTGTATATGGAGCCTTAGCAGGCTTCATTGAACGTAACAAAACAATACATGTTTACAAGGAAACTATAACGAGACGCATGGTTGATTTTTTTTTTCAATAAACGTTGAATTGTATTTTTTTACTTTGTTCTGCTTAGTTTGATCTCTTAATGCATCGTGGGTCATCGGCACCATTGATGTACCTAGAAACATGATGTAGCGAACTAGTTACAATTTCAGTAAACTTCGGATACTCCTGGATGGTAACTTCAGAGGGTGTGTTTTTTTTTTGGGAATTTACGAGCTGGTAGCTAATCAATTGAATAGATAATCCAGTAACTTTAAATCAATTTGTGCAACAATAGTTTGAAGTATCATTTTAAATAATTTGTTATTTGAGTGAAAACATGTTTTTGTGGACGTTTGACTTATGTAAGTATCGATCGGAGAAATATAATGCATGGTAATTTAATCTAGGTCTGCACCGTGGAAGGATGCTATTCTACCATTAGATATGGTGCTTGATGTTGTTAGGGATGACAATTAGAACTGAGAACTGCAAAACCGAACTGTCCCGAACTTGAACCAAACCCACTGAGTCTTAGACTTGTTCTGGATGATGAAAAGTACCATAAAGATTGGTCAAACTCAAGCTGAACCCATCCGATCAAAAAACATTGAAGTATATGCATTTTTAGTGTTGTTATCTAATCAGATAACCTGAGCCGAAGCTTTGGTCGAGTATGGTCCAGGTTTTTGAACTTTATAGTACGTACCGGACAAAACCCAACTCGCTTATAACGGCGGCCCACTGGGTCGGGTCCGAGCACTTCGTGTCGGATCTAATTACCACCCCTAGATGTTATATACATACATATTAAACTTCCTTACTTGCCGTTGACTTAATTTATATAGGTTTATCGAGCCTTTTCAATTTTCTAAAGTAGGAGCACTTCTTGTGGCCAATCTTCGAATTTTGGTATACTAAATATAAATACTTACAATTGAGATTTATGATCAATTTTTTGAACAAAATAATCAATAAGGTATACTAGTGAATTTTCAATATAGCAAACCATGCTTGTTCACT
This sequence comes from Allium sativum, assembly GCA_030737875.1. Lineage (NCBI taxonomy): Eukaryota > Viridiplantae > Streptophyta > Magnoliopsida > Asparagales > Amaryllidaceae > Allium > Allium sativum. The sequence goes on along the minus strand of CM060916.1, from coordinate 292,657,690 downwards.
CATATGAATTATTTATCGTGATTTACTTTATTTGATATATATTGTGTGAAATATGGGTAATTACAATTTTATTGTAACTTTGATTTCTTTTGAAGTAGTTAGTAGAATCTTTATCAAAAAACAAAGCAGTCAAGTTAAAGTTGTGACTAAGGTAATAGCAGCTTTAAAAAGTGCACTAACCGAGTCAAACATGGCCTGCACCATGGAGGAGAAGCACTCTACCAACATAGTGACCGATTTTTTCTTTTCTTCTTAAATTTAAACTGTACGTGTAGCAATTTTACCTGAAAGTTGAACCATTTTATACCATTATTCATTGACATTTTTGATCTGCCGATGTTGATCAACTATGGTAACTATTACATTAATCCACTATTATTTTTAATTACCTTTGGTAATTATGAGACCTTTCATTTGAGCATGATAAACAATGGTTATTATAGTAAGTGGTTAGCCAATAGACTCGACACTTTAAACTGAGGCATGTGATCTTTTTTTGTTATCTTAGTTCTTTTAAAGAAACAATATGTCGCAACTCACAGAGAGAAGTTTGTTACGATGTGTTCAACAACTTGTCATCAATTGCATTTTGGTATTGTTTTGTTCAACTTTATCTCGTGGGGGTAGAACCGTAGATCATGTGCACTAGATAACATTCAAGCTGGTGTTGCTTTACCTGATTTTAGGCTATGATTGCTGATAATGTTCTGTAAAGTACCATACATTTAAGGCCAACTAGACATACTTTGATGGGTTTTAAGATTCAAAATAATAATTGTATTAAATTTAAAACTGAATGATTAAAATGCTACCATGTTATAAACTACTATGATGACTTGTGGTCATTGCTAATACCTGTCTGTTATTTTTTTACCCAAAATGAATAAATTTCAAGTGATATATTATGCTTTTAAAGTAATATTTATAGGTAATAAAAAAAGTTCTTTATGGTTTGGGATTATCTAGAAATAAAATAATCTTGTTTATGCATCAATTGTTAATTGGATACTTATTCTTTTATTACTTCTTAACTAAGAGCTTCAAAATGTTTGTCTAAGTTGGAGTTTTGTTAAATGTATTGTATTCTTAATTCTAGTTTGATGCTAGTCCGTCGGAATATCATTTTTTAATTGTTGAGATTGCTCCTCTTCATTTTATTTCTTTGATGTAAAACTTGTAGATTTTCCCATTATTTTGATTTTGGCTGGATAATTCAAACCTATCGAAAATTGGGGTTTGGGGTTTTGGATTTTGGACACTGGTAGTGGAACAGAATAACGCACCAACCAGGAACTAAACTCTAGTCTATATCGTGATGCGGTGTTATTTGACAACTGTAAATGACATTTTGAACTTTGATTACTTAATTTTTATTTAAATTAGTCAATGATAGACAATTTTTGGATAAAGGTGAATCCATCAGTATGTTTGAATTGTATAAACTTTTTAACTTATTTTTTATGGTCATTTGGTATTCATTGTCAGGCTTTTGTTTTTCCTTTTTTGAAGAGGGTACAATACTGAATGGTTAATCAAATTAAGACATGATGTAAATTTAAGATTAGTGCTTGCATTTTGTTTAAAGCAATAAAAGAGAGGTAAACAAATATTCTTTAATCACTATCTCCAAATCAACAAAACCTATCAAAGTAGCGATGTATTTGAACCAAAATCTACTTCAGTTTGAAAATATTGTATCATCAAAACCTAAACTTTAAAATGAGACTTGTTTATATAGCTCGGGACAAAAACATGTTAATTTTTGGGAAGCTCAACAAGTCATTGCATTTCTCTATTTGTGCTTTATCTCATGTTGTAAAACCGAATCAACATTGATATTCCTCTGACTGTGATATTCCTTGTTTAAGTATGGAATAAATATAAACTGAGAAACCTTTTAACAGTGGAATTAAGGTTGTAAATAGTAATAGGAGACATAAGTGCAACAGCGGGAAATCAAACGTGAATTTGTACTGTGGCTTGCTACTGTTCTGCTACTAGGTCCAAACCTGTATATACTAGTTAGGGAAGAAAAGGTAGCGGTGAACTCTAGTAATATCATCGCAGGGTACCGTGATATTACTAGGCTAGATGAGATAGGCCTCTGGTGCATCATGACATGTTCAACTTTCATTACTTTTGTTTGATTTACTATCCACTATGCACCAATCACATTGTATCAAATGTCATATTCACTTAATCCAGATGATTTATATATATATATATATATAATTGATAGATAGATAGACAGAGAGAGAGAAGATATATGTTTATTCAGACTGAGATGTTTGTGTAAAAGACGTTTAATGAAATGGGCATAAGTAAGCTAATTATGGTGATTTTGATGTTGAGTCTCCATGCCTTAGGTTATGGATGCTTCAATATCTTTTTGTGACTCTAATATAGTTAGAAATGAGGAACTGAACAATTTTTCTGTAGTATGCTTACAAACAGATGTAGCATGGATATCCCAATACTTCAAACAGAATATAACTTCTACAACTGTTAGCTTAGTTCGTCTATATTAGTATATTACATTTACCATGTGGTTGTATGCAGGCTAACGAACGATGCGCTACAGTCAAGTGTTATGTTCATGATATTTCATTGAAACTCCTTGTTCTTTTTGTTATATTGCAGGCACATCCTTCTTGTCTTCCACATCCTTCCTGCCTGAATCTATATGCTCACAGTTATTGGCGTTGCAAATTTAGTCGGAAAGCAAACTGAGTTACTCTTGTAAGAAGATCTATTGTCATTTAGTATTATTTCCGATGCTAAATTTAATGATATTCAGTTGCTTCCAATTATGGCAAATCAAATTCACATCTTCTTAATGTGGTAGCAGTGAATAAACAGAAAGGGAATTTTATTTAAAAAGTTTGTTCCCATTGAAGCCCTTCTCAGCGACTAATTGCGAAGATGTTTTAACAATGTGGATTTGATTGGGTGAATGGACTTCAAAAGTGAAAGAACATCAGATGTAAATGTAAAAAAAAACTAACAAAAGTTCGTAATATTGCTTGATAGCAAAGAATGTTTCACCTGAATACCAATTTCATAGTCCCACATCACCTGCCTTTTGTGGCTAGTTGTCAATAACACTTATAAAATGAAGGATATTTTAGTTGGGGAACTCATACCTTTCTCGGCGTTTTGGCTAAGATCAAGTGTAGTATCTATTCTTATCAGTTTAATATCTGATACGTGGTCCAATGGATCACAATGATATTAAATTAATTTTTTAGAGGGGAAGAACCTAATAAATAGCTTGCTATTTAGGCTTCTGTTAGTCGCCCTTGCGTTGCACTATGGCATGGGCTGGCTTACCCCTATCAATTCATTAATTAAAATTTTAAACATTCATTCTCATAGTTCATTGCAGTTTGTTATCTGTATGTGAATATGTTCTGAATAAACATCATAAATTGGACTTCAAAGCCCCTTACTAAGAAGCGGTAAACCCAACTTCATCAAAAATGGTTATAACATTATGTTTATTTAGACTCAAATGTTTCTGAAAAAGATGTGTAATGATAATGAACCATGGGCATAAGTAAGCTAATTATGGTGAGTTCTTTTAGTCATCAATTATATTTTGATTTTGAATCTCCATGCTGTAAATTATGGATGCTTCAATATCTTCTTGTGACTTTAATATAGTTATAAATGAAGAACTAAATAATTTTCCCCAAGTATACTCACAAATAGGTGGAACCTCGCAACGGTAAGGTCACCTGGCTAGTGGCCTGGGCGCCCATGTTCGAATCCAGAAACAGCCTCTTCGCAGTGCAAGGGAAAGGTTGCGTACTATCGACCTCCCCAGAGCCCGTTATCGTACGGGAAGCCTCATGCACTGGGTTTCATCTTTTATACTCACAAATAGGTATAGCATGGATATACCAATACATCAAGCAGAATATAACTTCCACAAGTGTTAGCTTAGTTTGTCTATGTTAGTATGGTACATTCAACACCTGGTTGTTTCCAGGTTAATATTGATGCACTGCTGTCGGGTGATATGTCCATGATAATTCATTGTTCTTTTTGTTATATTGCAGGCACAGTCTTCTTGGCTTTGCTAGTAGGTCCAGTCAATTCTTATATATGGATCTGCTTCTGCATCGTGGATGCCTGAATCTATTTGCCAGCAGTAATCGGCGTTGCGGATTTGGTCGGAAGTAAACTGAGTAACTCCTGTAAGTTGCTGACCTGTTGTTCTTTAAGTATTATATCCGAGTCTCCGACACTAAATCAAATAATATGCAATTGCTTCCAATTATGGCATGGGATGGCTTACCCCATAAATTCATTAATAAAAAAATTAAACATTCATTCTCATATTTCATTGTAATTTTTCCCCGTGTTTATTTCACCGCATTTTATTATCTGTACATGAATATATTTTGACTAAACTTAATAAATTGGACTTGGCACTCGCTAAGTAGTAACAAACTGTAATTTGAAATATTTTATCAATCTTCGGGATTTGGTGTATTGGACAAAATTCAATTTCAGTGTTATTCGCTTACATGCTCATGTGCTATAAAATTGATAACTAGTATATGAACTTTGAGATCCAGTTGAGTATAAACCAAACTATTGATATGTATAGTATAATTTTTGCATGATCACATCGTCATTGTCTATCCTTCAAACTACTGAATATACCTATACATCATATTGATAACAGATTAGTATTATATGATCGGCCTGATATCAAACTGAAACATATTGCATATCTTCACATTGAGATATGATCTGATCAGTATATCATGATTAGATCTGCTATAATATATATTATATTTCATTTTAATATTAAAATTTGGACCAAAAATCATCATTATCGTTTCTTATTTAACTTTGGTTTGTCCACTATTTAAATATGTTATTGTATTGTTGTGACAATTCCAGTTTACCAGACAGTGGCGGAGCTAGCCTCAACTTGAGGTAGGGCATCACCTTTCAATGTATATAATACATGCTTAAGTACTTGCTGAATTTGATGTGGAGTATAGGAGGAAGTGTGTTCTATGCATGGATTGATTTGAGGTAGGGCCAGTTCTGCAATTTCAGTTAGGGCAAAATTTAACAAAGTCGCTCTTTATAAATACCGAACAAAGTTCGGTTCCGCCCTGATAACCAATAACAATAATACTAATGTTATATTATATATAATAATTAAAAGAAAACAAAGTTCATGGATTCTAGTCAAACAAAATCACAATCAATTATTGCAAATGTTCAAATACCAGTGTTCTTGAATCATTTTCTTTAATTTCTTTTGTCAAATATTTTGTGATCAGAATGACTTAATTTTATTTCCATATCTTGATTTTAATTCCTCAAACCTTTTTCGAATTTAATTTGTTATTCACCTTAAAATGAATAATTTTTTATCTTATTCGAACTCAAAGCAGATAACTAACTTTGATATTTGGTGGGGTTTTTTTTTGTTAATTTATTTATTTATTTTGTGGAAAACAAAATATCCGAGCAACAAGATAGTTAATATTATGACAAAAATAAAACTGTTTTGGGGATTAGTTCACTATATAAATATGTCTACCGTATTGTTGAAACAGCAACAAAACTGAAATTCATGGGTTCTAGCCAAGCCGTATGCACATTTACTTATTACAAATGCGAGAATGTCAATGTTCTCAAATTATTTTCATTAATTTTTTTATCAAATATCGTGTGTTATTTTCGTATCTCAATTTTGTATCTTTAAACCTTTTCCTAATTTAATATATTTTTTTCCACAACAAATGAATAACTTATAGCATATTCAAACGCCTAGCGATAGTTAACGTTAATATTCAATGAAATTGATCATTGAAAATTTGCATGAGCATACTAGCGTAAATCGCTTATTTCAATTTTAGATATTTAAAAGTCTTCAAGTTAAAATTTTATTTGCAACTAACAATCAAACAAAAATTATGCATATAAATTTTAAAATTTGAAAAACAATGTATTTTACAGATAACAGTATGTTGCTAAGACGCAAACGAAAAATCATATAGATCGAAGTGGCATGAGATATTTTCTCTGTTTCTTATTTCTAATTCTCACATTGAATCGCTATTTAAGTATACTACTGTGTGCAAAAGTAACTGAAGGCCACATGTTCGAGCCTACTATTTATTTTATCAATTTGTGTGCAATAGCAACCATAGGTCATGTTTAGTGTGTATGATAGCAACCGATATTAATGTTTCTTTGAAATTTTGGGTGAATATAATTACTGGAATGCACTTATTATCTTAAAGGTGGTGCCTGGCATAGCGGTAAGGTTACCTGGCTGGTAATCTGGAGCGTACAGGTTCGAGTCCCGGCCTCTTCACATACGTGAGGGAAAGGCTGTGCGCACTTATCAACCACCCCCAGAGCCCGGAAAGCCGTCAGAATAGTACCAGGACGGGAGACTGACCTGGGAAGTCCTCTCGCGCTTGAGTATGAGAGCCTTTTACACTGGGTATCCACCACTTATTATCTGAGCTAATTATGATCACTGGAGTCCACCGCGATAGAGAAGGTTATTATATATGGAAATTAAGATTGAGATGTTTCTACACGTACACGCACACACATGTGTGCGCATGTGTGTGTGTGTGTAACAAGGCATATACATAACTAAGTCAGTTATGGTGAGCTATACTGTAAATTGTGGACACTTAAAAAGTTTCTTAGGAATATTGGTTGCTTTTGAAAAATATAGTTAGAAAAGAGGAAATAAACAAACAATAACTTTTCCCAAGTATACCCGGTAATTAGGACACGAGCTAGGACAACAAAATTTATACGAATTGTTTTCCTCTGGTCAGTTTCCTGTCCAATTTTATTTAGGACAGGAACTGAACACACCTATGTTTGGTCCGGTCTGACTGGTTTCCACCCCTGTCATTTACTCATTGTTTTTTTTGTTATATTGTAGGCAAATACTATTTGTCTTCAGTAGATCCAGCAGATGCATTTAGATATGTACAGGTGTTCACATTCCTGCCATGTTTTTGCTTTGCTAGCTGTTAAGGGTTGCGGATTTTAATGGAAAGAAAACCAAGTTTCTTTTGCAATTGACGTATTTTTTCGAATTATTATTTCCGACGCTGATGTTATAACATTGCTCTCTCTGAAGCCATCTGTCAGTGATTATTTCTGTATCTGTTTTCAAATATGGATTTGATTGGGTGAATGGACCCCAAAGTGTGAGAATATCAGATATAAATATAAGAAGTAACAACAGAGATCCGTAATATTTTTCGAAAGCAGAGAATGTTTCGACCAGATACTACTTTGTAGTCCCACATCGCCTTCTCTAAGAGGCTAGTAGTCAATAAATCCTATAAAATGGAGGGCACTGTGATTGGAAATCTCATACCTTTCTCGGCCATTTGGCTAAGATCAAGTGTAGTATCTGTTCTTATCAGTTTAATATCTGATAAGTGGTCCAATGGATCACAACGATATTAAATTAATTTTTTTAGGGGGAAGGGACTAATAAATAGCTTGCTATTTGGGCCCTCGTGAGTAGCCCTTGCGTTGCACTATGTGAAACACCCCACCTCCGTTAGGGTCACTCTCAAAGGGAATGCCCTAATTTTGGTGGAGGTTTATAAGTACAAGTCACAGATATACAAGACAGATATAAGAACACATATTTGTAAACAGCGGAAGAACAACAAACTTTATTTCATAAAGTCAAATACGTGTTACAACAACATCCTTTCCCAAAAACATAACATAACACTTTCATAATCTGTCTTGAGTACATTATTTAAAGAAGCATAAATAAAACATAGATAAACTGCAAAAGCCCCATAGTGGATTGTCCAAAGCCATAGTTCAAAACAGGAAAGTCCAAGCAATACATTTCTCTTCTTCAAGCTAGATGTTGAGGTTGGTCAAGCTGCAGTGTTCCCTCCCTGAGGACCTGGGGGGGGGGGGGGGAACGGAAGAAAGAAGACGAAAGAAAAGTAGAGTCAGACATAAAGCCTGAGTAAGTCTAGTACTATTTTGTCTATGAATAAAGAACTGGGTATGATAAGTATAAACAAGAAGTGGGCATGCACTATAAACTTGGTTAAGTTGTCTAGGGTCGAATATACTATCGTACCCCATGTTGATCTCTGAACCCATATAAACTAGTTTCCAATTTGCACCCCATAATCAGGGTGATGTGATCCATTCTATGATGATCGGCTCCTACTCGCATAGTTACATGTGTCTTACGGCCCCCGATGTCTGTAGTTACCTATGCTGGTCCCACCATGGGGTGTATCAAGTCCCATAGTGGCAACCCGACACAACCTTAGAGTGCACAGGTATGCTACTGGTGTCCAGTGCCTTATTTTTCTGCGCCGGAGTGTGTGCACGCCCGCACTCCGTTAGAACCTACACTGCTACACCACCGCCGTCGATTTGACCTCTTAAAATCAGCCCAGTAATCGTGCCCCACCCTGCCTAGTTTCAGGGTATCCTGATACACCTTCTAGGGTTACTGCTGAAAAGGGTCCCCCGTTACTAGGTTTTCTATCTCTAGCCAACATGCTAAGTTGGTTAAGTGTTTCCTAACCTAACCCCCACCAGTCCGTTTTGTTTAGCATGTTCCATTTTGATTAAGCCTTTAGTTCACTTAATCCTAACAATCCTGACTCAGCCTTAATTGTCTTATTAAGGCCCTGACCTCTCACATTAGACAGGTATTGTTGTGGCTGCCTGTTGCCGGTTGGTTCTGGGCAGTCTTAAGCCACAACTCAGTCTAACCTCGGGTCCTTGCTGGGCTCCATGTTTAACCTCCCACATTGGATAGGTATTGTTGTGACTACTGGACAGCCGGGCGGTTCCGGGCAGGTTTACATCACAACTCAATCCAACCTCGGGTTAAACACATCGTATGTTCTACAGTTACATATTTTGTCATTCCTCTTTATTTCTTATATGTAAATATTTGCGGCCCATTATTAAGTTAATGGTGTAAAGGTTACACCAATCATGGGCCCAACCCATACTTGAACTTGGGCCCTTCTATTTTATATTTTCATTCATTAGTAATTTTAACCCAACGTTATTTTCCCCTGTTTTACACGTCCGTTTATATATATTGGGCTTAGCCTTTTAAAGCCCAATTTAGCCATGCGAAAAGGGGAGGCTTAAAGCGTAATTACATACACAAAAGGGGAAGGTGAGCGTATGAACTTGCAAAGTGACGTTGGAAATACAAACTAGAAACGGTTGTACTTGCATAGTGGTAACATAGGTGACATGAATCAAAGCATGTGAACTTGTAATTGAGATATCATTATTGTCACATGAACCTATATTTTTATTTACGCATAATGTCAAACATATGCATGGCATAAATATTTCTAGCCTAAGCATGGCATAATGTCAAACATAAGCATGGCATGATATCAAACATAAGCATGGCATAAGTATAGTTAAATTTGTTCACATAACCATGGCATAAATATTTCTAACATGAAATCATGATTCTTACTTTAGCCATGTAAACTTACAAAAAGGGACCTTTTGAACCTAACCTAGCCATGTACCACATATGTCATCATATAATTCTTGTAAACAAGATAGACTTAATCATGGATTTCAATTATGCCAAATATCATTCACAGCCTAGCCATATTCATAAGTTTGCAAATAGGTTTTCTAGTACAAAAGCATGGCTTAAAACATGATGCCCAATTTTTAACATAATTTCATATGGATTATGATAACCCAAACTTATTCCAATTACTTCACAAAAATGATGTTTGTATAAAAATACACATTATGATGGCATAATAACAAAGCCCCAAACTTGCATGAAATTTCAATCAACTACATACATGTAGCTTCAACATAGGTCACATAATTTGCGAATATTCCAAACGTATATTTGCATAGAACTACCGCATGTAGTTCTTTATAATTGAATGACATAATTCAGAATATCCAAACGTATATAAATTGATAAGAACGCACAAATATGAATTACTTTATTGCCACAATTCAAGCATACAAACCAACACAATTATTTGTTCATACCAAAGTAATACTCTACTTACAATGGTGTGATGAATTCTCTAATTTAGGGATTGAAGACGCAAATTCCTTTGTTGAATTGATTTGTTTAGGTTGCTTTAAGCTTTAGAATCTTCCTCCTAATCCTCTCTCCAATTTGGTGGCTACTCCTAGTCGTTCCTCGGCAACATGGCGGCTATGTTCTTATTTTTGAATGAATAGATTAGGGTTTAGTCTAGGGTTGTTTATATAGAGGTTGGGAACTGATTAGGACCATTGATGTTGCTTGGATTGATCGTAGCCATTCATTCTAAGGAGAGACCAATTAAAACTTGCCACCTAGCCCTAATGACAAAGCAGACCACAGAAATTCGACCAAACACAGACCTGGCCAGTCAGGTTGGCTGGGCTCGACCAGGTCGACACCCCTGTCGACAGGGCTGTCGACAGCCCTGTTGACATGGGTAGCCCAGGTCGACAGCCCAGTCGACCTGGGTGGCCTAGGCGGGTGTTTATCCGCCCTGGCCCATTGGGCCCGATTTTTAATTATTTTATTCTGTTTGAATTTTAAATTTAATTCAAAACTTCCGAAGGCCATATCTTCTTCATACGGACTCCGTTTTTCGAAAACTCGGACTCTATTTTGCGTATTTTTTCCGAGACGAACGCAATGGCGTATCCCGTTTCCCTTAGTTCTTTGATTTCAGATTAATTATACTTTAATTTGTTAATCTCACAGTTATAGAATTTTCGGGGTGTTACATTCTCCCCCACTTAAAAGGATTTCGTCCCCGAAATCTTCAAGTTAGGAGGAATGTATATCCTAACATCCAATCATCCATCTACTCATCCATCAAACACGAGCATCCATTGTCCTTAAGAGATTTCTAATGCTTCATGATCATATGCGAAGTGTGTGTGTACATGTACTTATCTAATGCAAAATCAGGCGGTCTACTGATTCAGTTGACCTCCTTAGTGCGAATTATGTAAGTGCCATGAATCCATTATGTATGCAAATTTTTCCCTATTCTTGATTCTACATGAGTGCACAATCATTCAATACAAATGCAACATCCATATGACAACACATAAGAATTCAACCATATACGAATACAAACATATATGCATATGCAATATGAAGTGACTGAGCCGATCTAAAACCTAGATTGTGTGTGTATATGCAACCACGAGCAACCACTAGCAATCACTTGCAACCACTTGCAACCATCATCCATAACATGTTTCAACTACATGTTTTCATCCAAAAAGATTCTACCTAAAGGATAAGGTCGAGGAAATATACCTAAAAAGATAGATAAAAGCGCAACTTAAGGAAAAAGAAAGATCAAGGATGTACCCTCGAACAGAAAAGGGTAGGCAGTGCGTATTCTAGCTTCAGTTTCCCAAGTCGCGTCTCCCTCGGCGTCGCTCCACTGAACTTTGACGAGCTTGACTTCGCGGTTGCGTAGCTTCTTCACTTCCGTTCCTAATATGCGGGTTGGAACTCTTCTTATGGTTGCTTCGCGTTCCACTTCGGCCTCTTCGAGGATATTTGGCTCTACCACTTCAGCAGACTCATGTAGACATTTTCGGAGATGTGAAACGTGAAAAACGTTGTGGACTCCAGCCAACTTCTCGGGTAGCTCTAATCTATAGGCCATTTTCCCAATTTTCTCGATAATAGGGAATGGCCCTACGAACCTTGGTGCCAGTTTTCCTGTGGTTCCAAAACGAACAACGTTCCTTAGCGGTGATACCTTGAGAAAAACTCTGTCTCCAACTTCAAATTCAAGGTCGGTCCTCCTCTTGTCGGCGTAGGACTTTTGTCTGTCTTGGGCCGTCTTCATTCTTCTTCGTATTAAGTCTACTTTCTCTGAGGTCTCTCGGATCATATCTGGTCCAAGTATGAGCTTATCCGTGGACTCCCACCAACAAGTGGGCGATCGGCACGGTCTTCCATATAAAGCTTCGAAGGGCGCCATTCCGATGGTTGCTTGATAGCTGTTGTTGTAGGTGAATTCTACCAAAGGAAGGTGGTCTTCCCATGTCCCTCCGAAGTCGAGGACGCATAGCCTTAAAAGGTCTTCCAAAACTCTGTTCACTCTCTCTGTTTGGCCGTCGGTTTGGGGATGATAGGCTGTGCTCAAGCATAACTGCGTTCCTACTGCTTCTTGCAGACTCCGCAAAAACTCACTGGTGAAGATGGGGTCTCGGTCACTAACAATGCTAGATGGTATCCCATGGAGTCGAACGATTTCCTTGAGGTAAAGTGATGCTAGGGATGAGGCAGTTCTCTTACTTTTGACAGGTAAAAAGTGGGCGCTTTTAGTAAGCCTATCCACTATTACCCAAATGCTAGTGTTGCCTCTCCTAGACCTAGGCAGCCCATCGATGAAGTCCATTGAGATGCTATCCCACTTCCACTGCGGGACCTCCAGAGGATGTAGTAGTCCGTCGGGCTTTTTCTGTTCCGCCTTAACCTGTTGGCACACCATACACTTAGAAACGAACTCTGCCACGTCCTTTTTCATGTCGTTCCAGAAGAAAGTCCTTTTTATGTCTTCGTACATTTTATCTCCGCCTGGGTGTATCGTCATCTTGGAGTGATGTGCTTCCTCGAGAACCTTCTTTATTAAATCTTTTGTCTGTGGGACACATAGTCTTCCGTCTCGCCTTAGCAAACCCTTATCGTCGATGGAGTATCTGTTGAGGTGACTTGAAGTCTCACCCCTAATTAGCCTATCAATTGTTTCCACAAGCTGAGGGTCTTCGCGTTGTGCTGCCCCTACTGAATCCACTAAAGTTGGGCGCACTTCGAGAGATGCTAGCAAGCCTGGTACGAAATCGGAGGAAGGCCTAAAGTCGAAGCTGGCTATAAACTCTAGGCTTTGTCTTTCAACAAACAACGGGCTTAGGGTCAATTTCTTTCGGCTCAACGCATCTGCCACTACGTTGCCTTTGCCCGGAGTGTAGGAGATTTCGAAATCGTACGAGGCAAGAAACTCCATCCATCTTTGTTGCCTCAAGTTAAGATCTTTCTGCGAGAAAAGATATTTCAACGATTTATGGTCAGTGTAAAGTTCGAACTTCTCACCTAGGAGATAGTGTCGCCAAGACTTGAGTGCAAAGACGATAGCGGCTAACTCAAGATCGTCGGTTGGGTAGTTCTTTTCGTGTACTTTCAACTGCCTTCCGCCATAAGCTACTACCCTTCCTTCTTGCATTAAGACGGCGCCTAGCCCTGTCCCACATGCATCCGTATAAACAGTGAACATCTTGCTCCCATCTGGCAGCGTCAAAACTGGGGCTGTTGTGAGAGCCCTTTTTAGTCGTTGGAAAGCAAACTCGCAATCCAAGTTCCAATTGAACACTAGATTCTTTTTGGTCAACTTCGTGAGCGGAGCTGAGATTTTCGCAAAATCCCTTATGAATTTTCGATAGAAACCCGCTAGTCCTAGAAAGCTTCGGACCTCAGTTGCATTCCTTGGTGTCTTCCAGTCCTGTACCGCCACTACCTTAGCAGGGTCCACTGCTAACCCTTGTTTGGATACTATGTGCCCAAGGAACCTCACCTCTTCTCTCCAAAAGTGGCATTTGGAGAATTTGGCTTTTAGTTGATGGACTCGCAAAGTTTCCATGATTGCCTTTAAGTGCTGAGCATGTTCCTCTTCACTCTTTGAGAAGATAAGGATATCATCTACGAAGACCACTACGAATTTGTTGAGGAAATCTCTAAATACCCTACTCATCAGGTCCACGAAGTAAGCAGGTGCATTTGTCAAGCCGAAAGGCATGACAAGCCATTCAAAGAAGCCGTCTGGGGTCCTGAATGCCGTTTTATCGATGCTATCTTCAGCCACCCTTAGCTGATGAAAACCGGTTGCTAAATCGAGTTGGGAGAAAACAGACGCTCCTACAAGCTGGTCAAATAAATCGTCAATTCTAGGGAGAGGGTGCCTATTCTTTTTCGTTAGCTTGTTGAGCTCCCTATAGTCAACACATAGACGGAGTGAACCATCCGCCTTTGTAGCGAACACCACTGGAGCGCCCCATTCTGAAATGCTCCTCCTAATGAACCCCTTTTCTAGGAGCTCTTTAATCTGTTTACTGAGCTCTTTCCTTTCTCGTGGAGCCATGTGTCTAACGGGCAACGCAACGGGCTTTACATTATCTACAAGATATATGCGGAAGTCTATTTCCCGCTTTGGAGGCAAGCCCTTCACCTCTTCAAAGACATCCGGATATTCCCGAACCACTCTAACTGATTGCAAATTTTCAACAGAGGCATCTAGCGATTCAAGATAACTAAGCATAACCGCATACGAGGGATTACAAGAAATTTCCAAAGTATTACCGAGCTGGGTTAGGAGCCTAACAACCCTTTTCTCACAATCAAGGATGGCCCATTACTGGATAGCCAATCCATACCCAAAATCAAACCATACCCCGAAAAGCCCAAAACAAAGGCACTACATTGAAATTCTACGCTTAGAATAAAGATTTTCAATCCCACACAGATCATAGACAAATGAGCTGGGCCCCCAATTGGGTTTGAAACAATTAAGGGGTCCTCTACCATACTAGTTTCTAGGTGCAGAGATTCTACTAAAGCAGACGAGATAAAGGAGTGTGATGCGCCAGAATCAAATAAAGTGCGAACGGGGTGATCATAAAGATAAACTACACTTTCTACAGAAGTATTTATACCTCGCTGTTGCAGAGGTGGCGCTTCTAGCACATGGACCTGTGCCCCTGGGGTGGATCCAGCCCTCTGCCCCTGTCCTCGTTTCTTTGGGCAGTCCTTAGCCCTGTGGCCACTCTCACCGCAAGAAAAGCACCCACCATTCTCCTTGGCCTTCTTTTTCCGGCAGTCCTTTACTAAGTGCCCCACTTTGCCACAGAAATTACACTTCCTCTTCTCTTTGTTGCCTTTCCCACCTTTCTTAAAGTCTGTCTTCTTAGGCTGCAAACCCTCTTTCTTCTTGCCCTTATCCTCTTCATTCAGCAATGCCATTTGCACCAATCTTTCATACGTGGCTCCCATGGGTATATGGGTCATGGCCAAGCTGTGTAATGGCTCATTCAACCCCTTTACGAAACGGAGAGCCTTCTTGTGCGGGGTGTTGACTAGGTCAAGCCCAAACCTAGCCAGCTCATCGAACTGATTCACATATTCTTTGACTGTCTTGTCCCCTTGCTTAAGAAATAAGAATTTTTCCAACTGCAAACTTCTTTCCGCATCTGAGAGAAATTTGGTCTCAAACCTTGCCCTAAAGTCCTCCCATGTCTCCACTGGTCTTTCAGCATTAGTGACTTCCCACCAGTAGGAAGCCTCGCCCTTCAATAGCCATACTGCCAGTTGTACTTTTTGTCTATCTTCTACCTCAAAGATGATGAATAGGTCCTCTGTTTCTTTCAGCCAATTTCTAGCTGCCACGAAGAACTCAGTTCCATGGAAATCCCTTCCTCCCATAGCTTTAAAATCTTTACATATCTTAGCAAACGTGTTTCCCCGAGGAGGAGGTGGAGGAAAAGGTGCCGCTGCGGCTGGATGATTTCCTTCAGCTGGGGGAGGAGGAATGGTAGGACCTGGCTGAGTGGCCCTTGCTTCTAAGAACCGTCTAAACCAACCAGGTATTGGCACCCCTTCCGGTAAGTTAAGTTCTTGGGACATGCTGAAACAAAAAGGATAGATTCAAAACGAAGGATAAGAGATAGTTCCTATGGCTTTGGGGGGTGGACTTTGCCTTTTTAAAATAAAATAATATTTTTCTTTTAAAAATGCTTCTTTAAATTTCCTTTTTGAAAATAATTTTTCAAAACTTTTTATCTTATCTGGTAAACCTATGCTCTGATACCAAGTGAAACACCACACCTCCGTTAGGGTCACTCTCAAAGGGAATGCCCTAATTTTGGTGGAGGTTTATAAGTACAAGTCACAGATATACAAGACAGATATAAGAACACATATTTGTAAACAGCGGAAGAACAACAAACTTTATTTCATAAAGTCAAATACGTGTTACAACAACATCCTTTCCCAAAAACACAACATAACACTTTCATAATCTGTCTTGAGTACATTATTTAAAGAAGCATAAATAAAACATAGATAAACTGCAAAAGCCCCATAGTGGATTGTCCAAAGCCATAGTTTAAAACAGGAAAGTCCAAGCAATACATTTCTCTTCTTCAAGCTGGATGTTGAGGTTGGTCAAGCTGCAGTGTTCCCTCCCTGAGGACCTGGGGGGGGGGGGGGGAACGGAAGAAAGAAGACGAAAGAAAAGTAGAGTCAGACATAAAGCCTGAGTAAGTCTAGTACTATTTTGTCTATGAATAAAGAACTGGGTATGATAAGTATAAACAAGAAGTGGGCATGCACTATAAACTTGGTTAAGTTGTCTAGGGTCGAATATACTATCGTACCCCATGTTGATCTCTGAACCCATATAAACTAGTTTCCAATTTGCACCCCATAATCAGGGTGATGTGATCCATTCTATGATGATCGGCTCTTACTCGCATAGTTACATGTGTCTTACGGCCCCCGATGTCTGTAGTTACCTATGCTGGTCCCACCATGGGGTGTATCAAGTCCCATAGTTGCAACCCGACACAACCTTAGAGTGCACAGGTATGCTACTGGTGTCCAGTGCCTTATTTTTCTGCGCCGGAGTGTGTGCACGCCCGCACTCCGTTAGAACCTACACTGCTACACCACCGCCGTCGATTTGACCTCTTAAAATCAGCCCAGTAATCGTGCCCCACCCTGCCTAGTTTCAGGGTATCCTGATACACCTTCTAGGGTTACTGCTGAAAAGGGTCCCCCGTTACTAGGTTTTCTATCTCTAGCCAACATGCTAAGTTGGTTAAGTGTTTCCTAACCTAACCCCCACCAGTCCGTTTTGTTTAGCATGTTCCATTTTGATTAAGCCTTTAGTTCACTTAATCCTAACAATCCTGACTCAGCCTTAATCGTCTTATTAAGGCCATGACCTCTCACATTAGACAGGTATTGTTGTGGCTGCCTGTTTCCGGTTGGTTCCGGGCAGTCTTACGCCACAACTCAGTCTAACCTCGGGTCCTTGCTGGGCTCCATGTTTAACCTCCCACATTGGATAGGTATTGTTGTGACTACTGGACAGTCGGGCGGTTCCGGGCAGGTTTACATCACAACTCAATCCAACCTCGGGTTAAACACATCGTATGTTCTACAGTTACATATTTTGTCATTCCTCTTTATTTCTTATATGTAAATATTTGCGGCCCATTATTAAGTTAATGGTGTAAAGGTTACACCAATCATGGGCCCAACCCATACTTGAACTTGGGCCCTTCTATTTTATATTTTCATTCATTAGTAATTTTAACCCAACGTTATTTTCCCCCGTTTTACACGTCCGTTTATATATATTGGGCTTAGCCTTTTAAAGCCCAATTTAGCCATGCGAAAAGGGGAGGCTTAAAGCGTAATTACATACACAAAAGGGGAAGGTGAGCGTATGAACTTGCAAAGTGACGTTGGAAATACAAACTAGAAACGGTTGTACTTGCATAGTGGTAACATAGGTGACATGAAACAAAGCATGTGAACTTGTAATTGAGATATCATTATTGTCACATGAACCTATATTTTTATTTACGCATAATGTCAAACATAAGCATGGCATAAATATTTCTAGCCTAAGCATGGCATAATGTCAAACATAAGCATGGCATGATATCAAACATAAGCATGGCATAAGTATAGTTAAATTTGTTCACATAACCATGGCATAAATATTTCTAACATGAAATCATGATTCTTACTTTAGCCATGTAAACTTACAAAAAGGGACCTTTTGAACCTAACCTAGCCATGTACCACATATGTCATCATATAATTCTTGTAAACAAGATAGACTTAATCATGGATTTCAATTATGCCAAATATCATTCACAGCCTAGCCATATTCATAAGTTTGCAAATAGGTTTTCTAGTACAAAAGCATGGCTTAAAACATGATGCCCAATTTTTAACATAATTTCATATGGATTATGATAACCCAAACTTATTCCAATTACTTCACAAAAATGATGTTTGTATAAAAATACACATTATGATGGCATAATAACAAAGCCCAAACTTGCATGAAATTTCAATCAACTACATACATGTAGCTTCAACATAGGTCACATAATTTGCGAATATTCCAAACGTATATTTGCATAGAACTACCGCATGTAGTTCTTTATAATTGAATGACATAATTCAGAATATCCAAACGTATATAAATTGATAAGAACGCACAAATATGAATTACTTTATTGCCACAATTCAAGCATACAAACCAACACAATTATTTGTTCATACCAAAGTAATACTCTACTTACAATGGTATGATGAATTCTCTAATTTAGGGATTGAAGACGCAAATTCCTTTGTTGAATTGATTTGTTTAGGTTGCTTTAAGCTTTAGAATCTTCCTCCTAATCCTCTCTCCAATTTGGTGGCTACTCCTAGTCGTTCCTCAGCAACATGGCGGCTATGTTCTTATTTTTGAATGAATAGATTAAGGTTTAGTCTATGGTTGTTTATATAGAGGTTGGGAACTGATTAGGACCATTGATGTTGGTTGGATTGATCGTAGCCATTCATTCTAAGGAGAGACCAATTAAAACTTGCCACCTAGCCCTAATGACAAAGCAGACCACAGAAATTCGACCAAACACAGACCTGGCCAGCCAGGTTGGCTGGGCTCGACCAGGTCGACACCCCTGTCGACAGGGCTGTCGACAGCCCTGTCGACATGGGTAGCCCAGGTCGACAGCCCAGTCGACCTGGGTGGCCTAGGCGGGTGTTTATCCGCCCAGGCCCATTGGGCCCGATTTTTAATTATTTTATTTTGTTTGAATTTTAAATTTAATTCAAAACTTCCGAAGGCCATATCTTCTTCATACGGACTCCGTTTTTCGAAAACTCGGACTCTATTTTGCGTATTTTTCCGAGACAAACGCAATGGCGTATCCCGTTTCCCTTAGTTCTTTGATTTCAGATTAATTATACTTTAATTTGTTAATCTCACAGTTATAGAATTTTCGGGGTGTTACACTATGGCATGGGCTGGCTTACCCCATTAATTTATTAATTGAAATTTTAAACATTCCTGCTTGTACTTCACTGCAATTTGTTCTTTGTAGATGAATAGAAACCAACGATTATGAGTTGGTCCGAACATAAGTTGAATTATCATATCAAACTTCAGAATTTTGTATAATGGGCAAATTATGATTTCAGTATTATTAGTTTTTACATGCTTTGCGTGCTATACTATTATTAGTTTAGATTCATTTTATTCCATATATTTTATGTTGAGATGTATTCTAAACTACTTAATGTGTCATCAGAATATAAATTTTGATAAAAAGGTTGTCTTCCATCTATGAGTAAGTATACGTAACAACTAATTTGGGGGATCTCTATAATTATACATGCACAGCGGAGTCAAATTTTTAATATGATGTTTTCTATTGTGGAAAAAATAGCTATTATAAGGCAAACGCGAAAGAGGAACTGGACATGTTGATTTACGATCACATATTTCGTATTTTTTTTGCCTCATTAGTTAACTAGGTAAACAGGGGTGGATCGATCTTGTAGCCGGAAGCTGGCACAGGCAAGCAACCAAAATCCCTCAGAAAAACCACACGCGCAGAAATACCCCAGGTATTTTACACATGTGGTAAGCACCGTTGGCAGTCCACGTGCACCGAACGTTGAAAGAATTGTGGATTATCCCGGTTTCTCGTGGAGCAATGTTTGATCTTCGTTTATGGACTACCACTTTGGTTTTTACCTTTTTTATTTAGCCTTTTATTTCATTGACATTTTCTCTTTAAGGACTTTCATTCCTTGTCCCTAATCCATATATGGTGGAACCATCAATGCAGCAAGGCTCAACCAGTTCACTACGTTAGAGCACTATCGAGGTGGCGACTAGGTGCGTTTTAAATATCTATTGTATTTATATGCATAACGCAGAATAGCAGATGCATCATGTATGTCAGTTAGTTAATGTTGAAAACATTCGGTTTTATGATCTCTTGAACCATAGTTTAGCGTCTTACCACAATTCTAGTGGCGCTTGGTGTTCATTGTGTTCAATTTGCTCAATAGAAATTGTGGTGAATGAGTTTAAGCTTACAAGGGAGGTTAAAAATCTGTAACTTTTCTTCTGATGGAAATTGAGAAGCCACTAAATTTGTAAAAGTCTGTTTACCACTGCTTTTTCTGTTAGAATGATAATTGCTTCTGCAAATTTGAATCTCTGGGTTTTTGGTTTGTGCTAAATAGTTGATAAGCATCAGCACTGTAGAGTTTAAAATTTTCAGGTAATAATGAAAATGTGCAGAATAGTCCGTATATCCAAATTAGTATGTGTTTTAAACTGAATTTTTGTGTGTTTGAACAATGAATTTTGAAACTGGATGCTCACGTCATCATATTTATTGCAGGAAATAATGGACTACTGAAGATAGGCTTGTGCTAACTAGTGGACTAGTAGAGCTTATGGCCGCATAGCCCACATCAGAAAGGAAGATAAGTACTGCTGAAGCTTGAATGCTAGAGACTAGACTATGATGGGAAGACCAGAATAAATTTTATACTATGTTGTATGTATATAGTCAAAATGCTTTTTTGAATGGTGGGTTTAAGATGGGTAGCATTTTAAGTCATGGCTTCGTTATTATCTCTTGAATGATTAGTCCTAGTATCATTTCTTGACATTGTTACTGTTCCGAATTTTCAATGTTCTGAATTTTTCCAAATCAACGTTTGATGCTTGCATGCTGTGTGCATACATGATCGTTTTAGGTAATGAAATACACGTTTTGTTTATCTTATCATTTTTCAAGAGATGGTTAGGTCAAGGTTAGGTCCTTATTAATTTTAAACATAAAAAAGATTCTTGTTCAAGGACGTTTGTACTTTTTTCTAAAAACTTTTAGATTTAAGAATTTATTTGTATGTATTTCTTTTCATGTAATGAAAAAAATGGTGGTTTAAAAACCCCTCAAAAAGTAAGTTTTAGAAGAGTTTACGTAAAAGCATGTATTTATTCAACATGTTGTTGATATATGTATACAAGTAATTATAGCCAATAATTGCATTGTATTATGTAGATTTTAGTGAATATTTCATAATTTCAAAATTCAATTCAAATTATATCCAGTATTGTATTTATTGCAAAAAATGAAAAGATAAAAAATTCGATGCATGCTAAACACAAATGAAAAGGACAATTGAAGTTTGCATAAAATTGTGCATTACATTACGCTGATTTTAGGGATGTGGGGTTGATATTTATTAATATTTTTCGTCAAAAGTGTGTGTTTGAATATTTATTACTACGTTGCAATATCTTTTTTAGTTAATTTTTGTTTTATATGTATTATTTATTGGCAAAGAACGATTTTGTAATAAAAGTTTATTAGATCATTTTTTGTATGGACGTTACGTTAAGGTCCTTACTAAGTTTTTAAATACACAAAAGATTCCACTTTAAGAGCGTATGTTTTTCTTTTCCTTTCTTTTCTTATCTTTTTTTTTCGAAAATTGGCAGAAAATCAATATAATAAGACTTTTAGGTTTCAGGATTTACTTTCTTATTCATGTTTGAAAAAAAAAGGTAGTTTGAAGATCTAAAAAAATAGAAATTTTAAGTTTCAGGAAATTTTATAGAAAAACATATACATATTATAGCTCATATACAAGCAATTATAGTCAATAATTATATAGTTGTATGCAACTTTTGATAAATATTTCATAATTTCGAAATTTAATTCAAATTATATTTAATATCATATTTATGGCAAAAAAAATGAAGAAAAAAAACGATGTATACGAAACATAAATGAAAAGGACAAGTTTCAGTCAAAATTGCATACAAGTTTGCAATTTATACAATAATTGCAAATATTTTTGTAGTTTTTCGTTGTTCGTAGGTATTTGTTTACTGAATGTAGATTTATAGATATGTGTAATTATTAAGTGAATATTTGTGTATATATTTGCAATATTTCTCAGTACTTGCATACGTTTCTATGTTTACTTTTTAACTTTATCCGTTGCCTAGTTTTAATATTTACAATTTTTTGGATGTTTTTAGACAATGGAACAAAAAACACTTGCTATAGTAAACTAATTCTGAGGATCTGTTTTCCAATACGAGCTTGCGTTTTCATTTGTAACCTAATAACCAGCATAATGAGATGGGGCATTGTGCGAGCTAAGATTGATGCATTTATTTTCGAAAATGATTTCCACATTTATACATTAATAATAATATCAAAATCTTTGTTTTAAGAATATCAAGCATGTTTGTTATTATAAGGTAAAACTTTATCCTTTGGTATGCGTTGCATTGTGTGATGGGATTTGAGTCTTATGATAGCTTCATTTTTCAAAAGCATGAATTTTGGAGTTTTGAAACTTGGTTGATGATTGTATGATATGAGTTATGGTTTGTTATCTAGTTTGTTATTAGAAAGGAAGATAAGTATTGTTGAAGCTTGAATGCTAGAGACGGGACTATGATTGGAAGAGCAGAATAAATTTTATACTAAGTTGTATGTATATAGTCAAAATGCTTTTTTGAATGGTGGGTTTAAGACGGGTGGCATTTTAAGTCATGGATTCGTTATTATACTCGTGAATGAGTAGTCCTAGTATCATTTCTTAACATTGTTACTATTTCGAATTTTCAATGTTCTGAGTTTTGCTTATCTTTTTCAAATCAACGTTTGATGCTTGCATGTTGTGTGCATACACGATCATTTTAGGTAATGAAATACACGTTTTGTTTATCTTATCAACTTTTAAATAGACAAAATATTCTTGTTCAAGGACGTTAGTGCTTTTTTCTAAAGAACCTTAGATTTAAGAATTTATTTGTAAGTATTTCTTTTCATGTAAGGAAAAAAAAATGGTGGTTTAAAAACCCAAAAAAAGTAAGTTTTAGAAGAGTTTACAGAAAAGCATGTATTTATTCAAAAGGGCTGTTATGGTAATGGTAACCGTTACCGATACGAAAAAACTGTTACCATACAGACACTATTGGTAAGCCAAAAATGAATACTGATAATTTAACGTTATCGCTAGTTAAATATTCATTGGGATACCAGCAAACTGGTAAACAGTTGACTGGTAATGGTGAATTTACCGATACATTAAGCTATTAAATAATTAACACATTAAAATTTTAGTAATGATAAAAAGTAAATATTTTTTTACTAATTCTAACCCATTAATGTTAATATAAATATTTATACATATTTTAATCGGCATAGAAAATTTATTTAGCTTATCACAAGAATTACCGTTAACATACCGATATAAATATTTAAACTTTGAAGTTAATAACATCAAAAAGAATTACCGTCCTAAATAAATTTATAAGCATCTGCATAAAATATGATAAACTTTCAAGAAATAAAGGTTGGAATTCACTAAAATAGTGAAGAAAACAAAATTAATATGGCTGGTAAGTTTACCGTTACCACTGGTAGTGACATTTATTTACCGCTATTTTACCGTTAATAATGGTAAAACTTACCGTTAACATACCGATAGCATTGGTATACCGGTGCAGCTCGATATTGATTACCACTGGTTTGGTATTGATATGGTAATGGTAAATTTACCATTAGCATAACAACCCTAGTTGATATATATACAAGTAATTATAGCCAATAATTGCATTGTACTATGCAATTTTTAATGAATATTTCATAATTTCGAAATTTAATTCAAATTATATTCAGTATTGTATTTATTGAAAAAATGAAAATAAATAAATAATCGATGCATGCTGAACACAAATGAAGAGGACAATTGAAGTTTGCATAGGATTGCGCATTACATTACGTTGATTTTAGGGATGTGGGGCTGATATTTGCTTTTTAATTTGTGCGCACCCTTCGTACCTGATTGTACTGTATGTTTTACATGTGATTTTTTAAGCAAATTGTATATGTATATTTAGTAATATTTTTTGTTGAAAGTGCGTGTTGTTAGTTTGAAATTTATTCCTATATTGCAATATCTTTTTTAGTTAATTTTTATTTTTATCTGTAGTATTTATTAGCAAAGAACGATTTTGTAATAAAAGTTTATTAGATCATTTTTTGTAGGGACGTTACGTTAAGGTCCTCGTTAAGTTTTAAATACACAAAAGTCTAAGAGCGTATGTTTTTTTTTTTTTGAAAATAGAAAAAAACAATATGAAAAGACTTTTAGGTTTCAGAATTTACTTTCTAATTCATGTCAGGAAAAAAAAAGGTAGTTTGAAGACCCAAAAAAAAGGAAATTGTAAGTTTTAGAAAATTTTATAGAAAAGCATGTACTTATTATAGCTGATATACAAACAACTATAACCAATAATTGTATAGTTGTATGCAACTTTTGATAAATATTCCATAATTTCAAAATTTAATCCAAGCTATATTTAATTTCGTATTTATGGTAAAAAATGAAGAAAAAAAACGATGTATGCGGAACGTAAATGAAAAAGACAACTTTTAGTCGAAATTGCATACAAGTTTGCAATTTATACAATAATTGCAGATATTTCTGTGTAGTTTTTCGTTGTTCGTAGGTATTTGTTTACTGAATGAAGAATTATAGACATGCGTATAAGTGAATATTTGTGTATATGTTTGCAATATTTCTCAATAAAATTATACATTTCTACGTTTACTTTTTAACTTTATCCAGTTGCCTAGTTTTAATATTTACAATTTTTTGAATTTTTTTAGACAATGGAACAAAAAACACTTGCTATACTGAACTTATTCTGAGGACCCGTTTGACAATTGAAGTTTGAATAGGATTATGCATTACGTTATGTTGATTTTAGCGATATGTGGGTAATATTCGTATTTTAAATTGTATGAACGTTGTTGTACACATTTCGCACATGATTTTACTATATGTTTTGCATGTGGTTTTTTTTTTTACATATTGAATTGTATATTTAGTAATATTTTTCCATCGAAAGCACGTGATGTTTGTTTGCATATTTATTCCTACACTATAATATCCTTTTTGAATAATTTTTATTTGTATTTGTACTATTTATTGGTGAAGAACGATTTTGTAGTAAAAAAATTGCAAGTAAGTTTGAAAATTATTGCTTGGTGAAAGACAGTTTGAATTCGTTATTAAACCCAAATTTTATGGGATATTAGATGACATTTGTTTGGATGTGTTTAAAACAATTGTAAGGATATTTTATTGTGGTTTTTACCTAGAAGGACAAAAAGAACAAAAAAGTGTTCCATAGGTACAAGAGGGCAAAATTTTATCCTCAAGGACAAAATTTAGTGTAAAGGGGGGAATTCAGGGGGCCCACTATAATTCCTCCTTTTACACTAACACTTGTCCTTATAAACAAAATTTTGCCACTTATCTTTATGGAACAATTTTTTGTTCATTTTGTCCTCCAGGGTATTTTCTTGTATTTTATTTTCTACTTTATTAGGAATATAAGGCAAAATAACAGTAATATTTAAATGGTTATATATGGGTAGTTCGGAAAGTTTGCGGCCAGACCAAAAGTTTGCGCTTGTAATAAATACTAGTATTTTTTGCCCGCTTTGCTGGGCATTAAAATTTATGTAATTAAAAAAATATTGTAATGACTAAATATTAAAAATAAAAGAAAAATTAATAAATAATATTAAATAGTTACACACATATATATATATATATATATATATATTATAATTTATGCAGCAACAATAATAAATTATTCTGTTGTTCATCCAAAAATAATTTTATCATGAATGATTATTTTGATTAATTGTTCTGTTGTTCATCTAATAATGACCAAAGAGCAGAAAGCTTGCATCTCACCCTCCACATACATAGTATATAATCAAAAACCGCGGACTCTTATTGGAGATTGGATTCCAACTATGATAAGGTATGAGACCACCTTCTGATCAATGTACTCTAGAGGGGATACACTGGGGTTCAACAAGAACATCTAGCAAGCCTACCACACATAACCGGTTACTCATTTAGCTTGAGTAGACCGAATGTATTATCACCCTGCGGTTTTAAGGGATCACCGCACATCCGCGGAGATACAAAAGCGAAAGAAAAACAAATAAGGAATTTCTCTAGATTGGTGATAATACACCCTGCTTGGGTGCGACCCAACTAGCAATGTTGTCTGGCCGATTTTTGTCATTTCACAGTTGTGAGGCTTGAGGCTACACTTGTCTTCTAGAACAGCACACCACCATTTACTTTGAATGTCACATCGTCAAATCTGTCAAACCACTAGTTGATTTTCCCAAGAATATTACTGGTATAAAAGCTAAAAGAAACGAATTTCTCCGCCACCAAACACAATAGCTTGAAGAGATCGTATTATGTGATTTGTTAGACATACTTTGTCAGAAGTTCGTCCATAGAAGTTGTCCTGGGACTGGGCAAACCGAAGGCACTCCCTTACCGTATCCTTAGGGATCAGTAGCGAGAAGTCCTTTCAAATCCGTAAATTCTCAACCACGACCGAATCACGTCAGAATACCTCTGGTTACAAGTCAGAGAAATTCGACAGCAATCCTTCTGCTTATGAAGATCCACGGTTTTCAATTGCTCCATTCTATCTTCAACATTACGTATTTGCTGGTCGGAATGGTTTATGAATTTAAATTCGATCCCAGTCTTTCCGTACCAACAATCGTTAGCCAAATTTTGATAGTCCATTATTTAACTATCAAAATAAAACAACCATTCATCCATAAAAAGAAAATGAGTTCACTGATTCAATATCTAGCATCATTTGGCCTCTTTAATTAACCATTGGTTAATTAAATTTCTGAAACACTTAATCTTTCAATATTCGAAAAATGTACATTTCCACTTCCAACTAATTTGCCCAACTCAACCTGAAATCTCAATTTCTAAATAATTTGCCCAAACCCATATAAATACTAAATTTCTATTCCATATTAAATTTCCATTTATTCGTCAATCTTAATAACGAAACCCAATTTATCACATTTCATATATTTTCACATAATGTTTTCCAAAAAATGTTCATTACTTACAGAAATCCCTTCCATTTCCTTTTTAATTCAATTTTCTCTGTATATACGAATTCGTTAACTCATTCCAATCCTGTGAAATCTTATAAATTCCATTTATGACATTTATATGTTCTTAATATCTTAAATTTGTTTATACGTTCAGTTATAAAACCACTTAACCTTTTTTTATAATAATAATATCCAGATCTTCACTTACTGATAATTATAAAAAACGTAATTAACTTCAGTGTCTCGAACAAAACCATGTTTCAAAAACATATAAGAATAAAATTTGAAAACATTTCGAACCAATTTAATATCAATTTTAAAAATCTTTATTTTTATCGATGGTACTAAAGAGACAAATGTCTACTATAGTACCAAATCGTGAAATATTAGTCAATTCCACATTCAACAATAATATATAATCATATTGATAAACATTATCAATAATAGTGAGGAATCTGGTTGGATTCCTCCAACCTGTCCTTCTCTGCATTAAAATGGTTTATCTCAATTTCAATATGGCAATATATTTATCACAATAAATGGAAATAAACAGTTTAACTAATAACGGTCAACAACCAATTAATAACACCCATTCAAACATCCAATTATTTATTAAATACGTTTATATTATTATAAACGTAACCAACGAGGTAAGTTACCTCGTTTGGAATATAATCGTTAGAATAACAATTTATTTCAATTAAATTAAAAAAACGTTTATTTATCAATGAATATTAAAAATATTCAACATCCATGCAAATAGTCATGAAATCATCAATCATTAACAAACATTGCACACAAAATAAAAACCCCGCTTATAGAAAATATAAGTGGGATAAACTGAGTGAGTTGAACTCACCTAGTTACCCCTTCATTGTCGAACAGTTTGTTTTACGAGCTTCCATCTACGTTCAACTATGACCAAAACAGTCCTATATTGAAGCGCTTGTCATACGGTTCCAACGCTTCCTGGTTGGTCTTATTCTGTTAATGTATGACACCATTATACATTTTTAACGTTATTCATATATTAAAATTGATTATTAGAAACTAAAATAATATTTCAATTACTAAAACTCTACTTAACGTTCATTAAACTGGATTAGATATATTATTATTTAGGCACAGTTCGTAACTTGTTTAGGTACATTATAGTTAACGCTGCATGGCGTAAATATGGATGGCCACGTCATCACATTACTATAAACTAGATTGGTCATGTTCTCAACTTCTCAGCTAAGTTATATACACAAAGAGATATTATCAATATCCCCAAAAAAATAAAAAAAAATTCCTTAACCAAATCATTTAACTAAAGAAATCACATTATTTAATAAACTAATTATATTTAGTTTGATTCTGAACCCAACCCGCTTCTTTGATCCAACATTTTGTTCCCTTTCCCCTTTAATGTTTTAGATAACCAGAACAATTTTCCTTAATTAAAATTTTATTAATTGATCACATAACTTACCGTCCAACTCCCCTTCCATTTCGAAAATACACAACATGCTTTCGTTCGCTTTGCCACAACTCTCGCCCCATGCAGCCACCGCAGTGTTCCGTTTAACAACCGCATATGCCCATCTATCTTTCACGTTTTGCTTCCATTCCCCTTGTAGCATGTTATCCCCTTTTTTTCTAGTCTTCCTCCTTTCTTTCCACTTGCGTTCTATTTTTTTTTACATAAAGGCCCACAAAGCCCACTCCTCATGCATTAAGCCCATGAATTGTTTCCCCCTGTTACACTTCTTCCCCGATATGACCATTTTCGAACCCTGTACATATATTTCGAACCCAACTTCATCATTTAGCCTCCCCACTGTTCATCACCATATCGAATATGAACGCTGACTTCCACCTCCACCAACATCCCGTGCCGACCCCTCTTCCTCGCTGGCCAAAAGTTCCTTCTTCTTTTTTCTTTCTTTTTTTATGTTTTGAACAAAAGATTTCCCCACGTCCAAACTACCAGATCGCAAACCCCTACGGCTCCTTCACGAACCTACAACGCGCACACTCATGTTGCCTGCGGCTCCACAGATCCGAGAAGTACACCTTCTCACTGTGATCCGAATCATCACCAGAGCCGCCTCCTTGCTGCTCGTCTCTAGTCACGCAACTCCTTAGGCCAACAAAAGTACGCAGACTTCACCAACGTGGAAAAGAGTCTTCGAAAAAGTTGAGAAGCATTGCATTAGGTATGTGGTTTTCATTTCGAACGTGGGTGGGGAGGCTTGGTTTTGATCGACTATGGATGTTTGGTCTGCTTTTACTCACGGGGAAGAAATGAAAGAAACTAGGTCTATTTATAGAAGAGGCGAGCGAGGATAAGAACAACGTTCAATCCGTAGGTTTTTAGTTGTGTATATAAGTCGGTTAGGTAATTGAGAAGTTGTGATGGAGACAATAGGCTGCGGCTTCTGGTCTACCGAGGGACAAGCAAAAATGTTTGTTTATACATTTCTTTCTCTTCAATTGAATGACTGGATGGGCTTTGGGCTTGCTGCATGGGTTTCCATAGGCCAGCTGAATTGTTTTTCTTGTCTGTCAATTGAAAATTGATATTACGGATTGAAAATGCAAGGCATCAGTCACCTTGTTTAGTCTACATACGGTAGGCTTGCTGCTTCTTTTCAACACAGTTAAAAAGTGGTATATGTTTGCATGGCGTTTGTACATTCTAGGCGTGTAGTTACTTAGGCATTTAGCTTTTATATTTATCAATCACATTTTTATACAGTATTTAATTTCAACGTTTATTATCGTTGTATACCACTACCTAATATATATATATATATATATATATATATATATATACATGCCGCTCCACACCAACTCCAAACGCAATGAAAATATCCACACTACTACGTTTTCACGTTCTGGTCCCAATGAAACTAATTTCCTTCAAAACGGACTCCGTTTTCAAAACGACTTTATTTTAATTTTGATTTATTTGTCGGTTCACATTAAAATTTCGTACGTCGATAAAACAACTCCGTTGGGCTCCAAAATTGAAAATCTAATAATAATTAGTTGTACGTATTCCAACAAAATTCGTTTCGTTGAAAACAGAGGCTGTTTGAAAAACACTATTTTTAAGGCTTATATAATATCGATGTATAATTAAATTCAAAAAAAAAAATCTATTTTAAATAATAATAAATTATTATTATCGTATCTCTCCAAATGAAATCTTATACACTTCAAAATAAACCGATATATATTTATAACTAAATATTATATAATTTCGGGTTAAACGATATTCAAATTATGTAAAAACCATTAATATTTTATTAAATAAATGTTATCGTTTATTAATGAATTCCATAGCGACTATTTGAAATTTTGAGTTGGACATAACTCGCAACCTATAATATGAAATCTCCATTTTTCTTTTTCAATAGAAAATCACTATTCAACAGATTCAAATGCTTCTTGTTTCACAAAAATTTGATTAATATCGGATCTTGTATATTCAATTAAAGTTCAGAACTCAATATTATGAACTACCTCGTCATTTCGAGCTCATTTTAATTAAATTATAATTTTATACGTTCACCTTCGTTTTATTAAATAAATTCGATATAAAAGTCCATTAAATGAATATTTAAACAGAATTAAATATTTGTAATTAATATTGAAAAATCTGGGACTTTACAGGACTAATAAATATCCATACATCTACTGCAAGTCATTAACATTAATTGTACATCATACAAATATATATATATATATATATATATATATATACACACAAGAGTGAACCCGTGCTTCGCATACGGACAACACCTAATTTTTTTATGGATAATTTGGCTAAATTCCCTATTAAGTTTCAAAATAGCTAAAGTATTCTTATCAACAAAGGCATGTAAATTAGATCCCTTGAATTAAGTTAACTACAAATTGTATAAATTTATGTAATTATTCAGTGAATAGTTGCAGATATTTACGTACGTAAATAAAGAAAATGCAGAAATTTCCGCAAATATTCAATGGAAAATTTCCCGAAATTTACGCAATTTTCACCAAAAAAGTTGCTGAAATTTCCGCAATTTTTCCAAAAAATTGCGGAATTCAGCAATTATTCATCAAAAAAATTACGGAAAATTATGCACTTTTTTTATATTTTTGCATAAATGTCTGCAGTTATTCAAGTCTGCAATTATTCATTGAATAATTGCATAATCTTGTGCGACTTTCAATAACTACATTATAAGGACCTAATTTACAATCTTTTTCTAAGGAGGAGATTTTGTGTATTAAGTTTTTTTTTAAGGATTTGAGCCTAACATTCACATTCTTTTAACTATGTGAGTATTTGTTTTCTTATCAAAATCCCTCCATATAAAGTTGTTAAGCTGCATACTCTTAGCAACTATTTGTATAAGAAAATTATGATCAGTCATGTATCTACAGTAATTTACTGTTTAACACATAACTCGTTCAAATCCAAAAGTAATATAATATACATGTCTTCCATTTTGCTCAAACACCCAAATAACCTACAAACCCTTACACGCCTCAACTAAGATGCAGATTAGCGAGCATACAAAGGATAAGAAACAAAAAAATGCAACCTTCAAAAGACAAATTGGTGGGTTCGTGCTTGATCTCATGGCTGCCAGCCTGCCATATAGATAGCTATAATTAACATCATCGCAAACCCTTTGCAATTGTTTTATTCAAAGCTTATATATTCACTTATCTCTATGCACATACACACACATTCACTACATATATTCACTTATCTCTATGCGCATACACACACATTCACTACAGATAATAGTAGATTCTAAAGAGTAGTTGCTTTTAGCATTAATGGATTGTCAGCTATAATTAAGGAATACATAAGTTTAGTGCAACCATTCTTATTCATAAACTTAACCCATAAATTGAAGCAAATTAAATAAATTATCAACCACATCAACCTATAATTGTGCCACATTACCATTTATATGTATATAAACATACATACAAATAAATAAAAAATTGACAGTTTTCTCATTGGTATATCTTCATCAGCATTTCAAAGCTATTCACCTTCTCTTCTCAGGTAAAATTACACTGGACTTTACAATATCTTATGGCAGCAGCTTATATTCTCACCTCTGGGAACATCGCACTGCATTATTTCTATATCATTGATGGCAAGCATCGATTTTCTAGCACACTACATCAGATCGCTTGCTTAACTCTTCGCTTCTAAATCAGATTTCTCTCACTTATTATCAACTTTTACTTTCATGCTACTACATCTATTTTCTTGTGCAAGCATCTGAAGAACTTGTTACCAATTGCAGCTTACCTGTTATTCCAGTTGAGAAGCAGAGTCTACCAACTGTGTTTTTTTTTGGACCATTTCATTTCTCAACAAAAAGGCTTGAAACATCAGAAAATGGAACAATACTTCAGTTGTCTCGCCTCCATAATAATAATACATGTGGCTCTATTGGACTAGTTATTGAAGCATCATCTTTCTTTAATTGAAGTCTTGTACGTAACATCATCTGTCGTAGAAAAGCGTCTTTCACTCCCTTCCTATTATCCATCAGTTAACTCATACACACTGCCTTTAGCTTTAGCAGGTCTACTATTATTGCCCAGCTGATCATTTCCTAACCATGTGCACAACCATCAATTTGATGCAATGCCGTCCGCTTTCAGTTTGTTTGCCAGTACAAATAATTTTAAATATATCTATTTTGGTCTTTTTGTCCATTCCTTTTTTATGACAATAAAAAAGAACATCTGCATGACTGTGATTATATTAGTTATCAGACATTTGTATGGATTATAAGTTAATAATTTCTCTTTTCATAAGGACACAATTTCACAAAAAATATATGCAATCTGCAATTATAAGTACTTTGATTAGTTTATTCACACACAAAATTGCACAAACAATCTCATATGATAATCAAACCTAATATAAAGTGAAATGTTTCACAACTACTGAAAGAAAATCTCTGGAGTTCAAGGTTCTCTTCTTACTAACATGTTATGTTGCTTTTACTTGACAGAGATCAATTAGAAAAATCAGGTATTTAAAGATGATTAACCATCCAATCATTTAAAGATAAATTTCAAGTCTTACAGATGCATAAACACATGCACATTGAGAGAGCCACCCACATACATACATATATATGTAAGTACGTATATATGGGAAAAAGGATCGACTGTGTGACACATGATATGACAACAGATCTTAACCATTGAATCTTACT
The DNA here is from genome assembly GCA_030737875.1 of Allium sativum. Taxonomy (NCBI): domain Eukaryota; kingdom Viridiplantae; phylum Streptophyta; class Magnoliopsida; order Asparagales; family Amaryllidaceae; genus Allium; species Allium sativum. The sequence continues at coordinate 292,624,343 of CM060916.1, read as the reverse complement.
ATTTACATTTGGAGTTGAATCAAGGACTATTGTCTTATCGAATGGATAGTTCCTATAACACAGAACTAACTAAAATTTCATTATTCGGTGAAATACATCTATACTACTGCGTATGGGGAAGCAATCAAGTTTGCAAATGTCTGCATAAATGTGCAAACTGAGGCCACATACACAAACAATGCAAACATCAAGCAATCAAAAACTAATGGTAGAAAAAAATCAGACGTTTCCATTCAACTTCAAAATTAGATCACTGAATGTAATTTGAAGTCCAGCCCACCAAATAAAATTAATTTGGTAAGATGAAGTAATTCTTATATTCTAATGAAGAGGAGAACCTAGAGAAATTTATCAAAGTTAGACGTTTCAATGTCAAAGAACACTGGAAGAATAGTGCAACAAAATTAAACTTAACCATGCTAAAGGGATATCAGAATCCAAACACATCTATGATTACATATTTTTATCAAGAATGTTTAACCAACAGCCAATTACATTTTAAAATCAACTACAGAAAATTATTGAAACATATAATTAATGATGATAAAATGTTATTTAGATTGAACCATCCATTTCAGACAAAAAGATTCTATTGCCAATGAATATCAACATTAGAGCATAAATTCTGATGGGTCTGTTCACATGGAAATTTACCAAAATTAATTAATGTAGACAATGTTGCATATCTATGAAAATAAATTTTACGTTGACTTTATAGTTTGCTACTATTTTGACTTATATACCATTCACTATTATTGTCGTGAAGTTAATTTAGAATTTATACTCCATTTGGTTTCAATGAATGCAGTATTTTCATTTTCAAATGAGCTTCCTACATCAACATCTAGTGCAAGTTAGTTTAACATGTGGGCACAAATAACCCGTCGATGTTCAGTATACTTCAATTATAATATGATGCAGTTAATGCAATTGTAGTTGTAACAGCCAGCTGCAATTAAATTAAAGAATTGACGTGGTATTAATTTCAAAAACAATGGTAGACTGAATAGGAAACAACATCAAGTTATAGACATCATTCAATAAATAAAGTTTATTATTCTTTTTTTCCCCTTTGGTTACTTCGTTCTATTAAATATAAGGCCTAGCTACATGCATACAAATATTAGTGATTCATTTAAAGAAATGAATCATTCATCAAAATATATTCATGTATTGTTTATATTATGCACAACTATGAAAGTAGAAAATGGAGATATTTTAGTCAAAAACTTGAAGCTTTGACAACCACAATAGAATACTGCCTTACATGTGATATTTTCTTTGCTAAAACTGGAAGAAAAAAAAATCTAACTCTGAAGAAACGTTAAACTGATAATGAATGAATATTACTTTTATGTTTGCAAGTGCTGCAAGTACCATGAAAATCGAAAGTAATTAATATGTAAATTTAATGAAGATAAGGAGAAAGTCAAGCTATAAGCTAATATGACTTAATACTGAATTTAAAAAATAACATGAAAATTGGTATGCTTGAAAGGCTGAAAGTAACCATCTCTTCCCTTGATGTGTAGATTTCGGTATTATCATGAATTGAGTGGGAGTGACACAATGAAAATATATAATAACCGATTTTTCAAGTTTCTTAAGTGGAAAACAACTTTGAAGCATGCAACAGATGCATATTTGTATGTTTGAAAAAAAAAACAGTTGTCATTTATAAATATTTAATTATAGTTGTTGCAGCAGAACTATGGCAATTGTAAAATTACAATATTCATGTATTTTTTAAACTATTTTCGTCTTGGCGTTTTAAAAGAAAATGGTTGATATTGAATTTGGTAATTTTAGCACACAAATAAGCCAAATGTCATTATTTATGTTTGAAAAAACTATGAATAATAGATAAATTAAATTACAATTTTACCTTAAAGAAAATATTCAGAAGTATATTTCACGATAAAATTGCAAAACTACAGTCAATGAATAAAGATGTAATCATGTAACGGAACTTCTAGACACAAAATGGATACAACATGAATCATTGAAATTAATTAACGTGTCAAGATAGAGGAAATTTATAGTTCAAAACATAATTCATACAATAGTAATTTAAAAAAGAAATGCTAAGTATAAAGAGCATAAAAAATAACATCACTTGGTTTTGAAGAATTCAAAACAACCAAAAATAATAAAGATGCATTATCAAAGTAATACAGAACTCAGTGAATAAGAAAAATAATAGCATGTGGTTTTGAAGATTTTGAAATAACCAAAAACAATAAAAATGCAATATCAAGGTAATATAAAACTGAGTGCATATGGAGAAAGCTCAGAATGAAGTTTCTCAATTAAATAAACTATGGAATTAAACATTAGATCCAAAAAATTTCATAAACACTATCACCTAGTTAATTGCATGTGATTTATAGGATTTCAATCAATAATGGGTTGTCATTCAATTAAGAAAAGAGATGGTTGTTAACTAACATTTCATTACGAATATAATCTGGGTGGGAAAATGAAATACAACACATTTTCAAAGCAGCGAAAATATGATGTAAAAGAAGAAAAATAAGATCGATTTTTTTTTGGTACCTTTCAATTACGAAGTTATGGATTTCGATCTAATAGTGAGAAGTATAAAGCCGCCATAAATGTAATGGCCAGCGCTTATCCTTATCTGAATTTTTTATGAATAATAACAATTGATACTCGCTATTTTTTTATATAATTAAATCATATTATGCATATAAAAATGAATATCTACTATCAAAAATGATTATGATCTGATATTTCCTATTTTTGTATTTATGTTAGTATGTTAAAAAAATACATGACCTTAACAGTGGTACATAACAAACCTTAAGAAACAGTATTTCCTAAAGAATTTGTAAATACTATTAAAAATTTGTGAGTAGTATCCTTGTTAAGACCTTACAGGACGATTGCTAATAAACTACAAAATTTTCTAATATATTGTATTTTGCATTCAGCAAGAAATGAACAGTTACCCGGTACAAAAAATGTGTACAACAATTCACATTAAGCTTCATTAGACTGATGTGATTTGATTGACAAATAAAAATAAAGCGTTTACAGGATTAACATGAATTGGATAATGAAAATAAGAAGCTTGTTTATTCATTTAATGGTTATTTTAGTAATTTTTAGTTCAACTCCTAATTAGGTGAAAGTTTCATTAAATTATGAATATAGTTCAAATAAAAAAAGAATACTCGTTAAGCACAGGATCTGTTATGAAGAGAGTGACCAAAGCCAAACCTGCACTATTATACGCAAAATCTACTTTCAGTACAAACATTCATTATATTAGAAGCATGACAAAGGCACATAGTGCAGCGTTTATCTAGGAAGCTCGATAGTTTTACTCCTTTTATACTAAAAGCAAATTGTTTTAAACCTATTTTAGAGTAAATCATTATTAGGATTTCTTTCATGGATAACCACTATCCTAAATGCAAAGATATGCATTGCCAATAGTCATACCTTGACAGGTGTGCTTTATTTGGTGAAGTTGGTTACCATGTCGACACGGTTCTATAGTTGCTCATTGTGATATAAAAGGTTGTTTTCTAATTCTTATATTTTCTTCCTTGATTCCAACTGTGTGCATGAGCATTCCCATACCTAATAGATAATTTATGATAATATTTCTGAAGTGTTAGCTGACGTATAGTCAGGAAGAAATTATTTCTGTAGGACTACGAAGTTACGTTCCTTTAGTTTGTTCTTTCTTTTACTCACTGAAGCAACAACGCCTCATATCAAAAAAGATTGTGGTAGCACTTAGCTCCATTTTCATATTTGGTTGTATGTGGTTCTGAAGTATGATTAATGACATAAATAGAAGTGGGAAGACATGTACCTGGACCCCTTGATATTAAATACACTGCAACAATGGGACGTTTTCATCAACCTATACACATGTAATGATTGGGGTAGTAAAATAGCATGGTCATGTATAATGTAAGAGAATCAAATTAGGAGGAAGCGTTATAGTGATGTCAGGATAAGTTGCTTCTTGTTCATGGAAGTAAACCTTTGTATTATAATGTTCAAAGCGCAATGGTACAAAAGGATGAGAAACTCTTAATACCAGATATATGCTTATGCAGGAAATATGCACAAAAATTTATGTGTACATATATATATATATATATATATGTAAATATGATCACATACATACACAGATACATACATACATACATATACATATACATACATACATACATATATATATATATATTTGTGTGTGTATGAGTAGCCATGTAAACTGTAGCTTAGCGCAAGATCTGCATTGCATGATGCTTATTGTGGAACGTTAAACAGTTGTATGTTGTAGGTTCCTACTCTTAACATTAAATTGTGGCCACAGCCTTGTGTTACTATAGCGTAGTGAGGACTTGTTTACAGAGCAGGATTTTAAATATTTTGAAATACTTCTGTATGGTATGGATAAATGGCAATGTTTTTTGTTGGATATGCAAAGGTTCTTTGCTCCACATTTGTAAATTTGTAGTTCTGTATTGAAGATACACGTAAAAGAGTCTCAGTTAAGTATTTGGTATAGTAAGAAATTTGGAATTAATCATTCGCGAATGAATATTATATATGTTAATATTTCTTCAGAGAAGTGTAGGTTCAACAGGACAAAGTTACTATTTATAAGGCACTAATGATGTAAAAAAGCAAGAATTTACACAGCACAACTCAAATGATTTATATTATGAGAATCAAAATAAAATTATAGGTCGTAGAACCTACAACGGTTCCAATTCTGAATTTAGCTTAACCTACTATACGAATGAATATCGTAAGCATCGTCCCAAAAATATGAAAACTAAGAAACATTATATTGAAGTAAATTAACTTGAATAGTCCAGATGCAATAAGAGCTTTCATCGTAATTACCAAATTCTTCAAATTTACCTCCAAAATTTTGTTCCAAAGTTAAATTTAACAGTTGTTTGTGAATGATTGGTTCAGATGATATCATAAACTTGGACTTTCTTTACTTAACTTAAATTGGTTTGAAAAGTAATCTTAATCACCCGACGACCTCTTTTTGATCTAATACTAATTTTGAATAATGAGAAAAATGAATAATCGTCTCATTTAACGTATTCAGAAGGTAGTAAAACAAAAAAATACCTTTGCAAACCACGCTTGCAGCCAGTGCTCACATGTAGCGTCTGCCCTCTACAGATAAAATCTAAACTATAGAAAATCTTCCATAAATTATGTCAAAAATCAAAGGGGCATAACTTTATGTCAACAAAAGAAATAGAATGGAGAAGAGGGAAAGTTGACATAGGAGAATACCTACTGTTAGAAGTGGAAGTTTTGAAGCAAGCCTCCAAATCGTATGACGGTAAATGGAAAAGCGCTACGGTCGTCGTGAACGAATTGATGACAGACAATTGAGGAGGAAAGGACAACATTAAATTAGATTTAGGCATCACTGGGGGAGGAATAAGGGATTGACCATTGAATTTAATCTGAAATTAGCGTTAAGCGTTATTGGAAGAGGAGGAAAGGACGACTCAAGTTAGGGTTAAGCGTTACTGAATGAGAAAGGAAGCATGGTAAAATGACGAATTGATTTTAGGGGAAAGTTTTCTGGAGACGGTTGAGCTTTAGATAACTTTAGAAGGCATGTAAGCTCTCCATTCTAAACCCAGTAATTATAATATAGTATAGATATATATATATATATATATATATATATATATATATATATATATATATATATATATAAACACACACATATTCCTAAGGGAACTCTATTAGAATGTTCAATGGTCTAGCTCCTACCTGTCTTATAACCTGAAATATCTTGATCCGATCCAAGCATACAAAATACACGAGCCAGACTATCTTTGATTATCCAAAGGGTTAGAAGGAAATACTATTCAAGGGTATATGGCACAATAAATCCAGATTTCCTATATAATAATTTAATTCGGAACAACTTAAACATAGTTCATAAGACAAATTGCAACTAAAAATCATCTAAAGGTCCCAAGAAATGGCATTAACAACAATATATAAGGGCTTCCTATCATCAACAAGAGTTAAATGCAGGGCTAAGCACTTATATAAAATCCCCAAAATTCCAAGAAACAACAAACTGGAACCATCATCATATCAACATATGGAACGCACATGAGAGTTCAAACAACATAAAAGTGACTACCATGTATATAAGCATCATAATAGCTCTAGGCTATATAAAGAAGATTAACATCAATAATAATATCATAAATTGGATCTAAATCAACAAATCTAGAGATAGAATCGACAGAAGTATCAAAATAGTGGATTCAAATCTACAAATAACAACAAATCAGTTATTGCAACGAAGATGGATCCAAAACAACAAATACCATCAAAGTGAATTCGAATGACAAATAGTACGTGCATTTAATATACTCCCCCGAGCTTTGATAAGTACTATATACATATTCAGCTCCCATCACTACGACCCCCCTCCCCCAACCGAGTGTAACTTGACCACCCTCACGCCTCCCTCGCCCTTCCGCCTCCGAAGCAAGTAAAGACAATAATAAATAATAATCATGTGCCATAAACTTCCAAACAATATCTCGAAAAGTGAAAACAATACTCCCCTACCGCACGTTTCACTAAATGATTTACTATTATTCAGCCTACACCTTACTCCAATAGCTTCAATCAATGAATCTGCAATTAACCGATATAATTAACGTACATGTCCTGTACCACGTCGTTTATCATATCAATCTAAATCTTTCTCGTCTTCTATAAGATTGCAAAAACGCGTAATTTTATATATCGAAAATACTTAATTCAAGAAAACAAGTTTATAAAACGTCTTTGAAAATCATTTGAATCGTTTATATGAAAATCTCTATATATTGGACAATATAGCTTGAGATAATTATTTTTATAAAATAAATCTAGAAAACAATTATCTCAAAATGATAATTTATATATATGAAATCCATTAAAAATCGGTTTATGAAAACATGCATTATGTCAACGATTCACGAAATCAAATCAACACACAAAATTTACATGAGAACTCATCATGGCCTGTTAATCTGCTATAAGGAATGATTATTAAATATAGGCTTTCCAATATAGGATTGATCCTTTTGGAAACAACTCAAAAAAGATACAAAAAATATAAAATATTGCACTTGAAGCTAGGAAAGGATGCAACAAGACCCACACTACACATTCTAGGGTTGAACAATACATATTCAATCAACTCATCCATTAAACAAAGTGAATCCATAACATGCAACGTACTTCATTTATTTTTATCAAATCGCTACTAACATTCTTTGTAATTTATAAGCGATTCATAAGACATGCATGCAATAGGAATTTATATATGTATAGTGGAGTGAATTACTATTAACTCACCTTAACCAATTCAATTATCAAAACTAATAGAATACGTTTGCATGAAATCTATTTCAATTATTTGTATCTAATCGTAACTAAAGTTCTATGCAAATTATAAGGGGTCCATAAACAAAGCATGCAATAGGGATACTTCTAATTAGAGATAGTAGAGTGACTTGTCGGTCTTTTCTTTTTTTCACTTTGAATATAGGTGTAAAAAACATGAGTAATTCTTGGGCTGGGGAGTGTCTAGAATGGTTTAAGTGAGGGTGTAACGACCCGTATTCTACACATCATAGGATTGTAGAATATTTATTTCTTTCCCGTATGAAGTCGTATGGTCATGTAACTTTGGGAAACATCCATTAGAGCCATTTCCCATGTTCTTGATTTTTGTCGATTTTTAAATGATAATTTTGCCCTTAGTTGGTACTGTTTTGGCCATAACTTTTGATTGGAAAGGAATTTTGACCTAAAACCACTTCCATTGGATTCGTTTGATGGTTTACATTTCCGTAGAGTGGTCATAATAGCCAAACGGACTTACCGTTTGGGAGATATGGCTGAAATAAGGTTGGGAGGATGAAAAACTGCTTAACCGGGCCAAATCGGGTGATTAGTGAGTAGGCCCATAACCCATTTCGGGATTAGGGTTATGGGAGGCTGAAATGAGATAGAGGATCATTCCATTTCAGTTTTCTAGCCTCAACTTATCACCAAGGAACCCTAAAAATGGCCTCCAACCTCTAAATCACCTCCAAATCACCTTTTGGTCAAGGATTTGGCTTAGCAACCCCTAATCAAGGAAGATCTACACCAAATCAACATTGGAGCTACTGTTTAGTATAGAGATTCACATCAAATCAGAGATTTGTTTCAGATCTTAGTTTATTTTGTGGCTAAGGTGAGTGATTTGCATAGTTTTACGCTAATTATGGCTAATTAGGGGTGATTAGTGTTAATTAGCGAATTTAAACATGATAAAATTCTGGAAAAAGGTTTATAAAATTCGGAATGATGTTTTAGACCTCTGATATGAATTTGGGCTAATTTGGTTAAGTTTTGCTAACCCTATCATTAGTTTCACCTAAACATGCTTAAGGGGAAATATGGGATTTTGGGTATGTTTGATCCATTTTAACCTATCATGTTGATGTTTTGATGGTTGTGGTTGATTATTCATGTTGCTATGACTGTATGAAATGCTTTGTGATTGATTTCAATAGTTAGAATGGTCAAAAACGCCGTCGAGGGGCGTAAACTGTTCGCTGGAAGAACTGCAGGAATCTGCCCGAACCGGACCGGATCGGTGGGCATAGGGGCGATCCGACCCGAAGACAATGATCCGTATGGACACCCCCGATCGCGGATCTTCTCCATGATCCGATTCAGCTTGATGAGGCGCCACGATCCGAAGGGAGGAGCACGACCCGATCCACTTCAGAAGCTCACGAGCTGACGACCTGGGAAGATGCACCCGACCCGACCCGACCAGTGGGGGAACACGAACTGACGTGAAGGAGGAACCACAGCCCGATCCGAATGGGTGACTACGACCCGATCCGAAAGGGTGACTACGACCCGATCCGTATGGGTGACCACGAGCTGATGACGTGACTCGATCTGAACCGTGGTGACGAGGGAAAACTGGACTCCGAACCGAACCACTATGAACTGAAGGCTACGACCCGATCCGATCTGGTGATGACCAATAACCCGAGATGCAAAGGTATTCCAAATGGAAGTTAGAACTCAAGATCCAGTTGGGAACCAATGAGTTCACTTCATGGTTGGACTTTGCTGCGGGACGTGTGCTAAGGAGTTGTCGATGTTCATAAATTCGATTCACCACTGAAAATGAATGATGGGCTACTTATCAGTGCAATAGGGTCATTATGACCTGAGGGGCAAGGTGATGGTAGCAAGACTACGTTATCAGAGCAGTAGGGTCATTATGACATGAGGGGCAAGGTGATGCGTAGTAAGACTATGAGCCAGCGCAGATGGGGTGAACAACTCCATGGGGAAAGTGGACATAGTAAGGATTAGTAAGGCTATGAGCCAGTGCAGTGGGGTTCTTGTGACTCCATGGGGCAAAGTGGACATAGCAAAGGATTAGTGGCTACGTTATCAGTGCAGTGAAGCCATTTATGACTTCATGGGGCAGAGTGATCGTAGCAAGGTATGTTGGGTGATCGAAATGGTGAATATCGTATGCTTTACGCACTGAGTGAGAGATGTGAGGATGGATGCTATGTTTGATTGTTTGCCATCCCTATGACATGCACACCTCCCCCACCTCCGTATCTTTATACTGTTCGATATGGTACCTTTGAGTGTTGTACATTATGTAGTGCTAACTCTTTGGTTGCAGGTCCAGGTTCAGGTATGTTTTAGTCTACCTGTTATTGTTCACTTTAGATGCTTATCGCTCATACCAGGCTTTATGTCTGACCCAGAGTTTTATGTCTCCTATTATTACTCTGGGTGCTCACACGAGCAGACAAGAGATAGGTTAACTGGTGATGCGCGAGTAGCTGATTCGGAGGCGGGCAGGAGGCTTCCACGTATGATATATATATATATATACACACACACACACACACACATTCTCCCTGTGTCGTTGGTGGTCGCTACTTGGGCATTAGTAGTGTACCTCATTTATCTTACTTTTGCTTTGAGGCAGTTTGAAAAGTTGTATTAAGCTGTATTTTGGATTTCCGCTGCTATGATGTTTAGTTCTGATTGTCAGCTTATGCACTGTCTCACCTGTTTTATGTCAAGTATGTTGTTATTATAATTTATTCTATGCACTGTGAGACATTCTATAGGTTCTCGTATGTTCATTTCCTTGTTCCCTTTCCATCTGACGACCCGTCCCGTGCTAACTGGACATGTGTACAGCGCACTTTTGGAGTAAATGTCGGTTGGTGTGGGGCGGGCCGTCACACTTGGTATCAGAGCTCTAGGTTGCGTAGTTAACCTAGGGAAAGACACTAGGGAGAGTTAGTACGTATATGAGAGTGCGTATTTGTGATTAATTTGGTTTTCAAAAGCTATGTATATATATATATATATATATTATTAGTAGTATAAAAATGAAGTCGCACTGCACTAGCACCACTATGGGGTCGTTAATCGTTTCCCTTTTTCAGATTGACGATGAGCCGAGACACGAGGGGTGCTGGTAGAGGGACCAACCAAGGGAATGCCGCTGACATGAGGGCGATGTTTACTAACCTCATGAGAGACATGCTTAGAGAAGTGCAAGGGGCAGTTCCCAATCTCGGAGTTGGTGTTGGCCCAGTAGTGCAGGCGCCTAAGGTCGATTTCGCCAAGTTGTGCAAGGATTACACTAATCTTGGTGGAAAGCCGTTCCACGGAATGGAGTCGGCCACAGATGTTCAAGACTGGATGGATAGCTGTGATCGTATCTTTGATGACTTGGGTCTTGAGGATGCGATGAAGAGAAGGCTAGCGTCTCGTCAGCTGCAAGGGCGAGCGATGAATTGGTGGAATGCCATAAGAACAGCTACTCCAGAGGACCAGGTTACTTGGGATCAGTTCAAGGCTCGCTTTAGCGAGAAGTTTATCCCAGCTGCCCAGAAGTCAGCGTTGTTCAAGAGGTTCTTGGAACTCAAGCAGAACAGAAGGGCAGTTTCTGACTATATTGCCGAGTTCGACACTTTGTCGAAGTATGGACTGTCTCTTATAGACACTCCTGAGAAGAAGAATGAGAAGTTCATTACTGGTTTGGATGGATACTTGGAGGAAAGGCTTATCAACCACATAGATGAGACTTTTGAATTGATTGTGGGGAAAGCTTTGAGATCAGAGAGTCTTTACCCTAAGTCAAAGACTGAGGCTGCATCTGCAGAGGGACCAAAACCGCAAGCAGGCGGTGGAGGAAAGAATAATTCTCAGAATAAGAGGAAGCAGGACCAATCTAAGGGTGGCCAGAAAAAGAGCAAGAAGGATGTTGAGTGCTTCAGCTGTGGTAAGAAGGGCCATTATGCTAAAGAATGTCGGGCCAAGCCAGCGGAAAGGAAGTGCTACAACTGTGGTCAAGTGGGACATCATAAGGATAAGTGTCCGCAACCTCTTAAGGAGAAGCAGATTGTGAAAGCATATGCTATTGATGCTGTTCCTTCTTCGTCGAATGCCCCAACTGCGGCGGAGAAAGGAAAGAATGTTGTTATTCAAGGTATGCTTTCTATTTATGATGTACCAGTTCGAGTTTTGTTTGATACTGGGGCTTCCCGTTCCTTCATATCTAGTGACCTGGTAGATAGGTTGGGACTGGAACCCGAGATAGTCGATAGACCATTGGTTGTGACGAACCCGATTGGTGGTTCGAATAGCCTTAGTATGATTTGCAGGAATTTGGTCTTATCGAGTCATGGATGTATGTTTGTATGTGATTGCTTTGTTTTGGGCTTTACTGGGTATGGCATTATATTGGGATTCGATTGGCTCCAAAGATACGGGGTGGTGGTAGACTGTGAGGGCTTTTTGGTGACAGTGAGGGCGTATGATGGGCGGAGGGTAGTGTTTGGTAGTCTACCTAGTGATGGGGTTATGGCTAGTTTTGTAAATTCCCTCGACATCCCGCAGGATGAGTTGTCAGATGTGCCCGTGGTTGGCCAGTATCCGGACGTCTTCGAGGAGGTGACCGGGCTTCCACCACACCGAGAGATTGAGTTCCATATTGATTTAGTGAAAGATGCCAGACCTATAGTGATGCCACTTCGTCGTATGGCACCAAGGGAGCAGCGAGAGCTCGGGGTGCAAGTCAGCAATCTTTTGAAGAAGGGATTTATTAGAAGGAGTGTCTCCGAGTGGGGGAACACCAGTTGTGTTTGCCACAAAGGCAGATAGTTCCCTTCGATTGTGTGTGGACTATCGCGAGTTGAATAAGGTGACGAGGAAGAATAAGTATCCTCTACCGCAGATAGATGATTTGTTTGATCAACTGGAAGGAGCAAGAGTATTCTCTCAGTTGGACCTCGCGACAGGATTTCATCAGCTTCGAGTAGCAGATGAGAGTGTTCCGAAAACGGCATTTAGGACGCCGTCTGGATTTTATGAGTGGTTGGTCATGCCATTTGGGTTGACCAATGCACCAGCCTATTTTGTAGATCTCATGAATCGAGTATTCAGAGATCAGTTGAATAAGTTTGTTCTTGTGTTCGTGGATGATATCCTTGTTAACTCAAGGACAGAGGAGGAACACAAGGGACACTTGAGGATAGTGATGGAGGTGTTGAGGAAACACCAATTGAAAGCGAAATTCTCAAAGTGTCATTTTTGGAGAAGGGAAGTAAGATTCTTGGGTCATGTTGTTTCCGAGAGTGGTATTGCCGTGGACCCTACGAAGGTGGCTACGGTACAGGATTGGCCTACACCTAAGAATGCAACAGACGTAAGAAGTTTCTTGGGATTAGCTGGATATTATCGTAAGTTTATCCAGGACTTCTACAAGATAGTAGCACCGTTGACTCAGTTGACTAAGAAGAATCAGTCCTTCGTCTGGGACGAAGTTTGTGAGGATGCCTTCAAGAGTCTAAAGGAGAGGTTGATGCGTGCGCCAGTGTTAGTCATTCCTAAGGGGAATGAAGAGATGACGGTATACACGGATGCTTGTGGTACCGGACTAGGTGCAGTGTTGATGCAAGGAGGTAGGGTTGTAGCTTATGCTAGTCGACAACTAAAGCCGCATGAGAAGAAGTATCCTACCCATGATTTGGAATTGGCAGCGATTGTGTTTGCGCTGAAGATGTGGAGACACTATCTCTTGGGAGAAAGATTTGAGTTGTTTACCGATCATAAATCGTTAAAGTATCTCTTCTCTCAGAAAGATTTGAATCTCCGCCAGCAGAGATGGTTAGAGTTCTTGGCTTCGTATGATTTTGATATCGCATACACACCTGGGAAAGTAATGCGGTGGCCGATGCCTTGAGTAGGAGACATGCCAGTTTAGGGGCAATGTTTCTTAAGTGGAAGCAACTGGCGTATATCACGGGGTTTGATTTCAGACCAAAGTGCGAATTGGATCCAGTTATGCTAGCTAGTTTGACGATCAGACCCACTTTGATAGAGCGGATTGGTTTTAGTCAGAGGGACGATCCTAATCTATTGGAAATCATCTCCAAGTTAGAGATGGACATCGACGGTGAGGAGATGAATGTGTATGGGCTTGATCGAGATGGATGGCTTCGAAAGAAGGGAAGACTAGTTGTACCCAACGTGAATGGTTTGAGAGATGAAGTGCTTAGGGAATGTCATCACTCAAAAATGACTATACATCCCGGTGGTAATAAGATGTATCGAGACTTGAGACAGACTTACTACTGGGAAGGGATGAAAAGAGATGTTGGGAAGTTTATATCCAAATGCATGAATTGCCAGCTAGTTAAAGTCGAGCAAAAGAAGCCTAGTGGGTTGTTGCAACCATTAGAAATTCCCGAATGGAAATGGGAGCAAGTCTCGATGGATTTCATCGATGGCCTACCAAGGACTAGATCGGGATATGATGGCATTTGGGTAATTGTGGATCGATTGACTAAAAGTGCAAGATTTATACCAGTCAAATCGACCAGAACGGCAGCCAAGTTGGCAGAATTGTATATGAAGTGGGTAGTGAGATTTCACGGAGTACCTAAAAGCATTGTGAGTGACCGAGACCCGTTGTTCACTAGTGGGTTTTGGAAAAGCTTACAAGAGGCTCTAGGGTTAGGATTATATCTCAGTACCGCATATCATCCTCAGACCGACGGTCAGACGGAGAGGGTGAATCGTATATTAGAAGATCTTTTGAGAGCTTGTATATTGGATTTTGGTGGATCATGGGATGACCATTTGCAGCTAGTAGATTTTGCATATAATAATAGCTACCAATCCAGTATCGGTATGGCTCCATATGAAGCTTTGTACGGAAGATCGTGCAACTCACCATCATGTTGGATAGAGACTGGCGAGAAGTTTGTGCTTGGACCAGATGTGGTGAGAGAAACTTCCGATAAGATTAAGATCATTCAGCAACGAATGAAAGCTGCCCAAGATAGGCAGAAGAGCTATGCTGATAAGAGGAGAAGAGACTTGAAATTCTCCGTTGGTGACTTGGTGTTTGTCAAAATCTCTCTGTTGAAAAGCGTGATACGATTTGGCAGGAGAGGCAAATTAGCACCAAGATTTGTTGGCCCATTCCCTGTCCTTGAACTAGTCGGGAATTTGGCATATAGAGTTGGCTTACCAGAGAAAATGGCGGGAGTTCACATTGTATTTCATGTTTCCCAACTAAGGAAGTTCGTTCACGACTCCGATATGACTATTTCACCTGATCAGTTAGAGGACATCGAAGTAGAACCCATGGCGGTTGGGAACCGCAAGCCGATTCGTATTGTGGGGCACGATACGAAGCAACTTCGAAGGAAGGCGGTGAAGCTAGTCAAGGTTCAGTGGGGCGAGAACGAGAATGATTGTACTTGGGAGACAGAGGAGAGCATTAGGAAGGCATATCCAAAACTCTTTGCCTGACAAGATTTACTTTGCGATTTAGTTATTCCGCATGCTAGGGTAGACTTATTTTACTTGTTTTGCATGTTTGATTGTTGTTCTATGATTGATAGGCATGTTGATACTAATATTTTTGTTTGATGATAACAAATAGATTTTTGTTACTGGAGTGTTTGATTGTGGAATATCTAGTATTATTGGAAAATAAAATAACACAGAATTTACACAGAATATAGAAAAACAAATCAACTAAATTTTATTTCCAATAATATTATTTATTTTACAATTCATTTACACACAAGACTTTACAAATCACTTTACAAGTAATTTCAGTACATACAATTTTTTTTTACAAGCACTTCATTTTTTTCTTCTCACTTCTAGCTGGATTATTCTTGTTAAGAACACTTTAGCTGCCCAAAGCATCATCCTGTAACCTGTCACAAAAGAAAGAAAAATACACAGTACACTGGAACCAAAAAAAAAAACCAAATATTTTTTGACAAAATTGATTCTCTGTGTGATTGATTCATTTTTTTTTGTCTCAGCTTTCTGTGTGTTTTTCTCATCATATTTCAGACTCAAACAGCCACATCAAAACCATACTGGTTTGCTGATCAGAACCAACTGATTCTGACCAGCCTCAACACAGTACAGTTTGACTGCTATTTTTTTTTTAATGTTTCAGGGTCACAAGACAAAATCAAAAGACAAAAAGAAACATGGCAGTGCAAATAATTCAGCTCAAAAGAGAGAAACAAAGGTGGTAGATCAACAAAAAGAAACATGGCAGATCAACATGGATTGTGTATATGGTGTACAAGTGCATGGTGCACCTGTGTAAAGCATGGAGCAGTTCTACATGTACAAGACAGGTCAAAAGAAGAGTGGTAGTGCAAACTTTCAAATCAGTAAAAAATGCAACTGCAATGTTCATGGATGATACAAGCATGTATGGTGTGGTGAATGCAACATCAAAAGCAAGCACAAGTGAACAAGGCAACTTCAGAGAGTCAAAAGTGTCGAGGCAGTTTTAAAATGCAAAACAGCAAGTATGGACCAGCAAAGTTCAAGACAAGTGCAAATGGTTCAAGACAAATAGCAAGCCTCAGGTAAAATGCTCACAACAAAAACATGGTCGAGCACATGCAAACAAGCCGACATGGCAACAATCAGTCAGACAATGCATTTCAGTTTTTCAAGCAAGACTATGATGGAGCAAATTTCATGGTTCAAGCAAAACAGTGATATGGCAATGCAACATGATCAAGATCAAACATGATACAGTAAAGAACAGTGCATGTACATGGTATGGCAGAGCTATAAAATGGTGCAAGAAAACTTATGGAAGCAAGTAAACAAAACTCTGTTCAAACTCACAACAGTGGTGAACATGTACAAGTGATGGACAAGTGACCAAAGTGGCACAAGTCTATATGGTCAGGATACATGACTGATCAATTGATCATGCAGACCAACAAATTTGTTAAACATATATGTATATAATTCATATATATATATATATATATATATATATATATATTGAAACAAAGCATGGGGGAACTACATGTCAGAAATGTCCAGAAATGAAATGAAACAGTGAATCAAATGATTGGTCAAGGAACATTGTTTTTGATAATCAGTTTTTTTTTTTTTTTTGCAATACAAAATCATCTCGAGAAAGTCACAAAGGTTCCAGTTCTTCTCATCAACCATTTCATAATTCAGCAAGAGTTAAATGTGGCCAGTGTTTTTACTATTCAGGGAAGAAATCAATTCGCAGGAATCAATCTTGTATTTGGCAAGTATTTAAATTCCAGATTTACAGCATGGTCTAAATCATTTCAAATAAGGCAGAATTTAACACAACAAAATCATTGGATTTCAATTTTTTTTAACCGAGTTATTTGAAGAAAGTTTTTTTTCAAAAACAGTCTTTTTTGGTTAATCAGTGAAATAGATCAATCAGGAAATCCAAACAAGGAAAGAGGAATCTGTCACATTCATTCAAGGCCAGGATTATTTCAATCAAAGCCGAAGCTCGTCAATCAAACAAGACAAAGCAAGAAAATTTTTAATGCTCAAAGAAAGAAATTCAAAAGGGATTTCCACAAAACACTCAAGGGTCGATTCATTCAAGGCCGTACAGATAGCAAATAAAATTCAAGGAATTCCAAAATTCAAATCGAGCAAGTCATTAACGAAATCAGAGCACCAGGGTGTAGAAACCCTTATAAAAGCACACAATTCATCATCGACATCTTTATCAATTCACACAAAAAGAAATTCGAAACCCTAAATTGCAAGAGTTAATAAAACTCACTCAGATTGACCGCAAGAACGAAGGAGACATACTGGAGAAGCAAAAACAAGCGTCTAGAAATCCATTACACACTTCACCGAGACTGATTTAGGGAAAAATCACTGAAACCCTAAATCGCCGCCGCCATTTTTGTTTCAGAGAGAAAGGAAGGATCGGGCTAAAGAAAATACAAGGGAGCACCGCAAAAATAAAGTGGCCCGGCCACTTTGGACTAGTGCAAAGGAAAAGGGGATGACCCCCACTTTTTAACTCCTTGTCTTATTTTCTTTTTAGTCTTTTTTATTGATTTTTTTTTAAAATTTCTTTTCTAGTTTTATTGTAAAAACTAGTGAGCACAGAATAGTGAAGTATAATCTGAGAAAATCTAGTCTAGGGTATACAGACTAGTCTAGGATTTTGAGCTTAGGGATAAACAGGAGCAGGAGTTGCGAGTTTGCATAGGATTGTAAGCGGGATCTGTTTGTATCTCCTAATAAAAATCTTAGAAAGGCAGCAGTAGGCACAGTTTGCCGAAGCTGGGTATATCTGCGTGTGATTTTATTTTTACTGCATTTCTTTATTACTGTGCTTAGTTTTAAATTTTTTTTTAAAAACCCTATTCACCCCCCCTCTAGGGTTATTATCGATCCTACAATTGGTATCAGAGCAGGTGTTTGAACCCTAGAATCATGACTTCAATAAACAATGCTTTTTCTGAAGGTCAATCTATTGCTAGACCACCCATGTTCAATGGTAGTGATTACGCGTATTGGAAAGCTAGGATGAAAATATATCTAGTGTCTGTTGATTATGATGTCTGGGATATCATTGAAACTGGACATACACCTCCGACTGAAATTGTTAATGTTATTGTAACACCTAAACCAAAAAGTAGGTGGGATGCAAATGATAAGAAATTATACTCTATAGATTCTAAAGCTATGAATGCTCTGATTTGTGCTCTTGATAAAATAGAATATAACAGAATTTCTCATTGTAATACAGCCCAGGAAATTTGGCATACTCTGGAAGTTACACACGAAGGAACTTCTCAGGTTAAAGAATCCCGTCTTGCCATGTTCAGTAATGAATATGAAAACTTCAACATGCAGAAGGGCGAGAGCATCAAGGACATGTATGGACGCTTCTCCGTACTAGTCTACAATGCCAGAGCCCTTGGGAAGGTCTATACAGAAGTGGAGCTTGTGAGGAAGATTCTGCGTGTTCTGCCCATGAACTTTGAAGCAAAAGTCACAGCCATTCAAGAATCCAAAGATCTGAGCAAGCTGAGCATGGAAGAGCTT
The DNA here is from genome assembly GCA_030737875.1 of Allium sativum. Taxonomy (NCBI): domain Eukaryota; kingdom Viridiplantae; phylum Streptophyta; class Magnoliopsida; order Asparagales; family Amaryllidaceae; genus Allium; species Allium sativum. Next base: position 292,605,848 of record CM060916.1, on the reverse strand, counting down.
ATCGGAAATCTGATGACATATGAAATGGAGCTGAAAGCAAGAGAAGATCGCAACAACTCAGATCTGAAAAAGAAGTCAATAGCTTTGTCCAACACCGTCACCAGCGATAGTGAATATCCTATTGAACAGCTTGCCATGGCAGTCAGACAGCTCACGAAGTGGAGAAAATTCAAACCTCGAAGAAATATACCAAAGACCAACAATTCAGAAGATGAACCACTCTGCTACAACTGTCAAAAGCCTGGACACATAAAACCAAATTGTCCACTTCTCCAAAGAAACAAGAAGAAAAAGAAAGCTTTTGCTGTAACTTGGGATGACGAGGAAGGAGAAGAAGATTCAGACAGCAGTGAGGAGGAAACCAACTTGTGCTTCATGGCAAAATCAGACCTTGAAGATACTGACGAAGAAACCACTGAGGTATACAGTTATGACGATCTAGTTTCAATGTGTAAACATCTTTCTGAAATTATTGACATGTTAGAATCAGACGCAGAGAAACTGAAAGCGGAAAATTTCAACATTGTTCACAATAATAAGAAGTTGGAATCTGAGATTAAAAATGCTTCAAAAACCAATAATCTAGATTGTGAAATGTGTAAAGATGTGAATCTAGAAATTTTAACACTCAAAAGCACCATTGAGAATCTTGAAAAAGAAAACTTAACTCTAAAAGTTGAAGATGACACTAAAAGAAAGAACTACATTAAACGATGCACTTCACTTGTGAATGAGAACACAATCTTAAAAACAAGAGTCCAAGATCTAGAAGTCACATTGAACAAATTCTCAATCGGTCAAACATCTTTTAAAATGTTACTTGGAAACCAATTGGTTGGGAATAATAGAAAAGGACTTGGTTTTGGGAAGATACAAGAAATAACTGGAAGTGACAATGCTAAAGGTAAAAGTATTTTTCCCAAATGTGTAAAATGTGGGGTGATTGGTCACAGTCATGAAAATTGCAAGACTAGCAGTAAAATTCAGAAGTTCAAAAAGGTATGGGTCCCTAAACACTTGGCACACAATTATCACAAAGATTGGAACACAAAGAAAAATCAAATTTGGATTCCAAAAGAATCTTATGACTATCATTTTTCTACTACTGATATGATTAGGCCTAGAAGTTTCTCTAGGACATCTCCTTCTTTGTTTGTGTAGGTATGTTGGCGGGCTAAGGAGCAACAAAAATGGTACTTGGATTCAGGTTGCTCCAGACATATGACGGGTGATAAAAGACTGTTCCTTAGCCTGGAAAAACATAAAGGTGGGAATGTGACGTTAGGTGACAACAGCAAATGTAAAATTATTGGTAAAGGAAAAGTAGGTAACAGTATCTTTGCCTTAACTGATGTTTTATATGTTGATAATCTTTTTCACAATCTTATCTCCATCAGTCAGCTTTGTGATAAAGGAATGAATGTTGTGTTTGATAGTAATAGTTGTAAAATCATTGAGATCTCCTCTGGAAAGGTTGTGTTTACAGGGAAAAGAAAAGGAAATGTCTATACTCTCTCTTTCGATGATGTAACAGTATCTAGGTGTTTGGTAGCAACAGAAGAGGAGGCAATCTTATGGCACAGAAGATTAGCACATGCAAGTATGGGACTTCTTGAAAGACTAAAAGCAAATGAACTTGTCAGGGGTTTACCACAACAGAATTTCAAAAATAACAAAGTATGTAAAGCTTGTACCATGGGAAAACTTAGTCGTTCATCTTTCCGTCCAAAAAATGTTGTTAGCACTTCACGAGTGCTTGAATTGATTCATATGGACTTGTTTGGACCTACTGATACTGCTAGTTTAAATGGTAAACGTTATTGTTATGTATTGGTTGATGATTACTCTAGGTTTACATGGGTTTACTTTCTAGCCAAAAAGTCTGAAGTTTTTGATTATTTCTTAAAGTTTTCAAAACTTGTCCAAAATGAAAAAGGGGTTTCAATTAAAACTTTAAGAAGTGATCATGGAGGTGAATTTGAAAACTTAGACTTTGAAAATCTTTGTGAAGAAAATGGTTTCAAACATGAATTTTCCGCTCCTCGAACACCTCAACAAAATGGGGTGGTTGAAAGGAAAAATCGTACATTACAAGAAATGGCTAGATCTATGTTATGTGAATATCAATTGCCTCAAACTTTCTGGGCTGAGGCAGTTAATACTTCGTGCTATGTAATGAACAGAGTTATGATTAGACCAATACTTAATAAAACGTCATATGAACTGTGGTCTAACAAAAAGCCTAACATCTCATATTTTAGAGTGTTTGGATGTCCTTGTTATATCTTGAACACAGGTGAACAACTTGGGAAATTTGAGTCAAAAACGGTTGATGGAATCTTCATGGGTTATTCATCAAGAAGTAAGGCTTACAGAATCTTCAATAAACAGTCAAGAACAATCGTGGAAACCGTCAACGTCAAGTTCAATGAATCAGATATGGATACGACACCTGAAGATGATAAAGATGATGCTGGTGCACAAGAAATTGAACAAGAAAACAATGATGTTGAGACAAACAATGAAAAAGCCACTGAAGCAGCAACAGATATCGAAAGACTAAAATTCAAGCCAAGTCATCCTCCAGATTTGGTAATTGGAAGTCCAACTGCTGGTGTTCGTACACGATCCTCTCTCAATAGGGAAGTTTGTACCCTTTGTATTCATAATGCCTTTGTATCTGAAATAGAACCAAGTTCTTATGATATTGCTCTTAATGATGAATTTTGGTTGTTAGCTATGCAGGAGGAACTTAACCAGTTTGAGAGAAACGGAGTCTGGAACTTGGTACCCAGACCAAAAGACTACCCAGTTGTAGGAACAAAATGGGTATTCAAAAATAAGCTTGACGAATCTGGAAACGTAATAAGAAACAAAGCTAGGTTGGTCGCTAAGGGATACAATCAAATCGAAGGTGTTGACTTTGATGAAAATTTTGCCCCAGTTGCTAGGCTTGAAGCAATCAGAATTTTGTTAAGTTTTGCGTGCTTTAAGGGGTTCAAATTAAAGCAAATGGATGTGAAGAGTGCTTTTCTGAATGGAGAACTGAAAGAAGAAGTGTATGTTGAACAACCCCCTGGTTTTGAGAGTCACGATTATCCAAATCATGTATACAAACTGAAAAAAGCATTGTATGGCCTTAAGCAAGCTCCTCGAGCTTGGTATGACTGTCTGTGTACATATCTCTTGGAAAATGGTTTTAAAAAGGGAAGTGCTGACACAACCTTGTTTTTATCTCATGATGGTGATGATTTTTTAATTGTCCAAATTTATGTTGATGATATCATATACGGTGCTACTAATAATGTCTTGTGTGAAAAATTTGAAAAAGTTATGCAGGGCAAATTTGAGATGAGTTTGGTTGGAGAGCTGAAATTCTTCCTTGGTTTCCAAATCAAACAAAGCAGCAAAGGGATCTTTATCTCTCAAACGAAGTACGTGATGGAGTTGTTAAAGAGATTTGGAGTTCAAGATGCAAAGCCAATGAAAACACCGATGAGTCCAACAACCAAACTTGACAAAGATGAAAAAGGCGTTGCTGTGGATCAAAAGAAATATCGCGGTATTATCGGTTCACTTCTTTATCTTTCTGCTTCTAGACCCGATATTATGTTTTCTGTTTGTTTGTGTGCTCGTTTTCAATCAAATCCCAAAGAATCTCATCTAAAAGCCACAAAACGGATTCTAAGATATTTGTTACACACACCAAATTTGGGCTTATGGTATCCTTCTTGTGATAACTTTAATTTAGTTGGGTTTACTGATGCTGATTATGCTGGTTCACTCACTGATAGAAAAAGTACTAGTGGAACGTGTTTCATGCTAGGTCATTCACTTATGTCGTGGTCAAGTAGAAAACAAAACTGTGTTGCTTTATCCACCACTGAGGCTGAATATATTGCTTTAGGAAGTTGTTGTGCACAGATTTTATGGATGATGCAGACTTTATCTGATTTTGGACTTTGTTATAAACGAGTTCCTTTAAAATGTGACAGTAAGAGTGCAATTGACTTATCAAATAATCCAGTACATCACTCACGCACAAAACACATTGATGTAAGACACCACTTTCTTAGAGATCATATTGCTTGTGAAGATATTTGTATAGAATTTATTTCAACCGAATCTCAACTCGCTGATATTTTTACAAAACCCCTTCCTGAAGACAGATTTTGCAGATTACGTTTGGATTTGGGAATTATAGAAATAAATTAATCTTTTAGCATTTTTGGATAAATTTTCTCTTAGGATGTTCTGTTGGCAATTATCTTTCTGACAAATAATCCATGCTTCAAATCATCAAGAAAAGACCAGTTTTTTTTGGACATTTATGATAAATTTGTGACTGTGTAAGTTTTTTTTTCAGAATATGAGATGTTTGAAAATTTGTAGCTCTGATACGATCAAATATGCTTTATAATATGAGTAATTGAAGAACTTTTTTCACTTTCATCTTCTGTCTCTATCACCCTTCTATCAATCATTATTATTTTATATATATCAAAGGGATCTTTAAAAAAAAAAAAAAAAAAAAAAGGTATTTCTCTAATCTCATTTAAAAATCCAAGCTCTGGTCATGCATGGTTATGAGAATACTTATTTTTCATGCTATTACTGATTCCATTTAAAAATCCAAGATCTGGTTATGCGTGGTCAGTATAGTTCTGAATTTTTTTTTTCATGTTGCAGCTAATTCCATTTAAAAATCCAAGCTATGGTCATGCGTGGTTAGTTTGCTATTGAAATATCCCTGATATATATTAAATATTTCATCGTTCCATCTTCTGTCTTGTGACATGTGTTCTTCTTTTACAGATTATTCTAATCTTTTTTGTTTGATTACTCGGAGTGTTTGAATCTGATAATGTCAAATGACTTGATTACTATTTACAGTCCATACTCTTTAAAATGTCCAGAATTGTTATTCTTTTGATGATTACAAAGGGGGAGAAGATGTTAAGATTTTGTGTTGTTTACAGACGTCTATAGATTTTATTTTGCCATTAATGCTAAGTGTTTAATTTTTTTTTCAAATTATTTACTCATGTCTGTTTACAAACTGTTTACAACTGATAGGGGGAGCTCAAATGTAGGGGGAGCCCCTGTTCAAACACATCTCGTTATTCACAAAAATCTTAAGTCTGTTTGTCATCATCAAAAGGGGGAGTTTGTTGATACTAATATTTTTGTTTGATGATAACAAATAGATTTTTGTTACTGGAGTGTTTGATTGTGGAATATCTAGTATTATTGGAAAATAAAATAACATAGAATTTACACAGAATATAGAAAAACAAATCAACTAAATTTTATTTCCAATAATATTATTTATTTTACAATTCATTTACACACAAGACTTTACAAATCACTTTACAAGTAATTTCAGTACATACAATTTTTTTTTTACAAGCACTTCATTTTTTTTCTTCTCATTTCTAGCTGGATTATTCTTGTTAAGAACACTTTAGCTGCCCAAAGCATCATCCTGTAACCTGTCACAAAAGAAAGAAAAATACACAGTACACTGGAACCAAAAAAAAAAAAAAAAAAAAAAAAAACCAAATATTTTTTGACAAAATTGATTCTCTGTGTGATTGATTCATTTTTTTTGTCTCAGCTTTCTGTGTGTTTTTCTCATCATATTTCAGACTCAAACAGCCACATCAAAACCATACTGGTTTGCTGATCAGAACCAACTGATTCTGACCAGCCTCAACACAGTACAGTTTGACTGCTATTTTTTTTAATGTTTCAGGGTCACAAGACAAAATCAAAAGACAAAAAGAAACATGGCAGTGCAAATAATTCAGCTCAAAAGAGAGAAACAAAGGTGGTAGATCAACAAAAAGAAACATGGCAGATCAACATGGATTGTGTATATGGTGTACAAGTGCATGGTGCACCTGTGTAAAGCATGGAGCAGTTCTACATGTACAAGACAGGTCAAAAGAAGAGTGGTAGTGCAAACTTTCAAATCAGTAAAAAATGCAACTGCAATGTTCATGGATGATACAAGCATGTATGGTGTGGTGAATGCAACATCAAAAGCAAGCACAAGTGAACAAGGCAACTTCAGAGAGTCAAAAGTGTCGAGGCAGTTTTAAAATGCAAAACAGCAAGTATGGACCAGCAAAGTTCAAGACAAGTGCAAATGGTTCAAGACAAATAGCAAGCCTCAGGTAAAATGCTCACAACAAAAACATGGCCGAGCACATGCAAACAAGCCGACATGGCAACAATCAGTCAGACAATGCATTTCAGTTTTTCAAGCAAGACTATGATGGAGCAAATTTCATGGTTCAAGCAAAACAGTGATATGGCAATGCAACATGATCAAGATCAAACATGATACAGTAAAGCACAGTGCATGTACATGGTATGGCAGAGCTATAAAATGGTGCAAGAAAACTTATGGAAGAAAGTATACAAAACTCTGTTCAAACTCACAACAGTGGTGAACATGTACAAGTGATGGACAAGTGACCAAAGTGGCACAAGTCTATATGGTCAGGATACATGACTGATCAATTGATCATGCAGACCAACAAATTTGTTAAACATATATGTATATAATTCATATATATATATACATATATATATATACATATATATATATATACATATATATATATATATATATATTGAAACAAAGCATGGGGGAACTACATATCAGAAATGTCCAGAAATGAAATGAAACAGTGAATCAAATGATTGGTCAAGGAACATTGTTTTTGATAATCAGTTTTTTTTTTTTTTTGCAATACAAAATCATCTTGAGAAAGTCACAAAGGTTCCAGTTCTTCTCATCAACCATTTCATAATTCAGCAAGAGTTAAATGTGGCCAGTGTTTTTACTATTCAGGGCAGAAATCAATTCGCAGGAATCAATCTTGTATTTGGCAAGTATTTAAATTCCAGATTTACAGCATGGTCTAAATCATTTCAAATAAGGCAGAATTTAACACAACAAAATCATTGGATTTCAATTTTTTTTAACCGAGTTATTTGAAGAAAGTTTTTTTTCAAAAACAGTCTTTTTTGGTTAATCAGTGAAATAGATCAATCAGGAAATCCAAACAAGGAAAGAGGAATCTGTCACATTCATTCAAGGCCAGGATTATTTCAATCAAAGCCGAAGCTCGTCAATCAAACAAGACAAAGCAAGAAAATTTTTAATGCTCAAAGAAAGAAATTCAAAAGGGATTTCCACAAAACACTCAAGGGCCGATTCATTCAAGGCCGTACAGATAGCAAATAAAATTCAAGGAATTCCAAAATTCAAATCGAGCAAGTCATTAACGAAATCAGAGCACCAGGGTGTAGAAACCCTTATAAAAGCACACAATTCATCATCGACATCTTTATCAATTCACACAAAAAGAAATTCGAAACCCTAAATTGCAAGAGTTAATAAAACTCACTCAGATTGACCACAAGAACGAAGGAGACATACTGGAGAAGCAAAAACAAGCGTCTAGAAATCCATTACACACTTCACCGAGACTGATTTAGGGAAAAATCACTGAAACCCTAAATCGCTGCCGCCATTTTTGTTTCAGAGAGAAAGGAAGGATCGGGCTAAAGAAAATACAAGGGAGCACCGCAAAAATAAAGTGGCCCGGCCACTTTGGACTAGTGCAAAGGAAAAGGGGATGACCCCCACTTTTTAACTCCTTGTCTTATTTTCTTTTTAGTCTTTTTTATTGATTTTTTTTTAAAATTTCTTTTCTAGTTTTATTGTAAAAACTAGTGAGCACAGAATAGTGAAGTATAATCTGAGAAAATCTAGTCTAGGGTATACAGACTAGTCTAGGATTTTGAGCTTAGGGATAAACAGGAGCAGGAGTTGCGAGTTTGCATAGGATTGTAAGCGGGATCTGTTTGTATCTCCTAATAAAAATCTTAGAAAGGCAGCAGTAGGCACAGTTTGCCGAAGCTGGGTATATCTGCGTGTGATTTTATTTTTACTGCATTTCTTTATTACTGTGCTTAGTTTTAAATTTTTTTTAAAAACCCTATTCACCCCCCCTCTAGGGTTATTATCGATCCTACAAGGCATGCGGGACCTTTGTGTGTGTTTTGATTAGGGAATTTCGGGGGCGAAATTTCTTAAGGGTGGGGGAGGGGGGGGGGGGGGGGGGGGAGAGTGTAACGACCCGTATTCTATACATCATAGGATTGTAGAATATTTATTTCTTTCCTGTATGAAGTCGTATGGTCATGTAACTTTGGGAAACATCCATTAGAGCCATTTCCAATGTTCATGATTTTTGTCGATTTTTAAATGACCATTTTGCCCCTAGTTGGTACTGTTTTGGCCATAACTTTTGATTGGAAAGGAATTTTGATCTGAAACCACTTCCATTGGATTCGTTTGATGGTTTACCTTTCCGTAGAGTGGTCATAATAGCCAAACGGACTTACCGTTTGGGAGATATGGCTGAAATAAGGTTTGGAGGGTGAAAAACTGCTTAACCGGGCCAAATCGGGTGATTAGTGAGTAGGCCCATAACCCATTTCGGGATTAGGGTTATGGGGAGGCTGAAATGAGATAGAGGATCATTCCATTTCAGTTTTCTAGCCTCCACTTATCATCAAGGAACCCTGAAAATGGCCTTCAACCTCTAAATCACCTCCAAATCACCTTTTGGTCAAGGATTTGGCTTAGCAACCCCTATCAAGGAAGATCTACACCAAATCAACATTGGAGCTGCTGTTTAGTATAGAGATTCACATCAAATCAGAGATTTATTTCAGATCTTAGTTTATTTTGTGGCTAATGTGAGTGATTTGCATAGTTTTACACTAATTATGGCTAATTAGGGGTGATTAGTGTTAATTAGCGAATTTAAACATGATAAAATTCTGGAAAAATGTTTATAAATTTCGGAATGATGTTTTAGACCTCTGATATGAATTTGGGCTAATTTGGTTAAGTTTTGCTAACCCTATCATTAGTTTCACCTAAACATGCTTAAGGGGAAATATGTGATTTTGGGTATGTTTGATCCATTTTAACCTATCATGTTGATGTTTTGATGGTTGTGGTTGATTATGCATGTTGCTATGACTGTATGAAATGCTTTGTGATTGATTTCAATAGTTAGAATGGTCGAAAACGCCGTCGAGGGGCGTAAACTGTTCGCTGGAAGAACTGCAGGAATCTGCCCGAACCGGACCGGATCGGTGGGCATAGGGGCGATCCGACCCGAAGACAACGATCCGTATGGCCACCCCCGATCGCGGATCTTCTCCACGATCCGATTCAGCTTGATGAGGCGCCACGATCCGAAGGGAGGAGCACAACCCGATCCACTTCAGAAGCTCACGAGCTGACGACCTGGGAAGATGCACCCGACCCGACTCGACCAGTGGGGGAACACGAACTGACGTGAAGGAGGAACCACATCCCGATCCGAATGGGTGACTACGACCCGATCCGAAAGGGTGACTACGACCCGATCCGTATGGGTGACCACGAGCTGATGACGTGACTCGATCCGAACCGTGGTGACGAGGGAAAACTGGACTCCGAACCGAACCACTATGAACTGAAGGCTACGACCCGATCCGATCTGGTGATGACCAATAACCCGAGATGCAAAGGTAGTCCAAATGGAAGTTAGAACTCAGGATCCAGTTGGGAACCAATGAGTTCACTTCATGGTTGGACTTTGCTGCGGGACATGTGCTAAGGAGTTGTCGACGTTCATAACTTCAATTCACCACTGATAATGAATGATGGGCTACTTATCAGTGCAGTAGGGTCATTATGACCTGAGGGGCAAGGTGATGGTAGCAAGACTACGTTATCAGAGCAGTAGGGTCATTATGACCTAAGGGGAAAGGTGATGCGTAGTAAGACTATGAGCCTGCGCAGATGGGGTGAACAACTCCATGGGGCAAGTGGACATAGTAAGGATTAGTAAGGCTATGAGCCAGTGCAGTGGGGTTCTTGTGACTCCATGGGGAAAAGTGGACATAGCAAAGGATTAGTGGCTACGTTATCAGTGCAGTGAAGCCATTTATGACTTCATGGGGCAGAGTGATCGTAGCAAGGTATGTTGGGTGATCGAAGTGGTGAATATCGTATGCTTTACGCACTGAGTGAGAGATGTGAGGATGGATGCTATGTTTGATTGTTTGCCATCCCTATGACATGCACACCTCCCCCACCTCCGTATCTTTATACTGTTCGATATGGTACCTTAGTGTGTTGTACAGTATGTAGTGCTAACTCTTTGGTTGCAGGTCCAGGTTCAGGTATGTTTTAGTCTACCGGTTATTGTTCACTTTAGATGCTTATCGCTCATACCAGGCTTTATGTCTGACCCAGAGTTTTATGTCTCCTCTTATTACTCTGGGTGCTCACACGAGCAGACTAGAGACAGGTTAGCTGGTGATGCACGAGTAGCTGATTCGGAGGCGGGCAGGAGGCTTCCACGTATGATATATATATATATATATATATATATATATATATATATATATATATATATACACACACACACATTCTCCCTGTGTCGTTCGTGGTCGCTACTTGGGCATTAGTAGTGTACCTCATTTATCTTACTTTTGCTTTGAGACAGTTTGAAAAGTTGTAATAAGCCGTATTTTGGATTTCCGCTGCTATGATGTTTAGTTCTGATTGTCAGCTTATGCATTGCCTCACCTGTTTTATGTCAAGTATGTTGTTATTATATTTTATTCTATGCGCTGTGAGACATTCTACAGGTTCTCGTATGTTCATTTCCTTCTTCCCTTTCCTTCTGACGACCCGTCCCGTGCTAACTGGACATGTGTACAACGCACTTTTGGAGTAAATGTCGGTTGGTGTAGGGCGGGCCGTCACAGAGGGGATATGATTTTGTGCCTTATTCAATTTAAGTCCAATTTCTACTTTTATTTGATGATCCCAAATTCAATTAAAATAAATTTACTTTTTCAACTATTTCAGTTATATCAAAATAAGCAACTGGATACCACGAATGATTTTGGTCCAATTTAATATATTTATTCAATTAACAAATCACCGCAATTCACATTCTAAACTATTTTATTTTACTTAATACGTGTAATTATAACATGGAAAACAAGATTGTTACTCCAACAATCTGGTTAGACGCATCTCAAATATATTTTTTTCGGATTTTTATTTTTATATTACATTTTCATTTTTATTTGAGAGATATCAGTTGCCGCTACCGCAAATAATCGTCAAAAACTAATTCAAATGAAGTGACTAAAATTTGTCGTTTTCAATATAAAATTATTTAAATTACTTCTTAATGAAAATAACAAAATATTTAAGATAAATGTTTCATTATAAATCAATTTCATGTTTTAATTTTAATTCAGAATCAAAAATAGTTATAAAAGTACAAACAACTGAGCTTTAAACGAATAAAATAGAATAAAAATCAAAATTTAAATTAAATAATCAAATAAAAATACACTTAAAATAATAGTTCAAATTTATCTTCATATTTATATATACTTTGAAAATTATATATATCTAAATCAATGTTAAATATTTTCTAACATTTCAAAATAAGTATAAGTATTCACTCGACGTCTCGATTGGCGATATATATCTATCCCACTTACGAAACCCGAAAATAGATATTGACGATGCTGCGCAGTCATCACCAGAATCATTTTCAAGCGACTAGAGTGTGACCCTATATCTATCAACTACTTATAGGATTTAACATATACGTTGATCAGACATATACCCAAATCAGTAGGTATTCAATAGGCCAATTTTAACGTCAGGTAAATACTCAAAACATCTTTCTATATTTAAACAGAATATATATCAAAATATCAATATTATACGAAGAAAATTATATATCATAATCCCATTCAAAATACCTATTTCAAATCAACTTTTAATAAATATGAACTTGCTAGAAGACTTATACTCTCCCTCTACTTCTTGCCTTGTTATGGACAAGGAATAGTTACAGAATTTGGGTTAAAAGCTGAGCGACTGAAAGAACCTAACCAAAGAGGATCTACGAAGGACGATGGTTTCAAATGGAAAGGAAGTTTCAGAAAAGATTTAAATCTTAAACAAAATTTTATATCCAAAATATTTGTTTTAAAAACATTTAAAAATCACTTTCTTAGTTTATTATGTTGATGTTATATAAATTTAATTGCAAGTTATTGGTTTGTTATTTAACATTTGAAAATACTTGATAACTCGAAGTTTAACAAGTTTATTGTCGTTCTCACAGATGTTAGGCATACGCTGGCCAGGCGTACGACCAAAATCTCTAAGTACTAAATATCTTTGTTTCAACTCCTAGTGAAAATACTTAAAACATTTAAAATAGATATGGAAAATACTTCCCCCATGGATCGCGGTTACTCGGCGGTTGCGCTACTATCCCAGTAGAATCGCTTGTAACCATAGGTATCACACCCCTCGAATTACGCCATGGTTGTTGTCATAGATCGCAGTTACGCAGCGGTTACGTCACTATCCCAGTGAAATCGCTTGTAACTGTAGGCATCGCGCCCCCGAATTACGCTATGACAGATAAGTAATAATAATAATCAACGTGATCTCACCGAGTGAGATTCCAATATCGATGGATACTCCAATCGATGGAGCACCAACGTAGCTACGATTTCCGATTTTCAATGGACACTCTCGACGAGCGCCAACACAATCCCTCTTTCAGGAATTGCGATTTCGATGGAAGGTACTTCCCATATCTTTATTTCGAAAACATATATACTATATATATAATACTTCATTTCACGTTTCACGCATATCACACTTACATAAATATCAATTTATATAAGATTTTCTTTTCAACATCATGTTTCAGATATATCGTTCTTATATAAATTCCATTATATAAGGTTTCATTTTAAATCAATTAACTTCCAAATCAATAGCTTTTGAATTAATCATAATTCTACTATACATCTTCCATATATAAGGTTCGAATACTCATATCAAATATTCAATATCAAAAATTCTCGAAATTTCATTTCAATACCAATTTAGTTTTGATTCATAATAAATTTGAATATTCAATACCATTCCAGAACGTTTTTCACAAAAGGTTGGATTATTCAAATAGTTGATAAACATATTTTTCAATTTAATAATTGGAAACATTAGTTTCAATCGTTTCTTATCAAAACATTTTCAAGATGTACAATTACACTATCCTATTATATAGGATTATCATTCGATCAAACTCGAGAATCAATTCCGGATTTCTTTCAATCTTTCAAAATATACATATATGTATATATCAAATCATGTTCCACAAATCAAACTTCGTTGGAAAATTATGTAGTAAAGCTACCAAAGTGGTCTTCACTCATATTTTTCCTTTTCGAAAACATTTCATAAAATCACTTCAAACTTTTTATTCGAAAATATCGGTATATACTACTAGTATATTTTTCAAAACCTTAGAAATCAATTTCAAAGTACTCCGAAACAAAATTCTCAAGGAGTAGTCAAACGATCTCCTTAGTTAAAACTAAATCATTTTATTCCACATCTTAACTTTATTTGCAATATTTACTTTACTCTCATAATCTCGAAAAAATGCGATAACCCGAAGATGGATTTCAAATGGGATCTAGATTCAAATCGAAGGAGAACTTAACAAAGAAGCTATCGAAGAGAACGGATTTTAAAAGTGGTAATTCCGAAAGGATTTAATTTTCAAAATACGTTATGTTTCAAAATGATTTATATTTTCAAAATACGCTCTCTTACAAGAAGGATTCTGCGAGTGATTCCACTCATTCTAGGGTATCACTACCCTATCTCTAATGAGTTTTTACCCCATAAGCTAAAGCTTTGATAAACCAAAGCTCTGATACCAACTGTAACGACCTGCCTTTTCGACCGCTTCAAGTCGGTAATTAAACCAACCCAAAACGTTCAAAATGAGAGATAGTTATTAACTTCTGAGGTAAATAGAATAAATCACAGAATAACGTATCACAAAAAGACTACAGTATGTCTCACAGTCGAATTTATATAGGAAAATATCAGAGTTTTACAAACATTTTTTTCACAGCGGAAGATTAAAAATATATATATATACACATGAATTTTTAAATAAAACTTTACACTTTTAGTCGGCTTGCACACGTATGCGTCTTTACATCTTCAGTTTGCGAACAGATAATCTAAAATCTGCAACACTCGTATCTGACCCGAGCGTTGCATGCAAAAACATAAAACACCCGAGTCAGGATTAAACTTATTTCAAGTCAGTAAACTTCGATAAACATGTAAATATAATTATTTAACCCAACAACATATTAATTAAATTGAGTATAACAATCAATGAACTGCCTGAATATAAAACTCATGGATATAACGAAGCACAGAACATGCAGATGTGGCTACATGTGTAAGCGACAAACCAGTGTCATGTGAATACTACGAAAAATATGAATATGTAGACACAACAAAATAGCCCATATTGGTTTATTCAATTTAGTCATAACTTTTAAACAGTACACATCACTTGGTTTAGGACATAAACAAGGAAAGGGTATTCCAGGTCAATTAACATGCAAATGGTGATAACATAATTCCTACTCATGCCTGATTAGTGTAAACCCAAAATGATCATGCAAAAGGGTAATATCGCTGAACAGTTCATGCATGCAAAGAAAACGGGTTCCAAATTGAAATTCAACAGCATGTGTAAAAGTGTGCGAATACTTGCCATTAGAACAGGTGAAACACACAAGAATGCACAAAATAAAATCACATATGGGAATATGCAGTACGAAAGAAACACATACCATTGTTCATGTGCAGACTAGAAAGCCAAGATGCAAGCGTGCAACAAATATTTAAAAGCATGCAAATTAAAGGGGTACTGGCACAATTTCAAAAGTACACATGAAGTATTTGCATGTTTACCATGTTTACTTATGTGCATGCCATTTCATAGAACAAACTTTGTACTCTTTAGTACATACTGACAAACTAACCAAAATAAACACTTGGTTTCTTTATTCCATGCTGACAAACTATCCATGACCAAGAAATGAACACTCGGTACATACTGACAAAATCCAAATCCCAGAGTACCCATGCGTTCTAAAGTTAATGACCCACTTGGTGTATGTATACTTCAAAACGGGCACATACCTAACAGACTAACCCAAAGCTCCAAATAAATGCAAGTGCATGGAACACAGAAACACTAAGTGGAACCTATGCAAATAGAGGAACGCATGCATCATGTACATGGTGGGTGTAAGTACCATAGTTAGAAAACAGTCAAGCCGCCTACTTATATTCTTGTATTCAAAATTAGGAGCTATATGCTTATATCCTTGCATTCAACAAAGGTATGTCTAGTTTAGTAGTATAGCAACAACCCAAAACAAGTTTTACCCAGAAAACGAAGTAGACTACTTGCCATAAATTTAATCGTAAGCTATGCTTACCCTTGTTGACGACTGGCGTTGGCTGTAGAACGATGAGGAGATGTTGGTACAAACGGCTGCGCTCGATTGCTGGAGGGAAGAACAGTGCGCTATTCGGACCTGAGTGATACTGAGGTGATTCGGTTGTCTAACTTAAAGGATGGCGGCACTGCGCGATGGCTGTCGAAGGAGGTGACTCCGATCTAAGGCGGTGGCTGTGGTGGTTCGGTGAGTTGCTCGAGCGCTGGTGAACACCACCAACGGTGGTAGTTGGATTCCAGAGGGCGAAGGGAAAGGCGGACCAGATTCATGGTGGAGGTTAGATTGGAGAAGAGGACATCGAAAATTTTGATTTGGGGATGGAAAACAATTCGGCTGAGATGGAGAAGGTTTTTTTGTTGGAAATATATAAAATGGAATGAAAATTTGGGAATGGGAATGGAACAAACGTTTGGAATTTAAAATACAAAGTGACGCATGCATTGTTTCTTAAATATACATATGTATCTATTCATATTTTTGTCCTTTCAAGCGCCAAGCGAACGTTACAGACTGGGTTTGCAGACCAAAAATGACTAGAAAAATATGTTGAATCCCAATAGGGACACGTCGAACGCAAATGGCTCTGTTACAAAATGAATTGCGCAAGCCTTTTGACAATTTCAACACAACCGTGCACCGAAACCAACAAATGAATATATACCAGTAATCAGCACGACGTGGCGGACACAACGGTATATAATTTACATTGTCAGGATGCTCCGTTCAAAAATGTGTTACGGACCCCTTTTAAAAGGAAAAATGGCACGAGAAAACAATTAAAATGAAGTCAAAACGTCCGAATTTCGCGAAAAGAATTTCACCGTTGGATTACTGACAATGAATAGAATATTTTTCATGTTTGTCCGAACTGGATTCGGAGAGATTACAAAATCGTTAAAATTTGAACTGATATGCGCAGTTTTGCAGTGAAAATTGCACGATCGGAAAACATTCAAATTTTCTGACGAAATTAATTTCTACGCTATATCTGGTTAGACGCATCTCAAATATATTTTTTTCGGATTTTTATTTTTATATTACATTTTCATTTTTATTTGAGATATATCAGTTGCCGCTACTGCAAATAATCGTCAAAAACTAATTCAAATGAAGTGACTAAAATTTGTCGTTTTCAATATAAAATTATTTAAATTACTTCTAAATGAAAATAACAAAATATTAAAGATAAATGTTTCACTATAAATCAATTTCATGTTTTAATTTTAATTCAGAATAAAAAATAGTTATAAAAGTACAAACAACTGAGCTTTAAACGAATAAAATAGAATAAAAATCAAATTTTAAATTAAATAATCAAATAAAAATACACTTAAAATTCTGGGTTGTTACATTCTCCCCCACTTAAACCTTTTCGTCCCCGAAAAGGAACAAGGCAGGAAAGTAGTATTTAAATAATTAATATTTAAAACAATAGTTCAAATTTATCTTCATATTTATGTATACTTTGAAAATTATATATATCTAAATCAATGTTAAATATTTTCTAACATTTCAAAATAAGTATAAGTATTCACTCGACGTCTCGATTGGCGATATATATCTATCCCACTTACGAAACCCGAAAATAGATATTGACGATGCTGCGCAGTCATCACCAGAATCATTTTCAAGCGACTAGAGTGTGACCCTATATCTATCAACTACTTATAGGATTTAACATATACGTTGATCAGACGTATACCCAAATCACTAGGTATTCAAAGGCCAATTTTAACGTCAGGTAAATACTCAAAACATCTTTCTATATTTAAACAGAAAATATATCAAAATTTCAATATTATACGAAGAAAATTATATATTATAATCCCTTTCAAAATACCTATTTCAAATCAACTTTTTATAAATATGAACTTGCTAGAAGACTTATACTCTCCCTCTACTTCTTGCCTTGTTATGGACAAGGAATAGTTATAGAATTTGGGTTAAAAGCTGAGCGACTGAAAGAACCTAACCAAAGAGGATCTACGAAGGACGATGGTTTCAAATGGAAAGGAAGTTTCAGAAAAGATTTAAATCTTAAACAAAATTTTATATCCAAAATATTTGTTTTAAAAACATTTAAAAATCACTTTCTTAGTTTATTATGTTGATGTTATATAAATTTAATTGCCAGTTATTGGTTTGTCATTTAACATTTGAAAATACTTGATAACTCGAAGTTTAACAAGTTTATTGTCGTTCTCACAGATGTTAGGCATACGCTGGCCAGGCGTACGACCAAAATCTCTAAGTACTAAATATCTTTGTTTCAACTCCTAGTGAAAATACTTAAAACATTTAAAATAGATATGGAAAATACTTCCCCCATGGATCGCGGTTACTCGGCGGTTGCGCTACTATCCCAGTAGAATCGCTTGTAACCATAGGTATCACACCCCTCGAATTACACCATGATTGTTGTCATAGATCGCAGTTACGCGGCGGTTACGTCACTATCCCAGTGAAATCGCTTGTAACTGTAGGCATCGCGCCCCCGAATTACGCTATGACAGATAAGTAATAATAATAATCAACGTAATCTCACCGAGTGAGATTCCAATATCGATGGATACTCCAATCGACGAAGCACCAACGTAGCTACGATTTCCGATTTTCAATGGACACTCTCGACGAGCGCCAACACAATCCCACTTTCTGGAATTGCGATTTCGATGGAAGGTACTTCCCATATCTTTATTTCGAAAACATATATACTATATATATCATACTTCATTTCACGTTTCACGCATATCGCACTTACATAAATATCAATTTACATAAGATTTTCTTTTCAACATCATGTTTCAGATATATCGTTCTTATATAAATTCCATTATATAAGGTTTCATTTTAAATCAATTAACTTCCAAATCAATAGCTTTTGAATTAATCATAATTCTACTATACATCTTCCATATATAAGGTTCGAATACTCATATCAAATATTCAATATCAAAAATTCTCGAAATTTCATTTCAATACCAATTTAGTTTTGATTCATAATAAATTTGAATATTCAGTGCCATTCCAGAACGTTTTTCACAAAAGGTTGGATTATTCAAATAGTTGATAAACATATTTTTCAATTTAATAATTGGAAACATTAGTTTCAATCGTTTCTTATCAAAACATTTTCAAGATGTACAATTACACTATCCTATTATATAGGATTATCATTCGATCAAACTCAAGAATCAATTCCGGATTTCTTTCAATCTTTCAAAATATACATATATGTATATATCAAATCATGTTCCACAAATCAAACTTCGTTGGAAAATTAGGTAGTAAAGCTACCAAAGTGGTCTTCACTCATATTTTTCCTTTTCGAAAACATTTCATAAAATCACTTCAAACTTTTTATTCGAAAATATCGGCATATACTACTAGTATATTTTTCAAAACCTTAGAAATCAATTTCAAAGTACTCTGAAACAAAATTCTTAAGGAGTAGTCAAACGATCTCCTTAGTTAAAACTAAATCATTTTATTCCACATCTTAACTTTATTTGCAATATTTACTTTACTCTCATAATCTCGAAAAAATGCGATTACCCGAAGATGGATTTCAAATGGGATCTAGATTCAAATCGAAGGAGAACTTAACAAAGAAGCTATCGAAGAGAACGGATTTTAAAAGTGGTAATTCCGAAAGGATTTAATTTTCAAAATACGTTATGTTTCAAAATGATTTATATTTTCAAAATACGCTCTCTCACAAGAAGGATTATGCGAGTGATTCCACTCATTCTAGGGTATCACTACCCTATCTCTAATGTGTTTTTACCCCATAAGCTAAAGCTTTGATAAACCAAAGCTCTGATACAAACTGTAACGACCTGCCTTTTTGACTGCTTCAAGTCGGTAATTAAACCAACCCAAAACGTTCAAAATGAGAGATAGTTATTAACTTCTGAGGTAAATAGAATAAATCACAGAATAACGTATCACAAAAAGACTACAGTATGTCTCACAGTCGAATTTATATAGGAAAATAACAGAGTTTTAAAAACATTTTTTTCACAGCGGAAGATAAAAAATATATATATACACACATGAATTTTTAAATAAAACTTTACACTTTTAGTCGGCTTGCGCACGTATGCGTCTTTACATCTTCAGTTTGCGAACAGATAATCTAAAATCTGCAACACTCGTATCTGACCCGAGCGTTGCATGCAAAAACATAAAACACCCGAGTCAGGATTAAACTTATTTCAAGTCAGTAAACTTCGATAAACATGTAAATATAATTATTTAACCCAACAACATATTAATTAAATTGAGTATAACAATCAATGAACTGCCTGAATATAAAACTCATGGATATAACGAAGCACAGAACATGCAGATGTGGCTACATGTGTAAGCGACAAACCAGTGTCATGTGAATACTACGAAAAATATGAATATGTAGACACAACAAAATAGCCCATATTGGTTTATTCAATTTAGTCATAACTTTTAAACAGTACACATCACTTGGTTTAGGACATAAACAAGGAAAGGGTATTCCAGGTCAATTAACATGCAAATGGTGATAACATAATTCCTACTCATGCCTGATTAGTGTAAACCCAAAATGATCATGCAAAAGGGTAATATCGCTGAACAGTTCATGCATGCAAAGAAAACGGGTTCCAAATTGAAATTCAACAGCATGTGTAAAAGTGTGCGAATACTTGCCATTAGAACAGGTGAAACACACAAGAATGCACAAAATAAAATCACATATGGGAATATGCAGTACGAAAGAAACACATACCATTGTTCATGTGCAGACTAGAAAGCCAAGATGCAAGCGTGCAACAAATATTTAAAAGCATGCAAATTAAAGGGGTACTGGCACAATTTCAAAAGTACACATGAAGTATTTGCATGTTTACCGTGTTTACTTATGTGCATGCCATTTCATAGAACAAACTTTGTACTCTTTAGTACATACTGACAAACTAACCAAAATAAACACTTGGTTTCTTTATTCCATGCTGACAAACTATCCATGACCAAGAAATGAACACTCGGTACATACTGACAAAATCCAAATCCCAGAGTACCCATGCGTTCTAAAGTTAACGACCCACTTGGTGTATGTATACTTCAAAACGGGCACATACCTAACAGACTAACCCAAAGCCCCAAATAAATGCAAGTGCATGGAACACAGAAACACTAAGTGGAACCTATGCAAATAGAGGAACGCATGCATCATGTACATGGTGGGTGTAAGTACCATAGGTAGAAAACAGTCAAGCCGCCTACTTATATTCTTGTATTCAAAATTAGGAGCTATATGCTTATATCCTTGCATTCAACAAAGGTATGTCTAGTTTAGTAGTATAGCAACAACCCAAAACAAGTTTTACCCAGAAAACGAAGTAGACTACTTGCCATAAATTTAATCGTAAGCTATGCTTACCCTTGTTGACGACTGGCGTTGGCTGTAGAACGATGAGGAGATGTTGGTACAAACGGCTGCGCTCGACTGCTGGAGGGAAGAACGGTGCGCTATTCGGACCTGAGTGATGCTGAGGTGATTCAGTTGTCAAACTTAAAGGATGGCGGCACTGCGCGATGGCTGTCGAAGGAGGTGACTCGGATCTAAGGCGGTGGCTGTGGTGGTTTGGCGAGTTGCTAGAGCGCTGGGGAACACCACCAACGGTGGTCGTTAGATTCCAGAGGGCGAAAGGAATGGCGGACCGGATTCATGGTGGAGGTTAGTTTGGAGAAGAGGACATCGAAAATTTTGTTTTGGGGATGGAAAACAATTCGGCTGAGATGGAGAAGGTTTTTTTGTTGGAAATATATAAAATGGAATGAAAATTTGGGAATGGGAATGGAACAAACGTTTGGAATTTAAAATACAAAGTGACGCATGCAACTTCTAATTTTTGTCCTTTCAAGCACCAAGCGAACGTTACAGACTGGGTTTGCAGACCAAAAATGACTAGAAAAATATGTTGAATCCCAATAGGGATACGTCGAACTCAAATGGCTCTGTTACAAAATGAACTGCGCAAGCCTTTTGGCAATTTCAGCACAACCGTGCACCGAAACCAACAAATGAATATATACCAGTAATCAGCACGACGTGACGGACACAACGGTATATAATTTACAGTGTCAGGATGCTCCGTTCAAAAATGTGTTACGGACCCCTTTTAAAGGAAAAATGGCACGAGAAAACAATTAAAAGGAAGTCAAAACGTCCGAATTTCGCGAAATGAATTTCACCGTTGGATTACTAACAATGAATAGAATATTTTTCATGTTTGTCCGAACTGGATTCGGAGAGATTACAAAATCGTTAAAATTTGAACTGATATGCGCAGTTTTACAGTGAAAATTGCACGATCGGAAAACATTCAAATTTTCTGACGAAATTAATTCCTACGCTATATCTGGTTAGACGCATCTCAAATATATTTTTTTCGGATTTTTATTTTTATATTACATTTTTATTTTTATTTGAGATATATCAGTTGCCGCTACCGCAAATAATCGTCAAAAACTAATTCAAATGAAGTGACTAAAATTTGTCGTTTTCAATATAAAATTATTTAAATTACTTCTAAATGAAAATAACAAAATATTAAAGATAAACGTTTCATTATAAATCAATTTCATGTTTTAATTTTAATTCAGAATCAAAAATAGTTATAAAAGTACAAACAACTGTGCTTTAAACGAATAAAATTGAATAAAAATAAAAATTTAAATTAAGTAATCAAATAAAAATACACTTAAAATTCTGGGTTGTTACACAATAAGAATTTATATATGTATAGTGGAGTGAATTACTATTAACTCACCTTAACCAATTCAATTATCAAAACTAATAGAATACGTTTGCATGAAATCTATTTCAATTATTTGTATCTAATCGTAACTAAAGTTCTATGCAAATTATAAGGGATCCATAAACAAAGCATGCAATAGGGATACTTCTAATTAGAGATAGTAGAGTGACTTGTCGGTCTTTTCTTTTTTTCACTTTGAATATAGGTGTAAAAAACATGAGTAAGTCTTGGGCTGGGGAGTGTCTAGAATGGTTTAAGTGAGGGGATATGATTTTGTGCCTTATTCAACTTAAGTCCAATTTCTACTTTTATTTGATGATCCCAAATTCAATTAAAATAAATTTACTTTTTCAACTATTTCAGTTATATCAAACTAAGCAATTGGATACCACGAATGATTTTGGTCCAATTTAATATATTTATTCAATTAACAAATCGCCGCAATTCATATTCTAAACTATTTTATTTTACTTAATACGTGTAATTTTAACATGGAAAACACGATTGTTACTCCAACAATCTGTCTTTTTGATACATGATTATTCGACACGTGAATACCATAAACGTATCAATGTTGTCTTTTGTGGGTCGAAATGGTGGATCGCGATAGAAAACTTCCGAATTATTCGGTATTAATTTCAGTTTTACAATGAAAATGAATAAAATCTAGAAGAATAATGTGGAGGTTTGAAAATTAGCATTGTGAAGAAAAAAATAACAAGTGAAAATCATTATTCTGAGAGAAGGTGATAGATAAATCATCTTACGATCCTTGAGTAGGACATTCGTATTTGGAAAAAGTGGTAGCCAGTTCTGGAACGATACATATTTTGGGGAAAGGCTGAAACAAATTCAAAAGCAATACAGTGGGTTTAGTTATTAGTAATAGATAAAGTAACGCGAAGGTCATTTTAGAAATGCTAAATTTTAAATTGAACCTCATCAACGCAATTAATTTTATATTTTTATCTTTAAATAATAGATGGTGATTGGGTTACAAATTTATGGTTTAATGGTAAACTTCCAAAAATGTTCTTATGCATAAAAAAGATGTCAACAATTCGAATTCTACTTAGGACATCACATGTATTCTTATATAAATTTTGAAGTAAGACCGTAAACAAGGTTGTAAAATTTGTTAGGTCGATGTTAGATGCTAACCATGGATTTGAGATTAATCGCATAAACGAAGATTAATCGAGGATTAATTGGAAGGAAGCATTTTCTGATAAACTGATGTATGCTGAAAAAAATGTCAGTGTTTTATTTAGTATTAACCGATCCACAATAAGCTATTTTCGATTTTACTAGATTCGAAAGCAGCCATGGAAACTAAATCGTTAGAAACAAATATTTTAGCACTTGTAAAAGACATCAAGCATAAAATGGTGAATATATTATGCATTTATATGCTTACATCATGTAGTAAATTTCATGCAGGCGAATTACACATAAGACTAATACAACGCTTGGGCGAAGTATAGGTTGGATCTCGAAGGATTTTTTTACAATAAAGATCACTGATATGAATTTCAATCTTAACAAAAAAATTCTTTATATTTTATTGTTTATGTCTATTAAAATTGAATATAAATTAATTTTTGTTTAACTCGGTTTATTTTATAATGAGGTTTTTTGTGTGCATCTGCATTATATGTGCTAGAAAACATTGTTTGACATAAGTGAAACATTAATGAAAATATAATGTATCATAAAGGAAAAAAAATTAAATTGATTATTGTAGAAAACACTGCATTTTCTCTATGTTTTCGGGCTTTGGGGAAAAGTAGGTTCTTTACCTTTAAATATGAAGTGTGTAATCAAATTAGCTTGCTGTTAGTTTAAGGGAAGAAATTATGCACTTCAACCACCCCACTTATAAAGTGGGCCTATCGAATAAACGTTAGTAAAGCCCAAATACGATGCTCTATGATTTACGGATACAAATCATGTGGGCAAATTCTATTCAAACACCGCAAATTGCTTTACCTACACCATGAGATTTTTTATAAAATTTCAGACCAAAATGACATTATTAAAAAAGAATCAATATTAAAAAATGAAAATATATACAATTTTCCCTTGTTTGCATTATGTACGCTCAATATTTTTTTTCTGTAAAGTTAGTATATTATAAATTAATTTATATCACTGGTTAAATTAATTTTATATTTCTTTTGAGGATTAAAATATATTCATATTATTATAAGCAACATTTATATATAGTCAATTTTAATAGATTTCACTTTAATTAAATATAAAAATTAAAATTTAAAACTAACTACTAAAATTAGTGTTATACTGAGTACTAAATTCTTCAATCTTTCATTCAAATCTAGTCATGTTTAAATTTAGCTAGTTTAACTTTCTAATATTTAAAAAAATAAGTTCAAAATTCCTTCATCTAAAATTAAAAGTGATTTTAAAATAAAACAATCAAAAAAATTTAAGATAGTAGTGTTAGAATAAAAGTTTTTTTTTCTAGTTTTAGGTAAATATATTGCAATGATTCCTAGTTTTATGTAATTTAGTTTTAAGGTTAAAAAGAGTAAGTGTGATGAAAATATAAAAGGAACTTTTGGTGTATGCTATTTCATTTTATGTTGTAAGTTTAGGAATCATGGCTACATCTATTCTCACCCCACAATTTGCTCTTCCCACCCCGGTAATTTTAAAAAATAAACTTCACCCCAGTTTTTTCTTTTCCCACCCCGTTCATTCCTTAAATACCCTTGTTTCTTTCATTGTCTATGTTTATTTTCTTTATTTTAACTTCCTTTTGCAGTTTTTCATTTCTCCATCAAAACTCTAGCAACTTTACATTCTACTATATATAATGAAAAAGATGCAAGCAATAAGGAAATAAATATATGAAAAGATGATCAAAACAGTGGTATTATAACAGTTTTTGATCTATTTTCTCATTTTGGTCGAAATTAAACGACGATTTTGTTGAGTTGCATTCGAGGATAGGGTTGATTAAATCAACTCGTCCTTACCATTTTGATTGATTTCAATCAATGTCACAGTGAAAAGCAATTAAAATTGATAATTACAGTTAATGAAATGTGTAATTAATAATTTAAGGGTAAAATTGGAATTACCAATTTAATATTTTGAACGGGGGTTGAAGACTAATTATTGGGGTGCTAATAGACACAGCCAGGAATCATAGGTATATGAACAGAATTACCCAATCATGTGATTACCATCAGTCGCGAAAGTTCTCACGCATTAGAATTCCGATCAGCAGAAGATCAGATTCCCCTCTTCATCCCTAGCTTTCTAACCGTCGACCGTGAGAGCTATCCAGGAAACATCAGTGCGATTTGCTCTATGGGTAACGATCACTTACGAGAGTTTCGCGGCCTAGGCAGAGTGAACAGTTTTGTTTCCTTCCAGTTTTTGATGGTTTGTTTCAGATTTCTACTGTACCTGTAATTAATTTAAAATTGTTTTGTGTTGCAATCAGATTTTTTATTTGGTTGAAATACAATTATTGTCATTGCGAAACTAATATCCAATTTTCCATTTCTCAGTATTCAAAATTGAGAATCATCAGCAGAATGCTCCGTAAACAGGATCTCTTGTCTTTGCAATCAGAGAATTGCTTTTCCGTAAGTCCACTTAATTTGAAAACCATATATTTTTAGACGAACTTATTCGGTGGACTATTATATTAACGAGTTGTATTAGTCTGATTGGTAAACTAAATATTCGTAGGCATGCATCACCATTTTGTTTTTATGGGTTAGTGGAATGGGATGTTGGTTTATTTCTGTCCTTCATTCTGTTTTTCTTTCAATCAATATCCATTGTTGCATTTACAGGCAGTCATGAGTCCTGCATCTTGGTTAAACAATAATTTGGAAATGAACTTCTTCACTGCTTGAATCAGTTCTTCAATCTTCAGACGACGTTAAGGATGAACTTCAACCTGTGTATGCTTATAGAAAATTTCAAAGTAAGGCCGGTAATTTCTACAATTCTAGCAAAGAAAATATTGGAAATCATTTAACATTAGTCATAAAATGCTCACTATATTTTTGAAGTTGCTATGCTCAGCTTGACCTTGCTAGTCTAAAACGTATACACTTGGGTTAATCATGATTTGGGCAATGATTTGGAAAAAAAATCAGATTAGTTGTAAAAAAAAAGATTGGAACAAGTAGCACTAGCCATAAAGCAAAAAGATTGGAACGAGTGTACGGAGTTTTGTATCAAAGGCTAAGTACAAAGGAGAGTGAAAAAGTCGTTTACAGAATAGCTACCCTACGCGAGAGGAGGATAAGGGACTTCAATCAGGTTAAGTGCATTAAGGATGAGAGTGATAAACTTTTGGTGAAGGACGATGAGATAAAGAATAGGTGGAGAGAATACTTTGATAAGCTTTTCAACGAAGAAAGTGATAACTCTTCTATCGAGTTGGAGGACTTTGCCGACAACACCAATAGTAGACATTTTATGCGGAGATTTCAAGAAGCTGAGTTAAAGAGGGCGTTAAAACAGATGAAATCAGGCAAGTCGTTAGGGCTTGATGACATTCCTATTAAGGTGTGGAGATGCTTTAGAGATGCATGAATAACATGGCTAACTAAGTTGTTTAATAATATTTTCAAATCAAACAAAATGCGAGATGAGTGGAGGAGAAGCATTTTAGTTCCGATCTTCAAGAATAAAAGAGATATTCAAAGTTGCACAAACTATAGAGGAATTAAGCTTATGAGTCATACGATGAAGCTTTGGGAGAGAGTTGCGAGCAGCGTTTGAGGAGGTTGACAAGTGTCTCTAGGAATCAATTTGGTTTTATGCCTAGAAGGTCGACCACCGAGGCGATTTTCTTGGTTAGGCAACTTATGGAGAGATACAGGGAGCAAAAGAAAGATCTCCACATGGTTTTTATTGACTTAGAGAAAGCTTATGACAGAGTGCCAAGGAGGGTTATGTGGTGGGCGCTAGAAAGAAAGAGGGTGTCATCAAAGTATATTACCTTTATCAAGGATATGTACGAGGAGGTTGTGACTAGTGTCAGGGCATGCGATGGTGAGACCAGAGACTTTCCAATTAACATAATGCTACATCAAGATTCGACTTTGAGCCCTTATATTTTTGCATTAGTGATGGTTGAAATCACAAAAGATATACAAAGGGAGATTCTTTGGTGTATGCTCTTTGCCGATGATGTTGTGCTGATTGATGAAAGTAGAATATGAGTTAATCGACAGCTGGAGTTGTGGAGGGGGACCTTGGAATCAAATGTTTTCAGGCTTAGCAGAATTAAAACAGAGTATTTGAATTGTGAGTTTAGCGGTGTCAATTCAGATGACGGAGAGATCACCTTGGCAGGTAGAGTAGTACCCAAGAAGGAATCGTTTCGATATTTAGGATTTATGTTGCAGTTTGATGGGAAGATTGATAAGGATGTTAGTTTTAGAATTCAAGCAGGATGTGTGAAATTGCGTCTAGCATCTGACATTCTCTGTGATAGGAAGATTCCTCAGAAGCTTAAAGGAAAGTTTTATAGGACAACAATTAGGTCTGCGATGTTATATGGTGCAGAATGTTGGCCTACTAAGAGGCATCACGTCCAGAAGATAAACGTGGCAGAGATGCGGATGCTGCGCTGGAGCTATGGGCATACCAGACGAGATCAGATTAGAAATGAGGATATTTGGGGAAAACTTGGAGTTGCACCTATTGAAGAGAAGCTAGTCCAACACCGCTTGAGATGGTTTGGACATATCCAACGTAGACCATACGATGCTCCTGTGTGCGTTGGAATTATAGGCCGTGCTGAAGGCCGAAAGAGAGGTAGAGGTCGACCTAAAATGACATGGGAGAAGATTATAAAGAGAGATTTAAGTAATTGAAGTATATATGAAGAGCTGGTAGTGGATTGGAGTGCACAGAAGTTGGCAATTCATGTACCAGAACCTTAGGTTTTTTTTTTTCTTCCTTCACTTATTGAACCTTTTTACTTCTTTTGTTTAAACTATTTTAGACTTTATTTCACTTTTACTGAACCTTTTTATTTTTTTATTATTATTATTTTAAAAAACCTTTATCAGACGACTTTTTATCTGTTTGGTTATTTTAAACTCTTTTTATATATGTATTATTACCATTATTGTCTATTTTAATTTTGGGTTCCATATCAAGCCAACCGCAATTTGTTTGAGATACATGACTTTGTTGTTGTATTTTTGTGGTTGTTATGCTTGGCTTGACCTTGCTAGTCTAAACGTATACGCTTGGAGTTAAGCATGGTTCAGGCTGTTGATAAAAATTGTAAAGATCGATAAAGATTCAGACGATGATTTGTAAAGATTCAAATTAGTAGTTTAAAAAAAGATTAGGACAAGTAGAACTAGTCATAAAGCAAAAGAGTGCACCAGCCGGGAATCGAACCCAGGTCTGTACCGTGGCAGGGTACTATTCTACCACTAGACCACTAGTGCTTGATGTTGTACTTTAATGTTTTTTATTTTGATTATTTTGAATCATTTATTAAAGAATATTAATCCTACTTGAATTACAAAAATTTAAACGCTTCATTTGATTTACAATAGATATTTTTCTCCTATTTTCTTGTGATCTTCATATTATTTGTTTTGTTTATGATGGTTAGTATAGAACTTATCCAGGATTATATTTGGATAATATATCAAAATATAAAAGTACCACGATTGGGAATCAAATTAGAAGTAGGGTGGTAGGGAATTATTCTACCATTTAATTTTTGATTAAAAATGTAAAGATCGATAAAGATTCGGGCGATGATTTGTAAAGATTCAAATTTATAGTTTAAAAAAAGATTGGGACAAGTTGCACTTGTCATAAAGCAAAATAGTGCACCAACCGGGAATCCAACCCGGATCTATACCGTGGCGGGGTACTATTCTACCACTAGACCACTGGTGCTTAATGTTGTGTTTTAGTGTTTCAACATTGATTAATTTGAATCATTTATTAAAGAATATTAATCCTACGTAGTAACAAGAGTTCAAATGCTTCATTTGATTTACATCTATTATTTTTCTCCTATTTTCTTATTACCTTTATATTATTTGTTTTGTTTAGAATGGTTAACATAGAACTTATCCAAGATTATATTTAGATAAGGTATCAAAATATAAAAGTGCTACGATTAGGAATCAAATTAGAAGTTGTAGAGTGGTTGAGAATTATTCTACCATTAAACTGTTGATACAAACTTGTAAAGATCGATAAAGATCCGGGCGATGATTTTTAAAGATTCAAATTAGTTGTTAAAAAAAGGATTGGGACAAGTAGCATTTGTCATAAAGTAAAATTGTGCACCAGCAGGAATAGAATCCAGATCAGTTACTATTCTACCACTAGACCACTGGTGCTTAATGTTGTACTTTAGTGTTTCCTACTTTGATTGATTCAATCATTTATTAACGAATATTAATTCTACTTGAATTACAAAATTTTAAACGTTTCGTTTGATTTACATTTGATATTAATCTCCTATTTTCTTGTGACCTTCATATTATTAGTTGTAGATGGAGACATTCAGTGGACTATTATATTAATGAGTTTTATTAATCTAATTCTCAAATTAAATATTCGTAGGCATGCATCACCACATTGTTTTTTGTGGGATTGTGAAATCTTGCTAGGGACGTTGGTTTCTTTCTGTCGATGTTCGTTGTATTTACGAGCACTAATGAGTCATGCACGTTGTATTTATGAGGAATCACAAGTCCTGCACGTTGTTGTATTTACAAGCAATCACGAGTCTTGCACCTTGGTTAAACAGTAATTTGGAAATGAAGTTCTTCACTTCTTGGATCAGTTCTTCAATCTTCAGACGAGGATAAGGATAAACTTTAACTTGCGTATACTTATAAAAAAAAATCAAAGTAAGTCCTGTAATTATTGTAGTTCTAGCTATAAAAAGATTGGAACTCGTTTAACACTAGTAATACAAATGTTTGCTATATTTTTGTGGTTGCTATGCTTGGCTTGACCTTGCTAGTCTAAACATATACACATGGAGTTAAGCATGATTCGGGCGATGATTTGTAAAAATTCAAATTTGTTGTTTAAAAAAAGATTGGGACAAGTAGCACTAGTCATAAAGCGAAATAGTGCACTAGCCGGGAATCGAACCCGGGTCTGTACCGTGGCAGGGTACTATTCTACAACTAGACCACTGGTGCTTAATGTCGTACGTTAGTGTTCCCTACTTCGATTAAATTGAATAATTTATTAAAAAATATTAGTCCTACTTGATTCACAAAAATTTAAACGCTTCATTTGATTTATGTTTGATATTCTTCTCTGATTTTCTTATTACCTTTATATTATTTGTTTTGTTTATAATGGATATCCAGGATTATATTTGGATAAGGTATCAAAATAAAAAAGTACCATGATTAGGAATCAAATTAGACGTTGTAGAGTGGTTTGGAATTATTCTACCCTTAAACTGCTGGTAAAAACATGTAAAGATCGATAAAAATTCGGGTGATGATATGTAAAGAGTCAAATTAGCTGTTTTAAAAAAGATTCGGACAAGAAGCACTAGTCATAAAGAAAAATAGTGCCCCAACAGGGAATCGAACTTGGGATTTGTAACGTGGTAGGTACTATTCTACCACTAGACCACTGGTGCTTAATGTAATATTTTAGTTTTTCCTACTTTGATTATGAGAATAATATTAGAACGGGAGACTGATCTGGGAAGTCCTTACGCTTGAGTACGGGAGCCTTTGGCACTGGGTATCCACCTACTTTGATTAATTTGAATCATTTATTAAAGAATATCAATCCTACTTTAATTTTATTTGATATTTTTCTCCTATTTTCCTGTGACCATAGTATTTGTTTTGTTTATGATGGTTTGTATAGAAATTATCCAGGATTATATTGGGATAAGGTATCAAAATATAAAAGTACCATGGTTAGGAATCAAAGTAGAAGTTGTAGAGTGATAGAGAATTATTCTACTATTAAACCGTCGATAAAGATTTGTAAAGATTGATCAATGATTTGTGAAGATTCAAATTAGTTGTTTGAAAAAACATTGGGACAAATAACAGCGGTCATAAAGCAAAATAATGCACCAGCCGGGAATCGAACCCGGGCTCTGTACCGTGGCAGGGTACTATTCTACCACTGACCACTGGTGCTTAATGTTGTACTTTCGTGTTTCCTACTTTGATTAATTTATTAAAGAATATTAATCCTACTCGAATTTCACAAAATTAAACACTTTATTTGATTTACATCTGATAATTTTCTACTATTTTCTTGTGACCTTCGTGTTATTTGTTTTGCTTATAATGGGTAGTATAGATCTTGTCCAAGATTATATTTGGATAAGGTATCAAAATATAAAAGTACCACGATTAGGAACTGTGCAGTTTATGCCCCGCTATATCCCGTAGCGTATTACTGCCGATACGCTTTTCCTAAATAGTTTCCAATATAGCCTTCCCGCTTTAAACCCTGTTATATTCCGCTATTCCCGATATATCCCATTATTTCAGCTATATTACGCTTTTCCCGCTATATCTTTGAAGAATGAAATGAACTAAAAATGACATTTATACATTAATTTTTTTAATGAATAATGTTTTAGAATTGATTTTTTTAACATATATTTTTATAAATAAGAATACTATAGTATTCTATTAAATTTTATTAAGTTAAATAATGATCCACGTTTATTTATAGATATCTGCATATGTTTTTATTTAAAATTAAGAGTGTACTAATTATTGTTAAATTGAATGTAAGTTTTTTATTTAGGTATAGCTTATATATTCCGTAAAAACATTAAGAACAAGTTATATATGCTATTTTAGAGTCATCCGCTATATCCTGTTATTTCCTCGCTTTATCCCCGCTACGACTTTATGGATTTCCGCCGCATTTGATCTGCTAAGCGCTTTAACTGCACAGATTAGGAATCAAATTAGAAGTTGTAGAGTGGTAAGGTATTATTCTACCATTAAACTGCCTATAAAGAATGATGTGTCAAACTTTATTTATTTACTTTGTTTATTTGAAATTATCTGAACAATGTTTAATTGAATACTTATGTCACATTTTCTACATAGGCTTTCGATGTTACTTTTAAATTTATTTTTCAATGATATGTTATCATTCTTTTATATTCTATGTCATGTGAATGTATTAGCTGTTTTACTAGATGATTCGGTAATGCTTCAAACTAAGACATATTATCAAATAATAAATGCGGTATGTATGGATAATAGGCGCAAGTTAGTTATGTTAAGGTTAAATAGTTATCAATTGTATTCTTAACATTGTTTTTCTTTGCTCAATCTTTCGATGTAGTATGAATTATTGAAACCTATGAAATGACACAAAGGCCCCGTTCGCATTGATTTTGTACCACGTTACGATGGCGTTCGCGTTGGACGCGTCCGACGTCTGAACTTGGCGGTTGCCACTTCTCATTCTTCATTACCATCTTCTTCTCCTTCTTCGAAATAATGTTTGCCTCCGATTCATTCTTCGATTACGACGATTTGATTAATCTCTACGAGATAACATTGTATCAAAATGCACAGAGAAATCATATGATCCGGAATAATACTTCAGAGTATACCGAATGGGCATCAACAACGTTGTCAAAATAATTTTCGGATGAAAAGACTTTTCTACTACTCGTTATGTGAAAAATTACAACATCCTGGACTCTCTTCAACGGCAGAAATTTGTGTCACCAAAATGGTTGGTATTTTCATTTACACAATGGCTACTGGGCTCTCAAATAAACAACTTAGTGAAAAATTTCAACGAGCAGGTAGCACAATTTTCATTTGTTTTCATGATGTTCTAAACGTTTTTCAATTACTCACTGCTGATATAATAAAGCCAGATGATCCACAATTTAATACCGTTTCACATCACATCAGCAGTTCAATCCGGTATTATCTATATTTCAAAAACACACTTTGTGCTATAGATGGTACACACGTGTCTGCACACTTACCTGCTGATCAAGTTATCCCATATATCGAAAGAAAAGGTTTTGTAACGCAAAATATATTAACGGTATGCTCTTTCGATTTACAATTTACTTATGTTATGGCTGGTTGGTAGGGGACTGCACATGATAGTAGAATTTTTAATTTGATTACAAATGATAGAAGCTCCAACTTTTCTAAATGTTCGTCTGGACAATATTATTTGGTTGATTCGGTCTATCCACTTCAGAATGAATGTTTACCATCTTATCGAAATACAATGTATCATATTCCGCATTTTCATGAAACCGTGAATCAACAAAATCGGCCAATGAAGTGTTTAATTTGTACCATTCGAGTTTACGGGTGGCCGTTGAAAGAACTTT
Organism: Allium sativum; assembly: GCA_030737875.1. Taxonomy (NCBI): domain Eukaryota; kingdom Viridiplantae; phylum Streptophyta; class Magnoliopsida; order Asparagales; family Amaryllidaceae; genus Allium; species Allium sativum. Next base: position 292,572,218 of record CM060916.1, on the reverse strand, counting down.
TGCCATTTGGAAACAAAAATTTGCCATTTTGAAGACTATGCCAACATATGCATTTGAAACTCAAGTCAAAATTGTCGTAGCTACAGTGACCTTACATAACTCCATAAGCAAATATAATAGTGGTGATCCAGATTTTATGGCTTTTGACGATGATCCTAAACTTATCCCCGATTAGTACTTGAGGGAATATTATGCTCTGAGAAATGCGACGAATAGATGCACAGAACGGGTACATCGAAATGGATATCAAGAAATGTCAGCATTTCAAGATACCATAAGAGATCAATTGGTTGCTGCAGGGCTGCGCTAAACTGCATTTGTATCTGTAACTATATTTATATCTGTATTTTAGAAATACCCCGCTCAAATACCTTACTCAAATACTTCGTTCGCAGCAAAAAAAACATTCCTTGTTCACAACGGTGTCACGCTCAATTGTCACTCTCAAATTCCCCGTTACCGTTCATCAAAAACGCACCCAAAAATATGACCTGACAAGGGCACAACTTCAATATGGTTTGGAAGTTTAAAGGTGATAACCCCAAATTTTTTATTCTGTTAATCAAAGTAACAAGTTGGTTCTGGTATAATCTAGTAACATTGAATCAATTAATACAAAAAAATTTGATTTATACGTTATTGGAGTAAATACTTGTATTTTATGAATGCATACATGTTGACTGTGATAGTTGAATATTATGCAACAATGTATAACTGCTTTTAAGGATATGGTATATAAAGATGCGTAGTTCGAAGAATTTTTTGTGATCAATGATATTGTAGTCATAGTTATGAATGACGCGCTACGGCGCCGTTAGGCGCGACAACTGCGCCATTTCTTCTTGCGGCGCGGCGCATATGAGAAGGTAAAGACGCAAAAAGCACACGACGCAAAATGGTGTGCCTTTTGTTTTGTTTTTTTTTGTTTTTTGCTTGTTTTTTTTATTTTTTTTATTTTTTGCATTTCACATAAAATTATTATTGATCATATTATTGCATTTGCTAACGTTTTGTATTTGATTTTTAGTTATTTTGTAGGTTCTAATGGATGGATCATATTATTGTGTTTGCTAATGTTTTGTATTTGGCTTTTATTTATTTTGTGGGTTTTGATGGATGACTTTTCTACAGTTCTTTTTCGTTGAAGAGAAACAAATATATCGATATTGAAAATATATTTTATTTTATGTAATACTCTTATATCAAATGTAATATTGCTTGTACAAAAAACATGTATTTCAATTAATTGTGTATTTATTTCAAACAGGTTGTAGATGCACAAAATATATTATCAATAAATATTTATCACTTTATTTTTATTTTTTTGGCATAAAGTTATCAATTGCACCAGGGAAACAATATCACCCATCGATATGCTAATCTTCCTCACCAATTGTCCTTTGTGTTGTTAAATATAACCACATCATAACAATAAAGACTTGTTATAATCTAATTGTCCTTATGAATCCGATGATGCAGATGTTGGTTTGGAAAATGTGATTGTTGAATCAGATTCGGAATTCTACTTTATTAGTAATATGTATTATTATTATGGATTTTGAAAACTATCATGCTTGAAATTCTATGCTAACGATATCAAATATGACGATCTTTCTTTTTGCAAAGTAGTAAAAAAATTGATTGCATATGTTTTAGCCAAAAAAAACTGAACTCTTAAATTTGTTGTTATATGTTAAATTAGAAAAACAAAAATGCGCAGTAAATCAGAAAGGCGCGCGCCATTTGTCGCGCCGTGCGCCGAGGCTCCAGACTGATGTTGCGCCTTTTTGCGCCGTGCACCATTAATAACTGTGATTGTAGTCCATATGATAGAAAAGTGTATATGGAGCCTTAGTAGGCTTCATTGAACGTAACAAAACAATACATGTTTACAAGAAACTATAACGAGACGCATGGTTGAATTTTTTTTCTTCCAACAAACGTTGAATTGTATTTTTTTACTTTGTTCTGCTTAGTTTGATCTCTTAATGCATCGTGGGTCATCGGCACCATTGATGTACCTAGAAACATGATGTAGCGAACTAGTTGCAATTTCAGTAAACTTCGGATACTCGTGGATGGTAACTTCAGAGGTTTTTTTTTTCTTTCCCTTTTTTGGAATTTACGAGCTGGTAGCTAGTCAATTGAATAGATAATCCAGTAACTTTGAATCAATTTGTGCAACAATAGTTTGAAGTATCATTTTAAATAATTTGTTATTTGAGTGAAAACATGTTTTCATGGACGTTTGACTTATGTAAATATCGATCGGAGAAATATAATGCATGGTAATTTAATCTAGCTCTGCACCGTGGAAGGATGCTATTCTACCATTAGATATGGTGCTTGATGTTGTTAGGGATGACAATTAGAACCGAGAACTGCAAAACCGAACTGTCCCGAACTCGAACCAAACCCAATGAGCCTTAGACTTGTTCTGGATGATGAAAAGTACCATAAAGATTGGTCAAACTCAAGCTGAACACATCCGATCGAAAAACATTGAAGTATATGCATTTTTAGTGTTGTTATCTAATCAGATAACCCGAGCCAAAGCTATGGTCAAGTACGGTCCAGGTTTTTGAACTTTATAGTACGTACCCGACAAAACCCAACTCGCTTATAACGGAGGCCCACTGGGTTGGGTCCGAGCACTTCGTGTCGGATCTAATTACCACCCCTAGATGTTATATACATACATATTAAACTTCCTTACTTGCCGTTGACTTAATTTATATAGGTTTATCGGTCCTTTTCAATTTTCTAAAGTAGGAGCACTTCTTGTGGCCAATCTTCGAATTTTGGTATACTAAATATAAATACTTACAATTGAGATTTATGATCAATTTTTTGAACAAAATAATCAAAAAGGTATACTAGTGAATTTTCAATATAGCAAACCATGCTTGTTCACTCATATGATTTATTTATCGTGATTTACTTTATTTGATATATATTGTGTGAAATATGGGTAATTACAATTTTATTGTAAATTTGATTTCTTTTGAAGTAGTTAGTAGAATCTTTATCAAAAAACAAAGCAGTCGAGTTAAAGTTGTGACTAAGGTAATAGCAGCTTTAAAAAGTGCACTAACCGAGTCAAACATGGCCTGCACCATGGAGGAGAAGCACTCTACCAACATAGTGACCGGTTTTTTCTTTTCTTTCTTAAATTTAAACTGTACGTGTAGCAATTTTACCTGAAAGTTGAACCATTTTATACCATTATTCATTGACATTTTTGATCTGCCGATGTTGATCAACTATGGTAACTATTACATTAATCCACTATTATTTTTAATTACCTTTGGTAATTATTAGACCTTTCATTTGAGCATGATAAACAATGGTTATTATAGTAAGTGGTTAGCTAATAGACTCGACACTTTAAACTGAGGCATGTGATCTTTTTTTGTTATCTTAGTTCTTTTAAAGAAACAATATGTCGCAACTCACAGAGAGAAGTTTGTTACGATGAGTTCAACAACTTGTCATCAATTGCATTTTGGTATTGTTTTGTTCAACTTTATCTCGTGGGGGTAGAACCGTAGATCATGTGCATTAGATAACATTCAAGCTGGTGTTGCTTTACCTGATTTTAGGCTGTGATTGCTGATAATGTTCTGTAAAGTACCATACATTTAAGGCCAACTAGACATACTTTGATGGGTTTTAAGATTCAAAATAATAATTGTATTAAATTTAAAACTGAATGATTAAAATGCTACCATGTTATAAACTACTATGATGACTTGTGGTCATTGCTAATACCTATCTGTTATTTTTACCCAAAGTGAATAAATATCAAGTGATATATTATGCTTTTAAAGTAATATTTATAGGTAATAAAAAGTTCTTTATGGTTTGGGATTATCTAGAAATAAAATGATCTTGTTTATGCATCAATTGTTTATTGGGTACTTATTCTCTTATTACTTCTTAACTAAGAGCTTCAAAATGTTTGTCTAAGTTGGAGTTTTGTTAAATGTATGGTATTCTTAATTCTAATTTGATGCTATGATTAGAATTTATTTGCTATGCCATTTTTAGTCCGCCGGAATATCATTTTTTAATTGTTGAGATTGCTCCTCTTCATTTTATTTCTTTGATGTAAAACTTGTAGATTTTTGCATTATTTTGATTTTGGTTGGATAATTCAAACTCATATTGGGGTTTTGGATTTTGGACACTAGTAGTGGAACAGAATAACACACCAATCAGGAACCAAACTCTAGTCTATATCGTGATCCGGTGTTATTTGACCACTGTAAATGACATTTTGAACTTTGATTACTTAATTTTTATTTAAATTAGTCAATGATAGACAATTTTTGGATAAAGGTGAATCCATCTTTATGTTTGAATTGTATAAACTTTTACTGGCTATTGATTTAACTTATTTTTTATGGTCATTTGGTATTCATTGTCAGGCTTTTGTTTTTCCTTTTTTGAAGAGGGTACAATACTGAATGGTTAATCAAATTAAGACATGATATAAATTTAAGATTAGTGCTTGCATTTTGTTTAAAGCAATAAAAGAGAGGTAAACAAATATTCTTTAATCACTATCTCCAAATCAACAAAACCTATCAAAGTAGCGATGTATTTGAACCAAAATCTACTTCAGTTTGAAAATATTGTATCATCAGAACCTAAACTTTAAAATGAGACTTGTTTATATAGCTCGGGACAAAAACATGTTAATTTTTGGGAAGCTCAACAAGTCATTGCATTGCTCTATTTGTGCTTTATCTCATGTTGTAAAACCGAATCAACATTGATATTCCTCTAACTGTGATATTCCTTGTTTAAGTATGGAATAAATATAAACTGAGAAACCTTTTAACAGTGGAATTAAGGTTGTAAATAGTAATAGGAGACATAAGTGCAACAGCGGGAAATCAAACGTGAATTTGTACTGTGGCTTTCTACTGTTCTGCTACTAGGTCCAAACCTGTATATACTAGTTAGGGAAGAAAAGGTAGCGGTGAACTCTAGTAATATCATCGCAGGGTACCATGATATTACTAGGCCAGATGAGATAGTCCTCTGGTGCATCATGACATGTTAAACTTTCGTTACTTTTGTTTGATTTACTATCCACTATGCACCAATCACATTGTATCAAATGTGATATTCACTTAATCAAGATGGTTTATATATATATATATATAGATAGATAGACAGAGAGAGAAGATATATGTTTATTCAGACTGAGATGTTTGTGTAAAAGACGTTTAATGAAATGGGCATAAGTAAGCTAATTATGGTGATTTTGATGTTGAGTCTCCATGCCTTAGGTTATGGATGCTTCAATATCTTTTTGTGACTCTAATATAGTTGGAAATGAGGAACTGAACAATTTTTCTGTAGTATGCTTACAAACAGATGTAGCATGGATATACCAATACTTCAAACAGAATATAACTTCTACAACTGTTAGCTTAGTTCGTCTATATTAGTATATTACATTTACCATGTGGTTGTATGCAGGCTAACGAGCGATGCGCTACAGTCAAGTGGTATGTTCATGATATTTCATTGAAACTCCTTGTTCTTTTTGTTATATTGCAGGCACATCCTTCTTGTCTTCCACATCCTGCCTGCCTGAATCTATTTGCTCACAGTTATTGGCGTTGCAAATTTAGTCGGAAAGCAAACTGAGTTACTCTTGTAAGTAGATCTATTGTCCTTTAGTATTATTTCCGATGCTAAATTTAATGATATTCAGTTGCTTCCAATTATGGCAAATCAAATTCACGTCTTCTCAATGTGGTGTTAGTAGTGAATAAACAGAAAGGGAATTTTATTTAAAAAGTTTGTTCCCATTGAGCCCTTCTCAGCGACTAATTGCGTAGATGTTTTAAAAATGTGGACTTGATTGGGTGGATGGACTTCAAAAGTGAAAGACATCAGATGTAAATGTAAAAAAAAAAAACTAACAAAAGTTCGTAATATTGCTTGATAGCAAAGAATGTTTCACCTGAATACCAATTTCATTGTCCCACATCACCTGCCTTTTGTGGCTAGTTGTCAATAACGCTTATAAAATGAAGGATATTTTAATTGGGGAACTCATACCTTTCTCGGCCTTTTGGCTAAGATCAAGTGTAGTATCTGTTCTTATCAGTTTAATATCTGATACGTGGTCCAATGGATCACAATGATATTAAATTAATTTTTCAGAGGGGAAGAACCTAATAAATAGCTTGCTATTTAGGCTTCTGTTAGTCGCCCTTGCGTTGCACTATGGCATGGGCTGGCTTATCCCTATCAATTCATTAATTAAAATTTTAAACACTCATTCTCATAGTTCATTGTAGTTTGTTATCTGTATGTGAATATGTTCTGAATAAACGTTATAAATTGGACTTCAAAGCCCCTTACTAAGAAGCGGTAAACCCAACTTCATCAAAAATGGTTATAACATTATGTTTATTTAGACTCAAATGTTTCTGAAAAAGATGTGTAATGATAATGAACCATGGGCATAAGTAAGCTAATTATGGTGAGCTCTTTTAGTCATCGATTATACTTTGATTTTGAATCTCCATGCCGTAAATTATGGATGTTTCAATATCTTCTTGTGACTTTAATATAGTTATAAATGAAGAACTAAATAATTTTCCCCAAGTATACTCACAAATAGGTGGAACCTCGCAATGGTAAGGTCACCTGGCTAGTGGCCTGGGCGCCCATGTTCGAATCCAGAAACAGCCTCTTCGCAGTGCAAGGGAAAGGTTGCGTACTATCGACCTCCCTAGAGCCCGTTATCGTACGAGAAGCCTCGTGCACTGGGTTTCATCTTTTATACTCACAAATAGGTATAGCATGGATATACCAATACATCAAGCAGAATATAACTTCCACAAGTGTTAGCTTAGTTTGTCTATGTTAGTATGGTACATTCAACACCTGGTTGTTTCCAGGTTAATGATTGATGCACTGCTGTCGGGTGATATGTCCATGATAATTCATTGTTATTTTTGTTATATTGCAGGCACAGTCTTCTTGGCTTTGCTAGTATGTCCAGTCAATTCTTAGATATGGATCTGCTTCTGCATCGTGGATGCCTGAATCTATTTGCCAGCAGTAATCGGCGTTGCGGATTTGGTCGGAAGTAAACTGAGTAACTCCTGTAAGTTGCTGACCTGTTGTTCTTTAAGTATTATATCCGAGTCTCTGACACTAAATCAAATAATATGCAATTGCTTCCAATTATGGCATGGGATGGCTTACCCCATAAATTCATTAATAAAAAAATTAAACATTCATTCTCATATTTCATTGTAATTTTTCCCCATGTTTATTTCACCGCATTTTATTATCTGTACATGAATATATTTTGACTAAACTTAATAAATTGGATTTGGCACTCGCTAAGTAGTAGCAAACAGTAATTTGAAATATTTTATCAATCTTCGGGATTTGGTGTATTGGACAAAATTCAATTTCAGTGTTATTCGCTTACATGCTCATGTGCTATAAAATTGATAACTAGTATATGAACTTTGAGATCCAGTTGAGTATAAACCAAACTATTGATATGTATAGTATAATTTTTTCATGATCACATCGTCATTGTCTATCCTTCAAACTACTGAATATACCTATACATCATATTGATAACATATTAGTATTAGATGATCGGCCTGATATCAAACTGAAACATATTGCATATCTTCACATTGAGATATGATCTGATCAGTATATCATGATTAGATCTGCTATAATATATATATTATATTTCATTTTAATATTAAAATTTGGACCAAAAATCATATTTATGGTTTCTTATTTAACTTTGGTTTGCCCACTATTTAAATATGTTATTGTATTGTTGTGACAATTCCAGTTTACCAGACAGTGACGGAGCTAGCCTCAACTTGAGGTAGGGCATCACCTTTCAATATATATAATACATGCTTAAGTACTTGCTGAATTTGATGTGGAGTATAGGAGGAAGTGTGTTCTATGCATGGATTGATTTGAGGTAGGGCCAGTTCTGCAATTTCAGTTAGGGCAAAATTTAACAAAGTCACTCTTTATAAATACCGAACAAAGTTCGGTTCCGCCCTGATAACCAATAACAATGATACTAATGTTATATTATATATAATAATTAAAAGAAAACAAAGTTCATGGATTCTAGTCAAACAAAATCACAATCAGTTATTGCAAATGTGCAAATACCAGTGTTCTTGAATCATTTTCTTTAATTTTTTTGTCAAATATTTTGTGATCAGAATGACTTAATTTTATTTCCATATCTTGATTTTAATTCCTCAGACCTTTTTCGAATTTAATTTGTTATTCACCTTAAAATGAATAATTTTTTAGCTTATTCGAACTCAAAGCACTAACTTTGATATTTGGTGGTTTTTTTTTTGTTAATTAATTAATTTATTTTGTGGAAAACAAAATATCTGAGCAACAAGATAGTTAATATTATGACAAAAATAAAACTGTTTTGGGGATTAGTTCACTATATAAATATGTCTACCGTATTGTTGAAACAACAACAAAACTGAAATTCATGGGTTCTAGCCAAGCCGTATGCACATTTACTTATTACAAATGCGAGAATGTCAATGTTCTCAAATTATTTTCATTAATTTTTTTATCAAATATCGTGTGTTATTTTCGTATCTCAATTTTGTATCTTTAAACCTTTTCCTAATTTAATATTTTTTTTCACAACAAATGAATAACTTATAGCATATTCAAATGCCTAGCGATAGTTAACGTTAATATTCAATGAAATTGATCATTGAAAATTTGCATGAGCATACTAGCGTAAATCGCTTATTTCAATTTTAGATATTTAAAAGTCTTCAAGTTAAAAATTTATTTGCAGCTAACAATCAAGCAAAAATTATGCATATAAATTTTAAAATTTGGAAAACAATGTATTTTACAGATAACGGTATGTTGCTTAGACGCAAACGATCGAAGTGGCATGAGATATTTTCTCTGTTTCTTATTTCTAATTCTCACATTGAATTGCTATTTAAGTATACTATTGTGTACAATAGTAACTGAACGCCACATGTTCAAGCCCACTATTTATTCTATCAATTTGTGTGCAATAGCAACCATAGGTCATGTTTAGTGTGTATGATAGCAACCGATATTATTGTTCCTTTGAAATTTTGGGTGAATATAATTACTGGAATGCACTTATTATCTGAGCTAATTATGATCACTGGAGTCCACCGCGATAGAGAAGGTTATTATATATGGAAATTAAGATTGAGATGTTTCTACACGTACACGCACACACATGTGTGCGCATGTGTGTGTGTGTAACAAGGCATATACATAACTAAGTCAGTTATGGTGAGCTATACTGTAAATTATGGACACTTAAAAAGTTTCTTAGGAATATTGGTTGCTTTTGAAAAATATATTTAGAAAAGAGGAAATAAACAAACAATAACTTTTTCCAAGTATACCCGGTAATTAGGACACGAGCTAGGACAACAAAATTTATACGAATTGTTTTCCATCTGGTCAGTTTCCTATCCAATTTTATTTAGGACAGGAACTGAACACACCTACGTTTGGTCCGGTCCGACTGATTTACACCCCTGTCATTTAATCATTGTTTTTTTTGTTATATTGTAGGCAAATACTATTTGTCTTCGGTAGATCCAGCAGATGCATTTAAATATGTACAGGTGTTCACATTCCTGCCATGTTTTACTTTGCTAGCTGTTAAAGGTTGCAGATTTTATTGGAAAGAAAACCAAGTTTCTTTTGCAATTGACGTATTTTTTCAAATTATTATTTCCAACGCTGATGTTATAACATTGCTCTCTCTGAAGCCATCTGGCAGTGATTATTTCTGTATCTGTTTTCAAATATGGATTTGATTGGGTGAATGGACCCCAAAGTGTGTGAGTATCAGATATAAATATAAGAAGTAACAACAGAGTTCGTAATATTTCTCAAAAGCAGAGAAATAAATCCTATAAAATCCTATAAAATGGAGGGCATTGTGATTGGAAATCTCATACCTTTCTCGGCCTTTTGGCTAAGATCAAGTGTAGTATCTGTTCTTATCAGTTTAATATCTGATACGTGGTCCAATGGATCACAACGATATTAAATTAATTTTTTTAGGGGGAAGGGACTAATAAATAGCTTGCTATTTGGGCCCTCGTGAGTAGCCCTTGCGTTGCACTATGGCATGGGCTGGCTTACCCCATTAATTTATTAATTGAAATTTTAAACATTCCTTCTTGTACTTCACTGCAATTTGTTCTTTGTAGATGAATAGAAACCAGCGATTATGAGTTGGTCCGAGCATAAGTTGAATTATCATATCAAACTTCAGAATTTTGTATAATGGGCAAATTATGATTTCAGTATTATTAGTTTTTACATTCTTTTTGTGCTATACTATTATTAGTTTAGATTCATTTTATTCCATATATTTTATGTTGAGATGTATAGAAACTTAATGTGTCATCAGAATATAAATTTTGATAAAAAAATTGTCTTCCATCTATGAGTAAGTATACGTAACAACTAATTTGGGGGATCTCTATAATTATACATGCACAGCGAAGTCAAATTTTTAATATGATGTTTTCTATTGTGGGAAAAATAGTTATTATTAGGCAAACGTGAAAGAGGAACTGGACATGTTGATTTACGATCACATATTTCGTATCTTTTTTTTTTGCCTCATTAGTTAACTGGGTAAACAGGGGTGGATCGATCTTGTAGCCGGAAGCTGGCACAGGCAAGCAACCAAAATCCCTCAGAAAAACCACACGTGCAGAAATACCCCAGGTATTTTACACATGTGGTAAGCTCCGTTGGTAGTCCACGTGCACCGAACGTTGAAAGGATTGTGGATTATCCCGGTTTCTCGTGGAGCAATGTTTGATCTTCGTTTATGGACTACCACTTTGGTTTTTACCTTTTTTTATTTATCCTTTTAGTTCATTGACACTTGCTCTTTAAGGACTTTCATTCCTTGTCCCTAATCCATATATGGTGGAACCATCAATGCAGCAAGGCTCAACCAGTTCACTACGTTAGAGCACTATCGAGGTGGCGACTAGGTGCGTTTTAAATATCTATTGTATTTATATGCATAACGCAGAATAGCAGATGCATCATGTATGTCAGTTAGTTAATGTTGAAAACATTCGGTTTTATGATCTCTTGAACCATAGTTTAGCGTCTTACCACAATTCTAGTGGCGCTTGGTGTTCATTGTGTTCAATTTGCTCAATAGAAATTGTGGTGAATGAGTTTAAGCTTACAAGGGAGGTTAAAAAGCTGTAACTTTTCTTCTGATGGAAATTGAGAAGCCACTAAATTTGTAAAAGTCTGTTTACCACTGCTTTTTCTGTTAGAATGATAATTGCTTCTGCAAATTTGAATCTCTGGGTTTTTGGTTTGTGCTAAATAGTTGATAAGCATCAGCACTGTAGAGTTTAAAATTTTCAGGTAATAATGAAAATGTGCAGAATAGTCCGTATATCCAAATTAGTATGTGTTTTGAACTGAATTTTTGTGTGTTTGAACAATGAATTTTGAAACTGGATGCTCACGTCATCATATTTATTGCAGGAAATAATGGACTGCTGAAGATAGGCTTGTGCTATCTAGTGGACTAGTAGAGCCTATGGCCGCATAGCCCACATCAGAAAGGAAGATAAGTACTGCTGAAGCTTGAATGCTAGAGACTAGACTATGATGGGAAGAGCAGAATAAATTTTATACTATGTTGTATGTATATAGTCAAAATGCTTTTTTGAATGGTGGGTTTAAGATGGGTAGCATTTTAAGTCATGGCTTCGTTATTATCTCTTGAATGATTAGTCCTAGTATCATTTCTTGACATTGTTACTGTTCCGAATTTTCAATGTTCTGAATTTTTCCAAATCAACGTTTGATGCTTGCATGCTGTGTGCATACATGATCGTTTTAGGTAATGAAATACACGTTTTGTTTATCTTATCATTTTTCAAGAGATGGTTAGGTCAAGGTTAGGTCCTTTTAATTTTAAACATAAAAAAGATTCTTGTTCAAGGACGTTTGTACTTTTTTCTAAAAACTTTTAGATTTAAGAATTTATTTGTATGTATTTCTTTTCATGTAAGGAAAAAAATGGTGGTTTAAAAACCCCTCAAAAAGTAAGTTTTAGAAGAGTTTACGTAAAAGCATGTATTTATTCAACATGCTGTTGATATATGTATACAAGTAATTATAGCCAATAATTGCATTGTATTATGTAGATTTTAGTGAATATTTCATAATTTCAAAATTCAATTCAAATTATATCCAGTATTGTATTTATTGCAAAAAATGAAAAGATAAAAAAATCGATGCATGCTAAACACAAATGAAAAGGACAATTGAAGTTTGCATAAAATTGCGCATTACATTACGCTGATTTTAGGGATGTGGGGTTGATATTTATTAATATTTTTCGTCAAAAGTGCGTGTTTGAATATTTATTACTACGTTGCAATATCTTTTTTAGTTAATTTTTGTTTTATATGTATCATTTATTGGCAAAGAACGATTTTGTAATAAAAGTTTATTAGATCATTTTTTGTATGGACGTTACGTTAAGGTCCTTATTAAGTTTTTAAATACACAAAAGATTCCACTTTAAGAGCGTATTTTTTTCTTTTCCTTTCTTTTCTTATCTTTTTTTTTCGAAAATTGGCAGAAAATCAATATAATAAGACTTTTAGGTTTCAGGATTTACTTTCTTATTCATGTTTGATAAAAAAAAGTAGTTTGCAGATCTAAAAAAATATAAATTTTAAGTTTCAGGAAATTTTATAGAAAAACATATACATATTATAGCTCATATACAAGCAATTATAGTCAATAATTATATAGTTGCATGCAACTTTTGATAAATATTTCATAATTTCGAAATTTAATTCAAATTATATTTAATATCATATTTATGGCAAAAAAATGAAGAAAAAAAACGATGTATACGAAACACAAATGAAAAGGACAAGTTTCAGTCAAAATTGCATACAAGTTTGCAATTTATACAATAATTGCAAATATTTTTGTAGTTTTTCGTTGTTCGTAGGTATTGGTTTACTGAATGAAGATTTATAGATATGTGTAATTATTAAGTGAATTTTGGTGTATATATTTGCAATATTTCTCAGTACTTGCATACGTTTCTATGTTTACTTTTTAACTTTATCCGTTGCCTAGTTTTAATATTTACAATTTTTTGGATGTTTTTAGACAATGGAACAAAAAACACTTGCTATAGTAAACTAATTCTGAGGATCTGTTTTCCAATACGAGCTTGCGTTTTCATTTGTAACCTAATAACCAACATAATGAGATGGGGCATTGTGCGAGCTAAGATTGATGCATTTATTTTCGAAAATGATTTCCACATCTATACATTAATAATAATATCAAAATCTTTGTTTTAAGAATATCAAGCATGTTTGTTATTATAAGGTAAAACTTTATCCTTCGGTATGCGTTGCATTGTGTGATAGGATTTGAGTCTTATGATAGCTTCATTTTTCAAAAGCATGAATTTTGGAGTTTTGAAACTTGGTTGATGATTGCATGATATGAGTTATGGTTTGTTATCTAGTTTGTTATTAGAAAGGAAGATAAGTACCGTTGAAGCTTGAATGCTAGAGACGGGACTATGATTGGAAGAGCAGAATAAATTTTATACTAAGTTGTATGTATATAGTCAAAATGCTTTTTTGAATGGTGGGTTTAAGATGGGTTGCATTTTAAGTCATGGCTTCGTTTTTATACTCGTGAATGAGTAGTCCTAGTATCATTTCTCAACATTGTTACTATTCCGAATTTTCAATGTTCTGAGTTTTTCTTATCTTTTTCAAATCAACGTTTGATGCTTGCATGTTGTGTGCATACACGATCGTTTTAGGTAATGAAATACACGTTTTGTTTATCTTATCAACTTTTAAATAGACAAAATATTCTTGTTCAAGGACGTTAGTGCTTTTTTCTAAAGAACCTTAGATTTAAGAATTTATTTGTAAGTATTTCTTTTCATGTAAGGAAAAAAAATGGTGGTTTAAAAACCCCAAAAAAAGTAAGTTTTAGAAGAGTTTACAGAAAAGCATGTATTTATTCAAAAGGGCTGTTATGGTAATGGTAACCGTTACCGATGCGAAAAAACCGTTACCATACAGATACTATTGGTAAGCCAAAAATGAATACTGATAATTTAACGTTATCGCTGGTAAAATGTTCATTGGGATACCAGTAAACTGGTAAACAGTTGACTGGTAATGGTGAATTTACTGATACATAAAGCTATTAAACAATTAACACATTAAAATTTTAGTAATGATAAAAAGTAAATATTTTTTTACTAATTCTAACCCATTAATGTTAATATAAATATTTATACATATTTTAATCGGCATAGAAAATTTATTTAGCTTATCACAAGAATTACCGTTAACATACCGATATAAATATTTAAACTTTGAAGTTAATAACATCAAAAAGAATTACCGTCCTAAATAAATTTATAAGCATCTGCATAAAATATGATAAACTTTCAAGAAATAAAGGTTGGAATTCACTAAAATAGTGAAGAAAACAAAATTAATATGGCTGGTAAGTTTACCGTTACCACTGGTAGTGACATTTATTAACCGCTATTTTACTGTTAATAATGGTAAAACTTACCGTTAACATACCGATAGCATTGGTATACCGGTGCAGCTCGATATTGATTACCACTGGTTTGGTATTGATATGGTAATGGTAAATTTACCATTAGCATAACAACCCTAGTTGATATATATACAAGTAATTATAGCCAATAATTGCATTGTACTATTCCATTTTTAATGAATATTTCATAATTTCGAAATTTAATTCAAATTATATTCAGTATTGTATTTATTGAAAAAATGAAAATAAATAAATAATCGATGCATGTTGAACACAAATGAAGAGGACAATTGAAGTTTGCATAGGATTGCGCATTACATTACGTTGAATTTAGGGATGTGGGGCTGATATTTGCTTTTTAATTTGTGCGCACCCTTCGTACCTGATTGTACTGTATGTTTTACATGTGATTTTTTTTAAGCAAATTGTATATGTTTATTTAGTAATATTTTTTGTTGAAAGTGCGTGTTGTTAGTTTGAAATTTATTCCTACATTGCAATATCTTATTTAGTTAATTTCTATTTTTATCTGTAGTATTTATTAGCAAAGAACGATTTTGTAATAAAAGTTTATTAGATCATTTTTTGTAGGGACGTTACGTTAAGGTCCTCGTTAAGTTTTTAAATACACAAAAGTCTAAGAACATATGGTTTTTTTTTTTTTACTTTCTTATTCATGTCAGGAAAAAAAAAGGTAGTTTGAAGACCCAAAAAAAAGGAAATTGTAAGTTTCAGAAAATTTTATAGAAAAGCATGTACTTATTATAGCTGATATACAAACAACTATAACCAATAATTGTATGCAACTTTTGATAAATATTCCATAATTTCAAAATTTAATTCAAATTATATTTAATTTCGTATTTATGGTAAAAAATGAAGAAGAAAAAAACGTTGTATGCGGAACATAAATGAAAAAGACAACTTTTAGTCGAAATTGCATACAAGTTTGCAATTTATACAATAATTGCAGATATTTCTGTGTAGTTTTTCGTTGTTCGTAGGTATTTGTTTACTGAATAAAGAATTATAGACATGCGTATAAGTGAATATTTGTGTATATGTTTGCAATATTTCTCAATAAAATTATACATTTCTACGTTTACTTTTTAACTTTATCCAGTTGCCTAGTTTTAATATTTACAATTTTTTGAATTTTTTTAGACAATGGAACAAAAAACACTTGCTATACTGAACTAATTATGAGGACCCGTTTGACAATTGAAGTTTGAATAGGATTATGCATTACGTTATGTTTATTTTAGCGATATGTGGGTAATAGTCTTATTTTAAATTGTACGAACGTTGTTGTACACATTTCGCACATGATTTTACTATATGTTTTGCATGTGGTTTTTTTTTTTTACAAATTGTATTGTATATTTAGTAATATTTTTCCATCGAAAGCACGTGATGTTTGTTTACATATTTATTCCTACACTATAATATCCTTTTTGAATAATTTTTATTTGTATTTGTACTATTTATTGGTGAAGAACCATTTTGTAGTAAAAAAATTGCAAGTAAGTTTGAAAATTATTGCTTGGTTAAAGACAGTTTGAATTCGTTATTAAACCCAAATTTTATGGGATATTAGATGACATTTGTTTGGATGTGTTTAAAACAATTGTAAGGATATTTTATTGTGGTTTTTACCTAGAAGGACAAAAAGAACAAAAAAGTGTTCCATAAGTACAAGAGGGCAAAATTTTATCCTCAAGGACAAAATTTAGTGTAAAGGGGGGAATTCAGGGGGCCCACTATAATTCCTCCTTTTACACTAACACTTGTCCTTATAAACAAAATTTTGCCACTTATCTTTATGGAACAATTTTTTGTTCATTTTGTCCTCCAGGGTATTTTCTTGTATTTTATTTTCTACTTTATTAGGAATATAAGGCAAAATAACAGTAATATTTAAATGGTTATATATGGGTAGTTCGGAAAGTTTGCGGCCAGACCAAAAGTTTGCGCTTGTAATAAATACTAGTATTTTTTGCCCGCTTAGCTGGGCATTAAAATTTATGTAATTAAAAAAATATTGTAATGACTAAATATTAAAAATAAAAGAAAAATTAATAAATAATATTAAATAGTTATATATATATTTAAATATTATAATTTATGCAGCAACAATAATAAATTATTCCGTTGTTCATCCAAAAATAATTTTATCATGAATGATTATTTTGATTAATTGTTCTGTTGTTCATCTAATAATGACCAAAGAGCAGGAAGCTTGCATCTCACACTCCACATGCATAGTATATAATCAATAACCGCGGACTCTTATTGGAGATTGGATTCCAACTATGACAAGGTATGAGACCACATTCTGATCAATGTACTCTAGAGGGGATACACTGGGGTTCAACAAGAACATCTAGCAAGCCGACCACACATGACCGGTTACTCATTTAGCTTGAGTAGACCGAATGTATTATCACCCTGCGGTTTTAAGGGATCACCGCACATCCGCGGAGATACATAAGCGAAAGAAAAACAAATAAGGAATTTCTCTAGATCGGTGAAAATACACCCTGCTTGGGTGCGACCCAACTAGCAATGTTGTCTGGCCGATTTTTGTCATTTCACAGTTGTGAGGCTTGAGGCTACACTTGTCTTCTAGAACAGCACACCACCATTTACTTTGAATGTTACATCGTCAAATCTATCAAACCACTAGTTGATTTTCCCAAGAATATTACTGGTATAAAAGCTAAAAGAAACGAATTTCTCCGCCACCAAACATAATAGCTTGAAGAGATCGTCTTATGTGATTTGTTAGACATACTTTGTCAGAAGTTCGTCCATAGAAGTTGTCCTGGGACTAGGCAAACCGAAGACACTCCCTTACCGTATCCTTAGGGATCAGTAGCGAGAAGTCCTTGCAAATCCGTAAATTCTCAACCACGACCGAATCACGTCATAATACCTCTGGTTACAAGTCAGAGAAATTCGACAGCAATCCTTCTGTTTATGAAGATCCACGGTTTTCAATTGCTCCATTCTATCTTCAACATTACGTATTTGCTGGTCGGAATGGTTTATGAATATAAATTCGATCCCAGTCTTTCCGTACCAACAATCGTTAGCAAAATTTTGATAGTCCGTTATTTAACTATCAAAATAAAACAACCATTCATCCATAAAAAGAAAATGAGTTCACTGATTCAATATCTAGCATCATTTGGCCTCTTTAATTAACCATTGGTTAATTAAATTTCTGAAACACTTAATCTTTCAATATTCGAAAAATGTACATTTCCACTTCCAACTAATTTGCCCAACTCAACCTGAAATCTCAATTTATAAATAATTTGCCCAAACCCATATAAATACTAAATTTCTATTCCATATTCAATTTCCATTTATTCGTCAATCTTAATAACGAAACCCAATTTATCACATTTCATATATTTTCACATAATGTTTTCCAAAAATGTTCATTACTTACAGAAATCCCTTCCATTTCCTTTTTAATTCAATTTTCTCTGTATATATGAATTCGTTAACTCATTCCAATCCTGTGAAATCTTATAAATTCCATTTATGACATTTATATGTTCTTAATATCTTAAATTTGTTTATACGTTCAGTTATAAAACCACTTAACCTTTTTTATAATAATAATATCCAGATCTTCACTTACTGATAATTATAAAAAACGTAATTAACTTCAGTGTCTCAAACAAAACCATGTTTCAAAAACATATAAGAATAAAATTTGAAAACATTTCTAACCAATTTAATATCAATTTTAAAAATCTTTATTTTTATCGATGGTACTAAAGAGACAAATGTCTACTAAAGTACCAAATCGTGAAATATTAGTCAATTCCACATTCAACAATAATATATAATCATATTGATAAACATTATCAATAATAGTGAGGAATCTTGTTGGATTCCTCCAACCTGTCCTTCTCTGCATCAAAATGGTTTATCTCAATTTCAATATGGAAATATATTTATCACAATAAATGGAAATAAACAGTTTAACTAATAACAGTCAACAACCAATTAATAACACCCATTCAAACATCCAATTATTTATTAAATACGTTTATATTATTATAAACGTAACCAACGAGGTAAGTTACCTCGTTTGGAATATAATCGTTAGAATAACAATTTATTTCAATTAAATTAAAAAAACGTTTATTTACCAATGAATATTAAAAATATTCAACATCCATGCAATTAGTCATGAAATCATCAATCATTAACAAACATTGCACACAAAATAAAAACCCCGCTTATAGAAAATATAAGTGGGATAAACTGAGTGAGTTGAACTCACCTAGTTTCCCCTTCATTGTCGAACAGTTTGTTTTACGAGCTTCCATCTGCGTTCAACTATGACCAAAACAGTCCTATATTGAAGCGCTTGTCATACGGTTCCAACGCTTCCTGGTTGGTCTTATTCTGTTAATGTATGACACCGTTATACATTTTTAACGTTATTCATATATTAAAATTGATTACTAGAAACTAAAATAATATTTCAATTACTAAAACTCTACCTAACGTTCATTAAACTGGATTAGATATATTATTATTTAGGCACAGTTCGTAACTTGTTTAGGTACATTATAGTTGACGCTGCATGGCGTAAATATGGATGGCCATGTCATCACATTACTATAAACTAGGTTGGTCATGTTCTCAACTTCTCAGCTAAGTTATATACACAAAGAGATATTATCAATATCCCAAAAAAAAAAAAATTATTCCTTAACCAAATCATTTAACTAAAGAAATCACATTATTTAATAAACTAGTTATATTTAGTTTGATTCATAACCCAACCCGCTTCTTTGATCCAACATTTTGTTCCCTTTCCCCTTTAAGGTTTTAGATAACCAGAACAATTTTCCTTAATTAAAATTTTGTTAATTGATCACATAACTTACCGTCCAACTCCCCTTCCATTTCGAAAATACACAACATGCTTTCGTTCGCTTTGCCACAACTCTCGCCCCATGCCGCCACCGCAGTGTTCCGTTTAACAACCGCATATGCCAATCTCCCTTTCACGTTTTGCTTCCATTCCCCTTGTAGCATGTTATCCCCTTTTTTTCTAGTCTTCCTCCTTTCTTTCCACTTGCGTTCTATTTTTTTTACATAAAGGCCCACAAAGCCCACTCCTCATGCATTAAGCCCATGAACTGTTTCCCCCTGTTACACTTCTTCCCCGATATGATCATTTTCGAACCCTGTACATATATTTCGAACCCAAATTCATCATTTAGCCTCCCCACTGTTCATCACCATATCGAATATGAACGCTGACTTCCACCTCCACCAACATCCCGTGCCGACCCCTCTTCCTCGCTGGCCAAAAGTGCCTTCTTCTTTTTTCTTTCTTTTTTTATGTTTTGAACAAAAGATTTCCCCATATCTAAACTACCAGATCGCAAACCCCTACGGCTCCTTCACGAACCTACAACGCGCACACTCATGTTGCTTACGGCTCCACAGATCCGAGAAGTACACCTTCTCATCGTGATCCGAATCATCACCAGAGCCGCCTCCTTGCTGCTCGTCTCTAGTCACGCAACTCCTTAGGCCAACAAAAGTACGCAGACTTCACCAACGTGGAAAAGAGTCTTCGAAAAAGTTGAGAAGCTTTGCATTGGGTATGTGGTTTTCATTTCGAACGTGGGTGGGGAGGCTTGGTTTTGATCGACTATGGATGTTTGGTCTGCTTTTACTCACGGGGAAGAAATGAAAGAAACTAGGTCTATTTATAGAAGAGGCGAGCGAGGATAAGAACAACGTTCAATCCGTAGGTTTTTAGTTGTGTATATAAGTCGGTTGGGTAATTGAGAAGTTGTGATGGAGACAATAGGCTGCGGCTTCTGGTCTACCGAGGGACAAGCAAAAATGTTTGTTTATACATTTCTTTCTCTTCAATTGAATGACTGGATGGGCTTTGGGCTTGCTGCATGGGTTTCCATAGGCCAGCTGAATTGTTTTTCTTGTCTGTCAATTGAAAATTGATATTACGGATTGAAAATGCAAGGCATCGGTAACCTTGTTTAGTCTACATACGGTAGGCTTGCTGCTTCTTTTCAACATAGATAAAAAGTGGTATATGTTTGCATGGTGTTTGTACATTCTAGGCGTGTAGTTACTTAGGCATTTAGCTTGTATATTTATCAATCACATTTTTATACATTATTTATTTTCAACGTTTATTATCGTTGTATACCACTACCTAATATATATATATATATACATATATATATATATATACACACACATGCCTCTCCACACCAACTCCAAACGCAATGAAAATATCCACACTACTACGTTTTCACGTTCCGGTCCCAATGAAACTAATTTCCTTGAAAACGGACTCCGTTTTCAAAACGACTTTATTTTAATTTTGATTTATTTGTCGGTTCACATTAAAATTTCGTACGTCGATAAAACAACTCCGTTGGGCTCCAAATTGAAAATCTAATAATAATTAGTTGTACGTATTCCAACAAAATTCGTTTCGTTGAAAACAGAGGCTGTTTGAAAAACACTATTTTTAAGGCCTATATAATATCGATGTATAATTAAATTCAAAAAAATTCTATTTTAAATAATAATAAATTATTATTATCGTATCTCTCCAAATGAAATCTTATACACTTCAAAATAAACCGATATATATTTATAACTCAATATTATATAATTTCGGGTTAAACGATATTCAAATTATGTAAAAACCATTAATATTTTATTAAATAAATGTTATCGTTTATTAATGAATTCCATAGCGACTATTTGAAATTTTGAGTTGGACATAACTCGCAACCTATAATATGAAATCTCCATTTTTCTTTTTCAATAGAAAATCACTATTCAACAGATTCAAATGCTTCTTGTTTCACAAAAATTTGATTAATATCGGATCTTGTATATTCAATTAAAGTTCAGAACTCAATATTATGAACTACCTCGTCGTTTCGAGCTCATTTTAATTAAATTATAATTTTATACGTTCAACTTCGTTTTATTAAATAAATTCGATATAAAAGTCCATTAAATGAATATTTAAACATAATTAAATATTTGAAATTAATATTAAAAAATCTGGGACTTTACAGGACTAATAAATATCCATACATCTACTGCAAGTCATTAACTTTAATGTACATCGTACAAATATATATATATATATATATATATATATATATATATATATATATAAACACACACACACACATGTTCCTAAGGGAACTCTATTAGAATGTTCAATGGTCTAGCTCCTTATTTTCAAGCTTACACAAACCGACGTGTCTTAAAACCTGAAATATCTTGATCCGATCCAAGCATACAAAATACACGAGCCAGACTATCTTTGAATATCCAAAGGGTGAGAAGGAAATACTATTCAAGGGTATATGGCACAATAAATCCAGATTTCCTATATAATAATTTAATTCTGAACAACTTAAACATAGTTCATAAGACAAACTGCAACTAAAAATCATCTAAAGGTCCCAAGAAATGGCATTAACAACAATATATAAGGGCTTCCTATCATCAACAAGGGTTAAGTGCAGGGCTAAGCACTTATATAAAATCCCCAAAATTCCAAGAAAGAACAAACTGGAACCATCATCATATCAACATATGGAACGCACATGAGAGTTCAAACAACATAAAAGTGACTACCATGTATATAAGCATCATAATAGCTCTAGGCTATATAAAGAAGATTAACATCAACAATAATATCATAAGTTGGATATAAATCAACAAATCTACAGATAGAATCGACAGAAGTATCAAAATAGTGGATTCAAATCTACAAATAACAACAAATCAGTTAATGCAACGAAGATGGATCCAAAACAACAAATACCATCAAAGTGAATTCGAATGACAAATAGTACGTGCATTTAATATACTCTCCCGAGCTTTGATAAGTACTATATACATATTCAGCTCCCATCACTACGACCCCCCTCCCCCAACCGAGTGTAACTTGACCACCCTCACGCCTCCCTCGCCCTTCCGCCTCCGAAGCAAGTACAGACAATAATAAATAATAATCATGTGCCATAAACTTCCAAACAATATCTCGAAAAGTGAAAACAATACTCCCCTACCGCACGTTTCACTAATTGATTTACTATTATTCAGCCTACACCTTACTCCAATAGCTTCAATCAATGAATCTGCAATTAACCGATATAATTAACGTACATGTCCTGTACCACGTCGTTTATCATATCAATCTAAATCTTTCTCGTCTTCAGTAAGATTGCAAAAACGCGTAGTTTTATATATCGAAAATACTTAATTCAAGAAAACAAGTTTATAAAACGTCTTTGAAAATCATTTGAATCGCTTATATGAAAATCTCTATATATTGGACAATATAGTTTGAGATAATTATTTTTATAAAATAAATCTAGAAAACAATTATCTCAAAATGATAATTTATATATACGAAATCCATTAAAAATCGGTTTATGAAAACATGCATTATGTCAACGATTCACGAAATCAAATCAACACACAAAATTTACATGAGAACTCATCATGGTCTGTTAATCTGCTATAAGGAATGATTATTAAATATAGGCTTTCCAATATAGGATTGATCCTTTTGGAAACAACTCAAAAAAGATACAAAAAATATAAAATATTGCACTTGAAGCTAGGAAAGGATGCAACAAGACCCACACTACACATTCTAGGGTTGAACAATACATATTCAATCAATTCATCCATTAAACAAAGTGAATCCATAACATGCAACGTACTTCATTGATTTTTATCAAATTGCTACTAACATTCTTTGTAATTTATAAGTGATTCATAAGACATGCATGCAATAGGAATTTATATATGTATAGTGGAGTGAATTACTATTAACTCACCTTAACCAATTCAATTATCAAAACTAATAGAATACGTTTGCATGAAATCTATTTCAATTATTTGTATCTAATCGTAACTAAAGTTCTATGCAAATTATAAGGGATCCATAAACAAAGCATGCAATAGGGATACTTCTAATTAGAGATAATAGAGTGACTTGTCGGTCTTTTCTTTTTTTCACTTTGAATATAGGTGTAAAAAACATGAGTAAGTCTTGGGCTGGGGAGTGTCTAGAATGGTTTAAGTGAGGGGATATGATTTTGTGCCTTATTCAGTTTAAGTCCAATTTCTACTTTTATTTGATGATCCCAAATTCAATTAAAATAAATTTACTTTTTCAACTATTTCAGTTATATCAAAATAAGCAACTGGATACCACGAATGATTTTGGTCCAATTTAATATATTTATTCAATTAACAAATCGCCGCAATTCACATTCTAAACTATTTTATTTTACTTAATACGTGTAGTTTTAACATGGAAAAAAAGATTGTTACTCCAAAAATCTGTCTTTTTGATACATGATTATTCGACACGTGAATACCATAAACGTATTAATGTTGACTTTTATGGGTCGAAATGGTGGATCGCGATAGAAAACTTCCGAATTATTCGGTATTAATTTCAGTTTTACAATGAAAATGAATAAAATCTAGAAGAATAATGTGGAGGTTTGAAAATTAGCATTGTGAAGAAAAAAATAACAAGTGAAAATCATTATTCTGAGAGAAGGTGATACATAAATCATCTTATGATCCTTGAGTAGGACATTCGTATTTGGAAAAAGTGGTAGCTAGTTCTGGAACGATACATATATTGGGGAAAGGCTGAAACAAATTCAAAAGCAATACAGTGGGTTTAGTATTAGTAATAGATAAAGTAACGTGAAGGTCATTTTAGAAATGCTAAATTTTAAATTGAACCTCATCAACGCAATTAATTTTATATTTTTATCTTTAAATAATAGATGGTGATAGGGTTACAAATTTATGGTTTAATGGTAAACTTCCAAAAATGTTCTTATGCGTAAAAAAGATGTCAACAATTCGAATTCTACTTAGGACATCACATGTATTCTTATATAAATTTTGAAGTAAGACCGCAAACAAGGTTGTAAAATTTGTTAGGTCGATGTTAGATGCTAACCATGGATTTGAGATTAATCGCATAAACGGAGATTAATCGAGGATTAATTGGGAGGAAGCATTTTCTGATAAATTGATATATTCTGAAAAAAATGTCAGTGTTTTATTTAGTATTAACCGATCCACAATAAGCTATTTTCGATTTTATTGGATTCGAAAGCAGCCATGAAGACTAAATCGTTAGAAACAAATATTTTAGCACTTGTAAAAGACATCAAGCATAAAATGGTGAATAGATTATGCATTCATATGCTTACATCATGTAGTAAATTTCATGCAGGCGAATTACACATAAGACTAATACAACGCTTGGGCAAAGTATAGGTTGGATCTCGAAGGATTTTTTTACAATAAAGATCACTGATATGAATTTCAATCTTAACAAAAAATTTCTTTATATTTTATTGTTTATGTCTATTAAAATTGAATATAAATTAATTTTTGTTTAACTCGGTTTATTTTAGAATGACGTTTTTTGTGTGCGTCTGCATTGTATGTGCTAAAAAACATTGTTTGACATAAGTGAAACATTAATGAAAAT
Source organism: Allium sativum (assembly GCA_030737875.1). NCBI lineage: Eukaryota > Viridiplantae > Streptophyta > Magnoliopsida > Asparagales > Amaryllidaceae > Allium > Allium sativum. The sequence goes on along the minus strand of CM060916.1, from coordinate 292,546,963 downwards.
ATAAGTGGAAAATAGGCATAAGGACAAACTTAGAAAAAAATTAGTCTAAAGGACATTAAGTTATATTTTTAGGCTGAAGGACAAACTTTGAAAAAAATTAGGTTGAAGGACAATGCTAAATATAATTAGCATTTTCTGCAGTGTAAAACTGAATAATGCTAGTTAAAACTAGAATTTTCGTGTAGTGTAAAAAACTGAATATAATGCTAATTACATTTAACATTTTCCTTCAGCTTAATTTTGGTTCAAAGTTTGTCCTTTAGACTAAAAATAAAACTTAGTTGCCTTCAGCCTAATTTTTCGGTGAAGTTTGTCATTCTCCCTAATTCTCTCAAAATATAATGTATCATAAAGGAAAAAAAATTAAATTGATTATTGTAGAAAACACTGCATTTTCTCTATGTTTTCAGGCTTTGGGGAAAAGTAGGTTCTTTACCTTTAAATATGAAGTGTGTAATCAAATTAGCTTGTTAGTTTAAGGGAAGAAATTATGCACTTCAACCACCCCACTTATAAAGTGGGCCTATCAAATAAACGTTAGTAAAGCCCAAATACGATGCTCTATGATTTACGAATACAAATCATGTAGGCAAATTCTATTCAAACACTGCAAATTGCTTTACCTACACCTGAGATTTTTTATAAAATTTCAAACCAAAATGACATTATTAAAAAAGAATCAATATTAAAAAATGAAAATATATACAATTTTCCCTTGTTTGCATTATGTACACTCAATATAATTTTTTTTTTGTAAAGTTAGTATATTATAAATTAATTTATATCACTGGTTAAATTAATTTTATATTTCTTTTGAGGATTAAAATATATTCATATTATTATAAGCAACATTTATATGTGATCAATTTTAATAGTTTTCACTTTAATTAAATATAAAAATTAAAATTTCAAACTAACTACTAAAATAAGTGTTATACTGAGTACTAAATTCTTCAATCTTTCATTCAAATCTAGTCATGTTTAAATTTAACTAGTTTAACTTTCTAATATTTAAAAAAATAAGTTCAAATTTCCATCATCTAAAATTAAAAGTGATTTTAAAATAAAACAATCAAATAATTTAAGATAGTAGTGTTAGAATAAAAGTTTTTTTTCTAGTTTTAGGTGAATATATTGCAATGATTCCTAGTTTTATGTAATTTAGTTTTAAGGTTAAAAAGAGTAAGTGTGATGAAAATATAAAAGGGTAATTTTGTGAAAGACATGGTGTATAAAAAGAAACTTTTGGTGTATGCTGTTTTATTTCATTTTATGTTGTATGAACAGAATTACCCAATCATGTGATTGCCATCAGTCGCGAAAGTTCTCACGCATTAGAATTCCAATCAGCAGAAGATCAGATCATTTAATTACTGTTCTTTCTGTTCTCTAAACATTAGAAGACTGCTCATATTCCCCTCTTCAACCCTAGCTTTCTAACCGTCGATCGTGAGAGCTATCCAGGAAACATCAGTGCGATTTGCTCTATGGGTAACGATCACTTACGAGAGTTTCGCGGCCTGGGCAGAGTGAACAGTTTAGTTTCCTTCCAGTTTTTGATGGTTTGTTTTAGATTTCTACTGTACCTGTAATTAATTCAAAATTGTTTTGTGTTGCAATCAGATTTTTTATTTGGTTGAAATGCAATAATTGTCATTGCGAAACTAATATCCAATTTTCCATTTCTCAGTATTCAAAATTGAGAATCATCAGCAAAATGCTCCGTAAACAGGATCTCTTGTCCTTGCAATCAGAGAATTGCTTTTCCGTAATTCCACTTAATTTGAAAACCATATATTTTTAGACGAACTCATTCGGTGGACTATTATATTAACGAGTTGTATTAGTCTGATTGGTAAACTAAATATTCGTAGGCATGCATCACCATTTTGTTTTTATGGGTTAGTGGAATGGGATGTTGGTTTATTTCTGTCCTTCATTCTGTTTTTCTTTCAGTCAATATCCATTGTTGTATTTACAGGCAGTCATGAGTCCTGCATCTTGGTTAAACAATAATTTGGAAATGAACTTCTTCACTGCTTGAATCAGTTCTTCAATCTTCAGACGACGTTAAGGATGAACTTCAACCTGTGTATGCTTATAGAAAATTTCAAAGTAAGGCCCGTAATTTCTGCAATTCTAGCAAAGAAAAGATTGGAAATCATTTAACATTAGTCATAAAATGCTCACTATATTTTTGAAGTTGCTATGCTCAGCTTGACCTTGCTGGTCTAAAACGTATACACTTGGGTTAATCATGATTTGGGCGATGATTTGAAAAAAAAAAAATCAGATTAGTTGTCAAAAAAAAGATTGGAACAAGTAGCACTAGCCATAAAGCAAAAATGCTCAATAAACAGGATCTCTTGTCCTTATAATCAGACAATTGCTTTTCTTTAAGTCCACTTAATTTGAAAACCATATATTTTCAGATGGGTACATCCAGTGGACTATTATATTATTGAGTAGTATTAATCTGATCGTCAAACTAAATATTCGTAGGCGTTGTTGTCAAAAATCTTAAAATCCTACGATTTGAATCCCGTTTCAAATCAAATCTTTCCCCTTACGATTCGGTTTATATTCCGATTCAAACCAACCTAATACCTCACATTGGAAAATTCATTCAATTCAAATCAATATATTCATTGTACTTATTTGGGTCTATAACTTCAATTTTAATCATTCCCAAACAAGGTAAAATTGAAACAAGAGAGAAAATGATGTTTTAGGTTTAGATGTAGAAGCTTTATCATCAAAATTAATTTCAAAGTGTGTGCAAACTTTCAAATATATGTTTTCTTAATCCATAATTTACGATTTAAATCCCGTTTTGATTTACAATTTGAGTTTTGTAGTTTACGATTTGAATCTCACTTTGAAAACCTTGTGTAGGCATGCATCACCATTTTGTTTTTTATAGGACTGTGAATTTTTCGAGGGATGTTGGTTTTTTCCGTCTTGCATTTTGGCTTTCTTTTTGATAGTGTCAGTTGTATTTACGGGCAATCATGAGTTTTGCACCATGGTTAAACAATAATTTGAAAATGGAGTTCCTCTGATGATGATAAGGATAAACTTCAACCTGTGTATGCTTATATAAAATTTCAAAGTAAAGCCTGTAATTTCTGCAGTTCTAGCTATAAAAAGGTTGGTACTTACATAACATTAGTCATAAAATGCTTGTTATATTTTGTGGTTGCTATGCTTAACTTGACCTTGCTGGTCTAATCGTATACACTTGGAGTAAAGCATGATTTGGGCGATGATTTGAAAAGATCAAATTAGTTGTTAAAAAAAGATTGGAACAAGTAGCGCTAGTCATAAAGCAAAGAGAGTGCATTTGGTTTGAAAACCATATGTTTTTAAATGGATATATTCGGTGGAATATTATATTAATGAGTTGCATTAGTCTGATTGTCAAACTAAATATTTCTAGGCATGCATCACCATTTTGTTTTTCATGGGATTGTGAAATCATTCGGGGGACGTTGGTTTCTTTCTGTCATTCATTCTGGTTTTATTTCGGTCAGTGTTCGTTGTATTTACGGGAAATCATGAGTCCTGAACCTTGGTTAAATATTAATTTGGAAATGAAGTTCTTCGCTTCTTGGATCAGTTCTTCAATCTTCAGACGAGGATAAGGATAAACTTCAACCCCCGTATGCTTATAACTTTTTTTAAAGTAAGGCCTGTAATTATTGCAGTTCCAGCTATAAAAAGAATGGACTCGTTTAGCACTAGTCATAAAATGCTTGTGATTGCTGTGCTTGGGTTGACCTTGCTAGTCTAAACGTATACACTTGGATTTAAGCATGATTTGGACGATGATTTGTAAAGTTTCAAATTAGCTGTTTAAAAAAAGATTGGGACAAGTAGAACTAGTCATAAAGCAAAATAGTGCACCTGTCGAGAATCGAACCCAAGTCCCTACCGTGGTAAGGTGCTATTCTACCACTTGACCACTAGTGCTTAATGTTGTACTATAGTGTTTCCTACTTTGATTAATTTGAATAATATATTAAAGAATATTAATCCTACTTGAATTATAAAAATTTAAACGCTTCGTTTGATTTACATCAGATATTAGCCAAAATTCGAGATTTGACAACTTATTTGGTTATAAGTGTTTTAAATATTACCCGGGATAGCTGGATATTAGACCGAAATATTGGCCAACATCCGAGATTTGAAACCCTGCCTTTATATTATTTGATTTAGATGGATACATTCAGTGGACTGTTATATTAATGAGTTGAATTAATCTGATTGTCAAACTAAATATTCGTAGGCGTGCATCACTATTTTGTTTTTTATGGGATTGTGAAATCTTTTGGGGACGTTGGTTTTTTTTTGTCCTCCATTATGGTTTTCTTCATATCGATGTCTGTTGTATTTATGAGCAATCATGAGTCCTGCACATTGTATTTATGAGCAATCATGAGTCATGCACCTTGGTTAAACAATAATTTGAAAATGAAGTTCTTCACGTCTTGGATCAGTTCTTCAATCTTCGGATGAGGATAAGAATAAACTTCTACATGTGTATGCTTATAAAATATTTCAAAGTAAGGCCTGTAATTATTGCAGTTCCAGCTATAAAAAGAATGGAACTCGTTTTGCACTAGTCATAAAATGCTCGCTATATTTTGTGGTTGCTATTCTTGGGTTGACCTTGCTAGTCTAAACGTATACACTTGGAGTTAAGCATGATTCAGGTGATGATTTGTAAAGATTCAAATTAGTCGTTTAAAAAAAAAGATTAGGACAAGTAGCACTAGTCACAAAGCAAAATAGTGCACCAGCCGGGAATCGAACCCGGGTCTGTACCGTGGCAGGGTACTATTCTACCACTAGACCACTGGTGCTTAATGTTGTACGTTAGCGTTTTCTTCTTTGATTAATTTGAATCATTTATCAAAGAATGTTAATCTTACTTGAATTACAGAAAATTAAACGCTTCATTTGATTTACATTAGATATTTTTCTCCTATTTTCTTGTGACTTTCATATTATTTGTTTTGTTTATAATGGTTAGTATATAACTTATCCAGGATTATATTTGGATAAAGTATCAAAATATAAAAATATCACGATTGGGAATCAAATTAGAAGTTGTAGAGTGGTAAGGAATTATTCCACCATTAAGTTGCTGATAAAAAATGTAAAGATCGATAAAGATTCGGGCAATGATTTGTGAAGATTCAAATTTATTGTTTAAAAAAAGATTGGGACTAGCAGCACCAGTCATAAAGCAAAATAGTGCACTGGTCATAAAGCAAGACCATGCTTAACTTCAAAGTAAGGCCTGTAATTATTGCAGTTCTAGCTATAAAAAGATTGGAACTCGTTTACCATTGGTCATAAATTGCAAGCGAGAACCCAATGATTCGTGGTGGAGGAATGACGAGGTGCAAAAGGCTATCAAAGAGAAGAAGAAATGCTACAAATGCATGCACCATCATAGAAGCGAAGAGAACATGCACAGGTACAAAGTGGCAAAGAAGACTGCAAAGAGAGCAGTGAGTGAAGCAAGAGGATGAGCGTACGAAGATTTGTATCAAAGGCTAAGTATAAAGGAGAGTGAAAAAGACGTTTACAGAATAGCTACGCTACACGAGAGGAGGATAAGAGACTTCAATCAGGTTAAGTGCATTAAGGACGAGAGTGATAAATTTTTGGTGAAGGACGATGAGATAAAGAATAGGTGGAGAGAATACTTTGATAAGCTTTTCAACGAAGAAAGTGATAGCTCTTCGATCGAGTTGGAGGACTTTGCCGACAACACCATAGTAGACGTTTTGTGCGGAGATTTCAAGAAGCTGAGGTAAAGAGGGCGTTAAAACTGATGAAATCAGGCAAGTTGGTAGGGCTTGATGACATTCCTATTGAGGTGTGGAGATGCTTTAGAGATGCAGGGATAACATGGCTAACTAAATTGTTTAATAATATTTTCAAATCAAACAAAATGCGAGATGAGTGGAGGTGAAGCATTTTAGTTTCGATCTTCAAGAATAAAAGAGATATTCAAAGTTGCATAAACTATAGAGGAATTAAGCTTATGAGTCATACGATGAAGCTTTAGGAGAGAGTTTGCGAGCAGCGTTTGAGGAGGTTGACAAGTGTCTCTAGGAATCAATTTGGTTTTATGCCTGGAAGTTTAACCACTGAGGCGATTTTCTTGATTAGGCAACTTATGGAGAGATACATGGAGCAGAAGAAAGATCTCCACATGGTTTTTATTGACTTAGAGAAAGCTTATGACAGAGTGTCGAGGAAGATTATGTGGTTGGCGCTAGAAAGAATGAAGGTATCATCAAAGTATATTACCTTTATCAAGGATATGTACGAGGGGGTTGTGACTAGTGTCAGGGCATGCGATGGTGAGACCAGAGACTTTCCAATTAACATAAGGTTACATCAAGGTTCGACTTTGAGCCCTTATATTTTTGAATTAGTGATGGATGAAATCACAAAAGATATACAAAGGGAGGTTCCTTGATGTATGCTCTTTCCCAATGATGTTGTGCTGATTGATGAAAGTAGAATATGGGTTAATCGACAGCTGGAGTTGTGGAGGGAGACATTGGAATCAAAGGTATTCAGGCTTAACAGAACTAAAACAGAGTATTTGAAGTGTGAGTTTAGCGGTGTCAGTTCAGATGACGGAGAGGTCATCCTGGCCGGTAGAGTAGTACCCAAGGAATCGTTTCGATATTTAGGATTTATGTAACAGTTTGATGGGAATATTGATAAGGATGTTAGTTTTAGAATTCAAGTAGGATGTGTAAAATTGCGTCTAGCATCTGACATTCTCTGTGATAGGAAGATTCCTCAGAAGCTTAAAGGAAAGTTCTATAGGACAACAATCAGGTCTGCGATGTTATATGGTGCAGAATGTTGACCTACTAAGTGGCATCACGTCCAGAAGATAAATGTGGCAGAGATGCGGATGCTGCGCTGGAGCTGTGGGCATACCAGACAAGATCAGATTAGAAATGAGGATATTTGGGAAAAACTTGGAGTTGCACCTAGTGAATAGGAGCTAGTCCAACACCGCTTGAGATGGTTTGGACATATCCAACGTAGACCATACGATGCACCTGTGCGCGTTGGAATTATAGGCCGTGCCGAAGGCCCAAAGAGAGGTAGAGGTCGACCTAAAATGACATTGGAGGAGATAATAAAGAGAGATTTAAGTAATTGAAGTATATCTGAAGAGCTGGTAGTGGGCAGGAGTGCACGGAAGTTGGCAATCCATGCACCAGAACCTTAGGTTTTTTTTCTCCCTTCACTTATTGAACCTTTTTACTTTTTTTTAGAAAACTATTTTAGACTTTATTTCACTTTTACTGAACCTTTTTATTTTATTATTATTATTTTAAAAAACCTTTATCAGACAACTTTTTATCTGTTTGGTTATTTTAAACTCTTTTTATATATGTATTATTACCATTATTGTTTATTTTAATTTTGGGTTCCATATCTAGCCAACCGCAATTTGTTTGAGATACATGACTTTGTTGTTGTATTTTTGTGGTTGTTATGCTTGGCTTGACCTTGCTAGTCTAAACGTATACGCTTGGAGTTAAGCATGGTTCAGGCTATTGATAAAAATTGTAAAGATCGATAAAGATTCAGACGATATTTTGTAAAGATTCAAATTAGTAGTTTAAAAAAAGATTAGGATAAGTAGCACTAGTCATAAAGCAAAAGAGTGCACCAGCCGGGAATCGAACCCGGGTCTGTACCGTGGCAGGGTACTATTCTACCACTAGACCACTGGTGCTTGATGTTGTACTTTAATGTTTTTTATTTTGATTATTTTGAATCATTTATTAAAGAATATTAATCCTACTTGAATTACAAAAATTTAAACGCTTCATTTGATTTACAATATATATTTTTCTCCTATTTTCTTGTGATCTTCATATTATTTGTTTTGTTTATGATGGTTAGTATAGAACTTATCCAGGATTATATTTGAATAATATATCAAAATATAAAAGTACCACGATTGGGAATAAAATTAGAAGTAGGGTGGTAGGGAATTATTCTACCCTTTAATTTCTGATTAAAAATGTAAAGATCGATTAAGATTCGGGCGATGATTTGTAAAGATTCAAATTTATAGTTTAAAAAAAGATTGGGACAAGTTGCACTTGTCATAAAGCAAAATAGTGCACCAGCCGGGAATCGAACCCGGGTCTTTACCGTGGTAGGGTACTATTCTACCACTAGACTATTGGTGCTTAATGTTGTATTTTAGTGTTTCTACATTGATTAATTTGAATCATTTATTAAAGAATGTTAATCCTACTTAGTAACAAGAGTTCAAACGCTTCATTTGATTTACATCTAATATTTTTCTCCTATTTTCTTATTACCTTTATATTATTTGTTTTGTTTAGAATGGTTAGCATAGAACTTATCCAGGATTATATTTAGATAAGGTATCAAAATATAAAAGTGCTACGATTAGGTATCAAATTAGAAGTTGTAGAGTGGTTGAGAATTATTCTACCATTAAACTGTTGATACATACTTGTAAAGATCGATAAAGATCCGGGCGATGATTTGTAAAGATTCAAATTAGTTTTTAAAAAAAGGATTGGGACAAGTAGCACTTGTTATAAAGTAAAATTGTGCACCAGCAGGAATAGAATCCGGATCAGTTCCTATTCTACCACTAGACCACTGGTGCTTAATGTTGTACTTTAGTGTTTCCTACTTTGATTGATTCAATCATTTATTAACGAATATTAATTCTACTTGAATTACAAAATTTTAAACGCTTCATTTGATTTACATTTGATATTTTTCTCCTATTTTCTTGTGACCTTCATATTATTAGTTTTAGATGGAGACATTCGGTGGACTATTATATTAATGAGTTTTATTAATCTAATTCTCAAATTAAATATTCGTAGGCATGCATCACCACATTGTTTTTTGTGGGATTGTGAAATCTTTCTAGGGACGTTGGTTTCTTTCTGTCGATGTCCGTTGTATTTACGAGCAATAATGAGTCATGCACGTTGTTGTATTTATGAGAATCATGAGTCCTGCACGTTGTTGTATTTACAAGCAATCACGAGTCTTGCACCTTGGTTAAACAGTAATTTGGAAATGAAGTTCTTCACTTCTTGGATCAGTTCTTCAATCTTCGGACGAGGATAAGGATAAACTTTAACCTGCGTATGCTTGTAAAAAAATATTCAAAGTAAGTCCTGTAATTATTGTAGTTCTAGCTATAAAAAGATCGTTTAACACTATTAATACAAATGTTTGCTATATTTTTGTGGTTGCTATGCTTGGCTTGACCTTGCTAGTCTAAACATATACACTTGGAGTTAAGCATGATTCGGGCGATGATTTGTAAAAATTCAAATTTGTTGTTTAAAAAAAGATTGGGACAAGTAGCACTAATCATAAAGCAAAATTGTGCACTAGCCGGGAATCGAACCCGGGTCTGTAGCGTGGCAGAGTACTATTCTACCACTAGACCACTGGTGCTTAATGTTGTAGGTTAGTGTTCCCTACTTCGATTAATTTGAATAATTTATTAAAGAATATTAATCCTACTTGAATCATAAAAATTTAAACGCTTCATTTGATTTACATTTGATATTCTTCTCTGATTTTCTTATTACCTTTATATTATTTGTTTTGTTTATAATGGATATCCAGGATTATACTTGGATAAGGTATCAAAATAAAAAAGTACCACGATTAGGAATCAAATTAGAAGTTATAGAGTGGTTTGGAATTATTCTACCATTAAACTGCTGGTAAAAATATGTAAAGATCGATAAAGATTCGGGTGATGATCTGTAAAGTGTCAAATTAGCTGTTTTAAAAAAGATTAGGACAAGTAGCACTAGTCATAAAGCAAAATCGTGCACCAACAGGGAATCAAACTTGGGATTTGTACCGTGGTAGGTACTATTCTACCACTAGACCACTGGTGCTTAATGTAATATTTTAGTGTTTCCTACTTTGATTATGAGAATAATATCAGAACGGGAGACTGATCTGGGAAGTCCTTACGCTCGGGTACGGGAGCCTTTGGCACTGGGTATCCACCTACTTTGATTAATTTGAATCATTTATTAAAGAATATCAATCCTACTTGAATTTTATTTGATATTTTTCTCCTATTTTCCTGTGACCATAGTATTTGTTTTGTTTATGATGGTTAGTATAGAAATTATCCAGGATTATATTGGGATAAGGTATCAAAATATAAAAGTACCACGGTTAGGAATCAAAGTAGAAGTTGTAGAGTGATAGAGAATTATTCTACTATTAAACCGTCGATAAAGATTTGTAAAGATTGATCAATGATTTGTGAAGATTCAAATTAGTTGTTTGAAAAAAGATTGGGACAAGTAACACCAGTCATAAAGCAAAATAATGCACCAGTCGGGAATCGAACCCGGGCTCTGTACCGTGGCAGGGTACTATTCTACCACTGACCACTGGTGCTTAGTGTTGTACTTTCGTGTTTCCTACTTTGATTAATTTGAATAATTTATTAAAGAATATTAATCCTACTCGAATTTCACAAAATTAAACACTTTATTTGATTTACATCTGATAATTTTCTACTATTTTCTTGTGACCTTCGTGTTATTTGTTTTGCTTATAATGGGTAGTATAGATCTTCTCCAAGATTATATTTGGATAAGGTATCAAAATAAAAAAGTACCATGATTAGGAACTGTGCAGTTTATGCCCCGCTATATCCCGTGGCGCATTACTGCCGATACGCTTTTCCCAAATAGTTTCCAATATAGCCTTCCCGCTTTAAACCCTGTTATATTCCGCTATTCCCGATATATCCCATTATTTCAGCTATATTATGTTTTTCCCGCTATATCTTTGAAGAATGAAATGAACTAAAAATGACATTTATACATTAATTTTTTTAATGAATAATGTTTTAGAATTGATTTTTTTAATATATATTTTTATAAACAAGAATACTATAGTATTCTATTAAATTTTATTAAGTTAAATAGTGATTCACGTTTATTTATAGACATCTGCATATGTTTTTCTTTAAAATTAAGAACGTACTAATTATTGTTAAATTGAATGTAAGTTTTTTATTTAGGTATAGCTTAAATATTCCGTAAAAACATTAAGAACAAGTTATATATGCTATTTTAGGGTCATCCGCTATGTCCTGTTATTTCCTTGCTTTATCCCCGCTACGCCTTTATGGACTTCCGCCGCATTTGATCTGCTAAGCGCTTTAACTGCACAGATTAGGAATCAAATTAGAAGTTGTAGAGTGGTAAGGAATTATTCTACCATTAAACTGCCTATAAAGAATGATGTGTCAAACTTTATTTATTTACTTTGTTTATTTGAAATTATCTGAACAATGTTTAATTGAATACTTATGTCACATTTTCTACATAGGCTTTCGATGTTACTTTTAAATTTATTTTTCAATGATATGTTATCATTCTTTTATATTCTATGTCATGTGAATGTATTAGCTGTTTTACTAGATGATTCAGTAATACTTCAAACTAAGACATATCATCAAATAATAAATGCGGTATGTATGGATAATAGGCGCAAATTAGTTATGTTAAGGTTAAATAGTTATCAATTTTATTCTTAACATTGTTTTGCTTTGCTCAATCTTCCGATGTAGTATGAATTATTGAAACCTATGAAATGACACAAAGGCCCCGTTTGCATTGATTTTATACCACGTTACGGTGGCGTTCGCGTTGGACGCGTCCGACGTCTGAAATTGGCAATTGCCACTTCTCATTCTTCATTACCATCTTCTTCTCCTTCTTCGAAATAATGTTTGCCTTCGATTCATTCTCCGATTACGACGATTTGATTAATCTCTACGAGATAACATTGTATCAAAATGCATAGAGAAATCATATGACCCGGATTAATACTTCAGAGTATACTGATTTAGCTTGGATCAATGACATTTTGAATGGGCATCAACAACGTTGTCAAAATAATTTTCGGATGAAAAGACTTTTCTACTGCTCGTTATGTGAAAAATTACAACATCATGGTCTCTCTTCAACGGCAGAAATTTGTGTCACCGAAATGGTTGGTATTTTCATTTACACAATGACTACTGGGCTCTCAAATAAACAACTTAGTGAAAAATTTCAACGAGCAGGTAGCACAATTTTCATTTGTTTTCATGATGTTCTAAACGCTTTTCAATTACTCACTGGTGATATAATAAAACCGGACAATCCGCAATTTAATACCGTTTCACATCACATCAGCAGTTCAATCCGGTATTATCTATATTTCAAAAACACACTTTGTGCTATAGATGGTACACACGTGTCTGCACACTTACCCGCTGATCAATTTATCCCATATATCGAAAGAAAAGGTTTTGCAACGCAAAATATATTAACGGTATGCTCTTTCGATTTACAATTTACTTATGTTATGGCTGGTTGGTAGGGGACTGCACATGATAGTAGAATTTTTAATTTGATTACAAATGATAGAAGCTCCAACTTTTCTAAACGTTCAGCTGGACAATATTATTTGGTTGATTCAGGCTATCCACTTCAGAATGAATATTTACCATCTTATCGAAATACGATGTATCATATTCCGCATTTTCGTGAAACCTTGAATCAACCAAAATCGGCCAATGAAGTGTTTAATTTCTACCATTCGAGTTTACAGATGGCCGTTGAAAGAACTTTTGCCATTTGAAAACAAAAATTTGCCATTTTGAAGACTATGTCTACATATGCATTTGAAACTCAAGTCAAAATTGTCGTAGCTACAGTGGCCTTACATAACTCCATACGCAAATATAATAGTGGTGATCCAGATTTTATGGCTTTTGACGATGATCCTAAATTTATCCTCGATTAGTACTTGAAGGAATATTATGCTCTGAGAAATGCGACGAACAGAGGCACTGAAGGGTACATCAAAATGGATATCAAGAAATGTCAGCATTTCGAGATACCATAAGAGATCAATTGGTTGCTGTAGGACTGCGCTAAATTGTATTTGTATCTGTAACTGTATTTATATCTGTATTTTAGAAATACTCCACTCAAATACCCTGCTCAAATACCTCGTTCACAGCAAAAAAACATTCCTTGTTCGCAACGGTGTCACGCTCAATTGTCACTCTCAAATTCCCCGTTACTGTTCATCAAAAACGCACCCAGAAACATGACCTGACAAGGGCACAACTTCGATAAGGTTTGGAAGTTTAAAGGTGATACCCCAAATTTTTTATTCTGTTAATCAAAGTAACAAGTTGGTTCTGGTTTAATCTAGTAACATTGAATCAATTAATACAACAAAAATTTGATTTATATGTTGTTGGAGTAAATACTTGTATTTTATGACTGCATACATGTTGACTGTGATAGTTGAATATTATGCAACAATGTATAACTGCTTTGAAGGATATGGTATATAAAGATGCGTAGTTCGAAGAATTTTTGAGATCAATGATATTGTAGTCATAGTTATGAAAGGCGCTCTACGGCGCAGTGAGGCGCGACAACTGCGCCATTTCTTTTTGCGGCGCGGCGCATATGAGAAGGCAAAGACGCAAAAAGCGCACGGCGCAAAATGGTGTGCCTTTTGTTTTGTTTTTTGTTTTTTTGTTTGTTTTTTTTTTTCATTTTTTGCATTTCACATAAAATTATTATTGATTATATTATTGCATTTGCTAATGTTTTGTATTTGATTTTTAGTTATTTTGTGGGTTCTAATGGATGACTTTTATACAGTATTGTTGATCATATTATTGCGTTTGCTAATGTTTTGTATTTGGTTTTTATTTATTTTGTGGGTTTTGATGGATGACTTTTCTACAGTTCTTCTTCCTTGAAGAAAAACAAATATATCGATATTGAAAATATATTTTATTTTATGTAATACTCTTATATCAAATGTAATATTGCTTGTACAAAAAACATGTATTTCAATTAATTGTGTATTTATTTCAAACAGGTTGTAGATGCACCAAATAGATTATTAATAAATATTTATCACTTTATTTTTATTTTTTTGGCATAAAGTTATCAATTACACCAGGGAAACAATATTACCAATCGATATGCTAATCTTCCTCTCCAATTGTCCATTGTGTTGTTAAATATAACCACATCATAACAATAAAGACTTGATATAATCTAATTGTCCTTATGAATCCGATGATGCAGATGTTGGTTTGGAAAATGTGATTGTTGAATCAGATTCAGAATTCTACTTTATTAGTAATATGTATTATTATTATGGATTTTGAAAACTATTATGCTTAAAATTCTATGCTAACGATATCAAATATGATGATGTTTCTTTTTGCAAAATAGTAAAAACTTTGATTGCATATGTTTTAGCCAAAAAAACTGAACTCTTAAATTTGTTGTTATTTGTTAAATTAAAAAAAAACAAAAATGCGTAGTAAATCAGAAAGGTGCGCGCCATTTGCCGCGCCGTGCGCCAAGGCTCCAGACTGATATTGCGCCTTTTTGCGCCGTGCACCATATGATTGTAGTCCATACGATAGAAAAGTGTATATGGAGCCTTAGCAGGCTTCATTGAACGTAACAAAACAATACATGTTTACAAGGAAACTATAACGAGACGCATGGTTGATTTTTTTTTCCAATAAACGTTGAATTGTATTTTTTTACTTTGTTCTGCTTAGTTTGATCTCTTAATGCATCGTGGGTCATCGGCACCATTGATGTACCTAGAAACATGATGTAGCGAACTAGTTACAATTTCAGTAAACTTCGGATACTCTGGATGGTAACTTCAGAGGGTGTTTTTTTTTTTTTTTTGGGAATTTACGAGCTGGTAGCTAATCAATTGAATAGATAATCCAGTAACTTTAAATCAATTTGTGCAACAATAGTTTGAAGTATCATTTTAAATAATTTGTTATTTGAGTGAAAACATGTTTTTGTGGACGTTTGACTTATGTAAATATCGATCGGAGAAATATAATGCATGGTAATTTAATCTAGGTCTGAACCGTGGAAGGATGCTATTCTACCATTAGATATGGTGCTTGATGTTGTTAGGGATGACAATTAGAACTGAGAACTGCAAAACTGAACTGTACCGAACTCGAACCAAACCCAGTGAGTCTTAGACTTGTTCTGGATGACGAAAAGTACCATAAAGATTGGTCAAACTCAAGCTGAACCCATCCGATCGAAAAACATTGAAGTATATGCATTTTTAGTGTTGTTATCTAATCAGATAACCCGAGCCGAAGCTTTGGTCGAGTACGGTCCAGGTTTTTGAACTTTATAGTATGTACCCGACAAAACCCAACTCGCTTATAACGGAGGCCCACTGGGTCGGGTCCGAGCACTTCGTGTCGGATCTAATTACCACCCCTAGATGTTATATACATACATATTAAACTTCCTTACTTGCCGTTGACTTAATTTATATAGGTTTATCGGTCCTTTTCAATTTTCTAAAGTAGGTGCACTTCTTGTGGCCAATCTTCGAATTTTGGTATACTAAATATAAATACTTACAATTGAGATTTATGATCAATTTTTTGAACAAAATAATCGATAAGGTATACTAGTGAATTTTCAATATAGCAAACCATGCTTGTTCACTCATATGATTTACTTTATTTGATATATATTGTGTGAAATATGGGTAATTACAATTTTATTGTAACTTTGATTTCTTTTGAAGTAGTTAGTAGAATCTTTATCAAAAAACAAAGCAGTCGAGTTAAAGTTGTGACTAAGGTAATAGCAGCTTTAAAAAGTGCACTAACTGAGTCAAACATGGCCTGCACCATGGAGGAGAAGCACTCTACCAACATAGTGACCGGTTTTTTCTTTTCTTTCTTAAATTTAAACTGTACGTGTAGCAATTTTACCTGAAAGTTGAACCATTTTATACCATTATTCATTGACATTTTTGATCTGCCGATGTTGATCAACTACGGTAACTATTACATTAATCCACTATTATTTTTAATTACCTTTGGTAATTATGAGACCTTTCATTTGAGCATGATAAACAATGGTTATTATAGTAAGTGGTTAGCCAATAGACTCAACACTTTAAACTGAGGCATGTGATCATTTTTTTGCTATCTTAGTTCTTTTAAAGAAACAATATGTCGCAACTCACAGAGAGAAGTTTGTTACGATGAGTTCAACAACTTGTCATCAATTGCATTTTGGTATTGTTTTGTTCAACTTTATCTCGTGGGGGTAGAACCGTAGATCATGTGCACTAGATAACATTCAAGCTGGTGTTGCTTTACCTGATTTTACACTATGATTGCTGATAATGTTCTGTAAAGTACCATACATTTAAGGCCAACTAGACATACTTTGATGGGTTTTAAGATTAAAAATAATAATTGTATTAAATTTAAAACTGAATGATTAAAATGCTACCATGTTATAAACTACTATGATGACTTGTGGTCATTGCTAATACCTGTCTGTTATTTTTTACCCAAAATGAATAAATATCAAGTGATATATTATGCTTTTAAAGTAATATTTATAGGTAATAAAAAAAGTTCTTTATGGTTTGGGATTATCTAGAAATAAAATAATCTTGTTTATGCATCAATTGTTAATTGGGTACTTATTCTTTTATTACTTCTTAACTAAGAGCTTCAAAATGTGTGTTTAAGTTGGAGTTTTGTTAAATGTATTGTATTCTTAATTCTAATTTGATGCTATGATTAGAATTTATTTGCTATGACATTTTTAGTCCGCCGGAATATCATTTTTAATTGTTGAGATTACTCCTCTTCATTTTATTTCTTTGATGTAAAACTTGTAGATTTTCCCATTATTTTGATTTTGGTTGGATAATTCAAACCTATCGAAAATTGGGGTTTGGGGTTTTGGATTTTGGACACTGGTAGTGGAACAGAATAACGCACCAACCAGGAACTAAACTCTAGTCTATATCGTGATGCGGTGTTATTTGACCACTGTAAATGACATTTTGAACTTTGATTACTTAATTTTTATTTAAATTAGTCAATGATAGACAATTTTTGGATAAAGGTGAATCCATCTGTATGTTTGAACTGTATAAACTTTTTAACTTATTTTTTATGGTCATTTGGTATTCATTGTCAGGCTTTTGTTTTTCCTTTTTTGAAGAGGGTACAATACTGAATGGTTAATCAAATTAAGACATGATGTAAATTTAAGATTAGTGCTTGCATTTTGTTTAAAGCAATAAAAGAGAGGTAAACAAATATTCTTTAATCACTATCTCCAAATCAACAAAACCTATCAAAGTAGCGATGTATTTGAACCAAAATCTACTTCAGTTTGAAAATATTGTATCATCAAAACCTAAACTTTAAAATGAGAATTGTTTATATAGCTCGGGACAAAAACATGTTAATTTTTGGGAAGCTCAACAAGTCATTGCATTGCTCTATTTGTGCTTTATCTCATGTTGTAAAACCGAATCAACATTGATATTCCTCTAACTGTGATATTCCTTGTTTAAGTATGGAATAAATATAAACTGAGAAACATTTTAACAGTGGAATTAAGGTTGTAAATAGTAATAGGAGACATAAGTGCAACAGCGGGAAATCAAACGTGAATTTGTACTGTGGCTTGCTACTGTTCTGCTACTAGGTCCAAACCTGTATATACTAGTTAGGGAAGAAAAGGTAGCGGTGAACTCTAGTAATATCATCGCAGGGTACCATGATATTACTAGGCTAGATGAGATAGGCCTCTGGTGCATCATGACATGTTAAACTTTCATTACTTTTGTTTGATTTACTATCCACTATGCACCAATCACATTGTATCAAATGTCATATTCACTTAATCAAGATGGTTTATATATATATATATATATATATATATATATATATATGATTGATAGATAGATAGACAGAGAGAGAGAAGATATATGTTTATTCAGACTGAGATGTTTGTGTAAAAGACGTTTAACGAAATGGGCATAAGTAAGCTAATTATGGTGATTTTGATGTTGAGTCTCCATGCCTTAGGTTATGGATGCTTCAATATCTTTTTGTGACTCTAATATAGTTAGAAATGAGGAACTGAACAATTTTTCTGTGGTATGCTTACAAACGGATGTAGCATGGATATACCAATACTTCAAACAGAATATAACTTCTACAACTATTAGCTTAGTTCGTCTATATTAGTATATTACATTTACCATGTGGTTGTATGCAGGCTAACGAGCGATGCGCTACAGTCAAGTGTTATGTTCATGATATTTCATTGAAACTCCTGGATCTTTTTGTTATATTGCAGGCACATCCTTCTTGTCTTCCACATCCTGCCTGCCTGAATCTATTTGCTCACAGTTATTGGCGTTGCAAATTTAGTCGGAAAGCAAACTGAGTTACTCTTGTAAGTAGATCTATTGTCCTTTAGTATTATTTCTGATGCTAAATTTAATGATATTCAGTTGCTTCCAATTATGGCAAATCAAATTCACATCTTCTCAATGTGGTGTTAGCAGTGAATAAACAGAAAGGGAATTTTATTTAAAAAGTTTGTTCCCATTGAAGCCCTTCTCAGCGACTAATTGCGTAGATGTTTTAAAAATGTGGATTTGATTGGGTGAATGGACTTCAAAAGTGAAAGAACATCAGATGTAAATGTAAAAAAAAAACTAACAAAGGTTCGTAATATTGCTTGATAGCAAAGAATGTTTCACCTGAATACCAATTTCATAGTCCCACATCACCTGCCTTTTGTGGCTAGTTGTCAATAACGCTTATAAAATGAAGGATATTTTAGTTGGGGAACTCATACCTTTCTCGGCCTTTTGGCTAAGATCAAGTGTAGTATCTGTTCTTATCAGTTTAATATCTGATACGTGGTCCAATGGATCACAATGATATTAAATTAATTTTTCAGAGGGGAAGAACCTAATAAATAGCTTGCTATTTAGGCTTCTGTTAGTCACCCTTGCGTTGCACTATGGCATGGGCTATCTTACCCCTATCAATTCATTAATTAAAATTTTAAACATTCATTCTCATAGTTCATTGCAGTTTGTTAACTGTATGTGAATATGTTCTGAATAAACATCATAAATTCGACTTCAAAGTCCCTTACTAAGAAGCGGTAAACCCAACTTCATCAAAAATGGTTATAACATTATGTTTATTTAGACTCAAATGTTTCTGAAAAAGATGTGTAATGATAATGAACCATGGGCATAAGTAAGCTAATTATGGTGAGTTCTTTTAGTCATCAATTATATTTTGATTTTGAATCTCCATGCCGTAAATTATGGATTCTTCAATATCTTATTGTGACTTTAATATAGTTATAAATGAAGAACTAAATAATTTTCCCCAAGTATACTCACAAATAGGTGGAACCTCGCAACGGTAAGGTCACCTGGCTAGTGGCCTGGGCGCCCATGTTCGAATCCAGAAACAGCCTCTTCGCAGTGCAAGGGAAAGGTTGCATACTATCGACCTCCCCAGAGCCCGTTATCGTACGGGAAGCCTCATGCACTGGGTTTCATCTTTTATACTCACAAATAGGTATAGCATGGATATACCAATACATCAAGAAGAATATAACTTCCACAAGTGTTAGCTTAGTTTGTCTATGTTAGTATGGTACATTCAACACCTGGTTGTTTCCAGGTTAATGATTGATGCACTGCTGTCGGGTGATATGTCCATGATAATTCATTGTTCTTTTTGTTATATTGCAAGCACAGTCTTCTTGGCTTTGCTAGTAGGTCCAGTCAATTCTTAGATATGGATCTGCTTCTGCATCGTGGATGCCTGAATCTATTTGCCAGCAGTAATCGGCGTTGCGGATTTGGTCGGAAGTAAACTGAGTAACTCCTGTAAGTTGCTGACCTGTTGTTCTTTAAGTATTATATCCGAGTCTCCGACACTAAATCAAATAATATGCAATTGCTTCCAATTATGGCATGGGATGGCTTACCCCATAAATTCATTAATAAAAAATTTAAACATTCATTCTCATATTTCATTGTAATTTTTCCCCGTGTTTATTTCACCGCATTTTATTATCTGTACATGAATATATTTTGACTAAACTTAATAAATTGGACTTGGCACTCGCTAAGTAGGAACAAACTGTAATTTGAAATATTTTATCAATCTTCGGGATTTGGTGTATTGGACAAAATTCAATTTCAGTGTTATTCGCTTACATGCTCATGTGCTATAAAATTGATAACTAGTATATGAACTTTGAGATCCAGTTGAGTATAAACCAAACTATTGATATGTATAGTATAATTTTTGCATGATCACATCGTCATTGTTTATCCTTCAAACTACTGAATATACCTATACATCATATTGATAACAGATTAGTATTAGATGATCGGCCTGATATCAAACTGAAACATATTGCATATCTTCACATTGAGATATGATCTGATCAGTATATCATGATTAGATCTGCTATAATATATATTATATTTCATTTTAATATTAAAATTTGGACCAAAAATCATCTTTACGGTTTCTTATTTAACTTTGGTTTGTCCACCATTTAAATATGTTATTGTATTGTTGTGACAATTCCAGTTTACAAGACAGTGGCGGAGCTAGCCTCAACTTGAGGTAGGGCATCACCTTTCAATGTATATAATACATGCTTAAGTACTTGCTGAATTTGATGTGGAGTATAGGAGGAAGTGTGTTCTATGCATGGATTGATTTGAGGTAGGGCCAGTTCTGTAATTTCAGTTAGGGCAAAATTTAACAAAGTCACTCTTCATAAATACCGAACAAAGTTCGGTTCCGCCCTGATAACCAATAACAAAAATACTAATGTTATATTATATATAATAATTAAAAGAAAACAAAGTTCATGGATTCTAGTCAAACAAAATCACAATCAGTTATTGCAAATGTGCAAATACCAGTGTTCTTGAATCATTTTCTTTAATTTCTTTTGTCAAATATTTTGTGATCAGAATGACTTAATTTTATTTCCATATCTTGATTTTAATTCCTCAGACCTTTTTCGAATTTAATTTGTTATTCACCTTAAAATGAATAATTTTTTAGCTTATTTGAACTCAAAGCAGATAACTAACTTTGATATTTGGTGGTTTTTTTTTGTTTATTTATTTATTTATTTTTTGGAAAACAAAATATCCGAGCAACAAGATAGTTAATATTATGACAAAAATAAAACTGTTTTGGGGATTAGTTCACTATATAAATATGTCTACCGTATTGTTGAAACAGCAACAAAACAGAAATTCATGGGTTCTAGCCAAGCCGTATGCACATTTACTTATTACAAATGCGAGAATGTCAATGTTCTCAAATTATTTTCATTAAATTTTTTATCAAATATCGTGTGTTATTTTCGTATCTCAATTTTGTATCTTTAAACCTTTTCCTAATTTAATATTTTTTTTTCCACAACAAATGAATAACTTATAGCATATTCAAACGCCAAGCGATAGTTAACGTAAATATTCAATGAAATTGATCATTGAAAATTTGCATGAGCATACTAGCGTAAATCGCTTATTTCAATTTTAGATATTTAAAAGTCTTCAAGTTAAAATTTTATTTGCAACTAACAATCAAACAAAAATTATGCATATAAATTTTAAAATTTGGAAAACAATGTATTTTACAGATAACAGTATGTTGCTTAGACGCAAACGAAAAATCATATAGATCGAAGTGGCATGAGATATTTTCTCTGTTTCTTATTTCTAATTCTCACATTGAATCGCTATTTAAGTATACTATTGTGTGCAAAAGTAACTGAAGGCTACATGTTTGAGCCCACTATTTATTTTATCAATTTGTGTGCAATAGCAACCATAGGTCATGTTTAGTGTGTATGATAGCAATCGATATTAATGTTTCTTTGAAATTTTGGGTGAATATAATTACTGGAATGCACTTATTATCTGAAAGGTGGTGCCTGGCGTAGCGGTAAGGTTACCCAGCTGGTAATCTGGAGCGTACAGGTTCGAGTCCCGGCCTCTTCACATACGTGAGGGAACGGCTGGCGCACTTATCAACCACTCCCAGAGCCCGGAAAGCCGTCAGAATAGTAGCAGGACGGGAGACTGACCTGGGAATTCCTCTCGCGCTTGAGTATGAGAGCCTTTTACACTGGGTATCCACCACTTATTATCTGAGCTAATTATGATCACTGGAGTCCACCGCGAATGAGAAGGTTATTATATATGGAAATTAAGATTGAGATGTTTCTACACGTACACGCACACACATGTATGTGCATGTGTGTGTGTGTGTGTGTGTGTGTAACAAGGCATATACATAACTAAGTCAGTTATGGTGAGCTATACTGAAAATTGTGGACACTTAAAAAGTTTCTTAGGAATATTGGTTGCTTTTGAAAAATATAGTTAGAAAAGAGGAAATAAACAAACAATAACTTTTCCCAAGTATACCCGGTAATTAGGACACGAGCTAGGACAACAAAATTTATACGAATTTTTTTCCATCTGGTCAGTTTCCTATCCAATTTTATTTAGGACAGGAACTGAACACACCTACGTTTGGTCCGGTCCGACTGATTTACACCCCTGTCATTTACTCATTGTTTTTTTTATTATATTGTAGGCAAATACTATTTGTCTTCAGTAGATCCAGCAGATGCATTTAGATATGTACAGGTGTTCACATTCCTGCCATGTGTTTGCTTTGCTAGCTGTTAAGGGTTGCAGATTTTATTGGAAAGAAAACCAAGTTTCTTTTGCAATTGACGTATTTTTCGAATTATTATTTCCGACGCTGATGTTATAACATTGCTCTCTCTGAAGCCATCTGTCAGTGATTATTTCTGTATCTGTTTTCAAATATGGATTTGATTGGGTGAATGGACCCCAAAGTGTGAGAATATCAGATATAAATATAAGTAGTAACAACAGAGATCCGTAATATTTTTCGAAAGCAGAGAATGTTTCGACCAGATACTACTTTGTAGTCCCACATCGCCTTCCCTAAGAGGCTAGTAGTCAATAAATCCTATAAAATGGAGGGCACTGTGATTGGAAATCTCATACCTTTCTCGGCCATTTGGCTAAGATCAAGTGTAGTATCTGTTCTTATCAGTTTAATATCTGATATGTGGTCCAATGGATCACAACGATATTAAATTAATTTTTTTAGGGGGAAGGGACTAATAAATAGCTTGCTATTTGGGCCCTCGTGAGTAGCCCTTGCGTTGCACTATGGCATGGGCTGGCTTACCCCATTAATTTATTAATTAAAATTTTAAACATTCCTGCTTGTACTTCACTGCAATTTGTTCTTTGTAGATGAATAGAAACCAGCGATTATGAGTTGGTCCGAACATAAGTTGAATTATCATATCAAACTTCAGAATTTTGTATAATGGACAAATTATGATTTCAGTATTATTAGTTTTTACATGCTTTGCGTGCTATACTATTATTAGTTTAGATTCATTTTATTCCATATATTTTATGTTGAGATGTATTCTAAACTACTTAATGTGTCATCAGAATATAAATTTTGATAAAAAAATTGTCTTCCATCTATGAGTAAGTATACGTAACAACTAAGTTGGGGGATCTCTATAATTATACATGCACAGCGAAGTCAAATTTTTAATATGATGTTTTCTATTGTGGAAAAAATAGCTATTATTAAGCAAACGTGAAAGAGGAACTGGACATGTTGATTTACGATCACATATTTCGTATCTTTTTTTTTGCCTCATTAGTTAAATGGTTAAACAGGGGTGGATCGATCTTGTAGCCGGAAGCTGGCACAGGCAAGCAACCAAAATCCCTCAGAAAAACCACACGCGCAGAAATACCCTAGGTATTCTACACATGTGGTAAGCTCCGTTGGCAGTCCACGTGCACCGAATGTTGAAAGGATTGTG
This sequence comes from Allium sativum, assembly GCA_030737875.1. Lineage (NCBI taxonomy): Eukaryota > Viridiplantae > Streptophyta > Magnoliopsida > Asparagales > Amaryllidaceae > Allium > Allium sativum. The sequence goes on along the minus strand of CM060916.1, from coordinate 292,523,054 downwards.
GATTATCCCGGTTTCTCGTGGAGCAATGTTTGATCTTCGTTTATGGACTACCACTTTGGTTTTTACCTTTTTTTATTTAGCCTTTTAGTTCATTGACATTTGCTCTTTAAGGACTTTCATTCCTTGTCCCTAATCCGTATATGGTGGAACCATCAATGCAGCAAGGCTCAACCAGTTCACTACGTTAGAGCACTATCGAGATGGCGACTAGGTACGTTTTAAATATCTATTGTATTTATATGCATAACGCAGAATAACAGATGCATCATGTATGTCAGTTAGTTAATGTTGAAAACATTCGGTTTTATGATCTCTTGAACCATAGTTTAGCATCTTACCACAATTCTAGTGGCGCTTGGTGTTCATTGTGTTCAATTTGCTTAATAGAAATTGTGGTGAATGAGTTTAAGCTTACAAGGGAGGTTAAAAAGCTGTAACTTTTCTTCTGATGGAAATTGAGAAGCCACTAAATTTGTAAAAGTCTGTTTACCATTGCTTTTTCTGTTAGAATGATAATTGCTTCTGCAAATTTGAATCTCTGGGTTTTTGGTTTGTGCTAAATAGTTGATAAGCATCAGCACTATAGAGTTTAAAATTTTCAGGTAATAATGAAAATGTGCAGAATAGTCCGTATATCCAAATTAGTATGTGTTTTAAACTGAATTTTTTGTGTGTTTGAACAATGAATTTTGAAACTGGATGCTCACGTCATCATATTTATTGCAGGAAATAATGGACTACTGAAGATAGGCTTGTGCTAACTAGTGGACTAGTAGAGCCTATGGCCGCATAGCCCACATCAGAAAGGAAGATAAGTACTGCTGAAGCTTGAATGCTAGAGACTAGACTATGATGGGAAGAGCAGAATAAATTTTATACTATGTTGTATGTATATAGTCAAAATGCTTTTTTGAATGGTGGGTTTAAGATGGGTAGCATTTTAAGTCATGGCTTCGTTATTATCTCTTGAATGATTAGTCCTAGTATCATTTCTTGACATTGTTACTGTTCCGAATTTTCAATGTTCTGAATTTTGCCAAATCAACATTTGATGCTTGCATGCTGTGTGCATACATGATCGTTTTAGGTAATGAAATACACGTTTTGTTTATCTTATCATTTTTCAAGAGATGGTTAGGTCAAGGTTAGGTCCTTATTAATTTTAAACATAAAAAAGATTCTTGTTCAAGGACGTTTGTACTTTTTTCTAAAAACTTTTAGATTTAAGAATTTATTTGTATGTATTTCTTTTCATGTAAGGAAAAAAATGGTGGTTTAAAAACCCCTCAAAAAGTAAGTTTTAGAAGAGTTTACGTAAAAGCATGTATTTATTCAACATGTTGTTGATATATGTATACAAGTAATTATAGCCAATAATTGCATTGTATTATGTAGATTTTAGTGAATATTTCATAATTTCAAAATTCAATTCAAATTATATCCAGTATTGTATTTATTGCAAAAAATGAAAAGATAAAAAAATCGATGTATGCTAAACACAAATGAAAAGGACAATTGAAGTTTGCATAAAATTGCGCATTACATTACGCTGATTTTAGGGAGGGAAAAAATTTGTAAGGACAAATTAATTAAATATTTTATTCATAAGGACAACACTAATATATTTTATCCAAAAGGACAAATAATAGCCCAGCCCAAATAATATCCCGTTATTTCATTTTTCTTCTTATACAACGTAACCCTCAATTTCGTCCGCCGTAATTCAGAAATGACCACAGAAACGCGATCGACGAATTCTCCTCCTACGGATTCCCCTAAATCAAACCGAAACCCTAGCAGCAAGACTGACAGCGAGTTAATGGGAAGAGTCGTGGAAAGGAATTTTGAAACCCTAGCTGATGCCGCCGAATTATCACGAAGTGGAGTCGAAAACCTAGTTATTGACGCCCAGAAGCAAATCGACAGTACTGCAATTGATAAACACGCAGTTGACAGAGGAAATGATAACGTTGATTATCAATTTGTGGATGAAAGAGAAGATAGTGGAAAAAATCAAACTGCGAATGTACAAACTGTTGAAAGAAATGAGGTTGAGAACCAGAGTGAAACAATACAGGAGATTACTGATGAAGAAGGTCTGTTGGGGAAAAAAATGATAATGTCAACGCTGAAAATGTAGAGAAAGCGAATTTAGCCAAAAGAAAAGATAATGTTAATCGAAAAAATGAAGGAAAAAAAACAATCAGGAAAAGCACTGAATGTATAAGAAGAGAGACGCGGTCGAAAAGGTTCAATGATCCTAAATATGTTGCAGAAAAGTTGAAGAAAGAAATGAATGACAAAAAAAAGAAGGTAAGTTCTATTCATTATAATAAATTTTTGTATGTTTTGTTTAAATTTTGTAACAATATTTCTTTATTTGTGCAGGTTAAAGAAGGAAGAAAATCGAAAATTCTTGAAGAAAAGGATGGTGGAGTCAATGAAGAAAATTCTGTAAGTAAAAAATGCTAACTTCAATTATATATAAATGATAACTTCATAGGTATTAAAATGATATCCTGAGTATAGATATTTATAAAAAATGATACTGTATATGTGTTAAAAATGATACCTTGTGTATGAGAATACTATTTAACTTGATTTTTTTGGTGTAGGTAAAAATGATAGTGTACATTGATAAAATGATAAGGCAAAGTGAGACTGTAAATTTGTTAATTAGTATAATTAGCACCTACATTGTTATTTAGATTAATTATGGTTTGTAATGAATGAAATTCAATTGTGTCAGTGATAAATAATTTTGTTCTCTACAGTTATTTTAGTTTTTTTTGATAACTAGGATGATGATTTTGAAAACCCAAGGCCTCGAGAAATCAAGTCTGGTACAATTCCAGTCGAAAGTAAAGAAGAGGTAGTGGTTGGTGAGAAAACCAGTTGTGCTACAGCTTACAGATGTGGGTTGCAATCGTCTTACAAGACGATCTGTTTGTTGAGAGATAAGAAAGCACTTACATCAATATCATTTTTTCTAAACTGTGGTTATCATTTTTTGTTTTTTGGTTCGTACACAACATTTATCCACAAACACAAATAATTAGCCAAAATTTTTGTTTTCAGTTCAGTATTTCATTAATCAGTTTACTGACTACACTCTTTGATGATATTATTCAACTGTTCATTTTTTTAATTTAATCTGCTGAGTATTTAACTTATGAAATACCCATAGATATCATTTTTTAAACAATTCAATTATCATTTGATTTGTACAAATGCTTATTCAATTTTATATTATCATTTTGCATGTATTACAGTTATCATTTGTTGATGTCTTAGCCACTGTACAGTTTTTAGTTATCTTTTTCCAGCTGATGTAGTTATCATTTTTTAAATTTTGATAGTTGACATAAATTGTAAAAACATACAAAATAGTGAAAAAGGAAAAAAATTCTGTTATACATCCATTCTTTTTAAATCCAATTCTAAATTGTGGCTAGTATGCAAATTAATTCATATTATGTGTCTTCTTGTGCAGGTAATGGAAATGGGAAAAATTGTACTACATGAAACACTGTTGTTAGAGTGTAAGGAAAGTTTGGCAAATAGAGCTGCATTAAAAGGAAAAGTTGCACAAAACAAAAAAAGAAAGCGTGGTCAGCAAGTCCAAGTAGTGGAAACAGTTGGTTTGGACATGGAAAATAGAGTTCTGAACTATCGCATCACAGAGTTGGAGAAAGAAAACAAAGAATTTAAAAAGAAGTGGATGCAGGAAAGAAACATGAGAAGAAAAGCAGAAGAAGAGTTATGTAGACTTAAAGAGCAAATGAAAGAACAGAAAGCTGAAATGCAACATGATAAAACGGAGGATAGAGTTGGTTTACAAACGACAATGGTTGATGCGCATACAGATGATAATTTGGACTGTAATGAAGTGAGAACAACTGAGGTGAATAATCTGAATCTAGATCAGGATAAATTGAACGATTGCATGACGAATGTTGAGGATAGGAGTTATGCAGAAGAAAGCCTACCAGCTGGTTTAGGGAATGAAAAAACGCCAGTCACAGTTAAAGATTCTGTCGGTAACAGTGAGATTGGAAATAAGAGTGTACAGTCAATTGACGATATTGAACCTCCGAGTTTTAGTTTTAATTTGAATGCTGAGATTGCAAAGATGAAAGTCAGAAAAGGGAATTCTCAAAAGTCAAGGAAATAAAAAATTAAAAAATCATCTTCCAAGTCAAAAAGTGCAAAACCACCTTCATACATACTGAGATTGAGAGCAAGAAGAAGAACACAAAAAAGAAAAGAGGAGTATGAATATTATGTAAAAGCGTGGAAGAAAGCACGGGTAACACAAAAGAAGGAGACTGAAGTTTCATGTGAAGGGAAAAATGATGAGTTACAACTCTCATTGATTCCATTTGATGATGAAAAATGTTGGGAAAAAACGATAAATGAAGATAACGTGGAGCACGAAAAAAATGTTGAACTGGTAGAGCCAATAAATGTTGAAGAACCGTCATGGAAAGACTTGGACTTATCAAAATGCAAAAAAGTAACAAAACATCTAGATGATGAGGAAGGTAGAATTGTACGGAAATTTTATTCAATGTCAATAGCAGAAGACAAGTGAGTATTATATTTCCATCTGTGCTTATAAAACATAGAAATTATTTTGTTAACTGTTTGACTTGTAAATATTGGACAGTCCAGTAGCTTGGCAAGATGATGACATGACAAGGGGAGGATGTGTTGTGACGAAGGACATGCTGACAGAATTGTTGAGAGGGTCGTTAACAGATGGGCAGGTAAACATAAGTACAAAAATAATTTATTGATAGCCATCTTACTGAAATAGTTCATGGGTATCATTTTTCCTTCAATGAAGATATCATTTTTTGTGTTGAATTATTTACTGCACATTTTGGTTATCATTTTTATTGTATAGTAGTTATCATTTATACAGTTCATTTAACTTTACAGTTTCTAGATATCATTTTTTATAAAATGTGGTTATCATTATCTGTTATTTGATTATTACACAATATTTCTCCACAAACACAAATACTTACAAAAAAATATTGTTGTCAGTTCAGTATGTCATCATCCAATTTACTGACTACACTCTTTGATGATATTATTTGTTAATGACTACTCATTATTGATTTGAATTTTTAACTCCAGGTTTATATTATCATTTTCTGTTTATTTTAGATATCATTTTAGTAATTCATATCACTTAACAGTTTATGGATATCTTTTTTTCTAAACTGTTGTTATCATTTTATGTTTTTGGTTAATAACACAACATTTCTCCACAAACACAAATTATTAGCAAGATAAAGCAATGACGTAAATCGTTTATTAGTTATTGTAGCATGTTTATTGACTTTATGTTATTTTTTTTTTAATTTTTTTTTGGGATATTCAGATAATCGACTGGTGCACCAATAAATGTGATCTTGTTGATTACAATTACGCAATGTCTACAATGATGACAGTAAGTTGAATCGCAGTTTTAAAAAATTAATATTACAGTATTCAGGTCTTCAGTACTCATTAAGATAAAGATTACACTGAGCAGAAAGGAATAATGGAAGGCAGGAGTTCAATTATTAATTGTTTGGTTACTCCTTTCTTGAAAGAAGCAGCTTTACAGAAGTATACAGAAAAAATTTACTTCCCATTACATTTTGACAACCATTGGTCCCTGTTGACATTAGCATATGCAAACATGCAATGGGTTCACTACGATTCGAAGAGACCAAGAAGATCGAACAAGTATAGTAATCTTCATTTGAACGAAGCATATGAAGTTGTAAGAATTTTCCGTTATATTTTTTGTGAGTAAACTAGTACTAAAAAATGTTTATAACAGCGAAAGAAAGTGGAAGAAATTCTGCAACAAATTTGGGTAGAAAATAAAATTGTGGATAAGAAAATTGTTGACGGAGAGATTTTTGAACAACCATGTGCACAACAGCACTCTGACAGGTTAAGTTTTCTTCATGTTGTTTTTCTGATGTTTCTGTCATTTTAATTTATTTTTTGCGTTGCTGAATACAAAAGAAGTACTAGTTTGTCCCAATAATTGATTGAAACTGACATAGAAGTGTTTGTGATGCACAACAATGATAACTGGAATTTTTTTTCTATTTTCTAATCAGCATTAGTTTTCATTTATACAGAGTGGACTGCGGGATATTTGTCATCATAAATATAATTTCAGACAATAGAGCTGAAATTCCACTAAAGGTGTCGAAAGAGAATATGGATAAGATAAGAGCACTGATTTTACGTGAAGTCATTTCGAATCATGGATGTTGTTGGAATCTAGTTCGATTCGTCACTGGATTGACCAAAAAGAGCAGTAAAAAATCAATGAAAAAATGAGTGAAACAGTGCTGTGTGTTGTAGTTGGTTGGAAAATAGTTTATTTTCTGTTACGTTGAAATTTATGCAGTTGTTAATGTTTAAAATTTCAGTAATGAATGGATGTTTGTGTGAAATATTAGTACTGAATAAATGATTGATGATGAATCTGTGTACTAGCAAAATTAAGGATTTGGATTGGAAAAGTCTAAATTTGAAAAATAATATCATTTTTACTATTATCAGTATGTTGTATGTGTGCACAAGGGATGTTAACTATCAAAATGTAAAAAATGATAATTACATAAGCCGGGAAAAGATAACTTAAAACTGTACAGTGGAGGAGATATCAAAAAATGATAACTAAACTGCATAAAAAATGATATCTAGAAACTGTTAATTGATTTGATTTATAAAAATGATATCTAAAATATACGAAAAATGATAACCTTAATCTGAAGTTTTAAATTCAAAGAAAAAATGATATCTGCAGTGTAGGAAAAAAGATACTCATATACTCTGAAAGGAAGATAAGTTAAAAATGACCCCTAAAATATTATAAAAATGATACCAGGATATTTTTTATACATGGTAACTACAAAAAACTGAACCCTACAAAGACATTGAAAAGATAATCACCTAATTAAACATAAAAGAAAAACATAAATAAATGTATACAAACTTGTAAAAACAAATACTAAACATGCAGATCGAATGTCAATGATCATAACAACCAAAAAAAAACATCAAGCCAACAACACAGCAATGTTATAATAAAATGTTAACAAAATAAAATAAGAATTTTATTTATTAAAAATGCAGATTGTTGCGTACATTTAAAGAGCATAATCAACTAAATTGCCAACGCATACAAGTTTACTCGACAAGTATATATGGAGATACAAATGATACATAGAAGAAATATAATGAATTTTATTCTTTAATTTTTGGACGCTTGACAATTCCACTTATTATGACCATATGCATTGCACACTCTACATCTGTTTAGCTTGTTTCGGAAATATGCAAATCCTCCTCTTCTTTTTGATGAAGGTCTACCAGCTCCACGTTTATCCTTTGGTGGCTTAATTATTGCTTCAATACTTGAATCAACATCCGGTTTGTCATATGTAGGTATATGATTAAGTGTATGACTATATGAAGATCGATAAGCTTCAACCGTGAAATAGTGCTCAATGAAATCGTACACATTTAATTTCATTTTAGTAATGCATTTTATCGAATGAGCACATGGAAATCCCATGACATTCCACTGGTTACAGTTACAAGTCCTGTCTTGTAGATCAACACGATGAGAGATTGGTGATCTAACTTCGAAAAGGTGTTCAGAAGCCCGTAATACATCCCAACCAAAACCGTCTTGAACTAGCACTTGTAATCGATTTTCCATTGTTGGACACAAAATAGTAGTCCATAAACGAGATTCTTCCCGACGTTTAGCCATTTGTTCCATGATTTTTATTCGTATCCCGTCCAAACAAGATGTAATTGGTAAGGCCCGTTCTTCTAAAATCCAGCTGTTGAAACTTTCAGCCACATTGGAGCTGTACTCACCGTACCTTTTACCACGGAAAAAAAATCAGCCCACTTATCAAAAGGTTTGTCTTTCAAAAAATTAACCGCTGCAGCACCACCAACTTGTAAAAACTTTGAATGAGCAACTTGAAACTCATGAACATTAGATGCTCGAGAACATGTGTAGAACAATTCCACAATCGAAATGTGTGCATTTTTGGACTTAACAGCAGACAACAAATTTTGTTCCATGTGAAGGTAGCAATAACTATGGTATGAAGTGGGAAAAACATCTTGAACCACCGAAATCAGACCTTGATGTCGATCGGACATAAAAACCAAATTACGATCTTCGTTAAGCATTTTCTTCAAATGATTTAAAAACCAACTCCAATTATCCACATTTTCAATTGAAACTACGGCCATAGCTAGAGGGAAGAAACCTGGAAAAAAAATTTGAATATAAATCATAAAGAATTCTTCATTATAAGAAAAAATTATATTTTCAGACATAAAAAAAATGTTAATTAAATACTGTAAAATACAAACTGATACCTGCAAATAACAAAAAATGATGCTTAAAAAGTGTTTGATATAAACTGATCCCTAAATACGTAGTAAAATGATACCTACAAACTGTGCATTGAAACATAACAGAAAATGATAACTAGATGGAAATAAAAATGATAACTTAAATCTGCTTTAAAAATGTTTGATAAAAAATGATCCCTAGATACGTAGTAAAATGATACTTACAAACTGCAGATTGGAAACAGAGAAGAAAATGATACCTTAGTTTAAAAAAAAAATGATAACTTAAATCAGTACAGCTAAACAATGATAGTGTAAGAAACAAAATACTGATAAATAATAAAATGTACTAACTAAAACTGATCCAATAGAGGCCAAATGGTATCGTAAAATAATACCTTGATTGCCGTTCTTAGCTATAGCACCCATCAACACTCCTGGCCTCCCTTTCAAATGGGTACCATCTAAAAAAATCATAGGCCTACAATGTTTGAATCCAAGAATACAAGCACCAAAAGCAACAAACACTCGTTCAAACCGATTTGTAGAAGAGTCTACATCCATTGCAACATAAGAACCTGGGTTGTGGGTCTGTAGTGCACCTAAATACCAACACAAATCATTGTACGACATTGCATCATCGCCATACAATTCCTTTAAAGCCAATTGCTTTCCTTTATAAGCATAAGGGTAAGACAAAGTAAGATTAAACTCTCTTCGAAAATCATACATAATGTCTTTCGGTTTCTTATTCGGACGATCTCTAATTTCATCAATGATCAATGATTTAACAAATTCACTAGATAGAGCAGGTTTATTCGAATTTGTTAAACAACCTCCGCAAGAATGGTCAGCAATCAAATTTCTAATGAAAAACCTACGTAGTTGGCCAACATCAGAAGAGGCATGCACTTTAAAAAGACAACCAAAAGACGATGATGAGCAAATAGCAGTGATCGTAGTAGCACTATTCTTCAGAAATTGTAATTCATGACCTGATTTAATTTGATAGGCCATCAAGAATAGTCCGAACTCAGTAGCGCCTTCAAAACAAAAACCGGTAAAATCAGAAAATTTCAATGTTGATCCATTTTTCATAAAATCTTTTAAGTAACTCTTCCTATGGACAAAAATGTTCGTTCCCAAACATGGAACAGAAGACGAAGGAATCGAAACATTAGTAGAAAGTGATGAGGAACCATCAACCACATCTTCCAACAGATACCCCTTCAACTTAACATCAAAGGAAAAAAAAAGCAGCCCTCTTGTGTAATTGAAATAAAATGGTACTTTGAAGATCAAAGTCAGTTTCAACAATTTTAGTTCTTTCCTCAATCACGTAGCTTATTTCAATTGATTTAGGAGTAAGCTGAGACCAGTACGCACATATTTCATTTTGCAAAGCGTACAATGAACAATTAACCGACAACCGAGTACTGAAAGAGGTACCATTGAAGACAAGCACTATAAGAAGAGTGTCTTCACAACTGCAACACATTTTTAATTTGAACACTTCAGTTAGCAGAGTAAAAAGAGGTAAACACATACAGTAAAAAATTAAAACAAGCAGGTAACACATACAAAATGATACCTATAAAAATAGTACAATGATATCAACAGAATACTGCACATTCAAAGAAGAGAGAAGAAAATGATAACCACAAAAATACTAAAATGATACCTAAAAACTGCAGTAGTTAATTTTTCATGAAACCATAACAAACAAATTCCAATTTTACTCAAAACTAACATGTATACTGATTGAATAAAAAATTGCTTTAATATAAAACAATTTTAATTCGTCAATGCATTTACATTTCAATTATTGAATTTATAGAAAAAACAATTGAGAGTAAAAACAAAGAATAACAGGAAAAAATAACAGAGATTCGAAAACAGGAAAAAACCATACCTGCTTGTATCACTACGAGAATCCATGAATTTTTAGTATCATAAACGCACAATAAATCGTCGGAATAAGGCCTAAACCTAATATGCAATTGATCGCGGTTCTGTATGATTGGCTTCTGATCAAATTTCCGTTCAAGAATTCTGCGTTCAATTAGGATTTCGGATTTGATTGAATTTATGAAATCAAAATAAAAATTGAAATCGAAAATATGGAAGACTGAGTCGAGATGAATGACGGCGAGATCCTGATAATTTTTCCAGGACGAGAAAGATTTTATGAATTAAGGAATTGCGTGCGTGATATGCGGAAGATAATTTCGACAGGTAATAAAAAAACGCACGTGAGATCAGAAAATGAAGATGTTGTCCTTGTGAGTGAAATTTAAGTGGGCTGTCCTTTTGGAGAAAAAAGCCTTTAAATTTGTCCTCTTAAATATTTTCCTGTTTTAGGGAGGTGGGGTTGATATTTATTAATATTTTTCGTCAAAAGTGCGTGTTTGAATATTTATTACTACGTTGCAATATCTTTTTTAGTTAATTTTTGTTTTATATGTATTACTTATTGGCAAAGAACGATTTTGTAATAAAAGTTTATTAGATCATTTTTTGTAAGGACGTTACATTAAGGTCCTTATTAAGTTTTTAAATACACAAAAGATTCCACTTTAAGAGCGTATGTTTTTCTTTTCCTTTCTTTTCTTATCTTTTTTCTTTCGAAAATTGGCAGAAAATCAATATAATAAGACTTTTAGGTTTCAGGATTTACTTTCTTATTCATGTTTGGGAAAAAAAAGGTAGTTTGAAGATCTAAAAAAATAGAAATTTTAAGTTTCAGGAAATTTTATAGAAAAACATATACATATTATAGCTCATATACAAGCAATATAGTCAATAATTATATAGTTGTATGCAACTTTTGATAAATATTTCATAATTTCGAAATTTAATTCAAATTATATTTAATATCATATTTATGGCAAAAAAATGAAGAAAAAAAACGATGTATGCGAAACACAAATGAAAAGGACAAGTTTCAGTCAAAATTGCATACAAGTTTGCAATTTATACAATAATTGCAAATATTTTTGTAGTTTTTCGTTGTTCCTAGGTATTTGTTTACTGAATGAAGATTTATAGATATGTGTAATTATTAAGTGAACATTTGTGTATATATTTGCAATATTTCTCAGTACTTGCATACGTTTCTATGTTTACTTTTTAACTTTATTCGTTGCCTAGTTTTAATATTTACAATTTTATGAATGTTTTTAGACAATGGAACAAAAAACACTACTAGTAAACTAATTCTGAGGATCCGTGGTGTAACGACCCGGATTTTCGGCCGTTGAATTCTGAATATTTAAATTTGTTTTAAAAATTTTAATTGAATTACATATAGGAATTTATTAATTAAAAACGAAGTTTGAACGTTAATTTATAATATAATTATAAAACGAGCTCGAAATCGCGCGGCAGTTCGTAATATAGAGTTTTGAACTTCAACTGAGGATACAGGATCCGATATAAGTCGGATTTCTATGAAACAAGACACGTTGGAACCGTATTGATTATAATTTTCATATGAAAGAGAAAAATCAAGATTTCGTGTTATATTTTGTTAGTTATGGTCAAATCAAATTTTGAAATAGTCGCTGTGGAAATCGTTATTTAAATTATACGCGTTAAAATAGCCGTTTTGCAAATGGACTCTGTTTTCAACGAAATCAGTTTCATTGGGACCGTATCATTAAATTATTGTACGGTGTTGAATTGCGTGGCAAACCGATGTCGTATGTGACCACAGTAGCCGTAAACGCTCGTTCAGTGCAATTAAATTAATTCAATTGAATAAAGGGATATTAGAGTGTAACTTGAACAGACGATCGAATCAGGCCACGAAACCAGTTTCAGTGAGTTCGTAGCGTCGGATATAGTCAGGGTAGGTATATAGTTTGTTATTTTTAGAGATCGGCAAATTTGGTGTTCAGAAGGGCAGTGCGGTACGCGCCAAAAACAGTCTACCGGGGCAACAGTCTCAGAATGCGACGAAACTAGTGCCGTTGGATTCGTATCGAAAAGTTATTGTCGGTGGTTCGCAGTTTCAAGTTGATTTGATTTATCTGGTGATCGTGAAAAATTTAAACGCGTGTTCATTTCTAGTTTTATAAAGGAATTTTTTTCAAACGATGTCGGAATTCGACGAAACTTGTCCCATTGGGTTCAGAATACTTTTTTTACACCAAGATTAGCTTTTTTATCAGTAGACAGAAGTCAACTGTGGTCGGTTTTACTTGATACTTCATCATGAAGTCTCGTTATAATAAAAATAATAATTTATAATCGATATTTACATGACAAACCTCAAAGATGAATGACCTACCAATACAATACTGATTTTTAAATCAATAAATTTCCTCAGCTGTACACTTCGCCCAAGATTTCAACAGCGTGCCGTCCAAACTATTGATTTCGTGCTTTCCAAGTATTTTAGAAACCGTGCTCTCCACGGCTCCCCAATTTCTTGTTTGCCAAACCACTTGACTTATAAATACAACCCCACACCCCTTTTTTCTCCTGGTGAAAAATCCCTAATCTCTTTTCAGTTACTTCTTCCAGTGGAAATCATTTTGCCGTTCTTTTAATCCTCTTCAAAAATCCATATATATGTAATCCTCAAACCCTTCTCTTCCACACTATATTGTTTTTGGTGTATGCGGTCGTCATCTATCAGTTCGAGCTGGACACCGCGAGACCTAGGGTTGACGGAAATTCACAAGGCAGGCGATCGGAGGGGACTCAGGCGTACCGCGGGGTTCGTGAGTTTATTGTAGTCGAGTGATGTGATTTTACCTGGTCGCGGTTCCTAATGTGAAGTGAAGGCAAGGTGATGGTGTTTGAATGGGTAAATCTTTGGGTGCGTTTATGTCCTGGAGGTGGAAACTCAGCCATGAAAGTTTGGAAATGGGAGCTTGCGGATGTACTTGTGTTGTATGAAGGGGATAGGTTTGTGTATAGGGACGTTTGGGGTTGGTTTCTGAGTACTGTAGGAAGAGCTGAAAGGGGGTCCTGTCTTTGGGTTAACTCGGTGAGAACGCAAGTGTGAAGTGGGGAAATGGGGGACGAGTTTGAAGTTGTTCAAGGGGTGTAGCATGCTGAAAGGGCTGGGCGTGACTGAGTTTTGGCGAGTAGCAGATGAGCCATCATCAAAAAAAAAAAAAGGGCACTACTTGTTTATGACAGTAAAGCATAAGGAGCTTTGGTTTTCACCAAATTAGAAGCAGCGGTTCATACATCCAAGGTAAAGCTGCAGCATGTTGGTTCGTATGGGGAGCAAGTCCAACGTGTTGTAGGTAGGGGTGCACGTGGGTTAGTTGAATTGGTATACTGATGATTGATAAAGAAGGACTTAAAATGGGAGAGACGTATTCAACGGTTAACCGCGTGACAAAGTAATCAACATAAAAAGGGCGCATTCATGGTTTAAATTGCTGATTAGCAGTTCTTTTTGGTTAAGAATCAAACGGGATTATGCACATTAGAATCATAGAGATAAGATCTTCATTGTATAACAGATTCCGCTGTGAACGGAGCTACTGATATTCCTTGATAAAATCAAGCGTCTGTTTGATTTTAAGCGAAACAAAAGAAGATTCGTCGACTGCAAAACAAGGTGAGTAAACTCACTAACTCCCTCTCGTTTATATTTTTATATATAAACGAGTTTTAAATATTTTTATAATGTGCATTGGTTGATTGGTTGAATAGTTGGTAAATTTGGTTGAATTGGTTGATAGGATTACACCATTAATTGATCATTAGTTCTGATATTTCATTTTAATGTGAAATAATATTATTAATGTTATTAACATCTGTGGATGCAGGAAAACGGGTTGGAGGGATCCAACTAGATCCCTCAACATTTATATTACCGTTTGTTATTTATGGTGATGTGTATACGATGATGGATTGTACTATGTTGAATCACCCTGACACTGGAAATTTAGTTATTTTAAATACTGTAAAAGATTTTCGAATATAGAAAAGAAATTGGGGTTTAAAAAGAGAACTTATTTCCAAAAGAGAAATTAAATTTTGAATGGAATTAAAAAGTAGAAACTTGTTTTATTAAAAGAAGTTATTTTTAAACGAGTTTATAATCATTGAATAAATTGAATATAAATGCTTTATTTAAATTTATATGGAAAAGTGGAAATTAGATTTGAAATCAATATTTGAGATGGGATTTGAACTTAGCAGAGTATAAAGCAAATCATAAGCAAGATTTTTAACGATTGGAATAAAAATCAGATTTGTTTGCAAGACCCAGAATAGAAGTTATAAATAGAATTTGGGGTTTAAGAGAACATGTATAAGTACGGAATCAAAAGATTATATATAAAAGAAATATATTCAGGATTAAAGTGGATAATGGTTCAAAGGAAGTATTTTGCAAGTGAAATATTTATAAGGGAAAAACACAACAGACGGTTTTGTGTTAAACATTTTGGATTTTTGGAATAAAAATCCAAGGAAGAAATCTTGTTGTAAAGAAGGTGGAAACCGGATTTTTATCCTTATATACTCTTTATCTTATGGGTTTCGACAAATAGAATGATAAATGTCTGCATTGTTAAATCCAGACATTTTGACTATCTTTTAAAATGAACAACGGAAGCGTGTGCGTCGCACACGATATTTTATTCAAAACAGCAATCATAACGTTGTCTTTGTAAGAAATGCTTTTATAAAACTAAACAGCGGTTTTAGCGCTGTTGTTATAATAGATGTTGTAAATCTATACAGCAATTTTAGACGCTGCTGTTATAATAAATGTCTTGGTAAATCTAAATAGCAATTTTAACGCTGCCGTTATAATAACTGTTTTAATAGCAATCTTAATGCTATGGTTATGATAAGTGTTCTATAATGCTAGACAACGGTTTTAACGCTGTTGTTGAAAGCAATGTTTTATAAACCAAATATTTGAAGACAGCAATTATAACGTTACCGTTATAATCAATATTTTTTTAAAGAAGGTGTGTTCGTAGATCAAATCCGAGAGTCGCGTAAGCAATGTTTGGTTTAAAGTTGTGAGCTCTGACTATTTCAAAGTTAAGAATGTCGTTCAGTTAAGGTCTGAGAGGTAATTATACCCCAATTTGACTGACTGCATTATTGACGGAGAAATGGTTAAGGCTCGATAGCAAGGGTTGGTTAGTGATATCGTTAGTTAACGAATGATTTATGATTTGAGTTATAATAACAATGTTTATAACATCAGTTAATTCAAAGGATTTAGAAAGGTTTTCTAACTGGAGTAAAAGATGTTTTCTCAATAAAGGAATTATATATATTGGAAATGTTTCCCAATAATCAAGAGAGAAAATAGAGCTTTGAAAGAACACGAAAGGTGGAAAATGGGAATTGTAAATGATAATGTAATAAAGAACTAATATAAAAAGGGCCCAGTGTTGTTTGATGCTTGATTGATAGAATTTCCATTTGGAAATAGGACCGTTGATTGTATGGATGTTTCTTTGATAGTTAAATCACCGACTATCAAAGTTTTATCTTTTTTTTATATACCTCCGTTGTCAATATGGAGAGACCGGGATCAGATTTGATATCTGAAAACCACTTCGTATTGGCGTAAGCGTTATGAAGCAACTTATGCTGAAGAAAATTGAAGACGGAGTTATGCAAGGGCTATCCTGTTTACGGGATAGTGCTTTCGGTTTGTCCAGACCCAGGACAACTTGTATGGACGAGTGTCTGACAGAGTATTTCCAAAGGGGATTACGTACGTTGATTCCTTCAAACGTACGAAGTTGGGGCATAGAAGGGAAGCTTCTTTAGCCTAACAATCTGAGTATTTTTGTGGGAATCAATTAGTGATTTCCGATGGATCTGACGATGTGGCATTCAAAGTGAATGATGGCCAGATGTTCTGGAAGATAATTCAAACCTCAAGCCTCATCAACCCGGAATTGGACAAAAATCGGGCAGGCAGCATGGCTATGTGGGTCGCACCCATTAGGATGTATAACCACCTATCTAGAGAAAATTACTTTTGCTTCTTATGTCTATCGATGTTGTCCCTTTTCGGGAGGCGGTTGCTGATCCCAACCGTCGGTGGTATACATTCGATACACTCAAGCGAAATGAGTGGTCGGTCATGTGTGGGCCGGGTTGCAAGACGTTCTTGTTGAACCCAGTGTATTCGTCTCTAGAGATACACTATCGGAAGGTGGTCCCATACCTTGTCATGTTGGAAATCCAATCTACAATAAGCGCCATGCGGTTTTTGATTTAATATTATATATGGAGCGTGAGATGCAAGCGTTCCGCTAGATTCTATTTATTTGATTTAGACATTATTATAATATCACTGGATTTGATATCAAAATATTTTTGGGTTATCGTAAGGTAAAAACCATCCATGTTTATGTGTGGATCGGTCTTACGATTATCATTTCTTTTGAAAGGATTTTTGAAAGTTAAACCAATGGTTGGAGTTTACTCATACCAGTCCCATGACTGACCCAGAGTTTATTTTGTTTGTTTTCCCTAAACTCTTGGGTACCCAAATTTGTACGGGCAGTCAAGTAGTCGGGATTTTTCAGATTCACTTGGAGGAGCTTGAAGCAGGAGGCTTCACCAGTTAGCTATAGACTATCATATTTTCCACTGTGTACTATGTTGTATCTGGAAACAGGTGTTTATAACTGTTCCAGGGATAATCGTTGTGCTCTGATAATGGTATGTATATACAAATACTGATTTGTGCTTCAAAGTTATATTATCTAGTATATTTTATTCGTTCCGCTGTGAGTTTGTGATCTTCGTTTTCTCCTATTCTAATATTTCTTTCTTTCTATTTCTCATCCTCTAACTTCTTTCTAAAAATGATTCGTATTTCTGTGCAATTTGGGTTGGACGTGTGGTATGATTAGTCGACTCAAAGGGTACGGATTTGCGGGTCGTTTCAGTTGGTATCAGAGCTGAAGGTTGAGTGATAACCTTGGCTCTGTGGCGTAACTCAATAGAGATGGGGTTAGTAACACCCTAGGTTGAGTTTGAGTGTATTTGTATGAGCGCGTATTTATAGATTTGATATAAATTTGTTTTATATTGTGTTGGCTGGTTTGTTGAGTTGTTTATGAATTCTAGTCGATACAGAATGTACAACTGTATCGATAGGTGCTTCTAAACTCTCGAACAAAGCAATTCGATACAGTATTGTTTTAAATTGGGTAAATGAAGTAATTTTTCCCAAAAACTATTTTTGATATAAATGGAATAATTTCTGAAATCTTATATAGACGGGTTGATTGTTATTACAATCAAGTGAAACTATAGAATAATGAAATGGTTATGAAATTTGTATACGGATAATGTATACAAAAGAGATAAGCCAAGATTTAGATCAAACCGGAATGGGAATTCAAATTCCGGGTGATTAGAAGTATCTTCTGAAGTATTTTTTTTAAAAGCAATATAACATTACTTTGAAGGACTTTTCAATAGAAATTGTTTTAAATAGATTTTGAAAATGATTAAGCACTGAAATCACTTTAGTGGCGAGAAAATAATTCGGATAATGGGTCGCGACATTATAGGTATTCATTTTCAAGTTTCTGAGTGGTGGATTGCTACCATAAAAATTCTTTGATTGGAAATTGGTTTGAAAAGAACAAGTTATTTCTATAAAATCCAAGTTTTTGAGTTTGCAAAAAGATTTAAATATATGTGTATAGTTATTTGATTTCAAACTAATTTGAAAGAAACCTTAGGGATTCGAATTCTGAATTTAATATAAGTTAAATAGATTAAAAAGGTGGAAGTAAAATCGAATGGATTAAATTTAACTAAAGTTTAGTTAAATGGAGCGAAACGACCCTAAAGAATACAAAATTTGTTCGAAATCCATTGAAATGGAATCTTTCTGAAATTAAATGGAAAACTTGGCCCGATAAATGGTTTATAAGAAAATGATATGAACTGGGTTATCATTGGACATATATTGAAGCATACAAAATTGTGGGAACCCTTGAAAGGAAATAAACTAGTTAAACCCAATATACAAGAAATTTGGGATTATATACAAAATTGTATTGGATTAGAATTTATTTAAGTTAAATGGAAATTAGATTGGATGGAGATAATCTCGAATGAAATTAAATAAAGAGGAATGTTGAGATTCGAATTATTAATATGAATTCGACGTATGAATAAGCCAGTTGAATATATATATTGGATGATGTTGTTTGGAATTAAACTGTGATGGGGTTGAACTCAAGCAG
Source organism: Allium sativum (assembly GCA_030737875.1). NCBI lineage: Eukaryota > Viridiplantae > Streptophyta > Magnoliopsida > Asparagales > Amaryllidaceae > Allium > Allium sativum. The sequence goes on along the minus strand of CM060916.1, from coordinate 292,504,440 downwards.
GATAAGGGGGTTGATTTTTGAAAACAGAACTCAGTTTGGATTAGTGAATGGAAGTGAGCTGATCAGAATTTGATTAGAGAGTTAAAACTGGAAGTTGGATTGATTTGAAACCAACTGGAAATGGGTATGTGTGTGCTGAGCAGATATTGAATAGAAGCAAATACAAGAGATAAAATTTCTGCCCGACAAAAAGGTACATGTTTACAATATTACTTGGGTTTGGTGGTTTTATGAGCCTATGAGGCAAGCCGCTTGGCCTTTTGATTTTCGTTCGGATTGGAAAATGCCTAGAAAGGCGATTTGGGATTGTGCCGATTGAGCCGTGCAGAGGAGATGCTGCCGAAATTTTTTCAGAATTTAAAGTGTTAGAAAATTTTCAGAATTTTTTTCGTTAGTAAGAATAAATTAATATTTTAATTGAAATAAATTTGTCCAGTTAAACTGGAGTTAAGAGGTGAAAAAAAACAAAAAGGATTATTGAACCTAGTTAACATGGTACGTAGCATCTTTTCCTACCTTAGCAATTTCGAGGACGAAATTATTTTAAGGGGGAAGGAATGTAACGACCCGGATTTTCGGCCGTTGAATTCTGAATATTTAAATTTGTTTTAAAAATTTTAATTGAATTACATATAGGAATTTATTAATTAAAAACGAAGTTTGAACGTTAATTTATAATATAATTATAAAACGAGCTCGAAATCGCGCGGCAGTTCGTAATATAGAGTTTTGAACTTCAACTGAGGATACAGGATCCGATATAAGTCGGATTTCTGTGAAACAAGACACGTTGGAACCGTATTGATTATAATTTTCATATGAAAGAGAAAAATCTAGATTTCGTGTTATATTTTGTTAGTTATGGTCAAATCAAATTTTGAAATAGTCGCTGTGGAAATCGTTATTTAAATTATACGCGTTAAAATAGCCGTTTTGCAAATGGACTCTGTTTTCAACGAAATCAGTTTCATTGGGACCGTATCATTAAATTATTGTACGGTGTTGAATTGCGTGGCAAACCGATGTCGTATGTGACCACAGTAGCCGTAAACGCTCGTTCAGTGCAATTAAATTAATTCAACTGAATAAAGGGATATTAGAGTGTAACTTGAACAGACGATCGAATCAGGCCACGAAACCAGTTCCAGTGAGTTCGTAGCGTCGGATATAGTCAGGGTAGGTATATAGTTTGTTATTTTTAGAGATCGGCAAATTTGGTGTTCAGAAGGGCAGTGCGGTACGCGCCAAAAACAGTCTACCGGGGCAACAGTCTCAGAATGCGACGAAACTAGTGCCGTTGGGTTCGTATCGAAAAGTTATTGTCGGTGTTCGCAGTTTCAAGTTGATTTGATTTATCTGGTGATCGTGAAAAATTTAAACGCGTGTTCATTTCTAGTTTTATAAAGGAATTTTTTTCAAACGATGTCGGAATTCGACGAAACTTGTCCCATTGGGTTCAGAATACTTTTTTTACACCAAGATTAGCTTTTTTATCAGTAGACAGAAGTCGACTGTGGTCGGTTTTACTTGATACTTCATCATGAAGTCTCGTTATAATAAAAATAATAATTTATAATCGATATTTACATGACAAACCTCAAAGATGAATGACCTACCAATACAATACTGATTTTTAAATCAATAAATTTCCTCAGCTGTACACTTCGCCCAAGATTTCAACAGCGTGCCGTCCAAACTATTGATTTCGTGCTTTCCAAGTATTTTAGAAACCGTGCTCTCCACGGCTCCCCAATTTCTTGTTTGCCAAACCACTTGACTTATAAATACAACCCCACACCCCTTTTTTCTCCTGGTGAAAAATCCCTAATCTCTTTTCAGTTACTTCTTCCAGTGGAAATCATTTTGCCGTTCTTTTAATCCTCTTCAAAAATCCATATATATGTAATCCTCAAACCCTTCTCTTCCACACTATATTGTTTTTGGTGTATGCGGTCGTCATCTATCAGTTCGAGCTGGACACCGCGAGACCTAGGGTTGACGGAAATTCACAAGGCAGGCGATCGGAGGGGACTCAGGCGTACCGCGGGGTTCGTGAGTTTATTGTAGTCGAGTGATGTGATTTTACCTGGTCGCGGTTCCTAATGTGAAGTGAAGGCAAGGTGATGGTGTTTGAATGGGTAAATCTTTGGGTGCGTTTATGTCCTGGAGGTGGAAACTCAGCCATGAAAGTTTGGAAATGGGAGCTTGCGGATGTACTTGTGTTGTATGAAGGGGATAGGTTTGTGTATAGGGACGTTTGGGGTTGGTTTCTGAGTACTGTAGGAAGAGCTGAAAGGGGGTCCTGTCTTTGGGTTAACTCGGTGAGAACGCAAGTGGGAAGTGGGGAAATGGGGGACGAGTTTGAAGTTGTTCAAGGGGTGTAGCATGCTGAAAGGGCTGGGCGTGACTGAGTTTTGGCGAGTAGCAGATGAGCCATCATCAAAAAAAAAAAGGGCACTACTTGTTTATGATAGTAAAGCATAAGGAGCTTTGGTTTTCACCAAATTAGAAGCAGCGGTTCATACATCCAAGGTAAAGCTGCAGCATGTTGGTTCGTATGGGGAGCAAGTCCAACGTGTTGTAGGTAGGGGTGCACGTGGGTTAGTTGAATTGGTATACTGATGATTGATAAAGAAGGACTTAAAATGGGAGAGACGTATTCAACGGTTAACCGCGTGACAAAGTAATCAACATAAAAAGGGCGCATTCATGGTTTAAATTGCTGATTAGCAGTTCTTTTTGGTTAAGAATCAAACGGGATTACGCACATTAGAATCATAGAGATGAGATCTTCATTGTATAACAGATTCCGCTGTGAACGGAGCTACTGATATTCCTTGATAAAATCAAACGTCTGTTTGATTTTAAGCGAAACAAAAGAAGATTCGTCGACTGCAAAACAAGGTGAGTAAACTCACTAACTCCCTCTCATTTATATTTTTATATATAAACGAGTTTTAAATATTTTTATAATGTGCATTGGTTGATTGGTTGAATAGTTGGTAAATTTGGTTGAATTGGTAGATAGGATTACACCATTAATTGATCATTAGTTCTGATATTTCATTTTAATGTGAAATAATATTATTGATGTTATTAACATCTGTGGATGCAGGAAAACGGGTTGGAGGGATCCAACTAGATCCCTCAACATTTATATTACCGTTTGTTATTTATGGTGATGTGTATACGATGATGGATTGTACTATGTTGAATCACCCTGACACTGGAAATTTAGTTATTTTAAATACCGTAAAAGATTTTCGAATATAGAAAAGAAATTGGGGTTTAAAAAGAGAACTTATTTCCAAAAGAGAAATTAAATTTTGAATGGAATTAAAAAGTAGAAACTTGTTTTATTAAAAGAAGTTGTTTTTAAACGAGTTTATAATCATTGAATAAATTGAATATAAATGCTTTATTTAAATTTATATGGAAAAGTGGAAATTAGATTTGAAATCAATATTTGAGATGGGATTTGAACTTAGCAGAGTATAAAGCAAATCATAAGCAAGATTTTTAACGATTGGAATAAAAATCAGATTTGTTTGCAAGACCCAGAATAGAAGTTATAAATAGAATTTGGGGTTTAAGAGAACATGTATAAGTACGGAATCAAAAGATTATATATAAAAGAAATATATTCAGGATTAAAGTGGATAATGGTTCAAAGGAAGTATTTTGCAAGTGAAATATTTATAAGGGAAAAACACAACAAACGGTTTTGTGTTAAACATTTTGGATTTTTGGAATAAAAATCCAAGGAAGAAATCTTGTTATAAAGAAGGTGGAAACCGGATTTTTATCCTTATATACTCTTTATCTTATGGGTTTCGACAAATAGAATGATAAATGTCTGCATTGTTAAATCCAGACATTTTGACTATCTTTTAAAATGAACAACGGAAGCGTGTGCGTCGCACACGATATTTTATTCAAAACAGCAATCATAACGTTGTCTTTGTAAGAAATGCTTTTATAAAACTAAACAGCGGTTTTAGCGCTGTTGTTATAATAGATGTTGTAAATCTATACAGCAATTTTAGACGCTGCTGTTATAATAAATGTCTTGGTAAATCTAAATAGCAATTTTAACGCTGCCGTTATAATAACTGTTTTAATAGCAATCTTAATGCTATGGTTATGATAAGTGTTCTATAATGCTAGACAGCGGTTTTAACGCTGTTGTTGAAAGCAATGTTTTATAAACCAAATATTTGAAGACAGCAATTATAACGCTACCGTTATAATCAATATTTTTTTAAAGAAGGTGTGTTCGTAGATCAAATCCGAGAGTCGCATAAGCAATGTTTGGTTTAAAGTTGTGAGCTCTGACTATTTCAAAGTTAAGAATGTCGTTCAGTTAAGGTCTGAGAGGTAATTATACCCCAATTTGACTGACTGCATTATTGACGGAGAAATGGTTAAGGCTCGATAGCAAGGGTTGGTTAGTGATATCGTTAGTTAACGAATGATTTATGATTTGAGTTATAATAACAATGTTTATAACATCAGTTAATTCAAAGGATTTAGAAAGGTTTTCTAACTGGAGTAAAAGATGTTTTCTCAATAAAGGAATTATATATATTGGAAATGTTTCCCAATAATCAAGAGAGAAAATAGAGCTTTGAAAGAACACGAAAGGTGGAAAATGGGAATTGTAAATGATAATGTAATAAAGAACTAATATAAAAGGGGCCCAGTGTTGTTTGATGCTTGATTGATAGAATTTCCATTTGGAAATAGGACCGTTGATTGTATGGATGTTTCTTTGATAGTTAAATCACCGACTATCAAAGTTTTATCTTTTTTTTATATACCTCCGTTGTCAATATGGAGAGACCGGGATCAGATTTGATATCTGAAAACCACTTCGTATTGGCGTAAGCGTTATGAAGCAACTTATGCTGAAGAAAATTGAAGACGGAGTTATGCAAGGGCTATCCTGTTTACGGGATAGTGCTTTCGGTTTGTCCAGACCCAGGACAACTTGTATGGACGAGTGTCTGACAGAGTATTTCCAAAGGGGATTACGTACGTTGATTCCTTCAAATGTACGAAGTTGGGGCATAGAAGGGAAGCTTCTTTAGCCTAACAATCTGAGTATTTTTGTGGGAATCAATTAGTGATTTCCGATGGATCTGACGATGTGGCATTCAAAGTGAATGATGGCCAGATGTTCTGGAAGATAATTCAAACCTCAAGCCTCATCAACCCGGAATTGGACAAAAATCGGGCAGGCAGCATGGCTATGTGGGTCGCACCCATTAGGATGTATAACCACCTATCTAGAGAAAATTACTTTTGCTTCTTATGTCTATCGATGTTGTCCCTTTTCGGGAGGCGGTTGCTGATCCCAACCGTCGGTGGTATACATTCGATACACTCAAGCGAAATGAGTGGTCGGTCATGTGTGGGCCGGGTTGCAAGACGTTCTTGTTGAACCCAGTGTATTCGTCTCTAGAGATACACTATCGGAAGGTGGTCCCATACCTTGTCATGTTGGAAATCCAATCTACAATAAGCGCCATGCGGTTTTTGATTTAATATTATATATGGAGCGTGAGATGCAAGCGTTCCGCTAGATTCTATTTATTTGATTTAGACATTATTATAATATCACTGGATTTGATATCAAAATATTTTTGGGTTATCGTAAGGTAAAAACCATCCATGTTTATGTGTGGATCGGTCTTACGATTATCATTTCTTTTGAAAGGATTTTTGAAAGTTAAACCAATGGTTGGAGTTTACTCATACCAGTCCCATGACTGACCCAGAGTTTATTTTGTTTGTTTTCCCTAAACTCTTGGGTGCCCAAATTTGTACGGGCAGTCAAGTAGTCGGGATTTTTTAGATTCACTTGGAGGAGCTTGAAGCAGGAGGCTTCACCAGTTAGCTATAGACTATCATATTTTCCACTGTGTACTATGTTGTATCTAGAAACAGGTGTTTATAACTGTTCCAGGGATAATCGTTGTGCTCTGATAATGGTATGTATATACAAATACTGATTTGTGCTTCAAAGTTATATTATCTAATATATTTTATTCGTTCCGCTGTGAGTTTGTGATCTTCGTTTTCTCATATTCTAATATTTCTTTCTTTCTATTTCTCATCCTCTAACTTCTTTCTAAAAATGATTCGTATTTCTGTGCAATTTGGGTTGGACGTGTGGTATGATTAGTCGACTCAAAGGGTACGGATTTGCGGGTCGTTTCAGTTGGTATCAGAGCTGAAGGTTGAGTGATAACCTTGGCTCTGTGGCGTAACTCAATAGAGATGGGGTTAGTAACACCCTAGGTTGAGTTTGAGTGTATTTGTATGAGCGCGTATTTATAGATTTGATATAAATTTGTTTTATATTGTGTTGGCTGGTTTGTTGAGTTGTTTATGAATTCTAGTCGATACAGAATGTACAACTGTATCGATAGGTGCTTCTAAACTCTCGAACAAAGCAATTCGATACAGTATTGTTTTAAATTGGGTAAATGAAGTAATTTTGCCCAAAAACTATTTTTGATATAAATGGAATAATTTCTGAAATCTTATATAGACGGGTTGATTGTTATTACAATCAAGTGAAACTATAGAATAATGAAATGGTTATGAAATTTGTATACGGATAATGTATACAAAAGAGATAAGCCAAGATTTAGATCAAACCGGAATGGGAATTCAAATTCCGGGTGATTAGAAGTATCTTCTGAAGTATTTTTTTTTAAAAGCAATATAACATTACTTTGAAGGACTTTTCAATAGAAATTGTTTTAAATAGATTTTGAAAATGATTAAGCACTGAAATCACTTTAGTGGCGAGAAAATAATTCGGATAATGGGTCGCGACATTATAGGTATTCATTTTCAAGTTTCTGAGTGGTGGATTGCTACCATAAAAATTCTTTGATTGGAAATTGGTTTGAAAAGAACAAGTTATTTCTATAAAATCCAAGTTTTTGAGTTTGCAAAAAGATTTAAATATATGTGTATAGTTATTTGATTTCAAACTAATTTGAAAGAAACCTTAGGGATTCGAATTCTGAATTTAATATAAGTTAAATAGATTAAAAAGGTGGAAGTAAAATCGAATGGATTAAATTTAACTAAAGTTTAGTTAAATGGAGCGGAACGACCCTAAAGAATACAAAATTTGTTCGAAATCCATTGAAATGGAATCTTTCTGAAATTAAATGGAAAACTTGGCCCGATAAATGGTTTATAAGAAAATGATATGAACTGGGTTATCATTGGACATATATTGAAGCATACAAAATTGTGGGAACCCTTGAAAGGAAATAAACTAGTTAAACCCAATATACAAGAAATTTGGGATTATATACAAAATTGTATTGGATTAGAATTTATTTAAGTTAAATGGAAATTAGATTGGATGGAGATAATCTCGAATGAAATTAAATAAAGAGGAATGTTGAGATTCGAATTATTAATATGAATTCGACGTATGAATAAGCCAGTTGAATATATATATTGGATGATGTTGTTTGGAATTAAACTGTGATGAGGTTGAACTCAAGCAGGATAAGGGAGTTGATTTTTGAAAACAGAACTCAGTTTGGATTAGTGAATGGAAGTGAGCTGATCAGAATTTGATTAGAGAGTTAAAACTGGAAGTTGGATTGATTTGAAACCAACTGGAAATGGGTATGTGTGTGCTGAGCAGATATTGAATAGAAGCAAATACAAGAGATAAAATTTCTGCCCGACAAAAAGGTACATGTTTACAATATTACTTGGGTTTGGTGGTTTTATGAGCCTATGAGGCAAGCCGCTTGGCCCTTTGATTTTCATTCGGATTGGAAAAGGCCTAGAAAGGCGATTTGGGATTGTGCCGATTGAGCCGTGTAGAGGAGATGCTGCCGAAATTTTTTCAAAATTTAAAGTGTTAGAAAATTTTCAGAATTTTTTTCGTTAGTAAGAATAAATTAAAATTTTAATTGAAATAAATTGGTCCAGTTAAACTGGAGTTAAGAGGTGAAAAAAACAAAAAGGATTATTGAACCTAGTTAACATGGTACGTAGCATCTTTTCCTACCTTAGCAATTTCGAGGACGAAATTATTTTAAGGGGGAAGGAATGTAACGACCCGGATTTTCGGCCGTTGAATTCTGAATATTTAAATTTGTTTTAAAAATTTTAATTGAATTACATATAGGAATTTATTAATTAAAAACGAAGTTTGAACGTTAATTTATAATATAATTATAAAACGAGCTCGAAATCGCGCGGCAGTTCGTAATATAGAGTTTTGAACTTCAACTGAGGATACAGGATCCGATATAAGTCGGATTTCTGTGAAACAAGACACGTTGGAACCGTATTGATTATAATTTTCATATGAAAGAGAAAAATCTAGATTTCGTGTTATATTTTGTTAGTTATGGTCAAATCAAATTTTGAAATAGTCGCTGTGGAAATCGTTATTTAAATTATACGCGTTAAAATAGCCGTTTTGCAAATGGACTCTGTTTTCAACGAAATCAGTTTCATTGGGACCGTATCATTAAATTATTGTACGGTGTTGAATTGCGTGGCAAACCGATGTCGTATGTGACCACAGTAGCCGTAAACGCTCGTTCAGTGCAATTAAATTAATTCAACTGAATAAAGGGATATTAGAGTGTAACTTGAACAGACGATCGAATCAGGCCACGAAACCAGTTCCAGTGAGTTCGTAGCGTCGGATATAGTCAGGGTAGGTATATAGTTTGTTATTTTTAGAGATCGGCAAATTTGGTGTTCAGAAGGGCAGTGCGGTACGCGCCAAAAACAGTCTACCGGGGCAACAGTCTCAGAATGCGACGAAACTAGTGTCGTTGGGTTCATATCGAAAAGTTATTGTCGGTGTTCGCAGTTTCAAGTTGATTTGATTTATCTGGTGATCGTGAAAAATTTAAACGCGTGTTCATTTCTAGTTTTATAAAGGAATTTTTTTCAAACGATGTCGGAATTCGACGAAACTTGTCCCATTGGGTTCGGAATACTTTTTTTACACCAAGATTAGCTTTTTTATCAGTAGACAGAAGTCGACTGTGGTCGGTTTTACTTGATACTTCATCATGAAGTCTCGTTATAATAAAAATAATAATTTATAATCGATATTTACATGACAAACCTCAAAGATGAATGACCTACCAATACAATACTGATTTTTAAATCAATAAATTTCCTCAGCTGTACACTTCGCCCAAGATTTCAACAGCGTGCCGTCCAAACTATTGATTTCGTGCTTTCCAAGTATTTTAGAAACCGTGCTCTCCACGGCTCCCCAATTTCTTGTTTGCCAAACCACTTGACTTATAAATACAACCCCACACCCCTTTTTTCTCCTGGTGAAAAATCCCTAATCTCTTTTCAGTTACTTCTTCCGGTGGAAATCATTTTGCCGTTCTTTTAATCCTCTTCAAAAATCCATATATATGTAATCCTCAAACCCTTCTCTTCCACACTATATTGTTTTTGGTGTATGCGGTCGTCATCTATCAGTTCGAGCTGGACACCGCGAGACCTAGGGTTGACGGAAATTCACAAGGCAGGCGATCGGAGGGGACTCAGGCGTACCGCGGGGTTCGTGAGTTTATTGTAGTCGAGTGATGTGATTTTACCTGGTCGCGGTTCCTAATGTGAAGTGAAGGCAAGGTGATGGTGTTTGAATGGGGAAATCTTTGGGTGCGTTTATGTCCTGGAGGTGGAAACTCAGCCATGAAAGTTTGGAAATGGGAGCTTGCGGATGTACTTGTGTTGTATGAAGGGGATAGGTTTGTGTATAGGGACGTTTGGGGTTGGTTTCTGAGTACTGTAGGAAGAGCTGAAAGGGGGTCCTGTCTTTGGGTTAACTCGGTGAGAACGCAAGCGTGAAGTGGGGAAATGGGGGACGAGTTTGAAGTTGTTCAAGGGGTGTAGCATGCTGAAAGGGCTGGGCGTGACTGAGTTTTGGCGAGTAGCAGATGAGCCATCATCAAAAAAAAAAAGGGCACTACTTGTTTATGACAGTAAAGCATAGGGGGCTTTGGTTTTCACCAAATTAGAAGCAGCGGTTCATACATCCAAGGTAAAGCTGCAGCATGTTGGTTCGTATGGGGAGCAAGTCCAACGTGTTGTAGGTAGGGGTGCACGTGAGTTAGTTGAATTGGTATACTGATGATTGATAAAGAAGGACTTAAAATGGGAGAGACGTATTCAACGGTTAACCGCGTGACAAAGTAATCAACATAAAAAGGGCGCATTCATGGTTTAAATTGCTGATTAGCAGTTCTTTTTGGTTAAGGATCAAACGGGATTACGCACATTAGAATCATAGAGATGAGATCTTCATTGTATAACAGATTCCGCTGCGAACGGAGCTACTGATATTCCTTGATAAAATCAAACGTCTGTTTGATTTTAAGCGAAACAAAAGAAGATTCGTCGACTGCAAAACAAGGTGAGTAAACTCACTAACTCCCTCTCGTTTATATTTTTATATATAAACGAGTTTTAAATATTTTTATAATGTGCAATGGTTGATTGGTTGAATAGTTGGTAAATTTGGTTGAATTGGTTGATAGGATTACACCATTAATTAATCATTAGTTCTGATATTTCATTTTAATGTGAAATAATATTATTGATGTTATTAACATCTGTGGATGCAGGAAAACAGGTTGGAGGGATCCAACTGGATCCCTCAACATTTATATTACCGTTTGTTATTTATGGTGATGTGTATACGATGATGGATTGTACTATGTTGAATCACCCTGACACTGGAAATTTAGTTATTTTAAATACCGTAAAAGATTTTCGAATATAGAAAAGAAATTGGGGTTTAAAAAGAGAACTTATTTCCAAAAGAGAAATTAAATTTTGAATGGAATTAAAAAGTAGAAACTTGTTTTATTAAAAGAAGTTGTTTTTAAACGAGTTTATAATCATTGAATAAATTGAATATAAATGCTTTATTTAAATTTATATGGAAAAGTGGAAATTAGATTTGAAATCAATATTTGAGATGGGATTTGAACTTAGCAGAGTATAAAGCAAATCATAAACAAGATTTTTAACGATTGGAATAAAAATCAGATTTGTTTGCAAGACTCAGAATAGAAGTTATAAATAGAATTTGGGGTTTAAGAGAATATGTATAAGTACGGAATCAAAAGATTATATATAAAAGAAATATATTCAGGATTAAAGTGGATAATGGTTCAAAGGAAGTATTTTGCAAGTGAAATATTTATAAGGGAAAAACACAACAGACGGTTTTGTGTTAAACATTTTGGATTTTTGGAATAAAAATCCAAGGAAGAAATCTTGTTGTAAAGAAGGTGGAAACCGGATTTTTATCCTTATATACTCTTTATCTTATGGGTTTCGACAAATAGAATGATAAATGTCTGCATTGTTAAATCCAGACATTTTGACTATCTTTTAAAATGAACAACGGAAGCGTGTGCGTCGCACACGGTATTTTATTCAAAACAGCAATCATAACGTTGTCTTTGTAAGAAATGCTTTTATAAAACTAAACAGCGGTTTTAGCGCTGTTGTTATAATAGATGTTGTAAATCTATACAGCAATTTTAGACGCTGCTGTTATAATAAATGTCTTGGTAAATCTAAATAGCAATTTTAATGTTGCCGTTATAATAACTGTTTTAATAGCAATCTTAATGCTATGGTTATGATAAGTGTTCTATAATGCTAGACAGCGGTTTTAACGCTGTTGTTGAAAGCAATGTTTTATAAACCAAACATTTGAAGACAACAATTATAACGCTACCGTTATAATCAATATTTTTATAAAGAAGGTGTGTTCGTAGATCAAATCCGAGAGTCGCGTAAGCAATGTTTGGTTTAAAGTTGTGAGCTCTGACTATTTCAAAGTTAAGAATGTCGTTCAGTTAAGGTCTGAGAGGTAATTATACCCCAATTTGACTGACTGCATTATTGACGGAGAAATGGTTAAGGCTCGATAGCAAGGGTTGGTTAGTGATATCGTTAGTTAACGAATGGTTTATGATTTGAGTTATAATAACAATGTTTATAACATCAGTTAATTCAAAATATTTAGAAAGGTTTTCTTACTGGAGTAAAAGATGTTTTCTCAATAAAGGAATTATATATATTGGAAATGTTTCCCAATAATCAAGAGAGAAAATAGAGCTTTGAAAGAACACGAAAGGTGGAAAATGGGAATTGTAAATGATAATGTAATAAAGAACTAATATAAAAAGGGCCCAGTGTTGTTTGATGCTTGATTGATAGAATTTCCATTTGGAAATAGGACTGTTGATTGTATGGATGTTTCTTTGATAGTTAAATCACCGACTATCAAAGTTTTATCTTTTTTTTATATACCTCCGTTGTCAATATGGAGAGACCGGGATCAGATTTGATATCTGAAAACCACTTCGTATTGGCTTAAGCGTTATGAAGCAACTTATGCTGAAGAAAATTGAAGACGGAGTTATGCAAGGGCTATCCTGTTTACGGGATAGTGCTTTCGGTTTGTCCAGACCCAGGACAACTTGTATGGACGAGTGTCTGACAGAGTATTTCCAAAGGGGATTACGTACGTTGATTCCTTCAAACGTACGAAGTTGGGGCATAGAAGGGAAGCTTCTTTAGCCTAACAATCTGAGTATTTTTGTGGGAATCAATTAGTGATTTCCGATGGATCTTACGATGTGGCATTCAAAGTGAATGATGGCCAGATGTACTGGAAGATAATTCAAACCTCAAGCCTCATCAACCCGGAATTGGACAAAAATCGGGCAGGCAGCATGGCTATGTGGGTCGCACCCATTAGGATGTATAACCACCTATCTAGAGAAAATTCCTTTTGCTTCTTAAGTTTATCGATGCTGTCCCTTTTCGAGAGGCGGTTGCTGATCCCAACCGTCGGTGGTATACATTCGATACACTCAAGCGAAATGAATGGTCGGTCATGTGTGGGCCGGGTTGCAAGACGTTCTTGTTGAACCCAGTGTATTCGTCTCTAGAGATACACTATCGGAAGGTGGTCCCATACCTTGTCATGTTGGAAATCCAATCTCCAATAAGCGCCATGCGGTTTTTGATTTAATATTATATATGGAGCGTGAGATGCAAGCGTTCCGCTAGATTCTATTTATTTGATTTAGACATTATTATAATATCACTGGATTTGATATCAAAATATTTTTGGGTTATCGTAAGGTAAAAACCATCCATGTTTATGTGTGGATCGGTCTTACGATTATCATTTCTTTTGAAAGGATTTTTGAAAGTTAAACCAATGGTTGGAGTTTACTCACACCAGTCCCATGACTGACCCAGAGTTTATTTTGTTTGTTTTCCCTAAACTCTTGGGTGCCCAAATTTGTACGGGCAGTCAAGTAGTCGGGATTTTTTAGATTCACTTGGAGGAGCTTGAAGCAGGAGGCTTCACCAGTTAGCTATAGACTATCATATTTTCCGCTGTGTACTATGTTGTATCTGGAAACAGGTGTTTATAACTGTTCCAGGGATAATCGTTGTGCTCTGATAATGGTGTGTATATACAAATACTGATTTGTGCTTCAAAGTTATATTATCTAATATATTTTATTTGTTCCGCTGTGAGTTTGTGATCTTCGTTTTCTCCTATTCTAATATTCCTTTCTTTCTATTTCTCATCCTCTAACTTCTTTCTAAAAATGATTCGTATTTCTGTGCAATTTGGGTTGGACGTGTGGTATGATTAGTCGACTCAAAGGGTACGGATTTGCGGGTCGTTTCACGTGGCGTTTTCATTTGTAACCTAATAACCAACATAATAAGATGAGGCATTATGTGAGCTAAGATTGATGCATTTATTTTCGAAAATGATTTCCACATCTATATATTAATAATGATATCAAAATCTTTGTTTTAAGAATATCAAGCATGTTTGTTATTATAAGGTAAAACTTTATCCTTCGGTATGTGTTGCATTGTGTGATGGGACTTGAGTCTTATGATAGCTTCATTTTTCAAAAAGCATGAATTTTGGAGTTTTGAAACTTGGTTGATGATTGTATGATATGAGTTATGGTTTGTTTTCTAGTTTGTTATCAGAAAGGAAGATAAGTACTGCTGAAGCTTGAATGCTAGAGACGGTACTATGATTGGAAGAGCAGAATAAATTTTATACTAAGTTGTATGTATATAGTCAAAATGCTTTTTTGAATGGTGGGTTTAAGACGGGTGGCATTTTAAGTCATGGCTTCGTTATTATACTCTTGAATGGGTAGTCCTAGTATCATTTCTTAACACTGTTACTATTTCGAATTTTCAATGTTCTAAGTTTTGCTTATCTTTTTCAAATCAACGTTTGATGCTTGCATGTTGTGTGCATACACGATCGTTTTAGGTAATGAAATACACGTTTTGTTTATCTTATCAACTTTTAAATAGACTTCTTGTTCAAGGACGTTAGTACTTTTTTCTAAAGAACCTTAGATTTAAGAATTTATTTGTAAGTATTTCTTTTCATGTAAGGAAAAAAAATGGTGGTTTAAAACCCCCTAAAAAAGTAAGTTTTAGAAGAGTTTACAGAAAAGCATGTATTTATTCAAAAGGGCTGTTATGGTAATGGTAACCGTTACCGATACGAAAAAACCCTTACCATACTGATACTATTGGCAAGCCAAAAATGAATACTGATAATTTAACGTTATCGCTGGTAAAATATTCATTGGGATACCAGTAAACTGGTAAACAGTTGACTGGTAATGGTAAATTTACCGATACATAAAGCTATTAAACAATTAACACATTAAAATTTTTGTAATGATAAAAAGTAAATGTTTTTTTACTAATTCTAACCCATTAATGTTTATATAATATTTATACTTATTTTAAACGACATACAAATTTTATTTAGCTTATCACAAGAATTACCGTTAACATACTGATATAAATATTTAAACTTTGAAGTTAATAACATCAAAAAGAATTACCGTCCTAAATAAATTTATAAGCATCTGCATAAAATATGATAAACTTTCAAGAAATAAAGGTTGGAATTCACTAAAATAGTGAAAAAAAACAAAACTAATATGGCTGGTAAGTTTACCATTACCACTGGTAGTGACATTTATTTACCGCTATTTTACCGTTAATAATGGTAAAACTTACCATTAACGTACTGATAGCATTGGTATACCGGTGCAGCTCGATATTGATTACCACTGGTTTGGTATTGTTATAGTAATGGTAAATTTACCATTAGCGTAACAACCCTAGTTGATATATATACAAGTAATTATAGCCAATAATTGCATTGTATTATGCAACTTTTAATGAATATTTCATAATTTCGAAATTTAATTCAAATTATATTCAGTATTGTATTTATTGAAAAAAGTGAAAATAAATAAATAATCGATGCATGCTGAACATAAATGAAGAGGACAATTGAAGTTTGCATAGGATTGCGCATTACATTACGTTGATTTTGGGGATGTGGGGCTGATATTTGCTTTTTAATTTGTCCGCACGCTTCGTACCTGATTGTACTGTATGTTTTACATGTGATTTTTTTAAGCAAATTGTATATTTTTTTTTAGTAATATTTTTTGTTGAAAGTGCGTGTTATTAGTTTGAAATTTATTCCTATACTGCAATATCCTTTTTAGTTAATTTTTATTTTTATCTGTGGTATTTATTAGCAAAGAACGATTTTGTAATAAAAGTTTATTAGATCATTTTTTGTAGGGACGTTACGTTAAGGTCCTCGTTAAGTTTTTAAATACACAAAAGTCTAGGAGCATATGGTTTTTTTTTTTTTTTTTGAAAATAGAAAAAAACAATATAAAAAGACTTTTAGGTTTCAGAATTTACTTTCTTATTCATGTCAGGAAAAAAAAGGTAGTTTGAAGACCCAAAAAAAAAGGAAATTGTAAGTTTCAGAAAATTTTATAGAAAAGCATGTACTTATTATAGCTGATATACAAGCAACTATAACCAATAATTGTATAGTTGTATGCAACTTTTGATAAATATTCCATAATTTCAAAATTTAATTCAAATTATATTTAATTTCGTATTTATGGTAAAAAAATGAAGAAAAAAAACGATGTATGCGGAGCACAAATGAAAAAGACAACTTTTAGTCGAAATTGCATACAAGTTTGCAATTTATACAATAATTGCAGATATTTCTGTGTAGTTTTTCGTTGTTCGTAGGTATTTGTTTACTGAATGAAGAATTATAGACATGAGTATAAGTGAATATTTGTGTATATGTTTGCAATATTTCTCAATAAATCCATACGTTTCTACGTTTACTTTTTAACTTTATCCAGTTGCCTAGTTTTAATATTTACAATTTTTTGAATTTTTTTAGACAATGGAACAAAAAACACTTGCTATACTGAACTAATTCTGAGGACCCGTTTGACAATTGAAGTTTGAATAGGATTATGCATTACGTTATGTTGATTTTAGCGATATGTGGGTAATATTCGTATTTTAAATTGTACGAACGTTACTGTACACATTTCGCACATGATTTTACTATATGTTTTGCATGTGGTTTTTTATTTTTTACAAATTGTATTGTATATTTAGTAATATTTTTCCATCGAAAGCACGTGATGTTTGTTTGCATATTTATTCCTACACTATAATATCCTTTTTGAATATTTTTTATTTGTATTTGTACTATTTATTGGTGAAGAACGATTTTGTAGTAAAAAAATTGCAAGTAAGTTTGAAAATTATTACTTGGTGAAAGACAGTTTGAATTCGTTATTAAACCCAAATTTTATGGGATATTAGATGACATTTGTTTGGATGTGTTTAAAACAATTGTAAGGATATTTCATTGTGGTTTTTACCTAGAAGGAAAAAAAGAACAAAAAAGTGTTCCATAAGTACAAGAGGGCAAAATTTTATCCTCAAGGACAAAATTTAGTGTAAAGGTAGGAATTCAGGGGGCCCACTATAATTCTTCCTTTTACACTAACACTTGTCCTTATAAACAAAATTTTGCCACTTGTCTTTATGGAACAATTTTTTGTTCATTTTGTCCTCTAGGGTATTTTCTTGTATTTTATTTTCTGCTTTATTAGGAATATAAGGCAAAATAACAGTAATATTTAAATGGTTATATATGGGTAGTTTGGAAAGTTTGCGGCCAGACCAAAAGTTTGCGCTTGTAATAAATACTAGTATTTTTTTGCCCGCTTTGCTGGGCATTAAAATTTATGTTATTAAAAAAATATTGTAATGACTAAATATTAAAAATAAAAGAAAAATAAATAAATAATATTAAATAGTTATATATATATTTAAATATTATAATTTATGCAGCAACAATAATAAATTGTTCTGTTGTTCATCCAAAAATAATTTTATCATGAATGATTATTTTGATTAATTGTTCTGTGATCCATCTAATAATTATGCAGTAACAATTATTAATTGTCATGTTGTTCACCCAACAATAATTTTGTCGTGGATTAAGTGTATTGAGATTATCAAGTTATTTAAACTAAGAGATAGGATGAAGTATCATGTCATTTAATACATGGATATTTGTTGAGGTTGTAGCATTGAATAATAAATGGGTGGTGAAGAACTTATTACATTAATGTTCATGACGTGCGAGGATCGAATGTATATAAAAAAACCGATTAGAAAAAAAATGATAATCGTCCAGTCATTTAGGTAGGTAATACCAGTGGAGCAAAAGTGAAATTGAAATATGAAATAACCTAAAGAGAGTTGAGAAATGACATCTTTAAATATGTAATTGCAATATAGAATTTGTTTTAATGGTTGATGATGTGTTTTTCTGCATTTTCGTTTATTTATTTGAACAGGAAACCCTTTGTTGATGTCACATGTGTTTTTAATTATTCAACCCATAAATCATAATGATATTCAAATTTATCAAAAGACAATAGCAGCTATGCTAGAATATACAATGTTCACAATTCAATCTGCAGGACATCACTACAACAAATATGTTCATTGACAGCGTTGAAAAAACGCTGTTATATATATCTACAGCGTTTTGAAGAACGCTGTCTACTGACACATTGTTATAGGT
Source organism: Allium sativum (assembly GCA_030737875.1). Classification (NCBI taxonomy): domain Eukaryota; kingdom Viridiplantae; phylum Streptophyta; class Magnoliopsida; order Asparagales; family Amaryllidaceae; genus Allium; species Allium sativum. The sequence continues at coordinate 292,486,382 of CM060916.1, read as the reverse complement.
CATGGGAATATCACAACACTTTGAAAACGCTGTAGAAAAAGGACATACTACAACGTTTTAGTTGGTGTTGTTGTTATGTTTTGTACAACGTTTTAATTGGAGGTTGTCATTATGTTTATATAGCGTTTTGTGTTGTTGTGTTTGCATAAATAAAACAAATAATTCCTTCTTCATCACATATATAACAGCGTTTTATATGGATTAGAAACATTGTTATCGTCTTCGTACCGCAGCGTTTTTATGAATATATTATAGCGTTTTAAAATGGCTATAACCATTGTCATCGTCCATATATTATTGCGTTTTCAGTATATATAACAGCATTTTATAAAGTCCAGAAATGTTATGACCATCCATGTAGCACAACGTTTTCCAACATATATTACAACATTTATTTCTGGTTAGAAAAGTTGTTACTTTCTACATATAACAGTGTTTTACCATATATATCACAGCGTTTTTTATCATCTGCAAATGTTGTTCTTTCCCGCATGCCACAACGTTTTTTCAAAATATATCACAGCGTTTCTGTAGTGTTGTTGAGGTACATCTATCAGCATTTATCATTTTTACACAATGTAGTTCAAAATCATCACGAAATTCAAACAACACAAAACAATTATAATTATAAAACTATATCACATAAGTTATAATAATTTAATATGCCAAATATATAATAGTTGGACATAACATTTTGAAATTGATGTTCCTATCTGGCTTGTTTTTACAAAAGATGCTTACTCGCAAAAAAGAAAAATATGAACCGTTCAAGGTCAAAGCTTGCTTTTTCCAAAGTTGAATTTCCGTCATGCATCAAACATCAACACCTGATTTGACAATAAGAAAATACATAACTACTTTTGTTGTATATGTATGACATTGAGAAACTGCTAACAACTGAACTAAAAAGTACGGCTAAACATTGCAATGTGAAAAGAAAACGAGGTCAAGTGTGATCAAGTCATCTTTTTGTTGGATTCGGTATAAATATAACATTTCTAATATTGGTTTGTTTGACTGGTCATAATGCTTAAACTACTTGACAACATTGACATGGTTCAGTTTCATGCACATGCAACATATTTTTTTTTTAAACCAACATCCTAAACTTCACAACATTTCTTGTGTCAACAAATTTGCGTACGGCTTAGTACAACCAAATTGCAAGAAAGAAAAATTGTATAAGATCAAAATGTTTGAGCACATCTCGGTCACCGTATCTTCTATTTTTTCCGGTTTTATCTACCTAAACAAAATTTAAATATTAATTCAGTTTTAAGAGGTGATAAGGGAAATCATACTTGAAGTAAAATTTTACCAAAACAATCATAATAAGGAGTATTTCCATCATTCATATTGACGATAAGTAAAGATAAGTGTAAGTCATTCTTACTTGAAGACAATTCCGCAGCGATATTTGCAGAAGGCCAAGCTATAGTAGAACCAATTGCGTCTTCAATAAACTCAAACTCAGATGTAGGTCTCCATAAAGATGTATTTGGAACTTTAACAATATCAACCCAAACTTTAACAACACCTTCTCCTAAACGAACAAAATGGACCATCGCATTTGGGTCAGTTGAAGACACGCGTCCTTCAGCAACAATTTCTTTCTCTCCATAAACACTAATCAACTTGCATTTAATGTTTGACTTGAAGCTAGTGGTCTGTCATGCAATATATGAAACGGTTTAAATATGTTTTCTACAAAACAGAAGTGATTATAATAATAAAACAGTATCAAGGTATATGCATGTTTTTATAAATTAAATACATAAACTACACATTACCGCTGAATGTGATACTATAAATAAAACAGACGGACTCTCATCCCTGCTGCTTCCTTTAACCGGATAAACAATTATGCAAGTAATTATTACTTGGTGGTGATCTTGATGCAATTATGTAAACAATTATGCAAATTAAGGGGATGTCTCATAAAAAATTAAAAACCAGATGTCTGAATCAATAAACGAGAAGTAAGAAAATTAACAGGGTTAAATTAGAAAATAGGAAAACTAAAATCAGACGTCTGAAAAAATTAGCAGACGTCTGAAAATAACACGGGTTTAAAAATCATCCAAGACAGGCGTCTGAAACTATTCCCAGATTTCTGAAAACTTCCTCGAATGAAAAAAAACCCTAAATCAAACGTCTGTTTTTCAAACGTCTATAAATGAAGCAGCAATCAGATGTATGGATTACATCTCGGCCTAAAATATTATGCATGAAGAATCATTCAGACGCCTGGACATTTTATTCAGACGTCTGGATATTTTCTTAGGCTAAAATAATGTATGTAGAAGAATTGAATATCATAACGAACACAGCGATATATTGGACAAATTGACATACATGTAGAACATATCGATATATTAGAAAAATTGATATAAATTTAGAATACAACGATATATTGGACAACTTGATTAAATATGAAAACAAGGTTTATTTTGGCATATTGAGTCATCTTTTATGAACAGGGTCCAACTTTTTATGTTTTGGCGTATAGCCATGATTCATTGATTCACCTTTTGAGCATACCAACACATAGAAACCATGTGTACATCCAGCAATGTCAAGCCTGTACATGTAGTAGTGTCCAGCTTGAATTTATTCTATCTCTGGATTCATCTTTTGGTTTTGCGAAAAGTGAAGTATGAAACTACTGCATGTACTTAATCTTTATTTTATCTTTGGGTTTATATGAAAACTTGAATTTTATTATGAATTATTTATGTAGTCATTACACAGCAAAGAGTTTATTCAATGATTTACTATGATTCTAAACTCACAGAATGCAAATAACTAATTGCAAATAACCAATTTATTAACTAACGTGCACTTTGAACACCTAAAAATACACCCCATTTGCCGAAATATGGGGACCTTTTGCCATTCCTCATTCAACATAAATCTAGCCTGTAATTAAAAAAAGGAAAATTTGCATTTAGCCCTCTTCTGAGAACTTATAATGGATATAAATAGCTGGTTTAGGCCTCATTTGGGTATAAACTTCAGTTGCCTCCTAGAATTAACTTCAATGGCCAAAAATCAAAATTTTCCTCTAAAATTAACTTCAATGGTGTCCTCTTATTGTCAACCGCCTCCTACTAGTAAGTTTGCCTAACTCTGTTGTATAAAGTTTGTATGTGTATGTTTAAAATTAAATTTGTGATTAAAGTTCAAGTTATCCATATTTAACTGTGTATTTTTTGATTGAGTGATGTACTAATGCATATATCTTATCTGTTTACAGACTATGAAGCAGACGAAGCGTGACCAAGCTGAAGAGTTTACTCGGTGATCCACTAGGTGGTGCATTTTAGCTCACGGACCTATTCGAGCTTTCATGCGTTAATAGCTTTATTCAAGAGATAAATGTTGCTTCACTTAACGTAATGAAATTTGCAACTACTTGCAATTCATCAATTTATTTCGAAGCAACTTTTATATCTTTGAAGCAAACTGTGTAGTTAGGTAATATACATTTGTGCTGCTGTAGGGAAGTGTTTTCCTGAGGTTATCTCTTTTTCTTTTGTTGCAATGGAAAAATAGATAACCTCATGAAAACATTTCCCATGTACAGAAACACAAATATATATTACTTGCACTACACAGTTTGCTTCGAATATAGTAAAAGTTGCTTCAAAATAAATTGATGAACTTCAAGGAGTTGCAATTTTCATTACGTTAAGTGAAGTAGCATTTGTCACTTGAATAAAGTTAATAAGCATGAAATCCCGAATAGGTCGGTGAGCTAAAATGCATCCACCTAGTGGATCACCGAGTAAATTCTTAGCCAGAAATTAAGTTAAAACCTTCAGCTTGGATATGTTATGTTCGATATGCCAATCGGACACGTTGTTGCTATGTTCGTTATGATATTTGGGTATGTTATTGTTATGTAATTCGGATATGCTATTGTTATGTAATTTGGGTATGTTATTGTGGATATGGAACTTTAATTATATATGGTTATAGCTCGAAAACAAGGAAGACATACACAGGTGAAACAGGTGTGTCAGACATCTGGATATTTTTCTAGTCGTCTGAGGGTAGAAAAAGAAAGCAATCTGCATATCAATCAGACGTCTGAAATTTTAACCAGACGTCTGGATTTTTCTCCGGCCTAAAGTAAAATGCCTAAAGATGTTTCCAGACGTCTGGATATTTTATACAGACGTCGGATAGTGTTCTCTGTCTAGAAAAAATATCTGTAGAAGAATTCAGACGTCTGATATTTTATTCAGACATCTGGATTTTTTTCAGGTTTAAAGTAGTATGCCTGAATAAATATTCAGCCGTCTGGTTAGTATAGTCAGACGTCTGATAGATTTCTTGGGCTAGAGAATTATATCTGCAAAAGAATACAGACGTCTGATATTTTATCCAGACTTATGGAATTTTTTCTCAACCTGAAATATTAAGCCTGAAGAAGTACTCAGACGTCTAGGTATTTTATCCAGACGTCTTATATTTTTCTAGGCCTATAACATCATAGGTATCCTGACGTCTTATATTTTTCTGGGCCTATAACATTATGTCTGAATAGGTATCTAGACGTCTTATATTAAATCCAGATGTCTAGATTTTTTATTTGGCGTAAAACAATGAGTTAAATAGACACAATTAGATAAAAATTACAAAATATACCTGAATGCAATCCCATAAAATGGCTTTCCCTAACATAACATTCCCTAACATAGCTAGTGATATATTATTCAAGTATTCCTTCACAATCTTCCCTAACATAGCTAAGATCCTCGGCAGAATCATCAATCTCCATATCGGTTTCTTCAAAATTTCCAGTATCCATGCTAAATTCCCCAAACGAGCCATCTGCGTCTATTTCATGAAAAGTTCTTGACGGTGCCCTCATCACAACATACCAATTAGAATCATCATCTTCCCTTGAATAGAAAATTTGTTTTGCTTGAGATGCAAGGATATACGGATCTTTTGAAAATGAAGCTTGATTTTGTTGTAAATTGATAAGGGTAAATCCATCTTCTACCTTCGCACCATTTCCTATATTTTTCCAATGACACTTAAAGATGGGAACATAAAAGGCATGATAGTCTAACAAAAATATATCGGTCAACATCCCATAATAAGTAATCACGTCAACCACTTGGGAAATATCTTTTGCGCTAGCCCTACAAATAGTGGTTACATCATAAGTGACTCCACTATTTTGAGTTTTTCTATCAATATCTTTTGTGTGAAAACGTTCTCCATTGATGATATAATCTATACAAGACAATGCACTACTCCTTGGACATAGGCAATCTATTTAACATTGTGTCATGATCGTTCGCATCATAAGATATCTGTAAATGAAAATATTATTTATGTTAGATCTCGATAATAATATATTCAAAATTAATGATAATATATTTTATAATTCAATTCACCTTCTTCTTAATCCAATCGACAAAGTTATTTGTGTGGGTTTTCCAAAGTAAGGTCGCATTTTTTCTATGCGCTTGTTTGAGTGTTGCAACTCCTGAAGATGCAAACTATTGTAAAAGAAAAAAAACAGATAAGTTGCACTATAAAAATAATTGAACAATAGAACAAAATTCACTAGTCACTTACTCTACAAATGTTTCCACTATAGCCATATTCATTAGCACAGCCAAATGAGCAGCTTGTTTCTCATTCTCGGACAGTGTAATTATTTTGCAAGCTGAAGTTGGTCGTCTTTCAAGTATGACATCATTTTCATAATCTTCATTTCGGGCTTCCTTCTCTTTTATTTTTCTTGATTTCTTTAAGAATTCACTAAAATATTTCATGCACTCCTCTGCAAGATAGGATTCTGCAATACACCCCTCAGGCCGTGCGGTGTTTCTTACATAATGTTTTAGTGTCTTCATGTATCTTTTAAATGGATACATCAAACAAAAATGGACTGGTCCACATAATCTGGCTTCTTTTCCAAGATGAACCGTCAAGTGTATCATTATACCAAATAACGAAGGTGGAAAATATCTTTCAAGTTCACATAAAATTAGAATAATCTCATCATCAAGATGTTGTAGTTTTTCTCTATCAAGAACACGTTGGCATAATTTATGGAAGAACAAATATAAATGAATTATTGCTTTCCTTGGCTTCTTTGGTAACAATCCTCTTATTGCAACTGGCAACAACTGTTGCATTAGGACATGATAGTCATGTGACTTCAAACCACTAATTTTACAGTCCTCCAACGATACAGAGCTCTTGAAATTCGAGCAATAACCATCAGGTCCCTTAAAATCATACAGTCTTTTACATTTTTTTTGGATTTGGACAATGTATATGGAGCAGGTGGAATATATGTTTTATTTTCCGCGAGGTTGTGCATTAAGGCCACATCGAATTCCCCACTCTTCTAAATCTTTTCTACAATTAATTCCATCTTTCGATTTGTTATCATGCAGCATCATGCTTATTACGCTTTCACTAACATTTTTTTCTACATGCATTACGTCTAAATTATGATGCATTGGCAGTTCCTACAAAAATCAACAATGTTAAATTTCATTACTAAAGAACTGTATTATTGATCAATGAAAAATAAAAAACTAACCTCCCAATATGGTAAATCAAAGAAGATTGATCGTTTTTTCAACCTTGATAGCTCTATATTCACAAGATCACTATCTTCACCTCTATTTTTTTATTAGTATTTTTTTTCTCTTCCTGCTCTGTTGCTTAATTTTTTCTTCTTACCCTTCCCATTATTGCTATTATTATTATTTACAATTTTGATTTCTTTCCCAAAATTATTCGGAAAGTTTTTCAAAATAGCAGAGATGTTTCTTCCAGTCAAAACTCTAGGTCTACGACCATTTTCTACAGTATTATCAAACCAGATTTTTTTATTTCTCAATGAATATGAAGGGGGTAAAAATCTCTTATGTCCCATATAACCGCTCTTCCGACTATGTTTCAACCATCGATGGTGGGTATTGATACTGCATAATGGACAACTATTTTTTCCTTTCACACAACATCCAGCAAGATTTCCATACGCTGGAAAGTCATTTATCATCCATGGTAAAATCGCTCTCATGTTAAAAAGCGATCTACTACAGGCATCATAAGTTTGAACTCTGTTACTCCACAAATGTTGCAAGTCTTCAATTAATGACTCCAAATATACATCAATATCATTTCCTGATTGCTTTGGACCAGGAATCAACAATGTTAAGATGATATTTTCTTTTTTCATGCATAACATTGGCAAGAGGTTGTATGTCACAAGCATCACTTGCCAACAACTATTTTTGGAACTCATTGTCATAAAAGGATTAACACCATCGGTAGCAAGACCAAGTCATATATTGTGTGGATCAGCTGCAAACAATTCCCATTTCTCATTTACTACATTCCATGTTATTGAATCCATAGGATTGCACATTTTCCTATCATAGCTTTTGTTACTAAAATGCCATCTTAAATTTTCTGCCATATTTTGAGATCTAAACATTTTTCTAAATCTAGGAATGATTGGAAAATATCTCAAAACTTTAATCGTAATGCCATGCATAATTTCATTGGTACATTCATTCTTCTTCCATCGTGACACACCACATTTAGGACAACTTTCCAAATCTTTGTACTCTCTTCTAAAAAGGCAACAATCATTTTGACAAGCATGAATTTTTTCAAAACCCATATCGAATATTTGAGAAACTTTTTTACCTCATATAATGTTTTCGAAAGTACATTATTTTTTTGCAATAATAATTGTTGCACATTTAGAAGTTTATCGAAGCCGGTATCAGAAAAACCAGTCTCACATTTAAGATTATACAAGGCGAGGATGACAGATAATTTTGTTTGATCGATACAATCAGGATACAACGGGGCTTTTGCTTCTTACAAGTTCCTTAACAAATCATCCTCTCATTTTTGTGCGCTATCTTCATCTTTATCATCATCGGAAAAAGTATAATTGATGAAATCTTCATTTTCATAATCGATAGCTTCAAATAAATCATATATGTCATCAAACTTAACATCTGTGCTTATATTTATGTGCTCACCATGACAATACCACCTACTTGCCTTATATACACGATCCATTCCTCTTATAATCAAATGCTCAACTACCACCTTCTCATATTGATGATTAAGATTTCGACAATCTAAGCAAGGATATAGAATTTTTTCCTACATTTCCAGAATTTTTCATAGCGGTATGTAGAAACTTCCGAGCTCCTTGCTGATACTTACCACTAGTTCTTTGAAAAAAAAACTTTTAGCTTTCTTCAAAATATAGGATATGATTTTCAAACTACATTTATGTTGAGAATTATGTAGTTACTTGTGTAGATTCACCCATTTTTTATCCATCATCGTCTACTTCATAAGCCAGAAAATTTCTAAAATTTAAAGTAATAGTCTATTGTTGAGTACAAGCAAATTAACTTACAACTTAAATAAAACAGTGATACTAAATGAGACACAACAACTTATAAACTGCTAATAACACAGTCAACATTTTCAGCAGGCATACCAGATGTTAGAAAAAACTGAACATTGGCTAATCAATGAAAAAGATAAAATAATCAAGGTGATGCTTAAAGCGACTTAAGGACGACGACAACTGAACGGGTTCTATGGGTCCGGCCTCCACTGGGATGGAAATTCCTCTACTGGAACCGATTGTCATCCGTTATGATAACCGAGAGACCAAGAGCAACAGTGCGAAGTGACCGGAGATTCGAAAGTGAGACGGAGACCAGGCTGACGACGAAAATTGAATGGAAAATTTGTAATTGAGAATTTAAAATTTTTGCGAAATATTATGGATTCGTGGCCGATTTAATAATAGTAGAAGGAACTGAAAATTCATTCCCGCTTAAATTTATGTCAACGTTTTAAGATAAAACCAACGTACTCCTTGATTTCTACAGCATGGAGACCAAAACGCTGTGAGTTGCAATTGTAGATAACTCCTTTTCTTGTAGTGCATGTATATATCGAGTGCAAGATAGTTGATAAAACTAAATGGTAAGCACAAAATTAAACAACACCTCACGTTTTGGACCAAATATTGATGTATCAACTTGAACAAAATTAAACAGTGATATCGTTTCTGTGGTTAATGTATCAAATTTAATTTGCGCACCTTCTATAACAATAATGTCCTAAGTCTAAAATATAGCTAATATGGTTAAGTGAAATGTTTCAAATTTGGCCTAAAAATGGATTCCCAACAATTGCATAGCTATATGTATTTTTTTTAATTTGATACACAGGCGATAGGACATTGTTGCATTCTCTTATTTTTACACGGTCAATATTTCCTAAATTAGAAAGAAAGAAAATATATAGTTGCAATCGAAAAACACTATATTTTCTGGCTCACATAACATAGTATAGTCTAATTTAGATGTCCTAAATTTACTATTTTATATATTCTAGTTTAAACTTAATAGAGAATTAATGTATGTTTTTAACCTATTTCTCTTCGTTCTAATTCAAAATATTAATTTGGGAAATAAATACATATACCAATTATAAATTAATGCTCCATGATGTCTTAACTAAAGGATTCATTATCAGTTATATTGCGCATATTGATTCAATTATAACTGAACACAATTCTGGTTTATTAGAAGATGTGCGAATAATATGAATATGAACAGTACAACATGAGCTAAGATAAGGACAGAGAATGTGGAATATAATAGAATTAAGATGCGGATATGGTACTAAAATTATGATTATCCATGAATGTTGTAGACGATAATATTTGGGATTGCTAGACATTGTTGTGCTCATCCATCTCTGCTCTCCATATCATTTGAACACATTAGCAATTTGAATAATTAGTATATAAAATGAATAATCAAAATATCCGATATTATGTCAAAATATACAAATCAATTAATGAAAATGCAACTACCACCTTGCACGTTAGGTGCTGGATTACTAGCATTTAATGGGATGCATCAAAGTTCAAAACTTTTATGCTGCGTTTTCCATTTCAATTTCTTCTAATCCTCTAACGTTGATGTATTGCCAGCAGTTATCCAAAATGATAGTTGTTTTATATTAATGTTTATAAATATACAAAGTCTGCTTAATGGTTTTAAACATGCTTAGATGTCTACATCAATTTTAATATTCCAACTTTCTATAACACACTTCTAGGCATAACAACATCACCTAAACCAATTTAAACCATAATTGCAAGCCTATAAACCAAAAGTTACAATCAAAGTAACAATCTTACCTGAAGTATATATTGTTATTGCTATTTCCATTCTTCGTACGGAAAGCTAGCTTGAAGTATTTAATATAACACCCAATGTGAAAATGTACTCAATCATAGAAATTGCCTCAAAAGAAATAAAAACTAGTATGAAATGGTGCAATGGTAGAAATCACCTCAAATGAAGGAGAAACATAGTATAAAATTGAAAGTGGTGGATGAAGATGGTATGTCCCACATATACACATACATATTTTATATGAAAATTTGTGTCAAATTTGATAATTTTAGATTTTGTGCTCAATTTACGGAAAATCGACATTTTAAACAATAAATTAAAAAAGGAGCATTAAAATAATAATCGCATATCCACTTTTTAAGATATAACTATATATAGAGTAAGCAGAAAGAATAACTGAGAAGAAAGAATAAAGATAGACATTCAATTTTTAACGAAATAGTACATATATTGTAGGTAAATATTAGTCAAAATTAGGCAATTGTTTAATCAGTTTCATTTAGTAAAAGGATACATATTTATTTACAAATAGTGCAATGGTAGAAATCACCTCAAATGAAGAAAAAAATGAGAAAAAAGTTGAAAGCGGTAGATGAAGAAGGTATGTCCCACATGCACACCCACATATTTTATTTGAAAATTTGTGTCAAATTTGGTAATTTTAGATTTTGTGGCCGACTTATAGAAAGATCAGCATTTTAAATAATAAACTAAAAAGGAGCATAAAAATAATAATCGTATATCCACTTTTGAAGATATAACCAGAGGAATTTCTTTTAAAGGTCAAAGTTAGCTAATTTTTTAGCCAAAAGTATATAAAGTTTTGAAATTGGTGAGAAGGACAAAACTCAGGCAAAAGTGGAATTCAGGGGGCCCACTCTCATTTTCACTTTTACCCTACAAGTTATCCTTCTCCCCAATTTTAAAACTTGTCATACTTTTGGCAAAATTTTTGCTAACTTTGTCCTTCTCCCTATTTTCCACATATAACTATATATAAAGTAAGCAAAAAATAAGTGAGAAGAAAGAATAAAGATAGACATTCAATTTTTAACGAAATCGTACATATACTGTAGGTAAATATTAGTCAAAATTAAGCAATTGCTTAATCGTCTTCATTTAGTAAAAGGATATATTTATTTACAAATAAAATGATTTCAAGCTGGTTCCCATATGCACCAACTATCAAATATGCAATATTCATTTAAAATAAGTATTATGGTCAACAAATCAAAACTTTCATACCTGGATACAATGTGGAAAGAAGAGGATATCCTTAAAAAAGCGTTTTACAACTCTATTTTGGATGTAATATAGAATAAATGGATTTTGATTTTTTTTTCTTGATTGACTGAATAAGAACTTGTGACCCAAAATTGTAATACTTCTATGTTGATTGTAGGATAAAATAAATGCATTGTTTTTGCCATAAAAGGAATGCAATATCCTACAATAATTATATTAATAATAACAAAAAATGTTTAAAATTGAACGTATTTACATGAACCATAATTCTCATGATTTCATGAGATTTTTTTAAATTAATAATTGAATTTCAGGGGCATTTTTCGTATTTCATGGTTGGACCATGACTCCAAGAGAATTAAGATTAGCGGGAATTATTATATAGATTGATGTATATGCATCTACGTTTATGTGGTATGCACAAATGTATCCATAGATGTCATAATACAATAACTTTTTACAGCTGCAATCTACACATGAACAATGTCAAAATATCAGTTAGTTCGATAAACTCATGTGCCTTTCAAAATTAATTATGCATAAAACATACCAATGTTATTTATTTTAAACGATCAAATTTTGATGGGTTAAGATATCATAATAACCAAAAATCTTATAGAGATGATGGTCATGATATGTAATAAGTAATAATGCTAGCAACAACTCGTGAAATTCTAACAATCACAAATCCTTGAAATAAACTTGGTTAATAATTAGGGATAGGAAAACTGAGATGAAGATGTGTGTTGATTTGGGTAATAAAATAAAAATTGAAATGACTGCCGTTATTTTCATTTAAAGAAGATTATAGAATAGTTTATTCAATTGAAGAATTTAAAGAATACACATATATAATCATAGAATTTGTTTCTGCACACTTTGAAAATGTACTTGTAAAAATCTTAAAATAATGTCTGCAGCAGTAGCCCAACGGTTAATGACTTGCATCGTGGTAACAGTGGTGCGGGTTCGAAACCCGAAATGGCATGCTAAGAGTTTACCGTGCTCAAATGCTAAGATCAACCACTTATGTGGTGCTCGCGGACAGGGCTAGGTGCACTAGGGAGGATTTTACGACTTTGGTCAGTTTCCCTCTTAAACAAATTCTAAAAAAATCTTAAAATAACATACATGTGCTTTTCCACAGATGCAACACAGTGAAATTGGATGCTTAGATCTGGTAAGAGACCCATCTTCAAGTCTTGTTTTGCATACATTTTTCATAAAAAATATATTAACCGAGGATTGTAAGTGTCATGAGTTAAAACAGGCAAGCAAAGTTAATTTTTTTCTCGGAAGTTTATAAATCCATTGCGGTATCCTAGAGTATACTTTTGTTATGGTTTCTAATGAGGTATATTCATGAATTATTCAGGAGACTCTTTTATAATTGACTTTATTAGGCGTAGATATCTACGAACTCTCTTGAAAATTATCTCATTTGATGTGAGGCAAGGAGCTATAATTGCATTGAACGAGTCTTTGGTTATTGTGAATTTTTATACGAAATTATGTGAGATGATAAGTTTTATGAAAACAAATTGTTTATCATAACTTTTTTTGCTTTCAACCTTCACCATATAACACTTCCGGTTCTAATATGACAACTCGATATATGAAACTGAATTGGAAGAATGCTCAATGGAAGACAATTCTCACAATAATATATAAATAATGAAGAACATTGCTTTAAATTTATGATGCATGAATGATCATGCACACCTATTATTAACCTAAAAATAGGTCATCATCCAAATATGAGTTGTAAGCATCGTTCGGAAAAGTAAAGGCACAAGAAAGACTAAAACACAAAAAAAATTATAGTGATTCGATAGAATCTCCAATATGCATCCACTTTATTATATTTTATTAGTTGTTTTCTCCCCAATTTACAACTAATTATTTTTTATCTAGGTTTACAATTGAGATTGGAATATTTTTAAAGAAGAGTGGAAGTGAAGTAGATTCGTCAGAGTTCAAATAACATCCTGTAACATGTACCATAAATAGACATAGAAAACTAAAATAATCAAATAATAATAGGTTAAAAATATGGATATTTAATACTTATGTAATTTAGTCCAAAAAGTTATACCATTGCATTCGTGGCAAAACTCTGATCCATTTTCATATTTAATTTGTTGAAAACAGAGTTCGTCTGAAAAAAAGATATAAATAAAAAAGGTTCTAAATTTAAAATAAATAAATTTGAAAATTTTGAATTTAAATTAACTAGATTTATATTGGAATAAATGGATAAGCATAAAAGAATATTCCAGATTAAAACTAGATTTTGTCTGTACATATGCATAAATAAGAAGGGGACACTTTAATATATATATATATATATATATATATATATATATATATATATATATATATATAATGCGCATAGCAAGCGGGGTTAAATGACCCCTACCATATTTATTATAAACCAAAGAGTACAATAATATAATTTTCCAGACATATATCTCATGATAGATAGGACCATTACATACTACTAAACACTCTAGCGTTCCTTTCCATCAACAAAGAATATAAAGATATCTTGAATAACTTCAAAAGAAGACAACCACTTATGCTTTTCCAACGCGTCTCTTTGAAAATTAGGAACCATTCATCCCCCGAACATAAGGCAGGAGTATGCAGTCCAAAGTGAAGTAGAACATGAGTCCAAACATACTTCGAGTAAACATATTCAAAATACATGTGATGGATAGCCTCAACAAAATTACCACATAGAACACATGAATCATCATCTATAATTCCATGCCTCTTCAGTTTACTTCTAGTATGTATTGCATTCATTAGCACTTGCTACATAAAAACATTGTGTTTTGGCAATGAATTAGCCATCCAAATATGCGAGTGCCAAGGGAAAAAATCATTACTTACCGACAAAGCATCATATACCAAAGAAATACTTTGAGACTTACCATACCATGTAGCATGAGCATACACAGATGGCAAGGGATGATTGAGGATACTTGCCCATACAGTTCAAATCAAAGACGATCTGCTGGGAGGTAGAGATATAACACCACTTGAACACATGCTCCCTAACATTGCATTTTCATGAATACCAGTCACATGTCTTACATTATAGTCGATCGAATGAGACAAAATCATTCCATCAGAAGACCAGGGATCCATCCAAAATGATACATGATTAACATGCTTCATACCAGAGCAGAATAAGGAAGAAATAATCCCCTATGATTCAATAAATTACGCCACGACCAACTACAATCACTAGGCACAACCATAGTCCAGAAATTATTTTCCTTGATCAAGTAGTCTATACACCAAGAAGCCTATAGGTTTGAATCAAATCTAACAAGCTTATCAATTCTTGATGACAATGCTGCCCTATTCCACATCTTCAAGTTCATAACACCAAGACCACCACACTAAAATGATGTACACACTTGTTTGAAAGAAACTGGAATAATCTTTTTAGAATATGGGTTTTCGAGCCATAAGAAATGATGCAATGCCGAATTAATCATGTCAATAACCTTACTAGGAAGTACAAATAATCTAGCGTGGTAAGTGCACTTGGAACAAGCTATTGATTTAACAATTACTGACTCCCCGCCATAAAGAATTTTGATGCAGGCCAAGAGGCAATTTTTGATATGAGGTTTTCAAATATAGGAAAAAACCGTAAAGATTTTAACCTGGATGTGCATAATGGAGCCCCAAGATAAACTTCATCATCATCCATTGGAGTTAGCCCAGAAATATTATACAAAGCTGTTTTCAGATGGTCAGGAACTCTAGCACACTTTATCTTTGATTTACTTCTACGAATAGACAAGCCAGAAAGCTTTTTAAATTCTTCGAGCATATCTAAGACCCCAATAACAAATTTGGCATTTGGTTTGGTAAACATCAAGAGGTCATTCGCAAATAACAGTGATTATAATTTTGAGAGTTTGCAACATGGATGGAAGTCAATTCACTTAGACATCATAGATTTGTTTGTGAGAACAGTAAAGAGCTCCATCACACACACAAAAACATAAGGGGAAATAGGATCCCCTTGCCTTAACCCTTTTTTCACATTGAAATAACCAAACGTAGAACCATTAACAATAAAAGAGATTGTCACCGTAGAAATACATGTATGAATCCAGCAAAGAAAAGGAATGGGAAAATTTGTTTTGAACAAGATGTATATAATTGAATCCCATATTACGGTGTCATAAGCTTTCTGAATATCCATCTTTAATACAGTTCTAGGCGAGATGTAAGATCTATTGTAACCTTTCATCAGTTTGGTTGCCAAAATAATATTATCTGATATATCTCTGTCGGGAATGAATACACTTTGATTTGGGAAAATGACATTCACTAGAGCTTGTTTCATTCGATCAACTAATATTTTAGCAATTATTTTGTAGATTACGTTACAGCAAGCAATGAGCCTAAGTTAATTAACAACAGTAGGCATTTGTACTTTTGGAATTAAAGCAATCCTTATTGCATTAATTTCACCTAACATTCTGCTATGCAAGATTTTTTTTTAATCTCCTTATGACATCTACACTAATTATTGACCAACACACTTTAAAAAAATGAGCATTAAACTCATCCGAACTAGAGGAACTTGAAGACTTCATAGAGAAAATAGATTGAGTAATGTGTTCAGATGTAACCTTATTAATGATTTTCAATTTTTTATCTTTAGAAATGCATGGAAGAGAAACATGAGAAAATGAGTTCAAGTCCATATGAGAAGGTTCAGTGTTACCAAGTATGGAGGTGATTTTTTTTCCAAAAAAGCACTTGAATAACATCAGGATCAGAGCACATATTACCATGCACATATAGAATAGAGGTTACATTTGTAGCCATTTGTTGAATCTTCAGCGAGTTGTGAAATGTTGCATTATTTTTATCTCCGTGAGACTTCCATTTGCATTTTAACCTTTGTCTAGCTAAGATTGCCTCCGTAATGAATGCCTTTGCTAGATCAGAAGTCAACAATCTTTCATGAGAAGGGAGAGATTGCATGGGAGAGTCATCATGACAATGCATAATAGAATATTGCACTTGAAATAGATCATGCCTGATCGAATTTGACAAACTCACACCATTTCCAAAATTTTGGTTAGCCCATGATCTAAGAACTCCTTTAAGTTTCTTAAGTTTTTCCTGCAAAACAAACACAAGGTTACCAAATACTCGATTATTCCAGCAATCAGTTGCAAGAGGTAAATTAGGGTGTTTGGCCCATTTGTTAAAAAATGAAAATGAGGACTATTTTCTCATGATGTTCTTGCCCCAGTCAAGCAACAAAGGGGAGTGATCAGGCAAGGACAGTGGGGGAATGTTGCAGGTTAGAGTGGGCCATGAAAATACAGCTTTGAGATTTTGGTAAGGTTTATCAAGTTTGCAATATGTTCTTATGGTGTTCCTAGAAGAGTTGTTCCATGTAAAAACAGCTCCAGTTAAAGGGATGGGTATTAGGTTAGAGTCAAAAATTGCATTGTTTAGAGGCCTAGTCTGTCGAAAGTTAAGAGGAGCACCACCAGACTTGTCAGTGGACAATTTCATACAATTCCAATCTTAAAAACAAACCCATGGAACATTAGTTTGCTGCAAAGAAGGAAGAGTGTCAAGAAATGTTTGCTAATAGTTGCATAATTGTCAGCATAAACAACAGATAGGAAAACGGTTGTGTTTGAAGAGATATGGGTGATTTCAGATTGTATAAACTATCGATGAATAGTGATTGGAGAAAGAGAAAAGGAGCAGGGGTTCCAAATAATAAGTAATCTACCAAAAGGGGCTTGAGATAAGTTAGGAATATATTTCCATGATGGTTGAATATTCTACATGGCTTTATTTGTAGTAGTATGATTTAACTTAGTTTCTGCAACTGCCATAAGGTGGATATTATTTATAGAGATGAGATTCAAAATTTCTAGTTGTCTAGCATAAGGATTTGCACCCCTTATGTTCCATAAAGAAATTTTATCTATCATTTAATGATAGAGACAAGGAGGCTCTGGTTTTGACACCAGAAGAAGTATTGTTCGAAGGCTGTTGGGAAGGCAAATTGATAACAGCTTGTTCACAAGAGAAATCAATAGCTGAATCTAGATTAAGAGAAGTAGAGTCCACTTTCTTTGGCCTACCTCTACCTTTATGAAAACTTTGTTTCTTGGAAGAGAGAAAGTGGGTGGTTTTGGAATTTTTGGCATTGACGAAGTTGAAGTTGCAAGGGGAATTTGAGGAGGAGATACCGCATTGGAAGACATATGTTTAGTGCCACCAAATAAGTGCTTGGGTAGTGATAGGAAATTGTATGGAGAACCTATTTGGATTGCAATAGGAGAAGTAAGGTTAGGTTTGGATGAAGTGTGCAATTCGACATGAGAATCAGTGTGCATGTTTGAATCAAGACGATTTTGAGTAGCAGAGTTTCCACCAGCTAATGCAATAGAAACCGAGCCTACATGCAAGTCATTAATGAGGTTTTCAAAAGGATTATTAATGAGGAGAGAGTCAGGTGGAATGGGGGGGGGGGGGAGGGGGAGCGGATTAATTGAGGTTCGCTGATTTTGAGGATGATTTATTGGTTGTTTTGTTGCAAGTAGGAGATTTATTTTGTGCATTGAAAGTGAAGGGAGAATTTTGACTAGTTTGAGCATTCAAACAAGATGATACATTTGCATTACTATCATCAGAATGAGGCATTGATTTCTCAACAGTTGAATTAATTTTATCCACTTCAATAACATTGGCATCATTCATAACTTGATTTTTTGTTAATCCATCCACATTGTTATCCACATTTGTATTATTCTTTGTCACTTTCCTCAACATTTTTGTGATTTCTACTTCTCTTTCTTTGAACAACAGTGAAGTCATTTTGCACGTCAGTTTGAATTTCTACATTCACATTCTCAAAAGTCCCACCTTCCTGGTTGAGTTCAGATACATCTACCTTCCTCAAACTCTAATCTGCTTTCCCAACCAAGTGCTTCTCACAGTGATTTGATTCATGCCCAAAAATCTTACATTGCGTGCATATCAAAGGCTTCCAAGTGTATTCAAGTTGAACATTTGGACATGTTTCATCTCCCACCACAAAAAAAATCAGGAAATTCCTTTTTCTGGATTAACCTCCACAAGACACTTAGCATATTCAAATCGTTTCATCTTTTATGTATTTTCATCTTTAGCACAATACCTTCCCAATGTGACAATCAATCCAATTTATACCCACTAACGACCACAACAAGATGGTAATTCGATAGAAGTGTATCCAAATAGGGACTGACTTGGCAGTAGCTTTAGCAGATGAAAATGACGGGGTCTAGTTAGAGATGATAAACATTTGGCCTCTAATAAACATTGGATCCCGTTTAAGTACAGAAAGTTTGTTTTCGAGGTTTAAAAATTTGAAAAAAAATATTTTTCTTATTTTAGAACATTTCATAATCACCTTTTAGCTTCCATACTCTATCAATATGCTGCTTTACAGCCATGTAGTTCACATTTCCAGGAAGAAAAGAACCCACAAGACAATCCGTCTAGGATTTCATGCCTTCTTCCACAACTACTTTCGGTGGAGGAACATATTTTTCAGAGTAGTTGACCTCAAATTGGATGGGAACATAGGTTCCCGTATTTCTAGGTTTAGAATTTAAAAGAGAGGAAAATTTCACAGGCGAATTAGAGGAGATAGGAGGTGTTTGAGATGGATGAGAAAGTATGGTAGGAGGGACATGAGGATTGTCGAGAGGAGGAGGTAAAGGAGGAGGAGGGATAGGGCAAGGATCAGTCAAAGGGTAAAGGATGGAAGGAGATTGCGAAGAATCGGCCGTGTCAAATAGATAAGCAGCAGAAACAGAGGGGATGGGGACTGCAAGACGTGACACAAGGTCAAACCATGAGAAGACATGATTTGATTTTTTAAATTGATATTGATACTTTAAAATATATTAATCATGAGTAAATTAACATTAACTATTAATAAATGAACAATGCATGAAATAAATTCACTGTGCCCAGGCTACGAAGGGCGGTAGACCACGCTATCTCTAGAAGGCTTGATCTCCTTATAAAGGGGAGGTTGATTGCTTTGTGAATGAAAAAATCCGGGTTAGGTTTTTTTAAGGTTAATTCATTAAATATTGATGCTGTAAACATTTCAGATTTTATTATTTAGATCTGATGGTTCGCATGTACTTTGGCATATATAAATAGAACTCTAGACCCCCCACTCATAATTCACATTCTCTTATGGCTATATCCCTCCATTCTTCTTCATTCTTATCTCTTATTATATCCAATTTTAGGAAAGGTTAGTTTTTCCTTCTTCTCTCCTTCTTCTTCTAGTTTGTTTCATTTATTCTGGATCTAACTTTTACTTATATATATATATAATTCCTTCTTGATTTTATACATATGTAAACATTAAGAGAAGATTTGGGGTTTGATTTGTGTGGCAGTAATCCAAATGAAGATTCTAATTAGCGTTTAATGCATCTTTCTCCTCCTAAGACCATAAGTGAAATCTTTACGGTTTTCCTTTTCTCTATATCTTATTTAGTCTAAAATTTTGGATTGTGTATGCCTTAGAAATTTAGGGATTTCGAAAACAAAACATAAAACTCCCTTGAATCTCTAAATAAACAGAATTGTTAATCTTTGTTGTTTATTTGGATTTTTGGTTACGAATGTTAACAAACAAATTATTTTGACCATCTAAATTTATTGAAGTAAATTTCATTGATTTGAAATCATATTTAGACTAATTTGAGTGTAATTACATAAAATGATTTATTTTGGAAATTTAAGAACTTAATTTAAATTTAAAATAAGAATTTGACTATTGAATTAACTTGAAATTTGAATCTTGCATTTAAAATGAAATCAAATTTGATTTGTAGCTTATGTAAAATTCCATTTGAATATAAACGATAATAATAAACTATTTTTTATGAATTTGAATTATTTTTAAATCAATTTAATTATAATTCGACTTTTTAGTGCTCCGTAACACTCTTTTATTTATTAAAAAAATAAAAGATACAATAGAGTACAAGTGATATGCAGTATACATACCAACTAGTGGAACTTCCGCGTAGGGAAGTGATATAATTACATACAATTGCACGCACATAACTTAGACTGCATTACATAAAGGTTCACATAGATTATTACATATCAACATGACTTGAACTCCAAGAAGAGTTCGACAATCTCAAATGCGTCATCCTTTGTCATCATTGAGCCCTTTCAGGAGCTCAATCTTCTTTCTTCGGGTGATAGGTGCACTTTCCATATTACGCCCAGATGAAAGAGCATTGATAGGCGAGTTGATGGTTAAGTTCTGGTGGAGCTTTATATCCCAAAGGCGGTGGAATATGGTCGTAAGGACCTGGTTTCATGGGTGCCTCTTGAACCTTAATGTTCACTTTATTGATTTGGTTTTCGTCGAAAGTACGTGTTGTTAGTTTATGTTGAATCTCGTATTGCTATCAACAAGTACAAACTTCAAGGGGAAAATGTTAACCCATAAAATATGAATCAAGTCTCAGGTCATTCAGAATATACTTGGTTGAGTCGTTCATGCATATACGGGTTGTCAGATGTCAGGTCATCAAGAACTTAGATCGTTCAAACCGCATCTTCAACTTTTGGGTCGTTAAAAGCTTCTTTTGAGTTAGATCGTTCCACTCTAGGTCGCTTCCAAGGTCAGGCCGTTTCAAGGTACAAAGTAAATTGGCCGGTTAAGCTTCAGGTCATGTAACGACCTAAAGAGGTGAGTCAGGTCATTCTAATGGATAGGAGGATGGGTCATTTTTTGATGTGCACGACACAGTTCAGGTCGTCTTAAGACAGGCCGTAACCGACTCAAGGCGCCAGATTGTTAAAGTCAGACTATGTCTTGTGGAGCACTGCTAAGCTTAGATCGTAACCGACTTAAGAGGCAAGTTATTTTAATGACCTAATTTCCTGCACACATTATTTCCTACCTCTCCACCACACAACCACTCCTATAAATACCCCACGATTCCACCATTAAAGGGACTGAATTCTCCCTCCACAAAGTGCTGCAAAAATCATTTTTGAACTCCTCTAACTCATTCAAACCTCCATTAATCCTTCTCCAAGCTTAGATTCAACATCTCAACCACCATGGATTTTCTAAAATAATCAAAGAGCTCAAGTTGTTGAAGATCTACTCCAACAACCATTGCAACCTAAGAGATCTCATCATTTCCTTGGTGAATTCGAGTGAATCAAAAGTAAAAAAGAGAAGAAATAAAGGAAATTATTGTAAAAAAGAGAGAATGAGTGAAATAGCAAAAATCATGTACCTTGTAAATTTGATGGTGATAATGAGAATGATCTTCAAAGTGGATGTAGGCCAATTCTAGGACGAACCACTATAAATCCTCTTATTTTTACTTGCTTTTTGTGTTTGTGGTTACCGCATTTTTAGATCTTAATCTTTTGTCAAGTGTGAAATCACACCTTGGGTGTTGTTGACCATTTTTGACATCAACATTTTGGCGCCCACCCATCATGGGGCCACATCCACTTTCCAATATCAAGTGCCTTATGGAGGCATTGAAATCCGAAGCCTATTTATATGATAGATTCTCCAAATCCAAGATCCGGAACGGTTGAAGGATTGTCTTCGAAGTTTAAGAACTTGTCTCACATAATGCGGCCAAAGAAGCCGCCTAGTAAGTCCGTGAGAGGAGCTTCGAGCTTAGGGAATGTAGCGGATGATCCTAATACTCTGCAAACTAATCTCCATGAAGTTGGCTAATCCTCGGTAGTAGGAGTTGGCATAACACGAGACGAACAAAACGAAGTTGTCGCTGGTTTGACACAATAGATGGATATATCAAATGAGGCCATGATGGAAAAAAATAGAAGTTCTCTTTGCTCTCTAAGCTGCCATGACAAAAGTTAATGCTAATGTCACCCGTGCAGAGGGTGCTAACTCATCCCCCTCAAGTCCAAGCCGTGAACAATCTGTTCAAGAGGTTGATGATTCGGACAAGGCTGATCGTGAAGAATCTAAACCACCTTCAAGGAACCATTCTGAAAGAGCTACTTCTCAAAAAGCAAATAGTTCTGCCAAAGGTGCACTTCCCCATAAGGGAGGCATAGGGCCCTAGATCCCTAGCCACGACCATTTTCTTAAGCGAACATCCAGATAAGGAGACGGCATCCACCACATAGATCAGTGTGACGGGAAGGAACGCCTTGAAGAAATGGTCCGACAGATTATGAAGGAAAGTGCTGAGTGAAATGATAACGAGAAGGAGTGAGAGTTTTCTCCAATTAAGACTCCATTCACTATAATGATCAAAATGACCAAGTTCACAATGAAATTTAATCCATCGACGATTCAAGCTAATAATGGGACTGGCGATACTAATTTGTTCTTGTATAAGTACGATCAGCACATGGATGGTGCGCGAGCTACGAATGAACTCAAATGCTTATACTTCCTAGTATATTTGGAGGGAGTAGCTTCGCTTTGGTTTACTAAGCTACTTCTAAGGTCCGTGGATAGCTTTTCTTTCTTGGCTAAGAAATTCAGGGAGCAGTTTAGGCTGTAGACCATGAAGTTAAAGTTGTAATGTCGTTGAATGACATGGAACTAAAACCAAGTGAATCAGTTAAATCCTTCCTTACATGAGTTAATGCTGCCACCTCGACTGGTATTGATGGCATTGAAAAGAGCTATAGATAAAAAATCGGTGTTCGGAAGGTGGATTAAAATGAAGAAGACCGACACATTGGAAAGGTTCTATACAAAAGTAAAAGAATTCATCAGTGTGGACGATGACCCTTCTTTTACTATGGATGTTCCTGAGGGTAGTTCAGTATCAGTGAAGAAAGATAATGATGTTCAAAGTGGTCAGAAGAAAAATGGAGGTCAAAAGGGAGGGAACGATGGAAGGGAATCGAAATGGAAAAAAGTTACACTTCTTTAAAGCCACTGTATTGACTCCATTAACAGAAACTCCAAAGAACATTTTTATCGCTACCAAGGATACCAAAGATTATCCAAAGCCAAAACCGCAGTAGGTGGAAGATAACTAGACAAATTCTGGGAGGTTTTTCGATTCCACAATCAAACAGGCCAAACACAAATGAGTGTAGGCATATAAAGAGCTTAATTGAGGAATTAATCAAAAATAACAGGCTGCAACAATATGTGAAAAAGCCGCAGTCTGCCAATCCTCCTCAAACCACCTAAGAGAAAAATGCACCAGGATCGGGAGATAAGGCCCCGGCACAAAAGAGTCAAAAGTCTGTTATTAGCATTATTTCTGGGGGTCCTCATCCAACTGGGGCAAGTTGGAGAGACATCGAAAGATATGCCAATGCACTCAAGAATACTTCAAAGGAAGAAAAGTGTTTGGTTTTGAACAACGTCGTTTCTGTAAAGCAAAAAAAACTTCATTTGGGTATGTCATGTTCAATGGAGAAGATGAGGAAGGAGTAGTTACTCCAAGTCAAGACCCTATGGTAGTAATGGTTGGGATAGGCCCGACCATAGTGAAGCGGGTGCTAGTCGATTGTAGATCCTTGGTAAATGTGCTTTTCAAAAGCACCTTCGATAAAATGAAGCTTTCCACGTCCGATATGCGAGCCTGTTAGAAGAAAATTAAAGGGTTCACAGGGGAACCGAAGCAGCCCAATGAGGTTATTGATTTGCTTGGGGAACTTGGAGATGGAGAAAGGAAAGCTGCTTTGATGTAATCTTTTGTTCTTGTAGATGAATTGTCAGCGTATAATGCTTTTCTACGAACACCAGCCCCGACAGCTTTTAGGGTTATACCAGCCCTCTGGTGCTTGAAGATGAAGTTTCCAATAGATAAGTGGGTCGGTGTGGTTAAAGCAGACCAGGAGATTGCCAGAGAATGCTACATAAGTGAGCTGAGAGAAGCAAGTAAAATGGACAAAGGAAAGAATGTGGAGGTTCCCCTTCGCATTCGTGAAAATTCCTTATAGCAATTACGGCACGACCCCTGTACTGGAGAGATAGTGGGGCCCAAAAGCAAATGGATCCGCGAAAAGCCAATAAGGGGGAAGGGAGAGTGGCACCAACTGAGGTCACAAACTAAATTCCAGTTCATGATAAAGATCCAGATAGAGTGTTAAAGATAGGCTCTCAGCTGGATCCAAAATTGCAGAAAGAGTTGATCGTGTTTTTTGAAAGCTAACCTATATGTGTCCTCTTGGAGCCATTCCGACATGTGCGGCATTTCTCTGGATGTGGCAGTTCGTAAGTTGAATATAGATCCAAGCGTCTCACTAGTAAAGCAAAAATGGCGAATTCAGGGACCCAAAAGATCTAGGGCTCTCAAAGAGGAAGTGGATAGGCTAATGGAGAATAACTTCATACGAGAATCCACCTATCCAGATTGGGTCTCTAATCTAGTGCTTGTAAAGAAATCCAACGACAAGTGGAGAGTGTGCATCAATTATTCGGACCTCAACAAAGCATGCCTCAAGGATAGTTTTCCGCTACCTAAAACCGATCAGCTAGTTGATGCAACAACGGGCCATGAATTGCTGTCATTTATGGACACTTACTCAGGGTATAATCAAATAATGATGCACAAGACAGAGCAAGAGAACACTAGATTCATAACGGATCTGGGGTTATACTGTTACAAAGTTATGCCATTTGGATTGAAGAATGCAGGAGCGACTTACCAACGCCTTGTGAATGCAATGTTCAAATCACAAATCGGTAAAACCATGGAGGTATACATCGAAGATATGCTGGTGAAGTCGAGAAGGGCCGATGATCACATAGGAAATCTAGCAAAAATGTTTTATATCCTCAGAAAGTACGGGATAAAGTTGAATCCTCTTAAATGCTCATTCGGGATCGCACTAGGAAAATTCCTCGGATTTATGGTCAATGCCAGAGGGACTGAAGCCAATCCCGCTCAAGTCTCAGCTTTTTGAGAGTTGCGTGCTCCTAGAATGAAGAAGGAACTTCAAAGCTTGAATGGGAAAGTCGCTCCATTGAGTCAATTCATTTCAAAGGCAACGAATCGGTGTACTCCACTCTTTGATGCATTGAGGAAAGGGAAGAAGGACTTCTAGTGGATGCCTGAATGTCAAGTGGCTTCGAGGAGCTAATCAAGCACATGGAATCACCTCCAATATTGTCAAAGCCCAAAGATGGAGAAGAGATATTTCTATATTTGGCAGTACATCATTGGTTCGAGAAGATGCAAAGGTTCAATGGTCGTATACTACATCAGTAAAAGGTCTGCTGGGGTAGAGCTGAATTATCCCAAGTTGGAGAAGCTCGAATACTGTTTGCTCGTTGCCTCGAAAAAGCTTAGGCCATATTTCCAAGCCTACTCTATCAAAGTTCTTATAGACCAACCTCTAAAGAAAGTTCTATTTCATCCGGAAACTTCGGGAAGACTGTGGAAGTGGAATATTGAGCTTAGTCAATATGATGTGACTTACCATCCCTGAAGGGCAATCCATGGACAGGCTTTGGCGGATTTTATCGCAGAATTTACAAATAGAGAGGAGGAGAAAAAAGAACCTGTTGAGGCAGTCGTAAGATGGCAGTTGTTTGTTGATGGGTCCCTGAAAGATTATTGCTCAGGGACAGGTGTGGTTCTGGAAACTCCTAAAGGACACTTCGTGTGCTATGCGTTGAGGCTAGAATTTCGTCAACCAACAACAAGCCGAATATGAAGCAGTAATCGCAGGGTTAAAGATAGCAAAGGAATTGAATTTGAAAACTTTGCAGATCTTCAATGACTCGCAGCTAGTGGTATGTCAAGTTCGAAGAGAGTTCCGGGCCAAAGGAAGAAATTTTCCAGCTTATTTATCTAAAACTTGGAAACTTCTTAATTACCTTGACTACTACACAATTTTCCCATATCCCTAGAGAGGAGAATATGAAAGTAGATTCACTTGCTAAATACGCAAGTTCAGGGGATGCACAGTTACTGGGATTAATTCCCATTGAAGTCCTCTCAAATCCTAGTATTAAAGATGTGGATGTTGATTGGATTATGGAGACAGTTGAAGAACTAGACTCGTGAATGACCCCGATCAAGGAGTATCTTCTTAACGGAACACTCCCAGAAGAGTCAAAGAATCGAAGAAAGATTCTATAAAAAGCTCCAATGTATCTTATCCAGGATGGTAGGCTGTATATGCGAGGCTTCTTTGTGCCTTTGCTTCGATTTTTAACCAAGGAAGAATCTAAAGAAATTCTAGTGGAATTACAGGAAGGTGAATGTGGGGGTCACACAGGAGGACAGACATTGGCCAAGAAAGTGTTGTGATATGGTTATTTCCTGGCCTGATGTGAAACTGGGTTCCACAACCTATACCAATAAGTGTGGTAGATGTTAGAGATTTGCGAATATTCTAAGAGCACCATCCACGGAATTGACTCAAACGGTCAGCCCATGGTCATTTGTTGTCTGGGGAATTGATTTGATTGGAGCACTTCCTACAGCAAAGTCTAACATGAAGTATGCCATTGTAGTCGTTGATTAGTTCACCAAATGGGTTGAAACAAAACCGTTAGCCAGCATTACCTCAAAGAAAGTCATCAACTTTATTTTGAAGAACATCATTTGTAGGTTTGGTGTGCCGCAGAACATAATCACGGACAATGGGACTCAGTTTGAAAGCGATGAATTCAAAAGATTTTGTGCTAAGTATAAGATTCGAAAGAGTTTTGTAGCAGTACCTATTCGTAGGCCATAGGGAAGGTTGAAGCGGTAAACAAGATCATAAGTCAACCAACAAAAAGCGTCTTAAGAAAGCTAAAGGTGGTTGGGTAGACGATCTTCCACTTGCACTAGCCCACGAATCATAAATCTACGACTGGGCACACTACGTTCTCTCTAGCATTTGGATCTGAAGATATGATCCCAGTAAAGTTTGAACTTCCCACTCACGCATGATTCACTTCAACCAAGAAGAGAATGAGAAGCCGCAACTTGAGGCGCTTGACCAACTCGAAGAAAGGAGAAATAAAGCAAAACTCAAAGTTGTTGCTCATCAAAGAAGGATTGCCAGGCATTTCAACTCCAAAGTCAAGCAAAGGACCTTCGAGATTGGGGACCATGTATTGAAGAGTGTGATGGCTAGAAGAGTTTTTGGACCTAATTGTGAAGGACCCTTTATCATAAGCCAAAAGCTCCTAGTTGGCCCCTTCAAATTAAAGATGGCGGATGGAATTCAAATCCTCAGAGCTTGGAGCAGCAATCACCTCGGTCATTATTTTACTTAATGTTTCATTCATATTTCCTGTAAAAAAGTTGAAAATACTTTGCAAGCATTGTAATCAAACTTTGTACATATGAATGAAGTTGATTTTCTTGCCTGAATTGTATACTTGCAAACTCTTGTTTAATTATTCAAAAGTTGCTAAAAATCGATATTGATTGCAGGCCATTTATTGAACGTTTGCTCAACAACGATGTGATAAGACCTGGTGACATTTACAGCACATCCAGATGGGGACATCTCAAGTAACGAGTGCCATAAGCACCATTCGCAACAAATACGAAGGTGTAAAGCACTGGCTTGCAAATGAAAAGTGAAGGCCACCAAGAGTCGAATGGTTAAAAGGTGCAACGTCAAATCTAAAGACAAAAGTTATAAGTTTCACCAAAGGGGCATCTCCTGAAAAGAGAGACCCGGGACCCTAGTCCTATTGCTAGGATAACTTGTTAAAATAAGTGTCCGATAAAGGAACTAGCATCCACCCTGTGAAACTACGCAGTAATAGAGCCTATCACAACAAAGCTTATAGAAATCTCAACCATATCGGGACATACATCCAATCGGAACTCCAAAGGGCCTGGATTACCAGGCTAGCGAGTCACATGATTGGATTCATAAGAAAAACCAAAGACCTCCCCGGCGGGGCACCCGTTTGATCGTCAGTGCCAGGAAATGCCTGACCCGATTACGATAAACAATGGGCATTGAAAGGCCTCCTTCGGAGGTGTCCGATTAGTTCGTTAGTGTCTAGTAACCTCAGACTCGGCGATCGTCGGGCTTTGAAAGACCTCCTTGGGAGGTGTCCGATTAGTTCGTTAATGTCTGGTAATATAAGACTTGACGATCGACGGGCTTCAAAAGACCTCCTTCAGAGGCGTCCGATTAGTTCGATATTGTCTGATTATCTTTGACTTGGCAATCGGCGGGCTTCAAAAGACCTTTTCGGAGGTGCCCGATTAGTTCTTTAGTGTCTGATCATCTCAAACTCGGCGATCGGTGAGATTCAAATGATCTCCTTCGGAGGCGTCCGATTAGCTCGTTAATGTCTGATCATCTCAGACTCTGCGATTAATGAGCTTTAAATGACCTCTTCAGAGGCGTCCAATTAATTCGTTTAGCACCTCAGGCTGCATCGATTGTTGGACTCTAACCAAAAACCTCTCTAGGGGAGCCCAGTGAGTCGCCAATGCTAGAGTTAATCAGTCTAATTGCAGAAGAGAGTCTCCAATGCCTGAAATAACTAGCTGAAATTAAAATCCTCTCAGGCAGGGGCACGAAGGCTAGAAAACTTCCTCAACTAAAGGCACGAGTTCGATCAACCAAACTAGATTTCATGGTTAATTGGCAAGCTGAGAAGCTCTGAGCACAATGGCGAAAGCAAGAACTTAGCCAATAAAGCAGGAACTTCCAGTATTTTAGCCATAACCAAGGAAACCTAGTAAAGTTGATCACATCCGGCCTAAGAAATTTGTGACAACCATTGGTATGTGGGCATTACCACAACATTAAAACGGATTAATAATGCTCTCAATACATACCACAAGCTTATCATAACTTCACACCAAACAAAAGACTTGTAATATGTGAAAAAGACTAGTGCACAAACAGAAGAAGAAAAGTACGACAAAGCTAAAACAGAAGGTTAAAGTACAATAAGCACAGTATAGTATCATCACATCAACACAAATGAAATAACAAGTTTCACAACAACAATAACACAAGTCTCAAATACGAATATGCATAAAGTAATAAGCGAGGACTGACACCTGCATAAACATCCGGTCGAAGCAAATGACAAGTAATAAAGCAGCAAAAGGTAAAGAAATAGTTAAAAGTCTTAATCGTTCTTCATCAAGCACTGTTAGATCTAAGTACAGTTTAGAGACCCAAACTTCCCGGCCAACCTAAACCGAACAAGAAGGCGGACTGCTTTGAGAACAAGACTAATCAGAACATAAACAATAGAACAATTCATTGCTATTACAACAATTTACATCAAAGTACAAGAATATAAAAGAGTATGAATAAATAATATACAGTAGAAAAATATCAGAGATTTAAATTACATTTAAATACATAGTAGTGGAAAAAAAAATACATAACACAATTGAAAGAAATACACAGATACAGAGCTTTCCGAATATAGTTCTAGTTGTAAATCCAGGATCCTATGAAAATAATATCTGCAAAAACCAAAACTACTAGCTGCCCGTGTGGAAAATAGGGGCACCCAGAGTTTAGGTTAAAACAATAAACTCCGAGTTTGTTATGTGACTGGTGTGAGAATAGTTATTAACTGGATTTTATAGTTAGACAAATCAAGGGACCACGCCGTATGACACAGAACGGGTTTATCCTCAAGAATACCAGTGCATAAAATATACAACGCAATGCCAAACAGAAAAATGAAGTGTAACACCCCACGTCCGTTAATGTCACTCACAAAGGGAATGCATTAAGTTTCATGAAGCGTTATAGTAAACAGAACGGAAATATTACAAGACAGACATATAAAATAACAGCAGAATAAAAGCTTTATTTATCATAAAATACCGTGGTCCAAAAACATCACATGTTTGAAATACAAAAGCCCATTACAACATAAAAGCTACTGTCTTGTATTTCAAAAATATCAGAGTACATAAGAGAAATAAAATTCCCCAAAAACAAAATATAGCCAT
Organism: Allium sativum; assembly: GCA_030737875.1. NCBI lineage: Eukaryota > Viridiplantae > Streptophyta > Magnoliopsida > Asparagales > Amaryllidaceae > Allium > Allium sativum. The sequence continues at coordinate 292,455,943 of CM060916.1, read as the reverse complement.
AGCAACAAGGATAGGAGCTTGAGCTATACATCTCAGCAGCTCCAGCAAAAATAAGCAGAATCACGGTCAAACCTGAGTGGTCCCGCCCTAAGAACCTGGGGGAAACGGAAGAAAGAAGAGGAAACAGAAAGGGTCGGACATAAAGTCTGGCGAGTCCAGTTACTTTTAGCAAGTAAATAAATAAAAGTAGTATGACAGACATATAAAGTGGATAAGAGAGAGAAAACTACATAAAAGGCAAGTATGACAAGGTGAACAGGATAGAGCGTATATGCTTTTAATAATTACTATGCACTACCACTAGTATATCCAGAAAGAGATGATCCCCAACATGTATGAAATGGTAGACTTAGGCATACTTCTGGTGAGAGGTTCTAACCCCATACAATCCGCAGGTATCCCCAAAAACGGATTCCTAAACTTACCAGAGTGTAGATGTACCCTAACTACTACCTTAATCGATCGGCTCCCTACTCTGTAGATACCCTGTGCTTGCCGCACAGTAGGATGTATCACTTCCTAAAGTGGCAACCCTCCATTTTCAAGATGTGCACAACCATATCTACTAATGTCACACACGTCTTAATTTCCATGGCAAGCCGGACCCATGCACGCACATGACTCTGTTGGTTTCCTGCGCTGTTGACACCGCCGCTTTGTTTTGGATCTCTTACAATAAGCCTAGTAAGCGTGCCCCTCCTCCGACCTAGTTCAGAGTACGTTTGATACCTAGATGGGTTACTGGCTGAAACGGGTCTCCTGCACAAGATGATACAAGCTCCCCCTAGGCTTGCATCCCCACTAGTAGGATTTCAACTGGTCATGCCTAATAGTCCAATATGTAAAACCTGTTAAGTTGTCGGGCCTATATATGTAAATATTGCCCCATCGCCACAAGATTTACTTAACTCTCACTGATCCAATCAAGTTTACTTAACAAAGTTGCATAACCCCAAAGTATAAAATAGCTTAAGTTTGTGGGCCTATATATATAAATATTACCCACTTCCACAAGGTTTACTTAACCCATCCACTGTTTCAACCAAGTTTACTTAACCCCTATTCAAGTTAACATGTTCATACAATCCCTATAGATTCATCTAGGTTAAGTATTCCAATTCGTTACCAAGTCCATTTATGGTTATAATGGGCAAGGCCTCCCACATTTGGACTACAATTTGTGGATGTTGGATATGCCGGCTGGGTCCGGGCAGACTTCTTCCACAAGTTGGGCCTAACCTCATGTCTTAGCCTCTCTCGTATTTGTGCACTTAGACCCCTCACATTAGATTCAACATTTGTGGTTTCCGGATGTGTCGGTCAGGTCCGGGCAGACTTCCACCACAAATACAATCTAACCTCGTGTCATAAATGCCATTACAATTTTCTAATTACTGTAATCCTAGGCATTTTAATTATTAACCAATTAATTATATCTATGTCTTTATAGGTGTTCATGCCCATTTACCCGATTATATTCATAATGGATTATATGTCCAAATTCATTCTTTTCATTCAAGTTATGCCAATTCTAATGTTTTCCCCCATTCCCTAGCTAATGCATTCACATATATTTGGTGTCATATCTAGGCAAGAAAGTAGCCTAGCCATAAACAATAAAACGAAAAGATGACAATAGTATTATTTTAACAAAAATGACATAAACATGTAATTGACATAGTGATAAGGTGGACACATAAAAATAGATCTAGTGAGCATGTGATACTAAAACTAGATCTAACATACCAAGGATGTCATAATAGGCGTGAATAAATAAGGATTCATATTTCCAATTAATGATAGATTTAAATTAATCACCACAAGATAGGTAAAGTTTAAGTTCCACAAATGTGACATGATAAATTAACCACAACTGAATTAGATCTATAAAGGTAGATCTAGCATCACATGGCAAATTAACCACAAACGAATTAGATATATAAAGGTAGATCTAGCATGACACGATAAATTAACCACAAGTGAATTAGATCTAAAAAGATCTAGCATGAATGATCAGTTAACCACTAGCGGATTAGATCTATAAAGGTAGATCTAGTATGACATGATAAATTAACCACAAGCGAATTAAATCTAGAAAGGTAGATCTAGCATGATAATAATTTTTGATCCACAATTGTGACATGATAAATTAACCACAAGCGAATTAGATCTGAAAAGGTAGATCTAGCATGACATGATAAATTAACCACAAGCGAATTAGATCTAAAAAGGTAGATCTAGCATGATAATAATTTAAGATCCACAATTGTGACATGACAAATTAACCATAAGAGAATTAGATCTAAAAGATCTAGAATGATAATATTTAAGATCCACATCATAGTTATGTCATAGATTCAAAAGTCCCAATAGATCAGATATGATAAAGATTTAGATCCAAGTCATAGAGTATTATAAATTCTCAAATTATGATAGATCCAATATGATTCAATCACGGGCATATATCCAAATCACAGTCATATCGCGTTTACTTTTAATCATTTAAATCTAAAAGTAACTAACTCACCGTGTTTGGATTTTAGAAGATAGAAAAGAAATTGTTGGTGTTGAATCTCAGATCTATAGTTGAAACGCTTAAATCTTTATTTAAAACTAGATTTTGGAGAAGAATAGGCTATTTAATTGAAGTTGCAGCAGAGCCTCGCCTTCACCATTATTTTTCTAATGAATAAAACCTAGGTTTAGAGTCCTTTTTATAGCCGTTGCACCCTGAATCTGGACACTGCGTGCGTCTAGAAGCATTCAGCCAATTCGACCCAGGGGTCGACCAATAAGTCGACCCATGCTCCCTGAGTCGACCCCGGTGTCAACCCAAAAGGGACGGTTCGGCGTATTGGCTTCCTGCCTTTTCATTTTGAATTTTTTTGAATATTTATTTAATTTATATATATATATATATATTTCTCATATGCATACAAACTTTAAAGCTTAATAACTTCTTTATACGGTGTCTGTTTTACGCAAACCAAATGTCTATCTTGACCAAAATTTTGAGACGAACGCAATGGTACAGTCTATTTTACTTAATTAGTAGTATTTAATTAAGTCATATTATATTCATTATATAATGTAGTTAAAATGTCTAAATTTTTTGGGGTGTTACATTCTCCCATACTCAAAGGATTCCGTCCTCGAAATCTCCAAGTTAAGAAGATTGTATATCCTACCATCTGCATCCATCTACTCATCCACCAATCACTAACATCCATTTTCCTTTAAAAGATTTCTATTGCTTATATAAACATATGCAAAGGTGTATATGTCCCAGTACTAATGCTAAGATCAGGCGGTTACTGATTCAGTCGACCTCCTTAATGCAATGTATGTCAGTGCCATGAATCCAACATGTATGCAAATTATCCTACTATAACATGTAAATTCTATATGTGTGCAGAATCATTCGACTAAATGCAATATCCACTTGATAATACATCCATTTTCATCCATTAAAAGAAAAAAAATGCATACACATCCATATGCAGTATGAGAGTGACTGAGCCGATCTAGTGCCTAATGTGTGTGTATATGTATCCTCAAGCAGCCACTAGAAAACACTTGCATCCACTTGCATCCATCAAACATAGCATGTCTCAAAGACATGTTTACATCCATGGGTTCCCTACCTAAAGGTCGAAAGTTCGATCGACGGGATACAGACGAATGATAGAAACAAGTGCGAATAAAAGCTTTGAAAAAAGAAGAAGTTAAGAACATATTCCCGAAAAGGAAAGGGTATGAAGCATGATGTTTGTCTTTAGTCTCCGAAGTCGCATCCTCGTTATCTTATCCCCATTGCACTTTTATTAACCTAACCACTTTGTTGCACAGTTTCTTAACCTCTGATCCAAGTATACGGGTAGGAACTTGTCTAATTGTCGCCTCTCGTTCTACCTCTACTTCCGCACACATGTTTGGCTCAACTACCTCTGCTGTATTGTGTAGACACTTAGATAAATAAGAAATGAGGAAAAACATCATGAATATCCACATATATGCGAAGAGATCTGTACGCCTTAGCTGCGAATACCACTGGAGCACCCCATTCAGATATGCTTCGCCTAATAAACCCTTTCTCAAGCAGCTCTCCTACATGCTTGCTAAGCTTCCTCCTTTCTTGTGGAGCCATGTAGCGCACGGGTCATGCAACTGGCTTTGCATTGTCTACCAAATATATACAAAAATCGATCTCGTGCCTTGGAGATAAACCCCGAACCTCCTCAAAAACATATGAATACTCACGGACTACCACTACAGACCGTAGATCATCGATAGATGCATCAAGAGATTCTAGGAAACTAAGCATGACAGACCCTTTTGGGTCACAAGAAATTTGGAGGGTCCTCCTATGGCAAGTCAAAAGTCTAACGACCCTCCCCACATAATCGAGAATGGCACCGTACATGGCTAGCCAACCTATCCCTAGAATCAAAACATAGCCCATAAAACCGAGCGCATACGCGTCGCACTCGAACTCAACGCCCAATATAGATATTCTCAAACCCGACAAATCATGGATAAATGACCCTAACCACCAATGGGTTTTGAGACAACAACAGGATCCACTACCATACTAGTATTTAAGTGCAGATATTTAACCATAGAACTAGATATAAATGAATGTGAAGCGCTAGAATCAAAAAGAGTTATTATAGGATTATTGGAAGGAGAAATCAAACCTTCCACCGAAAATTTCCTACCTCGATCTGGAGCATCGATCGCAAGAGCATGCACTTTTACTCCAGAAGCTCTTGCCCTTTGACCTTGTCCTTGTTTCTTTGGGAAATCCTTAATAAGATGCCCGACCTCTCCACAATGGAAACAATCGTTCTTTCTTCTTCTGCAATCTTTATTTACATGACGCATGTGTCCATAATTAAAACATTTCCTCTTATCTCGAGCTTTGTTGTTCTTTCCTCCCTTCTTTTGTGTCTCCTCAACCTTAGCTTCGTTATTTTCAGCTTTATCTTCCTCATACATTAGTGCCATATCAACAAGTCTTTCAAAAGTAGCTCCCATTGGAATATGGGACATAACTAACCCATGAAAGGGTTTATTTAGTCCTTTAACAAACCGCAAGGCCTTCTTATGTGGAGTGTCTACTATTTCCAAACCGAATCTAGTTAGCTAGTTGAATTTGTTCACATATTCTTTAACAGTCATGTCTCCTTGTTTGAGCTCCAAGAACCTCTCTATTTGCATGCTTTTTCTCAGTTTGAGAAAGAAACTTCATTTCAAACCTCCGTCTAAAGTCATCCCAAGTTTCCACCAGACGCCTCGCATGGATTACTTCCCACCAGAAAGAAGCTTCATTTTTTATTAGCCAGGCAGCCAATTGAACCTTCCTTCGATCTTCCACTTCAAAGATTACAAACAAGTCCTCAGTCTCCTTGAACCAATTCTTTGCCTCTACGATTGTCTCGGTTCCATGGAATGACTTTCCTCCCATAGCACGGAAATCTTTCAAGATCTTGGAAAAGTTGTCTGCACGTGGAGGAGGAGGAGGAACAACGGGTGCAGCTGGGGGAGGAACATTTCCTTGGCCATCGGCAGGAGCCGTGGCCTCCAGATACCTATGGAACTGGCCTGGCATCGTAACGTCCTATGGGATATTAGGTTCCTCGGCCAGACATGCTGAAAGAGAAAAGGAAAGAGATTCAGACAAGGGATCGAAAGATATTACTTATGGCTTTTTGGGGAATGTTTTCAAAACAGACTTTTCTTTTGAAAATGCTTCCTTTTAAAAACCTTTTTGAAAATAGTTTCAAAACGTTTTATCTAATCTGGTAACCTTCAGCTCTGATACTAAGTGTGACACCCCACATTTGTTAATGTCACTCAAAAAGGGAATGCATTAAGTTTCGTGAAATGTTATAGTAAACAGAACTAAATATTACAAGACAGACATATAAAATAACAACGAATTAAAAGCTTTATTATCATAAGATATCGTGGTCCAAAAACATCATATGTCTGAAACACAAAGTCCTATCACAACATAAAAGCTACTGTCTTATATTTCAAAAATATCAGAGTACATAAAAGAAATAAAATTCCTTAAAAACAAAATATAGCCATAACAACAAGGATAGGAGCTTGAGTCATACATCTCATCAGCTCCAGCAAAAGTAAGAAAAATCACGATCAAACCTGAGTGTTCCCGCCCTGAGAACCTGGAAGGGGGGGGGGAGGGAGGGGGAGAACGGAAGAAAGAAGAGGAAATAAAAAGGGTTGGACATAAAGCCTGGCGAGTCCAGTTACTTTTAGAAAGTAAATAAATAAAAGTAGCATGACAGGCATATAAAGTGGATAAGAGAGGGATAACTACATAAAAGGCAATTATGATAAGGTGAACAGGATAGGGTGTATACGCTTTTAATGATTACTCTGCACTACTACTATTATATCCAGAATGAGATGATCCCCAACATGTATGAAATGGTAGACCTAGGCGTACTTCTAGTGAGAGGTTTTAACCCCATACAATCTACGTGCATCCCCAATAACAGACTCCTAAACTTACCAGAGTCTAGATGTACCCTAACTACCACCCTAATCGATCAGCTCCCTACTCCGTAGATACCTTGTGCTGGCCCCACGGTAGGATGTATCACTTCCTAAAGTGGCAACTCTTCATTTTCAAGATGTGCACAACCATATCTACTGATGTCCCATCATCTTAATTCTCATAGCAAGCCAGACCCATGCAAGCACATGACTCCATTGGTTTCTTGTGCTGTTGACACCACCCCTTCGTTTTGGATCTCTTACAATCAGCCTAGTAAGCATGCCCGTAATCTGACCTACTTCAGATTATTCATTTGATACCTAGATGGGTTACTGACTGAAACAGGTCCCATACACAAGATGATACAAGCTCCCCCTAGGCTTGCATCCCCACTACTGGGATTTCAACTGGTCATGCCTAACAGTCCAACATGTAAAACAGGTTAAGTTGTCGGGCCTATATATGTAAATATTACCCCACCGCCATAAGATTTACTTAACCCTCACTGATCCAAGCAAGTTTACTTAACAAAGTTGCATAACCCCAAAGTATAAAATAGGTTAAGTTTGTGGGCCATATATATAAATATTACCCACCGCCACAAGATTTACTTAACCCACCCACTGTTTCAACCAAGTTTACTTAACTCCTATTCAAGTTAACATGTTCACACAGTACCTATGGATTCATCTAGGTTAAGTATTCTAATTCGTTACCAAGTCCATTTATGGTTGTAACGGGTTAGACCTCCCACATTAGGCCTACAACTTTTGGATGCAGGATAAGCCGGTCGGGTCCTGGCAGACTTCTTCCACAAGTTGGGCCTAACCTTGTGTCTTAGCCCGTCTCGTATTTGTGCACTTACACCCCTCACATTAGATTCAACATTTGCGGTTTCTGGATATGTCGGTCGGGTCCGGGCCGACTTCCACCACAAATGCAATCTAACCTCATGTCATAAGCGCTATTACAGTTTTCTAATTACTGTAATCCTAGGCATTTTAATTATTAACCAATTAATTATACCTACGTTTTTATAGGTGCTCATGACCATTTACCCAGTAATACTCATAATGGATTATATGTCCAAATTCATACTTGTCATTCAAGTTATGCAATTTCTAATGTTTTCCCCTATTCCCTAACTAATGCATTCACATATATTTGGCGTCATGCCTACGCTAGAAAGTAGCCTATCCATAAACAATAAAAGGAAAAGATGAAAATAGTGATTGTTTTAACAAAAGTGACATAAACATATAATTGGCATAATGATAAGGTGGACATATAAAAATAGATATAGTGAGCATGTGATAATAAACTAGATCTAACATACCAAGGATGTCATATTAGGCATGAATAAATAAGGATTCATATTTCCAATTAATGATAGATCTAAATTAATCACCATATGATAGGTAAAGTTTAAGATCCAATTATGTGATGTGATAAATTAACCACAAGCGAATTAGATTTATAAAGGTAGATCTAGCATGACATGATACATTAACCACAAACGAATTAGATTTATAAAGATAGATCTAGCATGACATGATAAATTAACCACAAGCGAGTTAGATATAAAAAGATCTAGAATGACATGATAAATTAACCACAAGCGATTTAGATCTATAAAGATGGATCTAGTATGACATGATAAATTAACCACAAGTGAATTGGATCTAAAAACGTAGATCTGGCATGATAATAATTTAAGATCCACGATTGTGACATGACAAATTAACCACAAGCGAATTAGATCTAAAAAGATAGATCTAGCATGACATGATAAATTAACCACAAGCGAATTAGATCTAAAAAGATAGATTTAGCATGATAATAATTTAAGATCCACAATTGTGACATGACAAATTAACCACAAGAGAATTAGATTTAAAAAGATCTAGCATGATAATATTTAAGATCCACATCATAGTTATGTCACAGATTCAAAAGTCCCAATAGATCGGATATGATAAAGATTTAGATCCAAGTCATACAATATTATAAATTCACAAATTATGATAGATCCAATATGATTCAATCACATGCATATATCCAAATCATAGTCATATTGCATTTACTTTTAATCATTTAAATCTAAAAGTAACTAACTCACTTGTTTGGATTTTAGAAGATAGAAAAGAAATTGTTGGTGTTGAATCTCAGATCTATAGTTGAAATGCTTGAATCTTTTTTTTTAAACTTGATCTTGGAGAAGAATAGGCTATTTAATTAAAGTTGCAGCAGAGCCTCCCCGTTACCATTATTTTCCCAATGAATAAAACCTAGGTTTAGAGTCCTTTTTATAGTTGCTGCACCCGAATTTGGACATTGCGTGCGTCTAGAAATATTAAGCCAATTCGACCCAGGGGCCGACCCATACTCCCTGAGTCGTCCCCGGTGTCGACCCAACGGGTCTTGGGTCAGCACCACAAAAGGGTCGGTTCGGCGTTTTGGCTTCCCGCTTTGTCATTTTGAATTTTTTGAATATTTATTTGTTTAATTTATATATATATATATATTTCTCATATGCATACAAACTTTGAGGCTTAATAGCTTCTTCATACGGTGTCCGTTTTGTGCAAACCAAATGTCTATCCAAACCAAAATTCGAGATGAATGCAATGGTACAGTGTAACGACCCACATTCTACGCATTGAAGGATCGTAAAATATTTATTTCTTTCACATGCGAAGTCGTATGGTCATGTAACTTTGGGAGATGACTATTGGGGTCTTTTGCCATGTTCATGATTTTTATCGATTTTTAAATGACCATTTTGCCACTAGCTGATCTTGTTTCGGCCATAACTTTTGATTGGAAAGGAGTTTAGACGTGAAACCATTTCCATTAGATCTGGATGATGGTTTACCTTTCTGTAGAGTGGTCACGGTAGCCAAACGGACTCACCGTTTGGGAGATATGGCTGAAACAAGTTTCATGTAGTGAAAAACAGCTTAATTGGGCTTAACCGGGTGATTAACTTCTAGGCCCAAAGGGGAATTTCGGGATTAAGAGTATAAGAGGGCTGCTGGGGTTTAGGAAACGAATTTTACTTCATTTTCCAGCCGCCTAAGACATTCCTCTCAACCTAGCAATGACCTCCACTTGCTAAAACACCCCCAAATCACCTTCTAATTGCTAATTAAGCCAAATCTACATCAAATCAAAGCGGATTAACACAAGAATCAATGTAGAACTGCTGTATACCCTTGGGAACAGTGCCAAACAGAGAATCATTTCATATTTGACATTTTGTTTGTGGCTAAGGTGAGTGATTTGCATAGTTCCTCACTAATTATAGTTAATTAAGGACAATTAGTGTTAATTAGTGAAATTATACATGTTAAAAATATTGATAAATTTCGAAATATTATTTTAGACCACTATTAGAAGTTTGGGTTGATTTGGTTAAGTTTTACTAATCCTATCATTAGTTTTGCTTAAACATGCTTAAGGGAAAATATGGGATTTTGGCTATGTTTGATCCGTTTTAACCTATCAAATTCTTGTTTTGGTGTTTGTGGTCAATTTTACAAGTTGCTATGACTGTATGATATGCTTTGTAATTGCTTAGAAAAGTTAGATTGGTCGAAAACGCCATCAAGTGGCGTAAACAGTTGCTGGAAAAGTTGTAGGAAATGCAGACAGGGACCTGATCGGACCCTCTTTACCCGACCCGAACCGCTCGTAGACGATTGCCATGATCCGAACCGCTTGGATGTTCATGAACTGATGGCCAAGGAGGATCACCAATCCGAGCACCCTATCTGAACCGAACCGCTCATACCAGCCGTCCCGATCCGCCAGGAGTTCTCTGACCCAAACTGATGGACCACGAGAGGACTTGAAGGCCGACCCGATCCGCCAGGGGTGACCAAGACCGATCTGAACTGCCACGAGATGAAGGCCACAGAACGAACCGAAGAGATTGGACCACGAACCGAACTGGGAGTTCAATCTGATGCGAAGAAAAAGGGGAAGCCGAACCGATCCGGGGAGGGAGAGGACCAAAACCCGAGATGCAAAGGTAGTCCAAATGGGAAGTTTGTACCCAGGATCCAGTTGGGAACCAACTGGTCAACTTCATGAGCTAGGATTTGCTGCGGGACGTGTGCTAAGGGGTTATCGACATCCATAACTTTGATTCACCACCAAGACGGATGTTAGGCTACGTATCAGTGTAGTGGGATAGTTATTACCTCATGGGGCAGAGTGATCGTAGCATGGCTATGAGCCAGTGCAGTGGAGTTGTTATGACTTCATGGGGCAGAGTGGACATAGCAAAGACTAGTGGCTATGGATCAGTGCAGTGGTATCATCATGACTCCATGGGGCAGAGTGATCATAGCAAGGAATAGGGTGATCAAAGTAGTGGATATCGTATGCTTTACGCACTGAGTAAGAGATGTGAGGATGGTTGTTATGTTTGATTGTTTACTTTCACTATGTCATGCATACCCCCACCCCCATATTCTTTACACCATATGTTAGTGGCACCTTAGAGTATTGAGCGGTATGTTGTGCTAACTCTTTGGTTGCAGGTCCAGGTATGGTTTAGTATACCTGTTATTGTTCTGCTTTGATGCTTATCGCTCATACCAGACTTTTGTCTGACCCAGAGTTTTATGTCTCTTCTTATTACTCTGGGTGCTCTCACGAGCAGACTAGAGACAGGTTAGCTGGTGATGCACGAGTAGCTGTACCGGAGACGAGCAAGAGGCTTCCACGTATGATATATATAGATATTCTCCCTGTGTCGTTGTGGGTCACTACCTTGGGCATTAGTAGTGTACTTTTCCTTTGCTTTGCCTTAGAGACAGTTGAAAAGTTGTAATAATGATGATGTAAAGCTATGTTTGGATTTCCGCTGCTATGATGTCTAGTTTTAGTTTCCAGCTTATGCACTATCTCACCTGTTTTATGTCAAGTATGTTGTTATTTAGTTTATTCCATGCGCTGTGAGACATTCTACAGGTTCTTTGTTAGTTCACCAGTAAGTTCTCTTCTTTTTCCTTCCTTTGGCAACCACCCCGTGCTGATTGGACATCGGCACAATGCACTTTTATGGGAAATGTCTACTGGTGCGGGCGGGCTGTCACATTTGGTATCAGAGCTCTAGGTTGTGTAGTTTACCTAGGAAAAGATACCAGGGAGAGATAATACATATATGAGAGTGCATAATTGTGATTATTTTGGTTTTCAAAAGCTATATATACATACTACTAGTATAGCTAAGGATGAAGTCGCACTGCAATGACACCACAAAGAGGATGGTTAATCGTTTCTCTTTACAGATTGAACGATAAGTCGATATATGAGGGGTGCCGGTAGAGGAGTCAACAACGGGAATGCTCCTGACATGAGGGCTATGTTTACTGACTTCATGAGGGAGATGCTCAGAAATGTGCAAGGAACAGTTCCCAATGTTGTAAATGGTGGTGGTGCAGCGGTGCAGGCGCCTAGGGCCGATTTCGCCAAGCTATGCAAGGATTACACTAGTCTTGGTGGAAAGCCATTCCATAGAACGGAATCGGATACAGAGGTTCAGGATTGGTTGGATAGCTGTGAGCGTATCTTCGAAGACTTGGGTATCGAGAATGCGATGAAAAGAAAGCTAGCGTCCCGTCAGCTGCAAGGACGGGCAATGAATTGGTGGAATGCTATTATGGCAGCTACTCCAGAGCACCAAGTTACATGGGATCAGTTTAAGGCCCGATTCGGTGAAAAATTTATCCCAGCTGCTCAGAAGTCGGAGTTATTTAGGAAGTTCTTGGAGCTAAAGCAGAATGGTAGAGCTGTCTCAGAGTATATTGCTGAGTTCGGTACTTTATCAAAGTATGGATTATCTCTTATCGGCACTTCCGAGAAGAAGAACGAAAAGTTCATAACAGGCTTAGATCAGTACTTGGGGGAAAGGCTTATTAACCACATCGATGAGAGTTTGAATCGATTGTGGGGAAAGCATTGAGGTTAGAGAGTCTTTACCCTAAGTTGAAGACTGAGGTTGCATCTGCAAAGGAGCCAAAGCCGCAAGCAAGCGGTGGAGGCAAGAATGGTTCTCAGAATAAGAGAAAGCAGAATAAAACCAAGGATGGCCAAAAGAAAAAGAATAAGAAAGATGTTGAGTGCTTCAGCTGTGATAAGAAGGGTCACTATGCCAAAGAATGTCAGGCCAAGCCAGCGGATAGGAAGTGCTTCAATTGTGGCCAAGTGGGACATCACAAGGATAAGTGTCCGCAACCCCCTAAAGAAAAGCAGATTGTGAAAGCTTATGCTATCAATGTTGTTCCTTCTTCGTCGAATGCCCCAACTGCGGCAGAGAAAGGAAAGAATGTTGTTATTCAAGGTATGCTTTCTGTTTATGTTGTTCCTGTTCGAGTATTTTTGATACCGGAGCTTCCAGTTCCTTCATATCTAGTGACCTGGTAGATAGGTTGGGATTCGAGCCCGAGATTGTCGATAGACCTTTGGTAGTGACGAACCCGATTGGTGGTTCAACTCGCCTTAGCATGATTTGTCGTAATGTGGTTTTATCGAGTCATGGATGCATGTTTGTTTGTGATTGCTTTGTTTTGGGCTTTACTGGGTTTGGCATTATTTTGGGAGTCGATTGGCTCCAAAGATACGGGCTGGTGGTAGACTGTGAGGGCTTTTTGGTGACAGTTAGAGCGGATGATGGGAGGAGGGTAATGTTTGGTGGTCTACCCAATGATGGGGTAATGGCTAGTTTTCTAAATTCCCTCGACGTCCCGTATGATGAGTTGTTAGATTTTCCCGTGGTTGGCCAGTATCCGGACGTCTTCGAGGAAGTGACTGGGCTTCCACCACATTGAGAGATTGAGTTCCGTATTGATTTAGTGAAAGATGCCAGGCCTATAGTGATGCCACTTCATCGTATGGAACCAAGGGAGCAGCGAGAGCTCGGGGCGCAAGTAAGCGATCTTTTGAAGAAGGGATTTATCAGAAGAAGTGTTTCTGAGTGGGGAGCACCAGTTGTGTTTGCTACCAAGGCAGATGGTTCCCTTCATTTGTGTGTGGACTACCGCCAATTGAATAAGGTGACGAGGAAGAACAAGTACCCTCTACCGCGGATAGATGATTTGTTTGATCAGTTGAGTGGTGCGAGAGTATTCTCCCAGTTGGATCTCGCGATAGGTTTTCATTAGCTTAGAGTGGAAGCTGAAAGTATAGCTAAAACGACATTTCGGATGCCATCTGGATTTTATGAGTGGTTGGCCATGCCATTCGGGTTGACCAATGCACTAGCATATTTTCTGGATCTTATGAACAGGGTATTCAGAGATAAGTTGAATAAGTTTGTTCTTGTGTTCGTGGACGATATACTTGTTTATTCAAGGATAGGAAGAACACAAGGAACACTTGGGGATAGTGATGGAGGTGTTAAGAAAACACCAATTGAAAGCAAAGTTTTCTAAGTGTCACTTCTGGAGGAGGGAAGTGAGATTCTTGGGCCATATTGTTTCAGAGAATGGTATTGCCGTGGACCCTATGAAGGTGGCTACGGTACAAGATTGGTCTACGCCCAAGAATGCAACGGACATGAGAAGTTTCTTGGGATTGGCTGGATACTATCAAAAGGTTATCCAAGATTCTTCAAGATAGAAGCACCATTGACTCAGTTGACCAAGAAGAATCAAGCTTTCGTATGGGATGAAAAATGCGAGAATGCATTTAAGAGTCTAAATGAAAAGTTGACATGTGCACCGATGTTAGTCATACCTAAGGGGAATGAAGAGATGACAGTATATACGGATGCATGTGGTACCGGACTAGGTGCTGTACTGATGCAAGGAGGTAGGGTTGTAGCTTATGCAAGTCGGCAACTGAAACCGCATGAGAAAAGATACCCTACCCTTGATTTGGAATTAGCAGCGATCGTATTCACGTTGAAGATGTAGAGACATTATCTCTTGGGAGAAAGATTCGAGTTGTTTACCGATCATAAATCATTAAAATATCTCTTCTCTCAGAAGGATCTAAATCTCCGACAGCAAAGATGGTTAGAATTCTTGGCTTCCTATGATTTCGACATCGCATACACACTAGGAAAAGGCAATGCGGTGGCTGATGCATTAAGTAGAAGACATACCAGTTTAGGGGCTATGTTTCTAGAATGGAAGCAATTGGAGTACATCGCTGGGTATAATTTCAGACCAATGTGTGAATTGGATCCAAAAATGTTGGCAAGTTTGACGATCAGACCCACTATGATTGAGTGTATTGGTTCCAGTCAGAGGGACGATCCTAACCTATTGGAAATCATCTCTAAGTTAGAGATGGGTAGCGATGATGAGAGGAACAAGTATGAGCTTGATCGAGATGGATGGCTTAGAAAGAATGGAAGACTTGTTGTGCCCAATTTCAATGGATTGAGAGATGAAGTGCTTAGAGAATGTCATCACTCAAAACTGACTATACATCCCGGTGGTAACAAGATGTATCGAGACATGAAGCAGACCTACTACTGGGAAGGGATGAAAAGAGACGTTGGGAAGTTTATATTCAAATGCATGAATTGCCAGCTAGTTAAAGCTGAGCAAAAGAAGCCTAGTGGTTTGTTGCTACCATTAGAAGGTCCAGAATGGAAATGGGAACAAGTCTCAGTGGATTTCATTGATGGGTTACCAAGGACTAGATCAGGCCATGATAGCATTTGGGTGACTGTGGACCGATTGACCAAGAGTGCAAGATTTATACCTGTCAAGTCAAATAGAACGGCAGCCAAGTTAGCTGAACTATATGTAAAGTGGGTGGTGAGATTTCATGGAATACCCAAAGGCAGTGTGAGTGACTGAGATCCGTTGTTCACTAGTGGATTTTGGATGGGCTTACAAGAGGCATTAGGATCAGAATTACATCTCAGTACCGTGTATCATCCTCAAACCGACAGACAGACAGAGAGGGTGAATTGAGTATTAGAAGATCTCTTGAGAGCTTGCATATTAGACTTTGGTGGATCATGGGATGGCCATTTGCATCTAGTAGAGTTTGCATATAATAATAGTTATCAATCCAGTATTGGTATGGCTCCATTTGAAGCTTTGTATAGAAGACTGTGTAACTCACCGTCATGTTGGTTAGAAACTGGTGAGAAGTTTGTGCTTCGACCAGATGTGATAAAGGAAACTTCAGCTAAGATTAAGGTTATCCAACAGCGAATGAAGGCTGCCCAAGATAGGCAGAAGAGTTATGCTGATAAAAGGAGAAGAAAGTTAAAGTTCTCCATTGGCAACTTGGTGTTTGTCAAGATTTCTCCATTGAAGAGCGTGATACAATTTGGCAGGAAAGGCAAGTTAGCACCAAGATTTGTTGGTCCATTCCCAGTTCTTGAGCAAATTGGGAATTTGGCATATAAAGTTGAATTATCAGACAAGATGGCAGGAGTTCACAACGTATTTCATGTTTCCCAATTAAGGAAGTTCGTGCACGACCCCGATGTGACTATTTCACCTGGGTTGGATGATATCGAGGTTGAACCCGAGGCGGTTGGGAACCGCAAGCCTATGCGTATTATTGGGAATGATATGAAGCAACTTCGAAGGAAGGCGGTGAAATTAGTCAAAGTTCAGTGGGGTGAGAATGAGAATGACTGTACTTGGGAGACAGAGGAGAGCATTAGGAAGACGTATCCGGAACTCTTCGCCTGGTAAGATTTCAGTTTCGATTTAGTCTTTCCGCATGCTAGGATAGGCTTGTTTTGTTTGTTTTGCATGTTTGATTGTTGTATGTGGCTGGTAGGCGTGCGGGATCCTTTGTATGTTTTGGGTTAAGGAATTTCGGGGATGAAATTTCGTAAAGGGGGGGGGGGGGGAGAATGTAACGACCCGCATTCTATGCATCGAAGAATCGTAGAATATTTATTTCTTTCACATGCGAAGTCGTATAGTCATGTAACTTTGGGAGACGACTATTGGGGTCATTTTCCATGTTCATGATTTTTATCAATTTTTAAATGATCGTTTTGCCCCTAGCTGTTCTTGTTTCGGCCATAATTTTTGATTGGAAAGAATTTTTGACGTGAAACCACTTCAATTAGATCCGGATGATGGTTTACCTTTCCGTAGAGCGGTCACATTAGCCAAACGGACTCACCTTTGGGAGATATGGTTGAAACGAGTTTCAGGTAGTGAAAAACAGCTTAATTGGGCTTAACCAGGTAATTAACAGCTAGGCCCAAAGGGGAATTTCGGGATTAAGAGTGTAAGAGGGCTGCTAGGGTTTAGAAAACAAATTTTACTTCATTTTCCATCCGCCTAAGACATTCCTCTCAACCTAGAATGGCCTCCACTTGCTAAAACACCCCAAATCGCCTTCTAATCGCTAGTTGAGCCAAATCTATATCAAGTCAAAGCGGATTAGCACAAGAATCAAGGTAGAACTGCTGTATAGCCTTGGGAACAGCACCAAATAGAGAATCATTTCAGACTTGACATTTTGTTTGTGGTTAAGGTGAGTGATTTGCATTGTTCCTCACTAATTATGGTTAATTAGTGAAATTATACATGTTAAAAATATTGATAAATTTCGAAATATTATTTTAGACCACTGTTAGGAGTTTGGGTTGATTTGGTTAAGTTTTACTAATCCTATCATTAGTTTTGCTTAAACATGCTTAAGGGAAAATATGGGATTTTGGCTATGTTTGATCCGTTTTAACCTATCAAATTCTTGTTTTGGTGTTTGTGGTCAATTTTACAAGTTGTTATGACTGTATGATATGCTTTGTGATTTCTTAGAAAAGTTAGATTGGTCGAAAATGCCGTCGAATGGCGTAAACAGTTGCTGGAAAGGTTGCAGGAAATGCAGACAGGGACCGGATCGGACCCCCTTTACCCGACCCGAACCGCTCGTAGACGCTTGCCACGAGAGGACTTGAAGGCTGCTCATACCGTCCGTTAATGTCGGAGCACCCTATCCAAATCGAACTGCTCATACCAGAAGCCCGACCCGATTCGCCAGGAGTTCTCCGACCCGAACTGATGGACCACGAGAGGACTTGAAGGCTGACCCGATCCGCTAGGGGTGACTAAGACCGATCCAAACCGCCACGAGATGAAGGCCATGGACCGAACCGAAGAGCTTGAACTTGAGGGATGGACCATGAACCGAACTGGGAGTACAATCTGAAGCGAAGAAAAAAGGGAAGCCGAACCAATCCGGGGAGGGAGAGGACCAAAACCCGAGATGTAAAGGTAGTTCAAATGGGAAGTTTGTACCAAGGATCCAGTTGGGAGCCAACGGGTAAACATCATGAGCTGGGCTTTGCTGCGGGACGTGTGCTAAGGGGTTATCGACGTCCATAGCTTTGATTCACCACCAAGACGGATGTTAGGCTACGTATCAGTGCAGTGGGGTAGTTATTACCTCATGGGGCAGAGTGATCGTAGCATGGCTATGAGCCAGTGCAGTGGAGTTGTGTCATCATGACTCCATGGGGCAGAGTGATAATAGCAAGGAATAGGGTGATCAAAGTGGTGGATATCGTATGCTTTACGCACTGAGTGAGAGATGTGAGGATTGTTGCTATGTTTGATTGTTTGCTTTCACTATGTCATGCACACCCCCACCCCCATTGTGACAGCCCGCCTCGCACCAGCCTGCATTTCCTCCAAAAGTGCGCTGTACACATGCCCGACTAGCACAAGACAGTCGTCAGAAGAAAGGAAAGAAGGGAATGAACAAATCAAGGAACCTGTAGAATGTCTCACAGCGCATGGGATAAAATATAATAATAACATACTTGACATAAAACAGGCGAGACAGTGCATAAGCTGATAACTAAAATCAACATCAATCATCAGAGCAGCGGAAATCCATATACAGCTTATTACAATTTTCCAAATTTACTGTCTCTAAGCAAAAGAAAGCTAAAGTAGAAGATACACCAACAATGCCCAAGCAGTGATCTTCAACAACACAGGGAGAATATTATGTATATAGTACGTGGAAGCCTCCTGCTCGTCTCCGAATCATCTACCCGTGCATCACCAGCTAACCTGTCTCTAGTCTGCTCGTGTGAGCACCCAGAGTAATAAGAAGAGACATAAAACTCTGGGTCAGACATAAAGCCTGGTATGAGCGATAAGCATCTAAACAGTGTAATAACAGGTATACTAAACCATACCTGAACCTGGACCTGCAACCAAAGAGTTAGTACCACATACCGTACAATACTCCAAGGTGCCATAATAAATAGTGTAAGAATACGGGGGGTGGGGTGTACATGTCACAATGATAGCAACAATTCATCCATAGCAACCATCCTCACATCTCTCACTCAGTGCGTAAAGCGTACGACATCTACCACTTTGGAACACTAGACAAACTGAGGTAACGACGAATCCCGACTTGTAGAAACCCTGCTATGACCAAGCCAAACACTTGGAGTCATGACCAAACATTTCAATGACCCACTTCATTGGTCGTAGCCCTTGGTTCTACCGATGCCATAATGGCCCTGAATCCGCCTTCGTACCTCCTACCATAGTGGCCTAAAGCTATAGACGTCGATAACTCCTTGGCACGCGTCCCGCAGCAAAGCCCAACCATGAAGCGAACTCATTGATTCCCATCTAAATCTTGAGCTCTAACTTCTCATCTGGACTTCCTTTGCATCTCGGGTTTTAATCGAATTGGAGTGGGTCTTCAGAAAAGTCATCACGAAGTAGTAAAAGTACACGTCCAGTTCCCCATGTTCGGTTCGGTTCGGATACGTCCCCCCCGGTTCGGTTCGGAGTGCCACCATCCTCTGGGTTCGGGTCCTTCTCTCTCATGCGGTTCGGTTCGGAGCTCTCCCTCATGCTCGGTTCGGAGCTCTCCCTCATGCGGTGCGGTTCGGAGCTCTCCCTCATGCGGTTCGGTTCGGTGATTCTGAAGCGGTTCGGAATATGTTATCCATGCTCCTCTTTCTTCCACTTCAGTCCTCCTTGTTCCTTCCGATCCCACGCTACGCCCCTCCGATCCGACCAGGCCTTCCTTGCTGCCTCTTTACGTCATGCTCCAGAAAGTACCACGCCCCGGTCCGGTTCGGATATGTCCGATCCGATCCCCTACCCGATCCGATCCGGTTAGATACCCTGCAGTTTTCTGCAACTTTCCACCAACTGTTTATACGCCTCTCGACGGCGTTTTCGACCAATCTAACTATTGGAATCAATCACAAAGAATACCAAAGAGTCATAGCAACATATAACAGCAACCACAAGCAACAAACAACAATTTAAGTGAATCAAAATGGATCAAAAGTGGCCAAAACCTCACATTTTCCTATAATCCCTCTTAATCATGTTTAAGCATATGATTAGCAAAACACATTGAAATTAACCCAAATTTCTAACAGAGCCTTAAAACATTATTTTAGAATTTTAAGAATTTTTCCAGAATTTATTTACGTATAAATTCGCTAATCTTCACTAATTACCCTTAATTACCGTAATTAGTGCAAAAACTATGCAAATCACTCACCTTTGCCACAACTAGAACCCCAAAACTGAAATATGCTCTGATTTGGCGCTGTTCCCAATCTTATACAGCAGCTCCAACCTTGCTTTGGTGCTTTTTCTTCTTAATTTAATGTTTGCTAAGCCTAATCTTCAATTAGAAGGTGATTTTTGGGTGTTTTAGAGAGATTTAGAGAGTGGAGGCCATGACTAGGTTAAGAGGAATGAAAGTGGCGGCTCAAAACTGAAATGGAAGTGATAACCTAACCCTAATCAGTCCCCCTATACCTCTAAACCCGAAATTCCCCTGTGGGCCTAGCTGCTAATCACCCGGTTAAGCCCAATTAAGCTGTTTTTCACCATCTGAAACTTGTTTCAGCCATATCTCCCAAACGGTAAGTCCGTTTGGCTAATGTGACCACTCTACGGAAAGAGAAACCATCATCCGAAGCCAATGGAAGTGGTTTCAGGTCAAAATTCCTTTCCAGTCAAAAGTTATGGCCAAAACAGTGCCAACTAGGGGTAAAATGGTCATTTAAAAATCGGGAAAAATCATGAACATGGGAAATGACCCCAATAGTCGTCTCCCAAAGTTACATGACCATACGACTTCGTATGTGAAAGAAATAAATATCCTACGATCCTATGATGCGTAGAATGCGGGTCGTTACACTCTCCCCCCCTTAAGAAATTTCGCCCCCGAAATTCCGTAACCCAAAACATACAAGGGATCCCGCATGCCTAACAACCATATACAACAATCAAATATGCAAAACAAGCAAACAAGCCTATCCTAGCATGCGGAACAACTAAATCGAAATTAAAATCTTACCAGACAAAGAGTTCTGGATACTTCTTCCTTATATCCTCCTCTGTTTCCCAAGTACAATCACTCTCGTCCTTGCTCCACTGTACTTTGACTAGCTTCACCGCCTTCCTTCGAAGTTGCTTCATGTCGTGCTCGACAATACGGGCCGGCTTGCGGTTCCCAACCGCCTCGGGTTCTACTTCGAAGTCCTCTAACTGATCAGGTGAAATAGTCATATCTGAGTCATGAACGAACTTCCTTAGTTGGGAAACATGAAATACGTTATGAACTCCCGCCATCTTCTCTGGTAAGTCAATTCTATATGCCAAATTCCCGACTAGTTCAAGAACAGGGAATGGGCCAACGAATCTTGGTGCCAACTTGCCTTTCCTTCCAAATCGTATTACGCTCTTCAACGGAGAAATCTTAACAAACACCAAGTCGCCAACGGAGAATTTTAAGTCTCTTCTCCTCTTATCAGCATAACTCTTCTGTCTATCTTGGGCAGCCTTCATTCGTTGTTGAATGGTCTTGATTTTATCTGAAGTTTCCCTCACCACATCTGGTCCAAGCATAAACTTTTCGCCAGTCTCTATCCAACATGATGGTGAGTTGCATGGTCTTCCGTACAGAGCTTCAAACGGAGCCATACCGATACTGGATTGGTAGCTATTATTATATGCAAACTCTACTAGATGCAAATGGTCATCCCATGATCCACCAAAATCCAATATACATGCTCTCAAGAGGTCTTCCAAAATACGGTTCACCCTTTCCGTCTGACCGTCGGTCTGAGGATGATATGCGGTACTGAGATGTAACTCTGACCCTAGAGCCTCTTGTAAGCTCTTCCAAAACCCACTAGTGAACAACGGGTCTCGGTCGCTCACAATGCTTTTAGCTACTCCATGAAATCTCACTACCCACTTCATATACAATTCTGCTAACTTAGCTGCCGTTCTGGTCGATTTGACTGGTATAAATCTTGCGCTCTTAGTCAATCGATCCACAATCACCCAAATGCTATCATATCCCGATCTAGTCCTTGGTAAACCATCGATGAAATCCATCGAGACTTGCTCCCATTTCCATTCGGGAGTTTCTAATGGTTGCAACAACCCACTAGGCTTCTTTTGCTCGGCTTTAACTAGCTGGCAATTCATGCACTTGGATATAAACTTCCCAACGTCTCTTTTCATCCCTTCCCAGTAGTAAGTCTGCTTCATATCTCGATACATCTTATTACCACCGGGGTGTATAGTTAGCTTTGAGTGATGACATTCTCTAAGCACTTCATCTCTCAATCCATTGACATTGGGTACAACAAGCTTTCCATTCTTTCTAAGCCATCCATCTCGATCAAGCCCATACTTGTTCATCTCCTCATCGATACCCATCTCTAACTTGGAGATGATTTCCAATAGGTTAGGATCGTCCCTCTGACTAGAGCCGATCCGCTCAATCAAAGTGGGTCTGATCGTCAAACTTGCTAACATTTCTGGATCCGATTCACACTTTGGTCTGAAATCAAACCCCGCGATAAACTCCAGTTGCTTCCATTCAAGGAACATAGCCCCTAAGCTGGCATGTCTTCTACTCAATGCATCAGCCACCGCATTTCCCTTTCCTGGTGTGTATGCGATGTCAAAATCATAGGAAGCTAAGAACTCTAACCATCTTTGCTGGCGGAGATTTAAATCCTTCTGGGAGGATAGATACTTTAACGACTTATGATCTGTAAATAGCTCAAATCTTTCTCCCAAGAGGTAGTGTCTCCACATCTTTAACGCGAACACGATCACTACCAATTCTAAATCATGGGTAGGGTATCTTCTCTCGTGCGGTTTCAATTGCCGACTTGCGTAAGCTACGACCCTACCGCCTTGCATCAATACAGCACCCAGTCCGGTACCACAGGCATCCGTGTATACCGTCATCTCTTCATCCCCCTTAGGAATGACTAACACTGGTGCGCTTGTCAACTTGTCCTTTAGACTCTTAAATGCATTCTCGCACCTTTCATCCCAGACAAAAGCTTGATTCTTCTTGGTCAACTGGGTCAATGGTGCTGCTATCTTGGAGAAACCTTGGATAAACTTACAATAATATCCCGCTAACCCCAAGAAACTTCTTACATCTGTTGCATTCTTGGGCGTAGGCCAATCCGGTACCGTAGCCACCTTTGCCGGGTCCACGACAATACCATTCTCTGATACAACATGGTCCAAGAACCTCACTTCCCTCTTCCAGAAGTGACACTTAGAAAACTTTGCTTTTAATTGGTGTTTCCTCAACACCTCCATCACTACTCTTAAATGTTCCTTGTGTTCTTCCTCTGTCCTCGAATAGACCAAAATATCATCCACGAACACAAGAACAGACTTATTCAACTGATCTCTGAATACCCTATTCATAAGATCCACAAAATATGCCGGGGCATTAGTCAGCCCAAATGGCATAACCAACCATTCATAAAATCCAGACGGCGTTCGAAATGCCATTTTAGCTATACTCTCAGCTTCCACTCTAAGCTGATGAAAACCTGTCGCGAGATCCAACTGAGAAAATATTCTCGCGCCACTCAACTGATCGAACAAATCATCTATCCGCGGTAGAGGATACTTGTTCTTCCTCGTTACTTTATTCAACTCGCGGTAGTCTACACACAAACGAAGGGAACCATCCACCTTGGTAGCAAACACGACTGGTGCTCCCCATTCAGAAACACTCCTTCTGATAAATCCCTTCTTCAAAAGATCGCTGACTTGCACCTCGAGCTCTCGCTGCTCTCTTGGTGCCATACGACGAAGTGGCATCACTATAGGTCTGGCATCCTTTACCAAATCAATACGAAACTCAATCTCTCGGTGTGGTGGAAGTCCGGTCACTTCTTCGAAAACATCCGGATACTGGCCAACCACGGGCAAACCTGACAACTCACTATGCGGAATGTCGAGGAAGTTTAGAAAACTAGCCAATACCCCCTTACTGGGTAGACCACCAAACACTATCCTCCGCCCATCATCCGCTCTAGCTGTCACCAACCAGCCCTCACAGTCTACCACCACCCCGTATCTTTGGAGCCAATCTACTCCCAAAATAATGCCAAACCCAATAAAGCCCAAAACAAAGCAATCACAAACAAACATGCATCCATGACTCGATAAGACCACATTGCGACAAATCATGCTAAGGCTAGTCGAACCACCAATCGGGTTCGTCACTACTAAAGGTCTATCGACAATCTCGGGCTCCAATCCCAATCTATCTACCAGGTCACTAGATATGAAAGAACTGGAAGCTCCGGTATCAAACAAAACTCTAACAGGAACATCATAAACAGAAAGCATACCTTGAATGACGACATTCTTTCCCTTCTCCGCCGCAGTTGGGGCATTCGACGAAGAAGGAATAGCATTAAGGGCATAAGCTTTCACCATTTGCTTCTCTTTAGGGGGCTGTGGACACTTGTCTTTGTGATGTCCCATTTGGCCACAGTTGAAGCACTTCCTATCCGCTGGCTTGGCCCGACAATTACTAGCATAATGGCCCTTCTTACCACAGCTGAAGCACTCCACATCCTGCTTATTCTTTTTCTTCTGGCCATCCTTAGCATGATTCTGCTTTCTCTTATTCTGGGAACCACCTTTGCCTCCACCACTTGCTTGTGGCTTTGGCTCATCTGAGGATGCAACCTCAGTCTTCGGCTTAGGGTAGAGACTCTCTGATCTTAATGCTTTCCCCACAATCGACTCAAACGTCTCGTCGATGTGGTTAATAAGCCTTTCCCCTAAGTACTGATCTAACCCAGTTATGAATTTCTCATTCTTTTTCTCGGCAGTATCAATAAGAGATAACCCAAACTTTGACAAAGTGTCGAATTCAGCAATATAATCAGAAACTGCCCTTCCATTCTGCTTGAGTTCCAAGAACCTCTTGAACAACACTGACTTCTGGGCCGCTGGAATGAACTTCTCGCTAAAGCGAGCTTTAAACTGCTCCCAAGTAATCTGATCTTCGGGAGTAGCTGCCTTTATAGCATTCCACCAATTCATTGCCCGCCCTTGCAGCTGACGGGACGCTAGCTTTCTCTTCATCGCATCCTCGATGCCCAAATCCTCGAAGATACGTTCGCAGCTATCCAACCAATCTTGAACATCTGTGGCCGACTCCGTTCCGTGGAACGGCTTCCCACCAAGGCTAGTATAATCCTTATTCAGCTTGGCGAAGTCGACCCTCGGCGCCTGCACTATTGGACCACCACCATTTCCTCCATTGGGAGCTGCCCTCTGAACATCCCTAAGCATCTCTCTCATGAGGTCTGTAAACATCGTCCTCATGTCAGCAGTATTCCCATTATTGGCTCCCCTACCAGCACCTCTAGTATCTCGGCTCATCGTCAATCTGAAAAAAGAAACGATTAACGATTCCATAGTGGTGCTAGTGCAGTACGACTTCATCCTTATACTACTAATAGTATATATATATAGCTTTTAAAAACCAAAGAAATCACAAATACGCTCTCTCGTATACGTGTAGTATATACCTGTAGTATCCCTCCCTGATAACTTCCCTAGGTTAACTACGCAACCTAGAGCTCTGATACCAAGTGTGACAGCCCGCCTCGCACCAGCCTGCATTTCCTCCAAAAGTGCGCTGTACACATGCCCGACTAGCACAAGACGGTCGTCAGAAGAAAGGAAAGAAGGGAATGAACAAATCAAGGAACCTGTAGAATGTCTCACAGCGCATGGGATAAAATATAATAATAACATACTTGACATAAAACAGGCGAGACAGTGCATAAGCTGATAACTAAAATCAACATCAATCATCAGAGCAGCGGAAATCCATATACAGCTTATTACAATTTTCCAAATTTACTGTCTCTAAGCAAAAGAAAGCTAAAGTAGAAGATACACCAACAATGCCCAAGCAGTGATCTTCAACAACACAGGGAGAATATTATGTATATAGTACGTGGAAGCCTCCTGCTCGTCTCCGAATCATCTACCCGTGCATCACCAGCTAACCTGTCTCTAGTCTGCTCGTGTGAGCACCCAGAGTAATAAGAAGAGACATAAAACTCTGGGTCAGACATAAAGCCTGGTATGAGCGATAAGCATCTAAACAGAGTAATAACAGGTATACTAAACCATACCTGAACCTGGACCTGCAACCAAAGAGTTAGTACCACATACCGTACAATACTCCAAGGTGCCATAATAAATAGTGTAAGAATACGGGGGGTGGGGTGTACATGTCACAATGATAGCAACAATTCATCCATAGCAACCATCCTCACATCTCTCACTCAGTGCGTAAAGCGTACGACATCTACCACTTTGGAACACTAGACAAACTGAGGTAACGACGAATCCCGACTTGTAGAAACCCTGCTATGACCAAGCCAAACACTTGGAGTCATGACCAAACATTTCAATGACCCACTTCATTGGTCGTAGCCCTTGGTTCTACCGATGCCATAATGGCCCTGAATCCGCCTTCGTACCTCCTACCATAGTGGCCTAAAGCTATAGACGTCGATAACTCCTTGGCACGCGTCCCGCAGCAAAGCCCAACCATGAAGCGAACTCATTGATTCCCATCTAAATCTTGAGCTCTAACTTCTCATCTGGACTTCCTTTGTATCTCGGGTTTTAATCGAATTGGAGTGGGTCTTCAGAAAAGTCATCACGAAGTAGTAAAAGTACACGTCCAGTTCCCCATGTTCGGTTCGGTTCGGATACGTCCCCCCCGGTTCGGTTCGGAGTGCCACCATCCTCTGGGTTCGGGTCCTTCTCTCTCATGCGGTTCGGTTCGGAGCTCTCCCTCATGCTCAGTTCGGAGCTCTCCCTCATGCGGTGCGGTTCGGAGCTCTCCCTCATGCGGTTCGGTTCGGTGATTCTGAAGCGGTTCGGAATATGTTATCCATGCTCCTCTTTCTTCCACTTCAGTCCTCCTTGTTCCTTCCGATCCCACGCTACGCCCGTCCGATCCGACCAGGCCTTCCTTGCTGCCTCTTCACGTCATGCTCCAGAAAGTACCACGCCCCGGTCCGGTTCGGATATGCCCGATCCGATCCCCTACCCGATCCGATCCGGTTAGATACCCTGCAGTTTTCTGCAACTTTCCAGCAACTGTTTATACGCCTCTCGACGGCGTTTTCGACCAATCTAACTATTGGAATCAATCACAAAGAATACCAAAGAGTCATAGCAACATATAACAGCAACCACAAGCAACAAACAACAATTTAAGTGAATCAAAATGGATCAAAAGTGGCCAAAACCTCACATTTTCCTATAATCCCTCTTAATCATGTTTAAGCATATGATTAGCAAAACACATTGAAATTAACCCAAATTTCTAACAGAGCCTTAAAACATTATTTTAGAATTTTAAGAATTTTTCCAGAATTTATTTACGTATAAATTCGCTAATCTTCACTAATTACCCTTAATTACCGTAATTAGTGCAAAAACTATGCAAATCACTCACCTTTGCCACAACTAGAACCCCAAAACTGAAATATGCTCTGATTTGGCGCTGTTCCCAATCTTATACAGCAGCTCCAACCTTGCTTTGGTGCTTTTTCTTCTTAATTTAATGTTTGCTAAGCCTAATCTTCAATTAGAAGGTGATTTTTGGGTGTTTTAGAGAGATTTAGAGAGTGGAGGCCATGACTAGGTTAAGAGGAATGAAAGTGGCGGCTCAAAACTGAAATGGAAGTGATAACCTAACCCTAATCAGTCCCCCTATACCTCTAAACCCGAAATTCCCCTGTGGGCCTAGCTGCTAATCACCCGGTTAAGCCCAATTAAGCTGTTTTTCACCATCTGAAACTTGTTTCAGCCATATCTCCCAAACGGTAAGTCCGTTTGGCTAATGTGACCACTCTACGGAAAGAGAAACCATCATCCGAAGCCAATGGAAGTGGTTTCAGGTCAAAATTCCTTTCCAGTCAAAAGTTATGGCCAAAACAGTGCCAACTAGGGGTAAAATGGTCATTTAAAAATCGGGAAAAATCATGAACATGGGAAATGACCCCAATAGTCGTCTCCCAAAGTTACATGACCATACGACTTCGTATGTGAAAGAAATAAATATCCTACGATCCTATGATGCGTAGAATGCGGGTCGTTACACCCATATTCTTTACACCATATGTTATTGGCACCTTAGAGTATTGAGCAGTACGTTGTGCTAACTCTTTGGTTGCAGGTCCAGGTTCAGGTATGGGTTTGTATACCTGTTATTGTTCTGCTTTGATGCTTATCACTCATACCGGACTTTTGTCTGACCCAGAGTTTTATGTCTCTTCTTATTACACTGGGTGCTCTCACGAGCAGACTAGAGACAGGTTAGCTGGTGATGCACGCGTAGCTGTACCGGAGACGAGCAGGAGGCTTCTACGTAAGATATATATAGATATTCTCCCTGTGTCACTGCGGGTCACTGCGGGTCACTACTTTAGGCATTAGTAGTGGACCTTTTCCTTTGCTTTGCTTCAGAGACAGTTGAAAAGTTGTAATAATGATGATGTAAACATAAGCTGTGTTTGGATTTCCGCTGCTATGATGTCTAGTTTTAGTTTCCAGCTTATGCACTGTCTCGCCTGTTTTATGTCAAGTATGTTGTTATTATATTTTATTCCATGCATTGTGAGACATTTTATAGGTTCTTTGTTAGTTCACCAGTAAGTTCTCTTCTTTTCCCTTCCTTTGGCGACCGTTCCATGCTGGTTGGACATCAGCACAACGCACTTTTATGGGAAATGTCGGCTGGTGCGGAGCGGGCTATCACATACAGTCTGTTTTACTTAATTCACAGTATTTAATTATCACATTATATAATGTAGTTAAAATGTCTAAAATTTTCGGGGTGTTACATGAAGCCATTATAAGACTCAGGTCCGATCGCACAATGCAATGCAAGTCGGAGGATAGAGTTTTACCTTATAATAGCAAAAATTGCTTGGTACTTGAAATTTCATATTTTATTATTACTATAAGTGAAGAAATCAACTTCAAATATAAATGTTTTAATCATAGGCAGCGTAGGTACCCATATATTACGTCGCCGAATATATATTTACATCTAAAATCGTGAAATCACGTATTGGAAAGTGGGTTTCCATCTATGAACCAAGGCAAGCGATCATCCTTATCGATTCGAGACTGTCTAGCTCGAGCCTCAGGATACAGCCGCAACTGCACCTACGGTTAGTGACAGGGTCAGTCATCTGTTGATGATTAGTAATACCATAAACTATATGTTAGCTTTCCCTACGGGGCATAAAATCTGGTCAGTATATCGTCCATAACATCCGTCGGCCCCGTAGTGACCGATATTTCTGAGGCGCCTCGCAATCCATCATCCAGTAATAATAAGCAACATCCATATGAGTAATCAATATATCGATAATTTCGAGGTGTGAGATTATTTGAGGATAGATTTTAACATAAACAACACTTAAAACACCAAATAATCAACCTCTAATCTAGAATACCATATGTAGCTCTTTAAACTAATGAAT
Organism: Allium sativum; assembly: GCA_030737875.1. NCBI lineage: Eukaryota > Viridiplantae > Streptophyta > Magnoliopsida > Asparagales > Amaryllidaceae > Allium > Allium sativum. The sequence goes on along the minus strand of CM060916.1, from coordinate 292,426,604 downwards.
ATCTTCTTATTGTCGATCACGGCTTATTTCTTTGTCAAAAAGCAAAACTCCATAATCTCTTGACTCAACAAAAACAATGCAATATTTTTTGGAAAATGAAGCTATTAAAAGACTTAGGTCCCATCACACAATGCAATGCAAGCCGGAGGATAGAATTTTCCCTTATAATAGCCAAACATGCTTGATACATTTAAAACAAATTATTTTGATATTACTAAAAGTGTATAGTGTCAAAATCAGCTTCAAATATAAATGTATCAATCATAGACGACATAGTACCCCATCCTACTATGTCACCATACTAATTCTATAATTAAAACGAAAAGTCGCGTATTGGAAATTGGATTTCCATCATGAGTTGAGGCAAGGGATGGCTCCTCACTGATTCGAGACACTCTAGTGAATGCCTCAGGATTAGGACGCTGGCGAACCCTTGGATCTTCAGGACCGGTCCACACATACTTTAGTGGATTAATTATTCCTACACACACGTTTCCCGGTCCTATCGGACCTATCTATGAGCCACTAGGGACTCAATATCCGAGACGCCTCATTCCATCATCCACATAAGTAAAAATGCCTGGGCTCCATACCATGACACCACTTTTAGCTAGAAAGAAATGCATGCACTCCCTGCAGTCACAATCGCATTTTTGACTCATACCGGGCGTAAGGCTCGCGAATTAATGTTATACACAAAGCTATGTTATTTAAAACAATGCTTTGATCATCAACCACAAGACTCTGTTTTTCAATAAAAGCCTTGATCATTTGCATCTTAGCATGCCATATTGACGATTCATGCCATGCAACTGATGTCTATCAATATATAACCTCTAAGCTCGTACGTCTCAAAGAAGGATGTTAAGCAAGAGAATGAATTCTCTTCCACCAAACAAATATATATTTAATAGAAATTAGTTAGCACATAATGAAATCCAATGTCAGACACACATCCATTTACAAGTCCGTTCTGGGTCTGAACAAAACCGGAGGTACCTTATTCCTCATCCTATATGTCCAATACAGGAGAGAGGTCCTCACATATCCGTTGATCTCCAACTACATCTGAACGATCACCACTTATTACCTTGTGTTGGGTGTACAGCCCAATCAAGACATCAGTAATCATCCAAACAATGTGAAGAACTCCAGTCTTTAACCACTGTCTTCACCGTCGACTTTTGGTCGTCCTATTAATTATTCAGACTAGGTTAAACCCGATCTTTTCGAATACCTCGCGTATTTTATGATCAATAATCATGCGCTATAAAAACACATCATATGCCTCATTCCAGTTCAGAATATTCTTTTAATAACATATTCACATTATTAGGGGAAGGTTCCCATTAATTTTATCAAAGATAAATTCTTTTAAATTTATTCTTAAACCTTCTTTTAGATATCATTTCAAAAGAATTCATTTTATCTTTTCACAATTCTAAACCAAATTAAGGTTTATCAAGTAGTCAAGATTAGCGAACTTTACCGAATTAATCATTTATTATTTTCATCCCATGGAGAAAAACTGGTAGTACTCTATATCTAACACCCACGGTGTTATCGATAACTTTAATTACCCTTTTACGTTCAAAACTAATTAAAGATTTAACTATCGCCTGGAGTAAAACTGGTGGTACTCCATCCTCGATCATTTCATGAATTCGATAAATTTAATTATCTCATTCTCCTTTTAATCTAATTAAAGATTCATTAAAACTCTAGTTTAGTTTTAATCTCAAAAATCATTACTTAATGATTATTCAAATTTAATAAATTAATCTTATCTTTAACTGGGTTAAAGAACAAATGTTATTTAAAAACAATGTTCATGATAAAACCAAACTCTTCTTCCATCAAAATGGAATCTACACGGAAATCATAATAGTGTATAATCGATATAAATTACCATATCAGACTAAGAATATAAATGGAATAGTGGCAAGGCCTTTTAAATTCCATATATATCAACGGTCTTCATTCATAGAAGCTCATCTCAATTATTACCAAATCGAATTCCATTCAATTACAATTTAATATATTAAATTGGAAAACTTTACTTTGGGAAAATTTCCATTTAAATCTTAATACAAAGATTTATAAATTCCAAATCATATCTTTACTGTTAATTGGGTTAAAGAACAACTGTTGTTTAAAACATCGTTCTCGATAAACCCAAAATCAACTTTCATTTCAATTCCAATTCGTTATTAATTAATTGGTAAACTTCTCTAAATATTAATTAAAAGATTTATTCTTTTCTCAGCTGGGTTTACAAACAGTGTTATTTAAGACACCATTCACGACAAACCCAAAATCCAGTTTATTATTTTAAAGCCATTGGATGATTAATCTAGTTAATAACTAGCTCATTTTGATAAAAATATATTTTTATCTTTTCAAATATGGAATTTTTCATCCAAAATCTTTCCAAATCACTTATTATGATTTTACGTAATTTTTCCATGTTTTTAATAATTTTATCAAGGCTTGTGCAGTCGGTTTCCAATAACGACCACCAAACTTCATCCATAACGGCCTTTTCTGAATTTGATATGGACATATTTCCAAATCTAACAGTTAGATTTCAAATCTCTTATATTCAGTGGAAAGTTATTTTCAATACGAACCCAATGGTTCCAGTTTTAGGAGAATTCGACGGTCGGATCTCCCGTTACATCAATTTGAAGTTAATGGTCAAAATTCGCGAATGGTCGCTGCGCGTTCTATTCAGGCCATTAAATATATAATATATATATATATATATATAATATCGTCATTTTCCATTTAAAATGTATTTTATAAAATATTTATAAATTCGTTTTAAAACGATTTCAACTCCATTTTCAATTCTAAATCAAAATTGAATATTCTATATCTTTATCATATTAAAATGATAATATTTTCAAAATATTATATTTGAAATCACTTCTTTTTGGTATTCATTATAAAATGAATGAAATCGATCAATAAACCCATTTGGGTTAAAATGGCATCTAACTATATAACTATTGTTATTGTTCAAACATTTTATTCAACACATGAATATTTTATATAGTTTATGCATTCAATAAAAATGATATTTTTATTGTTCAAACATTTTATTCGACACTTGAATATTATATATGGTTTATACATTCAATAAAAATGATTTTTTTATTCTTCGAATATTTTATTCAATACATGAATATTATATATGGTTTATGCATTCAATAAAAATGATATTTTTTTATTGTTCAAATATTTTATTCAACACATAAGTATTATATATGGTTTATACATTCAATAAAAAGGGTATTTTTTTATTATTCAAACATTTTATTCAACACATGAATATTATATATGGTTTATACATTCAATAAAAATGATATTTTTTATTGTTTAAGCATTTTATTCAACACATGAATATTATATATGAAATATTCATTATTTTAAAATATTCTTTATTTCTGAATTGGAATGCGACTCAACCAACTACCATATAATTTCAGTTATATGGATTTCATACATCACATGTATGCAACAATAATGATAAATAATCATTACACATTCAAACATCATCCAAAGTGCAATTTACAACTGTATAAGCGTTAAAATAAATAAATAATGCTCATCACAGCTTGTTAACCCATCGATTGACATATAATTAAATTCAAGGGAGATGTGAATAAATTATCATCCCCAGATCCGTATGGGGTTTTCAAACAGCAACAGTCTGTTTAAATAAATCATTGATTAATAAATTTAACCAATTCTAATTGGATTTGAATTATTTTTCTACTTTGCCAATTTTACCTTTTAAATTATAAATGGATATTTATAATTTAATTTCTACTACTACATTAATATCAACATTATTTTTAATGTATTAATCATCACAACATTACAAACAAAACATAATACAATCAATTAATTCGTCCATGGTCTGTGGACGAGGGAGGTGAGATAACAATTTATAATGATTAAAACTGATAAAAACCTATACTGGCAATTCTATATATTTTTATACATAAATAAAATAACAAGATAAAATATAATTTAGTGAGAAGGAGTTCTCACCTTGGGTTTCCACTTTGTCAGTTTTTATGCGAAGGAATGTGACCTTTTCGGCTCCATAGTCCACATACCACATCCAAATCAGTTTTATTGAGAAGCTCTGGTCGATACGGTTCCAACGCATCTTGTTTCGCTGAATTTTGAGTTCGTACGAAAAAGTTATGCTTTTTTCAAGTTTCATGTACATATATGTAATTAACATAAGTAATTAATTAACTAATTAATTAATTACCTTAATCCTTACTAATTACATCCTCTAATCTCTTCTTCCTCTCTCAAAACCCACGTATACATAGCATCCCCATGTCCCTCTTTATGCATGCTTTCTCCACATCTTTCTCCTTCGTTTCTACATGAAATCACAAACAGTAAACACTGTTTTCCTTCTCTTCTTCTCCCCTTCAATCTTAACACCATGAATCTCAAACTCGAACTACCCCTAAAAATCACGTCTTCCACCATAACACGCACGGCTTCCATAAGCATCCCAACACTTTTTGTCATCGAATAACTCCAAACTTTGCATACAAGTGTCATTTCTTGCCACAAACTCAAAAACAATAACCAACTCTTGCATTGTTGCTTCTATCTCACGAATTCATCAACCCTAGGCTGCATAAAAAAAAAACATTGACTGTAACTTTTTTGAGTGTACTAAAATGTTGCCGAACCCAACAATACTTATATGAGGATGAATCTCTCCTCTCAAGGATCTGAAATATATTTATTTCATGATCTTAAGAGGTATGTATGATTTCTAAAAAATGGAGGAAGGTTGATTTGTTTTCACGTTGGAAGAGGAGGGTGCGACATACATTTTTGCTGAAGAAAGAAGTGATTACGGTTAGGGAGGGTTGAGATATTATATAGGATAGGGGAAATATTTTTTTATTAGTTTTATATATTTTATTTTGTCCAATTTATGCTTGTTTTCGTGGTTTAAAAATCCGTGTGATCACATACGGATTCCATTTTCTATGAAAATTGACATGCAGCTACTCTTCAACGTTACGAACCCAACGAAACTGGTTTCGTCGAATTCCGATTCCGTATGCACAAACAACGAATTTTTAAAGTCAAAATATTATTTGTTTTTCACTTAAATATCCCTCCCGGTCATATACTGATTCAAAAAGTAACGAAACTTGGAATCTTACCATTATTCGGCGATACGAATCCAGAAAAAAAGTAGAATCGAATTCCGAGGTCGTCTGAATAATTTTCCTTTGTAAAACTTCTCAAATTAGCTTCAAAAATGTGATTTTAGCGTACCTTTTCTTCTTGTATGCCCAAACGCCAACTCCAAAAATCATGGCCTTTTGGATTTAACCAATATTAGACGATACAAGTCAAAAAAAAAAAAAAGGGAATCGAATTTTGAGTTTCCTAGGAAAATTTCATTTTTTAAGGGCTATGCGATGATTTTAAAAATCAAATTTTTAAAATTTCCAAAACAAAGCTTATAAATCAATTTAATAATTTTACTGAGTTTGTTTTAAGTCAAATAAAATATAAAATCTAATTTTAAAATTATTCTCAAATTTTGTTTAGCAAAAATAACCAATTAATATTCGTGTATTCGTTAAAATGGCTTAAATCAAAATTTTAAATTGGTTCTAAAAATGTGAGTTGTTACAGACCAGAAGGATTATTATCCATGAACCACTCCGTATTGGCGGTAACATTGTGAATCATATTATATGAAGATAATATTCAGAGAGTTTTGATATAAAGATTATCGTTTCTTTCAAAAGGATTTTGAAAGTTAAATCAAGTATTTTGGATCCTCATAAGGGAAAAATCCGCTCCATGTTATACAGCGTGGTCTTATGAGATATCGTTTATTTTCTCAAACTGTTTTAAATAATTTACTCATACCAATCCCATAACAGACCTAGAGTTTGTTTTGTATTGTTTTACCTAAACTCTTGGGTGCCCAAATTTACACGGGCAGTCAAGTAGTTCAGGATTTTACAGATCTATCTAAAGGAGCTTGGAGTAGGAGACTTCAGTGTTAGATATATAGTGTTTTTATTTCCGCTATGTTGTAAGTTTTGTACTCTGATAATTGTATGTTATATAGTTAAAATTTTGTATTTCAAAAGTTATGATATATTTTTTTTTTCTGCTGCGATGTGAGATTCTGTGTTGTTATTTCTGTTCTTCTTCTACCTTTTTCTTAAAAAAAATGATTCGTATTTCTGTGATATTTGGGTTGGACGTGTGATGTATGTAGTCAACTCAGATAGTACGGATTTGCGGGCCATTACACAAAATCCATTCCAAACTCTAGTTCCAATCTCAATCCCAAATCCTAACCCAACAATCCAATACCATTCGGGATCATCTCTAATCCAATCCAACTTTATCTAATTTAGTTTGAGTTAAATTTAAATTTATTTATTTATTTTTATCGTTTCCATCTATTGAACTTCATAAGTTAAATTTAAATTTCAGAGTTCAAATGCCTGGGTTTTATTTCAAATCGGTTTGAAATCACGTAGAATAACAATTCAAAACATTTAAACTTCTGAACAACTTGTTTCCTCAACAATTCAAAACATTTGAGCTTCTGAACAACTTGTTTCCTCAACAATTTAAAACAAAATATTTGGTAGTAATCTGTCACTTAGAAACTCAAAAATGAACACTGATGATGCTGCGTCATCATCAGAATTATTTTCCAGCGATCGAAGTGAGTTCAATACTATATCACTTCAAAACTTATTTGTAAAATATTTCCAATTTTGAAATAATTTCAAAATGTCCTTTTCAATGCTCGAAAATCATTTCCAAATTCCTTAGGATTTTAAATTTTCAATATATTAAATTCCAAATTCATTCTCAAACCTTTTCCAGGTTTCTAGAATTTTTATTTTCAATTCTGACTTATATTCAAATTTAATTCATCTAAATTTATATATACTCTTACACGAATTCTTCTTGGTTATTTATAACCATTTCAGTTGTAATCTTATTCGATCATAATATTAACCAACACATCTAAGATATATATTGTAACGATCCGAGGATTCTAGTCCCTGAAAATCAACACAAAACCCATGTTGACTATCCAAGCATCGTAAATACTGGATCATTAATAGAAAGAAGTTAGAAGGTGGGAAATAGAAAGAAAGAAAATTAGAATAGAGGAAGAAGAAGATCACCACAGAACAAAATACAAGTAAACACGAATCTCATAGTGGAACGAACAAATATATTATATAACAACTTTTGAAATACAAAACTATAACTGTATATGCATACCAGTATAACACATAACATCACAACGGAAATAAACTCTATATATATCTAACTCTGAAGCCTCCTGCTCTGAGCTCCTCTAAGTATCTGTAAATCCTGACTACTTGACTGTCCGTACAAATTAGGGCACCCAAGAGTATAGGGAAAACAATACAAAATAAACTCTGGGTCAGTCATGTGACTGGTGTGAGTAAACTCCAAACACATAGTTTAACTTTTCCAAATCTTTTTCAAAAGCAATAATAATCGTTAGACCGATCCACACATAAACACGGATGGTTTTTACCTTACGATATCCCAAAACATTTTCTAAAACAATATTTTTTATATTATAATTGTGTCTAATACAAGTACTTAGAAATCAAGTAGAAACGTTTTCATCTCACGTTCTGCATATATAATATACAATCAAAACCGTGGGCTCTTATTGGGTAATGAATTTCCAACTATGACAAGGTATGGAACCAACTTCTGATTAGTGTACTTTAGATGCGATACACTAGAGTTCAACAAGAACATCTTGTAACTCGGCCACACATGACCGGCCATTCATTTCGCTTGAATGTTCCAAATATATTATCACCTTACGGTTGGTATACCAACATAACCGTTCCCGGGAGATACAGAAGCGAAAGAAGTAACAAATATGAATATTCTCTAGTTGCTGACAATATACCCTAATTAGGTGCGACCCACTTTGTAACAACCCGCATTCTACGTATCTAGGATCGTAGAATATTTATTTCTTTTTCGTATGAAATCGTGTGGTCATGTAACTTTGGGAGACGGCTATTGGGGTCATTTCCCGTGTTCTCGATATTTGCCAATTTTTAAATGACCGTTTTGCCCCTAGCTGATACTGTTTTGGCCATAACTTTTGATTGGTAAGGAGTTTTGACCTGAAATCACTTTCATTAGATTCGTTTGATGGTTTACCTTTCCGTAGAGTGGTCATAATAGCCAAACGGACTTACCGTTTGGGAGATATGGCTGAATTAAGGTTTAGAAGGTGAAAAACAGCTCAAATGGGCTTAACCGGGTGATTAGCAGCTTGGCCCATAACCCATTTCGGGATTAGGGTTATGAGAGGGCTGAAAGGGTTAGGAAAATCATTTCATTTCAGTTTTCTCAGCCGCCACAAACCTTCCTTAAGCTCTAGCAATGGCCTCCATCTTCTAAAACATTCCAAAACACCTTTTTGTCATCTCTAATCACATATTAGCCTAATCTACATCAAATCAAGGCGGATTAGCATAAGGATTGGGATAGAGCTGCTGGAACACATAGAGATTGGATCCAAATCAGAGATTATTTCAGATCTATAGTTTACTTTGTGGCAAAGGTGAGTGATTTGCATTGTTTTTCACTAATTACGGCTAATTAGCGAAGATTAGCGAAATTATAACTCAGAAAAATCTAGAAAAATTTCTGAAATTCTAAAACATCATTTTATGCCTCTGATATGAGTTTTGGTTGATTTCGACTAATTTTGCTAATCCCGGAATTTAGGGGATTAAGGGTGATTAATGATAATTAGCGAATTTATGCATGTTAAAAATCAGGAAAAATATTTATAAATTGCTAAATATTATTTTAGGCCTCTGTTAGAAAATTTGGCTGATTTTGTTAAGTTTTATTAATCCTATCATTAGATTTTCTTAAACGTGATTAAGAGGGATTAAGGGAAAATATGGGGTTTTTTGGCTATGTTTGATCCGTTTTAACATATAATATTGTTGTTTTGCTGTTTGTGGATGTTTATACATGTTGCTATGACTGTATGGTATGCTTTATGATTGATTAGAAAAGTTAGAATGGTCGAAAACGCCGTCGTATGACGTAAACAGTCGCTGGAAAAGTTGCAGAAAAACAGTGCAGGTTTTCGGATCGGATCGGGGGAATGGGCTCGGACCGAAGAGAGGACTGGGCAAGGGATCACCGAACCGAAGCTTGGCACAAGAGGAAAATGTGGCAAAAAGGAAGGCCAAAAATGGTTGAACTGGGATCGGATCGAGCTAGAGAAGGGGGGATCAGATCGGAGCGGATGGGAATAGGAATGGGGATCAGATCGGACTAGAAGATCAAGCAAGGGACGGAAGGAAGACAGTTGGCGAACCGACCCGATGCGACATGGAGGACGCGAACCGACTCGATGCGACATGGAGGACCCGAACCGACCCGATGTGACATGGAGGACCCGAACCGACCCGATGTGACATGGAGGACCCGAACCGACAGAGAAAAAGGACAGAGAACCGAACCAATCCAGTGATGACCAATAACCCGAGATGCAAAGGTAGTCCAAATAGAAGTTAGAGCTCAGGATCCAGATGTAAACCAATGAGTTTACTTCATGATTAGGCTTTGCTGTGGAACATGTGCAAAGGGGTTATCGGTATCCGTAACCTTGATTCACTATTGACAGATAGATTAGGGGCTTATAGTGATAGTTGTACGGGATTGGATTCCGTTATGGCCCAAAAGACTAGGTGACCAAGGTAGTGGATGTCGTATGCTTTACGCACTGGGTGAGAGATGTGAGGATGGTTGCTATGATTGATTGTTTGACATCACTATGACATGCACACCCCCACCCCCGTATTTCTTACACCATATGTTAGTGGCACCTTACAGTATTGTACAGTATGCAGTGCTAACTCTTTGGTTGCAGGTCCAGGTTCAGGTATGATTGGATTATACCTGTTATTGTTTTGTCTTGTTTCTTATCGCTCATACCAGACTTTTTGTCTGACCCAGAGTTTTATGTCTCTTCTTATTACTCTGGGTGCTCACACGAGCAGACTAGAGACAGGTTAGCTGGGTATGTACGTGTAGCTGATCCGGAGACGAGCAGGAGGCTTCCACGTATGATATATATAGTATTCTCCCTGTGTTGTTGAAGATCACTGCTTGGGCATTAATCGTGCATCTTCTACTTTAGCTTTCTTTTGTTTTAGAGACTGTAAATTTGGAAAGTTGTAATAAGCTGTATTTGGATTTCCGCTGCTATGTTGGTTTAGTTTTCAGCTTATGTACTGTCTCACCTGTTTTATGTCAAGATTATGTTATTATTATATTTTGATTCCATGCGCTGTGAGACATTCTACAGGTTCCTTTATTTGTTCATTCTCTTCTTTCCTTTCTTCTGACGTCCGTTCCGTGCTAGTCAGGCATGTGTACAGCGCACTTTCGGAGGAAATGCTGGCTGGTGCTGAGCGGGCCGTCACATTTGGTATCAGAGCTCTAGGTTGCGTAGTTAACCTAGGGAAAGACACCAGAGAGAGATAATACGTATATGAGAGCAAGTATTTGTGATTATTTTGGTTTTCAAAAGCTATATATATATATACTATTAGTAGTATAAGGATGAAGTCGTACTGCACTAGCACCACTATGGAGATGGTTAATCGTTTTCTCTTTACAGATTGAACGATGAGCCGATACGCAAGAGGTGCCGGTAGGGGAGCTAATAATGGTAATGCCGCTGACATGAGGACGATGTTTACTAACCTCATGAGGGAGATGCTTAGGGATGTTCAGAGGGCAGCTCCCAATGCCGATAATGGTGGTGGTCCAGTAGTGCAGGCGCCTAGGGCCGATTTCGCCAAGTTGTGCAAGGATTACACTAACCTTGGTGGGAAGCCATTCCACGGAACGGAGTCAGCCACAGATGTTCAGGATTGGTTGGATAGCTGTGATCGTATCTTCGACGACTTGGGTATCGAGGATGCGATGAAGAGAAGGCTAGCATCCCGTCAGCTGCAAGGACGGGCAATGAATTCTTGGAATGCTATTAAAGCAGCTACTCCAGAGGATCAAGTCACTTGGGATCAGTTTAGAAATCGTTTCAGTGATAAGTTTATCCCTGCTGCTAAGAAGTCAGTGCTGTTTAAGAGATTCTTGGAACTCAAGCAGAATAACAGAGTTGTCTCGGAGTATATTGCCGAATTCGACACTTTATCCAAGTATGGGTTATCTCTTATTGATACTGCCGAGAAGAAGAACGAGAAGTTCATAACTGGCTTAGATGGATACTTGGGGGAAAGGCTTATTAACCACATCGATGAGACGTTTGAATCGATTGTGGGGAAAGCTTTTAGGTCAGAAAGTCTTTACCCTAAGTCGAAGATTGAGTTGGCATATGCAGAGGAGCCAAAGCCGCAAGTAAGCGGTGGAGGCAAGGATAGTTCCCAAAATAAGAGGAAGCAAGACCAAACTATGGATGGTCAGAATAAGAAAAATAAGAAAGATGGCGAGTGCTTTAGCTGTGGTAAGAAGGGCCACTATGCCAGAGATTGTCGGGAAAAGCCTGGGGAAAGGAAGTGCTTTAATTGTGGCCAAGCGGGACATCACAAGAACGAATGTCCACAACCTCCTAGGGAGAAGCAGATCGTGAAAGCATATGCTATCAACGCTGTTCCTTCTTTGTCGAATGCCCCAACTGCGGCGCAGAAGGAAAAAGGTGTCGTTATTCGAGGTATGCTTTCTATTTAAGATGTTTTGATCGGGTTTTGTTTGACAAACCTGAGTTAGTCGATAGACCTTTAGTAGTGACGAACCCAATTGGTGGTTCGACTAGCCTCAGTATGATTTACCGTAACGTGGTCTTATCGAGTCATGGATGTAAGTTTGTTTGTGATTACTTTGTTTAGGCTTTACTGGGTTTAGCATTATTTTGAGGAGTCGATCTACTCAAAAGGAATGGGGTGGTATTAGGTACCTACCTAACGATGGTGGTAACAACTGGAGTTAGGGAAGCTAAGAGGTTATCGTTGTCTCTGGGAGGCAAATGAGTGCTCCAGTGCTTAGTTGTTTCGCTAGTATCACTTCACGTGGATTGTCCGAATTCGGAGGAGATGTTCCTTAGGTGCTTGTCTGATATTGGTTTACGCCTTTGGGGCTTGTGCTTGGGGAATGTCGAGTTTGACTAGGATGGTTTGCGTGAGGGATAAGTAGTCGTTGCGATTTTCATTGGATGACACCTTGGTTTACTCGAGGAGTAATGGGCAGCTGTGACAGGATAAGACTATTCAGTGGTATGGACTGCCCCGAGTTAGACTTGATAGGGTTATGAGATGACTCGAGTGGGACTCGGGAAAGATGCAAAGTAATGGATTGTTTAGGATCTTATGTTGATGTTCTCTTTGAAGAAATAGGATGTATTCGTCGATCATGGAAGATGCAAAAAAGATTAGGACAATTCAAGTTGGACTTGAACTCATGAAAGAAAATGGGTGTTCGTTGATCTTGGAGATGCAACGAATAGGGAGACAACTCACGTTGGACTAGGGTCTGTAGGTAATGGATACTCAAGACTGGGTCTGAGTTTATGGGTAATAGATTGACTCGAGTTGGACTCGAGAAGGCTGCAAGGAATTGGATTGACTCGAGTTGGACTCGAGAGGGCCGCAAGATAATGGATAGACTTGGGTGGTACCCGAGTGTTTCAGGCGGACTAAAAGCAGGGGTATCTGGGGACGCCCACTTACCTTGGATCCGTTGGACGTGATCTAGTTATCCTTGGAGGATAAACATACGTTGGACGTACGGTAGTCCGTTTGGAGGCAGAGTTTCCATTAGTTATTGATGTTGGTTGGACCAGACATACAGGTATTGACGTATTCATGGCTTTAGCAGGTGATAGACAAGATTTGTTTGATGGATGCTATGGTTGTTGTGTTTGTTCTTACCTTTCTTCTCTTGACTATCACCTGATCCTATTGAATGGAAATAGATAATGTGAAAACCCGTAACTTCCCCGTAAAGGAAAGCGTCGGATAGTTCGAGAACAAACCACAACAGAACACATACAGAAGAACATTTCATTGTATATTACAACAATGCACCAGAATACAAGAATATACAGAGTATAAATGAATATTACACAGAAATATCAGAGATTTAAAATTACATTTAAATACATAGCAGCGGAAAATAATACAATACACAACTAGAAGAGATATACGGATACAAAGCTTTCCGGATATCGTTCCAGCTGTAAACCAGGATCCTGTGAATATAAATCTGCAAAACCAAAACTACTAGCTGCCCGTGTCAAAATAAGGGCACCCAGAGTTTAGGTTAAAACAATAAACTCCAGGTCAGTCATGGGACTGGTGTGAGAACTAAAACAGTTAATCTTTATTTTTAAAGTTAGGTAAATCAAAGGACCACGCCGTATAACACGGAACGGGTTTCCTCCCAAGAATACCAGTGCATAAAACAAACAGCGCAATGCTAAATAAAGAAAAATGAAGCTGTTATAAGACCCAGGTCCTATCACACAATGCAACGCAAGCCGGGGGATAGGGTTTTTCCCTTATAACAGCCAAAGAATGCTTGATACGTTTAAAACAAATCATTTGATACTATTATAAGTGCATAGTGTATAAAACAAATTCACATCATAAGTATCAATCATAGGCGGCATGAGCTCCCCATCCCACTATGTCACCATATATAGGTTCTACAATTAAAACCGCAAATGTCACGTATTTGGAAATTGGATTTCCGTCTATGAACCGAGGCAAAAGATAGTCCTCAACCGATTCGAGACAATCTAGCCTACCATGTCTCAGGAACAGCCGCAACTGCCCCCTGGATCGTCAGGGCCGGTCCACCGATGTGGATTATTATGCCTGAACAATACGTCTCCCCGCCCTTTGGGGCGCAAACGAGCCAACGAATGACTCCATCGGACCCGGATCGTCCGATCAAACCGAGGCGCCTCGCAACAGCAACAACCACATAAGTCAAACTCGTCAGGGCGTGTAAAACCACTGACGCCACTTTTAGCTAGAAAGAAACGCAAGTCCTCCCTGAGGTCCGTCTCCCGTTTTTGGTTCATACCGGGTGCGAGACTCGCGAAGTAAACGTTACACAAAGCTACGCCACAAAGGCCGTGCTTTGATCATCACCACAAGACTTTGCTTTTCAACAGAAGCCTCGATCAATTGCCACTTAGGCATGCCACACAGGCAATTCACTCCATGCGTTTGATATCCATCAATATATAACCCCTGAGCTCGTACGTCTCAGAGAAGGGCGTTAAGCAAGAGAATAAATTCTCCGCCGCCAAACAGATATATATTTAATAGAGATCAATCACACGGACTAAAATCCAATGTCGGACACACAGTCCATTTACAAGTCCGTTCTGGGTCTGAACGAAACCGGAGGCACCTAGTACCCCGCATATCCATCGATCTCCAAGTACGTCTGGACGATCACCAACTGTTTCCATCTTCTTGGGTGTACAGCCCAATCAAGATCATCAGTTATCACCCAAACGACGTGAAGACTTCTGGTCTTCGACCACCGTCTTCATCTTCGACTTATCGTCGTATCAGTTATTCAGAATGGGATAAACCCGGTCTTTCCGAATAACTCGCGTATATTTTAAATAAGTGTGACACAAACACAACATACGCCTCATTCCAATTCATCAGTCACTAACCGTAAATTAATCAAGAGAATAATTCCCCAAATATTAACCCCGAAGGCCGAAACCAACATCAGATCAATATCCAGAAAACCATTCTGCTTAGCTAACCGACGGTTAGTTTCTAAATTTCACATTCATAGGGAAAGGTTCCCATTAATTTTATCCAAGATAAATTTCTTGAATTTATTCTTTAATCCATTTTTGAATATCAATTCAAACTAGTCGGGATTAGCGAACCTTACCGAAGTAATCATTTGTTTTAATTTCCCAATCCCAACCTATTCATCCCATGAAGTAAAACTGGTAGTACTTCATATCTAACACCACAGTGTTATCGGTAATTCAATTACCATTTCACGTTCAAATCTAATTAAAGATTTAACTATCGCTTGGAGTAAAACTGGTGATACTCCATTCTCGATCTTTTCAATCTATTTAAAGATTCATTAAAACTCCACTTAGTTTTAATCTTTAACTGGGTTAAAGAATCAGTGTCATTTAAAACACAGTTCACGATAAACCCAAAATCGCATTCCATTAATTATCGGGTTAAAGAACGAGTGTTATTTTAAAAACACTGTCCACGATAAACCCAAAAATCAATATCCATTCAATTCCAATTAAATATTATTTAATTGGTACACTTCATTAAATCTAAATAAAAAGATTTAATCTTTTCTCAACTGGGTTCAAGAACAGTGTTAGTGAAGACACCATTCACGACAAACCCAAATCACATTTGATATTCAATACAAGGCTCTGAATAGAAAATATATCGGCTTATATTCAATATCAAATTCTGCGATTAACAAATGTCATATTGGAAATAACGATATAAATATATATCTTTCAAATTTCCATAACAACATCTGTATAATCACGAATTCCAACATCGAAATATTCCGAAGACAATTTCGATTCAAATCCACTCCAATGCAATCATTGGAAATTCTGGTTATTTTTAAAACCCTTTTCAAATTCAATTTATTTATTTAAAAAAAAATAGAATTATATTTCTAGTTCAAAACTAGTTCATTTCGATAAAAATCTATTTTTATCTTTTCAAATATGGAGTTTTTCATCCCAAATCTTCACAAATCATTTCTTATGATTTTACACAAATTATTACTATTTTTAATAATTTTATCAAGGCCCGTACAGTCGATTTCCATCAATGGCCATCGAACTGCACTTACAGCGACCTTTTTCAAATTTGATTTGGACGTAACTCCAAATCCAACCGTTAGATTTCAAATTTCTAATATTCGTTAGAAAGCTCTTTTCGATACGAACCCAACGGTTCCGGTTTTAGGAGAATCCGACGGTCGGATCTCCCGTAATGTCCGTTTGAAATAAATGGTCGAAATTCACGAACTGCCGCGGCGCGGCGCGTTCTATTCAGGCCATTATATTATATATATAATATATATTATATATATTTCGTCGATTCCTATTCAAAACGAATTATATAGATAGTTTTAAAATCGTTTCAAAACCTATTTCAACTTCCATTTCAATTCAAAGCAAAATTGAATTCTTCTTTATAAATTCGTTTCAAAATTCATTTCTATTCAATTCAAATTTCAATTCAATTTGAATCCGTTTTCAATTCTATTCATTTTGAAATTGTTTTCAATTCAATTCATTTCGAAATCGTTTTCAATTCAATTCATTTTGAAATCGTTTTCAATTCAAGTCATTTCGAAATCGTTTTCAATTCAATTCATTTCGAAATCGTTTTCAATTCAATTCATTTCGAAATCGTTTTCAATTCAATTCATTTCGAAATCATTTTCAATTCAATTCATTTCGAAATCGTTTTCAATTCAATTCATTTCGAAATCGTTTTCTATTCAATTCATTTCGAAATCGTTTTCAATTCAATTCATTTCGAAATCGTTTTCAATTCAATTCATTTCGAAATCGTTTTCAATTCAATTCATTTCGAAATCGTTTTCAATTCAATTCATTTCGAAATATTCGATTTCAAAATTACTTTTTAATTCATTTTAAAATGAATAAAATCGATATAAATATCGTTCACGTCAAAATGGCGTCAATCTAATCAACACGGCTTCATATATTGATATTTTCAAATATTCCATTTCGAATATTTCTATTTCAAATGTTTCTATTTCAAATATTTCTATTTTAAAACTGGAATGAGGCCCAATCAATTACCATATAAAGTTAATTATATGGATTTTCATACAACACCTGTATAATAGCATTGAAAAATAATCAACCATCAACCAAAGTGCACTACACTGTATAAGCATCAAATATAGATATCTAACGCTTATAACAGCCTGTCAATCAATCGATCGACATATTTAATCAATCAGGATGAGTGAACTTCAAATTTCATCCCAACACCCGTGTGGGGTTTCAAACAATCAAACACAGATTTTATTTGTGCAGTTGGGCGATGTGTAAAATTTATCGACCCAATCAATATCCTTCAAATAGGTGTACATAAACAAACCGTCTGGTTTGTAAATGAATATTTATTTTATTCACTTCACGTTAAAAATTATATTTTTAACGATAAAACATTTTATTTTATCATATGAATTTCTATTCAGTTCATTCTTTAAATAAAATGATATTTTTATTTTTCTAACATGTTTTAGAAAATTTCGGCGGCATAACGGCACGATACTAGAAACGGGATAAGGCCTAGCCTTGTCCCCAGTCTAATAATGGCCACCGCCATACCCATATCAATCAAATCACTTTCGTTATGCAAACCACAAAATTTGGAGTAAGAGTCTAACCTAGCCTTACTCCTTCGCCTTATAACGGCGCACGTCTAATCCTAACCAATTTATCGATTCGATTTTTCACACCACAAACCACATTCAAACCAATATCGCAATCAATAACCAAACAGCCAAACAAACAAGTCCATGGTCTGTGGACGATTGTGTCGGGTGCTACTAAACACCGTCTGCATCCTAGTATATATATATATATATAACTAGAAAAGAAATTGAAAGGTGAGAAATTCTCACCGATTAGCTAATCCAAACTCCACGCCTCTTCATATGTAGGAAGTCTTTATTTCTGAACCGTTCGGATTTCATTTTGATTTCCGTCTGATCCTTCGCCATCTGTTTTCATGCAGTTGATTATTAAAAATCACATTATTATTTTGACAGCGCTATATAGAATTACTAGTCACATTTCTATACAATGTTATTTTTCTATTCAAATCATATGTATGTTTTAAACTTCAAAGCATATGTATATTTTTATCTTCAAAACTTTTGCTATTTTTATCTTCAAAAATAATACTCCTTTTTATTCAAAACTAATGCTTATTTTATTTTACAAACAATGCTTATTTTGTTTTATAAAAATTTATATTTTTAAACTAATTATATATATAATATTCAAATCTCTCTTCGCTACTATCTAAATAAAGATTACATTTTTATATTCCCTACCTTATAAAAATTATATTTTTAATATCTATACTATATAAAAATCATATTTTTACTGTGCCCCTTATATAAAAATCGTATTTTTAATATGCCACTAGTATAAAAATTATATTTTTAATTTTTCTATATTATAAAAATTATATTTTTATCCTTCTACTAACATCAAAATCGTATTTTCAGCCAAATAAAAATTGAATTTTTATCGCTACTTCATCTATTTTAACATCGCTATTCAAGTAATAAAAATCTCATTTTTATCACAACGCTAATTATAAAATATGAACTTTCTTTATATAAAAATATAAACTTTCTTTATATAAAAATATATTCTTATCTCTTTAAAAAAAAGTCATATCTTTTACTCTAATAAAAATCATATTTTTATTTTCTTTCAAAGATCATATTTTTATTCTCTAACTATGTAGACAAGGATTATAATTTTATTTTCAAACTACATATATAAATCTAATAATTTTTTCTATCATTTAAAAAAATAATTTCCTATGTTATATAAATTAAAAAAATCCAATTTTCAACATTATAAATGAAGAGAAACGAAAATAACAACTTACAGGGGCGCCGAGGTGGAAGGGAGGGGATCAGACCGTCAGGTGGTGGTCGATTTGGGGTTGCTGAGGTTGAGCGTCGCCTGGGGCTCGAGATGGGGGGGGGGGGGGGGTTAGGGCTTCAGTCGCCGTCGCGAGGATGAAAAAAAAGGGGGGAAGAACTGGCGTCGTCGAAAGCGTGAGGGAGGAGGAATCGGAGGCCAGACCGGCGGCGGAGGCGCTGGCGATCGCCTGGCGTCGAGTTCGATCTTCCATATTTTTTTTCTTATTATTATAAATCTGTAAAATGAATTCGAACGGGGGGGGGGGGGGGGGGGGCTGGGTATAGGAGAGGAGAATATATATATATATATATATATATATTTTTTATTATTATTATTTAATTATTAAAAAGTTGACTTTTTCATACGACCTCTAAACGAGGCCCACCGCCTGTCGTCCATAGCGTATTACCCCCATTCCGAACACAATGGGATATATCGCAAGCTGATATGATCGTTTGAATCAGTTTCCGTTCAATTTACATTTAAATCACTATATTGAATTTTAAACGTACTTTTCAAATTACCGGGGTCACATACTAACTTTAAAAATTCCAGAAAAATATTTTCTAGCTTCGTATTGACAATACGGTCCTAATAAAACTAGTTTCGTCGAATTCTGAGACCGTTGGAAAAATGGCCATTTTCCAGTCGATTAAAATCAACGGAAACTGATCAAACGCATTTTCCTTTGCCACGCTCACATATTGATTCGGAAAATTATGAAATTTGGAATCTAGCAATAACTTGACATCACGGACCCAACAAAAGTGGTTTCGTCGAAATCCGAGGTCGTTTGCAAAATGGCTATTTTTAAGGGCCTGAATTCCACAACGACTATTCAGAATTTTCAACTGGACATATCTTTTGATTCCCGCTATGAAATCTGGGTTTTTCGGATTCGATAGAAAGATGTTATCAATTAGATCCTATCGTTTTTGGTTTCACTAAAATCCGGATTGTTTTGCACCCGGTACATTCAATTGAAGTTTGAAATCGAATTATCGAACTACCGCGCCATTTTCAATTCTATTTATAATTATATATAATTATTTATATTCTAACGACGACGCGTATAATATATACGTTCGAATTATATTCAAAATAAATTTCTCGTCGATATTATTTAAAATAATTCATTTTAAATAATCAAAATTCGCTAAAATTGCCAAAATAAAATTTTTAAACTGGCCCAGATTTTCGGGTTGTTACAATCTCCCCCACTTAAAACTTTTCGTCCCCGAAAAGGAACAAAGTCGAAAGTGGTTTGTTTATTCAGCTCTACGTTCGATCTGGCTTCCATTCTCCAACTTTTCAGTTTCTTAGAATTTTCAAAATTTCAAAAATTTGGCTAACTCCCTAAATTTTCGAAAAAATTTCGCCATAACCTCCCCTGCACCGGGAGCATCGGGGAATTTCAAATAGCTTCCCCGGTCCTTCAGATCTCAAAAAGAAAAAGAAAAAGCCAAGCGGCTAGCCAATAGGCTCACAAAATCATCATCACCCAAACAAAACAGTAAATCATGTAGTAAACATGTACCTATTTGTCGGGCAAACAAATTTTATTCTTCGGCTCTAGCCTCCTTGCTATGACCTGTTCAACAGATATACATGTATGCAAGCAAATGCGACCAATTTTCAATATAGTTCAATATTTGGTTCAATTAGGCATAATGGTTCAAAATTATCAAACAAATAAACAAACAACACAACCATCAATCAATTAGTGAATTAACGTTTCAAATTTATAATTTGATATATATACAAAAATCACATTTTTGATGCCAAATCACAACAATGTGTTCTAACTATATATATAAGTTTTGGTTCTCACACCAGTCTAATGGAAATATATAGGAATCTCACTTTCGTCACTCGAATATAAACACTGATGATGAGGCCTCATCATCTGAATCATCTCCGGGCGACTAGAGTGTGATGCTATATCTATCCAATATATTAAGTAAATAAATAATCAAATACGAATAATTGATTTAAATTTTCAAAACAAAAATTTGTTTTCACTTTAAAAATTTACTCTTCACACTCGTTCTAGGATACTACTGATCCCATCTCTAATGAGTCATTCTCGTTGGATATTACTAATCCAATATCTGATGAATTCTTTCATATGGTTCTAATGTGTCTTGTTCTCTAAGCTTTGTAAACCAAAGCTCTGATACCAACTGTGAAAACCCGTAACTTCGCCGTAAAGGAAAGCGTCGGATAGTTCGAGAACAAACCAAAACAGAACACATACAGAAGAACATTTCATTGTATATTACAACAATGCACCAGAATACAAGAATATACAGAGTATAAATGAATATTACACAGAAATATCAGAGATTTAAATTACATTTAAATACATAGCAGCGGAAAATAATACAATACACAACTAGAAGAGATATACGGATACAAAGCTTTCCGGATATCGTTCCAGCTGTAAACCAGGATCCTGTGAATATAAATCTGCAAAATCAAAACTACTAGCTGCCCGTGTCAAAATAAGGGCACCCAGAGTTTAGGTTAAAACAATAAACTCCAGGTCAGTCATGGGACTGGTGTGAGAACTAAAACAGTTAATCTTTATTTTTAAAGTTAGGTAAATCAAAGGACCATGCCGTATAACACGGAACGGGTTTCCTCCCAAGAATACCAGTGCATAAAACAAACAGCGCAATGCTAAATAAAGAAAAATGAAGCTGTTATAAGACCCAGGTCCTATCACACAATGCAACGCAAGCCGGGGGATAGGGTTTTTCCCTTATAACAGCCAAAGAATGCTTGATACGTTTAAAACAAATCATTTGATACTATTATAAGTGCATAGTGTATAAAACAACTTCACATCATAAGTATCAATCATAGGCGGCATGAGCGCCCCATCCCACTATGTCACCATATATAGGTTCTACAATTAAAACCGCAAATGTCACGTATTTGGAAATTGGATTTCCGTCTATGAACCGAGGCAAAAGATAGTCCTCAACCGATTCAAGACAATCTAGCCTACCATGTCTCAGGAACAGCCGCAACTGCCCCCTGGATCGTCAGGGCCGGTCCACCGATGTGGATTATTATGCCTGAACAATACGTCTCCCCGCCCTTTGGGGCGCAAACGAGCCAACGAATGACTCCATCGGACCCGGATCGTCCGATCAAACCGAGGCGCCTCGCAACAGCAACAACCACATAAGTCAAACTCGTCAGGGCGTGTAAAACCACTGACGCCACTTTTAGCTAGAAAGAAACGCAAGTCCTCCCTGAGGTCCGTCTCCCGTTTTTGGTTCATACCGGGTGCGAGACTCGCGAAGTAAACGTTACACAAAGCTACGCCACAAAGGCCGTGCTTTGATCATCACCACAAGACTTTGCTTTTCAACAGAAGCCTCGATCAATTGCCACTTAGGCATGCCACACAGGCAATTCACTCCATGCGTTTGATATCCATCAATATATAACCCCTGAGCTCGTACGTCTCAGAGAAGGGCGTTAAGCAAGAGAATAAATTCTCCGCCGCCAAACAGATATATATTTAATAGAGATCAATCACACGGACTAAAATCCAATGTCGGACACACAGTCCATTTACAAGTCCGTTCTGGGTCTGAACGAAACCGGAGGCACCTAGTACCCCGCATATCCATCGATCTCCAAGTACGTCTGGACGATCACCAACTGTTTCCATCTTCTTGGGTGTACATCCCAATCAAGATCATCAGTTATCACCCAAACGACGTGAAGACTTCTGGTCTTCGACCACCGTCTTCATCTTCGACTTATCGTCGTATCAGTTATTCAGAATGGGATAAACCCCGTCTTTCCGAATAACTCGCGTATATTTTAAATAAGTGTTACACAAACACAACATACACGTCATTCCAATTCATCAGTCACTAACCGTAAATTAATCAAGAGAATAATTCCCCAAATATTAACCCCGAAGGCCGAAACCAACATCAGATCAATATCCAGAAAACCATTCTGCTTAGCTAACCGACAGTTAGTTTCTAAATTTCACATTCATAGGGAAAGGTTCCCATTAATTTTATCCAAGATAAATTTCTTGAATTTATTCTTTAATCCATTTTTGAATATCAATTCAAACTAGTCGGGATTAGCGAACCTTACCGAAGTAATCATTTGTTTTAATTTCCCAATCCCAACCTATTCATCCCATGAAGTAAAACTGGTAGTACTTCATATCTAACATCACAGTGTTATCGGTAATTCAATTACCATTTCACGTTCAAATCTAATTAAAGATTTAACTATCGCTTGGACTAAAACTGGTGATACTCCATTCTCGATCTTTTCAATCTATTTAAAGATTCATTAAAACTCCACTTAGTTTTAATCTTTAACTGGGTTAAAGAATCAGTGTCATTTAAAACACAGTTCACGATAAACCCAAAATCGCATTCCATTAATTATCGGGTTAAAGAACGAGTGTTATTTTAAAAACACTGTCCACGATAAACCCAAAAATCAATATCCATTCAATTCCAATTAAATATTATTTAATTGGTACACTTCATTAAATCTAAATAAAAAGATTTAATCTTTTCTCAACTGGGTTTAAGAACAGTGTTAGTGAAGACACCATTCACGACAAACCCAAATCACATTTGATATTCAATACAAGGCTCTGAATAGAAAATATATCGGCTTATATTCAATATCAAATTCTACGATTAACAAATGTCATATTGGAAATAAGATATAAATATATATCTTTCAAATTTCCATAACAACATCTGTATAATCACGAATTCCAACATCGAAATATTCCGAGGACAATTTCGATTCAAATCCACTCCAATGCAATCATTGGAAATTCTGGTTATTTTTAAAACCCTTTTCAAATTCAATTTATTTATTTAAAAATAAATAGAATTATATTTCTAGTTCAAAACTAGTTCATTTCGATAAAAATCTATTTTTATCTTTTCAAATATGGAGTTTTTCATCCCAAATCTTCACAAATCATTTCTTATGATTTTACACAAATTATTACTATTTTTAATAATTTTATCAAGGCCCGTACAGTCGATTTCCATCAATGGCCATCGAACTACACTTACAGCGACCTTTTTCAAATTTGATTTGGATGTAACTCCAAATCCAACCGCTAGATTTCAAATTTCTAATATTCGTTAGAAAGCTCTTTTCGATACGAACCCAACGGTTCCGGTTTTAGGAGAATCCGACGGTCGGATCTCCCGTAATGTCCGTTTGAAATAAATGGTCGAAATTCACGAACTGCCGCGGCTCGGCGCGTTCTATTCAGGCCATTATATTATATATATAATATATATTATATATATTTCGTCGATTCCTATTCAAAACGAATTATATAAATAGTTTTAAAATCGTTTCAAAACCTATTTCAACTTCCATTTCAATTCAAAGCAAAATTGAATTCTTCTTTATAAATTCGTTTCAAAATTCATTTCTATTCAATTCAAATTTCAATTCAATTTGAATCCGTTTTCAATTCAATTCTTTTCGAAATCGTTTTCAATTCAATTCATTTCAAAATCGTTTTCAATTCAATTCATTTCGAAATCGTTTTCAATTCAATTCATTTCGAAATCGTTTTCAATTCAATTCAATTCATTTCGAAATCGTTTTCAATTCAATTCATTTCGAAATCGTTTTCAATTCAATTCATTTCGAAATCGTTTTCAATTCAATTCATTTCGAAATCGTTTTCAATTCAATTCATTTCGAAATCGTTTTCAATTCAATTCATTTCGAAATCGTTTTCAATTCAATTCATTTCGAAATCGTTTTCAATTCAATTCATTTCGAAATCTTCGATTTCAAAATTACTTTTTAATTCATTTTAAAATGAATAAAATCGATATAAATATCGTTCACGTCAAAATGGCGTCAATCTAATCAACACGGCTTCATATATTGATATTTTCAAATATTCCATTTCGAATATTTCTATTTCAAATGTTTCTATTTCAAATATTTCTATTTTAAAACTGGAATGAGGCCCAATCAATTACCATATAAAGTTAATTATATGGATTTTCAAACAACACATGTATAATAGCATTGAAAAATAATCAACCATCAACCAAAGTGCACTACACTGTATAAGCATCAAATATAGATATTTAATGCTTATAACAGCCTGTCAATCAATCGATCGACATATTTAATCAATCAGGATGAGTGAACTTCAAATTTCATCCCAACACCCGTGTGGGGTTTCAAACAATCAAACACAGATTTTATTTGTGCAGTTGGGCGATGTGTAAAATTTATCGACCCAATCAATATCCTTCAAATAGGTGTACATAAACAAACCGTCTGGTTTGTAAATGAATATTTATTTTATTCACTTCACGTTAAAAATTATATTTTTAACGATAAAACATTTTATTTTATCATATGAATTTCTATTCAGTTCATTCTTTAAATAAAATGATATTTTTATTTTTCTAACATATTTTAGAAAATTTCGGCGGCATAACGGCACGATACTAGAAACGGGATAAGGCCTAGCCTTGTCCCCGGTCTAATAATGGCCACCGCCATACCCATATCAATCAAATCACTTTCGTTATGCAAACCACAAAATTTGGAGTAAGAGTCTAACCTAGCCTTACTCCTTCGCCTTATAACGGCGCACGTCTAATCCTAACCAATTTATCGATTCGATTTTTCATACCACAAACCACATTCAAACCAATATCGCAATCAATAACCAAACAGCCAAACAAACAAGTCCATGGTCTGTGGACGATTGTGTCGGGTGCTACTAAACACCGTCTGCATCCTAGTATATATATATAACTAGAAAAGAAATTGAAAGGTGAGAAATTCTCACCGATTAGCTAATCCAAACTCCACGCCTCTTCATATGTAGGAAGTCTTTATTTCTGAACCGTTCGGATTTCATTTTGATTTCCGTCTGATCCTTCGCCATCTGTTTTCATGCAGTTGATTATTAAAAATCACATTATTATTTTGACAGCGCTATATAGAATTACTAGTCACATTTCTATACAATGTTATTTTTCTATTCAAATCATATGTATGTTTTAATCTTCAAAGCATATGTATATTTTTATCTTCAAAAATAATACTCCTTTTTATTCAAAACTAATGCTTATTTTATTTTACAAACAATGCTTATTTTGTTTTATAAAAATTTATATTTTTAAACTAATTATATATATAATATTCAAATCTCTCTTCGCTACTATCTAAATATAGATTACATTTTTATATTCCCTACCTTATAAAAATTATATTTTTAATATCTATACTATATAAAAATCATATTTTTACTGTGCCCCTTATATAAAAATCGTATTTTTAATATGCCACTAGTATAAAAATTATATTTTTAATTTTTCTATATTATAAAAATTATATTTTTATCCTTCTACTAACATCAAAATCGTATTTTCAGCCAAATAAAAATTGAATTTTTATCGCTACTTCATCTATTTTAACATCGCTATTCAAGTAATAAAAATCTCATTTTTATCACAACGCTAATTATAAAATATGAACTTTCTTTATATAAAAATATAAACTTTCTTTATATAAAAATATATTCTTATCTCTTTAAAAAAAAGTCATATCTTTTACTCTAATAAAAATCATATTTTTATTTTCTTTCAAAGATCATATTTTTATTCTCTAACTATGTAGACAAGGATTATAATTTTATTTTCAAACTACATATATAAATCTAATAATTTTTTCTATCATTTAAAAAAATAATTTCCTATGTTATATAAATTAAAAAAATCCAATTTTCAACATTATAAATGAAGAGAAACGAAAATAACAACTTACAGGGGCGCCGAGGTGGAAGGGAGGGGATCAGACCGTCAGGTGGTGGTCGATTTGGGGTTGCTGAGGTTGAGCGTCGCCTGGGGCTCGAGATTGGGGGGGGGGGGGGGGGGGGGGGGGTTAGGGCTTCAGTCGCCGTCGCGAGGATGAAAAAAAGGGGGGAAGAACTGGCGTCGTCGAAAGCGTGAGGGAGGAGGAATCGGAGGCCAGACCGGCGGCGGAGGCGCTGGCGATCGCCTGGCGTCGAGTTCGATCTTCCATGTTTTTTTTTATTATAAATCTGTAAAATGAATTCGAACGGGGGGGGCCTGGGTATAGGAGAGGAGAATAAATTTTTTTTATTATTATTATTTAATTATTAAAAAGTTGACTTTTTCATACGACCTCTAAACGAGGCCCACCGCCTGTCGTCCATAGCGTATTACCCCCATTCCGAACACAATGGGATATATCGCAAGCTGATATGATCGTTTGAATCAGTTTCCGTTCAATTTACATTTAAATCACTATATTGAATTTTAAACGTACTTTTCAAATTACCGGGGTCACATACTAACTTTAAAAATTCCAGAAAAATATTTTCTAGCTTCGTATTGACAATACGGTCCTAATAAAACTAGTTTCGTCGAATTCTGAGACCGTTGGAAAAATGGCCATTTTCCAGTCGATTAAAATCAACGGAAACTGGTCAAACGCATTTTCCTTTGCCACGCTCACATATTGATTCGGAAAATTATGAAATTTGGAATCTAGCAATAACTTGACATCACGGACCCAACAAAAGTGGTTTCGTCGAAATCCGAGGTCGTTTGCAAAATGGCTATTTTTAAGGGCCTGAATTCCACAGCGACTATTCAGAATTTTCAACTGGACATATCTTTTGATTCCCGCTATGAAATCTGGGTTTTTCGGATTCGATAGAAAGATATTATCAATTAGATCCTATCGTTTTTGGTTTCACTAAAATCCGGATTGTTTTGCACCCGGTACATTCAATTGAAGTTTGAAATCGAATTATCGAACTACCGCGCCATTTTCAATTCTATTTATAATTATATATAATTATTTATATTCTAACGACGACGCGTATAATATATACGTTCGAATTATATTCAAAATAAATTTCTCGTCGATATTATTTAAAATAATTCATTTTAAATAATCAAAATTCGCTAAAATTGCCAAAATAAAAATTTTAAACTGGCCCAGATTTTCGGGTTGTTACAGATAAGTTCGTTGATCATGGTGATATGACGGGTGTAAGATACTTTATGTTAGACTTGAAGTATGTTGGGCATTATAGAGCGTCCGTTGTCTTGGAGATTCAACGGATATAGGAGTTTCAGTTGGACTTGGACCCGTAGGTAGAGTACCTAGATTCATTGGATGAGTCTAGTTCACCTTTGGAAGGTGAATGTACGTTGGACGTACAGTACGGATATAGGTAGAGTACCTAGATTCATTGGATGAGTCTAGTTCACCTTTGGAAGGTGAATGTACGTTGGACGTGCAGTATGAATATGGGCAGGGTACCTGGGTTCATTGGATGAATCTAGTTCACCTTTAGAAGGTGAATGTACGTTAGACGTACAGTGCGGATATTGGTGTAGTGCCTAGGGTCATTGGATGGGTCTAGTTTGCCTCTAGGAAGTGAATGTACGTTGGACGTGCAATACGAATGTAAGAAGGACTCAAGTTGGACTTGAAAGGACATTTGGAATGTAGTTGAAAATTTGGCGTATAGGGTTGGATTACCTAAGAAAAGACAGTATAGACGAATGCCATAGTATCGGACTGGGTGTGATAGCTGATGCATTGAGTAAGAGACATGCCAGTTTAGAGGCTATTCTTCTGGAATGGAAGCAACTAGAGTATATCACGGAATATGACTTTAGACCTAAGTCTGAATTGGATTCAGAAACGCTAGTAAGCTTGACGATTAGATCGATCTTGATTAAGTGGATCGGTTCCAGTTAGAGGGACGATCCCAACTTATTAGAAGTTACCTCTAGGGTAGGAATGGGAATCGACGGCGAGAGAACGACTGTACTTGGGAAGTAGAGAATGACATAAGAAAGTCGTATCCAAAGCTCTTTGCCTGGTGAGATTTTAGTGGCGATGATTCTTCCCTTATTAGTAAACCGCATGTTAGGGCATAATCGTTCTGTTTGTTTTGCATGTTTGATTGTTGTATATGGTTGGTAAGCCTGCGGGATCCTTTGTATGTTTTGGGTAAAGGAATTTCAGGGACGAAATTTCTTAAGGGGGGAGAATGTAACAACCCGCATTCTACGTATCTAGGATCGTAGAATATTTATTTCTTTTTCGTATGAAGTCGTGTGGTCATGTAACTTTGGGAGACGGCTATTGGGGTCATTTCCCATGTTCACGATTTTTGCCGATTTTTAAATGACCGTTTTGCCCCTAGCCGATACTGTTTTGGCCATAACTTTTGATTGGTAAGGATTTTTGACCTGAAACCACTTTCATTAGATTCGTTTGATGGTTTACCTTTCCGTAGAGTGGTCACTGTAGCCAAACGGACTTACCGTTTGTGAGATATGGCTGAATTAAGGTTTAGAGGGTGAAAAACAGCTCAAATGGGCTTAACCGGGTGATTAGCAGCTTGGCTCATAACCCATTTCGGGATTAGGGTTATGAGAGGGCTGAAAGGGTTAGGAAAATCATTTCATTTCAGTTTTCTCAGCCGCCACAAACCTTCCTTAAGCTCTAGCAATGGCCTTCATCTTCTAAAACACTCCAAAACACCTTTTTGTCATCTCTAATCACATATTAGCCTAATCTACATCAAATCAAGGCGGATTAGCATAAGGATTGGGATAGAGCTGCTGGAACACATAGAGATTGGATCCAAATCAGAGATTATTTCAGATCTATAGTTTACTTTGTGGCAAAGGTGAGTGATTTGCATTGTTTTTCACTAATTACGGCTAATTATGGTAATTAGCGAAGATTAGCGAAATTATGACTTAGAAAAATCTAGAAAAATTTCTAAAATTCTAAAACATCATTTTATGCCTCTAATATGAGTTTTGGTTGATTTTGACTAATTTTGCTAATCCCGGAATTTAGGCGATTAAGGGGTGATTAGTGATAATTAGCGAATTTATGCATGTTAAAAATCTGGAAAAATATTTATAAATTGCTAAATATTATTTTAGGCCTCTATTAGAAAATTTGGCTGATTTTCTTAAGTATTGTTAATCCTATCATTAGATTTGCTTAAACGTGATTAAGAGGGATTAAGGGAAAATATGGGGTTTTTGGCTATGTTTGATCCGTTTTAATATATAATATTGTTGTTTTGCTGTTTATGGATGTTTATACATGTTGCTATGACTGTATGGTATGCTTTATGATTGATTAGAAAAGTTAGAATGGTCAAAAACGCCGTCGTATGGCGTAAACAGTCATTGGAAAAATTGCAGAAAAACAGTGCAGGTTTTCGGATCGGATCGGGGGAATGGGCTCGGACCGAAGAGAGGACTGGGCAAGGGATCACCGAACCGAACCGAGGCTTGGCACAAGGGGAAAATTTGGCAAAAAGGAAGGCCAAAAATGGTTGAACTGGGATCGGATCGAGCTAGAGAAGGGGGGATCAGATCGGAGCGGATGGGAATAGGAATGGGGATCGGATCGGACCAGAAGATCAAGCAAGGGACGGAAGGAAGACAGTTGGCGAACAGACCCGATGCGACATGGAGGACGCGAACCGACTCGATGCGACATGGAGGACCCGAACCGATCCAATGTGACATGGAGGACCCGAACCGACCCGATGTGACATGGAGGACCCGAACCGACAGAGAAAAAGGACAGAGAACTGAACCGATCCAGTGATGACCAATAACCCAAGATGCAAAGGTAGTCCAAATGGAAGTTAGAGCTCAGGATCCAGATGGGAACCAATGAGTTCACTTCATGATTGGGCTTTGCTGTGGAACATGTGCAAAGGGGTTATCGGTATCCGTAACCTTGATTCACTATTGACAGATAGATTAGGGGCTTATAGTGATAGTTGTACGGGATTGGATTCCGTCATGGCCCAAAAGACTAGGTGACCAAGGTAGTGGATATCGTATGCTTTACCCACTGGGTGAGAGATGTGAGGATGGTTGCTATGATTGATTGTTTGACATAACTATGACATGCACACCCCCACCCCCGTATTTCTTACACCATATGTTAGTGGCACCTTGGAGTATTGTACAGTATGTAGTGCTAACTCTTTGGTTGCAGGTCCAGGTTCAGGTATGATTGGATTATACCTGTTATTGTTTTGTCTTGTTGCTTATCGCTCATACTAGACTTTTTGTCTGACCCAGAGTTTTATGTCTCTTCTTATTACTCTGGGTGCTCACACGAGCAGACTAGAGACAAGTTAGCCGGTAATGTACGGGTAGCTGATCTGGAGATGAGCAGGAGGCTTCCACGTATGATATATATATAGTATTCTCCCTATGTTGTTGAAGATCACTGCTTGGGCATTAGTCGTGCATCTTTTACTTTAGCTTTCTTTTGTTTTAGAGACAGTAAATTTGGAAAGTTGTAATAAGCTATATTTGGATTTCCGCTGCTATGTTGGTTTAGTTTTCAGCTTATGTATTGTCTCACCTGTTTTATGTCAAGATTATGTTATTATTATATTTTGATTCCATGCCCTGTGAGACATTCTACAGGTTCCTTTATTTGTTCATTCTCTTCTTTCCTTTCTTCTGACGACCGTTCCGTGCTAGTCGGGCATGTGTACAGCGCACTTTCGGAGGAAATGCTGGCTGGTGCGGGGCGGGCCGTCACACACTTAGCCACACGGCCTGCCGGATTTTGGTCATTTCCCAGATGATGAGGTTTGAGATCATAACGTACTATTGTACAGATCACTTTTATATTTACTTTGAATGCCACATCGTCATACTCGCCCAATCACAGTTTGATTTCTCCAAAAATATCACGATTATATAGCTTAGAGAAACGAATTCCACTGCCACCAAACATGGATTCATTTGAAGAGATCAACTTAGGCGATCTATTAGGTATACTCTGTGAGACATTCATTCATACACGTTGTCGTGGGATTGGACAAACCCAAGGCACTATTCCATAACAGGCCATGTATAAACCCCGTCTTTAATTATCTTCATCATATTTTATTCGTAACGCTAATGCCCATACGAAGTGGTTTTCAGATAATAAATCTTATCCCGGTCTCTCTGTATTGACAACGGAAATGGTCAAAAACTTTGATAGTCGGTGATTTAACTATAAAGAAAAACCTGTGTACAAACAACGGTCGTGTTTCCAAATGGAAATCTTACCTATCAATCATCAATCAACATTGACTCCTTTTTTTTTTAAACCCGTTTTACTTCTCACGATTTTTCTTGGAAAATGCTTCCATATATTCACAACTCTTTATATTCCCATATTTCGAAACTACACGCTATTAATAATGGAAAACATTTCCTTACCTTATTTAAGCATCACTATCTTCCCACATCTATCTGTATCTAACTATAAACCAATAAGAGAACAGTTCCCTGAATATCAACCCCAAAGGCCGAAACCAACATCAGATCGATATCCAGAAAACCATTTAACTTAACTAATCTCCAGTCAGTTTCTATTTTCCTTAACGCCATTTAAATCTTCTTATCAAAGCATTAGTTACGCCACTCTCGGATTCAGTTTTTATGATTCCACTTCTTTTATAAAAACATTGGTTATAACGATAATGTTATAATCCCTACTTTCGAAATATCTAACTTCAAATATAACTTTTACTCTTTAATTTGAATAAATAATAATTTATAAATTTATTAAATAAATAAATCTTGGTTTAAAAAATGGAAAGTAAATAGTATTTTCCTACATTCCATATAGTCGAAATCTAATGCATAATTTTCTCTCGACAAATCTCTATTCGATAACTCTCCTTTGAATAATCGCTATTCAATTAACTCTCTCTTGAATAACCTGTATTCGATTTACACTCTTCGAATAACTTATATTCGATTAACTCTTTTCGAATAACTTATATTCGATTAACAATCTTCGAATAATTTATATTCGATTAACTCTCTTCGGATAACTTATATTCGGTTAACTCTCTTCGAATAACGTATATTCGATTTACTCACTCCAAATAATTTATATTCGATTAACTCTCTTCGAATAATTTATATTCAATTAACTCTCTTCGAATAATTTATATTCGATTATCTCTCTTCGAATAATTTATATTCAATTAACACAAATTTAAATTCCTATTTCTAAACAAGTTTCCTTTATAATATTTTCATTTTGCAAAATATTTACTTAAATCCCTTAATCACATCAAATGTGAATAATATTTTTTAGTTTGATTTCGTATTTGAAAACAATTTCCAAATTATATTTATAATTCTATTTACAGACTATTCGTAAAAATCTTATTTATAACTCCCTTTACAACTACTATGTTCACATTCGATTTTAGATATCGGTGTTGAAACCGATTTTACTTCTCTATATAATTTCTGACTTATATATTCCATTTATCACATGATAAATATTTTATTTTATTTATAAAACATTATTTATAAATAAATCTTCACAATTTATCTATTAAAACAGATTCTATTTAAAATCAACTTTAAATTAATCTTCCCATAATTTTTTTATATCTCCCCAATTCCCCTTAACCATTATCATGTTACACCCGTGTGCGAAGCATGGGTCTAAACCTAGTCCTAATGTATAATTCTCTTTTTATAATTCTATAAATTTTCCAAATATTATATTTACTCCATATACTCATTTATTTACCTCTTACTATTTTCATTCAGTATTTATACCAAAAACGGCCTTTTAAAACATTCGTATAACTGTTAATAATGTTATACAGTAGTTCTTATATAATTTTCCAAATAATTCCTTTTATAAAATTCGTTGATTTTATAAAATAGTTAAATTGAATATCGAATTAATTGTTTCCTTTTATATATTCTGATATCACTTATGGTATTTACAATACCAAATAAAAAGTATCAATCATCATCCAATACACATAATCAATAACGAATTATATACCACAACATATATCATGATATATGAAAAATAGTATTATAAATATTATGGAATCCAGTTCGATCCCTCCAACATGTTTCCCTGCATCCACAGATGTTAAACATAAATAACATCAATTTCAATTCAATATGGAATATTCTGATAAACGGAATCAATATTTAATTAATGATATATATATATATATATATCGTTATCTATATTTTTAACTAATAGATTAGCAGTTCATCTAATCAATCAACATACAACAACCAACCATCATTTATCCATTCTAAAAATACGTTATAAAAATATAAACTGTGCAAAGTTAGTGAGATTTACTCACATTGGTCCGCAGTTTACGATTCTGCTTTGGTTTCATTTAAAATCAACAAAAGTTTGATTTTATCAGAGAATTCCAGTAACTTCGTACTCAGCTAAATCAGTTTCAGAATGCACACTTTGTTGTTACGATTCTGACCTGATTGGTTTTGCTTAATTCTGGTAACACAAATTAAAGTGATTTGTGTTTAAGTTTATGTGTTTTAAATTAGCTATAAAATTTGTAATTAAACAATTAATTAAACTAAGTTACTTATTATAAAACAATACCATTATTAACTCATGGTTAGGCTCGTAACACACGTTGGTTTCACCCAGTCTCTTCATACCTGTCAGTGTCCTTCATTACAGAATCTAAACATGATCTGCTTCTCCAACACAGGTTTAAGCCGAGTCCTTTAGTCATCATTGTCGCGACCCTTATCAACTTTCCTTTCCAAAATTTTATTAAAATTTCTTTTTATAAACTGGCCTGCATTAACACTCATTGGATCCAAAACCATCATCCCACTTCTACTAATGACCACGTCTGTAGCCTCTTCACCCAAAAAAAACATGGCAAAACTACTTTTAATTTAATATCCTTTTTATTAGGCTTTTACATTTAAGAATATATATCAGCCCACGTCTGGTCATACAGACCGACCAGGATCCAAAATGATTTCAATCCTCTCCAGTTTCTATCTGTAGCTCATCTTCCTTAATTAAAAAACCCTGCAACCGAATGTACAACCCCCTTCTTCACCTTATTGACCTTCACGCAAAGCTCAGCCATTCTTTCCATTTCCGCGTTCTGCCACCCTCCACTTAGCCAGTAACCCACCACCTCATGGCTTCCAGTTTGTTTCATCTTCCTCAAACATAATATTTCCAGTATATTTCGAACTACTTTTCAAGCCATGCCCGATACTCCCCCAAGCATACACTCCTTCATAATTAATCCCACAATCAAACTGTCACCTCACCATTACTCATGTTTCCAACTTATATACGTTCACATGCATAGGCCGCGACCATGCAACTACATATGAACTCCACATACACACTTCCATCTATTTCAGTACATTTCCTTCTTCACAGTACAACAACAGCAGCAACAACAAAGCCATATATCCCAAACAAGTTGGGGTTGGCTAGATATGGAACCCAAAATTAAAATAAAATAAAATTAATAATGATGATAATAATATATATATATATATATAAAGGGTTTAAAATAACCAATCAAATAAAAAGTTGTCCGATAAAGGTTTTTTTTAAATAATAATAATAAGAAGAAGTAAAAATGTTCAATAAAAGTGAAATAAAATATAAAATAGTAAATAAAAAGTAAAAAGGTTCAGTAAACATGGAAAAAAAACACTATGGTTCTGGTACATGGATTGCTAATTTCCATGCACTCCTATCAACTACCAGCTCTTCCGATAAACTCCAGTTACTTAAATCTCTCTTTATTATCTCCTCCTATGTTATTTTAGGTCGACCTCTACTTCTCTTTGGGCCTTCGGCGCGACCAAGAATTCCAACGCGTACAGGTGCATCGTATGGTCTACGTTGGATATGTCCAAACCATCTCAAGCGGTATTGGACTAACTTCTCCTCAATAGGTGCAACTCCAAGTTTTTCCCGAATATCCTCATTTCTAATCCGATCTCGTCTAGTATGCCCACAGCTCCAACGCAGCATTCGCATCTCTGCTATACTTATCTTCTAGACGTGTTGCCTCTTAGTAGGCCAACATTCTGCACCATATAACATTGCAGGTCTGATTACTGTTCTGTAGAACTTTCCTTTAAGCTTCTGAGGAATCTTCCGATCACAGAGAATGCCAGACGCTAGTCGCCGTTTCAACCATCCTGCTTGAATTCTAAAACTAACA
The DNA here is from genome assembly GCA_030737875.1 of Allium sativum. Classification (NCBI taxonomy): domain Eukaryota; kingdom Viridiplantae; phylum Streptophyta; class Magnoliopsida; order Asparagales; family Amaryllidaceae; genus Allium; species Allium sativum. The sequence goes on along the minus strand of CM060916.1, from coordinate 292,390,677 downwards.
TCCTTATCAATCTCTCCATCAAACTGCAACATAGATCCTAAGTATCGAAACGATTCCTTCTTGGGTACTACTCTACCGGCCAGGGTAACATCTCCGTCATCTGACCTGACACTGCTAAACTCACACTTCATATACTCTGTTTTTGTTCTGCTAAGCCTGAAACCCTTTGATTCCAAGGTCTCCCTCCATAACTCCAGTTGTCGATTAACCCCTATTCTACTTTCATCAATCAACACAACATCATCGACAAAGAGCATACACCAGGGAATCTCCCTTTGCATATCTTTTGTGATTTCTTCCATCACTAATGCAAAAATATAGGGGCTCAAAGACGAACCTTGATGTAACCCTATGTTAATTGGAAAGTCTCTGGTCTCACCATCGCATGCCCTAACACTAGTCACAACCCCCTCGTACATATCCTTAATAAGGGTAATATACTTTGATGGCACTCTCTTCCTTTCTAGCGCCCACCACATAACTCTCCTCGGTACTCTGTCATAAGCTTTCTCTAGGTCAATAAAAACCATGTGGAGTTCTTTCTTTTGCTCCCTGTATCTCTCCATAAGTTGCCTAACCAAGAAAATCGCCTCAGTGGTTGACCTTCCCGGCATAAAACCAAATTGATTCCTAGAGACACTTGTCAACCTCCTCAAACGCTGCTCGCAAACTCTCTCCCAAAGCTTCATTGTATGACTCATAAGCTTATTTCCTCTATGGTTTGTGCAACTTTGAATATCTTCTTTATTCTTGAAGATTGGAACTAAAATGCTTCTCCTCATGTATTAAGACTACAACAAATTGACCATATTACAACGGTGAAAAACAGTTGTAAAAGACTTTTTACAATGGTGGGGCAACCGTCATGTATTAAGACGTTGTAATAGACTGAAATCTTTTACAACTGTTTTGCACTATTGCGACATTGTTGTTAAATGTATATATTACAACTGTTTTCACCATTGTAATAAACTATATTACAACTGTTGTATTATATTTTATTACAAGCATTATTTTACTGTTGTAATATATAAACAAATTATATACATACTACTAATAATATAATTCATTCCAGAACATATTATCTACAAAACTGAAGATATCAAACAAACTTAAAACATGAACCAAAACAATATATTAGAATTTTCAAACTCTCATCATTTTTTTTACATAATGCGTTGAATTTATAAATCACTACATGGAAGTTGTTTCCAAAGGTATCATTAAATACAAGTGTGTTAATACACACAGGAATTCTGCTGCTCGACGCCAAAACCTTAATTTTCTATGTAGCTTGAAACATAATTATTTTCTTCTTTTCCTCATGTATGTGGTATGCACACTCCACTTGTGAAAGTAATGTCTTTATAGTGTGCTCGGCATATATATGATTTACAAGGGAAATTCTTTTTGAAGAATGTCGATATTCCTTGAATCGGAAGCTTCAAACATGTCATTACGACTGTAAAAAACCTTTATTACAACTGTCATTTTGTGACTGTTGTAAAATTAAAGTTGTAATATAGTATTTTTGTTGTAGTGGAAAACCGTGACCTCCATTTTCTTCCACCTTCCACTATTTCCCTGAATGAAAATGCAGCTCCTAGTATTCCACTTCCAAACCCATTCATGACCTTTCTTTCTTCCCCACAAGAAGACTCCTGCTTGCTTGTATTCCGTTACCTTTCAGCTTGTATTACATGACCCATGAATCCATCTTTTTTTCCACTTTCATACTTATTTATTTATTTTCCTGGCCCCACATATTGTTCCTATCATCTTCCCACTTAACCCCTACCTCAGTTCAGCATGGCCTCCTTCCTTTATACTCCATAGAAAATCCTTGGCCAGTTGCTTGCGTTTACTTATATTTTGGAGGAAAGAGAAGTTACATGAGAAAAGTGGGTTTGCTGTCAAAATTTTAGGCTCGGTTTGGTATGCGAAGGTGTTTATTTATACAAGGGGAAGACTTCAGTGTTAAGTCTTCATTGAGTTACCACTTCATAGGGCTGCGTGGTTTGAATATATAGCGCAGGCCTGTTTTGTCATGCCAACAACAGGTGCATACTCATCCTTATGAACGTGGAAGCTTCTACGTTAAGTAATTTAAAATGCTTCTACCCTAAGGAATCTTATTTCAGAAAAACACGTGTGTTAGCAAAAGAAAGGGTAGGGGAAGGATTAGCATTGCGTAAGTCCATTTCAATTTCAAAACTATCATTTAAGGGTACCTTGTTACCTAAATTTTCATTCACGCATGGACTGGACAGGAATAAATATACGTTCATGTTGAGCAACGTGCTACGATCCCAAAAATATAATAATATAGACAAGTGACCTAATTCTGTGATATCCCGAAATGCCGATATAGGGTTTAAAATACTCCAAAACAAAAAGTGTTTATTTACCAAAATAAAAATTACAGAAAAATTCTAAAAATCAAATTATAACTACGTCTTGAAAATCTTGTCCAAATTCGAAACCAATATTTAATTATAATTAAATATATCGCTATGGTTTATAAACGATTCCATAGCGACTATTTGAAAATTTGATTTATCCACAATTTACAATCTATAAAGTGAAATCTCCATTTTTCTCTTCCATTGGAAAAATATAGCTCAATAGAGTCCAACGTTTCTTGTTTCGAAGAAATCCGACTTAAAACGAATCCTGTACACTCAGTTGAAGTTCGAAACTCAATATTAAGAACTAACGCGGCGTTACGAACTCGATTATAATTTATATTATAATTAATACATTCAGTTGTTGTTTAAATAATATATTCGTTATTAATATTCAATTCTAAACTGTAATAAATCTTTTATATTATAAAAATCACACACTTTTTTGAATTCAACTATTTCTGACTGTTTTGGAAATAAACATATTATTCCATTATTTACATAAATAAATATAAATCAGAATTATTAAATTTAAGCCAAACTAAATTACCATACCATTTTTATTAAATAATTAAATTAATTAATTATCATATCGTTAAAATATGCAGGACGTTACGTTCTTTCCCCTTAAAAGAATTTCGTCCTCCAAATTACTAAGCCAGAAAAATGCCACCACTCTATTAACTAGATTAAAAATCTTTCTGTTTCACTTCTGAACTTCATTTTCAACCGAACCAATTATTTTAAAATATTACTTTATTTCTATAAATGAATTTTTTTAAAAATTCAGAAAATTTTCTAACATTTTAAATTTCCGAAAAATTTCGCCAGTGTCTCCATGGCTCAATCGTTACAGCTACAACTTGCCTCTCCGTGCCTTCTCAAATTAAAATAAAATCAAACAGTCAAGTGGCTTCCAAATAGGATCGTAGAAATCTCATACTCAAATATAATTTAAACTTGTACCTTTTTTCTAGCCATTCAACTCTATCACTTGCTATCACTTTAGCGTATACAAATCCATTTCCAACTGATCTCGCATTAATTTATCCTCAAATCCAATTCTTCGCTTATGCCCAAACCGAATCCATTTCAAATTCCAATTCCAAACTCTTAACTTATCCATTCAATTCCATTCCAGATTATCTCAAATCAAATCCAATCCAATTTTATTTAACTTATTTTAAGTTAAATTTCTTCACTCTTGCCATTTCAAAATATTTAACTACATAAGTTAAATTTAATAAATTTTAAATTCCTGAGTTTTATTTCAAATCAGTTTGAAATTATACTAGATAAGAACAATTCAAACATTTGAATTAATGAACAACTTATTTTCCTCAAAATAATTTAAAAACAAAATCTTTGGTAGTAATCCGTCACTTTGATACTAAAAAATGAACGCTGATGATGCTGCAGTCATCATCAGAATTATTTTCCAGCGATCGAAGTAATTTCAGTACTATATCACTTTCAAAACATATTCTCAAGCAATTTCATTATGAAATTACCTCAAAATAATTTTTATACATTTGACAAACATTTTCAAATCACCCAGGATCTCAAAATTTCCTTATATAATCCAAAATTCATTTATAATATTTTTTCCTAGTTCTAGAATTATAATTCCAATTCTGTTTATAATTCAGATTTAATTCATCTGAATTTATACATTACATTTTTGTTAATTCTGATTAGTTATTTATAACCATTTCAATTTATAATCTTATTCGATTATAAAAATAACCAACACATCTAATATATCATAATAATTCTAATATATTAAATATAATTTGGGTAAAATTATTTCATTTACCTCTTTGTCAAAACGTACTATGTCGGTTTATAGTATTCAAGTTCTTAGAAACCCCTATCAATCTTGTGGTGCCCCACTATCGACCAGAATTCAAAAGCCACTCAACCATATAAATCTCCACAATATAAAATCATTTTTAATAAATCTACAAATACACTCTTTCGTATATATACACTCAACTCAATCTAGGGTGTTACTAAACCTATCTCTACTAAGTCGCGCCACAGGTCCAAGGTAATCACTTAACCTTCAGCTCTGATACCGCTATAACGACCAGGGGATTTTAGTCCCTGAAAACACAGAACCCATGTTGACTATCCAAGCATCGTAAATACTGGATCATTAATAGAAAGAAGTTAGAAGGTGAGAAATAGAAAGAAAATTAGAATAGAGGAAGAAGAAGATCACCACAGAACAAAATCAGAGTAAACACGAATCTCACAGCGGAACGAACAAATATATTATATAACAACTTTTGAAATACAAAACTATAACTGAATATACATACCAGTACAACACATAACATCACAACGGAAATAAAATCTATGTATATCTAACTCTGAAGCCTCCTGCTCCGAGATCCTCCAAGTATCTGTAAATCCCTACTACTTGACTGTCCGTAGAAATCTGGGCATCCAAGAGTTTAGGGAAAACAAAACAAAACAAAACAAACTATGGGTCAGTCTTGTGACTGGCGTGACTAAACTCCAAACACATGGTTTAACTTTTCTAAATCTTTTTCAAAAGAAATGATAATCATAAGACCGATCCACACATAAATACGGATGGTTTTTTCCTTATGATAACCCAAAACATTTTCTAAAACAATATTTTTTTGATATTATAATAGTGTCTAATACAAGTACTTAGAAATCTAGCAAAAACGTTCTCATCTCACATTCTACATATATAATATACAATCAAAACTGTGGGCTCTTATTGGGGAATGGATTTCCAACTATGACAAGGTATGGAACCACCTTCCGATCAGTGTACTCTAGAAGCGATATACTGGAGTTCAACAAGAACATCTTGTAACTCGGACACACATAACCGGCCATTCATTTCGCTTGAATGTTCTGAATATATTATCACCTTACGGTTGGTATACCAACATAACCGTTCCCGGGAGATACAGAAGCGAAAGAAGTAGCAAATATGAAAATTCTCTAGATGGTGACAATATACCCTAATTAGGTGTGACCCACTTAGCCATGCTGCCTGCCCGATTTTTTTCATTTCCCGGATGAAGAGGCTTGAGGTAAAAACGTACTATTGTCAGATCACTTTTATATTTACTTTGAATGCCACATCGTCATACCCGCCCAATCACAAATTGATTTCTCCAAAAATATCACGGGTATAAAGCTAGGAGAAACGACTTCCTCTACCACCAAATGTGGATATGTTTGAAGAGATCAACTTACGCGATCTATTAGATATACTCCGTCAGACATTCGTCTATACGCGTTGTCCTGGGACTGGGCAAACCCAAGGCACTATTCCAGAACAGGCCTTGTATAAACTCTATCTTCAATTATCTTCATCATATTTGATTCGCAACGCTAATGCCCATACGAAGTGGTTTTCAGATAATAAATCTAATCCCGGTCTCTCCGTATTGACAACGGAAATGGTCAAAAACTTTGATGGTCGGTGATTTAACTATCAAAGAAATACATGTGTACAAACAACGATCGTATTTCCAAATGGAAATCTTACTGATCAATCATCAATCAACATTGACCCCTTTTATTTCTCAAAACCTTTTTTTACTTCTCACGATTTTTCTTGGAAAACGTTTCCATATATTCTCAACTCTTTATATTCCCCTATTTCGAAACTACACGCTATTAACACTAGAAAACATTTCTATACCTTATTTAAGCATCACTATCTTCCCACATCTATTCGTCTCTAACTGCAAACCAGTAAGAGAACAATTCCCTGAATATCAACCCCGAAGGTCGAAACAAACATCAGATCGATATCCATAAAACCATTCAACTTAACTAATCTCCAGTCAGTTTCTAATTTCCTTAACGCCATTTAAATCTTCTTATCAAATCATTACTTATGCAACTCTCGGATTCAGTTTTTACGATTCTACTTCTTAATAAAAACATTGGTTATAACGATAATGTTATAATCTGTACTTTTGAAATATCTAACTTCAAATATAACTTTTACTCTTTAATTTGAATAAATAATAATTTGTAAATTTATTAAATAAATAAATCTTGGTTTAAAAATTGGAAAGTAAATAGTACTTTCCAACATTCGACATAGTCGAAATCTAATGCATAATTTTCTCTCAAAAAATCTTTATTCGATAACTCTCCTTCGAATAATCATTATTCGATTAACTCTCTCTCGAATAACCTATATTCGATTTACACTCTTCAAGTAACTTATATTCGATTAACTCTCTTCGAATAACTTATATTCGATTAACTCTCTTTGAATAACTTATATTTGATTAACTCTCTTCGAATAATTTATATTCGATTAACTCTCTTCGAATAACTTATATTCAATTAACTCTTTTTGAATAACTTATATCCGATTAACTCTCTTCGTATAATTTATATTCGATTAACTCTCTTCAAATAATTTATATTTGAATAACTCTCTTCGAATAATTTATATTCGATTAATTCCAATTTAAATTCCTATTTCAAAACTAGTTTCCTTTAAAATACTTTCATTTTGCAAAATATTTACTTAAATCCCTTATTCACATCGAATGTGAAAAATATTTCTTTTATCAAATCAAACAGTTTGATTTCCTATTTAAAAATAATATTCAAATTCTATTTATACTTTTATTTATAGACAAATCGTACAAATCTTATTTATAATTCCCTTTACAACTACTACGTTCACATTCGATTTCAGATATCGGTGTTGAAACCGATTTTACTTCTCTATATAATTTCAGACTTATATAATCCATTTATCACATGATAAATATTTAATTTATGAAACATTATTTATAAATAAATCTTCACAATTTATCTGTTAAAACAAATTCTATTTAAAATCTACTTTAAATTAATATTCCCATAATTCTTTTATATCTCGCCAATTCCCCTTAATCAATATCATGTTACACCCGTGTTCGAAGCACGGGTCTAAACCTAGTCCTAATGTATAATTCTCTCCATATACTCATTTATTTACCTCTAATTATCTTCATTTAGTATTTATACCAAAAATGGCCTTTTAAAACATCCATATAACTGTTAATAATCTTATATAGAAGTTCTTATTTAATTATCCAAATAATTCCTTTTATAAAATTCATTGATTTTATAAAATACTTAAATTGTTTATCGACTTAATTATTTCCTTTTATATATTCTGATATCACTTATGGTATTTACAATACCAAATAAAAAGGATCAATCATCATCCAACACACAAAATCAATAATGGATTATATACCACATCATATATCACGATATATGAAAAACAATATTATAAGTATTGAGGAATTTATTTGGATCCTTACAACTTGTTTCCCTGCATCCACGGATGTTAAACATAAATAACATCAATTTCAATTCAATATGGAATATTCTGATATACAGAATCAATATTTGATTAATGATATATATATATATATATATATATATCATTATCTATATTTTCAACTAATAGATTAGCAGTTCATCTAAACAACCAACACACAGCAAGCAACCATCATTTATCCATTCTAAAAATACGTTATAAAAATATAAACTGTGCAGAGTTAGTGAGATTTACTCACATTGGTCCGCAGTTTACGAATCTGCTTTGGTTTCATTTACAATCAACGCAACTTTGATTTTATCAAAGGACTCCAGTAACTTCGTACTCAGCGAAATCAGTTTCACAATGCAGACTTTGTTGTTATGATTCCGACCTGATTGGTTTTGCTTAATTCTGGTAACACAAATTAAAGCGATATGTGTTTAAGTTTATGTGTTTTAAATTAGCTATAAAATTTGTAATTAAACAATTAATTAAACTAAGTTACTTATTATAAAACAATACTGTTATTAACTCATGGCTAGGCTCGTAACACGCGTTGGTTTCACCCAGTCTCTTCATACACATCAGTGTCCTTCATTACAGAATCTAAACATGATCTGCTTCTCCAATGCAGTTTTAAGCCCAGTCCTTTAGTCACCATTATTGCGACCCTTGCCAACATTCCGTTCCAAAATTTTATTAAAATTTCTTTTTGTAAACTAACCTGCATTCACACTCATTGGATCCAAAACGTGCATCCCACTTCTACTAATGACCACGTCTGTAGCCTCTTCATCCCAAAAAAACACGGCAAAACTACCTTTAATCTTAATATCCTTTTAATTGGGCTTTTACATTTAAGAATATAGATCAGCCCACGTCTGGTCATACAGACCGACCAACATCCAAAATGATTTCAATCCTCCCCAGTTTCTAACTGTAGCTCATCTTTCTTAATTGAAAACCCACGTAACCGAATGTCCAACGCCCTTTATCACCTCATTGACCTTTACGCAAAGCTCAGTTGTTTTTCCTATTTCCGCGTTCTGCCATCCTCCACTTAGCCAGTAACCCACCGCCTCATGGCTTATAGTTTGTTTCGTATTCCTCAAACAAAATATTTCCAATATATTTCGAACCACTTTCAAGCCATGCCCGATACTCCTCCAAGCATAAACTCCATAATTCAGCCTACAATCAAACTGTCACCTCACTGTTACTCATGTTTCCAACTTATACACGTTCACATGCACGGGCTGCGACCATGCAACTACATATGAACTCCACGTACACACTTTCATCTATCTCAGTACGTTTCCTTCTTCACAGCATTTAAAATAAAAGAAATCCGTGACCTCCATTTGCTTCCACCTTCCACAATTTCCCTGAATGAAAATGCAGCTCCCAGTATTTCACTTCCAAACCCATTCGTGACCTTGCTTTCTTCCCCACAAGAAGACTCCTGCTTGCTTGTATTCCGTGAACCTTCATTTTGTATTATGTGACCCATGAATCCGTGTTTTTTCCACTTTCATACTTAATTATTTGTTTGCCTGGCCCTTACATATTGATCCCATCATCTTCCCACTTAACCCCTACCGTCGTTTCAACATAGCCTCCTTCCTTTATACTCCACAGAAAATCCTTGACCAGTTGCTTACGTTCATTTATATTTTAGAGGAAAGAGAAGTTACATGAGAAAAGTGGGTTTGCTGTCAAAATTTCAGGCTCGGTTTGGTATGCGAAGGTGTTTATTTTAGGGATTAGCATGGTGCGGTTTGGTGCGGTGTTGACTTAAAACCGCACCCGAAACCGCTAACTTGCGGTTTTCAAAAATAGGAACCGGAACCGGACCAAAAACCATTGGTGCAGTTCGGTTTTAATGCAGTTTCGGTTTTTAAAAGTGCGGTTTCCGTTTTAAAACCAATTAACAAAAAAACATCATTCCCTTAGATGGTGATGCACATGAAATGTTTAAAGCTGAGGCAGAGACTTTTTTATTTGTCCAATGTGTGATATTGATCTTCACATGCAAATGAAAACTCTTTTACTGTAATGACCAATTGGTCCAATCCTAATACCATCTTACTATAAATGACATCAAGGCAAAGAATGCAATCCAAATCATAATTCTGATGGACCAAAAGAAGTATGTAGAACTTGTTCTAGATACTTCTCAGTAGTAGCATACCGCCTCTTTTTATCCTCTATAGCTAATACAGTAAGAGCTTTGCCTGGTGGAAGGTCTTGATAGCTTCTCAAGGTGTTCAATATTAGTTTTGTTTTCTTTTGTAGATCCTTTCTATGATCAGACATTTCCATCAACACGTCATGATTAATCTTGGCAACTTGAGTCAATATAGCCATGTAGTTAGAGTGCTGCGGCATGTATTGCTGCTCTTCTGCTTCCATGATTGCCAAGTAGTGAACGTGCAGATTTTCCTGAAGCTAAATTTGAGAAGGTAGCGTTAAAATTTACGTACAAGTAACATTCGGTGCGGTTTCGGTTTTGCGGTTTGAAAAATGATGAAAACCGAACCCGGACCATAATAATGGTGCGGTTTCATCGGTTTTACGGTTTTACTTCGGTGCGGTTTTTTAAGATGCGGTTTTTATCGGTTTTATGTGGTTTCGGTTCGGTTTCGGTTTTCCTGCTCATCCCTAGTTTATTTATACAAGCAGAAGACTTCAGTTTTAAGTCTTCATTGAGTTATCACTTCATAGGGCTTCGTGATTTGAATATATAGTGTAGGCCTGTATTGTCATGTCAACAACAAGTGCGTACGTCCTTATGAACGTGGAAGCTTCTACGTTAAGTAATTTAAAATGCTTCTACCCTAAGGAATCCCATTTCAGAAAAATACGTGTGTTAGCAAAAGAAAGGGTGTGGGAAGGATTAACATTGCATAAGTCCGTTTCAATTTCAAAACTAACATTTAAGGGTACCTTCTTACCTAAATTTTCATTCATGCATGGAATGTTATGGAGAAGAATATATATACGCTCATGTTGAGAAATGTGCTACGATCCCAAAAATATAATAATATAGACAAGCGATCTTATTCTGTGATATCCCGAAATGCCAATATAGGGTGTAAAATACTCCAAAATAAAAAGTGTTTATTTTCCAAAATAAAAATTATAGAAAAATTCTAATAATTAAATTATAACTACATCATGAAAAATCTTGTCCAAATTCGAAACCAATATTTAATTATAATTAAATATATCGTTATGGTTTATAAACGATTCCATAGAGACTATTTGAAAATTTAATTTAGGCATAATTTACAATCTATAAAGTGAAATCTCTAATTTTCTCTTCCATTAGAAAAATATAGCTCAACAGATTCCAATGTTTCTTATTTCAAAGAAATCCGACTTAAATCGAATCATGTACACTCAATTGAAGTTCGAAACTCAATATTAAGAACTACCGCAACGTTACGAATTCGATTATAATTTATATTATAATTAATACATTTAGTTGTCATTTAAATAATATATTTGTTATTAATATTCAATTCTGAACTGAAATAAGTCTTTTATATTATCAAATTCACACACTATTTCGAATTCAACTATTTCTGACTGTTTTGGAAATTAATATATTATTCCATTATTTACATTAATAAATATAAATCAGAATTATTAAATTTAAGCCAAATTAAATTACCATGCCATTTTTATTAAATATTTAAATAAATTAATAATTATATCGTTAAAACATGCGGGATGTTACATTCTTTCCCCCTTAAAAGAATTTCGTCCTCAAAATTACTAAGCCAGAAAAATGCCACCACTCTATTAACTAGATTAAAAATACCGTGATAACCGGGATATCAAGATAACATAAGATTAGCATACGATATGATAAGGCAAGATAAACTGAGTGCGCTTCTACTCTCTCTCTCTGCTTCGCTACACTATAACAAAAACAACATATTACAACTTTAATTTTACAACGGTGGTAAAAACACCGTTGTAATAAATGTTTTTTTGCAACCTTTTTCCAGAAAAGTTTTAATAAACTTATTTTTAACAACTGTGTTATTTCGACAGTTGTAATAAAAGCCTATCACAACTTTTATTTTTTGACCGTTGTAATATATGACTATATTTTAATATAATTAACAACTAATAATTAATATTTAATACATTTATATTGATTATTTATAATTAATAACTAATAATTACTATTAATAATCAATTAGGAAGTAATAATCAATAATCAATCCGTAATATTTAATACTTAGCAATTAAGAAGAATAATTAAAAAAATATAGTTAATATTATACATAATTACTATTAAATAGTTAATAATTAAAATATAATAATTAATGCTAATCATGAATAATCAATGATTGCTATTAAAAATTAAGAAGTAGAGATTAATAATTAAGAAGAAGAGATTAATAACTAAGATTATATTTAATAATTAATTTATATTAACGAACGATTAATAAGAAATCTTTAATAATTGTGCCATGGTTTAAATTGTGGAAAAATATACATGTCGATTTGTATATTATTTGTGTGTTTAATTTGTAAGTAAAGATTCATGTTTAGTATTGGGATAAATATAGCATGAAAATTAGTTAAAGTGTTGTGGGAAAATGGGCTTAACTATTATAATAGACTAAAACAAAAGCTAGGGGTAAAATTGGAATTAGCAAGGAATTAAAAACCCTAGCCGTATGGAATTAACCCAATAAAAAGATATAGAGGCCGTAGTTTCTAGATTCATGTTCTCCTCGTTCAAAATAAAAAGAAACAAAATAATGGCCGAACCCTAGGAAATGGAAAGTTGGAGCAAATCGAATTCAGATCGTCTCGCCAGCTCCAACGATTCGTAGCAAATGGGATTCATGGCTTATGGGGAGATCTACAGTGGATTCAGAGGGATTGGCGGATCTCGAAGCCCAAAACCGAGGATCTGGAGAGGATAACGTTGAGAAAACCCTCGGTGAGTGTATTCCTCTTTCATTTGGCAATAAGACCTTGATAGGCTGCCGTATACATATATGTTTTTCTGTGGTTCTAGTAAATGCAAGCACACCTATCTGTTGTGTGATTATTTGAGTTGATTTGGCTGATTTTGTGAGTGATGCCGTATTGACCTGACTGGTGTGTTGTAAATACAGTAATGAATGTTTATCACCAATTGTTTGTTGGTTCATATGTAAGAAAATGTTAAATAAAAATCTGTTAGGAAAATGTTTAGACTGTTAATTCTTATGTTCCAGTCTTGACTAAGCAAGTGAATAGTGTATGATCAACTATTTTATATGACCAAACATACAAAGTGGAAAGGAGTAATTTTGATTTTAATGAATTCGATTATAAATTCCCTACTATCTCTATCGTCATGAATTTTAATGAATTCGATCTTATTTTGGGACTGGATTGGCTAACAAAATATGAAGCTGAGGTTAGATGCGCCGAGAGAGTTGTTAAGGCGAAGGCCCAATCAGGGAACTATATAACCATACCATGTGAAGGCCCGAATTCAAATAGAAAGGACTTCTGGGCAGCTTTGGATGATTCTCCAGCTCAAATAGAAAATATCCCAGAAGTCACAGAGAATATTCCTGGCCTCATCAAGATATTCATGTCGTCAAAAATTACGCGGATGTGTTTGAAGAAGTTGTTCGCTTACCTCCGCAGAGAGAAATAGATTTCAAGATTGCTTTGATTCCGAATGTAAGGCCGGTAGTTCACGCTATTCGAAGAATGTCCTTGAAAGAGAAGGAGGAATTAGACAATCAAACACGACAGCTCGTATGGAATGGTCTGATCAGGCCTAGTTTCTCTGATTGGGGTGCAGCAGTGGTGTTTGTCCCAAAATCAGACGGTACTCTGCAACTATGTGTGGATTATCGCAATTTGAACAAGCAGACGATAAAGAACAAATATCCATTGCCGCGAATCGATGATTTATTGGATCGTCTGAATGGAGCACAAGTATTCTCAAGGATGGACCTAGCTGCAGGCTTCCATCAGCTTCGAATTGCCGAAGAGTGTGTTCCAATGACAACATTCAGAGGTCCAGACTTATTCTACGAATGGTTAGTAATGCCGTTTGGCTTATGTAACGCTCCAGCATACTTCGTCGATCTGATGAATAGAGTGTTCAGAGGAGTTTTGAATAAATTTGTTCTGGTTTTTATCGATGATATTCTAATCTTCTCTAAATCAAAAGCTGAACATGAAAAGCATTTGGAACAGTTCTAGAAATTCTGAGAAAGAATGTATTGAAAGCCAAACTGTCCAAATGTATATTATGGCAAGAGGAAGTGAAATTTCTAGGCCACGTCGTATCGTAAGAAGGAATTGCTGTGGATCTAAGTAAAATCATAGCTATTCAAAATTGGAAACAGCCCAGTGCTCCTACATAAGTCCGCAATTTTCTCGGATTGGCTAGTTATTACCGAAAGTTCGTTAAAAACTTTTCGAAGATATCTGGTCACTTAACGAAGCTTACAAAGAAGCACTCGAAATTCAAATGGACTCCATAAAGTGAGGAGGCTTTTGAAGAGCTAAAGTTAAGATTAACGACTGCTCCAGTGTTAACCATTATCGACGGCAATCAGGATTTAGAAGTCTAGACAGATGCTTCTAGAGAAGGCCTTGGCACAGTGTTAATGCAAAGAGGTCAAGTGATTTCTTATGCTAGCCGTCAATTGAAGCCACATGAGAAAAACTACGTCACTCATGATCTTGAGTTATTGTCTATAGTATTCTCTTTGAAAATCTGGAGACACTATCTTCTGGGTGAGAAATTCGAACTGTATACAGACCATCAGTCGTTAAAGTATCTGTTCACCCAGAAAGACCTGAATCTGAGGCAGCAACGTTGGCTAGAGTTCCTTGCAGCATATGATTTTGAGATTCTATACACTCCAGGGAAAGCCAATGTCGTGGCCGATGCGTTAAGCCGAAAGAATGAAATGATCGCCAGTTTTATCATTGCGACTTCTTTGATTGACAAGATATCGGCTCTCCAAAAAGACGACCAATTTATTAAAGGAACGAGTCAGCGAATTCGTGAAGGCAATGCTTCGGATTTCCAGCTCGACAGCGAAGGGATTCTGAGGTTACAAGGACGAATTTGTGTTCCAGAAATTCCTGAACTCAGAAGAGATGTGCTTGATGAATGCCACAAATCTAAGCTCAGTATCCATCCGGGTGTGAGTAAAATGTATAACGATATCAAGCGCACATTCTGGTGGAAGTCGTTAAAGAGAGACATCTCAATATATGTTAGTCGATGCCCTACTTGCCAGCTAGTCAAAAGCGACCAACAGAAACTGGCTGGATTGTTGCAGCCGTTGGACGTTCCAGGCTGGAAGTGGGAACATATTTCCATGGACTTCATAGATGGTTTGCCCAGAACCAGAAAAGGAAATGACAGTATTTGGGTGATCGTAGATCGCTTCACGAAGACCGCCCATTTCATACCTGTCAGATCAAACATAACTGCACAGAGTCTGGCGAAGATATACTTCAAGGAAATTGTTAGATTACATGGAGTGCTGCTCAGTATAGTCAGTGACAGAGATACAATATTTACTAGTAAATTCTAGGAGGCATTTCAAGTAGAACTGGGAACAAAGATGAACCTAAGCACCGCCTATCATCCTCAGACAGATGGTCAGACTGAGAGGGTGAATCGTATTTTAGAAGATCTATTGCGGGCTTATGTTCTAGATTTCGGTGGATCTTGGGAAGACCATCTACATTTGGCTGAATTCTCAA
This sequence comes from Allium sativum, assembly GCA_030737875.1. Lineage (NCBI taxonomy): Eukaryota > Viridiplantae > Streptophyta > Magnoliopsida > Asparagales > Amaryllidaceae > Allium > Allium sativum. The sequence continues at coordinate 292,375,182 of CM060916.1, read as the reverse complement.
ATAACAACAGCTACCAGGCGATCCTGACAATGTCGCCATTCGAAGCACTATATGGTAGACCATGCCGATCTCCTGCTTGTTGGGTCGAACCCGGTAACAGACTTGTGTTAGGGCCTGATATGATCCGAGAAGCTGCCAACAAAGTCGATTTTATCAAGAAACGATTATTGGCCGCTCAAAGCCAACAAAAGAGTTATGCCGATTGGAGAAGAAGGGATATATCATTTGCTGTTGGTGGCTATGTATATTTGAAAGTATCGCCGATGAGAGGAGTTATCCGGTTCGGTAAAATTGGAAAGTTAGCGCCCAAATTCATTGGTCCGTTTCCTATTCTGGAACGGATCGGAACTCTCGCTTATAGGGTTAAACTGCCTGATTGGTTGTCGGGAGTTCATGATGTATTTCACATATCTCAACTTCGAAAGCACGTTCATGACCCAGACTTGATCGTGGAAGAAGCAGCTCAACAGGATATTGAAATTACTCCAGAATTAGCTGTGAGAAGAGAGCCGCTCAAGATTATCGGCAAAGAAACCAAAGAGCTGAGGAACAAGAAGGTTCACTTAGTCAAAGTGCAATTGAGTGGAGATCCGCGAGATTGTACTTGGGAAACTGAGGAGAGCATTCCGAAAGCCTATCCTAAGTGTCGAGTAGATATCTCTAATTGACTCCGGTGCAAGGTACATTTACCATACTTTGCATTACCAATTAGTTCTCTACTTTGTTGTTATTTTCTCTCCATGGATGTGCACTTTTAATTTTATAGTCTGAATGATTTTAAAGAAATGTAGAAATTGATTAGTGTATTTTTGAAAAGTTAAAAACAATTTGATTGTTGTTTGTGTTGTGTGATAGTAGATTTGGTTAATTAAAATTATTAAAACAATAGTTAATTTAATCAATAAGAGAATAATGGTAGAATTGATTCATTTAAATCACACATTGAACTGATTAGAAAATAGATAGAAATATGTACATGTGCATTATATATGTTTGAACATGGAAATGGATAGTTGTTGAGTAAAGATTTTATTTGCGTGTCCGACAAATAGGTAAACCTTAATGAGTTGGATGCGAAATATTATTATATCAACTCCTGTGAATGCCATTGGATGCAGAGTGCTGGTTATTCTATGTGTAATAATAAACGTCGCCATAGGATAGTAACAATTAATTTTGAACTACATTACATGGCATACTTCTGAAGATAGGCATACTTCATCATATACCACATAAGCAATTGGAGCTTGTGTGATGAGGTGGAAGATTTACCATACGAGCGAGAGGCTTGTATGGCGATGACTATATTTTACAGGTTGAACTGATGACTGATATGGACTATTTAAATTGTAACGATAAAATTGACAGATTGTAACGGCTGGAAATTTCCGACTCCTCGAGAGTCGGAAATTCCGAGACGTTAGTGAAAGAATTTAGAAGGTGAGAAAGAAAAGATAGAACAAATAAAATAGAAGAAGAAGAAGAACATCAGAATCATCAGAGTAACACAAATCTCACAGCGGAACGAATAACATATAATATATAACATAACTTTGAAGTAAACAGTTATATATATACAATAGCACTTATCAGAGTACAACACTTACAACACAGCGGAAATAACTATAGCTATAAAATCTTGCAGCCTCCTGCTCCAAGCTCTCCAAGTATATCTGTAAATCCCGACTACTTGACTGCCCGTACAAATTTAGGCACCCAAGAGTTTAGGGAAAACAACAAAGTAAACTCCGGGTCAGTCATGGGACTGGTATGAGTAAAACAGTTTAAAACAATTGAACCGGTATATGATATCTCATAAGACCACGCCGTGAATACGGAACGGGTTTTTCCTTATGAGTATCTAAACAACTTTGACAAGCAATATCATTGTGATATTATAATAATGTCTAAGTACAAATAGGTATCAATCTAGCAGAAACGCTTGCATCTCACGTTCTACATACATAGTATAAAATCATAAACCGCAGGGCGCTTATCGGAGAATGGATTCCAACAGACAAGGTATGGGAGCACCTTCTGAATAGTGTACTCTAGAGGTGATACACTCAGGTTCAACAAGAACGTCTTGCAACCCGGCCACACATGACCACTCACTCATTTAGCTTGAGTGTCGCGAATATATTGCCACCACGGTTATAGGCCATCAAACCGTCATCCGAAGATACAGAATCAAAAAGAAGTATAAATATGAATATTCCCTAGATCGGTGACAATACACCCTGCTTGGGGATGGCCCAACTAGCCATGCTGCCTAGCCCAACTTTTGTTACTTCCCGGTGTGAGGCTAGAAGCTACGTCTATCTTCAGAACATCTGATCACCATTCACTTTGAATGCCACATCGTCATACCCGCCAAATCACAAATTGACTTATCCAAAGATAACACGGGTATATAGCTAAGAGAAACGAATTCCTCCGCCACCAAACGTGAATACGTTTGAACAGATCAACTTACGCGATCCACTGGATATACTCTGTCAGGCCTTCTTCTATATACGTTGTCCTGGGACTGGACAAACCGAAGGCACTATTCAGTATATCCATCTTAGTCACTGTTATCTAAGACTTATACAACATCCCTTACACTTTACTCCGTCTTCAATTTATCTTTGGCAGATATTGCTCGCAACGCTTATGCCAATACAGAGTGGTTCTTTGGATAATAATCCAACCGGTCTCTCCATATTAACAACGTTAAAATGGTAAAAACTTTGATAGTCTGTGATTCAACTATCAAATGAAAACATGTCGGTGTACAAACAACGATCTTATTTCCAAATGGAAATTCGATCGATCAATCATCATATGTTCATATTTCCTTATTTCATATATTTAGAAAATATATGTTATTAATCATTGGAAAACATTTCCCTAGCTTATTTTCACATCACTATTATTTCGCAACTATCAGTCCCTAACTGTAACTAGTATGAGAACAATTCTCTAAGTATCAATCCGGAAGGTCGAAACCAACATCAGATCGTCACTTAGAAAACCGTTCAACTTACCCTCTCCAGTTAGTTTCCGAATTTGCTTAACTCTATTTCTTAAATTCTTATCATGAAAACATTTCATTTTCTATGTTTAGAAAACATATCTGACTATATTTGGAAAACGTTTCCAAAACTCATTTACGGATTTCAAATGAACGTTGTATAAAACATCGTTTCGCTTAATCCATTTATCGCTTATTCCTTAACTTTATTTCTAATCAACCTTTTAGATCGAACCACAACTATTCCTTTGTCAATTCTGAAGTCAAATCAAGTTGGGGTATAATTACCTCGCAGACCTTAATTGAACAACGTCCTTTACTGTGAAATAGATGAAGCTCATCACTCACTTTTTACAATCATCTGTTTACGCAAATTCTCGGATTCAGGTTACGAATCTACTTCTTATATGAAAACGTTTGATTATAACTATAACGTTATAATTCCTACTTCTGCAATATCTAATCCAAAATTATAACTTTATCTCCTAACTCGAATAATTTAACAGACACCTAATTTCTAAATCAATAACTAAATCTTGATTTAAACCCTAGAAAGTAAATAGTACTTTCCCGAATTCGCTATAATCGAATTCGACGTATAACTCTCTTTCGAGTAATATCTATTCGATTAACTCTCTCTTTTTAATAACTTATATTCGATAAACTCTATTTCGATTAACTCCTATCGAATAACTAATATTCGAATAACTCTTCTTGGTCGGCTCTATTTCATTAGCTCTTATCGAATAACAAATATTCAATTTTCTTAAATGTGTCAATTCTTATCGAATAACTAACATCCGATTAACTTAAATGGATTTACTCTTATCGAATAACTTATTCGATTAACTCAACTTGATTTTCTTAACTCGATTATCTCAACTCGATTACTTAACTCGATTACTTAACTCGATAAATCTTAACTCGATTACTTAACTTGATAACTTAACTTAACCCAAATCGATTAACTCAACTCTAATCGATTATGTAAATTTGATTTACTCCTTCGAATAACTCATTCGAATAACTTAATTGATGAATTATATTCACTTCTAGCCTATCGAATAAACTGTATTCGATATCTCCTCCAACACTATTCGAATGAACTATCTTCGATTAACTTTTCTAACTCTATTCGAATAAATTATATTCGATTAACTCTTTTAACTTTACTCGAATAACTATATTCGATTTACACTTTCTTTCGAATAACTATATTCGATTAACTCTTCGACTAACTCCTTTGGATTAACTATCTTCGAATAACTCCTTTGGATTAGCTAACTTCGAATAACTCCTTTGGATTAACTAACTTCGAATAACTCCTTTGGATTAACTAACTTCGAATAACTCCTTTGGATTAACTAACTTCGAATAACTCCTTTGGATTAACTAACTTTGAATAACCAATATTCGATAACTACTCTTCGAATAAATAATATTCGGTAACTCTTCTCAAATAAATAACATTTGATTTCTCCACTCGAATAAACTATATTCGATTACTCTTCCCTCGAATATACCATATTCGATAACTCTACTTCGAATAAGTGATATTCGGCAACTCTACTCGATTAACTCCACTTGGATAACTCTAACTGGTCAACTCTAACTGAGTAACTCTAACTGATCGACTCTAACTGGTCAACTTTAACTGGTCAACTTTAACTGGTCAACTCTAACTGTCTATCTTTAACTGGTAAACTTTAACTGGTTAACTCAAATGGTTTAACCTAACTGGTTAACTCAAATGGTTTTAACCTAACTTGATTTACTTGTCTTGATTAACTGAACTAATCCACTTAGTTTAACTTAGTTAATTCACTTTGATTTACTCTAACTGATTTACTTAGTTTAACTCAGCTAATTCACTTTGATTAACCCAACTAATTTACTTCGATTAACCAATTAGTTTAACTTGACTAATTCACTTAGTTTTGACGCAACTAATTCACTTTGATTTACCAATTAGTTTAACTTAACTAATTCACTTCGATTAACCGCTTAGTTTATCTTAACTAATTTACTTTGGTTAACTTAACCAATTACTTTGATTAACTCGACTAACTTGCTTTGGTTAACCTAACAAATTATTTTGTTTAATCCTTTTATCACACTCTGGTTATAATTCCTACTTCTACAATATCTCCTTAAAATCCATATCGTGTTATACTTGTGTGCGAAGCACGTGTTTAAATCTATCCTTGTATAATTCTATTTATTTTCCGAACAAGTGTTCCTTTATTTATTCCCTAAATAAATATTCCTTTATTCCATTTATTTATAATCTAAATAAATGTTCCTATATTTATTTCCTAAATAAATATTCCTTTATATTCTAATTCATTTATTTTCTAAATAAATGTTTCTATTTTATTTCATTTATTTTCTAAATAAATGTTTCCTTTTTCATTTATTTATTTTTAAATTAAATAAATGTTTTCCCTTTTATAAAATCCTATCGATTTTATAAATAAGATTCATTTTCAATATAAACATTGAAAATCCCCTTATCAGCATTTCGGTATGTTATGGTATTCAATCATATCAAATCGCGTTATTCAATATCGTCCAAGCACATATAATCGCCCACAGATTTTATATCACATCATATAACAATATATGAAAAACAATAAAATAACTGTTGAGGAATCCAGTCGGATTCCTCCAACCTGTTTCCCTGCATCACAGATGTTAGACAATATAGATAACATCACTTTCAGTTCCATATGATATATTCTGTTAAACAGAATCAATATAGAAATTTAACTAACTGACTAGCAGTTCAATCAACCAATCAACACACAGTCAAACAGACAATTTTAATAGTTCTAACAATACAACATGAAATTTTAAACTGTTCAGAGTTAGTGAGATTTACTCACATTTGCGCGTTAGCCGTTAAATAACGGTTTGCGTTTATTTGACTGCGATGGACAATTTATTTCGCCATAAATTGTAACGAGCACGGAATCACTCCCGGCCAGTCTCATTGTGTTGCTCCCGTCCATACGATCCAATCGCAAGTTACGGTTCGTCAAACTGATAACGTATGAGAGAGATATCGGATTAACAAGTTTGTACTATTATATTTGAACTAACTAAATTTTATTTAATTTACATATGGGCCTTACCTCACATAAACCAGCCCACAACCCTTTAATCCAACCCGCTACTTCCTCTTCTTCCACTCCAGGTACTCCCGCGTTCAAACCATGGCAATTACAGTGCCTTCTTGCTCACCTACCTCCCTCCACACTTGTTTTAAAATCGAAATAAAAATACCACAAATCTTGTCATACCCTCCTCTTCAACCTCGCCACAGTTTTGGGAAACTCGAAGCCTCCTCCCTGCTTGCGTCGACGACTCAAACCCACGGAGTACTGACACTCGCGACACCAGTATGCCATCGAACGATCCAAAAACCCTGCTGCTTGCTCTCCTAAATCCCGCGAACAAGTATGTAAACCTGAATCCACCCAACACTTACACATTCGCTCCCAATTTCCATTTCAAGATCCGCTGTCGAAAACCCTAGCCAAAATAGGAACATCGAACGGAAAAATATGGGTACTGGGCTGAAGGCAATCGCTCAAGGAACTGATATATAGAGGTTTCAGAATTTAGAAGAATTTATATGATTTTTTACTTTGGATTTTATTTATCTGGTTTTGGGTTTCAGCTGAAAGAAGTGGCGACTTCTTTCTTATATACTTGCGTTTAGGGTTTGGTAACACTAGTGGCTGAGAAATGGTAAGGCGTGGCCTTGTTCATGAACATAGAAAATGATGGGATATTTTTTTATTGGATTTTTATATTTTAAATTAATGATTTTCTATCCGTCCTTGGTCCTTAAAAATTCCTGCGACCACACATGATACCCAAAAATCACCAAACTGGGCATGTAGCTAGAGTTCGACATTACGGTCCCAACGAAACTGGTTTCGTCGAATTCCGACTCCGTATGCCCACACAGCGTATTTTTAACTGTCGAAATACTGACTGTTCTTCACTCTAAAAATCCGTACGGCCACACAGTGACTCTAAAAATCACGAAACTGGACCTCTAACAATAATTTGACACTGCGGATCCAACAAAACTTGTTTTGTCGAATTCCGACTTCGTATGCTCACACAGTGTATTTTTAAAGCTCTGGATGCCCCATTTAAATATATAAATATATTTAAATATTATTAAATTAAATATAAATAAATTTATATTATCGTATATATTTACAACAGAATATCATACAACTCTAGAAAAATTATATGTTTGATATTCCGAGTTCAGATTGAATCGAATTTCAATTTATATTGAAATTCCCTTTTATAACGTATATAAAGCGTTACGAATTATATACGAATTCCATAGCGACTTTTCTGAAATTTGATTTGGACGTAACTCAAAATCTGCACGACGAAATCCCGATTTTTCTTCTCCACTAGAAAGATATACTCCATCAGCTCCACACGTTTCTTGTTTCACAGAAATCCGATTTAAAACGGATTCTGTATATTCAGTTGAAGTTCAAATCGCCAAATTGCGAACTGCCGCGACGTTTCAGGTTCGTTTTAATTATAATTATAAATTATAAGTTCGAACGTTGTACTTTAAGTTACCGATATCGCCAAATCGATATATAAATAATTAAATAAATTAATTATTCGACAGCTAACAAAACGCACCATTACAGACTTCCCCCCTTAAAATAATTTCGTCCTCGAAATTGCTAAGTTAGAAAGATGCTACTAACTCTACTAACTAGATTTAAAAATCCTTTTTTTTTTTGTTTACCTCTAAATTTCAGTTTCGACTGGACCCATATAATTTTAATTAATTTATTAATTCATTTCCGACCAACTAAAATTTTCAAAATTTCTGAAAATTTTCTAACACCTTAAATTTTCGAAAAATTTCCCCATAACCTCCTTTGTACGGCTCAATACGTCAAACCACAACTCGCCTCTCTAGACCTCCTCCAATCCAAAAGGAAATCAAAATAGCCAAGCGGCTTGCCAATTCGGCTCATAAAATCCAAACTCATATATGATATAAACTTGTACCTTTTTGTCGGGCATTTAACTCTATCCCTTTCATCTACTACCACTTCAACATATACCAATGTTATCCCTTCCAATTGATCTCCAATCAGTTCATATCCTCAAATCCACATCGAATTTCATTCGAACTCTAATATCAAATTCCAAATTATTGACTTATCAATTTGGTTCCATTCTAGATTATCTCTAATCCAATTCAATTTTATTTAACTCGGTTCAAGTTAAATTTCAATTTATTTTTACCATCTCATTTTATTTAACTTCATTAGTTAAATTCTAATTCCAGAACTTAAGTTCCTGGGTTTCTTTCAAATCAATTTGAAATCATAATGCCAATTCAAAACCTTTGAATTTCTAACCAACTTGTTTTCTCAAAACAATTCAAAAACAAAACCTTTGGTAGTAATCCGTCACTTAGACCTCAGAAATGAACGCTAATGGTGTAGCTACACTCATCAGGGTTATTTTCCAGTGATACAAGTGAGTTTAATAGTATATTCGTTTTCAAAATCATTTTAAACCTTTTCATTTTGAAATACATTTCAAATATTTTTCACACTGCTTGAAAACATTTCAAAATCTCCTAGGAACTTAAAATTTCCTTATTTTAAATTCCAAATTCTGATTTAAATTCATATTTAATTCAAACTATTTCATATATTACATTCACATGAATTCTGATTGGTCATTTATAACCATTTCACCCTTTTAAAATCTTATTCGATTATAATAACAATCAACACAATCAATATACTGTAATAATTTCAAGATATATATTTCTTCTATGAACAAATATATTTTGGGAAAAATTATTTCATTTACCCTCTTTCAAAACATACCATGACGGTTCATCGTATTCGAGTGTTTAGTAACCCTTATCGATACAGTGGATCAAACTGATCGACCAGAATTCATAAGCCACTCAACCCATGCGTCTCCACAATATAAAACCATTTTATATTGAATAACAATTACGCGCTCATATATATACACTCAAACTCAATCTAGGATATTACTAATCCCATCTCTATCGAGTTATGCCACAGAGCCAAGGTAATCACTTAACTTAAGCTCTGATACCAACTGTAACGGCTGGAAATTTCCGACTCCTCGAGAGCCGGAAATTCCGAAACGTTAGTGAAAGAATTTAGAAGGTGAGAAAGAAAAGATAGAACAAATAAAATAGAAGAAGAAGAAGAAGAACATCAGAATCATCAGAGTAACACAAATCTCACAGCGGAACGAATAACATATAATATATAACATAACTTTGAAGTAAACAGTTATATATATACAATAGCACTTATCAGAGTACAACACTTACAACACAGCGGAAATAACTATAGCTATAAAATCTTGCAGCCTCCTGCTCCAAGCTCTCCAAGTATATCTGTAAATCCCGATTACTTGACTGCCCGTACAAATTTAGGCACCCAAGAGTTTAGGGAAAACAACAAAGTAAACTCTGGGTCAGTCATAGGACTGGTATGAGTAAAACAGTTTAAAACAATTGAACCGGTATATGATATCTCATAAGACCACGCCGTGAATACGGAACGGGTTTTTCCTTATGAGTATCTAAACAACTTTGACAAGCAATATCATTGTGATATTATAATAATGTCTAAGTACAAATAGGTATCAATCTAGCAGAAACGCTTGCATCTCACGTTCTACATACATAGTATAAAATCATAAACCGCAGGGCGCTTATCGGAGAATGGATTCCAACAGACAAGGTATGGGAGCACCTTCTGAATAGTGTACTCTAGAGGTGATACACTCAGGTTCAACAAGAACGTCTTGCAACCCGGCCACACATGACCGCTCACTCATTTAGCTTGAGTGTCGCGAATATATTGCCACCACGGTTATAGGCCATCAAACCGTCATCCGAAGATACAGAATCAAAAAGAAGTATAAATATGAATATTCCCTAGATCGGTGACAATACACCCTGCTTGGGGATGGCCCAACTAGCCATGTTGCCTAGCCCAACTTTTGTTACTTCCCGGTGTGAGGCTAGAAGCTACGTCTATCTTCAGAACATCTGATCACCATTCACTTTGAATGCCACATCGTCATACCCGCCAAATCACAAATTGACTTATCCAAAGATAACACGGGTATATAGCTAAGAGAAACGAATTCCTCCGCCACCAAACTTGAATACGTTTGAAGAGATCAACTTACGCGATCCATTGGATATACTCTGTCAGACCTTCTTCCATATACGTTGTCCTGGGACTGGACAAACCGAAGGCACTATTCAGTATATCCATCTTAGTCACTGTTATCTAAGACTTATACAACAGCCCTTGCACTTTACTCCGTCTTCAATTTATCTTTGGCAGATATTGCTCGCAACGCTTATGCCAATACAGAGTGGTTCTTTGGATAATAATCCAACCGGTCTCTCCATATTAACAACGTTAAAATGGTAAAAACTTTGATAGTCTGTGATTCAACTATCAAATGAAAACATGTCGGTGTACAAACAACGATCTTATTTCCAAATGGAAATTCGATCGATCAATCATCATATGTTCATATTTCCTTATTTCATATATTTAGAAAATATATGTTATTAATCATTGGAAAACATTTCCCTAGCTTATTTTCACATCACTATTATTTCGCAACTATCAGTCCCTAACTGTAACTAGTATGAGAATAATTCTCTAAGTATCAATCCGGAAGGTCGAAACCAACATCAGATCGTCACTTAGAAAACCGTTCAACTTACCCTCTCTAGTTAGTTTCTGAATTTGCTTAACTCTATTTCTTAAATTCTTATCATGAAAACATTTCATTTTCTATGTTTAGAAAACATATCTGACTATATTTGGAAAACGTTTCCAAAACTCATTTACGGATTTCAAATGAACGTTGTATAAAACATCGTTTCACTTAATCCATTTATCGCTTATTCCTTAACTTTATTTCTAATCAACCTTTTAGATCGAACCACAACTATTCCTTTGTCAATTCTGAAGTCAAATCAAGTTGGGGTATAATTACCTCGCAGACCTTAATTGAACAACGTCCTTTACTGTGAAATAGATGAAGCTCATCACTCACTTTTTACAATCATCTGTTTACGCAAATTCTCGGATTCAGGTTACGAATCTACTTCTTATATGAAAACGTTTGATTATAACTATAACGTTATAATTCCTACTTCTGCAATATCTAATCCAAAATTATAACTTTATCTCCTAACTCGAATAATTTAACAGACACCTAATTTCTAAATCAATAACTAAATCTTGATTTAAACCCTGGAAAGTAAATAGTACTTTCCCGAATTCGCTATAATCGAATTCGACGTATAACTCTCTTTCGAGTAATCTCTATTCGATTAACTCTCTCTTTTTAATAACTTATATTCGATAAACTCTATTTCGATTAACTCCTATCGAATAACTAATATTCGAATAACTCTTCTTGGTCGGCTCTATTTCATTAGCTCTTATCGAATAACAAATATTCAATTTTCTTAAATGTGTCAATTCTTATCGAATAACTAACATCCGATTAACTTAAATGGATTTACTCTTATCGAATAACTTATTCGATTAACTCAACTTGATTTTCTTAACTCGATTATCTCAACTCGATTACTTAACTCGATTACTTAACTCGATTACTTAACTTGATAACTTAACTTAACCCAAATCGATTAACTCAACTCTAATCGATTATGTAAATTTGATTTACTCCTTCGAATAACTCATTCGAATAACTTAATTGATGAATTATATTCACTTCTATCCTATCGAATAAACTGTATTCGATATCTCCTCCAACACTATTCGAATGAACTATCTTCGATTAACTTTTCTAACTCTATTCGAATAAATTATATTCGATTAACTCTTTTAACTTTACTCGAATAACTATATTCGATTTACACTTTCTTTCGAATAACTATATTCGATTAACTCTTCGACTAACTCCTTTGGATTAACTAACTTCGAATAACTCCTTTGGATTAGCTAACTTCGAATAACTCCTTTGGATTAACTAACTTCGAATAACTCCTTTGGATTAACTAACTTCGAATAACTCCTTTGGATTAACTAACTTTGAATAACCAATATTCGATAACTACTCTTCGAATAAATAATATTCGGTAACTCTTCTCAAATAAATAACATTTGATTTCTCCACTCGAATAAACTATATTCGATTACTCTTCCCTCGAATATACCATATTCGATAACTCTACTTCGAATAAGTGATATTCGGCAACTCTAATCGATTAACTCCACTTGGATAACTCTAACTGGTCAACTCTAACTGAGTAACTCTAACTGATCGACTCTAACTGGTCAACTTTAACTGGTCAACTTTAACTGGTCAACTCTAACTGTCTATCTTTAACTGGTAAACTTTAACTGGTTAACTCAAATGGTTTAACCTAACTGGTTAACTCAAATGGTTTTAACCTAACTTGATTTACTTGTCTCGATTAACTGAACTAATCCACTTAGTTTAACTTAGTTAATTCACTTTGATTTACTCTAACTGATTTACTTAGTTTAACTCAGCTAATTCACTTTGATTAACCCAACTAATTTACTTCGATTAACCAATTAGTTTAACTTGACTAATTCACTTAGTTTTGACGCAACTAATTCACTTTGATTTACCAATTAGTTTAACTTAACTAATTCACTTCGATTAACCGCTTAGTTTATCTTAACTAATTTACTTTGGTTAACTTAACCAATTACTTTGATTAACTCGACTAACTTGCTTTGGTTAACCTAACAAATTATTTTGTTTAATCCTTTTATCACACTCTGGTTATAATTCCTACTTCTACAATATCTCCTTAAAATCCATATCGTGTTATACTTGTGTGCGAAGCACGTGTTTAAATCTATCCTTGTATAATTCTATTTATTTTCCGAACAAGTGTTCCTTTATTTATTCCCTAAATAAATATTCCTTTATTCCATTTATTTATAATCTAAATAAATGTTCCTATATTTATTTCCTAAATAAATATTCCTTTATATTCTAATTCATTTATTTTCTAAATAAATGTTTCTATTTTATTTCATTTATTTTCTAAATAAATGTTTCCTTTTTCATTTATTTATTTTTAAATTAAATAAATGTTTTCCCTTTTATAAAATCCTATCGATTTTATAAATAAGATTCATTTTCAATATAAACATTGAAAATACCCTTATCAACATTTCGGTATGTTATGGTATTCAATCATATCAAATCACGTTATTCAATATCGTCCAAGCACATATAATCGCCCACAGATTTTATATCACATCATATAACAATATATGAAAAACAATAAAATAACTGTTGAGGGATCCAGTCGGATTCCTCCAACCTGTTTCCCTGCATCACAGATGTTAGACAATATAGATAACATCACTTTCAGTTCCATATGATATATTCTATTAAACAGAATCAATATAGAAATTTAACTAACTGACTAGCAATTCAATCAACCAATCAACACACAGTCAAACAGACAATTTTAACAGTTCTAACAATACAACATGAAATTTTAAACTGTTCAGAGTTAGTGAGATTTACTCACATTTGCGCGTTAGCCGTTAAATAACGGTTTGCGTTTATTTGACTGCGATGGACAATTTATTTCGCCATAAATTGTAACGAGCACGGAATCACTCCCGGCCAGTCTCATTGTGTTGCTCCCGTCCATACGATCCAATCGCAAGTTACGGTTCGTCAAACTGATAACGTATGAGAGAGATATCGGATTAACAAGTTTGTACTATTATATTTGAACTAACTAAATTTTATTTAATTTACATATGGGCCTTACCTCACATAAACCAGCCCACAACCCTTTAATCCAACCCGCTACTTCCTCTTCTTCCACTCCAGGTACTCCCGCGTTCAAACCATGGCAATTACAGTGCCTTCTTGCTCACCTACCTCCCTCCACACTTGTTTTAAAATCGAAATAAAAATACCACAAATCTTGTCATACCCTCCTCTTCAACCTCGCCACAGTTTTGGGAAACTCGAAGCCTCCTCCCTGCTTGCGTCGACGACTCAAACCCACGGAGTACTGACACTTGCGACACCAGTATGCCATCGAACGATCCAAAAACCCTGCTGCTTGCTCTCCTAAATCCCGCGAACAAGTATGTAAACCCGATTCCACCCAACACTTACACATTCGCTCCGAATTTCCATTTCAAGATCCGCTGTCGAAAACCCTAGCCAAAATAGGAACATCGGACGGAAAAATATGGGTACTGGGCTGAAGGCAATCGCTCAAGGAACTGATATAGAGAGGTTTCGGAATTTAGAAGAATTTATATGATTTTTACTTTGGATTTTATTTATCTGGTTTTGGGTTTCAGCTGAAAGAAGTGGCGGCTTCTTTCTTATATACTTGCGTTTAGGGTTTGGTAACACTAGTGGCTGAGAAATGGTAAGGCGTGGCCTTGTTCATGAACATAGAAAATGATGGGATATTTTTTTATTGGATTTTTATATTTTAAATTAATGATTTTCTATCCGTCCTTGGTCCTTAAAAATTCCTGCGACCACACATGATACCCAAAAATCACCAAACTGGGCATGTAGCTAGAGTTCGACATTACGGTCCCAACGAAACTGGTTTCGTCGAATTCCGACTCCGTATGCCCACACAGCGTATTTTTAACTGTCGAAATACTGACTGTTCTTCACTCTAAAAATCCATACGGCCACACAGTGACTCTAAAAATCACGAAACTGGACCTCTAACAATAATTTGACACTGCGGATCCAACAAAACTTGTTTCGTCGAATTCCGACTTCGTATGCTCACACAGTGCATTTTTAAAGCTCTGGATGCCCCATTTAAATATATAAATATATTTAAATATTATTAAATTAAATATAAATAAATTTATATTATCGTATATATTTACAACAGAATATCATACAACTCCAGAAAAATTATATGTTTGATATTCCAAGTTCAGATTGAATCGAATTTCAATTTATATTGAAATTCCCTTTTATAACGTATATAAAGCGTTACGAATTATATACGAATTCCATAGCGACTTTTCTGAAATTTGATTTGGACGTAACTCAAAATCTGCACGACAAAATCCCGATTTTTCTTCTCCACTAGAAAGATATACTCCATCAGCTCCACACATTTCTTGTTTCACAGAATTCCGATTTAAAACGGATTCTGTATATTCAGTTGAAGTTCAAATCGCCAAATTGCGAACTGCCGCGACGTTTCAGGTTCGTTTTAATTATAATTATAAATTATAAGTTCGAACGTTGTACTTTAAGTTACCGATATCGCCAAATCGATATATAAATAATTAAATAAATTAATTATTCGACAGCTAACAAAACGCGCCATTACACAGATTAATAAAAACCCCACACGGGTCTGGAGTTGACAATAATCACGTCTCTTTAGTTATTAGATACGGCACATGGACTATTTATTTCCCACACGGGACGAGGTGACGAGGATTTATCCTCTGGAGCATTTAAAATACACACTCCCTCAGGCTTTGACAGGGTGACGAGAATTTATTCTCTGGAGTTATTATCAATACACGCTCCCCTGTAAACACCAGAATATATCACTATAAATATGTGTATGCTTATTAGGATTTATTGGGTATCTAATATGGACCAATAAATTTCCAAACCTCTCCCCGTACAAAGGAGGTTATGGCGAAATTTTTCGAAAATTCCGGGTGTTAGCCAAATTTTTGAAGAATTTGAAAATTCTCAGAAACTGAAAAGTTGGAGAATGGTAGCTAGATCGAACATAGAGTTGATTAATCAAACCACTTTCGACTTTGTTCCTTTTCGGGGACGAAAAGTTTTAAGTGGGGGAGATTGTAATGACCCAGAAAATCTGAACCAATTTAAAAATTTTAAATTGGCTAAAATAGTGGATTTTAAATATTTAAAATAAATATTTTAAATAATAGCAATGAAAAGTGAGTTTGAATCGACGTTTGAAAACGAATATAATTACTTTGAATTATAAACAAGGCCTGAAAAGGCGCTGCAATTTCAAAAATTGAATTCAAACTTTGTCGGACTGTACCGGGTGCAAAACAAAACGGATTTGAGTGAAACCAAAAATATTTAAATCTGTTAGTGGATACCTTTCTAACGAATCTGAAAAATCGAAGTTTCATAGCGGAAAGCAAAAGTTATGACCAAATGAATTTTCAGAAAGGTCGCTATGAAATTTATATAGCCCGTGAAATTGGCCATTTTGCAAACGACCTCGGAATTCGACGAAACCACTTTTGTTGGATCCAGGATGTGAAGTTATTGCTAGGTTTCAAATTTCATAATTTTTGAAGCTAATATGTGAGCGTGGAAAAGGAAAACGTGTTTTGGTCAATTATAGTTAAATTGGATCGACCAGAAATGGGCCTTTTTGCAAACGGTCTCAGAATTCGACGAAACTAGTTTTGTTGGGACCGTATCGTCAAAACATAGCTAGATTTATTTTTCTGGAATTTTTTTAATCAGTTTGTGGCCCTGGCAAATTGAAATGTACACTCAAATCGAATATTGAATGTTATATATTTTAAATTGAATGAAAACAGACTGAAACTGTCGAATGGGCCTACGAAACATATCCCATTATGTTCGGAATGGGGGTAAAACACTAAGGACGATAGTTGTTGGGTTTGGATTGGAGGTCCTGTCAGAAAACCCCTTTTTAAAACCATCGGCCAATAGAATTATTTCTTCATAATTTAAAAATAAAAATAAAATCAAAAATCCCTCGCCGCTCTCCTGACATCGACAGAAGTCGTTTTCGCCACTTCCCAAGCGATTTCTGGCCGCCACGCTCATCTTCAGCTCCACCCCCAGTTGAACTTTTTGAAGAGCATCCTCCACTCTTCAAATCCACACCAGTCTCGCCCCTTCTAGTTTCGTATCCCTCGAGAATCGCCCTCCTGAAGTTCCGTCGTTCAAGCCCCAATTCCTGCATCGATTTGCGTGCGATTTCGCCATCAAGGGGTGGCGCAGGAGCACCGTTCCAAGCCCTTTCAGGTGGTGCCACCCGATCGCCTTCTCGCTTCACGGATTTGCCGAAAACCTTAAACCTAGTTTTGAACATCCAGTGAGGTAATCGGCTGTGTATATTTTAAATCAGTTTTAACACTTTTAAAGCATTGCAAACTTTGAAAAATCGTATCTTTATCATACATTGACGAAATTCGATGAAACAGGAAACATTGTGACCGTGTGGACGTCTTCTACATTCTAGAAGAGACCGCATATTTTTCTGAGCCTTTTGCTATTTTTGGTGGAGTGGAACCCAATGTGAGATTTCTAATTAATAAACGATATGGAAAACGACGATGTATAAATTATATAGTCGATGTATGAGTTATATAGGCATTGTACACCACTTGTATAATGGTTGTATAAGTTGTATGTTCGATGTATAAGTTGTATATGCGTTGTAAAAATTATATATGTGTTGAAATAGAAGTGAAATGCTATATATATATTTATATATATATATATATACGCCCCTCGTCCATAAACCATGGACGATATTTATTGGTTGTGATTGGTGTGAAAATTGATTGATAGCGAATGGATGATTGGAATTGTTTGTGGTTGATATTGATTGATTGTGGTTGAAAAATACCCGTTTGTGGTTGAGAAATATTTGGTTGAAACAACATAAGATTAGTTTGTGGAAATGAAATAAATATATACATGCTGATTGCGTGCGAACTAGATGCATGATTCCCCATTGTCAAAAACCGCGAGGTTTTTAGGTAGAGCGAGGAGCCGTACTAGGGACGGTCCCGGTTTTAACTACCCTGCCGTTATGCTACCGAAATTTTGAATAATATTCATGTGTTAGAATTATTTTCATTTGTTGAAACTATATTTATTCGTTGAATAGAAAGCCTTCATGTGTTGAGTCGATATTCATTCGTTGGATAGAAATTCATGTGTTGAATGGTATTCGTGTTTTAAATATAAAAATCACATTTTTATCTATATATATAAATTATAGAAAACCTTCATGTGTTGAATCAATATTCATTCGTTGAATTGAAATTCATGTGTTGAATGGTATTCGTGTTTTAAATATAAAAATCACCTTTTTATCGATATATACAAACTATAGAAAACCTTCATGTGTTGAATCGATATTCATTCGTTGAATTGAAATTCATGTGTTGAATGGTATTCGTGTTTTAAATATAAAAATCACCTTTTTATCTATTTATATAAACTACAGAAAACCTTCATGTGTTGAATCGAAATTCATCCGTTGAATTGAAATTCATGTGTAGAATGGTATTCATATTTTGAAAGAAATTGTTTTATAATAAAAATCCCGTTTTTAACATCAATATGAAATGTATAAAATCATCTTGTTTTGAAATAAATTGTTTTATAATAAAAATCCTATTTTTATCACCTATATTAACTATACAAAATAATAGTGTTTTGAAATGAATTGTTTTACAATAAAAATCACAATTTTATTATATAAATGAATTGTTAAAAATAGTGAAGTGTTGAAATAGAAGACAGTTAGATAAAAATATCATTTTTATCTAATGTATGAAAAGAATATAGTTTTGAAATCGAATAATCGATATATATATAAATAGAATCGAAATATATCGAATAACGAAGCTGCAGTTCGTATTTTTAAATTGTGATTTCAAACGATTATACGGAAGATCCGACCATCGGATTTTCCCGAAACCGTTGGGTTCTCTTTGGAAATATCTTTCCAACGGCCAACTTTGCAAAGATCCAACGGTTGGATTATCTAGAATGTTTAATTCAAATCTGAAGAAAAACAGCGCCAGAATCGATTATATATATATAATTATATTTAATCGAATAACGACGCTGTAGTTCGTATTTTGAAATCGAAACTTCAAACGATTATACCGGGAGATCCGACCGTTGGATTTTCCCGAAACTGGAACCGTTGGATTCGTTTTGAAAAGATCTTTCTAATGACTTAAATTTTGTGAAGATCCAACAGTTAGATTTTCAGATATGTTTAAATCAAATCTGAAGAAAAACAGTGCCACGGCCGCGTAATGGCCCGAAGCGTTGTTTTGAATAATTGGCTATTTTAAAATAAATAAAAATGGCGATAAATCATTATAAATTATTATAAACAATATGGATGTGAAATTTAGAAATTAACTGAAGGTTAGCTAAGTCGAATGGTTTCTTGGGTATTGATCTGATGTTGGTTTCGGCCTTCGGGGTTAATATTTGGGAAATCGTTCTCTTACTGATTGACGGTTAGTGACTAATGAATTGAAATGATGCGTAGTAGTGTTTGTGTAGCACTTGTTTATTATATACGCTAGTTGCTCAGAAAGACCGGGTTTATCCCATTCTGAATAACTGAATCGACAATAAGAAATCGAAGATGAAGACGGTGGTCGAAGACCGGAGATCTTCACCTCGTTTGGATGGTAACCGAGGTCCTGATTGGGAGGCATCCCGAAATTTGGATAATGAGTGGTGATCGTCCAGACGTACGTGGTGGTCGATGGGTTTGCGAGGTATATGGTGCCTCCGGTTTTGTTCAGACCCAGAACGGACTTGTAAATGGACTGTGTGTCCGACATTGGATTTTATTCTGTGTTGATTGATCTCTATTAAATATACATCTATTTGGAAGCGGAGAATTTATTCTTTTGCTTAACGCCCTTCTCTAAAACGCACGAGCTCAGAGATTGTATATCGATGGACATCAGTCGCATGGCATGAATTGCTAGTGTGGCATGCCTAAGTGGCAAATGATCAAGGCTTCTGTTGAAAAGCAAAGTCTTGTGGTGATGATCAAAGCACCGCCTGTGTGGCGTAGCTTTGTGTATAACGTGAATTTGCGAGCCTCACTCCCCGGTATGAACCAGAAATGGGAGAAGGACCTCAGGGAGGGCATGCGTTTTTTTTCTAGCTAGGAGTTGTGTCGGTGTTTTTACACGGCCTGACATTTTACTTATGTGGATGATGGATAGCGAGGCGCCTCGGATATATCGGTCGATCCGGGATTGATGGAGTCATTCGTTGGCTCGTTTACGCCCCATAGGGCGGAGAAACGTAGTGTTCAGGAATTTTAATCCACATCGGTGGACCGGCCCTGTCGCTCCAAAGGGTCACTTGCGCTCTGACCCTGAGACATGGGCTAGATTGTCTCGAAGTCGGTAAGGACTATCTTTTGCCTTGGTTCATGACGGAAATCCAATTTCCAAATACGTGACTGTGCGGTTTTGATTGTATACCTATATTTGGCGACATAGTGGCATGGGATGCTCATGTCGTCTATGATTGATAGTTATGATTGAAATAGTTTTCGAAACCTATAAACACTAGTAATAATATCAAATGCTTTTGTTTTATTCGTATCAATCATATTTTGGCCATTATATGGTAAAACTCTATCCTCCGGTTTGCGTTGCATTGTGTGATGGGAACTGAGTCTTATAATGGCTTCATTTTTATAAAAAGCATTGCGATGTTTAAAAGAAAGATTTGTTTTTAAAGCACTGGCAATCCAATGGAGTAAACCCGTTCCACGAAAGTTGTGTGGTCCTGTGATTGGCCATATTATAAATGTGTTGAGTAGATTTCTCATACCAGTCCCATGACTGACTCGTAGTTTGTTTCACTTTCAAACTTGGGTGCCCCTTTTTCTACACGGGCAGCCTTGTATTCAGGTATAGCTGGTTCTTTCTGGATAGCTGGAGCTGAAGATGGATTCTATTATTTATCTCTTTTTATGTTGTTCAGCTCCTATTGTATACTATGTTTGTTTTCCGCTGTAGACATTTATGTATAGTTGAACTGTATTTGTACTAAGTATGATCCTGTATACTGTGTAACTCTGATGATTACGTTTATTCAGTGTATTATTCGTACATTATCAGATGTATTTATTTAATTATGTTCTGCTATTATCTGTTTTTGTGTTATATTCCAAGGATTACCCTTGCCGCCATCAGTACGGGGTTTGGGGTCGTCTCACGTTTCAACTCCTCATACCATAATTTTTTCAACTCTTCGATTAACGATTGTAAGTAAACATTAATTCCCTGTATTGGATTATTAGGGTCAGGGATGACAATTGTGAGAAACATATATGGATTTTTCATACACATCCAAGGGGGTAGATTTTAAGGTGTGATTATTATAGGCCAAGACGAAAATTTAGAACCAAACTAATAAAACGGTGAGAAGCCATCTGTACATAAACCTAGTCTAGTATTGCAGCTCTCCACTATAAAATCGGGATATTTCTTGTTAAAATATTTCCATGCTTCTCCATCTGATGGATGTGTTAACGTACCTTCTGGAGGTGTTCTCACAGTATGCCATCTCATATGATGCATATAATCTTTGAAGTCTAGGGATGATGGGTAAATAATGCATACGCTTGCATGGAACTTTTTTCTCTTTTTTTTCCTTGGTTTGTATATTTCTTGATTGCATATTTTACGATTTCTAAGATTGACGTATTCTTTCCAATACAACATGCAACCCTATAAATATGTATCTATTTTCTGATACGACAAACCGAAAGATGTTATAAGTTTTTCCACTCCATAACAATTTTCGCATATTAAATTATCAGATGGCATATGACATTTAGCAGCTTGAACAACTACCGTAAATCCAGCTTCTATATGTTTGTATTTTGATTTCATTCCAATGTATTCTGTAGTTACCAATAATTGAGTGCCACTTTCACATCCATTCAATAAATCATATATTTTTTAACTTCAATATTTGGTTCCTCTTCGATGTGTATATCATCGTTACTTATTTCAATGGTTGGGAACATTGATCGCGCAACATCTTCGATCATATTTTATATGAGATTCAAAATAACCTCATCACTATTGACCTCCATCGACTGTTCTTGATTATTAGGGGCTACAATTTCTCCATGACGATCCCATAGTAAATAATTGGGTAGGAAACCGTATTAGCACAAGTAAATCCTAACCATATTTGGTATTAAATAGTTCAACAATTTTTCATCTACTACATGGACAATAAATTTCTGTACTGTTTCCAATATTGTTTATTGCAAATTCGATGAACACTTGTACCCCATTTTGAAAATGTTCACTTATTGCACCACTAATTTCCTTTCTTTGATACATCCAACTCCAATCAATAAAGTAATTGACTATTTTCCTACTTTAAAACCTAGCTATGACGAAGTAAAAAAAATTAACCATTAATTTTACATGTTGTTTATTTTTTTTTACCGATTTAGTAAACATGTACTAATTAATTTTATAAATTTTTTACAAATATTTTAAATAAATACTATTGGTTCATTGATGTTTATGTGTCTTCTTTGATGGTCGGTCATCCTACTTCCCATTACAAACACAATAGTATTTATATTTTGTAAATCATATCATTTTGAACGATTTCACAAAATTTCGGCAGCATTTCCCCCGTGTTCCTTGTATCATACACACAAGCGTGTACATAAGGAATGCAAAGGAAATACCGTCCAAATTTTGTGAACCATTTAAAGTAATACGATCTATGAAATATAATTACTTTATTTTGTTTGTGACTTGTCTAATACAGGGACAAATCTGACAAATCATGTATCAGTTGAATAGATATGTTCGTTTTGTAGAAAAACGAATATCCATATAACGATCATGTACAACACTTGTCAGACAGGGCCACATAATATCTAAGGCTTTAAATGTTTGTCTATATTAAATTTAAATATACAATTTGTTTATATTTTACCATTTTATTACATGTGTACTAAATTAAATATTTTTACAATTTACTGAATTATAACTAGGATGATTACTATTAAAATCATTTATACACCAAATCATTTCGAATAAGCACAAAACTCATATTCGCACAAATTATCCAAAACCACGATCACTCAACATAATATATACTTTGTGTTTGCATAAATTGTATTATTAGCAATCTCTATCACACACATAACGTTCACTACTAACCAAAGTTACCGAAACATACACAATGTACAAAATTTAAAAATCTAAAAATTGCTAACAATTTGATCATTATGGTGACAATAATAGCAACTAGGGGGTAACATTATAATATACATGTACAAACAATTAGGAATCAATCAAACTTCAAACTAAACCCAAAATAAATTAAAACCTAAAAATTAGGTTTAGGAAAATTACCTAATTTAGAGAGAAAAAAGGGTGGAGACGGGTTGGAGAAGATCCTAAACGTCATCAGAAGTGGTCGTATTGGCAACAATTTTTTTGGTGAAAAAATTGGTGGGAAGAGGGAATAATTTGGTGGAAAGAGGAGAAATTGGGGAAGAATGATGTTTTGGCTTATTGCTTCAAGAAATATCTCAAAAATTTCCAACGACCGTCAACGAAAATTATTTCACCGATTTCCAGTGGCTTCCAACAACTAGTTTACAGCCATTGGAGGCCGCTAGAAAACCGACGTTGAAATACACTGTTTATCTAGTAGTGAAACTATCCTCTCCAAATCTTAGGACAATTCAACACGAGTGATTCCAGTTCCAATGACTAATTTAGCATTATTTCGAATTTTAATCCAATAATTTATTAGATTACTATTTTAATTAGTTGCATTATATCTCAATGGTATAATGATGTAAGTGTATAATTAGATACTTTTATTGCGATATATAAGCTTTCTGTTAAATATTTATTATGATATAATCTCATAATAGCTAAAAGGAAAAAGTTTATATTATTAAACTTTGGTTTACGTTTACACAGATACTGTGAAACCCATCTATTTTGTGTCACATAAATTTTTTGCTATTTGTTTATTTTTTAAATAAATTCATCTATCGATAAAAATATCTTATAGATTTACATAATTTTTATTTAAATATTTGATATGTTGATGAAGATTGCGTCTTCTATTTGACTATTTTTGCTAGCATAATTAGAGGTAAATATTTCTAATATTGTTCTGTATTCTTATCAAATACTTGGCAAAATGCTTTTTAAATGAATTAGAATAATGATTTTGGCATATTTCATTGATTTGTCAAACTAAGGGAACCTCGCCAAGCAACATAGATTGAATCCAGCTGTATATAATGTTTCAGTTATAGAAATGTTAAAATAAATAATTTACTGTTACTATGATTTTTATCATTGTTATTTTCAGTTCACCGTAAGTAAATGTAGTGTGTGTGTGTACAGTAAGTATATTGTTCTATGTTTTAGTCTGATTATTCCTTTTCCTTTAACTTTGATATTCACCGAAGTGTTTAATTCAATCAAGAATAATCATAGTTAGAAAATATTTTATTCCATTTTTATTTATGTTATAAATTATATAAATATTATATATGACAAAAACAAAGTACCAAAAAAAGATTTCAGCATATCTTTATGCCTAATTACTCATATGATCTTATTCAGATTTGGATTCAAATTTAAATTCATTCATAGTATTAAAAATTACAGAAAATTCATGGGAAAGGCTTACCTTAATATCCATTCATTATTATTATCAATTAAACCTTCATAAAGGAGATTATGATGCCAATCAGGTAATCTAAATATTGGCTAAATAGTAAATAGTCTACCATCTGATTTTGATTTGTGATGATTTGATTTTTAATACATAAGAATTTAATATTAAAGAGAATATATGTAAGAATATCTTAGACAACACAGGTTCTACCTTACCTTTCAGTACTACTTATAGTACCATATTATTATTGGTGATTAAACTCTATCAATTCTACGATCCACTTTTCTCCTCCACCATAAACACCGGCTTTGTCTCTCAACTAAACTCCATTGCTTTTATAACATGGATTCAACTTCCTCTCCGTATCTGGATGACCGTGATTTATGACGATCTGAAGATGTTATTTCCATTATGATTTTCCTTCTTTTTTCTACTTTCTAACCACGCTCCCGTTTGGCGATTAATCGCGCTATGGACCAAACATTCTCATTTCTTCTAAACCCGCTATTTTACATTCCTATTTGAATCACATCCATATTATTATACAACCTGGAATTTTTGAAAAAAGCAGAAGTATCAGTGATTTGTTGTGACTTCACCTCAAACCGTAGGACGAAGGAGAAAACTACAACTGCAAAATGATGTGTCGATTTCTTTTTTTCGTACTCTAAACGGTAGACTAACTTCATTTGATTATCATCGTCGATCAAAATCAAAGGGATACAAGCTCCTAATTTATTTTTTCTTGGTTCAGGTTAATAATATTTTGTTTATATTCATTAAGTTTTTGTTGATACTGGCTTGATGAAAAATCGTTCATGTAGTTATACCCGACATTGAAGATGGGGTTGATAGTAGACAACACAAATTTTCTCATAAATTGGAGTTTTCATTAACCTTATCCTAGGCTACTTGGTGCTTTCTTTTTATTTGTTGTCATTAACACTCAAATTACATTAGACATGCACAGTTATGTACTTGGTTATACGCCTAAGTGGAAGGAGGATGATCACATCCTTTATGTTAAAGGTCAGACAAAATAGATGTGTTTTTTGTTTTCCTCGCTACCATATTTTTAGAATTGTTTCTTTTTTCTTGTAAACTAATTTTTCAACTTGCCTTTTTTTATTATAATATTCTTTTCCATGTTTTACTATTTATGCTAGTTATGACTAGAAATTTGATATATCTTTGATGAAGCAGCTCGACTAAAGTCTGCTACGTAACAAATACTTTCACATTCAATCTATTTGAGTGTGGAGAGTGATGGGGATATCGATCTTCTTAACGGAGGCAACATTGAACTGTGATTTTTCCTAAATCAAGTTCCGAATTGAATAAATTAGAGTAGTTGAGATCGGGACAAACTTTTGTATTATGGTAACTCAACGTTCTTACCAATCTTAGTGTTAAACGATTGCAAGTTTCCGCACTTGTCACAATGCCATACTTATTCTTGGTATAAAAAAATTCTGATCTGAAATTATGGATATGGATTTTCCAAAAATCAATTATACGAGTCAAATAATCTTTATATATAAACCCAGTGTTATAACAAGACAATATGCAGGTTACAAAACGGTTTGACTTGAGATATTCACACCAATAAATTAATGTGTTTAAATGCATAATTATTTCTTTGATTTCATTTATAGGCTCTAAATTTAGGGAAGTATTTTCTATTTAAGATCCATTTACACATCTAATTTATAGACAATACTTGAATTTGTTGCTTGAAAAATATCATCGTTGTAGTACCTTCTGTATCTGCTCTTATGTCTATACTTATTTTTACAATATTGTTTTAAGTAAATATATTTGCATAACAAGAAAAATATATTTGAACATATAGTGGTGACACAAAATTGGATAAATTTTTTTAGCCATCAGATATTCCATTTAAATTTATCTTTTCCGTATAGACGAACAAATCAACGGTTCACAACTCGTGTGTCTAATCTATCTATTACTTAAAACTTAAAGCAGGAACATCCTCATACTAATGTGTACATATTAGATCATCTCATTTCAAAATATTGCTCTATTAAATGCTTGCATTCTATTTGAACATCGTTAAATTAATACCACATCCTCTGAAACATTTTAAGATTATGAAAAGCGACGAAGTTAAACGGTTTAAATTGAATACAATACTATATTCTATACTTTAATTTGGGACAAAAAGGATTTCCTAATTGGATATTTATGCTTAAAGTGACACATATAAACCACCACTAAATGGGGACCATACTACCTTACCAGCTTAGGATATATAAAAATTGCGTTTTTTTTTTCAAAATCCTACGTTTGAAAATTTGACGGATTAACACTTTGCCTTGCTAAATTTGATTGTCTCAATAAGTTTTTTTCACTAAGTTTGAAACTTTCAAACAAGTAAAAATTTTATGTGTCACCATAGGATATAATAGCTTAAGGCCTTAGGCTTGATTGCTATGACTTGGGATCCATTACATTAAAAGTTTTTCATCATCTGCCAATATCATATGGCACTTATTAACACATTCAGTTAAATTTCATATTTATGATGAAAGAGTGCCTAGGAGTTGTAATCAACAAGCAGTTAATATTATAGCATTTTACCTATCGAATGAGTTTTGCATGATATGCTGGTATATATGGAAGTGCTAACTTATTTCTGACAAGTTTTCAACTACTGATGATTTTTTATTTACTGAATGCTCAATTATACTGATAAAGATATTTGTATTAAATTTATGTTCTGTAATTATTTGGTTTTCAATAACAAACCAAGGGGGCATTAAAATTGCAGTAGTTTGATGTTTACTAAAATTGCAGAAGGCATTTATTTATGTGTATATTATTTCAACATTTTTTACTTTTTAAAATAAATTTTATCACATGTCGGAATGGGTATCAGATGGTTTTCAACTAATTTTTGTTTTGATTTTTCCTGCTTAAAATGGTAGGTATTAATTTGCTTTACTTCGGTCTAAATTTATGCACGTTAGGAAATATATTGTCCACATATGTTTGTCAACCTACGTTGCATAATACATGTATATCATGATGTATTGAACAATATATGAGCTTTATATTAACTGCTGCATAATTTTAATGGTTATTAAATAAACAACAATTTCTCTAATCGGATGTGATAATAACTAGGCTTTTTTCATGAAGTAGCCCAGTGGTTAAAGACTTTGCACCATGGTAAAAGTGGCGCGAGTTCAAAACTCGGAATGGCGTGCTAAGTGTAATGACCTGGGGGATTCAAGGACCGAATTTCGATAATAATACATAAACTTGTGTTACTTGTCAGAACTCAAGTATCGAAAACACCAGATAGTTAATGAAGAAATTAGAGGTTGAGATAAGAAAGAAAGAAATATTATAATAGAAGAAGAAGAACCAACTAACCAACACAACACAGAGTGTCATGTCGCAGCGGAATAAAATATAATATAGAAATAGATTTTTATTGAGAGCTTGAAATAGAAACTTACAATCATCTGAGTACAACTTACAGTCAACATCCCTGGGTAGTTATAATAATTTGTCCTTATATACAACACACAGTGGAATACACACTAGATATATATCATACGTTTGAACTCCTCCAGTACGTCTTTTGAAATCCATAGCATCTTAACCTGAACCTGTAAAACCTGGTCTAACCCGAGCATTACAAACGCCGGATGAGTTTGGTGAACCAGAGTTAGAAACCCACTAAGTTTATAGGTATCATCTAACTTGATTTTAAAGTAACAAATCTCTTTTGAAAGAAAAAGGGTAATCATAAGACCAAAGCCACACATAAACATGGATGGTTTTTACCTTACGATAACCCAAAACATTTTGAATTCATATATATATATATACACCTTCTGATATTATAATAGTGTATAACTACAAATAAATAGTAATCTAGCGGAACGCTTGCATCTCATGCTCCACATATATAGTATACAATCAAAACCGCAAGCACTTATTAGAGATTGGATTCCGACTATAACAAGGTATGGAACCACCTATCGATAGTGTATCTCTAGAGGGGAATACACTAGGTTCAACAATAACATCTTGCAACTCGGCCACACATGAACGACCACTCATTTCGCTTGAGTGTGTCGATTGTATATCACCAATGGTTGGGATCAGCAACCGTTTCCTGAAAGGGACAACATTGAATAGAATAAAGAAGGAAATAAATTTTCTCTGGATAGGTGATTATACACCCTAATGGGATCGACCCACTTAGCCATGTTACCAGCCTGGTTTTTGTTATTTCCCGGTTGAAGAGGCTTGAGGCTTAAATTACCTTGATAGCACACCACCATTCACTTTGAATGTCACATCGTCAGATCCATCGAATCACTAATTGACGTCCACAAATATACACTGGGTGTTAAGCTAAGAAGTTCCCTTCTTCGCCACTATACTTGGTATATTTGTAAATGCCAACATATGTAACTCTTAAGAAATACTCCGTCAAACATTAATCCATACAAGTCATCCAGGAACAGGGTGAACCAAAGGCACCCTCCTACCACATCCTAGGTATCAACATATAGATAAGTAGCGAGTAGTCCTCACAATTCGTAGATTCCAACCATGATAGAGTCACAGTAGATCTTCGAGTGTGAATCCAGAAATTTTATGAAATTCTTCTGTTTTATGAAGACCTACAGTCTTCAACTGCTCCATCTTGATCAACATCCGATATCTTATACATTTCGTATTTGCTGGTCGGAATGGTTTTAGAATATAAATTCGGCTCCGGTCTTTCCGTACCGACAATCATATAGGCCAAATTTGATAGTCGGTTATTTAACTATCAAATAAACATCCATTCAATCATGAAAAAAAATAGATTTACTGGTTCAGTAGTCAGCATCACTTGGCCCCTCTTCTATAAAATATAATTAACGAATGGTTAATTTAACTTCTAAAACTTCAACATTTGAAACACATATTCACTTCTAATTTTAATAAGAGTCTTTTCTAAACTCTATCATTTTAATACTTCGAACAATATCCTCCATATCAAATTTTCTATTTAATTATCATTTCAAAACATTTGTTACAATATTGTAATGACCCGACAGGGATTCGAGCCCCGAATTCCTATAATAATACATAATCCTGTATTACTTGTCAGAACTCAAGTATCGAAAACACCAAATATTTATAAAAAAGAATTTAGAGGGTGAGATAAGAAAGAAAGAAATGTTAGAATAGATGAAGAAGAAGAATCAAAACAACATAGTCTCATATTGCAGTGGAACAAATTATAATATAGAAATAAATCTTTATTGAGAGCGTGAAAATAAACTTACAATCATCAGAGTACATCACACATCTTGATAATTATAATAATCTATCCTTATATACAACACACGGTGGAATAATATAACTTCATACGTATAAATCCTTCCAGCTCATCCCTTCACAGCATTCGATAACCTGAACCTGTGTATCTCGGTCTAACCCGAGCATTTCAAATACCGGGTCAGTCTGGTGAACCAAATGAGAAATCCACTAAGTTTTAAAGGTAGCACACAACTTGATTTTACAGTTAAAAATCCTTTCTGAAAGAAAAGGATAATCATAAGACCAAATCCACACATAAACCTTATGATAACCCAAAAACATTTATGGAAATCAATACTTTCCTGATATTATAATAATGTATAAATACAAATAAATAGAATCTAGCAGAATGCTTGCATCTCACGGTCCACATATATACTATACAAACAAAACCGCGGGCGCTCATTGGAGGTTGGATTACGACTATGACAAGGTATACAACCACCAACCGATAGTGTATCTCTAGAGAGGAATACACCGAGTTCAACAAGAACATCTTGCAAGCCGGCCGACACATGACCGATCACTCATTTCTCTTGAGTGTATCGACTATATTGTCACCAGCGGTTGGGCCCACAAAACCGTTATTCGAAGATACTTGTGACAACCCCAAACCCCGTACTGGCGGCGGCAAGGGTTATCCTTGGAATATAACACAGAAACCGATAATAGCAGAACAAAATTAAATAAATACACCAGAAAATGAACAATAGAATATACTGGATAAAAGTAATCATCAGAGTTACACAGTATACAGGATCTTACTTAGTACAAATACAGTTCAGCTATACATAAATGTCTACAGCGGAAATAAACAAAATATGTACTATAGGAGCTGAACAGCATAAAAAGAGATAAATGATAGAATCCATCTTCAGCTCCAGCTATCCAGAAAGAACCAGCTAATCCTGAATACAAGGCTGCCCGTGAAGAAAAAGGGGCACCCGAGTTTGAGAGTGAAACAAACTACGAGTCAGTCATGGGCCTGGTATGAGAAATCTATTCAACACATATATAATATGGCCAATCACAGGACCACGCCACTTTCGTGGAACGGGTTTACTCCATTGGATTGCCAGTGCTTTAAAACAAATCTTTCTTTTAAACATCACTATGCTTTTTGTAAAAATGAAGCCGTTATAAGACTCAGTTCCCATCACACAATGCAACGCAAACCGGAGGATAGAGTTTTAACCTTATAACGGCCAAAATATGCGTGATACGAATAAAACAAAGGCATTTGATATTATTGCTAGTTTTAATATGTTTTGAAAACAATTTCAAATCATAACTATCAATCATAGACGGCATGGGTACCATATATCATGTCGCCATATATATATATATATATATATATACACAATCAAAACCGCACGATGTCGTATTTGGGAATTGGATTTCCGTCCTGAACCAAGGCAAAAGATAGTCCTTACCGAATTCGAGACGCTCTAGCCCGTGTCTCAGGTACAACCGCGACCATACCCTGGATCGTCAGGGCCGGTCCACACGAAGTGGATTATAATGCCTGAACAATGCGTTTCTCCACCCTTTGGGGTGTAAATGAGCCAACGAATGACTCCATCGGACCCGATCGTCCGATCAAACCGAGGTGCCTCGCAACAGCAACAACCACATAGGTGAAAAGTATATAAATGTCAGGGCTGGTAGGTCACTGACACCACCCTAGCTAGAAAGAAAACGCACGTCCCCCCTGAGGTGCTGCTCCCGTTTCTCTTTCATACCGGGGTGTGAGGCTCGCGATTTCACGTTATACACAAAGCTACGCCACACAGGCGGTGCTTTGGTCATCACCACAAGACTTTGCTTTTCAACAGAAGCCCTGATCACTGCATCTTAGCATGCCACACAGGCACTTCATGCCATGCGACTGATGTCCATCGATACACAACCTCTGAGCTCATGCGTTTCAGAGAAGGGCGTTAAGCAAAAGAATAAATTCTCCGCCGCCAAACAGATGTATATTTAATAGAGATCAATCAACACAGAATAAAATCCAATGTTAGACACACAGTCCATTTACAAGTCCGTTCTGGGTCTGAACGAAACCGGAGGCACTAAATACCTCGCAAACCCATCGATCACCACGTACGTTTGGACGATCACCACTCATTATCCATATTTCGGGATGCCTCCCAATCAGGACCTCGGTTACCATCCAAACGAGGTGAAGATCTCCGGTCTTCGACCACCGTCTTCATCTTCGACTTTCAATCGTCGGTCAATTATTTGAAGTGAGAATTAACTCGGCCTTTTCAAATAATTCACGTGTATTTAGAATTTCAAATCAATTTAATTCAATGGTTAAATTATTCGACAACACCAATTTTGTTCTTTAATGTAATTTTCACACCAAACACATTCAACCATCAAAAGCCACATAAATCGAGCAAATTCAGTTTATTTCCATTACATATTGTTTATGATATTTTATAACAATTTATCGCTATTTTTATTTATTTTAGAATAGCCAATTTATTCAAAACGACGCTTCGGGCCATAAAGCGGTCGTGGCGCTGTTTTTCTTCCGATTTGATTTACACATATCTGAAAATATAACCGTTGGATCTTCACAAAATTTACATCATTAGAAAGGTCTTTTCAAAACGAATCCAACGGTTCCAGTTTCGGGAAAATCCGACGGTCGGATCTCCCAGTACAATCGTTTGAAGTTTCGATACCAAAATACGAACTGCAGCGTCGTTATTCGATTTAATATAATTATATATATATATATAATCGTTTCTGGCGCTGTTTTTCTTCAGATTTGAATTAAACATTCCAGACAATCCAACCGTTGGATTTTTACAAGGTTGGTGCCGTTGGAAAGATATTTCCAAGGCGAACCCGACGGTTGCGGTTTCGGGAAAATCCAATGGTCGGATTTCCCCCACTAGTTGTTTGAAATCACGGTTTCAAAATATGAACTGCACGACCACGTTTCGTTTTAATTTTATTTATATTTATATATTTATATAAATATAGTTCATTCAACAATTTCAATACCGTTTTCACTTCAAATATTTCACTAACGCCTTAAAATTTTGGAAAATTTCGCCATAACCTCCTTTGTACGGGAGGGGCTGGGAAAATTCCCAAATAGCCACATGGGCGTCTCATGTCAAACAGAAAAAGAAAAAGCCAAGCGGCTAGCCAACAGGCTCATAAAATCATCACCCAAACAAAACAGTAAATGTGTACCTATTTGTCGGGCACAAAATTTTATTCCTCTTCTCTAGCCCCTTTGCTATAACCTGTTCAATAAATATGCAAGTACATATATATAGTTCTTATCACTTATCATTTTCTATTCGACTTCATATTTGATTCCATTTGGTTTAAAAACACCATTCATTCTAATGTTGCATGCATAGGCAAAAATCACATCATTAGCTAATTAATGAATATTTCGACTCATGCATATTTATTTGAACGAATTACTATTTTTAACACTTCATATTTCAACGATTCATGTATATAATAAAAATGGGATTTTTATTGTAAAACAATTCCTTTCAAAACACTATTATTTTATATAGTTTATATAGGTGATAAAAATGGGATTTTTATTATAAAACAATTTCTTTTAAAACGAGATTATTTTACATAGTCCATATAGTTGATAAAAGGTGATTTTTATTATGAAAAAATTTCTTTTAAAACGAGATTATTTTACATAGTCCATATAGTTGATAAAAGGTGATTTTTATTATGAAACAATTTATTTCAAAATATGAATATCATTCAACACATGAATTTCAATTCCACGAATGAATATCGATTCAACACATGAAGGTTTTCTATAGTTTCTACATATAGATAAAAATGTTATTTTTATATTTAAAACACGAATACCCTTCAACACATGAATTTCTAATCAACGAATGAATATCGATTCAACACATGAAGGTTTTCTATTCAATGAATAAATATAGTTTCAGCAAATGAAAATAATTCTAACACATGAATATTATTGAAAATTTCGGCAGCATAACGGCAGGGTAGTTAAAACCGAGACCGTCCCTGGTACGGCTCCTCGCTCTACCTTAAAACCTCGCGGTTTTTGACAATGGGGATCATGCATCTAGTTCGCACGCAGGCGGCATGTATATATTTATTTCATTTCCACAAACTAATCCTATGTGGTTTCAACCAAATATTTCTCAACCACAAACGGGTATTTTTCGACTACAATCAATCAATATCAACCACCAACAATCCCAAACAATCATTCGCTATCAATCAATTTTCACACCAATCACAATTAATAAATATCGTCCATGGTTTGTGGACGAGGGGCGTATATATATATATATATATATATATATATATATATATTTATATTTATATATAGCAATTCACTTTTATTTCAACACATATATAATTTTTACAATGCATATATAACTTATACATCGAACATACAACTTATACAACGCTTATACATGAGGTGTACAACGCTTATATAACTCATACATCGACTATATAATTTATACATCGTCGTTTTCCATATCGTTTATAAATTAGAAATCTCACATTGGGTTCCACTCCACCAAAAATAGCAGAAGGCTCAGAAAAATATGCGGTCTCTTCTAAAATGTAGAAGACGTCCACACGGTCACGATGTTTCCTGTTTCATCGAATTTTGTTAACATAGCAAAAATATATGATTTTTCGAAGTTTGCAACGGTTTTAAACTGTTAAATTCAGTTTTAAATTAAAACAGTCGATACCTTTCAAAACTGTTCGAAACTAGGTTTCGATTTTTCGATCAATCCGTGCAATGGTTCCACGATCGGGTTGCGCAGGGTCGAAGAGCTACGTGAGGCGCACGTGCGCCAGGGAGGAGGGTCAACTCGGTGGGCCCTAGTTGGCGTGGCGGCGGATTAACTGCCGAAACTTTACGGAGGTGGTTCGGGCGATTTACACAACTATAATTGCTGCTCCTTTTATGGATTTGAAGATCTCTCCGAGCTCTACAAAATCCTCAACAGGAGGGAGGCGTAATTTTGGTTGTAGGAGGAGAAACGGAGGAGGGAAGGCACGGGCGGTTTTCCGCCGTATATCGCGATCGGGGAGAGAGAAGCGGGGGGGGTCTGACGTGGACAAATAGATTTTTTTATTTATTTATAAAGTTTTTAAAATCCGAAAATACCCCTTGCCTCTCGCGAACCCCAATCCAAACCCAACGACTGTCGTCCCTAGCGTTTTACCCCCATTCCGAACACAATGGGATATGTTTCGAAGGCCCATTCGACTATTTCAGTCAGTTTCCATTCAAATTAAAATATTAAACATTCAATATCTGGATTTGAACGTACATTTCAATTTGCCAGGGCCACAAACTGATTCAAAAAATTCCAAAAAAATAAATCTAGCTATGTTTTGATGATACGGTCCCAACAAAACTAGTTTCGTCGAATTCTGAGACCGTTTGCAAAAAGGCCCATTTTTGGTCGATCCAATTTAACTATAATTGACCAAAACACATTTTCCTTTTCCACGCTCACATACTAGCTTCAAAAATTATGAAATTTGAAATCTAGCAATAACTTTACATCCCGGATCCAACAAAAGTAGTTTCGTCGAATTCTGAGGTCGTATGCAAAATGGCCAATTTCACGGGCTATATAAATTCCATATCGACCCTTCCGAAAATTCATTCGGCCATAACTTTTGCTTTCCGCTATGAAAATTTGATTTTTCAGATTCGTTACAAAGGTATTTACTAACATATTTAAATATTTTTGGTTTCACTAAAATCCGGATTGTTTTGCACCCGGTACAGTCCAACAAAGTTTGAATCCAATTTTTGAAACTGCAGCGCCATTTCGGGCCTTGTTTATAATTATAATTAATTATATTCGTTTTCAATTGTCGATTCAAACTCAGTTTTCATCTCTATTATTGAAAATATTTATTTTAAATATTTAAAATCCATTATTTTAGCCAATTTAAAAATTTTAAATTGGTTCAGATTTTCTGGGTCGTTACAATCTCCCCCACTTAAAACTTTTCTTCCCCGAAAAGGAACAAAGTCGAAAGTGGTTTGATAAATCTACAATCACACAACACAACCAACAACCAAATCGTTTTAACCTTTCAAAAATATACCGATCAACTTCTATACTCTTTTAAAATCATTCAGACTATAGAATTAAAGGTGCACATCCATGAAAAGAAAATAACAATAGAGTAGAGAATTGAATGGTAGTGGAAAGTAGGATAAATGTACCTTGCACCAGAGTCAATCAGAGATATCCACTCGGCATCTAGGATAAGCTTTCTGAATGCTCTCCTCAGTTTCCCAAGTACAATCTCGCGGATCTCCACTCCATTGCACTTTGACTAAGTGAACCTTCTTGTTCCTCAGCTCTTTGGTTTCTTTGCCTATTATCTTTAGCGGCTTTCTTCCCACAGCTAATTCTGGGGTAATTTCAATGTCATGTTGAGTTGCTTCTTCCACGATCAAGTCTGGATCATGAACGTGCTTTTGAAGTTGGGATATGTGAAATACATCATGAACTCCAGGCAACCAGTCAGGCAGTTTGACCCTATAAACGAGAGTTCTGATCCGTTCCAAAATAGGAAACAGACCTATGAATTTGGGCGCTAATTTTCCAGTTTTACCGAACCAGATAACTCCTCTCATCGGCGATACTTTCAAATATACGTAGTCGCCAACAACAAAGGATATATCTATTCTTCTTCTATCGGCATAGCTCTTTTGCCGGCTTTGAGCGGCGATTAATCGCTTTTTAATAAAATCGACTTTGTCGGCAGCTTGTCGAATCATATCAGGACCCAACACAAGTCTATTTCCGGGTTCGACCCAACAAGCAGGGGATCGGCACGGTCTACCATACAATGCTTCGAATGGCAACATTGTCAGACTCGCCTGGTAGCTGTTGTTATATGAGAATTCAGCCAAATGTAGATGGTCTTCCCATGATCCACCAAAATCTAGAACACAAGCCCGCAATAGACCTTCTAAAATACGATTCACCCTCTCAGTCTGACCGTCTGTCTGAGGATGATAAGCGGTGCTCAAGTTCAACTTCGTTCCTAGCTCGACTTGAAATGCTTCCTAGAATTTTCTAGTGAATATTGTATCTCTATCACTGACTATACTGAGCGGCACTCCATGTAGTCTAACTATTTCCTTGAAGTAAATCTGCGTCAGACTCTGAGCAGTTCTATTTGATCTGACAGGTATGAAATGGGCGGTCTTCGTGAAGCGATCTACAATCACCCAAATATTGTCATTCCCTTTTCTGGTTCTGGGCAGACCATCAATGAAATCCATAGAAATATGTTCCCACTTCCAACCCGGAACTTCTAGCGGTTGTAATAATCCAGCCAATTTCTGTTGGTCACTCTTGACTAGCTGGCAAGTAGGCATCGGCTAACATATAAGGAAATGTCCCTTTTCATCGACTTCCACCAGAAAGTGCGTTTGATGTCATTATACATTTTGCTTACTCCCGGATGGATACTGAGTTTTGACTTGTGGCATTCATCCAGAACTTCTTTTCGAAGCTCAGGAATGTTAGGGACACAGATTCGACCTTTGAGCCTTAAAATCCCATCATTGTCTACTTGAAAACTCGAGGATTCGCCTTGTTGAATTATCTCTCTGATCTTCTGAATGAAGTGATCATCCTCCTGAAGAGCAGATATTTTATCTAGCAATGAAGTCGTGATAATAAAACTGGCGATCATTTCATTCTTTCGGCTTAACGCATCGGCCACGACATTGGCCTTCCCTGGAGTGTATAGAATTTCAAAATCATATGCTGTAAGAAACTCCAGCCAATGTTGTTGTCTCAGATTCAGGTCCTTCTGAGTGAACGGATACTTTAACGACTGGTGATCTGTAAATAGCTAAAATCTCTCACCCAGAAGATAGTGCCTCCAGATTTTCAAAGCGAACACAATAGCCAATAACTCAAGATCATGAGTTACGTAGTTCTTTTCGTGCGGCTTCAGTTGACGGCTAGCATAAGCAATCACTTGATTTCTTTGCATTAACACTGCGCCAAGGCCTTCTCTAGAAGCATCAGTCCATACTTTTAAATCCTGGTTGCCATCGATGATGGTCAACACTGGAGCTGTTGTTAATCTTAACTTTAGCTCTTTGAAAGCCTCCTCACTTTCTGGAGTCCATTTGAACTTAGAGTGCTTCTTCGTAAGCTTCGTTAAATGACCAGATATCTTCAAAAGGTTCTTAATGAACTTCTGGTAATAGCTAGCCAACCCGAGAAAACTGCGGACTTCAGTGGGGGTACTGGGCTGTTTCCAATTCTGAATAGCTATGATTTTGCTTGGATCCACAGCGATTCCTTCTTTCGATACTACGTGGCCCAGAAATTTTACTTCATCTTGCCAGAATATACATTTGGAAAATTTGGCTTTCAATACATTCCTTCTCAGAATTTCTAGAACTTGTTCCAGATGCTTTTCATGTTCGGCTTTTGATTTAGAGAAGATTAAAATATCGTCAATAAAAACCAGAACAAATTTATTCAAAACTCCCCTGAATACTCTGTTCATCAGATCGACGAAGTAAGCTGGAGCGTTACATAAGTCGAACGGCATTACTAACCACTCGTAGAATAAGTCGGGACCTCTGAATGCTGTCATTGGAACACACTCTTCGGCAATTCGAAGTTGATGGAAGCCTGTAGCTAGGTCCATTCGTGAAAACACCTGTGCTCCATTTAATCGATTTAACAAATCATCAATCCGCGGCAATGGATATTTGTTCTTTATTGTCTGCTTGTTTAAATCACGATAATCCACACATAGCCGCAGAGTACCGTCAGATTTTAGGACAAACACCACTGCTGCACCCCAATCAGAGAAACTAGGCCTGATCAGACCTTTCCATACTAGCTGTCGTGTTTGATTGTCTAATTCCTCCTTCTCTTTCAAGGACATTCTTCGAATAGTGTGAACTACCGGCCTTGCATTGGGAATCAAAGCAATCTTGAATTCTATTTCTCTCTGCGGAGGTAAGCGAACGACTTCCTCGAACACATCCGCATAGTTCTTGACGACAGGAATATCTTTCACTAGGTCGGGAATATTCTCTTTGATTTCAGGGGCATTTTCTATTTGGGCTGGAGAAACATTCAAAGCTGCCCAGAAGTCTTTTCTATTAGCATTCTGACCTTCATAGGGAATGGTTATATAATCACCTGACTTAATCTTCGCCTTTACGACTCTGTCGGCGCATTTAACTTCAGCTTCATATTTGGTCAACCAGTCTAACCCCAAGATAAGATCAAACTCTTTAAAATTCATGACGACTGCGATGGTAGGAAACCGATAACGAGAGAAAGAAACCGGCACTCCACAAATCAAACTGAGATCAATGGAACCCCCAACCGGATTCTGGACAGTCATCGGTTCCTTGAGCCTTTTCAAATTCAAATCCAGTTTCTTAGCTGCATCTTTGGCAATGAAACTTCGTGACGCGCCTGTGTCAAACAATA
This sequence comes from Allium sativum, assembly GCA_030737875.1. Lineage (NCBI taxonomy): Eukaryota > Viridiplantae > Streptophyta > Magnoliopsida > Asparagales > Amaryllidaceae > Allium > Allium sativum. The sequence goes on along the minus strand of CM060916.1, from coordinate 292,335,744 downwards.
CTTTGACTGGAATGTTTTTGACAGTAAGTGTTCCTTCTAAAACATCCACCCTTTCTTGACTAGCTGAGGGCTCAGAAGTTTCTGCTACTTCATTTACCTGAGCTTCTTTGGTTGTTTTTATCAGCCGGCACTCTTGTTTTACATGACCAAACTGATGGCATTGATTACACCTTTTCTTCCCTTGAAAATTCTTCTTGGATTGAAGCCATCCTTTTAATCGCTTCTTCATGGGTCCGCAGTTTATTGACAAATGCCCCTTTTGATGGCAGTTACTGCATACGGTGGTCGTTATGGGTTCTTTCCCAGACTTAGCCCTTTTTCTCTTAGCACTGGGCTTCTCATTGGCCTCAGACCTCGTACTGGCTTCTGGAATATCAATTTCCGACTCTTCTTTGTCACTACAACGAACTTCTTCTTTGTCGCGCAACATTCCTTTCTTATGGAGATCTTCATACTGATAAGCCATGTATATCATCTCAGATTTTTCCTCTTTGGATCTTGAATCAAATGAGGAGCAAAGTGAGCAAGTTCGTTGAACTTCTTATGATATTCTGGGATGGTCATATCACCTTGTATTAGATAAGAAAATTCATCACACAATCGCTCCGTTGCTTCGGGAGGAGTAAATCTTTCTAGGAATATCACTTTGAACCTGTCCCAGGTGATATCACCTTCTGGATTATCTTTGATGATCGTTTCCCACCAGATTAAAGCTTCTTCTTTGAGCGCCCAAGATGCTACTAATCGTTTTTGGTCATCCCTCAGCTGGATACGCTCAAAAATTCTTTCGACAGAACTCAACCAAGCTTGAGTCTGAATTATAGATTCATTGCCCGAGAACTGTGCTCCGTTCAGATTTTGATATCTCTTTAATAGAGCCTCTAGATCGGGTTCTGTATTCCTTCTGTTTCTGGCACTCATTTTTCTAGTACTTCTGCAATTAGCAGAACAAGTGTCAGGTCACAGAAAAGACAATTTTAAACATAGAAACATATACTTCAAATGTAAATGTGTCTATCGAGGTGTAATTTCATTCTGCTTTACTCATACTAGGATATTGCTGATCCTATCTTTATTGAGTTACCCGCCTAGAACACTACAGGTTCTATTTCTGACGAGTTCGTTCAAATGTTATATTCCAGAACTAAGCTTAACCAAAGCTCTGATACCACGTTGTGACAACCCCAAACCCCGTACTGACGGCGGCAAGGGTTATCCTTGGAATATAACACAGAAACTGATAATAGCAAAATAAAATTAAATAAATACACCAGAAAATGAACAATAGAATATACTGGATAAAAGTAATCATCAGAGTTACATAGTATACAGGATCTTACTTAGTACAAATACAGTTCAGCTATACATAAATGTCTACAGCGGAAATAAACAAAATATGTACTATAGGAGCTGAACAACATAAAAAGAGATAAATGATAGAATCCATCTTCAGCTCCAGCTATCCAGAAAGAACCAGCTAATCCTGAATATAAGGCTGCCCGTGAAGAAAAAGGGGCACCCGAGTTTGAGAGTGAAACAAACTACGAGTCAGTCATGGGACTGGTATGAGAAATCTATTCAACACATATATAATATGGCCAATCACAGGACCACGCCACTTTCGTGGAACGGGTTTACTCCATTGGATTGCCAGTGCTTTAAAACAAATCTTTCTTTTAAACATCGCTATGCTTTTTGTAAAAATGAAGCCGTTATAAGACTCAGTTCCCATCACACAATGCAACGCAAACCGGAGGATAGAGTTTTTACCTTATAACGGCCAAAATATGCGTGATACGAATAAAACAAAGGCATTTGATATTATTGCTAGTTTTAATATGTTTTGAAAACAATTTCAAATCATAACTATCAATCATAGACGGCATGGGTACAATATATCATGTCGCCATATATATATATACAATCAAAACCACACAATGTCGTATTTGGGAATTAGATTTCCGTCCTGAACCAAGGCAAAAGATAGTCCTTACCGAATACGAGATGCTCTAGCCCGTGTCTTAGGTACAGCCGCGACCATACCCTGGATCGTCAGGGCCGGTCTACACGAAGTGGATTATAATGCCTGAACAATGCGTTTCTCCACCCTTTGGGGTGTAAATGAGCCAACGAATGACTCCATCGGACCCGATCGTCCGATCAAACCGAGGCGCCTCGAAACAGCAACAACCACATAGGTGAAAAGTATATAAATGTCAGGGCTGGTAGGTCACTGACACCACCCTAGCTAGAAAGAAAACGCACGTCCCCCCTCCCCCCGAGGTCCTGCTCCCGTTTCTGGTTCATACCGGGGTGTGAGGCTCGCGATTTCACGTTATACACAAAGCTACGCCACACAGGCGGTGCTTTGGTCATCACCACAAGACTTTGCTTTTCAACAGAAGCCCTGATCACTGCATCTTAGCATGCCACACAGGCACTTCATGCCATGCGACTGATGTCCATCGATACACAAACTTTGAGCTCGTGCGTTTCAGAGAAGGGCGTTAAGCAAAAGAATAAATTCTCCGCCGCCAAACAGATGTATATTTAATAGAGATCAATCAACATAGAATAAAATCCAATGTCAGACACACAGTCCATTTACAAGTCCGTTCTGGGTCTGAACGAAACCGGAGGCACTAAATACCTCGCAAACCCATCGATCACCACGTACGTTTGGACGATCACCACTCATTATCCATATTTCGGGATGCCTCCCAATCAGGACCTCAGTTACAATCCAAACGAGGTGAAGATCTCCGGTCTTCGACCACCATCTTCATCTTCGACTTTCAATTGTCGGTCAATTATTTGAAGTGAGAATTAACTCGGCCTTTTCAAATAATTGACGTGTATTTAGAATTTCAAATCAATTTAATTCAATGGTTAAATTATTCGACAACACCAATTTTGTTCTTTAATGTAATTTTCACGCCAAACACATTCAACCATCAAAAGCCACATAAATCGAGCAAATTCAGTTTATTTCCATTACATATCGTTTATGATATTTTATAACGATTTATCGCTATTTTTATTTATTTTAGAATAGCTAATTTATTCAAAACGACGCTTCGGGCCATAAAGCGGCCGTGGCGCTGTTTTTCTTCCAATTTGATTTACACATATCTGAAAATCTATCCGTTGGATCTTCACAAAATTTACATCATTAGAAAGGTCTTTTCAAAACGAATCCAACGGTTCCAGTTTCGGGAAAATCCGACGGTCGGATCTCCCAGTACAATCGTTTGTAGTTTCGATATCAAAATACGAACTACAGCGTCGTTATTCGATTTAATATAATTATAAATATATATATAATCGTTTCTGGCGCTGTTTTTCTTCATATTTGAATTAAACATTCCAAGCAATCCAACCGTTGGATTTTTACAAGGTTGGTGCCGTTGGAAAGATATTTCCAAGGCGAACCCGACGGTTGCAGTTTCGGGAAAATCCAATGGTCGGATTTCCCCCACTAGTTGTTTGAAATCACAGTTTCAAAATACGAACTGCACGGCCACGTTTCATTTTAATTTTATTTATATTTATATAATTATATAAATATAGTTCATTCAACAATTTCAATACCGTTTTCACTTCAAATATTTCACTAACGCCTTAAAATTTTGGAAAATTTCGCCATAACCTCCTTTGTACGGGAGGGGCTGGGAAAATTCCCAAATAGCCACATGGGCGTCTCATGTCAAAAAGAAAAAGAAAAAGCCAAGCGGCTAGCCAACAGGCTCATAAAATCATCACCCAAACAAAACAGTAAATGTGTACCTATTTGTCGGGCACAAAATTTTATTCCTCTTCTCTAGCCCCTTTGCTATAACCTGTTCAATAAATATGCAAGTACATATATATAGTTCTTATCACTTATCATTTTCTATTCGACTTCATATTGGATTCCATTTGGTTTAAAAACACCATTCATTCTAATGTTGCATGCATAGGCAGAAATCACATCATTAGCTAATTAATGAATATTTCGACTCATGCATATTTATTTGAACGAGTTGCTATTTTTAACATTTCATATTTCAACGATTCATGTATATAATAAAAATGGGATTTTTATTGTAAAACAATTCCTTTCAAAACACTATTATTTTATATAGTTTATATAGGTGATAAAAATGGGATTTTTATTATAAAACAATTTCTTTTAAAACGAGATTATTTTACATAGTCCATATAGGTGATAAAAGGTGATTTTTATTATGAAATAATTTCTTTTAAAACGAGATTATTTTACATAGTCCATATAGTTGATAAAAGGTGATTTTTATTATGAAACAATTTATTTCAAAATATGAATACCATTCAACACATGAATTTCAATTCCACGAATGAATATCGATTCAACACATGAAGGTTTTCTATAGTTTCTACATATAGATAAAAATGTGATTTTTATATTTAAAACACGAATACCCTTCAACATATGAATTTCTAATCAACGAATGAATATCGATTCAACACATGAAGGTTTTCTATTCAATGAATAAATATAGTTTCAGCAAATGAAAATAATTCAAACACATGAATATTATTCAAAATTTCGGCAGCATAACGGCAGGGTAGTTAAAACCGGGACCGTCCCTGGTACGGCTCCTCGCTCTACCTTAAAACCTCGCGGTTTTTGACAGTGGGGATCATGCATCTAGTTCGCACGCAGGCGACATGTATATATTTATTACATTTCCACAAACTAATCCTATGTGGTTTCAACCAAATATTTTTCAACCACAAATGGGTATTTTTCGACTACAAACTCGTTTTCATGTAGAATTTCGAGATGAACGCAATGGAGCAGCCCGTTTCCCTTGATTTTGATTTTAACTTTTAATTCTTCCTTGATTCATGAATCTTAGTGTTACAGAATCACGGGGTGTTACACTTTCCTTGATGGTACAGAACTGACTGAGATGAGTACGAGGGCTAGAGCTAGAGGTAGAGGTGGAGCAGGCAGAGGCCAAGGAAGGGGTGAAATCCCCGCTGCTCGGAACCAACCTAATCTAGAGGTTATAGTGCCACCACCACCACCCCCGCAACCTTTTGATCGGGATAAAGTGGCTAAAAAATTCAAGAATTTGGGAGGTGTGCCATTCACTGGCCGTGAGAAAGTGACTGAGGCTCAAGCTTGGCTAAAGATATGAGAAAAGATCTTCGCGGGCTTGGAGTTAGAGGATCATCGAAAGAGATTCATGGCATCATGGCTGCTAAAAGATGAGGCTTTAATATGGTGGGACACACCTACTATTAGGGATATTGATGCTGACATGTCTTGGGCGAAGTTCAAAGAACCTTTAATGAGAAGTTCATCCCTCGATAAGAAGTCGAGCGTCTGCATGATGAATTTGCTAATCTCCAACAAGGGGATCAAACTATTACTGAGTATGTGAGAAGATTCGAAGAGCTCTCCCGATATGCACCTGAATTGATTCAGGACCCACTCCAGAAAAACAAGAGGTTCATAAATGGTCTTTCAAGGAAGTATCACAACAAGTGACGACACATATTGAGCTCCCATTTGCCAAAGTGATTGAGCTGGCTTGTAGATACGAGGAGATTATCAAGAGAATTTCTCAGCAGGACCGTGAAAGAAATCAAGCTAATAATAAGAGGAAACCTTCTGATAAGAAACCTGAGGGGAGCAACACTACAGCCGCTAAGCCTCAAGAGAATAAAAAGGCCAAGGTCAAATGCTTCAACTATAAAAAACTCGGACACTATAATTATGAATGTAGAGCTCCAAAGAGGCTAAGGAGGAGTGAATCAGGGCCTAGCCGGAATCCTTGTGGTACTAAGGAATGCTTTAATTTTCACAAGCCGGGGAATCTTATCAAGGATTGTCCATTGTTGAAGAAGTCCGAGGTGGCTCACGTGTATGATGGAGCGAGTGCACCAGCTTCTTCCGAAGGAGCAGATAAACTAGATGTTTTGAAAGGTATCCTCGCTATTAAGAATATTCCTGTTACAATATTGTTTGACACTAGTGCATCACGAAGTTTCATTTCTAGTAACACCGTGAAAAGGTTAAATTTAAAACTAAGAGATCTTAAATAATCGGTTAGTGTCCATAATCCAATAGGAGGTTCTCTTGTTCTTGGTTTATACTGTAGAGTGCCGATCTCTTATTCTCGTTACCAATTTTCTTTTGATTTAATCATCATGAATTTTTCTGAGTACGATGTTGTTCTTGGCCTAGATTGGTTAACAGAGTATGAGGCTGAAGTATTATGCGCTGAAAGAATTGTTAAAGCTAAAACAAATTTGGGGAATACTATTTCTATACCATGCCATGGCTCAGAAAATGATAGAAAAGAATTTTGGTCTTCCCTGGAAGTTACCCTTACTTCTATTGATAATATTCCTGTAGTTAAAAATTATGTGGATGTGTTTGAAGAAGTTGATAGCTTACCTCCGCGAAGAGAAATTGACTTCAGGATCGATTTAGTTCCGAATGCAAGGCCAGTTGTGCATGTTATTTTAAGAATGACGTTGAAAGAGAAAGAAGAATTGAGTAATCAAACTAAACAGCCTTTGTGGAAAGGACTGATCAGGCCTAGCTTCTCAAATTGGGGTGCAGCAGTGGTGTTTGTTCCGATGTCTGACGGTACTCTCAGACTATGTGTGGATTACCAAGACCTCAATAAGCAGAAACTGAAAAATAAATATCCATTGCAGCGTATTGATGATTTATTAGATCACTGAATGGAGCGCAAGTGTTCTCTAGAATGGACATTGCTACAGGTTTCCATCAATTGTGTATTGTTGAAGAGTGGTTCCGTTGACAGCTTTCAGAGGTCTAGACTTATTTTATGAGTGGTTAGTAAAGTCGTTCGGCTTATGTAATGCTCCTGCATACTTTGTCAATTTAATGAATAGAGTATTCTACAATGTCTTGAACAAACTTGTGTTGGTTTTCATTGACGACATCTTAATCTTCTCTAAGTCCACTACCGAGCATGAAAAGCGTTTGGAAGAAGTTTTGGAAATTCCGAGAAAGAATGTATTAAAAACCAAATTTTCTAAATGTATATTCTAGCAAGAAGAAGTAAAGTTCCTCGGTCATATAGGATCGAAGAAAGGAATTTCAGTGGATCCAGGAAAAATCACAGCCATTCGAGATTGGAAGCAGTCTACCACTCCTATATAAGTCAGAAGTTTTCTAGGATTGGCTGGTTATTATCGGAAATTCATGAAAGATTTTTCAAAGCTATCTTGTCCATTAACGAAGCTTACAAAGAAACATACAAAGTTTAATTGGACACCTGAGTGTGAGGCAGCTTTCCGAGAACTAAAAATAAGGTTAATCACTGCTCCAATGTTGACCATTATTGATGGCAATCAAGATTTGATAGTCTATACCGATGCTTCTCTTGAAGGTGCGGGAGCGGTATTAATGCAAAGAGGCAAAGTAGTTGCTTATGCTAGCCGTCAGTTGAAGCCGCATGAGAAGAGATATCCTACGCATGATCTTGAGTTGTTAGCGTTGTTTTTGCTTTGAAAATATGGAGGCACTATCTTTTCGATGAGAAGTTCGAATTATATACAGATCATAAGTCATTGAAGTATCTATTCACCAAGAAGGACTTGAATTTGAGGTAGCAGCGTTGGTTAGAATTTCTTGCGGCGTACTATCTAGATATCTTGTATACTCCAGGGAAAGCCAATGTTGTAGCTGATCGCTCAACAGGGAGAATGCTATCATCGCCAATCTCATTATTATGTCTTTCATTGATTGACAAAATCTCTATTCTTCATAAGAATGATGATATTATTTAGAGAATTAGTAAAAGAGTTCGATAAGGTGAACCCTCGAGTTTCCAAATTGATAACAAGGGAGTTCTGAGTTTATTAGGCCGAATTTGTGTTCTGAATATTCCTGAGCCCAGAAGGGAAGTGATGGATGAATATCACAAGTACAAGCTTAGTATTCATCCAGGAGTGAGTAAGATGTATCATGATCTCAAGCGTACGTTCTGATGGAGATATATGAAAAGAGACACTTCCATATATGTTAGCAGGTGCCCTACTTACCAACAAGTCAAAAGCGATCAACAAAAACTCGCAGGATTATTGCAACCATTGGAGGTTCCAGATTAGAAGTGGGATCTCTCCATGGATTTCATTGATGGTTTGCCCTGAACCAGGAAAGACAATGATAGTATATGGGTGATCGTGGATCGTTTCATGAAGACGGCCCATTTTATTCCTATCAGATCTACTAGAACAGCTCAAATTCTGGCGCAGATTTATTTCAAAGAAATTGTCAGACTACATGGAGCTCTCAGTAGTATTGTTAGTGATTGTGATCCGATATTCTCTAGTAAATTCTGGGAAGCATTCCAAGTGGAGCTAGGGACAAAGTTAAATATGAGCACCGCTTATCATCGTCAAACAGATGGCCAGACCGAGAGGGTGAACCGTATACTAAAAGACTTGTTGCGGGCATGTATTCTTGATTTTGGCGGATCATGGGAAGATCACTTGCATTTGGTTGAATTTTCATATAATAACAGTTACCAAGCAAGCTTACAAATGTCTCCATTTGAAGCATTGTATGGCGGGCCATTTAGATCTCCCATATGCTGGGTAGAACCAAGCAATCGACTAGTATTGGGTCCCGACATGATTCGAGAAACTTCGGATAACGTCTATTTCATTAAGAAGCGACTGCAAACAGCTCAGAGCTGATAGAAGAGTTATGCAGATTCGAGAAGAAGAGATTTAGCATTTGTTGTTGGTGATTATGTATACTTGAGAGTTTCCCCATTGAGAGGGGTAGTCCGTTACGGGAAGACAGGGAAGTTGGCCCCTAGATTCATTGGTCCATTCCATATACTCGAAAGAATTGGAACTCTTGCTTACAAGGTTCAGTTGCTTGACTGATTTCCAGGAGTGCATCATGTATGTCACGTGTCTCAACTTCGAAAGCACGTACATGATCCAGATCTGACTATGGAGGAAGCAGCACAACAAGGTTTGGAGATTACCCCAAGCTTAACAGTGAGGAGAGAGCCACTGAAATTCATTGGTAAAGAAACCAGAGTTCTGAGAAACAAGAGGATCCATTTAGTCAAGGTGTAGTGGAGCGGAGATCCTAGAGACTGTACATGGGAGACCAAGGATAGCACAAAACAGGCTTATCCCAAGTGCAGAGTGGTCACCTCTAATTAGCTCTTTTGTTGAGGAACATTTACAATATTTTGCATTTTCCGTTTTGTTTCCTACTTTACTATTGTTTCCTTTTCGGGGACGAAAAGTTTTTAAGTAGGGGAGATTGTAACAACCCAGAAAATCAGAACCAATTTAAAAAAATTATTTCTAGAAATTTTAATAGAAAATGTGTCAGAATTTAAAAATTCCATTTTTAAATAATAACGAAGCTATTAAAAATAGCCATTTTGCAAACGACCTCCGTTTTCGATGAAACCATTTTTGTTGGATCCGGAATATCAAATTATAGCTAGGTTTAAATTTCCATAATTTTTGAAATTAATACATGAGCGTGGTAAATTAAGATGCGTTTGGCAATTTCTTTTGAATTGGATCGACCATTAAAAAGGCCATTTTTCAAACGTCCTCCAAATTCAATGAAAATAATTTTGTTAAGACCGTATCGTCAAAACAAAGCTAAATTTATTTTTCGGGAATTTTTGGAATCAGTATGTGGCCTCGGTAAATTAAAATGTACATTCAAATTTAATATTAAATGTTTTATATCTTATATTTTAATTTAAAGAAAAATAGGCTGAAACGTTCAAATGGTCTTACGAAACATAGTCCATTATGTCCGAGATGGGGGTATTTGGCTAGGGGCGACAGTCGGTGGGCTGGATTTGGAGTTAGTATGAGTTAACGGGCTTCTTTGAAAATTAGAGAATTAAATAATATAATATTATAAATATAGAATTAACAAACCCAAAGTCTCAATCCAGAGCCGCCGCCATCTTTTCGTTAATGGCCAGAAAAGCTCGAAACTTCTTCCCTTAAAATCACGTGGTCCTCTCAATAAAATCGTTCGACTCTTCAGACAATATTATAGTCTTCCCCATCCTCTTCACATCCATACGGTGAGATCGCCTTAAGCTCTGCATTTCGCTTGATTTGGACACCCAAACCTCCGCTGCGTCGACCGCCAGCCCTCCCTCTACCGACCACCGAGTTCAACGCTGCCACCACCCCCTGGCGGGCGCTTCCTCCCCCTCCGACGTGGTGCAATCTGATTTCCCCCTCGTGCAACCAATTGGAAGAAAGGTGTAACCCTAAGTTTGAACCCAAATAAGAAAACGGTCGGCCTTGGTTTACAGAAGAAGAAGGTGAAATATTTTTATTTAATTATTTAATTAATTAAATTTAAAATATTATTAACACGATAAAAATTATAACTTGTTCATACGATGTCGGAATCACATGAAACAGGAACCGTTAGGATCTGGCAGTGTCTACTACATTTTAGAAGTGACCAGGGAAATTTTAGAGCGATCTACAATTTTTGAAGAATTCAAAATCACCGTGATATCTCTAATTTAAAATTAAAATTAATTGGGATTGCGATGTGAAATTTATATATATATACACTGTTAAAATTTACAATTGTGTTGTACGAGATTTGAATTGATTGATTTTAATAGCGATGATTCGTTGGATTGAATTGGGTAGCAAAATTAGTCAAAGTTGTTTATACAATAAAATTACCTCGTAGAATTAGTGAAAATTGTTTATACAATAAAATACCTTTTTTATTGTATATATAAATCATAGAATTTGTCAAAATTGTTTATACAGTAAAGTTTCCTTTTTTTATTGTACATATTAATCATAGAATATGTCATAGTTGTTTATACAATAAAATTTTCCTTTTTATTGTATATATGAATCATAGAATTGGTTATATTTTATACAATAAAATTTTCCTTTTTATTGTATATATGGATCATAGAAATTGTCATGTTGGAAATAATTGTTTATATAATAAAAAAATTACTTTTTATTATATATAAATGATTCACAAATTTATCATGTTTTAGAGAAAAATAGACAAACATTAAAAATAACATTTTTAATGTATATTTTGATTCATTATTAAAAAAGAATCATGCTTTAGGGAAAAATAGTTAAACATTAAAAATAACATTTTAAATGTATGATTCATTATTAAAAAGAATCACGCTTTACGGAAAGATAGTTAAACATTAAAAATAACATTTTTAATGTATGTTTTGATTCATTATTAAAAATGAATCATGTTTTAGAGAAAAATAGTCAAAAATTAAAAATAACATTTTAATGTATGTTTTGATTCATTATTAAAAAAGAATCGTGTTTTAGAGAAAAATAGTCAAACATTAAAAATAACATTTCAATGTATGTTTCGATTCATTATTAAAAAAGAATCGTGTTTTAGAAAAAAATAGTCAAACATTAAAAATAACATTTTCATGTATGTTTTGATTTATTATTAAAAAAGAATCATGTTATGGAGAATAATGGTCAAACATTAAAAATAACATTTTAATGTATATTTTGATTCATTATTAAAAAAGAATCATGTTTTAGAGAAAAATATCCAGACAATAAAAGTAACATTTTTAATTGTATGTTTTGATTCATTATTAAAAAAGAATCATGTTTTGGAGAAAAATAGTTAAACATTAAAAATAACATTTTTAATGTATGATTCATTATTAAAAAGAATAATGTTTTAGGGAAAAATAGTTAAACATTAAAAATAACATTTTTTAATGTATGTTTTGATTCATTACTAAAAAAATCATGTTTTAGAGAAAAATAGTCAAACATTAAAAATAACATTTTAATGTATGTTCTGATTCATTATTAAAAGGAATCATGTTTTAGAGAAAAATAGACAAACATTAAAAATAACATTTTTAATGTAAGTTTTGATTCATTATTAAAAGGAATCATGTTTAGAGAAAAATAGATAAACATCAAAAATGACATTTTCAATGTATGTTTTGATTCATTATAAAAAAGGTCATGTTTTAAATAAATTGTTTAAATATTAAAAATGACATTTTTAGTGTTTGGCTTGATTCAAAGATAAAAAGAATTGCATGTTAAAATTAAAATAGGCGTTGTCATTAAAAATGTTACATTTAATATATTTGTTTAGATGAAAAGAATGACATGTTAAAATAGAATTTGCAATTAAAAATGTTACATTTAATATGTTTGTTTAGATGAAAAGAATGACATATTGAAATAGAATTTGCAATTAAAAATGTTACACTTAATACGTTTGTCTAGATAAAAAGAATGACATGTTAAAATAGAATTTGCAATTAAGAATGTAACATTTAATATGTTTGTTTAGAAAAAAAGAATGTCATGTTAAAATAGAATTTGCAATTAAAAATGTTACATTTAATATGTATATTTAGATAAAAAGAATTACATATTAAAGTAGGAGTTGTTCATTAATAATGTTTTTTTAACATGTTTGTTTAGATTAAAAAATTGACATGTTAAAATAAAATTTGTAATTTAAAAATGTTACATTTAACATGTTTAATTAAATGTTTTGTCATTAAAAATGACATTTTTATCTTGTTAAATTAGAATAGAAGAATCATATGTTAGGATATGTATGATCTTGTTGATTAAAACATTATTTTTAACATGTTAGTTAAATCTTCAAACGAATTATATATATATAAACTAAAATTAAACGAATTGTGCGCGGTAGTTCGCATTTCAGAATCGTAACTTTAAACGATTATACTGAAAGATCCGACGGTCGGATTTTCTCAAAACTGGAACCGTTAGGTTCTCTTTGGAAAGATCTTTCCAACGATGTTAAATTGTTAAGACCCAACGGTAAGATCTCGAGAAATGTGTAATTCAAATCTGGACAAAAACAGCGTTAGGGCCACGTAACAACCTGAAACGGCGTTCGAATTAAATGGGCTATTTTTATATAAATAAAAATAGCGAAAAATTGTTATAAAATAATATTAACGATATGAAATGATTGGAATTACATATATTCGAGAATTATTTGAAAAGACCAAGTTCAATCTCATTTCAAATAATTATATGACGATTTAAAGTCAAAGACATTGAAGACGGTGGTTGAAGACTGGGGATCTTCACATCGAATGGACGACTACTGATCCCTTGATTGGTTTGCTCCCAAGAAAGGATTAAAGCGATAGTTGTCCGGATGTACTTATTGATCGTCCGGATATGCGAGAACCTCTCTTCCGTATTGAACATACGGGACGAGGAATAAGGTGTCTCCGGTTTCGTTCAGACCAAGAACGGACTTGTAAATGGATGTGTGTCTGACATGGGATTTCGTTCTTTGTGAATTGATTTCTATTAAATATATATTTGTTTGGTGGTGGAGAATTTATTCTCTTTCTTAACACCCTTCTCTGAGACGTACGAGCTTAGAGGTTATATATTGATAGACATCAGTGGCATGACGTGGATTGTCAATGTGGCATGCTAAGATGCAAATGATCAAGGCTTTTGTTGAATAGAAGAGCCTTGTAGTTGATGATCAAAGAACAGCTTTAATTAGCATAGCTTAGTGTATAGCGTTACTTCGCGATCCTCACACCCCGATATGAGTCAAAAACGGAATGAGGATCGTAGGGAGGTCTTGCGTTTCTTTCTAGCTAAAAGCGATGTTATGGTATAGAGCCCAGACATTTTTACTTATGTGGATGATGGACTGTGAGGGCCCTAGGATATTGGTCGCTACTGGCCAAGTGATAGGTCCAATAGGACCGGGAAACGTATTGTTCAGGAATAACCAATCCACTAAAGTATTTGTGGACCGGCCCTACCGCTAACCAGGGCTCGCTAGCATCCGAGTCCTGATGCATTTGATAATGTGTTTCGAAATCGGTGAGGATGATTCCTAGCCTCGACTCATGATGGTAACCCAATTTCCAATACGATATTACATATTCGATTGTAAACCTATATACGGCGATATAGTATATGGTAGCTATGCCGTCGAGGATTGATACATTTATTTTGAAAGTGTTTTAAACTGATTAGACACTAGTAATAATATTAAATGATTATTGTTTTATACGTATCAATCATGTTTGATCATTATAAGGTAAAACTCTATCCTCCGGTTTGCGTTGCATTGTGTGATGGGACTTGAGTCTTATAATGGTTTCATTTTTCTAAAAAGCATTGCATTGTTTTAAAAGATTTACTTATTTTATGCACTGGTAATCCAATGGAGTAAACCCGTTCCGCATTAGCGACGTGGTCCTGTGATTAGCCTTATTATTAGGTAAGTTAAGTAAGATTTCTCATACTAGTCCCATGACTGACTCGTAGTTTGTTTTCACTTGCAAACTCGAGTGCCCTTATTTTTACACGGGCAACCAAGTAAACCGGTAACAGACTTATTTTGGATATGCACCGCAGCATGGTGTGCTCTTCTGGCAGAAGACGAAGACTATCTTTATCTTTTATCTCTATTTTGGGACATTTAGACATCACTTTATTTATGTTGTATTTGAGGATGTTATAGACTTATTTTCTATTTGTGGGAACATTTATGTACTAAGTAGTATCATGTGTCTGTGCAACTCTGATGTTGATGACAATTACGATTCTGCTGCTATGATGATGAATATTATTATATGATTTCACGTATTATGCTATTATCTATAATCTATTATTGTGATAAATGTGTTGTATTTCAATTATTATCCTTGCTTCCAAGGCACGGGAGTTTGGGGTCATCACACTGTAGCATCTCGGTTGGGCCAGCATGTGTCTGGGATGCGGCTGTTAGGCTTGGGCCTCCAGTTTTACTTAAGAAAAAAATGAAGCATGAACGAACTAAAATAGTTGGTTACAAGAGAGCATGGGCAAGGAAATGACATTGTACAGTTATCATTCGTATTTTCTTAATCCTATAATTTGTAAAGTAATTATGAAATTTATTAAGGAATGAATTTTATTACTTTGAATTGTGAACTGATTTGGGCGTTGTCGTGGACTTTTGGAAATCAAGGAGCATGAGGGCAAAGATGCAGCATCCTTAACTAGAGACTAAGTAGTAATTACATAATTAATTTTAAACTAAGAAAAATAGTTATTTTAAATTATAATGGTGTTACTTAAATGGTTATAAAATGGTGTACTAATTTAAACTGGAATTATATGCTGGCAAGATGACCGGAACACTATTAAACAAACAATGGAGAAGCATTATCGGCTGCCTTTATACATTCAAAAGTACTTATTAAGTTTACAATATAAGTAATTAAGAGTTAATTAAATAGTTAATATAAACTAATTTAAACTGTTAATAACTCAGTCATATATTTTCAAAATTCAACAAACCAGATACCGTTGGGATCGTCGTAACGAGTACTACGTTATGCAACCGAACTATGCGCGCTTGGAATCAACCAGAATTTTTCATTAAATTGAACGATCGTTTAATTTAATTAAAACAAGCCGTTGACAATGGAATGAAATCATGGTGAGTTAAACTCACTCAGTTCTTTCCACTTATAGTTTATATAAGTCGGGTTTTTATTTTGTGTGCTATGGTTGCTATTGGTTGATTGTTTGTTAAATATATATTCCTATTTTGATTAAACCGATGAAATTAAACATTGTTTAATTAAGGTGGACACCACATCGTTATTCTAACGGTTGGAACCAATGGAGGTAACATACCTTATTGTCCACGTGTATAAAATAAACGTGTTAAATTGTTTGAATTGTTTTGATAATTGGTTGATGTTAAATAGGCGTTATTTACTGGTATAAAAATAATCATTTAAATTAAATTGAATAAATTTAGGTGGGACAATCTATTTTAATGTAGGGAAGAGCAGGTAGGATTGATCCAATGGGATTCCCTGAATATATTTCATGTTATTTATTTTCATATTATCATGATATGAACTGTTCTGATTGAATGATTAATTTGATTATGGATTGTTGACCTGAAATTCAACATTTGTTTTGTTTAAACCAATAGGCAATAATGGTTGAGTAATTGGCAGTATATGGCCTATAAATCAGTCATTTTCTAAATATTGCTTTAGTGTTAAGTGAATCGACAAAAATGAAATTATAAGATTTGTTTTATAATTGTAAATAGATCTCCAAATCTATTATTTTGAATAAAAACATATAAAAAGAAAATAGATATTTATTATTATTATTTAAATTTATAAGTGAGTATTAAATGACTTTACAAAGTAGATTCTTATGTTAAGTGTAACGACCCCATTCCCGATAAGACGGTGGTAAGGGTAATCTTTGGAATATAACACATAAACAGATAACAACAGAACAGAAATAAATAAATACACCAGATAATGTACAATAGAATACGCTGGATAAATATAATCATCAGAGTTACACAGTATATAGGATCATACTTAGTACAAAATTCTGTTCAGCTATACATAAATGTCTGTTGCGGAAAAGAAAACATGATATGTACAACAGGAGCTGAACAACATAAAATGAGATAAATGATAGAACCTGAATACAAGGCTACCCGTGTAGAAAAAGGGGCACCCGAGTTTGCAAGTGAAATGAACTACGAGTCAGTCATGGGACTGGTATGAGAAATCTACTTAACACATTTTCAAATATGGCTAATCACAGGACTACGCCACTTTCGCGGAACGGGTTTACTCCATTGGATTGTCAGTGCTTTAAAACAAATAATTCTTTTAAACATTGCAATGCTTTTTATAAACATGAAGCCATTATAAGACTTAATTCCCATCACACAATGCAACACAAACCAGAGGATAGAGTTTTACCTTATAATGGCCAAAATATGCTTGATACGTGCAAAACAAATCATTTGATATTATTGCTAGTGTATATATGTTTCAAAAACAATTTCAATCATAACTATCAATCATAGGCGGCATTAATGCCCCATACCACTGTGTCGCCATATATAGGTATACAATCAAAACCGCACGATGTCGTATTTAGAAATTGGATTTCCGTCATGAGCCGAGGCAAAAGATAGTCCTCACCGAATTTGAGATGCTCTAGCCCGTGTCTCAGGCAAGCGCGCAGACAAGCCTTGGATCGTCAGGGTCGGTCCACCGATGTGGATTAAAATTCCTGAACACTGCGTTTCCCCACCCTATGGGGCGTCACTGGTCATTTTTGACCACACCATCGGCTCCGAAGAGAGCGAAGCAAACCGAGGCCTCTCTTTCCATCATCCACATAAGTAAAATACCCGAGCGTGTAAAACCCAAAGCACCACTCCTAGCTAGAAGAAAACGCATGTCCTCCCTGAAGTCCTTCTCCCGTTTCTGGCT
Organism: Allium sativum; assembly: GCA_030737875.1. Lineage (NCBI taxonomy): Eukaryota > Viridiplantae > Streptophyta > Magnoliopsida > Asparagales > Amaryllidaceae > Allium > Allium sativum. The sequence goes on along the minus strand of CM060916.1, from coordinate 292,318,417 downwards.
CATACCGGGGTATGAGGCTCGCGAAACTACATTATACACAAAGCTACGCCACACAGGCCATGCTTTGATCATCAACCACAAGACTTTGCTTTTCAACAGAAGCCTTGATCATCTATCACTTAGGCGTGCCACATAGGCAATTCACTCCGCACGACTGATTTCTATCGATATATAACCTCTGGGCTCGTACATCTCAGAGAAGGGCGTTAAGCAAGAGAATAAATTCTCCGCTGCCAAACAGATATATATTTAATAGAGATCAATCAGCACAGAACAAAATCCAATGTCAGACACACAGTCCATTTACATGTTCGTTCTGGGTCTGAACGAAACCGGAGGCACTCAATACCTTGCATATCCGTACAATCAACAAGTACGTACTGGTGGCTACTACTTCAACCCCGTCAAGGTAGCTACTCCTATCATGAGCATCAGTAGCACCCCTCCTTTCGACGTGAAGATTATCGGCCTTGCACCGTCTTCATATCTTCGACTTTCAATCGTCGATCAATTATTTGAAATGAGAATTAACTCGGCCTTTTCAAATAATTCACGTATATTTAGAATTTCAAATCAATTTATTACAATGGTTAAATTATTCAATGTCACTAATTCTGTTCTTTAGTGTAATTTTCACGTAAAACACATTCAACCTTCAAATATCACATAAACCGAGCAAATTCAGTTTATTTCCATTCCATATCGTTTATAATATTTTATCACGATTTATCGCTATTTTTATCTATTTAAAAATAGCCAATATATTCAAACTACGCTTCAGGCCATAACGCGGCCGTGGCGCTGTTTTTCTCCAGATTTGATTTACACATATCTGAAAATCTAACCGTTGGATTTTCACAAAATTTATATCATTAGAAAGATCTTTTCAAAACGAATCCAACGGTTTCAGTTTTGGGAAAATCCGACGGTCGGATCTTCTGCACTAATCGTTTGAAGTTACGATTTCAAAATACGTACTACAGCGTCGTTATTCAATTTAATTTAATTATATTTATATATATATAATCGATTCTGGCGCTATTTTTCTTCTGATTTGAATTAAACATTCCAGACAATCCAACCGTTGGATCTTTACAAAGTTGGTGCCATTGGAAAGATATTTCCAAGGCGAACCCGACGGTTGTGGTTTCGGGAAAATCCGATGGTCGGATCTCCCGCACTAATCGTTTGAAATCACGGTTTCAAAACACGAACTGCAGCCTCTTTATTCACTAGATTTTGATTATCTTTATATAAATATATATAAATATAATTCTTTCATCGGTTTCAAAACACTATCCACTTTATAGATTTGATAAAAATGATATTTTTATCTACCAGACATTTATTTCAACACTTCATTGTTTTCAACAATTCATGTATATAATAAAAATGAAATTTTAATTGTAAAACAATTTATTTCAAAACACGACTATTTTATATAGTTCACATAGATTATAAAATTATGATTTTTATTATAAAACAATTTATTTCAAAACACGATTATTTTATATAGTTCATATAGATGATAAAAATATGATTTTTATTATAAAACAATTTATTTCAAAACACAATCATTTTTCAACATATGAATTTCTATTCAACACATGAATATAGTTTCAGCACATGAAAATAATTCTAACACATGAATATTATTAAAAATTTCGGCAGCATAACGGAAGGGTAGTTAAAACCGGGACCGTCCCTAGTACGGCTCCTCTATCTACCTTAAAACCTCGCAGCTTTTGACAATGGGGATTCATGCATCTAGTTCGCACGCAGGCGGCATGTTTTATTTTCATTTCCACAATCTACTCTAATTTTGTTTCAATCACCAATGGGTATTTTTCAACCACAACCAATCAATTTCAACCACAAACAATTCTAATCAACCATTCGCTATCAACCAATTTTCACACCAATCACAAACAATAAATATCACCCATGGTCTATGGACGAGGGGAGTATATATATATATTCGTATATAAATATATTTCGATTCACTTCAATTCATTTCAACGCACATACAACTTATACAACGCTCATACATGAGATGTACAACACTTATATAACTCATACATCGACTATATAATTTATACATCGTTGTTTTCCATTTCGTTTATAAATTAGAAATCTCACATTGGGTTCCACTCCACCAAAAATATCAGAAGGCTTAGAAAAATATGCGGTCTCTTCTAGAATGTAGAAGACGTCCACATGAGTCCACTGTCTCTTGTTTCACTGAATTTCGTCTACAAACGAAAAAGATATGATTTTTAAAGTGAAATCGAAAACCATAGCGCTTTAAAGTGCTATAATATAGTTAAATTATAAATAGCCGTGTACCTTCACAGTTTATTCAAAACTAGGTTTGATCTTTTCACCAAAACGAAGATGTTGTAGCTCGATCAGACCCTGCCACATGAAGCGTCTACGAGAGGCGCTCCTCCTCCCTGAATTCTAGTGAACTCGACGCAGTGGTGGCGGAGAAATCGGGGTGCGACCGGCGGCACTTTGCGGAGGTGAATCGAAGCGAATACTGAACGATGAACTCCCAAACTTGTATGGATCTGTAGAGGGGAAAATTCTCTCCAAAATCCCCCAAAGAATCAATCGATTTCACTGTATGGATTGGAAGAAAAGTGGATTTGAAATCCTGACCTTTTTCCGCCGTTCGACAGTGAAGAGGAGCGGGTTTCGGAGGTCAACGCAGGGAGAGAGAGAATGAGTTGGCTGAACGTGATTGGCCAGGGTTTTATTTAAATATTTAATTTATTTTAAATTCAAAAATATCCTCTTGATCAAACGAACACCAATTCGAACCCAACGACTGTCGTTCCTAGAGTTTTACTCCCATTCTGAACACAATGGGATATGTTTCGTAGGCCCATTCGACTGTTTCAGTCAGTTTTTCTTCAATTTAAAATATATAACATTCAATATTTAATTTGAACGTACATTTCAATTTGCCTGGGCCACATATTAATTCTAAAAATTCCCGAAAACTAAATCTAGCTATGTTTTGACCATACGGTCCCAACAAAACTAGTTTCGTCGAATTCTGAGACCGTTTGTAAAATGGCCCTTTTCCGGTCGATCCAATTTAACTGTAATTGACCAAAACACATTTTCCTTCGCCACGCTCACATACTAGCTTCAAAAAATATGAAATTTGTAACCTAGCAATAATTTGACATCCTGGATCCAAAAAAAGTGGTTTCGTCGAATTCCGAGGTCGTTTGCAAAATGGCCATTTTCACGGGCTATATAAATTCCATAGTGACCTTTCTGAAAATTCATTTTGCCATAACTTTTGCTTCCCGCTATGAAACTTCGATTTTTCAGATTCGTTAGAAAGGTATTCACTAACAGATTTAAATATCTTTGATTTCACTCAAATCCATTTTGTTTTGCACCCGGTACAGTCAGTCAAAGTTTGAAATGAAAATTTGAAACTGCCGCGCCATTTCGGGCCATGTTTATAATTCAAAGTGATTATATTCCATTTCAAACACCGATTCAAACTACTTTTTCCTCCTTGTTATCTAAAATATTTATTTTAAATATTTAAAATACCCTAAAATAGCTAATTTAAAAATTTTAAACAGGTTCAGATTTTACGGGTTGTTACAATCTCCCCCACTTAAAACTTTTCGTCCCCGAAAAGGAACAAAGTCGAAAGTGGTTTGATTAATCAACTCTACGTTCAATCTAGCTTCCATTCTCCAACTTTCTAGTTTCTGAAAATTTTCAAATTCTTCAAAAATTTGGCTAACATCCGGAATTTTCGAAAAATTTCGCCATAACCTCCTTTGTATGGGGAGGGGTTTGGAAATTTATTGGGCCGTATTAGGTACCCAATAAATCCTATAAAGCATACACATATTTATAGTGATATATTCTGGTGTTTATAGGGGAGCGTGTACTGATAATAACTCCAGAGAATAAATTCTCGTCACCCTGTCAAAGCCTGAGGGAGTGTGTATTTTTAATTGCTCCAGAGGATAAATCCTCGTCACCTCGTCCTGTGTGGGAAATAAATAATCCACGTGCCATATCTAATGACTAGAGAGACATGATTATTGTCAACTCCAAACCTGTGTAGGGTTTTTATTAATCTACCAATTTACCGTTATATTTTATATGGTCCATATCAGTCATCAGTTCAACCTGTAAAATATAGTCATCGCCATACGAGCCTCTCGCTCGTACGGTAAATCTTCAACATCGTCACACAAGCTCCAAATGCTATGTGGTATATGATGAAGTATGCCTATCTTCAAGAAGTATGCCATGTAGTGTAGTTCAAAATTAATTGTTACTATCCTATGGCGACATTTATTACTTACACATAGAATAACTAGCACTCCGCATCCAATGGCACTCAGAGGAGTTGATATAATAATAAAATTGCGCATCCAACTCATTAAGGATTACCTATTTGTCGGGCACGCAAAATAAAATCTTTACTCAACAGCTAATCCATTTACCTGTTCAAACATATATAATGCACATGTATATATTTCTATCTATTTTTAAATCAGTTCAATGTGTGATTTAATCGAATAAATTCTGCCATTCATCCTCTTATTAATTAAATTGACTATCGTTTTAATAATTTTAATTAATCCAATCCACTATCACACAACTCAAACAAAAAGCAATTTGTTTTTAACTTTTCAAAATCATACAAATTAATTCTACTCTCTATTTTAAATTAATCAGACTACAGAAGTAAAAGTGCACATCCATGGAAAGAAAATAACAACATAGTAGAGAGTTAAATGGTAATGCAAAGTATGGTAAATGCACCTTGCACCGGAGTCAATCAGAGATATCCACTCGACACCTAGGATAGGCTTTCTGAATGCTCTCCTCTGTTTCCTAAGTACAATCTCATGGATCTCCACTCCATTGCACTTTGACTAAGTGAACCTTTTTTTTCCTCAGCTCCTTGGTTTCTTTGCCAATTATCTTTAGCGGCTCTCTCCTAACTGACAATTCTGGAGTGATTTCTATATCCTGTTGCGCTGCTTCTTCCACGATCAAGTCTCGATCATGAACGTGCTTTCGAAGTTGTGATACGTGAAATACATCATGCACTCCAGGCAACCAATCAGGCAATTGAACCTTATATGCGAGAGTTCCAATCCGTTCAAGAATAGGAAACGGACCAATGAATTTGGGCGCCAATTTCCCTGTTTTACCAAACCGGATAACTCCACTCATCGGAGATACTTTCAAATATACATAGTCGCCAACAGCAAATGATATATCTCTTCTTCTATTATCTGCATAGCTTTTCTGTCGGCTTTGAGCAGCGAGTAATCATTTCTTAACAAAGTCGACTTTATCTGCAGCCTCGCGAATCATATCTGGGCCCAATACAAGTCTATTGCCTGGCTCTACCCAACAAGCAGGGGATCGGCACGGTCTACCATATAATGCTTCGAATGGTGACATTGTCAGGCTCGCTTGGTAACTGTTGTTATATGAGAATTCCGTCAAATGTAAATGGTCTTCCCACGATTCGCCAAAATCAAGAATACAAGCCCGCAATAAATCTTCAAGAATACGATCCACCCTCTCAGTCTGACCATCTGTCTGAGGATGATAAGCGGTGCTTAGTTTCAGTTTTGTTCCCAATTCTGCCTGGAATGCTTCCCAGAATTTACTAGCAAAAATTGGGTCACGATCACTAACGATGCTCATGGGAACTCTGTGCAGTCTAACAATTTCTTTGAAATAAACTTGCGCCAGGCTTTGAGCAGTTCTATTCGATTTGACAGGTATGAAATGAGCGGTCTTCGTAAATCGATCCACGATCACCCAAATACTGTCATTCCCTTTTCTGGTCCTGGGCAAACCATCTATGAAATCCATAGAAATATGTTCCCATTTTCCACCTGGCACTTCTAAAGGTTGCAACAATCCAGCCAGTTTCTGCTGATCACTTTTGACTTGCTGACAGGTGGGACACCGGCTAACATATATAGAGATATCTCTTTTCATTACCTTCCACCAGAAAGTTCGCTTGAGGTCATTATACATTTTGCTAACCCCTGGGTGGATACTCAGCTTGGACTTGTGGCATTCATCAAGAACTTCTCTTTTGAGCTCGGAGACGTCGGGAACACAAATGCTTCCTTTTAATCTATGAATTCCCTCGTTATCCACTTGGAAACTGGATGCATCGCCTTTTTTAATTCTTTTGATCATCTCCTTAACAAAATTATCATCTTTCTGTAGAATGGAGATCTTGTCAATCAAGGAAGTCGTAATGATAAATCTGGCGATCATTACATTATTCCTACTCAGCGCATCAGCCACAACATTGGCTTTCCTTGGAGTGTACAAAATTTCAAAGTCGTACGCTGCAAGAAATTCTAGCCAACACTGCTGTCTCAGATTCAAATCCTTCTGGGTGAACAAATACTTCAATGACTGATGGTCAGTATATAGTTCGAATTTCTCACCTAAAAGGTAGTGCCTCCAGATTTTCAAGGAGAATACGATGTCTAACAGCTCAAGATCATGAGTCACATAATTCTTCTCATGTGGTTTCAGCTGACGGCTGGCATAAGCAATCACTTGACCTCTTTGCATTAACACAGCACCAAGGCCTTCTCTAGAAGCGTCAGTCCAGACTTTCAAGTCCTCATTGCCATCTATTATTGTTAACACTGGAGCAGTCGTCAGTTTTAATTTCAGCTCCTGGAAAGCTTCCTCACATACCGGAGTCCAATTGAATATCGAATGTTTCTTAGTCAGTTTTGTTAAGGAACTGGATGTCTTCGCAAAATCCTTAATGAATTTCCTATAATAACTGGCCAACCCGAGAAAACTTCTAACTTCTGTTGGCGTACAAGGCTGTTTCCAATTCTGAATAGCAGTGATTTTACTGGGATCCACTGAAATTCCTTGCTTTGACACTACGTGGCCAAGAAATTTGACTTCTTCTTGCCAGAATATACATTTGGAAAATTTTGCTTTTAAAACATTCTTTCTGAGAATTTCTAACACTTGTTCCAAAGGTTTTTCGTGCTCGCTTTCTGACTTAGAGAAGATAAGGATATCATTAATGAAAACCAAAACAAATTTATTCAAAACTCCCTTGAATACTCTGTTCATCAGATCGACGAAATAAGCTGGAGCGTTACATAAGCCGAACGGCATTACTAACCACTCATAGAATAAGTCCGGACCTCTGAATGCTGTCAAAGGAACACACTCTTCGGCAATACGAAGCTGATGGAAACTTGTAGCTAGGTCCATTCGTGAAAACACTTGTGCTCCATTCAATCGGTCCAATAAATCATCAATCCGCGGCAATGGATATTTGTTTTTCAATGTCTGCTTATTCAAGTCGCGATAATCCACACACAGTCTGAGAGTACCGTCTGACTTCGGAACAAATACCACTGCTGCTCCCCAATCAGAAAAACTAGGCCTGATCAAACCTTTCCATACAAGCTGTCTAGTTTGGTTATCTAACTCTTCTTTCTCTTTCAAAGTCATTCTTCGAATAGCGTGAACTACTGGCCTTGCATTCGGAACCAAAGATATTTTAAAATCAATTTCTCTTTGCGGAGGTAAGCTATCAACTTCTTCGAACACATCTGCATAGTTCTTGACAACAGGGATATTTGCAGTGTCGACCTGAATATTCTCTGTAATGACAGGAACAGGTTCTATTTGAGCAGGAGAAACATCTAATGCTGCCCAGAAGTCTTTTCTATCAGAATTCGGGCCTTCACATGGAATGGCTATATATACCCCGAATTTTGTTTTTTCCTTAACAACCCTCTAGGCGCATTTAACTTCTGCTTCATATTTGGTTAACCAATCCAATCCCAGTATAAGGTCAAACTCGGCAAAATTCATTACGATTGCGATAGTGGGGAACCGATACCGGGAAAAAGAGACAGGCACCCCCACAAACCCAATCAAGATCAAGGGAGCCCCCAACCGGATTATGAACAGTCATTGGTTCCTTGAGCTTCTTCCAATTCAAATCCAGTTTCTTAACCGCATTCTTTGCAACAAAGCTTCGCGACGCGCCTGTGTCAAACAATACTTTAACTGGAATGTTTTTGATGGTAAGCGTGCCTTCTAAAACATCTGGCCTTTCCTGACTAGCTGAGGATGCAGGAACCTTTGCTACTTTATTTACCTGTACCATTTCAGGTTTCTCCAATAACCGGCAATCCCGCTTTATGTGGCCAGCCCGATGGCAAAGATTGCATTTCCTAGTGTCTTGCAGCTTGTTCTTGGATTTAGACCCTCCCTTTAATCACTTCTTTAAAGGCCCACAGTTTATCGACAAATGCCATGGTTTCTTGCAGTTATTGCATATTGCGGTCGTCACGGGTCCCTTCTCGGATATAAAATTTTCCCGATTTAATCTTGGCTTCTTTCTGACTCTAGACGTCGTACTGGCCTCAGGCTGTGCACTCGCCTCTGAGATATCAATTTTGGAATTTCTTTTGCTGCTAAAACCGACTTCTTCTTCGTCTCGCAACATACCTTTCCTATCGAGATCCTCATACTGGTAGGCCATGTATATCATTTCAGAAAAACGAAGCTTCACATGCCCCATTACTTTATTCTGGTATTTTCTTTGAAGACCATTAATGAACCTCATATTCTTCATCTTTGGCTTTTCAATTAGATGCAGGGCAAAACGAGAAAGTTCATTGAATCTCTTATGATATTCGGGAATATTCATATCACCTTGTATCAGATAGTAGAACTCATCGTATAACCGCTCAGTTGCTTCTGGAGGAAACAGTTCTTTGAATCTATCCCAGGTGATATCACCTTCTGGATTATCCCTAATAATTGACTCCCACCAGAACAAAGCTTCGTCTTTAAGTGCCCAAGATGCCACTAATCTTTTCTGGCCATCTCTTAGCTGGAGACGCTCAAGAATTCTTTCTGCAGAATGCATTTAATCTTGGGTTTGACTAATGGATTCATTTCCCGAGTATGGTACTCCACCCAGATTTCGATACTTCTTTAATAAAGCTTCTAGATCTGGTTCTGCATTGCTCCTGTTTCTGACACTCATTTTCTAGTACTTCTGCAAATAGCAGATCAAGTGTCAGGTCAACAGAAAAGATATTTTAAAACATAGAAACGTATACTTGAATGTAAATGTGTCCATCGAGGTGTATTTCATTCTGTTATACTCATACTAGGATATTACAGATCCTATCTGTAGTGAGTTACTCGTCCTAGAACACTCCTGGTTCTATTTCTGACGAGCTCGTTCATATGTTATATTCCAGGCTTAACCAAGGCTCTGATACCACGTTTGTGACGACCCCATTCCCGATAAGACGGTGGCAAGGGTAATCTTTGGAATATAACACATAAACAGATAACAGCAGAACAAAAATAAATAAATACACCAGATAATGTACAATAGAATACAATGGATAAATATAATCATCAGAGTTACACAGTATATAGGATCATACTTAGTACAAAATTCCGTTCAGCTATACATAAATGTCTGCTGCGGAAAAGAAAACATGATATATACAACAGGAGCTGAACAACATAAAAAGAGATAAATGATAGAATCCATCTTCAGCTCCAGCTATCCAGAAAGAGCCTGCTAAAACCTGAATACAAGGCTGCACGTGTAGAAAAAGGGGCACCCGAGTTTGCAAGTGAAACAAACTACGAGTCAGTCATGGGACTGGTATGAGAAATCTACTTAACACATTTTCAAATATGGCTAATCACAGGACCACGCCACTTTCGCGGAACGGGTTTACTCCATTGGATTGCCAGTGCTTTAAAACAAATAATTCTTTTAAACATCGCAGTGCTTTTTATAAAAATGAAGCCATTATAAGACTCAGTTCCCATCACACAATGCAAAACAAACCAGAGGATAGAGTTTTACCTTATAATGGCCAAAATATGCTTGATACGAGCAAAACAAATCATTTGATATTATTGCTAGTGTATATATGTTTCAAAAACAATTTCAATCATAACTATCAATCATAGGCGGCATTAATGCACCCATACCACAATGTCGCCATATATAGGTATACAGTCAAAACCGCATGATGTCGTATTTGGAAATTGGATTTCCGTCATGAGCCGAGGCAAAAGATAGTCCTCACCGAATTCGAGACGCTCTAGCCCGTGTCTCAGGCAAGCGCGCAGACAAGCCTTGGATCGTCAGGGCCGGTCCACCGATGTGGATTAAAATTCCTGAACACTGCGTTTCCCCACCCTATGGGGCATCACTGGTCATTTCTAACCACACCATCGGCTCCGAAGAGACCGAAGCAAACCGAGGCCTCGCTTTCCATCATCCACATAAGTAAAATACCCGGGCGTGTAAAACCCAAAGCGCCACTCCTAGCTAGAAGAAAACGCATGTCCTCCCTGAAGTCCTACTCCCATTTCTGGCTCATACCGGGGTGTGAGGCTCGCGAAACTACGTTATACACAAAGCTACGCCACAAAGGCCGTGCTTTGATCATCAACCACAAGACTTTGCTTTTCAACAGAAGCCTTGATCATCTATCACTTAGGCGTGCCACATAGGCAATTCACTCCGCGCGACTGATTTCTATCGATATATAACCTCTAGGCTCGTATGTCTCAGAGAAGGGCGTTAAGCAAGAGAATAAATTCTCCGCTGCCAAACAGATATATATTTAATAAAGATCAATCAGCACAGAACAAAATCCAATGTCAGACACACAGTCCATTTACATGTTCGTTCTGGGTCTGAACGAAACCGGAGGCACTCAATACCTTGCATATCCGTACAATCAACAAGTACGTACTGGTGGCTACTACTTCAACCCCGCCAAGGTAGCTACTCCTATCATAAGCATCAGTAGCACCCCTCCTTTCGACGTGAAGATTATCGGCCTTGCACCGTCTTCATATCTTCGACTTTCAATCGTCGATCAATTATTTGAAATGAGAATTAACTCGGCCTTTTCAAATAATTCACGTATATTTAGAATTTCAAATCAATTTATTACAATGGTTAAATTATTCAATGTCACTAATTCTGTTCTTTAGTGTAATTTTCACGTAAAACACATTCAACCTTCAAATATCACATAAACCGAGCAAATTCAGTTTATTTCCATTCCATATCGTTTATAATATTTTATCACGATTTATCGCTATTTTTATCTATTTAAAAATAGCCAATATATTCAAACTACGCTTCAGGCCATAACGCGGCCGTGGCGCTGTTTTTCTCCAGATTTGATTTACACATATCTGAAAATCTAACCGTTGGATTTTCACAAAATTTATATCATTAGAAAGATCTTTTCAAAACGAATCCAACGGTTTCAGTTTTGGGAAAATCCGACGGTCGGATCTTCTGCACTAATCGTTTGAAGTTACGATTTCAAAATACGTACTGCAGCGTCGTTATTCAATTTAATTTAATTATATTTATATATATATAATCGATTCTGGCGCTATTTTTCTTCTGATTTGAATTAAACATTCCAGACAATCCAACCGTTGGATCTTTACAAAGTTGGTGCCATTGGAAAGATATTTCCAAGGCGAACCCGACGGTTGTGGTTTCGGGAAAATCCGATGGTCGGATCTCCCGCACTAATCGTTTGAAATCACGGTTTCAAAACACGAACTACAGCCTCTTTATTCACTAGATTTTGATTATCTTTATATAAATATATATAAATATAATTCTTTCATCGGTTTCAAAACACTATCCACTTTATAGATTTGATAAAAATGATATTTTTATCTACCAGACATTTATTTCAACACTTCATTGTTTTCAACAATTCATGTATATAATAAAAATGAAATTTTAATTGTAAAACAATTTATTTCAAAACACGACTATTTTATATAGTTCACATAGATTATAAAATTATGATTTTTATTATAAAACAATTTATTTCAAAACACGATTATTTTATATAGTTCATATAGATGATAAAAATATGATTTTTATTATAAAACAATTTATTTCAAAACACAATCATTTTTCAACATATGAATTTCTATTCAACACATGAATATAGTTTCAGCACATGAAAATAATTCTAACACATGAATATTATTAAAAATTTCGGCAGCATAACGGCAGGGTAGTTAAAACCGGGACCGTCCCTAGTACGGCTCCTCTATCTACCTTAAAACCTCGCAGCTTTTGACAATGGGGATTCATGCATCTAGTTCGCACGCAGGCGGCATGTTTTATTTTCATTTCCACAATCTACTCTAATTTTGTTTCAATCACCAATGGGTATTTTTCAACCACAACCAATCAATTTCAACCACAAACAATTCTAATCAACCATTCGCTATCAACCAATTTTCACACCAATCACAAACAATAAATATCACCCATGGTCTATGGACGAGGGGAGTATATATATATATATATTCGTATATAAATATATTTCGATTCACTTCAATTCATTTCAACGCACATACAACTTATACAACGCTCATACATGAGATGTACAACACTTATATAACTCATACATCGACTATATAATTTATACATCGTTGTTTTCCATTTCGTTTATAAATTAGAAATCTCACATTGGGTTCCACTCCACCAAAAATATCAGAAGGCTTAGAAAAATATGCGGTCTCTTCTAGAATGTAGAAGACGTCCACATGAGTCCACTGTCTCTTGTTTCACTGAATTTCGTCTACAAACGAAAAAGATATGATTTTTAAAGTGAAATCGAAAACCATAGCGCTTTAAAGTGCTATAATATAGTTAAATTATAAATAGCCGTGTACCTTCACAGTTTATTCAAAACTAGGTTTGATCTTTTCACCAAAACGAAGATGTTGTAGCTCGATCAGACCCTGCCACATGAAGCGTCTACGAGAGGCGCTCCTCCTCCCTGAATTCTAGTGAACTCGACGCAGTGGTGGCGGAGAAATCGGGGTGCGACCGGCGGCACTTTGCGGAGGTGAATCGAAGCGAATACTGAACGATGAACTCCCAAACTTGTATGGATCTGTAGAGGGGAAAATTCTCTCCAAAATCCCCCAAAGAATCAATCGATTTCACTGTATGGATTGGAAGAAAAGTGGATTTGAAATCCTGACCTTTTTCCGCCGTTCGACAGTGAAGAGGAGCGGGTTTCGGAGGTCAACGCAGGGAGAGAGAGAATGAGTTGGCTGAACGTGATTGGCCAGGGTTTTATTTAAATATTTAATTTATTTTAAATTCAAAAATATCCTCTTGATCAAACGAACACCAATTCGAACCCAACGACTGTCGTTCCTAGAGTTTTACTCCCATTCTGAACACAATGGGATATGTTTCGTAGGCCCATTCGACTGTTTCAGTCAGTTTTTCTTCAATTTAAAATATATAACATTCAATATTTAATTTGAACGTACATTTCAATTTGCCTGGGCCACATATTAATTCTAAAAATTCCCGAAAAATAAATCTAGCTATGTTTTGACCATACGGTCCCAACAAAACTAGTTTCGTCGAATTCTGAGACCGTTTGTAAAATGGCCCTTTTCCGGTCGATCCAATTTAACTGTAATTGACCAAAACACATTTTCCTTCGCCACGCTCACATACTAGCTTCAAAAAATATGAAATTTGTAACCTAGCAATAATTTGACATCCCGGATCCAAAAAAAGTGGTTTCGTCGAATTCCGAGGTCGTTTGCAAAATGGCCATTTTCACGGGCTATATAAATTCCATAGTGACCTTTCTGAAAATTCATTTTGCCATAACTTTTGCTTCCCGCTATGAAACTTCGATTTTTCAGATTCGTTAGAAAGGTATTCACTAACAGATTTAAATATTTTTGATTTCACTCAAATCCATTTTGTTTTGCACCCGGTACAGTCAGTCAAAGTTTGAAATGAAAATTTGAAACTGCCGCGCCATTTCGGGCCATGTTTATAATTCAAAGTGATTATATTCCATTTCAAACACCGATTCAAACTACTTTTTCCTCCTTGTTATCTAAAATATTTATTTTAAATATTTAAAATACCCTAAAATAGCTAATTTAAAAATTTTAAACAGGTTCAGATTTTACGGGTTGTTACAATCTCCCCCACTTAAAACTTTTCGTCCCCGAAAAGGAACAAAGTCGAAAGTGGTTTGATTAATCAACTCTACGTTCAATCTAGCTTCCATTCTCCAACTTTCTAGTTTCTGAAAATTTTCAAATTCTTCAAAAATTTGGCTAACATCCGGAATTTTCGAAAAATTTCGCCATAACCTCCTTTGTATGGGGAGGGGTTTGGAAATTTATTGGGCCGTATTAGGTACCCAATAAATCCTATAAAGCATACACATATTTATAGTGATATATTCTGGTGTTTATAGGGGAGCGTGTACTGATAATAACTCCAGAGAATAAATTCTCGTCACCCTGTCAAAGCCTGAGGGAGTGTGTATTTTTAATTGCTCCAGAGGATAAATCCTCGTCACCTCGTCCTGTGTGGGAAATAAATAATCCATGTGCCATATCTAATGACTAGAGAGACATGATTATTGTCAACTCCAAACCTGTGTAGGGTTTTTATTAATCTACCAATTTACCGTTATATTTTATATGGTCCATATCAGTCATCAGTTCAACCTGTAAAATATAGTCATCGCCATACGAGCCTCTCGCTCGTACGGTAAATCTTCAACATCGTCACACAAGCTCCAAATGCTATGTGGTATATGATGAAGTATGCCTATCTTCAAGAAGTATGCCATGTAGTGTAGTTCAAAATTAATTGTTACTATCCTATGGCGACATTTATTACTTACACATAGAATAACTAGCACTCCGCATCCAATGGCACTCAGAGGAGTTGATATAATAATAAAATTGCGCATCCAACTCATTAAGGATTACCTATTTGTCGGGCACGCAAAATAAAATCTTTACTCAACAGCTAATCCATTTACCTGTTCAAACATATATAATGCACATGTATATATTTCTATCTATTTTTAAATCAGTTCAATGTGTGATTTAATCGAATAAATTCTACCATTCATCCTTTTATTAATTAAATTGACTATCGTTTTAATAATTTTAATTAATCCAATCCACTATCACACAACTCAAACAAAAAGCAATTTGTTTTTAACTTTTCAAAATCATACAAATTAATTCTACTCTCTATTTTAAATTAATCAGACTACAGAAGTAAAAGTGCACATCCATGGAAAGAAAATAACAACATAGTAGAGAGTTAAATGGTAATGCAAAGTATGGTAAATGTACCTTGCACCGGAGTCAATCAGAGATATCCACTCGACACCTAGGATAGGCTTTCTGAATGCTCTCCTCTGTTTCCCAAGTACAATCTCATGGATCTCCACTCCATTGCACTTTGACTAAGTGAACCTTTTTGTTCCTCAGCTCCTTGGTTTCTTTGCCAATTATCTTTAGCGGCTCTCTCCTAACTGACAATTCTGGAGTGATTTCTATATCCTGTTGCGCTGCTTCTTCCACGATCAAGCCTGGATCATGAACGTGCTTTCGAAGTTGTGATACGTGAAATACATCATGCACTCCAGGCAACCAATCAGGCAATTGAACCTTATATGCGAGAGTTCCAATCCGTTCAAGAATAGGAAACGGACCAATGAATTTGGGCGCCAATTTCCCTGTTTTACCAAACCGGATAACTCCACTCATCGGAGATACTTTCAAATATACATAGTCGCCAACAGCAAATGATATATCTCTTCTTCTATTATCTGCATAGCTTTTCTGTCGGCTTTGAGCAGCGAGTAATCATTTCTTAACAAAGTCGACTTTATCTGCAGCCTCGCGAATCATATCTGGGCCCAATACAAGTCTATTGCCTGGCTCTACCCAACAAGCAGGGGATCGGCACGGTCTACCATATAATGCTTCGAATGGTGACATTGTCAGGCTCGCTTGGTAACTGTTGTTATATGAGAATTCCGTCAAATGTAAATGGTCTTCTCACGATTCGCCAAAATCAAGAATACAAGCCCGCAATAAATCTTCAAGAATGCGATCCACCCTCTCAGTCTGACCATCTGTCTGAGGATGATAAGCGGTGCTTAGTTTCAGTTTTGTTCCCAATTCTGCCTGGAATGCTTCCAAGAATTTACTAGCAAAAATCGGGTCACGATCACTAACGATGCTCATGGGAACTCTGTGCAGTCTAACAATTTCTTTGAAATAAACTTGCGCCAGGCTTTGAGCAGTTCTATTCGATTTGACAGGTATGAAATGAGCGGTCTTCGTAAATCGATCCACGATCACCCAAATACTGTCATTCCCTTTTCTGGTCCTGGGCAAACCATCTATGAAATCCATAGAAATCTGTTCCCATTTTCCACCTGGCACTTCTAAAGGTTGCAACAATCCAGCCAGTTTCTGCTGATCACTTTTGACTTGCTGACAGGTGGGACACCGGCTAACATATATAGAGATATCTCTTTTCATTACCTTCCACCAGAAAGTTCGCTTGAGGTCATTATACATTTTGCTAACCCCTGGGTGGATACTCAGCTTGGACTTGTGGCATTCGTCAAGAACTTCTCTTTTGAGCTCGGAGACGTCGGGAACACAAATGCTTCCTTTTAATCTATGAATTCCCTCATTATCCACTTGGAAACTGGATGCATCGCCTTTTTTAATTCTTTTGATCATCTCCTTAACAAAATTATCATCTTTCTATAGAATGGAGATCTTGTCAATCAAGGAAGTCGTAATGATAAATCTGGCGATCATTACATTCTTCCTACTCAGCGCATCAGCCACAACATTGGCTTTCCTTGGAGTGTACAAAATTTCAAAGTCGTACGCTGCAAGAAATTCTAGCCAACGCTGCTGTCTCAGATTCAAATCCTTCTGGGTGAACAAATACTTCAATGACTGATGGTCAGTATATAGTTCGAATTTCTCACCTAAAAGGTAGTGCCTCCAGATTTTCAAGGCGAATACGATGGCTAACAGCTCAAGATCATGAGTCACATAATTCTTCTCATGTGGTTTTAGCTGACGGCTGGCATAAGCAATCACTTGACCTCTTTGCATTAACACAGCACCAAGGCCTTCTCTAGAAGCGTCAGTCCAGACTTTCAAGTCCTCATTGCCATCTATTATTGTTAACACTGGAGCAGTCGTCGGTTTTAATTTCAGCTCCTGGAAAGCTTCCTCACATAACGGAGTCCAATTGAATCTCGAATGTTTCTTAGTCAGTTTTGTTAAGGAACTGGATGTCTTCGCAAAATCCTTAATGAATTTCCTATAATAACTGGCCAACCCGAGAAAACTTCTAACTTCTGTTGGCGTACAAGGCTGTTTCCAATTCTGAATAGCAGTGATTTTACTGGGATCCACTGAAATTCCTTGCTTTGACACTACGTGGCCAAGAAATTTGACTTCTTCTTGCCAGAATATACATTTGGAAAATTTTGCTTTTAAAACATTCTTTCTGAGAATTTCTAACACTTGTTCCAAAGGTTTTTCGTGCTCGCTTTCTGACTTAGAGAAGATAAGGATATCATTAATGAAAACCAAAACAAATTTATTCAAAACTCCCTTGAATACTCTGTTCATCAGATCGACGAAATAAGCTGGAGCGTTACATAAGCCGAACGGCATTACTAACCACTCGTAGAATAAGTCCGGACCTCTGAATGCTGTCAAAGGAACACACTCTTCGGCAATACGAAGCTGATGGAAACTTGTAGCTAGGTCCATTCGTGAAAACACTTGTGCTCCATTCAATCGGTCCAATAAATCATCAATCCGCGGCAATGGATATTTGTTTTTCAATGTCTGCTTATTCAAGTCGCGATAATCCACACACAGTCTGAGAGTACCGTCTGACTTCGGAACAAATACCACTGCTGCTCCCCAATTAGAAAAACTAGGCCTGATCAAACCTTTCCATACAAGCTGTCTAGTTTGGTTATCTAACTCTTCTTTCTCTTTCAAGGTCATTCTTCGAATAGCGTGAACTACTGGCCTTGCATTCAGAACCAAAGATATTTTAAAATCAATTTCTCTTTGCGGAGGTAAGCTATCAACTTCTTCGAACACATCCGCATAGTTCTTGACAACAGGGATATTTGCAGTGTCGACCTGAATATTCTCTGTAATGACAGGAACAGGTTCTATTTGAGCAGGAGAAACATCTAATGCTGCCCAGAAGTCTTTTCTATCAGAATTCGGGCCTTCACATGGAATGGCTATATATACCCCGAACTTTGTTTTTTCCTTAACAACCCTCTCGGCGCATTTAACTTCTGCTTCATATTTGGTTAACCAATCCAATCCCAGTATAAGGCCAAACTCGGCAAAATTCATTACGATTGCGATAGTGGGGAACCGATACCGGGAAAAAGAGACAGGCACCCCCACAAACCCAATCAAGATCAAGGGAGCCCCCAACCAGATTATGAACAGTCATTGGTTCCTTGAGCTTCTTCAAATTCAAATCCAGTTTCTTAACCGCATTCTTTGCAACAAAGCTTCGCGATGCGCCTGTGTCAAACAATACTTTAACTGGAATGTTTTTGATGGTAAGCGTGCCTTCTAAAACATCTGGCCTTTCCTGACTAGCTGAGGATGCAGGAACCTTTGCTGCTTTATTTACCTGTACCATTTCAGGTTTCTCCAATAACCGGCAATCCCGCTTTATGTGGCCAGCCCGATGGCAAAGATTGCATTTCCTAGTGTCTTACAGCTTGTTCTTGGATTTAGACCCTCCCTTTAATCGCTTCTTTAAAGGCCCATAGTTTATCTACAAATGCCCTAGTTTCTTGCAGTTATTGCATATTGCGGTCGTCACGGGTCCCTTCTCGGATATAAAATTTTCTCGATTTAATCTTGGCTTCTTTCTGACTCTAGACGTCGTACTGGCCTCAGGCTGTGCACTCGCCTCTGAGATATCAATTTCGGAATTTCTTTTGCTGCTAAAACTGACTTCTTCTTCGTCTCGCAACATACCTTTCCTATCGAGATCCTCATACTGGTAGGCCATGTTTATCATTTTAGAAAAACGAAGCTTCACATGCCCCATTACTTTATTCTGGTATTTTCTTCGAAGACCATTAATGAACCTCATATTCTTCATCTTTGGCTTTTCAATTAGATGCGGGGCAAAACGAGAAAGTTCATTGAATCTCTTATGATATTCGGGAATATTCATATCACCTTGTATCAGATAGTAGAACTCATCGTATAACCGCTCAGTTGCTTCTGGAGGAAACAGTTCTTTGAATCTATCCCAGGTGATATCACCTTCTGGATTATCCCTAATAATTGACTCCCACCAGAACAAAGCTTCGTCTTTAAGTGCCCAAGATCCCACTAATCTTTTCTGGCCATCTCTTAGCTGGAGACGCTCAAGAATTCTTTCTGCAGAATGCATTTAATCTTGGGTTTGACTAATGGATTCATTTCCCGAGTATGGTACTCCACCCAGATTTCGATACTTCTTTAATAAAGCTTCTAGATCTAGTTCTGCATTGCTCCTGTTTCTGACACTCATTTTCTAGTACTTCTGCAAATAGTAGATCAAGTGTCAGGTCAACAGAAAAGATATTTTAAAACAAAGAAACATATACTTGAATGTAAATGTGTCTATCGAGGTGTACTTCATTCTGTTATACTCATACTAGGATATTACAGATCCTATCTGTAGTGAGTTACTCATCCTAGAACACTCCTGGTTCTATTTCTGACGAGCTCGTTCATATGTTATATTCTAGGCTTAACCAAGGCTCTGATACCACGTTTGTGACGACCCCATTCCCGATAAGACGGTGGCAAGGGTAATCTTTGGAATATAACACATAAACAGATAACAGCAGAACATAAATAAATACACCAGATAATGTACAATAGAATACAATGGATAAATATAATCATCAGAGTTACACAGTATATAGGATCATACTTAGTACAAAATTCCGTTCAGCTATACATAAATGTCTACTGCGGAAAAGAAAACATGATATATACAACAGGAGCTGAACAACATAAAAAGAGATAAATGATAGAATCCATCTTCAGCTCCAGCTATCCAGAAAGAGCCTGCTAAAACCTGAATACAAGGCTGCCCGTGTAGAAAAAGGGGCACCCGACTTTGCAAGTGAAACAAACTACGAGTCAGTCATGGGACTGGTATGAGAAATCTACTTAACACATTTTCAAATATGGCTAATCACAGGACCACGCCACTTTCGCGGAACGGGTTTACTCCATTGGATTGCCAGTGCTTTAAAACAAATAATTCTTTTAAACATCGCAGTGCTTTTTATAAAAATGAAGCCATTATAAGACTCAGTTCCCATCACACAATGCAACACAAACCAGAGGATAGAGTTTTACCTTATAATGGCCAAAATATGCTTGATACGAGCAAAACAAATCATTTGATATTATTGCTAGTGTATATATGTTTCAAAAACAATTTCAATCATAACTATCAATCATAGGCGGCATTAATGCACCCATACCACAATGTCGCCATATATAGGTATACAGTCAAAACCGCATGATGTCGTATTTGGAAATTGGATTTCCGTCATGAGCCGAGGCAAAAGATAGTCCTCACCGAATTCGAGACGCTCTAGCCCGTGTCTCAGGCAAGCGCGCAGACAAGCCTTGGATCGTCAGGGCCGGTCCACCGATGTGGATTAAAATTCCTGAACACTGCGTTTCCCCACCCTATGGGGCGTCACTGGTCATTTCTAACCACACCATCGGCTCCGAAGAGACTGAAGCAAACCGAGGCCTCGCTTTCCATCATCCACATAAGTAAAATACCCGGGCGTGTAAAACCCAAAGCGCCACTCCTAGCTAGAAGAAAACGCATGTCCTCCCTGAAGTCCTTCTCCCATTTCTGGCTCATACCGGGGTGTGAGGCTCGCGAAACTACGTTATACACAAAGCTACGCCACAAAGGCCGTGCTTTGATCATCAACCACAAGACTTTGCTTTTCAACAGAAGCCTTGATCATCTATCACTTAGGCGTGCCACATAGGCAATTCACTCCGCGCGACTGATTTCTATCGAAATATAACCTCTAGGCTCGTACGTCTCAGAGAAGGGCGTTAAGAAAGAGAATAAATTCTCCGCTGCCAAACAGATATATA
Source organism: Allium sativum (assembly GCA_030737875.1). Lineage (NCBI taxonomy): Eukaryota > Viridiplantae > Streptophyta > Magnoliopsida > Asparagales > Amaryllidaceae > Allium > Allium sativum. The sequence goes on along the minus strand of CM060916.1, from coordinate 292,297,297 downwards.
TTTAATAGAGATCAATCAGCACAGAACAAAATCCAATGTCAGACACACAGTCCATTTACACGTTCGTTCTGGGTCTGAACGAAACCGGAGGCACTCAATACCTTACATATCCGTACAATCAACAAGTACGTCCGGGTGGCTACTACTTCAACCCCGTCAAGGTAGCTACTCCTATCATGAGCATCAGTAGCACCCCTCCTTTCGACGTGAAGATTATCGACCTTGCACTGTCTTCATATCTTCGACTTTCAATCGTTGATCAATTATTTGAAATGAGAATTAACTCGGCCTTTTCAAATAATTCACGTATATTTAGAATTTCAAATCAATTTATTTCAATGGTTAAATTATTCAATGTCACTAATTCTGTTCTTTAGCGTAATTTTCACGTCAAACACATTCAACCATCAAATATCACATATACTGAGCAAATTCAGTTTATTTCCATTCCATAGCGTTTATAATATTTTATCACGATTTATCGCTATTTTTATCTATTTAAAAATAGCCAATATATTCAAACTACGCTTCAGGCCATAACGCGGCCATGGCGCTGTTTTTCTCCATATTTGATTTACACATATCTGAAAATCTGACCGTTGGATCTTCACAAAATTTATATCATTAGAAAGATCTTTTCAAAACGAATCCAACGATTTCAGTTTTGGGAAAATCCGACAGTCGGATCTTCCACACTAATCGTTTGAAGTACGATTTCAAAATACGTACTGTAGCGTCGTTATTCGATTTAATTTAATTATATATATAATCGATTCTGGCGCTGTTTTTCTTCAGATTTGAATTAAACATTCCAGACAATCCAACCATTGGATCTTTACAAAGTTGGTGCCGTTGGAAAGATATTTCCAAGGCGAACCCGACGGTTGTGGTTTCGGGAAAATCCGATAGTCGGATCTCCCGCACTAATCGTTTGAAATCACGGTTTCAAAACACGAACTGCAGCCTCTTTATTCACTATATTTTGATTATCTTTATATAAATATATATAAATATAATTCTTTCATCGATTTCAAAACACTATCCACTTTATAGATTTGATAAAAATGATATTTTTATCTAACAGACATTTATTTCAACACTTCACTGTTTTCAACAATTCATGTATATAATAAAAATGAGATTTTAATTGTAAAACAATTTATTTTAAAACACGATTATTTTATATAGTTCATATAGATGATAAAAATATGATTTTTATTATAAAACAATTTATTTCAAAACACGATTACTTTATATAGTTCATATAGATGATAAAAATATGATTTTTATTATAAAACAATTTATTTCAAAACACGATTATTTTTCAACACATGAATTTCTATTCAACACATGAATATAGTTTCAACACATGAAAATAATTCTAACATATGAATATTATTGAAAATTTCGGCAGCATAACGGCAGGGTAGTTAAAACTGGGACCGTCCCTAGTACAGCTCCTCGCTCTACCTTAAAACCTCGCAGCTTTTGACAATGGGGATTCATGAATCTAGTTCGCACGCAGGCGGCATGATTTATTTTCATTTCCACAATCTAGTCTAATTTTGTTTCAATCACCAATGGGTATTTTTCAACCATAACCAATCAATTTCAACCACAAACAATTCTAATCAACCATTCGCTATCAACCAATTTTCACACCAATCACAAACAATTAATATCGCCCATGGTCTGTGGACGAGGGGAGTGTATATATATATATATATATATATATATATATATATATATATATATATATATATTCGTATATAAATATATTTCGATTCACTTCAATTCATTTCAACGCAGATACAATTTTTACAACACATATATAACTTATACATCGGACATACAACTTATACAACGCTTATACATGAGATGTACAACGCTTATATAACTCATACATCGACTATATAATTTATATATCGTTGTTTTCCATTTCGTTTATAAATTAGAAATCTCACATTGGGATCCACTCCACCAAAAATATCAGAAGGCTCAGAAAAATATGCGGTCTCTTCTAGAATGTAGAAGACGTCCACACGAGTCTACTGTCTCTTGTTTCACTAAATTTGGTCTACAAACGAAAAAGATATGATTTTTACAGTGAAATCGAAAACCGTAGCGCTTTAAAGTGCTATAATATAGTTAAATTATAAATAGCCGTATACCTTCACAGTTTATTCAAAACTAGGTTTGATCTTTTCACCAAAAAGAAGATGTTGTAGCTCGATAAGACCCTGCCACGTGAAGCGTCTACGAGAGGCGCTCCTCCTCCCTGAATTATGGTGAACTCGACGCCTTGGTGGCGGAGAAATCGGGGTGCGAGCGACGGCATTTTGCGGAGGTGAATCGAAGCGAATACGGAACGATGAACTCCCAAACTTGTATGGATCTGTAGAGGGGAAAATTCTCTCCAAAATCCCCCCAAAGAATCAATCGATTTCACTGTATGGATTGGAAGAAAAGTGGATTTGAAATCCTGACCTTTTTCCACCGTTCGACAGTGAAGAGGAGCGGGTTTCGGAGGTCAACGCGGGGAGAGAGAGAATGACTTGGATGAACGTGATTGGCCAGGGTTTTATTTAAATATTTAATTTATTTTGAATTCAAAAATATCCTCTTGACCAAACGAACACCAATTCTGTAACGTCCCGCATTTTTGTCGGTTTGTATTTGAATATTTAAATCAGTTTAAATATTGAATTCGTAACATAAATGGATTTATATATATATATATTAAAACAAAGTTGAACGTAGAAAAATATATATTAATTATAATCGAGCTCAGAACGACCCTGCAGTTCGTAAATTAACGTTCTGAACTTCAACTGAGTGTACCAGACTCATTTTAAAGCAGATTTCTTCGAAACGAGAAACGTTGGAATCTGTTGAACTGTATCTTTCTAACAGAAGTGAAAAATCAAGATTTCGGCGTATACATTGCAAGATATGTCCAAATCAAATATTCAGAAAGTCGCTATGAAATCGTATATCGACCGAAAACAGTTTATTCGATATAACTTGATATCGGATTCGAATCTGGACAAGGTTCTTTTGAGACATAGTGATAATTTAATTTTTAGAATTTTACTGTAATTTATAATTAATTAAATAAGCAACTTTTTATTTGGAGTATTTCGCACCCTGTATCGGTATTTCAGGGTTTCAAAATATGAATCAATCTACCGGTATTATTATATTTTTGGGACCGTGGCACCTCGCTGGACATGATTGTAATTTTATTTCTATCTATAGCGATTCGAATATGAACATGTCTACCAAAATGAGGACCAAAGTGGCATGTGAATAAGAAACTTGAAACTATAACATTTGAATATATATATATATATATATAAACTTGTATTACTGAGAAATTTGATGAACACATTTCCAACACTTCGGCATTTTTCATTGTGTCCTTTCTCATATTACCTTTTATAATATTAGTATTAGTGTTCCTTTGAGGATAAGTTTTACGTCTCCTCATGAAATGAAGACCATAACCTAAACCTACCAAAGACCATAACCTACCTATCCTAGCACTGAAAATCAAGCATGGCTACTTTGGAAAATACATACCCTACCTATACGAAAGGAAATGGCTCCCCTGCATATGCCATACTTTTTGAAATACAAACCCATACGCCTACTTTGGCAAAGCAGTACCTACCCTACAATCAAGCTTACATCTTAAGCAACGTTCTATTATTTATTGGGTCGCTCCTCTCCTCTTTTTAAAACAACAGTCTCCATTAGTTTCTCCACAAAATCACGCTGGAGTTTTCAATGGTGTAAGAAAATATAAAACACAGTGATGCGGATGGAAGTAGCGCTGGAATGGTAGAAGTATTTCTAACATATAATAGTGTGCGGATTGAATTCCTGTTGCTCGAAGTTGGGGAGCAAATGGACTAGGATGGACGCAGGGGAGGGCTGAGGCATTACTGGAGTGCATATGTGAAGTGTACGTGAGGAGATCTTGAAACCGAAATGGACAGGGAAGGAGTACAGTAGTTACGGGTTCACTAGGAATATGGCTAGGCTCGAGTACACGTGGATCCGCTGGAAACAAATATGGATGCAAGTATATTTGGCCATGAAGTGAGGTATGGGAGACATATACATAAAAGAGTGGTTCCTGCATGTATTGTGATGAAGTGAATACTTGTGGTGCATGTAAACAGCAGGGGAGATTTAAAGACATAAAACGGTGAAGTAAATTCATGAGGTCGTGAGCACAAATGAAGGAACGTAGTGCATGGGGTTTGAGTAAATTTATTGTTGCTGGAGTGTAGCTCGATGAGGGATGCGTGAGTGTTTGTAATGAAGGAAGGGGTGCATGACCTATGAAAGATGCATGAATGACGCCAGGAAGAACGGTTTTGAAGCCGGGAGATGGTGCTGCATGTGTAGGGAGGGAGAAGGAGCCGGAGTCGTGACCGACAGATGATGCATGGGGCAGTTTTCCTGAAGCTGCGGGTGCGTGTATTCCAATAAGGAAGGAAGGCGTGCCTGGGTCTTTCCGTACGGTGGTAGTTGTGTTCGGTAGCTACTGTGTGTGAAGAGAAGCATTTGTTTGTATCGAAAGAAGAAAACTTACAAAAAGAAAAAGAAGCAGTAGGCGCTAAGGGTTTGTTGAGCAACGGGAGGCAATACCATGAAGTGATGTGCGTATATATTTCACTAAAGCACGCATTTAACATGGAGTTGGGATTAAACTTGTACAGTAGCGGATATGGTCTTGAAGTTACTGTGCGGGTTTTTAATTATTCAGAGAAGAAGAAGAAGCTTTAAGGTACGGTGTTGAAACAAACCAAAAGGGAAGTTCGAACTCAGTTCGTGATGGAGAAGAAGAGCCGAGTCTTTAAACTGATGAAGCACGGTGGAGTTCAACATTGGAGTACACGCAGGAAATAGTGATTATTTTTGGTGAGTGAGAAATGATGAACCGAGGATGAAGTTAATAAACATGGTCGTGGTCTTTGACTATAGTAGGAGACGTAAAAAGGAAGATAAAATGTGAGGCCAACAAAGATTTAAAGCATGAAGGGGGTGCGTGACTCGGGCACTGACTTCGGTCGCTACTTCTATTGTTTGGTGTCGCAGACTGCTGGGAAACGGCAAAGAAAAATGGGTGTTCGAGTTACATCTAAGGAAGAACATTGAAGGAGGAGGGAATTTGTTTTTTTAGAAGAATGATATCGGACCGGGTCGTGATACGCACTGGAATTGGTCCGTAGAAATTCGGAGTTCGACTTAAATGACAGAACCGAATGCCGGGTATAATCTACTGACGCAAACCGTTATTTAACGGTTAACACGCCAAGGTGAGTAAATTCACTAACTCTGATCTATTTTTAAAATATTATAATTATATTTTAAATATTGTTGAATGCTGGGTGATAGTCGTTTAGCTAGATTACAATTAAATTGGTTGAATATCGTCGTATACACACCCATTGGTTAGATACTGATTCCATCAATTATAATATTCTCTAGTAGGAATCAGTATAAATTGTTTGACTAACATCTATGAATGCGGAAAACCGGTTGGAAGGATCCAACCGGATTCCTCAATATTTATATGTACTGTTTGTTTCATACATGCACCGTTTGAACCATGTTGAATGGAAATTCAACATTTTGTTGATTAAATAAATAGGCGATATCAATTAAGAAAGTGGCAGCATATTGCATTAGCTATAAAAAGGGGGATATGGCAGCATATTGCATTAGCTATAAAAAGGGGGATATGACAGCGTATTTCAGTAGTTATAAAAGAGAATATAGCAGCGTATTGCAGTAGCTATAAAAGAGAATATAGCAGCGTATTGTATTAGTTAAAATATAACGGTTTTAAAGTGAGTCGATAAGTTATAATGTTTTAAAAAGATATACTGAGCATGATAAGGAAAGTGATATAGTTTTAAAGAAATTTGAACCCGTTGTACGTTGGTTGGGTTGAGTAACTTTCGAGGCGTCAATCTGATGTTGGTTTCGGCCTTCGGGGTTGATACTTAGAAATTTATTCACTTACCGATTTATAACGAGGAACTAATAGAGTAGAAGTGGAGGGAAGTAAGGAAGAGTTTATACAAATATGGGAAACTAGAAAGTTAGTATTAAATAAAAGGACCAGTGTTTGTGAATGGATGTTTGTTTTTACTTGGATAGTTAAATAACCGACTATCGAAGTGTTTTGACCATCGTTGTCAATACGGAGAGACCGGTTGGATACGTTATCCGAAAACCACTCCGTATAGGCATAAGCGCTGCGAATTAGATATGCTGAAGATAATTGAAGACGGAGTTAAATGCAAGGGTCGTCCAGTTCTAGAATGATGTTTATTTGTTTGTCCAGTCCCAGGACAACTTGTATGGACGAGTGTCCGACAGAGTATTTCCAACGGTCATGTCGTTGACTTTACGAATATACCAAGTTGGTGGGGAGAAGATAACTTCTCTTTATTCTACACCCAGTGTGCATTGGTGTAATTGATGTGTGATTACGGATTTGACAATGTGACATTCAAAGTGATTGGTGATCAGATGTTCTGAAGATAGACGTAGCCTCTAGCCTCACAACCAGGAATGACAGAAGTTGGGCTAGGTAGCATGGCTAGTTGGGTCATCCCCAAGCAGGGTGTATTGTCACCGATCTAGAGAAAATTCATATTTATACTTCTTTTCGATTCTGTATCTTCGGATGACGGTTGGATGGCCTGCAACCGTGGTGGCAATATATTCGCGACACTCAAGCTAAATGAGTGAGCGGTCATGTGTGGCCGGGTTGCAAGACGTTCTTGTTGAACCCTGAGTGTATCCCCTCTAGAGTACACTATTCAGAAGGTGCTCCCATACCTTGTTTGTTGAAATTCAATCCCCAATAAGTGCCCTGCGGTTTATGATTTTATACTCTATATATATGTGGAACGTGAGATGCAAGTGTTCTGCTACTTGGATAATTATTTGTTTAGACATTATCATAATATCACTGTTTTGATATCAAAGTAATTTGGGTTATAGTAAGGTAAAAGCCGTCCATGTTTATGTGTGGGTTGGTCTTACTATTTTCCTTTTGTTTCAAAAGGATTTTCTTCAAAGTAAAACCGTATGGTTAGAATTTACTCACACCAGTCCCATGACTGACCCAGAGTTTATTTTGTTTGTTTTCCCTAAACTCTTGGGTGCCCAAATTTGTACGGGCAGTCAAGTGTTTCAGGCTTTGCAGATTCACTTGGAGGAGCTCAAAAGCAGGAAGCTTCACCATTAGTTATGTAGAGTTATTTCCGCTGTGATATGATGTATTGTACTCTGATGATGGTATGTATATACAATACAGTTTTGTATTCAAAGTTATGTTATATTATACATCTTATTTTGTTCCGCTGCGAGTTTCGTGTTACTCTGATTCTGTTCAGTTGTGATCTTCTTCTTTTTCTATTCTATTAGTTCTATCTTTTCTTTCTCACCCTCTAAATTCTTCTATTAATGTCCTGGTGTTTTCGATGCTTGAATAGTCAACAGTGTGTTTTTATGTTGATTTTCTGGGTCGAAAATTCCATCCATTACAGATGGTATCAGAGCATAAGGTTAAGTGATCACCTTGGCTCTGTGGCGTGACTCAATAGAGATGGGGTGAGTAATACCCTAGATTGAGTATGAGCGTATATATATGAGCGCGTATTTGTAAATTAAAAATAAAAACTGTTTTATATTGTGTTGACTGGTCAGTCGAGTGGTTTATGAATTCCGGTCGAAACAGTAATGCAAACTGCATCGATAGGTGTTTCTAAACTCTTGAACAGAGTAATTCGACACAGTATGTTTTGAAAGCCGGGTAAACGAAATAATTTTACCCAAAGAATATTTTGATATAAAAAGAAGTATATATCTTGATATTAATATAATATATTGGATATTTGATCATTATTATGATCGAACAGGATTATAATTGAGTTGGTTATATAAATAACCAATCGAAATATTATATAAGTATAATATGCAAAATCAGATAAACTGAATCTGAAGTTAAAACCAGAATTGAAATAAAACTCTAAAAATTTGGAAAAGAGTTGGAAATAATGTTTGGATTGAACATATGGAAATTTTAAAATCCTGGGAGATTTGAAATTTTATTTTCAAGTGCTGTGAATGATATTTTGAAGTAATATTCAAAATGAAAATGTTTGAAAAATGAGTTTTGAAAAATAATATAGTATTGAACCCACTTCGATGGTTGGAAAATAAATTCCGATGATGATCGCGACATTATCGGTGTTCATTTTCGAGCTGGTAAGTGACAGATTACTACCAAAGATTTTGTTTTGTATTGTTTGAGAAACAAGTTGTCAGAAATTCAAATGTTTTGAATTATATATGATTTCAAACTGATTTGAAATAAATCCCAGGAATTTGAATTCTGAAATAAAAATTTAACTTATGGAGTTAAAATGGTAAAAGTGGAATTTAAACAAAGATAACAAAACTGGACTGAATTTGGAAAGATTCAGAATGAAAATTATAAAAGAAAAATATTGGAGATTCGAGTTATTAAAAATGAATTGATTCTTGGAGAATAAGAATCGAATTTTGAATTAGAGATGGAGATAACTGATTTGAGAAATAAATCAGTAAATGGAATGTCGTAATAAAACTTAACAAGGTTAAGAACTGAGAGTGGAATCGGAGTCGAAATAGAAATTTGGCTTAGTAAAAGCGAAAGACTGGTTTGAGAACGGATTGATGGGAGATCAACCACGGATGCTTGGATATGCTGGTTTGATAGCAGATGGCAGAGATAGAGTTGAATGCCCAACAGAGAAGGTACACGTTTATATACGAGTATGAGATTTTTTATGAGTCAGTTTGGGCAAGCCGTTTGGCTGTTTGATTTTCTTTTGGATTGGAGAAGGCCCGGAGTGGCAAGTTGTTGTAGTACCGAGTGAGCCGTGCGGAGGAGATGCTGGCGAGATTCTCTGAAAATTTAAGCTGTTAGGAAATTTTCAGAAATTTTGAAAATATTCGAAATAATAAGGAATTAATATTTTAATTGGAAATAATCAGTTCAGTGGAAACTGGAATTATGAAGTAAACCAAAAAGATTTTTAATCATGTTATAACAGAGATTGTAGCATTTTCCCTATCTTAGCAATTTCGAGGACGAAATTATTTTAAGGGGGAAGGTCTGTAACGTCCCGCATTTTTGTCGGTTTGTATTTGAATATTTAAATCAGTTTAAATATTGAATTCGTAACATAAATGGATTTATATATATATATATTAAAACAAAGTTGAACGTAGAAAAATATATATTAATTATAATCGAGCTCAGAACGACCCTGCAGTTCGTAAATTAACGTTCTGAACTTCAACTGAGTGTACCAGACTCATTTTAAAGCAGATTTCTTCGAAACGAGAAACGTTGGAATCTGTTGAACTGTATCTTTCTAACAGAAGTGAAAAATCAAGATTTCGGCGTATACATTGCAAGATATGTCCAAATCAAATATTCAGAAAGTCGCTATGAAATCGTATATCGACCGAAAACAGTTTATTCGATATAACTTGATATCGGATTCGAATCTGGACAAGGTTCTTTTAAGACATAGTGATAATTTAATTTTTAGAATTTTACTGTAATTTATAATTAATTAAATAAGCAACTTTTTATTTGGAGTATTTCGCACCCTGTATCGGTATTTCGGGGTTTCAAAATATGAATCAATCTACCGGTATTATTATATTTTTGGGACCGTGGCACCTCGCTGGACATGATTGTAATTTTATTTCTATCTATAGCGATTCGAATATGAACATGCCTACCAAAATGAGGACCAAAGTGGCATGTTAATAAGAAACTTGAAACTATAACATTTGAATATATATATATATAAACTTGTATTACTGAGAAATTTGATGAACACATTTCCAACACTTCGGCATTTTTCATTGTGTCCTTTCTCATATTACCTTTTATAATATTAGTATTAGTGTTCCTTTGAGGATAAGTTTTACGTCTCCTCATGAAATGAAGACCATAACCTAAACCTACCAAAGACCATAACCTACCTATGCTAGCACTGAAAATCAAGCATGGCTACTTTGGAAAATTCATACCCTACCTATACGAAAGGAAATGGCTCCCCTGCATATGCCATACTTTTTGAAATACAAACCCATACGCCTATTTTGGCAAAGCAGTACCTACCCTACAATCAAGCTTACATCTTAAGCAACGTTCTATTATTTATTGGGTCGCTCCTCTCCTCTTTTTAAAACAACAGTCTCCATTAGTTTCTCTACAAAATCACGCTAGAGTTTTCAATGGCGTAAGAAAATATAAAACACAGTGATGCGGATGGAAGTAGCGCTGGAATGGTAGAAGTATTTCTAACATATAATATTGTGCGGATTGAATTCCTGTTGCTCGAAGTTGGGGAGCAAATGGACTAGGATGGACGCAGGGGAGGGCTGAGGCATTACTGGAGTGCATATGTGAAGTGTACGTGAGGAGATCTGGAAACCGAAATGGACAGGGAAGGAGTACAGTAGTTACGGGTTCACTAGGAATATGGCTAGGCTCGAGTACACGTGGATCCGCTGGAAACAAATATGGATACAAGTATATTTGGCCATGAAGTGAGGTATGGGAGACATATACATAAAAGAGTGGTTCCTGCATGTATTGTGATGAAGTGAATACTTGTGGTGCATGTAAACAGCAGGGGCGATTTAAAGACATAAAACGGTGAAGTAAATTCATGAGGTCGTGAGCACAAATGAAGGAACGTAGTGCATGGGGTTTGAGTAAATTTATTGTTGCTGGAGTGTAGCTCGATGAGGGATGCGTGAGTGTTTGTAATGAAGGAAGGGGTGCATGACCTATGAAAGATGCATGAATGACGCCAGGAAGAACGGTTTTGAAGCCGGGAGATGGTGCTGCATGTGTAGGGAGGGAGAAGGAGCCGGAGTCGTGACCGACAGATGATGCATGGGGCAGTTTTCCTGAAGCTGCGGGTGCGTGTATTCCAATAAGGAAGGAAGGCGTGCCTGGGTCTTTCCGTACGGTGGTAGTTGTGTTCGGTAGCTACTGTGTGTGAAGAGAAGCATTTGTTTGTATCGAAAGAAGAAAACTTACAAAAAGAAAAAGAAGCAGTAGGCGCTAAGGGTTTGTTGAGCAACGGGAGGCAATACCATGAAGTGATGTGCGTATATATTTCACTAAAGCACGCATTTAACATGGAGTTGGGATTAAACTTGTACAGTAGCGGATATGGTCTTGAAGTTACTGTGCGGGTTTTTAATTATTCAGAGAAGAAGAAGAAGCTTTAAGGTACGGTGTTGAAACAAACCAGAAGGGAAGTTCGAACTCAGTTCGTGATGGAGAAGAAGAGCCGAGTCTTTAAACTGATGAAGCACGGTGGAGTTCAACATTGGAGTACACGCAGGAAATAGTGATTATTTTTGGTGAGTGAGAAATGATGAACCGAGGATGAAGTTAATAAACATGGTCGTGGTCTTTGACTATAGTAGGAGACGTAAAAAGGAAGATAAAATGTGAGGCCAACAAAGATTTAAAGCATGAAGGGGGTGCGTGACTTGGGCACTGACTTCGGTCGCTACTTCTATTGTTTGGTGTCGCAGACTGCTGGGAAACGGCAAAGAAAAATGGGCGTTCGAGTTACATCTAAGGAAGAACATTGAAGGAGGAGGGAATTTGTTTTTTTAGAAGAATGATATCGGATCGGGTCGTGATACGCACTGGAATTGGTCCGTAGAAATTCGGAGTTCGACTTAAATGACAGAACCGAATGCCGGGTATAATCTACTGACGCAAACCGTTATTTAACGGTTAACGCGCCAAGGTGAGTAAATTCACTAACTCTGATCTATTTTTAAAATATTATAATTATATTTTAAATATTGTTGAATGCTGGGTGATAGTCGTTTAGCTAGATTACAATTAAATTGGTTGAATATCGTCGTATACACACCCATTGGTTAGATACTGATTCCATCAATTATAATATTCTCTAGTAGGAATCAGTATAAATTGTTTGACTAACATCTATGAATGCGGAAAACCGGTTGGAAGGATCCAACCGGATTCCTCAATATTTATATGTACTGTTTGTTTCATACATGCACCGTTTGAACCATGTTGAATGGAAATTCAACATTTTGTTGATTAAATAAATAGGCGATATCAATTAAGAAAGTGGCAGCATATTGCATTAGCTATAAAAAGGGGGATATGGCAGCATATTGCATTAGCTATAAAAAGGGGGATATGACAGCGTATTTCAGTAGTTATAAAAGAGAATATAGCAGCGTATTGCAGTAGCTATAAAAGAGAATATAGCAGCGTATTGTATTAGTTAAAATATAACGGTTTTAAAGTGAGTCGATAAGTTATAATGTTTTAAAAAGATATACTGAGCATGATAAGGAAAGTGATATAGTTTTAAAGAAATTTGAACCCGTTGTACGTTGGTTGAGTTGAGTAACTTTCGAGGCGTCAATCTGATGTTGGTTTCGGCCTTCGGGGTTGATACTTAGAAATTTATTCACTTACCGATTTATAACGAGGAACTAATAGAGTAGAAGTGGAGGGAAGTAAGGAAGAGTTTATAAAAATATGGGAAACTAGAAAGTTAGTATTAAATAAAAGGACCAGTGTTTGTGAATGGATGTTTGTTTTTACTTGGATAGTTAAATAACCGACTATCGAAGTGTTTTGACCATCGTTGTCAATACGGAGAGACCGGTTGGATACGTTATCCGAAAACCACTCCGTATAGGCATAAGCGCTGCGAATTAGATATGCTGAAGATAATTGAAGACGGAGTTAAATGCAAGGGTCGTCCAGTTCTAGAATGATGTTTATTTGTTTGTCCAGTCCCAGGACAACTTGTATGGACGAGTGTTCGACAGAGTATTTCCAACGGTCATGTCGTTGACTTTACGAATATACCAAGTTGGTGGGGAGAAGATAACTTCTCTTTATTCTACACCCAGTGTGAATTTGTGTAATCGATGTGTGATTACGGATTTGACAATGTGACATTCAAAGTGATTGGTGATCAGATGTTCTGAAGATAGACGTAGCCTCTAGCCTCACAACCAGGAATGACAGAAGTTGGGCTAGGCAGCATGGCAAGTTGGGTCATCACCAAGCAGGGTGTATTGTCACCGATCTAGAGAAAATTCATATTTATACTTCTTTTCGATTCTGTATCTTCGGATGACGGTTGGATGGCCTGCAACCGTGGTGGCAATATATTCGCGACACTCAAGCTAAATGAGTGAGCGGTCATGTGTGGCCGGGTTGCAAGACGTTCTTGTTGAACCCTGAGTGTATCCCCTCTAGAGTACACTATTCAGAAGGTGCTCCCATACCTTGTTTGTTGAAATTCAATCCCCAATAAGTGCCCTGCGGTTTATGATTTTATACTATATATATGTGGAACGTGAGATGCAAGCGTTCTGCTACTTGGATAATTATTTGTTTAGACATTTTCATAATATCACTGTTTTGATATCAAAGTAATTTGGATTATAGTAAGGTAAAAGCCGTCCATGTTTATGTGTGGGCTGGTCTTACTATTTTCCTTTTGTTTCAAAAGGATTTTCTTCAAAGTAAAACCGTATGGTTAGAATTTACTCACACCAGTCCCATGACTGACCCAGAGTTTATTTTGTTTGTTTTCCCTAAACTCTTGGGTGCCCAAATTTGTACGGGCAGTCAAGTGTTTCAGGCTTTGCAGATTCACTTGGAGGAGCTCAAAAGCAGGAAGCTTCACCATTAGTTATGTAGAGTTATTTCCGCTGTGATATGATGTATTGTACTCTGATGATGGTATGTATATACAATACAGTTTTGTATTCAAAGTTATGTTATATAATACATCTTATTTTGTTCCGCTGCGAGTTTCGTGTTACTCTGATTCTGTTCAGTTGTGATCTTCTTCTTCTTCTATTCTATTAGTTCTATCTTTTCTTTCTCACCCTCTAAATTCTTCTATTAATGTCCTGGTGTTTTCGATGCTTGAATAGTCAACAGTGTGTTTTTATGTTGATTTTCTGGGTCGAAAATTCCATCCATTACAAATTCGAACCCAACAACAGTCGTCCCTACCGTTTTACCCCCATTCTGAACACAATGGGATATGTTTCGTAGGCCCATTCGACTGTTTCGGTCAGTTTTTCTTCAATTTAAAATATATAACATTCAATATTTAATTTGAACGTACATTTCAATTTGCCAGGGCCACATATTAATTCTAAAAATTCCTGAAAAATAAATCTAGCTATGTTTTGACCATACATTCCCAACAAAACTAGTTTCGTCGAATTCTGAGACCGTTTGTAAAATGGCCCTTTTCTGGTCGATCCAATTTAACTGTAATTGACCAAAACACATTTTCATTCTCCACACTACATATTAGCTTCAAAAAATATGAAATTTGAAACCTAGCAATAATTTGACATCCCAGATCCAACAAAAGTGGTTTCGTCGAATTCCGAGGTCGTTTGCAAAATGGCCATTTTCACGGGCTATATAAATTCCATAGTGACATTTCTGAAAATTCATTTTGCCATAACTTTTGCTTCCCGCTATGAAACTTCAATTTTTCAGATTCGTTAGAAAGGTATTCACTAACAGATTTAAATATTTTTGATTTCACTCAAATCCGTTTTGTTTTGCACCCGGTACAGTTAGTCAAGGTTTGAAATGAAAATTTGAAACTGTCGCGCCATTTCGGGCCATGTTTATAATTCAAATTGATTATATTCCAATTCAAACACCGATTCAAACTACTTTTTCCTCCTTGTTATCTAAAATATTTATTTTAAATATTTAAAATACCCTAAAATAGCCAATTTAAAATTTTTAAACTGGTTCAGATTTTACGGGTTGTTACATTAAGAAGATTTATAAGCAAATGATCAGAAACTTACCTAACGGTTAAGATTTAATTGTTTTAAGAAACAATTAAATGAAGTTATTTAAATTAATTACATTATTAATTAATTTAAAGGAAGGACTGATTGAAATTGATTAACGTATTAATCGTGTTTGAGTTGACTAAATCGACTGTTTTAACTGGGATTGATTATTAAATTATTTTGCTTTTAATTAATTTAATAAATTAGTTTAACGAATATTTGTTTTAGTTTTCAATAAGATTTAAAAAAAAGAAATAACTATTTATTTTAGTTAATGAAGAAGATAACTACTTATACAGTAGTTAGTGATGAAGTAAATTATTATTTTAATTAATATTAATTTAAGTGTTGTTGTAATGAAATCTAATTTAATTGTGAAAGGAATTTATGAATGGGTTTTATATTTAAAACCCAAGAATTTTATAACGAAATTATAAATGGGATTTTAAGCGAATAAGATAGCTTAAATAAATGTTTACTTAATATTTTAATTAAGAAAAGGAAATAAAGAAAAAGGAGTTATATTAAACCTAAGTTTTGGAAATATGGTTTATAAAAAGAGATGTGAAGTTAAAGCGTTAATTTTAAATTAAGGTTATTAAATAATGGAATTGCGAGAAAGGAATGGAACGAAATGAGAATTTCAAAAGGGAAATATTAAAAAGGGATTTGTAATTGATTTTGGTAAAAGATTTAGTAATGGGATTTGGTAATAATAATTCGAGTTATAAAATGAATTCTTTGAAAGAAGTTAAGGTTAAGAAGTGATTTTTAATAAGAAATTACTTAGTAAACATGCTAAGTAATAATAAGTTATATTTAAAAAGAGGCATTTTCTAAAGTAAGAAGCTTTTGTAAACCATGGTTTAAATAAAATAGTTAATGAGATTTGTTTTGTATTAAAATAAAATATCGATTTTTGGATTACAACTCATATCCACTTTAAGATGAGAATGTTGTTGATCAAGGTCTGAGAGGTAATTAAAATACCCCAACTTAAACGACTTCAGGATTATTTGAGAGTGATATTGTTTGTAATGGGAAAGAGGGTAAGAATAATTTATTATTTTCATAAGAGAAATAATAACGCAGCGTAAATTGAAAGATTTGAGAATATATGTAAATGAGATTTCCAAAGTAACGGAAATGACAAGATTTGATAATGTAAAATAAGATTACCAAAGTAAAGAAAATGGGAAGGTTTAGAAATGTATATATATTTATATATATATATATAATGATATTTCCAAAAGTAAAGGGAAATAAATGTTGATTTTTCGGAATGAGTTTATTCTAGAAGAATAGGAGTTGGATATTGTTTTCAAGTAATGGTGTTTTACGTGAAATTCAATAAAATCAAAGTTGGGAGTGTATGAATATATATATATATATATATATATATATATATTTGATTTAATTCTAATGTATTTGTGATAAACCCAAACCCCCGTGCCACGGAAGCCAGGATAATCATTGGAATATAACACATAAACAATATCAGCAGATCAGAATCATAAAATTACACCACATAAATTACATCAAAGTTACATAGCATAACAGGATCATACTTAGTACAGAATACGGTTTCATCTTAATATAAAATGTCTGCAACGGAATCAAACACAATATACCGAATGAAGTCCGAACAGCATAATAGAAATGATAGAATCCATCTTCAGCTCCATAGCTATCTAGAATGAGTCTGCTAAAACTTGAATACAAGGTTGCCCACGTAGAAAAGAGGGCACCCGAGTTTGCAAAGTGGAAAAAACTACGAGTCAGTCATAGGACTGCTATGAGAAATCTTACTTAACCTATGTAATAATAAGGCTACTCACAGGACCACGCCGCTAATGCGGAACGGGTTTACTCCATTGGATTTCCAGTGCATGAAATAAATTAAATCATTAAACAACGCAATGCTTTTTAGAAAAATGAAGCCATTATAAGACTCAAGTCCCATCACATAATGCAACGCAAACCAGAGGATAGAGTTTGACACGAC
This sequence comes from Allium sativum, assembly GCA_030737875.1. Lineage (NCBI taxonomy): Eukaryota > Viridiplantae > Streptophyta > Magnoliopsida > Asparagales > Amaryllidaceae > Allium > Allium sativum. The sequence goes on along the minus strand of CM060916.1, from coordinate 292,280,337 downwards.
CCGAACTTCCCCATGAAGGAAAGCGCGGATAGCGTTGAGTACAAGACAAAATAGAACGCAGACGGAAGAACATTTCATTGTATATTACAACAATTCCATCAGATACAAGAATATACAGAGTATAAATGAATAAATTACATAACAGCAGAAAAATAATACAAAGCACAACTGAAGGTGATATACGGATACAGAGCTTTTCAGATATCATTCCAGCTGTAAACCAGGATCCTGTGAATATAAATCTGCAAAACCAAAACTACTAGCTGCCCGTGCGGAAAATAGGGGCACCCAGAGTTTAGGTTAAAACAATAAACTCCAGGTCAGTCATGTGACTGGTGTGAGAACTAAAACAGTTATTTAAACTTTACTTTAAAAGAGAGTAATTCAAGGGACCACGCCGTATAACACGGAACGGGTTTCCTCCCAAGAATACTAGTGCATAGAATAAACAACGCAATGCTTTTTCGAAAAATGAAGCTATTATAAGACCCAGGTCCCATCACACAATGCAACGCAAGCTGGAGGATAGGGTTTTCCCTTATAATAGCCAAACATGCTTGGTACGTTTAAAACAAATCATTTGATACTATAATATGTGTATAGTGTCGAAACAATTTCAATCATAAATATAAATCATAGACGGCATAGCTACCATCTACTATGTCGCCATACTAGTTCTACAATTAAAACCGAAATACACGTATTGGAAATTGGATTTCCGTCATGAGTCGAGGCAAGGGGCAAGCTCCTCTCCGCGTTCGAGACACTCTAGCAAATGTCTCAGGGTTACGCACTCTGGGCAACCCTGGATTCGGCTGGGCCGGTCCTCACTTACGTTAGAGGATTGGCAATTCCTGATCACACGTTTCCCGGTCCTTACAGACCTATAATCGAGGCGCCTCGTTCTAACAACCACAAAGGTGAAAAGTATATAAATGTCAGGGCTGGTAAGTCACTGACACCACCAAAGCTAGAAAGAAACGTCGTGCTCTCCCAGCGGTCCGTATCCCGTTTTTAACTCATACCGAGGTGTGAGGCTCGCGAATTCACGTTATACACAAAGCTGCCACGTAGGCGTGCTTTGATCATCAACCACAAGACTTTGCTTTTCAACAGAAGCCTTGATCATTGCATCTTAGCATGCCACACAGGCAATTCATGCCATGCGACTGATGTCCATCGATATACAACCTCTGAGCTCGTACGTCTCAGAGAAGGGCGTTAAGCAAAAGAATAAATTCTCCGCCGCCAAACAGATGTATATTTAATAGAAATCAATCAACACAGAATAAAATCCAATGTCAGACACACAATCCATTTTCAAGTCCGTTCTGGGTCTGAACGAAACCGGAGGCACTTTCCTCGCATATCCATCCATCTCCAAGTACGCCTGGACGACCACCAACTATTTCCATCCTCTTGGGTGTACAGCCCAATCAGGATCGTCAGTAATTATCCAAACGATGTGAAGACTTCCGGTCTTCAACCACCGTCTTCATCTTCGACTTATCGTCGAATCGGTTATTCAGAATGGGTGTAAACCCGGCCTTCCGAACAACCCGCGTATATTAAAACAAATGTTACACAAACACAACATACGCCTCATTCCAATTCAGAATATTCTTTTATTCACAAAATCACATTTTTAGGGAAAGGTTCCCATTAATTTTATCCAAGATAAATTCTTTCAAATTTATCCTTTAATCTTCCTTTGGATGTCATTTCAAACCAAATTATGGTTTTCTAAACTAGTCGGGATTAGCGAACTACGCCGAAGTAATTATTTATTTTATTTCCCAATCCCAACCTATTCATCCCATGAAGCAAAACTGGTGATACTCCATATCTAATACCACGGTGTTATCGGTAAAGTTAATTACCATTTCATGTTCAAATCTAATTAAAGATTTAACTATCGTTTTGGAGCAAAACTGGTGATACTCCATTCTCGCTTATTTTCTAAGTTGATAATTTAAATTATCAATTCACATTTCAATCTAATTGCAGATTCGTTAAAACTCCTTTTACTAGGTTAAAGAACTATGTGTTATTTAAAACACAGTTCACGACAAACCCAAATCACATTCTATTTATTATCGGGTTAAAGAATTAGTGTTATTTAAAACACCATTCACGATAAACCCACAAATCAATTCTAGTTCAATTCAAATCAAATATATTAGGAATTCCGATTATTTAAAACCCCTTTTTAAATCTAATTTATTTATTTAAAAATAAAAAATCGGGTTTTAAATTGAGTTCAAGCTAGTTCATTTTGATAAGAATCTATTTTTACCTTTTCAAATATGGAGTTTTTCATCCCAAATTTTCCCAAATCATTTCTTATGATTTTACACAAATTATTACTATTTTTAATAATTTTATCAAGGCCCGTACAGTCGATTTCCAACAATGGCCATCGAGTTGCACTTACAACGACCTTTTTTGAATTTGATTTGGACGTATCTCCAAATCCAACCGTTAGATTTCAAATTTCTAATATTCGTTAGAAAGCTCTTTTCGATACGAACCCAACGGTTCCGGTTTTAGGAGAATCCGACGGTCGGATATCCTGTAATGTCCGTTTGAAATAAATGGTCGAAATTCACGAACTGCCGCGGCGCGACGCGTTCTATTTAGGCCATTATATTATATATATAATATATATAATATATATTTCGTCGATTCCTATTTAAAACGAATTTTATAAATAGTTTTTAAATTCGTTTCGAAATTCATTTCAACTTCCATTTCAATTCAAAGCAAAATTGAATTCTTCTTTATAAATTCGTTTTAAAATTCATTTCTATTCAATTCAAATTTCAATTCAATTTGAATTCATTTCAATTCGCAGCAAAATTGAATTCTTATTTATAAATTCGTTTTAAAATTCATTTCAACTTCCATTTCAATTCAAAGCAAAATTGAATTCTTCTTTATAAATTTGTTTTAAAATTCATTTCATTTCGAAATCGTTTTCAATTCATTTCATTTCAAAATCGTTTTCAATTCATTTCATTTCGAAATCGTTTTCAATTCAATTCATTTCGAAATCGTTTTCAATTCATTTCGAAATCGTTTTCAATTCATTTCATTTCGAAATCGTTTTCAATTCAATTCATTTCGAAATCGTTTTCAATTCAATTCATTCCGAAATCGTTTTCAATTCAATTCATTTCGAAATCGTTTAAAATCGATATAAATATCGTTCACGTCAAAATGGCGTTAATCTAATCAACACGGCTTCATATATTCCTTTATTCTATTCAACAAATGAATATTTATTTTTGTCAACACACGACTAATCTCAACGAATGAGTACTGTCCACGTGTGACTATTTTTGTTAAATTATTTCGTTCAACACATGACTAATCTCAACGGATGAGTACAGTCAACACATGAACCTTTATTTTATAATATTCTTTATCTTCTAAATTGGAATGAGGCCCAATCAATCACCATACAATGTTAATTATATGGATTTTCATACATCACACGTATATAATAGCATTGAAAAATAATCAACCATCAACCAAGGTGCACTACACTGTATAAGCATCAAATATAAATATCTGACGCTTATAACAGCCTGTCAATCGATCGATCGACATATTTAATCAATCAGGATGAGTGAACTTCAAATTTCATCCCAACACCCGTGTGGGGTTTCAAACAATCAAACACAGATTTTATTTGTGCAGTTGGGCGATGTGTAAAATTTATCGTCCCAATCAATATCAGTCAAATCAGTGTATATAAACAAATCGGCCGATTTTTTTATAATTATTTATTTATTTATTCACTTTGACGTACATTCATATTCACGTTAAAAATTATATTTTTAACGATAAAACATTTTATCTTAACATATGAATTTCTATTCAGTTCATTCTTTAAATAAAATGATATTTTATTTTTCTAACTTATTTTAGAAAATTTCGGCGGCATAACGCATGATACTAGAAACAGGACAAGGCCTAGCCTTATCCCCGGTCTAGTGAAGGCCCACGCCATTCACACATCAATCAAATCAATTTCCTTTCACCAAACAATTCAAATTTCAATCAAATAATCTAACTAATTTTTGCAATCAAACAAACAAGTCCATGGTCTGTGGACGGTTGTGTCGGGTGCTACTAAGCACCGTCTGCATCCTAGTATATATATATAACTAGAAAAAGAAATTGAAAGGTGAGAAATTCTCACCGATTGCTATCCAATCATCTTGACTCTTCTTTGATAGAAATCTTCATCGTTATCGCATCTTCGTCATCTTCGTTGCCCGTATTCACTACATATATAAAAATCACACATTTTTAAATTTTGATGTCTTTAAAATAAAAATCACATTTTTATTTGTTCACTTTCAATTTGAAAATCATATTTTTTATAATCGCTTCATACATTTAAAAATCGAATTTTCACTTCGCTATTCAATATATAAAAATCGAATTTTTACTATGCTATTCCATATATAAAAATCGAATTTTTACCACGATGTCATATAGATAAAAATTCCATTTCAAAAATATAGATTTCGCCTTTTCTATTTTAAAGATTTCGCCTTTTCTATTTTAAAGATTTCGCCTTTTCTATTTTAAAGATTTCGCCTTTTTTTCATCTCGTTTTGATTCTGAGGAATGAACGTGGGGGGGGGGGGGGGGCAGAGAGAAATAGGGGGAGAGGGAGAGAGAGTGTTTTATATTATTTTTTCTTTTTTTTATTTATGAAAAAGTTGACTTTTACATACGACCTCTAAACGAGGTCCACCGCTTGACGTCCATAGCGTTTTACCCCCATTCTGAACACAATGGGATATGTATCACAAGCTGATTTGATCGTTTCGATCAGTTTCCGTTGAATTTACATTTAAATCGCTATATTGAATTTTAAACGTACATTTCAAATTACCGGGGTCACATACTAACTCTATAAATCCCATAAAAATATTTTCTATCTTCGTATTGACGATACGGTCCTAACAAAAGTAGTTTCGTCGAATTCTGAGACCGTGGGAAAAATGGCCATTTTCCAGTCGATTAAAATCAACTGAAACTGGTCAAACGCGTTTTCCTTTGCCACGCTCACATATTGAATCGAAAAATTATGAAATTTGGAACCTAGCAATAACTTGACACTGCGGATCCAATAAAAGTGGTTTCGTCGAAATCCGAGGTCGTTTGCAAAATTCCCATTTTTAAGGGCCTGAATTCCATAGCGACTATTCAGAATTTTCAACTGGACATATCTTTTGATTCCCGCTATGAAATTTTGATTTTTCGGATTCGTTGGAAAGATATCATCAATTAGATCCTAATGTTTTTGGTTTCACTAAAATCCGGATTGTTTTGCACCCGATACATTCAATTGAAGTTTGAAATCGAATTATCGAACTACCGCGCCATTTTCAATTCTATTTATAATTATATATAAATATTTATATTCTAACGACGGCATATATAATATATACGTTCGATTTATATTCAAAATAAATTTCTCGTCGATATTATTTAAAATAATCTATTTTAAATCTTCAAAATTCGCTAAAATTGCCAAAACAAAAATTTTAAACTGGCTCAGAATTTCCGGGTTATTACAACCACTTAATACTTTTCGTCCCCGAAAAGGAACAAAGTCGAAAGTGGTTTGATTATTCAGCTCTACATTCGATCTGGCTTCCATTCTCCAACTTTTCGGTTTCTGAGAATTTTCAAATTTTCAAAAAGTTGGCTAACACCCTAAATTTTTGAAAAATTTCGCCATAACCTCCCCTGCACCGGGAGCCACGGGAAAATCCCGAAATTGCCATATAGGCCTTCTGATCTCAAAAAGAAAAAGAAAAAGCCAAGCGGCTAGCCAATAGGCTCATAAAATCATCATCACCCAAACAAAACAGTAAATTATGTAGTAAACATGTACCTATTTGTCGGGCAAACAAATTTTATTCTTCGGCTCTAGCCTCCTTGCTATGACCTGTTCAATGTAAGTATATGTATATGCAAGCAAATGTGACCAAATTTCAATACAATTCAATATTTGGTTATATTAGGCATAATGGTTCAAAATAATCAAAAAAATAAACAGACAACACAAACATCAATCAATTAGTGAATTAGAGTTTCAAATTCATAATTTGATATATAGTCAAAAATCATGTTTTTGATGCCAAATCACAACAATGTGTTCTAACTATATATAAGTTTTGGTTCTCACACCAGTCTAATGGAAGTATATAGATATCATACCTTCGTCACTCGAAAATAAATGCTGGTGATGGCACGCCATCATCAGAATCATGTCCGGGCGACTAGAATGTGATTCTATATCTATCTAATATATTAAAACTTCGAATATACGTTCATGACGCGCATATGCCAAATCTTTATATACTAGATTGTCCATATTAAAAATAAATAAATATTCAAATACGTAGAAGTGATTTAAATTTTCAAAACAAAAATTGTTTCATTCGAAAAATATACTCTTCACACCCGTTCTAGGATACTACTGATCCCATCTCTAACGAGTCATTATAATTGGATATTTCTAATCCAATATCTGATGAATTCTTTCGAATGGTTCTAATGTGTCTTGTTCTCGAGCTCTGTAAACCAAAGCTCTGATACCAAATGACACGACCCGAACTTCCCCGTGAAGGAAAGCGCGGATAGCGTTGAGTACAAGACAAAATAGAACGCAGACGGAAGAACATTTCATTGTATATTACAACAATTCCATTAGATACATGAATATACAGAGTATAAATGAATAAATTACATAACAGCAGAAAAATAATACAAAGCATAACTGAAGGTGATATACGGATACAGAGCTTTCCGGATATCATTCCAGCTGTAAACCAGGATCCTGTGAATATAAATCTGCAAAACCAAAACTACTAGCTGCCCGTGCGGAAAATAGGGGCACCCAGAGTTTAGGTTAAAACAATAAACTCCAGGTCAGTCATGTGACTGGTGTGAGAACTAAAACAGTTATTTAAACTTTACTTTAAAAGAGAGTAATTCAAGGGACCACGCCGTATAACACGGAACAGGATTCCTCCCAAGAATACTAGTGCATAGAATAAACAACGCAATGCTTTTTCGAAAAATGAAGCTATTATAACACCCAATTCCCATCACACAATGCAACGCAAGCTGGAGGATAGGGTTTTCCCTTATAATAGCCAAACATGCTTGGTACGTTTAAAACAAATCATTTGATACTATAATATGTGTATAGTGTCAAAACAATTTCAATCATAAATATAAATCATAGACGGCATAGCTACCATCTACTATGTCGCCATACTAGTTCTACAATTAAAACCGAAATACACGTATTGGAAATTGGATTTCCGTCATGAGTCGAGGCAAGGGGCAAGCTCCTCTCCGCGTTCGAGACACTCTAGCAAATGTCTCAGGGTTACGCACTCTGGGCAACCCTGGATTCGGCTGGGCCGGTCCTCACTTACGTTAGAGGATTGGCAATTCCTGAACACACGTTTCCCGGTCCTTACAGACCTATAATCGAGGCGCCTCGTTCTAACAACCACAAAGGTGAAAAGTATATAAATGTCAGGGCTGGTAAGTCACTGACACCACCAAAGCTAGAAAGAAACGTCGTGCTCTCCCAGCGGTCCGTATCCCGTTTTTAACTCATACCGAGGTGTGAGGCTCGCGAATTCACGTTATACACAAAGCTGCCACGTAGGCGTGCTTTGATCATCAACCACAAGACTTTGCTTTTCAACAGAAGCCTTGATCATTGCATCATAGCGTGCCACACAGGCAATTCATGCCATGCGACTGATGTCCATCGATATACAACCTCTGAGCTCGTACGTCTCAGAGAAGGGCGTTAAGCAAAAGAATAAATTCTCCGCCGCCAAACAGATGTATATTTAATAGAAATCAATCAACACAGAATAAAATCCAATGTCAGACACACAATCCATTTTCAAGTCCGTTATGGGTCTGAACGAAAGCGGAGGCACTTTCCTCGCATATCCATCCATCTCCAAGTACGCCTGGACGACCACCAACTATTTCCATCCTCTTGGGTGTACAGCCCAATCAGGATCGTCAGTAATTATCCAAACGATGTGAAGACTTCCGGTCTTCAACCACCGTCTTCATCTTCGACTTATCGTCGAATCGGTTATTCAGAATGGGTGTAAACTCGGCCTTTCCGAACAACCCGCGTATATTAAAACAAATGTTACACAAACACAACATACGCCTCATTCCAATTCAGAATAATCTTTTATTCACAAAATCACATTTTTAGGGAAAGGTTCCCATTAATTTTATCCAAGATAAATTCTTTCAAATTTATCCTTTAATCTTCCTTTGGATGTCATTTCAAACCAAATTATGGTTTTCTAAACTAGTCGGGATTAGCGAACTACGCCGAAGTAATTATTTATTTTATTTCCCAATCCCAACCTATTCATCCCATGAAGCAAAACTGGTGATACTCCATATCTAATACCACGGTGTTATCGGTAAAGTTAATTACCATTTCACGTTCAAATCTAATTAAAGATTTAACTATCGTTTTGGAGCAAAACTGGTGATACTCCATTCTCGCTTATTATCTAAGTTGATAATTTAAATTATCAATTCACATTTCAATCTAATTGCAGATTCGTTAAAACTCCTTTTACTGGGTTAAAGAACTAGGTGTTATTTAAAACACAGTTCACGACAAACCCAAATCACATTCTACTTATTATCGGGTTAAAGAATTAGTGTTATTTAAAACACCGTTCACGATAAACCCACAAATCAATTCTAGTTCAATTCAAATCAAATATATTAGGAATTCCGATTATTTAAAACCCCTTTTTAAATCTAATTTATTTATTTAAAATAAAAAATCGGGTTTTAAATTGAGTTCAAGCTAGTTCATTTTGATAAGAATCTATTTTTATCTTTTCAAATATGGAGTTTTTCATCCCAAATTTTCCCAAATCATTTCTTATGATTTTACACAAATTATTACTATTTTTAATAATTTTATCAAGGCCCGTATAGTCGATTTCCAACAATGGCCATCGAGTTGCACTTACAGCGACCTTTTTCGAATTTGATTTGGACGTATCTCCAAATCCAACCGTTAGATTTCAAATTTCTAATATTTGTTATAAAGCTCTTTTCGATACGAACCCAACGGTTCCGGTTTTAGGAGAATCCGACGGTCGGATCTCCCGTAATGTCCGTTTGAAATAAATAGTCGAAATTCACGAACTGCCGCGGCGCGACGCGTTCTATTTAGGCCATTATATTATATATATAATATATATAATATATATTTCGTCGATTCCTATTTAAAACGAATTTTATAAATAGTTTTTAAATTCGTCTCAAAATTCATTTCAACTTCCATTTCAATTCAAAGCAAAATTGAATTCTTCTTTATAAATTCGTTTTAAAATTCATTTCTATTCAATTCAAATTTCAATTCAATTTGAATTCATTTCAATTCGCAGCAAAATTGAATTCTTATTTATGAATTCGTTTTAAAATTCATTTCAACTTCCATTTCAATTCAAAGCAAAATTGAATTCTTCTTTATAAATTCGTTTTAAAATTCATTTCATTTCGAAATCGTTTTCAATTCATTTCATTTCAAAATCATTTTCAATTCATTTAATTTCGAAATCGTTTTCAATTCAATTCATTTCGAAATCGTTTTCAATTCATTTCGAAATCGTTTTCAATTCAATTCATTTCGAAATCGTTTTCAATTCATTTCATTTCGAAATCGTTTTCAATTCAATTCATTTCGAAATCGTTTTCAATTCAATTCATTTCGAAATCGTTTTCAATTCAATTCATTTCGAAATCGTTTTCAATTCAATTCATTTCGAAATCGTTTAAAATCGATATAAATATCGTTCACATCAAAATGGCGTTAATCTAATCAACACGGCTTCATATATTCCTTTATTCTATTCAACAAATGAATATTTATTTTTGTCAACACACGACTAATCTCAACGAATGAGTACTGTCCACGTGTGACTATTTTTGTTAAATTATTTCGTTCAACACATGACTAATCTCAACGGATGAGTACAGTCAACACATGAACCTTTATTTTATAATATTCTTTATCTTCTAAATTGGAATGAGGCCCAATCAATCACCATACAATGTTAATTATATGGATTTTCATACATCACACGTATATAATAGCATTGAAAAATAATCAACCATCAACCAAGGTGCACTACACTGTATAAGCATCAAATATAAATATCCGACCCTTATAACAGCCTGTCAATCGATCGATCGACATATTTAATCAATCAGGATGAGTGAACTTCGAATTTCATCCCAACACCCGTGTGGGGTTTCAAACAATCAAACACAGATTTTATTTGTGCAGTTGGGCGATGTGTAAAATTTATCGTCCCAATCAATATCAGTCAAATCAGTGTATATAAACAAATCGGTCGATTTGTTTATAATTATTTATTTATTTATTCACTTTGACGTACATTCATATTCACGTTAAAAATTATATTTTTAACGATAAAACATTTTATCTTAACATATGAATTTCTATTCAGTTCATTCTTTAAATAAAATGATATTTTATTTTTCTAACTTATTTTAGAAAATTTCGGCGGCATAACGCACGATACTAGAAACAGGACAAGGCCTAGCCTTATCCCCGGTCTAGTGAAGGCCCACGCCATTCACACATCAATCAAATCAATCCTTTCACCAAACAATTCAAATTTCAATCAAATAATCTAACTAATTTTTGCAATCAAACAAACAAGTCCATGGTCTGTGGACGGTTGTGTCGGGTGCTACTAAGCACCGTCTGCATCCTAGTATATATATAACTAGAAAAAGAAATTGAAAGGTGAGAAATTCTCACCGATATCTATCCAATCATCTTGACTCTTCTTTGATAGAAATCTTCATCGTTATCGCATCTTCGTCATCTTCGTTGCCCGTATTCACTACATATATAAAAATCACACATTTTTATATTTTGATGTCTTTAAAATAAAAATCACATTTTTATTTGTTCACTTTCAATTTGAAAATCATATTTTTTTATAATCGCTTCATACATTTAAAAATCGAATTTTCACTTCGCTATTCAATATATAAAAATCGAATTTTTACTATGTTATTCCATATAAAAAAATCGAATTTTACCACGATGTCATATAGATAAAAATTCCATTTCAAAAATATAGATTTCGCCTTTTCTATTTTAAAGATTTCGCCTTTATAAAAATAAAGATTTCGCCTTTTCTATTTTAAAGATTTCGTCTTTTCTATTTTAAAGATTTCGCCTTTTCTTTTTTTTTCATCTCGTTTTGATTCTGAGAAATGAACGTAGGGGGGGCAGAGAGAAATAGGGGGAGAGGGAGAGAGAGTGTTTTATATTTTTTTTCTTTTTTTTAATTATTTATTAAAAAGTTGACTTTTACATACGACCTCTAAACGAGGTCCACCGCTTGACGTCCATAGCGTTTTACCCCCATTCCGAACACAATGGGATATGTATCGCAAGCTGATTTGATCGTTTCGATCAGTTTCCGTTGAATTTACATTTAAATCGCTATATTGAATTTTAAACGTACATTTCAAATTACCGGGGTCACATACTAACTCTATAAATCCCATAAAAATATTTTCTAGCTTCGTATTGATGATACGGTCCTAACAAAACTAGTTTCGTCGAATTCTGAGACCGTGGGAAAAATGGCCATTTTCCAGTCGATTAAAATCAACTAAAACTGGTCAAACGCGTTTTCCTTTGCCACACTCACATATTGAATCGAAAAATTATGAAATTTGGAACCTAGCAATAACTTAACACTGCGGATCCAATAAAAGTGGTTTCGTCGAAATCCGAGGTCGTTTGCAAAATTCCCATTTTTAAGGGCCTGAATTCCATAGCGACTATTCAGAATTTTCAACTGGACATATCTTTTGATTCCCGCTATGAAATTTTGATTTTTCGGATTCGTTGGAAAGATATCCTCAATTAGATCCTAATGTTTTTGGTTTCACTAAAATCCGGATTGTTTTGCACCCGGTACATTCAATTGAAGTTTGAAATCGAATTATCGAACTACTGCGCCATTTTCAATTCTATTTATAATTATATATAAATATTTATATTCTAACGACGGCGTATATAATATATACGTTCGATTTATATTCAAAATAAATTTCTCGTCGATATTATTTAAAATAATCTATTTTAAATCTTCAAAATTCGCTAAAATTGCCAAAACAAAAATTTTAAACTGGCTCAGAATTTCCGGGTTATTACAGAGTTTTACCTTATAATGGCCGAATATGCTTGATACGTATAAAGCAGATTTGATATTATTATTAGTGTTTATATGTTTCAAAAACATTTTCAATCATAATGTATCAATCATAGACAGCGTAGCTACCATATACTATGTCGCCATACTAATTTTCCGCACGGTGTCGTATTGGAAGTTGGATTTCCATCATGAACCAAGGTAAGAGATTGTCCTTACCGAATTCGAGACAGTCTAGCCTACCATGTCTCAGGATACAGCCGCAACTGCACCTGGAGCAACAGGGCCGGTCCACAATTACTTTAGTGGATTGGCAATTCCTGAACAATACGTTTTCCCTCCCTATAGGGCGTAAATAAAGAGCCACTAGGGACTCAAATCCTATGTATCTCACTTTCCATCATCTACATAAGTAAAAATGTCTGGGCTCCATATCATGACACCACTTCTAACTAGAAAGAAACACATGTCCTCCCTGCTGTCCTCTCCCGTTTCTGGTTCATACCGGGGTGTGAGGCTCATGAATCAACGCTATACACAAAGATATGCTAATTAATGTTGTGTTTTGATCATCATCCACAAGGCTCTGCTTTTCAACAAAAGCCTTGATCATTTGCATCTTGGCATGCCACACTGACAATTCACGCCATGCGACTGATATCTATCGATATATAACCTCTGAGCTCGTACGTCTTAGAGAAGGGTGTTAAGAAAGAGAATAAATTTTCCGTCACCAAGCAGATATATATTTAATAGAAATCAATCAGCAGAGAATAAAATCCAATATCATACACACATCTATTTACAAGTCCATTCTGGGTCTAAACGAAACCGAAGACACCTTATTCCTCGTTCCATATGTCTAATATGGAAGAGAGACTCTCGCATATCTGGACAATCAATAAGTACGTCCGGACAACTACCACTGTAACCCTTTCAAGGCAGCAACTCCAATCAAAGGCATCAATAGTTGTCCATTCGATGTGAAGATCGTCGGTCTTCAACCACCATCTTCAATATCTTCGACTTCTAGTTGTCGTATAATTATTTGAAATGAGAATTAACTCGGCCTTTTCAAATTATTCCTGAATATATATAATTCAAATCATTTCTTTTCATTCCATATCATTTATAATATTTTATGATGATTTATCGCTATTTTTATTTACATAAAAATAGACCTTTTTAATTAAACGACGCTTCAGGTCATTACGCGGCCCTAGCGCTGTTTTTATTAAAATTTAAATTGCACATTTCTCAAAATATACCGTTGGATCTTAGCAAATTTTATATGGTTGGAAAAATATTTCCAAAGCGAACCCAACGGTTCTAGTTTTGGGAAAATCCGACGGTCGGATCTCTCGGTATAATCGTTTAAAGTTACGATTTCAAAACACGAACTATCGCGCGCGATCCGTTTAATTTTAATATGTATATATATATATATATATGTAATTTATATTCTTGTTAAAAATTATATTTTTAACACTCACAAATATATTTGAAGAAATATAAATTTTATACGCTTCATGTTTATGTTAAAAATTATATTTTTAACATACAAACATTTATTTCAAGACATGAAAATTTTATATACTTTCTATTCATGTTTAAAAAGAATATTTTTATCAAACAAAAATAGAACTCAACATATGACTATTCTTATAACTTCGCTAACATGTTAAAGACGATATTTTATCTAACAAAAATGTATTTCAACCTATGATTCTTTTATTCTTCTCTAACACTTTGAACATTTTATTTCTAACATAAATCTTTTTAATGATCTATTCATACATTAAAAATGTAATTTTTAATGTAAAAACATTTTTATCAAACTCAACTCTTTTTAATGAATCATAAAAATGTAATTTTTAATGTGAAGACATTTTTAACAAACCTAACTCTTTTTAGCGAATCTTACTTACATTAAAAATGTAATTTTTAATATAAATGCATTTTTATCAAACCTAACTCTTTTTAATGAATCTTACTTACATTAAAAATGTAATTTTTATTGTAAAGACATTTTTATCAAACTGAACTCTTTTTATTGAATCACTCTTGCATTAAAAATGTAATTTTAAATGTAAAGACATTTTTATCAAACCTCACTCTTTTTAATGAATCTTTCTCGCATTAAAAATGAAATTTTTAATGTAAAGATATTTTTATCAAATCTAACTCTTTTTAATGAATCATTCTTGCAATAAAAATGTAATTTTTAATGTAAAGACACTTTTATCAAACCTAACTCTTTTTAATGAATCTTTCTTGCATTAAAAATGTAATTTTTAATGTAAAGACATTTTTAGCAAACCTAACTCTTTTTAATGAATCTTACTTACATTAAAAATGCAATTTTTAATGTTTGAAATATTTTTATTCAAACTTGAATCTTTTTCATCACTTCTTATATACAATAAAAATGTAAATTTTTATTGTTAAACCTTTTTATTTCAATCAATGAATATTTTTCATCATTTCTTATCTACAATAAAAATGTAAATTTTTATTGTTAAACTTTTCTATTTCTAATAATGATCATTTTTACATATTCTATTTATACAATAAAAATGTGATTTTTATTGTTAACATATTTTTATTTCAAATAATGAATATTTTAACAAATTCTATTTATACAATAAAAATATGATTTTTATTGTTAACAAATTTTTATTTCAAATAATGGTCATTTTACATATTTTATATATACAATAAAAATATGATTTTTATTGTTCAAACAATTTTCATTTCGTATATGAATATTTTACAACACATGAATATTTCAGAAAATTTCGGCATTATAACGGTAGGGTAATTAAAACCTGCACCGTCCCTAGTACGGCTCCTCTGCTATCCTTGGCCTCGCGGTGATACAAGGGTTTTATTTTTATAATTTCCATAATACAATTCATTTTCACAACACTGTGAATTTATCACAACCAATTTCGTTTCAACCACAATCAATCATCCACAATCACAATCAATTTCACACCACAATACAATCGAGTCATCTATGGTCTATGGACGATGGTGTCGGGAGCTACTAAACTCCGTTTGCAACCTAATATATTTATATTCGTTATTTTTGAATTAAGAAATCTCACATTGGTTTTACTCCTTCAAAAATTGTAGAGAGCTCCAAATCAATTCCAGTTCGCTCTATTGCTTAGTATTCTCCAAGAGGATTCCAACGCTTTTTGAATTGTCTGATTTTGTTTCTGTTTGAATGAGATACACGGTTTTAAATTTTTAAACACTTTAATAATTCTAATTAAATTAATAAAACAATTGGATTAATAAGCCACTGTTGATTTCAAATCTAAGGGTCGTTGCGTCCTTGTTCTTCAGGCCACTGTCGACTTTGCTCCCCCATTCTCTCTACCTCGCACGCGCCACCCAATGCACCAGAAGTCGATCTACTACCTCCCCTCGCAGCGCCTTGAGATGCTCTACCATTGGCCAGAGTTTAAACCAACCCGAAATCAGATCTATGCCGAAATTCATGCCTGAACGACGGTGGTTTGGGCCCCCAAATCTCACGAACCACTTGACGATGAACTATCTCAACCGAACCAATCTAACGCTCGTGAAAATCTCTTGAACTTTGGCTTTGAAATCACCTCCTAATTCGAATATATTTAGGAGACTTTTATGGTTTAATTTCGGAGCTCCATAGCCGTCGAGAACAAGTTAGTGGCGGAAGAAATGATATAGCATTAGGGTTTTTCGGATTTAAAAAAAAAAATATATATATATATATTATTAAATATAATTTTAATTAACAAATTACTTGTTTATCGGTCCAGACTCCAAATGAGGCCCAACGACTATCGCCCCTAGCTAATTACCCCCATTACGGACACAATGGACTATGTTTCGTAATCCCATTCGACTGTTTCAGCCTATTTTTATTTAAATTAAAATATAGAACATTTAATATTAAATTTAAACGTACATTTTAATTTACCGGGGCCACATACTGATTCCAAAAATTCTTGAAAAAAAAATCTAGCTACGTTTTGACGATACGGTCCTAATAAAATTAGTTTCGTCGAATTTGGATACTGTTTGAAAAATGGACTTTTTCTGGTCGATCCAGTTCAGAATGAAATTACCAAACGCGTTTTAATTTACCACGCTCACATATTAATTCCGAAAATTATGGATTTTAAATCTAGCAATAAATTGACATTCTGGATCCAACCAAAGTGGTTTCATCGAAAATGGAGGTCGTTTTCACAATAGTGTTTATAAGGGCTATATATTATATTAAATTCCATAGCGACTATTTCAAATTTTAAACTGGACATAACTTTTAATTTCCGTTATGAAATATGGATTTTTCACAGTCGTTAGAAAGATATTGTTAAACAAATTCTAATATTTCTAGTTTTACTGAAATCCGATTTATTTTGAATCCTGTACATTCATTTGAAATTTGAAATCGAATTTTTAAACTACCGCGCCATTTCAGGCTCGTTATATAATTAAAATAAATATATACATTCTAACTTAGATTTAAATAAATTTTAAATCGTTATTATTGAAAATAAATCATATTCAAAATTCATTAAAGTAGCAAAAATAAAAAAAATAAATTGGTTCTGATTTTCCGGGATGTTATAATTTCCCCCACTTAAAACCTTTTCGTCCCCGAAAAGGAAACAATAGTAAAGTAGGAAACAAAACAGAAATCCAAAATATTGTAGATGTACCTTGCACTAGAGCTAATCAAATATGTCTGCTCTGCAATTGGGATAAGCCTGCTTAATGTTATCTTCTGTCTCCAATGTATACTCTTAGGATCTCCGCTCCACTGCACTTTGACTAAATGAATCTTCTTGTTTCCCAGGACTCTAGTTTCTTTGCCAATAATCTTTACTGGCTCTCTTCTCACTACTAAGCTTGGAGTAATTTCCAAATCTTATTGTGCTGCTTCTTCCACAATCAAGTCTGGATCATGCACATGCTTTCGAAGTTGAGACACATGAAATACATCATGTACTCCTGGCAACCAGTCATGTAACTGAACCCTGTAAGCAAGTGTTCCAATTCTTTCAAGTATAGGAAATGACCAGTGAATCTAGGCGCCAACTTTCCTATCTTCCCAAAACGATCTACTCCTCTCAATGGAGAAACTCTCAAGTACACATAATCACGAACAACAAATTCTAGGTCCCTTCTTCTTGAATCTGCATAATTTTTATGTCGACTCTTAGCTGTCTGAAGCCGCTTCTTAATGAAATCGACTTTTGTAACGTCTCGCATTTTTGTCGGTTGGTATTTGAATATTTAAATCAGTTTAAATATTGAATTTGTAATATAAGTGGATTTATATATTAATTAAAAAGAAGTTGAACGTATATAAATATATATTAATCATAATCGAGCTCAGAACAACCCTGCAGTTCGTAATTTAGCGTTCTAAACTTCAACTGAGTGTTCCGGACTTGTTTTGAATCAGATTTCTGCGAAACAAGAAACGTTGGAATCTGTTGAACTGTATCTTTCTAACAGAAGTGAAAAACCAAGATTTCGTCGAATATATTACAAGATATGTCCAAATCAAATATTCAGAAAGTCGCTATGAAATCGTATATCGACCGTAACAGTTATTTGAATATAACCTGATATCGGATGCAAACCGGGACAAGGTTCTTTTGAGGCGCAGCGATAATTTAATTTTTAGAATTTTACTGTAATTTTTAATTAATTAAATATGCAACTTTTTATTTGGAGTATTGTGCACCCTGTATCGGTATTTCGAGGTTTCACAGAATGAGTTCAACTACCGGTATTATTATATTTTTGGGATCGTGACACCTCGCTGGACACGACCGTAATCTTACGTCTGTCCGTAGCAGCTCGGACATGAACAAAATGCTACGTAATGAGGTACATTAATTAAAAACATATAATATTTAAAACATACAGTCAGCACATTTCATTTCCCCATCCCATGAATTATGCATGTTCTCGCGGGAAGCTATATCTGGGGAAAAAAATCTAAGGAGAATACTACCTAATGAAGTATGGTTCATTAATTTACACCATACTTTGAAACAGTAAAATAAAACAGTGACCCTGTAGCTTAACAATGAAGCAAAACACCCATACCCTAATAACGTGCCTACCCCTATGCTTCTCATTCCTTAACCATTAAGTAATTCACTTATATATATATATACCCGATGTCTTCTTCATCCATTCGCCAGAAACAAGATCTAAACTCACCTCCTTCTTCATCTGAAATCTATGCAAACAAAACAAAATACTGGTGCGGCAAATCATGAAAAGGGAGAACCGAGTGGCATATACGTGTAAGGAGCTGACGTGTTTCGACTATAGCCATTCCTTTCTTTGCGGAAGGTATCCTGGAGCAGGATAATTCATGCGAGAAGAAGAAGCACTTTGTATTGATAAAGGAGAGAGAGAGAAGCACTGTAGCGTGCATGTATAGGAGGATGTAAACGAGTAGATGACGTTTCATACAGGGAGGCAAGGGCTGAAGTTGTTTTCGGTGAGCAAGAAGTAGTGCGTCATGTTGGGGTTTATGTTTACAGGGAAGGAGAGTTGTGTGGCTCGTGAGTATGCACTGGGAGGATGGCATTTGTATGGCTGCATGCGAGTGTAAAGTGGGGAGTTCATGGAGTTATATTTTTATTTTAAGAAGAAAGTTGGAACCGGGTATTTGAAACAGGAAAATATAAATGACGTAGTTTTGATTATTGTTATGGTGATATGAAGACCACCGTGATAGTGGAGTGAGAATACCTGTGTTGGTATTGTAGATTGTGGAAAGTCTGGCATGAAGATTGGGTGGTAGCATGTGTCTACAGCGAAATAGTGAAATGGCGCTCGATGAGGTGGGTGTTGGTCGAGGTCTGGCGAGCGTTAGTGAATGGAGGTGGTCGTCGGACTATGGCGGACGGTGGCAGACTGAAGTGGTGTTGTAAAAGATGAGATTAAGTTGATCGGTGAAAGGCCAGCGGCAGAAACACGATGGAAGGAGTCAGCAAATTGGACCGAACATATCACGTTGTATTGTCGTGGTGAGAGCTACATGGTAGAACTGATTTTGCTGAGTACAAGAGCTACTGGAATTTCGTTAAACGCCTGATATAATCTACGGACGCAAATCGTTATTTAACGGTTAACGCACCAAGGTGAGTAAAATCACTAACTCTGATCTATTTTAAAATATTTTAATTATATTTTAATGTTGTTTGAATGTTGTGTGATGGTCGATTAGGTAGATTGCAATTAATTTGGTTGAATATTATATACCGTTACATATATACACATCATCGATTGGACACTGATTCCACCGATTTGAATATCCCCTAGTATAGAGTTAGTGTAAAGTGTGTTGACTGACATCTGTGGATGCGGAAACCGGTTGGAAGAATCCGACCGGATTCCTCAATATTTGTATGTACTATTTGTTGTGTAGTATTTAGATATACGACCTGAACCTAAATAACATTATTAGGAATTATAGTCTGATAGGCTAGTTAATATTTAGTTTTAAACCAACAAATTATAATAGGATATGTAATCAGTAATTAGTTATAAACTTGATATTGATTTAATAAGTACCTGACTTAGAAACAGAGTTTATCAAATGAAATGTGAATACAACAGCGTATTGCAGTAGTTATAAAAGAGAATATAGTAGCGTATTGCATTAGTTATAAAGGAAAAGATAGCAGCATTAGTTAAAATATAACGGTTTTAAAGTAAGTCGATAAGTTATAATGTTTTAAAAAGATATACTGAGCATGATAAGGAAGGTGATATAGTTTTAAAGAAATTAGAACCCGTTGTACGTTGGTTGAGTTGAGTAACTTTTGAGGCGTCAATCTGATGTTGGTTTCGGCCTTCGGGGTTGATACTTAGAAATTTATTCACTTACCGATTTATAACGAGGAACTAATAGAGTAGAAATGAAGGGAAGTAAGGAAGAGTTTATAGAAATATGGGAAACTAGAAAGTTAGTATTAAATAAAAGGGCCAGTGTTTGTGAATGGATGTTTGTTTTAACTCCGATAGTTAAATAACCGACTATCGAAGTGTTTGACCGTCGTTGTCGATATGGAGAGACCGGTTGGATTGATTATCCGAAAACCACTCCGTATAGGCATAAGCGTTGCGAATTAGATATGCTGAAGATAATTGAAGACGGAGTTAAACGCAAGGGTTGTCCAGTTCCAGAAAAGATGCTATCTGTTTGTCCAGTCCCAGGACAACTTGTATGGACGAGTGTCTGACAGAGTATTTCAAACGGTCATGCCGTTGATTTTACAAATATACCAAGTTGGTGGGGAGAAGGTAACTTCTCTTTATTCTACACCCAGTGTGCATTTGTGTAATCAATGTGTGATTACGGATTTGACGATGTGACATTCAAAGTGAATGGTGATCAAATGTTCTGAAGATAGATGTAGCCTCTAGCCTCACAACCAGGAAGTGACAGAAGTTGGGCTAGGCAACATGGCTAGTTGGGTCATACCCAAGCAGGGTGTATTGTCACCGATCTAGAGAAAATTCATATTTATACTTCTTTTCGATTATGTATCTTCGGATGATGGTTGGATGGCCTACAACCGTGGTGGCAATATATTCGCGACACTCAAGCTAAATGAGTGAGCGGTCATGTGTGGCCGGGTTGCAAGACGTTCTTGTTGAACCCTGAGTGTATCCCCTCTAGAGTACACTATTCATAAGGTGCTCCCATACCTTGTCTGTTGGAATCCATTCTCCGATAAGCGCCCTGCGGTTTATGATTTTATACTATATATATGTGGAACGTGAGATGCAAGCGTTCTGCTACTTGGATAATTATTTGTTTAGACATTATCATAATATCACTGTTTTTGATATCCAAGTAATTTGGGTTATAGTAAGGTAAAAGTCGTCCATGTTTATGTATGGGCTGGTCTTACTATTATCCTTTTGTTTCAAAAGGATTTTCTTCAAAGTAAAACCGTATAGTTGGAATTTACTCACACCAGTCCCATGACCGACCCAGAGTTTATTTTGTTTGTTTTCCCTAAACTCTTGGGTGCCCAAATTTGTACGGGCAGTCAAGTGTTTCAGGCTTTGCAGATTCACTTGGAGGAGCTCAAAAGCAGGAAGCTTCACCATTAGTTATGTAGAGTTATTTCCGCTGTGATATGATGTATTGTACTCTGATAATGTTATGTATATACAATACAGTTTTGTATTCAAAGTTATGTTATATAATACATCTTATTTTGTTCCGCTGCGTGTTTCGTGTTACTCTGATTCTGTACAGTTGTGATCTTCTTCTTCTTCTATTCTATTAGTTCTATCTTTTCTTTCTCACCCTCTAAATTCTTCTATTAATGTCCTGGTGTTTTCGATGCTTGAATAGTCAACAGTGTGTTTTTATGTTGATTTTCTGGGTCGAAAATCCCGCCATTACAGTTGGTATCAGAGCATAAGGTTAAGTTATTACCTTGGCTCTGTGGCGTGACTCAATAGAGATAAGGTTAGTAATACCTTAGATTGAGTTTGAGTGTATATAGATGAGCGCGTATTTGTGAATTAATATAAAAGCTGTTTTATATTATGTTGACTGGTCAGTCGAGTGGTTTATGAATTCTGGTCGAAACAGTAATGCAAACTGGATCGATAGGTGTTTCTAAACTCTTGAACAGAGTAATTCGACATAGTATGTTTTGAAAAGAGGGTAAATGAAATAATTTTACCCAAACTATATTTTGATATAAGAAGTATATATCTTGAAATTATTATAATGTATTGATTATCATTATAATCGAATAAAGATTATAATTGAGATGTTTAAATAAATAACTAATCAGAATTTGAAATAAATAGGATCAGATGGAATAAATCTGAATTTGAATTAGAATTGAACTCTGGAAACTAGTAAAGGTGTTTAAAATTAAAATTTTGGATTATATATGGGAATTTTAAAATCCTGGGAGATTTGGAAATCGTTTTCCAAGTGTTGTGAAAGATATTTTGAAGTGATTTCAAAAATAAAAGTGTTTTAAATAAGTTTGATAGCGATATAGTATTGAACTCACTTCGGTTGCTGGAAAATAATTCCGATGGTGAACCGCGGCATTATCGGTGTTCATTTTCGAGTAGCTAAGTGACGGATTACTACTAAAGATTTTGTTTTGTATTGTTTGAGAAACAAGTTGTCAGAAATTCAAATGTTTTGAATTATAAATGATTTCAAACTGATTTGAAATAAATCCCAGGAATTTGAATTCTGAAATAAAAATTTAACTTATGGAGTTAAAATGTTAAAAAGGGGAATTTAAACAAAGATAACAAAACTGGACTGAATTTGGAAAGATCCAGAATGAAAATTATAAAAGAAAAATATTGGAGATTCGAGTTATTAAAAATGAATTGATTCTTGGAGAATAAGAATCGAACTTTGAATTAGAGATGGAGATAACTGATTTGAGAAATAAATCAGTAAATGGAATGTCATAATAAAACTTAACAAGGTTAAGAACTAAGAGTGGAATCGGAGTCGAAATAGAAATTTGGCTTAGTAAAAGCGAAAGACTGGTTTGAGAACGGATTGATGGGAGATCAACCAAGAATGCTTGGATATGCTGGTTTGATAGCAGATGGCAGAGATAGAGTTGAATGCCCAACAGAGAAGGTACACGTTTATATACGAGTATGAGATTTTTTTATGAGTCAGTTTGGGCAAACCGTTTGGCTGTTTGATTTTCTTTTGGATTGAAAAAGGCCCGGAGTGGCAAGTTGTTGTAGTACCGAGTGAGCCGTGCAGAGGTGATGCTGGCGAGATTGTCTGAAAATTTAAGCTGTTAGGAAATTTTCAGAAATTTTGAAAATATTCGAAATAATAAGGAATTAATATTTTAATTGGAAATAATCAGTTCAGTGGAAACTGGAACTATGAAGTAAACCAAAAAGATTTTTAACCATGTTATAACAGAGATTGTAGCATTTTCCCTATCTTAGCAAT
The DNA here is from genome assembly GCA_030737875.1 of Allium sativum. Lineage (NCBI taxonomy): Eukaryota > Viridiplantae > Streptophyta > Magnoliopsida > Asparagales > Amaryllidaceae > Allium > Allium sativum. Next base: position 292,257,018 of record CM060916.1, on the reverse strand, counting down.
TTCGAGGACGAAATTATTTTAAGGGGAAGGTCTGTAACGTCTCGCATTTTTGTCGATTGGTATTTGAATATTTAAATCAGTTTAAATATTGAATTTGTAATATAAGTGGATTTATATATTAATTAAAAAGAAGTTGAACGTATATAAATATATATTAATCATAATCGAGCTCAGAACAACCCTGCAGTTCGTAATTTAGCGTTCTAAACTTCAACTGAGTGTTCCGGACTTGTTTTGAATCAGATTTCTGCGAAATAAGAAACGTTGGAATCTGTTGAACTGTATCTTTCTAACAGAAGTGAAAAACCAAGATTTCGTCGAATATATTACAAGATATGTCCAAATCAAATATTCAGAAAGTCGCTATGAAATCGTATATCGACCGTAACAGTTATTTGAATATAACCTGATATCGGATGCAAACCGGGACAAGGTTCTTTTGAGGCGCAGCGATAATTTAATTTTTAGAATTTTACTATAATTTTTAATTAATTAAATATGCAACTTTTTGTTTGGAGTATTGTGCACCCTGTATCGGTATTTCGAGGTTTCACAGAATGAGTTCAACTACCGGTATTATTATATTTTTGGGATCGTGACACCTCGCTGGACACGACCGTAATCTTACGTCTGTCCGTAGCAGCTCGGACATGAACAAAATGCTACGTAATGAGGTACATTAATTAAAAACATATAATATTTAAAACATACAGTCAGCACATTTCATTTCCCCATCCCATGAATTATGCATGTTCTCGCGGGAAGCTATATCTAGGGAAAAAAATCTAAGGAGAATACTACCTAATGAAGTATGGTTCATTAATTTACACCATACTTTGAAACAGTAAAATAAAACAGTGACCCTGTAGCTTAACAATGAAGCAAAACACCCATACCCTAATAACGTGCCTACCCCTATGCTTCTCATTCCTTAACCATTAAGTAATTCACTTATATATATATACCCGATGTCTTCTTCATCCATTCGCCAGAAACAAGATCTAAACTCACCTCCTTCTTCATCTGAAATCTATGCAAACAAAACAAAATACTGGTGCGGCAAATCATGAAAAGGGAGAACCGAGTGGCATATACGTGTAAGGAGCTGACGTGTTTCGACTATAGCCATTCCTTTCTTTGCGGAAGGTATCCTGGAGCAGGATAATTCATGCGAGAAGAAGAAGCACTTTGTATTGATAAAGGAGAGAGAGAGAAGCACTGTAGCGTGCATGTATAGGAGGATGTAAACGAGTAGATGACGTTTCATACAGGGAGGCAAGGGCTGAAGTTGTTTTCGGTGAGCAAGAAGTAGTGCGTCATGTTGGGGTTTATGTTTATAGGGAAGGAGAGTTGTGTGGCTCGTGAGTATGCACTGGGAGGATGGCATTTGTATGGCTGCATGCGAGTGTAAAGTGGGGAGTTCATGGAGTTATATTTTTATTTTAAGAAGAAAGTTGGAACCGGGTATTTGAGACAGGAAAATATAAATGACGTAGTTTTGATTATTGTTATGGTGATATGAAGACCACCGTGATAGTGGAGTGAGAATACCCGTGTTGGTATTGTAGATTGTGGAAAGTCTGGCATGAAGATTGGGTGGTAGCATGTGTCTACAGCGAAATAGTGAAATGGCGCTCGATGAGGTGGGTGTTGGTCGAGGTCTGGCGAGCGTTAGTAAATGGAGGTGGTCGTCGGACTATGGCGGACGGTGGCAGACTGAAGTGGTGTTGTAAAAGATGAGATTAAGTTGATCGGTGAAAGGCCAGCGGCAGAAACACGATGGAAGGAGTCAGCAAATTGGACCGAACATATCACGTTGTTTTGTCGTGGTGAGAGCTACATGGTAGAACTGATTTTGCTGAGTACAAGAGCTACTGGAATTTCGTCAAACGCCTGATATAATCTACGGACGCAAATCGTTATTTAACGGTTAACGCACCAAGGTGAGTAAAATCACTAACTCTGATCTATTTTAAAATATTTTAATTATATTTTAATGTTGTTTGAATGTTGTGTGATGGTCGATTAGGTAGATTGCAATTAATTTGGTTGAATATTATATACCGTTACATATATACACATCATCGATTGGACACTGATTCCACCGATTTGAATATCCCCTAGTATAGAGTTAGTGTAAAGTGTGTTGACTGACATCTGTGGATGCGGGAACCGGTTGGAAGAATCCGACCGGATTCCTCAATATTTGTATGTACTATTTGTTGTGTAGTATTTAGATATACGACCTGAACCTAAATAACATTATTAGGAATTATAGTCTGATAGGCTAGTTAATATTTAGTTTTAAACCAACAAATTATAATAGGATATGTAATCAGTAATTAGTTATAAACTTGATATTGATTTAATAAGAACCTGACTTAGAAACAGAGTTTATCAAATGAAATGTGAATATAGCAGCGTATTGCAGTAGTTATAAAAGAGAATATAACAGCGTATTGCAGTAGCTATAAAAGAGAATACAACAGCGTATTGCAGTAGTTATAAAAGAGAATATAGTAGCGTATTGCATTAGTTATAAAGGAAAAGATAGCAGCATTAGTTAAAATATAACGGTTTTAAAGTAAGTCGATAAGTTATAATGTTTTAAAAAGATATACTGAGCATGATAAGGAAGGTGATATAGTTTTAAAGAAATTAGAACCCGTTGTACGTTGGTTGAGTTGAGTAACTTTCGAGGCATCAATCTGATGTTGGTTTCGGCCTTCGGGGTTGATACTTAGAAATTTATTCACTTACCGATTTATAACGAGGAACTAATAGAGTAGAAATGATGGGAAGTAAGGAAGAGTTTATAGAAATAAGGGAAACTAGAAAGTTAGTATTAAATAAAAGGGCCAGTGTTTGTGAATGGATGTTTGTTTTAACTCCGATAGTTAAATAACCGACTATCGAAGTGTTTGACCGTCGTTGTCGATATGGAGAGACCGGTTGGATTGATTATCCGAAAACCACTCCGTATAGGCATAAGCATTGCGAATTAGATATGCTGAAGATAATTGAAGACGGAGTTAAACGCAAGGGTTGTCCAGTTCCAGAAAAGATGCTATCTGTTTGTCCAGTCCCAGGACAACTTGTATGGACGAGTGTTTGACAGAGTATTTCAAACGGTCATGCCGTTGATTTTACAAATATAACAAGTTGGTGGGGAGAAGGTAACTTCTCTTTATTCTACACCCAGTGTGCATTTGTGTAATCAATGTGTGATTACGGATTTGACGATGTGACATTCAAAGTGAATGGTGATCAAATGTTCTGAAGATAGATGTAGCCTCTAGCCTCACAACCAGGAAGTGACAGAAGTTGGGCTAGGCAGCATGGCTAGTTGGGTCATACCCAAGCAGGGTGTATTGTCACCGATCTAGAGAAAATTCATATTTATACTTCTTTTCGATTCTGTATCTTCGGATGATGGTTGGATGGCCTACAACCGTGGTGGCAATATATTCGCGACACTCAAGCTAAATGAGTGAGCGGTCATGTGTGGCCGGGTTGCAAGACGTTCTTGTTGAACCCTGAGTGTATCCCCTCTAGAGTACACTATTCATAAGGTGCTCCCATACCTTGTCTGTTGGAATCCATTCTCCGATAAGCGCCCTGCGGTTTATGATTTTATACTATATATATGTGGAACGTGAGATGCAAGCGTTCTGCTACTTGGATAATTATTTGTTTAGACATTATCATAATATCACTGTTTTTGATATCCAAGTAATTTGGGTTATAGTAAGGTAAAAGTCGTCCATGTTTATGTGTGGGCTGGTCTTACTATTATCCTTTTGTTTCAAAAGGATTTTCTTCAAAGTAAAACCGTATAGTTGGAATTTACTCACACCAGTCCCATGACTGACCCAGAGTTTATTTTGTTTGTTTTCCCTAAACTCTTGGGTGCCCAAATTTGTACGGGAAGTCAAGTGTTTCAGGCTTTGCAGATTCACTTGGAGGAGCTCAAAAGCAGGAAGCTTCACCATTAGTTATGTAGAGTTATTTCCGCTGTGATATGATGTATTGTACTCTGATAATGGTATGTATATACAATACAGTTTTGTATTCAAAGTTATGTTATATAATACATCTTATTTTGTTCCGCTGCGAGTTTCGTGTTACTCTGATTCTGTTCAGTTGTGACCTTCTTCTTCTTCTATTCTATTAGTTCTATCTTTTCTTTCTCACCCTCTAAATTCTTCTATTAATGTCCTGGTGTTTTCGATGCTTGAATAGTCAACAGTGTGTTTTTATGTTGATTTTCTGGGTCGAAAATCCCGCCATTACAACTTTATTCGAAGCTTCTCGAATCATGTCGGGACCCAATACTAGTCGATTTCCTGGTTCTACCCAACATGCGGGGGATCTACATGGCCTGCCATACAATGCTTCGAATGGCGACATTTGTAAGCTTGCTTGGTAACTGTTATTATATGAAAACTCAACCAAATGCAAGTGATCTTCCCACGATCCACCAAAATCAAGAATGCATGCCCGCAACAAGTCTTCTAGTATATGATTCACCCTCTCAGTCTGGCCATCTATTTGGGGATGATATGCAGTGCTCAGATTTAACTTTGTCCCTGGCTCCTCTTGGAATGCGTCCCAGAATTTACTAGAGAATATCGGATTATGATCACTAACAATACTACTGGGAACTCCATGCAATCTAACGATTTCTCTGAAATAAATTTTCGCCAGACTTTGAGTTGTTCTAGTAGATCTGACAGGAATAAAATGGGCGGTCTTCGTGAAACGATCTACGATCAACCATATACTGTCATTACCTTTCTTGGTTCGGGGCAAACCATCAATGAAATCCATGGATATTTGATCCCACTTCCAATTTGGAACCTCTAGTGGTTGTAACAATCCGGCATGTTTCTGTTGATCATTTTTGACTTGTTGGCAAGTAGAACACCTGCTAACATAAATGAAAATGTCTCTTTTCATAGATCTCCACCAGAACGTGCGCTTGAGATCATGATACATCTTACACACTCCTAGATGAATACTAAGCTTGGACTTGTGACATTCATCCATCACTTCCCTTCTGAGCTCAGGAATATTCAGAACACAAATTCGGCCTAATAGCCTCAGAACTCCCCTGTTATCAATCTGGAAACTCAAGGGTTCTCCTTCCCGAACTCTCTTACTAATTCTCTGAATAAATTCCTTATCCTTCTGAAGAACAGAGATTTTATCAATCAATGAAGGCATAATAATGAGATTAGCGATAATGGCATTCTTTCTGCTAAGCGCATCTGCTACAACATTAGCTTTCCCTGAAGTATACAAAATATCACGATCGTATGCCGCAAGAAATTCTAACCAACGCTACTGCCTCAAATTCAAGTCCTTCTAGATGAACAAATACTTTAATGACTAATGATCTGTATATAATTCGAACTTCTCACCCAAAAGATAGTGCCTCCATTTTTTCAAAGCAAATACGAAGGATAACAATTCAAGATCATGAGTAGGATATCTCTTCTCATGCGGCTTCAACTGACGGCTAGCATAAACAATTACTTTGCCTCTTTGCATTAATACCGCACCAACACCTTCAAGGGAAGCATCTGTATAGACTGTCAAATCTTGATTGTCATTTATGATAGTCAACACTGGAGCAGCAGTCAACCTTAATTTTAGCTCTTGGAAAGCTGCTTCACATTTAGGCATCCAATTAAACCTTGTATGCTTCTTGGTAAGCTTCGTTAATGGACAAGATAACTTCGAAAAATCCTTCACTAATTTCCAAGCCAGCCAATCCTAAAAAACTTCTGACTTCAGTAGGTGTGCTAGGCTGCTTCCAATCTAGAATGGCTGTGATTTTACATGGATCCACTGAAATTCCTTCCTTCGATACTACATGACCGAGGATCTTCACTTCTTCTTGCTAAAATATGCATTTAGAAAATTTGACTTTTAAAACATTCTTTCTCGAAATTTCCAAAACTTCTTTCAAATGCTTCTCATGCTCGGCAGTTGACTTAGAGAAGATTAAAATGTCGTCAATGAAAACCAGCACAAATTTATTCAAGACATCGCGAAATACTCTATTCATTAAGTCGATAAAATAGGCAGGAGTGTTACATAAGCCGAACGACATTACTAACCACTTATAAAATATGTCTGGACCTCTAAAAGCTATCGAAGGAACACACTCTTCGTGAAATGACCCGCATTCTACGCATCATAGGATCATAGAATATTTATTTCTTTCACATATGAAGTCGTATGGTCATGCAACTTTGGGAGACGACTAATGGGGCCATTTCCCATGTACATGACTTTTGTCGATTTTTAAATGATCATTTTGCCCTTAACTGAAACTGTTTTGGCCATAACTTTTGACTGGAAAGGAATTTTAACCTGAAACCACTTACATTGGCTCCGGATGATGGTTTACAATTCCGTAGAGTGGTCACATTAGCCAAACGGACTTACCGTTTGGGAGATATGGCTGAAACAAGTTTCAGATGGTGAAAAACAGCTTAATTGAGCTTAACCGGGTGATTAACGGCTAGGCCCAATGGGGAATTTCGGGATTAGGGTTATAAGGAGGCTGAAATCAGTTAGAGAACGATCTAATTTTCATTTTTCAGCCGCCAATTTCATTCTTGAACCCTAACAATGGCCGCCAACATCTAGAATCATCTCTAATCACCGTTTAATCAAGGATTAGGCTTAGCAAAACCAAATCAAAGAAGATCTTCACCAAATCAGTATTAGAGCTGTTGTTAGACATCAGTATTCGCCCAAATCAGCGAGGTTTCAGTTCTGAAAATTTTATTTGTGGCCAAGGTGAGTGATTTGCATAGTTTTGTACTAATTACGGTTGATTAAGGGTAATTAGTGAAGATTAACGAAATTAAACATGATAAATTTCTAGAAAAATATTTATAAATTCGAAAATAATGTTTTAGACCTCTGTTAGAAATTTAGTTTGATTTGGTTAAGTTTTGTTAATCATATCATTAGTTTTGCCTAAACATGTTTAGGGGAAAATATGGGATTTTGGCTATGTTTGATCCGTTTTAACTTAACAAATTGATGTTTTGATGTTTATGGCTGATTCTCTATGTTGCTATGACTATATGGTATGTTTTTGATTGATTAAAACTGTTAGATTGGTCGAAAACGCCGTCGTATGGTGTAAAACAGTTGCTGGAAAGTCGCAGAAAATGTGCAGGGTTTCGGATCGGATCGGGATAAGGGGCTCGGATCGGATGGTGAACTGGGCAGAGAAACCGAACCCAATCGGAACCTCGCACTAAAGGAGAATTGGAAAGAAGGAAGGCTACTTGCTTAGGATTGGAGTTGAGCAGGGGATCGGATCGGAAGCAAGGGCGTAGGGATTGGATCGGAAGCAAGGGCGAAGGGATCGGATCGAAGGACCAAGCTTGGAGCTGGGATCGGAGCGAAGCACCGGATCAGATCGGGACATCCAGGAGAGAGCAACCACCGAACCTAGGCGTGAGCTATGAGCACCGAACCAAATCAGATGAGGACACCCGAACCGAACCGATGTGGCATGAAGGACCCCATACACCGAACCGAACCAAATGACCAAATGTTTCTACTATCACGCGACGACTCTTTTGAAGACCAACTCCAATTCGATCAAAACCCGAAATGCAAAGGAAGTCCAAACGAGGAGCTTTGACTCAGGATCCAGTTAGGAACCAATAAGTGGGCTTCATGATTGGGCTTTGCTGCGGGATGCGTGCTAAGGGGTTGTCGGTGTCTATAACTTTGAATCGCTATGTGTAGGGAGTACGTGAATGGATTCAGGGCCTTAGTGTCCTAGGTACGACTAAAAGGGCTATAGACCAATGAAGTGGGGTCATTTGTAAAGGTTTGGTCATGACTCCATGTGGTAAGCTTGGTAGTAGCAGTAGTTTTACAGGTTCAACTCCGTCACTACTTCGATGGGTCTAGTGATCGAAGCGGTAGATATCGTACGCTTTACGCACTGAGTGAGAGATGTGAGGATGGTTGTTATTCTTGATTTGTTTGCCATCATTATGACATGCACACCCCACCCCGTATTCTTTACACCATTTGTTCAGTGGCACCTTAGAGTATTGTACGGTATGTAGTGCTAACTCTTTGGTTGCAGGTCCAGGTTCAGGTATGGTTTAATATACCTATTATTGTTCTGTTTAGCTGCTTATCGCTCATACCAGACTCTTGTCTGACCCAGAGTTTTATATCTCTTCTTATTACTCTAGGTGCTCTCACGAGCAGACTAGAGACAGGTTAGCTGGGTATGCACGAGTAGCTGATCCGGAAACGAGCAGGAGGCTTCCACGTATGATACATATAGATATTCTCCCTGTGTTGTTTAAGATCACTGCTTGGGCATTAGTAGTGTATCTCCTACTTTAGGTTTCTTTTGTTTTAGAGATAGTAATTTGGAAAGTTGTAATAAGCTGTATTTGGATTTCCGCTGCTCTTATGTTGATGTTGGTTTTAGTCATCAGCTTATGCACTATCTCGCCTGTTTTATGTCAAGTATATTATTATTATATTTTGTTTTATGCGCTGTGAGACATTCTACAAGTTTTCGATTAGCTCATCCTCTTCTTTCCTGTCTTTGGCGATCGTTCTGTGCTAGTCGGGCATGTGTACAGCGCACTTTAAGAGGAAACGCCGGCTGGTGCGGGGCGGGCCGTCACACTTGGTATCAGAGCTCTAGGTTGCGTAGTTAACCTAGGGAAATCATCAGGGAGAGATAGTGTACGTATATGAGAGCGCATATTTGTGATTATTTTGGTTTTCAAAAGCTATATATATATACTTTTAGTATGGTTAAGGGTGAAGTCGCACTGCAATAGCACCACTATGGAGATGGTTAATTGTTTTCTCTTTACAGATTGAACAATGAGCCGATACGCAAGAGGTACCGGTAGGGGTGCCAATAATGGGAATGCTGCTGACATGAGGACGATGTTTACTGACCTCATGAGGGAGATGCTTAGGGATGTGCAGAGGGCAGCTCCCAATGGTGGTAATGGTGGTGGTCCAATAGTGCAGGCGCCTAGGGCCGATTTCGCCAAGCTGAACAAGGATTATACTAGTCTTGGTGGGAAGACGTTCCACGGAACGGAGTCGGCCACGGGTGTTCAGGATTGGTTGGATAGCTAAGAGCGTATCTTCGAAGATTTGGGTATTGAGGATGTGATGAAGAGAAGGCTAGCATCCCGTCAGCTGCAAGGACGGGCAATGAATTGGTGGAATGCTATAAAAGCAGCTACTCCCGAGGATAAGATTACTTGGGAGCAGTTTAAGGTTTGCTTTAGCGATAAGTTTATTCCAGCTGCTTAGAAGTCAGTGTTGTTTAAGAAATTCTTGGAACTCAAGCAGAATGGCAGAGCTGTCTCAGAGTATATTGTCGAATTCGACACTTTGTCGAAGTATGGGTTATCTCTTATTGTTACTGTCGAGAAGAAGAACGAGAAGTTCATAACTGGCTTGGATCAGTACTTGGGGGAAAGTCTTATTAACCACATCGATGAGACATTTGAATCAATTGTGGGGAAAGCATTGAGGTCCGAAAGTCTTTACCTTAAGTCGAAGACTGAGGTTGCATCTGCATAGGAGCCAAAGCCGCAAGCAAGCGGTGGAGGCAAGAATGGTTCTCAGAATTAGAGGAAGCAGAACCAGAATAAAGATGGCCAGAAGAAAAAGAATAAGCAAGATGTTGAGTGCTTCAGCTGTGGTAAGAAGGGCCATTATGCCAAAGAGTGTCGGGCCAGGCCAGCAGATAGGAAGTGCTTCAACTGTGGCCAAGTGGGACATCACAAGGACAAGTGTCTGCAACCCCCTAAAGAAAAGCAGGTGGTGAAAGCATATGCCCTTAACGCTATTCCTTCTTCGTCGAATGCCCCAATCGCAGCAGAGAAGGGAAAGAATGTCGTTATTCAAGGTATGCTTTCTGTTTATGATATTCCTGTTAGAGTTTTGTTTGATAGCGGGGCTTCCAGTTCTTTCATATCTAGTGACCTGGTAGATAGGTTGGGATTGGAACCCGAGATTGTCGATAGACCTTTAGTAGTGACGAACATGATTGGTGGTTCAACTAACCTTGGTATGATTTTCCGTAATGTGGTCTTATCGAGTCATGGATGCATGTTTGTTTGTGATTGCTTTGTTTTGGGCTTTACTAGGTTTGGCATTATTTTGGGAGTCGATTGGCTCCAAAGATACGGGGTGGGGGTAGACTGTGAGGGCTTTTTGGTGACAGCTAGGGCGGATGATGGGCGGAGGGTAGTGTTTGGTGGTCTACCCGGTGATGGGGTAATGACCAGTTTTCTAAATTCCCTCAACATCCCGCATAGTGAGTTGTCAGGGTTGCCCGTGGTTGGCCAGTATCCGGACGTCTTCGAGGAAGTGACCGGGCTTCCACCACACCGAGAGATTGAGTTCCGTATTGATTTAGTGAAAGATGCCAGACCTATAGTGATGTCACTTCGTCGTATGGCACCAAGGGAGCAGCGAGAGCTCGAGGTGCAAGTCAGTGATCTTTTGAAGAAAGGATTTATCAGAAGGAGTGTTTCTGAATGGGGAGCACCAGTTGTGTTTGCTACCAAGGTGGATGGTTCCCTTCGTTTGTGTGTAGACTACCGCGAGTTGAATAAAGTGACGAGGAAGAATAAGTATCCTCTACCGCGGATAGATGATTTGTTTGATCAGTTGAGTGGCGTGAGAGTATTCTCTAAGTTGGATCTCGCGATAGGTTTTCATCAGCTCAGAGTGGAAGATGAGAGTATAGCTAAAACGGCATTTCGGACGCCGTCTGGATTTTATGAGTGGTTGGTCATACCATTCAGGCTGACAAATGCCCCAGCATACTTTAAGGATCTTATGAATAGGGTATTCAGAGATCAGTTGAATAAGTTTGTCCTTGTGTTCGTGGATGATATTTTGGTCTATTCGAGGACAGAGGAAGAACACAAGGAATATTTAAGAATAGTGATGGAGGTATTGAGAAAACACCAATTGAAAGCAAAGTTTTCTAAGTGTCACTTCTGGAGGAGGGAAGTGAGATTCTTGGGCCATGTTGTTTCAGAGAATGGTATTACCGTGGACCCTGCGAAGGTGGCTATGGTACAAGATTGGCCTATGCCCAAGATTGCAACAGACATAAGAAGTTTCTTGGGATTAGCTGGATATTATCGTAAGTTTATCCAAGACTTCTCCAAGATAGCAGCACCGTTAACTCAGTTAACCAAGAAGAACCAAGCTTTTGTCTGGGACGAAAAGTGCGAGAATGCATTCAAGAGTCTAAAGGACAAGTTGACATGTGCACCAGTGTTAGTCATTCCTAAGGGGAATGAGGAAATGACAGTATATACGGATGCATGTGGTACCGGACTAGGTGCTATATTGATGCAAGGAGGTAGGGTTGTAGCTTATGCAAGTCGGCAACTGAAACCGCATGAGAAAAGATACCCTACCCATGATTTGGAATTGGCAGCGATCGTGTTCGCATTGAAGATGTGGAGACATTGTCTCTTGGGAGAAAGATTCGAGTTGTTTACCGATCATAAATCGTTAAAGTATCTCTTCTCTCAGAAAGATCTAAATCTCCGACAACAAAGTGGTTAGAATTCTTAGCTTCCTATGATTTCAACATCGCATATACACCAGGAAAGGGCAATGTGGTGGCTGATGCATTAAGTAGGAGACATGCCAGTTTAGGGGCTATGTTTCTAGAATGGAAGCAACTGGAGTACATCGCTGGGTATGATTTCAGACCAAAGTGCGAATTAGATCCAGAAATGTTAGCAAGTTTGACGATCAGACCCACTTTGATTGAGCGGATTGGTTCTAGTCTAAGGAACGATCCTAACCTATTGGAAATCATCTCCAAGTTAGAGATGGGTATCGATGAGGAGATGAACAAGTATGGGCTTGATCGAGATGGATGGCTTAGAAAGAATGGAAGACTAGTTGAACCCAATGTCAATGGATTGAGAGATGAAGTGCTTAGAGAATGTCATCACTCAAAACTGACTATACATCCCGGTGGTAACAAGATGTATCGAGACATGAAGCAGACTTACTACTGGGAAGGGATAAAAAGAGACAATCGGAAGTTTATATCCAAATGCATGAACTGCCAGCTAGTTAAAGCTGAGCAAAAGAAGCCTAGTGGTTTGCTACGACCATTGGAAATTCCAGAATGGAAATGGGAACAAGTGTCAATGGATTTCATTGATGGGTTACCAGGGACTAGATCGGGCCATGATAGCATTTGGGTAATTGTGGACCGATTGACTAAGAGTGCAAGATTTATACCCGTCAAGTCGAACAGGACGACAACTAAGTTAGCGGAACTGTATATAAAATGGGTAGTGAGATTTCATGGAATACCCAAAGGCATTGTGAGTGACCGAGATCCATTGTTCACTAGTGGATTTTGGAAGAGTTTACAAGAGGCTTTAGGATTAGAATTACATCTCAGTACCACGTATCATCCTCAAACTACGGACAGACAGAGAGGGTGAATCGAGTATTGGAAGACCTCTTGAGAGCTTGTGTACTGGATTTTGGTGGATCATGGGATGACCATTTGCATCTAGTTGAGTTTGCATATAATAATAACTACCAATCCAGTATCGGTATGGCTCCATTTGAAGCTTTGTACGGAAGACCGTGCAACTCACCGTCATGTTGGGTAGAAACTGGTGAGAAGTTTGTACTTGGACCCGATGTGATAAGAGAAACTTCAGCTAAGATTAAGATTATCCAACAGCGAATGAAGGCTGCCCAAGATAGGCAGAAGAATTATGCTGACAAGAGGAGAAGAGAATTAAAGTTCTCCATTGGCGACTTGGTGTTTGTCAAGATTTCTCCGTTGAAGAGTGTGATACGATTTGGTAGGAGAGGCAAGTTAGCACCAAGATTTGTTGGTCCATTCCCAGTTCTTGAGAAAATTGGGAATTGGGCATACAAAGTTGAATTACCAGAGAAGATGGCAGGAGTTCACAACGTATTTCATGTTTCCCAGTTAAGGAAGTTCGAGCACGACCCAGATGTGACTATTTCACTTGATCAGTTGGATGATATCGAAGTTGAACCCGAGGCGGTTGGGAAACGCAAGCTTATGCGTATTGTTGGGAATGATACGAAGCAACTTCGAAGGAAAGCGGTGAATCTGGTCAAAGTTCAGTGGGGCGAGAATGAGAATGACAGTACTTGGGAGACAGAGGAGAGCATTAGGAAGACGTATCCAGAACTCTTCGCCCGGTAAGATTTTAACTTCGATTTAGTCTTTCCGCATGCTAGGATAGGTTTGTTTTGTTTGATTTGCGTGATTGATTGATGTATATGGTTGGTAGGAATGCGGGATCCTTTGTTTGTTTTGGGTTAAGGAATTTCGAGGACGAAATTTCTTAAGGGGGGAGAGTGTAACGACCCGCATTCTCCGCATCATAGGATCGTAGAATATTTATTTCTTTCACATATGAAGTCGTATGGTCATGCAACTTTGGGAGATGACTATTGGGGTCATTTCCCATGTTCATGATTTTTGTCGATTTTTAAATGACCGTTTTGCCCTTATCTGATACTGTTTTGGCCATAACTTTTGACTGGAAAGGAATTTTGACCTGAAACCACTTCCATTGGCTCCGAATGATGGTTTACAATCCCGTAGAGTGGACACATTAGCCAAACGGACTTACCGTTTGGGAGATATGGCTGAAACAAGTTTCAAATGGTGAAAAACAGCTTAATTGGGCTTAACCGGGTGATTAACAGCTAGGCTCAATGAGGAATTTCGGGATTAGGGTTATGAGGAGGTTGAAATCAGTTAGAGAACGATCTTATTTTCATTTTTCAGCCGCCACTTTCATTCTTGAACCCTAACAATGGCCGCCAACATCTAGAATCATCTCTAATCACCGTTTAATCAAGGATTAGGCTTAGCAACACCAAATCAAAGAAGATCTTCACCAAATCAGTATTAGATTTGCTGTTAGACATCAGTATTCGCCCAAATTAGCGAGTTTTCAGTACCGAAAATTTTATTTGTGGCCAAGGTGAGTGATTTGCATAGTTTTGCACTAATTACGGTTGATTAAGGGTAATTAGTGAAGATTAACAAAATTAGACATGATAAAATTCTGGAAAAATATTTATAAATTCGAAAATAATGTTTTCGACCTCTGTTAGAAATTTGGTTTGATATGGTTAAGTTTTGCTAATCATATCATTAGTTTTGCCTAAACATGTTTAGGGAAAAATATGGGATTTTGGCTATGTTTGATCCGTTTTAACTTATCAAATTGATGTTTTTATGTTTATGGCTGATTCTCTATGTTGCTATGACTGTATGGTATGTTTTGTGATTGATTAGAACTGTTAGATTGGTCGAAAACGCCGTCGTATGGCGTAAAACAGTTGCTGGAAAGTCGTAGGAAATGTGCAGGGTTTCGGCTCGGATCGGGATAAGGGGCTCGGATCGGATGGTGAACTGGGCAGAGAAACCGAACCCGATCGGAACCTCACACTAAAGGAGAATTGGAAAGAAGGCCACTTGCTTAGGATTGGAGTTGAGTAGGGGATCGTATCGGAAGCAAGGGCATAGGGATCGGATCGGAAGCAAGGGCGAAGGGATCGGAGGACCAAGCTTGGAGCTGGGATCGGAGCGAAGCACCGGATCGGATCGGGACATCCAGGAGAGAGCGACCACTGAACCTAGGCATGAGCTATGAGCACCGAACCAAATCAGATGAGGACACCCGAACCGAACCGATGTGGCATGAAGGACCCCATACACCGAACCGAACTGAATGACCAAATGTTTCTACTATCACGCGACGACTCTTTTGAAGACCAACTCCAATTCGATCAAAACCCGAAATGCAAAGGAAGTCCAAATGAGGAGCTTTGACTCAGGATCCAGTTGGGAACCAATGAGTGGGCTTCATGATTGGGCTTTGCTGCGGGGCACGTGCTAAGGGGTTGTCGGTGTCTATAACTTTGAATCGCTATGTGTAGGGAGTACGTGAACGGATTCAGGGCCATAGTGTCCTAGGTACGACTAAAAGGGCTATAGACCAATGAAGTGGGGTCATTTGTAAAGGTTTGGTCATGACCCCATGTGGTAAGCTTGGTAGTAGCAGTAGTTGTACAGGTTGAACTCCGTCACTACTTTGATGGGTCTAGTGATCGAAGCGGTAGATATCGTATGCTTTACGCACTGAGTGAGAGATGTGAGGATGGTTGTTATGCTTGATTTGTTTACCATCATTATGACATGCACACCCCACCCCGTATTCTTTACACCATTTGTTCAGTGGCACCTTAGAGTATTGTACGGTATGTAGTGCTAACTCTTTGGTTGCAGGTCCAGGTTTAGGTATGGTTTAGTATACCTATTATTGTTCTGTTTAGCTGCTTATCGCTCATACCAGACTCTTGTCTGACCCAGAGTTTTATGTCTCTTCTTATTACTCTAGGTGCTCTCACGAGCAGACTAGAGACATGTTAGCTGGGTATGCATGAGTAGCTGATCCGGAAACGAGCAGGAGGCTTCCACGTATGATACATATAGATATTCTCCCTGTGTTGTTGAAGATCACTGCTTGGGCATTAGTAGTGTATATCCTACTTTAGCTTTCTTTTGTTTTAGAGACAGTAATTTGGAAAGTTGTAATAAGCTGTATTTGGATTTCCGCTGCTGTTATGTTGACGTTGGTTTTAGTCATCAGCTTATGCACCGTATCGCTTGTTTTATGTCAAGTATATTATTATTATATTTTGTTCCATGCGTTGTGAGACATTCTTCATGTTTTTGATTAGCTCATCCTCTTCTTTCCTGTCTTTGGCGATCGTTCTGTGCTAGTCGGGCATGTGTACAGCGCACTTTCAGAGAAACGCCGGCTGGTGCGGGGCGGGCCGTCACACTTACTATCAGAGCTCTAGGTTGCGTAGCTAACCTAGGGAAGTCATCAGGGAGAGATAGTTTACGTATATGAGAGCGCGTATTTGTGATTATTTTGGTTTTCAAAAGCAATATATATATATATACTATTAGTATGGTTAAGGGTGAAGTCACACTGCACTAGCACCACTTTGGAGATGGTTAATCGTTTTCTCTTTACAGATTGAACGATGAGCTGATACGCAAGAGGTACCGGTAGGGGAGCCAATAATGGGAATGCTGCTGACATGAGGACGATGTTTACTGACCTCGTGAGGGAGATGCTTAGGGATGTGTAGAGGGCAGCTCCCAATGGTGGTAATGGTGGCGGTCCAATAGTGCAGGCGCCTAGGGCCGATTTCGCCAAGCTGAACAAGGAATATACTAGTCTTGGTGGGAAGCCGTTCCAAGGAACAGAGTCGGCCATGAATGTTCAGGATTGGTTGGATAGCCGTGAGCGTATCTTCAAAGATTTGGGTATCGAGGATGCAATGAAGAGAAGGCTAGCATCCCGTCAGCTGCAAGGACGGGCAATGAATTGGTGGAATGCTATAAAAGCAGCTACTTCCGAGGATCAGATTACTTGGGAGCAGTTTAAGGTTTGCTTTAGCGATAAGTTTATTCCAGCTGCTTAGAAGTCAGTGTTGTTTAAGAAATTCTTGGAACTCAAGCAGAATGGCAGAACTATCTCGGAGTATATTGCCGAATTCGGCACTTTGTCGAAGTATGGGTTATCTCTTATTGATACTACTGAGAAGAAGAACGAGAAGTTCATAACTGTCTTGGATCAGTACTCAGGGGAAAGGCTTATTAACCACATCGATGAAACATTTGAATCAATTGTGGGGAAAGCATTGAGGTCCGAAAGTCCTTACCCTAAGTCGAAGACTGAGGTTGCATCTGCATAGGAGCCAAAGCCGCAAGCAAGTGGTGGAGGCAAGAATGGTTCTCAGAATAAGAGGAAGCAGAACCAGAATAAGGATGGACAGAAGAAAAAGAATAAGCAAGATGTTGAGTGCTTCAGCTGTGGTAAGAAGGGTCATTATGCCAAAGAGTGTCGGGCCAAACCAGCGGATAGGAAGTGCTTCAACTGTGGCCAAGTGGGACATCACAAGGACAAGTGTCCGCAACCCCCTAAAGAAAAGCAGGTGGTGAAAGCATATGCCCTTAACGCTATTCCTTCTTCGTCGAATGCCCCAATCGCGGCGGAGAAGGGAAAGAATGTCGTTATTCAAGGTATGCTTTCTATTTATGATGTTCCCGTTAGAGTTCTTTTTGATACCGGGGCTTCCAGTTCTTTCATATCTAGTGACCTGGTAGATAGGTTGGGATTGGAACCCGAGATTGTCGATAGACCTTTAGTAGTGACGAACCCGATTGGTGGTTCAACTAACCTTGGTATGATTTGTCGTAATGTGGTCTTATCGAGTCATGGATGCATGTTTGTTTGTGATTGCTTTGTTTTGGGCTTTACTGGGTTTGGCATTATTTTGGGAGTCGATTGGCTCCAAAGATACGGGGTGTGGTCTACCCGGTGATGGAGTAATGACCAGTTTTCTAAATTCCCTCAACATCCTGCATAGTGAGTTGTCAGGGTTGCCCGTGGTTGTCCAGTATCTGGATGTCTTCGAGGAAGTGACCGGGCTTCCACCACACCGAGAGATTGAGTTCCGTATTAATTTAGTGAAAGATGCCAGACCTATAGTGATGTCACTTCGTCGTATGGCACCAAGGGAGCAGCGAGAGCTCGAGGTGCAAGTCAGCGATCTTTTGAAGAAGGGATTTATCAGAAGGAGTGTTTCTGAATTGGGAGCACCAGTTGTGTTTGCTACCAAGGCGGATGGTTCCCTTCGTTTGTGTGTAGACTACCGCGAGTTGAATAATGTGACGAGGAAGAATAAGTATCCTCTACCTCGGATAGATGATTTGTTTGATCAGTTGAGTGGCGTGAGAGTATTCTCTCAGTTGGATCTCGCGACAGGTTTTCATCAGTGTAACATCCCACCTCCGCTAGGGTCACTCACAAAGGGAATGCACTAGGTTTGGTGAAGCATTATCGAGGTAAACATGCACAGAAATATTACAAGACAGAACATATATAAAACAGCGGAAGTAAAACAAATTTCATTACCTTATAAAATAAGTTCTAAAGCCTTTTACATCAGAATACATCAAAACCTGTCTTGCACTAGTAAAGAAGCATAAAACCTTTTCATAAATTATTCCCCCAAAACAAACCGGTAAAGCAGCCATAGCCGAAAGAAGTCCAAGCCATATATGATGACCTTCAAGCAGAAGAGGTCCGAACTAAACATGTAACAACCCGTATTTCGATAACATGTAAAACGAGAATCAAGGCAGAATTTCATTTTTAAATTCTGAATCAAGTAAAACGGGCTTTGCCATTGCGTTCGTCTCGGAAAAATACGCGAAATAGAGTCTGAGTTTTCGAGAATCGGAGTCCGTATGACCAAGTTATGGTCCGACGAAGTTTTCAGAAATTCAAGTTCAAAAACGAGTTCTAATTTCGGAAATTAGGGCTGGAGGGCTAGGCGGGAAAAATTCCCACCAGGCTCCCCAAGTCGACAGCCCTGTCGACTTGGGAGTCGACATGGCTTGACCCAATTCGACAGCCCTGTCGACTTGGGGGTCGACTTATGGTGGCCGGGCAGTTTTGCCTGGTGCACCTATTTTCTGTCTTGGCTAGGTTTTTGGGCCTGGTTCGAAATCTGATGGTTCAGGTTGATCCTAGGGTTAATCCTAAGGTCCTAATCACTCCTAATCTCTATAAATAAGCCTCTAACCTACCCCTAAACCCTCATTATTCATTCATGCAACTAAACTATGGCAAAATTGCTCCACTCATGGCCTCCACTCAAAATCCTAGACTCCACTTCATTTTTATGAGAGGTTTCATGATCATGTGAGTATTAGAGAGTCCCTATGTTAGTATGAGAGCTTCTCAAGTTGATTTCAAGGCTAAAGCTTTGACCTTTGTTCATCAAGATGGGTTTTTTTTATTGATTTGGAGCTTTCATCTTTGGGTTTTTGAATGATGGCATGCATAGGCTTTGTCTCAATCTTTAATTTAATCGATTTGTGCCTTCATAGCAATGTAAGCCCTTTCCCTACTCTTAGATATTAACTATGAAGTTAAATGTTCATGTTGCAAGTTTGGGTTTGATCATTGAGTATGATACATGCTATCATGTCATGCAAGTTTATGAAGTCATTATCTTGATCTTGTGGGCTAAAAGCTACAACCTTTATGTTGAAATGTTGCATTATGCAACATGAGAACCCTCATAACCTTTATGTCAACTTGCATATGAAGTCATAACCCTTATATGATGATATATGCGAGTTACTAGTCATCATTCCATGTCTTTTGTCACCATGATTCGCTTATGTGCCAGGTTTGGGTTTATGCATGTTTTTGAGGCTTAAGAATGTAACATGCAAGTTAATGAACACAATTGTGTCTCATTTGCCACCATGATTAACTTGTGGCTTAATATCCATTTTTGTCATGCCTTTGCCAAGTCTCTTCTTTTAATCCATTACGTTGTTGCGAACGTATATGCGAGTTTAAAAGCGTTGGGTTATGTTATGGGTAGTTTCTAATGACATGAAAATATAACTTGAAAACATGACTTGAAATATAACATGGAAGTTGACATGTGAGTATGTTTGAAAATATGAAATTGGGAATTTACCTATTAAGTTAGGTCTACCCATACTATGGAATTGGGAATTTACCTATTAAGTTAGGTCTACCCATATTCTTAAAAACTTGAATATGAACATGACACTAGACTAAACATGAAAGTGACCAACTCGAGGTTGGGTTGAGTTTGCAACGTAAAACTACCCGGAACCGACCGGCCTAACTAGTAGTTGCAAACAATAGGACCCAATGTGAGAAGTTGGTCATGTTGTGCTTGAACCCGAGGTTAGACCAAGTTGTGGTGTAAAGCTACCCGGAACCGACCGGCTTAACTAGTAACCACAACAAAGTCTAATGTGAGAGGTTGAGGTGCATTAAGTAATTAATGCCACATGATAGGGTTAAGTTAATTTGATTAATGACTCTTAACCAAATATGACATGGACAATGGGTTAAGTAAATTGATTAGGCCAATGATACCTAACAAAACATGACAAGGTTGGGTAGGTTAAGTAACTTGATTTGCCTAATGACACTTAACCATTTTTATATGACTAGTGGACGGGGTTAGGTTAACCAACACTTAATCAATCCAACACGATAATTTGGTAAGGTTAAGTAAGTTTTCTTAATGACAGTTAACCGAAAAATACAGTTAATGGATGGGGTTAAGATTAGACTCAACTAGTCTAAACATGGAAATCAGATGGGGTTAAGTTAGCCTAGACTTAATTAATCCCACTTGGCAGTTTAATGGGGTTAAGTTAAACACTTAACTAATCTAACATGATGAATTGATGTGGTTAAGTGACCTATACTTAACCAATCTAACTCGTTAATTTATTGAGGTTAAGTTAACCTATACTTAACCAATCTAACGTGAAAACATGATAAGGCTAAGTCACGAATCGCTTAAATACGCTTGACCGATTTGACTCAGTAATTTGATAGGGTCAAGTTAATATATACTTAACCAACTTGAGCATGGTTTGTAGGGTTAAGTCTTGAACTTGGATACTTAGCCAATTTTGACATGATTTGTAGACGGATTAAGTCATGAACTTAAGTGACACTTAATCCATTATGTAAACCCTAGTTCTGAGGATTAGGTGGATAACCGTAGTTAACAAGGATAACGGGAATAAGGCTAAGTGGTAAACCTTAGTTGAAGAATAACTAAGTAATGATTCTTAGTCAAGGAAATTTAGACCTGTTCATAGATAGATGAGTAACCTGATACGGTAGGTCATCGTTTAAGTATACGAGTAGGAGCAAGTATCTGATTTAGATAAAGGCTCCAGCGAACTGGGTAACGAAGCAGCGGCTACGGGGAACGTGAGGATATTCTTGGTATCCCTCTGTGAGCTGCCAGGTGATCATACTAGGCTCATGAGAGGTTAAGGTCTGCGTTAGAAGAACCAAGAGTATGCCTTGGTTGCTATACAAGCGACCTAAAGACGGGGATGGATAGGGGATAGTCGACGAT
Organism: Allium sativum; assembly: GCA_030737875.1. Lineage (NCBI taxonomy): Eukaryota > Viridiplantae > Streptophyta > Magnoliopsida > Asparagales > Amaryllidaceae > Allium > Allium sativum. The sequence goes on along the minus strand of CM060916.1, from coordinate 292,235,919 downwards.
ACACGGTCGTACCCTAGATAGCATTTCGTCAGGCTACCTAGCATCTTTGGTCAAGCGTGTACGTACGGAAAGGCAGAGAACACCCAAAAGACCATAATTGCTATCTAATTATGGTTGCGGTAAGGCTAGGATTGTGGGTTGGCCAGTAGTGTGTTCTCATACAGGATTTATCCTGTCTTGTCTTTCACTAGTTGAGGGAGTGGTCTCGTGGGACCATAGCCACATATAGAAAAAAACAGACCTTAGCATCTGCATCGGCAGATAAATCGAAAGCTCCCGACCGAGTCATGTATTTCCTGACCTGCCCTGTGACAGGACTCGGATGGCACGATGTGATACATGTGCATACAGTCATGGAAAAACGATTCACGATGAATGTGTGGGAAAAAGGGCGCGGTTGACGGTTAGCGTAATTCCTAGTGGCCCTGGGTGGTTGAACCAAAACCGAGATACGAAAAGGTGCAATAGGTAAGCATAATCCCTAGTAGTCCTAGGTAGCATAAGTCCAAGTTGTACAAACGATGATTCACGTTGAAAGACCCTAGTTAGATATGGGGTGACAGTCCAAAACGATCTTAAGGATCATGGAACTATGTTAAAGTAGTATGGAATCTCATGGGAAAAGCCCGTATGGTCTACGGCAAGGGACTGAACATTTACATGGAATAAAACATACGAGCTGAGTAACCTATATATACGATATATTAGGTTGACATGGACCATTACCCGACTTTTGAGTAAGGGTCATTCATGGTTAACACATGATACGGTGGGGATACTAGTACGGTAGGTGCAGAGCTAAAAGACAGGATAGATACCATGGGATGTTATACGTGATAGATATCTTGGGGATATTATACTTGATAGGAACCTGACGATGGGATACCTTGTTTTATCTTGATATCGCATTTTTATCATGACACCTTAGTTTATCTGAGTTCAGTAGTTCATCCTGTTATTTTGATTTAGCTTATCTATCTTGTCATCATGCTTATGTTCATCTCAGTTTCTCATGTCAGTTAACTTTACTAGTTTTTATGCTGATAGTAGATAGGGCTTACTCAGTCTTTTTGACTGACCCGTTTTGTTTCGCCTCTTTTCTTCCGTTTCCCCCCAGGTTACAGGGAGGAAATACTGTTGTTTAGTTCGGACTTCTTCTGCTTGAAGGTCATCATGGATGGCTTGGACTTTTCTTGGCTATGGCTACTTTACTGTTTTTACTTGGGGAATAATTTATGAAAAAGTCTTTATGCTTCTTTACTATTGCAAGACAGGTTTTGATGTACTCTGATGTAAAAGGCTTTAGACCTTAATTATTAATGTTTATGAAAGTTCGATTTTACTTCCGCTATTTTATATGTTCTGTCTTGTGATATCTCTGTGCATGTTTACCAATAATGCCCCTCTAAAGCTAGTGCATTCCTTTGCGAGTGACCCTAGCGGAGGCGGGGTGTTACACGTGGTATTAGAGCAAAAGGTTACCAGACTGGGCAAAAGTTTTTAAAGACCTTCTGAAAACTATTTGAAAATCGTTTACAAAGAAGCATTTTTCAAGAAAATTTTCTTTTAAAAGAAAAAGGCTATTCCCCAAAGGCCATTGGCACTATCCTTGTTTCCTTAATTGAATCTCTTTTCCTTTCTTTCCTCCATCTGTAGTCACAGTGGTTTTAACTGCGACTAGTCTTTTCTATCTACGAAAGTGCTTTCCATACGATGGAGGTGGTTCTCGAGAGACCAGTGGCCGCGGTATAAGAAAGGATAGTGAGAAAGAGGATAAAGGATACGAGCTTAAGGATGAGCAACTTGTTGGTATGACTTAGTCCTCAAAGGAGGGAGAAAGATGAACAATGAAACCCATGACGAGAGAGTACCTTTGGCATGGTAAAACTGGGCGGATAGTTAAGTATTGTGGGACAAGGACAAGATCATCGGGAGGGCAATAGTATGCTCTCATTTCTAGGGTACCTCGGAAGGAGGGTAACGATCTTGTTAAAAGTTTAGCTTTTCTTCTCTATCATCCCGTTAGGACTTCGTTTTTCGTATCATTTAAGTCTGCTTTGATAGTTGAGTCTCTGCACCTTAAGTACTAGCGTAATAGAGAATCCCATTTTTGTCTCAAAGTCCTATTGGAGAATCAGTCCATTTATACATGACTTGTTTGGATTTTAGAATGTCTATGCTAAGTGTTGAGTTTGGAAATAATGCTTATGTTTATAAGCTATGGATGGATTCTAGGGATGAAGTGGTTATCCAGTAGGGGGTGCTACTCTCGGTTTTGATAGGAGGGTAGTTAGACCTTTTGACTAGCCTTGGTAATACCCTCGAAGTATCATGTAACCTTTTTGAGGTTTTGTCATGACTAGTTACTTAGAATCCCTTGATGCCTTTATTGGAAATTTGAAGCCCGATCGAGTGGTGTTCGCCAATAAGACGGATGGTTTACTTCATTTATGCGTGGGTTATAGAGATCACCCTAGTAAGTGCGCATGATAACCTGGTTGACATCTGTTTACTTTCAAGAGAAAGTTTTTCTACATGGAATACCTTATAGTATATAAACGAGATCCAAGATTCATTAGTGAATTTTGGAAAGCTTGCATGAGATCATGAGTACGCAGTCATGTTTGCGCCAAGTATTCTAGAAAAAGGATAAGTGCAAGTGGAACGAGAGGCGACGAAGAAATGAGTTCCAGCTCATGTTATGGAAACAGGAAATAAGAAGCTACGAAATCGCGAAGTTAAAAGACGGTCAAGGCACAATGGAATTAAGCTCAAGGAAATACGACTTTGATGGTCAAAGACTAGATACGCGCATGATATCTCTTTTTGGGAGTATATCCTTGATCCCTATTTTCTGTAGAGCTTACTTGTAGGCTATCTTTTGTGGACATCCTCTCGGTCCTATTTTCTGTTACAAACCCCGTAAGGAGTTTGTCTTGTTTATCTTCTCGGCCCTGTTTCAGGGAATCCTAGGTAGAACCCTATGGATGTAAACATGTATTTGAAACATGTTATGATTGATATGGTTGCAAGTGGTTGCAAGTGGTTGCTCGTGGATGCGCGAATACACATTAGATACTAGCTCGACTCGGTCACATTTCATATTGCATATGCACGAGTATTTTTGTTTATGGATGAAATCGAATGTGTTATCATGCGGTTATTGCATATGAATGAATGATTGTGCACGCATATAGTATCTATATGACTAGGACTATTTGCATACGTGTTGGATTCATGGCACTATACATATTTTGCATTAGAAAGATTATTCAGGCCTGATCATTAGCATTAGCTAAGGAACATGTACACACACGTTTTGCATATATTCATACAGCATTAGAAATCATCTAAGGACAATGGTTGCTTGTGGATGATGTTTTGAGTAGATGAATGATGGATGGTAGGATATGTTCTTCCTAACATAGAGATTTCGGGGACGAAATCCTAAAAGGTGGGGAGAATGTAACAACCCGTATTTCGATAACATGTTAAAAACGAGAATCAAGGCAGAATTTCATTTTTAAATTCTGAATCAAGTAAAACGGGCTATGCCATTGCGTTCGTCTCGGAAAAATACGGGAAATAGAGTCTGAGTTTTCGATAATCGGAGTCCGTATGACCAAATTATGGTCCGACGAAGTTTTCAAAAATTCAAGTTCAAAAACGAGTTCTAATTTCGGAAATTAGGGCTGGAGGGCTAGGCGGGAAAAATTCCCGCCAGGATCCCCAAGTCGACAGCCCTGTCGACTTGGGAGTCGACATGGCTTGACCCAAGTAGACAGCCCTGTCGACTTGGGGGTCGACTTATGGTGGCCGGGCAGTTTTGCCCGGTGCACCTATTTTCTGTCTTGGCTAGGTTTTTGGGCCTGGTTCGAAATCTGATGGTTCAGGTTGATCCTAGGGTTAATCCTAAGGTCCTAATCACTCCTAATCTCTATAAATAAGCCTCTAACCTACCCCTAAACCCTCATTATTCATTCATGCAACTAAACTATGGCAAAATTGCTCCACTCATGGCCTCCACTCAAAATCCTAGCCTCCACTTCATTTTTATGAGAGGTTTCATGATCATGTGAGTATTAGAGAGTCCCTATGTTAGTATGAGAGCTTCTCAAGTTGATTTCAAGGCTAAAGCTTTGACCTTTGTTCATCAAGATGGGGTTTTTATTGATTTGGAGCTTTCATCTTTGGGTTTTTGAACGATGGCATGCATAGGCTTTGTCTCAATCTTTAATTTAATCGATTTGTGCCTTCATAGCAATGTAAGCCCTTTCCCTACTCTTAGATATTAACTATGAAGTTAAATGTTCATGTTGCAAGTTTGGGTTTGATCATTGAGTATGATACATGCTATCATGTCATGCAAGTTTATGAAGTCATTATCTTGATCTTGTGGGCTAAAAGCTACAACCTTTATGTTGAAATGTTGCATTATGCAACATGAGAACCCTCATAACCTTTATGTCAACTTGCATATGAAGTCATAACCCTTATATGATGATATATGCGAGTTACTAGTCATCATTCCATGTCTTTTGTCACCATGATTCGCTTATGTGCCAAGTTTGGGTTTATGCATGTTTTTTAGGCTTAAGAATGTAACATGCAAGTTAATGAACACAATTGTGTCTCATTTGCCACCATGATTAACTTGTTGCTTAATATCCATTTTTGTCATGCCTTTGCCAAGTCTCTTCTTTTAATCCATTACGTTGTTGCGAACGTATATGCGAGTTTAAAAGCGTTGGGTTATGTTATGGGTAGTTTCTAATGACATGAAAATATAACTTGAAAACATGACTTGAAATATAACATGGAAGTTGACATGTGAGTATGTTTGAAAATATGAAATTGGGAATTTACCTATTAAGTTAGGTCTACCCATACTATGGAATTGGGAATTTACCTATTAAGTTAGGTCTACCCATATTCTTAAAAACTTGAATATGAACATGACACTAGACTAAACATGAAAGTGACCAACTCGAGGTTGGGTTGAGTTTGCAACGTAAAACTACCCGGAACCGACCGGCCTAACTAGTAGTTGCAAACAATAGGACCCAATGTGAGAAGTTGGTCATGTTGTGCTTGAACCCGAGGTTAGACCAAGTTGTGGTGTAAAGCTACCCGGAACCGACCGGCTTAACTAGTAACCACAACAAAGTCTAATGTGAGAGGTTGAGGTGCATTAAGTAATTAATGCCACATGATAGGGTTAAGTTAATTTGATTAATGACTCTTAACCAAATATGACATGGACAATGGGTTAAGTAAATTGATTAGGCCAATGATACCTAACAAAACATGACAAGGTTGGGTAGGTTAAGTAACTTGATTTGCCTAATGACACTTAACCATTTTTATATGACTAGTGGACGGGGTTAGGTTAACCAACACTTAATCAATCCAAAACGATAATTTGGTAAGGTTAAGTAAGTTTTCTTAATGACACTTAACCGAAAAATACAGTTAATGGATGGGGTTAAGATTAGACTCAACTAGTCTAAACATGGAAATCAGATGGGGTTAAGTTAGCCTAGACTTAATTAATCCCACTTGGCAGTTTAATGGGGTTAAGTTAAACACTTAACTAATCTAACATGATGATTTGATGTGGTTAAGTGACCTATACTTAACTAATCTAACTCGTTAATTTATTGAGGTTAAGTTAACCTATACTTAACCAATCTAACGTGAAAACATGATAAGGCTAAGTCACGAATCGCTTAAATACGCTTGACCGATTTGACTCAGTAATTTGATAGGGTCAAGTTAATATATACTTAACCAACTTGAGCATGGTTTGTAGGGTTAAGTCTTGAACTTGGATACTTAGCCAATTTTGACATGATTTGTAGACGGGTTAAGTCATGAACTTAAGTGACACTTAATCCATTATGTAAACCCTAGTTCTGAGGATTAGGTGGATAACCGTAGTTAACAAGGATAACGGGAATAAGGCTAAGTGGTAAACCTTAGTTGAAGAATAACTAAGTAATGATTCTTAGTCAAGGAAATTTAGACCAGTTCATAGATAGATGAGTAACCTGATACGGTAGGTCATCGTTTAAGTATACGAGTAGGAGCAAGTATCTGATTTAGATAAAGGCTCCAGCGAACTGGGTAACGAAGCAGCGGCTTCGGGGAACGTGAGGATATTCTTGGTATCCCTCTGTGAGCTGCCAGGTGATCATACTAGGCTCATGAGAGGTTAAGGTCTGCGTTAGAAGAACCAAGAGTATGCCTTGGTTGCTATACGAGTGACCTAAAGACGGGGATGGATAGGGGATAGTCGACGATACACGGTCGTACCCTAGATAGCATTTCGTCAGGCTACCTAGCATCTTTGGTCAAGCGTGTACGTACGGAAAGGAAGAGAACACCCAAAAGACCATAATTGCTATCTAATTATGGTTGCGGTAAGGCTAGGATTGTGGGTTGGCCAGTAGTGTGTTCTCATACAGGATTTTTCCTGTCTTGTCTTTCACTAGTTGAGGGAGTGGTCTCGTGGGACCATAGCCACGTATAGAAAAAAACAGACCTTAGCATCTGCATCGGCAGATAAATCGAAAGCTCCCGACCGAGTCATGTATTTCCTGACCTGCCCTGTGACAGGACTCGGATGGCACGATGTGATACATGTGCATACAGTCATGGAAAAACGATTCACGATGAATGCGTGGGAAAAAGGGAGCGGTTGACGGTTAGCGTAATTCCTAGTGGCCCTGGGTGGTTGAACCAAAACCGAGATACGAAAACGTGCAATAGGTAAGCATAATCCCTAGTAGTCCTAGGTAGCATAAGTCCAAGTTGTACAAACGATGATTCACGTTGAAAGACCCTAGTTAGATATGGGGTGACAGTCCAAAACGATCTTAAGGATCATGGAACTATGTTAAAGTAGTATGGAATCTCATGGGAAAAGCCCGTATGGTCTACGGCAAGGGACTGAACATTTACATGGAATAAAACATACGAGTTGAGTAACCAATATATACGATATATTAGGTTGACATGGACCATTACCCGACTTTTGAGTAAGGGTCATTCATGGTTAACACATGATACGGTGGGGATACTAGTACGGTAGGTGCAGAGCTAAAAGACAGGATAGATACCATGGGATGTTATACGTGATAGATATCTTGGGGATATTATACTTGATAGGAACCTGACGATGGGATACCTTGTTTTATCTTGACATCGCATTTTTATCATGACACCTTAGTTTATCTGAGTTCAGTAGTTCATCCTGTTATTTTGATTTAGCTTATCTATCTTGTCATCATGCTTATGTTCATCTCAGTTTCTCATGTCAGTTAACTTTACTAGTTTTTATGCTGATAGTAGATAGGGCTTACTCAGTCTTTTTGACTGACCCGTTTTGTTTCGCCTATTTTCTTCCGTTTCCCTCCCCCCAGGTTACAGGGAGGAAATACTGTTGTTTAGTTCGGACTTCTTCTGCTTGAAGGTCATCATGGATGGCTTGGACTTTTCTTGGCTATGGCTACTTTACTGTTTTTACTTGGGGAATAATTTATGAAAAAGTCTTTATGCTTCTTTACTATTGCAAGACAGGTTTTGATGTACTCTGATGTAAAAGGCTTTAGACCTTAATTATTAATGTTTATGAAAGTTCGATTTTACTTCCGCTATTTTATATGTTCTGTCTTGTGATATCTCTGTGCATGTTTACCAATAATGCCCCTCTAAAGCTAGTGCATTCCTTTGCGAGTGACCCTAGCGGAGGCGGGGTGTTACAAAACAACAGTGTAACGGAAGACAAAGAGGCGAAACAAAACGGGGTCAGTCATAAAGACTGGTAAGTCCTATCTACTTCCAGTATAAAAACAGGTAAAGGTAACATGACATGCATAAACTGAAAGTAAACATAAGGATGACTACCAGATAGATAATTTAAACCAAGATAACAGGCTGGACTACTGTATCAAGATAAACTAAGGTATCATGATAAACTACGGTGTCAAGATAAGTCAAGGTGTCACATCGTCAGGTTTTTATCAAGTATACTATCCCAAGGTATCTATCATGTATAACATCCTGAGGTTACTATTAAGTATATTTCTCATGGTTCTAACATGTATATTTGCTCTGCACCTCTCGTACTAGTATCCCAACCCGCGTCATGTATTAACTATGAATGTCCCTTGCCCAATGTCATGTAATGGTCCATGTTAACCTAATATATAGCATATGTAGGTTTTCCCAACTCGTATGTTTCTTTCCATGTATAAGTTCAGTCCTTTGCCGTAGGCCGTACGGGCTTTCCCATGTAAATCTATACCATCTCAACGTAGTACCATTTTATCCTTGATGTTGTTTTGGACTGCTACCCTTGATCTGGTTATGTTTTCTTACCATGAACTATCGCGTGCTCACTTAGGATTTATGCCACCTAGGACCGCTAGGGATTGTGCTACCTAATGAACGTTTCCGTAACTTGGTTTGGGTTTTAGCCACCTAGGACCACTAGGGATTATGCCATCCGCCAACCACGCCCTTTGTCCCACGTATAAATCGTGAATCGTTTTCCATGTCTAGACACACATGTATCTCAATGTTCCATCCGAGTTACGTGTCAGGACAAATCGAGAAATACGGAACTCGGTCGGGAGCTTTAAGTCGTCTGCTGATGCAGATATCAAGTCTGTTTTTGTATCCGTGGCTATGGTCCCACGTGACCCCTCCCTCAACTACTGAAAGGCAATCCAAGGAAAAATCATGTATGAGAACTACATCCCGGCCCCACTATGCCCCCACTTTCCTATTGGCCAACCTCACCCATGACTCGATAGCAAGAACATGGTTTGTTGGGAGTTCTCTGCCTTTCCGTTCGTACACGATTGACTAAAGATGGTAGGTAGTCGACGACGTGCTATCCAGGGCAAAAACAAGAATCGACGACTCCACGCTAATCCATCCCAGTCTTTAGGTCGCTTGCATAGCAACCAAGGCATACTCTTGGTTCTTCTACCGCAGACCTTAACCTCTTGTGAACCCAAGCGGATCATCTGCAACCTCACAGAGGGATACCAGGAGTATCCTCACGTCCCCCGAAGCTTCCGCTTCGTTACCCAGTTCGTTGGAGCCTTTATCTAGATCAGATATTGCTCCGCCTCATGTATTTGTTTAAGCGATGACTTACCGTGTCAGGTTACTTATCCGTTCGTGAACTGGTCTAATTCCCTTGGCTAAGAATTATCACTTAGTTATCCCAAACTAAGGTTTACCACTTAGCTTCTTGCCCCGCTATCCTTGTTAACTACGATTTTCAACCTAGTCCCCTGAGCTAGGGTTTTGTCTAATGGGTTAAGTGTTGTCATTCAAGTTCATGACTTAACCCGCCTACGAATCATGTCAAGATTGGCTAAGTATTTAAGTTCAAGGTTTAGCCCTACAAGTTGGTTAAGTATACCAAGAAGCTCATGACTTGACCCTATCAAGTCAAATTGGTTAAGTATTTGTTTGTCTTAACCCTATCAGATTATCGTGTTAGATTGATTAAGCATAGATTATCTTAATCCCATCAGATTATCGATTCGGATTGGTTAAGTATGGGTTGGCTTAACCCCATCCACTAATCGTATTACAATGGTTAAGTATATTTAAAAGGTCTTGTGACTTAACTCTATCAGGTCCGCATATTAGATTGGTTAAGTATAGGTTACTTAACCTCATCAAATCATCATGTATAATTGGTTAAGTATAAGTTACTTACCCCCATTAAATTATCATGTTAAGTTGGTTAAGTATTGGTTACTTAACCTCATCACCTTACCGTGTTAAATTAGTTAAGTCTAGGTTACTTAACCCCATCTAATTACCGTGTTTAGATTAGTTAAGTGTGGATTACTTAACCCTATCGAATTTACCGTGTTAGATTAGTTAAGTGTGGATTACTTAACCCCATCGAATTAACCGTGTTAGATTAGTTAAGTCTAGGTTACTTAACCCCATCTAAGTACCGTGTTTAGATTAGTTAAGTGTAAACTACTTAACCCCATCCCCTAATTGCCTTATATGGTTAAGTGTCATTAAGAAATCAAGTCCGGTTCCACTTAACCTACCCATTCGTGTCATATCGGTTAAGTGTCATTAGTCAAAATTACTTAACCTTTTCATGTGGCATTAATTAGATTAATGCACCCCAACCTCTCACATTAGACTTTGTTGTGGTTACTAGTTAAGCCGGGCGGGTCCGGGTAGATTTATACCACAACATAGTCTAACCTCGGGTTTTAAGTGCTATATGACCAACTACTCACATTGGGTCCTATTGTTTGTAGCCACTAGTTAAGTCGGGCGGGTCCGGGTAGATTTATGCTACAAACTCAACCCAACCTCAAGTTGGCCACTTACAGGTTTGGTCTAGTGTCATATTACACTTACAACCCATACGTGTCTAGTTTCAAGTCCCATGTTTACCCCACATGTCATGTCCACATTTAGGCGTATCATGAGTGTCATATTTTCATGAAATCCCATGTCAAATTATCATGTCGTAATCACGCTCGTCTAACCTACCCCAAATCGTGTTTCCAACCCAAGTAAAAGCGAGTCAACATAGTAATGATACTATGCTACATATTGGCCTCGAAACATGCACGATATCAAAAAGGGATTGGCCACAAACATGCATGGTATCATAAGGGGTTTGGCCTCAAAATATGCATAGCATCATAAGGGGCTTTTGGCCTCAAACATGCATAATGTCACAACGGGATTAGCCACAAACATGCATGATATCATAAGGGGGTTTGGGTTCATTTACATGCATAAGCCCCAAGTCATATTCATGCACATATTTCACAAGTCAAAGTGGTTTCAAGTATTCATGCCAACATTCGCAAGTAAAGGTTCAATCTTTCATGATAGACTAAGTTAAACATAACATAAGTGGCATGATCTAGTCACTAAGCATAGCCCAAAGTCATAGGTTCAATCAAAAGGGGCAAACTAGGTTTCATGTAGATTAACATACTCATGTTCATCGCATTTTATTCCATGTCACATTAGATTTATCGTTTAAATCTACAAGTAGCTAGAACTTACATAGCGTAGCTAAGGGGTTATGAGCATGAATCGCCTTGACAAAGAAAGGTGGCTCCTTTATTGAAGAATCGTCATGAAATTGGCCTAGCAATGTTGATCCACTCCCTTGGTTTGATGTAGCAAGCTAGCACCTTTGATTCGGATCTTGTTTGAGTGCATAGTCTCTTGGAGTTGGAGATGGAGGCCATGATCAATGGAGATTTGGGCAGCACTTCGTTGCAAGAGTGATTTGTGAGGGTTTAAGCTAGGTCTAGGGGTCTTTTTATAGAGATTAGGAGTAGTTTAGGCCGTAGGATAAACCGTAGGATAGATCTGAGCCCTCAAAATCCGTCACAGGCCCATAAAACCGAGCCAAGACAGCAGCAGGTGCACCCAGGCCAAAGTGGCCGGACCACCCAGGTCGACACCCGTGTCGACTGGGCAGTCGACCTGCCCCCTGGGCGTGTCGACTCCCCAGTCAACACCCCAGTCAACCTGGGGCTTGGGCAGGAATTTTTCCCGCCCAGTCTATTTGGCTCCAGATTTGAATTTTGAACTGTTTTTGAACTTGAATTTTTCTGAAAACTTCGACGGCCCATAACTCGGTCATACGGACTCCGATTTCCGAAAACTCGGACTCTATTTCGCGTATTTTTCCGAGACGAACGCAATGGCACAGTCCGTTTCTCCTGATTCAGATTTTTATAATTAAATTCTGGCTTGATTCTTGTCTTGGCATGTTGTAAAAATCCGGGTTGTTGCATTTTCCCAACTTAAAGGATTTCGTCCCCGAAATCTCCAAGTTAGGAAGAACGTATCCTACTATCCATCATCCATCTACTCAAAACATCATCCACATGCAACTATTGTCCTTAGACGATTTCTAATGCCATATGAACATATGCAGAACGTGTGTGTATATGCTCCTTAGCTAATGCTAATGATCTGGCCTGAATGATCTTTCTAATGCAAAATATGTTTAGTGCCATAAATCCAACATGTATACAAATAGTCCTAGTCATATAAGTACTATATGTGTGCACAAACATTCATCCACATGCAACATCCACACGGTAACACATTAAATTTCATCCATAAATAAGTATAAATACTCGTGCATATGCAATACGAAATGTGAGTGCGTCGATCTAGTATCTAATGTGTATTCGCGCATCCACGAGCAACCACTTGCAACCATTTGCAACCATATCAATCATAACATGTTTCAAATACATGTTTACATCCATAGAGTCCTACCTAAGGTTCCCAAGATAGGATCGAGAAGATAAACAAGACAAACTCCTTACGGGGTTTGCAACAGAAACAGGACCGAGAGGATATCCACCAAGCGATAGCGTGCAAGCAAGCACTATGGGTGGACCAAGGATCAAAGATGTACTCTTAAAAAGAGACATGATGCGCGCGTCTAAGCTGCATTTCCTTGAGCTTAATTCCATTGTGCCTTGACCGCCTTTTGACTTCATGATTTCGTAGCTCCTTGATTCCTATTTCCAAGGTATGAGTTGGAACTCATTTCACTGTCGCCTCTCGTTTCACTTTCACTTATTCTTTCCCTAGTAAGCTCGGCCCAAACATATTTGCGTACTCATGCAAGCTCTCCAAAATTCACTAGTGAATTCTGGATCTTGTTTACCGATGCCAATCCATGTTACCACGTGCGCTTACTAGGGTGATTCCTATACCCCATGCTTAAGCGGAATGAACCATCCGCCTTATTGGCGAACGTTACTCGATCGGATCAGAGATTTCCGATAAATGCATCAAGAGATTCTAGGTAACTAACCATGACAAAACCCAAAAGGTTATACGAGACTTCGAGGGTATTACCAAGGCAAGTTAAGAGTTTAACTTCCCTCCTTTTCAAAACCGAGAATGGCATCCCTTACTGGATAACCACTTCATCCCTAGAATCCATCCATAGCTCAACAATAGAAGCATTGCTTCTAATCTCAACACTTGGCATAGACGTTCTCAAATCCAAACAAGTCATGAATAAATGGACTGACTCTCCAACCAGATTTTGGGACTAAAGTGGGATCTTCTACCATGCTAGTACTAAGGTGCAGAGACTTAACTATCGAGGCAGACTTAAATGATGCGATGATCAAAACAAAGTCTAGACGGGACGATAGAAAAGAAAGGCTAAGCCTTTAACAGAAACGGTACCATTCCTCTTAGGTATGCTAGAAATGAGAGCATACAATTGCCCTCTCGCTGATCTTGTCCTTATCTTCATTTGTGGATCAAGCCATACCAACAAGTTGCTTATTCTTAAGCTCGTGTCCTTTATCCTTGCTCTTATTATCCCTTCTTATAACTTCGGTAACAGGTCTCTCGAGAACTTCCTCCATCGCACGGGAAAACACTTACGTAGCTAGACAAGGATTAGTCGCAGTTAAAACTACTGTGACTACAGATGGAGGAAAGAAAGGAAAAGAGGTTCAGTCAAGGAAACAAAGGATAGTGCTAATGGCTTTTGGGGAATAGCCTTTAAAAACTTTTCTTGAAAAATGCTACTTTGTAAACGGTTTTTCAAATAGTTTTCAGAAGGTTTTTTTTTAAACTTTTGCCCAGTCTGGTAACCTTCTGCTCTGATACCAAATGTAACACCCCACCTCCGCTAGGGTCACTCACAAAGGGAATGCACTAGGTTTGGTGAAGCATTATCGAGGTAAACATGCACAGAAATATTACAAGATAGAACATATATAAAACAGCGGAAGTAAAACAAATTTCATTACCTTATAAAATAAGGTCTAAAGCCTTTTACATCAGAATACATCAAAACCTGTCTTGCACTAGTAAAGAAGCATAAAACCTTTTCATAAATTATTCCCCCAAAACAAACCGGTAAAGCAGCCATAGCCGAAAGAAGTCCAAGCCATATATGATGACCTTCAAGCAGAAGAGGTCCGAGCTAAACAACAGTGTTTCCTCCCTGAAAACCTTGGGGGGGGGGGAACGGAAGACAAAGAGGCGAAACAAAACGGGGTCAGTCATAAAGACTGGTAAGTCCTATCTACTTCCAGTATAAAAACAGGTAAAGGTAACATGACATGCATAAACTGAAAGTAAACATAAGGATGACTACCAGATAGATAAGCTAAACCAAGATAACAGGCTGAACTACTGTATCAAGATAAACTAAGGTATCATGATAAACTACGGTGTCAAGATAAGTCAAGGTGTCACATCGTCAGGTTTTTATCAAGTATACTATCCCAAGGTATCTATCATGTATAACATCCCGAGGTTACTATCAAGTATATTTCTCATGGTTCCAACATGTATATTTGCTCTGCACCTCTCGGACTAGTATCCCAACCCGCGTCATGTATTAACAATGAATGTCCCTTGCCCAATGTCATGTAATGGTCCATGTTAACCTAATATATAGCATATGTAGGTTTTCCCAACTCGTATGTTTCTTTCCATGTATAAGTTCAGTCCTTTGCCGTAGGCCGTACGGGCTTTCCCATGTAAATCTATACCACCTCAACGTAGTACCATTTTATCCTTGATGTTGTTTTGGACTGCTACCCTTGATCTGGTTATGTTTTCTTACCATGAACTATCGCGTGCTCACTTAGGATTTATGCCACCTAGGACCGCTAGGGATTGTGTTACCTAATGAACGTTTCCGTAACTTGGTTTGGGTTTTAGCCACCTAGGACCACTAGGGATTATGCCACCCGTCAACCACGCCCTTTGTCCCACGTATAAATCGTGAATCGTTTTCCATGTCTAGACGCACATGTATCTCAATGTTCCATCCGAGTTCCATGCCAGGGCAAATCGAGAAATACGGAACTCGGTCGGGAGCTTTAAGTCGTCTGCTGATGCAGATATCAAGGTCTGTTTTTGTATCCGTGGCTATGGTCCCACGTGACCCCTCCCTCAACTACTGAAAGGCAATCCAAGGAAAAATCATGTATGAGAACTACATCCCGGCCCCACTATGCCCCACTTTCCTATTGGCCAACCTCACCCATGACTCGATAGCAAGAACATAGTCTGTTGGGAGTTCTCTGCCTTTCCGTTCATACACGATTGACTAAAGATGGTAGGTAGTCGACGACGCGCTATCCAAGGCAAAAACAAGAATCGACAACTCAACGCTAATCCATCCCAGTCTTTAGGTCGCTCGCATAACAACCAAGGCATACTCTTGGTTCTTCTACCGCAGACCTTAACCTCTTGTGAGCCCAGGCGGATCATCTGCAACCTCACAGAGGGATACCAAGAGTATCCTCATGTCCCCCGAAGCTTCCGCTTCGTTATCCAGTTCGTTGGAGCCTTTATCTAGATCGGATATTGCTCCACCTCGTGTATTTGTTTAAGCGATGACTTACCGTATCAGGTTACTTATCCGTTCGTGAACTGGTCTAATTCCCTTGGCTAAGAATTATCACTTAGTTATCCCAAACTAAGGTTTACCACTTAGCTTCTTTCCCCGCTATCCTTGTTAACTACGATTTTCAACCTAGTCCCCTGAGCTAGGGTTTTGTCTAGTGGGTTAAGTGTTGTCATTCAAGATCATGACTTAACCCGCCTACGAATCATGTCAAGATTGGCTAAGTATTTAAGTTCAAGGCTTAGCCCTACAAGTTGGTTAAGTATACCAAGAAGCTCATGACTTGACCCTATCAAGTCAAATTGGTTAAGTATTTGTTTGTCTTAACCCTATCAGATTATCGTGTTAGATTGATTAAGCATAGATTATCTTAATCCCATCAGATTATCGAGTCGGATTGGTTAAGTATGGGTTAGCTTAACCCCATCCAATAATCGTATTACAATGGTTAAGTATATTTAAAAGGTCTTGTGACTTAACTCTATCAGGTCTGCATATTAGATTGGTTAAGTATAGGTTACTTAACCTCATCAAATCATCATGTATAATTGGTTAAGTATAAGTTACTTACCCCATTAAATTATCATGTTAAGTTGGTTAAGTATTGGTTACTTAACCTCATCACCTTACCATGTTAGATTAGTTAAGTCTAGGTTACTTAACCCCATCTAATTACCATGTTTAGATTAGTTAAGTGTGGATTACTTAACCCCATCGAATTTACCGTGTTAGATTAGTTAAGTGTCGATTACTTAACCCCATCGAATTTACCGTGTTAGATTAGTTAAGTCTAGGTTACTTAACCCCATCTAAGTACCGTGTTTAGATTAGTTAAGTGTAAACTACTTAACCCCATCCCCTAATTGCCTTATATGGTTAAGTGTCATTAAGAAATCAAGTCCGGTTCCACTTAACCTACCCATTCGTGTCATATCGGTTAAGTGTCATTAGTCAAAATTACTTAACCTTTTCATGTGGCATTAATTAGATTAATGCACCCCAACCTCTCACATTAGACTTTGTTGTGGTTACTAGTTAAGTCGGGCGGGTCCGGGTAGATTTATACCACAACCTAGTCTAACCTCGGGTTTTAAGTGCTATATGACCAACTACTCACATTGGGTCCTATTGTTTGTAGCCACTAGTTAAGCCGGGTGGGTCCGGGTAGATTTATGCTACAAACTCAGCCCAACCTCGAGTTGGCCACTTTCATGTTTGGTCTAGTGTCATATTACACTTACAACCCATACGTGTCTAGTTTCAAGTCCCATGTTTACCCCACATGTCATGTCCACATTTAGGCATATCATGAGTGTCATATTTTCATGAAATCCCATGTCAAATTATCATGTCGTAATCACGCTCGTCTAACCTACCCCAAATCGTGTTTCCAACCCAAGTAAAAGCGAGTCAACATAGTAAGGATACTATGCTACATATTGGCCTTAAAACATGCACGATATCAAAAAGGGATTGGCCACAAACATGCATGGTATCATAAGGGGTTTGGTCTCAAAATATGCATAGCATCATACGGGGCTTTTGGCCTCAAACATGCATAATGTCACAACGGGATTAGCCACAAACATGCATGATATCATAAGGGGGTTTGGGTTCATTTACATGCATAAGCCCCAAGTCATATTCATGCACATATTTCACAAGTCAAAGTGGTTTCAAGTATTCATGCCAACATTCCGCAAGTAAAGGTTCAATCTTTCATGATGGACTAAGTTAAACATAACATAAGTGGCATGATCTAGTCACTAAGCATAGCCCAAAGTCATAGGTTCAATCAAAAGGGGGCAAACTAGGTTTCATGTAGATTAACATACTCATGTTCATCGCATTTTATTCCATGTCACATTAGATTTATCGTTTAAATCTACAAGTAGCTAGAACTTACATAGCATGGCTAAGGGGTTATGAGCATGAATCGTCTTGACGAAGAAAGGTGGCTCCTTTATTGAAGAATCGTCATGAAATTGGCCTAGCAATGTTGATCCACTCCCTTGATTTGATGTAGCAAGCTAGCACCTTTGATTCAGATCTTGTTTGAGTGCATAGTCTCTTGGAGTTGGAGATGGAGGCCATGATCAATAGAGATTTGGGCAGCACTTCGTTGCAAGAGTGATTTGTGAGGGTTTAAGCTAGGTCTAGGGGTCTTTTTATAGAGATTAGGAGTAGTTTAGGCCGTAGGATAAACCCTAGGATAGATCTGAGTCCTCAAAATCTGTCATAGGCCCATAAAATCGAGCCAAGACAGCAGCATGTGCACCCAGGCCAAAGTGGCCGGACCACCCAGGTCGACACCCGTGTCGACTGGGCAGTCGACCTGCCCCCTGGGCGTGTTGACTCCCCAGTCGACCTGGGGCTTGCGCGGGAATTTTTCCCACCCAGTCTGTTTGGCTCCAGATTTGAATTTTGAACTGTTTTTGAACTTGAAATTTTCTGAAAACTTCGATGGCCCATAATTGGGTCATACGGACTCCGATTTCCGAAAACTCGGACTCTATTTCGTGTGTTTTTCCGAGACGAACACAATGGCACAGCCCGTTTCTCCTAATTCAGATTTTTATAATTAAATTTTGCCTTGATTCTTGTCTTAGCATGTTGTAAAAATCCGGGTTGTTACAATCAGCTTAGAGTGGAAGATGAGAGTATAGCTAAAACGGCATTTCGGATGCCGTCCAGATTTTATGAGTGGTTGGTCATGCCATTCAGGCTGACAAATGCCCCAGCATATTTTGTGGATCTTATGAATAAGGTATTCAGAGATCAGTTGAATAAGTTTGTCCTTATGTTCGTGGATGATATTTTGGTCTATTCAAGGGCAGAGGAAGAACACAAGGAATATTTAAGAATAGTGATGGAGGTGTTGAGAAAACACCAATTGAATGCAAAGTTTTCTAAGTGTTACTTCTGGAGGAGGGAAGTGAGATTCTTGGGCCATGTTGTTTCAGAGAATGGTATTACCGTGGACCCTGCGAAGGTGGCTACGGCACAAGATTGGCCTATGCCCAAGAATGCAACAGACATAAGAAGTTTCTTGGGATTAGCTGGATATTATCGTAAGTTTATCCAAGACTTCTCCAAGATAGCAGCACCGTTAACTTAGTTGACCAAGAAGAACCAAGCTTTTGTCTAGGACGAAAAGTGCGAGAATGCATTAAAGAGTCTAAAGGACAAGTTGACACATGCACCAGTGTTAGTCATTCCTAAGGGGAATGAGGAAATGATAGTATATACGGATGCATGTGGTACCGAACTAGGTGCTATATTGATGCAAGGAGGTAGGGTTGTAGCTTATGCAAGTCGGCAACTGAAACCGCATGAGAAAAGATACCCTACCCATGATTTGGAATTGGTAGCGATCGTGTTCACATTGAAGATGTGGAGACATTATCTCTTGGGAGAAAGATTCGAGTTGTTTACCGATCATAAATCGTTAAAGTATCTCTTCTCTCAGAAAGATCTAAATCTCCGACAACAAAGTGGTTAGAATTCTTAGCTTCCTATGATTTCAACATCGCATATACACCAAGAAAGGGCAATGTGGTGGCTGATGCATTAAGTAGGAGACATGCCAGTTTAGGGGCTATGTTTCTAGAATGGAAGCAACTGGAGTACATTGCTGGGTATGATTTCAGACCAAAGTGCGAATTGGATCCAGAAATGTTAGCAAGTTTGACGATCAGACCCACTTTGATTGAGAGGATTGGTTCCAGTCTGAGGAACGATCCTAACCTATTGGAAATCATCTCCAAGTTAGAGATGGGTATCGATGAGGAGATGAACAAGTATGGGCTTGATCGAAATGGATGGCTAAGAAAGAATGGAAGACTAGTCGTACCCAATGTCAATGGATTGAGAGATGAAGTGCTTAGAGAATGTCATCACTCAAAACTGACTATACATCCCGGTGGTAACAAGATGTATCGAGACATGAAGCAGATCTACTACTGGGAAGGGATGAAAAGAGACAATCGGAAGTTTATATCCAAATGCTTGAACTTTCAGCTAGTTAAAGTTGAGCAAAAGAAGCCTAGTGGTTTGCTACAACCATTGGAAATTCCAGAATGGAAATGGGAACAAGTGTCAATGGATATCATTGATGGTTTACCAAGGACTAGATCGGGCCATGATAGCATTTGGGTGATTATGGACCGATTGACTAAGAGTGCAAGATTTATACCCGTCAAGTCGAACAGGACGGCAACTAAGTTAGCGGAACTGTATATAAAATGGGTAGTGAGATTTCATGGAATACCCAAAGGCATCGTAAGTGACCAAGATCCGTTGTTCACTAGTGGATTTTGGAAGAGTTTACAAGAGGCTTTAGGATCAAAATTACATCTCAGTACCGCGTATCATCCTCAAACTGACGGACAGACAGAGAGGGTGAATCGAGTATTGGAAGACCTCTTGAGAGCTTGTGTACTGGATTTTGGTGGATCATGGGATGACCATTTGCATCTAGTAGAGTTTGCATATAATAATAGCTACCAATCCAGTATCGGTATGGCTCCATTTGAAGCTTTGTACGGAAGACCGTGCAACTCACCGTCATGTTGGGTAGAAACTGGTGAGAAGTTTGTACTTGGACCCGATGTGATAAGAGAAACTTCAGTTAAGATTAAGATTATCCAACAGCGAATGAAGGCTGCCCAAGATAGGCAGAAGAATTATGCTGATAAGAGGAGAAGAGAATTAAAGTTCTCCATTGGTGACTTGGTGTTTGTCAAGATTTCTCCATTAAAGAGTGTGATATGATTTGGCAGGAGAGGCAAGTTAGCACCAAGATTTGTTGGTCCATTCCAAGTTCTTGAGCAAATTGGGAATTGGGCATAAAAAGTTGAATTACCAGAGAAGATGGCAGAAGTTCACAACGTATTTCATGTTTCCCAGTTAAGGAAGTTCGTGCACGACCTAGATGTGACAGAGGAGAGCATTAGGAAGACGTATCCAGAACTCTTCGCCCGGTAAGATTTTAACTTCGATTTAGTCTTTCTGCATGCTAGGATAGGTTTGTTTTGTTTGATTTGCGTGATTGATTGATGTATATGGTTGGTAGGCATGCGGGATCCTTTGTTTGTTTTGGGTTAAGGAATTTCGAGGACGAAATTTCTTAAGGGGGGGAGAGTGTAACGACCCGCATTCTCCGCATCATAGGATCGTAGAATATTTATTTCTTTCACATATGAAGTCGTATGGTCATGCAACTTTGGGAGATGACTATTGGGGTCATTTCCCATGTTCATGATTTTTTTCGATTTTTAAATGACCGTTTTGCCCTTATCTGATACTGTTTTGGCCATAACTTTTGACTGGAAAGGAATTTTGACCTGAAACCACTTTCATTGGCTCCGGATGATGGTTTACGATTCCGCAGGGTGGTCACATTAGCCAAACGGACTTACCGTTTGGGAAATATGGCTGAAACAAGTTTCAAATGGTGAAAAACATCTTAATTTGGCTTAACCGGGTGATTAACAGCTAGGCTCAATGGAGAATTTAGGGATTAGGGTTATGAGGAGGCTGAAATCAGTTAGAGAACGATCTTATTTTCATTTTTTAGCCGCCACTTTCATTCTTGAACCCTAACAATGGCCGCCAACATCTAGAATCATCTCTAATCACCGTTTAATCAAGGATTAGGCTTAGCAACACCAAATCAATGAAGATCTTCACCAAATAAGTATTAGAGCTGCTGTTAGACATCAGTATTCGTCCAAATCAGCGAGGTTTCAGTTCTGAAAATTTTATTTGTAGCCAAGGTGAGTGATTTGCATAGTTTTGCACTAATTACGGTTGATTAAGGGTAATTAGTGAAGATTAACGAAATTAGACATGATAAAATTCTAGAAAAATATTTATAAATTCGGAAATAATGTTTTAGGCCTCTGTTAGAAATTTGGTTTGATTTGGTTAAGTTTTGCTAATTATATCAGTAGTTTTGCCTAAACATGTTTAGGGAAAAATATGGGATTTTGGCTATATTTGATCCGTTTTAACTTATCAAATTGATGTTTTGATGTTTATGGCTGATTCTCTATGTTGCTATGACTGTATGGTATGTTTTGTGATTGATTAGAACTGTTAGATTGGTCGAAAACGCCGTTGTATGGTGTAAAACAGTTGCTGGAAAGTCACAGAAAATGTGCAGGGTTTCGGATCGGATCGGGATAAGGGGCTCGGATCGGATGGTGAACTGGGCAGAGAAACCGAACCCGATCGGAACCTCGCACTAAAGGAGAATTGGCAAGAAGGAAGGCCACTTTATTAGGATTGGAGTTGAGCAGGGGATCGTATCGGAAGCAAGGGCGTAGGGATCGGATCGGAAGCAAGGGCGAAGGGATCGGATCAGAGGACCAAGCTTGGAGCTGGGGTCGGAGCGAAGCACCGGATCGGGACATCCAGGAGAGAGCAACCACCGAACCTAGGCGTGAGCTGTGAGAACCGAACCAAATCAGATGAGGACACATGAACCGAACCGATGTGGCATGAAGGACCCCATACACCGAACCGAACCGAATGATCAAATGTTTCTACTATCACGCGACGACTCTTTTGAAGACCAACTCCAATTCAAGCAAAACCCGAAATGCAAAGGAAGTCCAAATGAGGAGCTTTGACTCAGGATCCAGTTGGGAACCAATGAGTGGGCTTCATGATTGGGCCTTGCTGCGGGACGCATGCTAAGGGGTTGTCAGTGTCTATAACTTTGAATCGCTATGTGTAGGGAGTACGTGAATGGATTCAGGGCCATA
Source organism: Allium sativum (assembly GCA_030737875.1). NCBI lineage: Eukaryota > Viridiplantae > Streptophyta > Magnoliopsida > Asparagales > Amaryllidaceae > Allium > Allium sativum. The sequence goes on along the minus strand of CM060916.1, from coordinate 292,213,719 downwards.
ATGGCCTGGGTATGACTAAAAGGGCTATAGACCAATGAAGTGGGTTCATTTGTAAAGGTTTGGTCATGACTCCATGTGGTAAGCTTGCTAGTAGCAGTAGTTGTACAGGTTGAACTCCGTCACTACTTCGATGGGTCTAGTGATCGAAGCGGTAGATATCGTATGCTTTACGCACTGAGTGAGATATGTGAGGATGGTTGCTATGCTTTATTTGTTTGTCATCATTATGACATGCACACCCCGCCCCGTATTCTTTACACCATTTGTTCAGTGGCACCTTAGAGTATTGTACGGTATGTAGTGCTAACTCTTTGGTTGCAGGTCCAGGTTCAGGTATGGTTTAGTATACCTGTTATTGTTCTGTTTAGCTGCTTATCGCTCATACCAGACTCTTGTCTGACCCAGAGTTTTATGTCTCTTCTTATTACTCTAGGTGCTCTCACGAGCAGACTAGAGACAGGTTAGCTGGGTATGCACGAGTAGCTGATCCGGAAACGAGCAGGAGGCTTCCACGTATGATACATATAGTTATTCTCCTTGTGTTGTTGAAGATCACTGCTTGGGCATTAGTAGTGTATCTCCTACTTTAGCTTTCTTTTGTTTTAGAGACAGTAATTTGGAAAGTTGTAATAAGCTGTATTTGGATTTCCGCTGCTCTTATGTTGATGTTGGTTTTAGTCATCAGCTTATGCACTGTCTCGCCTGTTTTATGTCAAGTATATTATTATTATATTTTGTTCCATGCACTGTGAGACATTCTACAGGTTTTCGATTAGCTCGTCCTCTTCTTTCCTTTCTTTGGCGACCGTTCTGTGCTAGTCGAGCATGTGTACAGCGCACTTTCCGAGGAAACGCCGGCTGGTGCGGGGCGGGCCGTCACACTTCGGCCATCCATAGTTGATGGAAACCTGTTTCTAGGTCCATTCTAGAAAATACTTGCGCTCCATTCAAGCGATCTAATAAATCATCAATACGCGGTAATGGATATTTATTCTTTAGTGTCTGCTTATTGTGATCTCAGTAATCCACACACAATCTGAGAGTACCGTCTGACTTTGGAACAAACACTACTGCTGCACCCCAATTTGAAAAGCTAGGCCTGATCAGACCTTTCCGCAAAAGCTTTTTAGTTTGATTACTCAATTCTTCTTTCTCTTTCAATGTCATTCTTCGAATAGCGTGCACAACCGGCCTTGCATTCAGAACTAAATCAATCCTGAAGTCAATTTCTCTTTGCGGAGGTAAGCTATCAACTTCTTTAAACACATCCGCATAATTCTTAAAAACAGAAATATTTTCAATAGCAGTAGGCGTAACTTCTAGAGCAGACCAAAATTCTTTTCTACCCGAATCTGAGCTTATGCATGATATCGTTATATAGCTCTTAAACTTGGTCTTTGCCCTAATAATTCTTTCGGCGCACTTAACTTCGGCCGCATACTTGGTCGATCAATCTAATCTAAGTATAATATCGAATCCAGTAAGATTCATAATAATCAAATCAAATGAAAAACGATATTGGGAATAGGAGATGGGCACTCTGCAATACCAAATAAGAACGAGGGAACCCCCAATAGGATTATGAACACTAATGGATTCTTTAAGGCACCTCCGTTTTAAATTCAATTTCTCGACCATAATCCTTGAAATAAAACTTCGTGAAGCGCCCGTATCAAACAGTACTTTAACCGGAATATTTTTGACAGTAAGAGTGCCTTCCAAAGCATCTGGTCTTTCCTCATTAGTCGAGGATGCTGGAACTTCTGCCACTTTGTTGACTTAAGCCACTTTGGTCCCTTTTAAAAGCAGGCAATCTTGCTTTACATGACTACTCTGATGGCAGATGTTGTATTCTCTGTTCTCTTGAAACTTCTTATTGGATTTAGATTCGTCTTTCTCCGAAGATTTACAGTTCCTTATCGAATGTCCTTGCTTATTACATTTGAGACATACGATTGTCTTTACCTTTTTCTAATTGGCCTTAGGCCCCTTACGGACCTTTGGCTTCGTACTTGACTCAGGCTTCGTACTTTTCTCAGGCTTCGTACTTGCCTCTGGACTATCAGTTTCATACTTCCTTTTGTTGCTAGAACTGCTTCCTCTTCATCTTCCAAAACACCTTGCTTATCGAGATTCTCATAGCGGCAAGCCATTTGTATCATCTTAGAAAAAGGAAGATTCACATGTGCAGTTACTCTACCTTCGTATTTCTTTTGAAGTCTGTTAATAAATCTCAGATTCTTCCGCAAAGGATCTTAAATTAGTTCTCGGGCAAAACGGGAAAGTTCGTTGAATTTATTCTGATACTCCCGAATGGTCATATCACCTTGTTTCAAATGGTAGAACTCATCATATAGATGCTCAGTTGCTTCTGGGGGAATAAATTTTTCTGTGAACATTTCTTTAAATCTATCCCAGGTAATATTACCTTCTGGATTTTCCTTAGTAACAGTGTCCTACCAGATTAAAGCTTCGTCTTTAAATGCCCAAGATGCTAGTAATCTTTTCTGATCATCTCTCAGCTTTAAGCCTTCAAAATTTTTCTTAGAAGAACGCATCCATGCTTGTGTTTCAATAACAGACTCTTTGCCCAAGAATGGTACTCCAGTCAGATTTCAATACTTCTTTACTAGAGCTTTTAGATCTGGTTTTGGTTGTGGGAGCACGATCAGCTTATTAGATTGCTGAATCAAAGAATTACTTCTTTTGTTTCTGCCACTCATTTTCTACTATGTCTGCAAATAGCAGACAAAGAGTCAGGCCAATATAAAAGATATTGTAAAGTATAGAGATATATATTTAATTATAAATGCATCTATGGGGGGGTGTATTCTATTCTGCTATACTCATTCTAGGACATTACTGTCCTATCTATAATGAGTCATTCGTCTTAGAATGCCGCAGATTCTATTTCTGACGAGTTCGTTAACATGTTATATCGGGAGTTAAAGTTAACCAAAGATCTGATACCAACTGTGATAACCCCAAACCACCGTGCCATGGAAGCCAGGATAATCATTGGAATATAACACATAAACAATATCAGTAGATCAGAATCATAACCAGATAAAGTACATCAAAGTTTCACTGGAAATAATATCAACATCAGAGTTACACAGCATAAAAGGATCATACTTAGTACAGAATGCAGTTTCAGCTTAATATAAAATGTCTGCAGCGTAATCAAACATAATATACTAAATGAAGTCCGAACAACATAATAGAAATGATAGAATCCATCTTCAGCTCCATAGCTATCCAGAATGAGTCTGCTAAAACCTGAATACAAGGCTACCCATGTGGAAAAGATGGCACCTGAGTTTGCAAAGTGAAATAAACTACGAGTCAGTCATATGATTGGTATGAGAAATCTTACTTAACCTATGTAATAATAAGGCTAATCACAGGATCACGCCGCTAACGCGGAACGGGTTTACTCCATTGGATTTCCAGTGCATGAAATAAAGTAAATCATTAAACAACGCAATGCTTTTTGGAAAAATGAAGCCATTATAAGACTCATGTCCTATCACACAATGCACCGCAAACCCAAGGATAGAGTTTTACTTATAATGGCCAAATATGCTTAATACATACAAAGCAGATTTGATATTATTACTAGTGTTTATATGTTTCAAAAACATTTTCAATCATAATGTATCAATCATAGATGGCATAGCTACCATATACTGTGTCGCCATACTAGTTTTACAATAAAAAACGCACAGTGTCGTATTAGAAGTTGGATTTCCATCATGAACCAAGGTAAGGGATCGTCCTTACGGAATTTAATAGAATCTAGCCTACCATGTCTCAGGATACAGCCGCAACTACACCTGGAGCAACATGGCCGGTCCACAATTACTTTAGTGGATTAGGTATTCCTGAGCAATACGTTTGCGTGCCCTATGAGGCGTAAATAAAGAGCAACTAGGGACTCAAATCCAAGGTACCTCGCTTTCCATCATCCACATAAGTAAAAAAGTCTGGGCTCCATACCATGACACCACTTCTAGCTAGAAAGAAACGCATGTCCTCCCTGTTGTCCTCTCCCATTTCTAGTTCGTACCGGGGTATGAAGCTCGTGAATCAATGCTAGGCACAAAGCTATGCTACTTAAAGTTGTGCTTTGATCATCATCCACAAGGCTCTACTTTTCAACAAAAACCTTGATCATTTGCATCTTGGCATGCCACACTTTCAATTCACGCCATGCGACTGATGTCTATCGATATATAACCTCTGAGCTCGTACGTCTCCGAGAAGGGTGTTAAGCAAGAGAATAAATTCTCCGCCACCAAGCAGATATATATTTAATAGAAATCAATCAGCCCAGAATAAAATCCAATGTCAGACACACATCCATTTACAAGTCCATTCAGGGTCTGAACGAAACCGTAGACACCTTATTCCTCGTTCCATATGTCCAATACGGAAGAGAGGCTCTCACATATCTGGAAAATCAACAAGTACGTCCAGACAACTACCACTATAACCCTTTTAAGGCGGAAACTCCAATCAAAGGCATCAGTAGTCGTCCATTCGATGTGAAGATCGCCGGTCTTCAACCACCGTCTTCAATGTCATCGAATTCTAGTCGTCGTATAATTATTTGAAATGAGAATTAACTCAGCCTTTTCAAATAATTCACGAATATATACAATTCAAATCATTTCTTTTCATTCCATATCATTTATAATATTTTATAATGATTTATCGCTATTTTTGGTTATATAAAAATAGCCCATTTTAATTAAACGATGCTTCAGGTCATTACGCGGCCCTGGCGCTATTTTTATTAAAATTTGAATTACACATTTCTCAAAATCTAACCGTTTGATCTTAGCAAATTTTATATTGTTGGAAAGATCTTTCCAAAGCGAACCCAACGGTTCTAGTTTTGGGAAAATCCAACGGTCGGATCTCTCGATATAATCGTTTAAAGTTATGATTCCAAAATGTGAACTACCGCACGCGATTCGTTTAATTTTAATTTATATATACATAAATATAATTCATATGCATGTTGATAATTATATTTTTGACACTCACAAATATATTTCAAGAAATATAAATTTTATACGCTTCATGTTCATGTTAAAAATTATATTTTTAACATACAAACATTTATTTCATGACATGCAAATTTTATATACTTTCTATTCATGTTTAAAAACAATATTTTTATCAAACAAAAATAGAATTCAACATAAGACTATTTCTAAAACTTCGCTAACATGTTAAAGACGATATTTTTATCTAACAAAAATGTATTTCAACCTATGATTCTTTTATTCTTCCCTAACAATTTAAACATTTTATTTCCAACATGAAACTTTTTAATGATCTATTCATACATTAAAAATGTAATTTTTAATCAAAAAAACATTTTTATCAAACTCAGCTCTTTTTAATGAATCATTTTTGCATTAAAAATGTAATTTTTAATGTAAAGACATTTTTATCAAACCTAACTCTTTTTAATGAATCTTTAAATATGTAATTTTTAATGTAAAGACATTTTTATCAAACCTAACTCTTTTTAATGAATCTTACTCACATTAAAAATGTAATTTTTAATGTAAAGACAATTTTATCAAACCTAATTCTTTTTAATGAATCATTCTTGCATTAAAAATGTAATTTTTAATGTAAAGACATTTTTATCAAACCTAACTCTTTTTAATGAATCATTCTTGCATTAAAAATGTAATTTTTAATGTAAAGACATTTTTATCAAACCTAACTCTTTTTAATGAATCTTTCTTGCATTAAAAATGTAGTTTTTAATGTAAAGACATTTTTAGCAAACCTAACTCTTTTTAATGAATCTTACTTACATTAAAAATGCAATTTTTAATGTTTGAAATATTTTTATTCAAACTTGAATCTTTTTCATCACTTCTTATATACAATAAAAATGTAAATTTTTATTGTTAAACCTTTTTATTTCAATCAATGAATATTTCTCATCATTTCTTATCTACAATAAAAATGTAAATTTTTATTGTTAAACTTCTCTATTTCTAATAATGATCATTTTTACATATTCTATTTATACAATAAAAATGTGATTTTTATTGTTAACATATTTTTATTTCAAATAATGAATATTTTAACAAATTCTATTTATACAATAAAAATGTGATTTTTATTGTTAACATATTTTTATTTTGAATAATGATCATTTTACAAATTTTATATATACAATAAAAATATGATTTTTAGTGTTCAAACAATTTTCATTTCGTATATGAATATTTTACAACACATGAATATTTCAGAAAATTTCGGCATTATAACGGTAGGGTAATTTAAACCTGCACCGTCCCTTGTACGGCTCCTCTGCTATCCTAGGCCTCGCGGCGATACAAGGGTTTTATTTTTATAATTTCCACAATCCAATTCATTTTCACAACACTACGAATTTAACACAACCAATTTCGTTTCAACCACAATCAATCATCCACAGTCACAATCGATTTCACACCACAATACAATCAAATCATCCATGGTCTGTGGATGATGGTGTTGGGAACTACTAAACTCCGTCTGCAACCTAATATATTTTTATTCGTTATTTTTAAATTCAGAAATCTCACATTGGTTTTACTCCTTCAAAAATTGTAGAAGCTTCAAATCAATTCCAGTTCGCTCTATTGCGTAGTATTCTCCAAGAGGATTCCAACGCTTTCTTGAATTGTCTGATTTTGTTTCTGCCTGAATGGGATAAACGGTTTTAAATTTTTAAACACTTTGTAACGGCTGGAAATTTCCGACTCCTCGAGAGTCGGAAATTCCGAGACGTTAGTGAAAGAATTTAGAAGGTGAGAAAGAAAAGATAGAACTAATAGAATAGAAGAAGAAGAAGAACATCAGAATCATCAGAGTAACACGAATCTCACAGCGGAACGAATAACATATAATATATAACATAACTTTGAAGTAAACAGTTATATATATACAATAGCACTTATCAGAGTACAACACAGCGGAAATAACTATAGCTATAGAATCTTGAAGTCTCCTGCTCCAAGCTCTCCAAGTATCTGTAAATCCCGACTACTTGACTGCCCGTACAAATTTAGGCACCCAAGAGTTTAGGGAAAACAACAAAGTAAACTCCGGGTCAGTCATGGGACTGGTATGAGTAAAACAGTTTAAACATGTATATGAACAAGTAAACGATATCTCATAAGACCACGCCGCATAACGGAACGGGTTTTTCCCTTATGAGAATCCAAAATATCTTTATATCAAAAACCTTTTGATATTATAATAATGTCTATGTACAAATAGATATCAACTAGCAGAAACGCTTGCATCTCACGTTCTACATACATAGTATGAAATCATAAACCGCAGGGCGCTTATTGGAGAATGGATTCCAACAGACAAGGTATGGGAGCACCTTCTGAATAGTGTACTCTAGAGGTGATACACTCAGGTTCAACAAGAACGTCTTGCAACCCGGCCACACATGACCGCTCACTCATTTAGCTTGAGTGTCGCGAATATATTGCCACCACGGTTATAGGCCATCAAACCGTCATCCGAAGATACAGAATCAAAAAGAAGTATAAATATGAATATTCTCTAGATCGGTGACAATACACCCTGCTTGGGGATGACCCAACTAGCCATGCTGCCTAGCCCAACTTTTGTTACTTCCCGGTGTAAGGCTAGAAGCTACGTCTATCTTCAGAACATCTGATCACCATTCACTTTGAATGCCACATTGTCATACCCGCCAAATCACAAATTGACTTATCCAAAAATAACACGGGTATACAGCTAAGAGAAACGAATTCCTCCGCCACCAAACGTGAATACGTTTGAACAGATCAACTTACGCGATCTATTGGATATACTCTGTCAGACCTTCTTCCATATACGTTGTCCTGGGACTGGACAAACCGAAGGCACTATTCAGTATATCCATCTTAGTCACTGTTATCTAAGACTTATACAACAGCCCTTGCACTTTACTCCGTCTTCAATTTATCTTTGGCATATATTGCTCGCAACGCTTATGCCAATACAGAGTGGTTCTTTGGATAATAATCCAACCGGTCTCTCCATATTAACAACGTTAAAATGGTAAAAACTTTGATAGTCTGTGATTCAACTATCAAATGAAAACATGTCGGTGTACAAACAACGATCTTAATTCCAAATGGAAATTCGATCGATCAATCATCACATGTTCATATTTCCTTATTTCATATATTTAGAAAATATATGTTATTAATCATTGGAAAACATTTCCATAACTTATTTTCACATCACCATTATTTCGCAACTATCAGTCCCTAACTGTAACTAGTATGAGAACAATTCTCTAAGTATCAATTTGGAAGGTCGAAACCAACATCAGATCGTCACTTAGAAGACCGTTCAACTTACCCTCTCCAGCTAGTTTCTGAATTTGCTTAACTCTATTTCTTAAATTCTTATCATGAAAACATTTCATTTTCTATGTTTAGAAAACATATCTGACTATATTTGGAAAATGTTTCCAAAACTCATTTACGGATTTCCAATGAACGTTGTATAAAACATCGTTTCGCTTAATCCATTTATCGCTTATTCCTTAACTTTATTCCTAATCAACATTTTAGATCGAACCACAACTATTCCTTTGTCAATTCTGAAGTCAATCAAGTTGGGGTATAATTACCTCGCAGACCTTAATTGAACAACGTCCTTTACTGTGAAATAGATGAAGCTCATCGCTCACTTTTTACAATCATCTGTTTACGCAAATTCTCGGATTTAGGTTACGAATCCACTTCTTATATGACAGTGTTTGATTATAACTATAACGTTATAATTCCTACCCCTATATATTTTATTTCCTAACTCGAATAATTTAACAGACACCTAATTTCTAAATCAATATCTAAATCTTGATTTAAACCCTGGAAAGTAAATAGTACTTTCCCGAATTCGCTATAATCGAATTCGACGTATAACTCTCTTTCGAGTAATCTCTATTTGGTCAACTCTTCTTCGAATAACCTATATTCGATTATCTCTCTTCGAATAACTCATATTCGAAATCTCTCTCTTTCGAATAAACAATATTCGATCTCTTTCTTTCGAATATGCTATATTCGAAAATCTCCTTTCGATTTACTAATCGATAACTCCTTTCGATCAAACTAAAATCGATAACTCCTTTAACTCTATTCGAATAACTAATATTCGACTAACTCCTTTGGATCGACTCATTTGATTAACTCCTTCGAATAACTAATTCGAATAACTTACCTTCGAATAACCAATATTCGATTTACTCTAACTCGATTAACTTAATTCTAATCGATTTACCCCATTTCGATTTAACTTAATTCAAATCGATTAACTTAACTCAAATTGATTAACTCCTTTCGAATAACTAAATTCGATTTAACTCTAATTGAATCACTAATATTCAATTAACTCTTACGTGTCTAACTCTATTTGAATAAGTAATTCGAATCACTCTAATGTGTTTAACTCTATTCAAATATCAATTTCGAATAACTCATTTCGAATAACTAAATTCGGTTAACTCTTTTAACTTTACTCGAATAACTATATTCGATTAGCACCTTCTTTCGAATAACTATATTCGATTAACTCTTCGACTAACTCCTTTGGATTAACTAACTTCGAATAACTCCTTTGGATTAGCTAACTTCGAATAACTCCTTTGGATTAACTAACTTCGAATAACTCCTTATTCGATAACTACTCTTCGAATAAATAATATTCGATAACTCTTCTCAAATGAATCACATTTGATTTCTCCACTCGAATAAACTATATTCGATAACTCTTCTCAAATGAATAACATTTGATTTCTCCACTCGAATAAACTATATTCGATTTCTCTTCTCTCGAATACACTATATTCGATAACTCTACTTCGGATAACTCTAACTGATCAACTCTAACTGGTCAACTCTAACTGGTCAACTCTAACTGGTTAACTCGTCTCGATTAACTGAACAAATCCACTTAGTTTAACTTAGCTAATTCACGTTGATTAACTCTAGCCGATTCACTTAGTTTAACTCAACTAATTTACTTTGATTAACCACTTAGTTAACTTAACTAATTCACTTCGATTAACCACTTAGTTTAACTTGACTAATTCACTTCGATTAACTGCTTAGTTTATCTTAACTAATTTACTTTGGTTAACTTAACCAATTACTTTGATTAACTCGACTAACTTGCTTTGGTTAACCTAACAAATTACTTTGTTTAACTCTATTCGAATAAGTAATTCGAACCACCCTAATGGGTTTAACTCTATTCAAATATCTAATTCGAATAACTCATTTCGAATAACTAAATTCGATTAACTCCTTTTATTAACGTTTATCCATTTCAAAAGATTTCCTTTTTACAATGTTTATCCATTTATAAAGATTTACTTTTTACAACGTTTATCCATTTATAAAGATTTACTTTCAGTAACGGTTCTTTAATTTATAAATGTCCTTTTAATAACGTTTCTACTTCTCTATATAAGTCCAGACTTATATATATTCCATTTATCAACGATAAGTAATTTATTTAATTTATAAAACATTATTTATAAATTAATCTACTTCAATTTATCTGTTTAAAACAGATTTCCTATTAAATATCTCATTTAAATCCATATCGTGTTATACCGTGTGCGAAGCACGGGTTTAAATCTATCCTTGTATAATTCTATTTATTTTCCGAACAAGTGTTCCTTTATTTATTCCCTAAATAAATATTCCTTTATTCCATTTATTTATAATCTAAATAAATGTTCCTTTATTTATTTCCTAAATAAATAAATGTTTTCATTTTATAAAATCCTATCGATTTTTATAAATAAGATTTATTTTCAATATAAACATTGAAAATTCCCTTTTTACATTCTAGTTCCACCTACGGTGTTTAACGTGTCGTATAACAATGATCGGTAAACATATGAAATCAATAACAGATTTCATAACACATCATATATCACAATATATGAAAAACGGTAAAATAAATGTTGGGGAATCCAGTCGGATTCCTCCAACCTGTTTCCCTGCATCCACAGATGTTACACAATAAAATATACATCAATTTCATTTCAACATGAAATATACTGATGAACTGAATCAATATTTGATTATCGTTTATATATATAACTATATCTATGTTTCAATCAAATCTATTTAACAGTCCAAACTATCAATACACAGCAGTCAAATCATTTAACACAGTTTATATAAAAATATAAACTGAGGAGAGTTAGTGAGTTTTACTCACCTTATCTCGTCGTTGATGATTCTGCTCTTGTTTCATTTAAAATGAAACAGACGTTTGATTTTTCTATGGAGCTCCCGTCTCCGTTTCCCGCCACCTTAGTGCTATAATTCCTTATGATTCCAATGTGACCGTTCTGATTTAATTCGTTTTAATAGAAACCACGCAACTTCCGTGATTGAAAATCCCCACTGATGTTTGGGATACTCAGTTCGCATTCATAAACAGTCTTGGCATCACGCAGTACCACATTCCCCTTAGCAACCTCCCACTGCATGGTTCATCATAAATAATGTATAATGATGCTTCTACCCTCTGAGAACAAGGCTCGGACTCCTCTCCAAATATTGTTGTGCCCAATCCAACGTCACTGTTCGATTTCTTCAACATTTGCTTCTAGACCGAAGACTCCTTTCTTCTTCCAGACAGCTCAAAGAATCCGCTCCAGTACACAACCATAGCTGGACCTTCTCAAGACCCATTCTCCCCTTATATTTCCTTTACATTACCTCACGAACCAGATCAAACGAAACACCAAAATGAACCTCTTAGAACATGTCAACACCCTACGCCAGTCTTCATTTAAATACCCACCAACTTTTGTTATTAACGTGAGCACTCACGTTGTCCCCATTCTTTACACACACTTTTATTTATATTAAATATAAAATGGGCTTCAGCTATTAAATAATTGGCCCAAACTCCTTAAAAGGAAGCACACCCGCTATCTATGTGTGCCTTCTACTGGGTATGCATATGCCATGCACAACATTCATCCCGCTGAGCTTCAACTCCCCTGCGTTGACACCATTCCAGCAATACCGTACGAAAACGAAGAACAGCCCCCTTTCGAACTTGCGGTTCCAGGCTCCTCACATACTTGCTGTAAAACTCGAGCTCGAGTATGTTCCCTCGACTTCCAGTTTGAAACTAAAATGGCGCAACAACCTCCGAACTTCATAGCACAAAAATCCCCCAGCATGCAACTTTCAAGACCCCACTTCCCTACTTCACCGTGCTTCACGCTGTCGAACGCAAGAACCGGAGATCCCTTCTCCTTCGAACTCGCTACAGGCGGTTTTCATTTGTGTTTTTAACTTTTTACTTTAAGTGGCAGCTCGTTTCTTATTTGCTGAAGAAGGAAACATCAAAGGAAGCTCTGGTTTTGTATTTAAATAGATGGAGGGTTAAGGAGTAGGTAGGACGTGTTTTAGTTTTTGCCGTGAGATTCACTTTGCTGTTAATGCCCCACATATGCCCCCTGTTCACCTCATAAAGTAACAAACCAAATGCTATAGGAAAACATAGGGGGTTCATGTGTACACCATGCATTCACGAAACGGTCAAAACGTGCTTATGCTTTTTGTTTATGTGGTATTGTGTAAGTATGGTAATACCATACACGTTCATGTAGTACAAAATACTTGTTACGTCCACATATGAAGAGTTACAGACAGAAACAAAAATACCCATGAGACGAGCAATGTCCTACGATCCCAAAAATATAATAATACCGGTAGATTGACTCATATTGTGAAACCCCAAAATTGCTGATTAAGGGTGCGAAATACTTCAAATAAAAAGTCGCTTATTAAATTAATTAAAAATTACAGAAAAATTCTAAAAATTAAATTATCGCTATTTCCCAAAAGAACCTCGTCTAAATTCAAACCCGATATTCAATTATTTTGAAAACCCTTTTATAACGTAAATAAAGCGTCGCAAATTATAAAGGAAATCCACAGCGACTTTTCTAAAATTTGATTTGGACGTACATCAAAATCTACCTGACGAAATCCCGATTTTTCTCTTCCACTAGAAAGATATACTCCACCAGCTCCACACGTTTCTCGTTTCACAAAAATACGGCTTAAAATGAATCATGTACATTCAGTTGAAGTTCAAATCGCCAAATTGCGAACTGCCGCGACGTTTCAGGTTCGTTTTAATTATAATTATAAATTATAAGTTCGAACGTTTTACTTTAAGTTATCGATATCGCCAAATCGATATATAAATAATTAAATAAATTAATTATTCGACAGCTAACAAAACGCGCCATTACACACTTTAATAATTTTAATTAAATTAATAAAATAATTGGATTAATGAGCCACCGTTGATTTCAAATCTAAGGGCCGCTGCGTCCTTCTTCTTCTTCTTCAGGCCACTATCGACTTTGCTCCCCCGTTCTCTCTACCTCGCGCGTGCCACCCAATGCACCGGAAGCCGATCCACTACCTCCTCTCGCAGCGCCTTGAGACGCTCTACCACTGGCCAGAGTTTAGCCCAACTCGGAATCAGATCTGCACCGGAATTCGTGCTTAAACGGCGGTGATTTGGGTCCCCAAATGTCGCGAACCACTTGACGATGAACGATCTCAGCTGCACCAATCTAACGCTCGTGAAAATCTCTTGAGCTTTGGCTTTGAAATCACCTCCTAATTCGAATATGTTTAGGAGATTTTTTTGGTTTAATTTTGGAGCTCCATAGCCGTTGAGAACAAGTTGGCGACGGCAAAAATGATAAAGCGTTAGGGTTTTTCGGATTTTAATATATATATATATATTATTTAATATAATTTTAGTTTACAAATTACTTGTTTATCAGTCCAGACTCCAAACGAGGCCCAACGACTGTCGCCCCTAGCTAATTACCCCTATTCCGGACACAATGGATTATGTTTCGTAAGCCCATTCGACTGTTTTAGTCTATTTGTCTTTAAATTAAAATATAAAACATTCAATATTAAATTTGAACGTACATTTTAATTTACCGGGGCTACATATTGATTCCAAAAATCCCTGAAAAATAAATCTAGCTATGTTTTGACGATACGGTCCTAACAAAATTAATTTCGTTGAATTTGGGGACGTTTGAAAAATGGACTTTTCTGGTCGATCCAATTCAAACTTAAATTACCAAACGCATTTTAATTTACCACGCTCACATATTAATTCCAAAAATTAAGGTATTTTAAACCTAGCAGTAAATTGACATTCCGGGTCCAACAAAAGTGGTTTCGTTGAAAACGGAGGTTGTTTGCACAATAGCGATTTATAAGGGCTATATATTATATTAAATTCCATAGCGACTATTTCAAATTTTTTAAATTGGACATAACTTTTAATTCCCGTTATGAAATCTGGATCACATCCGTTAGAAAGATATTGTTTCTAATATATCTGGTTTTACTTAAATTCGATTTATTTTGAATCCTATACATTCATTTGAAATTTGAAATCGAATTTTTAAACTACCGCGCCATTTCAGGCTCGTTGTATAATTAAAATAAATATATACGCTCTAACTTCGATTTAAATAAATTTTAAATCGTTATTATTTAAAATAAATCATTTTAAATATTCAAAATTCATTAAAATAGCAAAAATTAAAATTTTAAATTGGTTATGATTTTCCGAGTTGTTACAGTGTTTGAAATAGCTTTGCGAATACTCTTTGAGATAAAATAAGAAGTAAATATTGTGTTAAAAATATTAAGATATTTAGAAGTTTAATTAACAATCGTTAATTGGTTTAATTAAAAGGCCAAATAACGCAAAGTACTGAAACAGTGAACTCATTTTATTTTCATCACCATTTATTTGATAGCTAAATAATCTACAATCAAATCTGGCTAATACGATTGTTGGTACGGAAAGACCGGGATCGAATTTATATTCGAAAGCCATTCCGAACCAGCAAATACGTAGAAGATGATTCTTAAAGATGGAGCATTGAAGATCGTAGATCTTCCTAAATGGGGGAACTACTTAAAATCTTTGTGTTGCAACGCTGAGATAAACTATAGTTCAGTAGTGGTTGAAATCCTCGAATTGCAAGGACTACTTGCTACTGATCTATAGGGTGATACCTAGGATGTGGTAGGAGGGTGCCTTCGGTTCATCCTGTTCCTGGATGATGTGTATGGACGGATGTCTGACAGAGTTTCCAAAGGGATTGCATATGTTGATTTCTTCAAACGTACCAAGTAGGTGGCATAAAAGTGAAACTTCTCTAGCTAATAACTAGAGTATTTTTGTGGACGTCAATTAGTGATTTCTGAAGGATCCGACATGTGGTATTCAAAGTGGATGGAGATACGATGTTCTGAAGGATAAGCTTAACCTCTAGCCTCATCAGTTGGGAAATGGCATAAAATCTGGTACGTTGCATGGCTATGTGGGTCGCACTCATCAAAAGGGTATATCATTACCTGATCTGGAGAAATAAAATGCCTTTGATTGTCCCTTTTTATTTTTGTTATGTATGCTATCGGTTCTGTTGGTTGGCCCCCAACTGTTGTAATGATATATTTGGCACTCTCAAGAGAAGTGAGGGGCCATTCATGTTTAGCTTGAGTTGCACGATGTTCTTGTTGAACCCCGATGAATTCATCTCCAGAGGTACATTGTTGGAAAGGTGGTCCCATACCTTGCTAGGAAATCCATTTCTCTAATAAGAGCCCGTGGTTTTGGTTATATACTATGTATGTGGAGCATGAGATGTAAGCGTTCCACTAGGTTGCTATTTATTTGTATTTAAACATTATTATAATATCAGAAAAGATATTGATTTTATAAAAAAATTGGGTTATAGTAAGGTAAAAATCGTCCGTATTTATGTGTGGATTTGGTCTTACGATTATCCTTTCTTTCAAAAGGATTTGACATAAAATCAAGTTGGATGATACCCTTAAACTTAATGTATTTTTCTCACTCTGGTTCACCAGACTGATCCGGTGATTACAATGGCTCAGGTTAGATCGGGTTATACGGGTTCAGGTTATCTAATGCTATGAACTGACGAGCTGGAACAGTTCAAACGTATGATATTATATAGATACTATTCCGTTGTGTGTTGTATGTGAAGACATGATATTATAGTTGTCCGGATGTGTGGTGTACTCTGATGATTGTAAGTATTTTTAAAGTTCTTAGTAAAGATTTATTTCTATATTATATTTTGTTCTGCTGCGATGTGAGACTCTGTGTTGTGTTGATTCATCTTTTTCTTCCATTCTAATATTTCTTTCTTTCTTTTCTCACCCTCTAATTTCTTTCTAATAATTATCTGTGTTTTCGATACTTGAGTTTTGGCAAGTGATATGGGATTTATGTATTATTGTCAGAATTCGGGCGTCGAATTCTTTCTGGTCGTTACAACTCCACTATAAATACCACCTCACTTCCTACATGAAAGGGGTGAGTCTAAGCTCTCTCCCAAGCTTTAATGGCTTCCATCTTCTTCCCCACATCCTCCTAGGCACCTTCCTTCATCATGCACGGAAGAAGACATATGTGCTTGGACCCATGAGCATACTCATGAATGTTTAGCCATGCTTTTGGACATTACATCACCTTTGGATATTTCCGGACCACTCGGACATTGTTGACGAAGTCAACACCTCTTCCACTCAATGAAGAAGAAGCAGGCCTCGGATCTCGAACATCAGACCCTGAGTCTCGACTTCGCTTCCCTCGGTCTCGACCACGCGTCCCTCGGCCTCGACTCCGCTTCCCTCAGATCCCTCGGCTGCACTACAACATCAGCAACTCCCTGACTAATTCCTCTTAACAAGGAAGCTCGACAGCAAGGAAGCTCGATAGCAAGGACTAATAGGATATTGTTAATTATTATAACTTCTTGTATTAGTCTTATTGTACTTTGTTGTAATGGAAAAAATCAGTACAACTTTTAAAGTGGACTTAGGCCCTGATGGGCCGAACCACTATAAATAACTGTGTTCTTTACTTTTTCGCATGTTATTACTGCATCTCTTGTACTTCTCTGCTCTGGACATTAAATTTTCTAGTTTTTGGAACTCTCGAAAGTTGAGGACAATTTTAGACGTTAACTTTTTGGCGCTCCAGTTAGGGGAGAGTAAAGCGCGCATCTACGGTCGACTTTCTGTCACTTCCTTCGAGGAATCGAAACCTCGCCGTTCCTTCTATTCAGTCATTGAGACTTGGGACACTACTTAAATTTTCTCAAACTTACCGACCAAGCCTATCAACAATGGTGAATAAAGGAAAGGACCTCATGGCCAAACCTTCCACTATCAATCCTAATTCAGAATTTCCTCCTCAGCCTCGATTCCCTAAAGCTTAGATCAAGCTTAATGCTCCTAACCTCGACACATTCGTTGATCAAGCCAAATTTGACGAAACGTCATGAAAGTTGAGCGGGACTCAACGATGCCTTGTCGACAAAATCCACCAGAACATCGGATTAACACAACGGCTTCAACCATATGATCAACGAGGCATTCTCCGCCTTTAGACAGACTTGGGCGCTTAGCCTCCATCAACCATTACCTTCGCCCAAACTCGACGAAACCGAATTTACCCACCAATTCTCGACCAAAAGTTTGTTTGTCCTACTTGGATTCCATCTTTCCCACCGAGCAAACTTCTCAACAATGGAGAGAAAGCGAAAATCTATCCTTGGTAGACCATCTAACCATAATCAAGGCACTCCGGTCTGTCAACAACCTATTTCCGACATGTTAACCACTGCAGATGTGGCATTACCACCGGCCCCCGAGGACTCAGTAACTCAAGCGTAGCATCTCCTGCTTACCCAGAGATTGGAAGAAACCGAGCAATGAATCGAATCCCAAGTCAGGCAAACAGGGAGTTAGTCCAGGGACACACTCAAAGAGACATCGCCTATTTCATGAAAAGTAGGAGTGCATCATTGAGAGAACTCGAATTTGTTTCTTTATCACAAATTCCCATCTCGACTTCAATGCGCTTTGGGTTCCTTCTATAACCTACGGTCGAGTCCACTTACCATGGCTAAGCGACCAAAGAATCAAATGCTCCTCCAGTATGCCGCAATGACACTAGTACTTCCCAGTAGCCCCAAGCGGCAGAGAATCCGACCGAAACATATCCTCTCCCACCCGTGGACCTTGAAGCTATCCAAGATATTCAAGCCCCTCAGAACATAAGGGATGTTCAAATTTTAAATGGAAAGGTGGTCGCTTTAAGTCGGTTCATTCCAAAGCCACTGACTAATGCATCCCCTTTTTCGATTTGCTTCGGAAAGGGAAGCGCAACTTCGAATGGACCTCAAATGCATTGCCAAATTCAAAGACCTTCTGAACCACTCAGAGCAACCACCTATTTTGTCCAGACCTGTTGATCATGAAAACTTATACGAGTACCCGACTGTTTCCATGCAGGCAATCAGCTCGGCACTGGTACATATTGAAGATCGTGTCTGGTTATCCATTTACTACATCGGTAAGAGACCCAAAGCTCGAGGAACCTGCCTATCGCTTGCAGATCTCCTCCCGTAAGCTGCAACCATACTTTCAGTCTCATATCATCAAAGTCTATGCTGACTAGTCACTGCAGCAGGTCCTACAGCGACCTGAGGCCTATGGACGACTACTAAAGTAGAATATAGAGCTGAGTCTGTTGGGAATCACATTCATCCCTCGACGAGCCACCCTCAGGCAGGCCCTTACCGATTTCATAATGGAACTCACTGTCTTGGAAAAGACTCTTCCGGAAGACCTACAGGCTCCAAACATTCAATGGAAACTGTTCGTGGATGGACCTTCCAATGGTAAGTCTTCTGGCGTCGTGTAGTGTCCCAAAATTCCGGTCCAATTTGAGCTGACCAAATAACACAAGTCCAACCCCAATTGTACTGGAAATCAGAAAACTAATAGAAAGAAAACAGAGAGTGAGAATAGATAAGACAGAAACTTAGAATAGAAGAAGAAGAAGAAGAAGACATACAACATCATAGTAACATGAATCTCACAGCGGAACGAACAACATATAATAGATAACATATCTTTGAATAAAATCAGCATATGTATACAGTAACATTTTCAGAGTACAACACTTATAACACATCGGAAATAACAATAGCTATATAATCCTGAAGCCTCCTGCTCCAAGCTCTCCAAGTATATCTGTAAAATCCCGACTACTTGACTGCCCATACAAAATTGGGCAGCCAAGATTTTAGGGAAAATAAAACAAAATAAATTTCGGGTCAGTTATGTGACTGGTGTGAGTAAACTCAAATCATTTGTTTAACTTTAAAAATCCTTTCAAAAGAAGGAATAATCGTAAGACCGATCCACACATAAACAAGGATGGTTTTACCTTACGATAACCCAGATCATTTGTAAAACAATATTATTTTGATATTATAATAATGTTTAACACAAGTAATATCAATCTGGTAGAAACGCTTGCATCTAACGTTCTACATATATAATATACAATCAAAACCGCGGGCTCTTATTTGGGGAATGGATTCCAACTATGACAAGGTATGGATCCACCTTCCGCCCAGTTTACTCTAGAAGCGATACACTGGAGTTCAACAAGAACATCTTGCAACTCGGCCACACATGACAGACCACTCATTTCGCTTGAGTGTATCGAATATATTGTCACCTTATAGTTGGTAAACCAACATAACCATTCCCGGGAGATACAGAATTGAAAGAAGTAACAAATATGAATATTCTCTAGATGGTGACAATATACCCTACTAGGGTGCGGCCCACTTAGCCATGCTGTCTGCCCAATTTCTATCATTTCCCAGTTGATAAGGCTGGAGGTCATAACGTATCTTTCAACAGATTACTCATTCATTTACTTTGAATGCCACATCGTCATACCCGTCAAACCACAAATTAATTTCCCCAAAAATACCACGGGTATAAGCTAAGAGAAATGAATTCCTCCGCCACCAACGTGAATACATTTGAAACGATCAACTCACGTGGTCCACTAGATATACTCTATCAAACATTCTTCCACACAGGTTGTCCTGGGACTGAACAAGCCGAAGGCACTATTCTATAAACAGGATAGCCCTTGCATAACTCCGTCTTCAATTTGTCTTCGATCTATTTGATTCGAAACGCTAACGCCCATACGAAGTGGTTCTCGGATAATAACCCAACTGGTCTCTCCGTATTGACGATGGAAAAATGGTCAAAACTTTGATAGTTTGTGATTTAACTATCAAAGAAAAACACGTGTGCAAACAACGATATTATTTCCGGATGGAAGTTATATCGATCAATCATCATTTAACATTTATCTCTTAGTTTATTAATTTACTTATCTCCTGTTTCCATATATTCTAACTTCTTATTTTCTATTATCAGGAAACATTTCTGATTCTTATTTGGAAAACATTTCCAAAACTACTTTACTAGATTTAAACTGATGTTTAAATCAAACATTTCCATGCCAACTCAAACCATTTCACTCATTAACTAAATTCACTTAACTATCCTTTACTATCAAACCTTAGCCATTCCTTAGTTAAGAAGGAAGTCAATCAAGTTGGGGTATAATTACCTCTCAGACCTTAACTGAACAACGTTTTAACTTCGGAATAGACAAAGTTTATCTTTTAAACCTTTAACAAACTTCCTTACGTAACTCTCAGATTCTATTTACGAATCCACTTCTTTATTGAAAACACTGGTTATAACTATAGCGTTATAATTCCTACTTCTGAAATTTCTAACTTCAAATATAACTTTTATTCTTTAATTTGAATAAATAAACAAACACCTAATTTATAAATAAATAAATCTTGATTTAAAAACGGGAAAGTATAAATACTTTCCCGAATTCGACGATTTACTCTCTTCGAATAACTTATATCTGATTAACTCTCTTCGAATAACTAATATTCGAATATCTCTCTTCGAATAACTAATACTCGATAACTCTCTCTTTCGAATAAACTATATTCGATTACTCCTTTCGAATAAACTATATTCGATTAACTTACTTCGAATAAACTAACATTCGATTAACTCTAACTCGATTAACTCTATTTGAATAACTCAAATTCGGTTTAACTCTAATCTCTTAACTCTAATTGATTAACTCTAACTAATTAACTCTAACTCTAATCGATTAACTCTAACTGGTTAACTCTAATCGATTAACTCTAATTGATTAACTCTAACTGATTAACTCTAATTGATCAACACTAACTGGTTAACTCTAACTGATTAACTCTAACTCTAATCGAGTAATTATAATTCGATTAACTCCTCTAACTCATTTTGATTAACACATTTTGATAAACACATTTTGATTAACTCTATGTCCATATTCAGTTTCTGTAAAGACCCGTAACTTCCCCGTAAAGGAAAGCGTCGGATAGTTCGAGAACAAGCCACAACAGAACGCATATAAAAGAACATTTCATTGTATATTACAACAATGCATCAGATTACATGAATATACAGAGTATAAATGAATATTACACAGAAATATCAGAGATTTAAATTACATTTAAATACATAGCAGCGGAAAATAATACAATACACAACTAGAAGAGATATACGGATACAAAGCTTTCCGGATATCATTCCAGCTGTAAACCAGGATCCTGTGAATATAAATCTGCAAAACCAAAACTACTAGCTGCCCGTGTCAAAATAAGGGCACCCAGAGTTTAGGTTAAAACAATAAACTCCAGGTCAGTCATGGGACTGGTGTGAGAACTAAAACAATTATAATTCTTTATTTTAAAGTTCGGTAAATCAAGGGACCACGCCGTATAACACGGAACGGGTTTCCTCCCAAGAATACCAGTGCATAAAACAAACAGCGCAATGCTAAATAAAGAAAAATGAAGCTGTTATAAGACCCAGGTCCCATCACACAATGCAATGCAAGCCGGAGGATAGGGTTTTTACCTTATAACAGCCAAAGCATGCTTGATACGTTTAAAACAAATCATTTGATACTATAATAAGTGCATAGCGTATAAAACAACTTCAAATCATAAATATCAATTATAGGCGGCATGAGTGCCCCATCCCACTATGTCACCATACTAGGTTCTACAAATAAAACCGCAAATGTCACGTATTTGGAAATTGGATTTCCGTCTATGAACCGAGGCAAAAGATAGTCCTCAACCGATTCGAGACGCTCTAGCCCGTGTCTCAGGAACAGAACGCATCGTCCCTTGGAGCGACAGGGCCGGTCCACCGATGTGGATTAAACTTAAACCCTGAACACTGCGTTTCCCCACCCTTTGGGGTGTCAATGAGCCAACGAATGACTCCATCGGTTCGAGAACGACCGATCAATCCGAGGCGCCTCGCAACAGCAACAACCACATAAGTCAAACTCGTCAGGGCGTGTAAAACCACTGACGCCACTTCTAACTAGAAAGAAACGCATGCCCTCCCTGAGGTCCGTCTCCCGTTTTTGGTTCATACCGGGTGTGAAACTCGCGAAGTAAACGTTACACAAAGCTACGCCACAAAGGTCGTGCTTTGATCATCACCACAAGACTTTGCTTTTCAACAGAAGCCTCGATCAATTGCCACTTAGGCATGCCACAAAGGCAATTCACTCCATGCGTTTGATATCCATCAATATATAACCCCTGAGCTCGTACGTCTCAGAGAAGGGCGTTAAGCAAGAGAATAAATTCTCCACCGCCAAACAGATATATATTTAATAGAGATCAATCACACGGACTAAAATCCAATGTCAGACACACAGTCCATTTACAAGTCCGTTCTGGGTCTGAACGAAACCGGAGGCACCTAGTACCCCACATATCCATCGATCTCCAAGCACGTCTGGACGATCCCTAACTGTTTCCATCTTCTTGGGTGTACAGCCCAATCAAGATCATCAGTTATCACCCAAACGACGTGAAGACTTCCGGTCTTCGACCACCGTCTTCATCTTCGACACCACGTCGAATCAGTTATTCAGAATGGGATAAACCCGGTCTTTCTGAATAACTCGCGTATATATTATAAAAGTGTTACACAAACACAACATACGCCTCATTCCAATTCAGAATATTCTTTTATTCAAATATTCCTATACTTTGGGAAAAGTTCCCATTAATTTTATCCAAGATAAATTCTTTAAATTTATTCTTTAATCTCCTTTGAATATCAATTCAAACTAGTCGGGATTAGCGAACCACACCGAAGTAATCATTTATTTTATTTCCCAATCCCAACCTATTCATCCCATGAAGTAAAACTGGTAATACTTCATATCTAACACCACAGTGTTATCGGTAAATTCAATTACCATTTCACGTTCAAATCTAATTAAAGATTTAACCATCGCCTGGAGCAAAACTGGTGATACTCCATTTTCGATCATCTCAATCTAATTAAAGATTCATTAAAACTCCACTTAGTTTTAATCTTTAACTGGGATAAAGAATCAGTGTCATTTAAAACACGGTTCACGATAAACCCAAAATCACATTCCATTAATTATCGGGTTAAAGAACAAGTGTTATTTAAAACACTGTTCACGATAAACCCAAAAATCAATACCAATTCAATTTCAATTAAATATCGTTTAATTGGTACACTTCATTAAATCTAAATAAAAAGATTTAATCTTTTCACAACTAGGTTCAAGAACAGTGTTAGTGAAGACACCATTCGCGACAAACCCAAATCACATTTGATATTCAATACAAGGCTCTGAATAGAAAATATATCGGCTTATATTCAATATCAAATTCTACAACTAACAAATGTCGTATTGGAAATAACGATATAAATATATATCTTTCAAATTTCCATAACAACATCTGTATAATCACGAATTCCAACATCGAAATATTCCGAAGACAATTTCGATTCAAATCCACTCCAATGCAATCATTGGAAATTTTGGTTATTTTCAAAACCCTTTTCAAATTCAATTTATTTATTTAAAAATAAATAGAATTATAATTCTAGTTCAAAACTAGTTCATTTCGATAAAAATCTATTTTTATCTTTTCAAATTTGGAGTTTTTCATCCCAAATCTTCACAAATCATTTCTTATGATTTTACACAAATTATTACTATTTTTAATAATTTTATCAAGGCCCGTACAGTCGATTTCCATCAATGGCCATCGAACTGCACTTATAGCGACCTTTTTCAAATTTGATTTGGACATAATTCCAAATCCAACCGTTAGATTTCTAATTTCTAATATTCGTTAGAAATCTCTTGTCGATACGAACCCAACGGTTCCGGTTTTAGGAGAATCCGACGGTCGGATCTCCCGTAATGTCCGTTTGAAATAAATGGTTGAAATTCACGAACTGCCGCGGCGCGGCGCGTTCTATTCAGGCCATTATATTATATATATAATATATATAATATATTTCGTCGATTTTCTATTCAAAGCGAATTATATAAATAGTTTTAAAATCGTTTCAAAACCTATTTCAACTTCCATTTCAATTCAAAGCAAAATTGAGTTCTCCTCTATAAATTCGTTTTAAAATTCATTTCTATTCAATTCAAATTTCAATTCAATTTGAATTCATTTCAATTTGCTTTTCATTCAATTTGAATTCGTTTTCAATTCATTTCGAAATCGTTTTCAATTCAATTCATTTCGAAATCGTTTTCAATTCAATTCATTTCGAAATCGTTTTCAATTCATTTCGAAATCGTTTTCAATTCAATTCATTTCGAAATCGTTTTCAATTCAATTCATTTCGAAATCGTTTTCAATTCAATTCATTTCGAAATCGTTTTCAATTCAATTCATTTCGAAATCGTTTTCAATTCAATTCATTTCGAAATCGTTTTCAATTCAATTCATTTCGAAATCGTTTTCAATTCAATTCATTTCGAAATCGTTTTCAATTCAATTCATTTCGAAATCGTTTTTTCAATTCAATTCATTTCGAAATCGTTTTTTCAATTCAATTCATTTCGAAATCGTTTTTTTTCGAAATCACTTTTCAATATTCATTTTAAAATGAATAAAATCGATATAAATATCGTTCACGTCAAAATGGCGTCAATCTAATCAACACGGCTTCATAAATTTCTATTTTCAAATTTTCTTTATTTTTCAAATTGGAATGAGGCCCAATCAATTACCATATAAAATTAATTATATGGATTTCCATACAACACATGTATATAATAGCATTGAAAAATAATCAACCATCAACCAAAGTGCACTACACTGTATAAGCATCAAATATAGATATTCAACGCTTATAACAGCCTGTCAATCAATCGATCGACATATTTAATCAATCAGGATGAGTGAAATTCATATTTCATCCCAACACCCGTGTGGGGTTTCAAACAATCAAACACAGATTTTAGTTGTGCAGTTGGGCGATGTGTAAAATTTATCGTCCCAATCAATGTCATTCAAATAAGTGTACATAAACAAACCGTCTGGTTTGTAAATGAATATTTATTTATTCACATTCACGTTAAAAAATATATTTTTAACGACAAAACATTTTATTCCAACATATGGATTTCTATTCAGTTCATTTTTTTAAATAAAATGATATTTTTATTTTTCTAACTTATTTTAGAAAATTTCGGCGGCATAACGGCACGATACTAGAAACGGGACGAGGCCTAGCCTTATCCCCGGTCTAGTGAAGGCCCACGCCATTCAGACATCAATCATATCAATTCCAATTTCACCAAAACAATCAAATCCAAATCAAATAATCTAACCAACTACACAACCAATCAAACAAGTCCATGGTCTGTGGACGGGTGTCGGGTGCTTCTAATAAGCACCGTCTGCATCCTAGTATATATATATATATATAACTAGAAAAATAAATTGAAAGGTGAGAAATTCTCACCGATAACTATCCTAACTCCACGGCACTTCTAATGCAGGAAATCTTCACTGTTCTCCTCTCTAATTAGTTTCTTCGCCCATAGCCACTACATATATAAAAATCATATTTTTACATCCATGTTCGATATATATAAAAATCATATTTTTACTTTGCTATTCAATATATAAAAATCGAATTTTTACTTCGTTATTCAATATATAAAAATCAAATTTTTAGTTCGCTATTCAATATATAAAAATCGAATTTTTAGTTCGAAGTTCAATATATAAAAATCATATTTTTATTTCGAAGTTCAATATATAAAAATCATATTTTTATTTCGAAGTTCAACATATAAAAATCATATTTTTATTTCGAAGTTCAACATATAAAAATCCTATTTTTATTTCGAAGTTCAACATATAAAAATCCTATTTTTATTTCGAAGTTCAACATATAAAAATCCTATTTTTATTTCGAAGTTCAACATATAAAAATCCTATTTTTATTTCGAAGTTCAACATATAAAAATCCTATTTTTATTTCGAAGTTCAACATATAAAAATCCTATTTTTATTTCGAAGTTCAACATATAAAAATCCTATTTTTATTTCGAAGTTCAACATATAAAAATCCTATTTTTATTTCGAAAAATCGAATCTTTTCTAGTTTAAAAGTCACAACTTTTATCATATAAAAACCCAACGTTATACAATTAAAGATCCTAACTTTCCTTATTTAAAAGTCTAATCTTTTTCTTTTTAAAGTCCTAATCTTTTTTTCCTTTTAAAGTTCAAATTAAAAATCAGTTCTAAATCTTTAAAAATTCAGTTTTTATCTCTTTATAAAAATTAACGAATAAATGAAAATAAATAAATAATAAAAAAAAAAAACTTACAGTCACGGGGGGGGGGGGGGGGGTCTCTGCTGCGGCGGAGCCGAAGGGGGGGGCTACTAGTGGTCGGCAGTGGTTGCAGGGTGGCGGCGGAGCAGGCGAAAGGGGGGGTTTGGGTTGCGTCGGCGATGGCTTGAATGGGGGGGGGGGCGCGATCTTGTTGAACGATGGCGTTGGAGGGCGTGGTTCCGATCAAGGGAGGCGGGGAGGTCGTGAATGGCGGCGAAGGAGCGGTCGAAGGCGGCGGTCTAGACGTGGAGGAGGGCGTCGGGTTTCTAGGGTTTTTTTTTTTTCTCTGAATTCGATAGTGAGTGGGAAGAGGGAAAGAAGGGGGTTTATATAAATTTAATTTATTTAATTATTTTCTTCTTCAAAAAGGTACCTTTTTATTTTGACCATGAAACGAGACCCACCGCCTGTCGTCTATAGCTAATTACCCCCATTCCGAACACAATGGGATATGTATCTTAGGCTGATTCGACTGTTTCGATCAGTTTTCGTTGAATTTACATTTAAATTACTATATTGAATTTTTAAACGTACATTTCAAATTACCGGGATCACATACTAACTAGAAAAATTCCCGAAAAATATTTTCTAGCTTCGTATTGACGATACGGTCCTAACAAAACTAGTTTCGTCGAATTCTGAGACCGTTAGAAAAATGGCCAATTTTCCAGTCGATTAAAATCAACTGAAACTGGTCAAACGCGTTTTCCTTCGCCACGCTCACATATTGATTCGAAAAATTATGAAATTTGGAATCTAGCAATAACTTAACATCACGGACCCAACAAAACTGGTTTCATCGAAATCCGAGGTCGTTTGCAAAATGTCCATTTTAAGGGCCTGAATTCCATAGCGACTATTCAGAATTTTCAACTGGACATATCTTTTGATTCCCGCTACGAACTTTTGATTTTTCGGATTCGCTGGAAAGATATTACCAATTAGATTCCATTATTTTTGGTTTCACTAAAATCCGGATTGTTTTGCACCCGGTACATTCAATTGAAGTTTGAAATCGAATTATCGAACTACCGCGCCATTTTCAATTCCTTTTATAATTATATATAATTATTTATATTCCAACGACGACGTATATAATATATACGTTCGATTTATATTCGAAATAAATTTTCTCGTCGATATTATTTAAAATAATTCATTTTAAATATTCAAAATTCGCTAAAATTGCAAAAATAAAAATTTCAAACTGGCTCGCATTTTACGGGTTGTTACAATCTCCCCCACTTAAAACTTTTCGTCCCCGAAAAGGAACAAAGTCGAAAGTGGTTTGATTATCTAACTCTACGTTCGATCTGGCTTTCATTCTCCAACTTTTCAGTTTCTGAGAATTTTCAAAATTTCAAAAATTTGGCTAACACCCTAAATTTTCGAAAAATTTCGCCATAACCTCCCCTGCACCGGGAGCATCGGGGAATTTCAAATAGCTTCCCCGGTCCTTCAGATCTCAAAAAGAAAAAGAAAAAGCCAAGCGGCTAGCCAATAGGCTCATAAAATCATCATCACCCAAACAAAACAGTAAATTATAGTAAACGTGTACCTATTTGTCGGGCAAACAAATTTTATTCTTCGGCTCTAGCCTCCTTACTATGACCTGTTCAATGTAAGTATATGTATATGCAAGCAAATGCAACCAATTTCAATACAATTCAATATTTGATACAATTAGGCGTAATGGTTCAAGATTATCAAACAATTAAACAAACAACACAATCATCAATCAATTAGTGAATTAGAGTTTCAAATTCATAATTTCGATACATAGTCAAAAATCATGTTTTTGATGCCAAATCACAACAATTAGCCCTATCTAATTTTGGTTCTCACACCAGTCTAATGGAAATATATAGATATTACACGTTCGTCACTCGAATATAAATTCTGATGATGATATATCAATCATCAGAATCACTCCCGGGCGACTAGAGCGTAATTCTATATCTATCCAGTATATTAAAATTTCGAATACACGCGAATCAGACGTATACGCAAAATCTATATATACTGGATTGTCCACATCAATATAAATAAATAACCAAATACGAATAGTTGATTTAGATTCTCAAAACAAAATTTGTTTTCACTTTTATTTATCAAAAACACTACTCTTCACACTCGTCCTAGGATACTACTGATCCTATCTCTAACGAGTCATTCTAATTGGATATTACTAATCCAATATCTGATGAATTCTTTCGTATGGTTCTAATGTGCCTGGTTCTCTGCTTTGTAAACCAAAGCTCTGATACCACGTGTAAAGACCCGTAACTTCCCCGTAAAGGAAAGCGTCGGATAGTTCGAGAACAAGCCACAACAGAACGCATATAAAAGAACATTTCATTGTATATTACAACAATGCATCAGATTACATGAATATACAGAGTATAAATGAATATTACACAGAAATATCAGAGATTTAAATTACATTTAAATACATAGCAGCGGAAAATAATACAATACACAACTAGAAGAGATATACGGATACAAAGCTTTCCGGATATCATTCCAGCTGTAAACCAGGATCCTGTGAATATAAATCTGCAAAACCAAAACTACTAGCTGCCCGTGTCAAAATAAGGGCACCCAGAGT
This sequence comes from Allium sativum, assembly GCA_030737875.1. Classification (NCBI taxonomy): domain Eukaryota; kingdom Viridiplantae; phylum Streptophyta; class Magnoliopsida; order Asparagales; family Amaryllidaceae; genus Allium; species Allium sativum. Next base: position 292,184,318 of record CM060916.1, on the reverse strand, counting down.
TTAGGTTAAAACAATAAACTCCAGGTCAGTCATGGGACTGGTGTGAGAACTAAAACAGTTATAATTCTTTATTTTAAAGTTCGGTAAATCAAGGGACCACGCCGTATAACACGGAACGGGTTTCCTCCCAAGAATACCAGTGCATAAAACAAACAGCGCAATGCTAAATAAAGAAAAATGAAGCTGTTATAAGACCCAGGTCCCATCACACAATGCAACGCAAGCCGGAGGATAGGGTTTTTACCTTATAACAGCCAAAGCATGCTTGATACGTTTAAAACAAATCATTTGATACTATAATAAGTGCATAGCGTATAAAACAACTTCAAATCATAAATATCAATTATAGGCGGCATGAGTGCCCCATCCCACTATGTCACCATACTAGGTTCTACAAATAAAACCGCAAATGTCACGTATTTGGAAATTGGATTTCCGTCTATGAACCGAGGCAAAAGATAGTCCTCAACCGATTCGAGACGCTCTAGCCCGTGTCTCAGGAACAGAACGCATCGTCCCTTGGAGCGACAGGGCCGGTCCACCGATGTGGATTAAACTTAAACCCTGAACACTGCGTTTCCCCACCCTTTGGGGTGTCAATGAGCCAACGAATGACTCCATCGGTTCGAGAACGACCGATCAATCCGAGGCGCCTCGCAACAGCAACAACCACATAAGTCAAACTCGTCAGGGCGTGTAAAACCACTGACGCCACTTCTAACTAGAAAGAAACGCATGCCCTCCCTGAGGTCCGTCTCCCGTTTTTGGTTCATACCGGGTGTGAAACTCGCGAAGTAAACGTTACACAAAGCTACGCCACAAAGGTCGTGCTTTGATCATCACCACAAGACTTTGCTTTTCAACAGAAGCCTCGATCAATTGCCACTTAGGCATGCCACAAAGGCAATTCACTCCATGCGTTTGATATCCATCAATATATAACCCCTGAGCTCGTACGTCTCAGAGAAGGGCGTTAAGAAAGAGAATAAATTCTCCGCCGCCAAACAGATATATATTTAATAGAGATCAATCACACGGACTAAAATCCAATGTCAGACACACAGTCCATTTACAAGTCCGTTCTGGGTCTGAACGAAACCGGAGGCACCTAGTACCCCGCATATCCATCGATCTCCAAGCACGTCTGGACGATCCCTAACTGTTTCCATCTTCTTGGGTGTACAGCCCAATCAAGATCATCAGTTATCACCCAAACGACGTGAAGACTTCCGGTCTTCGACCACCGTCTTCATCTTCGACACCACGTCGAATCAGTTATTCAGAATGGGATAAACCCGGTCTTTCTGAATAACTCGCGTATATATTATAAAAGTGTTACACAAACACAACATACGCCTCATTCCAATTCAGAATATTCTTTTATTCAAATATTCCTATACTTTGGGAAAAGTTCCCATTAATTTTATCCAAGATAAATTCTTTAAATTTATTCTTTAATCTCCTTTGAATATCAATTCAAACTAGTCGGGATTAGCGAACCACACCGAAGTAATCATTTATTTTATTTCCCAATCCCAACCTATTCATCCCATGAAGTAAAACTGGTAATACTTCATATCTAACACCACAGTGTTATCGGTAAATTCAATTACCATTTCACGTTCAAATCTAATTAAAGATTTAACCATCGCCTGGAGCAAAACTGGTGATACTCCATTTTCGATCATCTCAATCTAATTAAAGATTTATTAAAACTCCACTTAGTTTTAATCTTTAACTGGGTTAAAGAATCAGTGTCATTTAAAACACGGTTCACGGTAAACCCAAAATCACATTCCATTAATTATCGGGTTAAAGAACAAGTGTTATTTAAAACACTGTTCACGATAAACCCAAAAATCAATACCAATTCAATTTCAATTAAATATCGTTTAATTGGTACACTTCATTAAATCTAAATAAAAAGATTTAATCTTTTCACAACTAGGTTCAAGAACAGTGTTAGTGAAGACACCATTCGCGACAAACCCAAATCACATTTGATATTCAATACAAGGCTCTGAATAGAAAATATATCGGCTTATATTCAATATCAAATTCTACAACTAACAAATGTCGTATTGGAAATAACGATATAAATATATATCTTTCAAATTTCCATAACAACATCTGTATAATCACGAATTCCAACATCGAAATATTCCGAAGACAATTTCGATTCAAATCCACTCCAATGCAATCATTGGAAATTTTGGTTATTTTCAAAACCCTTTTCAAATTCAATTTATTTATTTAAAAATAAATAGAATTATAATTCTAGTTCAAAACTAGTTCATTTCGATAAAAATCTATTTTTATCTTTTCAAATATGGAGTTTTTCATCCCAAATCTTCACAAATCATTTCTTATGATTTTACACAAATTATTACTATTTTTAATAATTTTATCAAGGCCAGTACAGTCGATTTCCATCAATGGCCATCGAACTGCACTTATAGCGACCTTTTTCAAATTTGATTTGGACATAATTCCAAATCCAACCGTTAGATTTCTAATTTCTAATATTCGTTAGAAAGCTCTTGTCGATACGAACCCAACGGTTCCAGTTTTAGGAGAATCCGACGGTCGGATCTCCCGTAATGTCCGTTTGAAATAAATGGTCGAAATTCACGAACTGCCGCGGCGCGGCGCGTTCTATTCAGGCCATTATATTATATATATAATATATATAATATATTTCGTCGATTTTCTATTCAAAACGAATTATATAAATAGTTTTAAAATCGTTTCAAAACCTATTTCAACTTCCATTTCAATTCAAAGCAAAATTGAGTTCTCCTCTATAAATTCGTTTTAAAATTCATTTCTATTCAATTCAAATTTCAATTCAATTTGAATTCATTTCAATTTGCTTTTCATTCAATTTGAATTCGTTTTCAATTCATTTCGAAATCGTTTTCAATTCAATTCATTTCGAAATCGTTTTCAATTCAATTCATTTCGAAATCGTTTTCAATTCAATTCATTTCGAAATCGTTTTCAATTCAATTCATTTCGAAATCGTTTTCAATTCAATTCATTTCGAAATCGTTTTCAATTCAATTCATTTCGAAATCGTTTTCAATTCAATTCATTTCGAAATCGTTTTCAATTCAATTCATTTCGAAATCGTTTTCAATTCAATTCATTTCGAAATCGTTTTCAATTCAATTCATTTCGAAATCGTTTTTTCAATTCAATTCATTTCGAAATCGTTTTTTTTCGAAATCACTTTTCAATATTCATTTTAAAATGAATAAAATCGATATAAATATCGTTCACGTCAAAATGGCGTCAATCTAATCAACACGGCTTCATAAATTTCTATTTTCAAATTTTCTTTATTTTTCAAATTGGAATGAGGCCCAATCAATTACCATATAAAATTAATTATATGGATTTCCATACAACACATGTATATAATAGCATTGAAAAATAATCAACCATCAACCAAAGTGCACTACACTGTATAAGCATCAAATATAGATATTCAACGCTTATAACAGCCTGTCAATCAATCGATCGACATATTTAATCAATCAGGATGAGTGAAATTCATATTTCATCCCAACACCCGTGTGGGGTTTCAAACAATCAAACACAGATTTTAGTTGTGCAGTTGGGCGATGTGTAAAATTTATCGTCCCAATCAATGTCATTCAAATAAGTGTACATAAACAAACCGTCTGGTTTGTAAATGAATATTTATTTATTCACATTCACGTTAAAAATTATATTTTTAACGACAAAACATTTTATTCCAACATATGGATTTCTATTCAGTTCATTTTTTTAAATAAAATGATATTTTTATTTTTCTAACTTATTTTAGAAAATTTCGGCGGCATAACGGCACGATACTAGAAACGGGACGAGGCCTAGCCTTATCCCCGGTCTAGTGAAGGCCCACGCCATTCACACATCAATCATATCAATTCCAATTTCACCAAAACAATCAAATCCAAATAAAATAATCTAACCAACTACACAACCAATCAAACAAGTCCATGGTCTGTGGACGGGTGTCGGGTGCTTCTAATAAGCACCGTCTGCATCCTAGTATATATATATATATATATATATATATATATATATATATATATATAACTAGAAAAATAAATTGAAAGGTGAGAAATTCTCACCGATAGCTATCCTAACTCCACGGCACTTCTAATGCAGGAAATCTTCACTGTTCTCCTCTCTAATTAGTTTCTTCGCCCATAGCCACTACATATATAAAAATCATATTTTTACATCCATGTTCGATATATATAAAAATCATATTTTTACTTTGCTATTCAATATATAAAAATCGAATTTTTACTTCGTTATTCAATATATAAAAATCGAATTTTTAGTTCGCTATTCAATATATAAAAATCGAATTTTTAGTTCGAAGTTCAATATATAAAAATCATATTTTTATTTCGAAGTTCAAGATATAAAAATCATATTTTTATTTCGAAGTTCAACATATAAAAATCCTATTTTTATTTCGAAGTTCAACATATAAAAATCCTATTTTTATTTCGAAGTTCAACATATAAAAATCCTATTTTTATTTCGAAGTTCAACATATAAAAATCCTATTTTTATTTCGAAGTTCAACATATAAAAATCCTATTTTTATTTCGAAGTTCAACATATAAAAATCCTATTTTTATTTCGAAGTTCAACATATAAAAATCCTATTTTTATTTCGAAGTTCAACATATAAAAATCCTATTTTTATTTCGAAGTTCAACATATAAAAATCCTATTTTTATTTCGAAGTTCAACATATAAAAATCCTATTTTTATTTCGAAAAATCAAATCTTTTCTAGTTTAAAAGTCACAACTTTTATCATATAAAAACCCAACGTTATACAATTAAAGATCCTAACTTTCCTTATTTAAAAGTCTAATCTTTTTCTTTTTAAAGTCCTAATCTTTTTTTCCTTTTAAAGTTCAAATTAAAAATCAGTTCTAAATCTTTAAAAATTCAGTTTTTATCTCTTTATAAAAATTAGCGAATAAATGAAAATAAATAAATAATAAAAAAAAACAAAACTTACAGTCACAGGGGGGGTCTCTGCTGCGGCGGAGTCGAAGGGGGGGGGCTACTAGTGGTCGGCAGTGGTTGCAGGGTGGCGGCGGAGCAGGCGAAAGGGGGGGGTTTGGGTTGCGTCGGCGATGGCTTGAATGGGGGAGGGGGGCGCGATCTTGTTGAACGATGGCGTTGGAGGGCGTGGTTCCGATCAAGGGAGGCGGGGAGGTCGTGAATGGCGGCGAAGGAGCGGTCGAAGGCGGCGGTCTAGACGTGGAGGAGGGCGTCGGGTTTCTAGGGTTTTTTTTTTCTCTGAATTCGATAGTGAGTGGGAAGAGGGAAAGAAGGGGGTTTATATAAATTTAATTTATTTAATTATTTTCTTCTTCAAAAAGGTACCTTTTTATTTTGACCATGAAACGAGACCCACCGCCTGTCGTCTATAGCTAATTACCCCCATTCCGAACACAATGGGATATGTATCTTAGGCTGATTCGACTGTTTCGATCAGTTTTCGTTGAATTTACATTTAAATTACTATATTGAATTTTTAAACGTACATTTCAAATTACCGGGATCACATACTAACTAGAAAAATTCCCGAAAAATATTTTCTAGCTTCGTATTGACGATACGGTCCTAACAAAACTAGTTTCGTCGAATTCTGAGACCGTTAGAAAAATGGCCAATTTTCCAGTCGATTAAAATCAACTGAAACTGGTCAAACGCGTTTTCCTTCGCCACGCTCACATATTGATTCGAAAAATTATGAAATTTGGAATCTAGCAATAACTTAACATCACGGACCCAACAAAACTGGTTTCATCGAAATCCGAGGTCGTTTGCAAAATGTCCATTTTAAGGGCCTGAATTCCATAGCGACTATTCAGAATTTTCAACTGGACATATCTTTTGATTCCCGCTACGAACTTTTGATTTTTCGGATTCGCTGGAAAGATATTACCAATTAGATTCCATTATTTTTGGTTTCACTAAAATCCGGATTGTTTTGCACCCGGTACATTCAATTGAAGTTTGAAATCGAATTATCGAACTACCGCGCCATTTTCAATTCCTTTTATAATTATATATAATTATTTATATTCCAACGACGACGTATATAATATATACGTTCGATTTATATTCGAAATAAATTTTCTCGTCGATATTATTTAAAATAACTCATTTTAAATATTCAAAATTCGCTAAAATTGCAAAAATAAAAATTTCAAACTGGCTCGCATTTTACGGGTTGTTACAGTTTCAAATATCGATGTTGAAACCGATTCTTACTTCTCTATATAAGTCCTGACTTATATATTCCATTTATCCAATGATAAATATTTTATTTAATTTATAAAATATTATTTATAAATTAATCTTCTTAATCTATCGGTTAGAACAGATTCTATTTAAAATCTTTATTTTAAATCTATACCATGTTATACCCGTGTGCGAAGCACGGGTTTAAACCTTTCAAACGTAAAATTCTCTTTTTATAAAATACTTTTCATTTTCCCAAATATTCCTTTTATAATTCTATTTATTTCCTAAATAAATATTCCTTTTATAATTCTATTTATTTGCTAAATAAATATTCCTTTTGTAATTCTATTTATTTTCTAAATAAATATTCCTTTGATTTAATTCTATTTATTTTCTAAACAAATATTCCTTTGATTTAATTCTATTTGTAAATGTTTTACAAATATTTCCCTTTCTATTTTATTTGTAATTGTTTTACAAATATTCCTCTTTCTATTTGTTTTACAAATATTTTCCTTTTATATTTGTTTTACAAATATTTTTCCTTTACATTTGTTTTACAAATAATTTCCTTTATAATCTTTGATTTTAAAATTATTTCCTTTTATAAAACCCTTTTCCTTTTATATATAAAATCCATTGATTTTATATAAATAATTCATTTTCAAAATACACTTTGAAAATCCCCTTTTTACATCCTAGTATTTCTTACGGTATTTAAAATACCAAACGACAGTGATCGATATCATTCAAACACACATAATCAACAACAGATTATATATCACATCATATATCACAATATATGAACAGAACAATATTATAAATATTGAGGAATCCACTTGGATCCTTCCAACCTGTTTTCCTGCATCATAGATGTTAAACAATATAATTAACATCGATTTCATTTCACTATGAAATATTCTGCTAAACAGAATCAATATTTGATTAACAATTTATATATATATCGTTATCTATAATTTCAACCAATACGTAAGCAATTCAACCAAACAGTTAACACACAGCAATCAACAAATAATTATCAGTTTTAAGAATACGTTATAAAAGTATAACTGTTCAGAGTTGGTGAGTTTTACTCACATTGGACGATCATTGTTAATAACGATAACCATCGCTTGATTCATACGGACAATTTATTTTGCTATAAATTGTAACAAGCTTCAATTCGCTCCCAGTCAGTTCCATTGTGCAGCCACCGTCCCTACGATCCCAATGGATCTGACCGTTCGAAAATCTGACATAGTATGTAGAAGTTATGAATGTTTTACTTAATACACTATTTAAAATAGAATTAACATATATTTTAAATTAACCTCGGGCTTTACCCAAACCAATTCGGCCCACTATCCCTGCGCAAGCCCAAAACCGCTTTCCTCCAAACCTTCTTCCCCGATCAAAATCCCATTCCAGTATTTCACCATTCCCATTCCTTCGAATCACATTTCTCTATTGGTCTCACCACCGTTCTCAAAACAACACCCTGTGTTCAACTCCTCATCAATACCTCAACATCATCATACCCAAACCACTCCACTCGCAGCACCCAACTGAGCCACGTCATCCGCCCAACCACAGTGAGGATCGACAAAACTGATGACCGAGTACCTCAGAAATCCCATACCAGATGCGAAACACGCTCACAAATCTCAAACCAACCACAGAATCTCGAATAGAAGCTTATACACTAGATCATCAACCCTAATTTCGGTGCACATTCTGACTTCAATGAAAACAGACTCGAACGCCACAAAAAATACATTGGCTTGAAGGAATTTGTATCAGGAATTGAAATATATACATAATAAAATTTACTGATTTTATTTTGATTTTCAAAGGAGGATTTTTTCTGTGAAGAAACTGTCGGCGTGATTTTTGTAGTAGGAACTTTTCACGTTTTTAGCTTGCTGAAGGTTTAGAGTGGTGGCGGATTGTTTTTCTCTGAGGTAAACTAGGTTATGAGAATTTTACGATGTATCTATAGCGATTTTTTTTTTGTGATTTTTCTTAAGCCACGATTTTGTTTGAGGGCCAAAGGAAACTAGCGGTTGAGAAAAGTGATGCGTGGACCTTCTTTAGAAAATATAGATACCCCTTTGTACACTATTTTGTTTATACATATATGAACTGCAAATGACAAAGATGAAAATACCATTGTATCGAGCAGTGCTCTACGATCCCAAAAGTATCGGTAGGTTAACTCATATTGTGAAACCCAAAAAATGTTGATTAAGGGTGCAAGATACTCCAAATAAAAATTAGCTTATTTTCTAAAAATAAAAATTACCATAAAATTCTATAAATTAAATTATAACTACGTCTAGGAGGATTTGTCCAAATTCGATGCCAATATTTAATTATAATTAAATATATCTTTATGGCTCATCGCGATTTCATAGCGACTATTTGAAAAGTTGATTTGGCCATAACTTACTATCTAAAATATGAAATCTTCATTTTTCTTTTCCATTAGAAAAATATACTTCACCAGCTCCGAACGTTTCTTGTTTCACGGAAATCCAATTTAAAATGGACCCTGTAAATTCAGTTGAAGTTCAAATCGCCAAATTACGAACTGCTGCGCCTATTTCAAGCTCGATTATAATTATAATAAAATTCTACGTTCAAACTTCTTTTAAATAATATATTCGTGAATATAATTCAACTCTAAACTGAATTATACCTTATATATAATCCAATTCACACTGTATTGTGAATTCCACTATTTTTGATTATTTATGAATTAAATTTATTATTAAATTATTATATATTAAATTAAATATTAAATATTATTTAATTAAACGAACATTTAAATCTCTTAATTACTTTTTAAATAATTAATTAAATTAATTATTACACCGTGAAAATATGGGACATTACACGTCGGGGTCGTTCTCATCATGCAAGGGGAACGCCCCATATGCTACGCTTTAAAGCTCAACTTCCCTACCACCAACAACGACGTAGAATACGAGGCCTTGATAGCCGGGATTAGAACCGCAATCGAACTTAACATAAAGGCTATCCAAATCTTTCTCTGATTCGTAGCTCATCGTGCGTCAGGTACAAGGGGGTACCCAGCCAAGGGGGCACGGCTCACTCCCTATCTTGCCCAGGTCCAGGAATTTCTTCCCAACTTCGACAACTTTGTCGCTGCGCATATCCCCCAAGAACGAAATGAAAAATCAGACTCATTAGCCAAGTTGGCAAGCTCCGAGGATGCACAACTCATGGGGCTCACTCTAGTCCAAATACTTGATTCACTAAGCATAGACTGGGTGTAGAATGATTCAGTAATGGATACCGAAGCTGAATCTGAGTCTTGGATGACATCAATTAAGACCTATTTGCAATACAAAACCCTCTCGGGATGTTACAAGGAAAGATGAGCACTCATTCTCCAGTCATCTCGCTATATCATTCTGGATGGAGAGCTCTACCGTAAAGGCTTCTCTGTCCCCCTACTCTGATGCGTAGCCCGCAACAACATCGACCATGTACTGGCAGATGTACACGAATGCGCGTGTGAAGCTCCTGCAACTCAAGCGCATATTCACGCACTTAATAAGAAGTATGAAAATACAACTCTTGAGCTCAACTAGGCATTGAAGAATAACATTGACCTTATGCGCCAACTTCAAGAAAGTCAATGCATCGTCGCTCGACTTCAGCTCGCTTAGAACAACATCCGACCACGGAGTACCATATCGGAAACTTCTTCTTCCGAATCTAGGGGACCACGTCAAGGAAGAAGGTTCAGCCTCATCAATAACGTCGTCGTCTGCTCCAACGCTCATACTAACAGCAACGACAACAGAAATGGAAATGGTGATCGAACCACTGCCACTTACAGTGGAGGGACACAATATCGTGATCGCTTCCAGTTGATTATCAATGATGAACTGGGTCCAAGTAAATAACCCCCTTCTAGACAGAACCCAAGTATCGCTGCTCATAACCTAGTCCAAGTTCCTTCGAATCAAGGCGCACACCGACTCGCTCAGCCATGCTATCCATACCAAAACCAGACCTTCAATGTCGATAAAATGGAAGAGGACAAGCCAGATGTGCACCACAAAAAATGCCCATAAAATAGAACTCCCGAAGTTCGTCGAAACTAATGGATTTTGCCGGATGATCCGCATCCTACATATCTCTTCCACATGGCCCGAAGGATCACGAGAGATATGCGAGGGAACTCCAACAACTCATTGGAAACCCACTCGAGGCATAATCCCTTCACTAGGATCGTACACGAAGCCGAGTGGCCCCAACACTTCAACATGCCACAGATGGCGTTCTATGATGACACAACTGACCTCTAATCTCAGTAGTATCAGGACCACCATTAGAAATGGAACGCGACATCCCAGTCGTTACCAGCTTGGACCTAATCTTGATCAAGGTAATAACGCTTGAGCCTCCACTAGGCAGACTCAAACTGCTATGAGTCCGGGCTTGTCGCTTACGCTTCTGGCATCCAATTGGGCCAAAGTTCACCTCAACCTACCTCCATAAAGTATAATCGAGGTTGAAGACTCACGGAATGACAATGACCTTCCTCCAAGAAGAAACCCTAGGCTCCAAACTCCCCAACTGGATCACGACCACAGGAATCCGATGGAGATCCAATCTCTGACTCCCCGCCAACATGATCCATATGATCCTTAACGCCAAATGGCGCAAGGACTTCGACACGCCAAAACCCATTCCTTACTTAAAGGACTATGTTCCACGAAACTTCATTAGCCACCGCGAATGGCACACGGATTCATCACGCGCTACCGACGCCTTAAAGTGAAAGTGCTTTACCATCCTTTTCCAAGACGGTTTTATCATGGTTCTCTCGACTCCCGCCTTGAACTGTCTCAACTTTCGACTAACTCGCCAAGAGATTGGTCGCACAATCCAGGATTCACGTCGTAATGCCTAAAGACATCCTTTCAGTCTCCAACATTTACCAAGGCACCCATAAGACTCTCAATGGCTACCTCGGAAGATCCAGCACCGCCTTGGCCGAAGTCGAGAAACCTACTCCTCGAATCGCGCTCGTCCAACTTACGGAGGGCATACCACCTGATTTTGAATTCAGAGCTTGGACTGATAAAAAGCAATCAAAGATTCATGAGATCTTCTGCGTGAATGTCGACTACTTCCTACACCGAAACTTAGCACAAAGGAATCAAGCTTCTCACCTCAACATGCTGCCTTGAGACGAAGCCCAGAGCTCCAACGACTCTAATTCCATCGCTCTGCACAATCTTGCTCATGCTGGCAACGTCAAAGGTAGTCGCAACAATAAAAGGAAGTGTCTTCGACTTCTGTCTTTCCGAAACTATACTGCTCTTAGTGACACCCCTGAGAAAATCTACCTTGCAGCCTGCGGTTCCCAAGTATACAAAAGGCTAAGGCCTGAATGTCCGACGAGCACACCAAGGTACTCTACAGGGTATTGTTGGTTCTACAGCATTCACAGACACAACATGAACATATTTCGCCACTTGTAGGACAACATTGAGAAACTCATTTGCATGGGATTCCGAGCCACTTAGCACTGATCAAAGATTCTCACCGCATAGGATCTCCGAGCCACTCAACGCTCACCAAAGATTCCAACTAACCCGGACCTCGATCGACAACTAAATCCCTCAAGTTCATCCACTCGGCTTATCAAGACTACAACAACAATGAGCATCCATGCCTCACGACTCGCCTCGTGTGGGTCGCCTATTGTACCGATCTGGTTGTTATTAAGTCTCAAGTACTATTAATCTGCCAAATAGCTTATGTCCGACCTATAGTCAACCATTACGGCTGATTTGCATACACAAGTGCGCTACATAGGATCAACATCTCAAGCTTGGGAATCGGTCCCTTGGATCAAGCCTTGAATAAATGACGAGGCCAAGCATAACAATCCCATTCCAAAATCTCCAAGCTTAGGGGAAATTCGTCAGCCAAATAAGCGTGACATCAACCACCAGTTCGGTTCCATCCGGCCCGAAGGGTCTTGATCCAAGCAATACATGGTGAACCAAAGACGCCCCCGAACTCTATCTAAATCAAGTCTCTCAAGAATGGAACTTCGATCAAACCCTAAGTGCAGCGCCGAGTCACGATACTCGGGCACTTGGGACCAAAGCTTCCATGGTGCAGTGAACTCTGAGGTTGTCTTCAGAGATATCGGTTAGCGACTCCTCCCTACCTTTGACTCCCTCATTAGAAGCGAAATGGGAATGGGAAGCAAGCCCTCTTCTCTAATATACACCCCATCTTCGTTGTTCCATGGCCCTTTTACTCTATATGATGCCCTGGCCACACCCCAGTTAGCTGGGGGCGAGCCGAGAAGCACTACTAGGGGGAATATTCGGAAGCAGGCCCGAGGTTACTGGTCCTCCACCATCCCCGCAACCGTCCTCTATGATCCATAGATCTCTAAGGTCGTCATCAGAGATATCGGCCAATGACTCATTTCCACCATTGGCTCGCTCACAAGAAGCAAAATGGAAACGAAAAGCAAGCCATTTTCTCTAAAACACACCTCTTTTTCGTTGTGCCGTAGCCGCTCTCCTCCATCTGTACTTTGGCCACCTGGGGGCACGCTGGGAGTACTATCGGAGTCATGCTCTGAAGTAGGTCCGAGGATGTAGGTCCTCATCTAGTCCTGCACCCGCCCCTACGACGCAAGGATCCATGAGGTCATGTTCAATGGTGTCAACTCATGGCTTGCTACCACCTTAACCTCCGTTATCGGAGGCAAGTTAGGAATGGAAAGCAAACCCTCTCCTTGGAAAAATGCCTCATCTTCGCCACGTCGTAACCATCTTCTTCCTTCTGAGCTCTAATAACCCTCCTATTAACTGGTAGCATGACCGGAGGCCCACTCGAACACCGCATCGGCACCCCGAGCTTGGGAGCCGATGCCGCCTTTTGAACCTCAAACCAACAACAAGGATAAACACCACTAGAACCAATCGGCACCCCGAGCATTGGAGCCGACACCGCAACTCGAGTCCCTGGCCCTTGATACGACCATGTATTTATAAATAACCCCAACTCGAATCTCAGCCCAGCAATGAGACCAAGTGTAAATCGTTTCGTTCTCAAGCCCCCAGTATTGAAGGCAGCCCACCAGCTAACCTAGTGTGATACCGACCTCTTGCACGGCTACATCCAACCCCTTGGGTCAAGATCTGGGTATCCGTCGAATCTTGGCATAGCACCGAGACCAAGCTTAAATTGTTTATGCTCCTAAGCCCCAAGGCTTGGGGGCAGCCCGACGACCACTATCCAACCTCCAGGTTTGGATTCGGACACTCTAAGGCGAATAAACGACGCCCTCACGCTCTAACCAGAATGAACGCTGGAAGAGCCACAAATCAGACGAATCACAACATCCTCGCCTTTACCTTACTTGGAACTAACGTTGCGAAGTCCAAGGCAGAAGGCGCCTGGTCTGGTTTCCACAACCAATGGGATTCCTGAGCTAAGGGAAACCCAACAAATGAAACCAACGCTCGATCTCCATGAAACTGGAAACGCCCCAGAGCGAGATCACAGATCACATTTCTGTAAGCGTAATAATAAGTACGCTTAAGCGAGTATGGGACACCGGAAAACATGAGAAGAACATTCGAACACTTAAAATAGATTTTGCTAATTAATATTTCCTTTCACGCACACAAAACAAACTATGTTTCTAATATCTTTTCTTTCTAATGACAGGGTGTACATGAAAACCACACAATGTCTTTATGGACCAAAAGCGAGGGCTACACTCGCATATACTATCAGTCTACCTGACCCAAACTATCTATAATTTCTATAATATATATATATAATATATATCGTCATTTTCCATTTAAAACGTATTTTATAAAATATTTATAAATTCGTTTTAAAACGATTTCAACTCCATTTTCAATTCTAAATCAAAATGGAATATTCTATATCTTTATCATATTAAAATGATAATATTTCCAAAATATTAGATTTTGAAATCACTTCTTTTCAATATTCATAATAAAATGAATAAAATCGATCAATAAACTCGTTCGGGTTAAAAGGGCGTCTAACTATATAACTATTTTATTGTTCAAACATTTTATTCAACACATGAATATTTTATATAGTTTATACATCTAATAAAAATGATATTTTTATTGTTCAAACATTTTATTCGACATATGAATATTATATATGGTTTATACATACAATAAAAATGATTTTTTTTATTCTTCAAACATTTATTCAACACATGAATATTATATATAGTTTATACATTCAATAAAAATGATATTTTTTTATTGTTCAAACATTTTATTAAACACATGAATATTAGATATGGTTTATACATTCAATAAAAATGATATATTTTTATTGTTCAAGCATTTTATTCAACACGTGAATATTATATATGAAATATTGATTAGCTTTTAATAAATATTTCTACGTTTTAATAATACTTGTTAAAACTATTATATTAAATTAATTAAAACAGATTAATTTAAGAACCAATTTCCATTTAAACCGGGTGATTTAAATCACCTTAAGAGCAATATGATTGATTGATTACAATTAACCCTTCCTTTTAAATTAATTAATTATATAATTAATTCAAAATAATCATCCTTAATTGTTTCTTAAAATTATTATTCAAACTATTAACAATTTAAGTTAATTTCTGATTTACTTTACAGAAATTATAGTTTAGCAGTTCCAACGGTATATAGCAGTTCGTTAACAGATGACATTCATGTGGTTAATCCAATTTACACAAACAACCATGTAAATACAATTCCATATTATCAATTGAAATTTAACATCTCAACAACATATATTTACGGACAAAAATATATCAAATAATATAACAGCAGAACAGTGTTTATTTCTGGTGAAAGGGTGTCCAAATAATTCAGTCCATTCAGTTTATAGTGGAACGATGTTTTATTTCCACTAACAAATGTCAATATATGATCGTAATTTAACACAACATAATTAAATAATTAAATAAACAACCAATTCGGAATAATGAGTTTACAGATCATTACTGATGAATTATTAACAGTTTACGTTAATTTAGTTTAATGACTAGATTTATGTTTGATAAATTTTAAATGATATTTTGGTATTAAACCCACTTTTAATTATTTAATTAATCAATTTATTTTAAATCAAATTCGTTATAAAACTTGATACCCTCGCCATCGATTGACTAGGCCTCCATGCTCTAGACTAAATAAGATCACCTATATATTGTAACTCTACTTCACATATGTATTAAACATAACTTTTAAACACCTTTTTTCGCTTTCAAAAAAAAAAAAACTGGGTCGAAGCCCATGGCCCAACCACAATATATCACGTAAAGTAAAACTGGGTTGATGCCCCTTCTTACACCCCTTTCCTAATTTACTTGCTGCGGTCTCTTGATTCTTTTCTTATTTCTGCTATTTCCCAGATCTTCCTTTTCTCATTTGTTTTCCTTACTTTTTGTTGTTCCCATTCTTTTCCTTAGCCCATACACTAGTTTGAATCCACGCAACCGGTCAACCCCCTTTTTCTTCTTCTTCTCTCCTACTACTACTCCCTCCTTTATGTTGTATTTCATTGCCAGTTGCATGTGCAACGTTCATACTGTGCACATACACCACCTCCTTGCCGACCACCATGTCACCTTACCCGTCACCACAAATTACATCCACCCTCCCTAATCAACTTCCATCACAAGAATTTTGTCCCATCATTTTGGTAAAAGAAAACTGGTACTTCAGTAGAACCTTCACATTACCTCCTTCCCATAAAATCGCCACGTCATCTCGTCAGCTCGACCACCTTAAAACTTCACCAGAGTGGACGCGACCTATGCCTCGACCTCTACCCCTACCCTGGTCCCACTTGACGCTACCTATCAGTCGTAGTTCACTGCTGACCGAAGACCACCCAAATGCATCAATGCCACAATCCTTCGATCTAAAACACGTAAAAAAACCATTGGAAAAATCATTTTGTAATTTTCCCATCAACTCTGACTCACTACGATGCTCAAACTCTAGTGTCGTGACTTCTAACCGCCCCTATCACCAGAAATTGACCACCCTATTTCCGATGAACTAAAAAATTCCCCTAAATTCCAAACTTAAAAATCATGAATTTATTACTAAAATTCATGTTTTTCAAACACTAATCTATTCGTATTCTTGGAATTCAAATCTAAGATGATTTATCTTTTCGGTTTTCTCACCCCTTACTGTATATTTATCAATATAAGGCCTCATTTAAACTAAGACTAATTTAGGGTGAACTACAGGAAATTTTAAACAATATTATAACTAACCCCATCCCCTAATATCCATTTAATTATAGAGTACTGGTTTTTAAAGGCATATATGTTATATCTGAACATAACAGAGAAATTGGTTTTTGCCAGTTCCAGTTTAAAGATTTTAGTCTCTGCCTCGGCTATTGTTATCAGTTAATTAATTTAGTTCTTCAGGCTTTTCACAGAAACCAATACACCGAATTAGACATATATGCATCATGATCTATAACTATTAGTAAATAGATTTAAGTGAAAATATAGGGGGAGGTTTACCCACCAATAGATTCACTGTTTAACTATTTATTTTCAGATTTGGCCTATATGTTTGGTTAACTAATACCCTTTAGAACACACACACACACACATATATAGATAACATATCTTACATAAATAACATATAAAGTTTACTCACCTATTATGTACACAGTCCTTATATACTTTCCAGGTTTTTCCTCCAGGCTTCACTTTCCAGATTGTTGTGTTTCAGTCCATTTTCCTTGTAGATTTTTGTGAATGGATATGTGGAAGTGTATGTGTCTATTTATAGGTGCATCAAATACTAAAATATTCCCTAGCATATAGATTTGATAGAGTAAGTCTTAGGCTGCCCACTTTCTGATAGAAAAGGTGTTGATGATGCTACCAATATTTCGATTGAAATGAAATGTTTAGCTTAGGGTATTGTACACTTTGCTTCGGATTAATATGCATGGCCAAGATAGGAAATAATTGTATATGTGTCATTCTCATGTACTTTAATGTTTTAAAAATGAAACTTTGCTATTAAGTAAATCAAATATTAATATGATGGGAAGGGGTTTGCTTCATATATATAGTTTATGAATGGATGTGTGCATATATCTTTTCTTTACTAAACTCCTTCCAGTATATGCACATGGCCAGGTTGTCTAATGTACACTTATGTGTTCACAACCATGTACATATATCTCACTAAATCTAAGCATAAATAGGTTAAAGTTTAGGCTGTCTAGCAGGGTTTTGCTACTGCAAATTCTTGAGTTTGGAAAAGAGGTGCTCGATACTTAATTTAGCCTTCCAATAGCTGCTATGCATAGCTAGTTCACAATAGTGCAATAGGGTAAAAACACATGCCTTTACATATTTTTAAAAACACCTGCTCTTAAGTTTTATTGAAATGAAAAGAAGATGTGTATCTTTCATTTGATTCTAAATTATAAATTCTATGTACTTAATAAAATAAAATCACTTGGTTCTTAAGGCAAATCAACCTATGATCTGGTTATACAGATATTATTTTACATATAAGTGTCCCCTTCTATTTAACCATTCATGCTATTAAATAGCTATATATGATTCTTTTAAAAGATTTGATTTCATTCTAATAAATCTAATGCTATATCACTTCATATACTTCAATGTGAAGAAAAATGAAATTTTATATTAAATATTCTTATTTAGTTCTCTATAAAATTCTATTTTTTACAAGAGTTTAAACAACTTTTAAAACACAAAACTAAATAACAAACAATACTTGCTTGTATAAATATACACACACACATGCGTTGATTTATGGAATTTAAAACAAGCTTAAATCAAGATTTATATGCAACAACCATGTTAAAATAACATTCTCTTATAAAATATACACATAGGAAAATATAAATAATTATTATACTAATTTCCTCGAATATGCAAATCCAGTGTTATCTATATTTTACAAGAGTTAAAACAAGTATAAAAATATAAAACAATATAACAAAATATTTCTTACTTGATTTATAACCATATATACATTGATTTAGATAATTTAAACCATTTATGTGTATATATTCTTGAAATTTCCTAATATTTGTTATTCATAATTTATTTAATTTAAATTTGTTATTAAATAAATCCATAATAAACTATATTATAAACTTAGTCAAAAACCGGGATGTTACAATCTACCCCCCTTAAAAGAATTTATTCCTCGAAACTAAAGAGCACGGGAAGGTTCTAGTAATATTCAGAGTCATCGACTTATAGCAAAACACATATATGGTTCATCCCCTGATGATCACGACAAACAAAGCATTCAAAATACACATGTTTCCTACCAAAACATCCATAACAAGCAAAACATACAATACAACCATTCATCAGTCCTTGACCGTAAATCCGTAAGAAAAATATTCCTCTAAGTACCAACCCCGAAGACCGAAATCAACATCAGATCAATGCTCAGAAAATCATTTAACCTAGCCAATTTCCTTTACTCCATATCGTAATTCTTTATCAACCCATATAACCCTATTTTTCTATTTATGAAAATATCTTTGATTATATTTGGAAAAAAATTCCAAAACTCATTAACTTCATTAGTTAGAATTAAACCTGTCCAATATATCTACCTGCTTCAAATTCTCCTTTTAGACTACAATCTGATTTAATTTACCCATTTAAATTTTCAAATTCTCAAAATCCAAATTTCCAAATTTTAATTCCAAACTAGTTTCAAATCGCATATCTCAATCACACTGTAAATTCAAAACCATTGAATTTCCCTAAAACATTTTGTTTTACCCAAACCATTCCTAGTTCATTCTGGTATAACTTCAGTTTGGTTCTAGATAACCATTTCAATTTATAATACTATTTGATTATAATAACAATTATCGACACCACCATATATAATAATAATTTCAGAAAATTACTCTTTTATAACAAAAATATATTTTGGGTTACCTTTTTTAAAAAACAGTATTGTGTCGAATTACTTTGTTCAAGAGTTTAGAAACACCTATCGATACAATTTGCATTACCGTATCGACCAGAATTCATAAACCACTTGACAAACCAAACAACACAATATAAAACAATTTTTATATTAACTAACAAATATGTGCTCCTATATATATACTCAAACTCAATTTAGGGTATTACTAACCCTATCTCTATCGAGTTACGCCACGGAGCCAAGGTTACTACTCAACCTCGCTCCGATACCAACTGTGACGACCCAGATCTTGATACCCTTTAAGTCGACCAAATACAATACAAGTCTAACCCAAAAAAATACTAAAACCCAGATATCGAAGGAAGAAATTAGAGGATGAGAAGAGATAAGATAGAAAAGTTAGAATAGAAGAACAGAAGATCACAACAATAGAATTAGAGTAAACATGAATCTCACAGCGAAATGAATATAATATAATAGATATATAATCACTTTTGAAATACAAACTGGATTTGAACTTACATACATCATCAGAGTATAACACATACCCAATACAGCGGAAATAAACTCTATATATCTAACGTTGAAGCCTCCTGCTCCAAGTTCCTCCAAAAAATCTGTAAATCCTGAATTACTTGACTGCCCGTACAAATATGGGCACCCAAGAGTTTAGGGAAAACATAGAAAAATAAACACTAGGTCAGTCATGGGACTGGTGTGAGTAAACGATTTTAAAACTGATTGATTTAAATTTTCAAAAAGCTTTTGAATGAAAAGATAATCGTAAGACCAATCCACACATAAATACGGATGGTTTTTACCTTACAATCACCCAAAACATTTTGAAATCATATATATCTTCTGATATTATAATAATGTCTAAATACAAATAAATAGCAATCTAGCGGAACGTTTGCATCTCACGCTCCACATACATAGTATACAACCAAAACCGCGGGAGCTTATTAGATATTGGATTCCGACTATGACAAAGTATAGAACCACCTTCTAATAGTGTATTTCTAGAGGGGAATACACTGGGTTCAACAAGAACGTCTTGCAACCCGGCCACACATAACCGACCACTCATTTCACTTGAATGTGCCGAATATATTGTCACCAACGGTTAGGCCCACATAACAGTTATCTGAAGATACATAAGCGAAAGAAGAAACAAATATGAATATTCTCTAGATAGGTGACAATACACCCTAATGGGAGCTACCCACATAGCCGTGCTGCCTGCCCGATTTTTCTCATTTTCTGGTTGTGAGGCTTGAGGTCAGAACTTACCGTTTGTAACAGCACATCTTTACTTCCTTTGAATGCCACATCGTCAAACCCATCAAATCACAAATTGATTTCCCCAAAACCATGGGTAAAAAGCTAAGAGAAACGAATTCCTCAGCCACCAAACATAGTTTTGAAGAGATCAACTTACGCGATTTGTCAGGTATACTTTGTTAGACATTCGTCCATACAGGTTGTCCTGGGACTGGACAAACCGAAGGCACTACTATGTAAACAGAACATCCTTGCATAAACTCCATCTTCAATAATCTATGACTTGAAATGTATAAATCGAATCAAAGTTGAATTAAATTCCGGACTCTTTGAAACGACAACGAAAAAGATCAAGATTTGATAGCCAGTGATTTAACTATCAAATATAAAATAAAATGAATATATTTATTTCCATTGGATTTTCTAAGCCTCGTTTTAATTAATCTTTAATTATTTAAATTCAAATATTAACTTTGTTTATACTTGACTGAAAACATAACCATTTCTTCTTAACTTCAGAAATTCGTATTATAATCTTACGTGAAAATCTCACTCTTGAATATACGTTTCATAGCTGAAAGTGATATTCAACTCTAATTCTCATTTTGAATAAAAACTAATATTATCCATCGGATAATAGTGAAATTGTTCAAGTTGGAGTATTTAATTTACCTCTCATACCTTGAACCGAAATCATTCTTATCGTTAAGAATTCTAAAAGTTTAATATTCAAAATATTCAACAAAGCAAAATTTGTAAATCCTTTTTCATAAAATTGTTGTTGTTTTGAAAACATGCATCAAATTGACTTGATTAACTTAAATATTTAAAACCACAGAATTTAATTGACTTAATTCCCTTTTCCTTTTATGATATTATCTTTCAAAAATACTTAATTAGTAGATTAATTAAGTTAAAAACAACATCTTGAATAATTTATCAAAATTTCAACTTCAAAATCCGTTAATGAAATATTGATTAGCTTTTAATAAAATATTTCTACGTTTTAACAATACTTATTAAGACTATTCTATTAAATTAATTAGAATAGATTAATTTAAGAACCAACATCCATTTAAACCGCGTGATTTAAATCACCCTAAGAGCAATATGATTAATTGATTACAATTAACCCTTCCTTTTAAATTAATTAATAACATAATTAATTTAAGTAATCATCCTTAATTGTTTCATAAAACAATTATTCAAACTGTTAACAATTTAAGTTAATTTCTGATTTACTTTACAGAAATTATAGTTTAGCAGTTCCAACGGTATATAGCAGTTCTTCAATAAATGACATTCATATGGTTAATCCAATTTACACAAACAACCATGTAAATACAATTCCATATTATCAATTGAAATATAACACCTCAACAACATATATTTACTGACAAAAATATATCAAATAATTCAACAGCAGAACGGTGTTTATTTCTGCTAAAAGGGTGTCCAAATAATTCAGTCCATTCAGTTTATAGTGGAACGATGTTTTATTTCCACTAACAAATGTCAATATATGATCGTAATTTAACACAACTTAAGTAAATAATTAAATAAACAACCTATTCGAAATACTGAGTTTACAGATCATTACTGATGAATTATTAACAGTTTACGTTAATTTAGTTTAATGACTAGATTTATGTTTGATAAATTTTAAATGATATTTTTGTATTAAACCCACTTTCAATTATTTAATTAATCAATTTATTTTAAATCAAATTTGTTCAAAAACTTGATACCCACGCCATCGATTGACTCGGTCTCCATGCTCTAGACTAAATATGATCACCTATATATTGTAACTCTACTTCACATATGTATTAAACTTAACTTTTAAATACCTTTTTTTCTTTCAAAAAAAAACGGGCCAAGGCCCATGGCCTAACTATAATATATTACGTAAAGTAAAACTAGGCCAATGCCCCTTCTTTTACCCCTTTCCTAATTTACTCGGTGCTGTCTCTTGCTTCTTTTCTTACTTTTGCTACTTCCCAGATCTTCCTTTTCTCATTTATTTTCCTTACTTGTCGTTGTTCCCATTCTTTTCCTTGAGCGCACACACTAGTTTGAATCCATGCAACCGATCAACCCCCTTTTTCTTCTTCTTCTTCTTCTTCTTCTTCTTCTTCTCTCCTACTACTACTCCCTCCTTCATGTTTATTTCATTGTCAGTTGCATGTGCAACGTGCACACTGTGCACGTACACCACCTCCTTGCCGACCACGATGTCTCCTTACCCGTCACCATAAATCACATCTACCCTCCCTAATCAACTTCCATCACAAGAATACCGTCCTGTCATTTTGGTAAAAGAAAACTTGTGCTTAAGTAGAACCTTCACATTGGCTCCTCCCCATAAAATCGCCATGCCACGTCATCTCGTCAGCTTGACCACCTTAAAACTTCACCATAGTGGACCCGACCTGTGCCTCGACCTCCACCCATACCCTGGTCCCACTTGACGCCACCTATCCGTTGTAGTTCACCGCTGACCGAAGACCACCCAAACGCAACAATGCCATAATCCTTCGATCTAAAACATGTAAAAAAACCACAAGGAAAATCATTTTGTATTTTTTCCATCACCTCCGACTCACTATGATGCTCCAACTCCAGTGTTGTGACTTCCGACCACCCCCAATCACCAGAAATTGACCAAAACCCTATTTCCGACAAACTAAGAAATTCCCCTAAATTCCAAACTTAAAAATCATGAATTTATTACTAAAATCCATGTTTTACAAACACTAATCTATTCGTATTCTTGGATTTCAAATCTAAGACGACTTATCTTTTGGGTTTTCACACCCCTCACTGTATATTTTTCAATATAAGGCCTCATTTAAACTGAGACTAATTCAGGGTGAACTACAGGAAATTTTAAACAATATTATAACTAACCCCATCCCCTAATATCCAATTAATTATATAGTATTGGTTTTTAAAGGCATATATTTTATATTTGAACATAACAGATAAATTGGTTTTTGCCAGTTCCAGTTTAAAGATTTTAGTCTCTGCCTCAGCTATTGTTATCAGTTAATTAATTTAGTTCTTCAGGCTTTTCACAGAAATTAATACACCGAATTAGACATATATGCATCATGATCTATAACTATTAGTAAATAGATTTAAGTGAAAATATTGGGGGAGATTTACCCACCAATAGATTCACTGTTTAACTATTTATTTTCAGATTTGGCCTATATGTTTGGTTAATTAATACCCTTTAGAACACACACACACACACACACACACACATATATATATATATATATATATAACATATCATACATAAATAACATATAAAGTTTACTCACTTATTATGTACACAGTCCTTATATACTTTCCAGATTTTTCCTACAGGCTTTACTTTCCAGATTGTTGTGTTTCAATCCATTTTCCTTGCAAATTTTTGTGAATGGATATGTGGAGGTGTATGTGTCTATTTATAGGTGCATCAAATACTAAAATATTCCCTAGCATATAGCTTTGATAGAGTAAGTCTTAGGCTGCCCACTTTCTGATAGAAAAGGTGTTGATGATGCTACCAATATTTTGATTGAAATGAAATGTTTAGCTTAGGGTATAGCTAGTTCTACACTTTTCTTCAGATTAGTATGTGTGGCCAAGATAAGAAATAACTGTATATGTGCCATTCTCATGTACTTAAATGTTTTAAAAATGAAACTTTGCTATTAAGTAAATCAAATATTAATTTGATGGGAAGAGGTTTGCTTAGGCTTTCATATATATAGCTTATGAAAGGATGTGTGCATATCTCTTTTCTCTACTAAACTCATTCCAGTATATGCATATGGCCAGGTTGTCTAATGTACACTTATGTGTGCACAACCATGTGCATAAATCTCACTAAATCTAGGCATAAATAGGTTAGAGTTTAGGTTGTCTAGTAAGGTTTTCTACTGCAAATTCTTGGGTTTGGAAAAGAGGTGCTCAGTACTTCATTTACTCTTCCAATAGCTGCTATGCATAGCTAGTTCACAATAGTGCAATATGGTAAAAATACATGCCTTTACATATTTTTAAAAACACCTGCTCTTAAGTTTTATTGAAATGAAAAGAAGATGTGTATCTTTCATTTGATTCTAAATTATAAATGCTATGTACTTAATAAAATAAAATCACTTGGTTCTTAAGGCAAATCAGCCTATGATCTGGTTATGCAGATATTATTGTACATATAAGTGACCCCTTCTATTTAACCATTCATGCTATCAAATAGCTATGGACGATTCTTTTAATAGATTTGATTTGATTTCATTCTAATAAATCTAATGTTATATCACTTCATATACTTCAATTTGAAGTAAAATGAAATTTTATATAAAATATTCTTATTTAGTTCTCTAAAAATTCTATTTTTACAAGAGTTTAAACAACTTTTAAAACACAAAAATAAATAACAAATAATACTTGCTTGAATACACACACACACAACCGTTGATTTATGGAATTTAAAACAAGCTTAAATCAAGATTTATATGCAACAGCCATGTTAAAATAACATTCTCTTGTAAAATATACACACATGATAATATAAATAATAATTATACTAATTTCCTCGAATATCCAAATCCAATGTTATCTATATTTTACAAGAGTTAAAACAAGTATAAAAATATAAAACAATATAATAAAATATTTCTTACTTGATTTATAACCATATATATATTGATTTAGATAATTTAAACCATTTATGGGTATATATTCTTGTAAACTTCCAATATTTATTATTCATAATTTATTTAAATTAAATTTCTTATTAAATAAATCCATAATAAACTATATTATAAATCTAGTCAAAAACCGGGTCGTTACACGTCCCAACTAGCCATTGTTGCCTGCCCGATTTTTGTCATTTCTCGGTTATGAGGCTTGAGGCTACATTTGTCTTCTTGAACAACAGACCAACATTTACTTTGGATGTCACATCGTCAAACCCGTCAAATCACTAGTTGATCTTCCCAAGAAAATTACGGGTACAAAAGCTAAGAGAAATGTATTTCTTTGCCACAAGACATAATACCTTGTAAAGATCGTTTTATGTGATTTGTTAGGCACACTCTGTCAGACGTTCATCCATAGAAGTTGTCCTGGGACTCTCAAAACTAAAGGCATTCTCCTAACACATCCTTACGGATTAGTAGCGAGAAGTCCTTGCAAATCCATAAATTCTCAACCATGACAGAATCACATCGGAATACCTTTGGTTACAAATTAGAGAAATTCGACAGCAATCCTTCCGCTTATGAAGATCCACAGTTTTCAGTTGCTCCATTCTACCTTCAACATTACGTATTTGCTGGTCGGAATGGTTTATGATTATAAATTCGATCCCAGTCTTTCCGCACCAATAATCGTTGGCCAGATTTTGATAGTCGACTATTTAACTATCAAAATAAAACAACCATTCATCCATAAAAAGAAAACGAGTTCACTGATTCAATATCTAGCATCATTTGGTCTCTTTAATTAACCAATGGTTAATTAAACTTCTGAAACCCTTAATCTTTCAATATTCGAAAAATGTACATTTCCATTTCCAACTAATTTGCCCAACTCGACCTTAAATCACAATTTCTAAATAATATGCCCAAACCCAGATAAACACTGAATTTCTATTCCATATTCAATTTCCATTTATTCGTTAATCTTAATAACGAAACCCAATTTATCACATTTCATATATTTTCATCTAATGTTTTCCAAAAATGTTCATTACTTACAGAAATCCCTTCCATTTCCTTTTTAATTCAATATTCTCTGTATATACGAATTCTTTAACACATTCCAATCCTTTGAAATCTTATAAATTCCATTTATGACGTTTTTATGTTCTTAATATCTTAAATTTGTTTATATGTTCAGTTATAAAACCGCTTAACCTTTTTTATAATCATAATATCCAGATCTTCACTTACTGATAATTTTAAAATGATTACAAAAACATAATTAACTTTAGTATCTCAAACAAAACCATGTTTCAAAAACATATACGAATTTTTTTTTGAAAACATTCCGAACCGGTTTAATATCGATTTTAAAAATCTTTATTTTTATCGATGGTACTAAAGAGGCAAATGTCTACTAAAGTACCAAACAATGAAATATCAGTCAATTCCACATTCAATAACAATATATAATCATATTGATAAACATTATTAATAATAGTGAGGAATCTGGTTGGATTCCCCCAACCTGTCCTTCTCTGCATCAAAATGGGTTACCTCAATTTCAATATGGCAATATATTTATCACAATAAATGGAAATAAACAGTTTAACTAATAACGGTCAACAATCAATTAACAACATCCATTCAAACATCCAATTATTTATTAAATACATTTATATTATTATAAACGTAACCAACAAGGTAAGTTACCTCGTTTGGAATATAATCGTTAAAATAACAGTTTATTTCAGTTAAATTAAACAAACGTTTAATTTAATCAATGAATATTAAAAATATTCAGCATTCATGCAATCATTTATCAAATCATCAATCATTAACAAATATTGCACACAAAATAAAAACCCGGCTTATAGAAAATATAAGCGGGATAAACTGAGTGAGTTAAACTCACCTTGATTCCCTTTTGTTGTCAAACGGTTTGTTTTACGAGCTTCCATCTGCATTCAACTTTAACCAAAACAGTCCTATATTGAAGTTCTTGTCAGATGGTTCCAACGCTCCCTAGTTGGTCCCATTCTGTTAATGTATGACACAGTTATACATTTTTGATGTTATTCATATATTAAAATTGATTACTAGAAACTTAAATAATATTTCAACTACTAAAACTCTATCTAACGTTCATTAAACCGGATTAGATATATTATTATTTATGCATAGTTCGTAACTTGTTTATGCACGCTACAGTTGATGTTGGATGGCGTAAACAAGGATGACCACGTCATCACGTTACTATAAATTAGATTAGCCATGTTCTCAACTTCTCAGCTAATTATATACATACAGCGGTATTATCAAAATCTCAAAAAATATTAAAAAAAACTATTCCTCAACCAAATCATTTAACTAAACAAATCACATTATTTAATAAACTAATTATATTTAGTTTGATTCAGAACCCAACCCGCTTCTTTGATCCAACATTTTGTTCTTGTTCCCCTTTCACATTTCAGATAACCAGAACAATTTTCCTTAATTAAATTTTTGTTAATTGACCAAGTAACTTATTGTTTAACTCCCCTTCCATTTTGAAAATACGCAACATACTTTCATTCATCTTGCCACAACTCTGGCTCTACGCTACCACCGCGTTGTTCCGTTCAACAGCCACACATGCCCATCTCCGTTTCACATTTTGCTTCCATTCCCCCTGCAGCATGTTATCCCATTTCTTCTCAGTCTTCCTCCTTTCTTTCCACTTGCACTCTATTTTTTTTAATACAAAGGCCCACGAAGCCCACTCCCCATTCATTAAGCCGACGAACTGTTTCCCACTGTTATACTTCTTCCCCGATATGATCATTTTCGAACCATGCACTATATTTCGAACCCAACTTCATCATTCAGCCTCCCCACTGTTCCTCACCATATCGACTTTCAGCGCTGACTTCCACCTCCACCGGCATCCCGTGTCGACCCCCTCTTCCTTACTGGCCAAAGCGCCTTCTACTTTTTTTCTTTTCTTTTTTCTTTTTAACAGCAACTTTCTCCACGTCCAAACCACCAAATCGCAAACCCCTACGGCTCCTTCACGAACCTACTATGCACACACTCCTGTTGCCTGCAGCTCCACAGACCCGAGAAGTACACCTTGTTACTGTGATCTGAACCATCATCAGAGCCGCCTCCTTGCTGCTCGTCTCTAGTCACATAACTCCTTAGGCCAACTAAAGTACGCAGACTTCACCAACGTGGAAAGGAGTCTTCGAAAAAGTTGAGAAGCTTTGCTTTGGGTATGTGGTTTTCATTTTAAACGTGGGTGGGGAGGTTTGGTTTTGATCAACTATGGGTGTTTGGTCTGCGTTTTGCTCACGGGGAAGAAATGAAAGCAAACAGGTCTATTTATAGAAGAGGCGAGCGAGGATAAGAACAACGTTCAATCCGTAGATTTTTAGCTGTGTATATAGATCGGCTGGGTAATTTGAAAAGCTGTGATGGAGAGAATAGGCTGCGGTTTTTGGTATGCCGAGGGACAAGCAAAAGTGTTTGTTTATACATTTCTTTCTCTTCAATTGAATGACGGATGGGTTTTGGGCTTGCTGCATGGGTTTCCATAGGTCGGCTGAATTTTTTTTCTTATTTGTTAACTGAAAATTGATATTACGGATTGAAAATACAAGGCATCGGTCTCCTTGTTTAGTCTATATAGGGTAGGCTTGCTACTTCTTTTCAACACAGATAGAAAGTAGTATATGTTTGCATGGCGTTTGTACATTCACGGCGTGTGGCATTTAGCTTTTATATTTAACAATTATATTTTTATACGGTATTTAATTTCACCGTTTATTATCGTTGTATACCACTACCCAATATATATACATATCGCCCCACACCAACTACAAACGCAATGAAAATATCCACACTGCTACGTCTTCACATTCCGGTCCCAATGAAACTAATTTCGTTAAAACTGGACTCCGTTTGCAAAACGACGTTATTTTAACTTCGATTTTTTTGTCAGTTCACATTAATATTTCGTCCATCGATAAAACAACTCCGTTGGGCTCCAAATTGAAAATCAAATAATAATTAGTTATACATATTCCAACAAAATTCGTTTCGTTGAAAACGGAGGTTGTTTGAAAAACGACTATTTTTAAGGCCTATATAATATCGATGTATAATTAAATTATATTTTAAATAATAATATATTATTATTATCGTATCTCTCCAAATGAACTCTTATACACTTCAAAATAAACCGATATATATATTTATAATTCAATATTATATAATTTTGGGTTAAACGATATTCAAATTGTATAAAAACCATTAATATTTTATTAAATAAACGTTATCGCTTATTAACGAATTCCATAGCGGCTATTTGAAAATTTGAATTGGACATAACTCGCAATCTATAATATGAAATCTCTATTTTTCATTTTCAATAGAAAATCACTATTCAACAGATTCAAATGTTCTTGTTTCACAAAAATCTGATTAATATCGGATCCTGTATGTTCAATTAAAGTTCAAAACTCAATATTACGAACTACCGCGTCGTTTCGAGCTCGTTTTACTTAAATTATAATTTTATACGTTCATCTTCGTTTTATTAAATATATTCAATATAAAAATCCATTAAATCAATATTTAAAAAGAATTAAATATTTGTAATTGATGTTCCAAAATCTGGGACGTTACATTCTTCCTTCATTAAAAGATTTCGTCCCCGAAATTATAAGACAAGAAGAATGCTCCAAACCCAATCAATTTCAAAATAATCTCTCAGAATTATCATCAAAACAAATTCAAACTGTTTAAAATTTTCAAAATTTTTGCTAGCATCTCCTCTGCGTGGTTCGATCGGTATAACTACAATGGCCACTCTCAGCCTCAACTTCTCCAAAAGAAAACCAAAAGCCAAATGGCTACCCAGCTCAGGGGTATAAAATCAATCATCAATCAATTAATATATTAAGGGTTACGATTTTTAGGGTACCTTAATTCTAATTTCAAAGCAAATCAACTAACTGCTCTCAATCTTCCAATATGTACTTCCAATCTCTATAACCAAATCAACTATATTGCCTTTCGAAATCTGCACTTAATTCAACTAAAAATTCGAGTAACAAATACAGGGTCAAATAATTTAGTTTGTATTTCGAAATCGATTTTATTCCTTATTTATTATACTGGAATTTAGTTCCAATTCATTTCATAATCTGAATTCTAATAAAATCAAGCAAAATAATCAAACAACCGATATTACAATACTATAGAAAATTATTTCCTTTTTCTATATAAAAATATAATTTGGGTAAAATTATTTTATTTACCCTCTTTAAAAAAAAAATTGTGTCGATTGCCTGTTCGATATGGGCTTGCCTCATATACTTGAACCGATCTCAATACAAAACATTTGTATATGGAATCTACAAATACACTCTCATATATATATATATATATGTATATATATATATATATATATTCAAACTCAATTTAGGGTATTGCTAACCCTATCTCTACTGAGTTACACCATAGAGCCAAGGTTACTACTCAACCTATAAATCTGATACCACGTTGTAACGTCCCACTTTTCCATACAATTTAAGCCGACATTTAACTACCACAATCAACCCAAACTATACAGAAACGCAGAAAGTTAAGAGAAAGAAGTTAGAGGGTGAGAGAAGAGAAGAAAGAAATATGAGAATAGAAGAATAACCAACACCACACAGTGTCTCATATCACAATGGAATAAAATATAATACATAAGTAAATCTTTATTGAAAGTTTGAAAAAATACTTACAATCATCAGAGTACATCAATTAAAACAATCTGGGTAGTTATAACAACCTTTCCTCAAATACAGCACACGATGGAATAATACTATATATATATATATCATACGTCTCGACTCTTCCAGCTTGTCTCTGAATCTCACATTATCCGATAACCTGAATTTGTACAACTCGGTCTGACCCGGGCATTACAAACGCCACAGATCAGTCTGGTGAACCAGCGTGAGTAAACTCACTCAGGTTATAGTAACACCTTAATTGCTTAACTTTAGACAATCCCTTTGAAAGAAAAGGATAATAGTAAGATCAGCCCACCCATAAACACGGATGGTTTTTACCTTACTATAACCCAAAACATTTTTGATATGAAATCCTGTGATATTATAATAATGCTATATCAAATAAATAACCAAATAGCAGAAAGCTTGCATCTCACGCTCCACATACATAGTATATAATCAAAAACCGCGGACTCTTATTGGAGATTGGATTCCAACTATGACAAGGTATGGGACCACCTTCTGATCAATGTACTCTAGAGGGGATACACTGGGGTTCAACAAGAACATCTAGCAACCCGACCACACATGACCGGTTACTCATTTTGCTTGAGTAGATCGAATGTATTATCACCCTGCGGTTTTAAGGGATCACCGCACATCCGTGGAGATACAAAAGCGAAAGAAAAACAAATATTCATTTCTCTAGATTGGTGATAATACACCCTGCTTGGGTGCGACCCAACTAGCAATGCTGTCTGCCCGATTTTTGTCATTTCACAGTTGTGAGGCTTGAGGCTACACTTGTCTTCTAGAACAACACACCACCATTTACTTTGAATGTCACATTGTCAAACTTGTCAAACCACTAGTTTATCTTCCCAAGAATATTACTGGTATAAAAGCTAAAAGAAACGAATTTCTCCGCCACCAAACATAATAGCTTGAAGATATCGTCTTATGTGATTTGTAAGGCATACTTTGTCAGAAGTTCGTCCATAGAAGGTTTCCTGGGACTGGGCAAACTGAAGGCATTCCCCTACCGTATCCTTACGGATCAATAGCGAGAAGTCCTTGCAAATCTGTAAATTCTCAACCACGACCGAATCACGTTAGAATACCTCTGGTTACAAGTAAGAGAAATTCGACAGCAACCCTTCCGCTTATGAAAATCCACGGTTTTCAATTGCTCCATTCTATCTTCAACATTACGTATTTGCTGGTCGGAATGGTTTATGAATATAAATCCGATCCCGGTCTTTCCGTACCAACAATCGTTAGCCAAATTTTGATAGTCGGTTATTTAACTATCAAAATAAATCAACAATTCATCCATAAAAAGAAAATGAATTCACTAATTCAATATCTAGCATCATTTGGCCTCTTTAATTAACCATTGGTTAATTAAATTTCTGAAACCCTTAATCTTTCAATATTCGAAAAATGTACATTTCCACTTCCAACTAATTTGCCCAACTCAACCTGAAATCTCAATTTCTAAATAATTTGCCCAAACCCATATAAATACTAAATTTCTATTCCATAATCAATTTCCATTTATTCGTTAATCTTAATAACGAAACCCAATTTATCACATTTCATATATTTTCACATAATGTTTTCCAAAAATGTTCATTACTTACAGAAATCCCTTCCATTTCCTTTTTAATTCAATTTTCTCTATACATTCGAATTCGTTAACTCATTCCAATCTTGTGAAATCCTATAAATTCCATTTATGACATTTATATGTTCTTAATATCTTAAATTTGTTTATACGTTCAGTTATAAAACCACTTAACCATTTTTTATAATAATAATATTCAGATCTTCACTTACTGATAATTTTAAAATGATTATAAAAAACGTAATTAATTTTAGTGTCTCAAACAAAACCATGTTTCAAAAACATATAAGAATAAAATTTGAAAACATTCCGAACCAATTAAATATCAATTTTAAAAATCTTTATTTTTATCGATGGTACTAAAAAGGAAAATGTCTACTAAAGTACCAAATCGTGAAATATTAGTCAATTCCACATTCAACAACAATATATAATCATACTAATAAACATTATCAATAATAGTGAGGAATCCGGTTGAATTCCTCCAACCTGTCCTTCTCTGCATCAAAATGGTTTATGTAATGACCCGCATTTGCAGAGGTATTATAATTAATTTATTTAATTATATAAATAGTGATATAGTGAATTAAATGGTCGTGGAATTAAATAATGATGAATATTTAATTAAAATAATAAATTAAATAATATATTTAATTCTGAAATAATCAGAATTGGCTGAAATGGTGATATGGTGTGAACTGGATCAACTGTGATATTTAATTCAGCTTGAAATTGAATTTGAATAACGAATATATTATATAAACGACAGTTTGAATGTAGAGTTATAATATAATTAAAATCGAGCTCGAAATGGCGCTGTAGTTCGTAATCTGGCGATTTGAACTTCAACTAAATATACAGGATTCGTTTTAAGCCGGATTTCTGTGAAACAAGAAACGTGTGGAGCTGGTGGAGTATATCTTTCTAGTGGAAGAGAAAAATCAGGATTTCATCGTGTAGATTTTGAGATATGTCCAAATCAAATTTTAAAATAGTCGTTATAGAATCGTTTATCGACCGTAACGGTTTATTCGATATAACTAGATATCGGGTTAGAATTTAGACAAGGTTCTTTTGAGACATAACGATAATTTAATTTTTAGAATTTTACAGAAATTTTTAATTCATTAAATAAGCAAATTTTTGTTTGGAGTATTTTGCACCCTGTAATCAACATTTCAGGTTTTCACAGAATAAGCCAATCTATCGGTATTTTTATATTTTTGGGATCACGACACGTTACTCGATTTAATGGTATTTTCATATCAGTTCGTAAACAAACAGAGTTCCGTATAATAGGGCATTTCATTGCTAAGTCTATTATAATAAAATATTATAAAATGTCCCAAATTTCTTTCTCTGAATAGCTATGGCAAAACAGTCTTGCGTGGCCTAGTTTTGGCCTTCAAACTTCTCGTGGTTAAGTGAAATACAGCAGCCACCCTATCGAATTGGATGGCTTAAAAACTTCCAACATCTTCTATAAAAGCATTAGCCTAAACCTAATCCGTTGGTCATTTTTCTTTTGGTGGTCAACAGAAAATATTTCTGCGCCTCCACACTTTAAAAACCAATGCACCGAAATCATCAAAACTTCCCCTCAAATATCCTCTAATCCAATGACCTATTTCAGACTTTTCAACGGCAAAAGTCTTCATCTCGAGAAGACCTACCGACAGGATGGTGGTGATCTGTTTTTAGGTGGTATGGAGACCGGAATTTTGATCCGAGACGCGTTGGAGTTGGTCGCGTTTCATGGAGCAATGGCGCAGCGAGAGTGGAAACTGCTGTAGCCGTGGGAAGCTAGTGGATAGGAGCTTAGATCGTCGGTGTCCGATGAGGTTTAGTTGACTGGATGGTGGAGCAGTGTGGAGTTGATTGTGTTGAACAATGCGTGCAGCGAGGCGAGTACTGATGTGAACAGGACGAAGCAAGGCTACTGTCAATGGTAGAGGAAAGGAAGAGGAGAATTTCAGTGATGGGTTATAAAGAGCAGGTGGTAAGGATTTAAGTTAGTATCATGAATATGGAGATGGCCATTTTACTGAAAGGAGAAGCTTGCATCAGTAGTAGAAGTGAAGGGCGGCAAGTGAAAAGATGTACTTACTGAAGAATGGTTCATTTGTTTTGAAGAATAGGAAGGGTAGTAGCGTGATTGGCCATTAGTAAAGAAGGATACTGTTTATATGGTAGTTGCGTGATTTATATATATACTGGAGTTGCTGAAGGTAAACGTGAAGAGGGGTATTTCGTTGTGAGAAAGATGGAGTATCACAGCTGTGAGGAACAGAATATTTTCGTGTATTGGTTGTTTTTGTCTGGAGTTCGTGCGTTTTGAGCTGAAAAGAAGGAGCTAAAGAATGGAGGTACGGGTTTTGAGTCGCACTGGAGTGTGTATTATGTTTGGAGGAAGAAGATTAGAATGGAGCGGGTAGCAACGGAAATGGGCCGACGAATTTAAAGTTAAGCCCAGTATAAAATAATTAACTTTTATTTTTAATTTAAAAATGTGTTAGCTTGTAAATATCATATCTTCGTCATACATTATCAGAATTTCACGAAACAAGATCCGGCAGGATCGTATGGACAAGAGCTTCACAATAAAGCTGACTGGAAGTGGATTGGGGCTCGTATGAATTTATGGAAAAATAAATTGTTTGATTCAAATCAAATAACAGTTTATCGTTCTTTAACGATGAACTGCAAAAGTGAGTAAAACTCACCAACTCTGAACAGTTTATAATTTCATGTTGTATTTTTAGAACTGTTAAATATTGGCTGATTGACTGTGTGTTGACCGTTTGATTGAACTGCTAGTTAGTTAGTTGAATTTCTATATTGATTCTGTTTATCAAAATATATCATATGGAACTGAAAGTGATGTTGATTTTATTGTGTAACGTTTGTGATGCAAGGAAACAGGTCGGAGGAACCCGACTGGATTCCTCAACAGCTATTTTATTATTTTCATATATTGTGATATATGATGTGTTATATAATCTATTATGGATTATGTGTGTTAGAATGATGTTGATCATTGTTATGCGATATTTTTAATATCATATGAAACCCTGGGATGTAAAAAGAAATATTTCAATGTATATTGAAATAAAGGAATTTTATAAAATCAACCGATTTTATAAAAGGAAATATTTTGAAAATAAAGTATTTATAAAATCATAGATTTTATAAAGGGGAACATTTATTTAGAAAATAAATAGAATATCATAAAGGAATATTTAGTTGGAAACTAAATGGAATTTTAAAAGGGAATAGACGAAGTCGAATAGAATTAAAGGAGTTAATCGAATATAGTTTATTCGAATAGAATTAAAGGAGTTAATCGAATATATAGTTTATTCGAATAGAATTAAAGGAGTTAATCGAATATATAGTTTATTCAAATAGAATTAAAGGAGTTATCGAATATAGTTTATTCGATAGGAGTTAAGTGGATAGAGTTAGAGTTAAATCAAAGGAGTTAAGTGAATATAGTTAGAGTTAAATCAAAAGAGTTAAGTGAATAGAGTAAATCAAATAGAGTTATCGAATATACTTTATTCAAAGGAAAGAATTATCGAATAGAGATGATTCGAAAGAGAGTTACGTAAGGTAGTTTGTTAAAGAATTAAAAGGTGAACTTTGTCTATTTCAAGGTTAGAAACGTTATTCAGTTAAGGTCTGAGAGGTAGTATTACCCCAACTTGATTGACTTCATTTTTAACTAAGGAATGGTTAAGGTTCGATAGTAAAGGTGGGTTAAAGGAATTTAGTTAATAAGCGTAATGGTTGGAGTTGGCATCGCGATGGTTTGTTTAAACATCTGTCTAAGTCCAATGAAGGAGTTTTGGAAATGTTTTCCAAATAAGAACCAGAAATGTTTTCTGATATAGAAAAGAAGAAATGAAAATGTTCTCTAATGGTAATAACATATATTTTCTAAATTTAGAAAATGAGAAATGTTGAATATAGGGTAATAGGAGATGAAAAATGAACTAAGGAGATAAATGTTAAATGATAGTTGATTTGATAGAATTTCCACCTGGAAATAATATCGTTGTTTGCACACTGTTTTTCTTTGATGGTTAAATCACAGACTATCGAAGTTTTGACCATTTTAACGTTGTTAATATGGAGAGACCGGTTGGATTATTATCCAAAGAACCACTCTGTATTGGCATAAGCGTGGCGAATCATATATGCCAAAGATAATTGAAGACGAAGTAAAGTGCAAGGGCTGTTGTATAAATCTTAGATAACAGTGCCTAAGATGGATATACCGAATAGTGCCTTCGGTTCGTCCTGTTCTTGTGTGACTTGTATGGATAAATGTCTGACAGAGTATTTCCAGAAAGGTCACGTACATTTATTTCTTCAACTGTACCAAGAGTGGAAGCGGAGAAGGAAACTTCTTTAGCTAACACGTAATGTACTGTTGTAGACGTCAATTAGTGATTTTCGATGGATCTGACAATGTGGCATTCGAAGTGAATCTGGAGTGATGATAAAGCGTAGCTTCTAGCCTCACATCCGGTAAATGACAGAAATCGGGCAGGCAACATGGCTAAGTCGGTCGCTCCGAAGTAGGGTGTGTAATCACCTGATCTAGAGTTTCATTTATTTCTAAAAAAAATCTATTGTCAATACTGTCCCATTCGGGAAACGGTTGTTGATCCCAACCGTTGGTGATATACATTCGATACACCCAAGCGAAATGAGTGGTCGGTCATGTATAGCCGGGTTGCATGATGTTCTTGTTGAACCAAGTGTATCCCTCTCAAGAGGTACACTAGCGAAAGGTGGTTCCATACCTTGTTATAGTTGGAAATCCATTACCCAATACGTGCTTGCGGTTTTGACTGTATACTATATATGTAGAACATGAGATGAAAGCGTTTCTGCTAGATGATTATTATATTGTGGTTGATAGACATTATTATAATATCAAAAGGTTTTTGATATAAAGATATTTTGGATTCTCATAAGGGAAAAACCCGTTCCGTTATATGGCGTGGTCTTATGAGATATCGTTTACTAGTTTGAACTGTTTTAAACTGTTTTACTCATACCAGTCCCATGACTGACCCGAAGTTTTATTTTGTTTTGTTTTCCCTAAACTCTTGGGTGCCCAATTTTGTACGGGCAGTCAAGTAGTCGGGATTTACATATACTTGAAGAGCTGGAGCAAGAGGCTTCAGGATTATATAGCTATAGTTATTTCCGCTGTGTTGTAAGTGTTGTACTTTGATAATGATGTATATTCAAGTACAGATGTATATTTCAAGTTATGTTATATATATTATATGTTATTCATTCCGCTGTGAGGTTCGTGTTACTCTGATGTTGTGTTCTTCTTCTTCTTCTATTGTAAGTTTCTATCTTATCTATTCTCACCCTCTGTTTCTTTCTATTAGTGTTCTGATTTTCCAGTGTAATTGGGGTTGGACTTGTGTTATTTGGTCAGCTCAAATTAGACCGGATTTTCGGGTCACTACAGTTGGTATCAGAGCTTAGGTTAAGTGAATTACCTTGGCTCTGTGGTGTGACTCAGTAGAGATGGGGTTAGTAATACCTTAGATTGAGTTGAGTGTATATATACGAGAGAGCGTATTTGTTATTTGTTATTGATATAAAAATTGTTTTATATTGTGGTGATTTATTGGTTGAGTTGTTTATGGGTTCTGGTCGATCAGTTTGATCCACTGTATCGGTAGGGAATTTGTAAACACTCGAATACGATGAACCGTCATGGTATGATTTGAAAAGAGGGTAAATTAAAATAAGTTTACCCAAGGTATATCTTGATATAGAGAAGATATATATCAAAATTATAATATAGTGGATATATTGGTTGTTATTATAATCGAGCAAGATTATAAATTAAATGGTTATGTAAATAACCAATCAGAATTCATGTAAGTGAAATATATGAAATTGAAGTGAATTAAATCTGAAATTTTAAACCAGAAATTGAGTTAAAACTCTGGGGAATTGGATAAGTGTTTGTAAATGGATTTGGATTAAAAATAAGGAAAATTTAAGATCTTGGGAGATTTTAAATTGTTTTACAAGTAGTGTGAATTATATTTTGAAATGAATTTCAAAGTGGAAATGTTTAGAAATGGTTTTATAGTATTGAACTCACTTCGATCGCTGGAAAATAGATTCTGATGATGACAGCTGCATCATCAGTATTCATTTTCGAGTTGTAAGTGATGAATTACTACCAGAGATACTGTTTTGAATTTGTTTTGGGAAAGACAAGTTGGGTTGAATTTCAAAATGGGATTTATAATATAGAATTTGAATATAGAAATTCAAATGTGATTTATAATATAGAATTTGAATAGAATTTGATATATAGAATTTGAATAGAATTTGATATATAGAGTTTGAATAGAATTTGAAATAATAGATTTGAATAATAGAAGTGAAATAGACTAAAGAGTTAATTAACAAATTAATTAACGAATTGAGTTAAAATGATCAGGTATAGTTAAAATAGATTGGGCAGGTATAAATATACATGAGATAGGTATGGATAAGGTATGAAGGTATATAAATAGAATGCTCGACGAAAAGATATGTATTTAATTCATATATGAGATTTTATGCGTCGTATCGGCTAGCCGCTTGGCTTTTTCTTTTTCTTTTGGATTGGTGAGGGCCATGGGAGGCTATTTGAAATATCCCGATGCTCCTGGTACAAAGGAGGTTATGGCGAATTTTTCCGGGAGTTTAAGGAGTTAGAATATTTTTAAGATAATTTGATAGTTAGAAATCAACGTATCGATATATATATAGAAGTCGATAAGGAAACAAACTTAGAAAAAGAATAGTAAAATAAAAAAGGAGGACCAAGAATAAAATCTAGTCAGAATAGAAAGAGGAAGCATATATGTATTTAAAAGTGAATAAGTAGTTGTATGTTATTGATTATTCGAGTAAGTAGTCATATCTGTTTTGACGTAATAAATGTTATTCAGTCAAGGTCTGAGAGGTAGTTATACCCCAACTTGATTGATTTCATTATTAACAAATAAATAGTAAGATTTCAGGCTTGAAGATCAATGTTGAATAAGAGTTAGTTGAATATAGTATTTGGTTTGTCGTAACGATGTTTTACATAACATACGTTTTAACCCAAATAAGTGTAAGCTTGGAAATGTAATTAAGAATATTTCCTAAGTATAGAAATAAACGAGATCGGAAAAGAGATAAGTAATTGGAATATTTTCCAATTATAAATAGCATATATTTTCTAAAGTTTAGAAAATAAAGGAAGGCGATATTCGGAAATGTTTTCCAAATAACATAAAAGGCCAATATGGTTATTGAAAATATTTGGTTAACAAATATTGATAAAGAAATAGAGAAGTGATTTAACGAATGGAATATTAATTAAGGGCTCAGTGACATGTTCAAAAGGAAAATTTGATTTTTGAAAAGAGTAAACTGTTTAAAAACTCCCAGGGAAAGACTGTTGAATTAAAAACAAATTTAACAGAAATTTTTGAAAGCAAAATTGAATTAAAGTAAAGCCAGTAAAGTGGTAACTGAGATTGAATTAGAATGATATCAAGACAAATTGGATTGTGAGATTCAAATTTGAAGTGTAATGTGATAATTAAGTTAAGCGTTGGGAATCGAGAATAAACTCGAGTTAAAATGATATTTGGCTTGGTAAAAAGGTGAATGGTTGTGTTGGAGATGAAAGTGATTTCAGAATTTGATTGGGATAACATTGGTATATGCTGAGTTGATAGCATATGGAAGTGATAGAGTTGATATGCCCGACAAAAAGGTACAAGTTTATATTTCATACGGTATGAGATTTTGATAAGCCAAATTGGCAAGTCGCTTGGCTATTTGATTTTCTTTTTGGGTTGGAGATGGCCCAGAGAGGCGAGTGGTGGTTTGACCGATTGACCAGTACAAAGGAGGTGCTGGCGAAATTTTTCGAAGAGTTAAGACGTTAGAAAATTTTCAGGATTTTTGGAAATTTTCGTTGATAAGAATTAAATAAATTTTTAATTGAAATTAAATTGGTTCAGTTGAAACTGAAGTTAAGAAGTGAACAAATATGTTCTAACCAGTCGATAGGGTCGTTCTCTACCTTAGCAATTTCGAGGACGAAATTATTTTAAGTGGGGAAGATTGTAATGACCCGCATTTGCAGAGGTATTATAATTAATTTATTTAATTATATAAATAGTGATATAGTGAATTAAATGGTCGTGGAATTAAATAATGATGAATATTTAATTAAAATAATAAATTAAATAATATATTTAATTCTGAAATAATCAGAAATGGCGATATGGTGTGAACTGGATCATCTGTGATATTTAATTCAGCTTGAAATTGAATTTGAATAACGAATATATTATATAAACGACAGTTTGAACATAGAGTTATAATATAATTAAAATCGAGCTCGAAATGGCGCTGCAGTTCGTAATCTGGCGATTTGAACTTCAACTGAATATACAGGATTCGTTTTAAGTCGGATTTTGGTTAAACAAGAAACGTGTGGAGCTGGTGGAGTATATCTTTCTAGTGAAAGAGAAAAATCAGGATTTCGTCGTGTAGATTTTGAGATATGTCCAAATCAAATTTTAAAATAGTCGCTATAGAATCGTTTATCGATCGTAACGGTTTATTCGATATAACTAGATATTGGGTTTGAACTTAGACAAGGTTCTTTTGAGACATAACGATAATTTAATTTTTAGAATTTTATAGAAAATTTTAATTAATTAAATAAGCAACTTTTTGTTTGGAGTATTTTGCACCCTGTAATCAACATTTCGGGTTTTCACAGAATAAGCCAATCTACCGGTATTTTTATATTTTTGGGATCACGACACGTTACTTGATTTAATGGTATTTTCATATCAGTCCGTCAACAAACAGAGTTTCGTATAATGGGGTATTTCATCGCTAAGTATAATATAATAAAATATTATAAAGTGTCCCAAATTTCTTTCTCTAAATAGCTACGGCAAAACAGTCTTGCGTGGCCTAGTTTTGGCCTTCAAACTTCTCGTGGTTAAGTGAAATACAGCATCCACCCTATCGAATTGGATGGCTTAAAAACTTCCAACATCTTCTACAAAAGCATCAGCCTAAACCTAATTCGTTGGTCATTTTTCTTTTGCTGGTCAAAGAAAAACATTTCTGCGCCTCCACACTTTAAAAACCAACGCACCGAAATCATCAAAACTTCCCCTCAAATATCCTCTAATCCAATGACCTATTTCAGACTTTTCAACGGCAAAAGTCTTCATCTCGAGAAGACCTACCGACAGGATAGTGGTGATCTATTTTCAGGTGGTATGGAGACCGGAATTTTGGTCCGAGACGCGCTGGAGTTGGCCGCGTTTCATGGAGCAATGGCGCAGCGAGAGTGGAAACTGCTGTAGCCATGGGAAGCTGGTGGATAGGAGCTTAGATCGTCGGTGTCCGATGAGGTTTAGTTGACTGTATGGTGGAGCGGTGTGGAGTTGATTGTGTTGAACAATGCATGCAGCGAGGTGAGTACTGATGTGAACAGGACGAGGCAAGGATACTATCAATGGTAGAGGAAAGGAAGAGGAGCATTTCACTGATGGGTTATAAAGAGCAGGTGGCAAGGATTTATGTTAGTATCATGAATATGGAGATGGCTATTTTACTGAAAGGAGAAGCTTGCGTCAGTAGTAGAGGTGAAGGGCGACAAGTGAAAAGATGTACATACTGAAGAATGGTTCATTTGTTTTGAAGAATAGGGGGGTAGTAGCGTGATTGGCCATCAGTAAAGAAGGATACTGTTTATATGGTAGTTGCGTGATTTATATATATACTGGAGTTGCTGAAGGTAAACGTGAAGAGGGGTATTTCGTTGTGAGGAAGATGGAGTATCACAGCTGTGAGGAACAGAATATTTTCGTGTATTGGTTGTTTTTGTCTGGAGCTCGTGCGTTTTAAGCTGAAAAGAAGGAGCTAAAGAATGGAGGTACGGGTTTTGAGTCGTACTGGAGTGTGTATTATGTTTGGAGGAAGAAGATTAGAATGGAGCGGGTAGCAACGGAAATGGGCCGACGAATTTAAAGTTAAGCCCAGTATAAATTAATTAACTTTTATTTTTAATATAAAAATGTGTTAGCT
Source organism: Allium sativum (assembly GCA_030737875.1). Lineage (NCBI taxonomy): Eukaryota > Viridiplantae > Streptophyta > Magnoliopsida > Asparagales > Amaryllidaceae > Allium > Allium sativum. The sequence continues at coordinate 292,141,457 of CM060916.1, read as the reverse complement.
TGTAAATATCATATCTTCGTCATACATTATCAGAATTTCACGAAACAAGATCCGTCAGGATCGTATGGACGAGAGCTTCACAATAAAGCTGACTGGAAGTGGATTGGGGCTCGTATGAATTTATGGTGAAATAAATTGTTTGATTCAAATCAAATAACAGTTTATCATTCTTTAACGATGAACTGCCAAAGTGAGTAAAACTCACCAACTCTGAACAGTTTATAATTTCATGTTGTATTTTTAGAACTGTTAAATATTGGCTGATTGACTGTGTGTTGACCGTTTGATTGAACTGCTAGTTAGTTAGTTAGTTGAATTTCTATATTGATTATGTTTATCAAAATATATCATATGGAACTGAAAGTGATGTTGATTTTATTGTGTAACATCTGTGATGCAGGGAAACGGGTTGGAGGAATCCGACTGGATTCCTCAACAGCTATTTTATTATTTTCATATATTGTGATATATGATGTGTTATATAATCTATTATGGATTATGTGTGTTAGAATGATGTTGATCATTGTTATGCGATATTTTTAATATCATATGAAACCCTGGGATGTAAAAAGAAATATTTCAATGCATATTGAAATAAAGGAATTTTATAAAATCAACTGATTTTATAAAAGGAAATATTTTGAAAATAAAGTATTTATAAAACCATAGATTTTATAAAGGGAACATTTATTTAGAAAATAAATAGAATATCATAAAGGAATATTTGGTTGGAAACTAAATGGGATTTTAAAAGGGAATTGACGAAGTCGAATAGAATTAAAGGAGTTAATCGAATATAGTTTATTCGAATAGAATTAAAGGAGTTAATCGAATATATAGTTTATTCGAATAGAATTAAAGGAGTTAATCGAATATATAGTTTATTCAAATAGAATTAAAGGAGTTATTGAATATAGTTTATTCGATAGGAGTTAAGTGAATAGAGTTAGAGTTAAATCAAAGGAGTTAAGTGAATAGAGTTAGAGTTAAATCAAAGGAGTTAAGTGAATAGAGTTAGAGTTAAATCAAAAGAGTTGAGTGAATAGAGTAAATCAAATAGAGTTATCGAATATACTTTATTCGAAGGAAAGAATTATCGAATAGACATGATTCGAAAGAAAGTTACGTAAGGTAGTTTGTTAAAGAATTAAAAGGTGAACTTTGTCTATTTCAAGGTTAAAAACGTTGTTCAGTTTAGGTCTGAGAGGTAGTATTACCCCAACTTGATTGACTTTATTTTTAACTCAAGAATGGTTAAGATTCGATAGTGAAGGTGGTTTAAAGGAATTTAGTTAATAAGTGTAATGGTTTAAGTTGGCATCGCGATGGTTTGTTTAAACATCTGTCTAAGTCCAATGAAGGAGTTTTGGAAATGTTTTCCAAATAAGAACCAGAAATGTTTTCTGATATAGAAAACAAGAAATGAAAATGTTTTCCAATGGTAATAACATATATTTTCTAAATTTAGAAAATGATAAATGTTGAATATAGGGAAATAGGAGATGAAAAATGAACTAAGGAGATAAATGTTAAATGATAGTTGATTTGATAGAATTTCCACCTGGAAATAATATCGTTGTTTGCACACTGTTTTTCTTTGATGGTTAAATCACAGACTATCGAAGTTTTGACCATTTTAACGTTGTTAATATGGAGAGACCGGTTGGATTATTATCCAAAGAACCACTCTGTATTGGCATAAGCGTGGCGAATCATATATGCCAAAGATTGGTCATGTTCTCAACTTCTCAGCTAAGTTATATACACAAAGAGATATTATCAATATCCCCAAAAAAATAAAAAAAAATATTCCTTAACCAAATCATTTAACTAAAGAAATCACATTATTTAATAAACTAATTATATTTAGTTTGATTCAGAACCCAACCCGCTTCTTTGATCCAACATTTTGTTCCCTTTCCCCTTTAATGTTTTAGATAGCCAGAACAATTTTCTTTAATTAAAATTTTGTTAATTGATCACATAAATCACCATCCAACTCCCCTTCCATTTCGAAAATACACAACATGCTTTCATTCACCTTGCCACAACTCTCGCCCCATGCCGCCACTGCACTGTTCCGTTTAACAACCGCCTATGCCCATCTCCCTTTCACGTTTTGCTTCCATTCCCCTTGCAGCATGTTATCCCATTTATTTCTAGTCTTCCTCCTTTCTTTCCACTTGCATTCTATTTTTTTTACATAAAGGCCCACAAAGCCCACTCCTCATGCATTAAGCCCACGAACTGTTTCCCACTGTTACACTTCTTCCCCGATATGATCATTTTCGAACCCTATACATATATTTCGAACCCAACTTCATCATTTAGCCTCCCCACTGTTCATCACCATATCGAATATGAACGCTGACTTCCACCTCCACCAGCATCCCGTGCCAACCCCTCTTCCTCGCTGGCCAAAAGTGCCTTCTTCTTTTTTCTTTCTTTTTTTATGTTTTGAACAAAAGATTTCCCCACGTCCAAACTACCAGATCGCAAACCCCTACGGCTCCTTCACGAACCTACAACGCACACACGCATGTTGCCTGCGGCTCCACAGATCCGAGAAGTACGCCTTCTCACCGTGATCCGAATCATCACCAGAGCCGCCTCCTTGCTGCTCGTCTCTAGTCACGTAACTCCTTAGGCCAACAAAAGTATGCAGACTTCACCAATGTGGAAGAGAGTCTTCAAAAAAGTTGAGAAGCTTTGCATTGGGTATGTGGTTTTCATTTCGAACGTGGGTGGGGAGGTTTGGTTTTGATCGACTATGGATGTTTGGTCTGCGTTTTACTCACGGGGAAGAAATGAAAGCAAATAGGTCTATTTATAGAAGAGGCGAGCGAGGATAAGAACAACGTTCAATCCGTAGGTTTTTAGTTGTGTATATAGGTCAGTTGGGTAAATTGAGAAGTTGTGATGGAGACAATAGGCTGCGGCTTCTGGTCTACCGAGGGACAAGCAAAAATGTTTGTTTATACATTTCTTTCTCTTCAATTGAATGACTGAATGGGTTTTGGGCTTGCTGCATGGGTTTCCATAGGGCAGCTGAATTGTTTTTCTTGTCTGTCAATTGAAAATTGATATTACGGATTGAAAATACAAGGCATCGGTCACCTTGTTTAGTCTACATAGGGTAGGCTTGTAGCTTCTTTTCAACACAGATAAAAAGTGGTATATGTTTGCATGGCGTTTGTACATTCTGGGCATGTAGTTACTTAGGCATTTAGCTTTTATATATATCAATTATATTTTTATACGGTATTTAATTTCACCGCTTATTATCGTTGTATACCACTACCTAATATATATACATGCCGCTCAACACCAACTCCAAACGCAATGAAAATATCCACACTATTACGTTTTCACTTTCCGGTCCCAATGAAACTAATTTCCTTGAAAACGGACTCCGTTTTCAAAACGACTTTATTTTAATTTTGATTTATTTGTCGGTTCACATTAAAATTTCGTACGTCGATAAAACAACTCCGTTAGGCTCCAAATTGAAAATCTAATAATAATTAGTTATACGTATTCCAACAAAATTCATTTCGTTGAAAATAAAGGCTGTTTGAAAAACACTATTTTTAAGGCCTATATAATATCGATGTATAATTAAATTCAAAACAATTCTATTTTAAATAATAATAAATTATTATTATCGTATCTCTCCAAATGAAATCTTATACACTTCAAAATAAACTGATATATATTTATAACTCAATATTATATAATTTCGGGTTAAGCGATATTCAAATTATTAAAAACCATTAATATTTTATTAAATAAACGTTATCGTTTATTAATGAATTCCATAGCGACTATTTGAAATTTTGAATTAGACATAACCCACAACCTATAATATGAAATCTCCATTTTTCATTTTCAATAGAAAAGCACTATTCAACAGATTCAAATGCTTCTTGTTTCACAAAAATTTGATTAATATCAGATCTTGTATATTCAATTAAAGTTCAAAACTCAATATTATGAGCTACCTCGTAGTTTCGAGCTCGTTTTAATTAAATTATAATTTTATACGTTCACCTTCGTTTTAATAAATAATTTCGATATAAAAGTCCATTAAGTCAATATTTAAACAGAATTAAATATTTGTAATTAATATTCAAAAATCTGGGACTTTACAGGACTAATAATTATCCATACATCTACTGCAAGTCATTAAATTTAATTGTACATCGTACAAATATATATATATATATATATATATATATATATATATATATATATATATATATATATATACACACACACACACACGCACACACACACACACATGTTTCTAAGCGAACTCTATTAGAATGTTCAATGGTCTAGCTCCTTATTTTCAAGCTTACACAAACCTACGTGTCTTATAACCTGAAATATTTGATCCGATCCAAGTATACAAAATACACGAGCCAGAATATCTCTGAATATCCAAAGGGTGAGAAGGAAATACTATTCAAGGGTATATGGCACAACAAATCCAGATTTCCTATATAATAATTTAATTCGGAACAACTTAAATATAGTTCATAAGACAAATTGCAATTAATCATCATCTAAAGGTCCCAAGAAATGGCATTAACAACAATATATAAGGGCTTCCTATCATCAACAAGAGTTAAGTGCAGGGCTAAGCACTTATATAAAATCCCCAAAATTCCAAGAAACAACAAACTGGAACCATCATCATATCAACATATGGAACGCACATGAGAGTTCAAACAACATGAAAGTGACTACCATGTATATAAGCATCATAATAGCTCTAGGCTATATAAAGAAGATTAACATCAACAATAATATCATAAATTGGATCTAAATCAACAAATCTAGAGATAGAATCGACAGAAGTATCAAAATAGTGGATTCAAATCTACAAATAACAACAAATCAGTTAAAGCAACGAAGATGGATCCAAAACAACAAATACCATCAAAGCGAATTTGAATGACAAATAGTACGTGCATTTAATATACTCCCCCGAGCTTTGATAAGTACTATATACATATTCAGCTCCCATCACTACGACCCCCCCTCCCCCAACCGAGTGTAACTTGACCACCCTCTCGCCTCCCTCGCCCTTCCGCCTCCGGAGCAAGTACCGACAATAATAAATAATAATCATATGCCATAAACGTCCAAACAATATCTTGAAAAGTGAAAACAATACTCCCCTACCGCATGTTTCACTAATTGATTTACTATTATTCAGCCTACACCTTACTCCAATAGCTTCAACCAATGAATCTGCAATTAACCGATATAATTAACGTACATGTCCTATACCACGTCGTTTATCATATCAATCTAATATCTTTCTCGACTTCTATAAGATTGCAAAACCGCGTAGTTTTATATATCGAAAATACTTAATTCAAGAAAACAAGTTTATAAAACGCCTTTGAAAATCATTTGAATCGTTTCTATGAAAATCTCTATATATTGGACAATATTGCATATTATATATAGCTTGAGATAATTATTTTTGTAAAATAAATCTAGAAAACAATTATCTCAAAATGATAATTTATATATACGAAATTCATTAAAAATCGGTTTATGAAAACATGCATTACGTCAACGATTCACGAAATCAAATCAACACACAAAATTTACATGAGAACTCGTCAGGGCCTGTTAATCTGCTATAAGGAATGATTATTAAATATAGGCTTTCCAATACATGATTGATCCTTTTGAAAACAACTCAAAAAAGATACAGAAAATATAAAATATTGCACTTGAAGCTAGGAAAGGATGCAACAAGACCCACACTACACATTCTAGGGTCGAACAATACATATTCAATCAATTCATCCATTAAACAAAGTGAATCCATAACATGCAACGTACTTCATTTATTTTTATCAAATCGCTACTAACATTCTTTGTAATTTATAAGCGATTCATAAGACATGCATGCAGTAGGAATTTATATATGTATAGTGGAGTGAATTACTATTAACTCACCTTAACCAATTCAATTATCAAAACTAATAGAATACGTTTGCATGAAATCTATTTCAATTATTTGTATCTAATCGTAACTAAAGTTCTATGTAAATTATAAGGGATCCATAAACAAAGCATGCAATAGGGATACTTCTAATTAGAGATAGTAGAGTGACTTGTCGGTCTTTTCTTTTTTTCACTTTGAATATAGGTGTAAAAAAACATGAGTATGTCTTGGGTTGGGGAGTGTCTAGAATGGTTTAAGTGAGGGGATATGATTTTGTGCCTTATTCAATTTAAGTCCAATTTCTACTTTTATTTGATGATCCCAATTAAAATAAATTTACTTTTTCAACTATTTCAGTTATATCAAAATAAGCAATTGGATACCACGAATGATTTTGGTCCAATATTTATTCAATTAACAAATCGCCGCAATTCACATTCTAAACTGTTTTATTTTATTTAATACGTGTAATTTCAACATGGAAAACAAGATTGTTACTCCAACACTTTGTCTTTTTGATACATGATTATTCGACACGTGAATACCATAAACGTATTAGTATTGACTTTTGTGGGTCGAAAAGGTGGATCGTGATAGAAAACTTCCGAATTATTCGGTGTTAATTTTAGTTTTACAATGAAAATGAATAAAATCTAGAAGAATAATGTGGAGGTTTGAAAATTAGCATTGTGAAGAAAAAAATAACAAGTGAAAATCATTATTCAGAGAGAAGGTGATAGATAAATCATCTTATGATCCTTGAGTAGGACATTCGTATTTGGAATAAGTGGTAGCCACTTCTGGAACGATACATATTTTGGGGAAAGGCTGAAACAAATTCAAAAGCAATACAATGGGTTTAGTTATTAGTAATAGATAAAGTAACGTGAAGGTCATTTTTGAAATGCTAAATTTTAAATTGAACCTCATCCACGAGATTAATTTTATATTTTTATCTTTAAATAATAGATGGTGATAGGGTTACAAATTTATGGTTTAATGGTAAACTTCCAAAAATGTTCTTATGCGTAAAAAAGATGTCAACAATTCGAATTCTACTTAGGACATCACATGTATTCTTATATAAATTTTGAAGTAAGACCGCAAACAAGGTTGTAAAATTTGTTAGGTCGATGTTAGATGCTAAACATGGATTTGAGATTAATCGCATAAACGGAGATTAATCGAGGATTAATTGGAAGGAAGCATTTTCTGATAAACTGATGTATTCTGAAAAAATGTCAGTGTTTTATTTAGTATTAACCGATCCACAATAAGCTATTTTCGATTTTATTGGATTCGAAAGCAGCCATGAAGACTAAATCGTTAGAAACAAATATTTTAGCACTTGTAAAAGACATCAAGCATAAAATGGTGAATAGATTATGCATTCATATGCTTACATAATGTAGTAAATTTCATGCAGGCGAATTACACATAAGACTAATACAACGCTTGGGCGAAGTCTAGGTTGGATCTCGAAGGATTTTTTTACAATAAAGATCACTGATATGAATTTCAATCTTAACAAAAAAATTCTTTATATTTTATTGTTTATGTCTATTAAAATTGAATATAAATTAATTTTTGTTTAATTCGGTTTATTTTAGAATGACGTTTTTTTGTGTGCATCTGCATTGTATGCGCTAGAAAACATTGTTTGACATAAGTGAAACATTAATGAAAATATAATGTATCATAAAGGAAAAAAAATTAAATTGATTATTGTAGAAAACACTGCATTTTCTCTATGTTTTCGGGCTTTGGGGAAAAGTAGGTTCTTTACCTTCAAATATGAAGTGTGTAATCAAATTAGTTAGTTTAAGGGAAGAAATAATGCACTTCAACCACCCCACTTATAAAGTGGGCCTATCGAATAAACGTTAGTAAAGCCCAAATACGATGCCCTATGATTTACGAATACAAATCATGTGATTGCCAATTTACCATCAGTCGCGAAAGTTCTCACGCATTAGAATTCCGATCAGCAGAAGATCAGATCATTTAATTACTGTTCTTTCTGTTCTCTAAACATTAGAAGACTGCTCATATTCCCCTCTTCAACCCTAGCTTTCTAACCATCGATCGTGAGAGCTATCCAGGTAGCATCAGTGCGATTTGCTCTATGGGTAACGATCACTTACGAGAGTTTCGCGGCCTGGGCAGAGTGAACAGTTTAGTTTCCTTCCAGTTTTTGATGGTTTGTTTCAGATTTCTACTGTACCTGTAATTAATTCAAAATTGTTTTGTGTTGCGATCAGATTTTTTATTTGGTTGAAATGCAATTATTGTCATTGCGAAACTAATATCCAATTTTCCATTTCTCAGTATTCAAAATTGAGAATCATCAGCAAAATGCTCCGTAAACAGGATCTCTTGTCTTTGCAATCAGAGAATTGCTTTTCCGTAAGTCCACTTAATTTGAAAACCATATATTTTTAGACGAACTCATTCGGTGGACTATTATATTAACGAGTTGTATTAGTCTGATTGGTAAACTAAATATTCGTAGGCATGCATCACCATTTTGTTTTTATGGGATAGTGGAATGGGATGTTGGTTTATTTCTGTCCTTCATTCTGTTTTTCTTTCAGTCAATATCCATTGTTGTATTTACAGGCACTCATGAGTCCTGCATCTTGGTTAAACAATAATTTGGAAATGAACTTCTTCACTGCTTGAATCAGTTCTTCAATCTTCAGACGACGTTAAGGATGAACTTCAACCTGTGTATGCTTATAGAAAATTTCAAAGTAAGGCCCATAACTTCTGCAATTCTAGCAAAGAAAAGATTGGAAATCATTTAACATTAGTCATAAAATGCTCGCTATATTTTTGAGGTTGCTATGCTCAGCTTGACCTTGCTGGTCTAAAACGTATACACTTGGGTTAATCATGATTTGGGCGATGATTTGAAAAAAATAATCAGATTAATTGTCAAAAAAAAGATTGGAACAAGTAGCACTAGCCATAAAGCAAAAATGCTCAATAAACAGAATCTCTTGTCCTTATAATCAGACAATTGCTTTTCTTTAAGTCCACTTAATTTGAAAACCATATATTTTTAGATGGGTACATCCAGTGGACTATTATATTATTGAGTTGTATTAATCTGATCGTCAAACTAAATATTCATAGGCGTTGTTGTCAAAAATCTTAAAATCCTACGATTTGAATCCTGTTTCAAATCGAATCTTTCCCCTTACGATTCGATTTATATTCCGATTCAAACCAACCTAATACCTCACATTGGAAAATTCATTCAATTCAAATCAATATATTCATTTTACTTATTTGGGTCTATAACTTCAATTTTAATCATTTCCAAACAAGGTAAAATTGAAACAAGAGAGAAAATGATGTTTTAGGTTTAGATGTAGAAGCTTTATCATCAAAATTAATTTCAAAGTGTGTGCAAACTTTCAAATATATGTTTTCTTAATCCATAATTTACGATCTAAATCCCGTTTTGATTTACAATTTGTGTTTTGCGGTTTACGATTTGAATCTCACTTTGAAAACCTTGCGTAGGCATGCATCACCATTTTGTTTTTTATAGGACTGTGAATTTTTCGAGGGATGTTGGTTTCTTTCCGTCCTGCATTTTGGCATTCTTTCTGTTAGTGTCAGTTGTATTTACGGGCAATCATGAGTTTTGCACCATGGTTAAACAATAATTTGAAAATGGAGTTCCTTTGATGATGATAAGGATAAACTTCAATCTGTGTATGCTTATATAAAATTTCAAAGTAAAGCCTGTAATTTCTGCAATTCTAGCTATAAAAGGTTGGTACTTACATAACATTAGTCATAAAATGCTTGTTATATTTTGTGGTTGCTATGCTTAGCTTGACCTTGCTGGTCTAATCGTATACACCTGGAGTAAAGCATGATTTTGGCGGTGATTTGAAAAGATCAAATTAGTTGTTAAAAAAAGATTGGAACAAGTAGCGCTAGTCATAAAGCAAAGAGAGTGCATTTGGTTTGAAAACCATATGTTTTTAAATGGATATATTCGGTGGAATATTATATTAATGAGTTGCATTAGTCTGATTGTCAAACTAAATATGTCTAGGCATGCATCAACATTTTGTTTTTTATGGGATTGTGGAATCTTTCGGGGGACGTTGGTTTCTTTCTGTCATCTGTTCTGGTTTTATTTCGGTCAGTGTTCGTTGTATTTACGGGAAATCATGAGTCCTGAACCTTGGTTTAATAATAATTTGGAAATGAAGTTCTTCGCTTCTTGGATCAGTTCTTCAATCTTCAGACGAGGATAAGGATAAACTTCAACCCCCGTATGCTTATAACTTTTTTTAAAGGCCTGTAATTATTGCAGTTCCAGCTATAAAAAGAATGGAACTCGTTTAGCACTAGTCATAAAATGCTCGTGATTGCTATGTTTGGGTTGACCTTGCTAGTCTAAACGTATACACTTGGAGTTAAGCATGATTTGGGCGATGATTTGTAAAGTTTCAAATTAGTTGTTTAAAAAAAGATTGGGACAAGTAGAACTAGTCATAAAGCAAAATAGTGCACATGTCGGGAATCGAACCCAAGTCCCTACCGTGGTAGGGTGCTATTCTACCACTTGACCACTAGTGCTTAATGTTGTACTATAGTGTTTCCTACTTTGAATAATATATTAAAGAATATTACTCCTACTTGAGTTATAAAAATTTAAACGCTTCATTTGATTTACATCAGATATTAGCCAAAATTCGAGATTTGACAACTTATTTGGTTATAAGTGTTTTAAATATCACCCGAGATAGCCGGATATTAGATCGAAATATTAGCCAAAATCCGAGATTTGAAACCATGCCTTTATATTATTTGATTTAGATGGATACATTCAGTGGACTGTTATATTTATGAGTTGTATTAGTCTGATTGTCAAACTAAATATTCGTAGGCGTGCATCACTATTTTGTTTTTTATGGGATTCTGAAATCTTTCGGGGACGTTGGTTTTTTCTGTCCTCCATTCTGGTTTTCTTCATATCGATGTCTGTTGTATTTATGAGCAATAATGAGTCCTGCACGTTGTATTTATGAGCGATCATGAGTCATGCACCTTGGTTAAACAATAATTTGAAAATGAAGTTCTTCACGTCTTGGATCAGTTCTTCAATCTTCGGATGAGGATAAGAATAAACTTCTACCTGTGTATGCTTATAAAATATTTCAAAGTAAGGCCTGTAATTATTGCAGTTCCAGCTATAAAAAAATTGGAACTCGTTTAGCACTAGTCATAAAATGCTTGCTATATTTTTGTGGTTGCTATGCTTGGGTTGACCTTGCTAGTCTAAACGTATACACTTGGAGTTAAGCATGATTCAGGTGATGATTTGTAAAGATACAAATTAGTCGTTTAAAAAAAAGATTAGGACAAGTAGCACTAGTCACAAAGCAAAATAGTGCACCAGCCGGGAATCAAACCCGGGTCTGTACCGTGGCAGGGTACTATTCTACCACTAGACCACTGGTGCTTAATGTTGTACGTTAGCGTTTTCTTCTTTGATTAATTTGAATCATTTATTAAAGAATATTAATCGTACTTGAATTACAAAAATTTAAACGCTTCATTTGATTTACATTAGATATTTTTCTCCTATTTTCTTGTGACTTTCATATTATTTGTTTTGTTTATAATGGTTAGTATATAACTTATCCAGGATTATATTTGGATAAAGTATCAAATTATAAAAATACCACGATTGGGAATCAAATTAGAAGTTGTAGAGTGGTAGGGAATTATTCTACCATTAAGTTGCTGATAAAAAATGTAAAGATCGATAAAGATTCGGGCGATGATTTGTGAAGATTCAAATTTATTGTTTAAAAAAAGATTGGGACTAGCAGCACTAGTCATAAAGCAAAATAGTGCACGATCATAAAGCAAGACCATGCTTAACTTCAAAGTAAGGCCTGTAATTATTGCAGTTTTAGCTATAAAAAGATTGGAACTCGTTTACCATTCGTCATAAATTGCAAGCGAGAACCCAAGGATTCGTGGTGGAGGAATGACGAGGTGCAAAAGGCTATCAAAGAGAAGGAATGCTACAAATGCATGCACCATCATAGAAGCGAAGAGAACATGCACAGGTACAAAGTGGCAAAGAAGACTGGAAAGAGAGCAGTGAGTGAAGCAAGAGGACGAGCGTACAGAGATTTGTATCAAAGGCTAAGTACAAAGGAGAGTGAAAAAGACGTTTACAGAATAGCTACGCTACGCGAGAGGAGGATAAGGGACTTCAATCAGGTTAAGTGCATTAAGGACGAGAGTGATAAACTTTTGGTGAAGGACGATGAGATAAAGAATAGGTGGAGAGAATACTTTGATAAGCTTTTCAACGAAGAAAGTGATAACTCTTCTATCGAGTTGGAGGACTTTGCCGACAACACCAATAATCATAGTTGTTAAGGCGCGCGCTTAAGCGCGCCTAGGCGCGCCTAAGGCTCAGGCGCAGGCTTTGCGCCTCGCTGGCCTTCGAAGCTCATCAGCTAAATGAGGCGCAAATAAAGCGCGCCTTTGGCGCTTTTCCTCGAGGCGCTGAGGCTCAAAAAGCGCGCCTTGTGAAATAATTGATTTTATGCCAAGTCCATTTTTGTTTGGACCCGATCCGACTCTCATCCTTCAAATTCGAATAATTTTGTTCAATTTTTAGGGTTTTCCCTTTCGCTTTAACGCATTCGAACCTAAAAAAACTGCCACCATCTCCGTTGTTACTGCCATCGCCGTCATGTGTGTGTATTTCAAATACCAACAACAGTTATTTTAGTTGTTTTCATTTAAATTAATTAGTTCAAAGGTTTAAACTTTAATCTAAACTTGTTAGTTAGTTTACTGAGTTATGTTTTAATTTTTAAATTAAAATTTAGACATGTTTTAAAATTTATTGAGTTATGTTTTAATTTTAAAGTTTAAAGAGTTATGTTTTAAATAATTAAATTTATTGAATTTGTGATCGTTTTAGTTCCGAAATTGTACTTGTGACTTCGTTCCTACTAATCAAAGTTTTGTATTACTAAATTAATCATTTCTAGTAGAATTTTATAGTATAGTTTTTTTTCTAGCAAAAAAAACCCACTTGTACAAAAGTCACACAAAAAAGCCCAAGGCTCAAAAAAGCTCAGGGCTCAAGCCTTGCGCCTTTTTGCGCCTATGCGCCTTAACTACTATGCCAATAATAGACATTTTGTGCGGAGATTTCAAGAAGCTGAGTTAAAGAGGGCGTTAAAACAGATGAAATTAGGCAAGTCGGTAGGGCTTGATGACATTCCTATTAAGGTGTGGAGATGCTTTAGAGATGCAGGAATAACATGGCTAACTAAGTTGTTTAATAATATTTTCAAATCAAACAAAGTGCGAGATGAGTGGAGGAGAAGCATTTTAGTTCCGATCTTCAAGAATAAAAGAGATACTCAAAGTTGCACAAACTATAGAGGAATTAAGCTTATGAGTCATACGATGAAGCTTTGGGAGAGAGTTGCGAGCAGCGTTTGAGGAGGTTGACAAGTGTCTCTAGGAATCAATTTGGTTTTATTCCTGGAAGGTCGACCACTGAGGCGATTTTCTTGGTTAGGCAACTTATGGAGAGATACAGGGAGCAGAACAAAGATCTCCACATGGTTTTTATTGACTTAGAGAAAGCTTATGACAGAGTGCCGAGGAGGGTTACGTGATGGGCGCCAGAAAGAAAGAGGGTGTCATTAAAGTATATTACCTTTATCAAGGATATGTACGAGGGGGTTGTGACTAGTGTCAGGGCATGCGATGGTGAGACCAGAGACTTTCCAATTAATATAAGGTTACATCAAGGTTCGACTTTAAGCCCATATATTTTTGCATTAGTGATGGATGAAATCACAAAAGATATACAAAGGGAGATTCCTTGGTGTATGCTCTTTGCCGATGATGTTGTGCTGATTGATGAAAGTAGAATAGGGGTTAATCGACAGCTGGAGTTGTGGAGGGAGACCTTGGAATCAAAGGTTTTCAGGCTTAGCAGAATTAAAACAGAGTATTTGAAGTGTGAGTTTAGCGGTGTCAGTTCAGATGACGGAGAGATCACCTTGGCCGGTAGAGTAGTACCCAAGAAGGAATCGTTTCGATATTTAGGATTTATGTTGCAGTTTGATGGGAAGATTGATAAGGATGTTAGTTTTAGAATTCAAGCAGGATGTGTGAAATTGCGTCTAGCATCTGACATTCTCTGTGATAGGAAGATTCGTCAGAAGCTTAAAGGAAAGTTTTATAGGACAGCAATCAGGTCTGCGATGTTATATGGTGCAGAATGTTGGCCTACTAAGAGGCATCACGTCCAGAAGATAAATGTGGCAGAGATGCGGATGCTGCGCTGGAGCTGTGGGCATACCAGACGAGTTCAGGTTAGAAATGAGGATATTTGGGAAAAACTTGGAGTTGCACCTATTAAAGAGGAGCTAGTCCAACACCGCTTGAGATGGTTTGGACATATCCAACGTAGACCATACGATGCACCTGTGCGCGTTGAAATTATAGGTCGTGCCGAAGGCCCAAAGAGAGGTAGAGGTCGACCTAAAATGACATGGGAGGAGATTATAAAAAGAGATTTAAGTAATTGAAGTATATCTGAAGAGCTGGTAGTGGATAAGAGTGTACGGAAGTTGGCAATTCATGCACTAGAACCTTAGTTTTTTTTTTCTTCCTTCACTTATTGAACCTTTTTACTTCTTTTTTTAAAACTATTTTAGACTTTATTTCACTTTTACTGAACCTTTTTATTTTATTATTATTATTTTAAAAAACCTTTATCAAACAACTTTTTATCTGTTTGGTTATTTTAAACTCTTTTTATATATGTATTATTACCATTATTGTTTATTTTAATTTGGGTTCCATATCTAGCCAACCGCAATTTGTTTGAGATACATGACTTTGTTGTTGTATTTTTGTGGTTGTTATGCTTGGCTTGACCTTGCTAGTCTAAACATATACGCTTGGAGTTAAGCATGGTTCAGGCTGTTGATAAAAATTGTAAAGATCGATAAAGATTCAGACGATGATTTGTAAAGATTCAAATTAGTAGTTTAAAAAAAGATTAGGACAAGTAGCACTAGTCATAAAGCAAAAGAGTGCACCAGCCGGGAATCGAACCCGGGTCTGTACCGTGGCAGGGTACTATTCTACCACTAGACCACTGGTGCTTGATGTTGTACTTTAATGTTTTTTATTTTGATTATTTTGAATCATTTATTAAAGAATATTAATCCTACTTGAATTACAAAAATTTAAACGCTTCATTTGATTTACAATAGATATTTTTCTCCTATTTTCTTGTGATCTTCATATTATTTGTTTTGTTTATGATGGTTAGTATAGAACTTATCCAAGATTATATTTGGATAACATATCAAAATATAGAAGTACCACGATTGGGAATCAAATTAGAAGTAGGGTGGTAGGGAATTATTCTACCATTTAATTTCCGATTAAAAATGTAAAGATCGATAAAGATTCGGGCGATGATTTGTAAAGATTCAAATTTATAGTTTAAAAAAAGATTGGGACAAGTTGCACTTGTCATAAAGCAAAATAGTGCACCAGCCGGGAATCGAACCCGGGTCTGTACCGTGGCAGGGTACTATTCTACCACTAGACCACTGGTGCTTAATGTTGTATTTTAGTGTTTCTACATTGATTAATTTGAATCATTTATTAAAGAATATTAATCCTACTTAGTAACAAGAGTTCAAACGCTTCATTTGATTTACATCTAATATTTTTCTTCTATTTTCTTATTACCTTTATATTATTTGTTTTGTTTAGAATGGTTAGCATAGAACTTATCCAGGATTATATTTAGATAAGGTATCAAAATATAAAAGTGCTACGATTAGGAATCAAATTAGAAGTTGTAGAGTGGTTGAGAATTATTCTACCATTAAACTGTTGATACAAACTTGTAAAGATCGATAAAGATTCGGGCGATGATTTGTAAAGATTCAAATTAGTTGTTAAAAAAAGGATTGGGACAAGTACCACTTGTCATAAAGTAAAATTGTGCACCAGCAGAAATAGAATCCGGATCAGTTTCTATTCTACCACTATACCACTGGTGCTTAATGTTGTACTTTAGTATTTCCTACTTTGATTGATTCAATCATTTATTAACGAATATTAATTCTACTTGAATTACAAAATTTTAAACGCTTCATTTGATTTACATTTGATATTAATCTCCTATTTTCTTGTGACCTTCATATTATTAGTTTTAGATGGAGACATTTGGTGGACTATTATATTAATGAGTTTTATTAATCTAATTCTTAAATTAAATATTCGTAGGCATGCATCACCACATTGTTTTTTGTGGGATTGTGAAATCTTGCTAGGGACGTTGGTTTCTTTCTGTCGATGTCCGTTGTATTTACGAGCACTAATGAGTCATGCACGTTGTTGTATTTATGAGGAATCATGAGTCCTGCACGTTGTATTTACAAGCAATCACGAGTCTTGCACCTTGGTTAAACAGTAATTTGGAAATGAAGTTCTTCACTTCTTGGATCAGTTCTTCAATCTTCGGACGAGGATAAGGATAAACTTTAACCTACGTATGCTTATAAAAAAATATTCAAAGTAAGTCCTGTAATTATTGTAGTTCTAGCTATTAAAAGATTGGAACTCGTTTAACACTAGTAATACAAATGTTTGCTATATTTTTGTGGTTGCTATGCTTGGCTTGACCTTACTAGTCTAAACATATACACATGGAGTTAAGCATGATTTGGGCGATGATTTGTAAAAAAAATCAAATTTGTTGTTTAAAAAAAGATTGGGACAAGTAGCACTAATCAAAAAGCGAAATAGTGCACTAGCCGAGAATCGAACTCAGGTCTGTACCGTGGCAGTGTACTATTCTACCACTAGACCACTGGTGCTTAATGTCGTACGTTAGTGTTCCCTACTTCGATTAACTTGAATAATTTATTAAAGAATATTAATCCTACTTGATTCACAAAAATTTAAACGCTTCATTTGATTTACATTTGATATTCTTCTCTGATTTTCTTATTACCTTTATATTATTTGTTTTGTTTATAATGGATATCCAGGATTATATTTGGATAAGGTATCAAAATAAAAAAGTACCACGATTAGGAATCAAATTAGAAGTTGTATAGTGGTTTGGAATTATTCTACCATTAAACTGCTGGTAAAAACATGTAAAGATCGATAAAGATTCGGGTGATGATCTGTAAAGAGTCAAATTAGCTGTTTTAAAAAAGATTCGGACAAGTAGCACTGGTCATAAAGCAAAATAGTGCACCAACAGGGAATCGAACTTGGGATTTGTACAGTGGTAGGTACTATTCTACCACTAGACCACTGGTGCTTAATGTAATATTTTAGTGTTTCCTACTTTGATTATGAGAATAATATCAGAACGGGAGACTGATCTGGGAAGTCCTTACGCTTGAGTACGGGAGCCTTTGGCACTGGGTATCCACCTACTTTGATTAATTTGAATCATTTATTAAAGAATATCAATCCTACTTGAATTTTATTTGATATTTTTCTCCTATTTTCCTGTAACCATAGTATTTGTTTTGTTTATGATGGTTAGTATAGAAATTATCCAGGATTATATTGGGATAAGATATCAAAATATAAAAGTACCACGGTTAGGAATCAAAGTAGAAGTTGTAGAGTGATAGAGAATTATTCTACTATTAAACCGTCGATAAAGATTTGTAAAGATTGATCTATGATTTGTGAAGATTCAAATTAGTTGTTTGAAAAAAGATTGGGACAAGTAACACCAGTCATAAAGCAAAATAATGCACCAGCCAGGAATCGAACCCGGACTCTGTACCGTGGCAGGGTACCATTCTACCACCGACCACTGGTGCTTAATGTTGTACTTAAGTGTTTCCTACTTTGATTAATTTGAATAATTTATTAAAGAATATTAATCCTACTCGAATTTCACAAAATCAAACACTTTATTTGATTTACATCTGATAATTTTCTACTATTTTCTTGTGACCTTTGTGTTATTTGTTTTGCTTATAATGGGTAGTATAGATCTTGTCCAAGATTATATTTGGATAAGGTATCAAAATATAAAAGTACCACGATTTGGAACTGTGCAGTTTATGCCCCGCTATATCCCGTAGCGTATTACTGCCGATACGCTTTTCCTAAATAGTTTCCAATATAGCCTTCCCGCTTTAAACCCTGTTATATTCCGCTATTCCCGATATATCCCATTATTTCAGCTATATTACGCTTTTTCCGCTATATCTTTGAAGAATGAAATGAACTAAAAATGACATTTATACATTAAATTTTTTAATGAATAATGTTTTAGAATTGATTTTTTTAACATATTTTTTTATAAACAAGAATACTATAGTATTCTATTAAATTTTATTAAGTTAAATAGTGATCCACGTTTATTTATAGATATCTGCATATGTTTTTCTTTAAAATTAAGAACGTACTAATTATTGTTAAAATGAATGTAAGTTTTTTATTTAGGTATAGCTTATATATTCCGTAAAAACATTAAGAACAAGTTATATATGCTATTTTAGAGTCATCCGCTATATCCTGTTATTTCCTAGCTTTATCCCCGCTACGACTTTATGGACTTCCGCCGCATTTGATCTGCTAAGCGCTTTAACTGCACAGATTAGGAATCAAATTAGAAATTGTAGAGTGGTAAGGAATTATTCTACCATTAAACTGCCTATAAAGAATGATGTGTCAAACTTTATTTATTTACTTTGTTTATTTGAAATTATCTGAACAATGTTTAATTGAATACTTATGTCACATTTTCTACATAGGCTTTCGATGTTACTTTTAAATTTATTTTTCAATGATATGTTATCATTCTTTTATATTCTATGTCATGTGAATGTATTAGCTGTTTTACTAGATGATTCGGTAATGCTTCAAACTAAGACATATTATCAAATAATAAATGCGGTATGTATGGATAATAGGCGCAAGTTAGTTATGTTAAGGTTAAATAGTTATCAATTGTATTCTTAACATTGTTTTGCTTTGCTCAATCTTTCGATGTAGTATGAATTATTGAAACCTATGAAATGACACAAAGGCCCCGTTTGCATTGATTTTGTACCACGTTACGGTGGCGTTCGCGTTGGACGCGTCCGACGTCTGAACTTGGCGGTTGCCACTTCTCATTCTTCATTACCATCTTCTTCTCCTTCTTCGAAATAATGTTTGCCTCCGATTCATTCTTCGATTACGACGATTTGATTAATCTCTACGAGATAACATTGTATCAAAATGCACAGAGAAATCATATGATCCGGATTAATACTTCAAAGTATACCGATTTAGCTTGGATCAACGACATTTTGAATGGGCATCAACAACGTTGTCAAAATAATTTTCGGATGAAAAGACTTTTCTACTACTCGTTATGTGAAAAATTACAACATCCTGGTCTCTCTTCAACGGCAGAAATTTGTGTCACCGAAATGGTTGGTATTTTCATTTACACAATGGCTATTGGGCTCTCAAATAAACAACTTAGTGAAAAATTTTAACGAGCAGGTAGCACAATTTTCATTTGTTTTCATGATGTTCTAAACGTTTTTCAATTACTCACTGCCGATATAATAAAGCCGGATGATCCACAATTTAATACCGTTTCACATCACATCAGCAGTTCAATCCGGTATTATCTATATTTCAAAAACACACTTTGTGCTATAGATGGTACACACGTGTCTGCACACTTACCTGCTGATCAAGTTATCCCATATATCGAAAGAAAAGGTTTTGCAACGCAAAATATATTAACGGTATGCTCTTTCGATTTACAATTTACTTATGTTATGGCTAATTGATAGGGGACTGCACATGATAGTAGAATTTTTAATTTGATTACAAATGATAGAAGCTCCAACTTTTCTAAATGTTCAGCTGGACAATATTATTTGATTGATTCGGGCTATCCACTTCAGAATGAATGTTTACCGTCTTATCGAAATACGATGTATCATATTCCGCATTTTCGTGAAACCGTGAATCAACCAAAATCGACCAATGAAGTGTTTAATTTCTACCATTCGAGTTTACGGGTGGCCGTTGAAAGAACTTTTGCCATTTGGAAACAAAAATTTGCCATTTTGAAGACTATGCCTACATATGCATTTGAAACTCAAGTCAAAATTGTCGTAGCTACAGTGGCCTTTCATAACTCCATACGCAAATATAATAGTGGTGATCCAGATTTTATGGCTTTTAACGATGATCCTAAACTTATCCCCGATTAGTACTTGAAGGAATATTATGCTCTGAGAAATGCGACGAATAGAGGTACTGAACGGGTACATCGAAATGGATATCAAGAAATGTCAGCATTTCAAGATACCATAAGAGATCAATTGGTTGTTGCAGGGTTGCGCTAAATTGTATTTGTATCTGTAACTGTATTTATATCTGTATTTTAGAAATACCCCGCTCAAATACCTTGCTCAAATACCTCGTTCGCAGCAAAAAAACATTCCTTGTTCACAACGGTGTCACGCTCAATTGTCACTCTCAAATTCTCCGTTACCGTTCATCAAAAACGCACCTATAAACATGACCTGACAAGGGCACAACTTCAATAAGGTTTGGAAGTTTAAAGGTGATAACCCCAAATTTTTTATTCTGTTAATCAAAGTAACAAGTTGGTTCTGGTATAATCTAGTAACATTGAATCAATTAATACAACAAAAGTTTGATTTATACATTATTGGAGTAAATACTTGTATTTTATGAATGCATACATGTTGACTGTGATAGTTGAATATTATGCAACAATGTATAACTGCTTTGAAGGATATGGTATATAAAGATGCGTAGTTCGAAGAATTTTTGAGATCAATGATATTGTAGTCATAGTTATGAATGGCGCGCTACGGCGCCGTGAGGCGCGACAACTGCACCATTTCTTCTTGCGGCGCGGCGCATATGAGAAGGTAAAGACGCAAAAAGCGCACGGCGCAAAATTGTGTGCTTTTTGTTTTGTTTTTTGTTTTTTGCTCGTTTTTTATTTATTTTTTCATTTTTTGCATTTCACATAAAATTATTATTGATCATATTATTGTATTTGCTAACGTTTTGTATTTGATTTTTAGTTATTTTGTAGGTTCTAATGGATGGCTTTTATACAGTATTGTTGATCATATTATTGTGTTTGCTAATGTTTTGTATTTGGTTTTTATTTATTTTGTGGGTTTTGATGGATGACTTTTCTACAGTTCTTTTTCGTTGAAGAGAAACAAATATATCAATATTGAAAATATATTTTATTTTATGTAATACTATTATATCAAATGTAATATTGCTTGTACAAAAAACATGTATTTCAATTAATTGTGTATTTATTTCAAACAGGTTGTAGATGCACCAAATATATTATCAATAAATAATTATCACTTTATTTTTATTTTTTTGGCATAGAGTTATCAATTGCATCAGGGAAACAATATCACCCATCGATATGCTAATCTTCCTCACCAATTGTCCTTTGTGTTGTTAAATATAACCACATCATAACAATAAAGACTTGATATAATCTAATTGTCCTTATGAATCCGATGATGCAGATGTTGGTTTGGAAAATGTGATTGTTGAATCAGATTCGGAATTCTACTTTATTAGTAATATGTATTATTATTATGGATTTTGAAAACTATCATGCTTGAAATTATATGCTAACGATATCAAATATGATGATCTTTCTTTTTGCAAAGTAGTAAAAAAATTGATTGCATATGTTTTTGCCAAAAAAACTGAACTCTTAAATTTGTTGTTATATGTTAAATTAAAAAAACAAAAATGCGCAGTAAATCAGAAAGGCGCGCGCCATTTGCCGCGCCGTGCGCCAAGGCTCCAGACTGATGTTGCGCCTTTTTGCGTCGTGCACCATTAATAACTGTGATTGTAGTCCATATGATAGAAAAGTGTATATGGAGCCTTAGTAGGCTTCATTGAACGTAACAAAACAATACATGTTTACATGAAAACTATAACGAGACGCATGGTTGATTTTTTTTCTTCAATAAACGTTGAATTGTATTTTTTTACTTTGTTCTGCTTAGTTTGATCTCTTAATGCATCGTGGGTCATCGGCACCATTGATGTACCTAGAAACATGATGTAGCGAACTAGTTGCAATTTCAGTAAACTTCGGATATTCGTGGATGGTAACTTCAGAGGGTGTTTTTTTTTTCTTTCCTTTTTTGGAATTTACGGGCTGGTAGCTAGTCAATTGAATAGATAATCCAGTAACTTTGAATCAATTTGTGCAACAATAGTTTGAAGTATCATTTTAAATAATTTGTTATTTGAGTGAAAACATGTTTTTATGGACGTTTGACTTATGTAAATATCGATCGGAGAAATATAATGCATGGTAATTTAATCTAGCTCTGCACCATGAAGGATGCTATTCTACCAATAGATATGGTGCTTGATGTTGTTAGGGATGACAATTAGAACCGAGAACTGCAAAACCGAACTGTCCCGAACTCGAACCAAACCCAATGAGTCTTAGACTTGTTCTGGATGATGAAAAGTACCATAAAGATAGGTCAAACTCAAGCTGAACCCATCCGATCGAAAAACATTGAAGTATATGCATTTTTAGTGTTGTTATCTAATCAGATAACCCGAGCCGAAGCTTTGGTCGAGTACGGTCCAGGTTTTTGAACTTTATAGTACGTACCCGACAAAACCCAACTCGCTATAACGGAGGCCCACTGGGTCGGGTCCGAGCACTTCGTGTCGGATCTAATTACCACCCCTAGATGTTATATACATACATATTAAACTTCCTTACTTGCTGTTGACTTAATTTATATAGGTTTATCGGTCCTTTTCAGTTTTCTAAAGTAGGAGCACTTCTTGTGGCCAATCTTCGAATTTTGGTATACTAAATATAAATACTTACAATTGAGATTTATGATCATTTTTTTGAACAAAATAATCAATAAGGTATACTAGTGAATTTTCAATATAGCAAACCTATATATGTTATGCTTGTTCACTCATATGATTTATTTATCGTGATTTACTTTATTTGATATATATTGTGTGAAATATGGGTAATTACAATTTTATTGTAACTTTGATTTCTTTTGAAGTAGTTAGTAGAATCTTTATCAAAAAACAAAGCAGTCGAGTTAAAGTTGTGACTAAGGTAATAGCAGCTTTAAAAAGTGCACTAACCGAGTCAAACATGGCTGCACCATGGAGGAGAAGCACTCTACCAACATAGTGACCGGTTTTTTCTTTTCTTTCTTAAATTTAAACTGTACGTGTAGCAATTTTACCTGAAAGTTGAACCATTTTATACCATTATTCATTGACATTTTTGATCTGCTGATGTTGATCAACTACGGTAACTATTACATTAATCCACTATTATTTTTAATTACCTTTGGTAATTATTAGACCTTTCATTTGAGCATGATAAACAATGGTTATTATAGTAAGTGGTTAGCCAATAGACTCGACACTTTAAACTGAGGCATGTGATCTTTTTTTGTTATCTTAGTTCTTTTAAAGAAACAATATGTCGCAACTCACAGAGAGAAGTTTGTTACGATGAGTTCAACAACTTGTCATCAATTGCATTTTGGTATTGTTTTGTTCAACTTTATCTCGTGGGGGTAGAACCGTAGATCATGTGCACTAGATAACATTCAAGCTGGTGTTGCTTTACCTGATTTTAGGCTATGATTGCTGATAATGTTCTGTAAAGTACCATACATTTAAGGCCAACTAGACATACTTTGATGGGTTTTAAGATTCAAAATAATAATTGTATTAAATTTAAAACTGAATGATTAAAATGCTACCATGTTATAAACTACTATGATGACTTGTGGTCATTGCTAATACCTATCTGTTATTTTTTACCCAAAGTGAATAAATATCAAGTGATATATTATGCTTTTAAAGTAATATTTATAGGTAATAAAAAAGTTCTTTATGGTTTGGGATTATCTAGAAATAAAATGATCTTGTTTATGCATCAATTGTTAATTGGGTACTTATTCTCTTATTACTTCTTAACTAAGAGCTTCAAAATGTTTGTCTAAGTTGGAGTTTTGTTAAATGTATTGTATTCTTAATTCTAATTTGATGCTATGATTAGAATTTATTTGCTATGCCATTTTTAGTCCGCCGGAATATCATTTTTTAATTGTTGAGATTGCTCCTCTTCATTTTATTTCTTTGATGTAAAACTTGTAGATTTTTCCATTATTTTGATTTTGTTTGGATAATTCAAACTCATATTGGGGTTTTGGATTTTGGACACTGGTAGTGGAACAGAATAACACACCAATCAGGAACCAAACTCTAGTCTATATCGTGATGCGGTGTTATTTGACCACTGTAAATGACATTTTGAACTTTGATTACTTAATTTTTATTTAAATTAGTCAATGATAGACAATTTTTGGATAAAGGTGAATCCATCTGTATGTTTAAATTGTATAAACTTTTACTGGCTATTGATTTAACTTATTTTTTATGGTCATTTGGTATTCATTGTCAGGCTTTCGTTTTTCCTTTTTTGAAGAGGGTACAATACTGAATGGTTAATCAAATTAAAACATGATGTAAATTTAAGATTAGTGCTTGCATTTTGTTTAAAGCAATAAAAGAGAGGTAAACAAATATTCTTTAATCACTATCTCCAAATCAACAAAACCTATCAAAGCAGCGGATGTATTTGAACCAAAATCTACTTCAGTTTGAAAATATTGTATCTTCAAAACCTAAACTTTAAAATGAGACTTGTTTATATAGCTCGGGACAAAAACATGTTAATTTTTGGGAAGCTCAACAAGTCATTGCATTGCTCTATTTGTGCTTTATCTCGTGTTGTAAAACCGAATCAACATTGATATTCCTCTAACTGTGATATTCCTTGTTTAAGTATGGAATAAATATAAACTGAGAAACCTTTTAACAGTGGAATTAAGGTTTTAAATAGTAATAGGAGACATAAGTGCAACAGCGGGAAATCAAACGCGAATTTGTACTGCGGCTTGCTACTGTTCTGCTACTAGGTCCAAACCTGTATATACTAGTTAGGGAAGAAAAGGTAGCGGTGAACTCTAGTAATATTATCGCAGGGTACCATGATGTTACTAGGCTAGATGAGATAGGCCTCTGGTGCATCATGACATGTTAAACTTTCGTTACTTTTGTTTGATTTACTATCCACTATGCACCAATCACATTGTATCAAATGTCATATTCACTTAATCAGGATGGTTATATATATATATATATATATATATATATATATATATATATATATATGATTGATAGATAGACAGAGAGAGAGAAGATATATGTTTATTCAGACTGAGATGTTTGTGTAAAAGACGTATAGTGAAATGGGCATAAGTAAGCTAATTATGGTGATTTTGATGTTGAGTCTCCATGCCTTAGGTTATGGATGCTTCAATATCTTTTTGTGACTCTAATATAGTTAGAAATGAGGAACTGAACAATTTTTCTGTAGTATGCTTACAAACAGATGTAGCATGGATATACCAATACTTCAAACAGAATATAACTTCTACAACTGTTAGCTTAGTTCGTCTATATTAGTATATTACATTTACCATGTGGTTGTATGCAGGCTAACGAGCGATGCGCTACAGTCAAGTGGTATGTTCATGATATTTCATTGAAACTCCTTGTTCTTTTTGTTATATTGCAGGCACATCCTTCTTGTCTTCCACATCCTGCCTGCCTGAATCTATTTGCTCACAGTTATTGGCGTTGCAAATTTAGTCGGAAAGCAAACTGAGTTGCTCTTGTAAGTAGATCTATTGTCCTTTAGTATTATTTCCGATGCTAAATTTAATGATATTCAGTTGCTTCCAATTATGGCAAATCAAATTCACATCTTCTCAATGTGGTGTTAGTAGTGAATAAACAGAAAGGGGATTTTATTTAAAAAGTTTGTTCCCATTGAAGCCCTTCTCAGCGATTAGTTGCGTAGTTGTTTTAAAAATGTGGACTTGATTGGGTGAATGGACTTCAAAAGTGAAAGAACATCAGATGTAAATGTAAAAAAAAAAACTAACAAAGGTTCGTAATATTGCTTGATAGCAAAGAATGTTTCATCTGAATACCAATTTCATAGTCCCACATCACCTGCCTTTTGTGGCTAGATGTCAATAACGCTTATAAAATGAAGGATATTTTAGTTGGGGAACTCATACCTTTCTCGGCCTTTTGGCTAAGATCAAGTGTAGTATCTGTTCTTATCAGTTTAATATCTGATACGTGGTCCAATGGATCACAATGATATTAAATTAATTTTTCAGAGGAGAAGAACCTAATAAATAGCTTGCTATTTAGGCTTCTGTTAGTCGCCCTTGCGTTGCACTATGGCATGGGCTGGCTTACCCCTATCAATTCATTAATTAAAATTTTAAACATTCATTCTCATAGTTCATTGCAGTTTGTTATCTGTATGTGAATATGTTCTGAATAAACATTATAAATTGGACTTCAAAGCCCCTTACTAAGAAGCGGTAAACCCAACTTCATCAAAAATGGTTATAACATTATGTTTATTTAGACTCAAATGTTTCTGAAAAAGATGTGTAATGATAATGAACCATGGGCATAAGTAAGCTAATTATGGTGAGCTCTTTTAGTCATCAATTATATTTTGATTTTGAATCTCCATGCCGTAAATTATGGATGTTTCAATATCTTCTTGTGACTTTAATATAGTTAGAAATGAAGAACTAAATAATTTTCCCCAAGTATACTCACAAATAGGTGGAACCTCGCAACGGTAAGGTCACCTGGCTAGTGGCCTGGGCGCCCATGTTCGAATCCAGAAACAGCCTCTTCGCAGTGCAAGGGAAAGGTTGCGTACTATCGACCTCCCCAGAGCCCGTTATCGTACGGGAAGCCTCGTGCACTGGGTTTCATCTTTTATACTCACAAATAGGTATAGCATTGATATACCAATACATCAAGCAGAATATAACTTCCACAAGTGTTAGCTTAGTTTGTCTATGTTAGTATGGTACATTCAACACCTGGTTGTTTCCAGGTTAATGATCGATGCACTGCTGTCGGGTGATATGTCCATGATAATTCATTGTTCTTTTTGTTATATTGCAGGCACAGTCTTCTTGGCTTTGCTAGTAGGTCCAGTCAATTCTTATATATGGATCTGCTTCTGCATCGTGGATGCCTGAATCTATTTGCCAGCAGTAATCGGCGTTGCGGATTTGGTCGGAAGTAAACTGAGTAACTCCTGTAAGTTGCTGACCTGTTGTTCTTTAAGTATTATATCCGAGTCTCCGACACTAAATCTAATAATATGCAATTGCTTCCAATTATGGCATGGGATGGCTTACCCCATAAATTCATTAATAAAAAATTTAAACATTCATTCTCATATTTCATTGTAATTTTTCCCCATGTTTATTTCACCGCATTTTATTATCTGTACATGAATATATTTTGACTAAACTTAATAAATTGGACTTGGCACTCGCTAAGTAGTAGCAAACTGTAATTTGAAATATTTTATCAATCTTCGGGATTTGGTGTATTGGACAATTCAATTTCAGTGTTATTCGCTTACATGCTCATGTGCTATAAAATTGATAACTAGTATTTGAACTTTGAGATCCAGTTGAGTATAAACCAAACTATTGATATGTATAGTATAATTTTTGCATGATCACATCGTCATTGTCTATCCTTCAAACTACTGAATATACCTATACATCATATTGATAACAGATTAGTATTAGATGATCGGCCTGATATCAAACTGAAACATATTGCATATCTTCACATTGAGATATGATCTGATCAGTATATCATGATCAGATCTGCTATAATATATATTATATTTCATTTTAATATTAAAATTTGGACCGGAAATCATCTTTATGGTTTCTTATTTAACTTTGGTTTGTCCACTATTTAAATATGTTATTGTATTGTTGTGACAATTCCAGTTTACCAGACAGTGGCGGAGCTAGCCTCAAATTGAGGTAGGGCATCACCTTTCAATATATATAATACATGCTTAAGTATTTGCTGAATTTGATGTGGAGTATAGGAGGAAGTGTGTTCTATGCATGGATTGATTTGAGGTAGGGCCAGTTCTGCAATTTCAGTTAGGGCAAAATTTAACAAAGTCACTCTTTATAAATACCGAACAAAGTTCGGTTCCGCCCTGATAACCAATAACAATAATACTAATGTTATATTATATATAATAATTAAAAGAAAACAAAGTTCATGGATTCTAGTCAAAAAAAAATCACAATCAGTTATTGCAAATGTGCAAATACCAGTGTTCTTGAATCATTTTCTTTAATTTCTTTTGTCAAATATTTTATGATCAGAATGACTTAATTTTATTTCCATATCTTGATTTTAATTCCTCAGACCTTTTTCGAATTTAATTTGTTATTCACCTTAAAATGAATAATTTTTTAGCTTATTCGAACTCAAAGCAGATAACTAACTTTGATATTTGGTGGTTTTTTTTTTAATTAATTTATTTTTTTTGTGGAAAACAAAATATCCGAGCAACAAGATGGTTAATATTATGACAAAAATAAATCTGTTTTGGGGATTAGTTCACTATATAAATATGTCTACCGTATTGTTGAAACAGCAACAAAACTGAAATTCATGGGTTCTAGCCAAGCCGTATGCACATTTACTTATTACAAATGCGAGAATGTCAATGTTCTCAAATTATTTTCATTAATTTTTTTATCAAATATCGTGTGTTATTTTCGTATCTCAATTTTGTATCTTTAAACCTTTTCCTAATTTAATTTTTTTTTTCACAACAAATGAATAACTTATAGCATATTCAAACGCCTAGCGATAGTTAACGTTAATATTCAATGAAATTGATCATTGAAAATTTGCATGAGCATACTAGCGTAAATCGTTTATTTCAATTTTAGATATTTAAAAGTCTTCGAGTTAAAATTTTATTTGCAACTAACAATCAAACAAAAATTATGCATATAAATTTTAAAATTTGGAAAACAATGTATTTTACAGATAACGGTATGTTGCTTAGACGCAAACGAAAAATCGTATAGATCGAAGTGGCATGAGATATTTTCTCTGTTTCTTATTTCTAATTCTCACATTGAATTGCTATTTAAGTATACTATTGTGTACAATAGTAACTGAAGGCCACATGTTCAAGCCCACTATTTATTTTATCAATTTGTGTGCAATAGCAACCATAGGTCATGTTTATTGTGTATGATAGCAACCGATATTATTGTTCCTTTGAAATTTTGGGTGAATATAATTACTGGAATGCACTTATTATCTGAGCTAATTATGATCACTGGAGTCCACCGCGATAGAGAAGGTTATTATATATGGAAATTAAGATTGAGATGTTTCTACACATACACGCACACACATGTGTGCGCATGTGTGTGTGTGTGTAACAAGGCATATACATAACTAAGCCAGTTATGGTGAGCTATGCTGTAAATTGTGGACACTTAAAAAGTTTCTTAGGAATATTGGTTGCTTTTGAAAAATATAGTTAGAAAAGAGGAATTAAACAAACAATAACTTTTTCCAAGTATACTCGGTAATTAGGAAACGAACTAGGACAACAAAATTTATACGAATTGTTTTCCATCTGGTCAGTTTCCTGTCCAATTTTATTTAGGACAAGAACTGAACACACCTACGTTTGGTCCGGTCCGACTGATTTACACCCCTGTCATTTACTCATTGTTTTTTTGTTATATTGTAGGCAAATACTATTTGTCTTCGGTAGATCCAGCAGATGCATTTAGATATGTACAGGTGTTCACATTCCTGCCATGTTTTACTTTGCTAACTGTTAATGATTGCGGATTTTATTGGAAAGAAAACCAAGTTTCTTTTGCAATTGACGTATTTTTTCGAATTATTATTTCCAACGCTGATGTTATAACATTGCTCTCTCTGAAGCCATCTGTCAGTGATTATTTCTGTATCTGTTTTCAAATATGGATTTGATTGGGTGAATGGACCCCAAAGTGTGAGAATATCAGATATAAATATAAGAAGTAACAACAGAGATCCGTAATATTTCTCGAAAGCAGAGAATGTTTCGACCAGATACTACTTTGTAGTCCCACATCGCCTTCTCTAAGAGGCTAGTAGTCAATAAATCCTATAAAATGGAGGGCATTGTGATTGGAAATCTCATACCTTTCTCGGCCTTTTGGCTAAGATCAAGTGTAGTATCTGTTCTTATCAGTTTAATATCTGATACGTGGTCCAATGGATCACAACGATATTAAATTAATTTTTTTAGGGGGAAGGGACTAATAAATAGCTTGCTATTTGGGCCCTCGTGAGTAGCCCTTGCGTTGCACTATGGCATGGGCTGGCTTACCCCATTAATTTATTAATTGAAATTTTAAACATTCCTGCTTGTACTTCACTGCAGTTTGTTCTTTGTAGATGAATAGAAACCAGCGATTATGAGTTGGTCCGAACATAAGTTGAATTATCATATCAAACTTCAGAATTTTGTATAATGGGCAAATTATGATTTCAATATTATTAGTTTTTACATGCTTTGTGTGCTATACTATTATTAGTTTAGATTCATTTTATTCCATATTTTTTTATGTTGAGATGTATAGAAACTTAATGTGTCATCAGAATATAAATTTTGATAAAAAAATTGTCTTTCATCTATGAGTAAGTATACGTAACAACTAATTTGGGGGATCTCTATAATTATACATGCACAGCGAAGTCAAATTTTTAATATGATGTTTTCTATTGTGGAAAAAATAGCTATTATTAGGCAAACGTGAAAGAGGAACTGGACATGTTGATTTACGATCACATATTTCGTATCTTTTTTTTTTTTTTTTTTTTTTTTTTTTTTTTGCCTCATTAGTTAACTTGGTAAACAGGGGTGGATCGATCTTGTAGCCGGAAGCTGGCACAGGCAAGCAACCAAAATCCCTCAGAAAAACCACACGCGCAGAAATACCCCAGGTATTTTACACATGTGGTAAGCTCCGTTGGCAGTCCACGTGCACCGAACGTTGAAAGGATTGTGGATTATCCCGGTTTCTCGTGGAGCAATGTTTGATCTTCGTTTATGGACTACCACTTTGGTTTTTACCTTTTTTTATTTAGCCTTTTAGTTCATTGACATTTGCTCTTTAAGGACTTTCATTCCTTGTTCCTAATCCATATATGGTGGAACCATCAATGCAGCAAGGCTCAACCAGTTCACTACGTTAGAGCACTATCGAGGTGGCGACTAGGTGCGTTTTAAATATCTATTGTATTTATATGCATAACGCAGAATAGCAGATGCATCATGTATGTCAGTTAGTTAATGTTAAAAACATTCGGTTTTATGATCTCTTGAACCATAGTTTAGCGTCTTACCACAATTCTAGTGGCGCTTGGTGTTCATTGT
This sequence comes from Allium sativum, assembly GCA_030737875.1. Taxonomy (NCBI): domain Eukaryota; kingdom Viridiplantae; phylum Streptophyta; class Magnoliopsida; order Asparagales; family Amaryllidaceae; genus Allium; species Allium sativum. The sequence goes on along the minus strand of CM060916.1, from coordinate 292,109,976 downwards.
GCTCAATTTGCTCAATAGAAATTGTGGTGAATGAGTTTAAGCTTACAAGGGAGGTTAAAAAGCTGCAACTTTTCTTCTGATGGAAATTGAGAAGCCACTAAATTTGTAAAAGTCTGTTTACCACTGCTTTTTCTGTTAGAATGATAATTGCTTCTGCAAATTTGAATATCTGGGTTTTTGGTTTGTGCTAAATAGTTGATAAGCATCAGCACTGTAGAGTTTAAAATTTTCAGGTAATAATGAAAATGTGCAGAATAGTCCGTATATCCAAATTAGTATGTGTTTTAAACTGAATTTTTGTGTGTTTGAACAATGAATTTTGAAACTGGATGCTCACGTCATCATATTTATTGCAGGAAATAATGGACTACTGAAGATAGGCTTGTGCTAACTAGTGGACTAGTAGAGCTTATGGCCACATAGCCCACATCAGAAAGGAAGATAAGTACTGCTGAAGCTTGAATGGTAGAGACTAGACTATGATGGGAAGAGCAGAATAAATTTTATACTATGTTGTATGTATATAGTCAAAATGCTTTTTTGAATGGTGGGTTTAAGATGGGTAGCATTTTAAGTCATGGCTTCCTTATTATTTCTTGAATGATTAGTCCTAGTATCATTTCTTGACATTGTTACTGTTCCGAATTTTGCCAAATCAACGTTTGATGCTTGCATGCTGTGTGCATACATGATCGTTTTAGGTAATGAAATACACGTTTTCGTTTTGTTTATCTTATCATTTTTCAAGAGATGGTTAGGTCAAGTTCCTAAGGGACGGAACTAAGGTTAGCTAAGTAGGGGCCATGCCCCCTTCCACCCCCCCCCCCCAAAACCCTTCTCAAATTTAAAATATCAGTACAATTTTTTTATTTACCTTGTTAATACAAAAGTGGCAATTTTTATTAATATTTACACAATATTTTTGTCTAAAACTTGATAATATAAGACATTATAGGTTGAAATTAAGATAAATTCAGAGTAACTTGGTATTAAAAAAAAAATTGGTTCCCCCTTCAAATCCGTCCCACGCTGAGCCAATTCCTGGTTCCGTCCCTGAAGGTCCTTATTAATTTTAAAAATAAAAAAGATTCTTGTTCAAGGACGTTTGTACTTTTTTCTATAAACTTTTACATTTAAGAATTTATTTTTATGTATTTCTTTTCATGTAAGGAAAAAAATGGTGGTTTAAAAACCTTTCAAAAAGTAAGTTTTAGAAGAGTTTACATAAAAGCATGTATTTATTCAACATGTTGTTGATATATATATACAAGTAATTATTGCCAATAATTGCACTGTATAATGCAGATTTTAGTGAATATTTCATAATTTCAAAATTCAATTCAAATTATATCCAGTATTGTATTTATTGCAAAAAATGAAAAGATAAAAAAATCGATGCATGCTAAACACAAATGAAAAGGACAATTGAAGTTTGCATAAAATTGCGCATTACATTACGCTGATTTTAGGGATGTGGGGTTGATATTTATTAATATTTTTCGTCAAAAGTGCGTGTTTGAATATTTATTACTACGTTGCAATATCTTTTTTAGTTAATTTTTGTTTTATATGTATTATTTATTGGCAAAGAACGATTTTGTAATAAAAGTTTATTAGATCATTTTTTGTATGGACGTTACGTTAAGGTCCTTAATAAGTTTTTAAATACACAAAAGATTCCACTTTAAGAGCGTACGTTTTTTTTTTCTTTCGAAAATTGGCAGAAAATCAATATAATAAGACTTTTAGGTTTCAGGATTTACTTTCTTATTCATGTTTGGGGAAAAAAAAGGTAGTTTGAAGATCTAAAAAAATAGAAATTTTAAGTTTCAGGAAATTTTATAGACAAACATATACATATTATAGCTCATATACAAGCAATTATAGTCAATAATTGTATAGTTGTATGCAACTTTTGATAAATATTTCATAATTTCGAAATTTAATTCAAATTATATTTAATATCATATTTATGGCAAAAAAAATGAAGAAAAAAAAACGATGTATGCGAAACACAAATGAAAAGGACAAGTTTCAGTCAAAATTGCATACAAGTTTGCAATTTATACAATAATTGCAAATATTTTTGTAGTTTTTCGTTGTTCGTAGGTATTTGTTTACTGAATGAAGATTTATAGATATGTGTAATTATTAAGTGAATATTTGTGTATATATTTGCAATATTTCTCAGTACTTGCATACGTTTTTATGTTTACTTTTTAAATTTAACGTTGCCTAGTTTTAATATTTACAATTTTTTGAATGTTTTTAGACAATGGAACAAAAAACACTTGCTATAGTAAACTAATTCTGATGATCCGTTTTCCAATACGAGCTTGCGTTTTCATTTGTAACCTAATAACCAACATAATGAGATGGGGCATTATGCGAGCTAAGATTGATGCATTTATTTTCGAAAATGATTTCCACATCTATACATTAATAATAATATCAAAATCTTTGTTTTAAGAATATCAAGCATGTTTGTTATTATAAGGTAAAACTTTATCCTTCGGTATGCGTTGCATTGTGTGATGGGATTTGAGTCTTATGATAGCTTCATTTTTCAAAAGCATGAATTTTGGAGTTTTGAAACTTGGTTGATGATTGTATATGATATGAGTTATGGTTTGTTATCTAGTTTGTTATCAGAAAGGAAGATAAGTACTGTTGAAGCTTGAATGCTAAAATGGGACTATGATTGGAAGAGCAGAATAAGCGTTTTTTACAGGTCCCTATTAAGTTTCAAAATAGAAAAAAAATCCGGTGATAAAAACAATATAAAATACATCCCTATTTTTGAAATTCGGCTGAAAACATTCCAATTCTACCCTTTTGCAATTACAAAACTTTCCAACTCATCATTTAATCATTCAAACCGCACCTTTAATCTCGCTCAAAACCGTATTTCCATGATTTTGCAAAACAATCAATCAAAAAATCGTTGTTTGACTGATCAAAAAATCTTTAAAAAAAAACGTAATGAAGAATCAAAAGCCGATGGTCATAGTTTTAATGAAGATCATGCAAATATTCAAAATAATTGCACATTTATATGCAACAATGATCAGTAGTAGTTTCCTAAAAAGAATATTTACAGATTAATTGTTTGCAGTTACTACTTGTTTCTTACAGTATAGACATGCCAAAATATTTAGTACAAATGAGGCAAATGAATGTTCAAAAAAACTGCATACATTTATTCAGATATAACAAATATTTGCATACATTTCAGCTTGAAAAAAAACTGGTAATTAAAACCAAATTTACAACAAAATACTGAACTGATTGTATTACATCACAAAAATGTTTACAACAAATGGTAAAAGTCAACGATAAAACCAAGTGTCTTTTGAAGAACAAGTTCTTTTGTTATGGCCCAGCTTACTCCAGAAACCACTTCTAGTACTCCTAATGTGCGATTCCATTCCCAAGCTTCAACAACATTAATACACCAATAATCGCAGGAACACTGTTATACAAAGAAGAAAATCAAAATTAGTAAGCCTAATGTGCGATAATCAAATTACATAAACATCTGCAGATTAATATAAATACATGCGTACGTACAGTTCAGCAAAATAACAATAATATATGCATATTTATATGCAAGGATTCTAAATATATGCATACAAATATGCATATATTTTAAATATATGTTTTTCTGTGTGTTTGGGAAAAAGTTGCATGCAGATATGCATATATTTAGAATATACGCATATTTGTAGGCAATTTTTTAACAGAAATGTTGAAAAGAGATAATAAAGATATATGCATATTTGTATGCATATATCTATAATATATGCATACATGTACTCAACTTTTCTGAGCACATGCAAACCCAAATGTTCTAACAATAGTTTCATACTTGAATTTGTCGATAAACATGCAATTTTTTAAATAAATGATCGATCAAATTAGATTAATATTAATATATGCGTACAATTCAGCAAAATAACAGCAATATCTGCATATTTATATGCAAGTATTCTAAATATATGCATACAAATATGCATATATTTTAAATATATGTTTTTCTGCGTGTCTGGTAAAAAGTTGCATACATATATGCATATATTTAGAATAGATGCATATTTGTAGGCAATTTTTTAACGGAAATGTTGAAAACAGATAATAAAGATATACGCATGTTTGTATGCATATATCTATAATATATGCATAACTGGACTCACCTTTTCTCAGCACATGCAAACATAAATGTTCCAGCAATAGTTTCATACTTGAATTTGTCGATAAACATGCAATTTTTTAAATAAATGATCGATCAAATTAGATTAATATTAATATATGCCTACAATTCAGCAAAATAACATTAATATCTGCATATTTATATGCAAGGATTCTAAATATATGCATACAAATATGCATATATTTTAAATATATATTTTTTGCGTGTCTGGTAAAAAGTTGCATACAGATATGCATATATTTAGAATAGATGCATATTTGTAGGCAATTTTTTAACAAAAATGTTGAAAACAGATAATAAAGATATATGCATATTTGTATACATATATGTATAATATATGCATACTTATACTCAACTTTTCTGAGCACATGCAAACCCAAATGCTCTAACAATAGTTTCATACTTGAATTTGTCGAGAAACATGCAATTTTTTAAATGAATAATCGATCAAATTAGATTACTATAAATATATGCGTACAATTCAACAAGATAACTCAAATATCTGCATATTTATATGCGTACGATTCAGCAAAATAACAATACTGTTCTAACAATAAGTTTTTCTTCGGGTCTAGAAAAAAGTTGCATACACATATGCATATATTTGAAATAGATGCATATGTGTACGCAAATTTTTAACAGAAATGTTGAAAACATATAGTAAGTTATGAAATTAAGTAAACAGAAGGACAAAAATTAAAAATCGACATCAAGAGGATCAAAATTTAAACAAACCTGAAATCCATATTCTCAATAAACCACAAAACCACACAGTTTCATCCCCTTCCAAAACTCAAAGCCACAAGGAGCCGTCCATCACAGTTCCCTTTGCCAGGCCCCTTTCTGACCAAGCCAAGTCCACTGTTCTTCCATCAGAAGATCCGCAAAATCAACTCAACTCCAAATTCCAAACAGCAAAAACACCTGAAATCCAATTCGATTCAACTCCAAAACCAAAATCACTGTTTCTAAAAATCCGTATTAATATTAGTTTCATACCTGTTCTCAATTTCTGAAAATACGCTTCGGAAATCGAAAAAATCAAAGAAAAAATATCGCAACTTGTTTGATTGTAGAGGGAATTCTTTTTTGATACTTTGGATTTGTTGATTGAAGTAGAAATGGAAGAAGTTTCAAGCCGCCATTAACAAGGAAGAAATTTGAAGATGACGGCGCCGCCATGACAGACAACAATATGATGCGTGAAAAAAAATGAAACCCTAATACGTGTTTACGCGGAGACTAATTACATCATCAATTAGTGAAAAGGGCATTTCTGGTATAAAAAAAATCACTGTTTGAAAATAGGGATGAATTTTATATGTTTCAAAAGGGGAGGATGTGAGCCTAATTAAGTTTAGTTTTAAGGATGTGAGCCTAATTTTCACTAAATTTTATACTAAGTTGTATGTATATAGTCAAAATGCTTTTTTGAATGGTAGGTTTAAGACGGGTGGCATTTTAAGTCATGGCTTCGTTATTATACTCGTGAATGAGTTGTCCTAGTATCATTTCTTAACATTGTTACTATTCCGAATTTTCAATGTTCTAAGTTTTGCTTATCTTTTTCAAATCAACGTTTGATGCTTGCATGTTGTGTGCATACACGATCGTTTTAGGTAATGAAATACACGTTTTGTTTATCTTATCAACTTTTAAATAGACAAAATATTCTTGTTCAAGGACGTTAGTACTTTTTTCTAAAGAACCTTAGATTTAAGAATTTATTTGTAAGTATTTCTTTTCATGTAAGGAAAAAAAAATGGTGGTTTAAAAACCCCAAAAAAGTAAGTTTTAGAAGAGTTTACAGAAAAGCATGTATTTATTCAAAAGGGCTGTTATGGTAATGGTAACCGTTACCGATACGAAAAAACCGATACCATACTGATACTATTGGTAAGCCAAAAATGAATACTGATAATTTAATGTTATTGCTGGTTAAATGTTCATTGGGATACCAGTAAACTGGTAAACAGTTGACTGGTAATGGTGAATTTACCGATACATAAAACTATTAAACAATTAACACATTAAAATTTTAGTAATGATAGAAAGTAAATATTTTTTTACTAATTCTAACCCATTAATGTTAATATAAATATTTATACATATTTTAATCGGCATAGAAAATTTATTTAGCTTATCACAAGAATTACCGTTAACATACCGATATAAATATTTAAACTTTGAAGTTAATAACATCAAAAAGAATTACCGTCCTAAATAAATTTATAAGCATCTGCATAAAATATGATAAACTTTCAAGAAATAAAGGTTCGAATTCACTAAAATAGTGAAGAAAACAAAATTAATATGGCTGGTAAGTTTACCATTACCACTGGTAGTGACATTTATTTACCGCTATTTTATCGTTAATAATGGTAAAACTTACCGTTAACATACCGATAACATTGGTATACCGGTGCAGCTCGATATTGATTACCACTGGTTTGGTATTGGTATGGTAATGGTAAATTTCCCATTATTATAACAACCCTAGTTGATATATATACAAGTAGTTATTGCCAATAATTGCATTGTACTATGCAATTTTTAATGAATATTTGATAATTTCGAAATTTAATTCAAATTATATTCAGTATTGTATTTATTGAAAAAATGAAAATAAATAAATAATCGATGCATGCTGAACACAAATGAAGAGGACAATTGAAGTTTGCATAGGATTGCGCATTACATTACGTTGATTTTAGGGATGTGGGGCTGATATTTGCTTTTTAATTTGTGCGCACGCTTCGTACCTGATTGTACTGTATGTTTTACATGTGATTTTTTTAAGCAAATTGTATATGTTTATTTAGTAATATTTTTTGTTGAAAGTGCGTGTTGTTAGATTGAAATTTATTCCTACATTGCAATATCTTTTTTAGTTAATTTTTATTTTTATCTGTAGTATTTATTAGCAAAGAACGATTTTGTAATAAAAGTTTATTAGATCATTTTTTGTCGGGACGTTACGTTAAGGTCCTCGTTAAGTTTTTAAATACACAAAAGTCTAAGAGCGTATGGTTTTTTTTTTTTTTTTTTTTTTTTTTTTTTTGAAAATAGAAAAAAAAAACAATATGAAAAGACTTTTAGGTTTCAGAATTTACTTTCTTATTCATGTCAGGAAAAAAAAGGTAGTTTGAAGACCCAAAAAAAAGGAAATTTTAAGTTTCAGAAAATTTTATAGAAAAGCATGTACTTATTATAGCTGATATACAAGCAACTATAACCAATAATTGTATAGTTGTATGCAACTTTTGATAAATATTCCATAATTTCAAAATTTAATTCAAATTATATTTAATTTTGTATTTATGGTAAAAAATGAAGAAGAAAAAACGATGTATGCGAAACACAAATGAAAAAGACAACTTTTAGTCGAAATTGCATACAAGTTTGCAATTTATACAATAATTACAGATATTTCTGTGTAGTTTTTCGTTGTTCGTAGGTATTTGTTTCCTGAATGAAGAATTATAGACATGTGTATAAGTGAATATTTGTGCATATGTTTGCAATATTTCTCAATAAAACCATATGTTTCTATGTTTACTTTTTAACTTTATCCAGTTGCCTAGTTTTAATATTTACAATTTTTTGAATTTTTTTAGACAATGGAACAAAAAACACTTGCTATACTGAACTAATTCTGAGGACCCGTTTGACAATTGAAGTTTGAATAGGATTATGCATTACGTTATGTTGATTTTAGCGATATGTGGGTAATATTCGTATTTTAAATTGTACGAACGTTGTTGTACACATTTCGAACATGATTTTACTATATGTTTTGCATGTGGTTTTTTTTTTTTTTTTTTTACAAATTGTATTGTATATTTAGTAATATTTTTCCATCGAAAGCACGTGATGTTTGTTTGCATATTTAATCCTACACTATAATATCCTTTTTGAATAATTTTTATTTGTATTTGTACTATTTATTGGTGAAGAACGATTTTGTAGTAAAAAATTGCAAGTAAGTTTGAAAATTATTGCTTGGTGAAAGACAGTTTGAATTCGTTATTAAACCCAAATTTTATGGGATATTAGATGACATTTGTTTGGATGTGTTTAAAACAATTGTAAGGATATTTTATTGTGGTTTTTACCTAGAAGGACAAAAAGAACAAAAAAGTGTTCCATAAGTACAAGAGGGCAAAATTTTATCCTCAAGGACAAAATTTAGTGTAAAGTGAGGAATTCAGGGGGCCCACTATAATTCCTCCTTTTACACTAACACTTGTCCTTATTAACAAAATTTTGTCACTTATCTTTATGGAACAATTTTTTGTTCATTTTGTCCTCCAAGGTATTTTCTTGTATTTTTTTTTCTACTTTATTAGGAATATAAGGCAAAATAACAGTAATATTTAAATGGTTATATATGGGTAGTTCGGAAAGTTTGCGGCCAGACCAAAAGTTTGCGCTTGTAATAAATACTAGTATTTTTTGCCCGCTTTGCTGGACATTAAAATTTATGTTATTAAAAATATATTTTAATGACTAAATATTAAAAATAAAAGAAAAATTAATAAATAATATTAAATAGTTATATATATATATATTTAAATATTATAATTTATGCAGCAACAATAATAAATGGTTCTATTGTTCATCCAAAAATGATTTTATCATGAATGATTATTTTGATTAATTGTTCTGTTGTTCATCTAATAATGACCAAAGAGCAGAAAGCTTGCATCTCACGCTCCACATACATAGTATATAATCAAAAACCGTGGACTCTTATTGGAGTTTGGATTCCAACTATGACAAGGTATGAGACCACCTTCTGAGCAATGTACTCTAGAGGGGATACACTGGGGTTCAACAAGAACATCTAGCAACCCGACCACACATGACCGATTACTCATTTAGCTTGAGTAGACCGAATGTATTATCACCCTGCAGTTTTAAGGGATCACCGCACATCCGTGGAGATACAAAAGCGAAAGAAAAACAAATAAGGAATTTCTGTGGATTGGTGATAATACACCCTGCTTGGGTGCGACCCAACTAGCAATGCTGTCTGCCTGATTTTTGTCATTTCACAGTTGTGAGGCTTGAGGCTACACTTGTCTTCTAGAACAGCACACCACCATTTACTTTGAATGTCACATCGTCAAATCTGTCAAACCACTAGTTGATTTTCCCAAGAATATTACTGGTATAAAAGATAAAAGAAACGAATTTCTCCGCCACCAAACATAATAGCTTGAAGAGATCGTCTTATGTGATTTGTTATGCATACTTTGTCAGAAGTTCATCCATAAAAGTTGTCCTGGGACTGGGTAAACCGAAGGCACCCCCTTACCGTATCCTTACGGATCAGTAGCGAGAAGTCCTTGCAAATCCATAAATTCTCAACCACGACCGAATCACGTCAGAATAACTTTGGTTACAAGTCAGAGAAATTCGACAGCAATCCTTCTGCTTATGAAGATCCACGGTTTTCAATTGCTCCATTCTATCTTCAACATTACGTATTTGCTGGTCGGAATGGTTTATGAATATAAATTCGATCCCAGTCTTTCCGTACCAACAATCGTTAGCCAAATTTTGATAGTCGGTTATTTAACTATCAAAATAAAACAACCATTCATCCATAAAAAGAAAATGAGTTCACTGATTCAATATCTAGCATCATTTGGCCTCTTTAATTAACCATTGGTTAATTAAATTTCTGAAACACTTAATCTTTCAATATTCGAAAAATGTACATTTCCACTTCCAACTAATTTGCCCAACTCAACCTAAAATCTCAATTTCTAAATAATTTGCCCAAACCCATATAAATACTAAATTTCTATTCCATATTCAATTTCCATTTATTCGTTAATCTTAATAACGAAACCCAATTTATCACATTTCATATATTTTCACATAATGTTTTCCAAAAATGTTCATTACTTATAGAAATCCCTTCCATTTCCTTTTTAATTCAATTTTCTCTGTATATACGAATTCGTTAACTCATTCCAATCCTGTGAAATCTTATAAATTCCATTTATGACATTTATATGTTCTTAATATCTTAAATTTGTTTATACGTTCGGTTATAAAACCACTTAACCTTTTTTTATAATAATAATATCCAGATCTTCACTTACTGATAATTTTAAAATGATTATAAAAAACGTAATTAACTTCAGTGTCCCAAACAAAACCATGTTTCAAAAACATATAAGAATAAAATTTGAAAACATTTCGAACCAATTTAATATCAGTTTTAAAAATCTTTATTTTTATCGATGGTACTAAAGAGGCAAATGTCTACTAAAGTACCAAACCGTGAAATATTAGTCAATTCCACATTCAACAATAATATATAATCATATTGATAAACATTATCAATAATAGTGAGGAATCTGATTGGATTCCTCCAACCTGTCCTTCTCTGCATCAAAATGGTTTATCTCAATTTCAATATGGCAATATATTTATCACAGTAAATGGAAATAAACAGTTTAACTAATAACGGTCAACAACCAATTAATAACACCCATTCAAACATCCAATTATTTATTAAATACGTTTATATTATTATAAACGTAACCAACGAGGTAAGTTACCTCGTTTGGAATATAATCGTTAGAATAACAATTTATTTCAATTAAATTAAAAAAACGTTTATTTATCAATGAATATTAAAAATATCAACATCCATGCAAATAGTCATGAAATCATCAATCATTAACAAACATTGCACACAAAATAAAAACCCCGCTTATAGAAAATATAAGTGGGATAAACCGAGTGAGTTGAACTCACCTAGTTTCCCCTTCATTGTCGAACAGTTTGTTTTACGAGCTTCCATCTGCGTTCAACTATGACCAAAACAGTCCTATATTGAAGCGCTTGTCATACGGTTCCAACGCTTCCTAGGTGGTCTTATTCTGTTAATGTATGACACCGTTATACATTTTTAACGTTATTCATATATTAAAATTGATTACTAGAAACTAAAATAATATTTCAATTCCTAAAACTCTACCTAACGTTCATTAAACTGGATTAGATGTATTATTATTTAGGCACAGTTCGTAACTTGTTTAGGTACATTACAGTTGATGCTGCATGGAGTAAACATGGATGGCCACGTCATCACATTACTATAAACTAGATTGGTCATGTTCTCAACTTCTCAGCTAAGTTATATACACAAAGATATATTATCAATATCCCCAAAAAAATAAAAAAAAATATTCCTTAACCAAATCATTTAACTAAAGAAATCACATTATTTAATAAACTAATTATATTTAGTTTGATTCAGAACCCAACCCGCTTCTTCGATCCAACATTTTGTTCCCTTTCCCCTTTAATGTTTTAGATAACCAGAACAATTTTCCTTAATTAAAATTTTGTTAATTGATCACATAACTTACTGTCCAACTCCCCTTCCATTTCGAAAATACACAACATGTTTTCGTTCGCCTTGCCACAACTCTCGCCCCATGCCGCCACCGCAGTGTTCCGTTTAACAACCGCATATGCCCATCTCCCTTTCACGTTTTGCTTCCATTCCCCTTGTAGCATGTTATCCCTTTTTTTTCTAGTCTTCCTCCTTTCTTTCCACTTGCGTTCTATTTTTTTTACATAAAGGGCCACAAAGCCCACTCCTCATTCATTAAGGCCATGAACTGTTTCCCCCTGTTACACTTCTTCCCCTATATGATCATTTTCGAACCTTGTACATATATTTCGAACCCAACTTCATCATTTATCCTCCCCACTGTTCATCACCATATCGAATATGAACGCTGACTTCCACCTCCACCAGCATCCCGTGCCGACCCCTCTTCCTCGCTGGCCAAAAGTGCCTTCTTCTTTTTTCTTTCTTTTTTTATGTTTTGAACAAAAGATTTCCCCATGTCCAAACTACCAGATCGTAAACCCCTACGGCTCCTTCACGAACCTACAACGTGCACACTCATGTTGCCTGCGGCTCCACAGATCCGAGAAGTACACCTTCTCACCGTGATCCGAATCATCACCAGAGCCGCCTCCTTGCTGCTCGTCTCTAGTTACGCAACTCCTTAGGCCAATAAAAGTACGCAGACTTCACCAACGTGGAAAAGAGTTTTCGAAAAAGTTGAGAAGCTTTGCATTGGGTATGTGGTTTTCATTTCGAACGTGGGTGGGGAGGCTTGGTTTTGATCGACTATGGATGTTTGGTCTGCTTTTACTCACGGGGAAGAAATGAAAGAAACTAGGTCTATTTATAGAAGAGGCGAGCGAGGATAAGAACAACGTTCAATCCGTAGGTGTTTAGTTGTGTATATAGGTCGGTTGGGTAATTGAGAAGTTGTGATGGAGACAATAGGCTGCGGCTTCTGGTCTACCGAGGGACAAGCAAAAATGTTTGTTTATACATTTCTTTCTCTTCAATTGAATGACTGGATGGGCTTTGGGCTTGCTGCATGGGTTTCCATAGGCCAGCTGAATTGTTTTTCTTGTCTGTCAATTGAAAATTGATATTACGGATTGAAAATACATGGCATCGGTCACCTTGTTTAGTCTACATACGGTAGGCTTGCTGCTTCTTTTCAACACAGATAAAAAGTGGTATATGTTTGCATGGCGTTTGTACATTCTAGGCGTGCAGTTACTTAGGCATTTAGCTTTTATATTTATCAATCACATTTTTGTACGGTATTTAATTTCAACGTTTATTATCATTGTGTACCACTACCTAATATATATATATATATATATATATATATATATATATATATATACATGCCGCTCCACACCAACTCCAAACGCAATGAAAATATCCATACTACTACGTTTTCACATTCCTGTCCCAATGAAACTAATTTCCTTGAAAACGGACTCCGTTTTCAAAACGACTTTATTTTAATTTTGATTTATTTGTCGTTTCACATTAAAATTTCGTACGTCGATAAAACATCTCCGTTGGGCTCCAAATTGAAAATCTAATAATAATTAGTTGTACATATTCCAACAAAATTCGTTTCGTTGAAAACAGAGGCTGTTTGAAAAACACTATTTTTAAGGCCTATATAATATCGATGTATAATTAAATTCAAAACAATTCTATTTTAAATAATAATAAATTATTATTATCGTATCTTTCCAAATGAAATCTTATACACTTCAAAATAAACCGATATATATTTATAACTCAATATTATATAATTTCGGGTTAAACGATATTCAAATTATATAAAAACCATTAATATTTTATTAAATAAATGTTATCGTTTATTAATGAATTCCATAGCGACTATTTGAAATTTTGAGTTGGACATAACTCGCAACCTATAATATGAAATCTCCATTTTTCTTTTTCAATATAAAATCACTATTCAACTGATTCAAATGCTTCTTGTTTCACAAAAATTTGATTAATATCGGATCTTGTATACTCAATTAAAGTTCAGAACTCAATATTATGAACTACCTCGTCATTTCGAGCTCATTTTAATTAAATTATAATTTTATACGTTCACCTTCGTTTTATTAAATAAATTCGATATAAAAGTCCATTAAATCAATATTTAGATAGAATTAAATATTTGTAATTAATATTAAAAAATCTGGGACTTTACAAGACTAATAAATATCCATACATCTACTGCAAGTCATTAACTTTAATTGTACATCGTACAAATATATATATATATATATATATATATATATATATATATATAAACACACACACACACATGTTCCTAAGGGAACTCTATTAGAATGTTCAATGGTCTAGCTCCTTATTTTCAAGCTTACACAAACCTACGTGTCTTATAACCTGAAATATCTTGATCCGATCCAAGCATACAAAATACACGAGCCAGACTATCTTTGAATATCCAAAGGGTGAGAAGAAAATACTATTCAAGGGTATATGGCACAACAAATCCAGATTTCCTATATAATAATTTAATTCGGAACAACTTAAATATAGTTCATAAGACAAATTGCAACTAATCATCATCTAAAGGTCCCAAGAAATGGCATTAACAACAATATATAAGGGCTTCCTATCATCAACAAGAGTTAAGTGCAGGGCTAAGCAAAAATTCCAAGAAACAACAAACTGGAACCATCATCATATCAACATATGGAACGCACATGAGAGTTCAAACAACATAAAAGTGACTACCATGTATATAAGCATCATAATAGCTCTAGGCTATATAAAGAAGATTAACATCAACAATAATATCATAAATTGGATCTAAATCAACAAATCTAGAGATATAATCGACAGAAGTATCAAAATAGTGGATTCAAATCTACAAATAACAACAAATCAGTTAATGCAACGAAGATGGATCCAAAACAACAAATACCATCAAAGTGAATTCGAATGACAAATAGTACGTGCATTTAATATACTCCCCCGAGCTTTGATAAGTACTATATACATATTCATCTCCCATCACTACGACCCCCCCTCCCCCAACCGAGTGTAACTTGACCACCCTCTTGCCTCCCTCGCCCTTCCGCCTTCGGAGCAAATACCTACAATAATAAATAATAATCATGTGCCATAAACTTCCAAACAATATCTTGAAAAGTGAAAACAATACTCCCCTACCGCACGTTTCACTAATTGATTTACTATTATTTAGCCTACACCTTACTCCAATAGCTTCAATCAAAGAATCTGCAATTAACCGATATAATTAACGTACATGTCCTGTACCACGTCGTTTATCATATCAATCTAAATCTTTCTCGTCTTCTATAAGATTGCAAAAACGCGTAGTTTTATATATCGAAAATACTTAATTCAAGAAAACAAGTTTATAAAACGTCTTTGAAAATCATTTGAATCGTTTCTATGAAAATTTCTATATATTGGACAATATAGCTTGAGATAATTATTTTTATAAAATAAATCTAGAAAACAATTATCTCAAAATGATAATTTATATATACGAAATCCATTAAAAATCGGTTTATGAAAACATGCATTATGTCAACGATTCACGAAATCAAATCAACACACAAAATTTACATGAGAACTCATCAGGGCCTGTTAATCTGCTATAAGGAATGATTATTAAATATAGGCTTTCCAATATAGGATTGATCCTTTTGGAAACAACTCAAAAAAGATACAAAAAATATAAAATATTGCACTTGAAGCTAGGAAAGGACGCAACAAGACCCACACTACACATTCTAGGGTTGAACAATACATATTCAATCAATTCATCCATTAAACAAAGTGAATCCATAACATGCAACGTACTTCATTTATTTTTATCAAATCGCTACTAACATTCTTTGTAATTTATAAGCGATTCATAAGATATGCATGCAATAGGAATTTATATATGTATAGTGGAGTGAATTACTATTAACTCACTTTAACCAATTCAATTATCAAAACTAATAGAATACGTTTGCATGAAATCTATTTCAATTATTTGTATCTAATCGTAACTAAAGTTCTATGCAAATTATAAGGGGTCCATAAACAAAGCATGCAATATGGATACTTCTAATTAGAGATAGTAGAGTGACTTATCGGTCTTTTCTTTTTTTCACTTTGAATATAGGTGTAAAAAACATGAGTAAGTCTTGGGCTGGGGAGTGTCTAGAATGGTTTAAGTGAGGGGATACGATTTTGTGCCTTATTCAATTTAAGTCCAATTTATACTTTTATTTGATGATCCCAAATTCAATTAAAATAAGTTTACTTTTTCAACTATTTCAGTTATATCAAAATAAGCAATTGGATACCACGAATGATTTTGGTCCAATTTAATATATTTATTAAATTAATAAATCACCGCAATTCACATTCTAAACTATTTTATTTTATTTAATACGTGTAATTTTAACATGGAAAACAAGATTGTTACTCCAACAATCTGTCTTTTTGATACATGATTATTCGACACGTGAATACCATAAATGTATTAATGTTGACTTTTGTGGGTCGAAATGGTGGATCGCGATAGAAAACTTCGGAATTATTCGGTATTAATTTCAGTTTTACAATGAAAATGAATAAAATCTAGAAGAATAATGTGGAGGTTTGAAAATTAGCATTGTGAAGAAAAAAATAACAAGTAAAAATCATTATTCAGAGAGAAGGTGATAGATAAATCATCTTATGATCCTTGAGTAGGACATTCGTATTTGGAAAAAGTGGTAGCCAGTTCTGGAACGATACATATTTTGGGGAAAGGCTGAAACAAATTCAAAAGCAATACGGTGGGTTTAGTTATTAGTAATAGATAAAGTTACGTGAAGGTCATTTTAGAAATGCTAAATTTTAAATTGAACCTCATCAACGCGATTAATTTTATATTTTTATCATTAAATAATAGATGGTGATAGGGTTACAAATTTATGGTTTAATGGTAAACATCCAAAAATGTTCTTTTGCGTAAAAAAGATGTCAACAATTCGAATTCTACTTAGGACATCACATGTATTCTTATATAAATTTTGAAGTAAGACCGCAAACAAGGTTGTAAAATTTGTTAGGTCGATGTTAGATGCTAACCATGGATTTGAGATTAATCGCATAAACGGAGATTAATCGAGTATTAACTGGAAGGAAGCATTTTCTGATAAACTGATGTATTCTGAAAAAATGTCAGTGTTTTATTTAGTATTAACCGATCCACAATAAGCTATTTTCGATTTTATTGGATTCGAAAGCAGCCATGAAGACTAAATCGTTAGAAACAAATATTTTAGCACTCGTAAAAGACATCAAGCATAAAATGGTGAATAGATTATGCATTCATATGCTTACATCATGTAGTAAATTTCATGCAGGCGAATTACACATAAGACTAATACAACGCTTGGGCGAAGTATAGGTTGGATCTCGAAGGATTTTTTTACAATAAAAATCACTGATATGAATTTCAATCTTAACAAAAAAATTCTTTATATTTTATTGTTTATGTCTATTAAAATTGAATATAAATTAATTTTTGTTTAATTCGGTTTATTTTAGAATGACGTTTTTTGTGTGCATCTGCATTGTATGCGCTAGAAAACATTGTTTGACATAAGTGAAACATTAATGAAAATATAATGTATCATAAGGGAAAAATAAATAAATTGATTATTGTAGAAAACACTGCATTTTCTCTATGTTTTCGGGCTTTGGGGAAAAGTTGGTTCTTTACCTTTAAATATGAAGTGTGTAATCAAATTAACTTGTTGTTAGTTTAAGGGAAGAAATTATGCACTTCAACCACCCCACTTATAAAGTGGGCCTATCGAATAAACGTTAGTAAAGCCCAAATACGATGCCCTATGATTTACGAATACAAATCATGTGGGCAAATTCTATTCAAACACCACAAATTGCTTTACCTACACAATGAGATTTTTTATAAAATTTCAGACCAAAATGACATTATTAAAAAAGAATCAATATTAAAAAATGAAAATATATACAATTTTCTCTTGTTTGCATTATGTACACTCAATATTTTTTTTTTTGTAAAGTTAGTATATTATAAATTAATTTATATCACTGGTTAAATTAATTTTATATTTCTTTTGAGGATTATAATATATTCATATTATTATAAGCAACATTTATATATAGTCAATTTTAATAGTTTTCACTTTAATTAAATATAAAAATTAAAATTTAAAACTAACTACTAAAATTAGGGTTATACCGAGTACTAAATTCTTCAATCTTTAATTCAAATCTAGTCATGTTTAAATTTAACTAGTTTAACTTTCTAATATTTAAAAAAATAAGTTCAAATTTCCATCATCTAAAATTAAAAGTGATTTTAAAATAAAACAATCAAATAATTTAAGATAGTAGTGTTAGAATAAAAGTTTTTTTTCTAGTTTTAGGTAAATATATTGCAATGATTTCTAGTTTTATGTAATTTAGTTTTAAGGTTAAAAAGAGGAAGTGTGATGAAAATATAAAAGGGTAATTTTGTGAAAGACATGGTGTATAAAAAGAAACTTTTGGTGTATGCTATTTTATTTTATTTTATGGGGTATGTTTAGAAATCATAGATATATGAATAGAATTACCCAATCATGTGACTACCATCAGTCACTAAAGTTCTCACGCATTAGAATTCCGATCAGCAGAAGATCAGATCATTTAATTACTGTTCTTTCTGTTCTCTAAACATTAGAAGACTTCTCATATTCCCCTCTTCAACCCTAGCTTTCTAACCGTCGATCGTGAGAGCTATCCAGGAAACATCAGTGCGATTTGCTCTATGGGTAACGATCACTTACGAGAGTTTCGCAGCCTGGGCGGAGTGAACAGTTTAGTTTCCTTCCAGTTTTTGATGGTTTGTTTCAGATTTCTACTGTACCTGTAATTAATTCAAAATTGTTTTGTGTTGCAATCAGATTTTTTATTTGGTTGAAATGCAATTATTGTCATTGCGAAACTAGTATTCAAAATTGAGAATCATCAGCAAAATGCTCCGTAAACAGGATCTCTTGTCTTTGCAATCAGAGAATTTCTTTTCCGTAAGTCCACTTAATTTGAAAACCATATATTTTTAGACGAACTCATTCGGTGGACTATTATATTAACGAGTTGTATTAGTCTGATTGGTAAACTAAATATTCGTAGGCATGCATCACCATTTTGTTTTTATGGGATAGTGGAATGGGATGTTGGTTTATTTCTGTCATTCATTCTGTTTTTCTTTCAGTCAATATCCATTGTTGTATTTACAGGCAGTCATGAGTCCTGCATCTTGGTTAAACAATAATTTGGAAATGAACTTCTTCACTGCTTGAATCAGTTCTTCAATCTTCAGACGACGTTAAGGATGAACTTCAACCTGTGTATGCTTATAGAAAATTTCAAAGTAAGGCCCGTAATTTCTGCAATTCTAGCAAAGAAAAGATTGGAAATCATTTAACATTAGTCATAAAATGCTCACTATATTTTTGAAGTTGTATGCTCAGGTTGACCTTGCTGGTCTAAAACGTATACACTTGGGTTAATCATGATTTGGGCAATGATTTGAAAAAAAAATTAGATTAGTTGTCAAAAAAAAAGATTGGAACAAGTAGCACTAGCCATAAAGCAAAAATGCTCAATAAACAGGATCTCTTGTCCTTATTCAGACAATTGCTTTTCTTTAAGTCCACTTAATTTGAAAACCATATATTTTTAGATGGGTACATCCAGTGGACTATTTTATTATTGAGTTGTATTAATCTGATCGTCAAACTAAATATTCGTAGGCGTTGTTGTCAAAAATCTTAAAATCCTACGATTTGAATCACGTTTCAAATCAAATCTTTTCCCTTACGATTCGATTTATATTCCGATTCAAACCAACCTAATACCTCACATTGGAAAATTCATTCAATTCAAATCAATTTATTCATTGTACTTATTTGGGTCTATAACTTCAATTTTAATTATTTCCAAACAAGGTAAAATTGAAACAGGAGAGAAAATGATGTTTTAGGCTTAGATGTAGAAGCTTTATCATCAAAATTAATTTCAAAGTGTGTGCAAACTTTCAAATATATGTTTTCTTAATCCATAATTTACGATTTAAATCCCGTTTTGATTTACAATTTGAGTTATGCGGTTTACGATTTGAATCCCACTTTGAAAACCTTGCGTAGGCATGCATCACCATTTTGTTTTTTATAGGACTGTGAATTTTTCGAGGGATGTTGGTTTCTTTCTGTCCTGCATTTTGGCATTCTTTCTGTTAGTGTCAGTTGTATTTACGGGCAATCATGAGTTTTGCACCATGGTTAAACAATAATTTCAAAATGGAGTTCCTCTGATGATGATAAGGATAAACTTCAACCTGTGTATGCTTATATAAAATTTCAAAGTAAAGCCTGTAATTTCTGCAGTTCTAACTATAAAAAGGTTGGTACTTACATAACGTTAGTTATAAAATGCTTGTTATATTTTGTGGTTGCTATGCTTAGCTTGACCTTGCTGGTCTAATCGTATACACTTGGAGTAAAGCATGATTTGGGCGATGATTTGAAAAGATCAAATTAGTTGTTAAAAAAAGATTGGAACAAGTAGCGCTAGTCATAAAGCAAAGAGAGTGCATTTGGTTTGAAAACCATATGTTTTTAAATGGATATATTCGGTGGAATATTATATTAATGAGTTGCATTAGTCTGATTGTCAAACTAAATATTTCTAGGCATGCATCACCATTTTGTTTTTCATGGGATTGTGAAATCATTCGGGGGACGTTGGTTTCTTTCTGTCATTCATTCTGGTTTTATTTCGGTCAGTGTTCGTTGTATTTACGGGAAATCATGAGTCCTGAACCTTGGTTAAATAATAATTTGGAAATGAAGTTCTTCGCTTCTTGGATCAGTTCTTCAATCTTCAGACGAGGATAAGGATAAACTTCAACCCCCGTATGCTTATAACTTTTTTTAAAGGCCTGTAATTATTGCAGTTCCAGCTATAAAAAGAATGGAACTCGTTTAGCACTAGTCATAAAATGCTTGTGATTGCTGTGCTTGGGTTGACCTTGCTAGTCTAAACGTATACAGTTGGAGTTAAGCATGATTTGGACGATGATTTGTAAAGTTTCAAATTAGTTGTTTAAAAAAAGATTGGGACAAGTAGAACTAGTCATAAAGCAAAACTCCAACTGTATGCTTATAACTTTTTTAAAGTAAGGCCTGCAGTTCCAGCTATAAAAAGAATGGAACTCGTTTAGCGCTAGTCATAAAATGCTTGTGATTGCTATGCTTGGGTTGACCTTGCTAGTCTAAACGTATACAGTTGGAGTTAAGCATGATTTGGACGATGATTTGTAAAGTTTCAAATTAGTTGTTTAAAAAAAGAATGGGACAAGTAGAACTAGTCATAAAGCAAAATAGTGCATCTGTCGGGAATCGAACCCAGGTCCCTACCGTGGTAGGGTGCTATTCTACCACTTGACCACTAGTGCTTAATGTTGTACTATAGTGTTTCCTACTTTGATTAATTTGAATAATATATTAAAGAATATTAATCCTACTTGAGTTATAAAAATTTAAACGCTTCGTTTGATTTACAACAGATATTAGCCAACATTCGGGATTTGACAACTTATTTGGTTGCAAATGTTTTAAATATCACCCGAGATAGCTGGATATTAGACCGAAATATCGGCCAACATCCGAGATTTGAAACCCTGCCTTTATATTATTTGATTTAGATGGATACGTTCAGTGGACTGTTATATTAATGAGTTATATTAATCTGATTGTCAAACTAAATATTCGTAAGTGTGCATCACTATTTTGTTTTTTATGGGATTGTGAAATCTTTCGGGGATGTTGGTTTTTTCTGTCCTCCATTCTGGTTTTCTTCATATCGATGTCTGTTGTATTTATGAGCAATCATGAGTCCTGCACGTTGTATTTATGAGCAATCATGAGTCATGCACCTTGGTTAAACAATAATTTGAAAATGAAGTTCTTCACGTCTTGGATCAGTTCTTCAATCTTCGGATGAGGATAAGAATAAACATCTACCTGTGTATGCTTATAAAATATTTCAAAGTAAGGCCTGTAATTATTGCTGTTCCAGCTATAAAAAGTATGGAACTCATTTAGCACTAGTCATAAAATGCTCGCAATATTTTTGTGGTTGCTATTCTTGGGTTGACCTTGCTAGTCTAAACGTATACACTTGGAGTTAAGCATGATTCAGGTGATGATTTGTAAAGATTCAAATTAGTCGTTTTAAAAAAAAGATTAGGACAAGTAGCACTAGTCACAAAGCAAAATAGTGCACCAGCCGGGAATCGAACCCGGGTCTGTACCGTGGCAGGGTACTATTCTACCACTAGACCACTGGTGCTTAATGTTATACGTTAGCGTTTTCTTCTTTGATTAATTTGAATCATTTATTAAAGAATATTAATCTTACTTGAATTACAAAAATTTAAACGCTTCATTTGATTTACATTAGATATTTTTCTCCTATTTTCTTGTGACTTCCATATTATTTGTTTTGTTTATAATGGTTAGTATATAACTTATCCAGGATTATATTTGGATAAAGTATCAAAATATAAAAATATCACGATTGGGAATCAAATTAGAAGTTGTAGAGTGGTAGGGAATTATTCTACCATTAAGTTGCTGATAAAAAATGTAAAGATCGATAAAGATTCGGACGATGATTTGTGAAGATTCAAATTTATTGTTTAAAAAAAGATTGGGACTAGCAGCACTAGTCATAAAGCAAAATAGTGCACGGTCATAAAGCAAGACCATGCTTAACTTCAAAGTAAGGCCTGTAATTATTGCAGTTCTAGCTATAAAAAGATTGAAACTCGTTTACCATTGGTCATAAATTGCAAGTGAGAACCCAATGATTCGTGGTGGAGGAATGCCGAGTTGCAAAAGGCTATCAAAGAGAAGAAGGAATGCTACAAATGCATGCACCATCATAGAAGCGAAGAGAACATGCACAGGTACAAAGTGGCAAAGAAGACTGGAAAGAGAGCAGTGAGTGAAGCAAAAGGACGAGCGTACGAAGATTTGTACCAAAGGCTAAGTACAAAGGAGAGTAAAAAAGACGTTTACAAAATAGCTACGCTACGCGAGAGGAGGATAAGGGACTTCAATCAGGTTAAGTGCATTAAGGACGAGAGTGATAAACTTTTGGTGAAGGACGATGAGATAAAGAATAGGTGGAGAGAATACTTTGATAAGCTTTTCAACGAAGAAAGTGATAGCTCTTCGATCGAGTTGGAGGACTTTGCCGACAACACCAATAGTAGACATTTTGTGCGGAGATTTCAAGAAGCTGAGGTAAAGAGGGCGTTAAAACGGACTAAATCAGGCAAGTCGGTAGAGCTTGATGACATTCCTATTGAGGTGTGGAGATGCTTTGGAGATGCAGGGATAACATGGCTAACTAAGTTGTTTAATAATATTTTCAAATCAAACAATATGCGGGATGAGTGGAGGAGAAGCATTTTAGTTTCGATCTTCAAGAATAAAAGAGATATTCAAAGTTGCACAAACTATAGAGGAATTAAGCTTATGAGTCATACGATGAAGCTTTGGGAGAGAGTTGCGAGTAGCGTTTGAGGAGGTTGACAAGTGTCTCTAGGAATCAATTTGGTTTTATGCCTGGAAGGTTAACCACTGAGGCGATTTTCTTGGTTAGGCAACTTATGGAGAGATACAGGGAGCGGAAGAAAGATCTCCACATGGTTTTTATTGACTTAGAGAAAGCTTATGACAGTGTGTCGAGGAGGGTTATGTGGTGGGCGCTAGAAAGAAAGAAGGTGTCATCAAAGTATATTACCTTTATCAAGGATATGTACAAGGGGGTTGTGACTAGTGTCAGAGCATGCGATGGTGAGACCAGAGACTTTCCAATTAACATAAGGTTACATCAAGGTTCGACTTTGAGCCCTTATATTTTTGCATTAGTGATGGATGAAATCACAAAAGATATACGAAGGGAGATTCTTTGGTGTATGCTCTTTGCCAATGATGTTGTGCTGATTGATGAAAGTAGAATATGGGTTAATCGACAGCTGGAGTTGTGGAGGGAGACCTTGGAATCAAAGGTTTTCAGGCTTAGCAGAACTAAAACAGGGTATTTGAAGTGTGAGTTTAGCGGTGTCAGTTCAGATGACGGAGAGGTCACCCTGGCCGGTAGAGTAGTACCCAAGGAATCGTTACGATATTTAGGATTTATGTAACAGTTTGATGGAAAGATTGATAAGGATGTTAGTTTTAGAATTCAAGCAGGATGTGTAAAATTGCGTCTAGCATCTGACATTCTCTGTGATAGGAAGATTCCTCAGAAGTTTAAAGGAAAGTTCTATAGGACAGCAATCAGGTCTGCGATGTTATATAGTGCAGAATGTTGGCCTACTAAGTGACATCACGTCCAGAAGATAAATGTGGCAGAGATGCGGATGCTGCGCTGGAGCTGTGGGCATACCAGACGAGATCAGATTAGAAATGAGGATATTTGGGAAAAACTTGGAGTTGCACCTATTGAAGAGGAGCTAGTCCAACACCGCTTGAGATGGTTTGGACATATCCAACGTAGACCATACGATGCACCTGTGCGCGTTGGAATTATAGGCCGTGCCGAAGGCCCAAAGAGAGGTAGAAGTCGACCTAAAATGACATGGGAGGAGATAATAAAGAGAGATTTAAGTAATTGAAGTATATCTGAAGAGCTGGTAGTGGGTAGGAGTGCACGGAAATTGGCAATTCATGCACCAGAACCTTAGGTTTTTTTCTCCCTTCACTTATTGAACCTTTTTACTTTTTTTTTAAAACTATTTTAGACTTTATTTCACTTTTACTGAACCTTTTTTTTTTATTATTTTAAAAAACCTTTATCAGACAACCTTTTATCTGTTTGGTTATTTTAAACTCTTTTTATATATGTATTATTACCATTATTGTTTATTTTAATTTTGGGTTCCATATCTAGCCAACCGCAATTTGTTTGAGATACATGACTTTGTTGTTGTATTTTTGTGGTTGTTATGCTTGGCTTGACCTTGCTAGTCTAAACATATACGCTTGGAGTTAAGCATGGTTCAGGCTGTTGATAAAAATTGTAAAGATCGATAAAGATTCAGACGATGATTTGTAAAGATTCAAATTAGTAGTTTAAAAAAAGATTAGGACAAGTAGCACTAGTCATAAAGCAAAAGAGTGCACCAGTCGGGAATCGAACCCGGGTCTGTACTGTGGCAGGGTACTATTCTACCACTAGACCACTGGTGCTTAATGTTGTACTTTAATGTTTTTTATTTTGATTATTTTGAATCATTTATTAAAGAATATTAATCCTACTTGAATTACAAAAATTTAAACGCTTCATTTCATTTACAATAGATATTTTTCTCCTATTTTCTTGTGATCTTCATATTATTTGTTTTGTTTATGATGGTTAGTATAGAACTTATCCAGGATTATATTTGCATAATATATCAAAATATAAAAGTACCACGATTGGGAATCAAATTAGAAGCAGGGTGGTAGGGAATTATTCTACCATTTAATTTCTGATTAAAAATGTAAAAGATCGATAAAGATTCGAGCGATGATTTATAAAGATTCAAATTTATAGTTTAAAAAAAGATTGGGACAAGTTGCACTTGTCATAAAGCAAAATAGTGCACCAGCCGGGAATCGAACCCGGGTCTGTACCGTGGCAGGGTACTATTCTACCACTAGACCACTGGTGCTTAATATTGTATTATAGTGTTTCTACATTGATTAATTTGAATCATTTATTAAAGAATATTAATCCTACTTAGTAACAAGAATTCAAATGCTTCATTTGATTTACATCTAATATTTTTCTCCAATTTTCTTATTACCTTTATATTATTTGTTTTGTTTAGAATGGTTAGTATAGAACTTATCCATGATTATATTTAGATAAGGTATCAAAATATAAAAGTGCTACGATTAGGAATCAAATTAGAAGTTGTAGAGTGGTTGAGAATTATTCTACCATTAAACTATTGATACAAACTTGTAAAGATCGATAAAGATCCGGGCGATGATTTGTAAAGATTCAAATTAGTTGTTAAAAAAAGGATTGGGACAAGTACCACTTGTCATAAAGTAAAATTATGCACCAGCAGGAATAGAATCCGGATCAGTTCCTATTCTACCACTAGACCACTGGTGCTTAATGTTGTACTTTAGTGTTTCCTACTTTGATTGATTCAATCATTTATTAACGAATATTAATTCTACTTGAATTACAAAATTTTAAACGCTTTATTTGATTTACATTTGATATTTTTCTCCTATTTTCTTGTGACCTTCATATTATTAGTTTTAGATGGAGACATTCGGTGGACTATTATATTAATGAGTTTTATTAATCTAATTCTCAAATTAAATATTCGTAGGCATGCATCACCACATTGTTTTTTGTGGGATTGTGAAGTCTTGCTAGGGACGTTGGTTTCTTTCTGTCGATGTCCGTTGTATTTACGAGCAATAATGAGTCATGCACGTTGTTGTATTTATGAGGAATCATGAGTCCTGCACGTTGTTGTATTTACAATCAATCACGAGTCTTGCACCTTGGTTAAACAGTAATTTGGAAATGAAGTTCTTCACTTCTTGGATCAGTTCTTCAATCTTCGGACGAGGATAAGGATAAACTTCTGCGTATGCTTGTAAAAATATATTCAAAGTAAGTCCTGTAATTATTGTAGTTCTAGCTATAAAAAGATTGGAACTCGTTTAACACTAGTAATACAAATGTTTGCTATATTTTTGTGGTTGCTATGCTTGGCTTGACCTTGCTAGTCTAAACATATGCACTTGGAGTCAAGCATGATTCGGGCGATGATTTGTAAAAATTCAAATTTGTTGTTTAAAAAAAGATTGGGACAAGTAGCACTAATCATAAAGCGAAATAGTGCACTAGCCGGGAATCGAATCCGGGTCTGTACCGTGGCAGAGTACTATTCTACTACTAGACCACTGGTGCTTAATGTCATACGTTAGTGTTCCCTACTTCGATTAATTTGAATAATTTATTAAAGAACATTAATCCTACTTGAATCATAAAAATTTAAATGATTCATTTGATTTACATTTGATATTCTTCTCTGATTTTCTTATTACCTTTATATTATTTGTTTTGTTTATAATGGATATCCAGGATTATATTTGGATAAGGTATCAAAATAATAAAGTACCACGATTAGGAATCAAATTAGAAGTTATAGAGTGGTTTGGAATTATTCTACCATTAAACTGCTGGTGAAAACATGTAAAGATCGATAAAGATTCGGGTGATGATCTGTAAAGAGTCAAATTAGCTGTTTTAAAACAGATTAGGACAAGTAGCACTGGTCATAAAGCAAAATAGTGCACCAATAGGGAATCGAACTTGGGATTTGTACCGTGGTAGGTACTATTCTACCACTAGACCACTGGTACTTAATGTAATATTTTAGTTTTTCCTACTTTGATTATGAGAATAATATCAGAACGGGAGACTGATCTGGGAAGTCCTTACGCTCGGGTACGGGAGCCTTTGGCACTGGGTATCCACCTACTTTGATTAATTTGAATCATTTATTAAAGAATATCAATCCTACTTGAATTTTATTTGATATTTTTCTCCTATTTTCCTGTGACCATAGTATTTGTTTTGTTTATGATGGTTAGTATAGAAATTATCCAGGATTATATTGGGATAAGGTATCAAAATATAAAAGTACCACGGTTAGGAATCAAAGTAGAAGTTGTAAAGTGATAGAGAATTATTCTACTATTAAACCGTCGATAAAGATTGGTAAAGACTGATCAATGATTTGTGAAGATTCAAATTAGTTGTTTGAAAAAAGATTGGGACAAGTAACACCAATCATAAAGCAAAATAATGCACCAGCCGGGAATTGAACCTGGACTCTGTACCGTGGCAGGGTACTATTCTACCACTGACCACTGGTGCTTAATGTTGTATTTTCGTGTTTCCTACTTTGATTAATTTGAATAATTTATTAAAGAATATTAATCCTACTCGAATTTCACAAAATTAAACACTTTATTTGATTTACATCTGATAATTTTCTACTATTTTCTTGTGACCTTCGTGTTATTTGTTTTGCTTATAATGGGTAGTATAGATCTTGTCCAAGATTATATTTGGATAAGGTATCAAAATATAAAAGTACCACGATTAGGAACTGTGCAGTTTATGCCCCGCTATATCCCGTAGCGTATTACTGCCGATACGCTTTTCCCAAATAGTTTCCAGTATAGCCTTCCCGCTTTAAACCCTGTTATATTCCGCTATTCCCAATATATCCCATTATTTCAGCTATATTACGTTTTTCCCGCTATATCTTTGAAGAATGAAATGAACGAAAAATGACATTTATACATTAATTTTTTTAATGAATAATGTTTTAGAATTGATTTTTTTAATATATATTTTTATAAACAAGAATACTATAGTATTCTATTAAATTTTGTTAAGTTAAATAGTGATCCACATTTATTTATAGACATCTGCATATGTTTTTATTTAAAATTAAGAACGTACTAATTATTGTTAAATTGAATGTAAGTTTTTTATTTAGGTATAGCTTAAATATTCCGTATAAACATTAAGAACAAGTTATACATGCTATTTTAGGGTCATCCGCTATGTCCTGTTATTTCCTCGCTTTATCCCCGCTACGACTTTATGGACTTCCGCCGCATTTGATCTGCTAAGCGCTTTAACTGCACAGATTAGGAATCAAATTAGAAGTTGTAGAGTGGTAAGGAATTATTCTACCATTAAACTGCCTATAAAGAATGATGTGTCAAACTTTGTTTATTTACTTTGTTTATTTGAAATTATCTGAACAATGTTTAATTGAATACTTATGTCACATTTTCTACATAGGCTTTCGATGTTACTTTTAAATTTATTTTTCAATGATATGTTATCATTCTTTTATATTCTATGCCATGTGAATGTATTAGCTGTTTTACTAGATGATTCAGTAATACTTCAAACTAAGACATATCATCAAATAATAAATGCGGTATGTATGGATAATAGGCGCAAGTTATGTTAAGGTTAAATAGTTATCAGTTTTATTCTTAACATTGTTTTGCTTTGCTCAATCTTTCGATGTAGTATGAATTATTGAAACCTATGAAATGACACAAAGACCCCGTTCGCATTGATTTTATACCACGTTACGGTGGCGTTCGCGTTGGACGCGTTCGACGTCTGAACTTGGCAGTTGCCACTTCTCATTCTTCATTACCATCTTCTTCTCCTTCTTCGAAATAATGTTTGCCTTCGATTCATTCTCTGATTACGACGATTTGATTAATCTCTACGAGATAACATTGTATCAAAATGCACCGAGAAATCATATGACCCGGATTAATACTTCAGAGTATACTGATTTAGCTTGGATCAATGACATTTTGAATGGGCATCAACAACGTTGTCAAAATAATTTTCGGATGAAAAGATTTTTCTACTACTAGTTATGTGAAAAATTACAACATCATGGTCTCTCTTCAACGGCAGAAATTTGTGTCACCGAAATGGTTGGTATTTTCATTTACACAATGGCTACTGGGCTCTCAAATAAACAAATTAGTGAAAAATTTCAACGAGCAGGTAGCACAATTTTCATTTGTTTTCATGATGTTCTAAACGCTTTTCAATTACTCACTGCTGATTTAATAAAGCCGGACGATCCGCAATTTAATACCGTTTCACATCACATCAGCAGTTCAATCCGGTATTATCTATATTTCAAAAACACACTTTGTGCTATAGATGGTACACACGTGTCTGCACACTTACCTGCTGATCAAGTTATCCCATATATCGAAAGAAAAGGTTTTGCAACGCAAAATATATTAACGGTATGCTCTTTCGTTTTACAATTTACTTATATTATGGCTGGTTGGTAGGGGACTGCACATGATAGTAGAATTTTTAATTTGATTACAAATGATAGAAGCTCCAACTTTTCTAAACGTTCAGCTGGACAATATTATTTGGTTGATTCGGGCTATCCACTTCAGAATGAATATTTACCATCTTATCGAAATACGATGTATCATATTCCGCATTTTCGTGAAACCGTGAATCAACCAAAATCGGCCAATGAAGTGTTTAATTTCTACCATTCGAGTTTACGGATGGCCGTTGAAAGAACTTTTGCCATTTTGAAGACTATGCCTACATATGCATTTGAAACTCAAGTCAAAATTGTCGTAGCTACAGTGGCCTTACATAACTCCATACGCAAATATAATAGTGGTGATCCAAATTTTATGACTTTTGACGATGATCCTAAATTTATCCCCGATTAGTACTTGAAGGAATATTATGCTCTGAGAAATGCGACGAACAGAGGCACTGAACGAGTACATCGAAATGGATATCAAGAAATGTCAGCATTTCGAGATACCATAAGAGATCAATTGGTTGCTGCAGGGCTGCGCTAAATTGTATTTATATCTGTAACTGTATTTATATATGTATTTTAGAAATACTCCGCTCAAATACCTTGCTCAAATACCTCGTTCGCAGCAAAAAAACATTCCTTGTTCACAACGGTGTCACGCTCAATTGTCACTCTCAAATTCCCCGTTACCGTTCATCAAAAACGCACCCACAAATATGACCTGACATGGGCACAACTTCAATAAGGTTTGGAAGTTTAAAGGTGATAACCCCAAATTTTTTATTCTGTTAATCAAAGTAACAAGTTGGTTCTGGTATAATCTAGTAACATTGAATCAATTAATACAACAAAAATTTGATTTATATGTTATTGGAGTAAATACTTGTATTTTATGAATGCATACATGTTGACTGTGATAGTTGAATATTATGCAACAATGTATAACTGCTTTGAAGGATATGGTATATAAAGATGCGTAGTTCGAAGAATTTTTGAGATCAATGATATTGTAGTCATAGTTTTGAATGGCGCTCTACGGCGCAGTGGGGCGCGACAACTGCGCCATTTCTTCTTGCGGCGCGGCGCATATGAGAAGGCAAAGACGCAAAAAGCGCACGGCGCAAAATGGTGTGCCTTTTGTTTTGTTTTTTTATTTTTGCTTGTTTTTTTTTGTTTTTTCATTTTTTGCATTTCACATAAAATTATTATTGATCATATTATTGCTTTTGCTAACGTTTTGTATTTGATTTTTAGTTATTTTGTGGGTTCTAATGGATGGCTTTTATACAGTATTGTTGATCATATTATTGCGTTTACTAATGTTTTGTATTTGGTTTTTATTTATTTTGTGGGTTTTGATGGATGACTTTTCTACAATTCTTTTTCCTTGAAGAGAAACAAATATATCGATATTGAAAATATATTTTATTTTATGTAATACTATTATATCAAATGTAATATTGCTTGTACAAAAAACATGTATTTCAATTAATTGTGTATTTATTTCAAACAGGTTGTAGATGCACCAAATAGATTATCAATAAATATTTATCACTTTATTTTTATTTTCTTGGCATAAAGTTATCAATTACACCAGGGAAACAATATTACCAATCGATATGCTAATCTTCCTCACCAACTGTCCATTGTGTTGCTAAATATAACCACATCATAACAATAAATACTTGATATAATCTAATTGTCCTTATGAATCCGAGGATGCAAATGTTGGTTTGGAAAATGTGATTGTTGAATCAGATTCAGAATTCTACTTTATTAGTAATATGTATTATTATTATTGATTTTGAAAACTATTATGCTTAAAATTCTATGCTAACGATATCAAATATGATGATGTTTCTTTTTGCAAAATAGTAAAAACTTTGATAGCATATGTTTTAGCCAAAAAACTTAACTCTTAAATTTGTTGTTATTTGTTAAATTAAAAAAAAAAATGCGTAGTAAATCAGAAAGGCGCGCGCCATTTGCCACGCCGTGCGCCAAGGCTCCAGACTGATGTTGCGCCTTTTTGCGCCGTGCACCATATGATTGTAGTCCATACGATAGAAAAGTGTATATGGAGCCTTAGCAGGCTTCATTGAACATAACAAAACAATACATGTTTACAAGGAAACTATAACGAGACGCATGGTTGATTTTTTTTTCCAATAAACGTTGAATTGTATTTTTTTACTTTGTTCTGCTTAGTTTGATCTCTTAATGCATCGTGGGTCATCGGCACCATTGATGTACCTAGAAACATGATGTAGCAAACTAGTTACAATTTCAGTAAACTTCGGATACTCCTGGATGGTAACTTCAGAGGGTGTTTTTTTTTTTTTTTTTTTTTTGGGAATTTACGAGCTGGTAGCTAGTCAATTGAATAGATAATCCAGTAACTTTAAATCAATTTGTGCAACAATAGTTTGAATTATCATTTTAAATAATTTGTTATTTGAGTGAAAACATGTTTTTATGGACATTTGACTTATGTAAATATTGATCGGAGAAATATAATGCACGGTAATTTAATCTAGGTCTGCACCGTGGAAGGATGCTATTCTACCATTAGATATGGTGCTTGATGTTGTTAGGGATGACAATTAGAACCGAGAAATGCAAAACCGAACTGTCCCGAACTCGAACCAAACCCAGTGAGTCTTAGACTTGTTCTGGATGATGAAAAGTACCATAAAGATTGGTCAAACTCAAGCTGAACCCATCCGATCGAAAAACATTGAAGTATATGCATTTTTAGTGTTGTTATCTAATCAGATAACCCGAGCCGAAGCTTTGGTCGAGTACGGTCCAGGTTTTTGAACTTTATAGTACGTACCCGACAAAACCCAACTCGCTTATAACGGAGGCCCACTGGGTCGGGTCCGAGCACTTCGTGTCGGATCTAATTACCATCCCTAGATGTTATATACATACATATTAAACTTCCTTACTTGCCGTTGACTTAATTTATATAGGTTTATCGGTCCTTTTCAATTTTCTAAAGTAGGAGCACTTCTTGTGGCCAATCTTCGAATTTTGGTATACTAAATATAAATACTTACAATTGAGATTTATGATCAATTTTTTGAACAAAATAATCAATAAGGTATACTAGTGAATTTTCAATATAGCAAACCATGCTTGTTCACTCATATGATTTATTTATCGTGATTTACTTTATTTGATATATATTGTGTGAAATATGGGTAATTACAATTTTATTGTAACTTTGATTTCTTTTGAAGTAGTTAGTAGAATCTTTATCAAAAAACAAAGCAGTCGAGTTAAAGTTGTGACTAAGGTAATAGCAGCTTTAAAAAGTGCACTAACCGAGTCAAACATGGCTGCACCATGGAGGAGAAGCACTCTACCAACATAGTGACCGGTTTTTTCTTTTCTTTCTTAAATTTAAACTGTACGTGTAGCAATTTTACCTGAAAGTTGAACCATTTTATACCATTATTCATTGACATTTTTGATCTGCCGATGTTGATCAACTACGGTAACTATTACATTAATCCACTATTATTTTTAATTACCTTTGGTAATTATTAGACCTTTCATTTGAGCATGATAAACAATGGTTATTATAGTAAGTGGTTAGCCAATAGACTCGACACTTTAAACTGAGGCATGTGATCTTTTTTTGTTATCTTAGTTCTTTTAAAGAAACAATATGTCGCAACTCACAGAGAGAAGTTTGTTACGATGAGTTCAACAACTTGTCATCAATTGCATTTTGGTATTGTTTTGTTCAACTTTATCTCGTGGGGGTAGAACCGTAGATCATGTGCACTAGATAACATTCAAGCTGGTGTTGCTTTACCTGATTTTAGGCTATGATTGCTGATAATGTTCTGTAAAGTACCATACATTTAAGGCCAACTAGACATACTTTGATGGGTTTTAAGATTCAAAATAATAATTGTATTAAATTTAAAACTGAATGATTAAAATGCTACCATGTTATAAACTACTATGATGACTTGTGGTCATTGCTAATACCTATCTGTTATTTTTTACCCAAAGTGAATAAATATCAAGTGATATATTATGCTTTTAAAGTAATATTTATAGGTAATAAAAAAGTTCTTTATGGTTTGGGATTATCTAGAAATAAAATGATCTTGTTTATGCATCAATTGTTAATTGGGTACTTATTCTCTTATTACTTCTTAACTAAGAGCTTCAAAATGTTTGTCTAAGTTGGAGTTTTGTTAAATGTATTGTATTCTTAATTCTAATTTGATGCTATGATTAGAATTTATTTGCTATGCCATTTTTAGTCCGCCGGAATATCATTTTTTAATTGTTGAGATTGCTCCTCTTCATTTTATTTCTTTGATGTAAAACTTGTAGATTTTTCCATTATTTTGATTTTGTTTGGATAATTCAAACTCATATTGGGGTTTTGGATTTTGGACACTGGTAGTGGAATAGAATAACACACCAATCAGGAACCAAACTCTAGTCTATATCGTGATGCGGTGTTATTTGACCACTGTAAATGACATTTTGAACTTTGATTACTTAATTTTTATTTAAATTAGTCAATGATAGACAATTTTTGGATAAAGGTGAATCCATCTGTATGTTTAAATTGTATAAACTTTTACTGGCTATTGATTTAACTTATTTTTTATGGTCATTTGGTATTCATTGTCAGGCTTTCGTTTTTCCTTTTTTGAAGAGGGTACAATACTGAATGGTTAATCAAATTAAAACATGATGTAAATTTAAGATTAGTGCTTGCATTTTGTTTAAAGCAATAAAAGAGAGGTAAACAAATATTCTTTAATCACTATCTCCAAATCAACAAAACCTATCAAAGCAGCGGATGTATTTGAACCAAAATCTACTTCAGTTTGAAAATATTGTATCATCAAAACCTAAACTTTAAAATGAGACTTGTTTATATAGCTCGGGACAAAAACATGTTAATTTTTGGGAAGCTCAACAAGTCATTGCATTGCTCTATTTGTGCTTTATCTCGTGTTGTAAAACCGAATCAACATTGATATTCCTCTAACTGTGATATTCCTTGTTTAAGTATGGAATAAATATAAACTGAGAAACCTTTTAACAGTGGAATTAAGGTTTTAAATAGTAATAGGAGACATAAGTGCAACAGCGGGAAATCAAACGCGAATTTGTACTGCGGCTTGCTACTGTTCTGCTACTAGGTCCAAACCTGTATATACTAGTTAGGGAAGAAAAGGTAGCGGTGAACTCTAGTAATATTATCGCAGGGTACCATGATGTTACTAGGCTAGATGAGATAGGCCTCTGGTGCATCATGACATGTTAAACTTTCGTTACTTTTGTTTGATTTACTATCCACTATGCACCAATCACATTGTATCAAATGTCATATTCACTTAATCAGGATGGTTATATATATATATATATATATATATATATATATATATATATATATATATATATGTATATGATTGATAGATAGACAGAGAGAGAGAAGATATATGTTTATTCAGACTGAGATGTTTGTGTAAAAGACGTGTAGTGAAATGGGCATAAGTAAGCTAATTATGGTGATTTTGATGTTGAGTCTCCATGCCTTAGGTTATGGATGCTTCAATATCTTTTTGTGACTCTAATATAGTTAGAAATGAGGAACTGAACAATTTTTCTGTAGTATGCTTACAAACAGATGTAGCATGGATATACCAATACTTCAAACAGAATATAACTTCTACAACTGTTAGCTTAGTTCGTCTATATTAGTATATTACATTTACCATGTGGTTGTATGCAGGCTAACGAGCGATGCGCTACAGTCAAGTGGTATGTTCATGATATTTCATTGAAACTCCTTGTTCTTTTTGTTATATTGCAGGCACATCCTTCTTGTCTTCCACATCCTGCCTGCCTGAATCTATTTGCTCACAGTTATTGGCGTTGCAAATTTAGTAGGAAAGCAAACTGAGTTGCTCTTGTAAGTAGATCTATTGTCCTTTAGTATTATTTCCGATGCTAAATTTAATGATATTCAGTTGCTTCCAATTATGGCAAATCAAATTCACATCTTCTCAATGTGGTGTTAGTAGTGAATAAACAGAAAGGGGATTTTATTTAAAAAGTTTGTTCCCATTGAAGCCCTTCTCAGCGATTAGTTGCGTAGTTGTTTTAAAAATGTGGACTTGATTAGGTGAATGGACTTCAAAAGTGAAAGAACATCAGATGTAAATGTAAAAAAAAAAACTAACAAAGGTTCGTAATATTGCTTGATAGCAAAGAATGTTTCATCTGAATACCAATTTCATAGTCCCACATCACCTGCCTTTTGTGGCTAGATGTCAATAACGCTTATAAAATGAAGGA
This sequence comes from Allium sativum, assembly GCA_030737875.1. Classification (NCBI taxonomy): domain Eukaryota; kingdom Viridiplantae; phylum Streptophyta; class Magnoliopsida; order Asparagales; family Amaryllidaceae; genus Allium; species Allium sativum. The sequence goes on along the minus strand of CM060916.1, from coordinate 292,074,033 downwards.
TATTTTAGTTGGGGAACTCATACCTTTCTCGGCCTTTTGGCTAAGATCAAGTGTAGTATCTGTTCTTATCAGTTTAATATCTGATACGTGGTCCAATGGATCACAATGATATTAAATTAATTTTTCAGAGGAGAAGAACCTAATAAATAGCTTGCTATTTAGGCTTCTGTTAGTCGCCCTTGCGTTGCACTATGGCATGGGCTGGCTTACCCCTATCAATTCATTAATTAAAATTTTAAACATTCATTCTCATAGTTCATTGCAGTTTGTTATCTGTATGTGAATATGTTCTGAATAAACATTATAAATTGGACTTCAAAGCCCCTTACTAAGAAGCGGTAAACCCAACTTCATCAAAAATGGTTATAACATTATGTTTATTTAGACTCAAATGTTTCTGAAAAAGATGTGTAATGATAATGAACCATGGGCATAAGTAAGCTAATTATGGTGAGCTCTTTTAGTCATCAATTATATTTTGATTTTGAATCTCCATGCCGTAAATTATGGATGTTTCAATATCTTCTTGTGACTTTAATATAGTTAGAAATGAAGAACTAAATAATTTTCCCCAAGTATACTCACAAATAGGTGGAACCTCGCAACGGTAAGGTCACCTGGCTAGTGGCCTGGGCGCCCATGTTCGAATCCAGAAACAGCCTCTTCGCAGTGCAAGGGAAAGGTTGCGTACTATCGACCTCCCCAGAGCCCGTTATCGTACGGGAAGCCTCGTGCACTGGGTTTCATCTTTTATACTCACAAATAGGTATAGCATTGATATACCAATACATCAAGCAGAATATAACTTCCACAAGTGTTAGCTTAGTTTGTCTATGTTAGTATGGTACATTCAACACCTGGTTGTTTCCAGGTTAATGATCGATGCACTGCTGTCGGGTGATATGTCCATGATAATTCATTGTTCTTTTTGTTATATTGCAGGCACAGTCTTCTTGGCTTTGCTAGTAGGTCCAGTCAATTCTTATATATGGATCTGCTTCTACATCGTGGATGCCTGAATCTATTTGCCAGCAGTAATCGGCGTTGCGGATTTGGTCGGAAGTAAACTGAGTAACTCCTGTAAGTTGCTGACCTGTTGTTCTTTAAGTATTATATCCGAGTCTCCGACACTAAATCTAATAATATGCAATTGCTTCCAATTATGGCATGGGATGGCTTACCCCATAAATTCATTAATAAAAAATTTAAACATTCATTCTCATATTTCTTTGTAATTTTTCCCCATGTTTATTTCACCGCATTTTATTATCTGTACATGAATATATTTTGACTAAACTTAATAAATTGGACTTGGCACTTGCTAAGTAGTAGCAAACTGTAATTTGAAATATTTTATCAATCTTCGGGATTTGGTGTATTGGACAATTCAATTTCAGTGTTATTCGCTTACATGCTCATGTGCTATAAAATTGATAACTAGTATTTGAACTTTGAGATCCAGTTGAGTATAAACCAAACTATTGATATGTATAGTATAATTTTTGCATGATCACATCGTCATTGTCTATCCTTCAAACTACTGAATATACCTATACATCATATTGATAACAGATTAGTATTAGATGATCGGCCTGATATCAAACTGAAACATATTGCATATCTTCACATTGAGATATGATCTGATCAGTATATCATGATCAAATCTGCTATAATATATATTATATTTCATTTTAATATTAAAATTTGGACCGGAAATCATCTTTATGGTTTCTTATTTAACTTTGGTTTGTCCACTATTTAAATATGTTATTGTATTGTTGTGACAATTCCAGTTTACCAGACAGTGGCGGAGCTAGCCTCAACTTGAGGTAGGGCATCACCTTTCAATATATATAATACATGCTTAAGTACTTGCTGAATTTGATGTGGAGTATAGGAGGAAGTGTGTTCTATGCATGGATTGATTTGAGGTAGGGCCAGTTCTGCAATTTCAGTTAGGGCAAAATTTAACAAAGTCACTCTTTATAAATACCGAACAAAGTTCGGTTCCGCCCTGATAACCAATAACAATAATACTAATGTTATATTATATATAATAATTAAAAGAAAACAAAGTTCATGGATTCTAGTCAAAAAAAATCACAATCAGTTATTGCAAATGTGCAAATACCAGTGTTCTTGAATCATTTTCTTTAATTTCTTTTGTCAAATATTTTATGATCAGAATGACTTAATTTTATTTCCATATCTTGATTTTAATTCCTCAGACCTTTTTCGAATTTAATTTGTTATTCACCTTAAAATGAATAATTTTTTAGCTTATTCGAACTCAAAGCAGATAACTAACTTTGATATTTGGTGGTTTTTTTTTAATTAATTTATTTATTTTGTGGAAAACAAAATATCCGAGCAACAAGATGGTTAATATTATGACAAAAATAAATCTGTTTTGGGGATTAGTTCACTATATAAATATGTCTACCGTATTGTTGAAACAGCAACAAAACTGAAATTCATGGGTTCTAGCCAAGCCGTATGCACATTTACTTATTACAAATGCGAGAATGTCAATGTTCTCAAATTATTTTCATTAATTTTTTTATCAAATATCGTGTGTTATTTTCGTATCTCAATTTTGTATCTTTAAACCTTTTCCTAATTTAATTTTTTTTTCACAACAAATGAATAACTTATAGCATATTCAAACGCCTAGCGATAGTTAACGTTAATATTCAATGAAATTGATCATTGAAAATTTGCATGAGCATACTAGCGTAAATCGCTTATTTCAATTTTAGATATTTAAAAGTCTTCAAGTTAAAATTTTATTTGCAACTAACAATCAAACAAAAATTAGGCATATAAATTTTAAAATTTGGAAAACAATGTATTTTACAGATAACGGTATGTTGCTTAGACGCAAACGAAAAATCGTATAGATCGAAGTGGCATGAGATATTTTCTCTGTTTCTTATTTCTAATTCTCACATTGAATTGCTATTTAAGTATACTATTGTGTACAAAAGTAACTGAAGGCCACATGTTCGAGCCCACTGTTTATTTTATCAATTTGTGTGCAATAGCAACCATAGGTCGTGTTTATTGTGTATGATAGCAACCGATATTAATGTTTCTTTGAAATTTTGGGTGAATATAATTACTGGAATGCACTTATTATCTGAAAGGTGGTGCCTGGCGCAGCGGTAAGGTTACCCGGCTGATAATCTGGAGCATACAGGTTCGAGTCCCAGCCTCTTCACATACGTGAGGGAAAAGTTGTGCGCACTTATCGACCACCCCCAGAGCCCGGAAAGCCGTCAGAATAGTACCAGGATGGGAGACTGACCTGGGAAGTCCTCTCGCGCTTGAGTACGGGAGCCTTTGGCACTGGGTATCCACCACTTATTATCTGAGCTAATTATGATCACTGGAGTCCACCGCGATAGAGAAGGTTATTATATATGGAAATTAAGATTGAGATGTTTCTACACATACACGCACAAACATGTGTGCGCATGTGTGTGTGTGTGCGTGTAACAAGGCATATACATAACTAAGCCAGTTATGGTGAGCTATGCTGTAAATTGCGGACACTTAAAAAGTTTCTTAGGAATATTGGTTGCTTTTGAAAAATATAGTTAGAAAAGAGGAATTAAACAAACAATAACTTTTTCCAAGTATACTCGGTAATTAGGACACGAGCTAGGACAACAAAATTTATACGAATTGTTTTCCATCTGGTCAGTTTCCTATCCAATTTTATTTAGGACAGGAACTGAACACACCTACGTTTGGTCTGGTCCGACTGATTTACACCCCTATCATTTACTCATTGTTTTTTTGTTATATTGTAGGCAAATACTACTTGTCATCAGTAGATCCAGCAGATGCATTTAGATATGTACAGGTGTTCACATTCCTGCCATGTTTTTGCTTTGCTAGCTGTTAAGGGTTGCAGATTTTATTGGAAAGAAAACCAAGTTTCTTTTGCAATTGACGTATTTTTTCGAATTATTATTTCCGACGCTGATGTTATAACATTGCTCTCTCTGAAGCCATCTGTCAGTGATTATTTCTGTATCTGTTTTCAAATATGGATTTGATTAGGTGAATGGACCCCAAAGTGTGAGAATATCAGATATAAATATAAGAAGTAACAACAGAGATCCGTAACATTTCTCAAAAGTAGAGAATGTTTCGACCAGATACTACTTTGTAGTCCCACATCGCCTTCCCTAAGAGGCTAGTAGTCAATAAATCCTATAAAATTGAGGGCATTGTGATTGGAAATCTCATACCTTTCTCGGCCATTTGGCTAAGATCAAGTGTAGTATCTGTTCTTATCAGTTTAATATCTGATATGTGGTCCAATGGATCACAACGATATTAAATTAATTCTTTTAGGGGGAAGGGACTAATAAATAGCTTGCTATTTGGGCCCTCGTGAGTAGCCCTTGCGTTGCACTATGGCATGGGCTGACTTACCCCATTAATTTATTAATTAAAATTTTAAACATTCCTGCTTGTACTTCACTACAATTTGTTCTTTGTAGATGAATAGAAACCAGCGATTATGAGTTGGTCCGAACATAAGTTGAATTATCATATCAAACTTCAGAATTTTGTATAATGGGCAAATTATGATTTCAGTATTATTAGTTTTTACATGCTTTGCGTGCTATACTATTATTAGTTTAGATTCATTTTATTCCATATATTTTATGTTGAGATGTATTCTAAACTACTTAATGTTTCATCAGAATATAAATTTTGATAAAAAAATTGTCTTCCATCTATGAGTAAGTATACGTAACAACTAATTTGGGGGATCTCTATAATTATACATGCACAGCGAAGTCAAATTTTTAATACGATGTTTTCTATTGTGGAAAAAATAGCTATTATTAGGCAAATGTGAAAGAGGAACTGGACATGTTGATTTACGATCACATATTTCGTATCTTATTTTTTGCCTCATTAGTTAACTGGGTAAACAGGGGTGGATCGATCTTGTAGCCGGAAGCTGGCACAGGAAAGCAACCAAAATCCCTCAGAAAAACCACACGCGCAGAAATACCCCAGGAATTTTACACATGTGGTAAGCTCCGTTGGCAGTCCACGTGCACCGAACGTTGAAAGGATTGTGGATCATCCCGGTGTCTTGTGGAGCAATGTTTGATCTTCGTTTATGGATTACCACTTTGGTTTTTACCTTTTTTATTTAGCCTTTTAGTTCATTGACATTTGCTCTTTTAAGGACTTTCATTCCTTGTCCCTAATCCATATATGGTGGAACCATCAATGCAGCAAGGCTCAACCAGTTCACTACGTTAGAGCACTATCGAGGTGGCGACTAGGTGCATTTTAAATATCTATTGTATTTATGTGCATAACGCAGAATAGCAGATGCATCATGTATGTCAGTTAGTTAATGTTAAAAACATTCGGTTTTATGATCTCTTGAACCATAGTTTAGCATCTTACCACAAATCTAGTGGCGCTTGGTGTTCATTGTGTTCAATTTGCTCAATAGAAATTGTGGTGAATGAGTTTAAGCTTACAAGGAGGTTAAAAAGCTGTAACTTTTCTTCTGATGGAAATTGAGAAGCCACTAAATTTGTAAAAGTCTGTTTACCACTGCTTTTTCTGTTAGAATGATAATTGCTTCTGCAAATTTGAATCTCTGGGTTTTTGGTTTGTATTAAATAGTTGATAAGCATCAGCACTGTAGAGTTTAAAATTTTCAGGTAATAATGAAAATGTGCAGAATAGTCCGTATATCCAAATTAGTATGTGTTTTAAACTGAATTTTTGTGTGTTTGAACAATGAATTTTGAAACTGGACAAGTAATTATTCAACATGTTGTTGATATATATATATATATATACAAGTAATTATAGCCAATAATTGCATTGTATTATGCAGATTTTAGTGAATATTTCATAATTTCAAAATTCAATTCAAATTATATCCAGTATTGTATTTATTGCAAAAAATGAAAAGATAAAAAGATCGATGCATGCTAAACACAAATGAAAAGGACAATTGAAGTTTGCATAAAATTGCGCATTACATTACGCTGATTTTAGGGATGTGGGGTTGATATTTATTAATATTTTTCGTCAAAAGTGCGTGTTTGAATATTTATTACTACGTTGCAATATCTTTTTTAGTTAATTTTTGTTTTATATGTATTATTTATTGGCAAAGAACGATTTTGTAATAAAAGTTTATTAGATCATTTTTTGTATGGACGTTACGTTAAGGTCCTTATTAAGTTTTTAAATACACAAAAAGATTCCACTTTAAGAGCGTATATTTTTCTTTTCTTATCTTTTTTTTTTCTCGAAAATTGGCAGAAAATCAATATAATAAGACTTTTAGGTTTCAGGATTTATTTTCTTATTCATGTTTGAAAAAAAAAAGGTAGTTTGAAGATCTAAAAAAATAGAAATTTTAAGTTTCAGGAAATTTTATAGAAAAACATATACTTATTATCGCTCATATACAAGCAATTATAGTTAATAATTGTATAGTTGTATGCAACTTTTGATAAATATTTCATAATTTCGAAATTTAATTCAAATTGTATTTAATATCATATTTATGGCAAAAAAATAAAGAAAAACGATGTATGCGAAACACAAATGAAAAGGACAAGTTTCAATCAAAATTGCATACAAGTTTGCAATTTATACAATAATTGCAAATATTTTTGTAGTTTTTCGTTGTTCGTAGGTATTTGTTTACTGAATGAAGATTTATAGATATGTGTAATTATTAAGTGAATATTCGTGTATATATTTGCAATATTTCTCAGTACTTGCATACGTTTCTATGTTTACTTTTTAACTTTATTCGTTGCCTAGTTTTAATATTTACAATTTTATGAATGTTTTTAGACAATGGAAGAAAAAACACTACTAGTAAACTAATTCTGAGGATCCGTGGCGTTTTCATTTGTAACCTAATAACCAACATAATAAGATGGGGCATTATGTGAGCTAAGATTGATGCATTTATTTTCGAAAATGATTTCCACATCTATATATTAATAATGATATCAAAGTCTTTGTTTTAAGAATATCAAGCATGTTTGTTATTATAAGGTAAAACTTTATCCTTCGGTATGCGTTGCATTGTGTGATGGGACTTAAGTCTTATGATAGCTTCATTTTTCAAAAACATGTTTTGAAACTTGGTTGATGATTGTATGATATGAGTTATGGTTTGTTATCTAGTTTGCTATCAGAAAGGAAGATAAGTACTGCTGAAGCTTGAATGCTAGAGACGGGACTATGATTAGAAGAGCAGAATAAATTTTATACTAAGTTGTATGTATATAGTCAAAATGCTTTTTTGAATGGTGGGTTTAAGACGGGTGGCATTTTAAGTCATGGCTTCGTTATTATACTCTTGAATGAGTAGTCCTAGTATCATTTCTTAACATTGTTACTATTTCGAATTTTCAATGTTCTGAGTTTTGCTTATCTTTTTCAAATCAACGTTTGATGCTTGCATGTTGTGTGCATACACGATCGTTTTTGGTAATGAAATACACGTTTTGTTTATCTTATCAGCTTTTAAATAGACAAAATATTCTTGTTCAAGGACATTAGTACTTTTTTCTAAAGAACCTTAGATTTAAGAATTTATTTGTAAGTATTTCTTTTCATGTAAGGGGAAAAAATGGTGGTTTAAAACCCCCAAAAAAAGTAAGTTTTAGAAGAGTTTACAGAAAAGCATGTATTTATTCAAAAGGGCTGTTGTGGTAATGGTAACCGTTACCGATACGAAAAAACCGTTACCATACTAATACTATTGGCAAGCCAAAAATGAATACTGATAATTTAACGTTATCGCTGGTAAAATGTTCATTGGGATACCAGTAAACTAGTAAACAGTTGACTGATAATGGTAAATTTACCGATACATAAAGCTATTAAACAATTAACACATTAAATTTTTAGTAATGATAAAAAGTAGATGTTTTTTTTTACTAATTCTAACCTATTAATGTTTATATAAATATTTATACTTATTTTAATCGGCATAGAAAATTTATTTAGCTTATCACAAGAGTTACCGTTAACATACTAATATAAATATTTAAATTTTGAAGTTAATAACATCAAAAAGAATTACCGTCCTAAATAAATTTATAAGCATCTGCATAAAATATGATAAACTTTCAAGAAATAAAGGTTGGAATTCACTAAAATAGTGAAAAAAACAAGATTAATATGGCTGGTAAGTTTACCATTACCACTGGTAGTGACATTTATTTACCGCTATTTTACCGTTAATAATGGTAAAACTTACCATTAACATACCGATAGCATTGGTATACCGGTGCAACTCGATATTGATTACCACTGGTTTGGTATTGGTATGGAAATGGTAAATTTACCATTAGCATAACAACCCTAGTTGATATATATACAAGTAATTATAGCCAATAATTGCATTGTATTATGCAACTTTTAATGAATATTTCATAATTTCGAAATTTAATTCAAATTATATTCAGTATTGTATTTATTGAAAAAAATGAAAATCTATATAATAAAATTGCCCCCTAAGACAAACCAGGAGACAAACATGGAGACAAAGAGCGGTTCAGATTTAATCCCGCAAAAACAAACGTCCTAATTTAAACACATCCCATAAACATGTCATAAACATGGCATTATTCTTGCATTAGCATTGAATAGGTTGATTTAAACACATCATATCATTTCCGATCATTCCTATTATTGACATATTACCATTATCTTATACTGTGTAAATATAAAAATCTATTGCCATTTTAACAGTGTCCTTCCTAAATAAATTATTATTTATCATACTTGCAGACGTGAAATATTATCATACCAGCAGCCAAATTGTATTCTATGGTCCACGTCTTCCACTTACCAATTTTATTCACTTTTTAATGCTTTTTCTTCATGTATTATTTTTGATCAAAATCCGTAATGCCTCCATAATTTCATGCTTTTGAACTGTGTTAGCTTCTTCCTACATTTTCATATTTTATGCATCCATGATGCAGCTTTTTTCTTTAATCCTTCCTACGTTAATATTCATGTGTTAATCGTGGAACTGAATATTTTAATCCTTCCTACATTAATATTTTATGCATCCATGCTGGACCAACCACGATTATTCTTATTCATGCATCCAATTAATTGTACCATATGGACCTTGGCTGTTACTATACCATATATACATCAAATTTCACCTGCTACGATTATGTTACTTTAACACACATGCTTTCATCTGCATTAAATGTTCCCATTTACCATATACGTTTCCATCTCCATTAAATGTTCCCATTTACCAATGAATTAAGTAAAATTACACAATTTCTTATTTCTTGGTAAATTACGTTTTTTTTCCTATTACTGTTACTACTACAGTATGCATTCCATATAGACTTCATACAATATCTCCTTAATAGTTAAGTTTTCATTCATACACGTCATTAATAAATCGTATATCATAAATTTATTTCCAAGACTGCCTTTAATATTTCATTTAATATTCGTATACCAGTTTTGTTCTTTCTTCAAATTTAATATTCGTCATACCCCTATTCTGCACATGTCCTATATTTGGAAATCCTAAAAACAATATTTTACTTTGTTATCAAAATATACTTTCATTCCATATTCACACCACATTTCGAAATTGGCATATTTTATGGTGAATCTGTTAAATTTGATATTTTTTGTAATTCCTTATTTGTGTAAGCAATTAATGGTATTTTTCTAAAGAAAAAATAGGTGGAACATTAACTTATATAACATATGCAATAAACTAATGCATTAACATTAACATAAATTGACAACAATTTGTTCCACCAGTCAGTTTTTTTTTTACTATAATTGGGCCATCAACAAACCCGTTCTCTATAATTCTACATAACCTCCTCTGTCACCTTTTCTCCCAACTTGACCTTCTCTTCTCTTTTAATCTCATCTCCACCCAATTCACGCATTCTGCTCACACCACTCAACATTTTTCTGCTTAACCCCAACCATTTATCTTCTCATTGGTACATTACCTTTTCTGCCCGAACATGGTTATCTGCTCTGTACTCGATGCGCAACAACAAGCAACAACAATATTTAATAATCTCATCATTCACGGAAATATTTGGGCGGATGGAGATTATATTGTTTCGAAAATTATATGTTTGCTACGTGAATACGGGGTTAATGTCATTGTGTTTAATACTCATGTAAGTGTTTATCTTTGGTGGATTATGCTTACATATTTTAATTTCAGATTATCAGTACATAACAACTACCCATGTCTTGAAGGGTAAACAAGTTTACCCCAAACCAGCCTATGCAAATTCGGAGAAGCACATGGCCAAGATAGAGAACAAGTCTAGGAAGTGAAGTATGATCCAATACGAGAAATGTGTTCATATACTCTTTAATTTAATTATCAATTCATGTTACATTGTTCATTTCGCATTACAGATTTGGGATAATGCAATACTGGCCTATGAAGAGGATGCGATGTATAAACGGCAAACTACTGAATGACCATTAAAAAGAATTACGGTAATACAATCTATTGCTTATCTTATATTTTAAATACTAAAATAAGTACTATATTCGTTTTAACCAACTGCTTATTTACTCCTATTTGCAGCTTAACTTACACTCAGCACATTGGAGTAAGGACGTAGTGATCAATAATTACACTTTTTTACGTGTACTTAAAAATATGTTTAAGTGTTGATAATAAGTTCTAATATACATGTCCTGTATCAAATTCTGTCATATTCATGTGTTTCCTCTCTACATTTGCTTTCTGTGCAAAATAATATTTCGTCGAGAATGTGGTTAGCTCAATTTTACATGATAGTTACATATGATTTTGATGATGCTTTATACCTTTTGTACTCAGTTTATGATACATACTCATATTTACTGAATGTCAGTCGTGTATATACTGGATCACGAAATGATAAAGCTGAAATGGATGTGCATACATGCATACAAAATGTGAACCATGTGTTCCCTTCCAAATTTCATTTTTTACTGTTTTACACTTTAAATCTGCACCGTTTTAGAACTCATTCACAATGTGCTGTATGAATTAAATTTTGTTTCCTGTTATACATTCCTACCATCTCTGGCATGCAATAAATAGCTAAAATGGAAACATAAAATTCTGCAAATGCACCGTTGTTCTATATAACAGCCAATCACTGTCAATATTCACAATCTAAAATTTAATATAGTAGTGGGTGATATAATTTAGCAGTAAATGTTTGTAATACTGGCATTGCATGTTTGTAGCCTTTAGACCTATTGCAATTACGGAAATCAACTATAACTTTAGTTTTACAAATAATTGCATTTACGGTCATTACTTTAATTAGTCCTTCAAAATATATATACCATATAAAATTAGAGTGAAATTGTTTATATTCCATTACCATATAAAAATAAATGCATTTATTTACATTACTTTAATTAGTCCAACCAGTAAATGTTAGTAATACCCAATTTTAAAAATTCTATATCATAGAATTACCATATAAATGACATGGTTTTGTATATTTACATCTTCATAGGCTATTGCGTGTTTGCAGCCTTTATACCTGTTGCAAATACGGAAATCAAATACAATTTCATTTTACATATAAATGCAGTTAAGGACATTACTTTAATTAGTCCTTCAATATATACTAAAATATAGTCATAATATTTAACATGTATGGTACTAATTTTAGACAGAGATGAGGTCAGTTAGAAGTAATTCATATGCACAGAAAGCAAATTAGCACCCATTTTCTTCAAATGCATGTAAAAAGCATCTAAAATTTAATTTAGCAGTGGGTGATATAATTTAGCAGTAAATGTTAGTAATATTGGCATTGCATGTTTGTAGCCTTTAGACCTGTTGCAATTACGGAAATCAACTATAACTTTAGTTTTACAAATAATTGCATTTATGGACATTACTTTAAATAGTCCTTCAAAATATACCATATAAAATTAGAGTATTAATAGTTTATATTCCATTACCATATAAAAATAAATGCATTTATTTACATTACTTTAATTAGTCCTACCAGTAAATGTTAGTAATACCCAATTTTAATAAGGCTATATCATAGAATTACCATATAAATGACATGGTTTTGTATATTTACATCTTCATAGTCTATTGCTTTAATTAGTCCTTCAATATATACTAAAATATAGTCATAATATTTAACATGTATGGTACTAATTTTAGACAGAGATGAGGTCAGTTAGAAGTAATTCATATGCATGTCCAATAAATTAGCACCCATTTTCTTCAAATGCATGTAAAAAGCATGTAAAAAGCAACCAAACTGTAAGATAATAAAATTGAGCTATGATGTGCCATAAAGATAACCAAACATTAATTGTAAAAAATTAGTAGACAAAATCAAAATATATCAAATTCATGTTAAAACAAGCAAAACAATGACATGAGGTGCGAAGCAAAGCATAGATTACATGTCGCCTATTTTTTAAATCCCATAATAAAATGATCGACAAAACTGATAACGTATAAACAAATACGATTATAGTTCTTTTAATCCATTCACTTATTTATACTTCAGTTTATGAATATGACCACTTTAGATATTGACATCAAACATATACCATTCCAGCTAATTAAATCGTGATCGAAAAAAAAATGTTGTTCCTACTGCTTATGATTAGCCACCTTATATGATTATAAGAGTCACATTTGTAAACATGTGAATACATTTGCTATATTGCTACAATGTTTGATTGCCATGTGATCACTTTCTCTACTATAACCCAGTCCATTATTACATCAAAACATTTTCTGTCCTTTTAAATCTACAACTTATACCAAGTCATCTGTTCAACCCCTACTATTCTCCTCTTTTTTCTCCCTTAGTACTTCTACAATTAACTACACGCATGCATCTATACAAACACAATGCAAACTACAACACCCCGTACTCTATGCTCCCGTGCAAACTACAACACCCCGTATATGATTACTTTCACTCTAAGTATATGATTATTACAATCCACGACACACAAAATTGTATCATCTCAACAAATTATGACACCCAACATCTTATGCATCCGTGCAACGCACGGGTTTCCACTCGTAAATAAATAATCAATGCATGCTTAACATAAATGAAGAGGACAACTGAAGTTTGCATAGGATTGCGCATTACATTACGTTGATTTTAGGGATGTGGGGCTGATATTTGCTTTTTAATTTGTACGCACGCTTCGTACCGATTGTACTGTATGTTTTACATGTGATTTTTTTAAGCAAATTGTATATGTTTATTTAGTAATATTTTTTGCTGAAAGTGAGTGTTGTTAGTTTGAAATTTGTTCCTACATTGCAATATCTTTTTTAGTTAATTTTTATTTTTATCTGTAGTATTTATTAGCAAAGAACGAATTTGTAATAAAAGTTTATTAGATCATTTTTTGTAGGGACGTTACGTTAAGGTCCTCATTAAGTTTTTAAATACACAAGTCTAAGAGCGTATGGTTTATTTTTTTTTTTTTTTTTTTGAAAATAGAAAAAAAACAATATAAAAAGACTTTTAGGTTTCAGAATTTACTTTCTTATTCATGTCAGGAAAAAAAAGGTAGTTTGAAGACCCAAAAAAAAAAGGAAATTGTAAGTTTCAGAAAATTTTATAGAAAAGCATGTACTTATTATAGCTGATATACAAGCAACTATAACCAATAATTGTATAGTTGTATGCAACTTTTGATAAATATTCCACAATTTCAAAATTTAATTCAAATTATATTTAATTTCGTATTTATGGTAAAATATGAAGAAAAAAAACGATGTATGCGGAGCACAAATGAAAAAGACAACTTTTAGTCGAAATTGCATACAAGTTTGCAATTTATACAATAATTGCAGATATTTCTATGTAGTTTTTCGTTGTTCGTTGGTATTTGTTTACTGAATGAAGAATTATAGACATGTGTATAAGTGAATATTTGTGTATATGTTTGCAATATTTCTCAATAAATCCATACGTTTCTACGTTTACTTTTTAACTTTATCCAGTTGCCTAGTTTTAATATTTACAATTTTTTGAATTTTTTTAGACAATGGAACAAAAAACACTTGCTATACTGAACTAATTCTGAGGACCCGTTTAACAATTGAAGTTTGAATAGGATTATGCATTACGTTATGTTGATTTTAGCGATATGTGGGTACTATTCATATTTTAAATTGTACGAACGGTACTGTACACATTTCGCACATGATTTTACTATATGTTTTGCATGTTTTTTTTTTTTTTTTACAAATTGTTGTTGTATATTTAGTAATATTTTTCCATCGAAAGCACGTGATGTTTGTTTGCATATTTATTCCTACACTATAATATCCTTTTTGAATAATTTTTATTTGTATTTGTACTATTTATTGGTGAAGAACGATTTTGCAGTAAAAATATTGCAAGTAAGTTTGAAAATTATTACTTGGTGAAAGACAGTTTGAATTCGTTATTAAACCCAAATTTTATGGGATATTAGATGACATTTGTTTGGATGTGTTTAAAACAATTGTAAGGATATTTCATTGTGGTTTTTACCTAGAAGGACAAAAAGAACAAAAAAGTGTTCCATAAGTACAAGGGGGCAAAATTTTATCCTCAAGGACAAAATTTAGTGTAAAGGGAGGAATTCAGGGAGCCCACTATAATTCCTCCTTTTACAATAACACTTGTCCTTATAAACAAATTTTTGTCACTTGTCTTTATGGAACAATTTTTTGTTCATTTTGTCCTCTAGGGTATTTTCTTGTATTTATTTTCTACTTTATTAGGAATATAAGGCAAAATAACAGTAATATTTAAATGGTTATATATGGGTAGTTTGGAAAGTTTGCGGCCAGACCAAAAGTTTGCGCTTGTAATAAATACTAGTATATTTTGCCCGCTTTGCTGGGCATTAAAATTTATGTTATTAAAAAATATTGTAATGACTAAATATTAAAAATAAAAGAAAAATAAATAAATAATATTAAATAGTTATATATATATTTAAATATTATAATTTATGCAGCAACAATAATAAATTGTTCTGTTGTTCATCCAAAAATAATTTTATCATGAATGATTATTTTGATTAATTGTTCTGTGATCCATCTAATAATTATGCAGTAACAATTATTAATTGTCATGTTGTTCACCCAACAATAATTTTGTCGTGGATTAAGTGTATTGAGATTATCAAGTTATTTAAACTATGAGATAGGATGAAGTATCATGTCATTTAATACATGGATATTTGTTGAGGTTGTAGCATTGAATAATAAATGGGTGGTGAAGAACTTATTACATTAATGTTCATGACGTGCGAGGACCGAATGTATATAAAAAACTGATTAGAAAAAAATGATAATCGTCCAGTCATTTAGGTA
The DNA here is from genome assembly GCA_030737875.1 of Allium sativum. Lineage (NCBI taxonomy): Eukaryota > Viridiplantae > Streptophyta > Magnoliopsida > Asparagales > Amaryllidaceae > Allium > Allium sativum. The sequence goes on along the minus strand of CM060916.1, from coordinate 292,058,621 downwards.
GGTAATACCAGTGGAGCAAAAGTGAAATTGAAATATGAAATAACCTAAAGAGAGTTGAGAAATGACATCTTTAAATATGTAATTGCGATATAGAATTTGTTTTAATGGTCGATGATGTGTTTTTCTGCATTTTCATTTATTTATTTGAACAGGAAACCCTTTGTCGATGTCACATGTGTTTTTTTTAATTATTCAACCCATAAATCATAATGATATTCAAATTTATCAAAAGACAATAGCAGCTATGCTAGAATATACAATGTTCACAATTCAATCTGCAGGACATCACTACAACAAATATGTTCATTGACAGCGTTGAAAAAACGCTGTTATATATATTTACAGCATTTTGAAGAATGCTGTCTACTGACACATTGTTATAGGTCATGGGAATATCACAACACTTTGAAAACGCTGTAGAAAAAGGACATACTGCAACGTTTTAGTTGGTGTTGTTGTTATGTTTTGTACAACGTTTTAATTGGCGTTGTCATTATGTTTATATAGCGTTTTGTGTTGTTGTGTTTGCATAGATAAAACAAATAATTCCTTCTTCATCACATATATAATAGCGTTTTATATGGATTAGAAACGTTGTTATCGTCTTCGTACCGCAGCGTTTTTATGAATATATTATAGCGTTTTAAAATGGCTATAACCATTGTCATCGTCCATATATTATAGCGTTTTCAGTATATATAACAGCATTTTATAAAGTCCAGAAATGTTATGACCATCCATGTAGCACAACGTTTTCCAACATATATTACAACATTTATTTCTGATTAGAAAAGTTGTAACTTTCTACATATAACAGTGTTTTACCATATATATCACAGCGTTTTTTATCATCTGCAAATGTTGTTCTTTCCCGCATGCCACAACATTTTTTCAAAATATATCACAGCGTTTCTGTAGTGTTGTTGAGGTATATCTATCAGCATTTATCATTTTTACACAATGCAGTTCAAAATCATCACGAAATTCAAACAACACAAAACAATTATAATTATAAAACTATATCACATAAGTTATAATAATTTTATATGCCAAATATATAATAGTTGGACATAACATTTTGTAATTGATGTTCCTATCTGGCTTGTTTTTACAAAAGATGCTTACTCGCAAAAAAGAAAAATATGAACCGTTCAAAGTCCAAGCTTGTGTGCTCCAAAGTTGAATTTCCGTCATGCATCAAACATCAACACCTGATTTGACAGTAAGAAAATACATAACTACTTTTGTTGTATATGTATGACATTGAGAAACTGCTAACAACTGAACTAAAAAGTACGGCTAAACATTGCAATGTGAAAAGAAAACGAGGTCAAGTGTGATCAAGTCATCTTTTTGTTGGATTCGGTATAAATATGACATTTCTAATATTGGTTTGTTTGACTGGTCATAGTGCTTAAACTACTTGACAACATTGACATGGTTCAGTTTCATACACATGCAACATATTTTTTTTCAAACCAACATCCTAAACTTCACAACATTTCTTGTGTCAACAAATTTGCGTACGGCTTAGTACAACCAAATTGCAAGAAAGAAAAATTGTATAAGATCAAAATGTTTGAGCACATCTAGGTCACCGTATCTTCTATTTTTCCCGGTTTTATCTACCTAAACAAAATTTAAATATTAATTCGGTTTTAAGAGGTGATAAGGGAAATCATACTTGAAGTAAAATTTTACCAAAACAATCATAATAAAGAGTATTTCCATCATTCATATTGACGATAAGTAAAGATAAGTGTAAGTCATTCTTACTTGAAGACGATTCCGCGGCGATATTTGCAGAAGGCCAAGCTATAGTAGAACCAATTGCATCTTCAATAAACTCAAACTCAGATGTAGGTCTCCATAAAGATGCATTTGGAACTTTAACAATATCAACCCAAACTTTAACAAGACCTTCTCCTAAACGAACAAAATGGACAATCGCATTTGGGTCAGTTGAAGACACGCGTCCTTCAGCAACAATTTCTTTCTCTCCATGAACACTAATCAACTTGCATTTAATGTTTGACTTGAAACTAGTGGTCTGTCATGCAATATATGAAACGGTTTAAATATGTTTTCTACAAAATAGAAGTGATTATAATAATAAAACAGTATCAAGGTATATGCATGTTTTTATAAATTAAATACATAAACTACACATTACCGCTGAATGTGATACTATAAATAAAACAGACGGACTCTCATCCCTGCTGCTTCCTTTAACCGGATAAACAATTATGCAAGTAATTATTACTTGGTGGTGATCGTGATGCAATTATGTAAACAATTATGCAAATTAAGGGGACGTCTCATAAAAAATTAAAAACCAGATGTCTGAATCAATAAACGAGAAGTATGAAAATTAACAGGGTTAAAATAAAAAACAGGAAAACAAAAATCAGACGTTTGAAAAAATTAGCAGACGTCTGAAAATAACACGGGTTTAAAAATCATCCAAGACAGACGTCTCAAACTATTCCCAGACTTCTGAAAACTTCCTCGAATGAAAAAAAACCCTAAATCAAACGTCTATTTTTCAAACGTCTGTAAATGAAGCAGCAATCAGACGTATGGATTACATCTCGGCCTAAAATATTATGCATGAAGAATCATTCAGACGCCTGGATATTTTATTCAGACGTCTGGATATTTTCTTAGGCTGAAATAATGTCTGTAGAAGAATTGAATATCATAACGAACACAGCGATATATTGGACAAATTGACATACATGTAGAACATATCGATATATTGGAAAAATTGATATACATTTAGAATACAACGATATATTGGACAATTTGATTAAATATCAAAACAAGGTTTATTTTGGCATATTGAGTCATCTTTTATGAACCGGGTCCAACTTTTTATGTTTTGGTGTATAACCATGATTCATTGATTCACCTTTTGAGCATACCAACACATAGAAACCGTGTGTACATCCAGCAGTGTCAAGCCTGTACATGCAGTAGTGTCCAACTTGAATTTATTCTATCTCTGGATTCATCTTTTGGTTTTGCGAAAAGTGAAGTATGAAACTACTGCATGTACTTAATCTTTATTTTATCTTTGGGTTTATATGACAACTTGAATTTTATTATGAATTATTTATGTAGTCATTACTCAGCAAAGAGTTTATTCAATGATTTACTATGATTCTAAACTCACAGAATGCAAATAACTAATTGCAAATAACCAATTTATTAACTAACGTGCACTTTGAACACCTAAAAATACACCCCATTTGCCGAAATATGGGGACCTTTTGCCATTCCTCATTCAACATAAATCTAGCCTGTAATTAAAAAAAAAGGAAAATTTGCATTTAGCCCTCTTCTGAGAACTTGTAATGGATATAAATAGCTGGTTTAGGCCTCATTTGGGTATAAACTTCAGTTGCCTCCTAAAATTAACTTCAATGGCCAAAAATCAAAAATTTCCTCTGAAATTAACTTCAATGGTGTCCTCTTATTGTCAACCGCCTCCTACTAGTAAGTTTGCCTAACTCTGTTGTATAAAGTTTGTATGTGTATGTTTAAAATTAAATTTGTGATTAAAGTTCAAGTTATCCAAATTTAACTGTGTATTTTTTGATTGAGTGATGTACTAATGCATGTATATTATCTGTTTACAGACTATGAAGCAGGCGAAGCGTGACCAAGCTGAAGAGTTTACTCGGTGATCCACTAGGTGGTGCATTTTAGCTCACGGACCTATTCGGGCTTTCATGCGTTAATAGCTTTATTCAAGAGATAAATGTTGCTTCACTTAACGTAATGAAATTTGCAACTACTTGCAATTCATCAATTTATTTCGAAGCAACTTTCATATCTTTGAAGCAAACTGTGTAGTTAGGTAATATACATTTGTGCTGCTGTAGGGAAGTGTTTTCCTGAGGTTATCTCCTTTTCTTTTGCTGCAATGGAAAAATAGATAACCTCATGAAAAAATTTCCCATGTACATAAACACAAATATATATTACTTGCACTACACAGTTTGCTTCGAATATAGTAAAAGTTGCTTCAAAATAAATTGATGAACTTCAAGGAGTTGCAATTTTCATTACGTTAAGTGAAGTAGCATTTGTCACTTGAATAAAGTTAATAAGCATGAAATCCCGAATAGGTCGGTGAGCTAAAATGCACCCACCAAGTGGATCACCGAGTAAATTCTTAACCAGAAATTAAGTTAAAACCTTCAGCTTGGATATGTTATGTTCGATATGCCATTCGGACACGTTGTTGCTATGTTCGTTATGATATTTGGGTATGTTATTGTTATGTAATTCGGATATGCTATTGTTATGTAATTCGGGTATGTTATTGTGGATATGGAACTTTAATTATATATGGTTATAGCTCGAAAACAAGGAAGATATACACAGGTGAAACAAGTATGTTAGACGTCTGGATATTTTTCCAGTCGTCTGAGAGTAGAAAAAGAAAGCAATCTGCATATCAATCAGACGTCTGAAATTTTAACCAGACGTCTGGATTTTTCTTCGGCCTAAAGTAAAATGCCTAAAGATGTTTCCAGACGTCTGGATATTTTATACAGATGTCGGATAGTGTTCTCTGTCTAGAAAAAATATCTGTAGAAGAATTCAGACGTCTGATATTTTATCCAGACATCTGGATTTTTTTCAAGTTTAAAGTAATATGCCTGAATAAATATTCAGCCGTCTGGTTAGTTTAGTCAGACGTCTGATAGATTTCTCGGGCTAGAGAATTATATCTGCAGAAGAATACAGACGTCTGATATTTTATCCAGACTTCTGGAATTTTTTCTCAACCTGAAATATTAAGCCTGAAGAAGTACTTAGACGTCTAGGTATTTTATCCAGACGTATTATATTTTACTGGGCCTATAACATCATAGGTATCCTGACGTCTTATATTTTTCTGGGCCTATAACATTATGTCTGAATAGGTATCTAGACGTCTGATATTAAATCCAGACGTCTGGATTTTTTATTTGGCGTAAAACAATGAGTTAAATAGACACAATAAGATAAAAATTACAAAATATACCTGAATGCAATCCCATAAAATGGCTTTCCCTAACATAACATTCCCTAACATAGCTAGTGATATATTATTCAAGTATTCCTTCATAATCTTCCCTAACATAGCTAAGATCCTCGGCAGAATCATCAATCTCCATATCGGTTTCTTCCAGTATCCATGCTAAATTCCTCAAACGAGCCATCTGCGTCTATTTCATGAAAAGTTCTTGACGGTGCCCTCATCACAACATACCAATTAGAATCATCATCTTCCCTTGAATAGAAAATTTGTTTTTCTTGAGATGCAAGGATATACGGATCTTTTGAAAATGAAGCTTGATTTTGTTGTAAATTGATAAGGGTAAATCCATCTTCTACCTTCGCACCATTTCCTATATTTGTCCAATGACACTTAAAGATGGGAACATAAAAGGCATGATAGTCTAACAAAAATATATCGGTCAACATCCCATAATAAGTAATCACGTCAACCACTTGGGAAATATCTTTTGCGCTAGCCCTACAAATAGTGGTTACATCATAAGTGACTCCACTATTTTGAGTTTTTCTTTCAATATCTTTTGTGTGAAAACATTCTCCATTGATGATATAACCTATACAAGACAATGCACTACTCCTTGGACATAGGCGATCTATTTAACATTGTGTCATGATCGTTCGCATCATAAGATATCTGTAAATGAAAATATTATTTATGTTAGATCTCGATAATAATATATTCAAAATTAATGATAATATATTTTAAAATTCTATTCACCTTCTTCTTAATCCAATCGACAAAGTTATTTGTGTGGGTTTTCCAAAGTAAGGTCGCATTTTTTCTATGCGCTTGTTTGAGTGTTGCAACTCCTGAAGATGCAAACTATTATAAAAGAAAAAAAAAATAGATAAGTTGCACTATAAAAATAATTGAACAATAGAACAAAATTCACTAGTCACTTACTCTACAAATGTTTCCACTATATCCATATTCATTAGCACAGCCAAATGAGCAGCTTGTTTCTCATTCTCGGACAGTGTAATTATTTTGCAAGCTGAAGTTGGTCGTCTTTCAAGTATGACATCATTTTCATAATCTTCATTTCGGACTTCCTTCTCTTCTATTTTTCTTGATTTCTTTAAGAATTCACTAAAATATTTCATGCACTCCTCTGCAATATAGGATTCTGCAATACACCCCTCAGGCCGTGCGGTGTTTCTTACATAATGTTTTAGTGTCTTCATGTATCTTTTAAATGGATACATCAAACGAAAATGGACCGGTCCACATAATCTGGCTTCTTTTCCAAGATGAACCGTCAAGTGTATCATTATACCAAAGAACGAAGGTGGAAAATATCTTTCAAGTTCACATAAAATTAGAATAATCTCATCATCAAGATGTTGTAGTTTTTCTCTATCAAGAACACGTTGGCATAATTTATGGAAGAACAAATATAAATGAATTATTTCTTTCCTTGGCTTCTTTGGTAACAATCCTCTTATTGCAACTGGCAACAATTGTTGCATTAGGACATGATAGTCATGTGACTTCAAACCACTAATTTTACAGTCCTCCAACGATACAGAGCTCTTGAAATTCGAGCAATAACCATCAGGTCCCTTAAAATCATATAGTCTTTTACATTTTTTTTGGATTTGGACAATGTATATGGAGCAGGTGGAAGATATGTTTTTTTTTCTGCGAGGTTGTGCATAAAGGCCACATCGAATTCCCCACTCTTCTAAATCTTTTCTACAATTAATTCCATCTTTCGATTTGTTATCATGCAGCATCATGCTTATTACGCTTTCACTTACATTTTTTTCTACATGCATTACGTCTAAATTATAACGCATTGGCAGTTCCTACAAAAATCAACAATGTTAAATTTCATTACTAAAGAACTGTATTATTGATCAATGAAAAATAAAAAACTAACCTCCCAATATGGTAAATCAAAGAAGATTGATCGTTTTTTCAACCTTGATAGCTCTATATTCACAAGATCACCATCTTCGCCTCTATTTTTTTATTAGTATTTTGTTCTCTTCCTGCTCTCTTGCTTAATTTTTTCTTCTTACCCTTCCCATTATTGCTATTATTATTATTTACAATTTTGATTTCTTTCCCAAAATTATTCGGAAAGTTTTTCAAAATAGCAGAGATGTTTCTTCCAGTCAAAACTCTAGGTCTACGACCATTTTCTACAGTATTATCAAACCAGGTTTTTTTATTTCTCAATGAATATGAAGGGGGTAAAAATCTCTTATGTCCCATATAACCGCTCTTCCGACTATGTTTCAACCATCGATGGTGGGTATTGATATTGCATAATGGACAACCATTTTTACCTTTCACACAACATCCAGCAAAGTTTCCATACGCTGGAAAGTCATTTATCATCCATGGTAAAATCGCTCTCATGTTAAAAACCGATCTACTACAGGCATCATAAGTTTGAACTCCGTTACTCCACAAATGTTGCAAGTCTTCAATTAATGACTCCAAATATACATCAATATCATTTCCTGATTGCTTTGGACCAGGAATCAATAATGTTAAGATGATATTTTCTTTTTTCATGCATAACATTGGCGAGAGGTTGTATGTCACAAGCATCACATGCCAACAACTATATTTGGAACTCATTGTCATAAAAGGATTAACACCATCGGTAGCAAGACTAAGTCATATATTGCGTGGATCAGCTGCAAACAATTCCCATTTCTCATTTACTACATTCCATGTTATTGAATCCATAGGATTGCGCATTTTCCCATCATTTCTTTTGTTACTAAAATGCCATCTTAAATTTTCTGCCATATTTTGAGATCTAAACATTTTTCTAAATCTAGGAATGATTGGAAAATATCTCAAAACTTTAATCGTAATGCCATGCATAATTTCATTGGTACATTCATTCTTCTTCCATCTTGACACACCACATTTAGGACAACTTTCCAAATCTTTGTACTCTCTTTTAAAAAGGCAACAATCATTTTGACAAGCATGAATTTTTTCAAAACCCATATCGAATATTTGAGAAACTTTTTTACCTTATATAATGTTTTCGAAAGTACATTATTTTTTGGCAATAATAATTGTTGCACATTTAGAAGTTTATCGAAGCCGGTATCAGAAAAACCAGTCTCACATTTAAGATTATACATGGCGAGGATGACAGATAATTTTGTTTGATCGATACAATCAGGATACAACGGGGCTTTTGCTTCTTCCAAGTTCCTTAACAAATCATCCTCTCATTTTTGTGCGCTATCTTCATCTTTATCATCACCCGAAAAAGTATAATTGATGAAATCTTCATTTTCATAATCGATAGCTTCAAATAAATCATATATGTCATCGAACTTAACATCTGTGCTTATATTTATGTGCTCACCATGACAATACCACCTACTTGCCTTATATACACGATCCATTCCTCTTATAATCAGATGCTCAACTACCACCTTCTCATATTGATGATTAAGATTTCTACAATCTAAGCAAGGATATAGAATTTTTTCCTACATTTCCAGAATTTTTCATAGCGGTATGCTGAAACTTCCGAGCTCCTTGCTGATACTCACCACTAGTTCTTTGAAAAAAAAATATCTTTTAGCTTTCTTCAAAATATAGGATGTGATTTTCAAACTACATTTATGTTGAGAATTATGTAGTTACTTGTATAGATTCACCCATTTTTTATCCATCATCGTCTACTACATAAGCAAGAAAATTTCTAAAATTTAAAGTAATAGTCTATTGTTGAGTACAAGCAAATTAACTTAACAACTTAAATAAAACAGTGATACTAAATGAGACACAACAACTTATAAACTGCTAATAACACAGTCAACATTTTCAGCTGGCATAGCAGATGTTAGAAAAAACTGAACATTGGCTAATCAATGAAAAAGATAAAATTATCAAGGTGATGCTTAAAGCGACTTAAGGACGACGACGACTGAACGGGTTCTATGGGTCCGGCCTTCACTGGGATGGAAATTCCTCCACTGGAACCGATTGTCATCCGTTATGACAACCGAGAGACCAAGAGCAACAGTGCGAAGTGACCGGAGATTCGAAAGTGAGACGGAGACCAGGCTGGCGACGAAAATTGAATGGAAAATTTGTAATTGAGAATTTAAAATTTTGGGGAAATATTATGGATTCGTGGCCGATTTAATAATAGTAGAAGGAACTGAAAATTCATTCCCGCTTAAATTTTTCTCAACGTTTTAAGATAAAACCAACGTACTCCTTCTTGATTTCTACAGCATGGAGACCAAAACGCTGTGAGTTGCAATTGTAGATAACTCCTTTTCTTGTAGTGCATGTTTATATCGAGTGCAAGATAGTTGATAAAACTAAATGGTATGCACAAAATTAAACAATACCTCACGTTTTGGACCAAATATTGATGTATCAACTTGAACAAAATTAAACAGTGATATCGTTTCTGTGGTTAATGTATCAAATTTAATTTGCGCACCTTCTATAACAATAATGTCCTAAGTCTAAAATATAGCTAACATGCTTAAGTGAAATGTTTCAAATTTGGCCCAAAAATGGATTCCCAACAATTGCATAGCCATATATATATTTTCTTTAATTTGATACACATGCGATAGGACATTGTTGCATTCTCTTATTTTTACACAGTCAATATTTCCTAAATTAGAAAGAAAAAAATTATATAGTTGCAATCGAAAAACACTATATTTTCTGGCTCACATAACATAATATAGTCTAATTTAGATGTTCTAAATTTACTATTTTATGTATTCTAGTTTAAACTTAATAGAGAATTAATGTATGTTTTTAACTTATTTCTCTTTGTTCTAATTCAAAATATTAATTTGGGAAATAAATACATATACCAATTATAAATTAATGCTCCATGATGGCTTAACTAAAGGATTCATTATCAGTTATATTCCGCATATTGATTCAATTATAATTGAACACAATTCTGGTTTATTAGAAGATGTGCGAATAATATGAATATGAACAGTACAACATGAGCTAAGATAACGACAGAGAATGTGGAATATAATAGAATTAAGATGTGGATATGATACTAAAATTATGATTATCCATGAATGTTGTAGACGATAATATTTGGGATTGCTAGACATTATTGTGCTCATCCATCTCTGCTCTCCATATCATTTGAACACATTAGCAATTTGAATAATTAGTATACAAAATGAATAATCAAAATATCCGATATTATGTCAAAATATACAAATCAATTAATTAAAATGCAAGTACCACCTTGCATGTTAAGTGCTGGATTACTAGCATTTAATGGGATGCATCAAAGTTCAAAACTTTTATGCTGCGTTTTCCATTTCAATTTCTTCTAATCCTCTAACATTGATGTATTGCCAGCAGTTATCCAAAATGATAGTTGTTTTATATTAATGTTTATAAATATACAAAGTCTGCTTAATGGTTTTAAACATGCTTAGATGTCTACATCAATTTTAATATTCCAACTTTCTATAACACACTTCTAGGCATAACAACATCACCTAAACCAATTTAAACCATAATTGCAAGCCTATAAACCAAAAGTTACAATCAAAGTAACAATCTTACCTGAAGTATATATTGTTATTGCTATTTCCATTCTTCGTACGGAAAGCTAGCCTGAAGTATTTAATATAACTCCCAATGTGAAAATGTGCTCAATCATAGAAATTGCCTTAGAAGAAATAAAAACCAGTATGAAATGGTGCAATGGTAGAAATCACCTCAAATGAAGAAGAAAAATAGTATTAAATTGAAAGTGACAGATGAAGATGGTATGTCCCACATATACACATACATATTTTATATGAAAATTTGTGTCAAATTTGATAATTGTAGATTTTGTGCTCAATTTACGGAAAGATCGGCATTTTAAACAATAAATTAAAAAAGGAGCATTAAAATAATAATCGCATATCCACTTTTTAAGATATAACTATATATAGAGTAAGCAGAAAGAATAACTGAGAAGAAAGAATAAAGGTAGACATTCAATTTTTAACGAAATAGTACATATATTGTAGGTAAATATTAGTCAAAATTAGGCAATTGTTTAATCAGTTTCATTTAGTAAAAGGATACATATTTATTTACAAATAGTGCAATGGTAGAAATCACCTCAAATGAAGAAGAAAATGAGATAAAAGTTGAAAGCGGTAGATGAAGAAGGTATGTCCCACATGCACACACACATATTTTATTTGAAAATTTGTGTCAAATTTGGTAATTTTAGATTTTGTGGCCGACTTATAGAAAGATCAACATTTTAAATAATAAACTAAAAAGGAGCATAAAAATAATAATCGTATATCCACTTTTTAAGATATAATCAGAGGAATTTCTTTTAAAGGACAAAGTTAGCTAATTTTTTAGCCAAAAGTATAAAAAGTTTTGAAATTGGTGAGAAAGACAAAACTCAGGAAAAAGTGGAATTCAGGGGGCCCACTCTCATTTTCACTTTTACCCTACAACTTGTTCTTCTCCCCAAATTTAAAACTTGTCATACTTTTGGCTAAATTTTTTGCAAACTTTGTCCTTCTCCCTTTTTTCCACATATCACTATATATAAAGTAAGCAAAAAATAAGTGAGAAGAAAGAATAAAGATAGACATTCAATTTTTAACGAAATCATACATATACTGTAGGTAAATATTAGTCAAAATTAGGCCATTGCTTAATCAGCTTCATTTAGTAAAAGGATATATTTATTTACAAATAAAATGATTTCAAGCTGGTTCCCATATGCACCAACTATCAAATATGCAATATTCATTTAAAATAAGTATTATGGTCAACAAATCATAACTTTCATACCTGGATACAATGTGGAAAGAAGAGGATATCCTTAAAAAAGCGTTTTACAACTCTATTTTGGATGTAATATAGAATAAATGGATTTTGAATATTTTTTTTCTTGATTGATTGAATAAGAACTTGTGACCCAAAATTGTAATACTTCTATGTTGATTGTAGGATAAAATAAATGCATTGTTTTTTCCATAAAAGGAATGCAATATCCTACAATAATTATATTAATAATAACAAAAAATGTTTAAAATTGAACGTATTTACATGAATCATAATTCTCATGATTTCATGAGATTTTTTTAAATTAATAATTGAATTTCAGGGGCATTTTTCGTATTTCATGGTTGGACCATGACTCCAAGAGAATTAAGATTAGCGGGAATTATTATACAGATTGATGTATATGCATCTACGTTTATGTGGTATGCACAAATGTATCCATAGATGTCAGAATACAATAACTTTTTGCAGCTGCAATCTACACATGAACTATGTCAAAACATCAGTTAGTTCGATAAACTCATGTGCCTTTCAAAATTAATTATGCATAAAACATACCAATGTTATTTATTTTAAACGATCAAATTTTGATGGGTTAAGATATTAGAATAACCAAAAATCTTATAGAGATGATGGTCATGATATGTAATAAGTAATAATGCTAGCAACAACTCGTGAAATTCTAACAATCATAAATCCTTGAAATAAATTTGGTTAATAATTAGGGATAGGAAAACTGAGATGTAGATGTGTGTTGATTTGGGTAATAAAATAAAAATTGAAATGACTGCCGTTATTTTCATTTAAATAAGATTATAGAATAGTTTATTCAGTTGAAGAATTTAAAGAATACACATATATAATCATAGAATTTGTTTCTGCACACTTTGAAAAAAATGCATTTGTAAAAATCTTAAAATAATGTCCGCAGCAGTAGCCCAGCGGTTAATGACTTGCATCGTGGTAACAGTGGTGCGGGTTCGAAACCCGAAATGGCATGCTAAGAGTTTGCCATGCTCAAATGCTAAGATCAGCCACTTATGTGGTGCTCGCGGACAGTGCTAGTTACACTAGGGAGGATTTTACGACTTTGGTCAGTTTCCCTCTTAAAAAAATTCTAAAAAAATCTTAAAATAACATACGTGTGCTTTTCCATAGATGCAACACAGTGAAAGTGGATGCTTAGATCTGGTAAGAGACCCATCTTCAAGTCTTGTTTTGCATACATTTTTCATAAAAAAAAATATTAACCGAGGATTGTAAGTGTCATGAGTTAAAACAGACAAGCAAAGTTAATTTTTTTCTCGGAAGTTTATAAATCCATTGCGGTATCCTAGAGTATACTTTTGTTATGGTTTCTAACGAGGTATATTCATGAATTATTCAGGAGACTCTTTTATAATTGACTTTATTAGGCGTAGATATCTACGAACTCTCTTGAAAATTATCTCATTTGATGTGAGGCAAGGAGCTATAATTGCATTGAACGAGTCTTTGGTTATTGTGCATTTTAATACCAAATTATGTGAGATGATAAGTTTTATGAAAACAACTTGTTTATCATAACTTTTTTTGCTTTCAACCTTCACCATATAACACTTCTGTATACTTGTTCTAATATGACAACTCGATATATGAAACTGAATTGGAAGAATGCTCAATGGAAGACAATTCTCACAATAATATATAAATAATGAAGAACATTACTTTAACTTTATGATGCATGAATGATCATGCACACCTATTATTAACCTAAAAATAGGTCATCATCCAAATATGAGTTGTAAGCATCGTTTGGAAAAGTAAAGGCATAAGAAAGACTAAAACACAAAAAAAATTATAGTGATTCGATAGAATCTCCAATATGCATCCACTTTATTATATTATATTAGTTGTTTTCTCCCTAATTTACAACTAATTATTTTTTATCTAGGTTTACAATTGAGATTGGAATGTTTTTAAAGAAGAGTGGAAGTGAAGTAGATTCGTCAGAGTTCAAATAACATCCTGTAACATGTACCATAAATAGACATAAAAAACTAAAATAATCAAATAATAATAGGTTAAAAATATGGATATTTAATACTTATGTAATTTAGTCCAAAAAGTTATACCATTGCATTCGTGGAAAAACTCTGATCCATTTTCATATTTAATTTGTTGAAAACAGAGTTCGTATGAAAAAAGATATAAATAAAAAAGGTTCTAAATTTAAAATAAATAAATTTGAAAATTTTGAATTTAAATTAACTAGATTTATATTGGAATAAATGGATAAGCATAAAAGAATATTCCAGATTAAATCTAGATTTTGTCTGTACATATGCATAAATAAGAAGGGGACACTTTAATATATATATATATATATATATATATATATATATATATATATATATGCGCATAGCAAGCAGGGTTAAATGACCCCTACCATATTTATTATAAACCAAAGAGTACAATAATATAATATTCCAGACATATATCTCATGATAGATAAGACCATTACATACTACTAAACACCCTAGCGTTCCTTTCCATCAACAAAGAATATAAAGATATCTTGAATAACTTCAAAAGAAGACAACCACTTATGCTTTTCCAATGCGTCTCTTTGAAAATTAGGAACCATTCATCCCCCGAACATAAGGCAGGAGTATGCGGTCCAAAGTGAAGTAGAACATGAGTCCAAACATACTTCGAGTAAACATATTCAAAATACATGTGAGGGATAGCCTCAACAAAATTACCACATAGAACACATGAATCATCATCTATAATTCCAAGCCTCTTCAGTTTACTTCTAGTATGTATTTTATTCATTAGCACTTGCTACATAAAAACATTGTGTTTTGGCAACGAATTAGCCATCCAAATATGCGAGTGCTAGGGGAAGAAATCATTGCTTACCGACAAAGCATCATATACCAAAGAAATACTTTGAGACTTACCATACCATGTAGCATGAGCATACACAGATGGCAAGGGATGATTGAGGATACTTGCCCATACAGTTCAAATCAAAGACGATCTGCTGGGAGGTAGAGATATAACACCACTTGAACACATGCTCCCTAACATTGCATTTTCATGAATACCAGTCACATGTCTTACATTATAGTCGATCGAATGAGACAAAATCAGTCCATCAGAAGACCAGGGATCCATCCAAAATGATACTTGATTAACATGCTTCATACCAGAGCAGAATAAGGAAGAAATAATCCTCTATGATTCAATAAATTACGCCACGACCAACTACAATCACTAGGCACAACCATAGACCAGAAATGATTTTCCTTGATCAAGTAGTCTATACACCAAGAAGCCTATAGGTTTGAATCAAATCTAACAAGCTTATCAATTCCTGATGACAATGCTGCCCTATTCCACATCTTCAAGTTCATAACACCAAGACCACCACACTAAAATGATGTACACACTCGTTTGAAAGAAACTGGAATAATCTTTTTAGAATATGGGTTTTCGAGCCATAAGAAATGATGCAATGCCGAATTAATCGTGTCAATAACCTTACTAGGAAGTACAAATAATCTAGCGTGGTAAGTGCACTTGGAACAAGCTATTGATTTAACAATTACTGACCTCCCCGCCATAAAGAATTTTGATGCAAGCCAAGAGGCAATTTTGGATATGAGGTTTTCAAAAATAGGAAAAAACCGTAAAGATTTTAACCTGGATGTGCATAATGGAGCCCCAAGATAAAATTCTTTATCATCCATTGGAGTTAGCCCAGAAATATTATACAAAGCTGTTTTCAGATGGTCAGGAACTCTAGCACACTTTATCTTTGATTTACTTCTATGAATAGACAAGCCAGAAAGCTTTTTAAATTCTTCGAGCATAGCTAAGACCCCAATAACAAATTTGGCATTTGGTTTGGTAAACATCAAGAGGTCATTCGCAAATAACAGTGACGGTAATTTTGAGAGTTTGCAATATGGATGGAAGTCAATTAACTTAGATATCATAGCTTTGTTTGTGAGAATAGTAAAGATCTCCATCACACACACAAAATCATAAGGGGAAATAGGATCCCCTTGCCTTTACCCTTTTTTTGCATTAAAATAACCAAATGTAGAACCATTAACACTAAGAGATATTGTCACCGTAGAAATACATGTATGAATCGAGCAAAGAAAAGGAATGGGAAAATTCGTTTTGAACAAGATGTATATAATTGAATCCCATATTACGGTGCATAAGCTTTCTGAATATCCAGCTTTAATACAGTTCTAGGCGAGATGTAAGATCTATTGTAACCTTTCATCAATTTGGTTGCCAAAATAATATTATCTGATATATCTCTGTCGGGAATGAATACACTTTGATTTGGGAAAATGACATTCACTAGAGCTTGTTTCATTCGATCAACTAATATTTAGCAATTATTTTGTAGATTACGTTACAGCAAGCAATGAGCCTAAGTTGATTAACAACAGTAGGCATTTGTACTTTTGGAATTAAAGCAATCCTTATTGCATTAATTTCACCTAACATTCTGCTATGCAAGATTTTTTTTAATCTCCTTAAGACATCTACATTAATTACTGACCAACACACTTTAAAAAAATGAGCATTAAACTCATCCGGACCAGGGGAACTTGAAGACTTCATAGAGAAAATAGATTGAGTAATGTGTTCAGATGTAACCTTATTAATGATTTTCAATTTTTTATCTTTAGAAATGCATGGAAGAGAAACATGAGAAAATGAGTTCAAGTCCATATGAGAAGGTTCATTGTTACCAAGTATGGAGGTGAATTTTTTTCCAAAAAAGCACTTGAATAACATCAGGATCAGAGCACATATTACCATCCACATATAGAATAGAGGTTACATTTGTAGCCATTTGTTGTATCTTCAGCGAGTTGTGAAATGTTGCATTATTTTTATCTCCCTGAGACTTCCATTTGCATTTTAACCTTTGTCTAGCTAAGATTGCCTCCGTAATGAATGCCTTTGCTAGATCAGAAGTCAACAATCTTTCATGAGAAGGGAGAGATTCCATGGGAGAGTCATCATGACAATGCATAATAGAATTTTGCACTTGAAATAGATCCTCGCTGATCGAATTTGACAAACTCACACCATTTCCAAAATTCTGGTTAGCCTATGATCTAAGAACTCCTTTAAGTTTCTTAAGTTTTTCCTGCAAAACAAACACAAGGTTACCAAATCCTCGATTATTCCAGCAATCAGTTGCAAGAGGTAAATTAGGGTGTTTGGCCCATTTGTTAAAAAATGAAAATGAGGACTATTTTCTCATGATGTTCTTGCCCCAGTCAAGCAACAAAGGGGAGTGATCAGGCAAGGACAGAGGGGGAATGTTGCAGGTTAGAGTGGGCCATGAAAATACAGCTTTGAGATTTTGGTAAGGTCTATCAAGTTTGCAATATGTTCTTATGGTGTTCCTAGAAGAGTTGTTCCATGTAAAAACAGCTCCAGTTAAAGGGATGGGTATTAGGTTAGAGTCAAAAATTGCATTGTTTAGAGGCCTAGTCTGTCGAAAGGTAAGAGGAGCACCACCAGACTTGTCAGTGGACAATTGCATACATTTCCAATCTTAAAAACAAACCCATGGAACATTAGTTTGCTGCAAAGAAGGAAGAGTGTCAAGAAATGTTTACTAATAGCTGCACAATTGTCAGCATAAACAACAGATAGGAAAACGGTTGTGTTTGAAGAGAAATGGGTGATTTCAGATTGTATAAACTATCGATGAATAGTGATTGGAGTAAGAGAAAAGGAGCAGGGGTTCCAAATAATAAGTAATCTACCAAAAGGGGCTTGAGATAAGTTAGGAATATATTTCCATGATGGTTGAATATTCTACATGGCTTTATTTGTAGTAATATGATTTAACTTAGTTTCTGCAACTGCCATAAGGTGGATATTATTTACAGAGATGAGATTCAAAATTTCTAGTTGTCTAGCATAAGGATTTGCACCCCTTATGTTCCATAAAGAAATTTTATCTATCATTTAATGATAGAGACGAGGAGGCTCTGGTTTTGACACCAGAAGAAGTATTGTTCGAAGCCTGTTGGGAAGGCAAATTGATAACAGCTTGTTCACAAGAGAAATCAATAGCTGAATCTAGATCAAGAGAAGTAGAGTCCATTTTCTTTGGCATACCTCTACCTTTATGACAACTTTGTTTCTTGGAAGAGAGAAAGTGGGTGGTTTTGGAATTTTTGGCATTGACGAAGTTGAGGTTGCAAGGGGAATTTGAGGAGGAGATACTGCATTGGAAGACATATGTTTAGTCCCACCAAATAAGTGGTTGGGTAGTGATAGGAAATTGTATGGAGAACCTATTTGGATTGCAATAGGAGAAGTGAGGTTAGGTTTGGATGAAGTGTGCAATTCGACATGAGAATCAGTGTGCATGTTTGAATCAAGAAGATTTTGAGTAGCAGAGTTTCCACCAGCTAATGCAATAGAAACCGAGCCTACATGCAAGTCATTAATGAGGTTTTCAAAAGGATTATTAATGAGGAGAGAGTCAGGTGGAACAGGGTGGGGGGGGGGGAGGGGATTAATTGAGGTTCGCTGATTTTGAGGATGATTTATTGGTTGTTTTGTTGCAAGTAGGAGATTTATTTTGTGCATTGAAAGTGAAGGGAGAATTTTGACTAGTATGAGCATTCAAACAAGATGATACACACTACACCAAAACAGGTGATTCCCAACGAGTATAACCGTCGCAAACAATTTCAGCAACGCTTATTAGTGTTGCTATGGGGGCGTGGCAATTTATTTCCAACGCATATAAGCGTTGGTAAATATTCTCTCCCAACACTTATAAGCGTCGGTATATTTTCATTCGCAACGCTTATAAGCGTTGGTGGATTTTCTTTCGCAACGCTTATATGCGTTGGTAGATTTCCATTCGCCACGCTTATAAGCGTTGGAAGATTTTTGTTTGCAACGCTTATACATGTTGCAATATTTTTTTTGCAACGCTTATACATGTTACAAAAATTTAATTCACAATAAATATAAATTTTAACAGTAACAGAAATTTGTACTAGCAACTCACATATTCCAACATTAATAGTCAATTAATAACCAACATGATGATAATATAGACAATAATTAATATGAATCAAGAACTAGTATTATTCTCAATTTAAACTCAATGCATACCAATAGACAACATTCATAATCACGTAACGATATAGTATATCGGTTAACAATAGACAAGTACAATACATCCGGTTCAAGAACATCAACAACTCAAATTACTTTCTCTACATTCGGTATCACCTTCCTAAAATGACAATTTGTTTGTGTTCCAACATAACCTTTTGCTAATTCCTTCTCTAGATCATGTGACAATAGCATTACGTATTTCTTTTCCATTGTAGATGAATGAAGATCATTACGTGACACGGTTGGAGTAACAATTTGAGTAACGGTTACATTACTATTTATATGAGGAATCTCTGAATTAGAAGCACCTTCTGTATGTGGAGTTGTAGGACTTGCAACAAGTTTTTCTTGCAAATTAGGTATAAATTTCATAAAAGTTGAAGTAATTGAATTGATGGCGTTATTAACTTGAGTAATTACTTGCCTTTCTATCTCCAATTTCCAAATGGACAAATCCACGACTTGTTTCTTTTTCAGTTACAACTTTTACAGCTCGAGCCACCTTCACTTGTTTTATATAAGAAGTAGAACTAACCGCTCGACAATAATTTTTCTTCATGTTGGAACCAAAAATTTCTGCAATTGGATCATTACGAAGATCATCTACTGCACCATTAGAACAGCCATCCAATTTTACGTTTTCTTCCGCTGCCTCCAGAAGTGCCTGCATTCATTGAATATCACATTAAATTGAAAATTTCAGTTCCTTGTTAAAAACAGAAAAACATGAGTACGCATCACGCATAAAAAAATATTAAATTGTAGGCTCCGAGTGACTCAATTTTACTGAGCCGAACAGCTCTGTAAAACTGAGCCATTATGCTCATTTTTACTGAGCCTAAGACTCAGTTTAAATGCGGCGAACGGCTCAGTAAAAAGCGCCGAACGACTTAGTATTACTGAGCCGAACGGCTCAGCATTATTGAGCCTAAGGCTCAGTTTAACTGCACCGATCGGCTCAGTAATACTGAGCTAATCGGCGCAGTTTAACCGAGCCGAATGGCTCAAAATTACTGATCCTAAGGCTCGGTTTAACTGAGTCAACAAGAAGAGAAAAGAAGTTAAGTAGGTATATTGAAATTCTGTTTATTTTTGTAAACATAGTTAATGCCTTTTGACTAACTCAAGTATGAATAGGATAAAACCGCATATTTAAGGATCATGCATCCACTCAAATCCAAGCATGTAAACAATTCAATATTTCTGACTCCATACATGCACTGAAAACCATGTGTACAAGTCAATACACTGTAAACCATGTGTACAATTCAAAACACTGAAGACCATGCGTACTGGGGTATACATGTATTAGAGCATTCCCAGCAGTGGGAATGCTTGAGAAAATGGGGGTAATCCCCACTGAAATCATGTTCATCGCGCTGCAGCAGTGTAAATTGCGGCGTGATGAGTGGATTCAAGTGGGGATTCTCCCCACTTTTTTTTGAGTGTCGATCGCTAAACGGAAAACTGATTGCCTTTTAAGGGTTAAATAGCGATCAGTTTGCTGTTTAGCGCAAAATAAAATAAAAATAAAGCGTTAAACGGCAAACTGATTGCTGTTTAACACTTAAACGACAATCAGTTTGCCGTTTAGTGCATTTTGATTGAATAAAAAAAAACAACGTAAATCCCCACTATACTGCTGGAAGAGACGAGTGTCTCGACGCTTTTTTCCTTCTTTCTCATACCCAAAGTTGATACACTGCTGGGTATGCTCTTATCACACCGAAAGAAAAAAAACTTGGATGCCTGGTTTCGAAATTATGAAACATACATGTAGAAAATTATAGTCTACTGGAACCACATATATGCGTCATTACATCAAAACTTACTGAAATCTGACATATAAATCTTTGAAACTCATGCACGCTCAGTTCAAAAAACTGAATGCCTTGGTTATCTTGTAGATAAATCAAACCATCAAATTGGAAGCAATAGGTAATGGTCTTATTTCAAAGCATCAGTTCACATAACACGTTTTCAAGAAACAATCAAGAGGGTTTGTAATATAACTATTTAACTAGAACAGGGTTGAATTACGAGTTCACCCAGTCGTAAAATAAGCATAAAAGATAAGGATGCCGGTATTTTTATCAACTCTAATTGGTTTCACATTGTTTTAGTTTGAGCTATAATACTTTCATATAAATCAAGACTCTGAAAATGGGTATAGCCTTGGCGCTGGTAAAAGTGGAAACATTTGCAGCTGGATCCATCTTTCTATACTTAGTCGGATGTGGCTTTTCATGGCTTGGTAGCAAAATTTGGCCCCTGCTCATGGGAAGTAATGCCACGATGAAAGCTCCTGGTAAGCCTGGACACTACATTCTTCATGAAGCCTTTGAGAAGAATCATGCTGCTTATTTTCGAGCTTTACGGGTTGAAATATTTCTAAAGGCTGTGGTTCAGTTTCATTTCTAATTAAACTGAGCCGAAAGGCTCAGTTTCACAATAAAACTGAGCTTGTCTCCGTTCAGTTTCAAATCGAAACTGAGCCGAAAGGCTCAGTTTAGAAACAAAACTAAGCCATAGCCTTTTGGCACAGTTTTGATTATAAACTGAGCTAGGCTTGGTTTCGATTTGAAACTGAGCCTGGCTCAGTTTAGAGATCGAAACCGAGCCTCTTGAAAGGTTCAGTTTAGAGATCGAAACTGAGCCAGAAAGGCTCAGTTTCTATACTGAGCCAGGCTCAATTTCGATTCTAAACTCGCCTGCCAGGCTCAGTTTAGAAACTGAACATTCCAGCTCAGTTTCTAAACTAAACAGAGCCAGTTTAGAATCGAAAATTAATAACCATTTGATTGATGCAAGTTGTAAAAAGTCAAGATGCATAAGCAGAAATTATGTTTTATACCAATTGTTAAACCATTAGTTAATAAGTGATTCTATATACTAAGAAAGGAAATACTCTTCAGGTACTTACCAATACAACAAATGCGACAACTGCATCATCAGATTCTTGTTTTGCTTGAGCCAATTGGCATGCATATTCTCCATAGTTGCAATGATAGTGAGAAGCGAAGAACACTCAGAAGCTTCTAAGATTCTCTCCAGCTTATCTAATATGGTCTACTTCTTGGTATATGCTTGTATGCAGACATAACATAAGATAGAAATGAATAAAAGGGATGGAAAATTTGGACCACTTTCAGTAACGGGTGTACCTCCCATACAACAAATGTCACACATTGATCAATCGATTCAACCTCGATCCGGGTATAGTTATGCAGCACGACCTGCACATGGATACCCACCGCCTGCAATTCGATATATATATATATATATATATATGATATGATTTGAAATTTGTAAAAAAAAGATTTTTTTGGGGGGGGGGGAGGGGAGGAGCGGACGCAGGCTCAGCCAAAAGAGATTTCGCAAACATTTGCTTGACCATGATACACCATTTAGATTTTTGATAGTAACTAATACACATTCATACTTAACAGCACATAGGCTCAGCCTAAACTTGTAAATCATCGAGCTTGACCTGCAAGCATTTATATTTGTTGTGGGCTGAAAACTGAGTTCACATGCACAATTTTAACTTGACCTGCAAAAAACACTTTAACGATTATCCTAGTGGAGTTTATTTCTCTTAAAAAGATCACTAATGTACATTTTCAAAATAAAAGAAACCAACAAAAAAATTGCAGTGATCGTCAACTACTACACACGGCAATAGCGAGTTTATAAATCAGTTTACAAACTGAGGCTTTCGGCCCAGTTTCCAAACTAAACTGAGCCTGAAAGGCTCAGTTTAGAATCGATAAGTTATCTCATAGGCACCAAAATTAATATGCATACCCTCGACCATCTTCCTTGTTTCTAATTTCCATCAAATTATCAAATACCATTATACTTTACTCCAGTAACAATCCCTCCAGGCTTTGAAAGTTCAAGTTGTAATATCCCATTATTAATTGTAACATGCAGTACCGTAATAATTTTTTCTTTGAAAAACACTAAGAAAAGCATTCGAAAAAGAATAAATAAAAAAGAGCACATACATGTGTGTCACGTGCATCTAGCTTCACACCAGCATATGACTTTATATCAAAGACTTTGAATTCAGAAGCATTACTTGAAGCAGTCCTACGAATTACTCAAGGAACAAAAACATGAATATATATATATGCATCCAAGAATTTCTGAAGATGACTAGGTGAATATTTTAGAATACACACCTTGCGTCATGTACATGACCTATTAGTCCTGAGCTCTTACTCCTATAAAAAAAAGCATACAAATAACAAGAACATGTATTCTTGCATGTGCATATGAATGTTACATGGCGTGCATCATCTATACTTGAAGGGTTATGTAAATGATATATTGCCAGAAGTTTATTGAGTATCATACACACACACACATTCATTTTACTTGAATAAAGGATACTGAAAATTAAAATTAAAATATGTTTGGAAGAAAAATAATGAGTATAAATTGCAATTAATTCTCAGCAGTAGGTATTTCTATCAGTAAATAGTTCACTTCAAGTATGTGTATATCTTTGTCTTCACCCAACTTTAGGATAGATCATTGATCTTGATCAATAAAGACCAGTTTTACTTATGTCCAGTGCATTTGTATGTTCATTAATTTACATATATTTTGTATTTGATGAGCAAGAAATGTTATTACATAAGATTAAGTTAACTTTATACACACACACACATATACATGTATAGATTTACCCATGTATTTAATTAATTGTTACTATAAATGACATGTTTGTTATTCAAAGGAAATTTTAGGTTATGTTTCTTTTCACACACTTTCGAGTTTATGCTATCACCTATTAAAAAAAACCTAAATTCCGAGTATCTATGAAATAATAGTAAACGATTTGCATTCATTAATCAAATTTTGAACCGGATTTGCATTCACTAACCTACAAAAATAATACATAAGTGCAATGTAATTTCTTATTCAAAAGGTATTCAGGATATCAAAATTTATACAAACCTAACTATTGACTAAAAATAGATAAATTAGTGACAAAAGACACAGCAGACAAGGGTTTGGATATCTAATTATCAATACTTAATTGGTTGGTAGCATTTATAAAAGGCAGTTTATAACCTAAACAACCCGCTTTTCCATTTAATCAGTACACTTTCTTGGAACAACCATTCCAGGCACCCGCTAATACAAATTTGAACTCAAATAAATAGTTACTCTCGAATTTTGATAATAGCTTTTGTTACACAGACATGATAGACGTTATTTTTTTTATTTTTTTTATTTTTTTTGTGAAAACCTATATCTGCTGAAAGTAAAATTTATTGTAATTTCAATATGAGGCTAACATACGCCATATGCTGAGTTATACCATTTGACATATAATTCCAGCAGTGTTTAAGAAAACATTTAACTACTTACACAACATATGGGTTTTTGAATATTAACTTAAATAATATTAGTATTTTCTCCTTTAATCTATAAGAGCATTCCCAGCAGTGAGAATGCTTGAGAAAATGGGGGTAATCCCCACTGAAATCACGCTCCTCGCACTGCAGCAGTGTGAGTTGCAGTGTGATGAGCGAATTCAAGTGGCGATTCTCCCCACTTTTTTTTTTTAGATGTCGATCGCTAAACGACAAACTGATTGCCGTTTAAGGGTTAAACAGCAATCAGTTTGTTCTTTAACGCAAAAATAAATAAAAATAAAGTGTTAAATGGCAAACTGATTGTTGTTTAACCCTTAAACGGCAATCAGTTTTCCGTTTAGTGCATTCTAATTAAAAAAAGACATCGTGAATCCCCATTCTACTACTGGAAGAGTGGGGCGTCTCCACGCTTTTTTTCTTCTTCCTCGCACTAAAAATTGACATGCTGCCGGGTATGCTCTAAAGAAATAAATAAACTTATGCCTAAAGAAAAAAATAAATTATGTTCTTCACTAGTCATAAATTACGTACATCACAATTCACGAATTCTATACCAGTAGACTCTCGATTATCAAAAATCTTAGGTATACAAAATTATTAAAATACATCACTAATCATTGGCCAAAGGTGCATCAATTGCATTAAATCAAAGGCGACTAAAGTTGAAAAGGGTGCGGCATACGAAATTATCAAAATACATACTATAACAGATGTTGAAAAGGAAAATTACATTAAGTAAGGGTTCATCTGAAGTAGAAATTTCCATAAGTCGACATAGGATTATCTGAGTAGCAGCCGAAATCAAATCGCTCGAAGAAGATGTTGATTCGCCTGAAGGAAAGACCACTTCTGGTTGGCTTGAAGGAGAGTTGAATCTGATTTTGATTTTGATTTGCTTTACCGAAATCCAAATTGCCAGATCTTAATTATACCACTTCTAACGTGAAATCAAAATCGCTTGAAGGAGAGTTTTTTCACTCGCGGCCGTTGAATGAAAACAAGCGTTCAGAAGTTGGAATTAGGTTTAACTACACACATTTACTTTCTTGTCCTGCTTTAATCAATTCCTAACGAGAATATGCATTGGTAAATAAAAAAATTGCAGTTATCTATTTTCCGCAACGCTTTTTCTCTTAGCAATGCTTATTGTGGTGATCATTCTACAACTCAAATATGTGTTGGCAATTGAAAAAAATAAGTATCACCAAATGGCTGTTATGGTGTAGTGACATTTGCATTACTATCATCAGAATGTGGCATTGATTTCTCAACAGTTGAATTAATTTTATCCACTTCAATAACATTGGCATCATTCATAACTTGATTTTTTGCTAATCCATCCACATTGTTGTCCACATTTGTATTATTCTTTGTCACTTTCCTCAACATTTTTGTGATTTCTATTTCTCTTTCTTTGAACAACAGTGAAGTCATTTTGCACGTCAGTTTGAATTTCTACATTCACATTCTCAAAAGTCCCACCTTCCTGGTTGAGTTCAGATACATCTGCCTTCCTCAAACTCTCATCTGCTTTCCCAACCAAGTGTTTCTCACAATGATTTGATTCATGTTCAAAAATCTTACATTGCGTGCATATCAAAGGCTTCCAAGTGTATTCAAGTTGAACATTTGGACAGGTTTCATCTCCCACCACAAAAAAATCGGGAAATTCCTTTTCTGGATTAACCTCCACATGACACTTAGCATATTCAAATCGTTTCATCTTTCCTGTATTTTCATCTTTAGCACAATACCTTCCCAATATGATAATCAATCCAATTTATACCCACTAACGACTACAACAAGATGGTAATTCGATAGAAGTGTATCCAAATAGGGACTGACTTGGCAGTATCTTTAGCAGATGAAAATGACGGGGTCCAGTTAGAGATGATAAACATTTGGCCTCTAATAAACATTGGATCCCGTTTAAGTACAGAAAGTTTGTTTTCGAGGTTTAAAAATTTGAAAAAAATAATTTTTATTATTGTAGAACATTTCATAATCACCTTTTAGCTTCCATACTCTATCAATATGTTGCTTTACAGCCATGTAGTTCACATTTCCAGGAAGAAAAGAACCCACAAGACAATCCGTCTAGGATTTCATGCCTTCTTCCACAACTACTTTTGGTGGAGGAACATATTTTTTAGAGTAGTTGACGTCAAATTGGATGGGAACATAGGTTCCCGCATTTCTAGGTTTAGAATTTAACAGAGAGGAAAATTTCATAGGCGAATTAGAGGAGATAGGAGGTGTTTGAGATGGATGAGAAAGAATGGAAGGAGGGACATGAGGATTGTCAAGAGGAGGAGGTAAAGGAGGAGGAGGGATAGGGCAAGGATCAGTCAAAGGGTAAAGGATGGAAGGAGATTGCGAAGAATCGGCCGTGTCAAATAGATGAGTGTCCGAAACAGAGGGGATGGGGACTGCAAGACGTGACACAAGGTCACACCATGAGAAGACATGATTTGACTTTTTAAATTGATGTTGATACTTTAAAATATATTAATCATGAGTAAATTAACATTAACTATTAATAAATGAACAACGCATGAAATAAATTCGTTGTGCCCAGGCTACGAAGGGCGGTAGACCACGCTATCTCTATAGGGTTTGATCTCCTTATAAAGGGGAGGTTGATCGCTTTGTGAATGAAAAATCGGGGTTAGGTTTTTTAAGGTTAATTCATTAGATATTGATGCTGTAAACGGTTCAGATTTTGTTATTTAGATCTGATGGTTCGCATGTACTTTGGCATATATAAATAGAACTCTAGACCCCCCCACTCATAATTCACATTCTCTTATGGCTATATCCCTCCATTCTTCTTCATTCTTATCTCTTATTATATCCAATTTTAGGAAAGGTTAGTTTTTCCTTCTTCTCTCCTTCTTCTTCTAGTTTGTTTCATTTATTCTGGATCTAACTTTTACTTATATATATATATATATAATTCCTTCTTGATTTTATACATATGTAAACATTAAGAGAAGATTTGGGGTTTGATTTGTGTGGCAGTAATCCAAATGAAGATTCTGATTAGTGTTTAATGCATCTTTCTCCTCCTAAGACCATAAGTGAAATATTTACGGTTTTCCTTTTCTCTATATCTTATTTAGTCTAAAATTTTGGATTGTGTATGCCTTAGAAATTTAGGGATTTCGAAAACAAAACATAAAACTCCCTTAAATCTCTAAATAAACAGATTTGTTCATCGTTGTTGTTTATTTGGATTTTTGGTTACGAATGTTAACAACCAAATTATTTTGACCGTCTAAATTTATTGAAGTAAATTTCATTGATTTGAAATCATATTTAGACTAATTTGAGTGTAATTACATAAAATGATTTATTTTGGAAATTTAAGAACTAAATTTAAATTTAAAATAAGAATTTGACCATTGAATTAACTTGAAATTTGAATCTTGCATTTAAAATGAAGTCAAATTTGATTTGTAGCTTATGTAAAATTCCATTTGAATATAAACGATAATAATAAATTATTTTTTATGAATTTGAATTGTTTTTAAATCAATTTAATTATAATTCGACTTTTTAGTGCTCCGTAACACTCTTTTATTTATTAAAAAATAAAAGATACAATAGAGTACAAGTGATATGCAGTATACATACCAACTAATGGAACTTCCGCGTAGGAAAGTGATATAATTACATACAATTGCACACACATAACTTAGACTGCATTACATAAAGGTTCACATAGATTATTACATATCAACATGACTTGAACTCCAAGAAGAGTTCGACAATCTCAAATGCGTCATCCTTTGTCATCATTGAGCCCTTTCAGGAGCTCAATCTTCTTTCTTCGGGTGATAGGTGCACTTTCCATATTACGCCCAGATGAAAGAGCATTGATAGGCGAGTTGATGGTTAAGTTCTGGTGGAGCTTTATATCCTAAAGGCGGTGGAATATGGTCGTAAGGACCTGATTTCCTAGGTGACTCTGGAACCTTAATGTTCACTTTATTGATTTGGTTTTCGTCGAAAGTGCATGTTGTTAGTTTATGTCGAATCTCGTATTGCTATCAACAAGTACAAACTTCGAGGGGAAAATGTTAACCCATAAAATATGAATCAAGTCTCAGGTCATTCAGAATATACTTGGT
The DNA here is from genome assembly GCA_030737875.1 of Allium sativum. Classification (NCBI taxonomy): domain Eukaryota; kingdom Viridiplantae; phylum Streptophyta; class Magnoliopsida; order Asparagales; family Amaryllidaceae; genus Allium; species Allium sativum. The sequence continues at coordinate 292,030,059 of CM060916.1, read as the reverse complement.
TGAGTCGTTCATGCATATACGTGTTGTCAGATGTCAGGTCGTCAAGAACTTAGATCGTTCAAACCGCATCTTTAACTTTTGGGTCGTTAAAAGCTTCTTTTGAGTTAGATCATTCCACTCCAGGTCGCTCCCTAGGTCAGGTCATTTCAAGGTACAAAGTAAATTGGCCAGTTAAGCTTCAGGTCATGTAACGACCTAAAGAGCTGAGTCAGGTCATTCTAATGGATATGAGGATGGGTCATTTTTTGATGTGCACGACACAGTTCAGGTCGTCTTAAGACAGGCCGTAACCGACTCATGGCGCCAGATCGTTAAAGATAGACTATGTCTTGGGGAGCACTGCTAAGCTTAGATCGTAACCGACTTAAGAGGCAGGTTATTTTAACGACCTAATTTCCTGCACACATTATTTTCTACCTCTCCACCACACAACCACTCCTATAAATACCCCATGATTCCACCATCAAAGGGTCTGAATTCTCCCTCCACGAAGTGCTGCCAAAATCATTTCTGAACTCCTCTAACTCATTCAAACCTCCATTAATCCTTCTCCAAACTTAGATTCAACATCTCAACTACCATGGATTTTCTAAAATAATCAAAGAGCTCAAGTTGTTGAAGATCTACTCCAACAACCATTGCAACCTAAGAGATCTCATCATTTCCTTGGTGAATTCGAGTGAATCAAAAGTAAAAAAGAGAAGAAATAAAGGAAATTACTGTAAAAAAGAGAGAATGAGTGAAATAGCAAAAATCATGTACCTTGTAAATTTGATGGTGATAATGAGAATGATCTTCAAAGTGGATGTAGGCCAATTCTAGGACGAACCACTATAAATCCTCTTGTTTTTACTTGTTTTTTGTGTTTGTGGTTACCGCATTTTTAGATCTTAATCTTTTGTGAAGTGTGAAATCACACCTTGGGTGTTGTTATCCATTTTTGACATCAACATTTTGGCGCCCACCCATCGTGGGGCCACATCCACTTTCCAAGATCAAGTGCCTTGTGGAGGCGTTGAAATCCGAAGCCTATTTATACGATAGATTCTCCAAATCTAAGATCCGGAACGGTTGAAGGATTGTCTTCGAAGTTTAAGAACTTGTCTGACATAATGCCGCCAAAGAAGCCGCCTAGTAAGTCCGTGAGAGGAGCTTCGAGCTCAGGGAATGTAGCGGATGATCCTAATACTTTGCAAACTGATCTCCATGAAGTTGGCCAATCCTTGGTAGTAGGAGTTGGCATAACACGAGACGAACAAAATGAAGTTGTCGCTGGTTTGACACAATAGATGGATATATCAAATGAGGCCATGATGGAAAAATATAGAAGTTCTCTTTACTCTCTAAGCTGCCACGGCAAAAGTTAATGCTAATGTCACCCGTGCAGAGGGTGCTAACTCATCCCCCTCAAGTCCAAGCCGTGAACAATCTGTTCAAGAGGTTGATGATTCAGACAAGGCTGATCGTGAAGAATCTAAACCACCTGCAAGGAACCATTCTGAAAGAGCTACTTCTCAAAAAGCAAATAGTTATGCCAAAGGGGCACTCCCCCATAAGGGAGGCATAGGGCCCTATATCCCTAGCCGCGACCATTTGCTTAAGCGAACATCCAGCGAAGGAGACGGCGTTCACCACATAGATCAGTGCGACGGGAAGGAAAGCCTTGAAGGAATGGTACGGCAGATTATGAAGGAAAGTGCTGAGTGAAATGATAAAGAGAAGGAGTGAGAGTTTGCTCCAATTAAGACTCCATTCACTGTAAGGATCAAAATGACCAAGTTCCCAAGGAAATTTAATCCATCAACGATTCAAGCTCATAATGGGACTGGCGATACTAATTTGTTCTTGTATAAGTACGATCAGCACATGGATGGTGCGCGAGCTATGAATGAACTCAAATGCTTATACTTCCTAGTATATTTGGAGGGAGTAGCTTCGCTTTGGTTTACTAAGCTACTTCCAAGGTCCGTGGATAGCTTTTCTTTCTTGGCTAATAAATTCAGGGAGCAATTTAGGCTGTAGACCACGAAGTTAAAGTTGTAATGTCGTTGAATGACATGGAACTAAAACCAAGTGAATCGGTTAAATCCTTCCTTACACGAGTTAATGCTGCCACCTCGACTGGTATTGATGGCATTTAAAAGAGCTATAGATAAAAAATCAGTGTTCGGAAGGTGGATTAAAATGAAGAAGCCCGACACATTGGAAAGGTTCTATACAAAAGTAAAAGAATTCATCAGTGTGGATGATGATCCTTCTTTTACTATGGATGTTCCTGAGGGTAGTTCAGTATCAGTAAAGAAAGATAATGATGTTCAAAGTGGTCAGAAGAACAATGGAGGTCAAAAGGGAGGGAACGATGTAAAGGATAGTCGAAATGGAAAAAAGTTACACTTCTTTAAAGCCACTGTATTGACTCCATTAACAGAAACTCCAAAGAACATTTTTATCACTACCAAGGATACCAAAGATTATCCAAAGCCAAAACCGCAGCAGGTGGGTGATAACTAGACAAATTCTGGGAGGTTTTCCGATTCCACAATCAAACAGGCCAAACACGAATGAGTGTGGGCATCTAAAGAGCTTATTTGAGGAATTAATCAGAAATAACAGACTGCAACAATATGTGAAAAAGCCGCAGTTTGCCAATCCTCCTCAAACCACCCAAGAGAAAAATGCATCAGGATCGGGAGATAAGGCCCCGGCACAAAAGAGTCAAAAGTCTATTATTAGCACTATTTATGGGGGTCCTCATCCAACTGGGGCAAGTTGGGGAGACATCGAAAGATATGCCAATGCACTCAAGAATAATTCAAAGGAAGAAAAGTGTTTGGTTTTGAACAACGTCGTTTCTGTAAAGCAAAAAAAACTTCATTTGGGTATGTCATGTTCAATGGAGTAGATGAGGAAGGAGTAGTTACTCCAAGTCAAGACCCTATGGTAGTAATGGTTGGGATAGACCCGACCATAGTGAAGCGGGTGCTAGTCGATTGTAGATCCTTGGTAAATGTGCTATTCAAAAGCACCTTCGATAAAATGAACCTTTCCATGTCCGATATGCGAGCCTGTTAGAAGAAAATTAAAGGGTTCACAGGGGAACCGAAGCAGCCCAATGGGGTTATTGATTTGCTTGGGGAACTTGGAGATGGAGAAAGGAAAGCTGCTTTGATGTAATCCTTTGTTCTTGTAGATGAATTGTCAGCGTACAATGCTTTTCTACGAACACCAGCCCCGACAGCTTTTAGGGTTATACCAGCCCCCTGGTGCTTGAAGATGAAGTTTCCAACAGATAAGTGGGTCGGTGTGGTTAAACCTGACCAGGAGATTGCCAGAGAATGCTACATAAGTGAGCTGAGAGAAGCAAGTAAAATGGACAAAGGAAAGAATGTGGAGGTTCCCCTTCGCATTCGTGAAAATTCCTTATAGCAATTACGGCACGACCCCTGTACTGGAGAGCATAGTGGGGCCCAAAAGCAAATGGATCCGCGAAAAGCCAATAAGGGGGAAGGGAGAGCGGCGCCAACTGAGGTCACAAACTAAATTCCAGTTCATGATAAAGATCCAGATAGAGTGTTAAAGATAGGCTCTCAGCTGGATCCAAAATTGTAGAAAGAGTTGATCGTGTTTTTGAAAGCTAACCTATATGTGTCCTCTTGGAGCCATTCCGACATGTGCGGCATTTCTCTGGATGTGGCAGTTCATAAGTTGAATATAGATCCAAGCGTCTCACTAGTAAAGCAAAAATGGCGAATTCAGGGACCCAAAAGATCTAGGGCTCTCAAAGAGGAAGTGGATAGGCCAATGGAGAATAACTTCATACGAGAATCCACCTATCCAGATTGGGTCTCTAATCTAGTGCTTGTAAAGAAATCCAACGGCAAGTGGAGAGTGTGCATCGATTATTCAAACCTCAATAAAGCATGCCTCAAGGATAGTTTTCCGCTACCTAGAACCGATCAGCTAGTTGATGCAACAACGGGCCATGAATTGCTGTCATTCATGGACGCTTACTCAGGGTATAATCAAATAATGATGCACAAGACAGAGCAAGAGAACACTAGATTCATAACGGATCTGGGGTTATACTGTTACAAAGTTATGCCATTTGGATTGAAGAACGCAGGAGCGACTTACCAATGCCTTGTGAATGCAATGTTCAAATCACAAATCGGTAAAACCATGGAGGTATACGTCGAAGATATGCTGGTGAAGTCGAGAAGGGCCGATGATCACTTAGGAAATCTGGCAAAAATGTTTCATATCCTCAGAAAGTATGGGATGAAGTTGAATCCTCTTAAATGCTAATTCGGGATCGCACTAGGAAAATTCCTCGGATTTATGGTCAATGCCAGAGGGACTGAAGCCAATCCCGCTCAAGTCTCAGCTTTTTGAGAGTTGCGTGCTCCTAGAATGAAGAAGGAACTTCAAAGCTTGAATGGGAAAGTCGCTCCATTGAGTCAGTTCATTTCAAAGGCAACGAATCGGTGTACTCCACTCTTTGATGCATTGAGGAAAGGGAAGAAGGACTTCTAGTGGATGCATGAATGTCAAGTGGCTTCGAGGAGCTAATCAAGCACATGGAATCACCTCCAATATTGTCAAAGCCCAAAGATGGAGAAGAGATATTTGTATATTTGGCAGTACAGCATTGGTTCGAGAAGATGCAAAGGTTCAATGGTCATATACTACATCAGTAAAAGGTCTGCTGGGGTAGAGCTGAATTATCCCAAGTTGGAGAAGCTCAAATACTGTTTGCTCGTTGCCTCGAAGAAGCTTAGGCCATATTTCCAAGCCTACTCTATCAAAGTTCTTACAGACCAACCTCTAAATAAAGTTCTATTTCATCCGGAAACTTCGGGAAGACTGTGGAAGTGGAATATTGAGCTTAGTCAATATGATGTGACTTACCATCCCCGAAGGGCAATCAATGGACAGGCTTTGGCAGATTTTATCGCTGAATTTACAAATAGAGGGGAGGAGAAAAAAGAACCTGTTGAGGCAGTCATAAGATGGCAGTTGTTTGTTGACGGGTCCCTGAAAGATTATAGCTCAGGGACAGGTGTGGTTCTGGAAACTCCTAAAGGACACTTCGTGTGCTATGCGTTGAGGCTAGAATTTCGTCAACCAACAAAAAGCCGAATATGAAGCAGTAATCGCAGGGTTGAAGATAGAAAAGGAATTGAATTTGAAAACTTTGCAGATCTTCAGTGACTCGCAGCTAGTGGTATGTCAAGTTCGAAGAGAGTTCCAGGCCAAGGGAAGAAATCTTCCAGCTTATTTATCTAAAACTTGGAAACTTCTTAATTACCTTGACTACTACACAATTTCCCATTTCCCTAGAGAGGAGAATATGAAAGTAGATTCACTTGCTAAATACGCAAGTTCCGGGGATGCACAGTTATTGGGATTAATTCCCATTGAAGTCCACTCAAATCCTAGTATTAAAGATGTGGATGTTGATTGGATTATGGAGACAGTTGAAGAACTAGACTCGTGAATGACCCCGATCAAGGAGTATCTTCTTAACGGAACACTCCCAGAAGAGTCAAAGAAGCGAAGAAAGATTCTATAAAAAGCTCCAATGTATCTTATCCAGGATGGTAGGCTGTATATGCAAGGCTTCTCTGTGCCTTTGCTTCGATTTGTAACCAAGGAAGAATCTAAAGAAATTCTAGTGGAATTACAGGAAGGTGAATGTGGGGTCACATAGGAGGACAGACATTGGCCAAGAAAGTGTTGTGATATGGTTATTTCCTGGCCTGATGTGAAACTGGGTTCCACAACCTATACCAAGAAGTGTGGTAGATGTTAGAGATTTGCGAATATTCTAAGAGCACCATCCGCAGAATTGACTCAAACGGTCAGCCCATGGTCATTTGTTGTCTGGGGAATTGATTTGATTGGAGCACTTCCTACAGCAAAGTCTAACATGAAGTATGCCATTGTAGCCGTTGATTACTTCACCAAATGGGTTGAAACAAAACCGTTAGCCAGCATTACCTCAAAGAAAGTCATCAACTTTATTTTGAAAAACATCATTTGCAGGTTTGGTGTGCCGCAGAACATAATCATGGACAATGGTACTCAGTTTGAAAGCGATGAATTCAAAAGATTTTTTGCTAAGTATAAGATTCAAAAGAGTTTTGTAGCAGTACCCATTCGTAGGCCAAAGGGAAGGTCGAAGCGGTAAACAAGATCATAAGTCAACCATCAAAAAGCGTCTTAAGAAAGCTAAAGGTGGTTGGGTAGACGAGCTTCCACTTGCACTAGCCCACGACTCATAAATCTACGACTGGGCACACTACGTTCTCTCTAGCATTTGGATCTGAAGATATGATCCCAGTAAAGTTTGAACTTCCCACTCACGCATGATTTACTTCAGCCAAGAAGAGAATGAGAAGCCGCAACTTGAGGCACTTGACCAACTCGAAGAAAGGAGAAATAAAGCAAAACTCAAAGTTGCTGCTCATCAAAGAAGGATTGCCAGGCATTTCAACTCCAAAGTCAAGCAAAGGACCTTCGAGATTGGGGACCTTGTATTGAAGAGTGTGATGACTAGAAGAGTTTTTGGACCTAATTGTGAAGGACCCATATCATAAGCCAAAATCTCCTAGTTGGCCCCTTCAAATTAAAGATGGCAGATGGAATTCAAATCCCCAGAGCTTGGAGCAGTAATCACCTCGGTCGTTATTTTACTTAATGTTTCATTCATATTTCCTGTAAAAAAATTGAAAATATTTTGCAAGCATTGTAATCAAACTTTGTACATATGAATGAAGTTGATTTTCTTGCCTGAATTGTATACTTGCAAACTCTTGTTTAATTATTCAAAAGTTGCTAAAAATCGATATTGATTGCAGGCCATTTATTGAACGTTTGCTCACCAACGATGTGATAAGACATGGTGACATTTACAGCACATCTATATGGGGACATCTCAAGTAACGAGTGCCATAAGCACCATTCGCAACAAATATGAAGGTGTAAAGCACTGGCTTGCAAATGAAAAGTGATGGCCACCAAGAGTCGAACGGTTAAAAGGTGCAATGTCAAATCTAAAGACAAAAGTTATAAGTTTCACCAAAGGGGCATCTCTTGAAAAGAGAGACCCGGGACCCTAGTCCTATTGCTAGGATAACTTGTTAAAATAAGCATCCGATAAAGGAACTAGCATCCACCCCGTGAAACTACGCAGTAATAGAGCCTATCACAACAAAGCTTATAGAAATCTCAACCATATCGGGACATACATCCAATCGGAACTCCAAAGGGCCTGGATTACCAGGCTAGCGAGTCACATGATTGGATTCATAAGAAAAACCAAAGACCTCCACGGCGGGGCACCCGTTTGATCGTCAGTGCTAGGAAATGCCTGACCCGATTACGATAAACAATGGGCATTGAAAGGCCTCCTTCGGATCTTGTGAAAATAATATCTGCAAAAACCAAAACTACTAGATGATCGTGTGGAAAATAGAGGCACCCAGAGTTTAGGTTAAAACAATAAACTCCGAGTAAGTTATGTGACTAGTGTGAGAACAAAAATAGTTATTAACTTGATTTTATAGTTAGAAAATCAAGGGACCACGCCGTATAACACAGAACGGGTTTATCCTCAAGAATACCAGTGCATAAAATATACAACGCGATGCCAAACAGAAAAATGAAGTGTGACAACCCATGTCCGTTAATGTCACTCACAAATGGAATGCATTAAGTTTCATGAAGCATTATAGTAAACAGAACGGAAATATTACAAGACAGACATATAAAATAGCAGCAGAATAAAAACTTTATTTATCATAAAATACCGTGGTCCAAAAACATCACATGTCTGAAATACAAAAGCCCATTACAACATAAAAGCTACTGTCTTGTATTTCAAAAATATCAGAGTACATAAAAGAAATAAAATTCCCTAAAAACAAAATATAGCCATAGCAACAAGGGTAGGAGCTTGAGCTATACATCTCAGCAGCTCCAGCAAAAGTAAGCAGAATCAAGGTCAAACCTGAGTGGTCCCGCCCTGAGAACCTGGGGGAAACGGAAGAAAGAAGAGGAAACAGAAAGGGTCGGACATAAAGTCTGGCGAGTCCAGTTACCTTTAACAAGTAAATAAGTAAAAGTATTATGACAGACATATAAAGTGGATAAGAGAGAGATAACTACATAAAAGGCAAGTATGACAAGGTGAACAGGATAGAGTGTATATGTTTTTAATAATTACTATGCACTACCACTAGTATATCCAGAATGAGATGATCCCCAACATTTATGAAATGGTAGACTTAGGCATACTTCTGGTGAGAGGTTCTAACCCCATACAATCCGCAGGCAGCCCCAATAACGGATTCCTAAACTTACCAGAGTCTAGATGTACCCTAACTACTACCTTAATCGATTGGCTCCCTACTCTGTAGATACCCTGTGCTTGCCGCACAGTTGGATGTATCACTTCCTAAAGTGGCAACCCTCCATTTTCAAGATGTGCACAACTATATCTACTAATGTCACAAACGTCTTAATTCCCATGGCAAGCCGGACCCATGCACGCACATGACTCTGTTGGTTTCCTGCGCTGTTGACACCGCCGCTATGTTTTGGATCTCTTACAATAAGCCTAGTAAGCGTGCCCCTACTCCAACCTAGTTCAGAGTACGTTTGATACCTAGATGGGTTACTGACTGAAACGGGTCTCCCGCACAAGATGATACAAGCTCCCCTAGGCTTGCATCCCCACTAGTAGGATTTCAACTGGTCATGCCTAATAGTCCAATATGTAAAACATGTTAAGTTGTCGGGCCTATATATGTAAATATTGCCCCATCGCCACAAGATTTACTTAACCCTCACTGATCCAAGCAAGTTTACTTAACAAAGTTGCATAACCCCAAAGTATAAAATAGGTTAAGTTTGTGGGCCTATATATATAAATATTACCCACTTCCACAAGGTTTGCTTAACCCACCCACTGTTTCAACCAAGTTTACTTAACCCCTATTCAAGTTAACATGTTCATACAATCTCTATAGATTCATCTAGGTTAAGTATTCCAATTTGTTACCAAGTCCATTTATGGTTATAATGGGCAAGGCCTCCCACATTAGGCCTACAACTTGTGGATGCTGGATATGCCGGCCGGGTCCGGGCAAACTTCTTCCACAAGTTGGGCCTAACCTCATGTCTTAGCCTCTCTCATATTTGTGCACTTAGACCCCTCACATTAGATTCAACATTTGTGGTTTCCGGATGTGTCGGTCAGGTCCGGGCAGACTTCCACCACAAATGCAATCTAACCTCGTGTCATAAGTGCCATTACAAATTTCTAATTACTGTAATCCTAGGCATTTTAATTATTAACCAATTAATTATATCTATGTCTTTATAGGTGTTCATGCCCATTTACCCGATTATATTCATAATGGATTATATGTCCAAATTCATTCTTGTCATTCAAGTTATGCCAATTCTAATGTTTTCCCCCATTCCCTAGCTAATGCATTCGCATATATTTGGTGTCATATCTAGGCTAGAAAGTAGCCTAGCCATAAACAATAAAACGGAAAGATGACAATAGTGATTATTTTATCAAAAATGACATAAACATGTAATTGACATAGTGATAAGGTGGACACATAAAAATAGATCTAGTGAGCATGTGATACTAAAACTAGATCTAACATACCAAGGATGTCATAATAGGCGTGAATAAATAAGGATTCATATTTCCAATTAATGATAGATTTAAATTAATCACCACATGATAGGTAAAGTTTAAGTTCCACAAATGTGACATGATAAATTAACCACAAGTGAATTAGATCTATAAAGGTATATCTAGCATCACATGGTAAATTAACCACAAACGAATTAGATATATAAAGGTAGATCTAGCATGACACGATAAATTAACCACAAGCGAATTAGATCTAAAAAGATCTAGCATGAATGATCAATTAACCACTAGCGGATTAGATCTATAAAGGTAGATCTAGTATGACATGATAAATTAACCACAAGCGAATTAAATCTAAAAAGGTAGATCTAGCATGATAATAATTTTTGATCCACAATTGTGACATGACAAATTAACCACAAGCGAATTAGATCTGAAAAGGTAGATCTAGCATGACATGATAAATTAACCACAAGCGAATTAGATCTAAAAAGGTAGATCTAGCATGATAATAACTTAAGATCCACAATTGTGACATGACAAATTAACCATAAGCGAATTAGATCTAAAAGATCTAGAATGATAATATTTAAGATCCACATCATAGTTATGTCATAGATTCAAAAGTCCCAATAGATCAGATATGATAAAGATTTAGACCCAAGTCATAGAATATTATAAATTCTCAAATTATGATAGATCCAATATGATTCAATCACAGGCATATATCCAAATCACAGTCATATCGCGTTTACTTTTAATCATTTAAATCTAAAAGTAACTAACTCACCGTGTTTGGATTTTAGAAGATAGAAAAGAAATTGTTGGTGTTGAATCTCAGATCTATAGTTGAAACGCTTGAATCTTTATTTAAAACTAGATTTTGGAGAAGAATAGGCTATTTAATTGAAGTTGCAGCAGAGCCTCGCCGTCACCATTATTTTTCTAATGAATAAAACCTAGATTTAGAGTCCTTTATATAGCTGTTGCACCCTGAATCTGGACACTGTGTGCGTCTAGAAGCATTCAGCCAATTCGACCCAGGGGTCGACCAATAAGTCGACCCATACTCCCTGAGTCGACCTCGGTGTCAACCCAAAAGGGTCGGTTCGGCGTATTGGCTTTCCGCCTTTTCATTTTGAATTTTTTTGAATATTTATTTAATTTATATATATATATATATTTCTCATATGCATACAAACTTTAAGGCTTAATAACTTCTTTATACGGTGTCTGTTTTACGCAAACCAAATGTCTATCTTGACCAAAATTTCGAGACGAACGCAATGGTACAGTCTATTTTACTTAATTCGTAGTATTTAATTAAGTCATATTATATTCATTTTATAATGTAGTTAAAATGTCTAAATTTTTTGGGGTGTTACATTCTCCCATACTCAAAGGATTCCGTCCTCGAAATCTCCAAGTTAAGAAGATTGTATATCCTACCATCTGCATCCATCTACTCATCCACCAATCACTGACATCCATTGTCCTTTAAAAGATTTCTATTGCTAATATAAACATAGGCAAAGGTGTATATGTCCCAGTACTAATGCTAAGATCAGGCGGTTTACTGATTCAGTCGACCTCCTTAATACAATGTATGTCAGTGCCATGTATGCAAATAATCCTATTATAACATGTAAGTTCTATATGTATGCACAATCATTCGACTAAATGCAAAATCCACTTAATAATACATCCATTTTCATCCATTAAAAGAAAAGAAAAATGCATACACATCCATATGCAGTATGAGAGTGACTGAGCCGATCTAGTGCCTAATGTGTGTGTATATGCATCCTCAAGCAACCACTAGAAAACACTTGCATCCACTTGCATCCATCAAACATAGCATGTCTCAAAGACATGTTTACATCCATGGGTTCCCTACCTAAAGGTCGAAAGTTCGATCGATGGGATACAGACGAATGATAGAAACAAGTGCGAATAAAAGCTTTGAAAAAAGAAGAAGTTAAGAACATATTCCCAAAAAGGAAAGGGTATGAAGCGTGATGTTTGTCTTTAGTCTCCGAAGCCACATCCTCGTTGTCTTATCCCCATTGCACTTTTATTAACCTAACCACTTTGTTGCACAGTTTCTTAACCTCTGATCCAAGTATACGAGTAGGAACTTGTCTAATTGTCGCCTCTCGTTCTACCTCTACTTCCTCACGCATGTTTGGCTCAGCTACCTCTGCTGTATTGTGTAGACACTTCGATAAATAAGAAATGAGGAAAAACATCATGAATATCCACATATATGCGAAGCGATCTGTACGCCTTAGCTGCGAATACCACTGGAGCACCCCATTCAGATATGCTTCGCCTAATAAACCCTTTCTCAAGCATCTCTCCTACTTGCTTGCTAAGCTTCCTCCTTTCTTGTGGAGCCATGCAGCGCACGGGTCATGCAACTGGCTTTGCATTGTCTACCAAATATATACAAAAATCTATCTTGCGCCTTGGAGATAAATCTCGAACCTCCTCAAAAACATATGGATACTCACGGACTACCACTACAGAACATAGATCATCGATAGATGCATCAAGAGATTCTAGGAAACTAAGCATGACAGACCCTTTTGGGTCACAAGAAATTTGGAGGGTCCTACTATGGCAAGTCAAAAGTCTAACGACCCTCCCCCCATAATCGAGAATGGCACCGTACATGGGTAGCCAACCTATCCCTAGAATCAAACCATAGCCCATAAAACCGAGCGCATACACGTCGCACTCGAACTCAACGCCCATTATAGATATTCTCAAACCCGACAAATCATGGATAAATGAGCCGAACCACCAATGGGGTTTGAGACAACAACAGGATCCACTACCATACTAGTATTTAAGTGCAGATATTCAACCATAGAACTAGATATAAATGAATGTGAAGCGCTAGAATCAAAAAGAGTTCTTACAGGATGATTGGAAGGAGAAATCAAACCTTCCAAAGAAAATTTCCAACCTCGATCTGGAGCATCGATCACGAGAGCATGCACTTTTCCTCCAGAAGCTCCTGCCCTTTGACCTTGTCCTTGTTTCTTCGGGAAATCCTTAATAAGATGCCCAACCTCTCCACAATGGAAATAAGCATTCTTTCTTCTTATGCAATCTTTATTTACATGACGCATGTGTCCATAATTAAAACATTTCCTCTTATCTCTAGCTTTGTTGTTCTTTCCTCCCTTCTTTTGTGTCTCCTCAACCTTAGCTTCGTTATTTTCAGCTTTATCTTCCTCATACATTAGTGCCATATCAACAAGTCTTTCAAAAGTAGCTCCCATTGGAATATGGGACATAACTAACCCATGAAAGGGTTTATTTAGTCCTTTAACAATCTGCAAGGCCTTCTTATGTGGAGTGTCTACTATTTCCAAACCGAATCTAGTTAGCTAGTTGAATTTGTTTACATATTCTTTAACAGTCATGTCTTCTTGTTTGAGCGCCAAGAACCTATCTATTTGCATGCTTTTTCTCAGTTTGAGAAAGAAACTTCATTTCAAACCTCTGTCTAAAGTCATCCCAAGTTTCCACCAGACGCCTCGCTTGGATTACTTCCCACCAGAAAGGAGCTTCATCTTTTAGTAGCCAGGCAGCCAATTGAACCTTCCTTCGATCTTCCACTTCAAAGATTACAAACAAGTCCTCAGTCTCCTTGAGCCAATTCTTTGCCTCTACGATTGTCTCGGTTCCACGGAATGACTTTCCTCCCATAGCACGGAAATCTGTCCAAATCTTGGAAAAGTTGTCTGCACATGGAGGAGGAGGAGGAACAACGGGTGCAGCTGGGGGAGGAACATTTCCTTGGCCTTCGGCAGGAGCCGTGGCCTCCAGATACCTATGGAACTGGCCTGGCATCGTAACGTCCTATGGGATATTAGGTTCCCCGGCCAGACATGCTGAAAGAGAAAAGGAAAGAGATTCAGACAAGGGATCGAAAGATATTACTTATGGCTTTTTGGGGAATATTTTTCGAAACAGGCTTTTCTTTTGAAAATGCTTCCTTTTAGAAACCTTTTTGAAAATAGTTTCAAAACGTTTTATCTAATCTGGTAACCTTCAGCTCTGATACTAAGTGTGACACCCCACATTTGTTAATGTCACTCACAAAGGGAATGCATTAAGCTTCGTGAAATGTTATAGTAAACAGAACATAAATATTACAAGACAGACATATAAAATAACAAGGAATTAAAAGCTTTATTATCATAAGATATTGTGGTCCAAAAACATCATATGTCTGAAACACAAAGTCCTATCACAACATAAAAGCTACTGTCTTATATTTCAAAACTATCAGAGTACATAAAAGAAATAAATTCCTCAAAAACAAAATATAGCCATAACAACAAGGATAGGAGCTTGAGTCATACATCTCAGCAGCTCCAGCAAAAGTAAGCAGAATCACGGTCAAATCTGAGTGTTCCTTCCCTGAGAACCTGGAAGGGGGGGGGAGGGAGGGGGAGAACGGAAGAAAGAAGAGGAAACAAAAAGGGTCGGACATAAAGCCTGGCGAGTCCAGTTACTTTTAGCAAGTAAATAAATAAAAGTAGCATGACAGGCATATAAAGTGGATAAGAGAGAGATAACTACATAAAAGGCAATTATGATAAGGTGAACAGGATAGGGTGTATACGCTTTTAATGATTACTCTGCACTACTACTAGTATATCCAGAATGAGATGATCCCCAACATGTATGAAATGGTAGACTTAGGCGTACTTCTAGTGAGAGGTTTTAACCCCATACAATCCACATGCATCCCCAATAACAGACTCCTAAACTTACCAGAGTCTAGATGTACCCTAACTACCACCCTAATCGATCGGCTCCCTACTCCGTAGATACCTTGCGCTGGCCCCACAGTAGGACATATCACTTCCTAAAGTGGCAACCCTTCATTTTCAAGACGTGCACAACCATATCTACTGATGTCACATCATCTTAATTCTCATAGCAAGCCGGACCCATGCAAGCACATAACTCCATTGGTTTCTTGCGCTGTTGACACCACCCCTTCGTTTTGGATCTCTTACAATCAGCCTAGTAAGAATGCCTTTAATCTGACCTACTTCAGAGTATTCGTTTGATACCTAGATAGGTTACTGACTGAAATGGGTCCCACACACAAGATGATACAAGCTCCCCCTAGGCTTGCATCCCCACTACTGGGATTTCAACTGGTCATGCCTAACAGTCCAATATGTAAAACAGGTTAAGTTGTCGGGCCTATATATGTAAATATTACCCCACCGCCACAAGATTTACTTAATCCTCACTGATCCAAGCAAGTTTACTTAACAAAGTTACATAACCCCAAAGTATAAAATAGGTTAAGTTTGTGGGCCTATATATATAAATATTACCCACCGCCACAAGATTTACTTAACCCACCCACTGTTTCAACCAAGTTTACTTAACTCCTATTCAAGTTAACATGTTCACACAGTCCCTATGGATTCGTCTAGGTTAAGTATTCCAATTCGTTACCAAGTCCATTTATGGTTGTAACGGGTTAGACCTCCCACATTAGGCCTACAACTTTTGGATGCTGGATATGCCGATCGGGTGCTGGCAGACTTCTTCCACAAGTTGGGCCTAACCTCGTGTCTTATCCCGTCTCGTATTTGTGCACTTACACCCCTCACATTAGATTCAACATTTGCGGTTTCTGGATATGTCGGTCGGGTCCGGGCAGACTTCCACCACAAATGCAATCTAACCTCGTGTCATAAGCGCCATTACAGTTTTCTAATTACTGTAATCCTAGGCATTTTAATTATTAACCAATTAATTATACCTATGTTTTTATAGGTGCTCATGACCATTTACCCAGTAATATTCATAATGGATTATATGTCCAAATTCATACTTGTCATTCAAGTTATGCCAATTCTAATGTTTTCCCCTGTTCCCTAACTAACGCATTCACATATATTTGGCGTCATGCCTACGCTAGAAAGTAGCCTATCCATAAACAATAAAAGGAAAAGATGACAATAGTGATTGTTTTAACAAAAGTGACATAAACATGTAATTGGCATAATGATAAGGTGGACATATAAAAATAGATATAGTGAGCATGTGATAATAAACTAGATCTAACATACCAAGGATGTCATAATAGGCATGAATAAATAAGGATTCATATTTCCAATTAATGATAGATCTAAATTAATCACCATATGATAGGTAAAGTTTAAGATCCAATTATGTGATGTGATAAATTAACCACAAGCGAATTAGATCTATAAAGGTAGATCTAGCATGACATGATACATTAACCACAAACGAATTAGATCTATAAAGATAGATCTAGCATGACATGATAAATTAACCACAAGCGAGTTAGATATAAAAAGATCTAGCATGACATGATAAATTAACCACAAGCGAATTAGATCTATAAAGGTGGATCTAGTATGACATGATAAATTAACCACAAGTGAATTAGATCTAAAAACGTAGATCTAGCATGATAATAATTTAAGATCCACAATTGTGACATGACAAATTAACCACAAGCGAATTAGATCTAAAAAGATAGATCTAGCATGACATGATAAATTAACCAAAAGCGAATTAGATCTAAAAAGATAGATTTAGCATGATAATAATTTAAGATCCACAATTGTGACATGACAAATTAACCACAAGAGAATTAGATTTAAAAAGATCTAGCAAGATAATATTTAAGATCCACATCATAGTTATGTCACAGATTCAAAAGTCCCAATAGATCGGATATGATAAAGATTTAGATCCAAGTCATACAATATTATAAATTCACAAATTATGATAGATACAATATGATTCAATCACATGCATATATCCAAATCATAGTCATATTGCATTTACTTTTAATCATTTAAATCTAAAAGTAACTAACTCACTTGTTTGGATTTTAGAAGATAGAAAAGAAATTGTTGGTGTTGAATCTCAGATCTATAGTTGAAATGCTTGAATCCTTTTTTTAAACTTGATTTTGGAGAAGAATAGGCTATTTAATTGAAGTTGCAGCAGAGCCTCCCCGTTACCATTATTTTCCCAATGAATAAAACCTAGGTTTAGAGTCCTTTTTATAGCCGCTGCACCCTGAATTTGGACATTGCATGCGTCTAGAAATATTCAGCCAATTCGACCCAGGGGCCGACCCATACTCCCTGAGTCGTCCCCGGTGTCGACCCAACGGGTCTTGGGTCGGCACCCCAAAAGGGCCAGTTCGGCGTTTTGGCTTCCCGCTTTGTCGTTTTGAATTTTTTGAATATTTATTTGTTTAATATATATATATATATATATTTCTCATATGCATACAAACTTCGAGGCTTAATAGCTTCTTCACACGGTGTCCGTTTTATGCAAACCAAATGTCTATCCAAACCAAAATTCGAGATGAATGCAATGGTACAGTGTAACGACCCGCATTCTACGCATTGAAGGATCGTAAAATATTTATTTCTTTCACATGCGAAGTCATATGGTCATGTAACTTTAGGAGATGACTATTGGGGTCTTTTGCCATGTTCATGATTTTTATCGATTTTTAAATGACCGTTTTGCCCCTAGCTGATCTTGTTTCGGCCATAACTTTTGATTGGAAAGGAGTTTAGACGTGAAACCATTTTCATTAGATCTGGATGATGGTTTACCTTTCTGTAGAGTGGTCACGTTAGCCTAACGGACTCACTGTTTGGGAGATATGGCTGAAACAGGTTTCACGTAGTGAAAAACAGCTTAATTGGGCTTAACCGGGTGATTAACAGCTAGGCCCAAAGGGGAATTTCGGGATTAAGAGTATAAGAGGGCTGCTAGGGTTTAGAAAACAAATTTTACTTCATTTTCCAGCCACCTAAGACATTCCTCTCAACCTAGCAATGACCTCCACTTGCTAAAACACCCCCAAATCACCTTCTAATCGCTAATTAAGCCAAATCTACATCAAATCAAAGCGGATTAACACAAGAATCAAGGTAGAACTGCTGTATACCCTTGGGAACAACGCCAAACAGAGAATCATTTCAGATTTGACATTTTGTTTGTGGCTAAGGTGAGTGATTTGCATAGTTCCTCACTAATTATGGTTAATTAAGGATAATTAGTGTTAAGTAGTGAAATTATACATGTTAAAAATATTGATAAATTTTGAAATATTATTTTAGACCACTGTTAGAAGTTTGGGTTGATTTGGTTAAGTTTTACTAATCCTATCATTAGTTTTGCTTAAATATGCTTAAGGGAAAATATTGGATTTTGGCTATGTTTGATCCGTTTTAACCTATCAAATTCTTGTTTTGGTGTTTGTGGTCAATTTTACAAGTTGCTATGACTGTATGATATGCTTTGTGATTGCTTAGAAAAGTTAGATTGGTCGAAAACGACGTCGAATAGCGTAAACAGTTGTTGGAAAAGTTGTAGGAAATGCAGACAGGGACCGTATCGGACCCTCTTTACCCAACCAGAACCACTCGTAGACGTTTTCCACGATCCGAACCGCCTGGATGTTCATGAACTGATGGCCAAGGAGGATCACCAATCCGAGCACCCTATCCGAACCGAACCGCTCATACCAGCCGACCCGATCCGCCAGGAGTTCTCTGACCCGAACTGATGGACCACGAGAGGAATTGAAGGCCGACCCGATCCGCCAGGTGTGACCAAGACCGATCTGAACCGCCACGAGATGAAGGCCACGGACCGAACCGAAGAGCTTGGACTTGAGGCATGGACCACGAACCGAACTGGGAGTTCAATCTGAAGCGAAGAAAAAGGGGAAGCCGAACCGATCCGGGGAGGGAGATGACCAAAACCCGAGATGCAAAGGTAGTCCAAATGGGAAATTTGTACCCAGGATCCAGTTGGGAACCAACGGGTCAACTTCATGAGCTAGAATTTGCTGCGGGACGTGTGCTAAGGGGTTATCGACGTCCATAGCTTTGATTCACCACCAAGACGGATGTTAGGCTACGTATCAGTGTAGTGGGGGTAGTTATTACCTCATGGCGCAGAGTGATCGTAGCATGGCTATGAGCCAGTGCAGTGGAGTTGTTATGACTTCATGGGGCAGAGTGGACATAGCAAAGACTAGTGGCTATGGATCAGTGCAGTGGTATCATCATGACTCCATGGGGCAGAGTGATCATAGCAAGGAATAGGGTGATCAAAGTAGTGGATATCGTATGCTTTACGCACTGAGTAAGAGATGTGAGGATGTATGTTATGTTTGATTGTTTGCTTTCACTATGTCATGCATACCCCCCACCCCCATATTCTTTACGCCATATGTTAGTGGCACCTTAGAGTATTGAGCGGTATGTTGTGCAGGTCCAGGTATGGTTTAGTATACCTGTTATTGTTCTGCTTTGATGCTTATCGCTCATACCATACTTTTGTCTGACACATAGTTTTATGTCTCTTCTTATTACTCTGGGTGCTCTCACGAGCAGACTAGAGACAGGTTAGCCGGTGATACACGAGTAGCTGTACCGGAGACGAGCAAGAGGCTTCCACGTATGATATATATAGATATTCTCCCTGTGTTGTTGCGGGTCACTACCTTGGGCATTAGTATTGTACCTTTTCCTTTGCTTTGCCTTAGAGACAATTGAAAAGTTGTAATAATGATGATGTAAAGCTATGTTTGGATTTCCGCTGCTATGATGTCTAGTTTTAGTTTCCAGCTTATGCACTGTCTCGCTTGTTTTATGTCAAGTATGTTGTTATTAAATTTATTCCATGCGCTGTGAGACATTCTATAGGTTCTTTGTTAGTTCACCAGTAAGTTCTCTTCTTTTTCCTTCCTTTGGCAGCCGCCCTGTGCTGATTGGACATCGGCACAACCACTTTTATGGGAAATGTCGGCTGGTGCGGGGCGGGCTGTCACATTTGGTATCAGAGCTCTAGGTTGCGTAGTTAACCTACGAAAAGATACCAGGGAGAGATAATACGTATATGAGAGTGCGTAATTGTGATTATTTTGGTTTTCAAAAGCTATATATACATACTACTAGTATAGCTAAGGATGAAGTCGCACTGCAATGACACCACAAAGAGGATGGTTAATCGTTTCTCTTTACAGATTGAACGATAAGCCAATATACGAGGGGTGCCAGTAGAGGAGTCAACAACGGGAATGCTCCTGACATGAGGGCTATGTTTACTGACTTCATGAGGGAGATGCTCAGAAATGTGCAAGGAACAGTTCCCAATGCTGTAAATGGTGGTGGTGCAGTGGTGCAGGCGCCTAGGGCCGATTTCGCCAAGCTATGCAAGGATTACACTAGTCTTGGTGGAAAGCCGTTCCATGGAACGGAATCGGATACAGAGATTCAGGATTGGTTGGATATCTGTGAGCGTATCTTCGAAGACTTGGGTATCGAGAATGTGATGAAAAGAAAGCTAGCGTCCCGTCAACTGCAAGGACGGGCAATGAATTGGTGGAATGCTATTTAGGCAGCTACTCCAGAGCACCAAGTTACATGGGATCAGTTTAAGGCCCGATTCGGTGAAAAATTTATCCCAGCTGCTCAGAAGTCAGAGTTATTTAGGAAGTTCTTGGAGCTAAAGCAGAATGGTAGAGCTTTCTCAGAGTATATTGCTGAGTTCGATACTTTATCAAAGTATGGATTATCTCTTATCGACACTCCCGAGAAGAAGAACGAAAAGTTCATAACAGGCTTAGATTAGTACTTGGGGGAAAGGCTTATTAACCACATCGATGAGACGTTTGAATCGATTGTGGGGAAAGCATTGAGATTAGAGAGTCTTTATCCTAAGTCGACGACTGAGGTTGCATCTGCAAAGGAGCCAAAGCCGCAAGCAAGCGGTGGAGGCAAGAATGGTTCTCAGAATAAGAGAAAGCAGAATAAAACCAAGGATGGCTAGAAGAAAAAGAATAAGAAAGATGTTGAGTGCTTCAGCTGTGGTAAGAAGGGCCACTATGCCAAAGAATGTCGGTCCAAGCCAGCGGATAGGAAGTGCTTCAACTGTGGCCAAGTGGGACATCACAAGGATAAGTGTCCGCAACCCCCTAAAGAAAAGCAGATTGTGAAAGCATATGCTATCAATGCTGTTCCTTCTTCGTCGAATGCCCCAACTGCGACGGAGAAAGGAAAGAATGTTGTTATTCAAGGTATGCTTTCTGTTTATGATGTTCCTGTTCGAGAACTGTTTGATACCGGAGCTTCCAGTTCCTTCATATCCAGTGACCTGGTAGATAGGTTGGGATTGGAGCCCGAGATTGTCGATAGACCTTTGGTAGTGATGAACCCGATTGGTGGTTCAACTCGCCTTAGCATGATTTGTCGTAATGTGGTCTTATCGAGTCATGGATGCATGTTTGTTTGTGATTGCTTTGTTTTGGGCTTTACTGGGTTTGGCATTAATTTGGGAGTCGATTGGCTCCAAAGATATAGGGTGGTGGTAGACTGTGAGGGCTTTTTGGTGACAGTTAGAGCGGATGATGGGCGGAGGGTAATGTTTGGTGGTCTACCCAATGATGGGGTAATGGCTAGTTTTCTAAATTCCCTCGTCATCCCGTATGATGAGTTGTCATATTTTCCCGTGGTTGGCCAGTATCCAGACGTCTTCGAGGAAGTGACCGGGCTTCCACCACACTGAGAGATTGAGTTCCGTATTGATTTAGTGAAAGATGCAAGGCCTATAGTGATGCCACTTCATTGTATGGAACCAAGGGAGCAGCGAGAGCTCAGGGCGCAAGTAAGCGATCTTTTGAAGAAGGGATTTATCAGAAGAAGTGTTTCTGAGTGGGGAGCACCAGTTGTGTTTGCTACCAAGGCAGATGGTTCCCTTCATTTGTGTGTGGACTACCGCGAATTGAATAAGGTGACGAGGAAGAACAAGTATCCTCTACCGCAGATAGATGATTTGTTTGATCAGTTGAGTGGTGCGAGAGTATTCTCCCAGTTGGATCTCGCGATAGGTTTTCATTAGCTTAGAGTGGAAGCTGAAAGTATAGCTAAAACGACATTTCGGATGCCGTTTGGATTTTATGAGTGGTTGGCCATGCCATTCGGGTTGACCAATGCACCAGCATATTTTATGGATCTTATGAACAGGGTATTCAGAGATCAGTTGAATAAGTTTGTTCTTGTGTTCGTGGACGATATACTTGTTTATTCAAGGATAGGAAGAACACAAGGAACACTTGGGGATAGTGATGGAGGTGTTAAGAAAACACCAATTGAAAGCAAAGTTTTCTAAGTGTCACTTCTGGAGGAGGGAAGTGAGATTCTTGGGCCATATTGTTTCAGAGAATGGTATTGCTGTGGACCCTATGAAGGTGGCTACGGTACAAGATTGGTCTACGCCCAAGAATGCAACGGACATGAGAAGTTTCTTGGGATTGGCTGGATACTATCAAAAGTTTATCCAAGACTTCTTCAAGATAGAAGCACCATTGACTCAGTTGACCAAGAAGAATCAAGCTTTCGTCTGGGACGAAAAACGCGAGAATGCATTCAAGATTCTAAAGGAAAAGTTGACATGTGCACCGGTGTTAGTCATTCCTAAGGGGAATGAAGAGATGACAGTATATACGGATGCATGTGGTACCGGACTAGGTGCTGTACTGATGCAAGGAGGTAGGGTTGTAGCTTATGCAAGTCGGCAACTGAAACCACATGAGAAAAGATACCCTACCCATGATTTGGAATTAGCAGCGATCGTATTCGCGTTAAAGATGTGGAGACATTATCTCTTGGGAGAAAGATTCGAGTTGTTTACCGATCATAAATGATTAAAATATCTCTTGTCTCAGAAGGATCTAAATCTCCAACAGCAAAGATGGTTAGAATTCTTGGCTTCCTATGATTTCGACATCGCATACACACCAGGAAGGGGCAATGCGGTGGCTGATGCATTAAGTAGAAGACATACCAGTTTAGGGGCTATGTTTCTAGAATGGAAGCAACTGGAGTACATCGCTGGGTATAATTTCAGACCAAAGTGTGAATTGGATCCAGAAATGTTGGCAAGTTTGACGATCAAACCCACTTTGATTGAGCGTATTGGTTCCAGTCAGAGGGACGATCCTAACCTGTTGGAAATCATCTCCAAGTTAGAGATGGGTAGCGATGATGAGAGGAACAAGTATGGGCTTGATCGAGATGGTTAGCTTAGAGAGAATGGAAGACTTGTTGTGCCCAATTTCAATGGATTGAGAGATGAAGTTCTTAGAGAATGTCATCACTCAAAACTGAATATACATCCCGGTGGTAACAAGATGTATCGAGACATGAAGCAGACCTACTACTGGGAAGGGATGAAAAGAGACGTTGGGAAGTTTATATTTAAATGCATGAATTGCCAGCTAGTTAAAGCTGAGCAAAAGAAGCCTAGTGGTTTGTTGCAACCATTAGAAGGTCCAGAATGGAAATGGGAACAAGTCTCAATGGATTTCATTGATGGGCTACCAAGGACTAGATCAGGCCATGATATCATTTGGGTGACTGTGGACCGATTGACCAAGAGTGCAAGATTTATACCCATCAAGTCAAATAGAACGGCAGCTAAGTTAGCTGAACTATATGTAAAGTGGGTGGTGAGATTTCATGGAATACCCAAAGGCAATGTGAGTGACTGAGATCTGTTGTTCACTAGTGGATTTTGGAAGGGCTTACAAGAGGCATTAGGATCAGAATTACATCTCGGTACCGCGTATCATCCTCAAACCGACGGACAGACAGAGAGGGTGAATCGAGTATTAGAAGATCTCTTGAGAGTTTGCATATTAGACTTTGGTGGATCATGGGATGACCATTTGCATCTAGTAGAGTTTGCATATAATAATAGTTATCAATCCAGTATTGGTATGACTCCATTTGAAGCTTTGTATAGAAGACCGTGCAACTCATCGTCATGTTGGTTAGAAACTGGTGAGAAGTTTGTGCTTGGACCAGATGTGATAAGGGAAACTTCAGCTAAGATTAAGGTTATCCAACAACGAATGAAGGCTACCCAAGATAGGCAGAAGAGTTATGCTGATAAGAGGAGAAGAAAGTTACTCCATTGGCAACTTGTTGTTTGTCAAGATTTCTCCATTGAAGAGCGTGATACGATTTGGCAGGAAAGGCAAGTTAGCACCAAGATTTGTTGGTCCATTCCCAGTTCTTGAGCAAATTGGGAATTTGGCATATAAAGTTGAATTATCAGACAAGATGGAAGGAGTTCACAACGTATTTCATGTTTCCCAGTTAAGGAAGTTCGTGCATGACCCCGATGTGACTATTTCACCTGATCAGTTGGATGATATCGAGGTTGAACCCGAGGCGGTTGGGAACCGCAAGCCTATGCGTATTATTGTGAATGATACGAAGCAACTTCGAAGGAAGGCGGTGAAATTAGTCAAAGTTCAGTGGGGTGAGAACGAGAATGACTGTACTTGGGAGACAGAGGAGAGCATTAGGAAGACGTATCCGGAACTCTTCGCCTGGTAAGATTTCAGTTTCGATTTAGTCTTTCCGCATGCTAGGATAGGCTTGTTTTGTTTGTTTTGCATGTTTGATTGTTGTATGTGGCTGGTAGGCATGCGGGATCCTTTGTATGTTTTGGGTTAAGGAATTTCGGGGACGAAATTTCCTAAAGGGGGGGAGGGGGGGGGGAGAATGTATCGACCCGCATTCTACGCATCGAAGGATCGTAGAATATTTATTTCTTTCACATGCGAAGTCGTATAGTCATGTAACTTTGGGAGATGACTATTGGGGTCATTTTCCATGTTCATGATTTTTATCAATTTTTAAATGATCGTTTTGCCCCTAGCTGTTCTTGTTTCAGCCATAATTTTTGATTGGAAAAGAGTTTTGACGTGAAACCACTTCAATTAGATTCGGATGATGGTTTACCTTTCCGTAGAGTGGTCACATTAGCCAAACGGCTCACCGTTTGGGAGATATGGTTGAAACAAGTTTCAGGTAGTGAAAAACAGCTTAATTGGGCTTAACCGGGTGATTAAAAGCTAGGCCCAAAGGGAGATTTCAGGATTAAGAGTGTAAGAGGGCTGCTAGGGTTTAGAAAACGAATTTTACTTCATTTTCCAGCCGCCTAAGACATTCCTCTCAACCTAGCAATGGCCTCCACTTGCTAAAACACCCCAAATCACCTTCTAATCGTTAATTGAGCCAAATCTACATCAAATCAAAGCGGATTAGCACAAGAATCAAGGTAGAACTGTTGCATAGCCTTGGGAACAACACCAAACAGAGAATCATTTCAGACTTGACATTTTGTTTGTGGCTAAGGTGAGTGATTTGCATAGTTCCTCACTAATTATGGTTAATTAAGGATAATTAGTGTTAATTAGTGAAATTATACATGTTAAAAATATTGATAAACTTCAAAATATTATTTTAGACCACTGTTAGGAGTTTGGGTTGATTTGGTTAAGTTTTATTAATCCTATCATTAGTTTTGCTTAAACATGTTTAAGGGAAAATATGGGATTTTGGCTATGTTTGATCCGTTTTAACCTATCAAATTCTTGTTTTGGTGTTTGTGGTCAATTTTACAAGTTGCTATGACTGTATGATATGCTTTGTGATTTCTTAGAAAAGTTAGATTGGTCGAAAACGCCATCGAATGGCGTAAAAAGTTGCTGGAAAAGTTGCAGGAAATGCAGACAGGGACCGGATCAGACCCCCTTTACCCGACCCGAACCGCTCGTAGACGTTTGCCACGATCCGAACCGCCTGGAAGTTCGTGAACTGATGGCCAAGGAGGATCACCAGTCGGAGCACCCTATCCGAATCGAACTGCTCATACCAGAAGTCCGACCCGATCCGCCAGGAGTTCTCCGACCCGAACTGATGGACCAAGAGAGGACTTGAAGGCTGACCCGATCCGCCAGGGGTGACCAAGACCGATCTGAACCGCCACAAGATGAAGGCTATGGACCAAAACGAAGAGCTTGGACTTGAGGGATGGACCACGAACCGAACTGGGAGTACAATCTGAAGCGAAGAAAAAAGGGAAGCCGAACCAATCCGGGGAGGGAGAGGACCAAAACCCGAGATGTAAAGGTAGTCCAAATGGGAAGTTTGTACCCAGGATCCAGTTGTGAACCAATGGGTAAACATCATGAGCTGGGCTTTGCTGCGGGACGTGTGCTAAGGGGTTATCGACGTCCATAGCTTTGATTCACCACCAAGACGGATGTTAGGCTACGTATCACTGCAGTGGGGTAGTTATTACCTCATGGGGGCAGAGTGATAGTACCATGGCTATGAGCCAGTGCAGTTGTTATGACTTCATGGGGCAGAGTGGACATAACAAAGACTAGTGGCTATAGATCAGTGCAGTGGTGTCATCATGACTCCATGGGGCAGAGTGATCATAGCAAGGAATAGGGTGATCAAAGTGGTGGATATCGTATGCTTTACGCACTGAGTGAAAGATATGAGGATGGTTGCCATGTTTGATTGTTTGCTTTCACTATGTCATGCACACCCCCACCCCCATATTCTTTACACCATATGTTAGTGGCACCTTAGAGTATTGAGCAGTACGTTGTGCTAACTCTTTGGTAGCAGGTCCAGGTTCAGGTATGGGTTTGTATACCTGTTATTGTTCTGCTTTGATGCTTATCGATCATACCAGACTTTTGTCTGACCCAGAGTTTTATGTCTCTTCTTATTACTCTGGGTGCTCTCACGAGCAGACTAGAGACAGGTTAGCTGGTGATGCACAAGTAGCTGTTCCGGAGACGAGCAGGAGGCTTCCACGTAAGATATACATAGATATTCTCCCTGTGTCACTGCGGGTCACTACCTTGGGCATTGGTAGTGGACCTTTTCCTTTGCTTTGCTTTAGAGGCAGTTGAAAAGTTGTAATAATGATGATGTAAACATAAGATGTGTTTGGATTTCTGCTGCTATGATGTCTAGTTTTAGTTTCCATCTTATGCACTGTCTCGCCTGTTTTATGTCAAGTATGTTGTTGTTATATTTTATTCCATGCATTGTGAGACATTCTATAGGTTCTTTGTTAGTTCACCAGTATGTTCTCTTCTTTTTCCTTCCTTTGGCGACCGTTCCGTGCTGGTTGGACATCGGCACAACGCACTTTTATGGGAAATGTCGGCTGGTGCAGAGCGGGCTGTCACATACAGTCTGTTTTACTTAATTCACAGTATTTAATTATCACATTATATTCATTATATAATGTAGTTAAAATGTCTAAAATTTTCGAGGTGTTACATGAAGCCATTATAGGACTCAGGTCCGATCGCACAATGCAATGCAAGTCGGAGGATAGAGTTTTACCTTATAATAGCAAAAAATGCTTGGTACTTGAAATTTCATATTTTATTATTACTATAAGTGAAGAAATCAACTTCAAATATAAATGTTTTAATCATAGGCAGCGTGGGTACCCATATATTACGTCGCCGAATATATATTTACAACTAAAATCGTGAAATCACGTATTGGAAAGTGGGTTTCCATCTATGAACCAAGGCAAGCGATCATCCTTACCGATTCGAGACTGTCTAGCTCGAGCCTCAGGATACAGCCGCAACTGCACCTACGGTTAGCGACAAGGTCAGTCATCTGTTGATGATTAGTAATACCATAAACTATATGTTAGCTTTCCCTATGGGGCATAAAATCTGGTCAGTATATCGACCATAACATCCGTCGGCCCCGTAGTGACCGATATTTCTGAGGCGCCTCGCAATCCATCATCCAGTAATAATAAGCAACATCCATATGAGTAATCAATATATCGATAATTTCGAGGTGTGAGATTATTTGAGGATAGATTTTAACATAAACAACACTTAAAACGCCAAATAATCAACCTCTAATCTAGAATACCATATGTAGCTCTTCAAACTAATGAATATCTTCTTGTTGTCGATCACGGCTTATTTCTTTGTCAAAAAGCAAAACTCCATAATCTCTTGACTCAACAAAAACAACGCAATATTTTTTGGAAAATGAAGCTATTATAAGACTTAGGTCCCATCACACAATGCAATGCAAGCCGGAGGATAGAATTTTCCCTTATAATAGCCAAACATGCTTGATACGTTTAAAACAAATTATTTTGATATTACTATAAGTGTATATTGTCAAAATCAACTTCAAATATAAATGTATCAATCGTAGACGACATAGTACCCCCATCCTACTATGTCACCATACTAATTCTACAATTAAAACGAAAAATCGCGTATTGGAAATTGGATTTCCATCATGAGTCGAGGCAAGGGATGGCTCCTCACCGATTCGAGACACTCTAGTGAATGCCTCAGGATTAGGACGCTGGCGAACCCTTGGATCTTCAGGACCAGTCCACACATACTTTAGTGGATTAATTATTCCTGAACACACATTTCCTAGTCCTATCAGACCTATCTCTGAGCCACTAGGGACTCAATATCCAAGACGCCTCATTCCATCATCCACATAAGTAAAAATGCCTGGGCTCCATACCATGACACCACTTTTAGCTAGAAAGAAATGCATGCGCTCCCTGCAGTCACAATCGCATTTTTGACTCATATCGGGTGTGAGTCTCGCGAATTAATGCTATACACAAAGCTATGTTATTTAAAACAGTGCTTTGATCATCAACCACAAGACTCTGTTTTTCACTAAAAGCCTTGATCATTTGCATCTTAGCATGCCACACTGACGATTCATGCCATGCAACTGATGTCTATCAATATATAACCTCTAAGCTCGTATGTCTCAAAGAAGGATGTTAAGCAAGAGAATGAATTCTCTTATACCAAACAAATATATATTTAATAGAAATTAGTTAGCACATAATGAAATCCAATGTCAGACACACATCCATTTACAAGTTCCTTCTGGGTCTGAACAAAACCGGAGGCACCTTATTCCTCGTCCCATATGTCCAATACAGGAGAGAGGTCCTCACATATCCGTTGATCTCCAACTACATCTGAACGATCACCACTTATTACCTTGTCTTGGGTGTACAGCCCAATCAAGACATCAGTAATCATCCAAACAATGTGAAGAACTCCGGTCTTTAACCACTGTCTTCACCGTCGACTTTTGGTCATCCTATTAATTATTCAGAATGGGTTAAACCCGATCTTTTCGAATACCTCGCGTATTTTATGATCAATAATCATGTGCTATAAAAACACATCATATGCCTCATTCCAGTTCAGAATATTCTTTTAATAACATATTCACATTATTAGGGGAAGGTTCCCATTAATTTTATCAAAGATAAATTCTTTTAAATTTATTCTTAAACCTTCCTTTAGATATCATTTCAAAAGATTTCATTTTATCTTTTCACAATTCTAAACCAAATTAAGGTTTATCAAGTAGTCAGGATTAGCGAACTTTACCGAAGTAATCATTTATTATTTTCATCCCATGGAGAAAAACTGGTAGTACTCTATATCTAACACCCACGGTGTTATCGGTAACTTTAATTACCCTTTTACGTTCAAAACTAATTAAAGATTTAACTATCGCCAGGAGTAAAACTGGTGGTACTCCATCCTCGATCATTTCATGAATTCGATAAATTTAATTATCTCATTCTCCTTTTAATCTAATTAAAGATTCATTAAAACTCTAGTTTAGTTTTAATCTCAAAAATCATTACTTTATGATTATTCAAATTTAAGAAATTAATCTTATCTTTAACTGGGTTAATGAACAAATGTTATTTAAAAACATTGTTCATGATAAAACCAAACTCTTCTTCCATCAAAATGGAATCTACACGGAAATCAAAATAGTGTATAATCGATATAAATTCCCATATCAGACTAAGAATATAAATGGAATAGTGGCAAGGCCTTTTAAATTCCATATATATCAACGGTCTTCATTCATAGAAGCTCATCTCAATTATTACCAAATCGAATTCCATTCAATTACAATTTAATATATTAAATTGGAAAACTTTACTTTGGGAAAATTTCCATTTAAATCTTAATACAAGGATTTATAAATTCCAAATCATATCTTTACTGTTAATTGGGTTAAAGAACAATTGTTGTTTAAAACATCGTTCACGATAAACCCAAAATCAACTTTCATTTCAATTCCAATTCATTATTAATTAATTGGTAAACTTCTCTAAATATTAATTAAAAGATTTATTCTTTTCTCAGCTGGGTTTACAAACAGTGTTATTTAAGACACCATTCACGACAAACCCAAAATCCAATTTATTATTTTAAAGCCATTGGATTATTAATCTAGTTAATAACTAGCTCATTTCGATAAAAATATATTTTTATCTTTTCAAATATGTAATTTTTCATCCAAAATCTTTCCAAATCACTTATTATGATTTTACATAAATTTTCCATGTTTTTAATATTTCTATCAAGGCCTGTACAGTCGGTTTCCAATGACGGCCACCGAACTTCATCCATAACGGCCTTTTTTGAATTTTATTTGGACATATTTCCAAATCTAACCGTTAGATTTCAAATCTCTTATATTCAATGGAAAGTTATTTTCAATACAAACCCAATGGTTCCAGTTTTAGGAGAATCTGACGGTCGGATATCCTGTTACATCAATTTCAAGTTAATGGTCAAAATTCGCGAATGGTCGCTGCGCGGCGCGTTCTATTCAGGCCATTAAATATATATATATATATATATATATAATATCGTCGTTTTCCATTTAAAATGTATTTTATAAAATATTTATAAATTCGTTTTAAAACGATTTCAACTCCATTTTCAATTCTAAATCAAAATTGAATATTCTATATCTTTATCATATTAAAATGATAATATTTTCAAAATATTATATTTTGAAATCACTTCTTTTTGGTATTCATTATAAAATGAATGAAATCGATCAATAAACCCATTTGGGTTAAAATGGCATCTAACTATATAACTATTTTTATTGTTCAAACATTTTATTCAACACATGAATATTTTATATAGTTTATGCATTCAATAAAAATGCTATTTTTATTGTTCAAACATTTTATTCGACACATGAATATTATATATGGTTTATACATTCAATAAAAATGATTTTTTTATTCTTCAAACATTTTATTCAATACATGAATATTATATATGGTTTATGCATTCAATAAAAATGATATTTTTTATTGTTCAAATATTTTATTCAACACATGAGTATTATATATGGTTTATACATTCAATAAAAAGGGTATTTTTTTATTATTCAAACATTTTATTCAACACATGAATATTATATATGGTTTATACATTCAATAAAAATGATATTTTTTTATTGTTTAAGCATTTTATTCAATACATGAATATTATATATGAAATATTCATTATTTTAAAATATTCATTATTTTAAAATATTCTTTATTTTAAAATATTCTTTATTTCTGAATTGGAATGCGACTCAACCAATTACCATATAATTTCAGTTATATGGATTTCATACATCGCATGTATGCAACAATAATGATAAACAATCATTACACATTCAAACATCATCCTAAGTGCAATTTACAACCGTATAAGCGTTAAAATAAATAAATAATGCTCATCACAGCTTGTTAACACATCGATTGACATATAATTAAATTCAAGGGAGATGTGAATAAATTATCATCCCCAGACCCGTGTGGGGTTTTCAAACAGCAACAGTCTGTTTAAATAAATCATTGATTAATAAATTTAACCAATTCTAATTGGATTTGAATTATTTTTCTACTTTGCCAATTTTACCTTTTAAATTATAAATGGATATTTATAATGTAATTTCTACTACTACATTAATATCAACATTATTTTTAATGTATTAATCATCACAACATTACAAACAAAACATAATACAATCAATTAATTCGTCCATGGTCTGTGGACGAGGGAGGTGAGATAACAATTTATAATGATTAAAACTGATAAAAACCTACACTGGCAATTCTATATATTTTTATACATAAATAAAATAACATGGTAAAATATAATTTAGTGAGAAGGAGTTCTCACCTTGGGTTTCCACTTCATCAGTTTTTATGCGAAGGAATGTGACCTTTTTGGCTCCATAGTCCACATACCACATCCAAATCACTCCAAATCAGTTTTATTGAGAAGCTCTGGTCGATACGGTTCCAACGCATCTTGTTTCGCTGAATTCTGAGTTCGTACGAAAAAGTTATGCTTTTTTCAAGTTTCATGTACATATATGTAATTAACATAAGTAATTAATTAACTAATTAATTAATTACCTTATTCCTTACTAATTACATCCTCTAATCTCTTCTTCCTCTCTCAAAACTCACGTATACATGGCATCCCCATGTCCCTCTTTATGCAAGCTTTCTCCACATCTTTCTCCTTCGTTTCTACATGAAATCACAAACCGTAAACACTGTTTTCCTTCTCTTCTTCTCCCCTTCAATCTCAACACCATGAATCTCAAACTCAAACTCCCCCTAAAAATCACGTCTTCCACCATAACACGCACGGCTTCCATAACCATCCCAACACTTTTTGTCATCGAATTCCTCCAAACTTTGCATACAAGTGTCATTTCTTGCCACAAACTCAAAAACAATAACCAACTCTTGCATTGTTGCTTCTATCTCACGAATTCATTAACTCTAGGCCGCATAAACAAAAAAAAACATTGACTGTAACTTTTTTGAGTGCACTAAAATGTTGTCGAACCCAACAATACTTATATGAGGATGAATCTCTCCTCTCAAGGATCTGAAATATATTTATTTCATGATCTTAAGAGGTATGTATGATTTCTAAAAAATGGAGGAAGGTTGATTTGTTTTCACGTTGGAAAAGGAGGGTGCGACATACATTTTTGCTGAAGAAAGAAGTGATTACGGTTAGGGAGGGTTGAGATATTATATAGGATAGGGGAAATATTTTTTTATTAGTTTTATATATTTTATTTTGTCCAATTTATGCTTGTTTTCGTGGTTTAAAATTCCGTGTGATCACATACGGATTCCATTTTCTATGAAAATTGACATGCAGCTACTGTTCAACCTTACGGACCCAAAGAAACTGGTTTCGTCGAATTCCGATTCCGTATGCACAAACAACGAATTTTTAAAGTCAAAATATTATTTGTTTTTCACTTAAAAATCACTCCCGGTCATATACTGATTCAAAATGTAACGAAACTTGAAATCTTACAATTATTCGGCGATACGAATCCAGAAAAAAAGTAGAATCGAATTCCGCGTCTGAATAATGTTCCTTTGTTTAAATTCTCAAATTAGCTTCAAAAATGCGATTTTAGCGTACCTTTTCTTCTTGTATGCCCAAACGCCAACTCCAAAAATCATGGCCTTTTGGATTTAACCATTATTAGACGATACAAGTCAAAAAAAAAAACGAAATCGAATTTTGAGCTTCCTAGCAAAATTTCATTTTTTAAGGGCTATGCGATGATTTTAAAAATCAAATTTTTAAAATTTCCAAAACAAAGCTTATAAATCAATTTAATAATTTTACTAAGTTTCTTTTAAGTAAAATAAAATATAAAATCTAATTTTAAAATTATTCTCAAATTTTGTTTAGCAAAAATAACCAATTAATATTCGCGTATTCATTAAAATGGCTTAAATCAAAATTTTAAATTGGTTCTAAAAATGTGAGTTGTTACAGACCAGAAGGATTATTATCCATGAACCACTCCGTATTGGTAGTAACATTGTGAATCAGATTATATGAAGATAATCAAAGACGGAGTAGAGTGCAAGGGATTTTTCTATTAATGAAAATTGTGCCTTCGGTTTTGTTCAATCCCAGAACGAACGTATATGGACGAATGTCTGACAGAGTATTTCCAATGATCGCATATGTTGTTCTGTAGAATATATATATGGTGGTAGAGAATTTATTCACTTAGCATAATATCTAGAATATATTTGTGCAAATCAATTAAAGATTAACGAATCTGACAATGTGGCATTCAAAGTGATTGTGCTATCAATAAATGGTAAGCAATCGTAGCCTCAGGCCTCAACAACCGGGAAATGACAAAAATCGGGCAGGCAGTATGGCTATATTGGTAGCTCCCATTAGGGTGTATTATCACTTATCTAGAGAAATTAATTTAATTCTTCATTCTATTTGATGTTGTCCCATTCAGGAAAACGGTTGTTGATCCCAATCGTTGGTGATATACATTCGATACACTCAAGCGAAATGAGTGGTCGGTCATATGTGGCCGGGTTACAAGATGTACTTGTTGAACTTAGTGTATTCCTCTCTAGAGATACACTATCGAAAGGTGGTTCCACACCTTGTCATAGTTGGAAATTTATTACCCAATAAGTGCTTGCGATTTTTGATTGTATATTATATATATATATATATATATATATATATATATATATATATATATATATATATATATATATATATATGGAACGTGAGATGAAAGCGTTCCACTAGATTTCTATTTATTTGATTTAGACACTATTATAATATTCAAAGAGTTTTGATATAAAGATTATCGTTTCTTTCAAAAGGATTTTGAAAGTTAAATCAAGTATTTTGGATTCTCATAAAGGAAAAACCCGTTCCGTGTTATACGGCGTGGTCTTATGAGATATCGTTTATTTTCTCAAACTGTTTTAAATTATTTACTCATACCAGTCCCATAACAGACCTAGAGTTTGTTTTGTTTTGTTTTACCTAAACTCTTGGGTGCCAAATTTATACGGGCAGTCAAGTAGTTCAGGATGTTACAGATCTATCTAAAGGAGCTTGGAGTAGGAGACTTCAGTGTTAGATATATAGTGTTTTTATTTCCGCTATGTTGTAAGTTTTGTACTCTGATAATTGTATGTTATATAGTTAAAATTTTGTATTTCAAAAGTTATGATATATTATATTTTGTTCTGCTGCGATGTGAGATTCTGTGTTGTTATTTATGTTCTTCTTCTACCTTTTTCTTAAAAAAATTGATTCGTATTTCTGTGATATTTGGGTTGGACGTGTGATGTATGTAGTCAACTCAGATAGTACGGATTTTGCGGGGCATTACACAAAATCCATTCCAAACTCTAGTTCCAATCTCAATCCCAAATCCTGACCTAACAATCCAATACCATTCGGGATCATCTCTAATCCAATCCAGTTTTATCTAATTTAGTTTGAGTTAAATTTAAATTTATTTATTTATTTTTACCGTTTCCATCTATTGAACTTCATAAGTTAAATTTAAATTTCAGAGTTCAAATGCCTGGGTTTTATTTCAAATCGGTTTGAAATCACATAGAACAACAATTCAAAACATTTGAACTTCTGAACAACTTGTTTCCTCAACAATTCAAAACATTTGAACTTCTGAACAACTTGTTTCCTCAACAATTCAAAACAAAATATTTGGTAGTAATCTGTCACTTAGAAACTCAAAAATGAACATTGATGATGCAGCGTCATCATCAGAATTATTTTCCAGTGATCGAAGTGAGTTCAATACTATATCACTTCAAAACTCATTTGTAAAATATTTCCAATTTTGAAATAATTTCAAAATGTCCTTTTAAATGCTCGAAAATCATTTCCAAATTCCTTAGGATTTTAAATTTTCAATATATTAAATCCCAAATTCATTTTCAAACCTTTTCCAGGTTTCTAGAATTTTTATTTTCAATTCTGACTTATATTCAAATTTAATTCATCTAAATTTATATATACTCTTACATGAATTCTTCTTGGTTATTTATAACCATTTCAGTTGTAATCTTATTCGATTATAATATTAACCAACACATCTAAGATATATATTGTAACGATCCGAGGATTCTAGTCCCTGAAAATCAACACAAAACCCATGTTGATTATCCAAGCATCGTAAATACTGGATCATTAATAGAAAGAAGTTAGAAGGTGGGAAATAGAAAGAAAGAAAATTAGAATAGAGGATGAAGAAGATCACCACAGAACAAAATACAAGTAAACACGAATCTCATAGTGGAACGAACAAATATATTATATAACAACTTTTGAAATACAAAACTATAACAATATATGCATACCAGTATAACACATAACATCACAACGGAGATAAACTCTGTATATATTTAACTCTGAAGCCTCCTGCTCCGAGCTCCTTTAAGTATCTGTTAATCCTGACTATTTGACTGTCCGTACAAATTTGGGCACCCAAGAGTTTAGGGAAAACAATACAAAATAAACTCTAGGTCAGTCATGTGACTGGTGTGAGTAAACTCCAAACGCATAGTTTAACTTTTCCAAATCTTTTTCAGAAGCAATAATAATCGTTAGACCGATCCACACATAAACACATATGGTTTTTACCTTATGATATCCCAAAACATTTTCTAAAACAATATTTTTTATATTATAATTGTGTCTAATACAAGTACTTAGAAATCAAGTAGAAACGTTTTCATCTCACGTTCTGCATATATAATATACAATCAAAACCGAGGGCTCTTATTGGGTAAGGGATTTCCAACTATGACAAGGTATGGAACCAACTTCTGATTAGTGTACTTTAGAAGCGATACACTAGAGTTCAACAAGAACATCTTGTAACTCGGCCACACATAACCGGCCATTCATTTCGCTTGAATGTTCCAAATATATTATCACCTTACGGTTGGTATACCAACATAACCGTTCCCGGGAGATACAGAAGCGAAAGAAGTAACAAATATGAATATTCTCTAGTTGGTGACAATATACCCTAATTAGGTGCGACCCACTTAGCCACACGGCCTGCCGGATTTTGGTTATTTCGCGGATGATGAGGTTTGAGATCATAACGTACTATTGTACAGATCACTTTTATATTTACTTTGAATGCCACATCGTCATACTCGCCCAATCACAGATAGATTTCTCCAAAAATATCACGGTTATATAGCTTAGAGAAACGAATTCCACGGCCACCAAACATGGATTCATTTGAAGAGATCAACTTAGGCGATCTATTAGGTATAC
The DNA here is from genome assembly GCA_030737875.1 of Allium sativum. Taxonomy (NCBI): domain Eukaryota; kingdom Viridiplantae; phylum Streptophyta; class Magnoliopsida; order Asparagales; family Amaryllidaceae; genus Allium; species Allium sativum. The sequence goes on along the minus strand of CM060916.1, from coordinate 291,993,466 downwards.
TCTGTCAGACATTCATTCATACACGTTGTCGTGGGATTGGACAAACCCAAGGCACTATTCCATAACAGGCCATGTATAAACCCCATCTTTAATTATCTTCATCATATTTTATTCGCAACGCTAATGCCCATACAAAGTGGTTTTCAGATAATAAATCTTATCCCGGTCTCTCTGTATTGACAACGAAAATGGTCAAAAACTTTGATAGTCGGTGATTTAACTATAAAGAAAAACATGTGTACAAACAACGGTCGTGTTTCCAAATGGAAATCTTACCGATCAATCATTAATCAACACTGACTCCTTTTATTTTTTAAAACCCGTTTTACTTCTCACTATTTTCTTGGAAAATGTTTCCATATATTCACAACTCTTTATATTCCCCTATTTCGAAACTACATGCTATTAATAATGGAAAACATTTCCTTACCTTATTTAAGCATCACTATCTTCCCACATCTATCCGTCTCTAACTATAAACCAGTAAGTGAACAGTTCCCTGAATATCAACCCCAAAGGCCGAAACCAACATCAGATCGATATCCAGAAAACCATTTAACTTAACTAATCTCCAGTCAGTTTCTATTTTCCTTAACGCCATTTAAATCTTCTTATCAAAGCATTAGTTACGCCACTCTCGGATTCAGTTTTTATGATTCCACTTCTTTTATAAAAACATTGGTTATAACGATAATGTTATAATCCCTACTTTTGAAATATCTAACTTCAAATATAACTTTTACTCTTTAATTTGAATAAATAATAATTTATAAATTTATTAAATAAATAAATATTGGTTTAAAAAACGGAAAGTAAATAGTATTTTCCTACATTCCATATAGTTGAAATCTAATGCATAATTTTCTCTCGACAAATCTCTATTCGATAACTCTCCTTTGAATAATCGCTATTCGATTTACTCTCTCTTGAATAACCTATATTTGATTTACACTCTTCGAATAACTTATATTCGATTAACTCTCTTCGAATAACTTATATTCGATTAACTCTCTTCGAATAACTTATATTCGATTAACAATCTTCGAATAATTTATATTCGATTAACTCTCTTCGGATAACTTATATTCGGTTAACTCTCTTCGAATAACTTATATTCGATTTACTCACTCCAAATAATTTATATTCGATTGACTCTCTTCGAATAATTTATATTCGATTAACTCTCTTCGAATAATTTATATTTGATTATCTCTCTTCGAATAATTTATATTCAATTAACTCAAATTTAAATTCCTATTTCAAAACAAGTTTCCTTTATAATATTTTCATTTCGCAAAATATTTACTTAAATCCCTTATTCACATCAAATGCGAACAATATTTCTTTAGTTTGATTTCGTATTTGAAAACAATTTCCAAATTATATTTATAATTCTATTTACAGACTATTCGTAAAAATCTTATTTATAACTCCCTTTACAACTACTATGTTCACATTCGATTTTAGATATCGGTGTTGAAACCGATTTTACTTCTCTATATAATTTCTGACTTATATATTCCATTTATCACATGATAAATATTTCATTTAATTTATAAAACATTATTTATAAATAAATCTTCACAATTTATCTATTAAAACAGATTCTATTTAAAATCTACTTTAAATCAATCTTCCCATAATTTTTTTATATCTCCCCAATTCCCCTTAATCATTATCATGTTACACCCGTATGCGAAGCACGGGTCTAAACCTTGTCCTAATGTATAATTCTCTTTTTATAATTCTATAAATTTTCCAAATATTATATTTACTCCATATACTCATTTATTTACCTCTTACTATTTTCATTCAGTATTTATACCAAACACGGCCTTTTAAAACATTCATATAACTGTTAATAATGTTATACAGAAGTTCTTATATAATTTTCCAAATAATTCCTTTTATAAAATCCGTTGATTTTATAGAATACTTAAATTGAATATCGACTTAATTGTTTCCTTTTATATATTCTGATATCACTTATGGTATTTACAATACCAAATAAAAAGGATCAACCATCATCCAACACACATAATCAATAACGAATTATATACCACATCATATATCACGATATATGAAAAATAGTATTATAAATATTATGGAATCCAGTTGGATCCCTCCAACCTGTTTCCCTGCATCCACAGATGTTAAACATAAATAACATAAATTTCAATTCAATATGGAATATTCTGATCAACAAAATCAATATTTAATTAATGATATATATATATATATATCGTTATCTATATTTTTAACTAATAGATTAGCAGTTCATCTAAACAATCAACATACAACAACCAACCATCATTTATCCATTCTAAAAATATGTTATAAAAATATAAACTGTGCAAAGTTAATGAGATTTACTCACATTGGTCCGCAGTTTACGATTCTGCTTTGGTTTCATTTAAAATCAACAAAAGTTTGATTTTATCAGAGAATTCCAGTAACTTCGTACTCAGCTAAATCAGTTTCACAATGCACACTTTGTTGTTACGATTCTGACCTGATTGGTTTTGCTTAATTCTGGTAACACAAATTAAAGTGATTTGTGTTTAAGTTTATGTGTTTTAAATTAGCTATAAAATTTGTAATTAAACAATTAATTAAACTAAGTTACTTATTATAAAACAATACCGTTATTAACTCATGGTTAGGCTCGTAACACACGTTGGTTTCACCCAGTCTCTTCATACCTGTCAGTGTCCTTCATTACAGAATCTAAACATGATTTTCTTCTCCAACACAGGTTTAAGCCGAGTCCTTTAGTCATCATTGTCGCGACCCTTATCAACTTTCCATTCCAAAATTTTATTAAAATTTCTTTTTATAAACTGGCCTGCATTAACACTCATTGGATCCAAAACCCGCATCCCACTTCTACTAATGACCACGTCTGTAGCCTCTTCACCCCAAAAAAAACACGGCAAAACTACCTTTAATTTAATATCCTTTTTATTAGGCTTTGACATTTAAGAATATAGATCAGCCCACTTCTAGTCATACAGACCGACCAACATCCTAAATGATTTCAATCCTCTCCAGTTTCTAACTGTAGCTCATCTTCCTTAATTAAAAACCCATGCAACTGAATGTACAACCCTCTTCTTCACCTCATTGACCTTCACGCAAAGCTCAGCCATTCTTTCCGTTTCCGCGTTCTGCCACCCTACACTTATCCATTAACCCACCACCTCATGGCTTCCAGTTTGTTTCATCTTCCTCAAACATAATATTTCCAGTATATTTCGAACTACTTTTCAAGCCATGCCCGATACTCCCCCAAGCATAAACTCCTTCATAATTCATCCCACAATCAAACTGTCACCTCACCATTACTCATGTTTCCAACTTATACACGTTCACATGCACAGGCCACGACCATGCAACTACATATTAACTCCACGTACACACTTCCATCTATCTCAGTACGTTTCCTTCTTCACAGTATTTAAAATAAAAGAACACTACAACAAATTGACCATATTACAACAGTGAAAAACAGTTGTAAAAGACTTTTTACAACGGTGGGGGCAACCGTCATGTATTAAGACGTTGTAATAGACTGAAATCTTTTACAACTGTTTTGCACTATTGCGACATTGTTGTTAAATGTATATTTTACAACTGTTTTCACCGTTGTAATAAACTATATTACAACTGTTGTAATATATTTTATTACAAGCATTATTTTACTGTTGTAATATATAAACAAATTATATACATACTACTAATAATAGAATTCATTCCAGAACATATTATCTACAAAACTGATGATATCAAACAAACTTAAAACATGAACCAAAACAATATATTAGAATTTTCAAACTCTCATCATTTTTTTACATAATGCGTTGAATTTATAAATCACTACATGGAAGTTGTTTCCAAAGGTATCATTAAATACAAGTGTGTTAATACACACGGGAATTCTGCTGCTCGACGCCAAAACCTTAATTTTCTGTGTAGCTTGAAACATAATTATTTTCTTCTTTTCCTCATGTATGTGGTATGCACACTCCACTTGTGAAAGTAATGTCTTTATAGTGTGCTCGGCATATATATGATTTACAAGGGAAATTCTTTTTGAAGAATGTCGATATTCCTTGAATCGGAAGCTTCAAACATGTCACTACGACTGTAAAAAACCTCTATTACAACTATCATTTTGTGACTGTTGTAAAATTAAAGTTGTAATATAGTATTTTTGTTGTAGTGGAAAACCGTGACCTCCATTTACTTCCACCTTCCACTATTTCCCTGAATGAAAATGCAGCTCCTAGTATTTCACTTCCAAACCCATTCATGACCTTGCTTTCTTCCCCACAAGAAGACTCCTGCTTGCTTGTATTCCGTTACCCTTCAGCTTGTATTACATGACCCATGAATCCATCTTTTTTTTCCACTTTCATACTTATTTATTTATTTGCCTGGCCCCCACATATTGTTCCTATCATCTTCCCACTTAACCCCTACCTCATTTCTGCATAGCCTCCTTCCTTTGTACTCCATAGAAAATCCTTAGCCAGTTGCTTGCGTTTATTTATATTTTGGAGGAAAGAGAAGTTGCATGAGAAAAGTGGGTTTGCTGTCAAAATTTTAGGCTCGGTTTGGTATGCGAAGGTTTTTATTTATACAAGGGGAAGACTTCAGTGTTAAGTCTTCATTGAGTTACCACTTCATAGGGCTGCGTGATTTGAATATATAGCGCAGGCCTGTTTTGTCATGCCAACAACATGTGCATACTCATCCTTATGAATGTGGAAGCTTCTAAGTTAAGTAATTTAAAATGCTTCTACCCTAAGGAATCTTATTTCAGAAAAACACGTGTGTTAGCAAAAGAAAGGGTACAGGAAGGATTAGCATTGCGTAAGCCATTTCAATTTCAAAACTATCATTTAAGGGTACCTTGTTACCTAAATTTTCATTCACGCATGGACTGTTATGGACAGGAATAAATATACGTTCATGTTGAGCAACGTGCTACGATCCCAAAAATATAATAATATAGACAAGTGATCTAATTCTGTGATATCCCGAAAAGCCGATATAGGGTTTAAAATACTCCAGAATAAAAAGTGTTTATTTACCAAAATAAAAATTACAGAAAAATTCTAGAAATTAAATTATAACTACGTCTTGAAAATCTTGTCCAAATTCGAAACCAATATTTAATTATAATTAAATATATCGATATGGTTTATAAACGATTCCATAGCGACTATTTGAAAATTTGATTTATCCACAATTTACAATCTATAAAGTGAAATCTCCATTTTTCTCTTCCATTAGAAAAATATAGCTCAATAGAGTCCGACGTTTCTTGTTTCGAAGAAATCCGACTTAAAACGAATCATGTACACTCAGTTGAAGTTCGAAACTCAATATTAAGAACTGACGCGGCGTTACGAACTCGATTATAATTTATATTATAATTAATACATTCAATTGTTGTTTAAATAATATATTCGTTATTAATATTCAATTCTAAACTGTAATAAATCTTTTATATTATAAAAATCACACACTTTTTCGAATTCAACTATTTCTGACTGTTTTGGAAATAAACATATTATTCCATTATTTACATAAATAAATATAAATCAGAATTATTAAATTTAAGCCAAACTAAATTACCATACCATTTTAATTAAATAATTAAATTAATTAATTATCATATCGTTAAAATATGCGGGACGTTACATTCTTTCCCCTTAAAAGAATTTCGTCCTCCAAATTACTAAGCCAGAAAAATGCCACCACTCTATTAACTAGATTAAAAATCTTTCTGTTTCACTTCTGAACTTCAATTTCAACCGAACCAATTAATTTATTTCTATAAATGAAATTTTTAAAAAATTCTGAAAATTTTCTAACATTTTAAATTTCTGAAAAATTTCGCCAGCGTCTCCATGGCTCAATCGTTACAGCTACAACTTGCCTCTCCGTGCCTTCTCAAATTAAAATAAAATCAAACAGTCAAGTGGCTTCCAAACAGGATCGTAGAAATCTCGTACTCAAATATAATTTAAACTTGTATCTTTTTGCTAGGCATTCAACTCTATCACTTGCTATCACTTTAGCATATACAAATCCATTTCCGATTGATCTCGCATCAATTTATCCTCAAATCCAATTCTTTGCTTATGCCCAAGCCGAATCCATTTCAAATTCCAATTCCAAACTCTTAACTTATCCATTCAATTCCATTCCAGATTATCTCAAATCCAATCCAATTTTATTTAACTTATTTTAAGTTAAATTTCTTCACTCTTGCCATTTCAAAATATTTAACTACATAAGTTAAATTTAATTTAAAATTTCAAATTCCTGAGTTTTATTTCAAATCAGTTTGAAATTATACTAGATAAGAACAATTCAAACATTTGAATTAATGAACAACTTATTTTCCTCAAAATAATTTAAAAACAAAATCTTTGGTAGTAATCCATCACTTTGATACTCAAAAATGAACGCTGATGATGCTGCAGTCATCATCAGAATTATTTTCCAGCGATCGAAGTAATTTCAGTACTATATCACTTTCAAAACATATTCTCAAGCAATTTCATTTTGAAATTACCTCAAAATACTTTTTATACATTTGACAAACATTTTCAAATCACCCAGGATCTCAAAATTTCCTTATATAATCCAAAATTCATTTCAAATATTTTTTCCAAGTTCTAGAATTATAATTCCAATTCTATTTATAATTCAGATTTAATTCATCTGAATTTATACATTACATTTTTGTTAATTCTGATTAGTTATTTATAACCATTTCAATTTATAATCTTATTCGATTATAAAAATAACCGACACATCCAATATATCATAATAATTCTAATATATAAAACATAATTTGGGTAAAATTATTTCATTTACCTCTTTGTCAAAACGTACTATGTCGGTTTATAGTATTCAAGTGCTTAGAAACCCCTATCAATCTTGTGGTGCCCCACTATCGACCAGAATTCAAAAGCCACTCAACCATATAAATCTCCACAATATAAAATCATTTTTAATAAATCTACAAATACACTCTTTCGTATATATACACTCAACTCAACCTAGGGTGTTACTAATCCTATCTCTACTAAGTCGCGCCATAGGTCCAAGGTAATCACTTAACCTTCAGCTCTGATACCACTATAACGAACAGGGGATTTTAGTCCCTGAAAACACAGAACCCATGTTGACTATCCAAGCATCGTAAATACTGGATCATTAATAGAAAGAAGTTAGAGGGTGAGAAATAGAAAGAAAGAAAATTAGAATAGAGGAAGAATAAGATCACCACAGAACAAAATCAGAGTAAACACGAATCTCACAGCGGAACAAACAAATATATTATATAACAACTTTTGAAATACAAAACTATAACTGAATATACATACCAGTATAACACATAACATCACAACGGAAATAAACTCTATATATATCTAACTCTGAAGCCTCCTGCTCCGAGATCCTCCAAGTATCTGTAAATCCCTACTACTTGACTGCCTGTAGAAATCTGGGCATCCAAGAGTTTAGGGAAAACAAAACAAACTATGGGTCAGTCATGTGACTGGCGTGACTAAACTCCAAACACATGGTTTAACTTTTCCAAATCTTTTTCAAAAGAAATGATAATCATAAGACCGATCCACACATAAATACGGATGGTTTTTTCCTTATGATAACCCAAAACATTTTCTAAAACAATATTTTTTTGATAATATAATAGTGTCTAATACAAGTACTTAGAAATCTAGCAAAAACGTTCTCATCTCACATTCTACATATGTAACATACAATCAAAACCATGGGCTCTTATTGTGGAATGGATTTCCAACTATGACAAGGTATGGAACCACCTTCCGATCAGTGTACTCTAGAAGCGATATACTGGAGTTCAACAAGAACATCTTGTAACTCGGACACACATAACCGGCCATTCATTTCGCTTGAATGTTCTGAATATATTATCACCTTACGGTTGGTATACCAACATAACCATTCCCGGGAGATACAAAAGCGAAAGAAGTAGCAAATATGAAAATTCTCTAGATGGTGACAATATACCCTAATTAGGTGTGACCCACTTAGCCATGCTGCCTGCCCGATTTTTGTCATTTCCCAGATGAAGTGGCTTGAGGTAATAACATACTATGGTCAGATCACTTTTATATTTACTTTGAATGCCACATCGTCATACCCGCCCAATCACAAATTGATTTCTCCAAAAATATCACGGGTATAAAGCTAGGAGAAACGACTTCCTCTACCACCAAATGTGGATATGTTTGAAGAGATCAACTTACGCGATCTATTAGATATACTCCGTCAGACATTCGTCTATACGCGTTGTCCTGGGACTAGGCAAACCCAAGGCACTATTCCAGAACAGGCCTTGTATAAACTCTATCTTCAATTATCTTCATCATATTTGATTCGCAACGCTAATGCCCATACGAAGTGGTTTTCAGATAATAAATCTAATCCCGGTCTCTCCGTATTGACAACGGAAATGGTCAAAAACTTTGATGGTCGGTGATTTAACTATCAAAGAAAAAACATGTGTACAAACAACGATCGTATTTCCAAATGGAAATCTTACCGATCAATCATCAATCAACACTGACCCCTTTTATTTCTCAAAACCTTATTAACTTCTCATGATTTTTCTTGGAAAACATTTCCATATATTCTCAACTCTTTATATTCCCCTATTTCGAAACTACACGCTATTAACACTGGAAAACATTTCTATACCTTATTTAAGCATCACTATCTTCCCACATCTATTCGTCTCTAACTGCAAACCAGTAAGAGAACAATTCCCTGAATATCAACCCCGAAGGTCGAAACAAACATTAGATCGATATCCAGAAAACCATTCAACTTAACTAATCTCCAGTCAGTTTCTAATTTCCTTAACGCCATTTAAATCTTCTTATCAAATCATTACTTATGCAACTCTCGGATTCAGTTTTTACGATTCCACTTCTTTAATAAAAACATTGGTTATAACGATAATGTTATAATCTGTACTTTTGAAATATCTAACTTCAAATATAACTTTTACTCTTTAATTTGAATAAATAATAATTTGTAAATTTATTAAATAAATAAATCTTGGTTTAAAAATCGGAAAGTAAATAGTACTTTCCAACATTCGACATAGTCGAAATCCAGTGCATAATTTTCTCTCGAAAAATCTTTATTCGATAACTCTCCTTCGAATAATCGTTATTCGATTAACTCTCTCTCGAATAACCTATATTCGATTTACACTCTTCGAGTAACTTATATTCGATTAACTCTCTTCGAATAACTTATATTCGATTAACTCTCTTTGAATAACTTATATTTGATTAACTCTCTTCGAATAATTTATATTCGATTAACTCTCTTCGAATAACTTATATTCAATTAACTCTCTTTGAATAACTTATATCCGATTAACTCTCTTCGTATAATTTATATTCGATTAAATCTCTTCAAATAATTTATATTCGACTAACTCTCTTCGAATAATTTATATTCGATTAATTCCAATTTAAATTCCTATTCAAAACCAGTTTCCTTTAAAATACTTTCATTTCGCAAAATATTTACTTAAATCCCTTATTCACATCGAATGTGAAAAATATTTCTTTTATCAAATCAAACAGTTTGATTTCCTATTTAAAAACAATATTCAAATTATATTTATACTTTTATTTATAGACAATTCGTAAAAATCTTATTTATAATTCCCTTTACAACTACTATGTTCACATTCGATTTCAAATATCGGTGTTGAAACCGATTTTACTTCTCTATATAATTTCAGACTTATATAATCCATTTATCACATGATAAATATTTTATTTAATTTATGAAACATTATTTATAAATAAATCTTCACAATTTATCTGTTAAAACAAATTCTATTTAAAATCTACTTTAAATTAATCTTCCCATAATTCTTTTATATCTCGCCAATTCCCCTTAATCGATATCATGTTACACCCGTGTTCGAAGGACGGGTCTAAACCTAGTCCTAATGTATAATTCTTTCCATATACTCATTTATTTGCCTCTAATTATATTCATTTAGTATTTATACCAAAAATGGCCTTTTAGAACATCCATATAACTGTTAATAATCTTATACAGATGTTCTTATTTAATTTTCCAAATAATTCCTTTTATAAAATTCGTTGATTTTATAAAATACTTAAATTTTTTATCGACTTAATTATTTCCTTTTATATATTCTGATATCACTTATGGTATTTACAATACCAAATAAAAAAGGATCAATCATCATCCAACACACAAAATCAATAATGGATTATATACCACATCATATATCACGATATATGAAAAACAATATTATAAGTATTGAGGAATTTATTTGGATCCTTCCAACCTGTTTCCCTGCATCCACGGATGTTAAACATAAATAACATCAATTTCAATTCAATATGGAATATTCTGATATACAGAATCAATATTTAATTAATGATATATATATATCATTATCTATATTTTCAACTAATAGATTAGCAGTTCATCTAAACAACCAACACACAGCAAGCAACCATCATTTATCCATTCCAAAAATACGTTATAAAAACATAAACTGTGCATAGTTAGTGAGATTTACTCACATTGGTCCGCAGTTTACGAATCTACTTTGGTTTCATTTATAATCAACGGAACTTTGATTTTTTCAGAGGACTCCAGTAACTTCGTACTTAGCGAAATCAGTTTCACAATGCAGACTTTGTTGTTATGATTCCGACCTGATTGGTTTTGCTTAATTCTGGTAACACAAATTAAAGTGATTTGTGTTTAAGTTTATGTGTTTTAAATTAGCTATAAAATTTGTAATTAAACAATTAATTAAACTAAGTTACTTATTATAAAACAATACTGTTATTAACTCATGGCTAGGCTCGTAACACGCATTGGTTTCACCCAGTCTCTTCATACCCGTCAGTGTCCTTCATTACAGAATCTAAACATGATCTGCTTCTCCACTGCAGGTTTAAGCCCAGTCCTTTAGTCACCATTATCGCGACCCTTGCCAACATTCCGTTCCAAAATTTTATTAAAATTTGTTTTTGTAAACTAACCTGCATTCACACTCATTGGATCCAAAACCTGCATCCCACTTCTACAAATGACCACGTCTGTAGCCTCTTCATCCCAAAAAAACACGGCTAAACTACGTTTAATTTTAATATCCTTTTAATTGGGCTTTTACATTTAAGAATATAGATCAGTCCACTTCTGGTCATACAGACCGACCAACATCCAAAATGATTTCAATCCTCCCCAGTTTCTAACTGTAGCTCATCTTCCTTAATTGAAAACCCACGTAACCGAATGTCCAACCCCCTTTATCACCTCATTGACCTTTACGCAAAGCTCAATAGTTTTACCTATTTCCATGTTCTGCCATCCTCCACTTAGCCAGTAACCCACCACCTCATAGCTTCCAGTTTGTTTCCTCTTCCTCAAACACAATATTTCCAATATATTTCGAACCACTTTCAAGCCATGCCCGATACTCCTCCAAGCATAAACTCCATAATTCATCCCACAATCAAACTGTCACCTCACTGTTACTCATGTTTCCAACTTATACACGTTCACATGCACAGGCTGCGACCATGCAACTACATATGAACTCCACGTACACACTTTCATCTATCTCAGTACGTTTCCTTCTTCACAGCATTTAAAATAGAAGAAATCCGTGACCTCCATTTGCTTCCACCTTCCACAATTTCCCTGAATGAAAATTCAGCTCCCAGTATTTCACTTCCAAACCCATTTGTGACCTTGCTTTCTTCCCCACAAGAAGACTCTTGCTTGCTTGTATTCCGTGACCCTTCATCTTGTATTATGTGACCCATGAATCCGTGTTTTTTCCACTTTCATACTTATTTATTTGTTTGCCTGGCCCTTACATATTGATCCCATCATCTTCCCACTTAACCCCTACCGTCGTTTCACCATAGCCTCCTTCCTTTATACTCCACAGAAAATCCTTGACCAGTTGCTTACGTTCATTTATATTTTAGAGGAAAGAGAAGTTACATGAGAAAAGTGGGTTTGCTGTCAAAATTTCAGGCTCGGTTTGGTATGCGAAGGTGTTTATTTTAGGGATGAGCATGGTGCGGTTTGGTGCGGTTTTGACTTAAAACCGCACCCGGAACCGCTATCTTGCGGTTTTCAAAAATAGGAACCGGAACCGGACCAAAAACCATTGGTGCAGTTCGGTTTTAATGCGGTTTCGGTTTTTAAAAGTGCGGTTTCCGTTTTAAAATCAATTAACAAAAAAAACATCATTCCCTTAGATGGTGATGCACATGAAATGTTTAAAGCTGAGGCAGAGGATTTTTTATTTGTCCAGTGTGTGATATTGATCTTCACATGCAAATGAAAACTCTTTTACTGTAATGACCAATCGGTCCAATCCTAATACCATCTTACTATAAATGACATCAAGGCAAAGGATGCAATCCAAATCATAATTCTGATGGACCAAAAGCAGTATGTAGAACTTGTTCTAGATACTTCTCTGTAGTAGCATACCGCCTCTTTTTATCCTCTATAGCTAATACAGTTTGAGCTTTGCCTGGTGGAAGGTCTTGGTAGCTTCTCAAGGTGTTCAATATTAGTTTTGTTTTCTTTTGTAGATCCTTTCTATGATCAGACATTTCCATCAACACGTCATGATTAATCTTGGCAACTTGAGTCAATATAGCCATGTAGTTAGAGTGCTGCAGCATGTATTGCTGCTCTTCTGCTTCCATGATTGCCCAGTAGTGAACGTGCAGATTTTCCTGAAGCTAAATTTGAGAAGGTAGCGTTAAAATTTACGTACAAGTAACATTCGGTGCGGTTTCGGTTTTGTGGTTTGAAAAAGGATGAAAACCGAACCCGGACCATACTAATGGTGCGGTTTCATCGGTTTTACGGTTTTACTTCGGTGCGGTTTTTTAAGATGCGGTTTTTATCGGTTTTATGTGGTTTCGGTTCGGTTTCGGTTTTCCTGCTCATCCCTAGTTTATTTATACAAGGAGAAGACTTCAGTGTTAAGTCTTCATTGAGTTATCACTTCATAGGGCTTCGTGATTTGAATATATAGTGCAGGCCTGTATTGTCATGTCAACAACAAGTGCGTACGTCCTTATGAACGTTGAAGCTTCTACGTTAAGTAATTTAAAATGCTTCTACCCTAAGGAATCCCATTTCAGAAAAATACGTGTGTTAGCAAAAGAAAGGGTGTGGGAAGGATTAACATTGCATAAGTCCGTTTCAATTTCAAAACTAACATTTAAGGGTACCTTCTTACCAAAATTTTCATTCATGCATGGAATGTTATGGAGAAGAATATATATACGTTCATGTTGAGAAATGTGCTACGATCCCAAAAATATAATAATATAGACAAGCGATCTTATTCCGTGATATCCTGAAATGCCAATATAGGGTGTAAAATACTCCAAAATAAAAAGTGTTTATTTTCCAAAATAAAAATTACAGAAAAATTCTAATAATTAAATTATAACTACATCATGAAAAATCTTGTCCAAATCCGAAACCAATATTTAATTATAATTAAATATATCGTTATGGTTTATAAACGATTCCATATAGACTATTTGAAAATTTAATTTAGGCATAATTTACACTATAAAGTGAAATCTCCAATTTTCTCTTCCATTAGAAAAATATAGCTCAACAGATTCCAATGTTTCTTATTTCAAAGAAATCCGACTTAAATCGAATCCTGTACACTCAGTTGAAGTTCGAAACTCAATATTAAAAACTACCGCAACGTTACGAATTCGATTATAATTTATATTATAATTAATACATTTAGTTGTCATTTAAATAATATATTTGTTATTAATATTCAATTTTGAACTGAAATAAGTCTTTTATATTATCAAATTCACACACTATTTCGAATTCAACTATTTCTGACTGTTTTGGAAATTAATATATTATTCCATTATTTACATTAATAAATATAAATCAGAATTATTAAATTTAAGCCAAATTAAATTACCATGCCATTTTTATTAAATAATTAAATAAATTAATAATTATATCGTTAAAATATGCGGGACGTTACATTCTTTCCCCCTTAAAAGAATTTCGTCCTCGAAATTACTAAGCCAGAAAAATGCCACCACTCTATTAACTAGATTAAAAATACCGTGATAACCGGGATATCAAGATAACATAAGATTAGCATATGATATGATAAGGCAAGATAAACTGAATGCGCTTCTACTCTCTCTCTGCTTCGCTACACTATAACAAAAACAACATATTACAACTTTAATTTTACAACGGTGGTAAAAACACCGTTGTAATAAATGTTTTTTTGCAACCTTTTTCCAGAAAAGTTTTAATAAACTTATTTTTAACAACTGTGTTATTTCGACAGTTGTAATAAAAGCCTATCACAACTTTTATTTTTTGACCGTTGTAATATATGACTATATTTTAATATAATTAACAACTAATAATTAATATTTAATACATTTATATTGATTATTTATAATTAATAACTAATAATTACTATTAATAATCAATTAGGAAGTAATAATCAATAATCAATCCGTAATATTTAATACTTAGCAATTAAGAAGAATAATTAAAAAAATATAGTTAATATTATACATAATTACTATTAAATAGTTAATAATTAAAATATAATATTTAATGCTAATCATGAATAATCAATGATTGCTATTAAAAATTAAGAAGTAGAGATTAATAATTAAGAAGAAGAGATTAATAACTAAGATTATATTTAATAATTAATTTATATTAACGAACGATTAATAAGAAATCTTTAATAATTGTGCCATGGTTTAAATTGTGGAAAAATATACATGTCGATTTGTATATTATTTGTGTGTTTAATTTGTAAGTAAAGATTCATGTTTAGTATTGGGATAAATATAGCATGAAAATTAGTTAAAGTGTTGTGGGAAAATGGGCTTAACTATTATAACAGACTAATACAAAAGCTAGGGGTAAAATTGGAATTAGCAAGGAATAAAAAACCCTAGCCGTATGGAATTAACCCAATAAAAAGATATAGAGGCCGTAGTTTCCAGATTCATGTTCTCCTCGTTCAAAATAAAAAGAAACAAAATAATGGCTGAACCCTAGGAAATGGAAAGTTGGAGCAAATCGAATTCAGATCGTCTCGCCAGCTCCAACGATTCGTAGCAAATGGGATTCATGGCTTATGGGGAGATCTACAGCGGATTCAGAGGGATTGGCGGATCTCGAAGCCCAAAACCGAGGATCTGGAGAGGATAACGTTGAGAAAACCCTCGGTGAGTGTATTCCTCTTTTATTTGGCAATAAGACCTTGATAGGCTGCCGTATACATATATGTTTTTCTGTGGTTCTAGTAAATGCAAGCACACCTATCTGTTGTGTGATTATTTGGGTTGATTTGGCTGATTTTGTGAGTGATGCCGTATTGATCTGACTGGTGTGTTGTAAATACAGTAATGAATGTTTATCACCAATTGTTTGTTGGTTCATATGTAAGAAAATGTTAAATAAAAATCTGTTAGGAAAATGTTCAGACTGTTAATTCTTATGTTCCAGTCTTGACTAAGCAAGTGAATAGTGTATGATCAACTATTTTATATGACCAAACATACAAATTGGAAAGGAGTAATTTTGATTTTATCGGTCTATTGAATCCACGTATGTATATGTGTGGCAATATAAATAATAGAAACATCATGTTCAAATAGATTATAGCACGATTTTGGCAATTAATGTAGGATTTTCCATCAGTTTCTCAAAATTTTAGTACTTCATGTGATCAAAAAATTATGCAAGAAAATAAAATTAGAATTAAAAAGAGAATGCGTCTTTTGGATAATTAATTTACAATGAAAGAAAAGAAAATATGTAAATTAGCTTCTTTATCTTTCTTACTACGTTGTTATCTATTATTTGAAAACAGTGATACAAGGTGTTGTACATGGTATTGGAGAGACTTTACATAACGTCAATTGGTAAAACATAATTGTCATAGGCATTTGGATTGTCATTAACTATTAGTAAAACGAGTTTTCGAGAACTAGTTCAAATACTCAATCTTCATCCTCCATGTCCGTTATTCTAATTTTAATATCAACCATCCATAAAAGTTGATGATTCCTACCCTAATTAATCAACTTTCGTTTTTCATTCCTGTCTCCATGTATATATTCTTCCAGACATTGATGCAACTCCTGTATATATTCTTGTAGATTTTATATATAGTTTACTACTATGATCGATACCTCCTTCTCTTTCTCTTTTTTCTGTGTTATACTACAGCCATTATAATAAATAAGTCTTTTTGTTTTTAGCTTCCCAAACAAAGTCTTATATAACGTACCTGCATTGCCAATATCAGCTTTCGTCAAGCCAAGATTATCCCGAATTATCGGAATCATGGGAGCTGCGGCAAACGTGGATATGAAACAAGTGAAGAATGATGCCCACGAAAGATGGAAAGTTCTCATATGAGGATTGCCAAATGAGGAGAGTTTTAGTTCTTTTGCTCTATGTTCAGAATGAACTGAAGAGAAAACTTGGATGTATCATCCATGGAAACATCCTTTGCTTCTTCAGACTCCATTCTACCCATTTTTTAACTTGGTTTTGTTTCTATGTGGGTAGAAGAATTGAAAGAGATCCGAATGAAGAAATATACCAGGTTTGAATCTCTATTTGTAGTAGCCTAGAAGTTGACATTCCCCGTTATTTTAACATTATATATATATATATATGGGTAGTTGATATGTTAGTTGATTCATATGATTGATAAAATACATTTAAGTTGATATATAGTTTAAGAACCTGCCATGAACATACATGTCTATTTGAAGTTCAGTTTATTGACAAGTAAAGTGTGTTTTGTATTAAGAACACTTCATTTGCTATGACGCTACTAGATAGTTTGATATAAATATGTTGTATTTGATGAACACCTCACCTACCATGTTTATTTAGTTGGTTTAATTTATATACGGAAATTGCATGGTGGTAATATGCCCTGCTACATCATTGCCTCAACAGTTTGTTATATATGCATATTATATTGGGAATACATAATCTGATATATATATATATATATATATATATATATATATTGTTTAAGTAATTTAATACATAGGTATATTTTGGAAATGGATATATTTGATATATATGCTATGAGAAATTTTCAAATTATAACAAAAATGTTGATCCTGCAGGAAGAGGATTCAGAGGAACTGGATTTTGGAGAACCTTTAGCCCAGAAATGAGACAACCTGCAATTGGTATGTGGCTGTAGTAGTGCTATAGGTATGTGGCTGCATCTAGATCCAGCGATGCAAAACTAGGGACTACATGTTGTTGTTTCGATGCCAGTCCGGATCTAAGCAAAAAGCATTCAACACCGAAGTTTAAGCTTGCGTCATGAGTCTGATGAATGACTGAGTACATTTCACTGGTGGACCGAACTTCAGTGGTGACCATGTACCAAGGCTTCTATGTCTTTTGAGTTCAGACCGCATCAAGCTCTGTAATATATGAAACTTATTGTTTGTAATGCACGAAATGTTGTCTGAAACTTATTGTTTGTAATACTGAATATTTGAATATTTTAATAAATTAGTTTGCAAATAACTATAATATCTGATTTGCTTATGGAGTATTGCTATGTTTAATGTATTGTTCTTTTCAGTTGCAAAAGATGTATATATTTTTTTAAACCCAAATGTCAATCACAACGGTGCATAACAGTTATAGTAGATATTATTACAACGGTGCATAACTGTTGTAATAAAGTTTATTACAACAGTGTAAAAAAGTTGTAAAATATACATATTACAATGGTGCTGCAATGGTGCAAAGAAGTTGTAAAAGATTTTAGTCTATTACAACTTCTTAATACACGACGGTTAGCCCACCGTTGTAAAATGTAAATTACAACGGTGTTCCACCATTGTAATAGGGTCATTTTGTTACAGTGCTACTACCTTATTATTCAGATTTTTATATCTCTGCACAGCCTAACTAGTGTCCCAACTAGTAATCTGTGTAAAATGATAATATTACAACGTGATCCCAATCCCCGCAATTATGGTGGTCTTCAGGTGTACATCTAGTATGAGGATCTTACCTCAATCAGCCTAATTGCCATAAAGATGTTAGATGTACCCTTACTACCTTATCGATCGGCTCCTTACTCGTATTAATTTTCCTTGTGTCTGTGTCAGTCGGCCCTCTCTTGCGTGTAGATACCCTGTGCTAGTCCCACCATAAGGTGTATCAATCCTTATGATAGCAACCCGACACAATTCAAGATGCACAGTGTATAACTACTGGTTCCCAGTGCTTGCTTTTTCCCACTCCGGAGTACGTGCACGCCCGTAAAATGTCGAAACCTACACTGACGTACCCCCTGCAACTATTTTGACCGCTTATAATCAGCTCAGTAATCGTGCCCCACCCTGCCTAGTTCAGGGTACCATGATACATCTATGTGGGTTACTACTGAAATGGGTCCCTGTTATTTGGGTTTCCTACTGGTTAAGTTTGTGGACCTATATATACAAGTATACCCACCTACACGAGATGTACTTAACCCTCCCACTGATTCAAACATGTTTATTTAACGGTTAAGTTTTGTGGGCCTATATATACTAATATTACCCACCAACCCGATATGTACTTAACCCTCCTACACACTGTGTCCTATTGGTTAAGTGTTGTCCATTCATGTTTAACTTAACCCACCCACTCATCATGTCATGTTGGTTGAGTGTTTCTTATTAACCCTTCTCACTCGTCATGTTGGATTGGTTAAGAGTTTCCTATTAACTTAACCCCGTTCATTCATCAAGTTACATTGGTTAAGTGTTTCTTATTAACTTAACCCCACGCGTTCATCATGCTGTATTGGTTAAGTGTCATCAATCAATTCAAGTTAGCATAACCCACCCACTTATCGTGTTACATTGGTTAAGTGTTGCCTTCTTGTGTTAACTTAACCCTTCCATGCATCCTATTATATTGGTTAAGTGTTGCTCTCTTGTTTTAACTTAACCCTACCCATTCATCATGTCATACTGGTTAAGTGTTTCTTATTAACTTAACCCTCCTCATTCATCATGTTGTACTGATTAACTTAGCCCTTCTCACTCGTCTAATTAACATGTTATAATGGTTAAGTATTCTAAATTTACTTAACTCCACCTTCTTATCTAATTAACATGTTATAACAGTTAAGTGTTCTAAATTTACTCAACCCCACCTTCTTGTCTAATTAACATGTTATAACGGTTAAGTGTTCTAAATTTACTTAACCCCACCTTCTTGTCTAATTAACATGTTATAACGGTTATGTGTTATAAATTTTACTTAACCTTACCATTCTTAGCATGTCTGTTTATTGGCATTAATTAATTTATTAATACCCCAACCTCTCACATTAGAACTATTTTTTGCGGTTGCTGAATGTGCCGGGCAGTTCCGGGCAGACTTCTACCGCAAACTCATTCTAACCTCGGGTTTTGGTCTAAACACGCTAACCTCTCACATTAGATCTGTGTTGTTGCGGTTACCGGATGTGCCGGGCGGTTCCGGGTAGTTTTACACCGCAACTAAATCTAACCTCGGGTTAGGCATGTTTATCTTTTAGCATATTTATCATACATGTCCAAGTCTAGATTTTATATGCTAATCATCCCAAATTCACAAAACTAGTCATGTTCCATTTCTCAAGTTATACCCCAACAAAGTTGATTGCAAGTTATGCCTCACAAATTCAAATTCAAGTTATTACTCAAAATAGGTTACACCTAATTTTTCCAAATTTGCAATAATAGTCATGCCCCAAAAATCACAATATAACACATGCCCTAAGGTTTAGTCATATAGCACCATACAAAATGTTCTCCAAAACCCCCAATCATGATTCACAGTATAAACTATGCCAAATTATAGCCTTTAATTACAGTGCATGCCAATTACCCAAAATCCCAATTTAGGCGTGTTCACATTTAACAATTATCCCTATCTTACTATAGGTTTTCATGCCTAAGCCATATATCACTATACACAATAATCTCCTTCTTCCAAGTCATAAACTATCATATATAATATGCCCCAATTTTAGGTCTTAAACCCCAACATGTACTATGCCTTACATGTTTACAATTCAATTCACGCCCCAAACCCCAAGTCATATGTTCAATTTTCTTTATGCCTCAAATCTCAAGTCATATGTTCGACATACTTATGTTTTAAATACAACATGTGTTATGTCCTCAAATAAGTTACAAATCAGTTATGCCCAATTATACATAATTTAATACTTTTCCCAATTTTAGCACTGGCCATATCCAAATCATATATTATGTCTAGTTTTTCCCAACGTACGTTCATCTCTTATGAGATTTGGCTCAGGCTCGCAGTAGCCTGGTTATAAAAACAAAAAGGGAAGAAGGAAAGAAGAGACAAAGAATGGACATAGTAATATCAATGAGATAGATCCAATGGATATAGAAACACAGATAGAAATAGGCATAATCCTAGATTTAGATTTATTACACTGTCAGAATCACAATTAAATTTTATTTCTGAAAGTAATATGAACTTACGAATTATAGAACGGTCTTGAATTCTGTGATCTGATTTCTGAATTTGATTAGCTATTCTTTTGATGTAAACTTTGATTGTTAACTTGAAAAACTCTAATTTGATTGATTAAGGTGTACGCTAGGTCACTTTAGGTTTTAGCAGCAAATAAACGCCTATGAATTCGTGTGGAGAAAACAATAGGTTTAGGGTGTATAAGGAGATTTAGAGCCTTCAGATCAGTCTAGAAGTCATCAGAATCGTCCAGAGCAGAATACCATGTCACATAGCGAATCAGAAAGCGACACGTGGCAAAACACGTCATCGGCCAGATCTGGGCTAATAGGGGTCGACTCCCCTATAGGGGGTCGACACCTATGTCGACACCCCTATAGGGGGGTCGACACCTATGTCGAATCCCCCTTGGGGGGTCGACACCCTGAGCGGGAATTTTCCCGCTCAGCGTATTCTGCTTGAATTTCGAATTTTGAACGTGGTTTGAGATGTTTAATTATTATTTATATTTTCTGTTTAAACATGAAATCTTCTGAACTCCATAACTTCTTCATACGGAGTCCGATTCATGCAAACTCGGACTCTATCTCAAGAGGAATTCCGAGACGAACGCAATGGCGTAACCCGTTTCCCTTAATTCTCATTTTTAAAATTAAGTATTCTTTAATTCGTTATTTTAATATCCGCAGGAAATATGAGGTGTTACATTCTCCCCTCCTTTAAAGGATTTTGCCCCCGAAATCTCCAAGTCAATGAGAATGTATCCTAACATCCAACATCTATCTAATCAACCATTCAATCACAGGCGTCTATTGTCCTTAAAAAGATTTCTAATGCTTTCATGATCATATGCATTGTGTATGTACATGTCCTTATCTAATACAAAATCAGGCGGTCTACTGATTCAGTTAACCTCCTTAATGAGAATTATGTCAGTGCCATGAGTACATCATGTATGCAATTATTCCTAATCGTACTTTATAACTTCTACATGAGTGCACAATCACTCATACAAATGCAACATCCATATGATAACACATCAAGGTTCAATTCATATATATAAAAATTCACTCATGCATATGCAATATGGAAGTGACGGAGCTGACCTAGTGCCTAATGTGTGTATATGCATCCACGAGAAACCACTAGCAAACACTTGCATCCACCAAACATAACATGTCTCAAACACATGTTTACATCCATTGGCTTCTACATAAGGATCGAGAATAGGATCGAAAGGATATACTTAAAAGATAAGGACTAGCAAATAAACTTTACAGAAAAAGAGAGATCAAGGATATACCCTCAAAAAGGGTATGATGCGCGTATCTAGTCTTCAGTCTTCTAAGTCGCATCTTCTTGAGCTTCACTCCATAGCGCTCTGGCTGTCTTAACTTCACGATTGCGTAGCTTCTTAATTTCTGTTTCCAGAATATGAGTTGGAACTCATTTCACAGTCGCCTCTCGTTCCACCTCTTCTTCTTCTAGTATACTCGGCACTACAACTCCTGCTGTGTCATGCTAACATTTCCACAAAAGGTTTTGCAAAATCCTATTCACCCTTCCTGTCAGAGGATGACAAGCAGTGCTTAACACAACTACGTACCTACCGCCTTTTTCATATCACTTTTCCTTTTCGCATTGAGAACTGCTCCAAGCCTAGTTCCGCAAGCACCGATATATGCTATGAACGGTTTGTTCCCATCTAGCAAAGTCAAGACTGGGGCTGATATCTTCGCAAAGTCCTTAACGAACCTCCTATAGTAGCCCGCTAACCCTAGAAAACTTCTTACTTCCGTTTTTTTTCTAGGAACCTTCCAACCTTGGATTGCCACTACCTTTTTGCAGGATCCACTGCTATCCCTTCCTTAGAGACCATGTGTCCTAAGAACCTCACTTCTTTCCTCCAAAAATGACATTTGGAGAAGTTAGCCTTAAGCTGATGCCCCTGGAGGGTATTCGAGACTTCCCTTAGATACAAAGCATGTTCTTCCCCACTCTTAGAGAAAACCAAAATATTATCTATGCACAAGAGAAGTGAGCCGTCCGCCTTGGTAGCAAAAACAACTGGAGCACCCCATTTAGAAGTACTTCGCCTTATGAACCCTTTCTCAAGCAACTCTTTTACTTCTTTACTGAGCCCTTCCTTTCCCTTAGATTCATGTGTCGTATAGGTAATGCAACTGGCTTTGCATTGACAACTAGATATATGCGAAAGTCTATCTCGCGTTTTAGGGGACAAACCCCTAACCTAATCAAAAACATCTGCGTACTCATGGACTACTCCAACGGATCGCAAATCATTGATAGATTCATCAAGTGATTCTAGGTAGCTAAGATAAACTGATCCCTTAGGATCGCACGAAATCTCGAGGGTATTCCTGAGGCAAGTCGAAAGTCTAACTACCCTCCTTTCACAATTACTAGGTAACCAATCCATGCCTAGAATCAACCCATAGCCCATGAAACCAAAAACATAAGTGTTACACTTAAACTCAATACTTAACATAGCTATTCTCAAATCCTTACAAACCAAAGATAAATTAGCCAAACCACCAATTGGATTTGAGACAATAATGGTATCTCCTACTATACAAGTACTAAGGTGTAGAGACTCAACTATGGAAGAAGATATAAATGAATGTGAAGCGCTATAATCAAATAAAGTTCTAATGGGATGATTGAAAAGAAAAACTAAACTTTCAACAGAAACGTTCCTACCTCTCTTAGGTACACTAGCAGTGAGAGCATGCAATTTCCCTCTAGAAGATTATGTCCTTAGTTCTTGCCCTTGTCCTTAATTATATGACCCGTTATAAAGACACTTCCTCTTGTCTTAGGTTTTCCTATTCTTTCTTCCCTTCTTGTCCTGTGATTCTTCCACTTACACCTCTTTCTTTTTACCTCCTTTGTGAACCAAGTCTATATCCATGAGTTCCTCATCCTTGGGTTGTGCTCCTTAGCCACACTCCCTCATTCTCATCTTTTCCATTCTTGTGTAACTTGTTGACAAGTCTCTTGAAAGCTGCCTCCATCGCACGGAAATCCCTAAAAGCTTTAAAGAAAATTAGCCGCAAGTGAAACTACTGCGGCTATAGATGGAAGTTGGGCACTTCTTCGCCCTTTGACAGGTGTCGTAGTCTCATCAAGCCTACGGAACCATGCCACGAAGAGGTTACCTCCTAGAAAGTCAGAAGCCCCGGAGACTCAGGAAAGAAGGAAACCAGGATTCAAACAGAGGATCAAAAGATAGTGCATATGGCTTTGGGGAATATGATTTTAAAACAAAACATTTCTTTTGAAAATGCTTCTTTTAAAACCGTTTTGAAAATAATTTTTTAAATCTTTTATCTGATCTAGTTACCTTCACCTTTGATACCAAGTGAAACACCCCACCTCCATTAAGGTCACTCACCAAGGGGATGCATCAACTTTGGTGGAGCGTTTTAGGTAAAAGATGCAAGTAAATTACAAGACAGACAAATAAAGCAGTGGAAAATAAAGTCATTTTATTAGCACTGTGGTTCAGTCAAGCTTTTACAACAATTGTTTCAATCATACTTAAAAGTAATACATAGAACTTCTATCTTGATTCAAAAACTTCGAAGTATTAAAGAAGCATAAAAATAACAATGATATTCCCCAATAAAGCATGAACCAACCATAGCAGTGGAAGAGAGAGTCCAAAGCAATACATCAACTGTCTTTATGCTTGGAAAGAAAACTGGGCTAAGTGATAACATTTCCTCCCTGTGAACCTGGGGGGGGGGGGGGGAACGGAACAAAAGAGGCGAAACAAACTAGGTCAGACATAAGTCTGGTAAGTCCAGTGACTTTCAGTATGTAAACAAGTAAAAGTGACATGACACGAATAAACTGAATATAAGACAATACCGTGATAACCAGGATATCATGATAACATAAGATTAGCATGTGATATGATAAGGCAAGATAAACCGAATAGAAGACAATACCGTGATAACCGGGATATCAAGATAACATAAGATTAGCATGTGATATGATAAGGCAAGATAAACTGAATGCACTTCTACTCTCTCTCTCTGCTTCGCTACTACCTTGTTATTCTGATTTTTATATCTATGCACCGCCTAACTAGTGTCCCAACTAGTAATCTGTGTAAAATGATAATATTACAACGTGATCCCAATCTGCGCAATTATGGTAGCCTTCAGGTGTACATCTAGTATGAGGATCTTACCTCAATCAGCCTAATTGCCGTGAAGATGTTAGATGTACCCTTACCGCTCTATCGATCGACTCCTTACTCGTATTAATTTTCCTTGTGTCTGTGTCAATCGACCCTCTCTTGCGTGTAGACACCCTGTGCTGGTCCCACCATAAGGTGTATCAATCCTTATGATAACAAACTGACAAGATTCAAGATGCATAGTGTATAACTACTGGTACCAAGTGCCTGCTTTTACCCACTTCGGAGTACGTGCACTCCCGTAAACTATTGGAACCTACACTGACGTACCCCCTACCGCTATTTTGATCGCTTATAATCAACCCAGTAATCGTGCCCCACCCTTCCTAGTTCAGGGTACCATGATACATCTATGTGGGTTACTGCTGAAATGAGTCCCCATTACTAGGGTTTCCATTTGGTTAAGTTTGTGGGCCTATATATACAAATAATACCCACCTACATGAGATGTACTTAACCCTCCCACTGATTCAAACATGTTTATTTAACGGTTAAGTCTTGTGGGCCTATATATACTAATATTACCCAACAACCCGATATGTACTTAACCCTCCCAAACATTATGTCATATTGGTTAAGTGTTGTCCATTCATGTTTAACTTAACCCACCCACTCATCATGTCATGTTGGTTAAGTGTTTCTTATTAACCCTTCTCACTCTTCATGTTGGATTGGTTAAGTGTTTCCAATTAACTTAACCCTGTTCATTCATCAAGTTACATTGGTTAAGTGTTTCTTATTAACTTAACCCCACACATTCATCATGCTGTATTGGTTAAGTGTCATCAATCAATTCAAGTTAACTTAACCCACCTACTTGTCATCTTACATTGGTTAAGTGTTGCCTTCTTGTGTTAACTTAACCCTTCCACGCATCCTGTTATATTGGTTAAGTGTTGCTCTCTTGTTTTAACTTAACCCTACCCATTCATCATGTCAAATTGGTTAAGTGTTTCTTATTAACTTAACCCTCCTCATTCATCATGTTGTACTGGTAAACTTAACCCTCCTCATTCGTCTAATTAACATTTTATAACAGTTAAGTGTTCTAAATTTACTTAACCCCACCTTCTTGTGTAATTAACATGTTATAACGGTTAAGTGTTCTAAATTTACTTAACCTCATCTTCTTGTCTAATTAACATGTTATAACGGTTAAGTGTTCTAAATTTTACTTAACCTTACCATTCTTAGCATGTCTGTTTATTGGCATTAATTAATTTATTAATGCCCCAACCTCTCACATTTGAACTGTTGTTTGCGGTTGCTGGATGTGTCGGGCGGTTGCGGGCAGACTTCTAATGCAAACTCATTCTAACCTCGGGTCTTGGGGTAAATGCGCTAACCTCTCGCATTAGATTTGTGTTGTTGCGGTTACTGGATGTGCCGGGCGGTTCCGGGCAGTTTTACACCGCAACTAAATCTAATCTCGGGTTAGGCATGTTTATCTTTGATCATATTTACCATACACATCCAAGTTTAGATTTTATATGCTAATCATCCCAAATTCACAAAACTAGTCATGTTCAAATTCTAAAGTTATACCCCAACAAAGTTGATTACAAGTTATGCCTCACAAATTCAAATTCAAGTTATTACTCAAAATAGGTTACACCCAATTTTTCCAAATTTGCATTAATAGTCGTGCCCCAAAAATAACAATATGACACATGCCCTAAGGTTTAGTCATATTGCACCGTACAAAATGTTCTCCAAAAAACCCCAATCATGATTCACAGTATAAACTATGCCAAATAATAGCCTTTAATTACAGTGCATGCTAATCACCTAAAGTCCCAATTTAGGCATGTTCACATTTAACAATTATCCCTATCTTACTATAGGATTTCATGCCTAAGCCATATATCACTATACACAATAATCTCCTTCTTCTAAGTCATAAACTATCATATATAATATGCCCCAATTTTAGGTCTTAAACCCCAACATGTACCATGCCTTACATGTTTACAATTCAATTTACGTGTAACGTCCCGTATTTTTGGCAGTCAAATTATTTATTTTATTTATTATTTTAAAGATTATATTTGGAATATTAAAGGATTTTAATATTGAATTCGTTATTTAAAACGAAGTTTGAACATTATATATTTATATAATTATAAATCGTTCTCGAAATGGCGTTGTAGTTCATAATATTTGGTTTTGAACTTCAACTGAGAATACAGGATCCGATATAAGTCGGATTTCTGTGAAACAAGAAACGTTGAAGTCGTGCGGATGATAATTTTCATATGAAAGATAAAAATTCAGATTTCGTATTATAGATTATTATTTATGGCCAAATCAAAATTTGAAATAATTGCTATGGAAAATCGTTATTTAAATATCGGCCTTTAAAATGGCCATTTTCCAAACATAGTTCGTTTTCGATGAAATCAGTTTCATTGGAACGTAACGTTAAATTATTGCATGGTGTTAAATGGCGTGGCAAACCGATGTCGTATATGGCCACGGTAGCCGTAAACACCCAATTATTTTCTATAGCGTGTAATTAATTTAATAAAGAGATATTTTAGTGTAACTTGAACAGACGATCGAATTAAGCCACGAAATCAATTTCTTTGAATTCGTATCGTCGATTTTAGTCAAGATAGGTATATAGTTTGTTATTTTTGAAGATCGGGTAATTTGGTGCCCAAAATGGTATTGCGGTGTGTAATAACCCGGAAATCTGAGCTAATTTAAAATTTTTATTTTGGCAATTTTAGCGAATTTTGAATATTTTAAATGAATTATTTTAAATAATATGGACGAGAAATTTATTTTGAATAGAAATAGAACGTATATATTTATATACGTCGTTGTTAGAATATAAATATTTATTTATATATATAAAAGGAATTGAAAATGGCGCAGTAGTTCGAAAATTCGATTTCGAACTTCAAATGAATGTACAGGATTCATAATAAACCGGATTTTAGCGAAACCAAAAATATTTAAATCTATTTATGAATATCTTTCCAACGAATCCGAAAAATTGAAATTTCATAACAGGAATCAAAAGTTATGTCCAGTTGAAAATTTAGAATAATCGCTATGGAATTCTGGCCCTTAAAAATGGAAATTTTGCGAACTACCTCGGTTTTCGATGAAACCACTTTTGTTGGATACGTGATGTCTAGTTATTGCTAGGTTTCAAAATTCGTAATTTTTCGAATCAATATGTGAGCGTGGCAAAGGAAAACGCGTTTGACAAGTTTCAGTTGATTTTAATCGACTGCAAAATGGCCATTTTTTAAACGGTCTCAAAATTTGACGAAATTAGTTTTGTTAGGACCGTATCATCAATACGAAGCTAGAAAATATTTTTCGGGAATTTTTAGAGCTAGTATGTGGCCCCAGTAAATTGAAATGCGCGTTCAAATTCAATATATAGAGTTATATGTTGATTTTGACGAAAACTGATTGAAACAGTCGAATCAGCCTGCGATACATATCCCATTGTGTTCGGAATGGGGGTAATTAGCTAGGGATGACAGGAGGTGGGTCTCGTTTAGAGGTCGAAAATAAAAGTTGCTTTTCAGAAAATTTAATAATAAAATATATATTTATTTATATAATAGCCCCCTCAATCCTTTCTCTCCCTCTCCACCTGTCATTCTGTTTTAAAAGAAATAAAAAAAACCTCAACTTCAACCCCCCCGGTCGCTCCAGCCGCCACCGCGCCCAGCGCCCACCGCCGCCACCACTTGCGAGGCTCCGCCCTTCCCCCTCTGCCTTCCGCTCTCTCCTCCGCCTCACAGGACCCACGAATCCCCAAAAACCCGATCCACCGCCTCCACTCCACCCTGAGGCGCACGTAAGGGGAGGCGCCGATGATCCTCTGGCGCTCCGACGATGGCTCGATGGCATGCCCTAGGTGGCGATCTGAATAGGGCGTGATTCGTGAAGAATCAGGAGCAGTTAAAAGCAGAAGGTAACGTTCAATTTACATGATTAATTCATTAATTAGAAAATCAGCAGTAATTTATTTTCAAGCACTTGTTGAAAATCAGAAATTATATGTATATATATTGTTTCATAAATAAGATCTCTTATATGAAAATCAATAGTTAAAATGGGATTTCTACATATTAAGGCATTGCTTAAAAATGTGATTTTTATGCGGATAGAAAAAATAAAATAAAAATATGATTTTTATATTATAGAAAGAATAAAAATATGATTTTTATATCATAGAAATCATAAAAATATAATTTTTATATGATGTGAAGAATAAAAATATATTTTTTATATAGTAGAGACAATAAAAATATGATTTTTATATAAGTAGTGGGTTAAAAATATGATCTTTATTATACGAACACCGTTATAAAAATAGAATTTCTATCTATATAGTAGCGTTGTAAAAATAGCATTTCTATCTATATAGTAGCGTTGTAAAAATAGAATTTTTATCTATATAATAGCGTTGTAAAAATAAAATTTTTATCTACATAGCAACAATATAAAAATGTGATTTTTATATATGTAGTGGCTACGGACAATGAAATTGACAAAGGGGCGAGCACGACGAAGATTTCTACCTAAGAAGAGTCGTGGTGTTTGGTTTAGCTAATCGGTGAGAACTCCTCACTTTTATTTCTATTTTTAGTTTGAAATATACACTAGGATGCAGACGGTGCTTAGCAGGACCCGACACCCATCGTCCACAGACAATGGATGGCTTGTTTATTTGATTGATGTGTTGTGAAAGTTGATTGTGTGATGAGGAATGAAATAAATTATTTTATAGTTGAAAATATTTTATAGTTAAAAATATAATTTTTAACGTGTATATAAAATAAATATTTATAAACAAATTGGAAGATTTGTTTATATACACTGATTTGACTGATATTGATTGGGACGATAAATTTTACACATCGCCCAACGACACAAATAAAATATGTGTTTGTTGATTTGAAACCCCACACGGGTATTGGGATGAAATATGACATACACTGATCCCAAAAATTAGTTGTATGTCGATCGATTGATTGACAGGCTGTGTAAGCATTGAATATTTATATTCATTGCTTATACAATGTAGAATGCACTCTGGATGATGGATTGTTGTTTTCATTATTGTTATACACATTTTTGTGTGAAATCCATATAATCACATTATATGGTGATTGACTGTGTCTGATTCCAGTTCAGAATTATCGAATATTTTAAAATAATATTCAGTGAATATTGAAATGTGAAGCTGTGTTAAGTAGTTAAACGTCATTTTAACACGAACGGGAATTTTGTCGATTTTATTCATTTTACAATGAATATCGAAAGTGATTTCAAAATCTGATATTTTGAAATGAATTGAAATTCAAATTAAATTGAAATGAATTGAAATTCGAATTAAATTGAAATTCGAATTAAATTGAAAAAATTGAAATTCGAATTAGAATGAAATAGAACTGAAATCATTTTGAATTGAATTTAAAACGTATTGAAATTGAACTGAAATCGATTTGAATTGAAACCGATTTGAATTGAAATCGAGTTGAAATGAATTTAAAACGAATTTATATTGGAAAGATTCAATTTTGATTTAATTTGAGATGGAAGTTGAAATCGTTTTGAAAACGTATTTAAAACGATTTATAAAATATGTTTTAAAAGGAAATCGACGAAATATATATAATATATATATATAATGGCATGAATAGAACGCGCCGCGCCGCGGCAGTTCTCGAATTTCGACCATTGACTTCGAATGGATATTGCAGGAGATCCGACCGTCGGATTCTACTAAAACCAGAACCATTGGGTTCGTATCAAAAAGAGCTTTCTAACGAATATTAGAAATTAGAAATCTAATGGTTGGATGTGGAATTATGTCCAAATCAAATTTGGAAAGGGTCGTTGTAAGTGCAGTTCGATGGCTGTTGATGGAAATCGACTGTACGGGCCTTGATAAAATTATTAAAAATAGTAATAATTTGTGTAAAATCATAAGAAATGATTTATGAAGAATTGGGATGAAAAATTCCGTATTTGAAATTTTAAAAATAGATTTTTATCGAAATGAACCAGTTTTGAACTAGAATATTAATTTGTTTATTTTTTTAAAATAAACAAATTGGATTTGAAATTGTTTTGAAAATAACCAGGATTTCCAATAATTGAATTGAAATGGATTTGAATCGAAATCATCTTCGGAATAGTTCGATGTTGGATTTCGTGATTATACAGATGTTGTTATGGAAATTTTAAATATATATATATATATCGTTATTTCCAATACAATATTTGTTGGTCGTAGGATTTGATATTGAATATAAGCCGATATATTTTCTATTCAGAGCCTTGTATTTAATATCAAATGTGATTTGGGTTTGTCGTGAATGGTGTCTTCATTAACACTGTTCTTAAGCCCAGTTGAGAAAAAGATTAAATCTTTTTATTTAGATTTAATGAAGTGTACCAATTAAATAATATTTAATTGGAATTGAATTGGTATTGATTTTTGGGGTTATCGTGAATAGTGTTTTAAATAACCCTTGTTCTTTAACCCAATAATTAATGGAATGTGATTTTGGGTTGTCGTGAACGGTATCTTCAATAATACTGTTCTCAGACCCAACGGAGTTAAAAAAATCAGAAACTAACTGGAGATTAGTTAAGTTGAATGGTTTCTTGGATATTGATCTGATGTTGGTTTCGGCCTTCGGGGTTAGTACCTAGGGAATGGCTCACTTGCTATTTTACGGTTAAAAGCTGATAGAATGAAATGTGATTTTGGGTTTATCGTGAACCGTGTTTTAAATGACATTGATTCTTTAACCCAGTTTAAGATTAAAACTAAGTGGAGTTTTAACGAATCTTTAATTAGATTGAAAAGATCGAGAATGGAGTATCACCAGTTTTGCTCCAGGCGATAGTTAAATCTTTAATTAGATTTGAACGTGAAATGGTAATTGAATTTATCGATAACACTGTGGTGTTAGATATGAAGTATTACAAGTTTTACTTCATGGGATGAATAGGTTGGGATTGGGAAATTAAAATAAATGATTACTTCGGTGTGGTTCGCTAATCCCGACTAGTTTGAAGTGATATTCAAAGGAAGATTAAAGAATAAATTTAAAAGGATTTATCTTTGATAAATTTAATGGGAACCTTCCCCTAAGAATTTGAAATTTAGAAACTAACTGTAGGTTAGCTAAGCAGAACGATTTCCTGGGTATTGATCTGATGTTGGTTTTGACCTTCGGGGTTAATATTTGGGGAATTATTCTCTTGTTAATTTATGGTTAGTGACTGATGAATTGGAATGAGGTGTATGTTGTGTTTGTGTAACACTTGTTTATTATATACGCGAGTTATTCAGAAAGACCGGGTTTATTCCATTCTGAATAACTGATTCGACGATGAGTCGAAGATGAAGACGGTGGTTGAAGACCGGAGGTCTTCACATCGTTTGGGTGATTACTGATGATCTTGTTTGGGCCGTACACCCAAGAGGAGGGAATCAGTTAGTGACCATCCAGACGTACTTGGAGATCGATGGATATGCGGGGTACTAGGTGCCTCCGGTTTCGTTCAGACCCAGAACGAACTTGTAAATGGACTGTATGTCTGAACTTGGATTTTATTCTATGTGATTGATTTCTATTAAATATATATCTGTTTGGCAGCGGAGAATTTATTCTCTTGCTTAACGCCCTTCTCTGAGACGTACGAGCTCAGAGGTTATATATTGATGGATATCAAACGCATAGAGTGAACGGCCTGTGTGGCATGCCTAAGTGGCAAGTGATCAAGGCTTCTGTTGAAAAAGCAAAGTCTTGTGGTGATGATCAAAGCACGACCTGTGTGGCATAGCTTTGTGTAACGTTGATTCGCGAGCCTCACACCCCGGTTGTGAACTAGAAACAGGAGAAGGACCTCGGGGGGACATGCGTTTCTTTCTAGTTAGAAGTGGTGTCAATGGTTTTACACGCCCTGACGAGTTTGACTTATGTGGTTGTTGCTATTGCGAGGCGCTTCAGATATATCGGTGACTATGTGAAGCCGATGGAGTCATTTGTTGGCTCATTTACGCCCCAAAGGGCGGGGAAACGTAGTGTTCAGGCATTATAATCCACATTGGTGGGCCGGCCCTGACGATCCAAGGAGCAGTTGCGGCTGTTCCTGAGGCTCGGGCTAGAGAGTCTCGAATCGGTTGAGGACGATCCCTTGCCTCGGTTCACAGAAGGAAATCCAATTTCCAAATACGTGACTTTGCGGTTTTGATTGTAGAGCCTAGTGTGGCGACATAGTAGCATGGGATGCTATGCCGTCTATGATTGATACATTTATATTTGAAGTTGTTTTCATACACTCTACACTATAATAGTATCAAATGATTTGTTTTTAGCGTATCAAGCATTCTTTGGATATTATAAGGTAAAAATCCTATCCTCCGGCTTGCGTTGCATTGTGTGATGGGACCCGGGTCTTATAATAGCTTCATCGTTCTTTATTTAGCATTGCGCTATTTGTTTTATGCATTGGTATTCTTGGGAGGAAACCCGTTCCGTGTTATACGGCGTGGTCCCTTGATTTACCAAACTTTAAAATAAAGATTAATAACTGTTTTAGTTCTCACACTAGTCACATGACTGACCTGGAGTTTATTGTTTTAACCTAAACTCTGGGTGCCATTATTTTGACATGGGCAGCTAGTAGTTTTGGTTTTGCAGATTTATATTCACAGGATCCTGAATTACAGCTGGAACGATACTCGGAAAGCTCTGTATCCGTGTATTACTTCTAGTTGTGCATTGTATTATTTTCCGCTGCTATATAATTTATTGTAATATCTGATATTTATCGAATGTGTAATATTCATTCATACTCGGTATATTCTTGTAATATGATGAATTGTTGTAATATACAATGAAATGTTCTTCTGTCTGCGTTCTGATGGGGCTTGTTCTCAACTCAATCTGTGATTTCCCGTAAGGGGGATTTCGGGTCGTTTCACGGTGCGCGTGAAAATAGCCTACCGGGAAAGCAGTCTCAGAATGTGATGAAACCGGTGCTGTTGGGTTCGTATTGATTAATTATTTTAGGATTTCAAAGTTTCAAGTTGATTGGATTTATCTAGTGATCGTGGAAAATTGAAACGCGTGTTTATTTCTGGTTTTACAGAGGATTTTTTTTCAAATGATGTCGGAATTCGACGAAACATGTCCCATTGGGTCCGGAATATATTTTATACTGAGATTAGTTTTTTTATCTGAAAACATGAGTCGATTGTGTTTAGTTTTACGTGGTACTTCACCGTTAAGTTTCATAAAAATACAATAATTATATTTCTCTTTCTATATAAAGCCTATATTCTACCACCTACTTCAGCTGTATACCAAATCCTTTTCTCCACAGCTACCCCAGTACAAACACATAGTCATACTCGACCTACCAAATCAATCACATCAAAATATAAAGGGAATAAGACTATCATAGACCTAAGGTATAAACTGACACAGGCACATTCTAATCGATACATTGGAAACACAAACCTAGCTAAATACTATCAGCATACCCTACGTTTAATTTTTCTAAACCTAGTCTAAGCATAACGTACGTATAGAAATCCACTAACTGGGCATGTCAAATGGAACAACTCATGCCGCCTCCTACAAGCCTATCATGCACAGCTAATTCAAAAGAAAATCTCTAGCTGACCAATTATATAAAAATCTCTCCTTTCAAAATCCCATCAACAAGTATTTTCATTTCACTTTCGTTTTAGCCGACCAAACAAGAAAAGAAAACACAAGGCTGATAAAGAATTTAAGCCTCCATTTCTTTTCGAATTTAATTCCAGCACAAGCTAATCTATCCAAGGCCCTTCCCTACCTCGTACTGAAGGAAAGGACTTCATCCTTATCCCAGTTCGTTCACCCTTTATATATATGATGGGTTGGACAAAGGACCCAACCAAGATTTTTCACTCAAAAACAGATTTTTCTTTAGAAAAAGTTATATATGTATATATACATACATACATATATATATATATATATATATATATATAACCACGAAAGCTTGTATAAAGCAGAGTTCAGAATTGCAATGGGAAGAAAGAATGGAATCAGGATTTGGAAATTCATGGAAATGATGGAGTAAGTGGGTGGGAGATGGAAGGACGGGGGAAAACTGGTCTGGTTTGGGCGCATGGACGGAGTAAGAGAGGGGGAAAGCTTGTGAACATAACTGCCTTTGTGAAGATGAAGCCTTATGGAAGTTTGCATGGGAAATAACATAGCAGGAAATCTTTCAAAAAAGAAAATATGTATAGGAAGGAGGGGAAGGCTCGCTGTATGGGAAGGAAGGAAGTATGAGAAGTAGGACGTGAAGGAAAGGAGATGAAGGAAGGAGCAGTTTTTCCTCTAAGGATAACTAGATCACGTCCAACGGATCCAAGGTACGTTTATCCTCCAAGGATAACTAGATCACGTCCAATGGATCCAAGGTAACGGGCGTCCCCAGATACCCCTGCTTTTAGTCCTCCTAAAATACTTGAGTCCATCCCAAGTCTATCCATTATCTTGCTGCGCTCTCGAGTCCAACTCGAGCTGAATCCAATTCCTCGCAGCCTTCTCGAGTCTAACTCGAGTCAATCTCCCAGAGATAAATTAGACTCATCCAATGAATCTCGTACTGCACGTCCAACGTACATTCACCTTCCAAAGGTAAACTAGACCCACCTAGTGAATCTAGGTACCCTACCTACAAGTCCAAGTCCAACGTGAATCTCTCCTATGTTCGCTGAATCTCCAAGATCAACGAGCTTCCCACAATGTTCCAAACATACTTCAAATTTAATGTGAAGTATTTCCATATTCGTTATATCACCATGACTAACGAACTCGCCCCATTTTTCTTTTACGAGTTCAAGTCTAACTTGAATCGTCCTAATCTTCGTTGCATCTTCCATGATCCACGAACACATCCTATTCTTTCAAAAAGAACACCAACATAGGGTCCTAACCAATCCATTACTCTGCATCTTTCCCGAGTCCCACTCGAGCAAGCTCATAACCCTATCGAGTCTAACTCTAGGCAGTCTATACCGTTGAACAGTCTTATCATGTTCCGTCTGCCCATCACTCCTCGAGTAAACAAAGATATCATCCAATGAAAAAATCACAACAACTATTTACCCCTCATGCAACCCATCCTAGTCGAAATCGACATTCCCCAAGCACAAGCCCCAAAGGCCTAAACCAATATCAGACAAACACCCAAGGAACATCTCCTCCGAGTTCGGATAATCCACATGAGGTGATACTAGCAAAACAATCTAGCACTGGAGTACTCATTTGCCTCCCAGAGACAACTAGAACTTACTGCAACGATAACCTCTTAGCTTCCTTAACTCCAGTTACCCTTGCCATCACTAGGTAGGTACCTAATACCACCCTATTCCTTTGGAGTAGATCGACTCCCCAAAATAATGCTAAACCCAATAAAGCCCAAAACAAAGCAATCACAAGGAAACATACATCCATGACTCGATAAGACCACATTAACAAATCATGCCAAGCTAGTCGAACCACCAAATCGGGTTCGTCACTACTAAAGGTCTATCGACTAACTCAGGTTTGTCAAACAAAACCCGATCAAAACGTCTTAAATAGAAAGCATACCTCGAATAACAACACCTTTTTCCTTCTACGCCGCAGTTGGGGCATTTGACGAAGAAGGAACAGCGTTGATAGCATACGCTTTCACAATCCGCTTCTCCCTAGGAGGTTGTGGGCAATCATCCTTGTGATGTCCCGCCTGGCCGCAGTAAAAGCACTTCCTTTCCCCAGGCTTTTCTCGACAATCTCTGGCGTAATGGCCCTTCTTGCCACAACTAAAGCATTCGCCATCTTTCTTATTTTTCTTATCCTCACCATCCTTAGTCGGGTTCTGCTTCCTCTTGTTCTGAGAATTCTTCTTGCCTTCACCGCCTGCTTGCGGCTTTGGCTCCTCTGCAGATGCCGTAGCAACCTCAGTCTTCGACTTAGGGAAAAGGCTCTCTGACCTTAATGCCTTTCCTACAATAGACTCGAACGTCTCATCGATATGGTTTATAAGTCTTTCCCCCAAGTACCCATCCAAGCCAGTTATGAACTTCTCGTTCTTCTTTTCGACTGTATCGATAAGGGACCATCCATATTTCGATAAAGTGTCAAATTCAGCGATATACTCCGAGACTGCTCTACCGTTCTGCTTAAGCTCCAAGAACTTCCTGAACAGTTCTGATTTATGAGCAGCTGGAATAAACTTATCACAAAAGCGAGTCTTAAACTGATTCCAAGTAACTTGATCTTCTGGAGTAGCTGTTCTAATGGCATTCCACCAATTCAACGCTCGCCCTTGCAGCTGACGAGACGCTAGCCTTCTCTTCATCGCATCCTCAAGACCCAAGTCGTCGAAGATACGATCACAGCTATCCAACCAATCCTGAACATCTGTGGCCGACTCCGTTCCGTGGAACGGCTTCCCACCAAGGTTAGTGTAATCCTTGCACAACTTGGCGAAATCGACCCTAGGCGCCTGCACTACTGGACCACCACCATTTCCGGGATTGGGAACTGCTCCCTGAACATCTCTAAGCATGTCTCTAATGAGGTCGGTAAACATCGTCCTCATGTCGGCAGCATTCCCATTATTGGTTCCCCTACCAGCACCTCTAGCATATCGGCTCATCGTTAATCTGTAAAAGGGGAAACGATTAACGACCCCATAGTGGTGCTAGTGCAGTACAACTTCATTCTATATACTACTAATAGTATATATATGCATAGCTTTTGAAAACCAAAGTAATTACAAATACGCGCTCTCATATACGTACTATCTCTCCCTAGTGTCTTTCCCTAGGTTAACTACGCAACCTAGAGCTCTGATACCAAGTGTGACGGCCCGCCCCGCACCAACCGACATTTACTCCAAATGTGCGCTGTACACATGTCCAGTTAGCACGGAACGGGTCGTCAGAAGGAAAAGGAAGAAGGAAATGAACTAATCAAGAACCTGTAGAATGTCTCACAGCGCATAGAACAAAATATAATAATAACATACTTGACATAAAACAGGAGAGACAGTGCATAAGCTGAAAATCAGAACTAAACATCATAGCAGCGGAAATCCAAAA
Source organism: Allium sativum (assembly GCA_030737875.1). Classification (NCBI taxonomy): domain Eukaryota; kingdom Viridiplantae; phylum Streptophyta; class Magnoliopsida; order Asparagales; family Amaryllidaceae; genus Allium; species Allium sativum. Next base: position 291,955,424 of record CM060916.1, on the reverse strand, counting down.
TACAGCTTATTACAACTTTCAAACTGTCTCAAAGAAAAAGTAAGATAAAGGAGGTACACTACTAATGCCCAAGTAGCGACCACCAACGACACAGGGAGAATATCTATATATCATACGTGGAAGCCTCCTGCTCGCCTCCGAATCAGCTACTCGCGCATCACCAGCTAACCATAACCTGTCTCTAGTCTTCTCGTGTGAGCACCCAGAGTAATAAGAAGAGACATAAAACTCTGGGTCAGACATAAAGCCTGGTATGAGCGATAAGCATCTAAACAGAATAATAACAGGTATAATCCAATCATACCTGAACCTGGACCTGCAACCAAAGAGTTAGCACTACATACTGTACAACACTCTAAGGTGCCACTAACATACTGTGTAAGAGATACGGGGGTGGGGGTGTGCATGTCATAGTGGTGTCAAACAATCAAACATAGCAAGCATCCTCACATCTCTCGCTCAGTGCGTAAAGCATACGATACCCACTACCTTGGTCCTCTAATCCTTTGGGCCATGACGGAATCCAATCCCGTGTAACTATCACTACAAGCCCACTATCCATCTCTCAATGGTGAACCAAAGTTATGAATACCGACAACCCCTTTGCACACGTCCCGCAGCAAAGCCCAATCATGAAGTGAACTCATTGGTTCCCAACTGGATCGTGAGCTCTAACTTCCATTTGGACTACCTTTGCATCTCGGGTTATTGCCTTCACCTCTGGATCGATCTTCATTCAGTTCGCAACCTCCTGGTTCGGTTCGTGACTCGCCCCCTCGCATCAGCTCGACTCGCGGATCGTGGTCATTGCCTTCGCTCGGATCGGGTCGTGCCTGTTTCGTCAGCTCGGGTCGGATCGCACCATTCGTCAGCTCATTCGGATCGCGCCTGCTGCATCGAGTCGGGTCGCGATGCACTCGTGGTCACCATCCCCCTTCGGTTCGGTTCGCAGTCCTCCTTCGCGAATGGTCGGATCGCCATCATCGGATCGTGCTTCACCCATTCGTGGTATCAGTCGAGCTTGGAGTGGCTCGTGACGTCAGGTCGGATCGTGACCTTTGAAGTGGAGCGGATCAGGTCGTCTCGTGGCGCGAGCTTCAATCGGATCGGTTCGCATGGGGTAGGGCGATCCAGTCCGGGGTATTTCCTGCACTTCGTTCCAACGACTGTTTTTCGCCATTCGACGGCGTTTTTGACCAAACTAACACTTCTAAACAATCACAAAGCATACCATACAGTCATAGCAACATATAGTATCGACCACAAACACCAAAACATAAATCATAGCATGTAAAATGGATCAAACATAGCCAATACCCCATATTTTCCCTTAAGCATACTTAAGCAAATCTAACAATAAGGTTAGCAAATCTTAACCAAATTGAACCAAACTTTTAACAGAGATCTAAAACAATATTTCAGAATTTCTGAACATTTTTCCAGATTTTTAACATGCATAAATTCGTTAATTATCACTAATTACCCCTTAATCCCCCAAATTCCGGGATTTGCAAAATTAGTCGAAATTAACCCAAATTCATATCAGAGGCATAAACTGACGTTTTAGAATTTTGGGAATTTTTCTAGATTTTCTGAGCCATAATTTCGCTAATCTTCGCTAATTACCATAATTAGCCATAATTAGTGCAAAACTAAGCAAATCACTCACCTTTGCCACAAATTAAACTATAGATCTGAAATGTCCTCTGATTTGGATCCAATCCCTATGTGTTCCAGCAGCTCTATCCCAAGTTTGACGTTGATTTGCCTTGATTTGGTGTAGATTAGGCCAAAACTTGATTAGAAAGTGATTAGAAGGTGATTTGGGTGTTGGAGGCCATGGCTAGAGCTCAAAGGAGGTTTGTGGCGGCTGGAAAATGAATGAAGAATCGTTTTCTAAACCCTAGCAGCCCTCAAATACCTCTAAACCCGAAATCCCCCCATTGGGCCTAGTTGCTAATTACCCGGTTAAGCCCAATTAGCTGAAAATAACCATTTAAACCTTAATTCAGCCATATCTCCCAAACGATAAGTCCGTTTGGCTATTATGACCACTCTACGGAAAGAGAAACCATCATTCGAATCCAATGTAAGTGGTTTCAGGTCAAAATTCCTTTCCAGTCAAAAGTTATGGCCAAAACAGTACCAGCTAGGGACAAAACGGTCATTTAAAAATCGAAAAAAATCATGAACATGGGAAATGACCCCAATAGTCGTCTCCCAAAGTTACATGACCGTACGACTTCATATGTGAAAGAAATAAGTATTCTACGATCCCATGATGCGTAGAATACGGGTCGTTACATAGGACGTGAAGGAAAGGAGATGAAGGAAGGAGCAGTTTTTCGTGGGGGAGAAAATAGCTGGAAATAAAGGACGTGGGGAAGGAGAGAGAGCGTGGGTTGTGCGTTGGTTATGGGCTTGGGCCTTTTACAAATAAAAAAGTATCTTAACAGCGAAACTGGGAGGAGGGGGTAAGAGGTGAAGGGACATGAAGCTGGTTTGTTATACAGTAAGTATATTTGGGAAGGAGTAGTAGTAACGTGGGGAGAAATACTTTGTGGGCAGCATTTTTAGTGCATGGGCTTTTTGGTTTTAAAAAAAAGAAATAAAAAGAAAAAGATGAGATGAAATATTACATTGGACTGGTAGAAAAGGCGTGAAGGGAGAAAAAGAATAGTGCATAGCTGGGATGTTTCTGTTGCTGCAAAATAAAGGAGAACAGTGCAGGGAACTGGTTCGAGCCGTACATTCTTGAACCAAGTAATAAATATAACTAAGTTAGTTATATATAATTAAGGCAATTAATTAGTTTAAATTAAACCGTTAAATTTATTTAACGTATAACTTGTGCGTACATAATTCAATATAAAGGAAGGCGTCGAAACCATATTGGGAAGCGTTAAATCTGAAGCCAGCGTGGACGGAGATGGAACCAACTGAGGTTTTTGATTAATTTTAAATATATGGAAAAAAACAGTCTACATCTTGACGAACGAAAACTTAAGGTGAGTTAAACTCACTCAGTTCTTCCCATTTATATTTTATATAAATTGGGTTTTTATTCTGTATGCTCTGTTTGTTGATGGTTGACTGTCTGCTAATGATTTATCCATTTGCTGGTTTAACCAATGAAATTAAACCGTCGTTTAATTTCAGTAAAATACCAAACCGTTATTTTAACGATTGGATCTAATAAAGGTAACTTACCTTGGTTGGTCACGTTTATTTATAAACGTGTTGAATTGTTTGATCTATTTGAATTGTTGTGTTAATTGGTTGATGTGAAATAGTTGTCATTTACTATTATATATCAGTTAAATGGAAATGAATGATCTGACTTGAGATAATCGTTTTGGATACAGGGAAGAACAGGTTGGAGGGATCCGAGCGGATTCCTCAAATATATTATTTATTTTTATATTATCATATATGAACTGTCATGATTGGGTAATTGATTTTAGTAGTGATCATTGACTGAAAAGTCAATCTGTGTTGTGTTTTAACCAATGGGCTATATTGGTTGAGTAATCGGCGGTAAATGGCCTAAGAGTAAATTGTTTTGATTATATCGAGTTACCGTCGGGTAAGTTGATAGAACTGAAGTTATATGAAAATTATTTTTATAACTAAAGATAGATTTTGAAATATATGTTTTGAATAAAACTTTATTAAAAGGAAATAAATATTTATTTTTAAAATAAATTGTAAATTGATTTTATAAAGTCAAATCTGATGTTAATTAGACTTACAAATGTGAGAATAAGGAAATTAACCTAACAGTGAAATTTGGATAATTGTTTTTTTGAGAAACAATTTAATGGAATTATTTAAATTAATTAATTATATTATTAATTAATTTAAAATGAGAATTAATTGGAATTGGTTAATGGAATAACCGCATTTTAAGTTAATTAAATCGACCGTTTTTAATTGGGATTGATTATTAAATTAGTGTGTTGGATAAAACAGTTTAATGAATATTGTTTAACTTTAATAAGGTTATTAAAGGATTTGCTATTTATTTTAGTCAATAAAGAAATTAACTATGGAAGTAGTTAGTGATCGAAGAAAAGTAATAATAAATTTATAGAATTACTTTTTAATGGAAATTCATTTAGATAGTAATCGGAATGGAAATGAGATCTAATTGAAAGGTGAAAGAGGTTTATGAACAGGTTTTATTTTAAACCTGAGTTTTTATAACAAAGTTATAAAAGGAATTGTTAAGTAAATATGATAGTGTAAAATAAATGTTACTTAATTGTTTGAATTAAGAAAAAGGGCAATTTAGAAAAAAAGGTTTATAATGAACTAGAGTTATATAAAAGTGGTTTGCGGTGTTATATCGTAAATTCTAAATTAACGTTATTTAAAGGCGTGATTAAGTAAAGGTGGGAGATTGGAATAAGAATTTCAAAGCGAGAAATTGTTGAATGGATTTGAAAAGGAATTAGTGAATGTGAAGTTGGTAAAAGAAGTGAGTCGTAAGATTTGGTAACCAAATCCAAATCAGAAAATGAATTGGTTCAAAGAGTTAGAGGTTAATAAAAAGTGATGGTTATATAAAAAAATTACTTAATTATGGAATTAAGAAATAATGGTGATATCCGATAAAGGGATTACCAAGAAGTAAGAAGGTTTTCTGAAACCGTGTTTTGAATAAAATAGTTAAATGGAATTTGAATTAATATTAGAATGGAATATTGCTTTTTGGGTTACAACTCGTATTTACCTTAAGATATGAACGTTGCTGATCAAGGTCTGAGAGGTTATTAAATACCCCAACTTGAACGACTTTAGGATTATCTGAGGATGGTTTTAGTTGTAATGGTGAAAGAGGTTAGTAAAATTTATTATTTCATTAGGGAAATAATATCGCAACATTTTTGGTGAAAAGTTGGAATAATATATATAATGAGGATTCCAAAGTAAAAAAAAATAAAAGGCGTTGTGGGAAATTTTAATGATATTTTCAAGTTAGAAAGAAAAGTAAAGTTGAGTTCCTTCTACCAGAATAAGCATTCGTATTATTTCAAGTTATGAAATAGATAATATTTCATAATATCATTTTACGAGAAATAAGTTAAATTGAATTCCAAATATTAGATGATAACGTGGCTAATGTTTTGAAAGTGAAAATAGAAAACCGGATAGGATATAGGATTTTCCTAAGTAATAAATGAATTTGTTTAAAGAATAATTTTATGATAAGAAGCGAAAAGCTATATTTAAAATATCAAAATATTTAAGAGTTTTAAATTTACACTTGTTTTAATTAAAAGGCCAAGTGGTGCCAAATACTGAACTAGTGAACTCACTGGACTATCATGATTGAATCACTGTTTATTTTGATAGTTAAATCACTGACTACCAAATCTGTCCAATACGATTGTTGGTATGTAAAGACCGGGATCGAATTTATATTCGAAAACCATTCCGACCAACAAATACGTGAAGATATCAAGAGATGATCGAGATGGAGCATTGAAGACCATGGATCTTCATTAAACGGAAGAACTACCAAAAATCTCTGGGATTGCAACCAGAGATAAACTGTGGTTTAGTCGTGATTGGAATCTACGGGTTGCAAGGACTTCTCGCTACTGATCCCTAGGGTGATTCCTATATGAGATGCAGTAAGAGAGTACCTTCGGTTCATCCTGTTCCTGGATGACTTGTATTGGATGTCTGACAGAGTATTTCCAAAGGAATTACATACGTTGATTTCTTCAAACGTACCATAGTTGATGGCGGAGAAATGGTTTTTCTCTAGCTAAATAACTAGAGTATTTTTGTGGACGTCAATCAGTGTGATCTGGCGAATCTGACGATGTGGTATTCAAAGTGAAGGGTGGCCAAATGTTAAAAAAGTTAATCTAAACCTCAAGCCTCGTCAACCGGGGAATGACAAAAATCGGGCAGGCAGCATGGCTATGTGGGTCGCTCCCCTTAGGGTGTATAATCACCTATCTAGAGAAATTCCATTTGCTTCATTAATCTATTTCGATGTTGTCCCTTTTCGGGAAACGGTGGTTTGAGACCAACCGTTGGTGATATACATTCGATACACTCAAGCGAAATGAGTGGTCGGTCATATAAGGGCTGGGTTGCAAGACGTTCTTGTTGAACCCAGTGTATTCGCCTCTAGAGATACACTATCGGCAGGTGGTCCCATATCTTGTCATAGTGGGAATCCAATCTCCAATAAGCGCCCGTGGTTTTGTTTGTATAATATATATGTGTAGCGTGAGATGCAAGCGTTCCGCTAGATTCTATTTACTTGTGTTTAGACATTATTATAATATCAGAAAAGATATTGATTCCAAAAACGTTTTGGGTTATCGTAAGAGAAAAAAAACCGTCCGTATTTATGTGTGGATTTGGTCTTACGATTATCCTTTTCTTTCGAAAAGATTTTTGAACTTTAAAATTAAGTTGGATGATTCCCCTTAATACCGTGCGAGTTTTTCTCACTCTGGTTCACCATAATGACCTCGTGTTTTGTGAATGCTCGGGTTAGCCCGGGTGTACAGGTCCAGGTTATCAGATGCCGCGAAGTCCCGAGATGAGCTGGAGATGTACAGAAATATTGTATCTAGTATTTATTCAGCTGTGTGTTGTGTATAAGGACAAGTTATTATAACTGTCCAAGGATGTTGATGTACTCTAATATTGTAAGTATTTGTAAATGCTCTCAATAAAGATTTATTTATGTATTATATTTTGTTCCGCTGCGATGTGAGACTCTGATTCTGTGTTGTGTTGGTTCTTCTTCTTCTTCTATTCAAATATTTCTTTCTTTCTTATCTCACCCTCTAAATTCTTTCTAATAATGTTCCAGTGTTTTCGGTGTTTGGAAGGTCGGCATGAGTTACAGTAAGAGTATTTATGTCGATTTTCGGGGCCGAAAACTCTTGGGTCATTGCAGCGGTATCAGAGCTATTGGTTTAGTAATAACCTTGGCTCTGTGGCATGACTCGATAGAGGTAGGGTTAGTAATACCATATATCGAGATTGAGTGTATATAAATGAGAGCGTAATTGTAAATTTTATATACAAATGTTTTGTATTGTGTTGGTTGATCGGTTTAAGTGTTGAGATGCATAGAACTGACAATGGATACAGTATTGTTTTGAAATAAGGGTAAATGAAATAATTTTACCCAAATTATATTTTGTATAGAAAAGAAATAATTTTATCAAATTATTAAGATACTAGTGTGTTTGATTAATTTGAATAGGATTCAAATTGGATTGAAAATTTGAATTGAAACTTAAATTTGTTAAGTGGAATTAAATTAAGAACAATATCGAAATTAAATAAATTTGAAATTTAATGAATAAATAATAATAATCAAATAGAAATCAATCGTATATAAATCAATTGTTGTTCTGTAAAACCAAAGTAAAATATTAAGTTGAACATAAATTCAATTATTTTGATTGAGACTGGTTGTTCATTGATTGTTGATTGGTATTGATTTGGTGTTAGATAGCTTGAATATAAATTCATCAACAGTTTAATAAAAAGTTGAATTATAATTAAATTCCAGTACAGTCAACTGGAGTGTAATCATATGAATTAAAGTTGAATAATTCCGTCATGTGTTGCTAATGAATACTTCATGCTTGATTTTGGAAATTGTTATGGTTACGCTTAGTAATTAACTAAATATTATTTAAGAATTTCATGTATCTATTACTGATATGTGAATTGAGTTAAGTACAGGTGCTAGATGGCTAAGCAAATTGATATTAGTTGAGAAAATCGTATATACGTTGAGCAAGTAAGCTCAATAGTGCTCGTAAAAGGTACGCCTACGCGAAAATATAAAATTTTGGGTTTTGATTTTTGTTTTCCGATCGTGTGGGTCGATGTATATATATTATTTGTTCCTGCGATATCGCAGATGTTACTCTGTGCACGGGAGACTCTGCCGAATTTTTCCGGGAATTTCATGTGTTAGAAAATTTTCAATATTTTTGAAAATATTTAGTTACGATATCGAATTGGTTTTCGATTTAAAATAAATTGGATTTGGAAATTAATGGGTTTGTAACGTTCTTTCTTACCTTAGCAATTTCGAGGACGAAATTTTTTTTAAGGGGGGAAGAATGTAACGTCCCGTATTTTTGGCAGTCAAATATTTTATTTTATTTATTATTTTAAATATTATATTTGGAATATTAAAGGATTTTAATATTTAATTCGTTATTTAAAACGAAATTTGAATGTTATTTATTTATATAATTATAAATCGAGCTCGAAATGGCACTTCAGTTCGTAATATTTGGTTTTGAACTTCAACTGAGAATACAGGATCCGATATAAGTCGGATTTCTGTGAAACAAGAAACGTTGAAGTCATGCGGATGATAATTTTCATATGAAAGATAAAAATTTAGATTTCGTATTATAGATTAGTATTTATGGCCAAATCAAAATTTGAAATAATTTCTATGGAAAATCGTTATTTAAATATCGGCCTTTAAAATGGCCATTTTACAAACATAGTTCATTTTCAATGAAATCAGTTTCATTGGAACCGTAACGTTAAATCATTGCATGGTGTTTAATGGCGTGGCAAACCGATGTCGTATGTGGCCACGGTAGCCGTAAACGTCCAGTTATTTTTTATAGCACGTAATTAATTTAATAAAGAGATATTTGAGTGTAACTTGAACAGACAATCGAATTAAGCCATGAAATCAATTCCTTTGAATTCGTATCGTCGATTTTAGTTAGGATAGGTATATAATTTGTTATTTTTTAAGATCGGGTAATTTGGTGCCCAAAATGGTATTGTAGTGCGCGTGAAAATAGCCTACCGGGAAGACAGTCTCAGAATGCGACGAAACTGGTGCCGTTGGGTTCGTATTGATTAATTATTTTAGGATCTCAAAGTTTCAAGTTGATTGGATTTATCTAGTGATCGTGGAAAATTGAAACGCGTGTTTATTTCTGGTTTTACAAAGGAATTTTTTTCAAACGATGCCGGAATTCGACGAAACTTGTCCCATTTGGTTCGGAATATATTTTTATACTAAGATTAGTTTATATATCAGAAAATAGGAGTCGATTGTGTTTAGTTTTATGGGTACTTCACCGTTAAGTTTCATAAAAATACAATAATTATGTTTCTCATTCTATATAAAGCCTATGTTCTACCACCTACTTCAGCTGTATACCAAGTCCATTTCTCCACAGCTACCCCAGTACAAACAAATAGTCATACTCGACCTACCAAATCAATCGCATCAAAATATAAAGCGAATAGGACTATCACAGACCTAAGGTATAAACTGACACAGGCACATTCTAATTGATACATTGGAAACACAAACCTAGCCAAATACTATCAGCATACCCTACGTTTAATTTTTCTAAACCTAGTCTAAGCATAACGTACGTATAGAAATCCACCAGCTGGGCATGTCAAATGGAACAACTCATGCCGCCTCCTACAAGCCTATCATGCACAGCTAATTCAAAAGAAAATCTCCAGCCGACTAAGTATATAAAAATCTCTCCTTTCAAAATCCCATCAGCAAGTATTTTCATTTCACTTTCGTTTTAGCCGACCAAACAAGAAAAGAAAACATAAGGCTGACAAAGAATTTATGCCTCCATTTCTTTTCAAATTTAATTCCAGCACAGGCTAATCTATCCAAGGCCATTCCATACCTCGTACTGAAGGAAAGGACTTCATCCTTATCCCAGTTCGTTCACCCTATATATATGATGGGTTCGACAAAGGACCAAACCAAGATTTTTCACTCAAAAACAGATTTTTCTTCAGAAAAAGATATATATATTAAATGACGAAAGCTTATATAAAGCAGAGTTCCGAATTGCAATGGGAAGAATGAATGGAAGAAGGATTTGGAAATGCATGGAAATGATGGAGTAAGTGGGTCGGAGATGGATGGACGGGGGAAAAACTGGTCTGGTTTAGGGGCATGGACGGAGTAGGAGATAAGAAAGCTTATGAACATAACTGCCTTTGTGAAGATGAATGTTTGTGGAAGTTTGCATGGGAAATAACATAGCAGGAAAGCTTTCGAAAAAGAAAATATATATAGGAAGGAGGGGAAGGCTCGCTGCATGGGATGGAAGGAAGTATGAGAAGTAGGACGTGAAGGAAAGGAGATGATGGAAGGAGCTGTTTTTCGTGGGGGGAGGAAATAGCTGGAAAGAAAGGATGTGGGGAAGGAGAGGGAGCATGGGCTGTGCGTTGGTTATGGGCTTGGGCCTTTAACAAAAAAGTATCTAAACTGCGAAACTGGGAGGAGGGTGTAAGCGGTGAAGGGACATGAAGCTGGTTTGTTATACAGTAAGTATATTTGGGAAGGAGTAGTGGTTACGTGGGGAGAAATACTTTGTGGGCAGCGTTTTTAGTGCATGGGTTTTTGGGTTTTAAAAAAAGAAAAAAAAGAAAAAAAAGAAAAAGATGAGATGAAATGGTACATTGGACTGGTAGAAAAGGCGTGAAGGGAGAAAAAGAATAGCGCATAGCTGGGATGTTTCTGTTGCAGCAAAATAAAGGAGAACAGTGCAGGGAACTGGTTCGAGCCGTACATTCTTGAACCAAGTAATAAATATAATTAAGTTAGTTATATTTAATTAGGGTAACGAATTAGTTTAAATTAAACCTTTAAATTTATTTAACGTATAACCTGTACGTACAGAATTCAATATAACGGAAGGCGTCGAAACCATATTGGGAAGCGTTAAATCTGAAGCCAGCGTGGATGGAGATGGAACCAGCTAAGGTCTTTGATTAAAGTTAAATATATGAAAAAAAACAGTCGTCATCTCGACGAACGAAAACTCAAGGTGAGTTAAACTCACTCAATTCTTCCCATTTATATTTTATATAAATTGGGTTTTTATTTTGTATGCTCTGTTTGTTGATGGTTGACTGTCTGCTAATGATTTATCCATTTGCTGGTTTAACCAATGAAATTAAACCGTCGTTTAATTTCAGTAAAATACCAAACCGTTATTTTAACGATTGGATCTAACAAAGGTAACTTACCTTGGTTGGTCACGTTTATTTATAAACGTGTTGAATTGTTTGATCTGTTTGAATTGTTGTGTTAATTGGTTGATGTGAAATAGTTATCATTTACTATTATATATCAGTTAAATGGAAATGAATGATCTGACTTGAGATAACCGTTTTGGATACAGGGAAGAACAGGTTGGAGGGATCCGACCGGATTCCTCAAATATATTATTTATTTTTATATTATCATATATGAACTGTCATGATTGGGTAATTGATTTTAGTAGTGATCATTGACTGAAAAGTCAACCTGTGTTTTGTTTTAACCAATGGTCTATATTGGTTGAGTAATCGGTAGTAAATAGCCTAAGAGTAAATTGTTTTGATTATATCGATTTACCGTCAGGTAAGTTGATAGAACTGAAGTTACATAAAAATTATTTTTATAACTAAAGATAGATTTTGAAATATAAATTTTGAATAAAACTTTATTAAAAGGAAATAAATATTTATTTTTAAAATAAATTGAAAATTGATTTTATAAAGTCAAATCTGATGTTAATTAGATTTCTAAATGTGAGAATAAGGAAATTAACCTAACAGTTAAATTTGGATTTTTTTTTGAGAAACAATTTAATGGAATTATTTAAATTAATTAATTATATTATTAATTAATTTAAAATGAGAATTAATTGGAATCGGTTAATGGAATAACCGCATTTTAAGTTAATTAAATCGACCGTTTTTAATTGGGGTTGATTATTAAATTAGTGTGTTGAATAAAACAGTTTAATGAATATTGTTTAACTTTAATAAGATTATTAAAGGATTTACTATTTATTTTAGTCATAAAGAAATTAACTACAGAAGTAGTTAGTGATCGAAGAAAATTAATAATAAATTTAGAGAATTACTTTTAATGGAAATTCATTTAGAAAGTAATCGGAATGGAAATGAGATCTAATTGAAAGGTGAAAGAGGCTTATGAACAGGTTTTATTTTAAACCTGAGTTTTTATAACAAAGTTATAAAAGGAATTGTTAAGTAAATATGATAGTGTAGAATAAATGTTACTTAATTATTTGAATTAAGAAAAAGGGCAATTTAGATAAAAAGGGTTTATAATGAACCAGAGTTATATTAAAGAGGTTTGAGGTGTTATATCGTTAATTCTTAATTAACGTTATTTAAAGGTGTGATTAAGTAAAGGTGGGAGATTGGAATAAGAATTTCAAAGTGAGAAATGGTTGAATGGATTTGAAAAGGAATTAGTGAAAGTGAAGTTGGTAAAAGAAGTGAGTCGTAAGATTTGGTAACCAAATCCGAATCATAAAATCAATTGGTTCAAAGAGGTAGAGGTCAATAAAAATTGATGGTTATATAAAAAAATTACTTAATTATGGAATTAAGAAATAATGGTGATATCCGAGAAAGGGATTACCAAGAAGTAAGAAGGTTTTCTGAAATCGTGTTTTGAATAAAATAGTTAAATGGAATTTGAATTAATATTAGAATGGAATATTGCTTTTTGGGTTACAACTCGTATTTACCTTAAGTTATGAACGTTGTTGATTAAGGTTTGAGTGTTAATTAAATACCCCAACTTGAACGACTTCAGGATTATCCGAGGGTGGTATTAGTTGTAATGGTGAAAGAGGTTAGTAAAATTCATTATTTCATTGGGGAAATAATATCGCAACATTTTTGGCGGAAAGTTGGAATAATATATATAATGAGGATTCCAAAGTAAAAAGAAAATAAAAAGCGTTGTGGGAAATTTTAACGATATTTTCAAGTTAGAAAAATGGTAAAGTTGAGTTCCTTCTACCAGAATAAGCATTCGTATTGTTTCAAGTAATGAAATAGATGATATTTCATAATATCGTTTTACGAGAAATAAGTTAAATTGAATTCCAAATATTAGATGATAACATGGCTAATGTTTTGAAAGTGAAAATAGAAAACCGGATAGGATATAGGATTTTCCTAAGTAATAAATGAATTTGTTTAAAGAATAATTTTATGATAAGAAGCGAAAAGCTATATTTAAAATATCAAAATATTTAAGAGTTTTAAATTTACACTTGTTTTAATTAAAAGGCCAAGTGGTGCCGAATACTGAACTAGTGAACTCACTGGATTATCATGATTGAATCACTGTTTATTTTGATTGTTAAATCAACGACTATCAAATCTGTCCAATACGATTGTTGGTACGGAAAGACCAGGATCGAATTTATATTCGAAAACCATTCCGACCAACAAATACGTGAAGATATCAAGGGATGATCGAGATGGAGCATTGAAGACCGTGAATCTCCATTAAACGAAAGAACCGCCAAAAATCTCTGGGATTGCAACCAGAGATAAACTGTGGTTCAGTCGGGATTGGAATCTACGGGTTGCAAGGACTTCTCGCTACTGATCCCTAGGGTGATTCCTATATGAGATGCAGTAGGAGAGTACCTTCGGTTCATCCTGTTCCTGGATGACTTGTATGTACGGATGTCTGACAGAGTATTTCCAAAGGAATTACATACGTTGATTTCTTCAAACGTACCATAGTTGATGGCGGAGAAATGGTTTTTCTCTAGCCAAATAACTAGAGTATTTTTGTGGACGTCAATCAGTGTGATCTGGCGGATCTGACGATGTGGTATTCAAAGTGAAGGGTGGCCAAATGTTACAAAAAGTTAATCTAATCCTCAAGCCTCATCAACCGGGAAATGAATAAAATCGGGCAGGCAGCCAGGCTATGTGGGTCGCTCCCATTAGGGTGTATAATCACCTACCTAGAGAAATTCCATTTGCTTCTTTAATCTGTTTCGATGCTGTCCCTTTTTGGGAAACGGTGGTTTGAGCCCAACCGTTGGTGATATACATTCGATACACTCAAGCGAAATGAGTGGTCGGTCATACGAGGGCCGGGTTGCAAGACGTTCTTGTTGAACCCAGTGTATTCGCCTATAGAGATACACTATCGGCAGGTGGTCCCATACCTTGTCGTAGTGGGAATCCAATAAGCGCCCGCGGTTTTGTTTGTATACTATATATGTGGAGTGTGAGATGCAAGTGTTCCGCTAGATTCTATTTACTTGTATTTAGACATTATTATAATATCAGAAAAGATATTGATTCCAAAAACATTTTGGGTTATCGTAAGAGAAAAAAAATCGTCCGTATTTATGTGTGGATTTGGTCTTACTATTATCCTTTTCTTTCGAAAAGATTTTTGAACTTTAAAATTAATTTGGATGATTCCCCTTAGTACTGTGTGAGTTTTTCTCACTTTGATTCATCAGACTGACCCGGTGTTTTGTAAATGCTCGGGTTAGCTCGGGTGTACAGGTCCAGGTTATCAGATGCTGCGAAGTCCCGTGACGGGCTGGAGATGTTCATACGTATTGTATCAAGTATTTATTCCGCTATATATTGTGTATAAGGACAAGTTATTATAACTGTCCAAGGATGTTGATGTACTCTGATATTGTAAGTATTTGTAAATTCTCTCAATAAAGATTTATTTCTGTATTATATTTTCTTCCGCTGCGATGTGAGACTCTGATTATGTGTTGTGTTGGTTCTTCTTCTTCTTCTATTCAAATATTTCTTTCTTTCTTATCTCACCCTCTAAATTCTTTCTAATAATGTTCCAGTGTTTTCGGTGTTTGGAAGGTCGGCATGAGTTACAGTAAGAGTATTTATGTCAATTTTCGGGGCCGAAAACTCTTGGGTCGTTACATTACGCCCCAAACCCCAAGTCATATGTCCAATATACTTTATGCCTCAAATCTCAAGTCATATGTTTGATACACTTATGTTTTAAATACAAAATGTGTTATGTCTTCAAATCAGTTACAAATCAGTTATGCCTTGTTATACGTAATTTAATACTTTTTTCCAATTTTAGCGCTGTCCATGTCCCAATCATATATTATGTCCAGTTTTTCCCAACGTATGTTCATCTGTTATGAGATTTGGCTTAGGCTCGCAGTAGCCTGGCTATAAAAAACAAAAAGGGAAGAAGGAAAGAAGAGACAAAGAATGGACATAATAATATCAATGAGATAGATCCAATGGATATAGAAAGATAAATAGAAATAGGCATAATCCCAAATTCAGATTTATTACAATGTCAGAATCACAATTAAATTTTATTTCTGAAAGTAACATGAACTTGCAAATTATAGAACGGTCTTGAATTTTGGGATCTGATTTCTGAATTTGATTAGCTATTCTTTTGATGTAGACTTTGATTGTTAACTTGTAAAACTCTAATTTGATTGATTAAGGTGAAGGCTAGGTCACTTCAGGTTGTAGCAACATACAAACGCCTATGAATTCGTGTGGAGAAAACAATAGGTTTAAGGGTCTTTTTATAGCTGTATAGGGAGATTTAGAGCCTTCAAATCAGTCTAGAAGTCATCAGAATCATCCAGAGAAGAATACCACGTCACACAGCGAATCAGAAAGCGACACGTGGCAAAACACATCATCGGCCAGATCTGGGCCAACAGGGGTCGACTCCCCTATAAGGGTTCGACACTTATGTCGACACCCCTATAGGGGGGTCGACACCTATGTCGACTCCCCCTTGGCAGGGTCGACATCCTGAGCGGGAAATTTCCCGCTCAGCCTATTCTGCTTGAGTTTTGAATTTTGAACTTGGTTTGAGATGTTTATATTTATATTTTCTGTTTAAACATGAAATCTTCTGAACTCCATAACTTCTTCATATAGAGTCCGATTCAAGCAAACTCGGACTCTATCTCAAGCAGAATTCCGAGACGAACGCAATGGCGTAACTCGTTTCCCTTAATTCTCACTTTTAAATTTAAGTATTCTTTAATTCATTACTTTAATATTCACAGGAAATACGGGGTGTTACAACATGGCTCAATCGTTACAGCTACAACTCGCCTCTCCGGGCCTTCTCAGTTTCAAAATAAAATCAAACAGTCAAGCGGCTACCAGACAGGATCATAGAAATCTCATACTCAAATATAATTTAAACTTGTACCTTATTGCTAGGCATTCTACTCTATCACTAGCTATCACTTCAGCATATACAAATCCATTTCCAATTGATCTCCCATGAATTTATCCTAAAATCCAATTCTTCACTTATGCCCAAGCCAAATCCATTTCAAACTCTAATTCCAAACTCTTAACTTATCCATTCAACTTCATTCCAGATTATCTCCAATTGAATCCAATTTTATTTAACTTATTTTAAGTTAATTTTTTTCACTCTTACCATTTCAAACTATTTAACTTCATAAGTTAAATTTAATTGAAAATTTAAAATTCCGGAGTTTTATTTCAAATTAGTTTGAAATTATACTGGATAAAAACAATTAAAACATTTGAATTTATGAACAACTTATTTTCCTTAAAACAATTCAAAAACAAAATCTTTGGTAGTAAGTCACTTTGACACTCGAAAATGAACACTGATAATGTTGTAGTCGTCATCAGAATTATTTTCCAGCGATCGAAGTGATTTAATACTATATCACTTTCAAAACATATTCTCAAGCACTTTCATTTTGAAATTACTTCAAAATACCTTTTATACATTTGATAAACATTTTCAAATCACCCAGGACCTCAAAATTTCCTTATATAACCCAAAATTCATTTCAGATATTTTTTTTCCAAATTCCAGAATAATAATTCCAATTCTCTTTTAAATTCAGATTTAATTCATCTGAATTTATACATTACATTTTTGTTAATTCTGATTGGTTATTTATAACCATTTCAATTCATAATCTTATTCGATTTTAAAAATAACCAATACATCCAATATATCATAATAATTCTGATATATAAAATATAATTTGGGTAAAATTATTTCATTTACCTCTTTTTTAAAATGTACTATGTCGGTTTATAGTATTTGAGTCTTTAGAAACACCTATCGATCTTGTGGTGCCCCACTATCGACCAGAATTCATAAGCCACTCAACCATGTAAATCTCCATAATATAAAATCATTTTTAATAAATCTACAAATACGCTCTCTTGTATATATACACTCAACTCAATCTAGGGTATTGCTAACCCTATCTCTACTGAGTCACGCCACCGAGCCAAATCACTTAACCTTCAGCTTTGATACCACTGTAACGACCTCAAGATTTTAGTCCCTGAAAATCAACACAAAACCCATGTTAACTATCCAAGCATCGTAAATACCGGATCATTAATAACAAGAAGTTATATGGTGAGAAATAGAAAGAAAGTTAGAATAGAGGAAGAAGAAGGTCACTACAGAACAAAATCAGAGTAAACACGAATCTCACAATGGAATGAACAAATATATTGTATAGCAACTTTTGAAATACAAAACTATAACTGTATATACATACCAGTATGACACATAACATCACAGCTGAAATAAACTCAATATATATCTAACTCTGAAGCCTCCTGCTCTGAGCTCCTCCAAGTATCTGTAAATCCTGACTACTTGACTTCCCGTACAAATTTGGACACCCAAGAGTTTAGGGAAAACAGAACAAAATAAACTATGTGTCAGTCATGTAACTGGTGTGAGTAAACTCCAAACACATGGTTTAACCTTTCCAAATCTTTTTTAATAGCAATGATAATCGTAAGACCGATCCACAAATAAACACGGATGGTTTTTACCTTATGATAATCCAAAACATTTTCTAAAACAATATTTTTCTGATATTATAATAGCGTCTAATACAAGTACTTAGAAATCTAGCGGAAACGTTTTCATCTCACATTCTACATATATAATATACAATCAAAACCATGGGCTCTTATTGGGTAATGGATTTTCAACTATGACAATGTATGGAACCACCTTCCGATCAGTGTACTCTAGAAGCGATACACTGGAGTTCAATAAGAACATCTTGTAACTCGGCCACACATGACCGGCCTTTCATTTCGCTTGAATGTTCCGAATATATTAGCACCTTACGGTTGGTATACCAACATAACCGTTCCCGGGAGATACAGAAGAGAAAGAAGTAACAAATATGAATATTATCTAGATGGTGACAATATACCCTAATTAGGTGCGACCCACTTAGCCACGCTGCCCGCCCGATTTTTGTCATTTTCCGGATGATGAGGCTTGAGGTAATAACTTACTATTGTACATATCACTTTTATATTTACTTTGAATGCCACATCGTCATACTCGCCCAATCACAAATTGATGTCTCCAAAAATATCACGGGTATTAAGCTAGGAGAAACGAATTCCTCTGCCACCAAATGTGGATATGTTTGAAGAGATCAACTTACGCGATCTATTAGATATACTCCGTTAGACATTCGTCTATACACGTTGTCCTGGGACAGGACAAACCCAAGGCACTATTCCAAAACAGGCCTTGTATGAACTCCATCTTCAATTATCTTCACCATATTTGATTCGCAATAATGCCCATACAGAGTGGTTTTCAGATAATAAATCTGGTCCCGGTCTCTCCGTATGGACAACGGAAATGGTCAAAAACTTTGATAGTCGGTGATTTAACTATCGAAGAAAAGCATGTGTACAAACAACGGTCGTATTTACAAATAGAAATCTTACCGATCAATCATCAGTCAACACTGACCCCTTTTATTTCTTAAAATCCATTTTACTTCTCATGATTTTTCTTCGAAAACGTTTCCATATATTCACAACTCTTTATATTCCCCTATTTCGAAACTACACGCTATTATCATTGGAAAACATTTCCATACCTTATTTATGCATCACTATCTTCCCACATCTATCCGTCTCTAACTGTAAACCAGTAAGAGAACAATTCCCTAAATATCAACCCCGAAGGCCGAAACCAACATCAGATCAATATCCAGAAAACCATTCAACTTGACTAATCTCTAATCAGTTTCTGATTTCCTTAACGCCATTTAAATCTTCTTATCAAATCATTACTTACGCAACTCTCGGATTCAACTTAACCAGGAAAATCGACATTTAAAACTCCATGTCGATATTTCAGCATCAGAAATACTAGATCATTAATAGAAAGAAGTTAGAGGGCGAGAAATAGAAAGAAAATTAGAATAGAAGAAGAAGAAGATCACCGTAGAACAGAGTCAAAGCAACATGAATCTCATAGCGAAACGAATAAAATATATTACATAACAACTTTGGAAATACAAACTGGTAATTTTATATACGTAGCATTATCACATAACATTACAGCGGAAATAAACTCTATATATATCTAACTCTGAAGCCTCCTGCTCCTCGCTCCTCCAAGTATATCTGAAAAATCCCGACTACTTGACTGCCCATACAAATTTGGGAACCCAAGAGTTTAGGGAAAACAAAATAAACTCTGGGTCAGTCATGTGACTGGTGTGAGTAAACTCTAATCCCCTGGTTTAACTTTTAAAATCCTTTAAAAGAACTGATAATCATAAGACCGATCCACACATAAACGCAGTCGGTTTTTACCTTATGATAATCCAAATATTTCTTAAGATCAATATTTTCTGATATTATGATAATGTCTAAATCAAGTAAATAGAAATCTAGTACAACGCATTCATATCACACTCTACATATATAATATACAATCAAAAACCGCCGGCTCTTATTGGGTAATGGATTTCCAACTATGACAAGGTATGGAATCACCTTCCGATCAGTGTACTCTAGAAGCGATACACTGGGTTCAATAAGAACATCTTTTAACTCGTCCACACATGACTGGCCATTCATTTCGCTTAAATGTTCTAAATATATTATCACCTTACGGTTGTTTACCAACATAATCGTTCCCGGGAGACACAGAAGCGAAAGAAGTAACAAATATGAATATTCTCTAGATGGTGACAATATACCCTAATTGGGTGCGACCCACTTAGCCATGTTGCCACTCCATTTTTGTCATTTCCCAGTTGTTGAAGCTCGAGGTTATAACGTATCCTTTTACGCTTCATCTACTTTGAATGCCACCTCATCATACCTGCCAAATCACAAATTGATTTCTCCAAAAATACCATAGGTATAAAGCTAGGAGAAACGAATTTCTCCGCACCAATGTAAATACGTTTGAAGCGATCAACTTACTCGATCTATTAGATATACTCTGTCAGAAATTCATTCATGCACGTTGTCCCAGGACTGGACAAGCCGAAGGAACTATTCTATAAATCCATCTTAGATAATTTCTACTTAGGATCGCTAGAATAGCCCTTGCATACTCTCCGTCTTCAACCATATTTGATTCGTAATGCTAATGCCATACAGAATGGTTTTCAGATAATAAATCTGATCCCAGTCTCTCCGTATTGACACTGGAAATGGTCAAAAACTTTGATAGTCAGTTATTTAACTATCAAAGGAAAACATGTGTACAAACAACGGTCGTATTTCCAAATGGAAATCTTACCGATCAATCATTAATCAACACAGACCCCTCTTAATAAATTTATAAATATTCATTTCATTTTTCAATTTCCAAATAATTTTCCAACTCACTTAGCCTCTCATGATTTCTTAGGAAAACGTTTCCATTTGATTTAAACCATTTATTTCTTATATTTTAGAAAATATATCTTATCAATATCGGAAAATATTTCTATTTCTTATCGCGCCCCATTACTCTTATCTATCCATTAGTGACTAACTATAAATTAGTAAGAGAACAATTCCCTAAGTATAAACCCCGAAGGCCTAAATCAACATCAGACCAATACCAAGAATGCCATCCTAATTAAATAGTCTCCAGGTTTCAAATTTCCTTAACTCCATTTAAATCTGCAAAACGTTTGCTTTTAAATCATTATTCACTTTAAAATGTGAATATCATTTCTTTACAGAAAACAAAACTCATTTTTATTAAATCAAATCTTGATTTAAATAAATATTTTCATTACAGTTTAAAATCCCATCTATCTAGTTCTTTTTTTTAATATAAATTCATATTCGTATTTCACTCCATATACTCCATTTATAAATCAACTTCCTGTTAAATAAATATTACGTTTATAACTTAATCTCGATTACCTATATAATTACTAATTATTTGTTTTAAAGAAAATATTAACTATCTTGCCAATTACTGAATCATATAATATATAATTTATAAGAATAAATCATTTTAATAACATTCGACATCTTCGAATTTAAATTACAAATCCTTATTGATTTGTTTCAATTCTATTCCCATTTTGAATATCGAAATATTTTCATCGTTTTTTCTAAACGATTTAAATTTTCCTTTTTAAATAAATTCTTTTCTTGAATTTATATTTTTAAAACTATTTAATAATAATCATTTTGCTTCATTTATAAATATCATTATACATCAAATTACCTTTTTTTATAAAATCAAAAACAAGTTATTATATTTTAACTAATCGAAATTCCATTTCTATTTAAAAATAGAAATTCCTTTTCAAAACCCCAATTTATTTTCCAATATATTTGAATATATTTTCGGTATTTATATACCAATTATTTCAGTTCAATGTTGTTCAACCACCCCAAACACACAATAATCAACTTCAGATTATTTATCACGTCATATAAAGCAATATATGAAAATCAACAATAAAATTGTTGAGGAATCCAGTCGGATTCCTCCAACCTGTTTCCCTGCATCCACAGTTGTTAATCAACATTTATTTCATATAAATATGAAATAAATAACAAATAGAGTCCATATTTAACTAACGACTTGTATAAATAGCTATACGTATTATTTTAACCAATTCATCCAAACAATCATCACATAACATTCAACCATCATTTATAAATATTAAATAACATTTATAAAATTATAAAACTGGACAATTTAGTGAGATTACTCACATTGGTCGTCGAACGTTAAATAACGATTAACATCAGTCGATTGATTGGTTCAGGCATTTAATTTGGCCATAATTCGTAACGATCTTCAAATTGCTCCAAATCGGTTCCATCATGTAGCCTATGACTCTGTGATCCTAACATGACTGACCATTCGTCAATCTAACAACGTATGACCAAGTGATAACATTTTCCATTTAGTATGTATCCTTAAGTAATTTAATTTAAATAAATTTGACAATTGGGCCTCATCGATTTTTCGTTGGCCCATTACCAATGTCAATCCGCACCACGTGTACGCCTCATCTTTCCCATAGCCATGGACCCACGAATGCCCGGTTGCCAATTCCATGACAAATTCCCACTGTAGTAACCTATCTTGAATGCCATTTTTTCTTTTCTTTATATATGAAATAGGCTCACGCGTCCATCACCCTTCCAAACGCACGTCCTCCCCATACCAGCCACTAAGCATCAGCACCCCTCCTTCTCTTCCCATTCATGTCCCTATGTGCCCTCGTCTACTACCTCGTGCTAAAAATTTCCCTTTTTATATATATATTATACGGCCCAGCCCATTTTAAAACTAACCCAGACCCTGCTTTAAATAGTACTTCATCCCCTTCATCCCAAATATACTTGAGCTCCCCACTACAGTATCCCAGTAAAAAAAACTATTTCTTCCTTCAGAACTGATACCCGCAAGCTTCTTAAAATGGACGCATGCCATTACCTTATTTTCCACCTAGTCTCTCCTTCTCTACTTTATTAATTTCAAACTATAAACTACTCCTTTCAGTTTATAAACCGCACACGCCATGTCAGCCTTCCTTCAAATCCTGAACGCCACCCACGTACACGAGAACACCACACTGGCTTGCACCCCTACGTCATATCCGCCACCTCAATACCACGCCCTCTCCCACATATTACCCATCTCCAACCATAACACCCACTACCGCATAGATGCTTCGATTTCCAATTGGATTGTGTAACAACCCGTATTTTTGAATAACATGTTATAACATAAATGGAGGCAGAATTAAACTATAAAATCTGAATCAAGGGAAACGGGCTATGCCATTGCGTTCGTCTCGGAAAAATACGCGAAATAGAGTCCGAGTTTTCGAAAATCGGAGTCCGTATGACCAAGATATGGCCTCGCGAAGTTTCACGAAAAATTCCCAAATTAAAGTATACTTAATTAAGTGAAATGGGTTGCGCAGAGAAATATATATATATATATATTGATATATATATATATATATATAATTGAAAATTAAATAAATAAATATGCAAAAATGTTCAAAACAGCGAATTGGGAGAGGGGAATAACCGAACCGGCCGATTTTTGAGGTCGACCCGAGCCAGCTGGGTCGACTAGGGGTTAATCCAGGGTGTTTGGCTGTCAACCCGTGGGCCGATTCGCTCAAATGCAGATTTTGCATTTGGATGGTTCTCATGGTTCATCTTTAATCTAAAGGCCCTAGATGGTTCCTACACTTGACTTCTTCCCCAAGACATGCTTTGATGGCTTGGATTGAATCTAGGTTTAATCCTATGGCCTAAAACACTTGCCTAATCTATAAATAAGACCCTAACCTACCCTAAATCATCATTATTCATTCATACAACTAAACTATGGCAAAATCAATCCTCTCATGGCCTCCACTCTCTTCATAAAATTCCTAAATAAATTCCTAAGTTATTTTCCATGCATACAAGTGTTTTCAAACTTGTATGAGCATCATTAGCTTGCATTCAAGTCAAGTTTATATATTTGCATCATAAAGAAAGAGTCTTGATCATTTTGGCTCAAGGGTTTTGCTTTCATTTTGGGTTTAATTGATTTCATAAGGGCTTTGTCATATTTTTGTGACTTCTTAAGCATTGTAAGCCCTATTCTACTTTCATACTTAAACTCTAAAGTTAAATGTATGATATGCAAGTTTTTTTATGATGTAATATGCAAGTTTACCATGTTATGCAAGTTTTCTATGATGTAATATGCAAGTTTTCTATGATGTAATATGCAAGTTTATCATGTTATGCAAGTATGCTATGATATGATATGCAAGTTGTCATATGATATGCAAGTTGTGTTATGCAAGTTTGGGTTGAACATTTTGTTCATGCTATCATGTTATGCAAGCTTATCTTGGGTTTATGAACATAAAGCTTCAAGCTTTATGCCAAAGGTTGCATTTTAGCAACATGTAAGTTATCATATCTCTTATGATAACTTGCATGTGAGGCTAAATGCGAACTTATGGCCATCTCTACATGTCATTTAGCACCATGTATCACCAATATGCTAAGTTTGGTTTTATGCATGCTTTTGAGGCCTAAAAATGTAATATGCAAGTGTATGAACATATGAACATTTCATATGCCACCATGTTAAGCTTGTGGCTTCAATACCTTTATGTCATGATTATGCCAAGTTCCCTCTTTCTATCCTTTATGCGCTATTGCGATATGTAAGCGATGGGATTGCGTTTGGGGTTGGGTAAACTTAAAAGACATAAAACATAAGCTTGGGAATTTACCTATTAAGTTAGGTCTACCCATTGGGAATTTACCTATTAAGTTAGGTCTACCCAATAGCTTGAAAACTTGTAACATGATTTGGAAACATGATGGACATGACACTTAGAAAAGATAAGTGTGGCCAACTCGAGGTTGGGTTGAGTTTGTAGCGTAAACCTACCCGGAACCGACCGGCTTAACTAGTTGCTACAAACAATAGGACCCAATGTGAGAAGTTGGTCATGTTGTACCTTGAACCCGAGGTTAGACCAAGTTGTGGTGTAAAGCTACCCGGACCCACCCGGCTTAACTAGTAACCACAACAAGGTCTAATGTGAGAGGTTAAGGCGCATTAAATTAATTAATGCCTCGTGATTAGGGTTAAGTCATGGTCCACTTAATACTTAACCAATTTGGGTTTGGTAGATTAATCGGGGTTAAGTCGTGAACTCATCGTTACACTTAACCAAATTAATCCAGGATTAGCAAGAGGGTTAAACCGTACTTAACCCACTAGAAAAATCCTAGCAATGGGGGCTCACTCCAGCAGTAATCCCAAGTTAGTATCATCATGACCCTAGGGACTAGGCTAGGGTGGGGGCACGATTACTGGACTGGAGGTAAGTGACCAAAAGCGACGGTAGAGGGTACGCCGGTGTAGTTCCGGGCGGACTCTGGTCGTGCACATAGTCCGTAGTCGGAGAAAACATGCACGGGTACCAGTAGATCGGGACTGTGCACTCATGTTCATGGTGTCCAGGGGTTGACACCCTAGGGCTTGATACACCCGAAGGGTGGAACCGGCACAGTTCGACTACAATTATGATTGGGCCGTATTGACACCAACACGTGACGAGTTAGGCTTAGGGAGCCGATCAACTAGACCGTTTGGTTGGACCTTGTATTAGGGTCATTTCATGTTATTGGGCCAAAGCTTGGGCCAAGGGATCAATACTTGTTTATTCAAGTAATGTTAGTTTGCTAGTACACCTGTGGTGCAAAACCTTAATCCTGATTATGCGATGACACCTTTATCTACCTTGTTAGTTAATCATCATGCTAGTATATTGTTATCCTTATGTTCATCCCTGCTTCTCATGCCAGTTAACTTTATCAGTTTACATTGATTGTAGTAGGGCTTACTCAGTCTTTTTAACTGACCTGTTTTCTTTCGCCTCTTTTCTTCCGTTCCCCCCCCCAGGTTCTCAGGGAGGGAATACTGGAGCTTAGCTTGGATTTCGGATTGCTTGCTTGTGGGATTTCAGCTCATGTACGGTTTCGACATGAAGCTATCTATGGTTACCACTTAATTGGGGATAGCACTTATTTATTTCAGTTTTTCAGTTGATGTTGTTTTATCTAGACTTGTTTATTTGGAAAGCTATGTTGTACCAGACTTGTTTTGAAATGTTTTGAAATCTTCCGCTGTTTTATCTATGTTATTTACTCTGTTTACATATATACATATGTTCTTGTTCTGCCTTGATATATCATTATGCATGTTTACCTGATTCAAACGCCCCTCCAAAGTCAGAGTGCTTGCAAGAGCCACCCTTGTGGAGGTGGGGTGTTACATTTGGTATCAGAGCATATGGTACGAGAAGGAACAAAAAGGCTTTTAGAAAACTTTTGGAAAACTATTTTCAAAACCAAGTATAAAGTATTTTCCAAAGAAAAGTCTAGTTTATTTTAAAGGCTATTCCCCAAAAAGCCATTAGCAAAATTCCTTCGTTTTTCTCCATTCTGAATTTGTCTTTTTCTTCGTTTTCAGTATGGCCGATAACTTTGCTATTCCGGAGGGAGTACACGTACCTGTTTGGTATAGGAGACTTTTGGAGGCTAGGGCGACCGAAGCCGGCCCCGTAGATGTTCCTCCTCCTCCTCCTCCGGTAGTTAATGTTCCTCCTCCTCCTCCTCCGGTGGTTAATGTTCCTCCTCCTCCTGTCGCTGAGGTTCCTCTTCCTCCTCCCCCTCAGCATCCTCAAGTGGACTTCGCAAAGACTTGCAAAGATTTCAAAGCAATGGGTGGCAAGAACTTTCAAGGCACTGAGACTTTTGTAGGGGCCAGAAATTGGTTGAAAGAGATCGAGGATTTGTTTGCTATCTTTGGGTTAGACGATCAGAGGAAGCTCTTGTTGGCGGTTTGGCTTATGAAGGATGAAGCCGCTTATTGGTGGGAAGTCACCAAT
This sequence comes from Allium sativum, assembly GCA_030737875.1. Classification (NCBI taxonomy): domain Eukaryota; kingdom Viridiplantae; phylum Streptophyta; class Magnoliopsida; order Asparagales; family Amaryllidaceae; genus Allium; species Allium sativum. The sequence continues at coordinate 291,928,875 of CM060916.1, read as the reverse complement.
GGTACTAGGCCTGTTGAGACTTGGGCCGATTTCAGGGCAAGGTTCATGCTTAAGTTTCTATCTTCTGCTGAGGAGAATCTGCAAATGGAGAGGTTCATAACTTTGAAACAAGGAGATATGTCTGTCAAAGAATATGTGAACAAGTTCAATCAGTTAGCTCATTTTGGCTTGGATATGGTGAATACTCCTCAGAAGAAGGCTCTTCGTTTTGCTAGAGGATTGAATGAGCCGTTGCAGGGATTGGCTATGTCACATATTCCCCATGGGGCCACGTTTGAGAGTTTGGTTGATATGGCGTTACTTCAGGGAGATGTCAAGAAAGAAACCAAGATGAATGACACTCAAGCCAAGAAGACTGATTCCTAGGGAAAAGGAAATCAGGGTAATCCAAGTGGTTAGAGCAGTCAAGGCAATCAGAACAAGAACAAGAGTCAAGGCAACAAGGGGAACAACAACAAGGGCAATAACAACAAGGGCAAGAACAACAAGGGGAAGTGCCATTATTGCGGTTCAGTTGGGCATCTTATTAAGGATTGTAAGAAGAGGAAAAGGAAGAATGGTGAATGCTTTTTCTGCGGTGAGACTGTACATTTCAGTAAGGATTGCCCGAGGAAGCAAGGGCAAGGCCAGGGTCAGACTCAGCGTGCTGGACCTTCAGGAGGGCAAGTTCATGCTCTCAATGTCGCTCCAGTTCCCGATCGAGGTAGTATTTCTGTTGAGAGCCTTGTATATATTTCTGATTTTCCAGTTTGTACCTTGTTTGATTCTGGTGCATCGCATAGCTTTATCTCATCTGATCTTGTTGATAGTTTGCACCTTAGTACTAGCTTGGTAGATGATCCCGTCTGTGTCTCAAATCCTATTGGGGGTTCCGCCCATTTGTCTATGATATGTGGGGATTTGAGGATCTCTATACTGAGTGTAGAGTTCTTGTGCAGTGCTTATGTTCTTGGTTTTAGGGGATACGGATTGATATTGGGCATGGATTGGCTGTCCAGATATGGAGCCATTCTTGATTGTGAGCATAGGGTTGTGAGGCTCGTGACTCGCCTCGGAAACACCCTAGAGATTTCTTGTGATCCGAGAGGTCCCGTCATGTTGTGCTATCTGGAATCACTCGACTCGTCAATGGAAACTCTTCAGTCTGTGGGAGTGGTTCGAGAGTATCCGGATGTTTTCGATGAAGTTTGGGGGTTGCCCCTAAGCGAGAGATTGATTTCCGCATTTATCTGGTGGATAATGCAAAGCCGGTTTCTTTGCCCGTTCGGCACATGGCTCCGCGTGAAAGGCGGGAGCTAAGTAAGCAAGTGAAGGAATTGCTTGAGAAGAACTTCATTAGACGAAGTATATCTGAATGGGGAGCGCCTGTGGTATTTGCTACCAAGGCGGATGGTTCTCTCCGACTTTGCGTTGACTATCGAGAGTTGAATAAGCTGACTAAGAAGAACAGACACCCGTTACCGAGGATTGATGATCTCTTTGACCAGCTTGTCGGTGCTTCTGTTTTCTCTCAGCTTGATCTTGCTACGGGGTTCCATCAGCTCAGTGTAGCTGAAGATAGTATAGACAAGACTGCGTTCAGAACTCCAGATGGATTCTTCGAATGGCTTGTCATGCCGTTTGGTTTAACTAATGCACCCGCATATTTCGTGGACTTGATGAGTAGGGTGTTCAGGGAGTTCTTGAACAAGTTTGTCGTGGTCTTCGTAGATGATATTCTGATCTTCTCTAAGGATGAGGAAGAGCACGCAAGGCATCTCATGGAGGTGATGGATACGCTTAGAGCGCATCAGTTGAAGGCCAAGTTCTCCAAGTGTCACTTTTGGAGAAGGGAAGTTAGATTCCTTGGGCATATAGTATCTAAGCAAGGCTTAGCGGTGGATCCCGCTAAGGTAGTGGCAGCTCAGGATTGGAAGACTCCAAGGAATGCAACCGAAGTGAGAAGTTTTCTAGGTCTTGCGGGTTTCTACCGGAAGTTCATCAAGGACTTCGCAAAGATATCCGCTCCTCTCACTAAATTGACGAAGAAGAATTTAGTTTTTGCTTGGAGCATAGAATGCGAGCTTGCTTTTCATAAGCTCAAGAGAGCCCTCACATCAGCACCTGTTCTAGCTTTGCCCGATGGAGGGAAGTTATTTACCTATACACCGATGCATGTGGTACGGGGTTAGGAGCTGTTCTTATGCAAGAAGGAAGAGTGATATGCTTTGGCGGTAGACAACTCAAAGTGCATGAGAAGAATTATCCCACTCATGACTTAGAGTTGGCAGCAATAGTATATGCACTCAAGGCTTGGCGCCATTATCTTCTGGGAGAAAGATTTGAGCTTTATACCGATCACAAGTCATTGAAGTATCTCTTTTCTCAGAAGGATCTAAATCTGAGGCAACAAAGATGGATGGAATTCTTGGCGTCCTACGATTTTGAGATAGCTTATACCCCTGGCAAGGGGAATGTGGTAGCAGATGCATTGAGTAGAAGAAGGTTGACCCTAAGTCCTCTATTCGTTGAGATGAAGAATTTAGAGTATGTGGCAACCTTTGATTTCTCTTTGGTGATTGAGTCGATGACTGGTTCTTTAGCATCTCTGGAACTCAGACCTACCCTTCTTGATCAAGTTGGGGCTTCGTAGAGAGAAGACCCTCAGATAGTTGAGATTATGGATAAGCTGATTCGAGGAGAGACGTCTAGTCATCTCGCTCGATATTCTATGGATGACAAGGGTTGGCTGAGGAGAGACGGAAGGTTATGTGTTCCAATGGTAGAAGATCTAGTAAGAAGAGTTCTTGAGGAAGCGCATCGCTCTAAGTTGACTATACATCCAGGCGGAGATAAGATGTATAAAGATATGAAGCGCATTTTCTTTTGGCCTGGGATGAAGAAGGATGTGGCAGAGTTTGTCTCTAGATGTATCATTTGCCAGCAAGTTAAGGCCGAGTCAAAGAAGCCCGGTGGGCTATTGCATCCTCTAGACGTTCCACTTTGGAAGTGGGAGAGTATTTCCATGGATTTTATCGATGGGCTACCAAGGTCAAGGAAAGGGAATACGAGCATTTGGGTTATTGTCGATAGACTTACGAAGAGTGCTCATTTCATCCCGGTGAAGAGCAAGAGGACCGCATCTTGGCTAGCGTCTGTATATCTTCGTGAGATTGTGAGACTTCATGGAGTCCCTTCTAGTATTGTCAGTGACCGTGACCCAATCTTTACAAGTCAATTCTGGAATAGCTTGCAAGAAGCCATGGGCACCGAGGTTTGTTGGACCATTCCCTATTATAGAGAGGATCGAGCAGATGGCTTATAGAGTGAAGTTGCCCGAGAAGCTTGCCGGAGTACACGATGTTTTTCATGTCTCGCATCTCCGGAAATGTTTACATGAATCAGCAGAGGTTGTTGAGCCAAGTATTCTGAAAGATGTGGAAGTGGAGAAAGAGGCTACCTTGAGGAGAGCTCCGATTCGTATCTTGGGGACGGAGACCAAGAAGCTAAGGAATCGAGAGGTCAAATTGGTGAAGGTTCAATGGGGTAAAGCCGAAGAAGACGCAACTTGGGAAATCGAGGAGAAGATGCGTGGGCTTTATCCATTCCTTTTTGAGGGTACACTCTCAATCTCTTTTCTTGGTTAGCATATCTTTCTCTTTGCTATCCATGTTTATCTAGTTTATCGTGTTAATCTTGTCATGAGAACCTTAGGTAGAAACCCTTTGGATGAAACATGTGTTTGAAACATGTTATGCTTGATGGTTGCAAGTGGTTGCAAGTGTTTGCAAGTGGATACTCGTGGATGCATAATACACGTTAGGCACTAAGATCGGCTCACACACTTTCATACCGCATATGCATGAGTGTTTATGCTTATTCATGGATGAAAACTTGTTATCCTATCACGTGGATGTTGCATATGGATGAATGTTATGTGCACTCATGTAGAGATTATAAATTATGTTAGGAATTTGCATACATATGGACTCATTTCACTAAAATATTTTGCATTAAGGGGGTTTACTGAATCAGTAACCTCCTGATTTTCGCATTAGATAAGTACATATACACACACACCTTTGCATATGATCATATAGCATTTAGAACCTTTTAAGGACAATGATTGCTCGTGGATGATGTTTTGAGTAGATGGATGATGGATGGTAGGATACGTTCTTCCTAACTTGGAGATTTCGGGGACGAAATCCTTTAAGGAGGGAAGAATGTAACAACCCGTATTTTTGAATAACATGTTATAACATAAATGGAGGCAGAATTAAACTGTAAAATCTGAATCAAGGGAAACGGGCTATGCCATTGCGTTCGTCTCGGAAAAATACGCGAAATAGAGTCCGAGTTTTCGAAAAACGGAGTCCGTATGACCAAGATATGGCCTCGCGAAGTTTCACGAAAAATTCCCAAATTAAAGTATACTTAATTAAGTGAAATGGGTTGCGCAGAGAAATATATATATATTGATATATATATATATAATTGAAAATTAAATAAATAAATATGCAAAAATGTTCAAAACAGTGAATTGGGAGAGGGGAATAACCGAACCGACCGATTTTTGAGGTCGACCCGAGCTCGCTGGGTCGACTAGGGGTTAATCCAGGGTGTTTGGCTGTCAACCCGTGGGCCGATTCGCTCAAATGCAGATTTTGCATTTGGATGGTTCTCATGGTTCATCTTTAATCTAAAGGCTCTAGATGGTTCCTACACTTGACTTCTTCCCCAAGACATGCTTTGATGGTTTGGATTGAATCTAGGTTTAATCCTATGGCCTAAAACACTTGCCTAATCTATAAATAAGACCCTAACCTACCCTAAATCGTCATTATTCATTCATACAACTAAACTATGGCAAAATCAATCCTCTCATGGCCTCCACTCTCTTCATAAAATTCCTAAATAAATTCCTAAGTGATTTTCCATGCATACAAGTGTTTTCAAACTTGTATGAGCATCATTAGCTTGCATTCAAGTCAAGTTTATATATTTGCATCATAAAGAAAGAGTCTTGATCATTTTGGCTCAAGGGTTTTGCTTGCATTTTGGGTTTAATTGATTTCATAAGGGCTTTGTCATATTTTTTTGACTTCTTAAGCATTGTAAGCCCTATTCTACTTTCATACTTAAACTCTAAAGTTAAATGTATGATATGCAAGTTTTTTTATGATGTAATATGCAAGTTTACCATGTTATGCAAGTTTTCTATGATGTAATATGCAAGTTTTCTATGATGTAATATGCAAGTTTATCATGTTATGCAAGTATGCTATGATATGATATGCAAGTTGTCATATGATATGCAAGTTGTGTTATGCAAGTTTGGGTTGAACATTTTGTTCATGCTATCATGTTATGCAAGCTTATCTTGGGTTTATGAACATAAAGCTTCAAGCTTTATGCCAAAGGTTGCATTTTAGCAACATGTAAGTTATCATATCTCTTATGATAACTTGCATGTGAGGCTAAATGCGAACTTATGGCCATCTCTACATGTCATTTAGCACCATGTATCACAAATATGCTAAGTTTGGTTTTATGCATGCTTTTGAGGCCTAAAAATGTAATATGCAAGTGTATGAACATATGAACATTTCATATGCCACCATGTTAAGCTTGTGGCTTCAATACCTTTATGTCATGATTATGCCAAGTTCCCTCTTTCTATCCTTTATGCGCTATTGCGATATGTAAGCGATGGGATTGCGTTTGGGGTTGGGTAAACTTAAAAGACATAAAACATAAGCTTGGGAATTTACCTATTAAGTTAGGTCTACCCATTGGGAATTTACCTATTAAGTTAGGTCTACCCAATTGCTTGAAAACTTGTAACATGTTTTGGAAACATGATGGACATGACACTTAGAAAAGATAAGTGTGGCCAACTCGAGGTTGGGTTGAGTTTGTAGCGTAAACCTACCCGGAACCGACCGGCTTAACTAGTTGCTACAAATAATAGGACCCAATGTGAGAAGTTGGTCATGTTGTACCTTGAACCCGAGGTTAGACCAAGTTGTGGTGTAAAGCTACCCGGACCCGCCCGGCTTAACTAGTAACCACAACAAGGTCTAATGTGAGAGGTTAAGGCGCATTAAATTAATTAATGCCTCGTGATTAGGGTTAAGTCATGGTCCACTTAATACTTAACCAATTTGGGCTTGGTAGATTAATCGGGGTTAAGTCGTGAACTCATCGTTACACTTAACCAAGTTAATCCAGGATTAGCAAGAGGGTTAAACTTTACTTAACCCACTAGAAAAATCCTAGCAATGGGGGCCCACTCCAGCAGTAATCCCAAGTTAGTATCATCATGACCCTAGGGACTAGGCTAGGGTGGGGGCACGATTACTGGACTGGAGGTAAGTGACCAAAAGCGACGGCAGAGGGTACGCCGGTGTAGTTCCGGGCGGACTCTGGTCGTGCACATAGTCCGTAGCCGGAGAAAACATGCACGGGTACCAGTAGATCGGGACTGTACACTCATGTTCATGGTGTCCAGTGGTTGACACCCTAGGGCTTGATACACCCGAAGGGTGGACCCGGCACAGTTCGACTACAATTATGATTGGGCCGTATTGACACCAACACGTGACGAGTTAGGCTTAGGGAGCCGATCGACTAGACCGTTTGGTTGGACCTTGTATTAGGGTCATTTCATGTTATTGGGCCAAAGCTTGGGCCAAGGGATCAATACTTGTTTATTCAAGTCATGTTAGTTTGCTAGTACACCTGTGGTGCAAAACCTTAATCCTGATTATGCGATGACACCTTTATCTACCTTGTTAGTTAATCATCATGCTAGTATATTGTTATCCTTATGTTCATCCCTGCTGCTCATGCCAGTTAACTTTATCAGTTTACATTGATTGTAGTAGGGCTTACTCAGTCTTTTTGACTGACCTGTTTTCTTTCGCCTCTTTTCTTCCGTTCCCCCCCCCAGGTTCTCAGGGAGGGAATACTGGAGCTTAGCTTGGATTTCGGATTGCTTTCTTGTGGGATTTCAGCTCATGTACGGTTTCGACATGAAGCTAGCTATGGTTACCACTTAATTGGGGATAGCACTTATTTATTTTAGTTTTTCAGTTGATGTTGTTTTATCTTGTTAGCCTACTTTGTGAACTAGGCAACACAAAGTCAAGAAATCAAACATTGAAGGACATTTCTAATTAGAAGACTTCGGTTCGGGTTGCAGAAGACTCTACAATCTAGATTAGATAGCAGCAGCTGTTCGGATCGGGTCAGAGCAAACCATCGGTTCGGGTCGGAAAGAGTCCCCTGTTCGGATCGGTGAACTCCTATTGAGTAAATTGGTAAGGCATATCTAATCGGATCGGAGGGCAACTAAATCTCAATTGGATCGGAAAGCCACCTGTTTGCCACGAAAATGGATCGGAGCGGAGCAGATTAGAGAAGAAGAGAACGTTGCATCCAAGCCAATTCGGTTCGGATCGGATATCCCGATCCGACCCCCTTGTCTGTGCGCCTCCGATCCGAATCCATGTTCCCTGTTATTCTCCTGCAAAAGCGCCTGGATATCCGGACCGGCTATGACCAGTTCATACCCATAACGTCCTTCCCTTTGATGCGTTGTCAACATGATGGTTCATCCGAACCCGAAGAGAATGCGATGGGCGACACGTGGCCCGACCCGGATCAAGTCTCAAGCAAATTCACACCTATAAATACCCCGTCTGGAGACAAAGAGAAGGATCTTTTTTCTGCACTTTTAGAATTCAACTACCTCCACCATCCGAACTCCATTACTCCCGGAGAATCCAAATCATCTTTCATTTCTTGTTTTAGTCAATTGAGTGAACAAAAGTGAATTGTGAGTGAATCTTACATTGTATTTGCAACTGAATTATTGAATATAGTGAAAGATAAGTGGACGTAGGCATTTCTTCGCCGAACCACTATAAATTCTGCGTGTTCGTTTTTATTTTTATCTCATTTTATCTTGTTTTTAATCAATTTGGGTGTTAGAACCACTTTTGGGTCTAACATTTTGGTGCTTTCACTGAGAATCCTCATATAAAATCTTTATTTTCGGGGATCTCTTTCTACTTTTTGGACCGTTGAGTTCAAAGAAGTGAATCCTTAAGTTTCTCCGCTTTTTTACATTCGTTGAAGTGATTGTCAAAAACTCATGGCCAAAGGAAAAGGCAAGGAAGTTCAGTCTTTTCGAGGAAATGGAGCTGGCGAAGATCAGCAAAATGCTGTTGTAACAAGGTCTCGGGGGCAGAGTTCAGCAGCAGGAAGAATCAATGCAGGAAATCCGAGCCGCCAGCAGGGGGAGAGCTCCGATCCGATCCGGGTAGGAGACTCTGAGGCAGTGCATTCCCCCAATCTGAACCGACCTGAGCTGCCCGCTGCGTACCGATCCGACCAGGCACCCCAGCTCCGATCCGACCCGACTTCCTACCTCCGATCCGACCCGATGCTTGGTGAAGCTGGAACCTCTACTCGAGTCCCTACGAATGCTCCAATTCCAGCCACCAGGGTTGGTGATCAGGTCAATCCATCTGCGCCCATCACCCAAGGAGATTTCTCGCGCTTGCTTGATATGCTTGAGAGCACGAGGGAGGCCATGAAAGTTCATGAGCGCACTAATCTCATGATGCAGGAAAATATGAGGCTTATGAGTCGGGAGATCAGTGAGCTACGTCGATAGAGAACCCCATCGCCGGTTCGTCACACACCAGTAGATCAATCTTCATCTTCCGAGGAAGAGAGGCCCCGTGAACGGAGGCCACTCGAACGACCTCAGAATGTGGAGCAGCTGACATTTGGATCTTTGGGATCTCGCGAGGATATCGCACGAGCATTAGGAAACGATGACCCCACTCGGGGGCAAAGACTCCAGTCCCCTCTTCCCGAGATCGACCGGGAACGCAGGGAACGGAATCGAGCAGAGGCAGCTCGAAGAAGAAGGGCATCTCCTGAGCAAGAGCCCAGAAGGAACTCGGATACTAGGGCCAGGGAACCTGAGCAGCCCCTAACTAGTGCTGATGTACAGGCAATGGTTCGCCGAATTATGTCCGAGAGCCGGAATTATACAAATGAAGACTATGGCATTGAGCGAAGCCATACTCCGTTCACCGATGATATCCTCGACTTCCAATTTCCCCGACGCTTTAACTTGCCACAAATGGACAAGTACAACGGAAGGACTGATCCGGGACAGCATTTGATGAGGTATTCGTGGCTCATGAATGCTGCTGCTGCCCCAGATGAAGTGAAGTGCAAAGCATTCCCAATCTACCTAGAAGATGTGGCATTGTTCTGGTTTACCCGACTTCCTCCTCGTTCGATTTCCAATTACAAGGAACTAAGCGAGCGTTTCATGAACCAGTTTCGACTACATGCCCGAAAGTCCAAAAGTGTTATTGAATTATCGAGAATCAAACAGGCACCAGGAGAATCTTTAAGGGCATATCTTGATCATTTTAATCAAGCTGTAACTGAGGTCAGTGACCCGCATGAGCCCACTATTCTGATGGCATTAAAGGAAGGAATCGATCCTGAATCTGAGTTTGGAGACTACCTTTCTGGGAAAACACCCCCCACAAGGGAGATATTCTACGAAAAAGCCGATATTTATTTAAGGCGAGAGGAGGCCAGGGCAAATCGAAAGAGAAAGTCTGAGACGGCTTCAAAGGAGAATGTGCAGAGTAATATTGTCGTGAAACAGTCGGGGGAGAATTCTGGCAAGGTTGAAGTAAATGTAGGAAACAAGGGTGGAAATAGCAATACTGGAAGTGGGGGAAACAACAACAATAACCGTAATTCGAGCGGTAACAGAAGAAACAGAAATAGGGGAAGTGACCCCAACAAAAGACCCCGATTCCAGAACTACGAGAATTATACACCATTGAACGACACCCTGGAAAACATTTACCTGGATACGTACAATGTGTTGCAGTACAAAAGACCGCCACCTCGTGATTCGACCGAGAAAGAAATGGCGACAGGGAAATTTTGCATGTTTCACGGAACTCATGGGCATTCGACCAATGAATGTCGGCATTTGAGGGATGTAATTGAAAAGCTGCTGCGTGAAGGAAAGTTGGACGAGTACAAGGTTGCTCCGAGGGACAGGGGGCAAGGGGAGCAAGCACCAAAACAAATCCTACCTGCTCCCAAGCCTACAGCGCAGCAGAAAGGTAAAGGAATTGTCATCAACTCCATTGTAGGCGGACCTCACCCGGCAATCCGAAGTTTTAGATCAATGGATCAATATGTGAATGCCGCCAAGCATCTAGACGTGAATGAAGGTGATGATTTGGAAGATGTCACCCCTATAAAACAACAGAAAACCATGTTCGACGACGTGGTATTTCGCAGCCGAGACAACACTGGGATACAATCACCCACCAATGATCCGTTGGTTATTACTACCACCATTGGATCGGCCTTGGTCCAAAAGGTATTAGTAGACAACGGAAGTTCCGTTAATATTTTGTTCAAGAGGTCATTTGATCAGATGAAACTTGAGCCTGAAGATCTGAAACCTTGTGAAGGATGGATTAGAGGCTTCAACGGAGCGACGACAGCTCCCATGGGATACATAGAGTTGCCCGTGACCCTAGGGCAAGGAGAACGTAGAAGAGTGCGAATGCTTCAGTTCGTAGTATTGGACGTAGATTCGCCACATAACGCATTTTTAGGGAGACCTGCCCTCGCTGAATTTAGAGTTTGTATCGCCCCTTGGTGCTTGTTACTTAAGTTCCCAACCGAAGCCGGGACTGGAGTAATGAGAGGGGATCAGGTTTCTGGACGGGCCTGCTATGTGGCCGAACTGAAGATGTTGATGAAAGGAGTTAATGCTGAGAGTAAGGATGCCTCGTCTCCCTCAAAGGGGGACTCGGCATAGCAATTAGAGAGATTGAACCCGAGGGAGTTGCCCAAAGGAACGCCTGAAGATCTGGATCCCAGAAAAGACGAGGAACCAGAGGCTAGGAATGCAACTCCTAAAGAAGCGACAGTGGAAATTCCCATTGATAAAGCTGATCCGACGAAAGTTTTGAAGATTGGTTCTCAATTGGATCCACGTCGTGCTGAAGAACTGACGGACTTCTTGAAGGCAAACTTAGATGTGTTCGCCTGGACCCATGCTGACATGTTTGGGATATCACCTTCCATTATAAGTCACAAATTGAATGTAAATCCGAAGCATCCGCCTGTGAAGCAAAAGAGACGCATGCTGGGCCCAGAGAGGTCGGCTGCTCTCAAAGAGGAAGTAGAGAAATTGAAGCAAAATGGATTTATCCGAGATCCGACTTATCCCGACTGGATATCGAATCCCGTCTTAGTAAAGAAGCCAAACGGAAAGTGGCGGACTTGCATTGACTTTTCAGATTTAAATAAAGCTTGCCCGAAAGATAGTTTCCCGCTTCCCAGGATTGACCAGCTTGTAGACTCGACAGCAGGTCATGAACTTCTTTCTTTCATGGACGCATATTCTGGATACAACCAAATTCCTATGCACGTACCAGACCAAGAACATACGAGTTTCATTACGAATTTGGGGCTATATTGCTATGTTGTAATGCCATTCGGGTTAAAAAACGCTGGAGCTGCTTATCAGCGCTTGGTAAATAGAATGTTTTATGATCAAATAGGAAAAACTATGGAAGTTTATGTGGATGATATGCTTGTTAAATCAAAGCAGTCTTCCAGCCATACGCAAGACTTAGCGGAAATGTTTAGTATCTTGCGAAAGTACCGTATGAAATTGAATCCTTTAAAATGTTCATTTGGAGTGGCGTCGGGAAAGTTCCTTGGTTTCATTGTGAGTTCCCGAGGAATTGAAATCAACCCTAGCCAGATAGCAGCGATTAGAAATATCGAAGAGCCGAGGAGAATTAAAGACGTCCAAAGTCTGGCAGGGAAGGTAGCGGCGCTGAGTAGATTCATCTCCAAAGCCACAGATAAATGTGTTCCGTTTTTTGATTTGATAAAAAGGGGAAAGAAGAACTTCCAGTGGACTCCCGATTGTGTTAAGGCCTTCCAAAATCTGTTAGAGCTGCTAGAGAAACCGCCAATTTTGTCAAAGCCCGTAGATCACGAAGAATTATTTGTTTATTTGGCAGTCTCGGCTCACGCTGTCAGCACAGCCCTGGTTCGAGAAGAAGACAAAGTACAAAGGCCGGTGTACTATGTGAGTAAGAAATTAGCAGCGGCAGAGCGCAACTACCCAAAAATTGAGAAGCTCGCTTACAGCCTCCTGATCGCATCCCGAAAACTTCGTCACTATTTCCAAGCCCATCCGATAACCATATACACCGACCAACCCTTAAGGCAGGTATTGCAGAGACCCGAAGCATCGGGAAGGTTGATCAAATGGAACATAGAGCTAAGTCAGTTTGATTTGAATTTTCAACCACGAAAGTCAATCAGGGGGCAAGCTCTAGCAGACTTTATTGCGGAGTTCACCATTCCAGAGGAGGAAATAATCAATGACCGAGTGGTTAAATCCGAGGATGAGATAGAGATGAGTCCGTGGAAATTATATACAGATGGAGCTAAGAATGACCGAAGGTCCGGAGCTGGAATTGTCTTAGTTACTCCCGAGGGACGGTCGTTATATTACGCCCTGCGATTAGAATTTTCGGCAACTAATAATGACTCCGAATATGAAGCCCTGATTGCCGGGCTGAAACTTGCTAAAGATCTTGGAGTAAAAATGATAGACATATTTTGTGACTCTAAAATTGTTGTTTGTCAAGTGCGAGAGGAATTCGCGGCTCGAGGACCTCGACTTATCGCCTACCTCAAGAAAGTGAAAGAGCTATTGAATAGCTTAGAGCGGTACAACATAACACATATTCCCAGAGTTGAAAACCAGAAAGCGGATAGACTGGCAAAACTGGCTAGTTCCGACAATCCAGAAGAGACTGAGGTAATTCCAATTGAAACGTTGGAGTCGCCAAGCTTTGAGTCAATGGAAATTGAATTCACTTTTGAAGCGGAACCAGAGAAGGAGTCATGGATGACTCCAATTAAGAATTTTCTCAAGAATGGGACACTCCCATCGAAGAAGAGTGAGAAAAGAGCTGTAGTTCGCAAAGCTACCAGATATGTTATACAAGACGATACTCTCTATAGACAAGGATTTTCTATGCCCCTGTTACGATGTATCGCACACGACGACATCAAGCGTGTACTAAGAGAAGTACACGAAGGTGAGTGTGGAGATCATACAGGAGGTCAAACTTTAGCAAAGAAAATATTGCGGTATGGATACTTCTGGCCTACGATCAACAGAGATGCAGCTGATTATTCACGACGCTGCGATAAGTGCCAGAGATTCGCCAAAATCCCCAGGGCACCGTCAACCCAGCTTAAATCGATGGTGAGTCCTAGGCCATTTGCCACATGGGGAATTGATATCATTGGAGTTTTACCAATTGCTAAAGGAGGAGCTAAATATGCAATAGTGGCTGTGGACTATTTTACGAAATGGGTGGAAGCTGAGCCCTTGACCAAGATCACAATAAGAAAGGTGATAAGTTTTGTGGTCAGAAATATTATATGCCGGTTCGGGATTCCAAGGACGATCATAACTGACAACGGAACCCAGTTTGATAGTACTGAATTCAGAAATTTCTGTCAGAAGTATAAGATAGACAAGCGATATACTGCAGTTGCCTATCCGCAATCGAATGGACAAGTAGAGGCAATAAACAAAGTTATAAAATCCATCCTCAAGAAACGGTTGGAACGTGCAAAGGCAAGATGGGTTGACGAATTGCCCCTAGCTTTGTGGGCATATCGAACAACCTTCAAGACAGCCACCGGTCATACCCCTTTCTCTCTCTCCTTTGGCTCAGAAGCAGTAATTCCAGTTGAACTGGAAGTTCCTTCCCACAGGGTGACATATTATGACCCGATGACGAATCGGGCACTCTTACTTGAGTCCCTTGATGAAGTCGAAGAGAAAAGGGACGAAGCAGACTTGCGTGCAGCAAGACATTGGCGTCAGATGGCACGTTATTATGACAAAAAAGTTCGCCTCAGAACTTTTGAACCAGGGAATTTGGTGCTAAAGAGAGTTTTTCCATCCCTTCCTCACCTTGGCCCAAAATGGGAAGGACCCTTTGTCATCCAACGGAAACTTGAAAAAGGAACCTTCAGGTTAACGACCGTAGATGGCGAAGAAGTCCCTCGAGCATGGAATGCCCAACACTTAATGCGATATTTGGATTAGAAATGTTATACTTTTTGTTATTTTTCCTGTGAACTCTGTAATGAGGCATGCCTTGCCTTGGGAAAGTCTGATGATATGAATAAAGGACTATAAAGTGGATGTAGGCTACGACTTAGCTGAACCACTATAAAAATATTGTGTGTTATTTACTTTTACGCATTTACGTTCATCAGTTATTCTGTTGTGATTATAAAATACAGGATAGCTCAAAGCCTAAAAAGGTTGAAAACAGTTTAGACATAAAAAGAAGCATAACGATTATCTGTGCAATAAGATATAAAAGAATGAGAAAACGACATTCCTAACTCTAACTCTCCAGAGAAAGAGAGAGAGAGTATAAAAGCGTCTCCGACTGAGCGCTGAAAAAGAAATTCTCTTCCTAACTCTAACTCTCCAGAGAAAGAGAGAGAGTATAAAAGCGTCTCCGACTGAGCGCTGAAAAAGAAATTCTCTTCCTAACTCTAACTCTCCAGAGAAAGAGAGAGAGTATAAAAGCGTCTCCGACTGAGCGCTGAAAAAGAAATTCTCTTCCTAACTCTAACTCTCCAGAGAAAGAGAGAGAGTATAAAAGCGTCTCCGACTGAGCACTGAAAAAGAAATTCTCTTCCTAACTCTAACTCTCCAGAGAAAGAGAGAGAGTATAAAAGCGTCTCCGACTGAGCGCTGAAAAAGAAATTCTCCTCCGAACTCTAACTTTCCAGAGAGAAAGAGAGTATAAAGGCGTCTCCGACTGAGCGCCGAGAAAGAGGTCTTTCCCCGTTGAACGACCGGGGAATAAACAAATGACTGAACTCGAACTCTAACTCTCAAGAGAAAGAGGGAGAGTATAAAAAATGCCAGAAAAAACGACAGGTACTGACGACACAGGAAGTGCTATCCCGTCAGAGAATTGGGAGCATTCAGATCGCATGGTTAAGCATTGAATAACTTATGGAAATTGACTGGGGACACATATGCATACACATATTTCCCCTCTCCACAACTTCGTTTCATAACTATAGACATGCATTTTCACATAAGTGCAGAACTACTAACAAATAAACATTGCAAAAAGTGAATTATTTTTATTTACAAATGAATGAATTTGTACAGGGAAATAACTAAAGAAGAAAGCGCAGGAGCTGCATTTGTAGCAGCAGTTATTGGTTCACAAAGATGCTAAAAAGATACAGGGGAACCCACTATTTGGGCTTGGAATGAGCCTTAGATTTTTTGGCAGCTTTCTCTGCATCCTTTGCTTCCTTCTCGGCTTCAGTCAAGATTCGTTTTGATTTCTTTTTCCCTGAAGATTGGGTACTGGAGCCAGCAGACTTCTTCCCGGAGGGCGGGGCACTGGAATGAAGAGAAGATTTTTTAGCAAGTTCTTCGGTAATAGATCTAGTTGAGAGCTTAACAACTAACCTTGAACCTGCATCCACAACTGCGAGGGGCTTGAGGACCTCAGGGTCTAGTTCTTCGGCCTTTAATTGTAAGCGCTTGTCTTGATCAGCCTTCATGGCAGCCAAGGTAACGTCATCGACGCTTTTCGACTCCCCAATTATTGCAACCTCCGGTTCCTCATCATGCCCCTCGTCTCCTCCGTCGTCTTTTAAAGCTGCAATCATTTCTTCATCATGGGGAGTGGTGACCTTAGTTGGCTCACTTCCTTCCCCCAAGTCTATGGAAGCAGCCTTGTCTTCCCCTTCTTTGACCCTATCAGCGGGCTTCGTCCCAGCGACAGCTCCTTGAGCTACATCTGTCTTTGCGGATGATTCAACACCTACAGAATGAGAAACATCGGTTATCAACTCAGGCGAAAGCAAAGGGTTTCTCATCGAACGTTCAATCACGTAGCCAAAGGTAGTAGTAGCCTTGGCAAATTGAGGAGAAAAGATAGGGATACCTTCCGAAGACTTTTCAGCGGGAGTGACTACTACCTCTGGAGTTATTTCAGGAATGGGAGATAGCAAAGTTGTCCGAGGAATTCCCGGGTTTTCGGGATCATACCCTTCTACTTCGGGAGTTGCAGGAGCAGAAGAAGAGGAGCCAGCTTCGGAAATGGTTTTTTGTTTAGACTTCCGTCTCGCTTCTTCCATGACCTCAGCGATGAGGCGGCGCCCTTCAGCTAGACGCTCCGGTTCATCATCTCTCAAGTATTTCTCCATCAGTTTATCTTCATCAAGGGAATCGACCTTAAGTTCTTCTTTTTCCCACTCAACAATTTGATTCCATACTTGAACCAGAGTGGATGGATAGTCCTCGATCCAAGAAATGTTTCGACGACGAATGATGTGTGCGAAGAATTCAATCATTAGCTCGCCGAAGCCCTGAATATCAGCCTCCGCCTCTGATAGTTGCCTGCGGGCTTCCTCCGCGGATTTAATAGCACATTCCACATTGCCCTCGGCCAGAGCAGCCCTGTTCTCTGCCTTCAACAATTTTGAAGCCAAGTCAGCATTCTTCTTTTCCAATTCAGCACTCCTCTTTGCTAACTCGGCGTTTTTCCTCTCAAGCTCAGCATAAGCAATGCGTGTCTTAGCAGCCTCTGACTTGGCCTCGTCAGCTTGCTTTTTTAATTCGAAACACTCCTGAGTATGAGATTCAAGCAAATCGTGATAGCGCTTTTGCATATCCTCGAATTGTTGTTTGAAATTAGAAGCGTCCTTTTGAGCGACCGCTAGCTGAGCTTGAGTGTCTTCCAAATCTTTTCCTAAAGCTTTTAAGGCCTTAGCATCATCCTCCGCGGTCTTTTGCATTGAATCAGTATTTGTGATTAGAGTGCGGATGATTCTAGAAAGATTGCGCGAATATTCGAACATTTCGGTATATTGTTTTTGCACCGCATCAATCATTGCTTTGGCCTCTTCTGCCCAAATAGACAAAATAGGTTCAAGGGCAGGTAAAAAAGTCAGAGTTTCGAAGTAGTGTTCGGGAAATTGTTCTTTCAAATATGCCCGCTTTATGGCAGTTCCCGCATCTGGTGGGGGAGGAGCGAGGATTGTCAATTCGGTGTCCCTTCCTGAAGAAGATTCTGTAGTCTCTTTGTCTGTCCTAGGTCGTTTAGTCGCAGAGACCTTTTGCTTACTTCGAGACCCGGTTTCCTTTGGAGGACTTTTCTCTCTACTGCGTTTCTCATAGGAAGAGGAGGAGTCTTTGGATTGTGGTCTGTCCTCCTCCCTACGGCTTTGATAGCTCTTATATTTCTCTTGTTCAGATCGGACTGGTGAGCGGGAACGTGAGGGTCGAGAACGGTAGGGATCATAAGGTCTTCTCTCCTCCCTACCACGATCATCCCGACGATCATGCTCGACATCCTGAGGAGGATTGGACATGCTGCGACGAAGTTTTCTTATATCGTAGTAGGATCGAGACATTGTACCTGCACGATAAAATAAATGAAGTTTAGAATTAATGGATTCATGGAGAAAGAAGTGCAACGAATGCTAATGCTGTGGTGTAAAGTGCATCCTAAGTGGTGTGTGTCCCCCCAACCAACCCGAGTCTGAAGCTAGACTAGTGCGGGCAGGCTCTTAGGCCTTAGCGGGAGTAGTTTCTTCGGAAGAAGTGAAGACTAAAGGATCCTTCCTGAAATCCTCTGAAGTATATATAGTCTCAGGTAAGGGGAGATCCCCCAAACCCTGAAATATGTGCTCATCAGTGCTAGGAACATCCCCTTCGGAAGCGTGAAGTGGCGACTCTTGGGAAGATTTTGACTTGTCTAGAGAAGTAGTTTCCTCAGGGGCAATGTACCCTTCACGATGTTTTTCGGCCAGATTAGCCAGTTCATCATCTTGTGTGGAAGAGGGAGAAGGTGAAGTTTGAAGAGGAGCTGTAGGAATTCCCGAGCCTTCTCCTATCTCTGGAACTGTCTCCACTGGAGGAATGTATGCATAAGGGACCGTCCCATGACCGATGCTACGGAAAACGGATAGCAGCCCGTGAAAATGAAGGTATTCATCTTTAAGGACCTCGTCGATAGTCAGGAATTTTTGATCGCCATTAAGAAGACGGTGCATCCGATCAAAGAACACCAGATCTGATATCTGTTTGGGATTGTCGACTGCAAACAAAAAGGAAAACAGGTCAGGGTGATGATTCAAGTGTATAGAGTCCGGGTTCAGAAAATCAACGCTTTACTTGATTTTGTCCATCTCCTGGCGCATCCAGACTGTTGCTTTATGTAGAACCATTCTAGTCTGGAATCTCCAGCTTTACTGCTAAATGGTGTAGAGATTATCTTCCTTTTTGGGACTGATTCAAAGTAACAGAAAGATGGAGTTTCTCTAGTCCGATGCTTGAAATTATAGAAGAAATGAACATCATCGAACGTGAGCTCTACGCCTAGGATTTCACGATATGCTATGTACAAGGTATGCAAATAGGCATATGAATTGGGATGCAACTGCATGGGGGCAATCCGCATTTGTCTTAAGAAATCAACGATGAAAGGAGAGAATGGAGGAATGGCGCCAACCATGCACATCAATCGAGTGACCGTCATATATCCTTCTGGAGGGTTGTGGGGACGGTCAGAGCGTGAGGGTACTAGGGTGTCCCTTTTCATTATTCCATATTTTAGACAAATTTGAACAAGTCGATCATTGTCAATTGTTGATTCAACGGAGTCCGAGGGTGATTCCAATATGATGGCTGATTCAAATTCATCGGGTGCTCGATTATCACCAATCCCTCCTTCCTCTTCGAAACCCAGAGAAACTTCATTCTCTGAAGACATCTCGTCGTTTTCCCGATGACCAACCCCGTAATCTGGACCCTCACTGTCCCATTCTGGATCGGACGAAGAAGATATATCCTCAAGAGTGATTTTGTTAGAAGTTTCCGGAGCTTCTTTCCTCTCAGCTAGGCGGGAAGAGCGTCTGGGCCTCATTGTCATAGAACTATTGAAGAAGCAATAGCACGGATTAGAGTAAATTATCCCGTGCCCCCCCTGTGTATGTGTGTGAACTAAAATGTGTGCAGCAAATGTGGGAAATGCAAAATAAAAGTACAACAATGTAAGACGAAGCTTTGAAGAAAAAGTGATAGTCAAAGTTGTTCTTGAAGTTCGTTCATATTTCACAAGGCACTATCCTGACTGTCCATTAAGTTGAGAGTTGTGATTCAACATTAATTAAGTTGGTTGAGCAAATTATTATGCATAGAGTTGATCACTTCGGTTCGGTTCGGGGGCAAGCATTGGGATCGGATCGGAGGGAGATTTTGTCTTGGTTAGCAGAAGATAGTCACACCTCTCAAGAAGAACCGGACTGGATCGGAGAAGGATTTTCGGAGCGGTACGGATGAAATTGTTTACCCATACAATTCCGTCTCCTTGTTCCCTACTCCAACCCGATCCGGTTAAGCTAGCTACGCTTCTTTTCTTTGCTTCACAACTCTGACCCGATCCGGTCACTTAAACTCTTTTTCTTTTCTTCCTCTTCATCTTTACACTCCTATACCCGAACCGATCCCCTGCACTCTTTTTTCTTCCTCTTCTCTAAATTTGAACCCGATTCCGTGCCAATGACCTCAATCAAGACCGAGTTTTTATTTTTCTTTAAATCCCCTACAGCGAGTCTTAATTCCATCCTCCTAACGCCTCGAAGTGACAATTGAGCCACCAACGACGATGGCGGAGGAGGGGGAGGAGACTGTGACGTTGAAACCAAACCAAAGTCATGCCCAAATCGGTCGAATTGACCGTAATTTCCAGTTGAGAATAATTATTACAAAGTTAATTGAAGATATAAACCTACCAAGGTGTTTAATATAGAGATCAGCACGAGAATTGTAAGAGTTTTTTCTTTTTGGGACCTAAGGTTTTGAAGGAGAAATTACCAGACACGCGCAGTAAAAGGAAAAGAAAGGGGGAAGAAGGCAGGGAGCGGATTTATATAGGTATACAGTGGCCATTCGTATTCCCGCTTGGATCGAAATTTAAGCCCACCGAGTCGCTTTGGCCTGCTAACATAGTGTTAAGTAAAAGGAAAGACGAGATTGCACAGGTCAGGTCCGAACCGGATTGAACTGAGCACAATGACTTGACGTACCAATTGAATTCAAAGAAGAAGAATAAAGGAAGAGTATACCTGCAAGAAGCATTATATGTCGAGAAAAGTTCCCAGACTTGCCCAGAAATGAAGAAAATAAGTTGTGTATTTTGCAACATATATATAAGCGATAAGAGATGTGACTTCATGAAGCAGCGCATCTTCACAAGCGGAACGGGAAGAAAATATGCTCAAGTCGGATACCGAACCGAGTCGCGCCACCGAACCGGATTGAAATCTGTGCATTCCTTCTGACCGTTCTGATTCAAGGACTAGCATTTCAAACGACATCAAAGCACGCTTCGTATACAACAGAAGCATCCTTTGAGGGGGCAAAATGTTAGCCTACTTTGTGAACTAGGCAACACAAAGTCAAGAAATCAAACATTGAAGGACATTTCTAATTAGAAGACTTCGGTTCGGGTTGGAGAAGACTCTACAATCTAGATTAGATAGCAGCAGCTGTTCGGATCGGGTCAGAGCAAACCATCGGTTCGGGTCGGAAAGAGTCCCCTGTTCGGATCGGTGAACTCCTATTGAGTAAATTGGTAAGGCATATCTAATCGGATCGGAGGGCAACTAAATCTCAATTGGATCGGAAAGCCACCTGTTTGCCACGAAAATGGATCGGAGCGGAGCAGATTAGAGAAGAAGAGAACGTTGCATCCAAGCCAATCCGGTTCGGATCGGATATCCCGATCCGACCCCCTTGTCTGTGCGCCTCCGATCCGAATCCATGTTCCCTGTTATTCTCCTGCAAAAGCGCCTGGATATCCGGACCGGCTATGACCAGTTCATACCCATAACGTCCTTCCCTTTGATGCGTTGTCAACATGATGGTTCATCCGAACCCGAAGAGAATGCGATGGGCGACACGTGGCCCGACCCGGATCAAGTCTCAAGCAAATTCACACCTATAAATACCCCGTCTGGAGACAAAGAGAAGGATCTTTTTTCTGCACTTTTAGAATTCAACTACCTCCACCATCCGAACTCCATTACTCCCGGAGAATCCAAATCATCTTTCATTTCTTGTTTTAGTCAATTGAGTGAACAAAAGTGAATTGTGAGTGAATCTTACATTGTATTTGCAACTGAATTATTGAATATAGTGAAAGATAAGTGGACGTAGGCATTTCTTCGCCGAACCACTATAAATTCTGCGTGTTCGTTTTTATTTTTATCTCATTTTATCTTGTTTTTAATCAATTTGGGTGTTAGAACCACTTTTGGGTCTAACATATCTAGACTTGTTTATTTGGAAAGCTATGTTGTACCAGACTTGTTTTGAAATGTTTTGAAATCTTCCGCTGTTTTATCTATGTTATTTACTATGTTTACATATATACATATGTTCTTGTTCTGCCTTGATATATCATTATGCATGTTTACCTGATTCAAACGCCCCTCCAAAGTCAGAGTGCTTGCAAGAGCCACCCTGGTGGAGGTGGGGTGTTACAGATTGTATCCTAATTCACTATTTAATTCTCGAATACTGAAAAAAGGTTGATCGAACTGCTTATAACATACATGAGGTGGATGGAAAGATATTACGAATGGGCGTATATATACTCCATGATTTTAAATGAAGAGATGAATTTTATTCCTGTTATTTATTTTTTTATCATGAGAAACTCCTGCTTTGAATTTCTCTGGAGAAAATGTATTGAGTGATATTCTTGTGTATATATAATACGAAGGAGACTTAGGAGTTAAGGGATAGGTTGTAGGTTTACCGTTTTATGAAGTGAGGTAGTACTATATACTCAACTGCTAAGTAAACGTGGATACTTCGTTGCTAAGGCAAATAGTCGTACTTGAAAGCATATGCAGTGATGGACTGAAGGTAATTGTATTTAAGATGTTGTACAATTCCTTCGTTGCTAAGTTAAAGAATCGAGCATATATATTTTTCTTCACTAAGTTGATTTGCATTGGTATAGACATCTCAAGAAAATTCACATGAAATAAACATATATTGCCGTATCAATTTTGGTACGTTTTCGGGTTCCAAAACCTAGATTTTAGTTCATCACATACAGTTACCTCATGGAGAGTTGGCTGCCCCCCTCCCCCCCCCCCTCCCCCGAATGATATAATTACTACTGGTGCTTTAGCTTTACTCATGCCCGTGGCATATTTTTATGCGGGTCTTACCGAAAAAGGATTGGCTTATTTTGGAAAATACATTCAACCAACACCAATCCTTTTACCAATTAACATCCTAGAAGATTTAGTTTTTCTTTAGAGTTTTTAGTAGAATCAAAAAAGACCGATCCCTAATATTAATTAAATAATAACAACTACTATAACAAATAAATTAAAGACTAATAACTAACTTATTGCTTCATATTGTCGAGATCCCAAAAACAGTCACTATATGACTGGATCAATTATATAGTTGTAACAACTGGAATTGTTCCATAACAAAAAAATATAATTGTGGATTTGAAAAAAATATCTTCATCTTTAGGACCTTATTCTCGAACCCTCTGCCGAGCTCTACCCTGCCCGCATTTCTTTGGAAGGGGGCCACGTAAATGTCTCCACCTGCTGCCTTAAGTCTTTCTTCAGAATTCGCTACGCACCTTCTCCCGTCGCAATTAATATACTAGGGAATCGAACAGCCTCCCGAATGTTTATACTGGACTTGGTATACCCCAATTGATCGGGGTTGCCTCCATTTGTTTTAGCAACTTCTCTTATGGTCTACTCGCCAAGAGCTCCTCGGCGACGACAGAGGCTCCCACTTGGTAAAACTCTTTTTCTATGAAATCTAAATTCTCGTATTTTGTAATTCATTATGGAATTCTGAATTGAAAGAGAAAAAAGGTTCCTTTTCTATTTCATACTCATGAAAAAAAATCTTTTTTTTTAACCTGGGTACTCGAAGAAATTTAAAAAATGTATATTATGAATATAGAGAAATTTATTACTTTTTCGAGTTATTGGAATAGTTTATATTTTTTAGTAACTAATTTTACTTCGGAATTGGGAAATCCATAGGGACATTCTTTTTAGATTTAGAGTTTATTTGTTCGAGAAGAATTTTTTTCATAATTTAATATAACATCCCAAATTATCTATTGAAGATTTTAATTAGATTTAAAGAAAGGAAACATGCCATTAGGTGTTACGCTTCTATGTTCCGCTCTTACGGCTTCAATGTAGAAGGATTAGACCTCGCCTGTGCTTCAACCTAATCGTAAGCTACCTTGGGGCGAGTCACAAGAACAATCTTCTCTTTTTTCCCCTTTTAATAATGTAAGCTTTAATTTCTAAATAACCAGTCAAATAAACTGTCAACTAAAATATTTAGTTCATAGTAAACATGGATCTATATGATCAAAGCATGAACTAACCATTTCTCGAAGTCAAAAACCATGTTGAAAACCCCATTGTTACTATTCAAATTTGAGTTACCTTTGGATTTGTACAGTTTAACAAACGCCTTGCAATATCAGAAAATGTGTACATAGCTTCTTTAAAAAAATCAAAGGGAACTCTGAATTGCTTCCAAATGCTTTGAAGTTTCTTAACAAACTACCGTATACATTTATACACACAGGCCATGCGCTCCATTATATAAAACTCCGTTTACTTACGAGCTGCTACAGACAAAAAATATATCATTGAGATGAGCAATGTGCCATAATCACAAGAATATAATAATATAGACTAGTTAACTTATTTTGTGAAACCTCGAAATGCTGATATTGGGTGTAAAATACTTCAAAATAAAAAGTGCTTATTTTCCAAAATAAAAATTATAGAAAAATTCTATAAATTAAATTATTACTAAATCTCAAAGATCTTATCTAAATTTGAAACCAATATTTAATTATATTAAGTAAATCGTTATGGTCTATAAACGATTCCATAGCGACTATTTGAAAATTTGATTTGGACATAAATCACCATATATAAGACGAAATCTCCATTGTTCACTTCCATTAGAAAAATATAGTTAATAAGATTTGAACATTTCCTGTTTCGAAGAAATCCGACTTATATCAAATCCTTCATACTCGGTTGAAGTTAAAAACTCAATATTACAAACTGCCACGACATTACGAGCTTGATTATGATTTATATCATAATTATTACGTTCAATTATTGTTTATATAAATATATTTGTTATTCTAATTCGAATATAAACTAAATTAAATATAATATATTTTCCAAATTACACAATATTGCAAATTCGACCATTTCAGAATTAATTATATTATCTCATTATTAATTTTATTAACCAAATATTCAAAATATTTAAATTCAAAACATTTAAATTATCAACATAATATATTATAATAATTAAATAAATTAATTATTAAATTGCTATAAATTTCGGGACGTTACAAATTGTATTGAAAATAGATTGGAAATGCGGTGGCTGGAAGGTTATATGCTTGTTGTTATAAGGAAAAATAACCTAGTTTTTCCAACAGCTTACAGGTCCTTGTTTTTAAACGATTTCCAACGGCAGTAGACCGTTTGAAGTCGACGGAACAACAGTTGGAAATGGCCCATTGGATCTGTTGGAAACCATTGGAAAGCGTAAACAGTATTCGAACGATATCAAATGGCCGCCAACGACTGTGAGCCGTTAGAATAGCCTAGTATTCTTATAGTGTTTGCGGGATTGTCTGGATATGAAGTTAGAAATTTTCTATATGGGTGGAAGATGCGATACAAAGTCAAAAAGGGTCAAGTTATGGAAATCCGAAAAGACACAGTCTAATTTATGTCGATTGAACTACCAGTATAACCGCACAACGGTGGGAAAACCAACCATTAAATTATATAATTAGGAGGAAAATTTTGAATTGCCACATTTCAAATAAGTCAAACAAGTATTGATAAACAATGGATTGTGTAAAATTTTCAAAAACAATTACATTACAAGAACAAATACAATAATGTTTCAGTTTATTTCTCAAACTCAAGCATCTACTCTAAAATTAAAATGCAGTTCAAGAGTTTTCCCTTTTTATGTTTGGATA
This sequence comes from Allium sativum, assembly GCA_030737875.1. Lineage (NCBI taxonomy): Eukaryota > Viridiplantae > Streptophyta > Magnoliopsida > Asparagales > Amaryllidaceae > Allium > Allium sativum. The sequence goes on along the minus strand of CM060916.1, from coordinate 291,903,640 downwards.
TCATTAAGCATTCACTTAATCCATTGCTTAATTTCTATTTCCTCATTCTATTTCTGATCAATTCCCCTTCTAGTGGTAGTCTATTTCTCAATTCAAGCATCTAGCAATTCCTGTGCATAAAGCCTTGCAATAACCTGTTGAGCTCAAGGTTTCCTACTGCAAACAATATGCAAAGCTTATTTGATCGGCCAAAGTCTTGTTCACAAATTCTTTATCTGAAAAGAGAAAATGATGAAGCATGTTTGTCCATTATGTATGTAGTAGTTCTTTAATTATAATTTAATAATGGAAAACAAAACATGGTAAAGGATTTTCAAATGAAAAAAAATTAAATTGTCATTAGTGGCTATCAGAAAAAACGAACCCTCATTTAAAAAAAAATGCATAACATGAAAAGAATTGATGATGTCTATAATTTGATATGTATTTACTGGGCAAAAAGGTTATGTTAGCATATAAAATATTATAACACTATATATTTAAATGCTAATTTATTGTATGTATGCAAAAGGATTAATTACCGTTAGGCTACCGAAGCCATAACATTTGCTCCGCTGCGATGGATCCATAATGGCGTCAAATACGTTGTCTTCCTCCTCCGATGTCAACTCATCATGACCATACTCCTCAAGCGCATGAGCCGTGCCTCCTAAAACCTTGCCTATAATACAAAAAACAATCAGTTGAAAAATAATATAATATTGTTTTTATTTCACCTTAGCTAGTAACTAATAAACTTATCAATGTGTGCAACATAATCTAATGTACGCGTACATATGCAGCTGTCGTCCTATCATGCTCATCCCACTGATTTGTGACATTGCCAGCCTCATTTACTGGCCTAGATGCGTGGGTGTGAGGAAATACGTCCATGTAGGACATGGGATGTCCATGAGCTCGTTCTTGCAATTGATAAATTGGATAAATCAGTTTCACATTGTCAATTACTAAAATAATCGACATACAAATGTAATAATTGATAAATTTACCAAGTCCTCGTTGTGATGCTGGAAAAACTTGGATCCTCCACAATGAGTTACTGGATTCCTGCTCCTATTTGCAGAGTTCCTTGCTGACTCAGTCTACAAATGTACATTGACTAGTTATTTAATAATAAAAAAAATTGAGATTCGTTATAAATTTACCTTGAACTCACCTATGTCCCACCACTCAAACATTATATTAAATACTTCATTGCTCATCCACCTAGGTTTCTTCCCTAGTTTTTAAATCTCATTCATTCTTTTGCTGTAATTCTTAGCGACTTTCGAGTTCCAGTATCGATGAATCTGGTCGATGTCGGCGTCTTGCAAATCTACTGCCCTCTGTACAATGAGAAAATATTACTAATTATTTATTTTTATTTGATCATTTTGTAAATCGGTATAAACTTACTAGAAAATCTTGCCAGATGGTCTCTTTGATAGGGTCGGGTATCCTTCTCCACTTAGGCTAGAAATCGCTCATTCTAGCCTTGTAAGCATCCTTAGTAATTTTCACTCCAACTCAAAACTCCTGCATTAAATATAAATAAGAACTTTAGACAATTAAGGATATATCATGTACAAATAATTAAATTGTTGTGTTAATTTAATTGATACTTACGTATGGTCAGCCATAGGCTGCAAGTACATAACTGAATGAGCTAATGGCTCGCCACTACTCTCGCCGCCACGTCGTCGAGAGCTAGAGCCAAACATAATATACCTACCACAAAGATACATACACAATTCATAGTAATTATTATACGATGAGCTGTTAAAAAAGTAATACATGTGTCATGTTGTATGTGTGATTATACACTTATTGTCTTTAAAATTAGATAACTTAAATAAATGCAATATTAAACATAGGTAAATGTAATGCGAATAATTATGAAAATTACCATATTTTACTCAGTCTTCATCGTTTCCTGATTCAGACTCGGTTTCGTGTTCTATATTGTTTTCCTTTACACTCTAAAATGCTTCGACTAATACAATTGTCTCATCATTTAAAGGTCCAAAATCAGTTTGATCGTCTGCAATTGTTATTTCAACATTTACCTCCAGATCTGCTTGATAGACTTTTTCATCAGGAATATTCTTTCCATCGAACGTAAATATTGCATTGGTTTTAAAAACCGCAGACCCCAATCTACTTTATCCCTTTTTAGAGATGGATAAGGGGCATAGTAAGCTTATAGGGCTTGTTTGACTAGTACAAAAGGGTCGTACTTTTGATAACATGATGTATGTTTAATTTCTATAAGAGTATAATTTGGATGCACGTTAATACCAGAACCTAGAACATTGCTGAATCAGTTGCATCTAAATAAATAAACATCCTCTAGGGCCTTGTAAAATATGTCAATTGTAAAATTTGAGTTAACACGCAATAAAAATCATTTATATGATTATTAGGATCTTCACTACCTTTAACAAATACAACAGTAACATATGTTAATTTTTCGGCACCGTATTCTTTGGTGTTGAATTTATACCCATTAACAAAAAATATTGAATACATTTTAACTTTTCTTTTCGGTCTAAAGGCCAAATGTTTCAGTCCTTCATTGAGAAGATTATTTGTGGGATCATAAACGTAGTTCCTAAACCAACTACTGAAATCTTTGATTAAATCGCCACCTAGATTTTTTGATTCATAAATACTGCAAATACAAACATGATATGTTACATTATTATTAACACGTGTAACTTAAACTAAAGAAACTTGTAAAATAATCATTACCTAACAAAAGGTGCAACTTCTGGACAACTAAGAAGAATATATGTGTGCGCTACATGGTAATCATTATCATCTAGCTATATTTTCATACATTTTCCAGCATGTCGGTCATGTTGTTTAGAAATAGATAATGTTTCTTCAGAAGAAGAATCTTGTTCAACGCGCTCATCGTTATGCAGAATGCTTTCAAATGGTAGGTTCACATGATCATTAAAATATGAAATAAAAAAGAAGCTTCTTCTTCGATATATGATTTGCAAATGATAACCTTCAACTCGAGCTTTTTGTCTCATTTTTTTCTTTAAATGATTTTAGTACCTAATAAAAAATAGTTCTGTTCAATATTAACTTCTATTTATAATTAAATTAACATTTGAATACTTAGTACAATAACATAACTTTCGAATGGATGCATCCATCCATATTGCACAGGGCCTCGAAGACATGCTTCATATGGAAGATAAACTGGTAAATGCTCCACTACATTAAAGAAAACCCAGAGGAAGAGGTAATATCTTCTCCAATTTGTAGAGCAGTACAAGGATTTCTTCTTCAAGTTTAAGTTGACAGTCAACTTTTAACGTAGTTGAACAATGCTCCTTGTAAAATAAGCTAAGTTCTGTTATTGCCTTACAAACTTTTACATGTAACAATTCTTTGAATATTATGGGTAATAAATTTTCCATCATAACATGACAATCATGGCTTTTCATTCCACTCAACCTTCCATTTCTATAGTCGATATATCTACGAAGATTAAAGGAAATTACATCAGGAAAACGTTATTTTTCTACCTATTTTAATAGTACTTTACTTGGTTGTTGTCTAGTTCATAGCATGATTTGGTTTTTTTTTACTGTCGTTGGGATTCATATGAAGCTCAGGACAAGTGCTTATTTCCTCTATATCACGTCTACATTTCAGATCGTCTTTAGTCTTTCCCTTAACATTCAGAATTGTATTAAACACATTATCAAATACGCTTTTCTCGTTATGCACCACATCAATGTTATGACGAATTAAGAGATTTTCCAATATGATAATGCGCATAATATAATCTGTTTGCACCAATTATGAATTATCGATTTACCTTGAATTTCAGTTTGTTTCCCGGTTTCATGTATCTTTGGATAATCTTTTAAAGTTCATATATACCCTCGCTTGACCAAACCTTTGGTGGTTGTAGAGTCTCATGTCTATTAGCCGTGAAGTATTTTGTACCTTCTAAAAGGATGAGTAATATGAAGAAAACATCGATGACAATCAAATCACGAAATTTTCTTCCCATGCGATAACGAAAATGCTCTTGTTTCTTCCATACAATATGGATAAGAAAAACGACTGGCCGTACTCCAACTTGAAAGCATATGCAGAAAAATCACTAATTGTCCATAACAAAGAAGTGAACATCCGAATTTTTTTTCTTTTGATATCGTACGTTTTGTAACGACCCAGAAAATCTGAACCAATTTAAAATTTTTAAATTGGCTAAAATAGTGGAATTTAAATATTTAAAATAAATATTTTAAATAATAGCAGTGAAAAGTGAGTTTGAATCGACATTTGAAAACGAATATAATTAATTTGAATTATAAACAAGGCCTGAAAAGGCGCTGCAGTTTCAAAAATTGAATTCAAACTTTGTCGGACTGTACCGGGTGCAAAACAAAACGGATTTGAGTGAAACCAAAAATATTTAAATCTGTTAGTGGATACCTTTCTAACAAAACGGATTTGAGTGGAATTTATATAGCCCTAGAAATTGGCCATTTTGCAAACGACCTCGGAATTTGACGAAACCACTTTTGTTGGATCCGGGATGTGAATTTATTGCTAGGTTTCAAATTTCATAATTTTTGAAGCTAATTTGTGAGCGTGGCAAAGGAAAACGTGTTTTGGTCAATTATAGTTAAATTGGATCGACCAGAAATGGGCCTTTTTGCAAACGGTCTCAGAATTCGACGAAACTAGTTTTGTTGGGACCGTATCATCAAAACATAGCTAGATTTATTTTTCTGGAATTTTTTGAATTAGTTTGTGGCCCTGGCAAACTGAAATGTACGCTCAAATCGAATATTGAATGTTATATATTTTAAATTGAATGAAAACTGACTGAAACAGTCGAATGGGCCTACGAAACATATCCCATTGTGTTTGGAATGGGGGTAAAACGCTAGGGACGACAGTTGTTGGGTTTGGATTGGAGGTCGTGTCAGAAAACCCCTTTTTAAAACCATCGACCAATAGAATTATTTCTTCATAATTTAAAAATAAAAATAAAATAAAAAAACCCTCGCCGCTCTCCTGACATCGACGGAAGTCGTTTTCGCCGCTTCCCAAGCGATTTCTGGCCGCCACGCTCATCTTCAGCTCCACCCCCAGTTGAACTTTTTGAAGAGCATCCTCCACTCTTCAAATCCACACCAGTCTCGCCCCTTCTAGTTTCGTATCCCTCGAGAATCGCCCTCCTGAAGTTCTGTCGTTCAAGCCCCAATTCCTCCATCGATTTGCGTGCGATTTCGCTATCAAGGGGTGGCGCAGGAGCACCGTTCCAAGCCCTTTCAGGTGGTGCCACCCGAGCGCCTTCTCGCTTCACGGATTTGCCGAAAACCTTAAACCTAGTTTTGAACATCGAGTGAGGTAATCGGCTGTGTATATTTTAAATCAGTTTTAACACTTTTAAAGCGTTGCAAACTTTGAAAAATCGTATCTTTATCAAACGTTGATGAAATTCGATGAAACAGGAAACATTGTGACCGTGTGGACGTCTTCTACATTCTAGAAGAGACCGCATATTTTTCTGAGCCTTCTGCTATTTTTGGTGGAGTGGAACCCAATGTGAGATTTCTAATTTATAAACGATATGGAAAACGACGATGTATAAATTATATAGTCGATGTATGAGTTATATAAGCGTTGTACACCTCTTGTGTAAGCGTTGTATAAGTTGTATATGCGTTGTAAAAAATATATATGTGTTGAAATAGAAGTGAAATGCTATATATATATACACACACACGCCCCTCGTCCACAAACCATGGACGATATTTATTGGTTGTGATTGGTGTGAAAATTGATTGATAGCGAATGGATGATTGGAATTGTTTGTGGTTGATATTGATTAATTGTGGTTAAAAAATACCCGTTTGTGGTTGAGAAATATTTGGTTGAAACCACATAGGATTAGTTTGTGGAAATGAAATAAATATATACATGCCGCCTACGTGCGAACTAGAAGCATGATTCCCCATTGTCAAAAACCGCGAGGTTTTAAGGTAGAGCGAGGAGCCGTACTAGGGACGGTCCCGGTTTTAACTACCATGCCGTTATGCTGCCGAAATTTTGAATAATATTCATGTGTTAGAATTATTTTCATTTGTTGAAACTATATTTATTCATTGAATTGAAAGCCTTCATGTGTTGAGTCGATATTCATTCGTTGGATAGAAATTCATGTGTTGAATGGTATTCATGTTTTAAATATAAAAATCACATTTTTATCTATATATAAAAACTATAGAAAACCTTCATGTGTTGAATCGATATTCATTCGTTGAATTGAAATTCATGTGTTGAATTGTATTCGTGTTTTAAATATAAAAATCACCATTTTATCGATATATACAAACTATAGAAAACCTTCATGTGTTGAATCGATATTCATTCGTTGAATTGAAATTCATGCGTTGAATGATATTCGTGTTTTAAATATAAAAATCACATTTTTATCTATTTATATAAACTATTGAAAACCTTCATGTGTTGAATCGAAATTCATCCGTTGAATTGAAATTCATGTGTTGAATGGTATTCATATTTTGAAAGAAATTGTTTTATAATAAAAATCCCGTTTTTAACATCAATATGAAATGTGTAAAATCATCTTGTTTTGAAATAAATTGTTTTATAATAAAAATCCTATTTTTATCACCTATATTAACTATACAAAATAATAGTGTTTTGAAATGAATTGATTTACAATAAAAATCACATTTTTATTATATAAATGAATTGTTAAAAATAGTGAAGTGTTGAAATAGAAGACAGTTAGATAAAAATATCATTTTTATCAAATGTATGAAAAGAATATAGTTTAGAAATCGAAGAATCGATATACATATATATAAATAGAATCGAAATATATCGAATAACGAAGCTGAAGTTCGTATTTTGAATCCGTGATTTCAAACGATTATACCGGAAGATCCGACCATCGGATTTTCCCAAAACCGCAACCGTTGGGTTCGCTTTGGAAATATCTTTCCAACGGCACCAACTTTGCAAAGATCCAACGGTTGGATTGTCTGGAATGTTTAATTCAAATCTGAAGAAAAACAGCGCCAGAATCGATTATATTTATATATATATATAAATATAATTATATTTAATCGAATAACGACGCTGCAGTTCGTATTTTGAAATCGAAACTTCAAACGATTATACCGGGAGATCCGACCGTCGGATTTTCCCGAAACTGGAACCATTGGATTCGTTTTGAAAAGATCTTTCTAATGATGTAAATTTTGTGAAGATCCAACAGTTAGATTTTCAGATATGTTTAAATCAAATCTGAAGAAAAACAGCGCCACGACCGCGTTATGGCCCGAAGCGTCGTTTTGAATAATTGGCTATTTTAAAATAAATAAAAATGGCGATAAATCGTTATAAATTATTATAAACAATATGGATGTGAAATTTAGAAATTAACTGAAGGTTAGCTAAGTCGAATGGTTTCTTGGGTATTGATCTGATGTTAGTTTCGGCCTTCGGGGTTAATATTTGGGAAATCGTTCTCTTACTGATTGACGGTTAGTGACTAATGAATTGAAATGATGCGTAGTAGTGTTTGTGTAACATGTTTATTATATACGCTAGTTGCTCAGAAAGACCGGGTTTATCCCATTTTGAATAACTGAATCGACGATAAGAAATCAAAGATGAAGACAGTGGTCGAAGACCGGAGATCTTCACCTCGTTTGGATGGTAACCGAGGTCCTGATTGGGAGGCATCCCGAAATATGGATAATGAGTGGTTATCGTCTAGACGTACGTGGTGGTCGATGGGTTTGCGAGGTATATAGTGCCTCCGGTTTCGTTCAGACCCAGAACGGACTTGTAAATGGACTGTGTGTCCGACATTGGATTTTATTCTGTGTTGATTGAGATCTATTAAATATACATCTGTTTGGCGGCGGAGAATTTATTCTTTTGCTTAACGTCCTTCTCTGAAATGCACGAGCTCAGAGGTTGTATATCGATGGACATCAGTCGCATGACATAAATTGCTAGTGTGGCATGCCTAAGTGGCAAATGATCAGGGCTTCTGTTGAAAAGCAAAGTCTTGTGGTGATGATCAAAGCACCGCCTGTGTGGCGTAGCTTTGTGTATAACGTGAATTCGCGAGCCACACTCCCCGGTATGAACCAGAAACGGGAGAAGGACCTCAGGGAGGGCATGCGTTTCTTTCTAGCTAGGAGTTGTGTCGGTGTTTTAACACGGCCTGACATTTTACTTATGTGGATGATGGATAGCGAGGCGCCTCGGATATATCGGTCGATCCGGGACCGATGGAGTCAGTCGTTGGCTCCTTTATGCCCCATAGGGCGGAGAAATGTAGTGTTCAGGAATTTTAATCCACATCGGTGGACCGGCCCTGTCGCTCCAAAGGGTCACTCGAGCTCTGACCCTGAGACATGGGCTAGATTATGTCGAAGTCGGTAAGGACTATCTTTTGCCTTGGTTCATGACAGAAATCCAATTTCCAAATACGTGACTGTGCGGTTTTGATTGTATACCTATATTTGGCGACATAGTGGCATGGGATGCTCATGTCGTCTATGATTGATAGTTATGATTGAAATAGTTTTCGAAACCTATAAACACTAGTAATAATATCAAATGCTTTTGTTTTATTCGTTTCAATCATATTTTGGCCATTATAAGGTAAAACTCTATCCTTCGGTTTGCGTTGCATTGTGTGATGGGAACTGAGTCTTATAATGGCTTCATTTTTATAAAAAGCATTGTGATGTTTAAAAGAAAGATTTGTTTTTGAAGCACAGACAATCCAATGGAGTAAACCCGTTCCACGAAAGTGGCGTGGTCCTGTGATTGGCCATATTATAAATGTGTTGAGTAGATTTCTCATACCGGTCCCATGAATGACTCGTAGTTTGTTTCACTTTCAAACTCGGGTGCCCCTTTTTCTACACGGGTAGCCTAGTATTCATGTTTAGCTGGTTCTTTCTGGATAGCTGGAGCTGAAGATGGATTCTATTATTTATCTCTTTTTATGCTGTTCAGCTCCTATTTTACATCATATTTGTTTTCCGCTGTAGACATTTATGTATAGTTGAACTGTATTTGTATGCTATTATCTGTTTCTGTGTTATATTCCAAGGATTACCCTTGCCGCCATCAGTACGGGGTTTGGGGTCGTCTCATTTGGTATCAGAGCCTTGGTTAAGCTTTGTTCTGGAATATAACATATTAACGAACTCGTCAGAAATAGAACCAGTAGTGTTCTAGGACGAGTAAATCATTATAGATAGGATCAGTAATATCCTAGTATGAGTAGCAGAATGAAACAACACCTCGATAGATACATTTACATTCAAGTATATGTTTCTATGTTTTAAAATATCTTTTCTGTGACCTGACACTTGATCTGCTATTTGCAGAAGTACTAAAAAATGTGTGTCAAAAGCAGAAGGAATGCAGAACCGGATATTGAGGCCCTATTAATCAAGTATCGAAATATGGGTGGAATACCGTTTTCTGGTGAAGAATCTATTATGAAGACACATGCTTGGATTCGTTCTACTGAAAAGATCTTTGACGGTTTAAAGCTGAGGGATGACCAGAAAAGATTATTGGCATCCTGGGCACTCAAAGATGAAGCTTTGTTCTGGTGGGATTCAGTTATTGAGAATAATCCAGAAGGTGATATCACCTGGGATAGATTCAAAGTTATTTTCCTGGAAAGATTTACTCCTCCCGAAGCGACTGAGCGATTATGTGATGAATTCTCTTATCTGATACAAGGAGATATGACCATTCCAGAATATTATAAGAAATTCAACAAACTTTCTCACTTTGCTCCTCATCTAATTCAAAATCCAAAGAGGAAGAATTTGAGATTTATCAACGGGCTTCAAAGAAAATATCATAACAGTGTAATGAGGAACGTGAAGCTCCCCTTTTCTGAAATGATATACATGGCTTACCAATACGAGGATCTCGACAAGAAAGGTATGTTACAGTACGAAGAGGAAGTCAGCTCTAGTAATAAAAATAAGTCTGAAACCGATCGTCCTGAGGCCAGTACAACGTCTGAGGTCAGTAAGAAGCCCAATGCCAAGAGAAAAAGGGCTAAATCTGAAAAAGATCCAGCAGCGACTGCCAAATGCAATAACTGCCATAAGCCAGGGCATTTTCAGGGAAATTTCAAACCCTCGGAGAAGCGAATAAAGAGTGGATCTAAATCCGGTAAGAAGTTTCAAGAAGATAGAAAGTGCAGTCAATGCCATCAGACCGGTCATCTTTCAAAGGCATGCCCGCTATTCAGAAAACCTGAAGCAATACATGTAAATGAAGTGGTAGAAGTACCTGCATCTTTGTCTGCTCAGGAAAGGTCTGATGTTTTAGAAGGCACGCTCAATGTCAAGAACATTCCAGTTAAAGTACTGTTTGATATAGGCGCGTCGCGAAGCTTTATTGCGAAGAGTGCAGTCAAGAAGTTGGATTTGAAATTGAAGAAGCTCAAAGAACCAATGACTGTCCAAAATCCAGTTGGGGGTTCCATCGATCTCAATTGGGTTTGTGGGGTGCCTGTCTCTTTTTACCGCTATAAATTCCCTACTATCTCTATCGTCATGAATTTTAATGAATTCGATCTTATTTTGGGACTGGATTGGCTAACAAAATATGAAGCTGAGGTTAGATGCGCCGAGAGAGTTGTTAAGGCGAAGGCCCAATCAGGGAACTATATAACCATACCATGTGAAGGCCTGAATTCAAATAGAAAGGACTTCTGGGCAGCTTTGGATGTTTCTCCAGCTCAAATAGAAAATATCCCAGAAGTCACAGAGAATATTCCTGACCTCATCAAGATATTCATGTCGTCAAAAATTATGCGGATGTGTTTGAAGAAGTTGTTCGCTTACCTCCGCAGAGAGAAATAGATTTCAAGATTGCTTTGATTCCGAATGCAAGGCCGGTAGTTCACGCTATTCGAAGAATGTCCTTGAAAGAGAAGGAGGAATTAGACAATCAAACACGACAGCTCGTATGGAATGGTTTGATCAGGCCTAGTTTCTCTAATTGGGGTGCAATAGTGGTGTTTGTCCCAAAATCAGACGGTACTCTGCAACTATGTGTGGATTATCGCAATTTGAACAAGCAGACGATAAAGAACAAATATCCATTGCCGCGAATCGATGATTTATTGGATCGTCTGAATGGAGCACAAGTATTCTCAAGGATGGACCTAGCTGCAGGCTTCCATCAGCTTCGAATTGCCGTAGAGTGTGTTCCAATGACAACATTCAGAGGTCCAGACTTATTCTACGAATGGTTAGTAATGCCGTTCGGCTTATGTAACGCTCCAGCATACTTCGTCGATCTGATGAATAGAGTGTTCAGAGGAGTTTTGAATAAATTTGTTCTGGTTTTTATCGATGATATTCTAATCTTCTCTAAATCAAAAGCTGAACATGAAAAGCATTTGGAACAGGTTCTAGAAATTCTGAGAAAGAATGTATTGAAAGCCAAACTGTCCAAATGTATATTATGGCAAGAGGAAGTGAAATTTCTGGGCCACGTCGTATCGTAAGAAGGAATTGCTGTGGATCCAAGTAAAATCACAGCTATTCAAAATTGGAAACAGCCCAGTGCTCCTACATAAGTCCGCAGTTTTCTCGGATTGGCTAGTTATTACCGAAAGTTCATTAAAAACTTTTCGAAGATATCTGGTCACTTAACGAAGCTTACAAAGAAGCACTCGAAATTCAAATGGACTCCATAAAGTGAGGAGGCTTTTGAAGAGATAAAGTTAAGATTAACGACTGCTCCAGTGTTAACCATTATCGACGGCAATCAGGATTTAAAAGTCTAGACAGATGCTTCTAGAGAAGGTTTTGGCGCAGTGTTAATGCAAAGAGGTCAAGTGATTTCTTATGCTAGCCGTCAATTGAAGCCACATGAGAAAAACTACGTCACTCATGATCTTGAGTTATTGGCTATAGTTTCTCTTTGAAAATATGGAGACACTATCTTCTGGGTGAGAAATTCGAACTGTATACAGACCATCAGTCGTTAAAGTATCTGTTCACCCAGAAAGACCTGAATCTGAGGCAGCAACGTTGGCTAGAGTTCCTTGCAACATATGATTTTGAGATTCTATACACTCTAGGGAAAGCCAATGTCGTGGCCGATGCGTTAAGCCGAAAGAATGAAATGATCGCCAGTTTTATCATTGCAACTTCTTTGATTGACAAGATATCGGCTCTCCAAAAAGACGACCAATTTATTAAAGGAACGAGTCAGCGAATTCGTGAAGGCAATGCTTCGGATTTCCAGCTCGACAGCGAAGGGATTTTGAGGTTACAAGGACGAATTTGTGTTCCAGAAATTCCTGAACTCAGAAGAGATGTGCTTGATGAATGCCACAAATCTAAGCTCAGTATCCATCTGTGTGTGAGTAAAATGTATAACGATATCAAGCGCACATTCTGGTGGAAGTCGTTAAAGTGAGACATCTCGTTATATGTTAGTCGATGCCCTACATGCCAGCTAGTCAAAATCGACCAACAGAAACTGGCTGGATTGTTGCAACCGTTGGACATTCCAGGCTGGAAGTAGGAACATATTTCCATGGACTTCATAGATGGTTTGCCCAGAACCAGAAAAGGAAATGACAGTATTTGGGTGATCGTAGATCGCTTCACGAAGACCGCCCATTTCATACCTGTCAGATCAAACATAACTGCTCAGAGTCTGGCGCAGATATACTTCAAGGAAATTGTTAGATTACATGGAGTGCCGCTCAGTATAGTCAGTGACAGAGATACAATATTTACTAGTAAATTCTGGGAGGCATTTCAAGTAGAACTGGGAACAAAGATGAACCTAAGCACCGCCTATCATCCTCAGACAGATGGTCAGACTGAGAGGGTGAATCGTATTTTAGAAGATCTATTGCGGGCTTGTGTTCTAGATTTCGGTGGATCTTGGGAAGACCATCTACATTTGGCTGAATTCTCAAATAACAACAGCTACCAGGCGATCCTGACAATGTCGCCATTCGAAGCACTCTATGGTAGACCGTGCCGATCTCCTGCTTGTTGGGTCGAACCCGGTAATTGACTTGTGTTAGGGCCTGATATGATCCGAGAAGCTGCCAACAAAGTCGATTTTATCAAGAAACGATTATTGGCCGCTCAAAGCCAACAAAAGAGTTATGCCGATTGGAGAAGAAGGGATATATCATTTGTTGTTGGCGGCTATGTATATTTGAAAGTATCGCCGATGAGAGGAGTTATCCGGCTCGGTAAAATTGGAAAGTTGGCGCCCAAATTCATTGGTCCGTTTCCTATTCTGGAACGGATCGGAACTCTCGCTTATAGGGTTAAACTGCCTGATTGGTTGCCGGGAATTCATGATGTATTTCACATATCTCAACTTCGAAAGCACGTTCATGATCCAGACTTGATCGTGGAAGAAGCAGCTCAACAGGATATTGAAATTACTCCAGAATTAGCTATGAGAAGAGAGCCGCTCAAGATTATCGGCAAAGAAACCAAAGAGCTGAGGAACAAGAAGGTTCACTTAGTCAAAGTGCAATGGAGTGGAGATCCGCGAGATTGTACTTGGGAAACTGAGGAGAGCATTCAGAAAGCCTATCCTAAGTGTCGAGTAGATATCTCTAATTGACTCCGGTGCAAGGTACATTTACCATACTTTGCATTACCAATTAGTTCTCTACTTTGTTGTTATTTTCTTTCCATGGATGTGCACTTTCAATTTTATAGTCTGAATGATTTTAAAGAAATGTAGAAATTGATTAGTGTATTTTTGAAAAGTTAAAAACAATTTGATTGTTGTTTGTGTTGTGTGATAGTAGATTTGGTTAATTATAATTATTGAAACGATAGTTAATTTAATCAATAAGAGAATAATGGTAGAATTGATTCATTTAAATCACACATTGAACTGATTAGAAAATAGATAGAAATATGTACATGTGCATTATATATGTTTGAACATGGAAATGGATAGCTGTTGAGTAAAGATTTTATTTGCGTGTCCGACAAATAGGTAAACCTTAATGAGTTGGATGCGAAATATTATTATATCAACTCCTGTGAATGCCATTGGATGCAGAGTGCTGGTTATTCTGTGTGTAATAATAAACGTCGCCATATGATAGTAACAATTAATTTTGAACTACATTACATGGCATACTTCTGAAGATAGGCATACTTCATCATATACCACATGAGCATTTGGAGCTTGTGTGACGAGGTGGAAGATTTACCATACGAGCGAGAGGCTTGTATGGCGATGACTATATTTTACAGGTTGAACTGATGACTGATATGGACTATTTAAATTGTAACGATAAAATTGCCAGATTAATAAAAACCCAACACGGGTCTGGAGTTGACAATAATCACGTCTCTCTAGTTATTAGATACGGCACATGGACTAATTATTTCCCACACGGGACGAGGTGACGAGGATTTATCCTCTGGAGCATTCAAAATACACACTCCCTCAGGCTTTGACAGGGTGACGAGAATTTATTCTCTGGAGTTATTATCAATACACGCTCCCCTGTAAACACCAGAATATATCACTATAAATATGTGTATGCTTATTAGGATTTATTGGGTATCTAATATGGACCAATAAATTTCCAAACCTCTCCCCGTACAAAGGAGGTTATGGCGAAATTTTTCGAAAATTCCGGGTGTTAGCCAAATTTTTGAAGAATTTGAAAATTCTCATAAACTGAAAAGTTGGAGAATGGAAGCTAGATCAAACATAGAGTTGATTAATCAAACCACTTTCGACTTTGTTCCTTTTCGGGGACGAAAAGTTTTAAGTGGGGGAGATTGTAACGACCCAGAAAATCTGAACCAATTTAAAATTTTTAAATTGGCTAAAATAGTGGATTTTAAATATTTAAAATAAATATTTTAAATAATAGCAATGAAAAGTGAGTTTGAATCGACGTTTGAAAACGAATATAATTACTTTGAATTATAAACAAGGCCTGAAAAGGCGCTGCAATTTCAAAAATTGAATTCAAACTTTGTCGGACTGTACCGGGTGCAAAACAAAACGGATTTGAGTGAAACCAAAAAATTTAAATCTGTTAGTGGATACCATTCTAACAAATCTGAAAAATCGAAGTTTCATAGCGGAAAGCAAAAGTTATGACCAAATGAATTTTCAGAAAGGTTGCTATGAAATTTATATAGCCCGTGAAATTGGCCATTTTGCAAACGACCTCGGAATTCGACGAAACCACTTTTGTTGGATCCAGGATGTGAAGTTATTGCTAGGTTTCAAATTTCATAATTTTTGAAGCTAATATGTGAGCGTGACAAAGGAAAACGTGTTTTGGTCAATTATAGTTAAATTGGATCGACCAGAAATGGGCCTTTTTGCAAACGGTCTCAGAATTCGACGAAACTAGTTTTGTTGGGACCGTATCGTCAAAACATAGCTAGATTTATTTTTCTGGAATTTTTTTAATCAGTTTGTGGCCCTGGCAAATTGAAATGTACGCTCAAATCGAATATTGAATGTTATATATTTTAAATTGAATGAAAACTGACTGAAACAGTCGAATGGGCCTACGAAACATATCCCATTGTGTTCGGAATGGGGGTAAAACGCTAAGGACGACAGTTGTTGGGTTTGGATTGGAGGTCGTGTCAGAAAACCCCTTTTTAAAACCATCGGCCAATAGAATTATTTCTTCATAATTTAAAAATAAAAATAAAATCAAAAATCCCTCGCCGCTCTCCTGACATCGACAGAAGTCGTTTTCGCCACTTCCCAAGCGATTTCTGGCCGCCACGCTCATCTTCAGCTCCACCCCCAGTTGAACTTTTTGAAGAGCATCCTCCACTCTTCAAATCCACACCAGTCTCGCCCCTTCTAGTTTCGTATCCCTCGAGAATCGCCCTCCTGAAGTTCCGTCGTTCAAGCCCCAATTCCTCCATCGATTTGCGTGCGATTTCGCCATCAAGGGGTGGCGCAGGAGCACCGTTCCAAGCCCTTTCAGGTGGTGCCACCCGATCGCCTTCTCGCTTCACGGATTTGCCGAAAACCTTAAACCTAGTTTTGAAGATCCAGTGAGGTAATCGGCTGTGTATATTTTAAATCAGTTTTATCACTTTTAAAGCATTGCAAACTTTGAAAAATCGTATCTTTATCATACATTGACGAAATTCGATGAAACAGGAAACATTGTGACCATGTGGACGTCTTCTACATTCTAGAAGAGACCGCATATTTTTCTGAGCCTTTTGCTATTTTTGGTGGAGTGGAACCCAATGTGAGATTTCTAATTTATAAACGATATGGAAAACGACGATGTATAAATTATATAGTCGATGTACGAGTTATATAGGCATTGTACACCTCTTGTATAAGCGTTGTATAAGTTGTACGTTCGATGTATAAGTTGTATATGCGTTGTAAAAATTATATATGCGTTGAAATAGAAGTGAAATGCTATATATATATATATATATATATATATATATATATATATATATATATATATATATACACGCCCCTCGTCCACAAACCATGGACGATATTTATTGGTTGTGATTGGTGTGAAAATTGATTGATAGCGAATGGATGATTGGAATTGTTTGTGGTTGATATT
This sequence comes from Allium sativum, assembly GCA_030737875.1. NCBI lineage: Eukaryota > Viridiplantae > Streptophyta > Magnoliopsida > Asparagales > Amaryllidaceae > Allium > Allium sativum. Next base: position 291,887,004 of record CM060916.1, on the reverse strand, counting down.
GATTGATTGTGGTTGAAAAATACCTGTTTGTGGTTGAGAAATATTTGGTTGAAACAACATAGGATTAGTTTGTGGAAATGAAATAAATATATACATGCTGACTGCGTGCGAACTAGATGCATGATTCCCCATTGTCAAAAACCGCGAGGTTTTTAGGTAGAGCGAGGAGCCGTACTAGGGACGGTCCCGATTTTAACTACCCTGCCGTTATGCTTCCGAAATTTTGAATAATATTCATGTGTTAGAATTATTTTCATTTGTTGAAACTATATTTATTCGTTGAATAGAAAGCCTTCATGTGTTGAGTCGATATTCATTCGTTGGATAGAAATTCATGTGTTGAATGGTATTCGTGTTTTAAATATAAAAATCACATTTTTATCTATATATATAAACTATAGAAAACCTTCATGTGTTGAATCGATATTCATTCGTTGAATTGAAATTCATGTGTTGAATGGTATTCGTGTTTTAAATATAAAAATCACCTTTTTATCGATATATACAAACTATAGAAAACCTTCATGTGTTGAATCGATATTCATTCGTTGAATTGAAATTCATGTATTGAATGGTATTCGTGTTTTAAATATAAAAATCACCTTTTTATCTATTTATATAAACAATAGAAAACCTTCATGTGTTGAATCGAAATTCATCCGTTGAATTGAAATTCTTGTGTAGAATGGTATTCATATTTTGAAAGAAATTGTTTTATAATAAAAATCCCGTTTTTAACATCAATATGAAATGTATAAAATCATCTTGTTTTGAAATAAATTGTTTTATAATAAAAATCCTATTTTTATCACCTATATTAACTATACAAAATAATAGTGTTTTGAAATGAATTGTTTTACAATAAAAATCACATTTTTATTATATAAATGAATTGTTAAAAATAGTGAAGTGTTGAAATAAAAGACAGTTAGATAAAAATATCATTTTTATCTAATGTATGAAAAGAATATAGTTTTGAAATCGAATAATCGATATATATATAAATAGAATCGAAATATATCGAATAACGAAGCTGCAGTTCGTATTTTGAAATTGTGATTTCAAACGATTATACGGATGATCCGACCATCGGATTTTCCCGAAACCGCAACCGTTGGGTTCTCTTTGGAAATATCTTTCCAACGGCCAACTTTGCAAAGATCCAACGGTTGGATTATCTAGAATGTTTAATTCAAATCTGAAGAAAAACAGCGCCAGAATCGATTATATATATATATATATAATTATATTTAATCGAATAACGACGCTGTAGTTCGTATTTTGAAATCGAAACTTCAAACGATTATACAGGGAGATCCGACCGTTGGATTTTCCCGAAACTGGAACCGTTGGATTCGTTTTGAAAAGATCTTTCTAATGACTTAAATTTTGAGAAGATCCAACAGTTAGATTTTCAGATATGTTTAAATCAAATCTGAAGAAAAACAGTGCCACGGCCGCGTAATGGCCCGAAGCGTCGTTTTGAATAATTGGCTATTTTAAAATAAATAAAAATGGCGATAAATCATTATAAATTATTATAAACAATATGGATGTGAAATTTAGAAATTAACTGAAGGTTAGCTAAGTCGAATGGTTTCTTGGGTATTGATCTGATGTTGGTTTCGGCCTTCGGGGTTAATATTTGGGAAATCGTTCTCTTACTGATTGACGGTTAGTGACTAATGAATTGAAATGATGCGTAGTAGTGTTTGTGTAGCACTTGTTTATTATATACGCTAGTTGCTCAGAAAGACCGGGTTTATCCCATTCTGAATAACTGAATCGACGATAAGAAATCGAAGATGAAGACGGTGGTCGAAGACCGGAGATCTTCACCTCGTTTGGATGGTAACCGAGGTCCTGATTGGGAGGCATCCCGAAATATGGATAATGAGTGGTGATCGTCCAGATGTACGTGGTGGTCGATGGGTTTGCGAGGTATATGGTGCCTCCGGTTTTGTTCAAACCCAGAACGGACTTGTAAATGGACTGTGTGTCCGACATTGGATTTTATTCTATGTTGATTGATCTCTATTAAATATACATCTGTTTGGCAGCGAAGAATTTATTCTTTTGCTTAACGCCCTTCTCTAAAACGCACGAGCTCAGAGGTTGTATATCGATGGACATCAGTCGCATGGCATGAATTGCTAGTGTGGCATGCCTAAATGGCAAATGATCATGGCTTCTGTTGAAAAGCAAAGTCTTGTGGTGATGATCAAAGCACCGCCTGTGTGGCATAGCTTTGTGTATAACGTGAATTCGCGAGCCTCACTCCCCGGTATGAACCAGAAATGGGAGAAGGACCTCAGGGAGGGCATGCGTTTTTTTCTAGCTAGGAGTTGTGTCGGTGTTTTTACACGGCCTGACATTTTACTTATGTGGATGATGGATAGCGAGGCGCCTCAGATATATCGGTCGATCCGGGACCGATGGAGTCATTCGTTGGCTCGTTTACGCCCATAGGGCGGAGAAACGTAGTGTTCAGGAATTTTAATCCACATCGGTGGACCGGCCCTGTCGCTCCAAAGGGTCACTTGCGCTCTGACCCTAAGACATGGGCTAGATTGTCTCGAAGTCGGTAAGGACTATCTTTTGCCTTGGTTCATGACGGAAATCCAATTTCCAAATACGTGACTGTGCGGTTTTGATTGTATACCTATATTTGGCGACATAGTGGCATGGGATGCTCATGTCGTCTATGATTGATAGTTATGATTGAAATAGTTTTCGAAACCTATAAACACTAGTAATAATATCAAATGGTTTTGTTTTATTCGTATCAATCATATTTTGGCCATTATAAGGTAAAACTCTATCCTCCGGTTTGCGTTGCATTGTGTGATGGAAACTGAGTCTTATAATGGCTTCATTTTTATAAAAAGCATTGCGATGTTTAAAAGAAAGATTTGTTTTTAAAGCACTGGCAATCCAATGGAGTAAACCCGTTCCACGAAAGTTGTGTGGTCCTGTGATTGGCCATATTATAAATGTGTTGAGTAGATTTCTCATACCAGTCCCATGACTGACTCGTAGTTTGTTTCACTTTCAAACTTGGGTGCCCCTTTTTCTACACGGGCAGCCTTGTATTCAGGTATAGCTGGTTCTTTCTGGATAGCTGGAGTTGAAGATGGATTCTATTATTTATCTCTTTTTATGCTGTTCAGCTCCTATTGTATATTATGTTTGTTTTCCGCTGTAGACACTTATGTATAGTTGAACTGTATTTGTACTAAGTATGATCCTGTATACTGTGTAACTCTGATGATTACGTTTATTCAGTGTATTATTCGTACATTATCGGATGTATTTATTTAATTCTGTTCTGCTATTATCTGTTTTTGTGTTATGTTCCAAGGATTACCCTTGCCGCCATCAGTACGGGGTTTGGGGTCGTCTCACGTTTCAACTCCTTCATACCATAATTTTTTCAACTCTTCGATTAACGATTGTAAGTAAACATCAATTCCCTATATTGGATTATTAGGGCCAGGGACGACAATTGTGAGAAACATATATGGATTTTTCATACACATCCAGGGGTGTTGTAACGACCCGCATTCTACGCATCATAGAATCGTAGAATATTTATTACTGTCACATGCGAAGTCGTATGGTCATGTAACTTTGGGGGACGACTATTGGGGTCATTTCCCATGTTCATGATTTTTCCCGATTTTTAAATGACCATTTTACCCCTAGTTATCACTGTGTTGGCCATAACTTTTGACTGGAAAGGAATTTTGACCTGAAACCACTTCCATTGGCTCCGGATGATGGTTTCTCTTTCCGTAGAGTGGTCACATTAGCCAAACGGACTTACTGTTTGGGAGATATGGCTGAAACAAGTTTCAGATGGTGAAAAACAGCTTAATTAGGCTTAACCGGGTGATTAGCAGCTAGGCCCAAGGGGAATTTCGGGTTTAGGGGTATGTAGGTGCTGATTAGGATTAGAAAACATTTCTTTAGACATTTTCCAGCCGCCACTTTCATTCCTCTTAACCTAGCCATGGCCTCCACTCTCTAAATCTCTCTAAAACACCCAAAAATCACTTCCTAATCAAGGATTAAGGCTTAGAGGCATCAAATCAAGGAGGATTAGCATAAGGACCGAGGTAGAGCTGCTGTTATATATTGGAATTCGTGCAAATCAGAGGTTTACTTCAGGTCTGGAAGTTTTATTGTGGCAAAGGTGAGTGATAGCATCGTTTTGACACTAATTACAGTTAATTAAGGGCAATTAGTGAAGATTAGCGAATTTATACGTAAATAAATTCTCGAAAAATTCTTAAAATTCTAAAATAATATTCTAAGGCTCTGTTAGAAATTTGGGTTAATTTCGATGTGTTTTGCTAATCGTATGCTTAAACATGATTAAGAGGGATTATAGGAAAATGTGAGGTTTTGGCCACTTTTTGATCCATTTTGATTCATTTAAATTGTTGTTTGTTGCTTGTGGTTGCTGTTACATGTTGCTATGACCCTTTGGTATGCTTTGTGATTGATTCCAATAGTTAGATTAGTCGAAAACGCCGTCGAGAGGCGTATAGACACTTGCTGGAAGTTGCAGGGATTAGTGCAGGAAATCGGATCGGATCGCCCCTACCCGACCCGAACCGCCCATTTCCCTTCACCACGAACCGAACCGGATCGTTATAGCGAAGCAAGCTGCACCACGAGCTGAAGGATCCGACCCGCTCCGAGATGGTGAGCCCAAGACGACCCGACCCGATTTGGTGGAAGAGATGATGATCCGAACCGACCCGCCTGGAGGGATAACGACACGATCCGATCTGATCACCTTGAGGACAACGAACCAGAGACTCGAAGGAGGGCGAAGGACTTGGAGTTATGACCAGGAGGCGTGACCCGAGCCGTGGCGTGGTGGAGAACCCGATCCGATCCAGGTGGGACTGGAAGCCACGAACCGATCCAGTGTACCATGAAGGACTCCGATCCGACCCGAAGTAGCAGTCACGAACCGAGACGATGAAGACCACGATCCCAATGATGATGAAAGGGATCCGAACCGATCTGGTGATGATCCATAACCCGAGATGCAAAGGAAGTCCAAATGAGAAGTTAGAGCTCAAGATTCAGATGGGAATCAACGAGTTCGCTTCATGGTTGGACTTTGCTGCGGGACGCGTGCCAAGGAGTTACCGACGTCTATAGCTTTGAACCACTATGGTAGGAGGTACGAAGGCGGATTCAGGGCCATTATGGCATCGGTAGAACCAAGGGCTATGACCAATGGAGTGGGTCATTGAAATGTTTGGTCATGACTCCAAGTGTTTGGCTTAGTCACAGCAGGGTTTCTACAAGTCGGGATTCGTCGTTGCCTCAGTTTGTCTAGTGTTCCAAAGTGGTAGATATCGTATACTTTACGCACTGAGTGAGAGACGTGAGGATGGTTGCTATGCTTGATTGTTTGACATACATACCCCACCCCCGTATTCCTACACTATTCATTCTGGCACCTTAGAGCATCATACGGTATGTGGTACTAACTCTTTGGTTGCAGGTCCAGGTTCAGGTATGGTTTAGTATACCTGTTATTATTCTGTTTAGATGCTTATCGCTCATACCAGGCTTTATGTCTGACCCAGAGTTTTATGTCTCCTCTTATTACTCTGGGTGCTCACACGAGCAGACTAGAGACAGGTTAGCTGGAGATGCACGGGTAGATGATCCGGAGACGAGCAGGAGGCTTCCACGTAACATATACATTGTATTCTCCCTGTGTTGTTGAGGATCACTGCTTGGGCATTGGTGGTGCATCTTCTACTTTAGTTTTCTTTTGATAGAGACAGTAAATTTGGAAAGTTGTAATAAGCTGTATTTGGATTTCCGCTGCTCTGATGTTGACATTGATTATTAGTTATCAGCTTATGCACTGTCTCGCCTGTTTTATGTCAAGTATGTTATTATTATATTTTATCCCATGCGCTGTGAGACATTCTACAGGTTCCTTGATTAGTTCATTTCCTTCCTTTCTTTGGCGACCGTCCCGTGCTAGTCGGGCATGTGTACAGCGCACTTTCGAAGGAAATACAGGCTGGTGCGGGGCGGGCCGTCACACTTGGTATCAGAGCTCTAGGTTGCGTAGTTCACCTAGGGAAGTTATCAGGGAGAGATAATATACGTATACGAGAGAGCGTATTTGTGATTACTTTGGTTTTCAAAAGCTATATATATATATACTATTAGTAGTATAAGGATGAAGTCGTACTGCACTAGCACCACTATGGAGTCGTTAATCATTTCCTTTTTCAGATTGACGATGAGCCGATATGTTAGAGGTACCGGTAGGGGAGCCAATAATGGGAATGCTGCTGACATGAGGACGATGTTTACTGACCTCATGAGAGAGATGCTTAGAGATGTACAGAGGGCAGCTCCCAATGGTGGAAATGGTGGTGGTCCAATAGTGCAGGCGCCGAGGGTCGACTTCGCCAAGCTGAATAAGGATTATACTAGCCTTGGTGGGAAGTCGTTTCACGGAACGGAGTCAGCCACAGATGTTCAGGATTGGTTGGATAGTTGCGAACGTATCTTCGAGGATTTGGGTATCGAGGATGCGATGAAGAGAAAGCTAGCGTCCCGTCAGCTGCAAGGGCGGGCAATGAATTGGTGGAATGCTATAAAAGCAGCTACTCCCGAAGATCAGATTACTTGGGAGCAGTTTAAGGCTCGCTTTAGCGAGAAGTTCATTCCAGCTGCTCAGAAGTCAGTACTATTTAAGAAATTCTTGGAGCTCAAGCAGAATGGCAGAGCTGTCTCGGAGTACATTGCTGAATTCGACACCTTGTCAAAGTATGGGTTATCTCTTATAGATACTGCCGAGAAGAAGAATGAGAAATTCATAACCGGTTTGGATCAGTACTTGGGGGAAAGGCTTATTAACCACATCGATGAGTCGTTTGAGTCGATTGTAGGGAAAGCCTTGAGGTCAGAAAGTCTCTACCGTAAGCCGAAAACTGAGGTTGCATCTGCAGAAGAGCCAAAACCACAAGCAAGTGGTGGAGGCAAGGGTGGTTCTCAGAATAAAAGAAAGCAGAACCAGGTTAAGGATGGCCAGAAGAAAAAGAATAAGCAAGATGTTGAGTGCTTCAGCTGTGGTAAGAAGGGCCATTATGCTAGTAATTGTCGGGCCAAGCCAGCGGATAGGAAGTGCTTCAACTGTGGCCAAATGGGACATCACAAGGACAAGTGTCCACAGCCCCCTAAGGAAAAGCAAATGGTGAAAGCATATGCCCTTAATGCTATTCCTTCTTCGTCGAATGCCCCAACTGCGGCGGAGAAGGGAAAGAATGTCGTCATTCAAGGTATGCTTTCTGTTTATGATATTCCTGTTAGAGTTTTGTTTGATACCGGAGCTTCCAGTTCTTTCATATCTAGTGACCTGGTAGATAGGTTGGGATTGGAGCCCGAGATTGTCGATAGACCTTTAGTAGTGACGAACCCGATTGGTGGTTCGACTAGCCTTAGCATGATTTGTCGTAATGTGGTCTTATCGAGTCATGGATGCATGTTTGTTTGCGATTTCTTTGTTTTGGGCTTTACTGGGTTTGGCATTATTTTGGGAGTAGATTGGCTCCAAAGATACGGGGTGGTGGTAGACTGTGAGGGCTTGTTGGTGACAGCTAGAGCGGATGATGGGCGGAGGATAGTGTTTGGTGGTCTACCCAGTAAGGGGGTATTGGCTAGTTTTCTAAACTCCCTCGACATTCCGCATAGTGAGTTGTCAGGTTTGCCCGTGGTTGGCCAGTATCCGGATGTTTTCGAAGAAGTGACCGGACTTCCACCACACCGAGAGATTGAGTTTCATATTGATTTGGTAAAAGATGCCAGGCCTATAGTGATGCCACTTCGTCGTATGGCACCAAGGGAGCAGCGAGAGCTCGAGGTGCAAGTCAGCGATCTTTTGAAGAAGGGATTTATCAGAAGGAGTGTTTCTGAATGGGGAGCACCAGTTGTGTTTGCTACCAAGGCGGATGGTTCCCTTCGTTTGTGTGTAGATTACCGCGAGTTGAATAAAATGACGAGGAAGAACAAGTATCCTCTACCGCGGATAGCTGATTTGTTTGATCAGTTGAGTGGCGCGAGAGTATTTTCTCAGTTGGATCTCGCGACAGGTTTTCATCATCTTAGAGTGGAAGCTGAGAGTATAGCTAAAACGGCATTTCGGACGCCGTCTGGGTTTTATGAGTGGTTGGTCATGCCATTCGGGCTGACCAATGCCCCAGCATATTTTGTGGATCATATGAATAGGGTATTCAGAGATCAGTTGAATAAGTTTGTCCTTGTGTTCGTTGATGATATTTTGGTTTACTCAAGGACAGAGGAAGAACACAAGGGACATTTAAGAATAGTGATGGAGGTGTTGAGAAAACACCAATTGAAAGCAAAGTTTTCTAAGTGTCACTTCTGGAAGAGGGAAGTGAGGTTCTTGGGCCATGTTGTATCAGAGAATGGTATTGCCGTAGACCCGGCAAAGGTGGCTACGGTACAGGATTGGCCTACGCCCAAGAATGCAACAGATGTAAGAAGTTTCTTGGGGTTAGCGGGATATTATCGTAAGTTTATCCAAGGTTTCTCCAAGATAGCAGCACCATTGACCCAGTTGACCAAGAAGAATCAAGCTTTTGTCTGGGATGAAAGGTGCGAGAATGCATTCAAAAGTCTAAAGGACAAGTTGACAAGCGCACCAGTGTTAGTCATTCCTAAAGGGGATGAAGAGATGACGGTATACACGGATGCCTGTGGTATCGGACTGGGTGCTGTATTGATGCAAAGCGGTAGGGTTGTAGCTTATGCAAGTCGGCAATTGAAACTGCACGAGAGAAGATACCCTACCCACGATTTAGAATTAGCAGCAATCGTGTTCGCGTTAAAGATGTGGAGACACTATCTCTTGGGAGAAAGATTTGAGCTGTTTACAGATCATAAGTCGTTAAAGTATCTCTTCTCTCAGAAAGATCTGAATCTCCGTCGGCAGAGATGGTTAGAGTTCTTAGCTTCCTATGATTTTAACATCGCATACACACCAGGAAAGGGCAATGCGGTGGCTGATGCATTGAGTAGAAGACACGCCAGCCTAGGGGCTATGTTCCTTGAATGGAAGCAACTGGAGTTTATCGCGGGGTTTGATTTCAGACCAAAGTGCGAATTGGATCCAGAAATGTTAGCAAGTTTGACGATCAGACCCACTTTGATTGAGCGGATCGGCTCTAGTCAGAGGGACGATCCTAACCTATTGGAAATCATCTCCAAGTTAGAGATGGGTATCGATGAGGAGATGAACAAGTACGGGCTTGATCGAGATAGATGGCTTAGAAAGAATGGAAAGCTTGTTGTACCCAATGTCGATGGATTGAGGGATGAAGTGCTTAGAGAATGTCATCACTCAAAGCTAACTATACACCCCGGTGGTAACAAGATGTATCGAGATATGAAGCAGACTTACTACTGGGAAGGAATGAAAAGAGACGTTGGGAAGTTTATATCCAAATGCATGAATTGCCAGCTAGTTAAAGCAGAGCAAAAGAAGCCTAGTGGGTTGTTACAGCCCTTAGAAATTCCCGAATGGAAATGGGAGCAAGTCTCGATGGATTTCATCGATGGTTTACCTAGGACTAGATCGGGATATGACAGCATTTGGGTAATTGTAGATCGACTGACTAAAAGTGCAAGGTTTATACCAGTCAAATCGACCAGAACGGCAGCTAAGTTAGCAGAATTGTATATGAAGTAGGTAGTGAGATTTCATGGAGTACCTAAAAGCATTGTGAGCGACCGAGACCCGTTGTTCACTAGTGGGTTTTGGAAGAGCTTACAAGAGGTTCTAGGGTCAGAGTTACATCTCAGTACCGCATACCATCCTCAGACCGACGGTCAGACGGAGAGGGTGAACCGTATTTTGGAAGATCTCTTGAGAGCATGTATATTGGATTTTGGTGGATCATGGGATGACCATTTGCATCTAGTAGAGTTTGCATATAATAATAGCTACCAATCCAGTATCGGTATGGCTCCGTTTGAAGCTTTGTACGGAAGACCATGCAACTCACCATCATGTTGGATAGAGACTGGCGAGAAGTTTATGCTTGGACCAGATGTGGTGAGGGAAACTTCAGATAAAATCAAGACCATTCAACGACGAATGAAGGCTGCCCAAGATAGGCAGAAGAGTTATGCTGATAAGAGGAGAAGAGACTTAAAATTCTCCGTTGGCGACTTGGTGTTTGTCAAGATTTCTCTGTTGAAGAGCGTAATACGATTTGGCAGGAGAGGCAAGTTGGCACCAAGATTTGTTGGCCCATTCCCTGTTCTTGAGCTAGTCGGGAATTTGGCATATAGAATTGACTTACCGGAGAAGATGGCGGGAGTGCATAACGTATTTCATGTTTCCCAACTAAGGAAGTTCGTTCACGACTCAGATATGACTATTTCACCTGATCAGTTGGAGGACTTCGAAGTAGAACCCGAGGCGGTTGGGAACCGCAAGCCAGTCCGTATTGTCGAGCACGACATGAAGCAACTTCGAAGGAAGGCGGTGAAGCTAGTCAAGGTACAGTGGGGCGAGGACGAGAATGATTGTACTTGGGAGACAGAGGAGAACATTAGGAAGTCACACCCAGAACTCTTTGCCTGGTAAGATTTTGACTTCAATTTAGTTTTCCGCATGCTAGGATAGGCTTGTTTGCTTGTTTTGCATGTTTGATTGTTGTATGTGGTTGTTAGGCATGCGGGATCCTTTGTATGTTTTGGGTCAAGGAATTTCGGGGGCGAAATTTCTTAAGGGGGGGAGAGTGTAACGACCCGCATTCTACGCATCATAGAATCGTAGAATATTTATTTCTGTCACATGCGAAGTCGTATGGTCATGTAACTTTGGGGGACGACTATTGGGGTCATTTCCCATGTTCATGATTTTTCCCGATTTTTAAATGACCATTTTACCCCTAGTTATCACTGTGTTGGCCATAACTTTTGACTGGAAAGGAATTTTGACCTGAAACCACTTCCATTGTCTCCGGATGATGGTTTCTCTTTCCGTAGAGTGGTCACATTAGCCAAACGGACTTACTGTTTGGGAGATATGGCTGAAACAAGTTTCAGATGGTGAAAAACAGCTTAATTGGGCTTAACCGGGTGATTAGCAGCTAGGCCCAAGGGGAATTTCGGGTTTAGGGGTATGTAGGTGCTGATTAGGGTTAGAAAACATTTCTTTAGACATTTTCCAGCCGCCACTTTCATTCCTCTTAACCTAGCCATGGCCTCCACTCTCTAAATCTCTCTAAAACACCCAAAAATCACTTCCTAATCAAGGATTAAGGCTTAGAGGCATCAAATCAAGGAGGATTAGCACAAGGACCGAGGTAGAGCTGCTGTTATATATTGGAATTCGTGCAAATCAGAGGTTTACTTCAGGTCTGGAAGTTTTATTGTGGCAAAGGTGAGTGATAGCATCGTTTTGACACTAATTACAGTTAATTAAGGGTAATTAGTGAAGATTAGCGAATTTATATGTAAATAAATTCTGGAAAAATTCTTAAAATTCTAAAATAATATTCTAAGGCACTGTTAGAAATTTGGGTTAATTTCGATGTGTTTTGCTAATCGTATGCTTAAACATGATTAAGAGGGATTATAGGAAAATGTGAGGTTTTGGCCACTTTTTGATCCATTTTGATTCATTTAAATTGTTGTTTGTTGCTTGTGGTTGCTGTTACATGTTGCTATGACCCTTTGGTATGCTTTGTGATTGATTCCAATAGTTAGATTAGTCGAAAACGCCGTCGAGAGGCGTATAGACACTTGCTGGAAGTTGCAGGGATTAGTGCAGGAAATCGGATCGGATCGCCCCTACCCGACCCGAACCGCCCATTTCCCTTCACCACGAACCGAACCAGATCGTTATAGCGAAGCAAGCTGCACCACGAGCTGAAGGATCCGACCCGCTCCGAGATGGTGAGCCCAAGACGACCCGACCCGATTTGGTGGAAGAGATGATGATCCGAACCGACCCGCCTGGAGGGATAACGACACGATCCGATCCGATCACCTTGAGGACAACGAACCAGAGACTCGAAGGAGGGCGAAGGACTTGGAGTTATGACCAGGAGGCGTGACCCGAGCCGTGGCGTGGTGGAGAACCCGATCCGATCCAGGTGGGACTGGAAGCCACGAACCGATCCAGTGTACCATGAAGGACTCCGATCCGACCCGAAGTAGCAGTCACGAACCGAGACGATGAAGACCACGATCCCAATGATGATGAAAGGGATCCGAACCGATCTGGTGATGATCCATAACCCGAGATGCAAAGGAAGTCCAAATGAGTAGTTAGAGCTCAAGATTCAGATGGGAATCAACGAGTTCGCTTCGTGGTTGGACTTTGCTGCGGGACGCGTGCCAAGGAGTGACCGACGTCTATAGCTTTGAACCACTATGGTAGGAGGTACGAAGGCGGATTCAGGGCCATTATGGCATCGGTAGAACCAAGGGCTATGACCAATGGAGTGGGTCATTGAAATGTTTGGTCATGACTCCAAGTGTTTGGCTTGGTCACAGCAGGGTTTCTACAAGTCGGGATTCGTCGTTGCCTCAGTTTGTCTAGTGTTCCAAAGTGGTAGATATCGTATACTTTACGCACTGAGTGAGAGACGTGAGGATGGTTGCTATGCTTGATTGTTTGACATACATACCCCACCCCCGTATTCCTACACTATTTATTCTGGCACCTTAGAGCATCGTACGGTATGTGGTACTAACTCTTTGGTTGCAGGTCCAGGTTCAGGTATGGTTTAGTATACCTGTTATTATTCTGTTTAGATGCTTATCGCTCATACCAGGCTTTATGTCTGACCCAGAGTTTTATGTCTCCTCTTATTACTCTGGGTGCTCACACGAGCAGACTAGAGACAGGTTAGCTGGAGATGCACGGGTAGATGATCCGTAGACGAGCAGGAGGCTTCCACGTAACATATACATTGTATTCTCCCTGTGTTGTTGAAGATCACTGCTTGGGCATTGGTGGTGCATCTTCTACCTTAGTTTTCTTTTGATAGAGACAGTAAATTTGGAAAGTTGTAATAAGCTGTATTTGGATTTCCGCTGCTCTGATGTTGACATTGATTATTAGTTATCAGCTTATGCACTGTCTCGCCTGTTTTATGTCAAGTATGTTATTATTATATTTTATCCTATGCGCTGTGAGACATTCTACAGGTTCCTTGATTAGTTCATTTCCTTCCTTTCTTTGGCGACCGTCCCGTGCTAGTCGGGCATGTGTACAGCGCACTTTCGGAGGAAATAAAGGCTGGTGCGGGGCGGGCCGTCACAGGTGTAGATTTTAAGGTGTGATTATTATAGGCCAAGACGAAAATTTAGAACCAAACTGATAAAACGGTGAGAAGCCATCTGTACATAAACCTAGTCTAGTATTGCAGCTCTCCACTGTAAAATCGGGATATTTCTTGTTAAAATATTTCCATGCTTCTCCATCCGATGGATGTGTTAACATACCTTCTTGAGGTGTTCTCACAGTGTGCCATCTCATATGATGCATATAATCTTTGAAGTCTAGGGATGATGGGTAAATAATGCATACGCTTGCATGGAACTTTTTTTCTCTTTTTTTTCCTTGGTTTGTATATTTCTTGATTGCATATTTTACGATTTCTAAGATTGATGTATTCTTTCCAATACAACATGCAACCCTATAAATATGTATCTATTTTCTGATACGACAAACCGAAAGATGTTATAAGTTTTTCCATTTCATAACAATTTTCGCATATTAAATTATTAGATGGCATATGACATTTAGCAGCTTGAACAACTACCGTAAATCCAGCTTCTATATGTTTGTATTTTGATTTCATTCCAATGTATTCTACAGTTAACAATAATTGAGTGCCGCTTTCACATCCATTCAATAAATCATATATTTTTTAACTTCAATATTTGGTTCCTCTTCGATGTGTATATCATCGTTACCTATTTCAATGGTAGGGAACATTGATCGCGCAACATCTTCGATCATATTTTATATGAGATTCATAATAACCTCATCATTATTGACCTCCATCGACTGTTCTTGATTATTAGGGGCTACAATTTCTCCATGACGATCCCATAGTAAATAATTGGGTAGGAAACCGTATTAGCACAAGTAAATCCTAACCATATTTGGTATTAAATAGTTCAACAATTTTTCACCTACTACATGGACAATAAATTTTTGTACTGTTTCCAATATTGTTTATTGCAAATTCGATGAACACTTGTACCCCATTTTGAAAATGTTCACTTATTGCACCACTAATTTCCTTTCTTTGATACATCCAACTCCAATCAATAAAGTAATTGACTATTTTCCTACTTTAAAACCTAGCTATGACGAAGTAAAAAAAAAATTAACCATTAATTTTACATGTTGTTTATTTTTTTTACCGATTTAGTAAACATGTACTAATTAATTTTATAAATTTTTTACAAATATTTTAAATAAATACTATTGGTTCATTGATGTTTATGTGTCTTCTTTGATGGTCGGTCATCCTACTTCCCATTACAAACACAATAGTATTTATATTTTGTAAATCATATCATTTTGAACGATTTCACAAAATTTCGGCAGCATTTCCCCCGTGTTCCTTGTATCATACACACAAGCATGTACATAAGGAATGCAAAGGAAATACCGTCCAAATTTTGTGAAACATTTAAAGTAATATGTTCTACGAAATATAATTACTTTATTTTGTTTGTGACTTGTCTAATACAGGGACAAATCCGACAAATCATGTATCAGTTGAATAGATATGTTCGTTTTGTAGAAAAAACGAATATCCGTATAACGATCATGTACAACACTTGTCAGACAGGGCCACATAATATCTAAGGCTTTAAATGTTTGTCTATATTAAATTTAAATATACAATTTGTTTATATTTTACCATTTTATTACATGTGTACTAAATTAAATATTTTTACAATTTACTGAATTATAACTAGGATGATTACTATTAAAATCATTTATACACCAAATCATTTCGAATAAGCACAAAACTCATATTCGCACAAATTATCCAAAACCGCGATCACTCAACATAATATATACTTTGTGTTTGCATAAATTGTATTATTAGCAATCTCTATCACACACATAACGTTCACTACTAACCAAAGTTACCAAAACATACACAATGTACAAAATTTAAAAAACTAAAAATTGCTAACAATTTGATCATTATGGTGACAATAATAGCAACTAGGGGGTAACATTATAATACACATGTACAAACAATTAGGAATCAATCAAACTTCAAACTAAACCCAAAATAAATTAAAACCTAAAAATTAGGTTTAGGAAAATTACCTAATTTAGAGAGAAAAAAGGGTGGAGACGGGTTGGAGAAGATCCTAGACGTCATCAGAAGTGGTTGGATTGGCAACAATTTTTTTGGTGAAAAAATTGGTGGGAAGAGGGAATAATTTGGTGGAAAGAGGAGAAATTGGGGAAGAATGATGTTTTGGCTTATTGCTTCAAGAAATATCTCAAAAATTTCCAACGACCTTCAACGAAAATTATTTCACCGATTTCCAGTGGCTTCCAACAACTAGTTTACAGCCATTGGAGGCCGCTGGAAAACCGACGTTGAAATACACTGTTTATCTAGTAGTGAAACTATCCTCTCCAAATCTTAGGACAATTCAACACGAGTGATTCCAGTTCCAACGACTAATTTAGCATTATTTCGAATTTTAATCCAATAATTTATTAGATTACTATTTTAATTAGTTGCATTATATCTCAATGGTATAATGATGTAAGTGTATAATTAGATACTTTTATTGCGATATATAAGCTTTCTGTTAAATATTTATTATGATATAATCTCATAATGGCTAAAAGAAAAAAGTTTATATTATTAAACTTTGGTTTACGTTTACACAGATACTGCGAAACCCATCCATTTTGTGTCTTAAATTTTTTGCTATTTGTTTATTTTTTAAATAAATTCATCCATCGATAAAAATATCTTATAGATTTACATAATTTTTATTTAAATATTTGATATGTTGATGAAGATTGCGTCTTCTATTTGACTATTTTTGCTAGCATAATTAGAGGTAAATATTTCTAATATTGTTCTGTATTCTTATCAAATACTTGGTAAAATGCTTTTTAAATGAATTAGAATAATGATTTTGGCATATTTCATTGATTTGTCAAGCTAAGGGAACCTCGCCAAGCAACATAGATTGAATCCAGCTGTATATAATATTTCAGTTATAGAAATGTTAAAATAAATAATTTACTGTTACTTTGATTTTTATCATTGTTATTTTCAGTTCACTGTTAGTAAATGTAGAGTGTGTGTGTACACTAAGTATATTGTTCTATGTTTTAGTCTGATTATTCCTTTTCCTTTAACTTTGATATTCACCGAAGTGTTTAATTCAATCAAGAATAATCATAGTTAGAAAATATTTTATTCCATTTTTATTTATGTTATAAATTATACAAATATTATATATGACAAAAACAAAGTACCAAAAAAAGATTTCAGCATATCTTTATGCCTAATTACTCATATGATCTTATTCAGATATGGATTCAAATTTAAATTCATTCATAGTATTAAAAATTACAGAAAATTCATGGGAAAGGCTTACCTTAATATCCATTCATTTTTATTATCAATTAAACCTTCATAAAGGAGATTATGATGCCAATCAGGTAATCTAAATATTGGATAAATAGTAAGTAGTCTACCATCTGATTTTGATTTGTGATGATTTGATTTTTAATACATAAGAATTTAATATTAAAGAGAATATATGTAAGAATATCTTAGACAACACAGGTTCTACCTTACCTTGTAGTACTACTTACAGTACCATATTATTATTGGTGATTAAACTCTATCAATTCTACGATCCACTTTTCTCCACCATCATAAACACCGGCTTTGTCTCTCAACTAGACTCCATTGCTTTTATAACATGGATTCAACTTCCTCTCCGTATCTGGATGACCGTGATTTATGACAATCTGAAGATGTTATTACCATTATGATTTTCCTTCTTTTTTCTACTTTCTAACCACGCTCCCGTTTGGC
The DNA here is from genome assembly GCA_030737875.1 of Allium sativum. Taxonomy (NCBI): domain Eukaryota; kingdom Viridiplantae; phylum Streptophyta; class Magnoliopsida; order Asparagales; family Amaryllidaceae; genus Allium; species Allium sativum. The sequence continues at coordinate 291,869,863 of CM060916.1, read as the reverse complement.
GATTAATCGCGCTATGGACCAAACATTCTCATTTCTTCTAAACCCGCTATTTTACATTCCTAGTTGAATCACATCCGTATTATTACACAACCTGGAATTTTTGAAAAAAAGCAGAAGTATCAGCGATTTGTTGTGACATCACCTCAAACCGTAGGACGAAGGAGAAAACTACAACTGCAAAATGATGTGTCAATTTCTTTTTTTCGTACTCTAAACGGTAGACTAACTTCATTTGATTATCATCGTCGATCAATATCAAAGGGATACAAGCTCCTAATTTATTTTTTCTTGGTTCAGGTTAATAATATTTTGTTTATATTCATTAAATTTTTGTTGATACTGGCTTGATGAGAAATCGTTCATGCAGTTATACCCGACATTGAAGATGGGGTTGATAGTAGACAACACAAATTTTCTCATAAATTGGAGTTTGCATTAACCTTGTCCTAGGCTACTTGGTGCTTTCTTTTTATTTGTTGTCATTATCACTCAAATTACATTAGAGATGCACAGTTATGTACTTGGTTATACGCCTAAGTGGAAGGAGGATGATCACATCCTTTATGTTAAAGGTCCGACAAAATAGATGTGTTTTTTGTTTTCCTTGCTACCATATTTTTAGAATTGTTACTTTTTTCTTGTAAACTAATTTTTTCAACTTGCCTTTTTTTATTATAATATTCTTTTCCATGTTTTACTATTTATGCTAGTTATGACTAGAAATTTGATATATCTTTGATGAAGCAGCTCGACTAAAGTCTGCTACGTAACAAATACTTTCACATTCAATTTATTTGAGTGTGGAGAGTGATGGGGATATCGATCTTTTTAACGGAGGCAACATTGAACTTTGATTTTTCTTAAATCAAGTTCCGAATTGAATAAATTAGGGTAGTTGAGATCAGGACAAACTTTTGTATTATGGTAACTCAACGTTCTTACCAATCTTAATGCTAAACAATTGCAAGTTTCTGCACTTGTCACAATGCCATACTTATTCTTGGTTTAAAAAAATTCTGATCTGAAATTATGGATATGGATTTTCCAAAAATCAATTATACGAGTCAAATAATCATCATATATAAACCCAGTGTTATTACAAGACAATATGCAGGTTACAAAACGGTTTGACTTGAGATATTCACAATAATAAATTAATGTGTTTAAATGCATAATTATTTCTTTGATTTCATTTATAGGCTCTAAATTTAGGGAAGTATTTTCTATTTAAGATCCATTTACACATCTAATTTATAAACAATACTTTAATTTGTTGCTTGAAAAATATCATCGTTGTAGTACCTTCTGTATCTGCTTTTATGTCTATACTTATTTTTACAATATTGTTTTAAGTAAATATATTTGCATAACAAGAAAAAAATTATTTGAACGCATAGTGGTGACACAAAATTGGATAAAAATTTTTAACCATCAGATATTCCATTTAAATTTATCTTTTACGTATAGACGAACAAATCAACGGTTCACAACTCGTGTGTCTAATCTATCTATTACTTAAAACTTAAAGCAGGAACATCCTCATACTAATGTGGACATATCAGATCATCTCATTTCAAAATATTGCTCTATTAAATGCTTGCATTCTATTTGAATATCGTTAAATTAATACCACATCCTCTGAAACATTTTAAGATTATGAAAAGCGACGAAGCTAAACGGTTTAAATTGAATACAATACTATATTCTATACTTTAATTTGGGACAAAAAGGATTTCCTAATTGGATATTTATGCTTAAAGTGACACATATAAACCACCATTAAATGGGGACCATACTACCTTACCAGCTTAGTATATATAAAATTGCGTTTTTTTTCAAAATCCTACGTTTGAAAATTTGACGGATTAACACTTTGCCTTGCTAAATTTGATTGTCTCAATAAGTTTTTTTCACTAAGTTTGAAACTTTCAAACAAGTATAAATTTTATGTGTCACCATAGGATATAATAACTTAAGGCCTTAGGCTTGGTTGCTATGACTTGGGATCCATTACATTAAAAGTTTTTCATCATCTGCCAATATCATATGGCACTTATTAACACATTCAGTATATCTCTTGGAAATTCATTATATAATAGCTTTAAAAAACATGGACACATCAATAAATCACAATCAACATGGTCTTAGACAATTCTGATTTTGGATTTTAGTTAAAGTTCATATTTATGATGAAAGAGTGCCTAGGAGTTGTAATCAACAAGCAGTTAATATTATAACGTTTTACCTATCGAATGAGTTTTGCATGATATGCTGGTATATATGGAAGTGCTAACTTATTTCTGATAAGTTCTCAACTACTGATGATTTTTTGTTGACTGAATGCTCAATTATACTGATAAAGATATTTGTATTAAATTTATGTTCTGTACTTATTTGGTTTTCAATAACAAACCAAGGGGCATTAAAATTGCAGTAGTTTGATGTTTACTAAAATTGCAGAAGGCATTTATTTATGTGTATATTATTTCAACATTTTTTACTTTTTAAAATAAATTTTATCACATGTCGGAATGGGTATCAGATGGTTTTCAACTAATTTTTGTTTTGCTTTTTCCTGCTTAAAATGGTAGGTATTAATTTACTTTACTTCGATCTAAATTTATGCACGTTAGGAAATAAATTGTCCACGTATGTTTGTCAACCTACATTGCATAATACATGTATATCATGATGTATTGAACAATATATGAGCTTTATATTAACTGCTGCAGAATTTTAATGGTTATTAAATAAACAACAATTTCTTTAATTGGATGTGATAATAACTAGGCTTTTTTTCATGAAGTAGCCTAGTGGTCAAAGACTTTGCGCCATGGTTACAGTGGCGCGAGTTCAAAACTCGGAATTGCGTGCTAAGTGTAATGACCTGGGGGATTCAAGGACCGAATTTCGATAATAATACATAAACCTGTGTTACTTGTCAGAACTCAAGTATCGAAAACACCAGATAGTTAATGAAGAAATTAGAGGTTAAGATAAGAAAGAAAGAAATATTAGAATAGAAGAAGAAGAACCAACTAACCAACACAACACAGAGTGTCACGTCGCAGCGGAATAAAATATAATACAGAAATAGATTTTTATTGAGAGCTTGAAATAGAAACTTACAATCATCTGAGTACAACTTACAGTTAACATCCCTGGGTAGTTATAATAATTTGTCCTTATATACAACACACAGCGGAATACACACTAGATATATATCATACGTTTGAACTCCTCCAGCACGTCTTTTGAAATCCATAGCATCTTAACCTGAACCTGTAAAACCTGGTCTAACCCGAGCATTGCAAACGCCGGATGAGTTTGGTGAACCAGAGTTAGAAACCCACTAAGTTTATAGGTATCATCTAACTTGATTTTAAAGTAACAAATCTCTTCTGAAAGAAAAAGGGTAATCATAAGACCAAAGCCACACATAAACATGGATGATTTTTACCTTACGATAACCCAAAACATTTTGAATTCATATATATATATATATAACTTCTGATATTATAATAGTGTATAACTACAAATAAATAGCAATCTAGCGGAACGCTTGCATCTCATGCTCCACATATATAGTATACAATCAAAACCGCAAGCACTTATTGGAGATTGGATTCCGACTATAACAAGGTATGGAACCACCTATCGATAGTGTATCTCTAGAGGGGAATACACTAGGTTCAACAATAACATCTTGCAACCCGACCACACATGAACGACCACTCATTTTGCTTGAGTGTATCGAATGTATATCACCAATGGTTGGGATCAGCAACCGTTTCCTGAAAGGGACAACATTGAATAGAATAAAGAAGGAAATAAATTTTCTCTAGATAGGTGATTATACACCCTAATGGGAGCGACCCACTTAGCCATGTTACCAACCTGGTTTTTGTTATTTCCCGGTTGAAGAGGCTTGAGGCTTAAATTACCTTGATAGTACACCACCATTCACTTTGAATGTCACATTGTCAGGTCCATCGAATCACTAATTGACGTCCACAAATATACACTGGGTGTTAAGCTAAGAAGTTACCTTCTTCGCCACTATACTTGGTATATTTGTAAATGCCAACATATGTAACTCTTAAGAAATACTCCGTCAAACATTCATCCATATAAGTCATCCAGGAACAGAATGAACCAAAGGCACCCTCCTACCACATCCTAGGTATCAACATATAGATAAGTAGTGAGTAGTCCTCGCAATTCGTAGATTCCAACCATGATAGAGTCACGGTAGATCTTTGAGTGTGAATCCATAGATTTTATGAAATTCTTCCGTTTTATGAAGACCTACAGTCTTCAACTGCTCCATCTTGATCAACATCCGATATCTTCTACATTTTGTATTTGCTGGTCGGAATGGTTTTAGAATATAAATTTGGTTCCGGTCTTTTCGTACCGACAATCATATAGGCCAAATTTGATAGTCGGTTATTTAACTATCAAATAAACATCCATTCAATCATGAAAACAAAATTAGATTTACTGGTTCAGTAGTCAGCATCACTTGGCCCCTCTTCTATAAAATATAATTAACGAATGGTTAATTTAACTTCTAAAACTTCAACATTTGAAACACATATTCACTTCTAATTTTAATTAGAGTCTTTTCTAAACTATATCATTTTAATACTTAGAACAATATCCTCCATATCAAATTTTCTATTTAATTATCATTTCAAAACATTTGTTACAATATTGTAACGACCCAACAGGGATTCGAGCCTCGAATTCCTACAATAATACATAATCCTGTATTACTTGTCAGAACTCAAGTATCGAAAACACCAAATATTTATAAAAATGAATTTACAGGGTGAGATAAGAAAGAAAGAAATGTTAGAATAGAAGAAGAAGAATCAAAACAACATAGTCTCATATTGCAGCGGAACAAATTATAAGATAGAAATAAATCTTTATTGAGAGCTTGAAAATAAACTTACAATCATCAGAGTACATCACACATCTGGACAATTATAATAATTTGTCCTCATATACAACACACAGTGGAATAATATAACTTCATACGTATAAATCCTTCTAGCTCATCCCTTCACAGCATTCGATAACCTAAACCTGTGTATCTCGGTCTAATCCGAGCATTTCAAATATCGGGTCAGTCTGGTGAACCAGATGAGAAACCCACTAAGTTTTAAAGGTAGCACACAACTTGATTTTACAGTTAAAAATCCTTTCTGAAAGAAAAGGATAATAATAAGACCAAATCCACACATAAACCTTATGATAACCCAAGAACATTTATGGAAATCAATACTTTCCTAATATTATAATAATGTATAAATACAAATAAATAGAATCTAGCAGAATGCTTGCATCTCACGGTCCACATATATATACTATACAAACAAAACCGCGGTCGCTTATTGTAGGTTGGATTCCGACTATGACAAGGTATACAACAACCAACCGATAGTGTATCTCTAGAGAGGAATACACCGAGTTCAACAAGAACGTCTTGCAAGCCGGCCGACACATGACCGATCACTCATTTCTCTTGAGTGTATCGACTATATTGTCACCAGCGGTTGGGCCCACAAAACCGTTATCCGAAGATACAGAAGAGAAAGAAGAAACAATACGAATATTCTCTAGATAGATGACAATACACCTTAATGGGAGCGTCCCACATAGTCATGCTGCCTGCCCAGTTTCTGTTATTTCCCGATTGACGAGGCTTCAGGTTTAAATAATCTTTCATAACATCTGGTCACCATTCTTTTTAAATTTCACATTGTCAGATCCATCAGATATCACTAATTGACGTCAACGAAAATATTCTAGTAGTTAAGCTAAGAGAAGTGACCCTTTCAGCCAACAACTATAGTATGTTTGAAGAAATCAACGTGCGTAATCCGTTTGGAAATACTCTGTCAGACATCCATCCATACCAGTTGTCCTAGGATTGGACAAACCGAAGGCACCCTCCTATTGCATCCTAGGAATCACCCTATGGATCAATAGCGAGTAGATCAACCACGACCAAATTACTATCAAAATATCTCTGGTTGCAAATCAGCGAAATATATCAAGTAGCCCTTTCGCTTATGAAGATCCACGGTCTTCAACTGCTCCATCTTCAACCATCATCTTTTACGTATTTTGTAGTTCGGAATGGTTTTCGAATATAAATTTGATCCCGGTCTTTCCGTACCAACAACTCTTTCGGCATGATTTTGATAGTCGGTTATTTAACTATCAAAATAAACAATCATAGAAATAAAATAAATCCAATTGTATATTACTAGTGACACATGGCCGATAATATATCAGTTATAATACCAAAAATAATATATTAATCTTAATACACACAAATATTCTCAAATCATTTTACTAATATACTTAAAAGAAGTACCTTAAAATCCTATCCAGTTTCCCGTTACTATCCTTCAAAACATTTGCCACCACATTACTTATCATCTATAATTACGTGATCAATTCACTTACTATTGTAAAACAATCGTTACAAAATTCCCTTTTATTTTGTTATTATGGAAATATCATTTCATATTTCTCAAGCCCTTCTTTATTTCCTTTTATTTTGGAATTCCATCGTGTATATATATATATCCAAATTCTTTAGATAACGTTGCACTAATACTTTCCCAAGATAATTTACTTTAACATCTCCACAATCACGACTAATATCATCCTTCGATAATCCTGAAATTTGTTCAAGTTGGGGTATTTTAATTACCTCTAAGACCTTGATCAACAACGTTCTTATCTTAAGATAAATATGAATCGTGATTCAAAAACCCATATTCATTTTAATAAGACTTCACTATTGTATAAAAAGTACTGTTTTAGAGAACCTTCTTGCTTTTGAAATTTCCTTTTTAAATAAATGGTTATTACTAAATTCATTGATTTAGAAAATGATTAATACACATTAACTTTAACTTCTTTAAAAACTATTTGTCCCATTATCTAGATTTTATTTCAAATCCTATTAATAAACATTTTACCAATTCAATTATAGAAATCCCTTTTCTAATTCTTTATATCACTTCCTTTGGAAAATCTCTCTTCAAATCTCATTCATAATGCTTAATGCCATTATTAAGTAACGTTAATTTACAATTTAATGCTTTAACTCCCCATCTACTTATTCACAACTTGTCTACACCCCTCCAGTTTAATATGAAACCCTTTTCCATCTCGATCTCCTTTACATAAAATATTTAGTATCATCTATTTTAAGCTTACGGTATTCGCTTAAAACCACTTTATATCTTCATGTACCAAATTCGGTTTAAATATAAACCCGTTCATAAACTTCCTTTGAAACTCAATTATATTTCATTTCTAACTTCAATTACTGACTAAATGAACTTCATTTAAGAAATAATTCCTTAAATTAAATAAATTTTTTTATTTTCTTCATCATTAACTGGAATTAAATTTCCTTTTTAAAATCTCATTAATTTAAACAACTATTCGCTAAATTACTCCATTAAATTAATTGGCATAATCTAATTTAATTAATTTCCATTAAAACAGACGGCTTGGTCAATCATGACTAACCCATTGATCAACTCTAACTCATCTTTCCATTTAAATTAATAAATAACATTATTTATTTAAATAATCTCATTTACTTTGATTATTATTAAATAAACAGTACTCTATTTCTAAATAATCTCATTTTTATTTTCCTTAAAAACAATGAATCCCAGTTATTAATCATCACGTTAATTCGATCCCACTTGCTTATCCATATTAATATAAGAATCAACTTTGTAACGTTATTTAGTAATTAAGATAGGGCACGTGCTTCGCACACAGCAAATTTTCGGTACAAAAATGGTGATTCGTGGCTAAAACAAATAATATATATCTCTAATTGGTTTATTTCCTTTTTATAAACTCCATTTAAAAATATATTTAAAAATCTACATTCAATTAAAAATAAATTTCATAACTTTATTTCTATCGATTCACCTGATGGTAAATCAAATCTTCATAAAACAGTTTGTATTTAGGCCGTCAGCTATAATTTGTTCAACCAATATCACACAATGGTTAATAACCAAACAAGTGTTGCATTTTGGTTTAACAACCAATAACAATTCAATAATCCAATCGTATAGGGTTTAATAGTTCATATGATAATCATATGAAAATAAACAATAAGTTTGAGGAATCTGGTTGGATTCCTCCAACCTGTCCTTCCCTGCATATAAATATGTTATTTCAATATAATCATTAATCATGGGAATACATAATTAAACTGATAATTTCAATAAACATTCAACAATGATAATTTAACGTCAAACATTTAATTTAACGCGTTTATAGAAATATAAACGCGACCGGTCGGGTAAGTTACCTCAGTCGGTTTCAATCTTTTGAATAATGATTTGGTTTTAATTAAATTAAACATACATTTAATTTAATTTATTCAGTCAATAACAGTAGCATTCAACAATCAGCAAATAGAAACAAACATAATACACAAATATTAAACCCTACTTATAAAATATAAGTGGGTGAACTGAGTGAGTTATAATCACTTGGTCTGCGTTGCATACACAGCTCATTCCAGACAATTCCAACCCCGTCCAATAAATTCTATTCCATAAAGTCTTGCTTGTTAATATAGACCCTGACTATTTGGAATCGGCCCATTCTGATAAAATATATACGTTGTTAATGTTTAAATTTTACTCTATTTTAATAACTAATTAATTAATTCTAAATTAATTAATGAACAAATTACTTGGTTTAAAATATTACTGGTTGACTCCTTTATTTAGTGCTTCATCGGTTCCTGCCATGTTCCAAATCGCGACGGCAATTTCCAAAACTCTGGCCATGTCGTTTAACCCCTATCATGATTTTAAATATGATCATCAACAAGTTAAAATACAAATTAATTAAATTTAATCCCATACAATTTACCTTAATTATCTATATAATTAAACCTTGGTAGGCTATTTGCTTGTTCACAGAAATTGGGTATTCACCGTATGTAAGCCCAAGGGTCTTAAAGCCCATCTTCCTACTGCAAGTTATAATCCCCCAAAACCGATCCGCATTAATCCTATTCAACTTTAAAAAGGGAGCTGCCTTTACCTTAAAGCCCATCATTATCCTACACGTCACACCATAAAGATGAATCCACATCAACCCCTCAGATAGAAGAACAAAGCCCTTCTGTAATGACCCGGGAAAAAGCTCGACACTCGAGTCTCCGACAACAATACATAAACCCGTATTGCTTGCCAAAACCCAAATATCGAACCCCCAGATTGTCATGAGAAAGAAGTTAGAGGGTGAGAATAGAAAGAAAGAAGTATTAGAATAGAAGAAAGAAGAAGAACACATCATAATCTCACAGCGGAACAGATAAAATATAATATAACAAATCTCTTTATACAAAGAACTTTGTATACATACCAATCATCAGAGTTTAACAGATATCAATCACAGCGGAAATAACTTTATAACTAGCGGTGAAGCCGCCTTCTTCTAGCTCCTGAACTCCAAGCGAAAACCTAACATGGAACATACTCAGTCTGACCCGAGCACATTTGATTTAAAACAAAATACACCGGGTCAGTCTGGAATACTATCAGTGATAAACTCACATAACACACACTTGTTTAACTTTGGAAAATCCTTTCTGGAATCAAAGGATAATAGTAAGACCAGTCCACACATAAACACGAACAGTTTTTACCTTACTATAACCCAAAACATTTTTGAAATCATAACTTGCTCTGATATTATCATAATGTCTAAATACAAGTAAATAACAATCTAGAGGAACGCTTGCATCTCACGCTCCTCATATATAGTATACAAACCAAAACCGCGGGCGCTTATTGGATATTGAATTCCAACTTGACAAGGTATGGGACCACCTTCCGTACGTGTATCTCTAGAGGCAAATACACTGGGTTCAACAAGAACGTCTTGCAACCCGGCCCACACATGACCGACCACTCATTTCGCTTGAGTGTATCGAATGTATATCACCGACGGTTGGGCTCAAACCACCGTCTCCCGTAAAGGGACAACATCGATAGATTAAAGAAGTAAAAGGAATTTCTCTAGATATGTGATTATACACCCTAATGGGAGCGACCCACATAGCCATGCTGCCTGCCCGATTTTTGTCATTTCCCGGTTGATGAGGCTTGAGGCTAGAAATCATCTCTTCGAACATCTGGCCATCATTCACTTTGAATGCCACATCGTCAGATCCGCCAGATATCACTAATTGATGTCCACAAAAATATTATGGTCGTTAAGCTAGAGAGGTGCCCCTCTCCGCCACTAGCAGAAATACGTTTGTAAAAATCAACGTACGTGACCCTTAAGAAATACTCTATCAGACATTCGTCCATACAAGTCATCCAGGCACAGGATGAACCGAAGGCACCCTCCTACCGCATCCTTATAGGAATCACCCCAAGGATCAGTAGCGAGAAGTCCTTTTAACCCGTGGATTCAACCACGACCGAATCACAAATCAAATAACTCTGGTTGCAAGCCAGAGAGATTCGACAAGTAGTCCTTCCACTTATGAAGATCCACGGTCTTCACTTGCTCCGTCTTCAATCGACGTCTTCACGTATTTGTTGGACGGAATGGTTTTCGAATATAAATTCGATCCCGAACTTTCCGTACCAACAATCATATTGGTCAGGTTTGATAGTCGGTTTTTAACTATCAAATACAATAGTGTGAACACAATGAGTTTGCTGATTCGGTACTTGGCATGACTTGGCCTGTTTAAATATATTTGACAAAATCGTTAATCAACACTAATATTCGACTTAACTCTAACTTGACTAACTCAACTTGATTACTCCTATCGATTAACTAATACTCGACTTAACTTCATTCTCATGACCCTAGATCGCAGCGATCACAATGGTTACGCCTGATTTCCTCAGGAAACATCCGACCGCCGTAGGCTATCTGCAGCCCTGCGAATTACGCTAGCAGTCGTACACTACTGTATTCGATCAACTCTAATTGAATAAACAAATATTCAATATAATTTGAAAACAATATTCTTATTTATATTCATATTCCCAAAATCTCGCATTCATTTTCAATACTTCACGTATGGAACGTCATGCCAAATCACAACACCTTTCACTTGTTTCAAACCAATACCATTCCTCGATAATAATGAAGCCGTTCAAGTTGGGGTATTTTATTTACCTCTCAGACCTTGATCGACAACGCCCTTATCTCAGAATAATACCAGTTCGTAACTTAACCATTGATATTCAAATCTCGTTTACCACTTTGTTTCAAATCTGGTTTTATAAACCATTTCTTACAGTTGAAATTTTTTTGTTTAAAATCTTCTTACTTAATTCCTTTAATTAAGTAAATATTTGCTAAACACACGACTTTCCACTTAAACCATTATTCCACTTATAACCTTTTGGGTCTATATAAAAATCCCACGTCAAATAATATATTTCCATCTATTGGCATTCTTATACCACACTTTCTTGGACAAAAATCCGTTTTCCACTTCCCTTCCAATAAGACCTTTTTCCATGGATTTTTATGCCGAAATTCATTTACCGAGATTTAACAGAACCCGATGTTATACCTTTCCCTTGCATTTGATTTTCTGACATTCCATTTGAATTATCGCTTTGGTTTAAAACCCTTTCTAAATCTCGCTTGTTCCAAATCATTTATACCATTTTGTTTACAACTTATCCTAGATTTCGTTCAAAAATCATTAACACATTTCAATACCTTACTAATCGATTTACCCTTTACCTTGAAATTCCACTTTTGAATTTACTTCACTAAATTGATTTAAAATCCCTATTTAATTGTTTAAAAACAATTATTCCTTTTTTTCAATCCCGTAGGTTGTTCCTTGCTTTTCTGCTTTTATAACTTGTATAAGTCGTAAGACAAAACCCTTAATTAATCTCTTTCGTAAACTCAATTAAAAATATTCATTCATAAATTTATAATTTAGTTATTTATATAAAATCATTGAAAAACTTTATTTTAGTTATAAAACAATTTATAACTTTAAACTGCGTCGTTTCACTGAACGGTCGAACGACGGTTAAAACTATACATTTTAGGCCATTCACTGCCAATTACCAAATCAACACTGTCGGTTGATTTTAAACACAACATCGGTGAATATTTATTCAACCATCACTCAAACAGGTTTTTCTACCCTATGGGGTTCAATCAGTTCAATATTAACGATATACCACAAACAAACAACATATATAATATTTTGAGGAATCCGGTCGGATCCCTCCAACCTGTCGTTCCCTGCATCACAGCTCGTTATACATTTCATAATAATATATGAAAGAAATTTCATATGATCGATTTAATCTAAATAACAACAACCAATCAATGATAATCAGCCAATAGCAACCAATAGCAACCAATTTATATTTTAAATGGTAAATTATATTTTAATATGAATTTACCACATCACAGAATTCCAGAAGGTGTGAGAATTAACTCACCAGTTATTTCGATGATCGATTCGTGCGTTACTTCATTTAATTTTAAACTAGCATTTAAAATTAAATGAAAAATCCAACTACTCTCCATCCCTTTCGAACTTGCTCAGCAATGCAGTACTCTTCACTGCGATTCCAACGAGTCCAACTTTTACATGATTCTGTTCACGTAGGTAAAAATAAAACCATTCATACACTAAAATTATATATATAATTTATAGTTAACTATATTATATAATGTTAATTACCATTGATTACATTTTTCAGTCGATCAATTCCTTTCCGTTCCCTTTTTGTTTCTTTATTCCGGTATATTCCGTTACACATCTCCCTTCTCACACATGCCGTCGAAACCGTTCAGCACCTAGCAGAGATCATAGTTCATTTTTCTCTAATTAAACTAAAAAAGTTAATTAAATTTAGTCTTACCCTCTCAGGCCGACAAGTTTTATAAACCGCTGTTCTGTTTCTGCCTTTGGTCTTCTTATCTTCGTTCACCATGCAAAACGGCATGCACAACTTCCTTAAACCATACTTAAGTAGTTAATCCACGTCTTTGCTTCAGGCATCATTTTCACGCCTGCATTTCTCCCTTACACAACTCACACACTTCGTTTCTCCACACATGCCATGCACCAGCATCATTAGCCTACCTTTCTCCTCCTTGCGTGATTTCTTTCCCAGTAACATTCCCATACCGTTCTCTTCTGTTCACAAGCATGCAACCTCCCCCTTGTATACCCTTTCTTCCTAATTTCCACTCTCTTCAAAGTTTGCTGCACCCTATCGCATAACTCATGTGAACAGTCGGTGCATCTAAGCCCTCCCCCGAATGCCGCAATAACCTCGCACCCACCTCCGACACTTTCCGATACGAACAACAAAGAAGTAGAAATATTCTCATTAGTGTCTAAAGAGGGCGGAGCTACTCAGATTTGTGGAGATGGAGCTATGGGATGTTCGGTTGCTTTATGAATGTACAGGGGTTTTAAATTTTCATGGGTTAGTCTCATGGTTTGTTCCACTATCAGAACGAAAAAAGAGAATGAAGCAGGTGGATTTATAGGAGACGATACGTACGTGTCAAGGATATTGAACCGTGGGGCGCAAGGCACTGATGTAGCGCAAGGCATCGGATAACATTTTTTTTCTTTATTATCGTGTTGGAAGGAATGGATAGAAGAATACGTGGTCCAATAGAACAAGGTGAACATGCTACTGTCGGTGATGTTTTTTTTTATATACGGAATGTATATCAGTATATGTTCTTTTATACTTTGAAACGAAGTGATGAAGCATGTGCAGTAACAGTTGTATTGAAATTAACATGTACTGCACATCAGTATGAAATGAAGGATGAAATGTGTATGAATTGTCCCCTCTTCTCAGACCACCTATGAAACCAAAAGGGGAAAAACTGATAGGATTTTTCCCTTTATTTGATTACACTAAAGATTTTTTTTCCTTCTATGATTTTTATGTTTAAAAGATGGCGCTGAAGATTTAATCAAGGTATGGCAAAGTTTTTGATAAGATTTATATTCAGGTTTGTAGAAAAGGGCAACGTACAATGTTCAGTTCTTTACCAAGCTTTTGAAAACGGTAGGCTTGGTTGTTTTATATTTATGTTTACTATTATTATTATTTCCGATGGCCAGTCATTTTCAGCTATTGGAAAATCGAGTGGTATTAGCTGTGTATAGCTTTGTAGGTATAGGGATGTTAGGGAATCAGAAAATGTATGCGAAGACAGTTGCATGTGCTAATATCAAATTGGGAAGTGACAGCCATGTGTAGTTTAAATGCTTAAGCTATGCGTTCGTACTTAGTTGGTGATAAGGGTAGCTGTGCCTCAAGAGAAAGAGTGGACATATTTTCTCTAAAATTCAAATCTACTATGCAAGTGTTTTACTGCTGAAGTGACACATATATATGGGTAGGAATGAGGTAGGGCGCAAGAAATCAAATGGCGTAAGCAAAAGAAAAAGGAAAAGTTAAGTAGTGGGATCATTTAATAATATAATAATGTGCCAACTTCGTCGTGGAGAAATCGTGTTAAAAATCACTACATACGATCTCAAACCAAGATAAAGACACCTATTCCTAACATAAAAAAATATTCCGGATCCAATGGGACAGGTTTCGTCGAATTCCGACACCGTTTGCGAAAATCCTTTAGAAAATATCGATGAAAAACACCGAGCATTAATCCCTTAAAATTACAGAAAAAATCCTAAAAATATAAGGCCTTGATGTTTCACTAGACCTCTTCCTAAGGTTTCGTATGAAACTTGTTTCGTTGAATTTGGAGTTCGTTTGACCAGTTAACCATTCAAATAAAGTTACCCCTGTTTAAAACGTATAAATGGTTAACTCAGCAGAAGGCGTTTTTGGCCACCAAAGTCACATACTTCATTTGTTTGCCGCGAAACTTGACTTTCTTATAACGATAAATTAATACGAACCCAATGGCACACACTTCGTCGCATTCCGAGACTGTTTCTCGGTACGCTATTTTCTACGCACCCTAAGTGCTCCTTTAGACACCAAATTTTCCAATGTTCAAAAATAACAAACTATATATGTTTTCTGACTCTAATCGACGATACGAACTCAACGGAACTGGTTTCACGGCTTAATTCGATCGTCTGTTCAAGTTATATCCAAATAACTCTTTATTAAATTAATTATGCGCTAAAGAAATTGAACGGGCGTTTGTGGCTGCCGTGGTCACATACGACATCGGTTTTCCACGCCATTCAACACCGTACAATAATTTAACGTTATGGTCCTAATGAAACTGATTTCGTCGAAAACGGTCTTTGTTTGCAAAATGGCCATTTTAACGGCCTATAATTAAATAACGATTTTTACAGCGACTATTTCAAAATTTGATTTAGCCATAACTAACAAACCGTAACATGAAATATGGATTTTTCTCTTTCATATGAAAATTATCGTCAATACGGTTTTAGCATTTCTTGTTTCACAGAAATACGACTTATATCGGATCCTAAATATCCAATTGAAGTTCAAAACTCCATATTACGAACTTCAGCGCCATTTCGAGCTCGATTTATATTATATATAAATTTTAGCGTTCAAACTCCGTTTAAATAGCGAATTAAATATTAAAATTCACGAACATTCCAAATATAATATTTAAATTAAATATTTGATGGCCAAAAATACGGGACGTTACATTCTTCCCCCCCTTAAAATAATTTCGTCCTCGAAATTGCTAAGTTAGAAAGAACGCCACAACCCATTA
Organism: Allium sativum; assembly: GCA_030737875.1. Classification (NCBI taxonomy): domain Eukaryota; kingdom Viridiplantae; phylum Streptophyta; class Magnoliopsida; order Asparagales; family Amaryllidaceae; genus Allium; species Allium sativum. Next base: position 291,854,077 of record CM060916.1, on the reverse strand, counting down.
TCTTTGTAATAATATTTAATTTTAAAATTCGATTTCAATTCTCAAAATTAACCTAATTGGTTTTAAACCAATTTATTTCAACTAAAAGAATTTTCCAAAAATTCCAAAAATTTTCTAACACCCTAAATTTTAGAAAAATTTCGGCAGAGTCTCCCCTGTACGGAGGACATCTGCAAAATCGCAGGTTCAAGAAATATATATATACATCGACTCTCACGGTCGGAAAAATTCAAAATTCAAACTCAAAACCCAAATAAAACCAAAATTTCATATTTGCGTAGGCGTACCTTTTTGCGAGCGTTATTACGCGATAAGCGATATATTTTATTTTCGAGCTTGCTTAATTATTATGCAGCTCTATTCTCAAACTGGATTCAGTCAACTTCGGAATTCTTCTTGAATGGATTTTAAAACTGAATAATCACTTCAGCACCTGTTCTCAACTTCAATATACTCATTAGTCATCAAAACAATGTCAGTTATGTTCAAAACATCCATATCATTCATATCATCCAATTATACACCCAATTCAATCCATACGAGATTATAATTATTTATAATCACTTCATTTATCTCTTTAATTATCCATTCGAATTTATTGATCTGGATTGATTTATTTGAATTATTTATTTAATTTTGGTTTTAACCAAGTCGATTCATGTTCAGGTTCATATTCCGGAAATCGAGCACATCATCCAAACATAACACGCAATCAACATTAACAAATCCAAATAATTTGCCCATACTATAATAATCATTACTTTCATTATTTATAAAATATATTGGGCAAAATAATTTCAAAAATAATTTTATATCAATTTACAAATACGCGTTCTCATATATATATATATATATATATATTCAATACTCAATCTAGGGCATTACTAACCCCATCTCTATTGAGTCACACCACAGAGCCAAGGTTATCTCTAAACCAATAGCTCTGATACCACTGTAACGACCCGGGAAAAAGCTCGACACTCGAGTCTCCGACAACAATACATAAACCCGTATTGTTTGCCAAAACCCAAATATCGAACCCCCAGATTGTCATGAGAAAGAAGTTAGAGGGTGAGAATAGAAAGAAAGAAGTATTAGAATAGAAGAAAGAAGAAGAACACATCATAATCTCACAGCGGAACAGATAAAATATAATATAACAAATCTCTTTATACAAAGAACTTTGTATACATACCAATCATCAGAGTTTAACAGATATCAATCACAGCGGAAATAACTTTATAACTAGCGGTGAAGCCGCCTTCTTCTAGCTCCTGAACTCCAAGCGAAAACCTAACATGGAACATACTCAGTCTGACCCGAGCACATTTGATTTAAAACAAAATACACCGGGTCAGTCTGGAATACTATCAGTGATAAACTCACATAACACACACTTGTTTAACTTTGGAAAATCCTTTCTGGAATCAAAGGATAATAGTAAGACCAGTCCACACATAAACACGAACAGTTTTTACCTTACTATAACCCAAAACATTTTTGAAATCATAACTTGCTCTGATATTATCATAATGTCTAAATACAAGTAAATAACAATCTAGAGGAACGCTTGCATCTCACGCTCCCCATATATAGTATACAAACCAAAACCGCGGGCGCTTATTGGATATTGAATTCCAACTTGACAAGGTATGGGACCACCTTCCGTACGTGTATCTCTAGAGGCAAATACACTGGGTTCAACAAGAACGTCTTGCAACCCGGCCCACACATGACCGACCACTCATTTCGCTTGAGTGTATCGAATGTATATCACCGACGGTTGGGCTCAAACCACCGTCTCCCGTAAAGGGACAGCATCGATAGATTAAAGAAGTAAAAGGAATTTCTCTAGATATGTGATTATACACCCTAATGGGTGCGACCCACATAGCCATGCTGCCTGCCCGATTTTTGTCATTTCCCGGTTGATGAGGCTTGAGGCTAGAAATCATCTCTTCGAACATCTGGCCATCATTCACTTTGAATGCCACATCGTCAGATCCGCCAGATATCACTAATTGATGTCCACAAAAATATTATGGTCGTTAAGCTAGAGAGGTGCCCCTCTCCGCCACTAGCAGAAATACGTTTGTAAAAATCAACGTACGTGACCCTTAAGAAATACTCTGTCAGACATTCGTCCATACAAGTCATCCAGGCACAGGATGAACCGAAGGCACCCTCCTACCGCATCCTTATAGGAATCACCCCAAGGATCAGTAGCGAGAAGTCCTTGCAACCCGTGGATTCAACCACGACCGAATCACAAATCAAATAACTCTGGTTGCAAGCCAGAGAGATTCGACAAGTAGTCCTTCCGCTTATGAAGATCCACGGTCTTCACTTGCTCCGTCTTCAATCGACGTCTTCACGTATTTGTTGGACGGAATGGTTTTCGAATATAAATTCGATCCCGGACTTTCCGTACCAACAATCGTATTGGTCAGGTTTGATAGTCGGTTTTTAACTATCAAATACAATAGTGTGAACACAATGAGTTTGCTGATTCGGTACTTGGCATGACTTGGCCTGTTTAAATATATTTGACAAAATCGTTAATCAACTCTAATATTCGACTTAACTCTAACTTGACTAACTCAACTTGATTACTCCTATCAATTAACTAATACTCGACTTAACTTCATTCGCTTGACCCTAGATCGCAGCGATCACAATGGTTACGCCTGATTCCCTCAGGAAACATCCGACCGCCGTAGGCTATCTGCAGCCCTGCGAATTACGCTAGCAGTCGTACGCTACTGTATTCGATCAACTCTAATTGAATAAACAAATATTCAATATAATTTGAAAACAATATTCTTATTTATATTCATATTCCCAAAATCTCGCATTCATTTTCAATACTTCACGTATGGAACGTCACGCCAAATCACAACACCTTTCACTTGTTTCAAACCAATACCATTCCTCGATAATAATGAAGCCGTTCAAGTTGGGGTATTTTATTTACCTCTCAGACCTTGATCGACAACGCCCTTATCTCAGAATAATACCAGTTCATAACTTAACCATTGATATTCAAATCTCGTTTACCACTTTGTTTCAAATCTGGTTTTATAAACCATTTCTTACAGTTGAAATTTTCTTTTTTAAAATCTTCTTACTTAATTCCTTTAATTAAGTAAATATTTGCTAAACACACGACTTTCCACTTAAACCATTATTCCACTTATAACCTTTTGGGTCTATATAAAAATCCCACGTCAAATAATATATTTCCATCTATTGGCATTCTTATACCACACTTTCTTGGACAAAAATCCGTTTTCCACTTCCCTTCCAATAAGACCTTTTTACATGGATTTTTATGCCGAAATTCATTTACCGAGATTTAACAGAACCCGATGTTATACCTTTCCCTTGCATTTGATTTTCTGACATTCCATTTGAATTATCGCTTTGGTTTAAAACCCTTTCTAAATCTCGCTTGTTCCAAATCATTTATACCATTTTGTTTACAACTTATTCTAGATTTCGTTCAAAAATCATTAACACATTTCAATACCTTACTAATCGATTTACCCTTTACCTTGAAATTCCACTTTTGAATTTACTTCACTAAATTGATTTAAAATCCCTATTTAATTGTTTAAAAACAATTATTCCTTTTTTTCAATCCCGTAGGTCATTCCTTGCTTTTCTGCTTTTATAACTTGTATAAGTCGTAAGACAAAACCCTTAATTAATCTCTTTCGTAAACTCAATTAAAAATATTCATTCATAAATTTATAATTTAGTTATTTATATAAAATCATTGAAAAACTTTATTTCAGTTATAAAACAATTTATAACTTTAAACTGCGTCGTTTCACTGAACGGTCGAACGACGGTTAAAACTATACATTTTAGGCCATTCACTGCCAATTACCAAATCAACACTGTCGGTTGATTTTAAACACAACATTGGTAAATATTTATTCAACCATCACGCTCAAACAGGTTTTTCTACCCTATGGGGTTCAATCAGTTCAATATCAACGATATACCACAAACAAACAACATATATAATATTTTGAGGAATCCGGTCGGATCCCTCCAACCTGTCGTTCCCTGCATCACAGCTCGTTATACATTTCATAATAATATATGAAAGAAATTTCATATGATCGATTTAATCTAAATAACAGCAACCAATCACCGATAATCAGCCAATAGCAACCAATAGCAACCAATTTATATTTTTAAATGGTAAATTATATTTTAATATGAATTTACCACATCACAGAATTCCAGAAGGTGTGAGAATTAACTCACCAGTTATTTCGATGATCGATTCGTGCGTTACTTCATTTAATTTTAAACTAGCGTTTAAAATTAAATGAAAAATCCAACTACTCTCCATCCCTTTCGATCTTGCTCAGCAATGCAGTACTCTTCACTGCGATTCCAACGAGTCCAACTTTTACGTGATTCTGTTCACGTAGGCAAAAATAAAACCATTCATACACTAAAATTATATATATAATTTATAGTTAACTATATTATATAATGTTAATTACCATTGATTACAATTTTCAGTCGATCAATTCCTTTCCGTTCCCTTTTTGTTTCTTTATTCCGGTATATTCCGTTACACATCTCCCTTCTCAGACATGCCGTCGAAACCGTTCAGCACCTAGCATAGATCATAGTTCATTTTTCTCTAATTAAACTAAAAAAATTAATTAAATTTAGTCTTACCCTCTCAGGCCGACAAGTTTTATAAACCGCTGTTCTGTTTCTGCCTTTGGTCTTCTTATCTCCGTTCACCATGCAAAACGGCATGCACAACTTCCTTAAACCATACTTAAGTAGTTAATCCACGTCTTTGCTTCAGGCATCATTTTCACGCCTGCGTTTCTCCCTTACACAACTCACACACTTCGTTTCTCCACACATGCCATGCACCAGCATCATTAGCCTACCTTTCTCCTTCTTGCGTGATTTCTTTCCCAGTAACATTCCCATACCGTTCTCTTCTGTTCACAAGCATGCAACCTCCCCCTTGTATACCCTTTCTTCCTAATTTCCACTCTCTTCAAAGTTTGCTGCACCCTATCGCATAACTCATGTGAACAGTCGGTGCATCTAAGCCCTCCCCCGAACGCCGCAATAACCTCGCACCCACCTCCGACACTTTCCGATACGAACAACAAAGAAGCAGAAATATTCTCATTAGTGTCTAAAGAGGGCGGAGCTACTCAGATTTGTGGAGATGGAGCTATGGGATGTTCGGTTGCTTTATGAATGTACAGGGGTTTTAAATTTTCATGGGTTAGTCTCATGGTTTGTTTCACTATCAGAACGAAAAAAGAGAATGAAGCAGGTGGATTTATAGGAGACGATACGTGCGTGTCAAGGAGAATGAACCGTGGGGCGCAAGGCACTGATGTAGCGCAAGGCATCGGATAACATTTTTTTTCTTTATTATCGTGTTGGAAGGAATGGACAGAAGAATACGTGGTCCAATAGAACAAGGTGAACATGCTACTGTCGGTGATGTTTCTTTTTTTTTATACGGAATGTATATCAGTATATGTTCTTTTATACTTTGAAACGAAGTGATGAAGCATGTGAAGTAACAGTTGTATTGAAATTAACATGTACTGCACATTAGTATGAAATGAAAGATGAAATGTGTATGAATTGTCCCCTCTTCTCAGACCACCTATGAAACGAAAAGGGGAAAAACTGACAGGATTTTTCCCTTTATTTGATTACACTAAAGATTTTTTTTCCTTCTATGATTTTTATGCTTAAAAGATGGCGCTGAAGATTTAATCAAGGTATGGCAAAGTTTTTGATAAGATTTATATTCAGGTTTGTAGAAAAGGGCAACGTACAGTGTTCAGTTCTTTACCAAGCTTTTGAAAACGGTAGGCTTGGTTGTTTTATATTTATGTTTACTATTATTATTATTTCCGATGGCCAGTCATTTTCAGCTATTGGAAAATCGAGTGGTATTAGCCGTGTATAGCTTTGCAGGTATAGGGATGTTAGGGAATCAGAAAATGTATGCAAAGACAGTTGCATGTGCTAATATCAAATTGGGAAGTGACAGCCATGTGTAGTTTAAATGCTTAAGCTATGCGTTCGTACTTAGTTGGTGATAAGGGTAGCTGTGCCTCAAGAGAAAGAGTGGACATATTTTCTCTAAAATTCAAATCTACTACGCAAGTGTTTTACTGCTGAAGTGACACATATATATGGGTAGGAATGAGGTAGGGCGCAAGAAATCAAATGGCGTAAGCAAAAGAAAAAGGAAACGTTAAGTAGTGGGATCATTTAATAATATAATAATGTGCCAACTTCGTCGTGGAGAAATCGTGTTAAAAATCACTACATACGATCTCAAACCAAGATAAAGACACCTAATCCTAGCATAAAAAAATATTCCGGATCCAATGGGACAGGTTTCGTCGAATTCCGACACCGTTTGCGAAAATCCTTTAGAAAATATCGATGAAAAACACCGAGCATTAATCCCTTAAAATTACAGAAAAAATCCTAAAAATATGAGGCCTTGACGTTTCACTAGACCTCTTCCTAAGGTTTCGTATGAAACTTGTTTCGTTGAATTTGGAGTTCGTTTGACCAGTTAACCATTCAAATAAAGTTACCCCTGTTTAAAACGTATAATGGTTAACTCAGCAGAAGGCGTTTTTGGCCACCAAAGTCACATACTTCATTTGTTTGCCGCGAAACTTGACTTTCTTATAACGATAAATTAATACGAACCCAATGGCACACACTTCGTCGCATTCCGAGACTGTTTCTCGGTACGCTATTTTCTACGCACCCTAAGTGCTTCTTTAGACACCAAATTTTCCAATGTTCAAAAATAACAAACTATATATGTTTTCTGACTCTAATCGACGATACGAACTCAACGGAACTGGTTTCACGGCTTAATTCGATCGTCTGTTCAAGTTATATCCAAATAACTCTTTATTAAATTAATTATGCGCTAAAGAAATTGAACGGGCGTTTGTGGCTGCCGTGGTCACATACGACATCGGTTTTCCACGCCATTCAACACCGTACAATAATTTAACGTTATGGTCCTAATGAAACTGATTTTGTCGAAAACGGTCTTTGTTTGCAAAATGGCCATTTTAACGGCCTATAATTAAATAACGATTTTTGCAGCGACTATTTCAAAATTTGATTTAGCCATAACTAACAAACCGTAACACGAAATCTGGATTTTTCTCTTTCATATGAAAATTATCGTCAATACGGTTTTAGCATTTCTTGTTTCATAGAAATCCGACTTATATCGGATCCTATATATCCAATTGAAGTTCAAAACTCCATATTACGAACTGTAGCGCCATTTCGAGCTCGATTTATATTATATATAATTTTAGCGTTCAAACTCCGTTTAAATAGCGAATTAAATATTAAAATTCACGAACATTCCAAATATAATATTTAAATTAAATATTTGACGGCCAAAAATACGGGACGTTATACCTTCTTCTTTTAATCCCAATTGCTCCTCTTTTGTTTCTTCCGCCCAAATGAAGAAAACCTACTCTGTTAAAAATAAATCATGGCGCCTCTCCCCTCCATTGCTCGGAGTTCCATCAGCATCCCGCAAACCCAACGCGATCGTCAGCTCCTCCCTTGTCTTGAACCCCATCGCCCCTGGCCGTATCGTCAAACCACAGTTCGTTCCCAAAGATTTGGTCTTTCAAGCAAGTTTTCGTAAGTTCGATTTTATCAAAGAGATCAGCCGTAGATCCTGTCGTCTTTTGCGTGTTTTGTTGTTTTAAAAAGTTTGAGAATAAATTTATAGATCGAATCTGAATGGGTTACCGCCGTAAATGGTTAATTAAGTGACTTCATTGGTATATTTGTGTGTGACGAATTGAAGGAGTTGTGAAGTGTAAAGTGTCTAGCTTGGAAATATTGGTATTGTAGTGGTATTTATAGGTGAATGTGGTTTGAAGATAAGCACAAAGTTTGATCACTGAGTTTATGATGGTTTTGTATTTTCCCTTCACGTAGTAGTTGCTGTGTAGTAATCAGTTGATGTGCGAAGATGGGTGGAAAAACAAGGTATAGGGTGATGGTTCAGAGCCTTAAGCATGTGCTTCTCCCATAGGGTATGTTGCTATTGGGAAAGCTACTTTTAGGCTTGTTGTTTGGTATACGTAGACCATTTGCAAAGTATTGTCATTCCACATTTATGGTGGAAATTTGCCAAAGTAAGTAAACATGTACTTGATTGAGTATGGGATGAGTCTGCGTCACTTTGTAAAGTTTGTAAAAGTGTCTTGGCAAAAGACTTTGTACAGTAGCACATGGACGTGCAGAACTATCCTTATCTTATTATATATTTTCCTTTCTTCTACTTTATTCGATTTGCTTTGGTACTTTGCTTTTTATTGTTCACGTCAGTTTGTCAATTGGCTTAGAAAAGATATTGTACATGGACGCGAGGAGCTGTTCTCATTTTATTGTATTTTTCTCTATTTTTATATATATACTGTTTAGTTTAGTTATTGATCTGGTTGCATAATTTTTATTTGTTGTTGTATATATGCTGTTTGTTTCCCAGGACAAATCCATACGCTTAATTATCATTGTTCATTTCTTATAGAATTATCATATGTTGTTTGTGATTGGTTACGCGCACACTTGGAGATTTTGTATTCACCATAAAAATAATTTTACATCGCTGTGTGTGTCGTACCGTTTTGCTATTATATAGTAAGGTCTGTAGAAATATAAATAGTTTATAAAATATTATCGATAAATTAGTTAATAAATCCCAAAACTATTAAATAAAATAATTAATTATCATCGTCAGATATACCCGACTAGAATAGTATCTCACTTCAAATTTAGTCAGTATCGAATTATAACTTCACATCAAAAGTTCGAGTCAACCGATATCTAATTTATATAGAAAACATTATTAAATTCCTTAAATAAACGTTATCATTTATTAACGATTTCCATAGCGACTATTTTAAAATTTGAAGTGGACACAATTAACCATCTATAAACTAAAATCATGATTTTTCTCTTTCATTAGAAAATCAAACAGATTCAAACGTTTCTCATTTTACGAAATTTTGACTTATATCGGATCTTGTATGTCCAATAGAAGTTCAAAACTGAATATTATGAACTACTGCGCCATTACGAGCTCATTTATAATTAAATATAAACTATAACATTTAAACTTCGTTTTAATAAACGAATTAACATTAAAAAATCCATAAATATTCCAATTAAAATATTTAAAACAAAATTAAATACCCAAATCAAAATGACCAAAAAATCTGGGTCGTTACAAATATTTTTTACGCCTTACTATAAATTGGTAAGCGAATGATTCCCTAAGTACCAATCCCGAAGACCGAAATCAACATCAGATTAATACTCAGAAATTCACTCAACTCAACCAATCTCTAGTTAGGTTCCAATTCTTATCTTAACTCCTTATCAATCCATATTTTTCCACTTTAAACCCATTCAACTATTTTCCACTTTGAAAATCTCGTTTCCATTCCATCATTAAGTAACGTTAATTTAAACATAATGTTTTAGCTTCACACTCCTTATAAACCTTGTTTAGATACTCTGGTTCGATATAAACCCTTTTTCCCGCTTTCCTTTTCTTAATTCAAACTTCAAGTGCAACATTCATTTTAAGCTTTCGCATCGGCTTAAAATCCCTTTTATAACTTCGTTTAAAAACTTCGATTTTAACAGAAAGCCCGTTCACAAACTCCTCTCAAAATCCAACTAAACCCTATCCCAAACTCGATTAAATACATAATGAATTTCATCATTTAAATAGTAATTCCCCAAATTATTAAAATAATAATATTCCTCACTGCTAACTACTATAAAAGCAGCTAAATTCTTTATTAACCAAAATAAATAGTAAATTCTTTTAAAATTAAAAAATATTCATTAATCTATTTAATTAGATTAATTCAAAACAAATTAATCAAATAACTAAGTTCAATTAAAATAGTTGACTTAGTCAACTTAAACCACGGTTATCTTGTTAATCCATTCCAATTAGTCTTCCTTTTAAACTAAGTAATAATAAAATTAATTTAAATAAACCATTTAATTGTCTATTGAGAATAATTAATTCATCTTTTACATCTAAGGTTAATTTCTGCTCACTTGTTTATAATCTTATTAGCATAAGAACTTTTCTTAATAAAGCATTTAAAAATTTCTTAGAATCTTAAATAATAAATATTAATTTCATTTTTATAAACTTTATTCAAATTAATAGATTTTAAATTTTTGTTTAAATTAATAAATTTAAAAATATTTCTTCGGTTATAAAATAAATTTTATAACCTACGTTACCGTCGACTCACCTGACGGTAAATCATCATTTATAAAACAATATATTTTGGACCAATAACTGCCAATTACTCAACCAATACTGCTCATTGGTTAAAAAGAAAAACATTGAATTACATTCAACAATCAACAAACAAATCAATCATCCAATCATATTATGTGACGATCCAAACTTCCCAGTAAAGGAAAGCCCGGATTGTTTTGAGAACAACACACATCAGAACATAACCAGAAGAACATTTTATTGCTGTTACAAAAATTACATCAGAATACAAGAATATTCCAGAGTATGAATGAATAATATATATTTCCAATATATATTATTCATTCATACTTTGGACTATTCTTGTACTCTGATGTAATTGTTTTAACAGCAATAAAATGTTCTTCTGTTTGTGTTCTGATGTGTGTTGTTCTCAAAACAATCTAGGCTTTATTTTACTAGGAAGTTTGGGTAGTCACATATTGGTTAAACAGTTCATATAATTGTAATATGAAAATAAACAATAAATTTGAGGAATCCAGTTGGATCCCTTCAACCTGTTTTTCCCTGCATCCAAATATGTTACTTCAAATAAAAATCATCTATTTCAATAAACAGATATAATACTAAACAGTAACAACAATCCAACATTCATATTTTAGTTTAATATGTTTATATTATTATAAACATGACCAACGAGGCAAGTTACCTCAATTGGTTACAACCATTAAAAATAACGATTTGTTTCGATTAAATTAAACGAACATTAAATTTAACCAGTTCGGTCAACACATATAAATATATTCAGCATCCATCAAACAATTAACAATCATAACACACAAATATTTAAACCCGACTTGTATAAAATATAAATAGGATAAAAACTGAGTGAGTTTTACTCACCTTGATTCGTTCATAGTTGCCAACTCTATCCGTTCCAAAGCTCCTTGTTTGGTCCGGTTCTGTTAACACATGAGAACGTTACACAGACCATACATTCACAGTTTTATTTTAAATTAACTAATATTTAATTAGCCTTTATTTTTCATTAATTATAAACTATCAAGCTCGCACTGTATTGTTTCGTTTTCTTCCTCTTGAGACATTCACCCTTTTGAAACTAATATTATTAAACTTTTAAATAAAATAATCTGTCTAATTACATTAATATAACCCACGTATTAGGCACAAAATATAAGCATACTTATGCAACACAAAGGGATTCAGCATGTTTCCAAAATTGGGTTAGGCACTTAAAAATTATATAGCTAAAACAGGTCGGTTGATATATATACAATTTGTCACCCTTTTCATCATATTGCATGTAAATTAAGTGGCAATTTACCCAGCATAAGAGCATCCCCAATGGGGAGTTGGCTGTTCTTCAATCGACCCCCAACGGGAAGGCCAGAGGCTAGGCCAGGTTTTCTTCAGCAACCCTGGAGGTTGTTGGAGCAACCGACCGGTTGCTCCAACAACCAGCCTTAGCCGGCTTTGTTAAACCCGGCTAAGCATAGCCGGCTTTAACAAAGCCTGGTAAAGGGGACATTTCTGTCCCCCTTACCATAGCCGGCTTTGTTAAAGCCAGCTACGGTTGAAGTGCCTTAGCCGGCTTAATGAAAGCCGGCTAAGGGGATTTTGACCCCAACCACGGTTGGGGGGTTGCCCGAGTCAACTGGCTTCGACTTGACTGCGAGCAACACCCCACGTTGTGGATGCTCTAACTAAGCACTACTAAATAATAAATTTGGCATATTTTAAACTATCCTTAGGCATACTAATATTATTGTATACCTTCTTCTCCTTATCATTCCAAAACCGACCCACACTTCCAAACTTCACGCAACTTCATCTCCTACACTCCCGTGCCAACTGCCACCTACACACATACCTGAAGATCACCGACCGCCGCAAAACTCGTTTCTCTGACCCCCTCTCCACTCTGGCATATAGCCTAGTACACTTGTTGTCCATTCCCCTACCAAAAATGCACGATCCCTCGTTTCCCCATATGGTACTGTTACCATTCATGCAATCCCGTTCTTCTTTCCCTTCCCCAACTAGTCACCCGCTTTCATCAGTCCTCCACGGTTACTTGCTTCAGCTATCCAATGTTGCTACTTCTAGGTTCTAATGCAACTGTCCATTTTTTTTTTGGTTTAAATGGAGGCTTCGTGGTTTATAGGATAATATGGAATTTGTTTTTTTTTTTGATTTATCAATGCAAGGAGTTTGCATTTTAATGTAAACAGGGTCTTTATTTTTTTTTTAAATTTCCAGGAGGAAGGTATAATTTTTCTTCATTTTATTCTTCCTGTAGGAACCACAATGAGAAGAAACAGGGGTGAATACATAAATATTTATAGACGTGGAAATGTTTGGGATAGGAACGACATCTGCGTCACTTAGTACAATAACATGTGCTATTACAACTTTGTAGTGTATAAGCTGTGATGTTTCATAGGCCAGTGTATTTCTTATAGTACTGCATGCAATTAGTTTGTAGGATAGTATGATTTCATGGGAGTGCTCATTTATATAGGTAGTCTGCACATTCTATTTCCTTGGGTTTTATGTGTTTTCTTAACGTTTACAGGCAGCTGGTGAAATTTCTTTTCAATCGTAGATAAATAGCTTGTAGTGTCTTAGGTTGCCAAGTAACTTTGAGGTGAAGTTTTGGAATGAATCAAAGGTCTGCAGCAATGAAAATATGGGGTAGGAGAAGAAACAACAAAGTAGAGGCTCCCTTTTTTCGAGCATTGCGTATATGTGAAACTTAAGAGGGAAGGAATAGCTTATATGAAAAGAATTATGCGCAGCTGAGTACATTATACTAGGTAGGTTGCAGAAGTAAAGAAGTTTCATTTTAGGTTGTACCGCAATGCATGTGTATATTTTTACTTTGCTTAGAGTTGAAGGTATATTTATTTTATATTATTTTGGTTCGAAACGGTATTTACTTCTACTGCTTCTTACGTTAACCGTTCTATATTTGCTTCACCACACACGAACTCCAAATAGTAACAAAAATAGGCGCATGTACCGCTTCGTCTCAACGTTCTGGTCCCAATAAATTTTGTATCATTGAAAACCGAATCCGTTTGCAAAACGACATTATTTTAATTCTAATTTATTTATCGTTTCACCTTTAAATTGCAGATACACATAAAACAACTCTGATTGACCCCAAAATGGAAATCTAGCAAAAACTAGCTATACGTATTCCAATAAAATTTGTTTTATCGAAAACGGAGGTTGTTTGAAAAATAACTATTTTTAAAGCCTATAAAATATCGATATAGATATATTTAAATCAAAAAAAAATTAACTTAAATAATATAAATTATTATTATCAAACATTACTAAATGGAAATATACATATCACAAAAATTCAACCAATATTGAATTATAAACCAATATTAACACACAAAAATTCAACCAATATTAACAATCCGAGTTAAACGATATTCAAATATATTTATAGAAATTTCTTAATATTTTACTTAGTAAATGTTATTATTTATAAAGAATTCCATAGCGACTATTTCAAAATTTGAATTGGACATAACTCACAATCTATAAGTTGAAATCTCCATTTTTCTCTTCCATTAGAAAATTATAATTAAATAGATTCAAATGTTTCTTGTTTCACAGAATTCCGACTTATATTGGACCATTTATATTCAATTGAAGTTCAGATCGTAAATTACGAACTATCGCGACGTTACGAGTTCGATTTACAATTAAATATAAATTTAGCATTCAAACTTTGCTATATAAATGAATTCTATATTATAATCCATTTAAAATTCAAAATCAATATTTAATAAAATAAAATAAAATAAATATTGATTACCAAAAATACGGGACGTTACACTAAGGACTTACCATGTGGATACGCTAAGATCAGCCACTTATGTGGTGCTCACGGACCAAGTTACGTGCACTATGGAGGGTTTTACGATTCGGTCTGTTTCTCTCCGGAAAAGGAAAAAAAACTAGGTCCTTTTTTCGTGATGTAATGTGTCTCTTGCTTACTACATAAAGAACAAAATCATGTTCGTTATATGCTAATATTAATTTTAATAGAAGCTACTGCTTGGCACATAAAGTTAAATGGTTATTCTTTTTTCAAGCATTGATACATATATTTTATCTATTTTTACAATGTGAAACTGGTAGTCAATGTACAATTTGAATCATGACCAATGTGATTTACATTTTGGACCACAACATTTTTTAAAGTGTGAATCTTACATTTAAACAAAATCCATGTGCATGTTTAAAGAAATGTATACGAAACATGTTAGATAGTTCTCTATAACCCTGTTTTCCCCCTTTCAATGATATTTTCTTTCTACTTAGTAAAATTATTATTTAGTTTACCCTTTCCATATTTCATTAATAGAAAAGACTACATATATAAGCTAGAAAGTATTAGATACTAATTTTTTTATCATGAGTGTAATGGAGTATCGACTATAGATGACTTGGAAGAAACTGTACATATGTAAAAGAAAATACTTGATACTTAACAAGTTTATTGTGAATTAATGGTGTATCAGTGCTATATTAATATACGTGCACATGCAATTTTCAATACATCGGCTACCTCATTATTCTCATCCATATGAGCCACATTTAATTGTTTTCCCTATTCCCCCACATCAAATGACTACAATATATAGCATCTACCAAAAAAATATAGCACATGCTAAACCATTACTTATAATATATTTTTTCATTTTAATTATATTTTCTTTTGACTAAAAATATTATTTAACGTACAATTTCCATATTTGATTAGGAAAAACTATTTATATTTGAAATTAAATGTTAAATGTTAAATATTTTATCATGAATATAATGGTGTTATATTAACATACACACATAACACACACCCATGTACACAGATGTACATATGTGTGTTATTTTCAATAGTCCATGATTTAAAGATCATGATGTTAGACAAATAGCAATAATTGCCTATGTTATTCTGTTAGAAAAATAATAGTTATTACCTATTTTTATTCTATTTCATCTCAAGTAAATAATCATTACTTGAACATTCATTGTATTAATACCCTCAATATTCATCAACACTATCGTAGAAATTATATTCTGATCAAGGAGACTGTGAAAATGTTAAAAGTAGTTCAAATTTAAAAGTAAGAGACATAAACTTATTAAAAAAACTGTGTTTATTTGGCATATATCTAAAGCAGTAAAAAAGGATGATAGTTTTTAAATGATGACAAACGGCGCCAACTGCACTATTCTCGTATTCACTTTACTCATTCAGGTTTGAAAGAGTTTGACTTGAAGAACACAACCGATGAGCAAAAAACTGAAAACTGAAGGATCTGTTAACCGAATTCACAGTTCAAGTTGATGTGGTAGTATGCAAAAAAAAGTAGTTGTTGTCCATATTTTGTGTAAGCTTAGGAAGGCTTTCAATAATTTCCATGTCGGTTTTTTGAAGGAGCCAATGAAGTTTAGTGGAAATGGTGTGTATCTGTTGCTATTAGAAGGAATTTGAGGCACACAAGAAGGGATCAGGGGTTGTTCCCTCACATACTTAAATTTGAGGCACCTAATTTATGCATGATGAAATTTGGAATATATTATCGATGCTGCTGATATTATTAGTAGGAGACAAAGGCATCACTTAGACGGAGCAAACTCATCACTGTTAGTTTAGTACACATAACTGTTTTGCCTATTCCTGTGTTGTGTCAGTGTTGATTTGTATCTATTTAGCAACATGTAACTTCATCTATTACTGAAATTTACTATAAATTAGATTCATATTTTGTTAAGCTTAAAGGTTTTGTATGTATAGTTGACATATTCCTTTGGGTAGTTAGATTAGTGGTTTCAACTTTCAACTATGACAATGCGTTATTGAATCATATTTTGTTAATCTTAAAGGTAATGTATGTTCTGATGTATTCCCTTGGATAGTTTAATTAGTGATTTCAGTTGTGACAATGAGTGACATAATAAAAAGTAGGAAATATGGAGACTTACGGATTAAACCATCGTCACTTATTGCATTTCCTCACCTTTGGATGTTATGGTTATGTTAGCTCATAGTGCTTTATACTACAAACAAAACCAAAAATCCAAATTATGAAAAATAGTCATATAACGATTTAACTAAATCGGACAACGTTACAACTACCATAGTCTTTGGTTTACATAGCTCGTGCGCGTAGAATAGACCACTCACTAGTACAGAAGAACCTTTTGGTAATGGATACAATCCTGGTGAAGAAATGTTTTAGTCAATGATGCCTTACAATGTGATGATGACAAACTAGGAGTTATTCTATCACAAATTGATCTATCATGACAAATTAATCCCCACATTAATACACGGCCATTACAAAAAAATAACATTTTTAATTTTCAAAACTGGTATATTAAATAGATTCTATGTCTTAAATAAAACTTGTTTTATGAGCAATGACATTGCAATTAATTATTAGTGATAAATATTTGTATTCTATATTATTGAAAAGTACCAAATCAATCCAATCACCAAGATGAACAGAATCTGATAAGCGGTTGGTACAGAAAAACCTTTCACTTGAAAATATTTTCCATGTTTTTTAATCTTTGTATAAATTGAAAATAATGTATAAATTAAAAATACTTGCTAACAGCTAGCAGTTTCATACATTCACTAAACACACACATGTAGTATGGCCAACAGCTAGCACTTAGCACCCAGCAGGCTGCTGCTACAAATTATATCTTGAACAAGCATGAAAATCAAATGGGCAAGAAAATCATCTGCATAAATATTCAACGGAGCAAGTAAATACAAAATTTGGGGAATCAATTCATCTGGCCACCATTCTTTTTGAATGTCACATTATTAGATCCATCAGATATCACTAATTGACATCCACAAAAATAATCTAGTAGTTAAGCTAAGAGAAGTGACCCTCTCCGCCAACAACTATAGTACGTTTGAAGAAATCAACGTACGTAATCCCTTTGGAAATACTCTGTCAGACATCCGTCCATACTAGTTGTCCTAGGATTGGACAAACCGAAGGCACCCTTCTATTGCATCCTAGGAATCACCCTATGGATCAGTAGCGAGTAGATCAACCATGACTGAATTACTATCAAAATATCTCTGGTTGCAAATCAGAGAAATCTATCAAGTAGCCCTTCCGCTTATGAAGATCCACGGTCTTTAACTTCTCCATCTTCAATCAGCATCTTTAACGTATTTGCTAGTTCGGAATGGTTTTCGAATATAAATTCGATCTCGGTCTTTCCGTACCAACAACTCATTCGGCATGATTTTGATAGTCCGTTATTTAACTATCAAAATAAAAAATCATAGAAATAGAATAAATCCATTGGTGTATTGCGTAGTGGCACTTGGCCAATAATATAGCAGTTATAATACAAAAAATAATATATTAGCCTTAATATATACAAATATTCTCAAATCATTTTATTAAAATACTTAAAAGAAGTACCTTAAAATCCTATCCAATTTCCCGTTACTATCCTTCAAAACATTTGCCACCACATTACTTAGCTTCTATAATTACGAGATCAATTCACTTACCATCATAAAACAATCATTACATAATTCCCTTTTATTTTATTATTATGGAAATATCATTTCATATTTCTCAAGCCCTTCTTTATTTCCTTTTATTTCGGAATTCCATCGTGTGTGTATATATATATATCCAAATTCTTTAGATAACGTTGCACTAATACTTTCCCAAGATAATTTACTTTAAGACCTCCACTATCACGACTAATATCATCCTTAGATAATCCTGAAATTTGTTCAAATTGGGGTATTTTAATTACCTCTAAGACCTTGATCAACAACGTTCTTATCTTAAGATAAATATGAATCGTGATTCAAAAACCCATATTCATTTTAATCCCACTTCACTATTGTATAAAAAATACTGTTTTAGAGAACCTTCTTGCTTTTGGAATTTCCTTTTTAAATATATGGTTATTACTAAATTCATTGATTTGGAAAATGATCAATACACATTAACTTTAACTTCTTTAAAAACTATTTGTCCCGTTATCTGGATTTTATTTCAAATCCTATTACTAAACAATTTACCAATTCAATTATAGAAATCCCTTTTCTAATTCTTTAAATCACTTCCTTTTGGAAATTTCTCTTTAAATCTCATTCATAATGCTTAATGCCATTATTAAGTAACGTTAATTTACAATTTAATGCTTTAACTCCCCATCTACTTATTCACAACTTGTCTACACCCCTCTAGTTTAATATGAAACCCTTTTCCATCTCGATTTCCTTTACTTAAAATATTTAGTAACATCTATTTTAAGCTTACCGTATTTGCTTAAAACCACTTTATATCTTCATGTACCAAATTCGGTAAAAATATAAACACATTTATAAACTTCATTCGAAACTTAATTACATTTCATTTCTAACTTCAATTACTAACTTAAATGAACTTCATTTAAGAAATAATTCCTTAAATTATATAATTTTTTAAATTTACTTCATCATTAACTGGAATTAAATTTCCTTTTTAAAATCTCATTAAGTTAAACAAATATTCGCTAAATTACTCTATTAAATTAATTGGCACAATCTAATTTAATTAATTTCCATTAAAACAATCGGCTTGGTCAATCATGACTAACCCATTAATCAGCTCTAACTCGTCTTTCCATTTAAATTAATAAATAACATTATTAATTCAAATAATCTCATTTACTTTAATTATTATTAAATAAACAATACTCTATTTCTAAATAATCTCATTTTTATTTTCCTTAAAAACAATGAATCCCAGTTATTAATCGTCATGTTAATTCCAGCCCACTTGCTTTTCTATATTAATATAAGAATCAACTTTATAAAATTATTTAGTTATTAAGATAGGGCACGTGCTTCGCACACGACAAATTTTTGGTACAAGAATGGTGATTCGTGGCTAAAACAAATAATATATATCTCTGATTGGTTTATTTCCTTTTATAAACTCCATTTAAAAATATATTCAAAAACCTATAATCAGTTAAAAATAAATTTCAAAACTTCGTTTCTATCGATTCAACTGATGGTAAATCAAATCTTCATAAAACAGTTTGTATTTTAGGCATCTGCTATAAATTGCTCAACCATTATCACACGTTGGTTAATAACCAAACAAATGTTGCATTAGGGATTAACAACCAATAACAATTTAATAATTCAATCATATGGGGTTTAACAGTTTATATAATAATCAAATGAAAATAAACAATAAGTTTGAGGAATCCGGTTGGATTCCTCCAACCTATCCTTCCCTGCATACAAATATGTTATTTCAATATAATCACTAATCATGGGAATACACAATTAAACTAATAATTTCAATAAACATCCAACAATGATAATTTAACATCAACCATTTAATTTAACGCATTTATAAAAATATAAATGCGAACAAACGGGTAAGTTACCTCAGTCGGTTTCAATCGTTAGAATTACAATTTGGTATTAATTAAATTAAACAAACGTTTAATTTAACTTATTTAGTCAATAACAGTATCATTCAACAATCAGTAAATAGTAAACAACCATAACACACAAATATTAAACCCTTCTTATAAAATATAAGTGGGTGAACTGAGTGAGTTATACTCACTTGGTCTGGATTGCATACACAGCTTGTTCTAGTCAATTCCAACCCCGTCCAATAAATTCCGTTCCATAACGTCTTGCTCGTTAATACGGTCCCAGTCTATTTGGAATAGTCCAATTCTGATAAAATATAAACACGTTGTTAATGTTTAAATTTTACTTTATTTTAATAAATAATTAATTAGTTTTAAATTAATTAACGAACAAATTACTTATTTTAAAATATTACGGGCCGACTCCTTTATTCAGAGCTTCATCGGTTCCTGCCATGTTCCAAATCACGACGGCAGTTTCCAGAACCCTGGCCATGTCATTTAACCCCTGTCATGATTTAAAATATGATCCTTAACAAATTAAAATATAATTAAAATTAATCCCATACAATTTACCCTAATTATCTATATAATTAAACCTTGGTGAGTTATTTACTTGTTCACTAAAATTGGATTTTTCCCGTATGCAAGCCCAACGGTCTTAAAGCCCATCTTCCTACTGCAAGTTATAATCCCCTAAAACCGATCCGCATTAATCTTATTCAACTTTAAAACGGGAGCCTCCTTTACATTAAAGCCCATCATTCTCCTACACATCACGCCCCAAAGCTGGATCCATGAAACACCCCACCTCCGTTAGGGTCACTCTCAAAG
This sequence comes from Allium sativum, assembly GCA_030737875.1. Taxonomy (NCBI): domain Eukaryota; kingdom Viridiplantae; phylum Streptophyta; class Magnoliopsida; order Asparagales; family Amaryllidaceae; genus Allium; species Allium sativum. Next base: position 291,833,436 of record CM060916.1, on the reverse strand, counting down.
GGAATGCCCTAATTTTGGTGGAGGTTTATAAGTATAAGTCACAGATGTACAAGAATGATATAATAACACATATTTTTGAACAGCGGAAAACAACAACTTTTATTTCATCAAAATACGTGTTACAGAAACCATGCCATAATTGTCTTACAACAATTCCAAAATCATAACTGTCTTGGTTACATTATTTAAAGAAGCATGAAGAAAACATAAATAAACTGCAAAAGTCCCCTAATTGCTGTCCAAAGACAAAGTCCAAAACGGAAAAGATCCAAGCAATACATTCTTTCTCTTCAAGCTGGATGTGAAAACTGGTCAAGCTGCGGTATTCCCTCCCTGAGAACCTGGGGGGGGGGGGGGGAACGAAAGAAAAAGAGGTGAAAGGAAAAGGGTCAATCATAAAGACTTAGTAAGTCCTAGTGACTTTCAGTGTAAAAACATTTAAAACAACATGTCATGTATGAACTGGAACTAAACTCAAGAATGATGTCAAGGTGGACAAGATAGACTAAGGTGATCATGATAAGTCAAGACAAGTCAAATAAAGCGTCGCATGTTCAAGATTCGTTGCCTCGACTATACTAGTATACTAAGCCCAGGTCACAAGTTAATCACGAAATAAATCCCATGGCCCAATATCATGAAATGACCCTGAAACGGGGTCTGACCCAAGTACGGGGTCCTACGGAACGCTTATCTAGTCGATCGGCTCCCTACAAGTTCTAGCTCGTCAAGTGTCCGTGTCATACGGCTAATCACGAATGTAGTCACCTGTGCTGGGTCCACCTTCGGGTGTATCAGCCCTAGGGTGTCAACCCCTGACACGATTCAAGATGCACAGATAAATCTACGGATACCCAGTGTCCACCCCGGATACGTGCACGACCGTAGTCCACCGAACCTACACTGGCGTACCCCACTGCCGTCGTTCACCTCTTACAATCAGCCCAGTAATCGTGCCCCCACCCGGCCTAGCCCCAGGGTACCTTGATACATCTAGAGGGTTACTGCTGAAAAGGGCCGTGTCTAGGATTTCGCCTAATAGATTAGGTCATGTAATTCGTGACCTAACCCGCCTAACAGATTAAGTCATGTAATTCGTGACTTAATCCTTTTCTAGTCTAGTCATGTCAAGATGGTTAAGTGTGTCATTTCAGTTCGCGACTTAACCCGCCTACGTGTCATGTCAAGTTGGCTAAGTGTTGTCGTTTTCAAGTTCATGACTTAGCCCTACAAATCGTGTTCAAGTTGGTTAAGTTATCTTTTCATGTTCATGACTTAACCGTAATTGGCATTAATTGATTCGTTAATGCACCGAACCACTCACATTTGATCCTATTGTTCGTAGCCACTGGATTTGCCGGGCGGTTCCGGGCAGGTTTACGCTACGAACTCAACCCAACCTCGGGTTTCAAGCGCGATGTGACCGCTACCCACATTGGATCCTATTGTTTGTAGCAACTGGATTTGCCGGGCGGTTCCGGGCAGATTTACACTACAAACTCAACCCAACCTCGAGTTGGCCACTTTCTTGTTTTCTAAAGTCATGCCCATGTTCTTATCAGATTTTGTGCTAATTCCATAGCATGTTCATATGTCAATTTCGTGCCCAACTAAGGCATGTTTTAAGTCAAGTTATGGCATGTTCAAGTCAAGTTTTTGTGCCATATTTCATGTTCTACTAATACCAAATTTCACGGTTTATGATTATAATCAATTTAAGTTTTGCCTATTCTACCCAATCGTATCCCCAACGTATAAACGTACTCGTTCACAAGCATAAACAATTCAAGAGATAAAGGGGAAAAACACCAAACATGTGATAGGCATATGTGACAATTCCAACATCACTTGCATAATAAACAGGCTATAACATATCACATGGTTTCAATACTAGCATGATGATAACTTGGCATAGAAATGGTTCCAACTTAGTTTAACATGATGATTTCAACTTTACATCATAGGCATAATAATCATTGCGGGCATAATAATTATTTTATTACAAACATGAAACATTAAAGGCATAGTAATCCTAATAGGCATAGTAGATTCCAATTTAGCATTTTTAACATAATAATTCTCATCTAACATTATGGACATAATGATTCCAATTTATCATTTTTAACATAATGATTCTCGTCTAACATTATAAACATAATGATTGCAATTTAGCATTTTTAACATAATGATTCTCATCTAACATTATAAACATAATGATTGCAATTTAGCATTTTTAACATAATGATTCTCATCTAACATTATAAACATAATGATTGCAATTTAGCATTTTTAACATAATGATTCTCATTTAACATTATAAACGTAATGATTTCAACTTTTCATCATAAGCTAGCAATTCCCAATTTTTCATTAAATCATTATAGCTATATTAACATCATAGGCATAGTTCCATCAACAGTCATAGACATGGTTTAATTAGCATCATAGGAATGGTTTAATCAACATAAAGATTTCAATAAACATAGTGATTCCACGGACATGTATTAGTCCAACTTGCCAAACAATTAAGCCCAAGTGATTCATAACAACATCAAAATCATGACAAGTTTAACTTGCAACGTTGCCATAGCAATATCCCCAAATTATAATTCAAAGATAGACAATATAAACATGGATTAACAATAGTCCCTAAATACGGTTTCAATTCATGGCATGTCCATATTATTTTAGCGTTTTTGCCTAAAAAGTAACATAGAACTTACAATATGAAGCAAATAATCCAAATAAAAATCCCAAATCAAATAGTCCCAAATTCGTTGTCTAAAGCGTCGTAGTTGTTGTAGCTTCTAGTTGTAGCCTTCAAGAATCGTCCTCCATCTTCTATAATTTTATTCTTTGTATTTTTAATTCAGAGCTCTAGGTTTAATGGCGGCGGCCTAAGGCTAAAATGAAATAGTATGATTTAGGCTAGGTCTTAGGTCCTTTTTATAATGTTTGTGAGTTGATTTAGATCGTCGATGGAGCTTGATTCAATAATAGCCGTTCGTTTGAAGGAGAGGCCAATCAGTAGCTGACACCTAGCCCTAGTGACAAGGCAAGGCTCAGAAAATCGACCAAACACAGACCAGGCCAGCCAAGACCCGACCAGCCAGCACATTCTGACCTGGGCGCACTTAGCAGGTGCGCCAGGCTAAAAATGCACTGGCGCACTTCCCAAGTGCGCCAGTTCATTTTTGTTCTGGCGCACTTCCCAAGTGCATCAGTGCATTCTGACCCGTTTTCTGGTTTTTCGCCCAACTTCGTCCGTCCATATCTTCTTCATACGATATCCGTTTTACGCAAACTCGGACTCTATCTCAAGCAGAATTCCGAGACGAACACAATGGCGTATCCTGTCTCCCTTAATTCTTTGATTTCAAATTAGTTATACTTTAATTTGTGAATTTCACAGTTATAGAATACACGGGGTGTTACATTCTCCCCCACTTAAAAGGATTTCGTCCCCGAAATCTTCAAGTTAGGAAGAATGTATGTCCTAACATCCAAACATCCATCTACTCATCCATCAAACACGAGCATCCATTGTCCTTAAAAGACTTCTAATGCTTTATGATCATATGCGAAGTGTGTGTGTACATGTACTTATCTAATGCAAAATCAGGCGGTCTACTGATTCAGTTGACCTCCTTAATGCGAATTATGTAAGTGCCATGAATCCATTATGTATGCAAATTCTCCTATTCATGGTTCTACATGAGTGCTCAACCATTCATATAAATGCAACATCCATATGACAACACATTAAACTTCAACCATATACGAATAAATACATTTATGCATATGCAACATGAAAATGTGTCTGAGCCGATCTAGTGCCTAATGTGTATTCATGCATCCACGAGCAACCACTTGCGACCACTTGCGACCATTTCGCAATCATAGCATGTTTCAATTACATGTTTACATCCAAAAAGATTCTACCTATGGTTCTCAAGATAGGATCGAGGAGAGAAATAAGAAAAAACAAAGCATCTAGGAGAAGTTAACGATGTACCGCCAGAAGGTCCGGTCTGCTTCTCAGGCCAGTCTTTGCTGATGTGTCCAGTCTTCCCACAATGAAAACATTCACCATGCTTTCTCCTCCTCTTTCTACAATCCTTGGCTATGTGCCCTTCCGTACCACAGTAATTGCATTTCCTTTTATCACGTGAGTTGTTGTTCTTGCCTCCTTTCTCAGAGTCTACCTTCTTATTCTTAGAATCGTTGGGCTTGACCTCTTTCTTCCCTTGAGAGTTTCCTGCCTCTGTCTCCTTCTTGTCCTTATCTTCTTCGTTCAGCAATGCCATCTGCACCAACCTTTCATACGTAGCTCCCATGGGTATATGGGTCTTGGCCAAACTGTGTAATGGCTCATTCAACCCCTTGACAAAGCGAAGAGCCTTCTTGTGCGGGGTGTTGACTAGGTCCAGTCCGAACCTAGCCAGCTCATCGAATTGATTAACATACTCTTTGACTGTCATATTCCCTTGCTTAAGGAATAAAAAAATTTCCAACTGCAAACTCCTTTCAGCTTCTGAGAGAAATTTAGCCTCAAACCTTGCCCTAAAGTTCTCCCATGTTTCCACTGGTCTTTCTGTATTGGTGACTTCCCACCAGTAGGAAGCCTCGCCTTTAAGTAGCCATACTTCCAGTTGTACTTTCTGCCTATCTTCTACCTCAAAGATGACGAATAAGTCCTCGGTTTCCTTTAACCAATTCGTAGCTTCCACGAAGGACTCAGTTCCATGAAAGTCCTTTCCTCCCATAGCCTTAAAATCTTTACATATCTTAGCAAAGGTATTTCCCCGCGGAGGAGGTGAAGGAAGAGGTGCTGCTGTAGCTGGATGATTTCCTACAGCTGGGGGAGGAGGAATGGTAGGGCCTGGCTGAGTGTCCCTTGCTTCTAAGAATCGTCTAAACCAACCAGGTATTGGTATACCCTCTGGCAAGTTAAGTTCTTCGGACATGCTGAAACAAAAAGGATAGATTCAAAACGAAGGATAAGAGATAGTACCTACGGCTTTGGGGGACTTTGCCTTTTTAAAATAAAATAATATTTTATCTTTTAAAAATGCTTCTTTAAATTTTATTTTGAAAATAAATTTTCAAAACTTTTTATCTTATTTGTTAAACCTATGCTCTGATACCAAGTGAAACACCCCACCTCCGTTAGGGTCACACTCAAAGGGAATGCCCTAATTTTGGTGGAGGTTTATAAGTATAAGTCACAGATGTACAAGACAGATATAATAACACATATTTTTGAACAGCGGAAAACAACAACTTTTATTTCATCAAAATACGTGTTACACAAACCATGCCATAATTGTCTTACAACACTTCCAAAATCATAATTGTCTTGATTACATTATTTAAAGAAGCATGAAGAAAACATAAATAAACTGCAAAAGTCCCCTAATTGCTGTCCAAAGCTAAAGTCCAAAACGGAAAAGATCCAAGCAATACATTCTTTCTCTTCAAGCTGGATGTGAAAACTGGTCAAGCTGCGGTATTCCCTCCCTGAGAACCTGGGGGGGTGGGGGGGGGGGGACGAAAGAAAAAGAGGCGAAAGGAAAAGGGTCAGTCATAAAGACTGAGTAAGCCCTAGTGACTTTCAGTGTAAAAACGGTTAAAACAACATGTCATGTATGAACTGGAACTAAACTCAAGAATGATGTCAAGGTGGACAAGATAGACTAAGGTGATCATGATAAGTCAAGACAAGTCAAATAAAGCATCGCATGTTCAAGATTCGTTGCCTCGACTGTACTAGTATACTAAGCCCAGGTCACAAGTTAATCACGAAATAAATCCCATGGCCCAATATCATGAAATGACCCTGAAACGGAGCCTGACCCAAGTACGGGGTCCTACGGAACGCTTATCTAGTCGATCGGCTCCCTACAAGTTCTAGCTCGTCAAGTGTCCGTGTCATACGGCTAATCACGAATGTAGTCACCTGTGCTGGGTCCACCTTCGGGTGTATCAGCCCTAGGGTGTCAACCCCTGACACGATTCAAGATGCACAGATAAATCTACGGATCCCCAGTGTCTGCCCCGGATACGTGCACGACCGTAGTCCACCGAACCTACACTGGCGTACCCCACTGCCGTCGTTCACCTCTTACAATCAGCCCAGTAATCGTGCCCCCACCCGGCCTAGCCCCAGGGTACCTTGATACATCTAGAGGGTTACTGCTGAAAAGGGTCGTGTCTAGGATTTCGCCTAATAGATTAGGTCATGTAATTCGTGACCTAACCCGCCTAACAGATTAAGTCATGTAATTCCTGACTTAATCCTTTTCTAGTCTAGTCATGTCAAGATGGTTAAGTGTGTCATTTCAGTTCGCGACTTAACCCGCCTACGTGTCATGTCAAGTTGGCTAAGTGTTGTCGTTTTCAAGTTCATGACTTAGCCCTACAAATTGTGTTCAAGTTGGTTAAGTTGTCTTTTCATGTTCATGACTTAACCCTAATTGGCATTAATTGATTCGTTAATGCACCGAACCACTCACATTGGATCCTATTGTTCGTAGCCACTGGATTTGCCGGGTGGTTCCGGGCAGGTTTACGCTACGAACTCAACCCAACCTCGGGTTTCAAGCGCGATGTGACCAACTACCCACATTGGATCCTATTGTTTGTATCAACTGGATTTGTCGGGCGGTTCCGGGCAGATTTACACTACAAACTCAACCCAACCTCGAGTTGGCCACTTTCTTGTTTTCTAAAGTCATGCCCATGTTCTTATCAGATTATGTGCTAATTCCATAGCATGTTCATATGTCAATTTCATGCCCAACTAAGGCATGTTTTAAGTCAAGTTATGGCATGTTCAAGTCAAGTTTTCGTGCCATATTTCATGTTCTACTTATACCAAATTTCACGGTTTATGATTATAATCAATTTAAGTTTTGCCTATTCTACCCAATCGTATCCCCAACGTATATAAACGTACTTCGTTCACAAGCATAAACTATTCAAGAGATAAAGGGGGAAAACACCAAACATGTGATAGGCATATGTGACAATTCCAACATCACTTGCATAATAAACAGGCTATAACATATCACATGGTTTCAATACTAGCATGGTGATAACTTGGCATAGAAATGGTTCCAACTTAGTTTAGCATGATGATTTCAACTTTACATCATAGGCATAATAATCATTGCGGGCATAATAATTATTTTATTACAAACATGAAACATTAAAGGCATACTAATCCTATTAGGCATAGTAGATTCCAATTTAGCATTTTTAACATAATAATTCTCATCTAACATTATGGACATAATGATTCCAATTTAGCATTTTTAACATAATGATTCTCGTCTAACATTATAAACATAATGATTGCAATTTAGCATTTTTAACATAATGATTCTCATCTAACATTATAAACATAATGATTGCAATTTAGCATTTTTAACATAATGATTCTCATCTAACATTATAAACATAATGATTTCAACTTTTCATCATAACCTAGCAATTCCCAATTTTTCATTAAATCATTATAGGTATACTAACATCATAGGCATAGTTCCATCGACAGTCATAGACATGGTTTAATTAGCATCATAGGCATGGTTTAATCAACATAAAGATTTCAATAAACATAGTGATTCCATGGACATGTATTAGTCCAACTTGCCAAACAATTAAGCCCAAGTGATTCATAACAACATCAAAATCATGACAAGTTTAACTTGCAACGTTGCCATAGCAATATCCCCAAATTATAATTCAAAGATAGACAATATAAACATGGATTAACAATAGTCCCTAAATCCGGTTTCAATTCATGGCATGTCCATATTGTTTTAGCGTTTTTGCCTAAAAAGTAACATAGAACTTACAATATGAAGCAAATAATCCAAATAAAAATCCCAAATCAAATAGTCCAAATTCGTTGTCTAAAGCGTCGTAATTGTTGTAGCTTCTAGTTGTAGCCTTCAAGAATTGTCCTCCATCTTCTATAATTTTATTCTTTGTATTTTTAATTCAGAGCTCTAGGTTTAATGGCGGCGGCCTAAGGCTAAAATGAAATAGTATGATTTAGGCTAGGTCTTAGGTCCTTTTTATAATGTTTGTGAGTTGATTTAGACCGTCGATGGAGCTTGATTCAATAATAGCCGTTCGTTTGAAGGAGAGGCCAATCAGGAGCTGACACCTAGCCCTAGTGACAAGGCAAGGCTCAGAAAATCGACCAAACACAGACCAGGCCAGCCAAGACCCGGCCAGCCAGCACATTCTGACCTGGGCGCACTTGGCAGGTGCGCCAGGCTAAAAATGCACTGGCGCACTTCCCAAGTGCGCCAGTTCATTTTTGTTCTGGCGCACTTCCCAAGTGCACCAGTGCATTCTGACCCGTTTTCTGGTTTTTCGCCCAACTTCGTCCGTCCATATCTTCTTCATACGATATCCGTTTTACGCAAACTCGGACTCTATCTCAAGCAGAATTCCGAGATTAACACAATGGCGTATCCCATCTCCCTTAATTCTTTGATTTCAAATTAGTTATACTTTAATTTGTGAATTTCACAGTTATAGAATACACGGGGTGTTACAATCCACGTTAACCCCTCAGATAAAAGAATGAAGCCCTTCTTCTTTTAATCCCAATTGTTTCTCTTTTGTTTCTTCCGTCCAAATAAAGAAAACCCACTCTATCAAAAATAAATCATGGCGCTTCGCCCCTCCTTTCTCGGAGTTTCATCAGCATCCCCCAAACCCAGCGCGATTGTCAGCTCCTCCCTTGTCTTGAACCTCATCGCCCCTGGCTGTGTCGTCAAACCGCAGTTCGTTCCTAAAGATCCGGTATTTCAAGCGAGTTTTCGTTAGTTCGAGGTCAGCCACAGATCCTATCGTCTTTTGCGTGTTGTGTTGTTTTAAAAAGTTTGAGAATAAATTTATGGATCGAACTTAAATGGTTTACCACCGTAAATGGTTAATTGTGTGACTTCATTGGTATATTTGTTTGTCATGAATTGAAGGAGTTGTGAAGTGTAAAGTGTATGGTTGGAAATATTGGTATTGCAGTGGTAATTATAGGTGAATGAGGATTGAAGATAAGCACAAAATCTGGTCACTAGGTCTACGGAGCTAGGTATTTTCCCTTCATATAGTAGCTGTTGTGCAGTAATCCATTGATGTGCGAAGATGGAGGGAAAAACAAGGTACAGGGTGATGGTTGGAAGCCTTAGGCATGTTTTGTCTACTCCCATAGGGTATGTTGCTATTGGGAAAGCTAGGTTTAGGCTTGCTGTTTGGTATACGTAGACCGTTTGCAGAGTATTGTCATTCCACATTTATGGTGGAAATTTGCCAAAGTAAGTAAACATGTACTTGATTGAGTATGGGATGAGTCCACGTCACTTTGTGAAGTTTGTAAAAGTATCTTGGCAAAATACTTTGTACAGTAGCACATGGACGTGCAGAACTATTCTTATCTTATTATATATTTTCCTTTCTTCTACTTTATTCGATTTGCTATGGTACTTTGCTTTTTATTGTTCACATCAATTTGTCAATTGGATTAGCAAAAGATATTGTACATGGACATGAAGAGCTATTCTCATTTTATTGTAATTTTTTCTAGTTTTATATATGCTGTTTAGTTTAGTTATTGATTTGGTTGCATGATTTTTATTTGTTGTTGTATACATACTGTTTGTTTTCCTAGGACAAATCTATACACTTGATTATCATTGTTCATTTTTGCAGAATTATCATATGTTGTCTGTGATTTGTTACGTGCACACTTGAAGATTTTGTATTCACCGTAAAAATGATTTTACATCGCTGTGTGTGTCATACCATTTTGCTATTATACATAAGATCTGTGGATATAAATAGTTTATGAAATATTATCGATAAATTAGTTAATAAATTCCGAAACTATTAAATAAATTAATTAATTATCATCGTCAGATGTACCCGACTGGAATAGTATCTCACTTTAGATTTAGTCAGTATCGAATTATAACTCCGCATCAAAAGTTCGATTCAACTAATATCTAATTTATATAGAAAACGTTATTAAATTTCTTAAATAAATATTATTGTTTATTAACGAATACAATAGCAGCTATTTTAAAATTTAAATTGGCCACAACTAACATTTTATAAACTGAAATCCTGATTTTTCTCTTTCATTAGAAAATAATAATCAAACAGATTCAAAGTTTCTCGTTTCATGAAATTTCGACTTATACCGGATCCTGTATATCCAATTGAAGTTCAAAACTGAATATTACGAACTACAACGCCATTACGAGCTTGTTTATAATTAAATATGAATTATAACGTTTAAACTTCATTTTAATAAACAAATTAATATTAAAAATCCATAAATATTCCAATTAAAATATTTAAAACAAAATTAAATATCCAAATTAAAATGACCAAAAAATCTGGGTCGTTACATTCTTCCCCCTCCCCCTTAAAAGAATTTCGTCCACGAAATTATTAAGGTAAGAAAAAACGTCACATCCCATTTTAGTTTCTAAATCCAACTCATTTTAAATCAAAAACCAATTAGATATGTAAATAAAATTTTCCAAAAATATCGAAAATTTTCTAACATTTTAATTCCCTAAAAAATTTGGCAGAGTCTCCCCTGTACGGAGCGACATCTGCTATATTGCAGTAATAATATATACATCAACTCACATGGTCGGAAAACAAAATTCAAAAACAAAAATTTATATTTTCGCGTAGGCGTACCTTATGCGAACGCTATTGAGTATACTTGCTCAGTTTATTGCGATTTACTCATCCAAAATTTATCATCACTGCCACCTAACACCTATACTTAACTCAATTCAACATGTAAGTGAACATTACCTGAAATTTGTAAATAACACTTCATTAGTCTACCATTATAATTCCACCAATTCCCAAGGCATCTTTCAGAAAGGTATATGCAAATCAGGCTTAAATCACCTAGTTTAATTCATAAGCAACTCCATTCAAATTATACTGGAATTTAGTTTCCAATCCATTCAACTTTTTATTTGGCTATTGATGAATTCATTTCAGTCAATCTAATATCTGAATAACACCCAATACACAATAAATTTAGCCAATCATTTAATTTATATTAAATCTAGCTAATATCCAACATTAATATTTATTTTACCAATTTAAGTCTCATTCCATATCCAATTTTCAAATTGATTTTCAATCATTTCATCTTATAATTCAAATTCTGATTTTAGTTCAAGCACCATCACTCCAATTATTCTATTGTAACATATCTTTAATTCTGATTTCAATTTCATATTAAAATTCTCATTCACAACTATATATGTGAAATTTTGGTTATATTAACCATTCAAATTCAAATTCCCATTCGAATTCCACTCAAATAAATAAACCACAATGTCTCAATAATTTTATAAATTTATTTCCTTTCTATTCAAAAATATAATTTTGGTTAAAATTATTTCATTTACCCTATTTACAAAACAATATTGTGTACCTTTCCAGTTCAATGCTTCTCAACACTTGAACCGATCAACAACACAATACAAAACATTTTTAAAAAATCTACAAATACGATGTTATATATATACTCAAACTCAATCTAGGGTATTACTAACCCCATCTCTATCGAGTCATGCCATAGAGCCATGGTTATTACTAAACCAATCGCACTGATACCACTGTAACGACTCGGTAGGGATTCAAGCCTCGTATTCCTACAATAATACATAATCCCGTATTACTTGTCAGAACTCAAGTATCAAAAACACTAGATAGTTATTAGAAAGAATTTAGAGGGTGAGATAAGAAAGAAAGAAATGTTAGAACATAAGAAGAAGAAGATTCAACATGACACAGTCTCACATTGCAGTGAAACAAATTATAATATATCAATAAATATTTATTGAGAGCTTGAAAATATACTTACAATCATCAGAGTACATCACACATCTGGACAGTTATAATAATTTGTCCTCATATACAACACACATCAGAATAATATAACTTAATACATCTAAATTTCCAGCTCATCTCTTCACAGCATTTGATAACCTGAACCTGTACAACTCGGTCTAACCGAGCATTCCAAATACTGGGTCAGTCCGGTGAACCAGAGTGAGAAACCCACTAAGTTTTAAAGGTAGCACACAACTTGATTTTATAGTTAAAAAACTTTTCTGAAAGGAAAGGATAATCATAAGACCACGTCCACACATAAATACAGACGGTTTTTACCTTATGATAACCCAAAAATATTTTTGAAAATCAATAGTTTACTGATATTATAATCGTGTCTAAATGCAAATAAATAGAATGTAGCAAAACACTTGCATCTTACGCTCCACATATATAGTATACAAACAAAACCGCAGGCGCTTGTTGGAGGTTGGATTCCGACTATGACAAGGTATGGAACCACCTGCCGATAGTGTATATCTAGAGAGGAATACACCGGGTTCAACAAGAACGTCTTGTAAGCCGGCCCACACATGACCGATCACTCATTTCTCTTGAGTGTATCGAATATATTGTCACCAACGGTTGGGCCCACAAAACTATTATCCGAAGATACCGAAGCGAAAGAATAAACAAATACAAATATTCTCTAGATAGGTGACAATACTTCTAATGGGAGCGACCCACATAGCTATGTTGCCTGCCCGATTTATGTCACTTCCCAGTTGATGAGGCTTGAGGTTAAAATTATCTTTCATAACATCTGATCACTATTCACTTTGAATGCCACATTTTCAGATCCATCAGATAACACCAATTTACGTCCACAAAAATAATCTAGTAGTTAAGCTAAGAGAAGTGCCCCTCTCCGCAACCAACTATAGTACGTTTGAAGAAATCAACATACGTAATCCCTTTGGACATAGGGATGGCAATGGGGAGGGTCTAGGGTCCAAACCCGCTTGAACCGCCCCTGTTTTGACCCATTTAGACCTGCCCCATAGGTCTTCGGGGCGGGTAGACCCGCAACCCACTTTTGGAGGTCCGGGTCTAGGGTCGGGTCTGGGGCATGGCTAACCCGCCCCAACCCGACCCGCAAGATTGAAACATCATTCAAACACTTTATAACTATAATTGTTACTTGTTATTCTTATTAGATATACATGGTTATAACTTGAATATTATATTCTTTTAATCAACAAACTACAAATTTTTCATAGCATTAAGTTGCATCAATGATAATCAAACAATAACAAATGCATACATTTTGAACTTTTATCTTACAACTCATTTTATTATATTCTCTTATCATTGTGAACACATTATAATATGCATATAATATATCATTTATGATAAAAAAAATATAAGTATATAAATTTGTGTACATTATCATCGGGTCGCGGGGCATGGCAGGTCTACCTTGACCCGTACGAGTTTAGGATATGGGGCGAAATTCCAGACCCGCATCTGGTCTATGGGGCATGTAACAAACCGGGATTTCAAAAATATTTAATTATTTTGGCTATTTTGATGGATTTTGAATATTTAAAATGATTTATTTTAAATAATAACGACCAAAAGATTATTTAAATCGAAGTTAAAATGAATAAATTTATTTTAGTTATAAAAGGAGTTTGAAATGGCGCGGTAGTTTGAAAATTCGATTTTAAATTTCAAATGAATATACAGGACTCAAATAAATCAGATTTCAGTAAAACAAGAAATATTTGAATCTGTTTAATTATATCTTTCTAACGAATGTGAAAAATCCAAATTTCATAATGGAAATAAAAAGTTATGTCCAGTTTAAAATTCAGAATAGTCGCTTTGGAATTTATATATATTTAATATAATATGGCCCTTAAAAATAGCCATTTTCTAAACGGCCTCCGTTTTCGATGAAACCAAATTTGTTGGATCTGGAATGTGAAATTATTGCTAGATTCCAATTTTCATAATTTTTGGAATTAATATGTGAGCGTGGTGAATTTAAACATGTTTGGAAATTTCAGTTTGAATTTAATCGGAAAATGACCGTTTTTCAAACGGTCTCTAGATTCATCAAAATTAATTTTTTTAGGATCGTATCATCAAAACATAGTTAGATTTATTTTTCTGGAATTTTTGGAGTCAGTATGTGGCCCTGGTAAATTAAAATTCACGTTGAATTCTATTTTAAATGTTATATTAATTTATATTTTAATTTTGATAAAAACCTATCGAAACAGTTGAATTGGCTTGCGGGACATATCTCATTGTGTTCAGAATGGGGGAAATTAGCTAGGGGCAACAGTCTTTGGGTTCGATTTGGAGTTCGAACGAGAAAATAACTTTTTGGAATTTAAATAATCAAATATATATATATATAATATAATACTCCCTTTCCCTCATTCTCTTTCCCCGTTGACCTCAGGAGAAAAAAATAAAAAAATTTAAATAATCAAATATGTATATATATATAATATAATACCCCATTTCCCTCATTCTCTTTCCCCGTTGACCTCAGGAGAAAAAAATAAAAAAAATAAAAACCGCACATTGCACCCCGTCGTTCTTCCCCCACCGCCGCTCAAGCGTTGCCAAGACCCCCTCCCCACCTCCGGCGATCGGTGCCACCCTCCTCTCCTCCCCCTCCTCTCCTCCATTCTCTCTCTCTCCCCCCTCCGATTGAAGCCACAGCCCCAAAACACCGCGCCCGGCCAAACCCTAACCGCCTTTGACCACCACCTACCACCCGCACCAGCCCCTCAGCCCAGCGCCGCCCTACCCCGCCACCACTCCGACTGTAGACCCCCTCTAAAAACACAATTTTTATATTTTCAATATTCGCAAATAACCCCCTGCGCCCTCCTCCGCCCCGTCAGACGCAGCCCTAGGTGGTGATGGCCAGTTCGACGTCCAGAAATGATAAAGTGAGTTTTTTTATTTATGTTAATAAAAAATACGATTTTTATATGTGAAAACATAAGATAATAATACGATTTATATATATATGAAAACATAAGATAAAAAAATATGATTTTTATTATGTGAGTAGCGTTATAAAAAGGTGATTTTTGTACATGTAGCGATATTATAAAAATGTGATTTTTATTTATGTGAATAGCAAATAAAAATGTGATTTTTATTTATGTGAATAGCATATAAAAATATGATTTATATATATATATATATTAGCGATATAAAAATATGTTTTTTAATATAAATTTCGTGAAATAGATTGCATTGAAATCGGAACAACGAATCTGAGCGACAATAAAGCATGGCAGAGTGGAAACCTAAGGTGAGAACTTCTCACTCTAATTTTGTTTATAGTTAAATATATACTAGGATGCAGACGGTGCTTAATAGCACCTGACACCTTTGATTGAAACCATGGATGTTTGGTTGTTTGTTGGATTGATTTATTTGTTTGAATTTGGTTTCGGATGTGAATGGAATTGATTGGAATTGGTTTGTGTATGGCGCGAGCCCGTATTAGGTGAGGGATAAGGCTAGACCTTATTCCGGTTCTAGTATCGCGCCGTTATGTTGCCGAAATTTTCTAATAAGTGTTAGAAAAATTTGGTTATTTGAAAGTATTATTTTAGCTTATAACGGCGATAAATAAAATAATTATTGGACAGTTAAAAATAAGATCACACATCCATTTACAAGTCCGACGACATTTTTTATGCTCGCTTATTTTTGTAATATTGATTGGGACAATAATTTTTACACATCTCCCAAGTGCACAAATAGTAATTGTTATTTGATGGTTGAAACCCCACACGGATATTGAGATGATATTTGACGTACACTAATCCCAATTGTTTAGTTGTATGTCAAAAAATTGGTTGATAGACTATTGTAAGCGTTAATTATTTATATTTAACGCTTATGTAGTTTTGTAATGCACTCTGGATGATGGTTGGTTGTATATCATTATTGTTGTATACATGTGTGTATGAAATTCATATAAATAAAATTATATTGTAGTTGGTTGTATCTGATTCCAATTTAGAAATAATGAATATTTTAAAATGATATTCAGTAATGGATCAAAATATGATTTTGATATCTGATTTGGGATGGACACAAAAATATTGAAATATATATATATATATATATATATATATATATATGAAGCCGTGTTGATTAGATATGCGCCATTTTGACGCAAACGATATTTATATCGATTTTATTCATTTTTATAATGAATATCGAAAGGGAAATTATTTCAAAATCTGACATTTTGAAAATATTATCATTAATATATTATAATTATATGGAATATTCAATTTTGATTTAAAATTGAAAATGAAGTTGAAATCATATTTAAAACGAATTTAAAACGATTTATAAAATACAATTTAAATGGAAATTGTGACGACCCCAAACTTCTGTGGTACGAAAGTAAGGAAAATCATAGGAGCATAACATAATTACAACAGTAACAGATCTCAGATAATTGCATAACACATAAATCATTGCATCGGAAATAAGAATGTCATCACAACATAACATCACAGATATCAGAGTACGTAGTACAGGATACACATAGCAAAATAGAAGTCTCAACAAGGAAAGAATTAAGCCTCAATCTCCATCAAAATACATCAAAGGTCAATAATGTCTAAATGACTCAAGAAGCAAATAAAAGAAAAAAAGAAAAGGTTCTTCATCTTCTTCCTTAGTAAGCTCTAGTCCAGAAAGTATCCATACCTAAAACCTGTCATTTGGCTGCTCATGTGGAAATAGGGCACCCGAGTTTGCAAACTGAAACAAACTACGAGTCAGTCATGGGACTGGTATGAAAAATCTTTTTTAACTAACAATATGGATAAATACAGGACCACACCGCTAACGCGGAACGGGGATATTTCATTGGATTGCCAGTGCATATGTTTAATAAACTTTATTTAAAAACTACGCAATGCTTTTTATAAAATGAAATCATTATAAGACTCAAGTCCCATCACACAATGCAACGCAAACCGGAGGATAGAGTTTGACCTTATAATGATAAAAAATGCTAGATACGTGGAAAATAATGTTTAATATTAGTATTAGTGCCTAATTAGTATTAAAAGACTTCAAAGTAAATGTATCAATCCTAGACGGCATAATACCCCATCCTACTATGTCGCCATATATAGGTTAACAATCAAAACCATAATGTTGTATTGGAGAGTGGATTTTCATCATGAGTCAAGGCTAGGGACGATCTCCTAACCAATTCGAGACACTCCAAAAATGTCTCAGGGTCCCCCGTAGTGAACCCTTGGATATTGCAAGGCCGGTCCACAAATAACGTTAGTGGATTAGTTATGCCTGAACATATGCTTCCCAGTCCTATTGAACCTATAAATTGTCACAATCGACTAATAAAACCAAGGCGCCTCATTCCATCAACCACATAAGTAAAAATGTCAGGGCTTGTAAACGCTGACACCACTTCTAGCTAGAAAGAAACGTGTGCACTCCCTGCGTTCCCTTGTCCCATTTTTGACTCTACCGGGGGTGTGAGACTCGTATGGTAACGTTATACACAAAGCTATGCCGAAAATAGGCTATGCTTTGATCATTATCCACAAGGCTCTGCTTTTCAACAAAAGTCGCGATCAATTGCATCTTGGCATGTCACATTGACAATTCACGCCATGCGATCGATAACTACCAATATATAACCTTTGAGCTCATGCGTCTCAAAGAAGGGTGTTAAGCAAGAGAATAAATTCTCCGCCACCATAGATATATATTAAATAGAAATCAATTTAATTACACGGAATGAAATTCAATGTCGGACACACATCCATTTACAAGTCCGTTCTGGGTCTGAACGAAACCGAAGTCACCTTATTCCTCGTCCCCTATGTCCAATATGGAAGAGAGGTGCTCGCATATCCGGACAATCAACAAGTACGTCCGGACAACTACCACTTTAACCCTTTACTGGTAGCTAACCAATGCCGGACATCGGTAGTTATCCTTTCGATGTGAAGATCGCTGGTCTTCAATCGCCGTCTTTAAGATCATCAATTTAAATCGTCGTATAATCATTCGAAATGAGATTTAACTCGGCCTTTTCAAATGATTCTCGCATATATATAGTTTAAAAAGATTTCATATCATTAACCGTATTTAATAACACTTTATTGCTATTTTTATTTATATAAAAATAGCCAAATTTATTTAATGACACTTCGGGTCGATGGGCGGCCCTTCCGCTGTTTTTATCGAAATTTGATTTACACTTATCTTGAAGTCTAACCGTTGGATTTTAACAAAATTTATATAGATGGAAAGATCTTCCCAAAGCGGTCCTAACGGTTCTTGTTTTGGGAAAATTCGACGGTTGGATCTTTCAGTATAATCGTTTAAAGTTACGATTCTGAAACACGAACTACCGCGCGTGATTCATTTAATTTTAATTTATATTTATATAAATATAATTATATATATATATATATATATATATATATAAACTATTCGACGATTTCTCTAACGTATTTAACATTCTAAATAAAAGAATGTTTTTATTGGAAAATCATATCTATGTACCGTCAAATATAATATACTATTTACATGAAAATTGATCAAATAACGAGTCTACTTTGCATATAAATTCTAACATATACAAATGCAAATATAAATATAATTTTAACAACACATATAAATTCTAATATATGCAATGTAATTATAAGTGAAATTTTAACAACGCATATAAATTCTAATATATGCGTTGTAATTATAAATAAAATTTTAACAACGCATATAAATTCTAAAATATACGATGTCATTATAAATGAAATTTTAACAACGCTTATAAATTCTAATATATGCGATGTAATTATAAATGTAATTTTAACAGCGCATATAAATTCTAATATATGCAATGTAATTATATATGACATTTTAACAATGCATATACATTCTAATATATGCGATGTAATTATAAATGTAATTCTATTCATTTCATTAAAAAACAAGTTTTTAATGTAAACATGTTTTAATTGTGAGACGACCCCAAACCCCGTACTGACGGCGGCAAGGGTAATCCTTGGAATATAACACATAAACAGATAACAGCAGAATATAATAAAATAAATACACCAGATAATGAACAATAAAATATACTGGGTAAACGTAATCATCAAAGTTACACAGTACACAGGATCATACTTAGTACAAATACAGTTCAGCTATACATAAATGTCTACAGCGGAAAACAAACATAATATGTACAATAGGAGCTGAACAGCATAAAAAGAGATAAATGATAGAATCCATCTTCAGTTCTAGCTATCCAGAGAAAGCCAGCTAAACCTGAATACAAGGCTGCCCGTGTAGAAAAGGGGGCACCCGAGTTTGAAAGTGAAACAAACTACGATTCAGTCATGGGACTGGTATGAGAAATCTACTCAACACATTTAATATATGGCTAATCACAGGATCACGCCACTTTCATGGAACGGGTTTACTCCATTGGATTGCCAGTGCATTAAAACAAATCATTCTTTTAAGCATCGCAATGCTTTTTATAAAAATGAAGCCATTATAAGACTCAGTTCCCATCACACAATGCAATGCAAACCGAAGGATAAAGTTTTACCTTATAGTGGCCAAAATATGCTTGATACGAATAAAACAAAAGCATTTGATATTATTACTAGTGTTTATAAGTTTCAAAAATGATTTCAATCATAACTATCAATCATAGACGGCATGGGTACCATATATCATGTCGCTATATATATATATATATATATATATATATATATATATATATATACACACAATCAAAACCGCACGATGTCGTATTTGGAAATTGGATTTTCGTCATGAACCAAGGCAAAAGATAGTCCTTACCGAATTTGAGACTGCCTAGCCCAAGTATCAGGATCAGAACGCATCGACCCTTGGATCGCCAGGGCTGGTCCACACGGAGTGGATTAAAATGCCTGAACACTACGTTTCCCCGCCCTTTGGGGCGTAAGCGAGCCAACAAATGACTCCATCGGTCCCGTATCGACCAATATAACCGAGGCGCCTCGCAACAGCAACAACCACATAAGTCAAACTCGTCAGGGTGTGTAAAACCACTGACGCCACTTCTAGCTAGGAGGAAATGCAGGCCCTCCCTGAGGTCCTTTTCTCCTGTTTCTGGTTCATACCGGGGTGTGAGGCTCGCGATTTCACGTTATACACAAAACTACGCCACACAGGCGGTGCTTTGATCATCACCACAAGACTTTGCTTTTCAACAGAAGCACTGATCACTGCATCTTAGCATGCCACACAGGCAATTCACACCGTGCAATTAATGGCTATCAATCACACAGAATAAATTCCAATGTCAGACACACTGTCCATTTGCAAGTCCGTTCTGGGTCTGAACGGAACCAGAGGCACTATATACCTCGCAAACCCATCGATCACAACGTACGTCTGGATGATCACCACTCATTATCCATATTTCAGGATGCCTCCCAATCAGGACCTCGGTTACCATCCAAACAAGGTGAAGGTCTCCGGTCTTCGACCACCGTCTTCATCTTCGATTTCTTATCGTCGATTCAGTTATTCAGAATGGGATAAACCCAGTCTTTCTGAGCAACTTGCGTATATAATAAACAAGTGCAACACTAACATACATACGCATCATTTCAATTCATTAGTCGCTAACCGTAAATCAGTAAGAGAACGATTTCCCAAATATTAACCCCGAAGGCCGAAACCAACATCAGATCAAGACCCAAGAAACCATTCGACTTAGCCAACCTTCAGTTAGTTTCTAAATTTCACATCCATATCGTTTATAATATTTTATAACGATTAATCGCTATTTTTATTTATTTTAAAATAGCCAATTTATTCAAAACGACGCTTCGGGCCATAACGCGACCGTGGCGCTGTTTTTCTTCAGATTCGATTTACACATTTCTGAAAATCTAACCGTTGGATCTTCACAAAATTTACATCATTAGAAATATCTTTTCAAAACGAATCCAACGGTTCCAGTTTCGGGAAAATCCGACGGTCGGATCTTCCAGTATAATCGTTTGAAGTTTCGATTTCAAAATACGAACTGCAGCTTCGTTATTCTATTAAACATAATTATATATATATATATATATAATCGATTCTGGCGCTGTTTTTCTTCAGATTTGAATTAAACATTCCAGACAATCCAACCGTTGGATTTTTACAAAGTTGGTGCCGTTGGAAAGATATTTCCAAAGCGAACCCAACGGTTGCGATTTCAGGAAAATCCGATGGTCGGATCTCCCGTACTAATCGTTTGAAATCACGGTTTCAAAATACGAACTGCAGCATCGTTATTCGATATATTTCAATTCTATATATATATCGATTCTTCGATTTCAAAGCTATATTCTTTTCATACATTTGATAAAAATTATATTTTTATCTAACTATCTTCTATTTCAACACTTTGCTATTTTTAATAATTCATGTGCATAATAAAAATGTGATTTTTAATGTAAAACAATTTATTTCAAAACTCGACTATTTTATATAGTTAATATAGGTGATAAAAATAGTATTTTTATTATAAAACAATTTCTTTCAAAACAAGATTATTTTATACATTTCATATTGATGATAAAAATTGGATTTTTGTTATAAAACAAGTTCTTTCAAAATATGGATACCATTCAACACATGAATTTCAATTCAACGAATGAATTTCGATTCAACACATAAAGGTTTTCTATAGTTTATATAAATAGATAAAAAGGTGATTTTTATATTTAAAACACGAATACCTTTAAACACATGAATTTCAATTCAACGAATGAATATCGATTCAACACATGAAGGTTTTCTATAGTTTATATATATCGATAAAAAGGTGGTTTTTATATTTAAAACACGAATACCATTCAACACATGAATTTCAATTCAACGAATGAATATCGATTCAACACATGAAGGTTTTCTGTAGTTTGTATATATCGATAAAAAGGTGATTTTTATATTTAAAACACGAATACCTTTCAACACATGAATTTCAATTCAACGAATGAATATCGATTCAACACATGAAGGTTTTCTATTGTTTGTATATATCGATAAAAAAGTGGTTTTTATATTTAAAACACGAATACCATTCAACACATGAATTTCAATTCAACGAATGAATATCGATTCAACACATGAAGGTTTTCTATAGTTTGTATATATCGATAAAAAGGTGATTTTTATATTTAAAACACGAATACCATTCAATACATGAATTTTAATTCAACGAATGAATATCGATTCAACACATGAATGTTTTCTATTCAACAGATGAATATAATTTCAACATAGGAAAATAATTCTAACACATGAATATTATTCAAAATTTTGGCAGCATAATGGCAGGGTAGTTAAAACCGGGACCATCCCTAGTACGGCTCCTCGCTCTACCTTAAAGCCTCGCAGCTTTTGACAATGGGAAATCATGCATCTAGTTCGCACGTAGGCGGCATGTATATTTATTTCATTTCCACAAACTAATCCTATGTGGTTTCAACAAAATATCTCTCAACCACAAACGGGTATTTTTTAACCACAATCAATCAATATCAACCATAAACAATTCCAATCAACCATTCGCTATCAATCAATTTTCACACCAATCACAACCAATAAATATCGTCCATGGTTTGTGGACGAGGGGCGTATATATATATATATATATATATTTATTTATTTATATATAGCATTTCACTTCTATTTCAACACATATATAATTTTTACAACGCATATATAACTTATAAATCGAACGTACAACTTATACAACGCTTATACATGAGGTGTACAACGCTTATATAACTCATACATCGACTATATAATTTATACATCGTCGTTTTCCATATTGTTTATAAATTGGAAATCTCACATTGGGTTCCACTCCACCAAAAATAGCAGAAGGCTCAGAAAAATATGCGGTCTCTTCTAGAAGGTAGAAGACGTCCACACGAGTCCACTGTCTCTTGTTTCACTGAATTTCGATCACACACGAAAAGGATATGATTTTTCAAAGTTTGCAACGTTTTAAAGGTGTTAAAACAGTTGAAAATAAACAAGGCCGTAGCTCAGCTGTTTCGTTCAAAACTAGGTTTGGATTTTTCTTCGAATCCGTGTAGCTATTCATCGATCAGCCTTCGCAGCGTCGAAGGGGGAGGAGAGGCGCACGTGCGCAGGGGGGTGCGGCGGCGCTCGGTGGTCAGAATCGCGGTCGGCGTCGGTTTGAAGTAGTGATCTTCCTGGCGTCCGTTCTCCCAAAATACACAATGAAAAAATCGAAACCAGGTATGGATTTGAAGAGCTGGGCAAGATCTTCAAAAAGTTCAACTGTGGCACGAGCTAATTCGGCGTGGATTGATCGAAAAATGAGGGGGAAGGTTTGAAGGGTTTTCCGCCTTCGATCGACTGTCGGGGAGAGAGAAAATTAAATTTCTGACCAATGAGATTTTTTTATTTTATTTATATATTTTAAAATCTCTAAAATACCCTCTTCCACCCACGAACACCAATCCAAACCCAACGACTGTCGTCCCTAGCGTTTTACCCCCATTCCGAACACAATGGGATATGTTTCGAAGGCCCATTCGACTGTTTCAGTCAGTTTCCATTCAAATTAAAATATATAACATTCAATATTCGATTTGAACGTACATTTCAATATGCCAGGGCCACAAACTAATTCGAAAAATTCCAGAAAAATAAATCTGGCTATGTTTTGACGATGCGGTCCCAACAAAACTAGTTTTGTCGAATTCTAAGACCGTTTGCAAAAAGACCCATTTCTGGTCGATCCAATTTAACTATAATGGACCAAAACACGTTTTCCTTTGCCATGCTCACATACTAGATTCAAAAATTATGAAATTTGAAACCTAGCAATAACTTCACATCCCGGATCCAACAAAAGTGGTTTCGTCGAATTCCGAGGTCGTTTGCAAAATGGCCAATTTCACGGGCTATATAATTTCCATAGCGGCCTTTCTGAAAATTCATTTGACCATAACTTTTGCATCCCGCTATGAAATTTCGATTTTTCGGATTCGTTAGAAAGGTATTCACTAACAGATTTAGATATTTTTGGTCTCACTCAAATCCGTTTTGTTTTGCACCCGGTACAGTCAGTCAAAGTTTGAAATGAAAATTTGAAACTGCCGTGCCATTTCAGGCCTTGTTTATAATTAGAATTAATTATATTCGTTATCAAATGTCGATTCAAACTTACCTTTCATCGTTATTATTTAAAATGTTTATTTTAAATATTTAAAATCCACTATTTTAGCCAATTTTTTTTTTAAATTGGTTCAGATTTTCCGGGTCGTTACAAATTGATAACATGAATGTTTGTCCAACTTCTATTATAACATTAATGTAAAACATATTTTCTTTTTAAAACATGTTTCTTTCTCTACATTTCTATTATTACATCAAAAGTGAAATTTTAATGTATAACTGTTTTGAAATTTAAAACACGAATCTTATCTAGTTTTCTAATATCACATTAAAAGTGTAATTTTAATGTATTACATGTTTTGCATTTTCAAAACATGAATCTTTTCTCTTATTTTTTTTCATTACATTAAAAATGTATGTTTTTAATGAAATCTTGTTTTGATTAAAAACATGTACATTTTTCCTATTTTCAACATTATATTAAAAATTTATATTTTTAATGTAACCATGTTTTGATTTAAAACATGTACATTTTTCTTGTTCTTAACATTACATTAAAAATGTATATTTTTAATGAAAATCATGTTTTGATTTAGAAACATGTACATTTTTCTTATTACATTAAAAATGCATATTTTTAATGAAATCATGTTTTTGTTCAAACCATGAACATTTTTCTAATTTTCTTAATGGCATTAAAATATGGTTTTTAATGACAACATGTTTTTATTTCTAAAACATGTACATTTTTCTAATTTCATAAATGAGATTAAAATATGGCTTTTATTGACTACATGTTTTTAATCCTAAAACATGTACATTTTTCTAATCTCAATCATTACATTAAAAATGTGGATTTTTAATGTAAACATTTTTTTTATTTTTAAAAACATGATCTTTTCTTTCCTTTCTAAACTAATTCAACAGCTGATAGAAATTGATATTTGATTTTGTTGATAATTCTAGTTCAATAAATGACATACAAATGTATACTTTTAATTTTTTTTGTTGAAAATTCTAATTCGATAAAAAGACACAAATGTATACTTTAATTTTGTTGAAGACTCTAGTTCAACAAAATGACATAAAAAATATGTATTCCATTTTTGTTAAAAATTCTAATTCAACAAAAATGATTAAAAAGTGATATTCATTTTGATTGAAAATTCTAGTTCAATCAAACAATAACAAAAGTGATATTTTTATTTTTAAGGAAAATTCAATTCCAACCAAAAAATAATAATAATTAAAATGATGCTCCATTTTTCTTGAATATATTTGATTCAATAAAATAACAAAAAAATGTTTGATTCATTTTTATTGCAAATATACCATCAATAAAATATAATAAAGGTGATGCTTCACTTTTGTTGAATATTTTGATTCGACAAAAATGTTTGATTCACTGTAAATTCAATCAATAACAACAAAGTGATATTTTATTTGATTGAAAATTCTAGTTCAGTCAAACCATAACAAAGGTGACATTTTATTTGATTGAAAATTCTAGTTCAATCAAATAATAACGAAGGTGACATTTTATTTGATTGAAAATTCTAGTTCCATCAAATAATAACAAAGGTAACATTTTATTTGATTGAAAATTCTAGTTCAATCAAATAATAACAAAGGTGACATTTTTATTTAATTGAAAATTCTAGTTTAATCAAACAATAACAATAGTGATATTTTTATTTGATTGAAAATTCTAGTTCAATAAAACAAATAAAGAAAGGTGATATTTTTATTTGATTGAAAATTCTAATTCAATCAAACAAATAAACAAAGGTGATATTTTTATTTTATTGAAAATTCTAATTCAATCAAACAAATAAACAAAGGTGATATTTTTATTTCATTGAAAATTCTAATTCAATCAAAAAAAAAACAAAGGTGATAGTTTTATTTGATTGAAAATTCTAATTCAATCAAACAAATAAACAATGGTGATACTTTTTTTTATGGCAAGTTTAATAATAACACAATATCACCAAAATTACAGATCGACATTAATACATCGCACACAAATCAAATAACGTAGCATAGCATATAGAAATATACAGCGAATCAGTGAGAATACAAATCTGATTTATTCTAATTATTTTAAGATAAATAATAATAAAATAAAATAGGATTTCTCACTGTCGTTTGAATATGAATGGTTCAGATCTGCAAATTTTTGGCCAAAATTCAATCAGCTCAGAGTTGGATCCAGTCAGTCTAGAAACGTAGATCTCGGGTCTACGATCGCAACGCTTCGAAAATCGTTCAGTTCTGAGTCAGTATGGACGAGTTATGATTTTTTTTAGGTTAATAATAATTTAAATTAAATAAACAAATAAATAAACAACCTTTCTTCTATATCAGTTCTAGGTCGTAAGCTTTTCAAAAAACCTCAGAATTAGGGTATGGAATCGTGCTCAATTGGTGCGGTGATTCGAAGATCGGATGGTGTGGCGTCGGAGAGGAGGGGATGGGTATGTGCGCCGCAGGTGGGGCCCAACTTGGTGGATACCTGGTGGTGCGGCGGGGGGAGAAAGGCGGTGGGTTTGGGGTTTGATATCTCGAGCTATGCTTGATGATAGGAGGTGATTTTGGTATGGAATCGAAGAAGAGAGAAATCTCTACAATAAAGTCTTAAGGAGGAAGGTTTAATTCTTTGTGTAGGAAGAGAAATCGGAGGAGAAAGAAACGAGCTTTCTAGGCCATTGAATATGTATGTGGTAGATACACGAGATAGGGTTTTGGGGAAGAAGACAAAAAGCACTTTTACAATATTTTATTTCTAATTTTTACAAATAAGTCCATAGATTCTTAACAACTCCAATTTCAGTCTAACAGGAGTTGTTTCTACCTAATTGCCACTGTTTTGGAACTAACGGGCTAGCTCCCGTCAGCCCAAATGACTGTTTCTAGCCTGATTTCTTCAATTTAAAACTTAAATCCTTTATTTAATTAATTCGATCGTATATTTAAATCCACCGGGACTACATACGGGCTCCGAAAATTCCAAAAAAATTATTTCTGGCTTTGTTTTGACCATATGGTCCTAACAAAATTAATTTCGTTGAATTTGGAGACCGTTTGAAAAATGGCCTTTTTAACGGTCGATCAAATTCAACAGAAATTATCAAATCAGAGTTTAATTTACTACGCTCACAATTTAATTCCAAAAATTCTGGAAAATTAAACTTGGCAATAAATTGACATTCCGAACCCGACTAAAAAGTGGTCTCATCGAAAACGGAGATCATTTGTAAAATGGCCTTTTATACGAGTTATAAATTATACTATAGCGACTATTCTGAATATTCGACGGGCCATAACTTTTGATTCCCGCTATGAAATTTCGATTTTTCAGATTCGTTGGAAAGATATTTTCTAACTGATTGAGATATTTTTGGTTTCACTAAAATCCGTTAAATTTTGAATTCTGTACATTTAGTCAAAGTTCAGGTTTGACTTTTCAAACTACCGCACTATTTCTAATTCCTTTTGAAATTAAAATAAATATATTCAATCTAACTTCGATTAAAATAAATTTTTAATCGTTATTATTTAAAATTTATTATTTTAACTATTCAAAATTCACTAAAATAGCCAAAATAAAAAATTTAAATTGGTTCTGATTTTCCGGGTTGTTACAATCTCCCCTACTTAAAAGCTTTTCTTCCCCGAAAAGGAACAATAGTAAAGTAGGAAACAAAATGGAAAATTCAAGGTATTGTAAATGTACCTCAACACAAGAGTTACTCGGAGATGTGCACTCTGCACTTGGGATAAGCCTGTTTGATACTATCCTTAGTCTCCCATGTATAGTCTCTAGGATCCCCGCTCCACTGCACCTTGACTAGGCAGATCCTCTTGTTCCTCAGAACTCGGGTTTCGTTGCCAACAATTTTCACTGGCTCCCTCCTCACTACTAAGCTCGGGGTAATCTCCAAATCTTGTTGTGCTGCTTCCTCCATAACTAAGTCTGGATCATGAACATGCTTCCAAAGTTGAGGCACATGGAATACATCATGAACACCTGGCAACCAGTCAGGCAACCGTACCCTATATGCGAGAGTTCCAATCCTTTCAAGAATAGGGAATGGACCAATAAATCTCGGCGCCAATTTCCCAGTCTTCCCAAATCGAATTACACCTCTCAGTGGTGAAGCCCTCAAGTATACAAGATCACCAACAGAGAATTCCAAATCCCTTCTTCGTGTGTCTGCATAGCTCTTCTGTCAGCTTTGAGCAGCCAGTAATTGCTTCTTAATAAAATCAACTTTATCCGCTGCTTCACGAATCTTGTCGGGACCCAGTACTAATCGATTGCCGGGTTCCACCCAATACGCAGGAGATCTGCTTGGCCTGCCATATAATGCTTCAAATGGCGACATCTGCAAGCTTTCTTTGTGGCTCTTATTATAGGAGAATTCAACCAAGTGCAAATGATCTTCCCATGACCCGCCAAAATCTAGAATGCATGCTCGCAACAAGTCTTCAATATGCGGTTCACCCTCTCAGTTTGGCCATTGTCTGAAGGTGATAAGCAGTGCTTAGATTCAACTTGGTCCTAAGCTCTTCTTGGAAAGCTTCCCAGAATTTGCTAGCAAATATCGGATCGCGGTCACTAACAATGCTAGTGGGAACTCCATGTAGTCCGACAATCTCTCTGAAATAAAGTTGTGCCAAACTTCGAGCTATTCTATTAGATTTGATAGGGATGAAATGGGCAGTCTTTGTGAAATGATCACCAATCACACATATACTTCCATTGCCTTTCCTATTCCAGGGCAAGCCATCAATAAAGTCCATAGAAATTTTGTCCCACTTCCAACTTCGTACCCCTAGCGATTGCAACAAACCTGCTAGCTTTTGCTGATCGCTTTTGACTTGCTGGCACGTGGGGCATCTTGCAACATATATAGAAATGTCTCTCTTCATTGCCTTCTACCAAAAGGTATGCTTAAGATCATGATACATCTTGCTTACTCCTGGATGGATGCTGAGCTTAGATTTGCGACATTCATCCATAACTTCTTTTTTTAGCTCAGGAATATCTGGCACGCATATTCGTCCTTGCAATCTAAGGGTTCCCTTGCTATCTATTTGGAATCTTGATGCTTCGCCCCTTCGAACCCGCTCACTAATCAGCTGAATAAATTTATCATCTTTCTGGAGGGCGGAGATCTTATCGATGAAGGAAGGTGTATAATGAGATTGGCGAGGATAAGATTGGTGCTGGTCGTATTCTTCCTGTTGAGTGCATCGGCTAGTACATTGGATTTCCCTGGAGTATATAAGATGTCCAGGTCATAGGGTGCAAGGAATTCAGCCCAACGTTGCTGCCTCAAGTTCAGATCTCTTTGGGTAAATAGATACTTTAAAGATTTGTGATTAGTATACAGCTCGAATTTCTCACCCAAGAGATAGTGCCTCCATATCTTTAGAGAAAATACTTTGGCCATTAGATCAAGATCATGAGTGGCGTAATTCTTCTCATGTGGTTTTAACTGACGGCTAGCATATATGACTACTTTGTCCCTTTGCATTAGCACCGCACCAATACCTTAAATAGATAAAAGGATAACATGTTAAAATAATATTTGACATTAGAAAAATATCATCTCAAACATGTTTATTTAGATAAAAAGAACAACCTTCTCTAGAAGCATCTGTCCAAACTTTCAGATCCTGATTGCTATCTATAGTGGTCAACACAAGAGCAGTGATCAACCTCCATTTCAGCTCTTGGAAAGATGCCTCACATTCTGGTGTCCAAATGAACTTCGTATGCTTCTTAGTCAGCTTCGTCAATGGACAAGATAATTTCGAAAAATCGTTAACGATTCCAATAATAGCCAGCCAGTCCTAAGAAACTTCTGACTTCTGTGGGCGTGTTAGGCTGCTTCCAATCTTGGATGGCTGAGATCTTTCCTGGATCTATTGAAATGCCTTCCTTTGATACAACATGGCTGAGGAATTTCACCTCTTCTTGCAAAAATATGCATTTGGAGAATTTGGCTTTCAACACATTTATACGCAAAATTTCCAAGACTTCTTTCAGATGCTTTTCGTGCTCAGCAGTGGTTTTAGAGAAGATTAGGATGTCATCGATGAAAACCAGCACAAATTTATTTAAAACATCTCGGAATACTCTATTCATCAGATCAACAAAGTATGATGGAGCATTACATAAGCCGAAGGGCATCACTAGCCATTCATAAAATAAGTCTGGTCCTCTGAAAGCTGTCAAAGGCACACATTCTTCGGCAATGCGCAGTTGATGGAAACCTGTAGCTAGGTCCATCCTAGAGAATACTTGTTCTCCATTCAAGCGGTCTAGCAGGTCATCAATACATGGTAGTGGGTATTTATTTTTCAGCGTTTGCTTATTGAGGTTACTGTTGTCCACACATAGCCTGAGGGTACCGTCTGACTTTGGGACAAACACCACTGCTGCACCCCAGCTCAAGAAGCTAGGCCTGATCAGGCCCTTCCTCAAGAGTTGCTTAGTTTGATTACTCAGCTCCTCTTTTTCTTTCAGTGTCATTCTACAAATGGGGTGCACAATGGGCCTTGCATTTAGAACTAAGTCAATCCTGAAGTCGATTTCTCTGCGCAAAGGTAAGCTATCAACTTCTTCAAACACATCCGCATAGTCTCTAACGGTAGGAATATCCTCAATAGAAGCAGGAGTGACTTCTAGAGAAGACCAAAATTCTTTCCTATCTGTGGCTGAGTCGTGGCATGATATAGTCATCATATTTCCGAATTTGGTTTTAATTCTGACTACCCTTTGAGCGCATAGTAACTCAGCCTCATACTTCTTTAGCTAGTCCATGCCAAGTATGATATCATACCCAGAGAAATTCATGATGATTAAATTAAAAGGAAATTGGAAGTAGGAATAAGAAACATGCACTCTACAATACTGATCGAGAGTAAGTGGACCTCCTATCATACTATGGACTCTAATCAGTTCTTTAAGTCTTCTTGATTTCAATTTAAGCTTTTTAATCGTGTCGCTAGAAATGAAACTTCTAGATGCACCCGTGTCAAACAGAACTGTAATAGGAGTGTTCTTAATGTTAAGAGTACCTCCTAAAACATCAGGTTTACCTGCTCCTTCAGAAGAAGCCAGTGCAGCCGCTCCATCATAGACATGTGCCACCTGGGAACTCTTCAGCAACGGGCAGTTTGGCTTAATGTGCCCCTTCTGGTGACAATTATAGCACTCCCTCTTATCCTGAGAATTTTGACTAGGCCCAGACTCGTTTCTCCTTGGCCTCTTTGGAGCTCGGCATTCATAGTCAAAATGCCCCATTTTCTGACAATTGAAACATTTCACCTTGGACTTATCCCTTTTCTTTTTCCCTTGGGGCTTGGCAGTAGAAGGATCGCCCGCCTATGGCTTTCTGTCAGCTTGCTTTCTTTTGTTGTTGTTCTGATTCTTTTCATGCTCCTACTGTGCATTCCTATAATTATCCTCATTACGGTTAGCCATTTCGATCATTTCATTGAAGGGGAGCTTGATGTGAGCAGTGACCCTGTTCAGGTACTTCTTGAAGAGCCCATTGATAAATCTCTTGTTCTTCTGCACTGGTTCCTGTACTAGCTCTGGAGCGTAGCGGGAAAGTTCCTCGAACTTCCGCACATATTCTGAAATGGTCATATCACCCTGCTGCAGATTTGCAAATTGACCATGGAGCCTCTCAATTTCCTGCAGAGGGAACTACTTATCATTGAAGAGCTCTTTGAACCTGCCCAAGGATGTGTTGGCCACATCATTGCCCATTTTGACTTTGTCCCACCAAATTTCAGCTTGGTCTTTTAATAGCCATGTTGCCAAGAAGCGCTTGATTTGATCTTCCAATTCCAAGCCTTTAAAAATTTTCTCGCAGATCTTAAGCCACGCCTGCGCCTCAATCATGGTCTCTCGGCCAGTAAAGGATACGCCCTCTAAATTTCTGTACTTCTTGGACATTTTGTCCAAATCAAATGGCTGTGGGGGAGGAGGTGGTGTCACAGCATCTGGAGTGGGCTGTTCCGGGGCCGTAGGAGTCTCATCTCTAGCGGGTCCACTAGCCCTACCTCTGCCTCGTGCTCTAGTTCGTGCTCTAGTGCTCATTTCTTAAATAGTTCTGTACCATCAAGGAAAGAGCCAGACTAAAAGAAATGATAATTTTAAAGAAAGGTTAAAAGTAGAGACATATGATAAGACGATAATGATGTAATGACTAATTAATATGTGTTATTCTGCTATGCTCATTCTAGGACATTACTAATCCTATCTCTAATGAGCTACTTGTCTTAGGATACTACTGATTCTATCTAGACGAATTATTTTAAAATGTTATACCCCGAAGCTAAGGTTAACCTTTAGCTTTGATACCAACTGTGACGACCCCAAACTTCCGTGGTACGAAAGTAAGGAAAATCATAGGATCATAACATAATTACAACAATAATAGATCTCAGATAATAGCATAACACATAAATCATTGCAGCGGAAATAAGAATGTCATCACAACATAACATCACAGACATCAGAGTACGCAGTACATGATACACTTAGCAAAATAGAAGTCTCAACAAGGAAAGAAATAAGTCTCAATCTCCACCAAAATACATCAAAGGTCAATAATGTCTAAATATCTCAAGAAGCAAATAAAAGATAAAAAGAAAAGGCTCTTTATCTTCTTCCTTAGCAAGCTCCAGTCCAGAAAGTATCCATACCTAAAACCTGTCATTTGGCTGCCCGTGTGGAAAGAGGGCACTCGTGTTTGAAACCTAAAACAAACTACGAGCCAGTCATGGGACTAGTATTAGAAATCATTCTTAACTAACAATATGGCTAATCACAGGACTATGCCGCTAACGCAGAATAGGTTTATTTCATTGGATTGCTAGTGCATATGTTTAATAAACTTTATTTAATAACAACGCAATGATTTTTAGAAAATGAAATCATTATAAGACTCAAGTCCCATTACACAATGCAACGCAAAACGAAGGATAAAGTTTTACCTTTTTATGATAAAAAATGCTTGATATGTGGAAAATAATGTTTAATATTGTTATTAGTGTCTAATCAGTATTAAAATACTTCAAAGTAAATGTATCAATCCTAGACGGCATAGTACCCCATCCTACTATGTCGCCATATATAGATTTACAATCAAAACTGTAATGTCGTATTGGAGAGTGGATTTCCATCATGAGTCAAGGCTAGGGATGATCTCCTAACTGATTCGAGACATCCAGCAATGTCTCAGGGTCCCCCGTAGTGAACCCTTGGATACTGCAGGGCCGGTCCACAAATAATGTTAGTGGATTAGTTATGCCTGAACACACGCTTCCCGGTCCTATTGAACCTATAAAATAGTCACAATCGACCAATCAAACCGAGGCGCCTCATTCCATCAAACACTTAAGTAAAAATGTCAGGGATTGTAAATGCTAACACGACTTTTAGATAGAAGGAAACGTGTGCACTCCCTGCGTTCCCTCGTCCCTTTTTTACTCTACCGGGGTGTGACGCTCACGAGGTAACGTTATACACAAAACTATGCCGAAAATAGGCTATGCTTTAATCATCATCCACAAGGCTCTGCTTTTCAACAAAAGCCTCGATCAATTGCATCTTGGCATGTCACATTGACAATTCACGCCATGCAATCGTTAACTACCAATATATAACCATTAAGCTCATGCCTCTCAAATAAGGGTATTAAGCAAGAGAATAAACTATCCGCCACCACAGATATATATTAAATAGAAATCAATTTAATTACATGGAATGAAATTCAATGTCGGACACACATCCATTTAAAAGTCCGTTCTGGGTCTGAACGAAGCCGGGGTCACCTTATTCCTCGTCCCATATGTCCAATACGGAAGAGAGGTGCTCGCATATCTGGACAATCAACAAGTTCGTCCGAACAACTACCACTTTAACCCTTTACTGGTAGCTAACCAATGCCGGACATCAGTAGTTATCCTTTCGATGTGAAGATCGCTGATCTTCAATCGCCGTCTTTAAGATCTTCAATTTAGATAGTCGTATAATCATTTGAAATGAGATATAACTCGGTCTTTTCAAATGATTCTCGCATATATATTGTTTAAAAACATTTCATATCGTATACAGTATTTAGTAACTGTTTATCGCTATTTTTATTTATACAAAAATAGCCAAATTTATTTAACGACGCTTCGGATCGATGGGCGGCCTTGGCGCTGTTTTTATCGAAATTTGATTTACACTTATCACAAAATCTAACCGTTGGATTTTAAAAAAATTTAAATCGATGGAAAGATCTTCCCAAAGCGGTCCTAACGGTTCAAGTTTTGGTAAAATCCGACGGTTGGATCTTTCGGTATAATCGTTTAAAGTTATGATTCCGAAATGCAAACTACCACGCGCGATTCATTTAGTTTTAATTTTAATATATATATATATATATATATATATAATTATATATAAAAACTCTTCGACGATTTCTCTAATGTGTTTAACATGCCAAATAAAAGAATGTTTTTATGGCGAATCATATCTATGTACCGTCAAATAGAATATATCATTTACATGTAAATGATCAAATGTCGAGTCTACTTTGCATATAAATTCTAACATATGCAAATGCAAATATAAATGTAATTTTAACAACGCATATAAATTCTAATATATGCGATGTAATTATAAATGAAATTTTAACAATGCATATAAATTCTAATATATGCGATGTAATTATAAATGAAATTTTAACAATGCATATAAATTCTAATATATGCGATGTAACATATAAATTCTAATATACGCGATGTAATTATAAATGTAATTTTAAGAATGCATATAAATTCTAATATATGCGATGTAATTATATATGAAATTTTAACAAGGGATTTTTAGGCACAAGTACAATATCAACCAAAAATTTATCCATAAGGACAGTTAACAAAAAGTTCAGTCTAAAGGACAATTCTTAGTGTAAAGGGAGAAATACAGGGGTCCACTATCATTTCATATTTTAAACTAAACTTTGTCCTTTTGGCTAATTTTTTTGCCTCCTGTCCATTTGGCATAATTTTTTGTTCTTTTTGCCCTACACATTATTTTCCTGTTTTTTAACAACGCATATAAATTTTAATATATGCGATGTAATTATAAATGTAATTCTATTCATTTCATTAAAAACAAAGTTTTTAATGTAAACATGTTTTAATTGAAAACATGAATGTTTGTCCAACTTCTATTATAACATTAATGTAAAACATATTTTCTTTTTAAAACATGTTTCTTTTTCTACATTTCTATTATTACATCAAAAGTGAAATTTTAATGTATGACATGTTTTGAAATTTAAAACATGAATCTTGTCTAGTTTTCTAATATCACATTAAAAGTGTAATTTTAATGTATAACATGATTTGCATTTTTAAAACATGAATCTTTTCTCTTATTTTTCTTTTCATTACATTAAAAATGTATGTTTTTAATGAAATCATGTTTTGATTAAAAACATGTACATTTTTCCTATTTTCAACGTTACATTAAATGTATATTTTTAATGTAACCATGTTTTGATTTAAAACATGTACATTTTTCTTGTTCTTAACATTACATTATAAATGTATATTTTTAATGAAAATCATGTTTTGATTTAGAAACATGTACATTTTTCATATTACATTAAAAATGCATATTTTTAATGAAATCATGTTTTTGTTCAAACCATGAACATTTTGCTAATTTTCTTAATGGCATTAAAATATGGTTTTTAATGACTACAAGTTTTTATTTCTAAAACATGTAGATTTTTATAATTTCATAAATGACATTAAAATATGGCTTTTAATGACTACATGTTTTTAATCCTAAAACATGTACATTTTTATAATCTTAATCATTACATTAAAAATGTGGATTTTTAACGTAAACATTTTTTTTTGAACATGAACTTTTCTTTCCTTTCTAAACTAATTCAACAAGTGATAGAAATTGATATTTGATTTTGTCGAAAACTCTAGTTCAACAAATGTCATACAAATGTATACATTTATTTTTTTTGTTGAAAATTATAATTCGACAAAAAGACACAAATGTACACTTTAATTGTGGTTCAACAAAATGACATAAAAATATGTATTCCATTTTTGTTGAAAATTCTAATTCAACAAAAATGATTAAAAAGTGATATTCATTTTGATTGAAAATTCTAGTTCAATCAAACAATAACAAAAATGATATTTTTATTTTTATGGCAAATTCAATTCCAACCAAAATAAAATAAAAATAAAGATGATGCTCCATTTTTGTTGAATATATTTGATTCAACAAAATAACAACAAAAATGTTTGATTCATTTTTATTGCAAATATACCGGTAATACAATATAATAAAGGTGATGCTTCACTTTTGTTGAATATTTTGATTCAACAAAAATAGCAGCAAAAATGTTTGATTCATTGTAAATTCAATCAATAACAACAAAGTGATATTTTATTTGATTGAAAATTCTAGTTCAATCAAATAATAACAAAGGTGACATTTTATTTGACTGAAAATTCTAGTTTAATCAAATAATAAGAAAGGTGACATTTTATTTGATTGAAAATTCTAGTTCAATCAAATAATAACAAAAGTGACACTTTTATTTGATTGAAAATTCTAGTTTAATCAAACAATAACAAAAGTGATATTTTAATTTGATTGAAAATTCTAGTTCAATCGAACAAATAAACAAAGGTGATATTTTTATTTGATTGAAAATTCTAATTCAATCAACCAAATAAACAAAGGTGATATTTTTATTTGATCGAACATTCTAATTCAATCAAAAAATAAACAAAGGTGATATTTTTATTTGATTGAAAATTCTAATTCAATCAAACAAATAAACCAAGGTGAAATTTTTATTTTTTTATGACAAGTTTAACAATAACACAGTATCACCCAAATTACAGATCGACATTAACACATCACATAGAGATCAAATCACGTAGCATAACATATAGAAATATACAGCGAATCAATGAAAATAAAATTCTGATTTATTCTAATTATTTTAAAATAAATAATAATAAAATAAAATAGGATTTTTCACTGTCATTTGAATCTGAATGGTTTAGATCTGCAAATTTTTGGCTAAAATTCAATCAGCTTAGAATTGGATCCAACCAGTCCAGAAACGTAGATCTCGGGTCTACGACCGCAACGCTTCGAAAATCGTTCAGTTCTGAGTTAGTATGGATGAGTTATGATTTGTTATAGGTTGATAAAAATTTAAATTAATTAATTAATTAAAGAAACAACCTTTCTTCTATATCAGTTCAAGGCCGTGAGCTTTTCAGAAAACTTCAGAACTAGGGTATGGAATCACGCTCAATTGGTGCAGTGATTCGAAGATCAGATGGTGCGGCGTCGGAGAGGAGGGGGAGGGGCACGTGCGCCGTAGGTGAGGCCCAACTCCGTAGAGACCTGGTGGTGCGGCGGGGGGGGGGGGGGGGGGGAAAGGCGGCGGGTTTGGGGTTCGATATCTCGAGCTATGCTTGATGATAGGAGGTGATTTTGGTATGGAATCGAAGAGGAGAGAAATCTCTACACTAAAGTCTGAAGGAGGAAGGTTTAATTCTTTGTGTAGGAGGAGAAATCGAAGGAGAAAGAATCGAGCTTTCTACGTCATTGAATATGTATGTGGCGGCTACACGAGATAGGGCTCTAGGGAAGAAGACAAAAAGCACTTTTATAATATTTTATTTCTAATTTTTACAAATAAGTCCATAGTTTCTTTACAACTCCAATTTCAGCCAAACAAGAGTCGTTACTAACTAATTGCCCCCGTTCCGGAACTAATGGCCTAGGTCCCGTCAGCCCAAACGACTGTTTCTGGCCTGGTCATCAATTTAGAATTTAAATCCTTTGTTTAATTAGCTCGATCGTATATTTAAATCCACCGGGGCTACATACGGACTCCGAAAATTCCAGAAAAATTATTTCTGTCTTTGTTTGATGATACGGTCCTAACAAAATTAATTTCGTCAAATTTGGAGACCGTTTGAAAAATGGCCTTTTTAACAGTTGATCAAATTCAACAGAAATTATTAAATCAGAGTTTAATTTACTACGCTCAAAATTTAATTCCAAAAATTCTGTAAAATTAAACTTAGCAATAAATTGACATTCCGAACCCAACAAAAGTGGTTTCGTCGAAAACGGAGATCGTTTGTAATATGGCCTTTTATATGGGCTATAAATTATACTATTCGACTAGCCATAACTTTTGATTCCCGCTATGAAATTTTGATTTTTAGGATTCGTTGGAAAGATATATTCTAACAGATTTATATATTTTTGGTTTCACTAAAATCCGTTAAATTTTCAATCCTGTACATTCCTTCAAAGTTCAGGATTTACTTTTCAAACAACCGCACTATTTCTAATTCCCTTTGAAATTAAAATAAATATATTCACTCTAACTTCGATTAAAACAAATTTTTAATCATTATTATTTAAAATAAATTATTTTAACTATTCAAAATTCACTGAAATAGCGAAAATAAAAATTTTAAATTGGTTCTGATTTTCCGGGTTGTTACAGAAATCGACGAAATATATATATTTAATGGCCTGAATAGAACGCGCCGCGGCCATTCGCGAATTTCGACTGTTGACTTCGTATTGACATTATGGGAGATTCAACCGTCGAATTCTCTTGAATCCAGAACCATTGGGTTCGTATCGAAAAGGGCTTTTCAAAGAATATAAGAGATTTGAAATCTAATGGTTGGATTTGGAATTATGTCCAAATCAAATTTGGAAAATCGTTGTAAGTGCAGTTTGATGACCATTTATGGAAATCGACTGAAAGGGCCTTAATAAAATTATTAAAAATATTAATAATTTGTGCAAAATCATAGTAAATGATTTGGAAAGAATTGGGATGAAAAATTCCACATTTGTAAAGATAAAAATATATTTTTGTCAAAAAGAACTAGTTATTAACTAGATTTGAAATCCAATAATTTTTAAGTAAAATAATTTGGATTTGTGAATGGTTTTAATATAACCAGAAATTTCAAACAAACAAATTGGAATGGAAATTTGGAAGGTATATTTTATATCATTATTTCCAATATGATATTTGTTGGTTTCAGAATTTGATTTTGAATATAAGCCGATATAATTTCTATTTAGAGCCTTGTATTTAATATCAAATTGGATTTTGGGTTTTTCGTGAATGGTGTCTTCATTAACAGCATTCTTAAACCCAATTGAGAAAAGGACAAATCTTTTAATTTAGATTTAGAGGAACTTACCATTTAATTAATATTTAATTAGAATTGAATTAAGAGTTGGTTTTTTGGGTCATTTGTGAACGGTGTTTTAAATAACACTTATTCTTTAACCGATTAACAGTGAAGTTAAGGTTTGGAATTTATAAATCTTTATTCTAAGATTTAATTGAAATTTTCCAAAGTTTAGTTTTCCAATTAAATAAAATAAATTGGAATTGAATGGAATTCGATTTGGTAATGATCGAAGTGAGCTTCTGTGGAGGAAGACTGTTAATATATATGGAATTTAAAAGACTTTGTTGTTATTCCATTTATATTATTAGTCGGATACGGATATTGATATCGATTATATATTGATCTGTTTTCCGTGAAGATTCCATAATTAGTGGAATATGATTTTGGGTTTATCGTGAACTGTGTTTTAAATGACATTAGTTCTTTAACCCAATTAAAGACGGGATTACATGTCTAACGTTGTATTTCGAAATATATTGTTGATCTCTGCAAAATATATATCTGTTTAGTGGCCGAGAATTTATTCTCTTGCTTAACACCCTTCTCTAAGATGTACGAGCTTAGAGGTTATATATCGGTAAAGATCTATGGTATGGTGTAGATGGTCGATGCGGCATGTTTGATTTCCCAAAGTTAAATAAGCATTATTATTGATTTTTGGGAAGATTAAAACTGGGTGGAGTTTTAATGAATCTTTAATTAGATTGAAATGTGAATGTGATAATTTAAATTATCAAATTTGCGAAATGATCGAGAATGGAGTATCACCGGTTTTTCTCCACGCGATAGTTAAATCTTTAATTAGATTTGAACATGAAATGGTAATTAAATTTACGGGTAACACCGTAGTGTTAGATATGGAGTATTACCAGTTTTGCTTCACGGGATGAATATGTTATGATTGGGAAATTAAACAAATGATTACTTCATTGAGGTGCGCTAATCCCGACGAGGAGTACATCCATTGCCTCGATTCATGACGGAAATCCAATTTCTAATACGTGACATTTCGGTTTTAGTTGTAAACCTATATGGCGACATAGTAGCATGGGATACTATGCCGTCTATGATTGATACATTTATATTTGAAGTTGTTTGATACACTATGCACTTATAGTAATATCAAAATGATTTGTTTTAAAACGTACCAAGCATGTTTGGCTATTATATGGTAAAACTCTGTCCTCCGGGTTGCGTTGCATTGTGTGATGGTACCTGAGTCTTATAATAGCTTTATTTTTCAAAAAGCATTGCGCTGTTTACAAACTGTTTATGCACTAGTATTCTTGGGGTAAACCCGTTCTGTGTTATACAACGTGGTCCCTTGATATATATGATTTTAAAGTAAAGTTATAAATAACTGTTTTAGTTCTCACACCAGTCACATGATTATCCTGGAGTTTATTGTTTTAATCTAAACTCTGGGTGCCCCTATTTTCCATACGGGCAACTAGTAGTTTTGGTTTTGTAGATATTACATTCACAGGATCCTGGATTTACAGCGGGAGCTATATACGGAAAGCTCTGCATCCATGTATCCCTTTCAGTTGTATTTTTTATTTTTTTTCCACTGCTATGTAATTTAAATCTCTTATATTTTTCTAATGTATATTAATTATTCATACTCAGTTAGTACTCTAATGAAATTGTCGTAATAAGCAATGAAATGTTGTTGTGACGATTCCATTCCCCGTAAGACGACGACAAGGGTAATCTTTGGAATATAACACATAAATAGATAACAGCAGAACAGAAATAATTAAATACACTAGATAAAGTACAATAGAATACATCGGATAAACATAATCATCAGAGTTACAAAGTATATAGGATCATACTTAGTACAAAGTACAGTTCAGCTATACATAAATGTCTGCAGTGGAAAACAAAACATAATATGTACAATAGGAGCTGAACAACATAAAAAGAGATAAATGATAGAATCCATCTTCAGCTCCAGCTATCCAGAAAGAGCCTGCTAAAACCTGAATACAAGGCTTCCCATGTAGAAATAGGGGCACCTGAGTTTGCAAGTGAAACAAACTAAGAGTCAGTCATGGGACTGGTATGAGAAATCTACTTAACATATTCTACAATATGGATAATCACAAGACCACGCCACTTTCGCGGAACGGGTTTACTCTATTGGATTGCCAGTGCTTTAAAACAAGTAAATCTTTTAAACATCGCAATGCTTTTTATAAAAATGAAGCCATTATAAGACTCAGTTCCCATCACACAATGCAACACAAACTGGAGGATAGAGTTTTACCTTATAATGGCCAAAATATGCTTGATACAAATAAAACAAAAGCATTTGATATTATTACGAGTGTTTATATGTTTCTAAAACAATTTCAAATCATAAGTATCAATCATAGACGACATTAATGCCCCATACCACTATGTCGCCATATATAGGTATACAATTAAAACCGCACGGTGTCGTATTTGGAAATTGGATTTCCGTCATGAACCAAGGCAAAAGATAGTCCTTACCGAATTCGAGACTGTCTAGCCCGAGTCTCAGGCTACATCCGCAACTGCACCTAGGAGCCACAGGGTCGGTCCACCGATGTGGACTAAAATGCCTGAACACTGCGTTTCCCTGCCCTTTGGGGCGTAAATGAGTCCTATGACTCCATCGGCTCCACATAGTCACCGATATATCTGAGGCGCCTCGCAACAACAACAACTACACAGGTGAAAATAATATAAATGTCAGGGCTGGTAGGTCACTGACACCACCCTAGCTAGAAAGAAACATGTGTCCTCCCTGGATCTTTCTCCCCTTTCTGGTCCATACCAAGGTGTGAGGCTCGCGAATCAACATTATACACAAAGCTATGCCACATAGGCCGTGCTTTGATCATCACCCACAAGACTTTGCTTTTCAACAGAAGCCTTGATCATCTGCCACTTAGGCATGCCACACAAGCAATTCACTCCATGCGACTGATTTCTATCGATATATAACCTCTGAGCTCGTACATCTCAGAGAAGGGCGTTAAGAAAGAGAATAAATTCTCCGCCGCCAAGAAGATATATATTTAATAGAGATCAATCAGCACAGAACAAAATCCAATGTCAGACACACAGTCCATTTGCAAGTTCGTTCTGGGTCTGAACGAAACTGAAGGCACTCAATACCTCGCATATCCATACAACCAACAAGTACGTCCGGACGGCTACTACTTCAGTCCCTTCAAGGTAGCTACTCCTATCATGAGTATCAGTAGCACCCCTCCATTCGACGTGAAGATCATCTGTCTTGCACCATCTTCATATCTTTGACTTTCAATCGTCGATCAATTATTTGAAATGAGAATCAACTCGGCCTTTTCAAATAATTCACGTATATTTAGAATTTCAAATCAATTCATTTCAATGGTTAAATTATTCGATATCACTAATTCTGTTCTTTAATGTAATTTTCCCGCCAAATACATTCAACCATCAAATATCACACAAACCAAGCAAATTCAGTTTATTTCCATTCCATATCATTTATAATATTTTATCACGATTTATCGCTATTTTTATTTATTTAAATATAGCCAATTCACGCAAACGACGCTTTAGGCCTTAACGCCGTCGTGGCGTTGTTTTTCTTCAGATTTGATTTACACATATCTGAAAATCTAACCGTTGGATCTTCACAAATTTTATATCATTAGAAAGATCTTTTCAAAACGAATCCAATGATTTCAGTTTCGGGAAAATCCGAAGGTCGGATCTCCTGCACTAATCGTTTGAAGTTACGATTTCAAAATACAAACTGCAGCGTAGTTATTCGATTTAATTTAATTATATTTATATATATATAATCGATTCTGGCGCTGTTTTTCTTCAGATTTGAATTAAACATTCCAGACAATCCAACTGTTGGATCTTCACAAAGTGGGTGTCGTTGGAAAGATATTTCCAAAGCGAACCCAACGGTTTCGGTTTCGGGAAAATCCGATGGTCGGATCTCCTGCAGTAATCGTTTGAAATCAAGTTTTGAAATACAAACTACAGCTTCGTTATTCGATTTATTTTAATTATATTTATATAAAAATATATAAATATAATTCTTTCTTCAATTTCAAAACTATATTCATTTCATATATTTGATAAAAATGATATTTTTATCGTCAAAAATATTTATTCAACACATGAATATTTTTAGCACTTCATATCCACGATAAAAATGTATATTTATTGTTCAATCTATATATTCAGCACATGAATGTTTTCAACTTCACACACACGATAAAAATATGGTTTTTATCGTTCTAGTCCTTTACTCAGCACATGAATATTTTCTATAATATATATATATAATAAAAATGTGATTTTTATTGTAAAACAATTTATTTCAAAACACGATTATTTTATATAGTTCATATATGAGGTAAAAATGTTATTTTTATATTTCAAAGAATTTGTTCAACACATGAATTCTTATTCAACACATGAA
Source organism: Allium sativum (assembly GCA_030737875.1). NCBI lineage: Eukaryota > Viridiplantae > Streptophyta > Magnoliopsida > Asparagales > Amaryllidaceae > Allium > Allium sativum. Next base: position 291,789,530 of record CM060916.1, on the reverse strand, counting down.
TTTCTATTCAACACATGAACTTCATTCAACACAAGAATTTCTACTCAACACATGAATATAGTTTCAACACATGAAAATAATTCTAACACATGAATATTATTGAAAATTTCGGCAGCATAACGGTAGGGAAGTCAAAACCGGCACCGTCCCAAGTACGGCTCCTCGCTCTACCTTAAAACCTCACGGTTTTTTATAATAGGGATTTCATGCATCTAATTCGTACGCAGACGAGCATGTTTATTTTTCTTTTCCACAAACTAATCCTACGTGGTTTCATCCAAAATAATTCTCAACCACAAACAGGTATTTTTCAACCACAATCAATCATTCATGATTTTCACCAAATTTCACATCAACCAATAATCCAAACAATATCACAACCAATAAATATCGTCCATGGTCTGTGGACGAGGGGAGTGTATATATATATATATATATATATATATATATATATATATTCGTGTATAAATATATTTCAATTTCATTTCACTCCATTTCGATCATTTCAACGCATATATAATTTTTACAACGCATATATAACTTATACATCGAACATACAACTTATACAACGCTTATACATGAGGTGTACAACGCTTATATAACTCATACATCGACTATATAATTTATACATTGTTGTTTTCCATATCGTTTATAAATTAGAAATCTCACAATGGGTTCCACTCCGCCAAAAATTGCAGAAGGCTTAGAAAAATATGCGGTCTCTTCTAGAATGTAGAAGACGTCCTCATGGTCCCGGTTTCTCTTGTTTCACTGGATTTCGACAAGAAACGAAAAAGATATGATTTTTATTGTGAAATCAAAATCCGTAGCGCTTAGAAGTGCTATAGAACAGTTTAAAATAATTTAAACCATTACCTTTCAAAATTCTTCAAAACTAGGTTTGAGATTTTCACTCAAACCATGAAACGTTGTGGTAATCGGCTGATGCAACATCGTAGAGGGAGGAACAGGGTTTCCGGTGCCGGTGGTGGGGTCCAGATCGACACCGCCAGGAAGGCGTTGCGGCTGTTCAAAGCCGTGAACTTTCGGTCGACGGATCTCGCTGGCGTAGGAACAAGGGAGGGCGCCACTTGTACAGATTCGAAGAGGAGGTCCAGTTCTACAAAAACTTGCACTGGGGCATGGTGTTTTATTGAGTGTAGGAGGAGGAATCGGAGGAGGAAGGTTTGAAGAAGCTTCCGCCGTATATCACGTCGGGGAAAGAGAAAACGGGGAGAGAAAAGAAGTGAGGGCCAATAGGATTTTTTAATTTTATTTATATATTTTTAGAATTCTAAAATACCCCTCTTCACATACTAGCTCCAATCCAAACCCAACGACTATCGTCCCTAGCTAAATACCCCCATTCTGAATACAATGGGATATGTTTCGTAGGCCTATTTGACTGTTTCAGTCTGTTTCTCTTCAAATTAAAATATAAAACATTCAATATTGGATTTGAACGTACATTTCAATTTGCCAGGGCCACATACTGATTATGAAAATTCCAGAAAAATAAATCTAGTTATTTTTTGACGATATGGTCCCAACAAAACAGTTTTGTCGAATTCTGAGACCGTTTGAAAAATGGTCATTTTCTGGTCGATCCAATTTAACTGTAATTGACCAAACACATTTTTCTTCGCCACGCTCACATATTAACTTCAAAAATTATGAAATTTGAAACCTAGCAATAATTTGACATCCCAGAACCAAAAAAATTGGTTTTGTCGAATTCTAAGGTCGTTTGCAAAATGTCTATTTTCAGGGGTGATATAATCTCTATAGCGATCTTTCTGAAAATTCACTTGGCCCGAACTTTTGACTCCCACTACGAAACTTCGATTTTTCAGATTCGTTAGAAAGATATTCACAAACAGATTTAAATATTTTTGGTTTCACTAAAATCCGTTTTATTTTGCACCTGGTACAGTCAGTCAAAGTTTGAATTCAGATTTTGAAACTGCCGCGCAATTTCAGGCCTTGTTTATAATTTAAAATAATTATATTTATTTTCAAACATACTTTTCGTCGCTATTATTTAAAATAATTTATTTTAAATATTTAAAATCCACTAAAATAGCCAAATTAAAAATTTTGAACTGGCTCAGATTTTCCGGGTTGTTACAATCTCCCCCACTTAAAACTTTTCGTCCCCGAAAAAGAACAAAGTTGAAAGTCGTTTAATTAACGAACTCAACTTTCATTCTCCAACTTTTCGGTTTCTAAGAATTTTCAAATTCTTCAATAATTTGTCTAACACCCTAAATTTTCGAAAAATTTCGCCATAACCTCCTTTACACGGGGAGGGGTTTGGAAATTTATTGGGCCGTATTAGGTACCTGATAAATCCTAATAAGCATACACATATTTATAGTGATATATTCCGATGTCCACAGGGGAGTGTGTATAGATCATAACTCCAGAGAATAAATTCTCGTCACCCTATAAATGGTTTTGTGCCTTAATGACCAGAGAGATGTGTTTATTGTCATCTCCAGACCTGTGTGGGGTTTTTATTAATCTTGCAATTTACTTTATATTTTATATGGTCCATATCAGTCATCAGTTCAACCTATAAAATATAGTCATTGCCATACAAGCCTCTTGCTCGTATGGTAAATCTTCAACCTCATCACACAAGCTCCAAATGCTTATGGGGTATACGATGAAGTATACCCATCCTCAAGAAGTATGCCATGTAGTGTAGTTAAAATTTAATTGTTACTGTCCTATGGTGATGTTTATTATTACACACAGAACAACCAGCACTCCGCACCCAATGGCATTCACAGGAGTTGATATAATAATAAATTTGCGCAACCAACTCATTAAGATTTACCTATTTGTCGGGCACGCAAATAAAATCTTTACTCAACAACTAATCAATCTACCTGTTCATACATATATAATGCACATGTATATATTTCTATATATTCAATGTGTGATTTTATTGCATAAATCTACCATCATTCTCTTATTGATTAAATTAACTATCATTCTAATAATTTAATTAATCAAATCCACAATCACACAACACAAACAACAATCAATTTATTTTTAACTTTTCAAATATATATCTTTTATATATTCAAAAATCATATTTCTAAAACCAGACTACATATATAATCACAAATACGTTATTATAAACATATAACTCTCAACTCGTTCTGGGGCATTTCTCAAATAATCACAAATTCTCCCGCACTAATCGTTTGAGGTTACGATTTCAACATACGAACTGCAACGTCGTTATTCAATCTAATTTAATTATATTTACATACATATAAATATAATCGATTCTGGTGCTGTTTTTCTTCAGATTTGAATTAAACATTCCAGACAATCCAACCGTTGGATCTTCATAAAGTGGGTGTCGTTGGAAAGATATTTCCAAAACGAACCCAACGGTTTTGGTTTCGGGAAAATCCGATGGTCGGATCTCCCACACTAATCGTTTGAAATCACGGTTTCAAAATACAAACTGCGGCTTCGTTATTCGATTTATTTTAATTATATTTATATAAATATTTATAAATATAATTCTTTCTTCCATTTCAAAACTATATTCATTTCATATATTTGATAAAAATGATATTTTTATCATCAAAAATATTTATTCAACACATGAATATTTTTAGCACTTCATATCCACAATAAAAATGTAGATTTTATTGTTCAATCTATATATTCAACACATGAATGTTTTCAACTTCACACACACGATAAAAATATGATTTTTATCGTTCTAGTCCTTTACTCAACACATGAATATTTTCTATAGTTTATATATAATAAAAATGTGATTTTTATTGTAAAACAATTTATTTCAAAACACGATTATTTTTTATATTTCATATATGAGGTAAAAATGTTATTTTTATATTTCAAAGAATTTATTCAACACATGGATTCCTATTCAAGAATGAATTCCTATTCAACACATGAATTTCTATTCAACACATGAACTTCATTCAACACATGAATTTCTATTCAACACATGAATATAGTTTCAACACATGAAAATAATCCTATCACATGAATATTATTGAAAATTTCGGCAGCATAATGGCAGGGTAGTTAAAACCGGCACCGTCCCTAGTACGGCTCCTCGATCTACCTTTAAACCTCGCGGTTTTTGACAATGGGGATTTCATGCATCTAATTCGTACACAGACGAGCATGTTTATTTTTCTTTTCCACAAACTAATCCTATGTGGTTTCATCCAAAATAATTCTCACCAACAAACAGTTATTTTTCAACCACAAACAATCATTCATGATTTTCACCAAATTTCACATCAACCAATAATCCAAACAATATCACAACCAATAAATATCGTCCATGGTCTGTGGATGAGGGAAGTATACATATATATATATATTCATGTATAAATATATTTCAATTTCACTTCATTTCAATGCATATATAATTTTTACAATGCATATATAACTTATACATCGAACATACAACTTATACAATGCTTATACATGAGGTGTACAACACTTATATGACTCATACATCGACTATATAATTTATACATCGTTGTTTTCCATATCGTTTATAAATTAGAAATCTCATAATGGGTTCCACTCCACCAAAAATTGCAGAAGGCTCAGAAAAATATGAGGTCTCCTCTAGAATGTAGAAGACGTCCTCACGGTCCCGGTGTCTCTTGTTTCACTGGATTTCGACAAGAAACGAAAAGATATGATTTTTATTGTGAAATCAAAATCCATAGCGCTTAGAAGTGCTATAGAACAGTTTAAAATAATTTAAACCATTACCTTTCAAAATTCTTCAAAACTAGGTTTGAGTTTTTCACTCAAACCATGAAACGTTGTGGCGATCACCTGGTGCAGCGTCGTAGAGGGAGGAACAGGGTTTCCAACGCCGGTGGTGGGGTCCAGATCGACACCCCCAAGAAGGCGCGGCGGCTGTTCAAAGCCTTGAACTTTCAGTCGACGGATCTCGCTGGCGGACGAACGAGGGAGGGCGCCACTTGTACGGATTTGAAGAGGAGGTCCAGCTCTACAAAAACTTGCACTGGGGCATGGTGTTTTATTGAGTGTAGGAGGAGGAATCGGAGGAGGAAGGTTTGAAGAAGCTTCCGCCGTATATCGCGTCGGGGAAAGAGAAAACGGGGAGAGAGAAGAAGTGAGGGCCAATAGGATTTTTTTATTTTATTTATATATTTTTAAAATTCTAAAATACCCCTCTTCACATATTGGCTCCAATCCAAACCCAACGACTGTCGTCCATAGCTAAATACCCCCATTCCGAACACAATGGGATACGTTTCATATGCCTATTTGACTGTTTCAGTCAGTTTCCCTTCAAATTAAAATATAAAACATTCAATATTGGATTTGAATGTACATTTCAATTTGCCGGGGCCACATACTGATTCTAAAAATTCCAGAAAAATAAATCTAGCTATGTTTTGACGATACGGTCCCAACAAAACTAGTTTCGTTGAATTCTGAGACCGTTTGAAAAATGGCCATTTTTTGGTCGATCCAATTTAACTATAATTGGCCAAACACATTTTTCTTCGTCAAGATCACATATTAACTTCAAAAATTATAAAATTTGAAACCTATCAATAATTTGACATCCCGGATCCAACAAAAGTGGTTTCGTCGAATTCTGAGGTCGTTTGCAAAATGTCTATTTTCAAGGGCGATATAATCTCTATAGCGACCTTTCAGAAAATTCACTTGGCCCCAACTTTTGACTCCCGCTATGAAACTTCGATTTTTCAGATTCACTAGAAATATATTCACTAACAGATTTAAATATTTTTGGTTTCACTAAAATCCGTTTTATTTTGCACCCAGTACAGTCAGTCAAAGTTTGAATTCAAATTTTGAAACTGCCGCGCCATTTCAGGCCTTATTTATAATTTAAAATAATTATATTTATTTTCAAACATCGATTCAAACATACTTTTCGTTGCTATTATTTAAAATAATTTATTTTAAATATTTAAAATCCACTAAAATAGCCAAATTAAAAAATTTAAACTGGCTTAGTTTTCCGAGATGTTACAGTTCTTCTGATTATGTTCTAATTTGTCGTGTTCTCAACTCACTCCGGGCTTTCCCGTAAGGGCGAGTTTTAGGTCTTTTCAGGGCAGGTCTGGGGAGGGGTTTAAAAAGTCTGGGCTAGGTATGGGGTATGAGAAACTCGCCCAACCCGCCACATTGCCATTCCTATTTGGAAATACTCTGTCAGACATCCGTCCATACAAGTTGTCCTGGGACAAAACCGAAGGCACCCTCCTATTGCATCCTAGGAATCATCCTATGGATCAATAGCGAGTAGTCCTTGCAATCCATAGATTTCAACCATGACCGAATTACTATCAAAATATCTCTAGTTGCAAATCAGAGAAATCTATCAAGTAGCCCTTCCGCTTATGAAGATCCACAGTCTTCAACTGCTCCATCTTCAACCAGCATCTTTTACATATTTGTTGGTTCAGAATGGTTTTCGAATATAAATTCGATCCCGGTCTTTCCGTACCAACATCGCATTTGGCATGATTTTGACAGTCAGTTATTTAACTATCAAAATAAACAATCATAGAAATAAAATAAATCCGCTGGTTTATTACGCAGCGTCACTTGGCCAATTATATATCAGTTATAATACCAAAAATAATATATTAGTCTTAATATATACAAATATTCTCAAATCATTTTATTAAAATACTTAAAAAGAAATACCTTAAAATCCTATCCAATTTCCCGTTGCTATCCATCAAAACATTCGCCATCACATTACTTATAATCTATAATTATGAGATCAGTTCACTTACCATCGTAAAACAATCGTTACAAAATTCCCTTTTATTTTGTTATTATGGAAATATCATTTCATATTTCTCAAGCCCTTCTTTATTTCCTTTTATTTCGTAATTCCATTGTGTATATATATCCAAATTCTTTAGATAACGTTGCACTAATACTTTCCCAAGATAATTTACTTTAACATCTTCACTATCACGACTAATATCATCCTTCGATAATCCTGAAATCTTTTCAAGTTGGGGTATTTTAATTACCTCTAAGATCTTGATCAACAACGTTCTTATCTTAAGATAAATATGAATCGTGATTCAAAAACCCATATTCATTTTAATACTACTTCACTATTGTATGAAAAATACTGTTTTAGAGAACCCTCTTGCTTTCGAAATTTCCTTTTTAGATATATGGTTATTACTAAATCCATTGATTTATAAAATGATTAATACACATTAACTTCTTTAAAAACTATTTATCCCATTATCTAGATTTTATTTCAAATCCTATTACTAAACATTTTACCAATTCAATTATAGAAATCCCTTTTATAATTCTTTAAATCACTTCCTTTGGGAAATCTCTCTTCAAATCTCATTCATAATGCTTAATGCCATTATTAAGTAACATTAATTTACAATTTTATGCTTTAACTCCCCATCTACTTATTCACAACTTGTCTACACCCCTCTAGCTTAATATGAAACCCTTTACCATCTCGATTTCCTTTACTTAAAATATTTAGTAACATCTGTTTTAAGCTTACCGTGTTCGCTTAAAACCACTTTATATCTTCATGTACCAAATATAAACCCGTTCATAAACTTCCTTTGAAACTCAATTATATTTCATTTCTAACTTCAATTACTGACATGAATGAAGTTCATTTAAGAAATAATTCCTTAAATTAAATAATATTTTTTATTTACTTCATCATTAACTGGAATTAAATTTCCTTTTTAAAATCTCATTAAGTTAAACAACTATTTTCTAAAATACTCCATTAAATTAATCGGCACAATCTAATTTAATTAATTTCCATTAAAACAGTCGGCTTGGTCAATCATGACTAAGCCATTGATCAACTCTAACTCGTCTTTCCATTTAAATTAATAAATAACATTATTTATTTAAATAATCTCATTTATTTTGATTATTATTAAATAAACAATACTCTATTTCTAAATAATCTCATTTTTGTTTTCCTTAAAAACAATGAATCCCAGTTATTAATCATCATGTTAATTCCAGCCCCACGTGCTTCGCATGCGGCAAATTTTCGGTACAAAAATGGTAATTCGTGGCTAAAACAAATAATATATATCTCTAATTGGTTTATTTCATTTTTATAAACCCCATTTAAAAATATATTTAAAAATCTATATTCAATTAAAAATAAATTTCATAACTTTATTTTTATCAATTCACCTGCTGGTAAATCAAATCTTCATAAAACAGTTCGTATTTTGGCCATCTTCTATAAATTGTTTAACCAATATCACAGGTTGGTTAATAACCAAACAAATGTTGCATTTGGGTTTAACAACCAATAACAATTCAATAATCCAATCATATGGGGTTTAACAGTTCATATGATAATCATATGAAAATAAACAATAAGTCTGAGGAATCTGGTTGGATTCCTCCTACCTGTCCTTCCCTGCATACAAATATGTTATTTCAATATAATCACTAATCATGGGGATACACAATTAAACTGATAATTTCAATAAACATTCAACAATGATAATTTAACGTCAACCATTTAATTTAACGCGTTTATAAAAATATTAACGCGACAATCGGGTAAGTTACCTCAATCGGTTCCAATCCTTAGAATAACGATTTGGTTTTAATTAAATTAAACATACATTTAATTTAATTTATTCAGTCAATAATAGTACCATTCAGCAATCAGCAAATAGTAAACAACCATAACACACAAATATTAAACCCTACTTATAAAATATAAGTGGGTGAACTGAGTGAGTTATAGTCACTTGGTCTGCGTTACATACACAGCTCATTCCAGTCAATTCCAACCCCGTCCAATAAATTCTGATCCATAACATCTTGCTTGTTAATACAGTCCCTGACTATTTGGAATCGGCCAATTCTGATAAAATATATATGTTGTTAATGTTTAAATTTTACTCTATTTTAATAACTAATTAATTAATTCTAAATTAGTTAATGAACAAATTACTTGATTTAAAATATTATGGGTTGACTCCTTTATTCAGTGCTTCGTCGGTTCCTGCCATGTTCCAAATCGCGACGGCAATTTCCAGAACCCTGGCCAAGTCGTTTAACCCCTGTCATGATTTAAAATATGATCACTAACAAATTAAAATACAAACTAATTAAATTTAATCCCATACAATTTACCCTAATTATATATATAATTAAACCTTGGTAGGCTATTTGCTTGTTCACTGAAATTAGATATTTCCCGTATGTAAGCCCAAGGGTCTTAAAGCCCATCTTCCTACTGCAAGTTATAATCCCCCAAAACCGATCCGCATTAATCCTATTCAACTTTAAAAAGGGAGCTGCCTTTACCTTAAAGCCCATCATTATCCTACACGTCACGCCCTAAAGATGAATCCACATTAACCCCTCAGATAAAAGAACGGAGCCCTTATTCTCTTAATCCTAATTGCTCCTCTTTTGTTTCTTCCGTCCAAATAAAGATAACCCACTCTGTCAAAAATAAATCATGACGCCTCCCCCCTCCATTGCTCAGAGTTCCATCAGCATCCCCCAAACCCAGCACGATCGTCAGCTCCTTCCTTATCTTGAACCTCGTCGCCCCTGGCTGTATCGTAAAACCACAGTTCGTTCCCAAAGATTCGATCTTTCAAGCGAGTTTTCGTAAGTTCGATTTCATCAAAGAGATCAGCTGTAGATCCTGTCGTCTTTTGCGTGTTTTGTTGTTTTAAAAAGTTTGAGAATAAGTTTATAGATCGAATCTGAATGGGTTACCGCCACAAATGGTTAATTGAGTGACTTCATTGGTATATTTGTGTGTCACGAATTGAAGGAGTTGTGAAGTGTAAAGTGTCTAGCTTGGAAATATTGGTATTGCAGTGGTATTTATAGGTGAATGGGGTTTGAAGATAAGCACAAAGTTTGATCGCTGGGTTTATGGGGCTATGTATTTTCCCTTCACATAGTAGCTGCTGTGCAGTAATCAGTTGATGTGCGAAGATGGGGGAAAAAACAAGGGACAGGGTGATGGTTCAGAGCCTTAGCAAGTGCTTCTCCCATAGGGTATGTTGCTATTAGGAAAGCTAGTTTTAGGCTTGTTGTTTGGTATACGTAGACCATTTGCAAAGTATTGTCATTCCACATTTATGGTGGAAATTTTCCAAAGTAAGTAAACATGTACTTGATTGAGTATGGGATGAGTCTGCGTCACTTTGTAAAGTTTGTAAAAGTATCTTAGCAAAAGACTTTGTACAGTAGCACATGGAAATGCAGAACTATCCTTATCTTATTATATATTTTCCTTTCTTCTACTTTATTTGATTTTCTATGGTACTTTTCTTTTCATTGTTCACATCAGTTTGTCAATTGGCTTAGAAAAAGATATTGTACATGGACGTGAGGAGCTGTTCTCATTTTATTGTATTTTTCTCTATTTTTATATATATACTATTTAGTTTAGTTATTGATTTGGTTGCATGATTTTTATTTGTTGTTGTATATATGCTGTTTGTTTTCCAAGAAAAATCCATACGCTTGATTATCATTGTTCATTTCTTACAGAATTATCATATGTTGTTTGTGATTGGTTACGCGCAAACTTGGAGATTTTGTGTTCACCATAAAAATGATTTTACATCGCTGTGTGTGTCATACTGTTTTGCTATTATATAGTAAGGTTTGTAGAAACATAAATAGTTTATAAAATATTATCGATAAATTATTTAAAAAATCCCAAAACCATTAAATAAATTAATTAATTATTATCGTCAGATATACCCGACTGGAATAGTATCTCACTTCAGACTTAGTCAGTATCGAATTATAACTTCGCATCAAAAGTTCGAGTCAACCGATATCTAATTTATATAGAAAACGTTATTAAATTCCTTAAATAAATGTTATCATTTATTAACGATTTCCATAGCGACTATTTTAAAATTTGAGTTGGACACAACTAACAATCTATAAAATGAAATCCTAATTTTTCTCTTTCATTAGAAAATAAAACAGATTCAAACATTTCTCGTTTCACGAAATCCCAATTGAAGTTCAAAACTGAATATTACGAACTACCGTGCCATTACGAGCTCATTTATAATTAAATATAAATTATAATGTTTAAACTTCGTTGTAATAAACAAATTAACATTAAAAATCCATAAATATTCCAATTAAAATATTTAAAAATAAATAAATATCCAAATCAAAATGACCAAAAAATCTGGGTTGTTACAAATATTTTTTACGCCTTACTATAAATTGGTAAGCAAATAATTCCCTAACTACCAATCCCAAAGACCAAAATCAAAATCAGATTAATATTCAGAAATTCACTCAACTCAACCAATCTCTAGTTAGGTTCGAATTCTTATCTTAACTCCTTATCAATCCATATTTTTCCACTTTAAACCGATTCAATTATTTTCCACTTTGAAAATCTCGTTTTCATTCCATCATTAAGTAACGTTAATTTAAACATAATGTTTTAGCTTCACACTCCTTCTTATAAACCTTGTTTAGATACTCTGTTTTGATATAAACCCTTTTTCCTGCTTTCCTCTTCTTAATTCAAACATCAAGTGCAACATTCATTTTAAGCTATCGCATTGACTTAAAATCTCTTTTATAACCTTGTTTAAAAACTTTGATTTTAATAGAAAGCCCGTTCGCAAACTCCTCTCAAAATCCAACTAAACCCTATCCCAAACTCGATTACTTACATAATGAATCTCATCATTTAAATAGTAAATCCCCAAATTATTAAAATAATAATATTCCTCATTGCTAACTACTATAAAAGTAGCTAAGTTCTTTATTAACCAAAATAAATAGTAAATTCTTTTAAAATTAAAAATATATTCATTAATCTATTTAAGTAGATTAATTCAAAACAAATTAATCAAATAACTAAGTTCAATTAAAATAGTTGACTTAGTCAACATAAACCACGGTTATCTTGTTAATCCATTCCAATTAGTCTTCCTTTTAAACTAAGTAATAATAAAACTAATTTAAATAAACCATTTATTTGTCTTTTGAGAATAATTAATTCATCTCTTACCTCTAAGATTAATTTCTGCTCACTTGTTTATAATCTTATTAACATAAGAACTTTTCTTAATAAAGCATTTAATAATTTCTTATAATATTAAATAATAAATATTAATTTCATTTTTATAAACTTTATTCAAATGAATAGATTTCAAACTTTTGTTTAGATTAATAGATTTAAAAATCTATCTTTTGTTATAAAATAAATTTTATAACCTTCATTACCCTCGACTCACCTGACGGTAAATCATCATTTATAAAACAATATATTTTGGACCAGCAACTGCCAATTAGTCAACCAATACTGCTCATTGGCTAAAAGGAAAAACGTTGAATTACATTCAACAATCAACAAACAAATCAGTCATTCAATCATATTGGTTAAACAGTTCATATAATTGTAATATGAAAATATACAATAAATTTGAGGAATCCAGTTGGATCCCTTCAGCCTGTTTTTCCCTGCATCCAAATATGTTACTTCAAATAAAAATCATCTATTTCAATAAACAGATATAATACCAAACAATAACAACAATCCAACATTCCTATTTTAGTTCTATACGTTTATATTATTATAAACATGACCAATGAGGCAAGTTACCTCTATTGGTTACAATCGTTAAAAATAATGATTTGTTTCGATTAAATTAAATGAACGTTAAATTCAATCAGTTAGATCAACACATATAAATATATTCAGCATCCATCAAACAATTAACAATCATAGCATACAAATATTTAAATCGACTTGTATAAAATATAAGTAGGATAAAAACTGAGTGAGTTTTACTCACCTTGATTCGTTCATAGTTGCCAACTCTATCCGTTCCAAAGCTCCTTGTTTGGTCCGGTTCTGTTAACACATGAGAACGTTACACAGACCATACATTCACGGTTTTATTTTAAATAAACTAATCTTTAATTAGTCTTTATTTTTCATTAATTATAAACTATCAAGCTCGAATTATATTGTTTCGTTTTCTTCTTCTTGGGACATTCACCCTTTTAAAACTAATATTATTAAACTTTTAAATAAAATAATTTGTCTAATTACATTAATATAGCCCACGTATTAGGCACAAAATATAAGCATACTTATGCAACACAAAGGGATTCAACATGTTTCCAAAATTGGGTTAGGCACTTAAAAATGATATAGCTAAAACAGGTCGGTTCATATATATACAATTTGTCACCCCTTTCATCATATTGCACGTAAATTAAGTGGCCATTTACCCAGCGTAAGAGCATCCCCAATGGGGTGTCGGCTGTTCTTCAACCGACCCCCAACGGGAAGGCCAGGGGCTAGGCCAGGTTTGCTTCAGCAACCCTGGAGGTTGTTGAAGCAACCGATCGGTTACTCCGACAACCAGCCTTAGCCGGCTTTGTTAAAGCCGGCTAAGCATAGCCGACTTTAACAAAGACTGGTAAAGGTGACATTTGTGTCCCCCTTACCATAGCCGGCTTTGTTAAAGCCAGCTATGGTTGAAGTGCCTTAGCCGGCTTAATGAAAGCCGGCTAAGGGCACTTTGACCACAACCACGGTTGGGGGGTTGCTCGGGTCAACCGGCTTCGACTTGACCGCGAGCAACACCCCACGTTGGGGATGCTCTAACTAAGCACTACTAAATAATAAATTTGGCATATTTTAAACTATCCTTAGGCATACTAATATTACTGTATGCCTTCTTCTCCTTATCATTCCGAAACCGACCCACAATTCCAAACTTCATGCAACTTCATCTCCTACACTCCCGCGCCAACTGTTACCTACACACATACCTGAAGATCACCGACCGCCACAAAACTCGTGTCTCTGACCCCCTCTCCACTCTGGCATATATCCTTGTACACCTGTTGTCCATTCCTATACCAAAAATGCACGATCCCTCGTTTCCCCATATGGTACTATTACCGTTCGTGCAATCCCGTTCTTCTTTCCCTTACTTCCCCAACTAGTCACCTGCTTTCATCACTCCTCCACGGTTACTTGCTTCAGCTATCCCATGTTGCTACATCTAGGTTCTAATGCTACTCTACATTTTTTTTTCTTTTTTTTTTGGTTTAAATGGATGCTTCGTGGTTTATAGGATAATATGGATTTATTTATTTATTTATTAACGCAAGGAGTTTGTGTTTTAATGTAAACAGGGTCTTCATTTTTGTTTTAAATTTGCAGGAGGAAGGTATAATTTTTCTTTATTTTATTTTTCCTATAGGAACCACAATGAGAAGAAACAGGGGTGAATACATGAATACTTATAGACGCGGAAATGCTTGGGGTAGGAACGACATCTTCGTCACTTAGTACAATAACATGTGCTATTACAGCTTTGCAGTGTATAGGCTGTGCTGTTTCATAGGCCAGTGTATTTCTTGTTGTACTGCATGCAATTAGTTTGTAGGCTAGTGTGATATCATGGGAGTGTTCATTTATATAGGTAGTCTGCACATTCTATTTCCTTGGGTTTTATGTGTTTTCTTGTCATTTACAGGCAGCTGGTGAAATTTCTTTTCAATCGTAGATAGATAGCCTGTACTGTCTTAGGTTGACAAGTAACTTTGAGGTGAAGTTTTGGAATGAATCAATGGTCTGCAGCAATGAAAATATGGGGTAGGAGAAGAAACAACAAAGCAGAGGCTCACTTTTTTCGAGCATTGCGTATATGTGAAACTTAAGAGGGAAGGAATAGCTAATATGAAAAGAATTATGGGTAGCTGAGTACATTATACTAGGTAGGTTGCAGAAGAAAAGAAGTTTCATTTCAGGTTGTACTGCAATGCATGTGTATATTTTTACTTTGCTTAGAGTTGAAGGTATATTTATTTTATATTATTTTGGTTTGAAACGGTATTTACTTCTACCACTGCTTACGTTAACCGTTCTATATTTGCTTCACCACACACGAACTCCAAATAGTAACGTAAATGGGCGCACGTACCTCTACGTCTCAACGTTCTGGTCCCAATAAAATTCGTTTCGTTGAAAACCGAATCAGTTTGCAAAACGACATTATTTTAATTCTAATTTATTTATCAGTTCACCCTTAAATTGCGCACACACATAAAACAATTCTGATTGACCCCAAAATGGAAATCTAGCAATAACTAGCCATGCGTATTCCAATAAAATTTGTTTTGCCGAAAACGGAGGTCATTCGAAAAATAACTATTTTTAAAGCCTATAAAATATCGATATAGATATATTTAAATCCAGAACAAATTTAACTTAAGTAATATAAATTATTATTATAAAACATAACCAAATGGAAATATACATATCACAAAAATTCAACCAATGTTGAATTATAAACCAATATTAAAACCTAAAAATTCAACCAATATTTACACTCCAAGTTAAAAGATATTCAAATATATATATATATATATATATAGAAATTTCTTAATATTTTACTTAATAAACGTTATTATTTATAAAGAATTCCATAGCGACTATTTCAAAATTTGAATTGGACATAACTCATAATCTAAAAGTTGAAATGTCCATTTTACTCTTCCATTAGAAAATTAAAATTAAATAGATTCAAACGTTTCTTATTTCATAGAATTCTGACTTATATTGGATCATTTATATTCAATTGAAGTTCAAATCGTAAATTACGAACTATCGCGACGTTATGAGTTCGATTTACAATTAAATATAAATTTAACATTCAAACTTCATTATATAAATGAATTATATATTATAATCCATTTAAAATTCCAAATCAATATTTAATATAATAAAATAAATACTGATTACCAAAAATACGGGACATTACACTAAGGACATACGATGTAGATACGCTAAGATCAGCCACTTATGTGGTGCTCATGGACCAAGTTAGGTGCTCTATGGAGGGTTATACGATTCGTTCTGTTTCTCTCCTGAAAAGGAAACAAAACTAGGTCCTTTTTTCGCGATGTAATGTGTCTCTTGCTTACTACATAAAGAACAGAATCATGTTCATTATATGCTAATATTAATTTTATTAGAAGCTACTGCTTGGCACATAAAGATAAATGGTTATTCTTTTTTCAAGCATTGATACATATATTTTATCTATTTTTACAATGTGAAACTGGTAGTCAATGTACAATTTGAATCATGACCTATGTGATTTACATTTTGGACCATAACATTTTTTAAGTGTGAATCTTACATTTAAACAAAATCCACGCGCCTGTTTAAAGAAATGTATATGACACACGTTAGATAATTCTCTATAACCCTATTCTTCCCCTTTCAATGATATTTTCTTTCTACTTAGTAAAATTATTATTTAGTTTACCCTTTCCATATTTTATTAATAGAAAAGACTACATATATAAGCTAGAAAGTACTGGATACTAAATTTTCTATCATGAATGTAATGGAGTATCGGCTATCGATGACTTGGAAGAAACTGTACATATGTAAAAGAAAATACTTGATACTTAACAAGCTTATCGTGAATTAATGGTGTATCGGTGCTATATTAATATACGTGCACAAACAATTTTCAATACATCGGTTACCTCATTAATCTCATCCACATGAGCCACATTTAATTGTTTTCCCTATTACCCCACATCAAATGACTACAATATATACCATCTACCAAAAAAATATAGCACATGCTAAACCATTACTTATAATATATTTTTTCATTTCAATTATATTTTCCTTTGACTAAAAATATTATTTAACGTACAATTTCCATATTCGATTAGGAAAAACTATTTATATTTGAAATTAAATGTTAAACGCTAAATATTTTATCATGAATATAATGGTGTAATGGTGTTATATTAATATACACACATAACACACACCCATGTACACAGATGTACAGATGTGTGTTATTTTCAATAGTCCATGATTTAAAGATCATGATGTTAGACAAATAGCAATTATTGCCTATATTATTATGTTAGAAAAATAATAGTTATTATCTGTTTTTATTCTATTTCATCTCAAGTAAATAATCATTACTTGAACATTCATTGTATTAATACCCTCAATATTCATCAACACTATCGTAGGAATCATATTCTGATCAAGGAGACTATGAAAATGTTAAAAGGAGTTCAAATTTCAAAGTAAGAGACACAAACTTATTACAAAACTGTGTTTATTTGGCATATATCTAAAGCAGTAAAAATGGATGATAGTTTTTAAATGTTAAAGCAGTAAAAATGTTAAAGAATTATTCTCATATTCAATTTACTCATTCAGGTTTGAAAGTGTTTGACTTGAAGAACACAACCGATGAGCAAAAAAACTGAAAACTGAAGGATCTTTTAACCGAATTCACAATTCAAGTTGATGTGGTAGTATGCAAAAAAAGCAGTTGTTGTCCATATTTTGTGTAAGCTTAGGAAGGCTTTCAATAAGTTCCATGTTGATTTTTTGAAGGAGCCAGAGAAGTTTAGTGGAAATGGTGTGTGTCTATTGCTATTAGAAGGAATTGAGGGATATAAGAAGGGATCAGGTGTTGTTCCCTCACATACTTAAATTTGAGGCACCTAATCTATGCATGATGAAATTTGGAATATATTATCGATGCTTCTGATATTATTAGTAGGAGACAAAGGTATCACTTAGATGGAGCAAACTCATCACTGTTAGTTTACTACACATAAATGTTTAGCTTATTCCTTTGTTGTGTGTAACGACCCAGAAATTTTTGATCTTGGTTATCCGATATACGACACATATCGAACATCCAAGGATCGAAAATAACCGAATAGTTAATGAAAGAAATTAGAGGGTGAGGAAAGATAAGATAGAAACTTAGAATAGAAGAAGAAGAAGAAGAAGAAGAAGAAAACAACATCAGAGTAACACGAACCTCACAGCGCAATGAATAACATATAATATATAACGTAACTTGAAATATACATATGTACTTGATATACATCATTATCAAAGTACAACACTTACAACACAGCGGAAATAAACTATAGCTATATGATCCTGAAGCTTCCTGCTTCAGCTCTTCAAGTATCTGTAAATTCCTGACTACTTGACTGCCCATACAAAATTGGGCACCAAGAGTTTAGTGGGAACAAAACAAAATAAACTCTGGGTCAGTCATGCGACAGGTGTGAGTAAAACAGTTTTAAATAGTTCGAACAAGTAAACGATATCTCATAAGACCACGCCTTATAACGGAACGGGTTTTTCCCTTATGAGAATCCAAAATATCTTTATATCAAAAACCTTTTGATATTATAATAATGTCTATCAATCACAATATAATAATCATCAAGCAGAAACGCTTTCATCTCGCGTTCTACATACATAGTATACAATCAAAACCGCAAGCATGTATTGGGTAATGGATCTCCAACTATGACAAGGTATGGAACCACCTTTCGTTGGTGTACCTCTAGAAAGGAATACACTGGGTTCAACAAGAACATCTTGCAACCCGGCCACACATGACCGACCACTCATTTCGCTTGAGTGTATCGAATGTATATCACCAACGGTTGGGATCAACAATCGTTTCCCGAATGGGACAGCATCAACAATAGATTTTTTTTAAAGTAAATGAAACTCTAGATCAGGTGATTATACACCCTAATAGGTGCGACCTACATAGCCATGCTACCTGCCCGATTTCTGTCATTTACCAGTTGATTAAGCTTGAGGTTACGCCTTATCATCACATCAGATTCACTTCGAATGCCACATTGTCAGATCCATCGAAAATCACTAATTGACATCTACAACAGTACATTAATTGTTAGCTAAAGAAGTTTCCTTCTCCGCTGCCACTCTTGGTACGGTTGAAGAAATCAATGTACGTGACCTTTCTTGAAATACTTTGTCAAACATTCATCCATACAAGTCATCCAGGAACAGGATGAACCGAAGGTACTATTCAGTATATCCATCTTAGGCACTGTTATCTAAGATTTATACAACAGCCCTTGCACTTTACTCTGTCTTCGATTATCTTTGGCATATATGATTCGCAACGCTTATGCCAATACAGAGTGGTTCTTTGGATAATAATCCAACCGGTCTCTCTCCATATTAACAACGTTAAAATGGTCAAAACTTTGATATTCTGTGATTTAACTATCAAAGAAAAACACGTGTGCAAACAATGATATTATTTCCAAATGGAAATTCTATCAATCAATCATCAATCATATATATATATATATATCCTTATTTTCTATGTTTAGAAAATATATGTTAACACTGGAAAACATTTCCATAACTTATTTACGTATCACTATTCTTCTACAACTATCAGTCTCTGATTGTAAACTAGTATAAGAACAATTCCCTAAGTACCAATCCCGAAGGTCGAAACCAACATCAGATAGACACTTAGGAAACCATTCAACTTAACAAGTCTCCAGTCAATTTCTGATTTAGCTTAACTCCATTTCTTAACTCCTTATACATGAACATTCCCTTTTCTAATTCATATTTCTAATTTCAATATTTGATTACGTTTCTGAATCTATTTGGAAAACATTTCCAAATCTTCCTTACTTGAAATTAAACAGATGTTTAAATCAACATCGCGACGACAACTCAAACCACTATACTTATTTACTATAAACATTCAACCACTTTCACTCTCGAACCTTAACCATTTTTAAATTAAAAACGCAGTCAATCAAGTTGGGGTATAACTACCTCTCAGACCTTAATTGAACAACATTTCAAATCTCGAAATAGGGTAAGTTCATCTTTTAACTCTTTAACACTCCCTTACGTAACTTCCGGATATATTTTACGAGTCCAACTTCTTTACAGAATCATTTGATTATAGCAGTGGTGTTATAATTTCCTGCTTCTGAAATATAATAACTTTAATCTAACTCTTATTTCCTAACTCAAATAAATAACGAACAACTATTTATCAACTCCTATTTGGTTGACACTTATTCTATTACTCTTACTCGATGAACTTTTATTCTATTTAACTCTTACTGGATTAACTCTTCGTCCTTATTCAGTTTCAGATGTCGATGTTGAAATCGATTCTTGCTTCTCTATATAAGTCCTGTCTTATATATTCTATTTACCCAATGATAAGTATTTACTTAATTTATAAATATTATTTATAAATAAATATGCCCCATTTTCCTGTTTACTTCTTCATATAAGTTCAGACTTATATATCTCTTTATTTATCAAAAGATAAATATTTCCTTAAATCATATCTTATTTGTTTTCCAAATAAATACCCATTTCAATTCTATTTGTAAATGGTTTACAAATATTTTCCTTCTCCATTCTATTTGTTTAACAAATGAATATCTTCTTTTAATTCTATTTATTTAACAAATAAATATCTCCTTTTAATTCTATTTATTTAACAAATAAATACCTCCTTTTAATTCTTATTCTGTTTCGTAAGTCAATATCTCTTTTATAACTTATATACTTAACAAATAAGTATCTCGTTTAACATCTCCTATTTATTTAACCAATAAATATCTCATATATAAAATCTTATGATTTTATAAATACTCCCTTTTCTTTATATATATTTCATTTATAAATATTTCCCTTTCTATATAATTTCACATATAAAGATTTCTATTTATAAAGATTTCATTTATAAATATTTCATTTATAAACATTTCATTTATAAAACCCTTTTGATTTTATAAATATTTTATTTTCAAATACCATTTGAAAATTTCCCTTTTTCACATTCTGGTATGTTATGGTGTTTAACATATCAAGTCATGATGTCAAATATCGTCCATACACATATAATCAACAACAGGTTATAAACCACGTCATATATCACAATATATGAAAACAATAAAATAACTATTGAGGAATCCAGTTGGATTCCTCCAACCTGTTTCCCTGCATCCACAGGTGTTACACAATAAAATCAACATCACTTTCAGTTCCATATGATATATTCTAATAAACAGAATCAATATAGAAATTCAACTAACTGACTAGCAGTTCAATCAAACAGTCAACACATATTCAATCAGCCAATATTTAACAGTTCTAAAAATACAACATGAAATTATAAACTGTTCAAAGTTAGTGAGATTTACTCACATTGGACGATCATCGTTAATAACGATAACCATTGCTTGATTCAGACGGACGATTTATTTTGCTATAAATTGTAATGGGCTCGGATTCACTCCCAGTCAGTTCCATTGTGTTGCTCCCGTCCATACGATCCCAGCGTGACTGACGGTTCGTAAAACTATATTATTTCAGCCCAACGTTCATTTAAACCCACCATCACAAATCCTATAACACCCTTTCTTCCATGAGCTCCTCAAAACTTGCGACTTTAAATCTCCAATTATACTAACTTCAGAAACACTCGCAGTACACTGTTACCTCTCCACTTCACCATTCCATATTCAAACGTCTCAACATTTCCCCATAATGTCTGTTACCACCCTCCTTGTCTCGCGTCCCCCATTAATCACACACGTGCCAGCCTTTCGTCATCCACGCTGGAGTGTCACGCACCCACAAAATCCCACCTTAAAGTTAAATAGACCATCTTCCCTTAATGAAATATACATCCGCTCCTCCAGTATACTTCGACCGCATTTCCATATTCATACTTGCTCCTCCATACATCAATACACAGTTATACCCACGCCTGCTCCCTCACACTCCGGTGTAAAAACAAACGTACTGACAAACGAAGATAACCCTCCAGCAATGAAACCCACATTTTAAACCCTCAATACCTCACTGAACTCGAAAACAACAACCACTGCTTCATTTGGTGACTCACAAACAGTACCATGCGAAAAATAAAACTCACGTATACCCAAGCTACTCGATATACACACACCAATGCCTTGCCTGTGCATGCTTCTTCACTCACACGGTCCACTCGCCATACCCGAACAACAACCTCTCTCCTCCTCTTCTTTTTATTCTTTACGTAAATCCATTCTACAGTTTTCTTCCACACTTCAGAAACACAGGCTCCAGTTTTGAACTCATCGTAACCAAATTCTTTCCATTATCGAGAATCTTTCCCTGTACAATATTTCGTAACTTCCTCTTCAGCCCTTTTGAACTCGCGACTACATCTTCTTCCCTTCTATGTAGTTCGAGGCTACTGTACCCCATAACCCACTTAATTATTCAAAGCTTGCGCCAGTATTGCTCATCGCATAGAGCAGCAGCCCCCGTTCAGATCTATAGTGGTTGCGATTTTTAGGATTTTGTGGATTTCGAAGATCACGGAATATTTCTATGAGATGGAAAAAGGTGGAGGCGGAAAAGTGTTTGACCGTGGGAACTAAATTAGGCCTTAAGAATTTTCTTAGTATTTGTAGGATTTTTTTTCAAGAATATATGAATTTGTGGATGGACATGTTCCATGTTTTCTTCTTTGCTGGAGGAGTTCTGGCCGTAGAAAGAAAAAGGAGAGGAGGTTGAACACAACGTGTATATTATAATTTATAAATAAAATATTCTATACAACTTTCAATGTGAAGTTTAAGGTATACCAATTTTATTTTACGAACCGCTAGACATAAATAAACATACCGTTGTGACGAGCAAGGTGTCACGATCCAAAAAATATAAAAATATCGGTGGGTTAACTTATATTGTGAAACCCCAAGATATTTGATATAGGGTGCAAAATACTCCAAATAAAAAGTTGCTTATTTAATTAATTAAAAACTACAATCAAATTCTAAAAATTAAATTATCACTGCGTCACAAAAGAACCTTGTCTAAATTCGAAACCGACATCTAGTTATATCGAATAAACCGTTACGGTCGATAAACGATTCTATAGCGACTATTTTAAAATTTGATTTAGACACAACTCAAAATCTACACGACGAAATCCTGATTTTTCTCTTCCATCAGAAAAATATACTTCACCAGCTCCTAACGTTTTTTGTTTCATAGAAATCCGATTTAAAATGGCTTCTGTATATTCAGTTGAAGTTCGAATCGCCAATTTACGAACTACAGCGCCATTTCGAGCTCGATTTTAATTATAATATAATTATACGTCCAAACTTCGTTCAAATAATATTTTCGTTATTATAATTTAATTCAAACTGAATTATATATATTTCGAATTTTCCAATTCATACCATATCGCCATTTCAGCCCATTTTGATTATTTCATAATTAAATATATTATTTAATTATTATTTAAATTAAACATTCACTATTATTTAATTAAACAACCATTATTGTAACGACCCAGATTTTTGAACAGTTTATCTTAAATATTTAGTATAGTTTTAATTATTGAATTTATAATATAGATGGTATTTTATTGGATTATCGATTAAATAATCGAATTATGATTTATTTTGATAATTTTTGAAATACGAGAATTTATAATCTAATTCAAAAGTAAAAATTGAATCGGAACGGTTCAGATGATCAATATATATACACTATTAAATATGAACGATGATAATAGAAATTCATTGTTGAAAAATTTATTTGTTTTGAATTTAAAATATACGTTCAAATTAAATTATACAATCTATTTCGTTGAATTCAGAATAGTGAATAATGTTGGGAACATCATTTGTTTTGCTGAAATAGTGGTTTATGGTTTCAAATTAAAGGACCGCAAGATATTTTATCTATTTAAAATAAAATCAAATATAAAAGAAAAAATATAGTAGAGCCGACCTAAGCTGTATGCGTCGTCCTATTTTACCTTGAGCAGTAAAATTTGTTTCCTCCTCCAGCTATGAAAACATGAATTAATGGCGCCACCCTAACCTTTCAATATCGCAGACCTATCATTTCCTCGAGCTGGAATTTTTGCTCCTTCTTCGTGTATAAAACCGCACATAGACCCATTCGTTCTGGGAAAATAAAAATGGCTGCCCCTTTTACTTCTGTAATCAAATTCAGAGATTCACAAACGAGAGTGCCCTCCTCCTTTTCAGAAAAACAAAATAATGGCCACACCACGTTCACCATTCAAATCGGGTTCGCAATTTAAATTATCGCGAGCTTTGAAGTTACACACAGTCGAATCCAGGTAGAGGCACGCGTTCGAATCAGGAGCCATGTAAGACGGAAGGATCGGTCGAGGTTTGGAATCGCCCAGGTGGCGACGCGATGACTCCAGGCAGGGCATGGTGTCCGATTTGGGTAAATTAGGGTAATGCGATGGTGGAGGGGGTCGCGACTATTTGGGGTTCGAAGCTGTCGGACTTGGAGATTTGGGGGTTCCGTTCGTGCTCAGCTCGGTGGCGTGATTATGTGGAGGTCGATACTGATGAAGTGGTAATCGATTTTTCTGATGATTGAACTGTGCGGTTTGGGGAAAGTGATCAAGGGATTAAGGTAATCTCAAATTTAGTACCTTAATTAGTTTAATGTTTGAAAATAAATAGGTTTGTTCAAATTGGTTAGGTTTGAATTAATTTAGCGGAAAAAAATATAGAAAAGTTATTTATTTAATAGTTAATTTAAATGAATAAACGTTTAATCGGTAAATTTAATTAAAATTATCGCAGGTGCGAATTCATTCAAGAAGATTAGTAGCCGCTAATTTGAGATTAAAACAGGATATTCAGGAATGGAATATTCTGGTGAGTAAATCTCACTCACCTTTTATTTATAATTATTTTTATTTCGTTAAAAATAATTGTTGTTGCTTGTTTGGATTTTTCTGCTTGCTTTATATATATTAGTTATTTAGGCTATTATATATATATATATATATATATTGGGTTGATTGATTGGTTGGATTCCCGCAGTCTCATTAGCGGATGCCCGCAGTTTCATAGCGGATGATTACCCTATACGCCCCACGCTATGATTAGTGGATGACCTTCTATACCACGATATTCTGCCACGAAGCAGAATGGGTATTATTTATGTGCTAACATCTGTGGATGCAGGAAAACAGGTTGGAGGAATCCAACTGGATTCCTCAAAAATATATTATTTGTTTGTTTGTTGGTTGTCTGATTTCATATATATTCATATATGATGTGTTAAAAACCAAATGATTGAAAATTGGGTGATTTGATTGTTTTAAATATCACTGGGCCAATTGTTAATTTATTAAAATATCATGAGAAGGATACTTGAGGTTTAAAAGGGAAATTCTATTTTTCTCAAATAGAATTTGAAATTCAAGTAAAATTTAAAAATATAGAAATTCAAAAATGAAATTTTGAAATAAAATTTCAAAATAGAATTTTGAAAGGAAATTTCAAAATAGTACTTGAAATAGAATTTTTAAGTAGAAATGTAAATAGAATTTAAATATTAGGAAGGAGTTGGAATATTTGAAATACAAAAGAAATTTCAAATAGGATTTGGAATGGAATTTTTAAATATATAATTCAAATAAAATTTGAGTATAACATTTGAATATAGAATTTGAATAAGGAAATTTCAAAAATAGAAATTGAATATAGAAATTCAAAATAGATTTTGAATAAAGGAAATTCAAAAGGGGATTTAAATAGTAGAATTTGAATAATAGAAGTCAAATGGAATTTGAATAGTAGAATTAGAAAAGGAGTTTAAATATTTGAATTCTTATAGAAAAGAAAAGAAGTTTGGATATAAGAAATTCAAAGAGAAGTTCAAATAGAGTTTGAATATGTGAAATTAGAATGAAATATAGAAATTGAATTCAAATGAATTAAATAGAGTTGAATCCATAGGAATTCAAATAAAGAAAATTCAAATAGAGATTTTAATATGAAAATTCAAATGGAGTTGAAATGGGAAATTGAAAATAGTAAATTCAAATAGAGATTTGAATATTGAATTTCAAAATAGAATCTGAAATAAATTTTGAAATAGGATTTTCAAAGTAGAATTGGAAATAGAATTTCAAATAGGATTTCAAAATAGGAAATCCAAATGGTTTTGAAATGGAATTTGAATTCAAGGGAATTCAAACGGATTTGAATGAAGAAATTCAAATGGGATTTAAATAATGGGTTTTAAATAAAGAGGATTCAAATATAAGAATTTAAAAAGAATTTAAATGGTGTTAAATATAAGAATCCAAACAAAACTCAAATGGGGTTTAAATATACGATTCAAATAGAATTTAAAAAGAATTTGAATAAGAAGAATTCAAAGAGATTTGAAACATGGTATTTGGATTCAAAGGAATTAAAATGTGGTATTTGAAGTTCAAGTAGATAAAAAAATGGAGTTTAAATATTTGAAGTTCAAATAGATTAAAAATGGAATTTGAATTCAAATAGTTGAAATAGAATTTGAATATAGAATTTGAACTATAATCGAATTGAAATTTGAATATAGATTTCAAATATAAATGAAATAGAAGGTCAGAAATATTTGTTGAGTTGGGAAAAATGGTTTGATATATATTTGAAATATATCAGAATAGAGTTAAATTTATATAAACGAAGTTTTAAAAGTTTATATATATAAATATAATTAAAACGAACTCGCCGCAGCGCTGCAGTTCGTAAATTGGCAATTCGAACTTCAATTGAGTATACAGAACGCAATTGAAGTCGGAATTCTTTGAAACAAGAAACGTCAGGACCGGTTTGATAATAGTTTTCTAATGAAAGAGAAAAATATGAATTTCGTCGTATAGATTTTGAGATATGTCAAAATCAAATTTTCAGAAAAACAGCGCCAAAATCTTTTTAAACCCATAACGGTTTATTTAATTTTATAAAAGGATTTTAAACGAATAAAATTCGAAATTCTATTTAGGAAATTTCAGATTCTGAGTTGTAATTATATGTAAACTCAAGTGAAGTAATGAATTTTATTTTTAAACGGAAATCAGATTTGTGACTTTGAATAGAACTAACTAATTTGAATAGTAATTAGTTAAATGGGATTTTGAATTGATATTGGACTTTGAATAAGTGAATTCGATTTGAAAATTTATATTCGAAATCGAAAGGGAAGCTAGAATTGGAAACTTGAAAGTCAATTTGGATATAAGTTAATTAAATATTTTGTTTGAACATGTTATGTTCAAACAAAGAAGTGAAATAGGCAAAAGGGCTAATTAAAGAATAATTGAGCGAAACTGAATTCAAACGATTCAAAATTGAATTAAAACGAATGGATTGAGTTGAATTGAATCGGAAACAGGTGAACAGGTGTTAAACAGATATGGGATGGAGTATATGAAGATTTTTATTTATGTGCCCGACAAAAAGGTACATGGTTAAATTCATATATGAGATTTTATGCGCCGTATCGGCAAGCCGCTTGGCTTTTTCTTTTTCTTTTTGAGATTAGAAGGACCGGGAAAGCTATTTGAAATTTCCCGATGCTCCCGATACAGGGGAGGTTATGGCGAATTTTTCCGGGAATTTAAGGAGTTAGAATATTTTTAAGAAATTTGACAATTAGAAATCTATATATCGATATATATAGGATTCGATAAGGAAACGAATCAAAAATCGAATATTGTAAACAAAAAGGGAAATCTATAAATTAGAAATAGAAAGCGAACTATATGCATGTTTTAAAAATGAATAATTGGATTGTATAGTGTGTTTATTCGAGGTAAGTGGTTTTGCCGTTTTGAAATTGAGAATGTTTTCAGTTAAGGTCTGAGAGGTAATTTTACCCCAACTTGATTGATTTCATTTTTAATGGATAAATAGCAAGATCCAGTCTTGAAGAGAAGTGTTTGAAAAAGAGTTAGTTGAATAGAATATTTTGGGTTGTTGTAACGATGTTTTACACAACATTCGTTTTAAACCCAAGTGATGAAAATTTTTGGAAATATAACAAGTAAATATTTCCGGTATAATTAAAATAGTCGGGATAGAGATAAGTGATTGGGGTTGTTTCTAATTGCAAATAGAGATATTTTCTAATATATAGAAAATAAAAGAAGTTGATATTTGGAAACATTTTCCAAATGGCATAAGAGGCCGATATGGTTATTGAAAATATTTGGTTAACAAATATTGATAAGGAAATGGAGAAGAGATTTAATTAATGAAATATTAATTAAAGAGCCCAGTGATTTGTTTGATATGTTGGATGAACACTTGTTTTTATTCGATAGTTAAATCACAGACTATCGAAGTTTTGACCATCGTTGTCAATATGGAGAGACCGGTTGGATTATTATCCGAAGAACCACTCCGTATTGGCATAAGCGTTGCGAACCAAGTATGCTGAATATATTGAAGACGGAGTGAAGTGCAAGGGCTTTTTCTATTAATAGAAATGGTGCCTTCGGTTTCGTTCAATTCCAGAACGAACGTAAATGGACGAATGTCTGACAAAGTATTTCCAATGATCAAATAGGTTGGTCTGTATAAATGTATATGGTTGCAACGGATTTATCCCTTAGCATAATATCCAAAATATTTGTGCAAACTCAACCAGTGATTAACGGATCTGACAATATGGCATTCAAAGTGATTGTGTTATCAATGAATAGTAAGTATTCGTAGCCTCAGGCCTCAACAACCGGGAAAGGACAAAAATCGGGCAGGCAGCATGGCTATGTGGGTCGCACCCATTAGGGTGTATAATCACCTATCTAGAGAAATTCCTTTTGTTTCTAAATCTATCGATTCTGCCCATTCGGGAAACGGTGGTTTGAGTCCAACCGTTGGTGATATACATTCGATACACTCAAGCGAAATGAGTGGTCGGTCATGTGTGGGCCAGGTTGCAAAATGTTCTTGTTGAACCCAGTGTATTCCTCTCTAGAGATACACTAGCGGAAGGTGGTTCCATACCTTGTCATGTTGGAAATCCAATCTCCAATAAGCGCCATGCGGTTTTTGATTTTATACTATATATGTGGAGCGTGAGATGCAAGCGTTCTGCTATTCGGTTATTTACTTGATGTAGACATTATTATAATATCATTGGATTTGATATCAAAATGTTTGGGTTATAGTAAGGTAACAACCGTCCGTGTTTATGTGTGGGCTGGTCTTACTATTATCTTTTCTTTCGAAAAGGATTTTTAAAAAAAGTTAAACAAGTGGTTGGAGTTTACTCACACCAGTCCCATGACTGACCCAGAGTTTATTTTGTTTTGTTTTCCCTAAACTCTTGGGTGCCCAAATTTGTACGGGCAGTCAAGTAGTCGGGATTTCACAGATTCATT
This sequence comes from Allium sativum, assembly GCA_030737875.1. NCBI lineage: Eukaryota > Viridiplantae > Streptophyta > Magnoliopsida > Asparagales > Amaryllidaceae > Allium > Allium sativum. Next base: position 291,760,401 of record CM060916.1, on the reverse strand, counting down.
TGAAGGAGCTGGAAGCAGGAGGCTTCACCGGTTAGCTATAGGCTATCATATACTCCGCTGTGGACCTTGTTTGTATCTGGAAACAGGAGTTTATAACTGTTCCAGAAATGATTGTTGTGCTCTGATGATGGTATGTATATAAAGTTACTGATTTGTATTTCAAAAGTTATGGTATATAATATATTTTATTCGTTCCGCTGTGAGTTGTGATCTTTGTTTTCTTCTATTCTAATATTTCTTTCTTCCTATTTCTCATCTTCTAACTTCTTTCTATTAATGGTTCGTATTTCTGTGTTATTTGGGTTGGACGTGTGTTGTATTTAGTCAACTCAGATAGCTCGGATTTGCGGGTCGTTTCAGTTGGTATCAGAGCTTAGGTTGAGCGAACACCTAGGCTTGTGTGGCATGTGCTCATTAGAGATAGGATCAGTAGTACCCTAGAATGAGTTGAGTGTATAGATACGAGAGAGCGTATTTGTTAGTTGATATAAAAGTTGTTTTATATTGTGTTGGCTAGTCTGTGAGTGGTTTATGAATTCTGGTCGAATCGTGGGACGCCGCGAAGTCGATAGGAATTTCTAAACACTTGAACAGAAGATTGAACACGATATTGTTTTAAAGTGGGTGAATGAAAATTTTTTTTACCCAAAATTCTATTTTTGATATAGAAAGAATAACTTTCTAGAATTATTATTATATGGATGTGTTGGATGTTGATTTTATAATCAAATGAGATTATAAACTTAGAATGGTTAATTATAACCAAAATAGAATTTGTATAGAAATTAAATATACAAATGAGATGAATTAGAATTTAATTCAAACCATAATTGAGAATTCAAAATCCTGGGAAGTTGAAAATATTTTTCAAAGTATATTAAAATAATATAGTTTTAATTTGGAAGGGTTTTTGAATGAAAATCATTTTGATAATAAAGCACTGAACTCACTTCAGTCACTGGGAAATAATTCTGATGATGACTGCAGCTTCATCAGTATTCATTTTTGAGTTCTAAGTGACGAATGGCTACCTTAGAAAAGTTTTGATGAAAATTTGTTTGAAAGAAAACAAGTGATTTGAAAATTCAAATGTTTTGAATTTGAAGTGGGAATAAATAAATATGTATATATTTGAAAGCAAAACCCATGAATTTGAATTCTGAAGTTTAAATTTAACTTAAGCAAGTTAAATGGATCGAGACAAATAAATTAATAGAATTCAATTTGAATAAGATTGAATGAAATTTGAATTGGGTGTAAATCATTTAGATTAAATGTGTGAAAAACCAAAAGTTTTGGTTGGAGCTAGTTGTTGAAATGTGAGGGGTTGAGTCTCAACATGAGTGAATTTTTTTTTTTGTACCATTTTTCCTACCTTAGCAATTTCGAGGACGAAATTATTTTAAGGGGGGAAGAATGTAACGACCCAGATTTTTGAACAGTTTATCTTAAATATTTAGTATAGTTTTAATTATTGAATTTATAATATAGATGGTATTTTATTGGATTATCGATTAAATAATCGAATTACGATTTATTTTGATAATTTTTGAAATACGAGAATTTATAATCTAATTCAAAAGTAAAAATTGAATCGGAACGGTTCAGATGATCAATATATATACACTATTAAATATGAACGATGATAATAGAAATTCATTGTTGAAAAATTTATTTGTTTTGAATTTAAAATATACGTTCAAATTAAATTATACAATCTATTTCGTTGAATTCAGAATAGTGAATAATGTTGGGAACATCATTTGTTTTGCTGAAATAGTGGTTCATGGTTTCAAATTAAAGGACCGCAAGATATTTTATCTATTTAAAATAAAATCAAATATAAAAGAAAAAATATAGGAGAGCCGACCTAAGCTGTATGCGTCGTCCTATTTTACCTTGAGCAGTAAAATTTGTTTCCTCCTCCAGCTATGAAAACATGAATTAATGGCGCCACCCTAACCTTTCAATATCGCAGACCTATCATTTCCTCGAGCTGGAATTTTTGCTCCTTCTTCGTGTATAAAACCGCACATAGACCCATTCGTTCTGGGAAAATAAAAATGGCCGCCCCTTTTACTTCTGTAATCAAATTCAGAGATTCACAAACGAGAGTGCCCTCCTCCTTTTCAGAAAAACAAAATAATGGCCACACCACGTTCACCATTCAAATCGGGTTCGCAATTTAAACTATCGCGAGCTTTGAAGTTACACACAGTCGAATCCAGGTAGAGGCACGCGTTCGAATCAGGAGCCATGTAAGATGGAAGGGTCGGTCGAGGTTTGGAATCGCCCAGGTGGCGACGCGATGACTCCAGGCAGGGCATGGTGTCCGATTTGGGTAAATTAGGGTAATGCGATGGTGGAGGGGGTCGCGATTATTTGGGGTTCGAAGCTGTCGGACTTGGAGATTTGGGGGTTCCGTTCGTGCTCAGCTCGGTGGCGTGATTATGTGGAGGTCAATACTGATGAAGTGGTAATCGATTTTTCTGATGATTGAACTGTGCGGTTTGGGGAAAGTGATCAAGGGATTAAGGTAATCTCAAATTTAATACCTTAATTAGTTTAATGTTTGAAAATAAATAGGTTTGTTCAAATTGGTTAGGTTTGAATTAATTTAGCGGAAAAAAATATAGAAAAGTTATTTATTTAATAGTTAATTTAAATGAATAAACGTTTAATCGGTAAATTTAATTAAAATTATCGCAGGTGCGAATTCATTCAAGAAGATTAGTAGCCGCTAATTTGAGATTAAAACAGGATATTCAGGAATGGAATATTCTGGTGAGTAAATCTCACTCACCTTTTATTTATAATTATTTTTATTTCGTTAAAAATAATTGTTGTTGCTTGTTTGGATTTTTCTGCTTGCTTTATATATATTAGTTATTTAGGCTATTATATATATATATATATACATATTGGGTTGATTGATTGGTTGGATTCCCGCAGTCTCATTAGCGGATGCCCGCAGTTTCATAGCGGATGATTACCCTATACGCCCCGCGCTATGATTAGTGGATGACCTTCTATACCACGATATTCTGCCACGAAGCAGAATGGGTATTATTTATGTGCTAACATCTGTGGATGCAGGAAAACAGGTTGGAGGAATCCAACTGGATTCCTCAAAAATATATTATTTGTTTGTTTGTTGGTTGTCTGATTTCATATATATTCATATATGATGTGTTAAAAACCAAATGATTGAAAATTGGGTGATTTGATTGTTTTAAATATCACTGGGCCAATTGTTAATTTATTAAAATATCATGAGAAGGATACTTGAGGTTTAAAAGGGAAATTCTATTTTTCTCAAATAGAATTTGAAATTCAAGTAAAATTTAAAAATATAGAAATTCAAAAATGAAATTTTGAAATAAAATTTCAAAATAGAATTTTGAAAGGAAATTTCAAAATAGTACTTGAAATAGAATTTTTAAGTAGAAATGTAAATAGAATTTAAATATTAGGAAGGAGTTGGAATATTTGAAATACAAAAGAAATTTCAAATAGGATTTGGAATGGAATTTTTAAATATATAATTCAAATAAAATTTGAGTATAACATTTGAATATAGAATTTGAATAAGGAAATTTCAAAAATAGAAATTGATTATAGAAATTCAAAATAGATTTTGAATAAAGGAAATTCAAAAGGGGATTTAAATAGTAGAATTTGAATAATAGAAGTCAAATGGAATTTGAATAGTAGAATTAGAAAAGGAGTTTAAATATTTGAATTCTTATAGAAAAGAAAAGAAGTTTGGATATTAGAAATTCAAAGAGAAGTTCAAATAGAGTTTGAATATGTGAAATTAGAATGAAATATAGAAATTGAATTCAAATGAATTAAATAGAGTTGAATCCATAGGAATTCAAATAAAGAAAATTCAAATAGAGATTTTAATATGAAAATTCAAATGGAGTTGAAATGGGAAATTGAAAATAGTAAATTCAAATAGAGATTTGAATACTGAATTTCAAAATAGAATTTGAAATAAATTTTGAAATAGGATTTTCAAAGTAGAATTGGAAATAGAATTTCAAATAGGATTTCAAAATAGGAAATCCAAATGGTTTTGAAATGGAATTTGAATTCAAGGGAATTCAAATGGATTTGAGTGAAGAAATTCAAATGGGATTTAAATAATGGGTTTTAAATAAAGAGGATTCAAATATAAGAATTTAAAAAGAATTTAAATGGTGTTAAATATAAGAATCCAAACAAAACTCAAATGGGGTTTAAATATACGATTCAAATAGAATTTAAAAAGAATTTGAATAAGAAGAATTCAAAGAGATTTGAAACATGGTATTTGGATTCAAAGGAATTAAAATGTGGTATTTGAAGTTCAAGTAGATAAAAAAAATGGAGTTTAAATATTTGAAGTTCAAATAGATTAAAAATGGAATTTGAATTCAAATAGTTGAAATAGAATTTGAATATAGAATTTGAACTATAATCGAATTGGAATTTGAATATAGATTTCAAATATAAATGAAATAGAAGGTCAGAAATATTTGTTGAGTTGGGAAAAATGGTTTGATATATATTTGAAATACATCAGAATAGAGTTAAATTTATATAAACGAAGTTTTAAAAGTTTATATATATAAATATAATTAAAACGAACTCGCCGCAGCGCTGCAGTTCGTAAATTGGCAATTCGAACTTCAATTGAGTATACAGAACGCAATTGAAGTCGGAATTCTTTGAAACAAGAAACGTCAGGACCGGTTTGATAATAGTTTTCTAATGAAAGAGAAAAATATGAATTTCGTCGTATAGATTTTGAGATATGTCAAAATCAAATTTTCAGAAAAACAGCGCCAAAATCGTTTTAAACCCATAACGGTTTATTTAATTTTATAAAAGGATTTTAAACGAATAAAATTCAAAATTCTATTTAGGAAATTTCAGATTCTGAGTTGTAATTATATGTAAACTCAAGTGAAGTAATGAATTTGATTTTTAAACGGAAATCAGATTTGTGACTTTGAATAGAACTAACTAATTTGAATAGTAATTAGTTAAATGGGATTTTGAATTGATATTGGGCTTTGAATAAGTGAATTCGATTTGAAAATTTATATTCGAAATCGAAAGGGAAGCTAGAATTGGAAACTTGAAAGTCAATTTGGATATAAGTTAATTAAATATTTTGTTTGAACATGTTATGTTCAAACAAAGAAGTGAAATAGGCAAAAGGGCTAATTAAAGAATAATTGAGCGAAACTGAATTCAAACGATTCAAAATTGAATTAAAACGAATGGATTGAGTTGAATTGAATCGGAAACAGGTGAACAGGTGTTAAACAGATATGGGATGGAGTATATGAAGATTTTTATTTATGTGCCCGACAAAAAGGTACATGGTTAAATTCATATATGAGATTTTATGCGCCGTATCGGCAAGCCGCTTGGCTTTTTCTTTTTCTTTTTGAGATTAGAAGGACCGGGAAAGCTATTTGAAATTTCCCGATGCTCCCGATACAGGGGAGGTTATGGCGAATTTTTCCGGGAATTTAAGGAGTTAGAATATTTTTAAGAAATTTGACAATTAGAAATCTATATATCGATATATATAGGATTCGATAAGGAAACGAATCAAAAATCGAATATTGTAAACAAAAAGGGAAATCTATAAATTAGAAATAGAAAGCGAACTATATGCATGTTTTAAAAATGAATAATTGGATTGTATAGTGTGTTTATACGAGGTAAGTGGTTTTGCCGTTTTGAAATTGAGAATGTTTTCAGTTAAGGTCTGAGAGGTAATTTTACCCCAACTTGATTGATTTCATTTTTAATGGATAAATAGCAAGATCCAGTCTCGAAGAGAAGTGTTTGAAAAAGAGTTAGTTGAATAGAATATTTTGGGTTGTTGTAACGATGTTTTACACAACATTCGTTTTAAACCCAAGTGATGAATTTTTTTGGAAATATAACAAGTAAATATTTCCGGTATAATTAAAATAGTCGGGATAGAGATAAGTGATTGGGGTTGTTTCTAATTGCAAATAGAGATATTTTCTAATATATAGAAAATAAAAGAAGTTGATATTTGGAAACATTTTCCAAATGGCATAAGAGGCCGATATGGTTATTGAAAATATTTGGTTAACAAATATTGATAAGGAAATGGAGAAGAGATTTAATTAATGAAATATTAATTAAAGAGCCCAGTGATTTGTTTGATATGTTGGATGAACACTTGTTTTTATTCGATAGTTAAATCACAGACTATCGAAGTTTTGACCATCGTTGTCAATATGGAGAGACCGGTTGGATTATTATCCGAAGAACCACTCCGTATTGGCATAAGCGTTGCGAACCAAGTATGCTGAATATATTGAAGACGGAGTGAAGTGCAAGGGCTTTTTCTATTAATAGAAATGGTGCCTTCGGTTTCGTTCAATTCCAGAACGAACGTAAATGGACGAATGTCTGACAAAGTATTTCCAATGATCAAATAGGTTGGTCTGTATAAATGTATATGGTTGCAACGGATTTATCCCTTAGCATAATATCCAAAATATTTGTGCAAACTCAACCAGTGATTAACGGATCTGACAATGTGGCATTCAAAGTGATTGTGCTATCAATGAATAGTAAGTATTCGTAGCCTCAGGCCTCAACAACCGGGAAAGGACAAAAATCGGGCAGGCAGCATGGCTATGTGGGTCGCACCCATTAGGGTGTATAATCACCTATCTAGAGAAATTCCTTTTGTTTCTAAATCTATCGATTCTGCCCATTCGGGAAACGGTGGTTTGAGTCCAACCGTTGGTGATATACATTCGATACACTCAAGCGAAATGAGTAGTCGGTCATGTGTGGGCCGGGTTGCAAGATGTTCTTGTTGAACCCAGTGTATTCCTCTCTAGAGATACACTAGCGGAAGGTGGTTCCATACCTTGTCATGTTGGAAATCCAATCTCCAATAAGCGCCATGCGGTTTTTGATTTTATACTATATATGTGGAGCGTGAGATGCAAGCGTTCTGCTATTCGGTTATTTACTTGATGTAGACATTATTATAATATCATTGGATTTGATATCAAAATGTTTGGGTTATAGTAAGGTAACAACCGTCCGTGTTTATGTGTGGACTGGTCTTACTATTATCTTTTCTTTCGAAAAGGATTTTTAAAAAAAGTTAAACAAGTGGCTGGAGTTTACTCACACCAGTCCCATGACTGACCCAGAGTTTACTTTGTTTTGTTTTCCCTAAACTCTTGGGTGCCCAAATTTGTACGGGCAGTCAAGTAGTCGGGATTTCACAGATTCATTTGAAGGAGCTGGAAGCAGGAGGCTTCACCGGTTAGCTATAGGCTATCATATACTCCGCTGTGGACCTTGTTTGTATCTGGAAACAGGAGTTTATAACTGTTCCAGAAATGATTGTTGTGCTCTGATGATGGTATGTATATAAAGTTACTGATTTGTATTTCAAAAGTTATGGTATATAATATATTTTATTCGTTCCGCTGTGAGTTGTGATCTTCGTTTTCTTCTATTCTAATATTTCTTTCTTCCTATTTCTCATCTTCTAACTTCTTTCTATTAATGGTTCGTATTTCTGTGTTATTTGGGTTGGACGTGTGTTGTATTTAGTCAACTCAGATAGCTCGGATTTGCGGGTCGTTTCAATTATATACTCTAAATCACTATATAAATAATTAAATTAATTAATTATTATATCGCTGAAATGCGGGTCATTACATTCTTCCCCACTTAAAATAATTTCGTCCTCGAAATTGCTAAGGTAGAGATCAAAACCTATTAACTGGTTAAAAATTATCGTTTACTTCTTAACTCCAGTTTCAACTGAATTAATTTACTTCTAATTAAATTATTGATTTAATTCTATCACTAATATTTTCAGAAATCCTGAAAATATTCGAACTCCTTAACTTTTCGAAAAATTTCGCCAGCACCTCCTTTGTACTAGTCGATAGGTCAAACTCCAACTCGCCTCTCTGGGCCATCTCCAACCCAAAAGAAAAATTAAACAGCCAAGCGGCTTGCCAATTTGGCTCATAAAATCTCATACCCAATATGAAATATAAACTTGTACCTTTTTGCCGACCATATCATTATACCATTCCCATTGGTTATCAACTCAACACATACCAATGTCATTCCAATCAATCTCCTGTCAGTTTTTATCCTCAAACCCAATCATTTGCTTATACTCAAGTCAAACTCCATTTCAAACTTAAGTACAATTCTTGATTCCAAATTCTTATATCATAAATCAACTTACTCGATATCATTCCAATATAATTCCATATTATATTTAACCTTGTCTAAGTTTAATTCAAATTTATTTATTCACTTCCAATATTTTAATCCATTTAACTTCATAAGTTAAATTTAAATTCCAGAATTTAAATTCCTGGGTTTATTTCAAATCAATTTTAAATGATAATACCAATTCAAAACCTTTGAATTTCTAAACACCTTGTTTCCTCAAAACAATTTGAAAACAAAACCTTTGGTAGTAATCCGTCACTTAGAAACTCAAAAATCACACCGATGATGTATCGATCCATCCTCGGAATTATTTTGCAGCCATCAATGTGAGTTCAATACTATATCAATTTCAAATTGAAAAACATTTTCAAAATCTCCCAAGAACTTAAAATTTCGTTATTTTAATTCCTAATTCTGATTTAAATTCAGATTTAATTCATCTTATTTCATATACTTTACTTGTATGAATCGTGATTGGTTTTTCTATAATCATTCCACGTTTTATAATCTTACTCGATTATAATAAAAACCAACACAATCAATATACTTAATATCTCTAATATTAATCATTCTTTTATATCAAAATATAATCTGGGCAAAATTATTCCATTTACCCTCTTTTCAAAATATACCATGTCGGTTCATCGTATTCAAGTGTTTATTAACTCCTATCGATACAGTGGATCAAACTGATCGACCGGAATTCATAAACAACTCAACCAATAAATCTCCATAATATAAAACAATTTTATATTGAATAACAAATACGTTCACTCGTATATATACACTCAACTCAATCTAGGGTATTACTAACCCTATCTCTACTGAGTCACGCCATGGTGCCAAGGTAATTCACTTAACTTAAGCTCTGATACCAACTGTAACGACCCAGAAATTTTTGATCTTGGTTATCCGATATACGACACATATCGAACATCCAAGGATCGAAAATAACCGAATAGTTTATGAAAGAAATTAGAGGGTGAGGAAAGATAAGATAGAAACTTAGAATAGAAGAAGAAGAAGAAGAACACAACATCAGAGTAACACGAACCTCACAGCGGAATGAATAACATATAATATATATAACATAACTTGAAATATACATCTGTACTTGAATATACATCATTATCAAAGTACAACACTTACAACACAGCGGAAATAAACTATAGCTATATGATCCTGAAGCTTCCTACTCCATCTCTTCAAGTATCTGTAAATTCCTGACTACTTGACTGCCCATACAAAATTGGGCACCCAAGAGTTAATGGGGAACAAAACAAAATAAACTCCGGGTCAGTCATGGGACTGGTGTGAGTGAAACAGTTTAAAACAGTTCGAACAAGTAAACGATATCTCATAAGACCACGCCGTATAACGGAACGGGTTTTTCCCTTATGAGAATCCAAAATATCTTTATATCAAAAACCTTTTGATATTATAATAATGTCTATCAATCACAGTATAATAATCATCTAGCAGAAACGCTTTCATCTCATGTTCTACATATATAGTATACAATCAAAACCGCAAGCATGTATTGGGTAATGGATTTCCAACTATGACAAGATATGGAACCACCTTTCGCTAGTGTACCTCTAGAAAGGAATACACTGGGTTCAACAAGAAAATCTTGCAACCCAGCCACACATGACCAACCACTCATTTCGCTTGAGTGTATCGAATGTATATCACCAACGGTTGGGATCAGCAATCGTTTCCCGAATGGGACAGCATCAACAATAGAATTTTTTGAAGTAAATGAAACTCTAGATCAGGTGATTATACACCCTAGTAGGTGCGACCTACATAGACATGCTACCTGCCTGATTTCTGTCATTTACCGGTTGATGAGGTTTGAGGTTACGCCTTATCATCACATCAGATTCACTTCGAAGGCCACATTGTCAGATCCATCGAAAATCACTAATTGACGTCTATAACAGTACATTACGTGTTAGCTAAAGAAGTTTCCTTCTCCGCTTCCACTCTTGGTGCGGTTGAAGAAATCAATGTATGTGACCTTTCTGGAAATACTTTGTCAGACATTCATCCATACAAGTCATCCAGGAACAGAATGAACAGAAGGTACTATTCAGTATATCCATATTAGGCACTATTATCTAAGATTTATACAATAGCCCTTGCACTTTACTTTGTCTTCAATTATCTTTGGCATATATGATTCGCAACGCTTATGCCAATACAGAGTGGTTCTTCGGATAATAATCCAACCGGTCTCTCCATATTAACAACGTTAAAATGGTCAAAACTTTGATAGTCTGTGATTTAACTATCAAAGAAAAACACGTGTGCAAACAACGATATTATTTCCAAATGGAAATTCTATCAATCAATCCTTAATCATATATATATATATATATATATATATATATATATATTTCCTTATTTTCTATGTTTAGAAAATATATATTAACACTGGAAAACATTTCCATAACTTATTCTTCTACAACTATCAGTCTCTGATTGTAAACTAGTATAAGAACAATTCCCTAAGTACCAATCCCGAAGGTCGAAACCAACATCAGATAGACACTTAGGAAACCATTCAACTTAACAAGTCTCAAGTCAATTTCTGATTTAGCTTAACTCCATTTCTTAATTCCTTATACATGAACATTCCCTTTTCTAATTCATATTTCTAATTTCAATATTTGATTACGTTTCTGATTCTATTTGGAAAACATTTCCAAATCTTCCTTACTTGAAATTAAACAGATGTTTAAATCAACATCGCGACAACAACTCAAACCACTATACTTATTTACTAAAAACACTCAACCACTTTCACTCTCGAACCTTAACCATTTTTAAATTAAAAACGCAGTCAATCAAGTTGGGGTATAACTACCTCTCAGACCTTAACTGAACAACATTTCAAATCTCGAAATAGGGTAAGTTCGTCTTTTAACTCTTTAACACTCCCTTACGTAACTTCCGGATATATTTTATGAGTCCAACTTCTTTACAGAATCATTTGATTATAGCAGTGGTGTTATAATTTTCTGCTTTTGTAATATAATAACTTTAATCTAGCTCTTATTTCCTAACTCGAATAAATAACGAACAACTAATTTATCAACTCCTATTTGGTTGACACTTATTCTATAACTCTTATTCGATGAAATTTTATTCTATTTAACTCTTACTGGATTAACTCTTCATCCTTATTCAGTTTCAGATGTCGATGTTGAAATCGATTCTTACTTCTCTATGTAAGTCCTGTCTTATATATTATATTTATCCAATGATAAGTATTTACTTAATTTATAAATATTATTCATAAATAAATATGCCCCATTTTCCTGTTTACTTCTTCATATAAGTTCAGACTTATATATCTCTTTATTTATCAAAAGATAAATATTTCCTTTAATCATATCTTATTGGTTTTCCAAATAAATACCCCTTTCAATTCTATTTGTAAATGGTTTACAAATATTTTCCTTCTCCATTCTATTTGTTTAACAAATGAATATCTTCTTTTAATTCTATTTATTTAACAAATAAATATCTCCTTTTAATTCTATTTATTTAACAAATAAATACCTCCTTTTAATTCTTATTCTGTTTCCTAAGTCAATATCTCTTTTATAACTTATTTATTTAACAAATAAGTTTCTCGTTAAACATCTCCTATTTATTTAACAAATAAATATCTCATATATAAAATGTTATGATTTTATAAATATTCCCTTTTCTTTATAAATATTTCATTTATAAATATTTCCCTCTCTATATAATTACACCTAAAAAGATTTCTATTTATAAATATTTCATTTATAAACATTTCATTTATAAAACCCTTTTGATTTTATAAATATTTTATTTTCAAATGCCATTTGAAAATTTCCCTTTTTCACATTCTGGTATGTTATGGTGTTTAACATATCAAGTCATGATATCAAATATCGTCCATACACATATAATCAACAACAGATTATAAACCACGTCATATATCACAATATATGAAAACAATAAAATAACTGTTGAGGAATCCAGCCGGATTCCTCCAACCTGTTTCCCTGCATCCACAGATGTTACACAATAAAATCAACATCACTTTCAGTTCCATATGATATATTCTGATAAGCATAATCAATATAGAAATTCAACTAATTGACTAGCAGTTCAATCAAATAGTCAACACACAGTCAATCAGCCAATATTTAATAGTTCTAAAAATACAACATGAAATTATAAACTGTTCAGAGTTAGTGAGATTTACTCACATTTGACGATCATCGTTAATAACGATAACCATTGCTTGATTCAGACGGACAATTTATTTTGCTATAAATTGTAATGGGCTCGGATTCACTCCTATTCAGTTCCATTGTGTTGTTCCCGTCCATACGATCCCATCATGACTGACGGTTCGTAAAACAATATTATTTCAGCCCAACGATCATTTAAATCGACCATCACAAATCCTATAACACCCTTTCTTCAACGAGCTCCTCAAAACTTGCGACTTTAAATCTCCAATTATACCCACTTCAGAAACACTCGCAGTACACCGTTACCTCTCCACTTCACCATTCCATATTCAAACGTCTCAACATTTCCCTATACTGTCTGTTTCCACCCTCCTTGTCTCGCGTCCCCCTTTAATCACACACGTGCCAGCCTTTCCTCGTCCACACTAGAGTGTCACGCATCCACAAAATCCCACCTTAAAGTTAAACAGACCATCTTCCCTTAAAGAAATACACGTCCACTCCTCCAGTATACTTCGACCGCATTTCCATATTCATACTTGCTCCTCCATACATTAATACACAGTTATACCCATGCCTGCTCCCTCACACTCCAGTGTAAAAACAAACGTACTAACAAACGAAGATAACCCTCCAGCAATGTAACTCACGTTTTAAACCCTCAATACCTCACTGAACTCGAAAACAACAGCCACTGCTTCATTTGGTGACTCACAAACAGTACCATGCGAAAAATAAAACTCACGTTTACCCAAGCTACTCAATTTACACACACCAACTCCTTGCCTGTGCATGCCCCTTCACTCACACGGTCCACTCTCCATACCCGAACAACAGGCTCTCTCCTCCTCTTCTTTTTATTCTTTACGTAAATCCATTCTACAGTTTTCTTCCACACTTCAGAAACACATGCTCCAGTTTTGAACTCATCGTAACCAAATTCTTTCCATTTCCGAGAATCCTTCCCTGTACAATATTTCGCAACTTCCTCTTCAGCACTTTTGAACCCGCGACTACATCTTCTTCCCTTCCATGCAGTTCGAGGCTACTGTACCCCATAACCCACTTAATTATTCAAAGCTTGTGCCAGTATTTCTCATCGCATAGAGCAGCAGCTCCAGTTCAGATCTACAGTGTAACACCCCACACCCGCTATGGTCACTCGCTAAGGGAATGCCATAACATCGGTGGAGTATTTTAAGTGAATATAGAACAGAAAAATTACAACAAGACAGATATAAGTAATACTTGAAAATTTTAAAACATCATTTCATTCCATTGCAGCGGAAAGTAAAACATGTTTGGTTACATCACAAAACCATAATAAGAGTCAAGTACAAAATATCCATCCTGATAAATAAAAGTACATAATCCCATTACATGAACTGATAGCCATAAAAGAAAGGGTAAGCTGAGCTCTACACCTATGGTCCAAGCTCCAAAAGAGAATAAAGCAGCCTGATCAAAGCCCACTCGTACTGGGCCCACTCTGATAACCTGAGGGTTGGGAAAAAAGATAAAAACAACGGGGTCAGACATAAGTCTGAGCGAGTCCTATAACTTTAACAATACAATCATTAAAGTAACCAGAGAAGACATAAGCTTGATATACGGTAACGTCTGGGGATGAATGGCTACACTAAGCAGCTTGGCAGACTTAGGATAAACTAAGATAACCATAAAGACACATCTACCCACCCAAGGGTAATTACAACTCTGTACTTAAGATATCGGTAAAGACGCATATACCCACCCAAGGGTAATTACAACACTGCACCACACCAGTCATTTCTACCTAAAGGTTGATCCCACCCAAAGACTTAGAAAATATAACTAGTAGTTTCTTCTACTTCTAGCTGACCACGTAGGTGTCGTCTGCCCCTACCTCCCCTAGGTGTACCCCACTACTCCCAAGCGATCGGCTCCCTAACGTAGATATCCGTGCTGGCCCCACAGTGGGGTGTATCATTCCCCAAAGTGGCAACCTAAAAGCAACACTGGTGCACGGGTTATACCTACACGATGCAACAACGGCTTATCTACCAGCCCGGGCCCACACACGCATATGAAGCCCGTTGGACTTGCGTTGCCATCGCTACCCCGTTTTGGCCACTTATAGACAAACCCATTATGCGTGTCCCGTCCTCGGCTTGGGCCGAGCTCACAAAGATACGTATGGGATACCGGTTGTAATGGGCCCCCACAAGCTACCCACCTAAGCTTGTCATTCATTTAGTATAACCCAATAATGGGTCCCCACAAGCTACCGACCTAAGCTTGTCATTCATCTAGTGTAACCCACTTAACCCTTTTAATAATCATGTTCACTTACATGTTTAAAGTTTGGTTAAGTCATTTAATTATATTTCAATTGCCACCAAAGGCACCCACTAGATTTCCACATGCCACCCAAGGCACCCATTAGGTTTCCTCATGCCACCCAAGGCACCCACTTAACCCTTTAATTATGTTTTAGTTACATGTTCCACTTTGGTTAAGTATTCTAATCGTATTTTCTATTGCCACCCAAGGCAACCACTAAATTTCCACATGTCACCCAAGGCACCCACTTAACTCCTCATGTCCCACTACATGCTAATATGGTTAAGTGTTTCTTAATTAATTAAGACCGTGATCTCCCATAAAGACCTCCCACATTAGACTGGCTGTTATGACCGCCTGGTTAAGCCGGTAGGGTCCGGGCAGTCTTACGTCATAACAGAGTCTAACCTCGTGTCTTTACTTTAATCACGTATTTAATTTATGGCTAAGACCTCTCACATTGGGCTGACATTTGTAGCAACTGGTTAAGCCGGTAGGGTCCGGGCAGTTTTACACTACAAATGAGTCCAACCTCGTGTCTTAGTCGATTAATTACACCTAATTAATCACCCCCATATTAATTATCCCTAATTAATATCAAGTTTTTCATAACATGGGTAGACCTAACTCAATAGGTAAATTCCCATGGGGTAGACCTAACTCAATAGGTAAATTCCCACTTATGTTAATTTATTTTTATGGTATGCTTAATCATACCCAATCATACTTTTATTAACATATTTATTAACCCCATCGTTCCCCACGTAAATCGTTCTCATTTCATGACATAATAAAGGGTAAATCCATCACAAATATCATGGGTTTAACCAAATCTTAGCATATAACTTTGTCATGGGTTAAGAGGATGTCAACTTGCATATATGAGCATATATTAACCCAACTACATTTAACCCAAACTTGCATATTATCATACACATGACTTGCATAACATGTTGCATATGAACTTGCATATTATCATACATATGACTTGCATAACATGTTGCATATGAACTTGCATATTATCATACACATATCTTGCATAACATGTTGAACTTGCATATAAGCATTCTCATAATTTGCATAACATGTTAAACATGCATTTAAGCATACACATAACTTGCATAAGCATTCACATTCTTGCATAAGCATTCACCTACTTGCATAAGCATGCATAACTTGCATATCATGTTAAACTTGCATTTAAGCATATACATAACTTGCATAACAACATGCACATAACTTACATAACATCATACACATAACTTGCATAACATGTTGAGCTTGCATATAAGCATACACATAACTTGCATAACATGTTGAACTTGCATATAAGCATACACATAACTTGCATAACATGTTGAACTTGCATATATGACTTGCATCTTAAAGGAGGGTAAACATGCATATATATATATATATATATATATATATATATATATATATATATATATATATCTACGTAGCATATAAAGGTGTCATCTTGCATATGTATGCATCACATTAAAAAGGGTAAACTTGCATGTCATGATTTATGCATAATACCAAACACTTAGCATGCATAAAACCCACATACTTAACTTGCATAAACCCACATATCCAACTTGCATAAACTCACATATTCAACTTGCATAAACTCACATATTCAACATGCATAAACATAGGATTAATATTAAACATAGATTAGCATATTCACATCATATCATATGACTTGAAAACCCATTAATCCTCATGCAAAACCATAGATCTCATCATATCTCATCTACTTAATTTAGCAATTGATCATCAAAGTGATAGAAACTCACCAAAACCTAGATTAGCAAAATTATGAAGTGGAATTAGTTGCTTTAGTTTGAAGAAGATGTTGATTAGAGGTTGATTAGCTTGCAACTCTCTTCATTGATTTGTGGAGGCCATGATCAAGTTTCATTTTGCCATAGTTTAGTTACAAGATCTAATTATGAATAAATTAGGGTAGGGTTGGGGTCTTATTTATAGGATTAGGTAGTGTTTTTAGACCATAGGATTAGCCCCAAATTAGATTAGGACCATCAGATTTCGGAACCCTCTAGAACACAGCCCAAGACTAACCCAAAAACCAGATCTGGTGCACCCAGATCAACAGGGACGACACCCTGTTTCGACACCCCTGTCGACAGGGCTGTTGACACCCCTGTCGACATGCCTGTCGACACGGGGCTAGGCGGGAACTTTTCCGCCCTTTCCGCTTTTGGCTCCAAACTTGTTTTAGAACTGAATTTTAAATCTGTTTTTAACTTTGAATTTTCTGAAAACTTCTTTGGGCCATAACTGGGTCATACGGACTCCAATTTACAAAATTTCGGACTCTATTTCGCGTATTTTTCCGAGACGAACGCAATGGTATAGCCCGTTTCCCCTGATTCAAATTATTAAATTTAATTCTGCCCTAATTTCTATTATAACAAGGTATTCAACATACGGGGTGTTACATTCTCCCCTCCTTAAAGGATTTCGTCCCCGAAATCCCTAAGTTAAGGAGAATGCATATCCTACCATCCAAACAACCATCTACTCAATCCATCAACCACGGGCATCCATTGTCCTTAAAACAATAATTCTAATGATGTATGAACATATGCAAAAAGTGTGTGTATATGTTCCCTATCTAATGTAAAATTAGGCGGTCCACCAATTCAGTTGACTTTCTTAATGCAAACCATGATAGTGCCATGCATCCAATATGTATGCGAAAGAACCCTATTGACACATACTATTTCTACATGTGTGCACAACGATACACCAAAATGCATCATCCATATGATAACGCAACCATTATACATCCATTAATATAGCTACCTACACATATAAATATGCAATATGCAATATGAAGTGACTGAGCCGATCTAGTGCCTAAAGTGTGTGTATATGCATCCACGAGCAACCACTAGCAAACACTTGCATCCATCATACATAACATGTCTCAAACACATGTTTCAACCATAGGACTATCCTATCTGAAGGTCAAAGGTACTAGCGAGAGGATATACTAAAGATAAGATAAGTACTAGACAAGCGATAAAGGAGAAATTAAAAGACATACTCTCAAAAAGAAATGGGTACAAAGAACGCATCTTCGCTTCCGTCTCCCAAGTAGCATTGCCCTCGTCTTCTCCCCATTGCACTTTGACTAGTTGGACCTCTCGATTCCTCAATTTCCTAGTCTCTGACCCAAGGATGCGAGTAGGAGCTCGTCGAATCGTCGCATCACGCTCTACCTCTACATCTCTAAGCAAGCTCGGCTCTACCACCTCTGCGGTCTCATGTAAGCACTTCCTCAAATGTGATACATGGAATACATCATGAACACCACTAAGTCTATCGGGCAACTCCACCCTATATGCCATCCGTCCAATCCTTTCCTTAATAGGAAACGGCCCAACAAACCTCGGTGCTAACTTCCCAACGGACCCAAAGCGAACAACATTCCGTAATGGAGATACTCTGACAAAAACCATGTCCCAAATCTTAAACTCAAGATCCGTTCTCCTCTTATTCGCGTAAGATTTCTGTCTGTCCTGCGCCGCTTTCATCCTTCCCTGAATCAAATCGATCTTTTCCGAAGTCTCTCTAACCATACCAGGCCCTTGCAAGATCTTATCCGTAGATTTCCACCAACATGTAGGAAAACGACAAGGCCTTCCATAAAGAGCTTCGAAAGGTGCCATGCCAATACTAGACTGAAAGCTGTTATTGTATGCGAACTCCACCAAAGGAAGATGTTCTTCCCATGTACCTCCAAAATCCAAGATACAAAGCCTCAAGAAATCTTCTAAGATACGGTTCACCCTCTCGGTCTGACCGTCCGTCTGAGGATGATATGCGGTGCTCAAACACAACTGAGTCCCTACCGCCTCTTGCAAACTTCTCCAAAACTCACTAGTGAAGATAGGATCTCGATCACTCACAATGCTGGATGGTACGCCATGCAATCTAACAATCTCTCTAACATAGACTGAAGCAAGCCATGGAGCGGTCCTCTTACTCTTCACGGGTATAAAATGGGCACTCTTGGTAAGTCTGTCTACCACAACCCAAATTCCCGTATTGCCCTTCCTCGATCTCGGTAACCCATCGATGAAATCCATCGAGACACTATCCCGCTTCCACTGCGGAACTTCCAATGGGTGTAGCAACCCACCGGGTTTCCTTTGCTCCGCTTTCCTTTGCTAGCACACCAAGCATCTAGCCACATACTCGGCCACATCTTTCTTCATACCGGCCCAGAAGAAAAACTCTCTTCATGTCTTGGTACATCTTGTCCCTACCAGGATGAATGGTCATCTTCGACCGATGTGCATCATCAAGTATAGCCTTCCTCAGACCCTCATCTTGCGGTACACAAAGCCTACCGTCTCTACGCAACCACCCCTTATCATCTAGGGTGTACCTACTCAAATGGCTGGACGACTTCCCCCTTATGAGCTTCTCTACTAACTCAACCAACTGTGGGTCGTCTCGCTGTGTCTTGCCAATCCGCCCCAAAAGAGTAGGCCTAACCTCCAAGGAGGCTAGCAAACCGGGTACAAAGTCAACGGAAGGTCTAAAGTCTAACATAGAATTAAACTCCAAGCTTCGCCATTCCACGAACAATGGACTCAAAGACAGCCTTTTTCTGCTTAAGGCGTCTGCCACCACGTTACCCTTGCCAGGGGTATACGCTATCTCAAACTCCTAGGATGCTAAGAATTCCATCCACCTTTGTTGTCTTAAGACAATGCGCTCAAAGAGTCTCCAACACTTCCCCAAGATGTAGGGCATTCTTTTCTCCACTTCTAGAGAAAATCAGGATATTCTCCCATGCAAAACCGTCACAACTATCCATCTCTCACGCAGACCACCCTAGTCGAGCTCGACATCCCCCAAATGCAAGCCCCAAAGGCCTAAACCAATATCAGACAAACACCCAAGGGATTTCTCCTTCGAATTCAGACGACCTACGTGAGATGATACTAGTAAAAACGGCTAAATAATTAAGCCCTTATCCAACTCTGGATGTCCTCGCCAGTCTCACTCCAAAACCACTGTTTATCCCATAACTGGCCTTGCTCAACCTATTGAGCACATACGGAAACTTATTTCGCTCCTAGGAAAGACCAAGATGTCATCTACCAAGATCATCACGAACTTATTTAGGTACTCCTTGAACACCCTTCTCATCAAATCATCAAAGTATGCGTAGGCGTTCGTCTAACCAAATGGCATCACCAGCCACTCATAAAAACCATCCGGAGTCCTAAAAGGCAGTTTTCTCTATACTATCCTCAGCCACTCTCAACTGACGAAACCCCGTGGCTGAGTCCAACTTGCGAAAATACTGAGGCGCCAACCAACTGATCAAAGAGATCATCCATCCTCGGCAATGGGTGTCTATTCTTCTTTGTGAGTTTATTTAGTTCTCTTTAGCCTACACAAAGTCTGAGGGACCCATCCGCCTTCGTGGCAAAAACTATTGGAGCACCCCACTCCGATATACTTTGTCTTATGGACCCCTTCTCAAGCAACTCCCCTACTTGCATATGGAGTTCCCTCCTCTCGCGAGGAGCTATGTGGCGCACTGGTAAAGATACAGGTTTAGCATTGTCTACCAGATATATTCGGAAGTCAATCTCCCGCTCCGGAGGTAAGCCCTTCACCTCCTCAAACACATCCGAGTATTCCCGGACCACTCTAACAGATCGCAAACTCTCGACCGACGTGTCAAGCGATTCTAGATAACTTAGCATAACAGATTCCATGGGATTACAAGAGATCTCGAGAGTGTTACCCAAGCGGGTCATAAGCCTAACAACTCTCCCTTCAAAATCAAGAACGGCACCCCTACTGGATAACCAGTCCATGCCCAAAACTAACCCATAGCTCGTGAAGCCCAAAAAGCATCACATCTCCTCTCAACGCTAAGTATAGCAACTTTCAAACCCAAACACTTCACGGAGCCCCAATTGGGTTTGAAACAACTAAGGGATCATCTACTAACTGGTGTCTAAGTGCAGTGACTCAACTAACAATGATGAGATAAACGAACTCGATGCGTCAGAATTAAATAAAGTTCGAACCGTAAAATAAAGAAATCCTAATTCCAACCTAGACGGTCTATCCCCATTCGGTACCCTAGTCGTGAGGGAATACAACTACCCTCTAGGAGATTCCGTACCTTGCCCTTGCCTCTTTGGACAATCCTAATAAGGTGTCCTATTCCTCTCAAAAGGATAACTACTCGCCTTATTCATCCCATTCTCCACTCGTAACCTCCCACCAATGAGGTTTCATCCTTCATTAACCAGACAATTATTTGAGCCTTCCTCCCTTCATCTATCCAATAGATACCTACCGGTCCTCCTCCTTCTTGAACCAACTTCTAATCTGACAAACGTCTAAGTCCCTTAAAGTGGTTTTCCGTTCTTATCTATCTTAGAAAGGTCATCTATACGCGGAGGGGAAACTCAAAACGAGAGAGGAAGAGATTCAAAACGGAGAATTCGAAAGATATAGATATGGCTATTGGGGATTATGCTTTTCTTTCAAAAACTTTTCTCTTAAAAGACATGTTTTTGAAAATACTCCTTTCAAAAATATTCTTAGAAAATAGTTTTTCTAAAAATTTTATCTGTTCTGGTATCCTTAAGCTCCGATACCACGTGTAACATCCCACACCCGCTATGGTCACTCGCTAAGGGAATGCCATAACATCGGTGGAGTATTTTAAGTGAATATAGAACAGAAAAATTACAACAAGACAGATATAAGTAATACTTAAAAATTTTAAAACATCATTTCATTCCATTGCAGCGGAAAGTAAAACATGTTTGGTTACATCACAAAACCATAATAAGAGTCAAGTACAAAATATCCATCCTGATAAATAAAAGTACATAATCCCATTACATGAACTGATAGCCATAAAAGAAAGGGTAAGCTGAGCTCTACACCTATGGTCCAAGCTCCAAAAGAGAATAAAGCAGCCTGATCAAAGCCCACTCGTACTGGGCCCACTCTGATAACCTGAGGGTTGGGAAAAAAGATAAAAACAACGGGGTCAGACATAAGTCTGAGCGAGTCTTATAACTTTAACAATACAATCATTAAAGTAACCAGAGAAGACATAAGCTTGATATACGGTAACGTCTGGGGATGAATGGCTACACTAAGCAGCTTGGCAGACTTAGGATAAACTAAGATAACCGTAAAGACACATCTACCCACCCAAGGGTAATTACAACTCTGTACTTAAGATATCGGTAAAGACGCATATACCCACCCAAGGGTAATTACAACACTGCACCACACCAGTCATTTCTACCTAAAGGTTGATCCCACCCAAAGACTTAGAAAATATAACTAGTAGTTTCTTCTACTTCTAGCTGACCACGTAGGTGTCGTCTACCCCTACCTCCCCTAGGTGTACCCCACTACTCCCAAGCGATCGGCTCCCTAACGTAGATATCTGTGTTGGCCCCACAGTGGGGTGTATCATTCCCCAAAGTGGCAACCTAAAAGCAACACTGGTGCACGGGTTATACCTAAACGATGCAACAACGGCTTATCTACCAGCCCGGGCCCACACACGCATATGAAGCCCGTTGGACTTGCGTTGCCACCGCTACCCCGTTTTGGCCACTTATAGACAAACCCAGTATGCGTGTCCCGTCCTCGGCTTGGGCCGAGCTCACAAAGATACGTATGGGATACCGGTTGTAATGGGCCCCCACAAGCTACCCACCTAAGCTTGTCATTCATTTAGTATAACCCAATAATGGGTCCCCACAAGCTACCCACCTAAGCTTGTCATTCATCTAGTGTAACCCACTTAACCCTTTTAATAATCATGTTCACTTACATGTTTAAAGTTTGGTTAAGTCATTTAATTATATTTCAATTGCCACCCAAGGCACCCACTAGATTTCCACATGCCACGCAAGGCACCCATTAGGTTTCCTCATGCCACCCAAGGCACCCACTTAACCCTTTAATTATGTTTTAGTTACATGTTCCACTTTGGTTAAGTATTCTAATCGTATTTTCTATTGCCACCCAAGGCAACCACTAAATTTCCACATGCCACCCAAGGCACCCACTTAACCCCTCATGTCCCACTACATGCTAATATGGTTAAGTGTTTCTTAATTAATTAAGACCGTGATCTCCCATAAAGACCTCCCACATTAGACTGGCTGTTATGACCGCCTGGTTAAGCCGGTAGGGTCCGGGCAGTCTTACGTCATAACAGAGTCTAACCTCGTGTCTTTACTTTAATCACGTATTTAATTTATGGCTAAGACCTCTCACATTGGGCTGACATTTGTAGCAACTGGTTAAGTCGGTAGGGTCCGGGCAGTTTTACACTACAAATGAGTCCAACCTCGTGTCTTAGTCGATTAATTACACCTAATTAATCACCCCCATATTAATTATCCCTAATTAATATCAAGTTTTTCATAACATGGGTAGACCTAACTCAATAGGTAAATTCCCATAGGGTAGACCTAACTCAATAGGTAAATTCCCACTTATGTTAATTTATTTTTATGGTATGCTTAATCATACCCAATCATACTTTTATTAACATATTTATTAACCCCATCGTTCCCCACATAAATCGTTCTCATTTCATGACATAATAAAGGGGAAATCCATCACAAATATCATGGGTTTAACCAAATCTTAGCATATAACTTTGTCATGGGTTAAGAGGATGTCAACTTGCATATATGAGCATATATTAACCCAACTACATTTAACCCAAACTTGCATATTATCATACACATGACTTGCATAACATGTTGCATATGAACTTGCATATTATCATACATATGACTTGCATAACATGTTGCATATGAACTTGCATATTATCATACACATATCTTGCATAACATGTTGAACTTGCATATAAGCATTCTCATAACTTGCATAACATGTTAAACATGCATTTAAGCATACACATAACTTGCATAAGCATTCACATTCTTGCATAAGCATTCACCTACTTGCATAAGCATGCATAACTTGCATATCATGTTAAACTTGCATTTAAGCATATACATAACTTGCATATGAACTTGCATAACAACATGCACATAACTTCCATAACATCATACACATAACTTGCATAACATGTTGAGCTTGCATATAAGCATACACATAACTTGCATAACATGTTGAACTTGCATATAAGCATGCACATAACTTGCATAACATGTTGAACTTGCATATATGACTTGCATCTTAAAGGAGGGTAAACATGCATATATATATATATATATATATATATATATATATATATATATATATCTACGTAGCATATAAAGGTGTCATCTTGCATATGTATGCATCACATTAAAAAGGGTAAACTTGCATGTCATGATTTATGCATAATACCAAACACTTAGCATGCATAAAACCCACATACTTAACTTGCATAAACCCACATATCCAACTTGCATAAACTCACATATTCAACTTGCATAAACTCACATATTCAACATGCATAAACATAGGATTAATATTAAACATAGATTAGCATATTCACATCATATCATATGACTTGAAAACCCATTAATCCTCATGCAAAACCATAGATCTCATCATATCTCATCTACTTAATTTAGCAATTGATCATCAAAGTGATAGAAACTCACCAAAATCTAGATTAGCAAACTTATGAAGTGGAATTAGTTGCTTTAGTTTGAAGAAGATGTTGATTAGAGGTTGATTAGCTTGCAACTCTCTTCATTGATTTGTGGAGGCCATGATCAAGTTTCATTTTGCCATAGTTTAGTTACAAGATCTAATTATGAATAAATTAGGGTAGGGTTGGGGTCTTATTTATAGGATTAGGTAGTGTTTTTAGACCATAGGATTAGCCCCAAATTAGATTAGGACCATCAGATTTCGGAACCCTCTAGAACACAGCCCAAGACTAACCCAAAAACCAGATCTGGTGCACCCAGATCAACAGGGCCGACACCCTGTGTCGACACCCCTGTCGACAGGGCTGTCGACACCCCTGTCGACATGCCTGTCGACACGGGGCTAGGCGGGAACTTTTCCGCCCTTTCCGCTTTTGGCTCCAAACTTGTTTTAGAACTGAATTTTAAATCTGTTTTTAACTTTGAATTTTCTGAAAACTTCTTTGGGCCATAACTGGGTCATACGGACTCCAATTTACAAAATTTTGGACTCTATTTCGCGTATTTTTCCGAGACGAACGCAATGGCATAGCCCGTTTCCCCTGATTCAAATTATTAAATTTAATTCTGCCCTGATTTCTATTATAACAAGGTATTCAACATACGGGGTGTTACATACAGTGGTTGCGATTTTTAGGATTTTGTGGATTTCGAAGATCACGGAATATTTCTGTGAGATGGAAAAAGTGGAGGCGGAAAAGTGTTTGACCGTGGGAACTAAATTAGGTCTTAAGAATTTTCTTAGTATTTATAGGATTTTTGTCAAGAATATATGAATTTGTGGATGGACATGTTCCACGTTTTCTTTTTTGCTGGAGGAGTGTTGGCCGTAGGAAGAAAAAGTAGAGGAGGTTTAACACAACGTGTATATTATAATTTATAAATAAAATATTCTATACAACTTTCTATGTGAAGTTTAAGGTATACCCATTTTATTTTACGAACCGCTAGACAGAAATAAACATACCGTTGTGACGAGCAAGGTGTCACGATCCCAAAAATATAAAAATATCGGTGGGTTAACTTATATTGTAAAACCCCAAAGTTTTGATATAGGGTGCAAAATACTCCAAATAAAAAGTTGCTTATTTAATTAATTAAAAATTACAATCAAATTCTAAAAATTAAATTATCACTGCATCACAAAAGAACCTTGTCTAAATTCGAAACCGATATCTAGTTATATCGAATAAACCGTTACGTCGATAAGCGATTCCATAGCGACTATTTTAAAATTTGATTTGGACACAACTCAAAATCTACACAACGAAATCATGATTTTTCTCTTCCATTAGAAAAATATACTTCACCAGCTCCTAACGTTTCTTGTTTCACAGAAATCCGATTTAAAATGGCTTCTGTATATTCAGTTGAAGTTCGAATCGCCAATTTACGAACTGCAGCGCCATTCCGAGCTCGATTTTAATTATAATATAATTATACGTTCAAACTTCGTTAAAATAATATTTTCGTTATTATAATTCATTTCCAAACTGAATTATATATATTTTGAATTTCCCAATTCATACCATATCGCCATTTCAGCCCATTTTGATTATTTCATAATTAAATATATTATTTAATTATTATTAAATTAAATATTCACTATTATTTAATTAAACGACCATTATATCCTCTAAATCACTTTATAAATAATTAAATAAATTAATTATTATATTGCTGAAATGCGGGTCATTACATTGTGTCAGTGTTGATTTGTATCTATTTAGCATCATGTAACTTCATCTATTACTGGAATTTACTGTAACTTGTGTTAGATTCATGTTTTGTTAAGATTAAAGGTTATGTATGTATAGTTGACATATTCCTTTGGGTAGTTAGATTAGTGATTTCAACTTTCAACTATGACAATGCGTTATTGAATCATATTTTGTTAATCTTAAAGGTAATTTATGCTCTGATGTATTCCTTTGGATAGTTTAATTAGTGATTTCAATTGTGATAATGAGTGACATAATAAAAAGTAGGAAATATGGAGACTAACGGATTAAACCATCATCACTTATTGCATTTCCTCACCTTTACACGTTCTGGTTATGTTAGCTCACAGCGCTTTATACTACAAACAAAACCAAAAATCAAAATTATACAAAATAGTCATACAACGATTCAACTAAATCGGGCAACGTTACAACTAATATACCCTTCAGTTTACACAGCCCGTGTGCATAGCATAGACCACTCACTAGTGCCGAAGATCCTTACAGTAATGGATACAATCCTAGTGAAGAAATGTTTTATTCAATGATCCCTTACAATACGATGATGACAAACTAGAAGTTATTTATCACAAATTGATTTATCATGACAAATTAATCCCCACATTAATACACCATTACAAACAGCTAACATTTTTAATTTTTAGAACTGGTATATTAAATAAATTTTGTGTCTTAAATAAAACTTGTTTTATGAGCAACGACATTGCAATTAATTATCAGTGATAAATATTTGTATTCTACATTATTGAAAAGTACCAAATCAATCCAGTCGTCAAGATGAACAGAATCTGATAAGTGGTTGGTACAGAGAAACCTTTCACTTAAAAAATATTTTCCATGTTTTTTATTCTTTGTATAAATTGAAAATAATGTATAAATTAAAAATACTTGCTATCTGCTATCAGTTTCATACATTCACCAAACACACACACACACACATGTAGTTTGGCCATCAGCTATGTGACGACCCCAAACCCTCGTTCCATGGTGGCAAGGGTAATCTTTGGAATATAACACATAAACAAGTAACAATAGAACAGAAATAAATACACCAGATAATGTACAAATAATACACTGGATAAACATAATCATCAGAGTTACATAGTATACATGATCAGTTCAACTATACATAAATGTCTACAGCGGAAACAAAACATAATATGTACAACAGGAGCTGAACAACATAAAAAGGAAGAAATGATAGAATCCAGCTTCAGCTCCAGCTATCTAGAAAGAGCCTGTTAACCTGAATACAAGGCTGCTCATGTAGAAATAGGGGCACCCGGGTTTGCAAGTGAAACAAACTACGAGTCAGTCATGGGACTGGTATAAGAAATCTACTTAACATATTTTACAATAAGACAAATCACAGGACCACGCCGCTAATGCGGAACGAGTTTACTCCATTGGATTGCCAGTGCTTTAAAACAAGTAAATCTTTTAAATGTCGCAATGCTTTTTATAAAAGTGAAGCCATTATAAGACTCAGTTCCCATCACACAATGCAACGCAAACCGGAGGATAGAGTTTTACCTTATAATGGCCAAAATATGCTTGATACGAGCAAAACAAATCATTTGATATTATTGCAAGTGTTTATATGTTTCAAAAACAATTTCAAATCATAAGTATCAATCATAAACGGCATGGGTACCATATATCATATCTCCATATATAGGTATACAATCAAAACTGCATGATGTCGTATTTGGAAATTGGATTTCCGTCATGAACCAAGGCA
This sequence comes from Allium sativum, assembly GCA_030737875.1. NCBI lineage: Eukaryota > Viridiplantae > Streptophyta > Magnoliopsida > Asparagales > Amaryllidaceae > Allium > Allium sativum. Next base: position 291,732,371 of record CM060916.1, on the reverse strand, counting down.
AGGGATCGTCCTTACCGCTTCGAGATGCTCTTGCCTGTGTCTCAGGCAAAAACTTAGTCAAGCCTTGGATCGTCAGGGCCGGTCCACACAGAGTGGATTAAAATGCCTGAACAATGTGTTTTCCTGCCCTATGGGGCGTAAACTGGTCATATAGCGACCAAACCATTGTCCCAGGAGCGACCGATACAACCGAGGCGCCTCGCTATCCATCATCCACATAAGTAAAATGCTCGAGCGTGTAAAACCCAAAACACCACTCCTAGCTAGAAGGAAACGCAGGTCCTCCCTGAGGTCCTCTCCCATTTCTGGCTCATACCGGAGTGGGAGGCTCGCGAAACAACACTAAACACAAAGCTGGCTTTTCAAAACCATGCTTTGATCAACAACCACAAAGCTCAGCTTTTCAACAAAAGCTTTGATCACAGCATCTCTGCATGCCACGTTGTCAATATACAATGTTAGACACACATCCATTTACAAGTCCGTTCTGGGTCTGAACAAAACCGGAGGCACCTTATACCTTGCATATCTGTACAATCAACAAGTACGTCCGAACGGCTACCACTTTAGCCCCCTTCAAGGTAGCTACTCCCATCATGAGCATCAGTAGCACCCATCCATTCGATGTGACGATCGTTGGTCTTGCACCATCTTCATATCTTCAACTTTTTACCGTCGATCAATTATTTGAAATGATAATTAACTTGGCCTTTTCAAATAATTCAAGTATATGTAGAATTTCAAATCAATTCATTTCAATGGTTAAATTATTCGACATCAATAATTCTGTTCTTTAATGTAATTTTCACGTCAAACACATTCAACCATCAAATATCCAATAAACCGAGTAAATTCAGTTAATTTTCATTTCATATCGTTTATATTATTTTATAATGATTTATCGCTATTTTTATATATTTAAAAATAGCCAATTCATTTAAACGACGCTTCAGGCCATAACGCGGCCGTGGTGTTGTTTTTCTTCAGATTTGATTTACACATATCTGAAAATCTAACCATTGGATCTTTACAAATTTTATATCATTAGAAAGATCTTTTCAAAACGAATCCAACGGTTCTAGTTTTGGGAAAATCCGACGGTCGGATCTCCCGGTACAATCGTTTGAAGTTACGATTTCAAAATACGAACTCCAGCGTCGTTATTCGATTTATTTTAATTATATATTTATATATATATATATAAATATAATTAATTCTGGCGTTGTTTTTCTTCAGATTTGAATTAAACATTCGAAGCAATCTAACCGTTTGATCTTTGCAAAGTTGGTATCGTTGGAAAGATATTTCCAAAGCGAACCCAGCGGTTTCGGTTTCGGTAAAATCCGATGGTCGGATCTCCCGCAATAATCATTTGAAATCACAGTTTCAAAAAAACGGACTACAGCTTCGTTATTTGATTTATTTTAATTATATATATAATTTGTTCTGCGATTTCAAAACATTTCATTTCATATATGTGATAAAAAATGATATTTTTATCCAACAGATATTCATTTCAACACATGAATATTTTTAACACTTCAAATACATCATAAAAATGTGATTTTTATGGTCAAAACAATTTATTTCAAACACGATTATTTTATATACTTCATATAGATGATAAAAATGTGATTTTTATTGTTAAAACAATTTATTTCAAAAATGAAGATTTTTAACAATTCATATATATTATAAAAATGTGATTTTTATTTGTAAAACAATTTATTTTAAAAATGAATATTTTTCTATACTTTGTACATACAATAAAAATGTTATTTTTATCGTTCTAACCATTTCATTTCATTTATTCGATAAAAATGTTATTTTTGTCGTTCAAACCATTTCATTTCATTCATTCGATAAAAATGTTATTTTTATCGTTCAAACCATTTCATTTCATTCATCACATGAATATATTTCAATACATGAAGATAAAACAAACACATAAATATTTCAGAAAATTTCGACAGGATGGCGGCAGGGTAGTTAAAACCGGCACCGTCCCTAGTACGGCTCCTCGCTAAACCTTAAAGCCTCGCAGCTTTTGGCAATGGGGATTTCGATATCTAGTTCGTACGCAGATGAATTTTCCCATATACTAATCCTATTGGGATTTCAACCACAATCAATCATTTCCAATCAACCATTCATGATATACACCAAATTTCACATCAACCAAATCCAAACAATATCACAACCAATATATATCGTCCATGGTCTGTGGACGAGGGGAGTATATATATATATATACGTATATACATATATTTCAATTTCATTTCAATATATTTCAATTCATTTCAATGCATATATCATTTTTACAACGCATATATAACTTATACATCGCACATACAACTTATACAACGCTTATACATGAGGTATACAATGCTTATATAATTCATACATCGACTGTATAATTTATACATCGTCATTTCCATATCGTTTATAAATCAGAAACTTCACATTGGGTTCCACTCCTCCAAAAATTGTAGAAGGCTTAGAAAAATATCCGGTCTCTTCTAGAACGTAGAGAGCGTCTTTACGGTCCCGATGTCTCCTGTTTCATCGAATTTCGTTAACATATGTTAAAGATACGATTTTTAGAAGTTTGCAATATTTAAAAGTATAAAAATCAGTTTAAACCCCTACAGGCCGTTACCTCTCAGAATATTTTAAAACTAGGTTTTGATTTCTGCCACCATCCGTTGCACGATAATAAAATCCTTTGGCACGACGTCGTAGAGCACCAGAAGGCGAGCAAAACGAGGGTACTCTGGTCGGTCTTGCACGCAGATCGAGGGCTGGGTGGCGAACGGAAGTTGCGGACTTCCTGGAGATGATTCGAGCACGATAGTCGACGATGGGGGGTTTAGTGGGTATAGATTTGAAGCTCGAGGGAAGTTCTTCAAAAAGTTGCACTGGGAGGGGTCAAAGATGAACGGAGCGGTCAGAAAATGGACGGGAAGGGAAGAACACTCTTCCACCGTCGACAGTGAAGGGTATCGTTGGGGGGGGGTACTGATAATTTTATAGAATTAATTAATGAATGGAAAATTCCTATTCGCCGATATTTATATAAATTCGAAAATAGCGTTTTTTCCATACCAGCTCCAATCCAAACCCAACGACTGTCGCCCCTAGCTAGATACGCCCGTTTCGAATACAACGGGATATGTTTCGCAAGCCAATTCGACTGTTACAATCAGTTATTCTTCAAATTGAAGTATAAAACATTCAAATTCTGTTTTGAACGTACATTTTAATCTGTCGAGGCCACATACTGATTCTACAAATTCCCGAAAAATTTATCTAGCTTTGTAGGGACGATACGGTCCCAACAAAACTGATTTCGTTGAATTCTGAGACCGTTTGAAAAATGGCCATTTTCTGGTCGATCCAATTTAACTAAAATCAACCAAACACATTTTCCTTTGCCACGCTAACACATTAACTTCAAAAATTATGGAATTTGGAACCTAGCAATAATCTGACATCCCGGATCCAATAAAAGTGGTTTCATAAAATTCTGAGGTCGTTTGCAAAATGGTTATTTTCACGGGCAATATAAACTCCATAGCGACATTTTTGAAATTTCATTTGTCCATAACTTTTGATTTCGGCTATGAAATTTCGATTTTTCAAATTCGTTAGAAAGATATTCATAAAAAGATTTAAATATTTTTGGTTTCACTAAAATCCATTATATTTTGCACCCAATATACTTAGTCAAAGTTTGAATTCAAATTTTGAAACTACCGAGCCATTTCAGGCCTTGTTTATAATTAAAATAAATATATTTATTTTCAAACATCGATTCAAATAGACTTTTTGTCGTTATTATTTAAAATAATTTATTTTAAATATTTAATATCCACTAAAATAGCCAAATTAAAATTTTTAAACTGGTTCTGATTTTCTGGGTTGTTACAATCTCCCCCACTTAAAATCTTTTCGTCCCTGAAAAGGAATGAAGTCGAAAGTTGTTTAATTAACCTACTCAACTTTCATTCTGGCTTCCATTCTTCAACTTTTCAGTTTCTAAGAATTTTCCAATTCTTCAAAAATTTGGCTAACACCCTAAATTATTGAAAAAATTCGCCATAACCTCCTTTGTACGGGGATGGGTTTGGAAATTTATTGGGCTGTATTAGGTACCAAATAAATCCTAATAAACATGCACATATTTATAGTGATATATTCCGGTGTCCACAGGGGAGTGTGTATAGATCATAACTCCATAGAATAAATTCTCCTCACCCTGTAAATGGTTTTTGTGCCATAATGACCAGAGACACGTGTTTATTGTCATCTCTAGACTCGTGTAGGTTTTTTTATTAATCTTGTAATTTACCGTTGCATTTTATATAGTCCATATCAGTCATCAGTTCAACCTGTAATATATAGTCATCGCCATACAAGCCACTCGCTCGTATGGTAAATCTTCAACCTCGTCACACAAGCTCCAAATGCTTATGTGGTATATGATGAAGTATGCCTATCTTCAAGAAGTATGCCATGTAGTATAGTTCAAAATTAATTGTTAATATCCTATGGAGACATTTATTATTACACACAGAACAACCAGCACTCCGCATCCAATGGCATTCTCAGGAGTTGATATAATAAATAAAATTGCGCATCCAACTCATTAAGGTTTACCTATTTATTGGGAACACAAATAAATTATTTACTCGATAGCTAATCCATTTACCTGTTCAAACATATATAATGTATATGCATATATTTCTATCTATTTTTAAATCAGTTCAGTGTGTTATTTAATCGAATATATTTACCATCATTCTCTTATTGATTAAATTAACTATCATTTTAATAATTTAATTAATCAAATCTACAATCACACAACACAAACAACAATCCATTTGTTTTTATCTTTCAAAAATATACTAATTAATTCATGTACTCTTTTGAAAACATTCAGACTATATAATTAAAAAGTTTACATGCATGAAAAGAAAACAACAACCAAGTAGAGAACAAAAATGGGAATGCAAAATATAGTAAGTGTACCTTGCACCAGAGTCAATCAAAGATATCCACCCTGCACTTGGGGTAGGCTTTCTTAACGCTTTCCTCAGTTTCCCAAGTACGATCTCGCGGATCTCCACTCCATTGCACTTTGACGAAGTGAACTTTCTTGTTCCTCGGCTCTTTGGTTTGTTTTCCAATAATCTTGATTGGCTCTCTTCTTACAGCCAATTCTGGAGTAATTTCTATATCCCATTGCGCAGCTTCTTCCCACGTTCAAATTTGGATCATGAACATGCTTTCGAAGTAGAGATACGTGAAATACATCATACACTCCAGGCAACCAATCTGGTAACTGAACCTTGCAAGCGAGAGTTCGAATCCGGTCTAGAATAGGAAACGGACCAATAAATTTGGGTGCCAATTTCCCTATTTTACCGAACCGGATTACTCCTCTCATCGGAGATACTTTCAAATACAAGTGGTCACCAACAGCGAATGATAAATCTCTTCTTCTCTTATCTGCATAGCTCTTCTGTCGGCTTTGAGCGGCTAGTAATCGTTTCTTAACGAAATCAACTTTGTCTGCAGCTTTGCGAATCATATCGGGTCCCAATACGAGTCTATTACCAGGTTCTACCCAACAAGCAGGAGATCGACAGGGTCTACCATACAGTGCTTCGAATGGTGACATTGTCAGGCTCGCTTGGTAGCTGTTGTTGTATGAGAACTCAGCCAAATGCAAATGGTCTTCCCATGATCCGCCAAAATCAATAACACAAGCCCGCAATAAATCTTATAGAATACAATTCACCCTCTCAGTTTGGCCATCTGTTTGAGGATGATAAGCAGTGCTCAAGTATAGTTTCGTTCTCAATTCTGCTTGGAATGCTTCCCAGAATTTACTAGCAAAAATTGGGTCATAATCACTAACGATACTCATGGGAACTCTATGAAGTTTAACAATTTCTCTAAAATAAATCTGCGCCAGACTCTGAGCAGTTCTATTCGACCTGACAGGTATGAAATGGGCGGTCTTCGTGAGACGAACTACGATCACCCAAATACTCTCATTTCCTTTCCTGGTTCTGGGAAAATCATTTATGAAATCCATAGAAATCTGTTCCCACTTCCCACCTGGAATTTCCAACGGTTGCAACAGTCCAGCTAGTTTCTGTTGATCGCTTTTGACTTGCTGACAAGTAGCACACCGGCTAACGTATAAGGAGATGTCTCGTTTCATCGATCTCCACCAGAAAGTTCGTTTGATATCATTATACATCTTGCTCACTCCTGGATGGATACTAAGTTTGGCTTTGTGACATTCATCCAATAATTCTCTCCGAGGAATGTTCAGAACACAAATTCGGCCTTTCAACCTAAGAATCCCGACGTTATCAATCTGAAAACTCGAGGGCTCGCCTTTTTGAATTATCCCTCTGATCTTCTGAATGAAGTGATCATCCTTCTGAAGAGCAGATATGTTGTCAATCAATGAAGGCGTGATGATAAGACTGGCGATAATTACATTCTTTCTGCTGAGCGCATCATCCACGACATTAGCCTTCCCCGGAGTATATAAGATATCAAGATCATATGCCGCGAGAAATTCTAACAAATGCTGTTGTCTCATATTCGTATCCTTCTGGGTGAATAAATACTTTAATGATTGATGATCAGTATATAATTCGAACTTCTCACCCAATAGATAATGCCTCCAGATTTTCATAGCAAACACGATGTCTAACAATTCAAGATCGTGAGTTGCATAATTATTTTCATGTGGTTTCAATTGACAGCTAGCATAAGCGACTACCTGGCCTCTTTGCATTAACACTACGCCAAGGCCTTCTTTAGAAGCATCGATCCAGACTTTTAAATCCTGATTGCCATCAATAATTGTGAGCACTAGAGCAGTTGTCAATTTTAACTTCAGCTCTTGGAAAGCTGCCTCACATTCGGGAGTCCAGTTGTATCTCGAATGTTTCTTAGTAAGCTTTGTTAAGGGACTGGATATCTTCGAAAAATTCTTAACGAACTTCTGATAATAACTGGCCAATCTGAGAAAACTTCAGACTTCTGTGGGTGTACAAGGCTGTTTCCAATTCTGAATAGTAGTGATTTTACTGGGATCAACTGAAATTTCTTCCTTTGACACGACGTGACCAAGGAATTTTACTTCTTCTTTCCAGAATATACATTTGGAAATTTTGCTTTTAAAACATTCTTTCTCAGAATTTCTAACACTTGTTCCAAATGTTTTTCATGCTCGCTTTTTGACTTAGAGAAGATCAAAATATCATCAATGAAGACCAGAACAAATTTATTCAATACTTCTCTGAATACTCTATTCATTAGATCGACAAAATATGCTGGAGCGTTACATAATCCGAACGACATTACTAACCACTCGTAGAATCAATATGGACCTCTGAATGCTGTCAAAGGAACACACTCTTCGGTAATACGAAGCTGATGGAAACCTGTAGCTAGGTCCATTCATGAAAATACTTGTGCGCCATTCAATCGATCTAAAAAATCATCAATCCGCGGTAATGGATATTTGTTCTTTTATGTCTGCTTGTTCAAGTCACGATAATCCACATGTAGTCTAAGAGTACCATCTGACTTTGGGACAAATACCACTGCTGCTCCCCAATCAGAGAAACTTGGTCTGATCAGACCCTTCCATACAAGCTGTCGAGTTTGATTATCTAACTTTTCTTTCTCGTTCAAGGTCATTCTTCGAATAGCGTGAATTACTGGCCTTGCAATCAGAACTAAAGAGATTTTGAAATCAATTTCTCTACGTGGAGGTAAGCTAACAACTTCTTCGAACAAATCCGCATAATTTTTGATAATAGGAATATTTTCTATGTCAACCGGAACGTTCTCTGTAACGACAGGAACAGGTTCTATTTGAGCAGGAGTAACATCCAGAGCTGACCAAAAGTCTTTTCTATCTGAATTCGGACCTTCACATGGAATGGTTATATGATCCCCTGATTTAATCTTTGCCTTAACGACTTGGTTGACGCATTTAACCTCAACTTCATATTTGGTTAATCAATCTAATCCCAAGATAAGATCAAACTCAGCAAAATTCATGACGATCGCGATGGTAGGGAACCGAGAACGGGAAAAGAGATAGGCACCCCCACAAACCCGACTAAGATCGAGGGAACCCCCAACCTGATTATTGACAGTCATGGGTTCTTTGAGCTTTTTCCAATTCAAATCCAGTTTCTTAACCGAATTCTTTGCAACAAAGCTTCGCGACGCGCCTGTATCAAACAATACTTTAACTGAGATGTTTTTGACAGTTAGCATGCCTTCTAAACCATCCGGCCTTACTTGACTGGATGAGGGTGCTGAAGTTTCTGCCACTTCATTTATTTGTACTATTTCAGATTTCTTTAATAACAGGCAATCCCTAGCAAGATGACCTGTCCGGCGACACTTATAGCATTCCCTTGTGCCATGCGATTCCTTTTGCTTCTTGGTGGGTTTGAGTCCACTCTTTATTGTTTTCCTTAAGGGTCCGCAATTTATCGCCAAATTCCCTTTCCTATTATAGTTAGAGCATGTGGCAGTTGTTACTGGCACTTTCTTAGATTTAACCTTCCTTCGATTGACTTTAGGTTTCTTTCTAACCACAGACGTCGTACTGGCCACAGGCCGTGTACTCGTTTCTGGGCTATCAGCTTCAAATTTCCTTTTACTGCTAGTACTGATTTCCTCTTCATCAACCAAAAGACCCAACTTATCAAGATTTTCATACTGATAAGCCATATATATCATTTCAGAGAAAGATTGTTGCACATGCGCGGATTTTGATTAAGATGCGAGGCAAAACGAGAAAGTTTATTGAATCTCTTTTGATATTCCAGAACGGTCATATCTCCTTGAATCAAATAGTAGAATTCATCACTTAACTGCTCAGTTGCTTCTGGAGGAATGAACCTCTTATTGAAAATTTCTTTGAATCTATCCCAGGTGATATCACCTTCTGGATTATCATTAATAACGGTATCCCACCAGATTAAAGCTTCGTCTTTGAGTGCCCAAAATTCCAGTAATCTTTTCTGATCATCTCTCAGCTTTGAACCTTCAAATATTTTCTCAGCAGAGCGCATCCATGCTTGTATTTGAATAATAGATTCATTTCTTGAGAATGGTACTCCACCCAGATTTCGATACTTAATTAATAGAGATTCAATATCTGGTTCTGACCTACCTCTTCTACTTCTGCCACTCATTTTTCAATGTCTGCAAATAGCAGACAAAGTGTTAGGCCAACAGAAAAGGTATTTTTAAAACATAGAGACATATACTTGAATGTAAATGTGTCTATCGGGGTGTATTTCATTCTGCTTCACTCATTCTAGGATATTACTGATCCTATCTAAAATGAGTGATCCATCCTAGAACGCTATTGGTTCTATTTAGGACAAATTCCTTAATATTTTATATTCTAGAACTAAGCTTAACCAAAGCTCTGATACCACGTTGTGACGACCCCAAACCCCCTTTCCATGGTGGCAAAGGTAATCTTCGGAATATAACACATAAACAAGTAACAGCAGAATAGAAATAAATAAATACACCAGATAATGTACAAATAATACACTGGATAAACATAATCATCAGAGTTACACAGTATACAGGATCATACTTAGTAAGAAATACAGCTCAACTATACATAAATGTCTACAGCGGAAACAAAACATAATATGCACAACAGGAGCTGAACAACATAAAAAGGAAGAAATGATAGAATCCAGCTTCAGCTCCAGCTATCCAGAAAGAGCCTGCCAACCTGAATACAAGGTTGCTAGTGTAGAAATAGGGGCACCTGAGTTTGCAAGGGTATTAAATTACGAGTCAGTCATAGGACTGGTATGAGAAATCTACTTAACATATTTTACAATAAGGCCAATCACAGGACCACGCCGCTAATGCGGAACGGATTTACTCCATTGGATTGCCAGTGCTTTAAAATAAGTAAATCTTTTAAACATTGCAATGCTTTTTATAAAAGTGAAGCCATTATAAGACTCAGTTCCCATCACACAATGCAACGCAAACTGAAGGATAAAGTTTACCTTATAATGGCCAAAATATGCTTGATACGAGCAAAACAAATCATTTGATATTATTGCTAGTGTTTATATGTTTCAAAAACAATTTCAAATCATAAGTATCAATCATAGACAGCATGGCTACCATATATCATGTCGCCATATATAGGTATACAATCAAAACCGCACGATGTCATATTTGGAAATTGGATTTTCGTCATGAACCAAGGCCAGGGATCGTCCTTACCGCTTCGAGACGCTCTAGTCCGTGTCTCAGGCAAGTACTCAGTCAAGCCTTGGATTGTCAGGGCCGGTCCACACAGAGTGGATTAAAATTCCTGAACACTGCGTTTCCCAGCCCTATGGGCCGTAAAATGGTCATATACCGACCAAACCATCGGCCCAGGAGCGACCGATAAAACCGAGGTGCCTCGCTATCCATTATCCACATAAGCAAAATGCCCGGGCGTGTATAACCCAAAACACCACCCCTAGCTAGAAGGAAATGCAGGTCCTCCTTGAGGTCCTCTCCCGTTTCTGGCTCATACCGAGGTATGAGGCTCGCGAAACAACGCTAAACACAAAGCTGGCTTTTCAAAACCATGCTTTAATCATCAACCACAAAGCTCTGCATTTCAACAAAAGCTTTGATCACAACATCTTTGCATGCCACGTTGTCAATATACAACATCAGACACACATCTATTTACAAGTCCGTTCTGGGTCTGAACGAAACCGAAGGCACCTTATACCTCGCATATCCGTACAATCAACAAGTACGTTCGGACGGCTACAACTTTAGTGTAACAACCCGAAAATCTGGGCCAGTTTGAAATTTTTATTTTGGCAACTTTAGTGAATTTTGAATATTTAAAATGAATTATTTTAAATAATATCGACGAGAAATTTATTTTGAATATAATTAGAACGTATATATTATATACGTCGTCGTTAGAATATATAATAATTATATATAATTATAAATAGAATAGAAAATGGCGCGGTAGTTCGAAAATTCGATTTCTAATTTCAAATGAATATACAGAATTCAATATAAGTCAGAATTGAACGAAACAAGAAATATTTGAATCTGTATAACTATATCTTTGTAACGAAGTTAACAAACTGAGATTTCATCTTAGAAATGATAAGATATGTCCAGTTTAAAATTAGAAATAGTCGCTGTGGAATTTATATATATTTTTATATATATAAGGCCCTTAAAAATGGACATTTTGCAAACGACCTCGGATTTCGACGAAACCAGTTTTGTTGGGTCTGTGATGTCAAGTTATTGCTAGATTCCAAATTTCATAATTTTTCGAATCAATATGTGAGCGTAGCAAAGGAAAACGCGTTTGACCAGTTTCAGTTGATTTTAATCGACTGGAAAATGGCCATTTTTCAAACGGTCTCAGAATTCAACGAAACTAGTTTTGTTAGGACCGTATCGTCAATACGAAGCTAGAAAATATTTTTCTGGAATTTTTCTAGTTAGTATGTGACCCCGGTAATTTGAAATGTACGTTCAAATTTGAAAATTAAATGTTTTATACTTTAATTTGAGGAATAACTGACTGTAACAGTCAAAATGGCCTACGAAACATATTCCATTGTGTCCGGGATGGGGGTAATTAGCTAGGAGCGACATTCGTTGGGTTTGATTTGCTGTTCGTGATGATTTTTACTTTTAAAATGAATTAAATAAAATAAAAATAATATATATATTATTTTTCCACCAATCAGAAAAAAACCCTTTTCCCCCTTTAACCGTCTGCCCCCCCCCCCCCCCCCGTCCAAATTCATTTCTAAAGAAAGAAAAAAAAAAAAGAGAATCGGACCGAAGCCCTAGGCGGACCACCACATCGCGCCCCCCCAGCGACGCTGCCACCGCCGATGCTTCATCTCCTCCTCCCACGACCATCGAACAACCACCGCGACCCCGTTGCTTCCCCTCCTCGACCTCGCGACAGCTGTCGCCCACCCCCTTAACCGCCTAAGCCTCACCGCCCCTCTCGCCTCCAGCACCGCCTACTGACTGGCGCCACCGCTCGCGCGACCCCCTCCTCTGTTTCCAGCTCCCCCCTTCGACGAAGACCACTGCAGAACCCCCCCCTCGGCTGTAAGTGTTCGTTTTTTTTTTATTATTTATTAATATTTTATTTCTGATTTTTATTTTAAAGTTAAAACTGTTTTTTTTATATATTAAGTTAAAACTGTTTTTTTTATATATTAAGTTAAAACTGTTTTTTTTATATATTAAGTTAAAACTATTTTTTTATATTAGGTTAAAACTGAAATTATATGAAGTTAAAACTGATTTTATTTTATCTTAAAATCTGAATTTTATTTTGTTTTTAAAAACTGATTTAAAAAGGAATTTTGAAATTGATTTTTATTTTAAAGGTTTGAAATAGAAAAAAAAGGGTTTAAACTTTAAAGTAGAAAAGGCGGAATTTTTATTGAGTAGAAGAAGTAAAAATATAGTTTTTATATTTTTAAAGAATTAAAAATATAGTCTTTACTATATAGAAATATTAAAAATATGATTTTTATATTTTTAAAGTATTAAAAATATAATCTTTATAGGATAGAGAATATAAAAATATCATCTTTGTATATGTAGCGAAATAAAAATCTGATTTTTATTTTATATACGTTGAGATAAAGTGGTAATTTTTATAAAGGCGAAAACTTTATTTTTGAAAAGGCTAAATCTTTATTTTAGAAAAGGCGAAATCTTTATGTGGAAAATAGCGTGATAAAAATATAATTTTTATCTATTTGACATAGCGATAGAAAAAGTCGATTTTTATATATTGAACTTCGATAGAAAAAGTCGATTTTTATATATTGAACTTCGATAGAAAAATAGAATTTTTATATATTGAACTTCGATAGAAAAATAGAATTTTTATATATTGAACTTCGATAGAAAAATAGAATTTTTATATATTGAACTTCGATAGAAAAATAGAATTTTTATATATTGAACTTCGATAGAAAAATAGAATTTTTATATATTGAACTTCGATAGAAAAATGGATTTTTATATATTGAATAGCGAAGTAAAAATTCGATTTTTACATATGTAGTGAAAGCAGCAACGAAGATGACAAAGATGCGAAGCGACGAAGATTTCTATCAATGAAGAGCCGTGGAGCTAGGATAGCTATAAGTGAGAATTTCTCACCTTTCAATTTATTTTTCTAGTTATATATATATATACTAGGATGCAGACGGTGCTTAGTAGCACCCGACACAATCGTCCACAGACCATGGACTTGTTTGTTTGACTGTTTGGTGATTGATTGCGATATTGGTTTGAATGTGGTTTGTGGTGTGAAAAATCGAATCGATAAATTGGTTAGGATTAGACGTGCGCCGTTATAAGGCGAAGGAGTAAGGCTAGGTTAGACTCTTACTCCAAATTTTGTGGTTTACATAACGAATTGATTTGATTGATGTGTGAATGGCGTGGGCCTTCACTAGACCGGGGATAAGGCTAGGCCTTGTCCCGTTTCTAGTATCGTGCCGTTATGCCGCCGAAATTTTCTAAAATATGTTAGAAAAATAAAAATATCATTTTATTTAAAGAATGAACTTAATAGAAATTCATATGTTGGAATAAAATGTTCTATCGTTAAAAATATAATTTTTAACGTGAATGTGAATAAATAAATATTCATTTACAAACCAGACGGTTTGTTTATGTACACCTATTTGAAGGACATTGATTGGGACGATAAATTTTACACATCGCCCAACTGCACGAATAAAAATCTGTGTTTGATGGTTTGAAACCCCACACGGGTGTTGGGATGAAATTTGAAGTTCACTCATCCTGATTGATTAAATATGTCGATCGATTGATTGACAGGCTGTTATAAGCGTTAGATATCTATATTTGATGCTTATACAGTGTAGTGCACTTTGGTTGATGGTTGATTATTTTTAATGCTATTATATACATGTGTTGTATGAAAATCCATATAATTAATTTTATATGGTAATTGATTGGGCCTCATTCCAATTTGAAAAATAAAGAATATTATAAAATAAAAGTTCATGTGTTGACAGTACTCATTCATTGAGATTGGTCATGTGTTGAACGAAATATTTTAGTAATAAAATTTGCACCTTTAATATTATAAAATAAAAGTTCATGTGTTGACAGTACTCATTCATTGAGATTGGTCATGTGTTGAACGAAATATTTTGATAATAACAACTATTTTGAAAAAAAGAAATATTTGAAATAGAATATTTGAGAAATAGAAATTTATGAAGCCGTGTTGATTAGATTGACGCCATTTTGACGTGAACGATATTTATATCGATTTTAAACGATTTCGAAATGAATTGAATTGAAAACGATTTCGAAATGAATTGAATATATAACGATTTCGAAATGAAATGAATATATAACGATTTCGAAATGAATTGAATATAAAACGATTTCGAAATGAATTGAAAACGAATTCAAATTGAATTGAAAACGATTTCGAAATGAATTGAAAACGAATTCAAATTGAATTGAAAACGATTTCGAAATGAATTAAATTGAAATTTGAATTGAAATGGATTTTAAAACGAATTTATAAAGCATAATTCAATCTTGATTTGAATTGAAATGGAAGTTGAAAATGTTTTTGAAACGAATTCAAAACTATTTATATAATTCGTTTTGAATAGAAATCGACGAAGTATATATTATATATATTATATATATATAATATAATGGCCTGAATAGAACGCGCCGCGCCGCGGCAGTTCGTGAATTTCGACCATTTATTTCAAACGGACATTACGGGAGATCCGACCGTCGGATTCTCCTAAAACCGGAACCGTTGGGTTCGTATCGAAAAGAGCTTTCTAACGAATGTGATAAATTAGAAATCTAACGGTTGGATTTGGAATTATGTCCAAATCAAATTGGAAAAAGGTCGCTATACGTGCAGTTCGATGGCCATTGGTGGAAATCGACTGTACGGGCCTTGATAAAATTATTAAAAATAGTAATAATTTGTGTAAAATCATAAGAAATGATTTGTGAAGATTTGGGATGAAAAACTCCATATTTGAAAAGATAAAAATAGATTTTTATCGAAATGAACTAGTTTTGAACTAGAAATATAATTCTATTTATTTTTAAATAAATAAATTGAATTTAAAAAGGGTTTTGAAAATAACCAAAATTTCCAATGATTGCATTGGAGTGGATTTGAATCGAAATTGTCTTCGGAATATTTCGATGTTGGAATTCGTGATTATACAGATGTTGTTATGGGAATTTGAAAGATACATATATTTATATCGTTATTTCAAATACGACATTTGTTAGTCGTAGAATTTGATATTGAATATAAGCCGATATATTTTCTATTCAGAGCCTTGTATTGAATATCAAATGTGATTTGGGGTTTGTCGTGAATGGTGTCTTCACTAACACTGTTCTTGAACCCAGTTGAGAAAAGATTAAATCTTTTTATTTAGATTTAATGAAGTGTACCAATTAAATGATATTTAATTGGAATTGAATTGGTATTGATTTTTGGGTTTATCGTGAACAGTGTTTTAAATAACACTTGTTCTTTAACCCGATAATTAATGGAATGTGATTTGGGTTTGTCGTGAATGGTGTCTTCACTAACACCGTTCTTGAACCCAGTTGAGAAAAGATTAAATCTTTTTATTTAGATTTAATGAAGTGTACCAATTAAATGATATTTAATTGGAATTGAATTTGTATTGATTTTTGGGTTTATCGTGAACAGTGTTTTAAATAACACTTGTTCTTTAACCCGATAATTAATGGAATGTGATTTGGGTTTGTCGTGAATGGTGTCTTCACTAACACCGTTCTTGAACCCAGTTGAGAAAAGATTAAATCTTTTTATTTAGATTTAATGAAGTGTACCAATTAAATGATATTTAATTGGAATTGAATTGGTATTGATTTTTGGGTTTATCGTGAACAGTGTTTTAAATAACACTTGTTCTTTAACCCGATAATTAATGGAATGTGATTTGGGTTTGTCGTGAATGGTGTCTTCACTAACACCGTTCTTGAACCCAGTTGAGAAAAGATTAAATCTTTTTATTTAGATTTAATGAAGTGTACCAATTAAATGATACTTAATTGGAATTGAATTGGTATTGATTTTTGGGTTTATCGTGAACAGTGTTTTAAATAACACTTGTTCTTTAACCCGATAATTAATGGAATGTGATTTTGGGTTTACCGTGAACCGTGTTTTAAATGACACTGATTCTTTAACCCAGTCGAAGATTAAAACTAAGTGGAGTTTTAATGAATCTTTAATTAGATTGAAATGATCGAAAATGGAGTATCACCAGTTTTACTCCAGGCGATAGTTAAATCTTTAATTAGATTTGAACGTGAAATGGTAATTGAATTTACCGATAACACTGTGGTGTTAGATATGAAGTATTACCAGTTTTACTTCATGGGATTAATAGGTTGGGATTGGGAAAATAAAATAAATGATTACTTCGGTAAGTTTCGCTAATCCCGACTAGTTTGAATTGATATTCAAAGAAGATTAAAGAATAAATTTAAAGAATTTATCTTTGATAAAATTAATGGGAATCTTTCCCTATGAATGTGAAATTTAGAAACTAACTGTCGGTTAGCCAAGCAGAATGGTTTTCTGGATATTGATCTGATGTTGGTTTCGGCCTTCGGGGTTAATATTTGGGGAATTATTCTCTTGATAAATTTACGGTTAGTGACTAATGAATTGGAATGAGGCGTATGTTGTGTTTGTGTAACACTTATTTAAAATATACGCGAGTTATTCGGAAAGACCGGGTTTATCCCATTCTGAATAACTGATACGACGATAAGTCGAAGATGAAGACGATGGTCGAAGACCGGAGGTCTTCACGTCGTTTGGGTAATTACTGATGATCTTGATTGGGCTGTACACCCAAGAAGATGGAAACAGTTAGTGATCGTCCAGACGTACTTGGAGATCGATGGATATGCGGGGTACTAGGTGCCTCCGGTTTCGTTCAGACCCAGAACGGACTTGTAAATGGACTGTGTGTCTGACATCGGATTTCATTCTGTGTGACTGATATCGGTTGCATAGGATGGTTTGCCTGTGTGGCATGCTAAGATGCAAATGATCAAGGCTTCTGTTGAAAAGCAAAGTCTTGTGGTGATGATCAAAGCACGGCCTTTGTGGCGTAGCTTTGTGTAACGTTTACCTCACGTGTTTCACACCAGGTATGAACCAAAAACGGGAGACGGACCTCAGGGAGGGCATGCGTTTCCTTCTAGCTAAAAAGTGGCGTCAGTGGTTTTACACGCCCTGACGAGTTTGACTTATGTGGTTGTTGCTGTTGCGAGGCGCCTCGGATTGATCGGTCGTTCTCGAACCGATGGAGTCATTTGTTGGCTCATTGACACCCCAAAGGGTGGGGAAACGCAGTGTTCAGGCATTTTAATCCACATCGGTGGACCGGCCCTGTCGCTCCAAGGGTCACTCGAGCTCTGATCCTGAGACACGGGCTAGAGCGTCTCGAATCGGTTGAGGACTATCTTTTGCCTCGGTTCATAGATGGAAATCCAATTTCCAAATACGTGACATTTGCGGTTTTATTTGTAAACCTATATATGGCGACATGATATATGGTACCCATGCCGCCTATGATTGATACTTATGATTTGAAGTTGTTTTATACACTATGCACTTATAATAGTATCAAATAATCTGTTTTAAACGTATCAAGCATTCTTTGGCTGTTATAAGGGAAAACCCTATCCCCCGGCTTGCGTTGCATTGTGTGATAGGACCTGGGTCTTATAACAGCTTCATTTTTCTTTATTTAGCATTGCGCTGTTTGTTTTATGCACTGGTATTCTTGGGAGGAAACCCGTTCCGTGTTATACGGCGTGGTCCCTTGATTTACCTAACTTTAAAATAAAGATTAACTGTTTTAGTTCTCACACCAGTCACATGACTGACCTGGAGTTTATTGTTTTAACCTAAACTCTGGGTGCCCTTATTTTGACACGGGCAGCTAGTAGTTTTGGTTTTGCAGATTTATATTCACAGGATCCTGGTTTACAGCTGGAATGATATCCGGAAAGCTTTGTATCCGTATATCTCATTCTAGTTGTGTATTGTATTATTTTCCGCTGCCATGTATTTAAATGTAATTTAAATCTCTGATATTTCTGTGTAATATTCATTTATACTCTGTAAATTCTTGTAATCTGATGCATTGTTGTAATATACAATGAAACGTTCTTCTGTATGCGTTCTGCTGTGGTTTGTTCTCGAACTATCCGACGCTTTCCTTTACGGGGAAGTTGCGGGTCTTTACACGTAGTCCCCTTAAGGTAGCTACTCCCATCATGAGCATCAGTAGCACCCATCCATTCGATGTGAAGATCGTCGGTCTTGCACCGTCTTCGTATCTTCGACTTCTAACCGTCGATCAATTATTTGAAATGAGAATTAACTTGGCCTTTTCAAATAGTTCACGTATATTTAGAATTTCAAATCAATTCATTTCAATGGTTAAATTATTTGACATCAATAATTCTGTTCTTTAATGTAATTTTCATGTCAAACACATTCAAGCATCAAATATCCAATAAGCCAAGTAAATTCAGTTTATTTCCATTCCATATCAATTATATTATTTTATAATGATTTATCGCTATTTTTATTTATTTAAATATAGCCAATTCATTTAAACGACGCTTCAGGCCATAACGCGGTCATGGCGCTATTTTTCTTCAGATTTGATTTACACATATCTGAAAATCTAACCGTTGGATCTTTACAAATTTTATATCTTTAGAAAGATCTTTTCAAAATGAATCCAACGGTTCCAGTTTTGGGAAAATCCAATGGTAGGATCTCCCGGTTTAATCGTTAGAAGTTATGATTTAAAAATACGAACAACAGCGTCGTTATTCGATTTATTTTAATTATATTTATATATATAAATATAATCGATTCTGGCGCAGTTTTTCTTCAGATTTGAATTAAACATTCCAGACAATCCAACCGTTGGATCTTTGCAAAGTTGGTGTCGTTGGAAAGATATTTCCAAAGCGAACCCAACGGTTTCGGTTTCGGGAAAATCCGATGGTCGGATCTCCCTCAATAATCGTTTGAAATCACAGTTTCAAAATAAGAACCGCAGCTATTTGATTTATTTTAATTATCTTTATATATATATATATATATATATATATATATATATATATATATATATAATTCGTTCTTCGATTTCAAAACATTTCATTTCATATATGTGATAAAAATGATATTTTTATCCAACATATATTTATTTCAACACATGAATATTTATTTCAAACACAATTATTTTATATACTTCATATAGATGATAAAAATGTGATTTTTATTGTTAAAACAATTTATTTCAAAAATGAAGATTTTTAGCAATTCATATGTATTATAAAAATGCGATTTTTGTTTGTAAAACAATTTATCTCAAAAATGAATATTTTTCTATACTTCGTACATACAATAAAAATGTTATTTTTATTGTTCTTACCATTTCATTTCATTCATTCGATAAAAATGTTATTTTTATCATTCAAACCATTTCGTTTCATTCATTCGATAAAAATGTTTTTTTTATTGTTCAAGCCATTTCATTTCATTCATTCGATAAAAATGTTATTTTTATCGTTCAAACCATTTCATTTCATTCAACACATGAATATATTTCAATACATGAAGATAAATCAAACACGGAAATATTTCAAAAAAATTCGGCAGCATAACGGCAGGGTAGTTAAAACCGGCATCGTCCCTAGTACGGCTCCTCGCTCTAACTTAAAGCCTCGCAGCTTTTGACAATGGGGATTTCAATATCTAGTTTGTACGCAGAAGAATTTTCCTATATACTAATCCTATTGGGATTTCAACCACAATCAATCATTTCCAATCAACCATTCATGATATTCACCAAATTTCACATCAACCAAATCCAAACAATATCACAACCAATATATATTGTCCATGGTCTATGGATGAGGGGAGTATATATATATATACATACGTATATAACTATATTTCAATTTCATTTCAATATATGTCAATTCATTTCAATGCATATATCATTTTTACAATGCATATATAACTTATACATTGCACATACAACTTATACAACGCTTATATATGAGGTGTACAACGCTTATATAACTCATACATCGGCTGTATAATTTATACATCGTCATTTCCATATCGTTTGTAAATCAGAAATCTTGCATTAGGTTCCACTCCTCCAAAAATTGTAGAAGGCTCAGAAAAATATGCGGTCTCTTCTAGAACGTAGAGAGCGTCTTTACGGTCCCGATGTCCCCTGTTTCATCGAATTTCGTTAACATATGTTAAAGATACGATTTTTTAGAAGTTTGCAACACTTAAAAGTGTAAAAATCAGTTTAAACCCCATAGGCCGTTACCTCTCAGAATATTTCAAAACTAGGTTTTAATTTCTGCCTCCAACCATTGCACGATACTAAAATCAGTTGGCACCACGTCGTAGAGCACCCAAAGGTGCGCAAAACGAGGGTACTCCAGTCGAACTCGTACGCGGATCGAGGGCTGGGCGGCGAGCGGAAGTGGCTGACTTCCTAGAGGTGATTCGAGCATGATAGTCGACGGTGGGGGGTTTAGTGGGTATAGATTTGAAGCTCGAGGGGAGTTCTTCAAAAAGTTGCACTGGGGTAGGGGCCAAAGATGAACGGAGCGGTCAGAAAATGGACGGGAAGGGAAGAACACTCTTCCGCCGTCGACGGTGAAGGGTATCCGGGGGAGGGGTTGGGTTTCTTATATTTTTATAAAATTAATTAATGAATGTAAAATTCCTATTCGCCGATATTTATATAAATTCAAAAAAGGGTTTTTATCCATACGAACTCCAATCCAAACCCAACGACTATCACCCATAGCTAAATACCCCCATTCCGAACACAATGGGATATGTTTCGTAAGCCAATTCCACTGTTACAGTCAATTATTCTTCAAATTGAAGTATAAAACATTCAAATTCTGTTTTGAACGTACATTTCAATTTGCCGGGGCCACATACTGATTCTAAAAATTCCCGAAAAATTTATCTAGCTATGTTGGGATGATACGGCCCCAACAAAACTAATTTCGTCGAATTCTGAGACCGTTTGAAAAATGGCCATTTTTTGGTCGATCTAGTTTAACTAAAATCAACCAAACACATTTTTCTTTGCCACACTCACACATTAACTTCAAAAATTATGGAATTTGAAACCTAGAAATAATCTGACATCCCGGATCCAACAAAAGTGGTTTCGTCAAATTCTGAGGTCGTTTGCAAAATGGTTATTTTCACGGGCTATATAAACTCCATAACGACCTTTCTGAAAATTCATTTGGCCATAACTTTTGATTTCCGCTATGAAATTTCGATTTTTCAGATTCGTTACAAAGATATTCATAAACAGATTTAAATATTTTTGGTTTCACTAAAATCCATTTTATTTTGCAACCGGTACAGTCAGTCAAAGTTTGAATTCAAATTCTGAAACTGCCGCGCCATTTCAGGCCTTGTTTATAATTAAAATAAATATATTTATTTTCAAACATCGATTCAAATAGACTTTTCGTCATTATTATTTAAAATAATTTATTTTAAATGTTTAAAATCTACTAAAATAGCCAAATTAAAAAATTTAAACTGGTTCTGATTTTCCGGGTTATTACTAGCTAGCACCAAACAGGCTGCTGCTACAAATTATATCTTGAACAAGCATGAAAATCAAATGGGCAAGAAAATCATCTACAGAAATATTCAATGGAGCAAGTAAATACAAAATTTGGGGAATCAATTCATCGTTGACAATTTAATCCACCAAGCTCAAAGCAAAACATAAATCAGAAATACATACTAAAGTTCAGATTAAGGTGCAAGAGTAATAGCACTAGCCAAAAAAAAAAAGCACCAGCCATATATTCAAGTACAAATATAGTGGAAGTGCAAAATCCATGATTCTCCTATTCAAATTTAAAAGGCAAGCAAAAGCGAATACACTAAGAAACAATTCTGTCTTGCCCGTATTCAAAAAGACTCTGTGCTGATTTAAACTGTATAATCACGATCACGACCGTCCTCAATGTGGAACGACAGTATCTCCGTTACCATGATAGGAAGCAACACAAGGGCAAAATCCTGATATTTCTTGCCGGCTTCATCAGGATTCAGCAATCTGGCTAGTATCATCATAATCAATGATGTTGCCATAAGCATAGTCAATCTTATCTAAAGAAAAAAAAGAAAAAAAGAATTAGTATTTAAACAACAATGTTTGTAGTATCACATGAAAAGAATTAGTTTAACTAATCTTTGTTTGCACATCTTTTGTTATTAGTAACATGTGAATTTATTGAAATATGATTTGTGCTGACCGGACAATCAAATAAGCGAATAAATTTTGACGACGCAAAGCCATAAAAGATACAAAGCAAACCAAAGGAAGATAAGCCATTGTTTTGTAACGTTTAGAAGATGAGGAAATTTTGACAACGATGAAGATATAAATAAGTTTTGACGATGAGAAATGGACTATGATGAGGATATAAATAACTTACGATGAGAAAGGGATACTGGATTTATAGGAAACGTGTGAATTATGATTCTTTCCTATAATTCAAAACTTTGGATTATTACTTAAATTAGTTTAGTAATATTCATTTCTTTCCCTTTATTCTCTTTCCCTCTGTAATTTACTTTTTAATTTTAAACCAAAAATAAATATTGCCACCTCTGTAATTTGAAATTTTGAGATAAATAAATATATAATAAATAAAACATTAATAATGCATGCTATTAAATTTGTGGAGTTTCAAATAAAATTACTAGCAAGAAAATTTTGGATTACAGACAAAGTATAACAATGAATCCTTAACAAATCCGTGGTAATTTAGTCATGGAATTATCATGAGTATGAAAATCATAGCTAAATTTTGCGCTATTTGTCACATATCATGGAAAATTCATTGCAAACTATGGAGTTGCTATTGATGGTTGAAAAGTCACTAAATTTCATGTTAAAATTAAGTAAAATATTGTTGCCATAAGCCTTGTTTTAAAGACCGGATCTAACCCGCGGTTCGACCCAAAAAACCACGAAACATGAGCTGGTTCGGCCCGAAAACAACAAGAATAGAAATTTCCATCAAACCGCTTAAACCGCGGTTCGATCGTAAAGAACCCGGTTTTATTTAGCATAGCAAATCGAGATATGGACAAAAAAGTCGGAATATTTCATTTTTATATAACTAAAGCTTTTGCAGCCTTAGTCCAGTGGAAGGAACAGTCCACGTAAGCCAGTAAAAGCCAACTACTTGTATATTTCGGAAAGAAGCCAACGTATTTATAGAGGCATATAAAGGGGATCCATAATTATTATGAGATGCGGGACAATTCTACTTTGTTGAACTTCATTTTTTGATCAAAAATATTCATGTTAACAGCATGCTTATTTGTTTCTAGTCGATGTGGGACTGAAACTAAAATCACTTCGTAGTTTTCAAATAGAATATATTGAGCAGCATGAACTAAGATTTAGTTTGCTGAACTAAGGAACTGTAATGTTAAGTGAAAAACTGAATTCGTATGAGTAACAGCACACATATCCAGATAGTAGTTAAAGAAAGCATTATAGTCAATGGATCTAACAATACTTTCATTAAGGAAATCATTTTGTTACATTATAAATTATAATTTGGTTAAAAATTGATTTTACACATGGATAATTTTATATACTTACACTACAAATATATATAGTAAAAAAATTTCGCAGCGGCTTTCACGGTCCGACCAGTTCGACCTTCAAACCTTCCGACCATGAGCAATCACGATTCGATGGACGACACGGCTCTGAAAACTATGGCCATAAGAAGTCAAAACCCTGTAGTAATTTCTATGTAGACTTACTATGGATTTGTGATGTAACATCCAATTAACTTTTTTTAGTAAAAATATATAAATCAAAAGAAATCCATCACAAGTTTATGACAGATTTGTAATTTTGCTTTTCACTTAAGAAAACATAAGAGATGTATTAGTAATTGCGAATATAAAATTCAATACAAATTCGTGACAAATTTGCTATGATGGACTTTTCTAAATAATTTATAGTCATGTTTCAAAAATTATTGGAAACATCTATCATAAATCCATGTGTCACGGTTTTGTGATGGATGTATATACAATAGAGTAAAAGAAAAAGAAAGAATTATATTAAAAAATCATGGCATATATGTCAAAATATTATTAGAATCTATAATGGATTTGCCATAGATATTTATAATGATATTTTACTTGTTCTTTTTACATCCAACAATTAAAGTAAGTCCATAATTTGTTTACATAATTATTTATGTAAATTATATATCTAAAGAATAACGTTAACAAATATATCATTTTTGATTTCTAATCAATTAACTCAACGTTGTATCCAACTATGTTAAAGAATTAATTTATCACATTAATGTACAATGTCAAACCAATGTTTTTTAAAGTTAAATTTTAGATGACTATTTCGATTGAAATAAGAAGTTTATAGTTTTTTGATAGCCATACTTATCAAAAATACATACTAATTGGATGTATTTGTGGAGGAAGTTAATTACTTAGAATAAATTAATATCCTTTTTGGTAGGCGTTGTACCAAGCTCAAAATTCAACGTGGTTTATTACATCTTCTGTTGCAGAAATATCTTTGTCGCTTAAAGTGTTATGCTGAACATCTTCTCCTTTGGTCATGTTCCACTTCCGTGAAACTACAGAGAAAAAGGAATTTGCATTCTCCTTCTCAAATCCAAAAGATCATATTTTGCTTGCTACATCACTTTAATTCAATGACTTCCATAAATTTGTGAGTATGCCATTCATTATGTATTTTTTTGCGTGTTATCATCATAATCCTATTTGAGTTACTTAAACCTCGTTAAAAGTTTAGTAGATGTTATATTTAATCAGGTTATTAGCATTCGTTTCAAAACTACAACACTTTATCTTCTTCTTCTTTCCCTCAAAGTTACATTCCCAAATAAAACGATCAAATGCACTGTCAAAAAAACATTATTTATTCGTTCCTGCAAATCATAAAGTCCATACCTTTGTTTACAATCAATTGTGAAATCGAGGCCGGTATGCTTGGATTGAAATTGAGTTATCTTAGCACTGGTATAGTTTTATCTTTTTCCTTAATTCCCATGCGCAGTTTAATCTGTACATTTTTGTTACTAATGTTTTTTGGTCTTTCTGCTCTGTATTTTACAGTTTGTAGGTGTTACACATGTGGCATAAAGAGTGTATGCAAAGATTGGCGTGGTTGTAAGGAGGTTGAATGTTTAGGTGTTGATGCTTAATGGCTGTGGGAGGTTAATTGAATTCAGGAGCAAGTTGAAGTTTGTTTTAGTTAGATAGTTTGGATGATTGTAGAGGGTAGTTTTTTGCGATTAGGAAAGGAGATTGAATTTGAAATGTAAAAGCAGTTCGGCAAAAGATGTTGAAGTAATAGATGTCAAATGTGCAATATACAAGAAAAACAAGCTTACTGTAAACCATGAAAAGCAAAGCTAAGAAATTAAAAAACACCTAAAAGAACTCATCTAAACAAGCTAAAGATACAGACAACTGGATTGCTCTGGCACAATTATATAACATACAAGTTATGGTTGTAGAATCACTGCAAGGTTATGAAATGACCTGAACAAACTCAAGCTAGGATGGTATGGTTGTAGATAGTGGACTTTACTGGTATAACCGCATAACGATTGAAAAACCGACCGTTAAAAGAAAACATAAATGTTATAAGTTTAAAATATATTATGATGAATATTTAATTGCAATTTTTTTTGGGAAGGACGACCGGTTTTTTAGATGACCGCAAACATTTTTATTAAAGATAAAGGTACTGGTACTCCGTACATGCATAGAGTAACATTTCTGGTTTGAAGTGTCCAGTCACTATCATTACATATTTTACGTAGAAGAAAACATCATAACATAATA
Source organism: Allium sativum (assembly GCA_030737875.1). Lineage (NCBI taxonomy): Eukaryota > Viridiplantae > Streptophyta > Magnoliopsida > Asparagales > Amaryllidaceae > Allium > Allium sativum. Next base: position 291,706,228 of record CM060916.1, on the reverse strand, counting down.
CAAAAGTTATGCAGAAATAAAACTATGGTTCTTCACCATCAGAACCTTCGTCATAGAAAGAGCCCATGTAGGGTGTCATATTACACTTATAAATCCAAAAGTGAAGAGCCAAATCAACCACTTTGAGAGGAGCTAAAATAAAATTTTTTTCCCAAGAAGGGTCCTTCAACAGAATTTCATTGTTTTCACCAATTTCATCGTCATACCTAGTAACCAATTTTCCATCCTCTGGCATGTAGAATAGGCGACTGTGATCTTCCACTGCCTCATCAATAAAAATGAAAAAGATATCATTAGTATCACAATGCATCCTTCAAGGGGCATGCACCCACATGTTCTTCTTCTCATTCCAGGAGATATCTGGATTAGGAGGGGCAGCAAGCAAGATAGGAGGAACAAAAACTACAGTAACTTGTTTGATCTTAGGCATCCATACACGAGCTGGTGGACGGGGAAGAGTTACTTTAGGAAGGGGTTAAGTGGTTTCAGTTTTAGTACATGAGGTTAGGGTTGACCAAATGCTTTGCACGTCGTGCATATTTCAGGTTTCCATCTGTACTTGACATCAGCTGTAAATTTGTGATTTTCAATTTTAGCCTTAATATGAGTAGGTAGCGGCTTTTCCGATGTGACTTCAATTAGAGCTCTCGCATAAACTAAGTTCTTCCTGGCTACAGTATTGGTGTCAAAGCACTTTAATTTTCCAATATGGCGGGCAAGCCAGTTATGGCAAAGGAGAGGTTGAAGAACGGATGGAACATGCAAGAATTGTGTCCAGACAGGGATGGATAGGATTTGCTCTTTTATGCTATCGATTTTTTGGGACCAAGTTGTTATAATGAATAGTTTACCATCAATAATAGCAGGGGGTCCGTCTAACACACGTAGTTTTCTTCGGGTATCGAGAACTTGAAATAATATAGACCTTCCACATAAGTGAAGCGCATACCGCCACGTAGCCGCTACGACGTTCGACATGCCTCATTCATATAAAGAGTTTTAGAGTCCAAGAAGAAACCAACAAGATGGACCTTCCAGAATGACGTGGCCTCTTGAAAAAGATCAGGAGGGGGAGACGAGCTTGAGGCATCATACAATATATCAAAATGTTTGGGAGCGTACTCACCAGCAATATTAGGCAATGTACTGAACAGAGAAATCCACTGTTGTTTGCTTGAATTTGCATTACTATCTCGCACATCGGTTAAGGTTGTTGCAGCATTTAATCGAACAGAAGGTGGGCATTCATGGTTTACTGTAATGTCAACAGGTTGTAGCCCATCACTATTCAAACCACAGTCCCCACCGCAACCATTCAAACCATTCCTTTTCATGCCACCGTTATCTTTCCTTGGATCGTTAACAATTACAGTATTTCCAAACTCATCAACAACAGAAGATGTTGAATCTGTCTGCGCCATTTTCGAGCCAGGCAACTGCCAAGAAGTTGTAGCATCACCAAGCACAGTAGAGAGATGAGATTTACATCTATTTGGAGATTAGTCAAATGTAGCTAAAGGATCTGTGGCTGCAGGGCGTGAAGCTTCTATTTCAGCAATTAGGGCATTAATTGGATGATTAGCAGGTAGGGAATAGAAGGGTTTAGGAGGTGGCGCAAAGCGATCCTCGTCATCAGCATCAGATTCAGATGGCGAAGGGGTTTGTTTTGAGCGTCTAGCAGCTCGAGTTACCACCGAAGGTCGGGTAATGGATTTCGGTTTCTTATTTTTGGCCATGAAAGTGGTTCGGAGAGCGGCAGAGAGGTTAGAGGTGAGGGTTGAGCGGAGGCGCACGGTGGAGCAGATCTAGAAGGTAGCTGCCTTTGAGGGAGAGTCTACTATTATTTATGCAGATCTAAAATTAAATTGATTAAAAGAAGAATATGAATATTTAATTGTAATTAAAAGGATGCAAGAGTTTATGTAATAAATAATCACAAATTATTGAACAAAATTATCAAAAAGAATCACTTAAAAAAAGTACTATTGTCATTTGATAAGATGAAACTAGTAAAATGAAAGAAAAAAAACTAACGATAAAACTAAATGTTGGACTCTGCCATTGTTGATATTTGTTTCAACAAGTAACACTACTAGAAAAACATTGTATTCCAACATCCTGCTTCCAACAGCCGCCAACGGCTCTAACCGAGCCATTGGAATTCATTGGAAACCGATGAAAATATTGTCATTGGCAGCTGTCAATAGCCATTGGAAGTTTTCAGGATATCACCTGAACCAGCAAGCCGAGAATCAATATCTTCCCCAATTAAACCTACGAATTTTCCACCCTTTTCACCATTTTCTCCACTCCAAAACCGCTGCAACACATCCACTACCATTCCGACCATCTCCGACGCCATCTAGGAGCATCTCGATCCCGTCTCCGCCCTCCTTGCTCTCCAAAACTGGTAATTTCCCTAAAACTAATTTTTAGGTTTTCATTGATTTCGGTTTTAATTTGAAGTTTGTTTGATTTCTAGTTGTTTGTATATGTATATTACGTCATGTTACCCCCTAATTGCTATTATGATCGCCATAATCATCAAATTGTTAGCAGTTTTTATTTTTTTTATTTTTTATATTGTGTTTATTTAGGTAGTTTTGGTTAATAGTGAACATTATGTGTGTGATAGAGTTTGCTAATAATATAATTTATCCAAACATGAAGTGTATATTATGTTGAGTGATCGTAGTTTTGGATAATTTGCGCAAACTTGAGTTTTGTGCTTATGCGAAATGATTTGATGTATAAATGATTTTAATAGAAATCGTCTTAGTTAGAATTTAGTAAATAGCAAAAATATATAATTTAGTACACATGTAATAAAATGGTAAAATATAAATAATTATATATTTAAATTTAATATAGACAAATATTTAAACCTTTATTTATTATTTGGCCCCGTTTGATAAGTGTTGTATATGATTGTTATATGGGTATTCGTTTTTTTTTTACAAAACGGACATCTATATTCATTTGATACATCATTTGTAGAATTTGTCTCTGTATTGGACAAGTTACAAACAATATAAAGTAATTATACTTCGAAGATCATATCACTTTAAACGGTTCACAAAATTTCGACGGCATTTCCTTTACGTTCCTTGTGTATACGCACGTGTGTACGATACAAGGACACAAGGGAAATGCTGCCTAAATTTTAGGAAATCGTTTAAAATGATATGATTTACGAATTATAGTTACTATTGTGTTTATAATGGGTAGTAGGATGACAGAACATTAAAGAAGACACATAAGCGTCAATAAACCAATAGTTGTTTATTTAAAATAAAGTTTGTAAAAAAATATAAAGTTAATTAGTACATGTTTACTAAATCACTAAATAAAATTTAAACAACATATAAAATTAACGATTACTTTTTTTTCACTTCATCATAGGTTTTAAAGTAGCAAAAATGGCTAATTACTTAATTGATCGGAGCTGCATGTATCAAAAAAGGGAAATTAGTGGTGCAATAAGTGAACATTTTGAAAATGGGGTAAAAGTGTTCATTGAATTTGCGATAAGTAGTAGTGGAAACAGTAGAGAAATTCGTTGTCCATGTAGTAGGTGCAAATTGTTGAACTATTTAATATCGAATATGGTTAAGATTCATTTACGCCAATACGGTTTCCTACCCAATTATTTGCTGTGGGATCGTCATGAAGAAATGTAGCCCCTAATACTCAAGAACAGTCCACGGAGGTCAACAGTGTTGAAGTTAACACGAACCTTCATAGAAAATATGGTCGAAGATGTTGCACGATCAATGTTCCATACCGTTCAAATTGGTAACAACGATGTTATTGTCAAAGAGGAACCAAACGTTGAAGCTAAAAGAAAAATGATTTATTGAATGATGCTAAAAAAACCTTTAGAATGGATGTGAAAGCGACACTCAATTATCGGTAACTGTAGAATATATCATAATGAAATCAAAATACAACCTTACAGAAGCTAGATTTATAGCTGTTGTTGAAGCGGCTAAACGCCGTATGCCATCCAATAATTTAATGTGCGAAAATTATTATAAAGTGGAAAAACTAATGTCATATTTTGGTTTGCCATATTAGAAAATAGATATATGTTTAAAGGGTTGCATGTTGTATTGGAAAGAAGAAAACAATCTTAGAAAATGTAAATTTTGTAATCAAGAAAGATACAAAGCAAGGAAGAAGAAGGGAAAAGAAGTTTCGTACAAGCGTACGTATGCATTATTTACCCATTACCCCTAGATTTCAAAGATTATATGCATCATCTGTAACAGCGCATCATATGAAATGGCATAGTGTAATAACCCGGAAAATGTGAACCAATTTTAAAATTGGTTATTACCAAAGAATTTGAATAATTGAAATAGAATATTTCAATAAAATAAAGAATTGGGGCTAGTATTGTAGTTTGAAATTTTGAATACAAACTTTGTCTGACTGTACCGGGTGGAAAATATAACGGATTTTAGCGAAACTGAAAATATTTAAATCTGTTTATGAATACCTATCTAACGAATCTGAAAAATCGAAGTTTCATAACGGGAATCAAAAGTTATGGCCAAATGAATTTTCAGAAAGGTCGCTATATAACATATATAGCCCTTGAAAATTGATATTTTGCATATGACCTCGGAATTCGACGAAACCACTTTTGTTGGGTCCGGGATGTCAAATTATTGCTAGGTTTCAAATTTCATAATTTTTGAAGCTAGTATGTGAGCAGGGCAAAAGAAAATGTGATTGGTCAATTTCTGTTAAAATGGGTCGACCTAAAAATGGCCATTTTTCAAACGAGCTCAGAATTCGACGAAACTGGTTTTGTTAGGACCGTATCGTCACATCAAAGCTAGATTTATTTTTCTGGAATTTTTCGATTTAGTTTGTGGCCCTGGCAAATTCAAATGTACGTTCAAATTAAATATTGAATATTTTATATTTTAATTTGAAAAATAACTGACTCTAACAGTCGAATTGTCCAACGAAACATATCCCATTGTGTCTGGAATGGGGGTATTTAGCTAGGGGCGACAGTCGTTGGGTTTGATTCCGAGTTCGTTTGTAAAAGCACTATTTAAAATTTCCTATAAAGCCTCGACCAATAGGATTTTCCATGTTGCTCTGGACGATCCATGTTGCTCGAACCTTCCCCTCGATTTTCCCGCCGCCACAGGCGAAGCTAGGCCGCGCCACCACCCCAGTTCGACGGCCCTTCCTCCCCTCTCCAAATCCGACCAAACCCCACCCTCCACCATCGCCTGTATCGCCTGAACCAACACCACGAAGTCGACGTCTTTCCACTGCCGCCCAGCCCTCCTCCGGCCACCGAACTGGCCCCACTCCTAGGCGCAGGCGCGCCTCTCCAGGCCCGAGGGCGTGGCACTACCTGATCGGGGCAACGATCTACGGGTTTCACGAATTTTGCAAACCTAGTTTTGAACCTTCAAATAAAGGTACGGCCTTGTTTTTCTGAAATGAAAATAACACTTTTAAGTGTTGCAAAACTTTGAAAAATAATATCTTTTTCATTCGTTAACGAAATTTGATGAAACAGGAGACACCATGACCGCAAGGAGGCTCTCTACCACATAGAAGAAGCCGCGTATTTTTCTGATCTTCCTAAGATTTTTAGCACTACAAAAACCAATGTGAGGAATCTAAACTAAATTGTGTGAATGGAATCGCGTTGTATAAATTATATAAGCGAAGTGTAAATTATATACGCATTGTATACCTTATATACATGTGTTGTATAAGTAATATTAGCGATGTATAAATTATACAAGCGTTTAATGAAACATATATGCTTTGAATTGTGATGAAATGCAAGTGAATTATAGAAATAATATATAAATATATATACTCTCCCCTCGTCCACAGACCATGGACGATATTTATTGCTTGTGATTGACGTGATATTATATGGTATGACGAATGGTTGGAAATAATTGTTTGTGGTTGATATAGTGGTTGAAAAATACCTTTGTGGCTGAAAAATACCCTCTTGTGTTCGAAACAAATTAGAATAGGATTGTGGAATTGAAAATAAAACATGCCACCTGCGTGCGAACTAGATGCATGATCCCCATTGTCAAAAACCGCGAGGTTTTAAGGTAGAGCGAGGAGCCGTACTAGGGACGGTCCCGGTTTTAACTACCCTGCCGTTATGCTGCCGAAATTTTCTGAAATATTCATGTGTTATAATAATTTTCATTCATTGAAATAAATTACATATGTTGAAATAATCATGTGTTGAGTTGCAATTCATTCGTTGAGTTGAAATTCATGTGTTGAATATTATTTGAATTTAAACAAATAGCTTTAGCGATAAAAATCACATTTTTATATATATACAAACTATAGAGAATATTCATGTGTTGAGTTGCAATTCATTCGTTGAGTTGAAATTCATGTGTTGAATATTATTTGAATTTAAACAAATAGCTTTAGCGATAAAAATCACATTTTTATATATATTCAAACTATAGCGAATATTCATGTGTTGAATTGAAATTCGTTCGTCGAGTTGAAATTCATGTGTTGAATGTTATCGTATTTTAAAATAAAACGAATAGACAATAAAAACTACATTTTTATTGTGAATACGAAGTGTTAAAACATTCACGTGTTGAATAAATATTTTTGATGATAAAAATATTTCTTTTATCATGTATACGCTTTGATAAAAATACACACGTGTTGAAATAAATAATAGTTCGCTAGAAATATTATTATTATTAGCTTTGTTCTGCATATATATACATGTGTTGAACAGGGAAAATGAATTAGCTGTAGAGTAACGAAATTATTTGCGTGCCCGACAAATAGGTAAGCCTTGATGAGTTGGCTGCGCATATTTATTTTTATATCAACTCCTGTGAATGCCATTGGATGCGGAGTGCTGCTTATTCTGTGTGAAATAATAAATATCGCCATAGGATAGTAACAATTAATTTTGAACTACACTACATGGCATACTTCTTGACGATAGGCATACTTCATCATATTCCACATAAGCAATTGGAGCTTGTGTGACGAGGTGGAAGATTTACCATACGAGCAAGAGGCTTGTATGGCGATGACTATATACTACAGGTTGAACTGATGACTGATATGGACTATATAAAATATAACGATAAATTGCCAGATTAATAAAAACCCCACACGGGTCTGGAGTTGACAATAATCACATCTCTCTAGTTATTAGATACGACACATGGACTATTTATTTCCACACGGAAATGGGGTGACGAAAATTTATTCTCTGGAGTGATTATCTATACATGCTCCCCCGTAAACACCAGAATATATCACTATAAATATGTGGATGCTTTTTAAGATTTATTGGGTACCTAACACGGCCCAATAAATTTCGAAACCCCTCCCCGTACAAAGGAGGTTATGGCGAAATTTTTCGAAATATTAAGGCATTAGTGAAATATTTGAAGTGAAAACGAAGTTGAAAATATAGAATGAACTATAGTTGGAATTATAGAATGAACTATATTTATATATATAAATATAAATATAATCAAAGGGAATCAAAGCCGTGCAGTTCGTGTTTCGGAATCGTAATTTGAAACGATTAGTACGAGAAATCCGACCATCGGATTTTCCCGACCATCCGATCTTCCCAACGGCACCAACCTTGTAAAAATCCAACGGTTGGATTGCTAGGAATGTTTAATTCAAATCTGAAGAAAAACAGCGCCAGAATCGTTTATATTTATATATAAATATAAATATAATTAAATTAAATTGAATAACGACGCTGCAGTTCGAATTTTGAAACCGTAACTTTAAACGACTAGTGTGGGAGATCCGACCGCGGAATTTTCATGAAACTGGAACCGTTGGGTTCGCTTTGGGAATATCTTCCCACTGATATAAACTTTGTAGAAATCCAACGGTTTGATTTTCCGATATGTGTAAAACAAATTAGGGGAAAAACAGCGCCAGTGCCACGACACGACCTGAAACGTCGTTTAATTAAATATGGCCATTTTTAAACAAATAAAAATGGCGAAAAATCGTTATAAAATATTATAAGCAACATAGATTGCAAATAAACCAATTGGGCTTGAATTGTTTGATATTTGATGGTTGTATGTGTTTGACCCGAAAATAAAACTAAAGAACTGAAAGATGGATGTCGAATAATATAACCATGGAAAGAATCGATTTAAATTCTAATTACGTGAATTATTTGAAAAGGCCGAGCTAACCCTCATTTCAAATAATTTATCGAGCGATTCGAATTGGTCAATACAAGGACGATTCAAGACCGACGATCTTCATATCGGTTGGATGGACGCTGCTGAGGTTCCTGACCGGAGTAGCTACCGGAAAGGGACGGAAGTAGTAGCCGTCTGAACGTATGCGTTGATTGGACGGATATACGAGGAATTTGAAGCCTCCGATTTCGTTCAGACCCAGAACGGACTTGTAAATGGACTGTGTGTCTGACATTGGATTTTGTTCTATACTAATTGATCTCTGTTAAATATATATCTATTTGGCGGCGGAGAATTTATTCTTTTGCTTAACGCCCTTCTCTGAGACGTACGAGCTCAGAGGTTATATATCGATGGAAATCAATCGTATGGAGTGGATTGCCTATGTGGCATGCCAAGATGCTGTGATCAAGGCTTCTGTTGCAAAGCAAAGTCTTGTGGATGATGATCAAAGCACGGTCTACGTGGCCTGGCTTTGTGTATAGCGTGGATTCGCGAGCCTCACACCTCGGTATGAGTCAAAAATGGGATAAGGACCCAAGGAGTGCATGACGTTTCTTTCTAGCTATGGTGGTGTCAGTGACTTACCAGCCCTGACATTTATATCTATTTTTCACCTATGTGGTTGTTGGAATGCGAGGCGCCTTGATTACAGGTCTATAAGGACCGGGAAACGTGTGTTCAGGAATAATTAATCCTCAAACGTAAGAGAGGACCGGCCTTGGAGGATCCAGGGTTACCCAGAGTGTGTAGTCCTGAGGCATTTGCTAGAATGTCTCGAAGCGGAGAGGAGCTTGCCCCTTGCCTCGACTCATGACGGAAATCCAATTTCCAATACGAGATAACGGATTCGATTGTAACTTATATATGGCGACATAGTGGCATGGGACGCTCATGTCGCCTGTGATTGATATTTATGATGCTATTCATTTTCTGAAACATATATGCACTAGTAATAATATCAAATGATTTTGCTTTATACGTATCAAACATATTTGGCCATTATAAGGGAAAACTCTATCCTCCGGCTTGCGTTGCATTGTATGATGGGACCTGAGTCTTATAATGGCTTCATCCTTTTTAAAAGCATTGCATTGTTTTAAAGAATTTACTTTGTTTTAAATGCACTAGCAATCACTGGAGCAAACCCGTTCCGCGAAAGTGGCGTGGTCCTATGATTTGTTTATTACTGTTGTTTAAACTGTTAAATAGATTCCTCATACCAGTCCCCATGACTGACTCGTTGTTTGTTTCACTTTGCAAGCGCGGGTGCCCTTACTTTCACACGGGCAGCCTAGTTCACAGGTGACAGGTTGTTTTTGGCTCTGCACTGTTGCATAGAGTGCATTTTGGCTCATGGCGAGGCTGACTTCACAGAGATGACTTTGACATTTTCCGCCATTATTGTACTTGTATTATGATTCCACCATTGGCGATGCAGACTGATTTACTTTCAGTACTTATTATCGTATGTATATGTACCGCCTTCGGCGATGTAGACTGATACCCTTATTATGTCTCACTGCATGTATGTATTCTTCCTCTGGCGGTGATGAATGATCATTTCCCTTTTTATTTACTAAGTTATATCCTACGCTGTGCTATTCTGATGTTGTTACATGTTGTGATTCCGCTGTCATATCCATGTAAAATTATTCTATTTATTGTTTTTGCTATTATTTGTACTCTGCTATGATGATTGATGTGTTATATTCCAATGATAATCCTTAATACCGCCCCTCGGATTTTGGGATCGTCACAGTTGGTATCAGAGCTTTGGTTAACCTTAGTTCCGGGATCTAACACATTAAACACCTCGTCAGAATAGAATCAGTAGTGTTCTAAGGCGAGCAGCTCATTAGAGATAGGATTAGCAATGTCCTAGAATGAGCTAAGCAGATTAGCAAAACAATTTGATCAGTACATCATTACCTTTCCTTATGTTCCCCTGCTTAATCATAAATGAAAATTATCAAATCTGTGAGCTTGACTGTTTTCTTGCATATACAGTACTCTCTCTGATGGCTACACGAGCAGCAGCAGCTAGAGGAGGCCGTGGAGGCCGAGCAGGAGTAGCAGGAGGACGGGGGAATATCCCCGTAGTTGTGGAAGGCCCTATTGTTCAGCCACCAGCACCCGAGGACTACGAGCTAGACAGAGTAGTGAAGAGGTATAAGAACCTTGGGGAAAAAACCTTTTCTAGCCTTGGTACAGTGACAGAGGCTATTGCTTGGTTGAAGACCTGTGAAAAGATCTTTGAAGGCATGGGATTGGGGACCAACAACAAAGCACGACTAGGTATTTGGCTCCTATAGGAGGAAGCAGAGTTGTGGTGGGATGCCATCACCTCAGAAGATGCAGCAGGTACTGTCAGGACCTGGGAGCAATTCAAAACCATGTTCAACGAGAAGTTTGTACCTGAGTAGGCCTTAGAGAGGATGCGAGAGCAGTTTGCTAATCTCCAGCAAGGAGATCTCTCTATCCAGGATTACCTCAATAAATTCACTCAGTTGTCGCGCTATGCTCCAGAGCTTATTATGACAAACAAAGCTAAGAACAAGAGGTTTATATTTGGGCTAAAGCGCAAGTACCATGAAAGAGCCATGAGCAACATCAAACTCTCCTTCTCAGAATTGGTAGAAATGGCTTGCAATTATGAAGATATGGATGAAAGACACGCCAACCAAGACCGTGCCAAAAGCCAAGCTGGAAATAAGCGCAAGGCTTCAGCAGATCAGCTAGAGTCTAGCATTACAGCGGCCGCTACTCAAAAACCTGGAAAGATACCGAAAGGAAATTGCTACAACTGCGGGAAGCCAGGACGTTTTTCTAATGTGTGCAAAGCCCCGAGGAAGCCAAAGGCAAATCCAGACTCAGCCGAATGCTACAACTGCCATAAGAAAGGGCACTATAGCAGGAACTATCCTCTGAAGCAGAATGCACAAGTGGCTCATGTGTATGACGGGGAGACCCCGCCAACTATCACCGATGGATCAGGTAAACCCGACGTCTTGGGAGGTACCATTACCATTAAAAATATTCCTGTTTCTGTACTTTTTGATACTGGTGCATCACGTAGCTTCATTTCTAGTAACACTATTAGTAAGTTGAAGTTAAAAGTAAGAGATCTTAAAAAATCAATTAAAGTTCAAAACCCGATAGGAGGTTCTACTGTTCTCAGTTCATACTGCAGAGTGCCCATCTCCTATTCCTTCTACAAGTTTCCCATCAACTTAATAATCATGAATCTATTGGAATTCGATGTTATTCCTAGTTTGGAATGGTTAACCAAATATAAGGCTAAAGTTAGATGTGCCGAACGAATCGTTAAAGTCAAAACGAAGCTTGGACCTATATGTATACCATGCCATGGCTCAGAAATTAATAGAACAGAATTTTGGTCTTCTTTAGAAGTTACTACCCCTTCGTTAGAAAAGATACCAGTCGTTAAAAACTATGCGGATGTGTTTGAAGAAGTAGAAAACTTACCACCGCAAAGAGAAATTGAATTTAGAATAGATCTAATTCCGAACGCCCGACCAGTAGTACATCCGATTAGAAGAATGGCCCCGAAAGAAAAAGAAGAGTTAGGTAGTCAAACCCGAGAATTGCTTTGGAAAGGTCTGATCCGACCGAGCTTTTCAGCTTGGGGAGCAGCAGTAGTATTTGTCCCGAAATCAGACGGTACTCTAAGACTTTGTGTTGATTACCGAGATCTCAACAAGCAGACACTGAAGAACAAATATCCCTTGCCCCGAATAAATGATCTGTTAGATCAATTAAATGGAGCAATAGTATTCTCTAGAATTGACCTAGCCACTGGTTTCCACCAATTACGTATAGCATAAGACTGTGTTCCTTTGACAGCCTTTAGGGGTCCCGATTTATTCTACGAATGGTTAGTAATACCGTTTGGCTTGTGTAACGCTCCGGCATACTTCGTCGATCTTATGAACAGAGTGTTCCGTGGTGTATTGAATAAATTTGTTCTAGTCTTCATCGATGACATTTTAATCTACTCAAAGTCGGAAGACGACATGCAAAACATTTAGAACAAGTGTTGAAAATTCTGAGGAGGAATGTCTTGAAAGCTAAATTTTCTAAATGTGTCTTCTGGCAGGATGAAGTTAAGTTCCTTGGCCATGTCGTATCAAAAGAATGGATTGCTGTAGATCCAAGAAAAATTACAGCGATTCAGAACTGGAAACAACCTACTACCCCCACAGAAGTTCGAAGTTTCCTTGGATTGGCTAGTTACTATCGGAAATTCGTTCAGGATTTTTCAAAGATATCGGGTGTATTGACAAAGCTTACAAAGAAGCATGAGAAATTCAAATGGACTCCCGAATGTGAAGATGCTTTCCAGGAGCTGAAACTGAAGTTGACAACCGCTCCAGTATTGACAATTATAGAAGGCAACCAAGACTTGACTGTATGGACAGACGCTTCCATTAGAGGGCTAGGCGCAGTATTAATGCAAAAAGGCCAAGTGGTCGCTTATGCCAGCCGTCAGCTGAAGCCGCATGAAAAAAACTATTCAACTCATGATCTTGAGTTATTAGCTATCGTGTTTGCTTTAAGAATCTAGAGGCATTATTTACTGGGCGAGAAGTTCAAACTATTCACGGATCATCAATCCTTGAAATATCTATTCACTCAGAAAGACCTAAATTTGAGACAACAGCGTTGGTTAGAATTCCTTGCAGCATACGATTTTGAGATCCTATACACTCCGGGGAAAGCCAATGTTGTCGCAGATGCGCTCAGTAGAAAGAATGAAATCATCGCCAGCTTTATCATTACTTCTTCCTTAGAAGATAAGATTACTATTCTACAGAAAGACGATGAATTTATTGAAAGGATTAGCCAGCAGATCCGAGAAGGAAAACCCTCAGATTTTAGCCTTGATAGCCAAGGGGTCCTAAGATTACGAGGGCGAATTTGTGTGCCAGGAATTCCTGAGCTCAGAAGGGAAGTACTTGATGAATTCCACAAGTCCAAATTAAGTATCCATCCCGGTGTGAGAAAAATGTATAACGATATCAAGCGCACATTCTGGTGGAAGGCGATGAAAAGAGATATTTCAATATATATTAGCAGATGCTCCACTTGTCAGCTAGTTAAGAGCGATCAGCAGAAATTGGCTGGATTATTACAACCATTAGAAATTCCAGGATGGAAGTGGGAGAAAATTTCGATGGACTTCATTGATGGCTTGCCTCGAACTAAGAAAGGAAACGACAGTATATGGGTAATCGTAGATCGCTTCACGAAGACTGCCCATTTCATACCTGTCCGATCCAACAGAACGGCTCAAAGTTTAGCACAGATTTACTTCAAAGAAATAGTTAAACTACATGGAGTGCTGCTCAATATAGTCAGTGATAGAGATCCCCTATTTACTAGCAAATTCTGGGAAGCATTCCAGACAGAATTGGGAATCAAATTGAATCTAAGAACCGCTTATCACCCGCAGACAGACGGCCAAACTGAGCGGGTGAATAGAATTCTAGAAGATTTACTACGGGCTTGCGTTAATGATTTTGGAGGCTCATGGGAAGATCACTTACATTTAGCCCAATTCTCTTATAACAATAGCTATCAAGCAAGTCTGGGAATGTCTCCATTTGAAGCATTACACGGTAGACCGTGCAGATCTCCCGCATATTGGGTAGAACCTGGCAACAGACTTGTGTTAGGGCCCGATATGATTCGAGAAGCATCGGATAAAGTCGATTTCATTAAGAAGCGATTGAAAACCGCACAGAGCCGACAGAAAAGTTATGCTGATGCGAGAAGAAGAGACTTATCATTTGCCGTTGGCGATTATGTTTATTTAAGAGTTTCTCCAATGCGGGGAGTAATCAGATTTGGCAAGACTGGGAAGTTGGCGCCGAGATTTATTGGTCCCTTTCCTATACTAGAACGGATTGGAACTTTGGCTTATAGGGTTCAATTACCTGATTGGTTGCCTGGTGTACATGATGTGTTCCACGTGTCTCAACTCAGAAAACATGTTCATGATCCAGATCTTATTGTAGAAGAAGCAGCGCAACAGGATATAGACATAACTCTAGAATTAGCGCTCAGAAGAGAGCCATTAAAGATAGTTGGCAAAGAAACTAGAGAGCTAAGGAGCAAAAAGATTCATTTAGTCAAAGTGCAGTGGAGTAGTGATCCTAGAGACTGTACTTGGGAGACTGAGGAAAGCATTAAACAAGCTTACCCCAAATGCAGAGTGGACATCTCTGACTAACTCTGGTGCAAGGTACCTTTACAATACTTTGCATTTACATTTTATTTCCTACTTAGCTGTTATTTCCTTTTCGAGGACGAAAAGTTTTAAGTGGGGGAGATTGTAATAACCCGGAAAATGTGAACCAATTTAAATTTTTTAAAATTGGTTATTACCAAAGAATTTGAATAATTGAAATAGCATATTTCAATACAATAAAGAATTGGGGCTAGTACTGCAGTTTGAAATTTTGAATACAAACTTTGTCTGACTGTACCGGGTGGAAAATATAACGGATTTTAGCGAAACTGAAAATATTTAAATCTGTTTATGAATACCTTTCTAACGAATCTGAAAAATCGAAGTTTCATAATGGGAATCAAAAGTTATGGCCAAATGAATTTTCAGTAAGGTCGTTATATAGCATATATAGCCCTTGAAAATTGATATTTTGCATACGACCTCGGAATTCGACGAAACCACTTTTGTTGGGTCCGGGATGTCAAATTATTGCTAGGTTTCAAATTTCATAATTTTTGAAGCTAGTATGTGAGCGGGGCAAAAGAAAATGTGATTGGTCAATTTTTGTTAAAATGGGTCGACCTAAAAATGGCCATTTTTCAAACGAGCTCAGAATTCGACGAAACTGGTTTTGTTAGGAACGTATCGTCAAAACAAAGCTAGATTTATTTTTCTGGAATTTTTCGATTTAGTTTGTGGCCCTGGCAAATTGAAATGTACGTTCAAATTAAATATTGAATATTTTATATTTTAATTTGAAAAATAACTGACTGTAACAGTTGAATTGGCCAAAGAAACATATCCCATTGTGTCCGGAATGGGGGTATTTAGCTAGGGGCGATAGTCGTTGGGTTTGATTTCGAGTTCGTTTGTAAAAACACTATTTAAAATTTCCTATAAAGCCTCGACCAATAGGATTTTTCCTTTCAAAAAAAAAACTACGGAACCCTAGCCGCCACCCTGCTCTGGACGATCCACGTTGCTCGAACCTTCCCCTCGATTTTCCCGCCGCCACAGGCGAAGCTAGGCTGCGCCACCACCCCAGTTCGATGGCCCTTCCTCCCCTCTCCAAATCTGACCAAACCCCACCCTCCACCATCGCCTGTATCGCCTGAACCACCCCCACGAAGTCGACGTCTTTCCGGCGCCGCCCAGCCCTCCTCCGACCACCGAACTGGCCCCACTCCTAGGCGCAGGCGCGCCTCTTCAGGCCCGAGGGCGTGGCACTACCTGATCGAAGCAACGATCTACGGATTTCACGAATTTTGCAAACCTAGTTTTGAACCTTCAAATAAAGGTACGACCTTGTTTTTCTGAAATGAAAATAACACTTTTAAGCGTTGCAAAACTTTGAAAAATAATATCTTTTTCGTTCGTTAACGAAATTTGATGAAACAGGAGACACCGTGACCGCAAGGAGGCTCTCTACCACATAGAAGAAGCCGCGGATTTTTCTGATCTTCCTAGGATTTTTAGCACTGCAAAACCCAATGTGAGGAATCTAAACTAAATTGTGTGAATGGAATCGCGTTGTATAAATTATATAAGCGAAATGTAAATTATATACGCATTGTATACCTTATATACATGTGTTGTATAAGTTATATTAGCGATGTATAAATTATACAAGCGTTTAATGAAACATATATGCTTTGAATTGTGATGAAATGCAAGTGAATTATAGAAATAATATATATATATATATATATATATATATATATATATATACTCCCCTCGTCCACAAACCATGGAAGATATTTATTGCTTGAGATTGACGTGATATTATATGGTATGACGAATGGTTGGAAATAATTGTTTGTGGTTGATATAGTGGTTGAAAAATACCTTTGTGGTTGAAAAATACCCTCTTGTGGTTGAAACAAATTAGAATAGGATTGTGGAATTGAAAATAAAACATGCCGCCTGCATGCGAACTAGATGCATGATCCCCATTGTCAAAAACCGCGAGGTATTATGGTAGAGCGAGGAGCCGTACTAGGGACGGTCACGGTTTTAACTACCCTGCCGTTATGCTGCCGAAATTTTCTGAAATATTCATGTGTTATAATAATTTTCATTCGTTGAAATAAATTACATATATTGAAATATTCATGTGTTGAGTTGCAATTCATTCGTTGAGTTGAAATTCATGTGTTGAATATTATTTGAATTTAAACAAATAGCTTTAGCGATAAAAATCACATTTTTCTATATATACAAACTATAGAGAATATTCATGTGTTGAGTTGCAATTCATTCGTTGAGTTGAAATTCATGTGTTGAATATTATTTGAATTTAAACAAATAGCTTTAGCGATAAAAATCACATTTTTATATATATTCAAACTATAGCGAATATTCATGTGTTGAGTTGCAATTCATTCGTTGAGTTGAAATTCATGTGTTGAATATTAATTGAATTTAGACAATTAGCTTTAACGATAAAAATCACATTTTTATATATATTCAAACTATAGCGAATATTCATGTGTTGAATTGAAATTCGTTCGTCGAGTTGAAATTCATGTGTTGAATGTTATCGTATTTTAAAATAAAACGAATAGACAATAAAAACTACATTTTTATTGTGAATACGAAGTGTTAAAACATTCACGTGTTGAATAAATATTTTTGATGATAAAAATATTTCTTTTATCATGTATACGCTTTGATAAAAATACACGTGTTGAAATAAATAATAGTTCGCTAGAAATATTATTATTAGCTTTGTTCTGCATATATATACATGTGTTGAACAGGGAAAATGGATTAGCTTTAGAGTAAAGAAATTATTTGCGTGTCCGACAAATAGGTAAGCATTGATGAGTTGGCAACGCAATTTTATTTTTATATCAACTCCTGTGAATGCTATTGGATGCGGAGTGCTGGTTATTCTGTGTGAAATAATAAATATCGCCATAGGATAGTAACAATTAATTTTGAACTACACTACATGGCATACTTCTTGACGATAGGCATACTTCATCATATTCCACATAAGCAATTGGAGCTTGTGTGACGAGGTGGAAGATTTACCATACGAGCAAGAGGCTTGTATGGCGATGACTATATACTACAGGTTGAACTGATGACCGATATGGACTATATAAAATATAACGATAAATTGCCAGATTAATAAAAACCCCACACGGGTCTGGAGTTGACAATAATCACGTCTCTCTAGTTATTAGATACGACACATGGACTATTTATTTCCACACGGAAACGGGGTGACGAGAATTTATTCTCTGGAGTGATTATCTATACATGCTCCCCCATAAACAACAGAATATATCACTATAAATATGTGGATGCTTTTTAGGATTCATTGGGTACCTAACACGGCCCAATAAATTTCCAAACCCCTCCCCGTACAAAGGAGGTTATGGCGAAATTTTTTGAAATATTAAGGCGTTAGTGAAATATTTGAAGTGAAAACGAAGTTGAAAATATAGAATGAACTATAATTGGAATTATTGAATGAACTATATTTATATATATATATATAAATCTAATCAAAGGGAATCGAAGCCGTGCAGTTCGTGTTTCGGAATCGTAATTTGAAACGATTAGTACGAGAAATCCGACCATCGGATTTTCCCGAAACCGCAATCGCTGGGTTCGCCTTGGAAATATCTTCCCAACGGCACCAACCTTGTAAAAATCCAACGGTTGGATTTCCCGAAATGTTTAATTCAAATCTGAAGAAAAACAGCGCCAGAATCGTTTATATTTATATATAAATATAAATATAATTAAATTAAATCGAATAACGACGCTGCAGTTCGAATTTTGAAACCGTAACTTCAAACGACTAGTGTGGGAGATCCGACCGCAGGATTTTCACGAAATTGGAACCGTTGGGTTCGCTTTGGGAATATCTTCCCACTAATATAGACTTTGTAGAAATCCAACGGTTAGATTTTCCGATATGTGTTAAACAAATTAGGGGAAAAACAGCGCCAGTGCCACGACACGACCTGAAACGTCGTTTAATTAAATATGGCCATTTTTAAACAAATAAAAATGGCGAAAAATCGTTATAAAATATTATAAGCAACATAGATTGCAAATAAACCAATTGGGCTTGAATTGTTTGATATTTGATGGTTGTATGTGTTTGACACGAAAATAACACTAAAGAACTGAAAGATGGATGTCGAATAATATAACCATGGAAAGAATCGATTTAAATTCTAATTACGTGAATTATTTGAAAAGGCCGAGCTAACCCTCATTTCAAATAATTTATCGAGCGATTCGAATTGGACAATACAAGGACGATTCAAGACCGACGATCTTCGTATCGGTTGGATGGGCGCTGCTGAGGTTCCTGACCGGAGTAGCCACCGGAAAGGGACGGAAGTAGTAGCCGTCTGAACGTATGCATTGATTGGACGGATATATGAGGAATTTGACGCCTCCGGTTTCGTTCAGACCCAGAACGGACTTGTAAATGGACTGTGTGTCTGACATTAGATTTTGTTCTATACTGATTGATCTCTGTTAAATATATATCTGTTTGGCAGCGGAGAATTTATTCTTTTGCTTAACGCCCTTCTCTGAGACGTAGGAGCTCAGAGGTTATATATCGATGGAAATCAATCGTATGGAGTGGATTGCCTATGTGGCATGCCAAGATGTTGTGATCAAGGCTTCTGTTGCAAAGCAAAGTCTTGTGGATGATGATCAAAGCACGGTCTACGTGGCCTGGCTTTGTGTATAGCGTGGATTCGCGAGCCTCACACCTCGGTATGAGTCAAAAACGGGATAAGGACCCAAGGAGTGCATGACGTTTCTTTCTAGCCATGGTGGTGTCAGCGACTTACCAGCCCTGACATTTATATCTATTTTTCACCTATGTGGTTGTTGGAATGCGAGGCGCCTCGATTAGAAGTCTGTAAGGACCGGGAAACGTGTGTTCAGAAATAATTAATCCTCAAACGTAAGAGAGGACCGGCCTTGGAGGATCCAGGGTTACCCAGAGTGTGTAGTCCTGAGGAATTTGCTAGAATGTCTCGAAGCGGAAGGAGCTTGCCCCTTGCCTCGACTCATGACGGAAATCCAATTTCCAATACGAGATAACGGATTCGATTGTAACTTATATATGGCGACATAGTGGCATGGGACGCTCATGTCGCCTGTGATTGATATTTATGATGCTATTCATTTTCTGAAACATATATGCACTAGTAATAATATCAAATGATTTTGCTTTATACGTATCAAACATATTTGGCCATTATAAGGGAAAACTTTATCCTCCGGCTTGCGTTGCATTGTATGATGGGACCTGAGTCTTATAATGGCTTCATCCTTTTTAAAAGCATTGCGTTGTTTTAAAGAATTTACTTTGTTTTAAATGCACTAGCAATCACTGGAGCAAACCCGTTCCGCGAAAGTGGCGTGGTCCTATGATTTGTTTATTACTGTTGTTTAAACTGTTAAATAGATTCCTCATACCAGTCCCCATGACTGACTCGTTGTTTGTTTCACTTTGCAAACGCGGGTGCCCTTACTTTCACACGGGCAGCCTAGTTCACAGGTGACAGGTTGTTTTTGGCTCTGTACTGTTGCATAGAGTGCATTTTGGCTCATGGCGAGGCTGACTTCACAGAGATAACTTTGACATTTTCTGCCATTATTGTACTTGTATTATGATTCTGCCACTGGCGATGCAGACTGATTTACTTTCAGTACTTATTATCGTGTGTATATGTACCGCCTTCGGCGATGTAGACTGTTACCCTTATTATGTCTCACTGCATGTATGTATTCCGCCTCTGGCGATGATGACTGATCACTTCCCTTTTTATTTACTAAGTTATATCCTACGCTGTGCTATTCTGATGTTGTTACATGTTGTGATTCCGCTGTCATATCCATGTAAAATTATTCAATTTATTGTTTTTGCTATTATCTGTACTCTGCTATGATGATTGATGTGTTATATTCCAATGATAATCCTTAATACCGCCCCTCGGATTTTGGGATCATCACACATAGTGTGAGAACACCTCAAGAAGGTACGTTGACACACCCATCGAATGGAGAAGCATGGAAACATTTTGGCAAGAAATAAGCCAATTTCGCAGCGGAAAGCCGCAACGTTAGACTAGGTTATGTACAGATGGCTTCGCACCGTTTTCTCAGTTTGGTTATAAATATTCATCTTAGCCTATAATAATCACACCTTACAATCTATCCCTATGGATGTGTATGAAAACTCCATACATGTTTTTCACAGTTGTCATCCCTGGCCCTGATGATCCGATACAGGGCTTAATGTTTACTTACAACCTTTAATCGAAGAATTGGAAAAATTATGGTATGAAGGAGTTGAAACGTACGACGTATCAAAAAAAAAATCGAATGTTCGCTTCTTTGTTACGGACCATTAGTGATTTTCCTGCATATGCAATGCTTTCGGGTTGGAGTAAGGTCGGTCGTTTGCTTGTCCTTATTGCATGAAAGAAACACGAGCCTTTTCGTTAACGTATAGAAAGAATATTTCATGGTTTGACTGTCATCGATGTTTTCTTCATATTAATCATCCTTTTAGAAGGGACAAAAAAACTTCACGGCTAATAGACATGAGACTCTACGGCCACCAATGGTTTGGTCAAGCGAGAAAATATATGAACTTGTAAAAGATTATACAAAGAAACATGATACCGGAAAACAAATTTAAATTCAAGGTAAATCGACGATTCATAATTGGTGCAAACATAGTATATTCTGGGGATTGCCTTATTGGAAACATCTCTTAATCCGTCATAACATTGACATGATGCATAACGAGAAAAAAGTATTTGATAATGTGTTTAATACAGTTTTGAATGTGAAGGGCAAGACTAAGGACAATCTGAAATCTAGACGTGATATAGAGGAAATATGCAATCGCCCTGAGCTTCATATGAAGCCCAATGACAGTAAAAAAAAACCAAAGCATGCGATGAACTAGACAATAACCAAGTTAAAATACTGTTAAAATGGGTGGAAAAATTGCGTTTTCTCGATGGAGTTTCCTCTAATCATCTCAGATGTGTCGACTATAAAAATGGAAAGCTGAGTGGAATGAAAAGCCATGATTGTCATGTAATAATGGAAATTTTTTTACCCATCGTATTCAAAGAATTGTTACCTGGAAAAGTTTGGAATGTAATAACAGAACTTAGCTTATTTTACAAGGAGCTTTGTTCAACTACGTTAAAAGTTGACTGTCTACTTAATCTTGAAGAAGAAATCCCTGTATTGCTCTGCAAACTGGAGAAAATATTTCCTTCGGGTTCTTTTAGTGTAATGGAGCATTTACCTGTTCATGTTCCAAAGGAAGCACGTCTTCGAGGTCCTGTGCAATATGGATGGATGTATCCATTCGGAAGGTATGTTATTATACTAAGTATTCAAAAGTCAATTTAATTATAAAAGGGGTTTAATATTGAACCTATAACGACCCGGATTTTTGGTCGATTAATTATAAATATTTAATATTGTTTTAAATATTGAGTTGATAATATAAAGGAATTTTTATACTGAGTTATCGATTTAATAATCGAAATACGATTTAATAATCGAAATATGATTTAATTTAGAATATATCGAATTATCGTAAACCGAAATATAATTGAATTCGAAATAGAACTGAACCAAAAATAATTTAGATGATTTATATAAATTTTAATTGAAATATAAATGATAATAAAATTATATATTATCAAGAAATTTATTGTTTGAAATTTAATTTATATTATTCAATATGGTTATTCTATATATGTGATCGAAGTAAATTTCAGAATCTATCCCATTTAGTTCGGAAAAGCGTTACAACCCGGTAACGTTGGTCGCGCGTTAAAATAGCGGTTCGAGATTTGGAGTTCAGGACCTGAAATATGTTATTATAAAATTAAATGATTAGGTATTAATTCAAAGCAAAATGTATCTAAATATTTTCAAAATTCTACAATAGATCTAATTGTACTCACCTATTCCTTCTACCTGAAATTTTCAATCCTCCATTATAAATAAACGCGACTCTCTTTCCTATTTATACCATTTATTTCCTTAGATAAAATCGAAGCCTCCGTTCCCTTTTTAAAATCTTCAAACATTTTTTCAATGGAAAATATGGTCAAGCTCGAGCAAGTATAATTTTCCATTCGAAGCACATATCAAAGCCATGTGTTTTCTTGTTTATCCCTCAAATTCAATTCGAAAGCTTCAAGAAAGGAGAAAAACAAAAAAAGGAAGTCGTTCCCTTTAACCAAAATTCTCTGCTTCAATAAAATAAAATCGTGATGTGTTGCTCATACGAATGGGAGATTTGGGGATATTGACTTCAAACAACTGTAAGTCGAGAATCACGATTTTAGGTAATACAGGTTGGCTAGGGAGGAGTCGCGATCCATATAAAACACAAGACTCAAACATCAAAGATAATGAGGGCGACTGTTTGAGTTGGAATTGTCGACCTAGGGTTCGTCGTCGGTAAAATTTCCGGTGAAGGAAGCAGCAATCGTGATGCAAAAGTGGAGTCTGATTGTTGCTATAGATATTTGGGTGCGGTGTCATTTCCTGTAGCAATCAAAAAAGGAACTCGCGGCTTAGGGATTGATATGAGTTGATGAACGGGGAGTTGTTTTGATGGAGGAGGCGGGTTTCTGGAGGTGAAGTTAGGGTAGTGGGTTGTTTTTAATAAGGAGTAGTAGTCGATAATTGTGAAGGCGGAGTTAAGGTTGTCTGGGTATGGGGTATTTGCTGTTGGCTTTTGGTTTCTTTTGTAAATAAGAAGTAATGGGATATGCATAAACTTATTGGTTTGGTATATAAAAGGGGGAGAGAAGTTTTAATGGATTTATAGGGAGGAAGCACGCTGTTATATACATATATAACAGTGAGGGTTATCAGGGGTTAGCGTGATGATGATAGTGGTCAAAGTCTGGTTGTGCGGAGTTTTGAAAGGGTTATTATAGCACAAATGTTCATCAAGGAGAAGCAGCTTTGAGCGTAGATTAAAGATCTTAATCTACATAATAAATTTAAATAATTGTGTGCTTGAATTTATTTGTTATACGCGTATATATGAATTTATATAAAGTCATATTAATAAAGGAATATCTTGTTAAGGGTATGCGATATATTTTCGAACAGAATCAGTTGTTTAATGTCGTAGCTGCGAGATACCTAATCAGGAATTAGATTGGGAATCAGACTAGATCGGAAAATAAAAATTAGGTGAGTCAACTCACTCTCTAGATTTTATTTAAATAATGTTATATGTTGTTTGTTGATTGTCTGAATTCATTTAAATATTTTTGTGGCTATTATAAATATATTAGTTATTTTGGCTCGGTGTTTGTTGCTATTATATATATATATATATATATATATATATATATATATATTGGTGGTTGGATATTTCCCATAGTACCATTAGCGGATACTCGTAGTATCATTAGCGGATGACCCAATGCGTCCCACAATATGATAGTGGATGACCTTCTATACCGCGATATCCTGCCTCGAAGTAGGGTGAGTATTATTTGTGTTGGCTAACATATGTGGATGCAAGATAAACAGGTTGAAGGGATCTAACTAGATTCCTCAAAAATATTATTATTTATTTGTTTCATATATTATGTGTTAGAAACCCTATGATTAATAATTGAGTGTTTTGGGCTGTTTAAATATCACTAGGGCCTAAATATTGATTTATAAAAATATCATAAAAAAGGGATTTTGAGATTTAAAAGGGAAAATCTATTTTTCAAAAATAGAATTTGAATTTCGAATAGGATAGGAAATATTAACTTGTTTTGAATAATAAAAACAAGTATTGAATTTATAAACAATTTTTATATATTAGATAATGCGGGAAGTGAATTTATAAATGGTGTTTATAAATAAAATGGAATAATTTTCATTGAATAATTTAGGGAATTGAAGTGAATTTATGAACAATGTTTATAAATGAAGGGAAATAAATAAATTATCATTGGATAATATGAATATTTAAATTCAAATGTGAATTTAAAAATGAGAACTAAAATCGTTTAAAATAGTAGATGATGAAATTTATTCCGACATTCAGAATGTAAATGGAATTGAAATAAATCCATAAGGATTTATGATCTAAAATCGACTATGTCGAATTTATATAAATAAATTATTTCTAGAAAGAATATTAAATTTGTATTAGATAAAAACTGAAATTAAATATGAAAATAGATTCTACAATTATATTTATATGTTATAATAATAAAATATTTCAAAACAGGAATTGGATTTCAAATGAATAATTGAACGGGAAACTTGATTTAATTTATAAAATAAGAAAATTAATTTATAAACGACATTTATAAATAAAAGGGGGAAATTATCAGGTGAAAATTTGGAATTATAAATTCAAGTATGAATTTAACAAGAAAATTAGAAATCGTTCGAAAAAGGAACGATAGAATTTATTCTGGAATTCAGAAAATAATTGGAATTTAATAATATTGAATTTTATAATAATTTAATTCTAAAAGAAATTGGAATATAATATTGCAAATCGAGTTGTAAATAAATTTATAACTGAATTATGAAATAATCGGCGATTAAGGGAAATCAAAAATATCAAGTTGAGCTGGGAAAATTAATTTAATGTATATTAAAATATATTGGAATGGAGTTGAAATCTATTTATAAAGTAAGTTTAAATGTTTATAATTAAATATAATTAAAACAAACTCGTCGCGGTGTAGCAGTTCGTAAATTGGCATTTTGAACTTCAAATGAGTATATATAACTCAATTTAGTTCGGAATTCTTTGAAACAAGAATCGTCAGGACCGACTGAAAATAGTTTTTTAATGGAAGAGAAAAAACTGTATTTTGTCTTATAGATTTTGAGTTATGTCAAAATCATTTTTTCAGAAAAACAAAGCAATAACCATTATAAAGCCATAACGGTTTATTTAAATAAATAAAAGGATTTTAAGTAAATAAAATCTGAATTTCCATTTGAAAAATCCAGACTTGAGATACAAAATAAATGTGAACTCAAGCGAAGAAAAAGGGATTGATTTTTGAAGTAAAAATCACATTTTTAATTGTTGAATAGAATTAACTAATTTGAAGGATAATTAGTTAATCGAGTTGTGATATTGAAATTGGGTTTTGGTTAAGTAAATTAAACCGGTGAATTCATATTTGAAACCGAATATGAAACTTGAATTAAAAATGGAATTTGATTGGTTTATAAGAAAAATTAAATTGTATATGAACGTGATATGTTCAATTAAAAAGTAGAATAGGCAAAAGAGCTAATTAGAGAATAAATTAGTGAGTTTAGTAAAAATGATTGGATTGAGTAGGAATAAATTGGGAATGGTCGTATATAGGTTAAGCAGGTTTTGAGTGAAGTGTATGAAGATTATAATTTGTGTGTCCAACAAAAAGGTACATGTTTAAATTCAATATCAGTTTTTATGTGCCGAATCGGCAAGCCACTTGGCTTTTTGATTTTCTTTTTAAATGGAAAGGGCCTGGAGAGGCGAATTGAGATTTGAGCTATTGACCGGTACAAAGGAGGCGCTGGCGAAATTTTCGAAAATTTAAGGAGTTAGAATATTTTTAAGAAATCCGATAACTTGAAGTCAATATATCGATATGTATATAATTCGATAAGGAAACTAAATTAAAATAGAATATTATAAAAAAAGGGAATTTATAATTAGATTTGGTAAAAATAGAATGAGAAACGTATACACGTTTTGGTAATGAACAATTGGTTTTTATGATGTTGATTATTCGAGGTAAGTGGTCTTGTCTGTTTTGAAGCTAAAGATGTTTTCAGTCAAGTCTAAGAGATAATTATACCCCAACTTGATTGACTTCATTATTAATTGATAAATAACAAGATTCGGTCTCAAAGATAAATTTATGAATAAGATTTAGTTAAATGCAGTATTTTTGGTTGCTGTTACAATGTTTTACACAACATTCGTATTGAGCCAGTTATGTGGAATTTTGGAAATGTTAAAATAAATATTTCCTAAGTATAGAACTGAATGGTCGTGGAAGAGATAAGTAATTGGAATGTTTTCTAGTTATAAATAGAATATATTTTCTAAGTATAGAAAATAAAAGAAGGCGATATATGGAAATGTTTTCCAAATAGCGTAAGAGGCCAAGATGATTATAGAAAATATTTAGTTAACAAATATTGGTAAGGATATGAAGAAGTGAATTAATTAATGAAATATTAATAAAGAAGCCAGTGATTTGTTTGATGTCTTGGATGAATGTTTGTTTTTCTTTGATAGTTAAATAATCGACTATCGAAGTATTGGCGAATATCGTTGTTGATATGGAGAGACTGTTCGGATTATTACCCGAGAAACACTCTGTATTAGCAGTAGCGTTGCAAATCAGATTATATGAAGATAATCAAAGACGGAGTAAAGTGCAAGGGCTTTTTCTGTTAAGCCTAGGTAGAAAATTGCCTAAGATGGATTAATGGAAATTGTGCCTTTGGTTTCGTTCAGTCCAGAGCGAACGTGTATGGACAAATGTCTGATAGAGTATTTTCAGCGATTGCATATGATGGTCTATATAGAAATGCCTCTGATGGAGGAGAATTTATTCTCTTAGTATAATACCAAGAATATCTTTGGGCAACTCAATTAGTGATTAACGGATCTGACAATGTGGCATTCATAGTGATTGTGCTATCAATGAAAGGTAAGTAATCGTAACCTCAAGCCTCGCAACCGGGAAATGAAAAAAATCTGGCAAGCAGTATGGCTAAGTGGGTAGCTCCCAATTAGGGTGTATTACCTATCTAGAGAAAATTTATTTCCTTCTTTTTTCTACTCGATGTTGTCTTATTTGGGAAAACGGTTGTTGATCCCAACCATTGGTGATATACATTTGATACACTCAAGCGCAGTGAGTGGTCGGTCATGTGTGGCCGGGTTGCAAGATGTTCATGTTGAACCCAGTGCATTCCTCTCAAGAGATACTGTAACGACCCAGAAAATCTGAACCAATTTAAAATTTTTAAATTGGCTAAAATAATGGATTTTAATTATTTAAAATAGATATTTTAAATAATGGCGATGAAAACTGAGTTTGAATCGACATTTGAAAACGAATATAATTAATTATAATTATATATAGAATTGAAAATAGCGCGGTAGTTCGATAATTCGATTTCAAACTTCAATTGAATATATTGGGTGCAAAACAATCCGGAATTTAGTGAAACCAAAAATAATGGAATCTAATTGATAATATCTTTCCAACGAATCTGACCAATCGAAATTTGATAGCGGGAATCAAATGATATGTCCAGTTGAAAATTCTGAATAGTCGCTATGGAATTCAGGCCCTTAAAAATGGACATTTTGCAGATGACCTCGGATTTCGACGAAACCACTTTTGTTGGATTCGTGATGTCAAGTTATTGCTAGGTTTCAAATTTCATAAATTTTCGAATCAATATGTGAGCGTGGCAAAGGAAAACGCGTTTGACCGGTTTTAGTTGATTTTAATCGACTGGAAATTGACCATTTTTCAAACGGTCTCAGAATTCGACGATACTAGTTTTGTTAGGACCGTATCGTCAATACGAAGCTAGAAAATATTTTTCTGGAATTTTTCTAGTTAGTATGTGACCCCGGTAATTTGAAATGTGCGTTTAAAATTCAATATAGTGATTTAAATGAAAATTCAAAAGGAAACTGATTGTAACGATCAAATCAGCTTGCGATACATATCCCATTGTGTTCGGAATGGGGGTAAAACGCTATGGGCGACAGGCGGTAGGCCTCGTTTCGAGGTCGTATGTAAAAGTCAACTTTTAGAAAAATTAAATAATTAAATATATATATTTTATATAAACCCCCCCTATTCCCTCTTCTCTCTCTTCAGTTCGAAATAAATAAATAAAAAAAACAAAAAAAAAACCTAAACTATCGCCGTCCCCTCCCCTGAAGCGAACGCCACCGCCGCCCATCACCGCACCCCCCCTCCCTCGTACGTCGAACTCCCAGTGGCGCAACCCCCGAAGCCCCCCAGATCGCACGAGCTCCGACGAAGCCCCCCCGTTCGCGACGCTGAAGCCGCCGCCCCCTCGAAGCAGCTCCGCCTGCCGCCGACGTCATCTTCTCCCCCCCCCCCTTCGCAGCTAATCGGTGAGTATTTTTTTATTATTATTATTCTGTAAAAACTGATTTTTTTTAAATTGATTTAAAACTGATTTATTTTAAAAAGATGTAAAACTGATTTATAAAAGGATTAAAACTGATTTTTAAAAGGATTAAAACTGATTTATTTTAAAAAGATGTAAAACTGATTTTGAAAAGGTTTTAAAAACTGATTTTTATTTTAAGATTTTAAAAAGGAAAAAGATTTAGATTTTAAAAGGAAAAAGATTTAAACTTTAGTATAGAAAAAGATTTAAACTTTAGTATAGAAAAAGATTTAAACTTTAGAATAGAAAAGATCTAAACTTTAAAATAGAAAAAAAAATCAGATTTTTATATATTGAAAGTCGACGTAAAAATCAGATTTTTATATATTGAAAGTCGAAGTAAAAATCAGATTTTTATATATTGAAAGTCGAAGTAAAAATCAGATTTTTATATATTGAAAGTCGAAGTAAAAATCAGATTTTTATATATTGAATAACATAGTCAAAATTCGATTTTTACATATGTAGAGAATACGGGCAACGAAAGCGACAAAAGGCGAGATTGGCGAAGGTTTCTCTAAGGAAGAGTCGTAGTAGTTGGATAGCTATTGGTGAGATTTCTGATTTAAAAATATTATATATGTGTGAAATGAAAGTGAATTGCTATATATAAATATATATCTATATATATATATATATATATATACGCCCCTCGTCCACAAACCATGGACGATATTTATTGGTTGAAATTGTTGTGAAAATTGATTGATAGTGAATGATTGTTTGGGATTGTTTGTGATTGATATTGGTTGATTGTGGTTGAAAAATACCCATTTGTGGTTGAGAAATATTTGGTTGAAACCACATAGGATTAGTTTGTGGAAATGAAATAAATATATACATGCCGCCTGCGTGCGAACTAGATGCATGATCCCCATTGTCAAAAACCGCGAGGTTTTAAGGTAGAGCGAGGAGCCGTACTAGGGACGGTCCCGGTTTTAACTACCCTGCCGTTATGCTGCCGAAATTTTGAATAATATTCGTGTGTTTGAATTATTTTCATATGCTTAAACTATATTTATTCATTGAATAGAAAACATTCATGTGTTGAATTGATATTCATTCGTTGATTAGAAATTCATGTGTTGAATGGTATTCATATTTTGAAATAAATTGTTTGAATATAAAAATCACATTTTTATCTATATATAAAAACTATAGAAAACATTCATGTGTTGAATTGATATTCATTCGTTGATTAGAAATTCATGTGTTGAATGGTATTCATATTTTGAAATAAATTGTTTGATAATAAAAATCACCTTTTATCGACTATATGAACTGTGTAAAATAATCTCGTTTTAAAAGAAATTGTTTTATGATAAAAATCCTATTTTTATCACCTATATGAACTATATAGAAAAATAGTGTTTTGAAATGAATTGTTTTACAATAAAAATCACATTTTTATTGTATGCATAAATCGTTGAAATGTGAAGTGTTAAAAATAGTCACTTGTTCAAAATAAACATATATGAGTTGAAATATTCATTAATTAGCTAATGAAATGATTTGCACCTATGTATGTAACATTAGAATAAATGGTGTCTTTAAACCAAACAGAAGTCAAATATGAAGTTGAATAGAAAATGATAAATGATAAGAACTGTATATATATGTACATGCATATTTATTGAATAGGTTATAGCAAAGGGGCTAGAGAAGAGGAATAAAATTTTGTGCCCGACAAATAGGCACACATTTACTGTTTTGTTTGGGTGATGATTTTATGAGCCTGTTGGCTAGCCGTTTGGCTTTTTCTTTTTCTTTTTGAGATTAGAAGGACCGGGAAAGCTATTTGCGATTTCCCGATGCTCCCGGTGCAGGGGAGGTTATGGCGAAATTTTCCAAAATTTTAAGGTGTTAGAAAAATATTTGAAGTGAAAACGATATGGAAATCATTGAATGAACTATGTTTATATAAATATATAAATATAAATAAAATTAAAACGAAATGAAGTCGTGCAGTTCGTATTTTGAAACCGTGATTTCAAACGACTAGTGTGGGAAATCCGACCATTCGATTTTCCCGAAACCTCAACCGTCGGGTTCGCCTTGGAAATATCTTCCCAACGGCACCAACTTTGTAAAAATCCAACGGTTGGATTGTCTGGAATGTTTAATTCAAATATGAAGAAAAACAGCGCCAAAAGCGATTATATTTATATATATAAATATAATTATATATTTAATCGAATAACGACGCTGCAGTTCGTATTTTGAAATCGAAACTTCAAACGATTGTACCGGGAGATCCGACCGTCGGAATTTCCCGAAACTGGAACCGTTGGATTCGTTTTGAAAAGACCTTTCTAATGATGTAAATTTTGCGAGGATCCAACGGTTATATTTTCAGATATGTGTAAATCAAATCTGAAGAAAAACAGCGCCATGGCCGCCTTATGGCCCGAAGCGTCGTTTTGAATAAAATAGCTATTTTAAAATAAATAAAAATAGCGATAAATAGTTATAAAATATCATAAGCGATATGGAGTGGAAATAAACTGAATTTGCTCGATTTATGTTGAATTTGATGGTTGAATGTGTTTGGTGTGAAAATTACATTAAAGAACAATATTGATGTTGTCGAATAATTTAACCATTGAAATAAATTGATTTGAAATTCTAAATATACGAGAATTATTTGAAAAGGCCGAGTTAATTCTCATTTCAAATAATTGACCGACGATTGAAAGTCGAAGATAAAGACGATGGTCGAAGACCGGAGATCTTCACCTCGTTTGGATGGTAACCGAGTTCCTGATTGGGAGGCATCCCGAAATATGGATAATGAGTGGTGATCGTCCAGACGTACGTGGTGATCGAAGGGTTTGCGAGGTATTTAGTGCCTCCAGTTTCGTTCAGACCCAGAACGGACTTGTAAATGGACTGTGTGTCTGACATTGGAGTTTATTCTGTGTTGATTGATTTCTGTTAAATATACATCTGTTTGGCGGTGGAGAATTTATTCTTTTGCTTAACGCCTTTCTCTGAGACGCACGAGCTCAGAGGTTGTATATCGATGGACATCAGTCGCATGGCATGAATTGCCTGTGTGGCATGCTAAGATGCAGTGATCAGGGCTTCTGTTGAAAAGCAAGGTCTTGTGGTGATGATCAAAGCACCGCCTGTGTGGCGTAGCTTTGTGTATAACGTGAATTCGCGAGCCTCACACCCCGGTATGAACCTAAAACGGGAGAGGACATCAGGGAGGGCCTGCGTTTCTTTCTAGCTAGGGTGGTGTCAGTGACCTACCAGCCCTGACATTTATATACTTTTCACCTATGTGGTTGTTGCTGTTGCGAGGCGCCTCGGTTTGATTGGACGATCCGGGTCCGATGGAGTCATTCGTTGGCTCGTTTACGCCCCAAAGGGCGGGGAGACGTAGTGTTCAGGCATAATAATCCACATCGGTGGACCGACCCTGACGATCCAAGGGGCAGTTGCGGCTGTTCCTGAGGGGCGGGCTAGAGCGTCTCGAATTCGGTAAGGACTATCTTTTGCCTTGGTTCATGACGGAAACCCAATTTCCAAATACGACATCGTGCGGTTTTGATTGTATACCTATATATATGGCGACATAGTGGTATGGGGCATTAATGCCGTCTATGATTGATAGTTATGATTTGAAATTGTTTTCAAAACATATAAACACTAGCAATAATATCAAATGCCTTTGTTTTATTCGTATCAATCATATTTTGGCCATTATAAGGTAAAACTCTATCCTCCGGTTTGCGTTGCATTGTGTGATGGGAACTGAGTCTTATAATGGCTTCATTTTTATAAAAAGCATAGCGATGTTTAAAAGAAAGATTAGTTTTAAAGCACTGGCAATCCAATGGAGTAAACCCGTTCCACGAAAGTGGCGTGGTCCTATGATTGGCCAATTATATATATATGTGTTGAGTGGATTTCTCATACCAGTCCCATGACTGACTCGTAGTTTGTTTCACTTCCAAACTCGGGTGCCCCTTTTTCTACACGGGCAGCCTTGTATTCAGGTTTAGCTGGTTCTTTCTGGATAGCTGGAGCTGAAGATGGATTCTATCATTTATTTCCTTTTATGCTGTTCAGCTCCTATTGTACATATTTTGTTTATTTCCGCTGTAGACATTTATGTATAGCTGAACTGTATTTGTACTAAGTAAGATCCTGTATACTGTGTAACTCTGATGATTACTTTTATCCAGTATATTCTATTGTTCATATCTGGTGTATTTATTTAATTCTGTTCTGCTATTATCTTTTTCTGTGTTATATTCCAAAGATAACCCTTATTTCCGTGAAAATGGGATTTCGGGTCGTCTCAGATACACTATCACAAGGTGGTTCCATACCTTGTTATAGTTGGAAATCTATTATTCAATAATTGCTCGCGGTTTTGATTGTATACTATGTATGTGGAGCGTGAGATGCAAGCATTCTGCTAGATGATTATTTAGTTGTGGTTGTAGACACTATTATAATATTAAAAGAGTTTTGATATAAGGATTATCATTTCTTTCAAAAGGATTTTGAATGTTAAATCAATTGTCTTCGATTCTCATAAGGGAAAAACCCGTTCTGTGTTATATGACATGGTCTTATGAGATATCGTTTTTTTTCAATCTGTTTTAAATTGTTTACTCATACCAGTCCCATGACCGACCCAGAGTTTATTTTTCTTTGTTTTCTCTAAACTCTTTGGAGTCCAAATTTGTACGGGAAGTCAAGTAGTTCAGGATTTTACAGATTTATCTAAGGAGCTGGGAGCAAGAGTCTTCGGTGTTACATATTTAGAGTTTATTCCGCTGTGTTGCATTTGTTATATACTCTGATGATGTATGTAGGTTAAAATATAGTTGTATTTCAAATGTGATTATTTATATATCATATTTTATTCCGCTACGATTGCGAGATTCTGTGTTGTGTTATGTTCTTCTATCTTTTTCTTCTTTATGTCATAATGATTCGTATTTCTATGCAATTTGGGTTGGAAGTATTTAGTCAACTCAAATAGTACAGATATATGGGCCGTTATAGAACCAAGCTATTTTTTATTAGGTAATTAAATCATTTAAAGAAAAAAGTGAGACAAAAACCTCGAGTTGAAGGTTCTGTTTGCAAATCATATATCAAAGAAAAAGGTTCTTTTTTATCTCATTACTTTAATGATCATGTGACTTATAATTTGGAAGTGTTCCGCATAATGATGAGAGAGTTGAACAAGATTCTTCTTCTAAATCAACATTACCTATTTTTAAACAACATGGCTGACATGCTGGAAAATGTGTGCAAATATGGCTAAATGATAAAGATTTTCATGCAGCACACATATATATATTCTTCTTAATTATCCTGAAGTTACTCCTTTTGTCAGGTAATCATTTTTTTTAAGTTTTATTAAATTTAAGTTACACGTGTTAATAATAATGTAACATATAATGTTTGTGTTTACAGTATTTATGAATCATAAAATCCCAATGCGATTTAAGCATAGATTTCAGTAGTTGGTTTAGGAACTACATTTTTGATCCCACAATTCATGTGCTCGACGAAGGACTAAAACAATTAGCCTTTGGACCGAAAAGAAAAGTCAAAACGTATCCAATTTGTTAATGGGTATAAATTCAACACCAAAGAATACGATGCTGAAAAATTAAAAAACAATACTGGTGTGTTTGTTAAAGGCAGTAAATTATTTTTATGGCGAGCTAACTCAGATTTTGCAATTGACATATTTTACAAGGCCCGTAAAGGATGTTTATTTGTTTAGATGCAACTGGATCAACAATGTTCCAGGTTCTGATATTAACATTCATCCAAAGTAGAATCTTCTAGAAATTAAACATACCTTACGCTATCAAAAGTACGACTCTTTTGTACTAGCCAAACGATCCCTACAGGCTTATTATGCCCCTTATCTTTCTCTAAAAAGGGGTAAACCAGATTGGTCTGCGGTTTTTAAAACGAAGTCAAGATTTACGTTCGATGGACAGAATATTCCTGATGAACAAGCCCATCAAGTAGATCTAGAGGAAAATGTTGAAATAACAATTGCAGACGATCAAACTGATTTTTGACCTTTAAATGATGAGGCAAATGTATTAGTCAATGCATTTGAGTAGAGGAAAATGACATAGAACATGAAACCGAGTCTGAATCAGAAAACGACGAAGACTGAGTAAAATTTGGTAATTTTCACAATTATTCTCCTTACATTTACCTATGTTTAATATTGCATTTATCCAAGTTATCCAATTTTAATGACAATAAGTGTATAATGACACACACAAAACATGACAACTGTGTAGCATGTATTACTTTTTTTTTAACAATTAATCATATCATACTTATTATGAATTGCATATGTGTCAATGTGGCAGATATATTATGTCTGTCTCTAGATGACGTGGTGGTGAGAATAGTGGCTTTGGTAACCTAACGGTAATGAATCCTTTTGCATACATACAACAAACTAACGTTTAAACATACAGTGTTATAATATTTTTATGTTGTCATAACATTTTTACTTTCATTCTATTTGCAGACTCGATAACCTAAGAAGATCCAATACAAAGAAGAAATTAAAGAGCTTAGAATCATGATTGAGCAGCAACATGAGCAGAGTCGTTTTCAGACTATGCAGTTGGAGTAGCTAAATCATAAGTTTGCTTAATATGTGCATAATCATGATAGTCGTCCTTTGTCGTCTGCTAATTCCAGAGGCGATGCTTGAGGTATGTGTTTTCGGTGACTTGAAGATGGTGACATTTTGTTTGAATGTTGTATATTTTGGCATGGAGTGGGTGAGGATGGTGCTTTTGATACGTTTAGATGGTTTGTGGACATGTAACTTTGATATATTTTGAAACACCCCACCTCCGTTAGGGTCACTCTCAAAGGGAATGCCCTAATTTTGGTGGAGGTTTATAAGTATAAGTCACAGATATACAAGACAGATATAAGAACACATATTTTTGAATAGCAGAAAACATCAACAACTTTTATTTCAATGAAATACGTGTTACACAAACCATGTCATAATTTGTTTTACAATACTTCCCAAAACATAACATCTCCATAACTGTCTTGATTACATTATTTAAAGAAGCATAAAGAAAACATAAATAAACTGCAAAAGTCCCATAATTGCTGTCCAAAGCCATAGCCCAAAACGGAAAAGATCCAAGCAATACATTCTTTCTCTTCAAGCTGGATGCGGAAACTGGTCAAGCTGCGGTATTCCCTCCCTGTGGACCTGGGGGGGGGGGGGAACGAAAGAAAAGAAGGCGAAAGAAAAGTAGAGTCAGACATAAAGCCTGAGTAAGTCTAGGACTATTCAGTCTATGAATAAAGAACTGGGTATGATAAGCATAAACTAGAAATGGGAAAGCATTATAAACTAAGTTAAGTGGTCTAGGGTCGAATACTATCTTACCCCATATTAATCTCTGTACCCATATAAACTAGTTCCCAACAGACACCCCATAATCAGGGTGAAGTGATCCTTTTTCTGATGATCGGCTCCTACTCGCATAGTTACATGTGTCTTACGGCCCCCGATGTTGTAGTTACCTATGCTGCTCCCACCATGGGGTGTATCAAGTCCCATGGTGGCAGCCCGACACAATCCTAGGATGCACAGGTATGCTTCTGGTGTCCAGTGCCTTATTTTTCTGTGCCGGAGTGTGTGCACGCCCGCACCCCGTTAGAACCTACACTGCTGCACCACCGCCGTCGATTTGACCTCTTACAGTCAGCCCAGTAATCGTGCCCCACCCTGCCTAGTTCAGGGTATCCTGATACACCTTGTAGGGTTACTGCTGAAAAGGATCCCCCGCTACTAGGTTTTCTATTTCTAGCCAACATGCTAAGTTGGTTAAGTGTTTTATAAACCTAACCCCCAAATCAGTCTGTTTAGTTTAGCATGTTCCATTTTGATTAAGTATTAATTTAATTTACTTAATCCTATCAATCCTGACTTAGCCTCAATTGTCTTATTAAATCCTTGACCTCTCACATTAGACAGGTATTGTTGTGGCTGCCTGTTGCCGGTTGGGTCCGGGCAGTCTTACGCCACAACTCAGTCTAACCTCTGGTCCTTATTGGGCTCCGTGTTTAACCACCCACATTGGATAGGTATTGTTGTGACTACTGGACAGCCGGGCGGTTCCGGGCAGGTTTACATCACAACTCAATCCAACCTCGGGTTAAACACATCGTATTTTCTATATTTACATATTTTGTCTCTTTTCTTTTTATATGCAAATATTTGCGGCCCATTATTCAAATTTATCTTTATTGGTTAAAATTTATTTATGCCACTTAATTGTTTTTCAAGGTTATTGGCATGCGTCAAACATGCCAACACATATGTTCTATATTTTAACCCAAACGTCATTACCCCCGTTTTACACGTTCGCTACAATATAAGATATGTTGGGTTTAACATTTAAACCCAACTTAGCCATATGAAAAAGGGGAGGCTTATAACATGGTGTTTATGACATAAAAAAGGGGAGTGTGAACGCATGAACTTGCAACATAACGATTCAATTAACATAAATTAGGCACATGTGAACTTGCAATTGTAACAGCATATAATCATGGCATAAACAATACTTAAACACGATTCATTCTATTCATATAATCATGGCATAAACAATACTTAAACATGAATCATTCTATTCATATGATTATGGCATAAACATGAATCATTCTATTCATATAATCATGGCATAAATAATACTTAAACATGAATCATTCTATTTATGTAGACTTGCAATTGGAATGTAAATCTAACTTAATTGTGTCACATATATCACCATATAGTTTTGATAACAACTTAGGCCTAAAACATGTTTCAACTAGGCATAATACCAAACATAGTTTAGTCATGATCATAAAGGGTGCTTACTTTTGTTTCTTATACAAAAGTATGATTTGCTAATTCCAACATAGATTCATATAAACTATAGTACTTAGTCATATCCAATTTCACGCTAAAAGTGATCATAAAAGTATGTACATCATATTGGCATAATAGTGAATACCAAATACAATACCACAACATATGGTTGTCAACATAAATCGTATACTTGTATGAATCCAATCGTATACCATAACATTTCCAAATCGTTTAGAATCAAATAACATACAAGTATAGATTATTATTGCCACAATTCCATTTTGTTGTTAACTTCCAACGCAAACCACATACTTGCAAATATCCAATCGTATACCATAACATTCCCAAATCGTTTAGAATCAGAATAACATACAAATATAGATTATTATCGCTACAATTCCATTTTCGCATTTTACACAAATCAAACGCACTTAATTATTCATATCGGAATAGCACTCTACTTACAACGTATGACGAATCTTCAATTCATGAATCTGAATTCTGAATTTGGAGATGCTATCCTTTGTTGTAGGCGTTGCTTTGATTTGATTAACGTTGCTTTAAGCTTTCAAATTATCTCCTAATCGTCTCTCAATTTCTGACGGCTATTCCTAGTCTCTCCTCAGCAGCATGGTGGCCTCATCTCCATTTTAGTTTGTGTGAATTAGGGTTAGTCTTAGGTCCTTTTTATAGAGTTGTGAGTTGATTTAGACCGTCGATGGAGCTTGGTTTAATAATAGTCGTTCGTTTGAAGGAGAGACCAACCAGGAGCTGACATCTATCCCTAGTGACAAGGCAAGGCTCAGAAAATCGACCAAACATAGACCAGGCCAGCCAGGGTGGGCTGGGTTCGACCTGGCTCAGGGGCCAGGTCGACTCCCCAGTCGACCCCTAGGTCGACTCCCCAGTCGACCCCCAGGTCGACTCTAGAGTCGACCTGCTTGGGGCAGGTCGACCCCCAGGTCGACTCTAGAGTCGACCTACCTGGGGCAGGTCGACCCCTAGGTCGACTCCCAGGTCGACCTGGTGGGTTGGGCAGGAACTTTTCCCGCCTACTCTGATTGGGCTGAAATTCAAATCTGTTTTCGAAATTTGAATTTTCTGAAACTTCATTGGGCCATAATTTGGTCATACGAGCTCCGTTTTTCGAAAACTCGGACTCTATTTCGCGTATTTTTCCGAGACGAACGCAATATCATATCCCGTTTCCCTTAATACTTTGATTTGAAATTTATTATACTTTAATTTGTGAATTTCACTGTTATAAAATACACGAGGTGTTACATTCTCCCCCACTTAAAAGGATTTCGTCCCGAAATCTTCAAGTTCAGGAAGAATGCACATCCTAACATCCAAACACCCATCTACTCATCCATCAAACACGAGCATCCATTGTCCTTAAAAGACTTCTAATGCTTCATGGTAATATGCGAAGTGTGTGTGTACATGTACTTATCTAATGCAAAATCAGGCGGTCTACTGATTCAGTTGACCTCCTTAATGCGAATTATGTAAGTGCCATGAATCCATTATGTATGCAAATCCTCCTATTCATGATTCTACATGAGTGCACAATCATCCATACAAATGCAACATCCATATGACAACACATTAAAGTTCAACCATATACGAATGCAAACATATATGCATATGCAATATGAAGTGATTGAGCCGATCTAAAACCTAGATTGTGTGTGTATATGCAACCACGAGCAACCACTAGCAATCACTTACAACCACTTGCAATCATCATCCATAACATGTTTCAATTACATGTTTTCATCCAAAGGGTTTCTTCCTAAAAGATAGGGTCGAGGAGATATACCTAAAAAAGATAGATAAAAGCGCAACTTAAGGAAAAAGAAAAGATCAAAGATGTAACCTCGAAAAGAAAAGGGTAGGCCGCGCGTATTCTAGCTTCAGTTTCCCTGGTTGCATCTTCTTCGGCGTCACTCCACTGCACTTTGACGAGCTTGACTTCGCGGTTGCGTAGTTTCTTAACTTCCGTTCCTAATATGCGGGTTGTAACTTTCCTTACGGTTGCTTTGCGTTCCACTTCAGCTTCTTCTAGGATATTTGGCTCTACCACTTCAGCAGACTCATGTAGACATTTTCGGAGATGTGAAACGTGAAAGACGTTGTGAACTCCGGCCAATTTTTCGGGTAGCTCTAATCTATAGGCCATTTTCCCAATTTTCTCGATGATAGGGAATGGCCCTACGAACCTTGGTGCTAGCTTTCCTGTGGTTCCAAAATGAACAACGTTCCTTAGCGGAGATACCTTAAGAAAAACTCTGTCCCCAACCTCAAATTCAAGGTCGGTCCTCCTCTTGTCGGCGTAGGACTTTTGTCTGTCTTGAGCCGTCTTCATCCTTCTTCGTATTAAGTCTACTTTTTCTGAAGTCTCTCGGATCATATCTGGTCCAAGTATGAGCTTATCAGTAGACTCCCACCGACAAGTAGGTGATCGGCACAGTCTTCCATATAAAGCTTCGAAGGGCGCCATTCCGATGGTTGCTTGATAGCTGTTGTTGTAGGCAAATTCCACCAAAGGAAGATGGTCTTCCCATGTCCCTCCGAAGTCAAGGACGCACAGTCTTAGAAGGTCCTCCAAAACTCTGTTCACTCTTTCTGTTTGGCCGTCGGTTTGGGGATGATAGGCTGTGCTCAAGCATAACTGTGTGCCTACCGCTTCTTGCAGACTCTGCCAAAACTCACTTGTGAAGATAGGGTCTCGGTCACTAACAATGCTGGATGGTATTCCATGGAGTCGAACAATTTCCTTGAGGTAAAGAGATGCTAGGGATGAGGCAGTTCTTTTACTCTTGACAGGTAAAAAGTGGGCGCTTTTAGTAAGCCTATCCACTATTACCCAAATGCTAGTGTTGCCTCTTCTAGACCTAGGCAGCCCATCAATGAAGTCCATTGAGATGCTATCCCACTTCCACTGTGGGACCTCTAGAGGATGTAGCAGACTGCCAGGCTTTTTCTGTTCCGCCTTAACCTGTTGGCACACCATACACTTAGAAACGAAATCTACCACGTCCTTCTTCATGCTGTTCCAAAAGAAAGTTCTTTTTATGTCTTTGTACATTTTATCTCCGCCTGGGTGTATCGTCATCTTGGAGTGATGTGCTTCCTCGAGAACCTTCTTTACTAAATCCCTTGTTTGTGGGACGCATAGTCTTCTGTCTCGCCTTAGCCAACCCTTATCGTCGATGGAGTATCTGTTGAGGTGACTTGAAGTCTCACCCCTAATTAGCCTATCAATCGTTTCCACAAGCTGAGGGTCTTCGCGTTGTGCTGTCCCTATTGAGTCCACTAGATTCGGGCGTATTTCGAGAGATGCTAGCAAGCCTGGTACAAAATCGGAGGAGGGCCTAAAGTTAAAGCTGGCTATAAACTCTAGGCTTTGTCATTCAACAAACAACGGGCTTAGGGTTAGTTTCTTTCGGCTCAACGCGTCTGCCACTACGTTGCCTTTGCCCAGAGTGTAGGAAATCTCGAAATCGTACGAGGCAAGAAACTCCATCCATCTCTGTTGCCTCAAGTTAAGATCTTTCTACGAGAAAAGATATTTCAACGATTTATGGTCAGTGTAAAGTTCGAACTTCTCACCTAGGAGATAGTGTCGCCAAGACTTGAGTGCAAAGACGATGGCAGCTAACTCAAGATCGTGGGTCGGGTAGTTCTTTTCATGCACTTTCAATTGTCTCCCGCCATAAGCTACTACCCTTCCTTCTTACAATAAGACAACGCCTAGCCCTGTCCCACATGCATCTGTATAAACTGTGAACATCTTGCTTCCATCTGGCAACGTTAAATCTGGGGCTGTTGTAAGAGCCCTTTTTAGTCGTTGGAAAGCAAACTCGCAATCCAAGTCCCAATTGAACACTAGATTCTTCTTGGTCAGCCTTGTGAGCGGAGCTGAGATTTTCGCAAAATCCCTTATGAATTTGCGGTAGAAACCTGCTAGCCCTAGAAAACTTCGGACCTCAGTTGTGTTTCTTGGTGTCTTCCAATCCTGTACCGCTACTACCTTAGCAGGGTCCACAGCTAACCCTTCTTTGGATACTATGTGCCCAAGTAACCTCACTTCTTCTCTCCAAAAGTGGCATTTGGAGAATTTGGCTTTTAGCTGATGGACTCGCAGAGTTTCCATGATTGCCCTTAAGTGCTGAGCATGCTCTTCCTCATTCTTTGAGAAGATCAAGATATCGTCTACGAAGACCACTACGAACTTATTGAGAAATCTCTGAATACCCTACTCATCAGGCCCACGAAGTAAGCAGGTGCATTTGTCAAGCCGAAAGGCATGACAAGCCATTCAAAGAAGCCGTCTTGGTATCTGAATGCCGTTTTATCGATACTATCTTCAGCCGCCCTTAGCTGATGAAAACCGGTCGCTAAATCGAGTTGGGAGAAAACAGACGCTCCTACAAGCTGATCAAACAAATCGTCAATTCTGGGGAGAGGGTGCCTATTCTTTTTCGTTAGCTTGTTGAGCTCCCTATAGTCAATACATAGACGGAGTGAACCATCTGCCTTTGTAGCGAACACCACTGGAGCACCCCATTCTGAAATGCTCCTCCTAATGAACCCCTTTTCTAGAAGCTCTTTAATCTGTTTACTGAGCTCTTTCCTTTCCCGTGGAGCCATGTGTCTAACGGGCAACGCAATGGGCTTTGCATTATCTACAAGATATATGCGGAAGTCTATCTCCCGCTTCGGAGGCAAGCCCCTCACCTCTTCGAAGACATCCGGATATTCCCGGACCACTATAACCGATTGCAAATTTTCAACGGAGGCATCCAGTGATTCAAGATAACTAAGCATAACCGCATACGAGGGATTACAAGTAATTTCCAAAGTGTTACCGAGCTGGGTCAGGAGCCTAACAACCCTTTTTTCACAATCAAGGATGGCCCCATTACTGGATAGCCAATCCATGCCCAAAATCAAACCATATCCCGAAAAGCCCAAAACAAAGGCACTACATTTAAATTCTACGCTTAGAATAGAAATTTTCAATCCCAAACAGATCATAGACAAATGAGCTGGGCCCCCAATTGGGTTTGAAACAATTAAGGGGTCCTCTACCATACTAGTTTTTAGGTGCAGAGATTCTATTAAAGCAGACGAGATAAAGGAGTGTGATGCGCCAGAATCAAATAAAGTGCGAACGGGGTGATCATAAAGATAAACTACACTTTCTACAGAAGTATTTATACCTCGCTGTTGCATAGGTGGCGCCTCTAGCACATGAACTTGTGCCCCTGAGGTGGATCCAGCCCTCTGCCCCTGTCCTCGTTTCTTTGGGCAGTCCTTAGCCATGTGGCCTGTCTCACCGCAAGAAAAGCACCCACCATTCATCTTGGCCTTCTTTTTGCGGCAATCTTTCACTAAGTGCCCCACTTTGCCACAGAAATTACACTTCCTCTTCTCTTTGTTGTCTTTCCCGCCCTTCTTAAAGTCCGTCTTCTTAGGCTGTAAACCCTCTTTCTTCCCTTGAGAGCTTTCTGCCTTTGTCTCCTTCTTGCCCTTATCCTCTTCGTTCAGCAATGCCATCTGTACCAAC
Source organism: Allium sativum (assembly GCA_030737875.1). Classification (NCBI taxonomy): domain Eukaryota; kingdom Viridiplantae; phylum Streptophyta; class Magnoliopsida; order Asparagales; family Amaryllidaceae; genus Allium; species Allium sativum. Next base: position 291,663,035 of record CM060916.1, on the reverse strand, counting down.
CTTTCATACGTAGCTCCCATGGGTATATGGGTCATGGCCAAACTGTGTAATGGCTCATTCAACCCTTTCACAAAACGGAGAGCCTTCTTGTGCGGGGTGTTGACTAGGTCCAGTCCGAACCTAGCCAGCTCATCGAACTGATTAACATACTCTTTGACTGTCTTGTTCCCTTGCTTAAGAAATAAGAATTTTTCCAACTGCAAACTCCTTTCCGCGTCTGAGAGAAATTTAGCCTCAAAGCTTGCCTTAAAGCCCTCCCATGTTTCCACTGGTCTTTCTGCATTAGTGACTTCCCACCAGTAGGAAGCCTCGCCTTTAAGTAGCCATACTGCCAGTTGTACTTTCTGTCTATCTTCTACCTCAAAGATGACGAATAAGTCCTCGGTTTCTTTCAGCCAATTTCTAGCTGCCACGAAGGACCCAGTTCCATGAAAATCCTTTCCTCCCATAGCTTTAAAATCTTTACATATCTTAGCAAAAGTGTTTCCCCGCGGAGGAGGTGGAGGAAGAGGTGCTGCTGCAGCTGGATGATTTCCTGCAGCTGGGGGAGGAGGAACGGTAGGACCTGGCTGAGTGGCCCTTGCTTCTAAGAACCGTTTAAACCAACCAGGTATTGGTACACCCTCTGGCAAGTTAAGTTCTTCGGACATGCTGAAACAAAAAGGATAGATTCAAAACGAAGGATAAGAGATAGTACCTATGGCTTTGGGGGACTTTGCCTTTTTAAAATAAAATAATATTTTATCTTTTAAAAATGCTTCTTTAAATTTCTTTTTGAAAAATAAATTTTCAAAACTTTTTATCTTATCTAGTAAACCTATGCTCTGATACCAAGTGAAACACCCCACCTCCGTTAGGGTCACTCTCAAAGGGAATGCCCTAATTTTGGTGGAGGTTTATAAGTATAAGTCACAGATATACAAGACAGATATAAGAACACATATTTTTGAATAGCAGAAAACATCAACAACTTTTATTTCAACGAAATACGTGTTACACAAACCATGTCATAATTTGTTTTACAATACTTCCCAAAACATAACATCTCCATAACTGTCTTGATTACATTATTTAAAGAAGCATAAAGAAAACATAAATAAACTGCAAAAGTCCCATAATTGCTGTCCAAAGCCATAGCCCAAAACGGAAAAGATTCAAGCAATACATTCTTTCTCTTCAAGCTGGATGCGGAAACTGGTCAAGCTGCAGTATTCCCTCCCTGTGGACCTGGGGGCGGGGGGGGGGGGGGGGGGAACGAAAGAAAAGAAGGCGAAAGAAAAGTAGAGTCAGACATAAAGCCTGAGTAAGTCTAGGACTATTCAGTCTATGAATAAAGAACTGGGTATGATAAGCATAAACTAGAAATGGGAAAGCATTATAAACTAAGTTAAGTGGTCTAGGGTCGAGTACTATCTTACCCCATATTAATCTCTGTACCCATATAAACTAGTTCCCAACAGACACCCCATAATCAGGGTGAAGTGATCCTTTTTCTGATGATCGGCTCCTACTCGCATAGTTACATGTGTCGTACGGCCCCCGATGTTGTAGTTACCTATGCTGGTCCCACCATGGGGTGTATCAAGTCCCATGGTGGCGGCCCGACACAATCCTAGAATGCACAGGTATGCTACTGGTGCCCAGTGCCTTATTTTTCTGCGCCGGAGTGTGTGCACGCCCGCACCCCGTTAGAACCTGCACTGCTGCACCACCGCCGTCGATTTGACCTCTTACAGTCAGCCCAGTAATCGTGCCCCACCCTGCCTAGTTCAGGGTATCCTGATACACCTTGTAGGGTTACTGCTGAAAAGGGTCCCTCGCTACTTGGTTTTCTATTTCTAGCCAACATGCTAAGTTGGTTAAGTGTATTATAAACCTAACCCCCAAATCGGTCTGTTTAGTTTAGCATGTTCCATTTTGATAAAGAATTAATTTAATTTGACTCAGCCTTAATTGTCTTATTAAAGCCTTGACCTCTCACATTAGACAGGTATTGTTGTGGCTGCCTGTTGTCGGTTAGGTCCGGGCAGTCTTACGCCACAACTCAGTCTAACCTCGGGTCCTTATTGGGCTCCGTGTTTAACCACCCACATTGGATAGGTATTGTTGTGACTACTGGACAGCCGGGCTGTTCCGGGCAGGTTTACATCACAACTCAATCCAACCTCGGGTTAAACACATCGTATTTTCTATATTTACATATTTTGTCTCTTTTCTTTTTATATGCAAATATTTGTGGCCCATTATTCAAATTTATTTTTATTGGTTAAAATTTATTTATGCCACTTAATTGTTTTTCAAGGTTATTGGCATGCGTCAAACATGCCAACACATATGTTCTATATTTTAACCCAAACGTCATTACCCCCGTTTTACACGTTCGCCACAATATAAGATATGTTGGGTTTAACATTTAAACCCAACTTAGCCATATGAAAAAGGGGAGGCTTATAACATGGTGTTTATGACATAAAAAAGGGGAGTGTGAACGCATGAACTTGCAACATAACGATTCAATTAACATAAATTAGGCACATGTGAACTTGCAATTGTAACAGCATATAATCGTGGCATAAACAATACCTAAACATGAATCATTCTATTCATATAATCATGGCATAAACAATACTTAAACATGAATCATTCTATTCATATGATTATGGCATAAACATGAATCATTCTATTCATATAATCATGGCATAAATAATACTTAAACATGAATCATTCTTTTTATGTAGACTTGCAATTGGAATGTAAATCTAACTTAATTGTGTCACACATATCACCATATAGTTTTGATAACAACTTAGGCCTAAAACATGTTTCAACTAGGCATAATACCAAACATAGTTTAGTCATGTTCATAAAGGGTGCTTACTTTTGTTTCTAATACAAAAGTATGATTTGCTAATTCCAACATAGATTCATATAAACTATAGTACTTAGTCATATCCAATTTCACACTAAAAGTGATCATAAAAGTATGTACATCATATTGGCATAATAGTGAATCCCAAATACAATACCACAACATATGGTTGTCAACATAAATCGTATACTTGTATGAATCCAATCGTATACCATAACATTTCCAAATCGTTTAGAATCAAATAACATACAAGTATAGATTGTTATTGCCACAATTCCATTTCGTTGTTAACTTCCAACGCAAACCACATACTTGCAAATATCCAATCGTATACCATAACATTCCCAAATCGTTTAGAATCAGAATAACATACAAATATAGATTATTATCGCCACAATTCCAGTTTCGCATTTTACACAAATCAAACGCACTTAATTATTCATATCGGAATAGCACTCTACTTACAACGTATGACGAATCTTCAATTCAGGAATCTGAATTCTGAATTCTGAATTTGGAGATTCTATCCTTTGTTGTAGGCGTTGCTTTGATTTGATTAACGTTGCTTTAAGCTTTCAAATTATCACCTAATCGTCTCTCAATTTCTGACGGCTATTCCTAGTCTCTCCTCAGCAGCATGGTGGCCTCATCTCCATTTTAGTTTGTGTGAATTAGGGTTAGTCTTAGGTCCTTTTTATAGAGTTGTGAGTTGATTTAGACCGTCGATGGAGCTTGGTTTAATAATAGCCGTTCGTTTGAAGGAGAGACCAACCGGGAGCTGACACCTAGCCCTAGTGATAATGCAAGGCTCAGAAAATCGACCAAACACATACCAGGCCAGCCAGGGTGGGCTGGGTTCGACCTAGCTCAGGGGCCAGGTCGACTCCCCAGTCGACCCCCAGGTCGACTCTAGAGTCGACCTGCATGGGGCAGGTCGACCCCCAGGTCGACTCTAGAGTTGACCTGCCTGGGGCAGGTCGACCCCTAGGTCGACTCCCAGGTCGACCTGGTGGGTTGGGCGGGAACTTTTCCCGCCTACTCTGATTGGGCTGAAATTCAAATCTGTTTTCGAAATTTGAATTTTCTGAAACTTCATTGGGCCATAATTTGGTCATACGGGCTCCCTTTTTCGAAAACTCGGACTCTATTTCGCGTATTTTTCTGAGACGAACACAATAGCATATCCCGTTTCCCTTAATACTTTGATTTGAAATTTATTATACTTTAATTTGTGAATTTCACTGTTATAAAATACACGGGGTGTTACATATTTGGTTTATGAACATGTATGTGTTGGTTTCTGGATTTTTGGATGGTTTGCTTTGTTTATATTGATGTTTCTTTGATTTATTTTGGTTATTTATATTGTGATTGGTATATATGTGGAATTGATTGAAATTGGATTGGATTGGAAATAGGGTGGTTGGAAGGTTATATGCTTGCTGTTATAAAAAAAATAACCCAGTTTTTCCAACGGTTTCCAACGACTATTTGGTCTTTGCTTTTAAATGATTTCCAGCGACATTCACCGTTTGAAGCCGTTGGAAATATTCTGTTGGATCCGTTGGAACTTGTGAATGCCATTCTAACGGCCTCCAAGGGGTATGAGCTGTTGGAATAGCCCTGTATTCTAGTAGTGTAAATTAATTTAGTTGAACAATCGATGATTGATTGTGACATAATGGTGATCTTTTATTTTATTTTGTTCGTGTACTCAATATGGGCAATATCAACCCTTAAAGGATGAGGTATTCATGACAATTCCTTTATCAACCTGTAATTTCGTTTATTGCTTCATTAAAAGCAGTAATTCAATCTTCAACGGTTTGGTCGGAAAACTTCATTACTATAATATATATGCATTTTAGAAAAATATGATTACAAACAGTAACATTAAGTAAAAATGCTTAGCTCTAATACTTTTTACCCCAAATTATATGTATCTTCATTCTGTTGGCATACTTCATAACAACTGCCTAATGTTGAAGATTCAATCACTTTTTGTTGCAAATCTTGAAGGCTCGATATCATAATGGTTGAGTCTTAATATGAGTCATGCAAACAAATCTACAAAAAAATAGACTATGTATGGAAAAAGTAAATAACTAATTGGTATGATAGTATCAATGTATGTATGATATAAATTGAAATGATTAAGACTAACAATATCATGACCCAAATTGGGTTGTTTATCATATGAGAAAGCATCACTCTGTCATAACTACTAGATTTTATGTCAATTTCAATTTTTTATTATTAAATTACACCTTCACAGTTTAATTTCGCACAAGAACAATTTTATTTTAAAAAAAATTTGGATGTGTGCATTCCAAAATTGGCAACTACAAATCCTAACTTAGCAAAACTAACATTTTTTTGTAATAGGTTAGAGGGGAGAGGGTAATAAGAAAATTTTATCTACGTAAAAATTAACATATCACAACAATAATTTGGTTAAATGGTGTTTTAAAAGTCTTCAAATGGGGGCCCAACGCTTTGTCCTTTACTGTTTATCCATTCAAAATTTTCTCTTGCTACTTCTCTATTTTTAACTTGATTGGCATTTGCATCTAAAATTCAATAATACTTGGTAATTTTGCATAAACATATCACTTCATTATATGTGCAATCATTAAGTGCAAAAACAAGCAAAATTTTCAGCATGAATGGATTGCCAATTGTATCTATAAACTTAACCAGATATAATGACAACATAACATTAGATAGATATAGCTCTTTCTGTATGCATTATTATAAATAAACAATGAACATGGCATACAATCATATATACAATATTATACAATCATACATATAATATTGTAAATTCTTGTATCCTTTTTTTATTTTTTTATTTTAGCACTTCGTGCAAGTAACTTTTATTAATAATACATTCAATGTAAATATGACATAACATCTATTTTGAACAATTAGCATGTAGGTGCCTTGTACAATTAATACAAATCATAAGACAGTTTCTCATATTGCACAAGTATTGCTTCATCACAGTCCCTAAATCAGTTGCAATCCATCCCAAAATGAAATCTCCATTAGAACTTTTACATGAAGGCTCACTCCATAAGGTAAATCCTTATGTCTTCTACAGAATAAAATTTACTAAATCGATTAAAAATCTTTCTTAAATAAATACCGTAAGAAGAAATCAGAATGTGAGAACTTTTATAAAGATCAATGGAAAAATTAAAATATAAGTTCAAGAGGCTACTTGAAACTAATCCATAACTAGCTGCGTATCACCAATTCATTATGTTCTTCAATTTCATTAGGTGTTTGCCTTCAACTGATATGTGCAAAAAGCATCTTTAATGACATTAAAATGGAGAAAATGTATTCATGTGTCAAAGTGATCTTGCATGTTTTCTACAAGTGAATTGTGAATTATTCCACTAATAAATGGTTGAAACTTTTATGTAACACTGGACTCATTTTTCTTTTTTTTCTATCTGCGGATGCTCAAATCTACACTATGGACATTATGTAAATAGAAAACGAAATTATTTCAGAACTTTTAAAATGCTCAAAATGATGTTGTGATTTGTGACATGAAATCACATATGTTAATGAAGATTGGTTTGATTATTTGATTGATTGATTAATTAATTGACTAATTGATTTGATTTATTGGTTGATTGATTGATTGGATAATTGATTGATTGTATAATAGAAGGAAAGAAATGAATAACTTTATTCTAGATATATATCTGAGGGGAAAATTGGATATTTGCCTAGGCCTTCTATTCTCCTATATTAGCTGCCTCTATTGGATTAAGAGCATGGGATTAAGACCGAAATAATTAATTCAAAGGTTGTCATTGTTCTTCATTGTTCTCCTTCTCCAACAAAAGTTGTAGTCATCTAGAATTCTTTCCCGGTCTCAATAAGGTTATTGATTCTTGTAATTTTTTTATTTTTGGTTGTAGATCCATTGTATGTAAACAAAATTTGTATTGTTGAATCAATAAAGAGAGTGATTGGGTGGAATATCTTGTTTGCGTGTGTGATTTCATATCTATGTTGTTTTTCATAGAAATCATCTTTAAGTATTTGGGTGAATAAGATCCTGATCGCTTCCACAAAGGCGCACTTTACCCTAACAATTGGTACCACGGAGAGATCATCGCAAACCTTATAGTGATTTCAAATTGAAAAAAAATCATTTTTTGATGTCGGATATGATGGCGTTTCCGAAGATTACTATTTTTGACAGAAGAAATTGGGCGATCTGGAAGCCTAAGATGGAAGATGTGCTTTACCTCAATGATCTTCATGATCCGATTGATGAAGATGGGATGAAGCCCTTGGGTGTGGTGAGGGAACGTGGAAGAAGATGGATAAGAAGGCAATTGCCTTGATTCGGCAATACCTTGATGATTTGGTATTCCACCATGTGGCTAGTTCTAAATCCACGAAGGAATTATGGGATAAATTGGTATCTTTGTATGAGTCGAGGAGTGATACAAGTAAGGTTTTTCTGGTTCGAAAGCTTGTTCAACTGAGATTGGATGAGAAGAAGTCTGTTGCAGGGCACCTGAATGAATTTCAAGATGTGATCAATCAACTGGCAAATTTGAAGGTCAATTTTGATGATGAGTTGCAAGCTCTTTTGCTGATGAGTTTTCTTTCATAAAGTTGGGAAACTTTGGCTGTTTCATTGAGTAAATCCAATGCTAGTGGAGATTTCTCTTTGGAAAAGGTATGAAGCAGCCTTTTGAATGAAGAACAAAGGAGAAAAGGGTCGGGTTTGAAATCAGTTCGAGGTGAGGCTATGGTAGCAAAGGACTCGGGGAAAGATACACAGAGGAAGAAGAAAGGGGCTAATGGTAAAGGTGCCTTCACTAGTTATTATTGTAATAAGTAAGGTCACATACGCAAAGATTGTCATGCTTATAAGAGGGATAAGAAGAAGGTTGCTGTAACAACCCGAAAAATCAGAACCAATTTAAATTTTTTATTTTGTTTATTTTAATGAATTTTGAATATTTAAAATGATTTATTTTAAATAATAACGACTAGAAATTTATTCTGAATAGAATTAGAACGTATAAATTTATTTAAATTGAAATTAGAATATAAATATTTATTTTAATTACAAAAGGAATTGGAAATGGTGCGGTAGTTTGAAAATTCGATTTCAAATTTCAAATAAATATATAGGATTCATAATAATCCGGATTTTAGTGAAAACAAAAATATTTGAATCTGTTTGAAAATATCTTTCCAACAACCTGAAAAATCCAGATTTCATAGCGGGAATAAAAAGTTATGTCCAATTGAAAATTCAGGATAGTCGCTATGGGAATATAGCCCTTAAAAATACCGATTTTGCAAACGACCTACGTTTTCGACGAGACCACTTTTGTCGGATCCGGAATGTCAAATTATTGCTAGATTCCAACTTTCATAATTTTTGGAATCAATATGTGAGCGTGGTGGATTTAAACATGTTAGGACCGTATCGTCAACACATAGCAAATTTATATTTCTGGAATTTTTGAAGTCTGTATGTGGCCCCGGTAAATCAAATTTGCGTTTGAATTTAAAATACAATGATTTATATTTTAAATTTAGCGGAAACTAATCGAAATAGCGGAGTTGGCTTATGAAACATATCCCATTGTGTCCGAAATGGGGGTATTTAGCTAAGGGCGATAGTCATTGGAGTTCGTTTGGAGTATGTAGTGGTAAACAAGAAATATTGAATTAAATTAATATTATAAGATATAAACGGTATAAATAACCCCTTGATTTCTCCAACCTTAGTCAAATGGGGTCAAACGTTCTTCAGCCGCCAGTAACGATTGAACGGCCTTGGATTTCATGATTTCTACACCCAATTTCTTCAAATTCAATCAATAAAATGAGAATCGTTGAAAGCAAAAACTGTTGTACTCAATGCCATCTAGTTGCTGATCGAAAATGAAGAATTTTAGTCATGTATTTAGTTCGAATTTGGCTTCCAACATCTGGCCGTTCGCAGCCACCTGATAGCGCCGGAGGACCACCGAACTCAGAGCAACTCAGGGCGATGGAAGGTGGTTTGGAGCTTTTCGACATGGCGGATCTTGATCGAGCTTCAGGGCTCTACAGGTGGCACGGGGAGGACCCCTAACCGGCGAATGATCGGTTACAAGGAACGGCTATACCTGGTGATAAAGAACGAAGAAAATAGTGGGCCTTGGGTTGGAAAATCAATGGTGGATGATTGGTTTCGAACAATGGGCGAGGGGTTAGATTAATTTAATTATATAATTATCTTAAGTGTAGTAATTAATTAATTAAAATTTAAACGTGAATTTTATTAAATATATATAAAATATAGAAGTATGATTTTAATTTACATAAAGCATTGATTTTTTTACATATATATAATTGTTTTAAAAATAGAATTTTTACATAATTAAAAAATAAAAGAAAAGATTGTATTTTTAGAAATGAAAAGATAGTATTTTTGAAAAATGAAAAGATAGTATTTTTGAAAAATGAAAAGATTGTATTTTAAGAAATGAAAAGATAGTATTTTTGAAAAATGAAAAGATTGTATTTTTAAAAAAATGAAAAGATTATATTTTTTAAAATATAAAGGTAAGATTTTTAAAAATATAAAGGTAAGATTTTTAAAAATATAAAGGTAAGATTTTTAAAAATATAAAGGTAAGATTTTTAGAAATATAAAAGTTAGATTTTTAATAATATAAAGACGAGATTTTTAAAAAAAATATATAAATGAGATTTTTATCATATGAATCATAATGATTTTAGTTAGATAAAAATTCGAGTTTTAGTTATATAAGAATATGATATATATATATATATAGCGATATAAAAATGCGATTTCTAGATTTACGAACATCATATTAAAAATATGATTTTTACTATGAACAGCGTGAAGCAGATTGCAATGGAACCGACGGGAATCAAATCCAAATCCGAACCGTTCAGCAATAAGGAATTGAGGAGTGGATCCCAAAGGTGAGAACTTCTCATTAAAATTATTTCTATATAGTTATTTATTTTATAACTGCATATATGAACTGCTCCCCGTCGTCCACAGACCATGGACGACTTGTTTGATTGTATTTGATTGCGACTGTGATGTGATATGAAATAAATTATTTGAACAATAAAAATATCATTTTTATTGTATAAAGGAACTGTATAAAATATTCATGTATGAAATAAAATTTTTGAACAAAAAAAAATGTCATTTTTATTGTATATATGAACTGTGTGAAATAGTCATGTATTGAAATAAATATTCATAAATAAATCGAACGATTTGTTTATGTACACTCATTTACCTGATACTGATTGAGACGATATATTTTACACATCGCCCAACTGCACAAATAAAATCTGTGTTTGTTGACTAAAACCCCACACGGGTATTGGGATGATATTTGGCGTACACTAATCCCAATTGTTTAGTTGTATGTCAATCGATGGGTTGGCAGACTGTTGTAAGCATTAATTATTTATATTTAATGCTTATGTAGTTGAGAAGTGCACTCTGGAAGACAGTTGATTGTTTATCATTGTTGATATGTACACGTGTTGTATGACATCCATATAAATAAAATTATACGGTAGTTGACAGTGTCTGATTCCAGTTCAGAATAAACGAATATTTTAAAATAATATTCAGTGAATATTGAAATATATAAGCTGTGTTGATTAGAATGCTCCATTTTGATGCGAATGATATTTATATCGATTTTATTCATTTTTATAATGAATATCAAAAAGGAAATCATTTCAAAATTTGATATTTTGAAAATATTATCATTTGAATATTATAATGATAAGAAATATTCAAATTTGATTTGAAATTTGAAATTAAATTGAAATCATTTTAAAATGAATTTAAAATGAATTTATTAAGGAATATTCAAATTTGATTTGAAATTTGAAATGAAATTGAAATCGTTTTAAAATGAATTTAAAACGAATTTATTAAGGAATATTCAAATTTAATTTGAAATTTGAAATGAAATTGAAATCATTTTAAAATGAATTTAAAATGAATTTATTAAGGCATATTCAAATTTGATTTGAAATTTGAAATGAAATTAAAATCATTTTAAAATGAATTTAAAACGAATTTATTAAGGAATATTCAAATTTGATTTGAAATTTGAAACGAAGCTGAAATCGTTTTTAAAACTAATTTAACACAATTTATAAAATACGTTTTAAATGGAAATCGACGAAATATATAAAATTATATATATTTAATGGCTTGAATAGAATGTGCCACACCATGGCAGTTCGTGAATTTCGACCATTGACTTCGAATGGACATTACGGAAGATCTGACTATCGGATTCTCCTAAAATCGAAACCATTCGGTTTGTATCGAAAAGAGCTTTCCAAGAATATAAGAGATTTGAAATCTAACGGTTGGATTTGGAATTATGTCAAAATCAAATTTGGAAAAGGTCGCTGTAAGTGCAGTTTGACGACCGTTTATGGAAATCGACTGTACGGGCCTTGATTAAATTATTAAAATTATCAATAATTTGTGTAAAATCATAATAAATGATTTGGAAAGAATTGGGATGAAAAATTCCATATTTGAAAAGACAAAAATATATTTTTATCAAAATGAACTAGTTATTAACTAGATTTGAAATTCAATAATTTTTAAATAAAATAAATTGGATCTGCAAATGGTTTTGAAATAACCAGAATTTCCAATATATGAATTGGAATGGATTTGAATCGAAATAATCTTCGGAATATTTCAATGTTAGATTTCGTGATTATATAGATATTGTTATGGAAATTTGAAAGATATATTTATATCGTTATTTCCAATACGATATTTGTTGGTTTCAGAATTTGATATTGAATATAAGCCGATTTATTTTCTGTTCAGAGCCTTGTATTTAATATCAAATGGGATTTTGGGTTTGTCGTGAATGGTGTCTTCATTAACACTGTTCTTAAACCCAGTGTGAAAAGAATAAATCTTTTAAATAAGATTATTGGAGTTTCCAGTTATATTTAATAACTTGAATAAAATGGAATGTGAATTTGGTTTATTGTGAACTGTGTTTTAATGACATTCTTTCTTTAACCCGATTTATAGTGAAATGTGATTTGGAATTTATAAATCTTTTAATTAAGATTTCAAAGTGAAGTTTTCCAATTTAATACAATAAATTGGAATGGAATTCGATTGGATAATAATCGAAGTGAGCTTCTATGGAGGAAGATAGTTAATATATATGGAATTTAAAAGGCTTTGCCGTTATTCCATTTATATTATCGGTTGGATACAGAAGTTTACATTGATTACATATATATTGATCTGTTTTCCGTGAAAATTCCATAATTAATGCAATGGGATTTTGGGTTTACCGTGAACTATGTTTTAAAGGACATTAGTTCTTTAACCCATTTAAGGATAAGATTAATTTCTTAACTTTGAATAATCATTAGGTAATGATTTTTGAGATTAAAACCAAATTGGAGTTTTAATGAATCTTTAATTAGATTGAAAAAGAGAATGCGATAATTTAAATTATCAAATTTGGGAAATGATCGAGAATGGAGTAGCACCAGTTTTACTCCAAGCGATAGTTAAATCTTTAATTAGATTTGAACGTGAAATAGTAATTAACTTTACCGATAACATCGTGGTGTTAGATATGAAGTATTACCGGTTTTGCTTCATGGGATGAATAGGTATGGATTAGGAAATATAACCAATGATTACTTTGGTAAGGTGCGCTAATCCCGACTTGTTTGGATAAAACTTAATTTGGTTTGAGTTGATATCCAATTGAAGATTAAATAATAAATTTAAAGAATTTATCTTTGATAAAATTAACGGGAACCTTTCCCAAAGTATAAGAATATTTGAATAAAGGAATATTTTGGATTGGAATGATGCATATGCTGTGTTTTTCTAGCACTTGTTTATTATATATGCGAGTTATTTGGAAAGACCAGGTTTATCTCATTCTGAGTAACTGGATCGACGATAAGTCGACGATGAAGACGGTGGTGAAAGACCGGAGGTCTTCACATCGTTTGGATGACTACTGATGTCTTGATTGGGCTGTACACTGAAGACAAGGTAATAAGTGGTGATCGTCCAAACATACTTGGAGATCGATCGGATATGCGAGGACCTCTCTCCTGTATTGGACATATGGGGCGAGGAATAAGGTGCCTCTGGTTTCGTTCTGACCCAAAACGAACACTTGTAAATGGATGTGTTTCTGACATTGGATTTCATTCTGTGTGATTGATAGACATCAGTTGCATGGCGTGAATTGCCTATGTGGCACGCTGAGATGCAAATGATCAAGGCTTCTATTGAAAAGCAGAGTCTTGTGGTTGATGATCAAAGCACGACTTTAATATAGCATAGCTTTGTGCATAGCGTTAATTCGCGAGCCTCACACCCCGGTGTGAACCAAAAACGGGAGAGGACATCAGGGAGGACATGCGTTTCTTTCTAGCTAGGAGTGGTGTCCGAGTTTTGCAAGCCCAGACGTTTTACTTATGTGGATGATGGAAAGTGAGGCACATCAATTATATCGGTCACTACAGTGCTGATGGATGGTTTGGTCGATATATGACCAGTTTACACCCGATAGAGTGGGGAAATGCATGGTTCAGACATTTTAATCCACTCCGTGTGGACTGACCCTAACGATCCAAAGGTCACTCGAGCTCTGACCTGAGGCTCGAGCTAGAGAGTCTCGAAGCGGTAAGGACGATCCCTTGCCTTGGTTCAAAGATGGAAATCCAACTTCCAATACGTGACATTGCGGTTTTGATTGTAGAGCCATTGGCGACATGATATATGGTACCCATGCCGTCTAGGATTGATACATTTATATTTGAAATTGTTTTCTACACTATGCACTTATAATAGTATCAAATGATTTGTTTTAAATGTACCAAGCATGTTTGGCTATTATAAGGGAAAACCCTATCCTTCAGCTTGCGTTGCATTGTGTGATGGGACCTGGGTCTTATAATAGCCTCACTTTTCCAAAAAGCATTGCGTCGTTTGTTTGATGTACTAGTATTCTTGGGAGGAAACCCGTTCCGTGTTATACGGCGTGGTCCCTTGATTTACTATATTTTAAAGTAAGGCTTTAAATAACTGTTTTAGTTCTCACACCAGTCACATGACTGACCTGGAGTTTATTGTTTTAACCTAAACTTTGTGTTCCCCTATTTTCCACACAGGCAACTAGTAATTTTGGGTTTGTAGATTTATTCTTACAGGATCCTGGTTTACAACTGGAGATATATTCGGAAAGCTCTATATCTGTGTATTTGTTTTAGTTGGGTTATGCATTATTTTTCTGCTGCATTGTAATTTAAATCTCTGATATCTTTCTGATGTATAATATTTGTTCATACTCTTTATATTCTTGTACTCTGATGTAAATTGTTGTAATAATAATGAAATGTTCTTATGTTTGCATTCTGATTTATCATGTTCTCAACTAAATCCAGGCTTTCCTTTATGGGGAAGTTTGGGTCGGATTAGTTGCGGTTGGTGATAGTAGTAGTGATGAGGCACAGGCAGGTCTTGTTGCAGGTTCCTTTAGTGATGTTTCTTGTGATGTCCTGTTTAGCGAAGTTAATACTTGGAAGATGGATTCGGGAGCCAGTTTTCACATTTGTATGGATGTGAAGTATTTTTCTTCTTATGAGAAGAATGTTGACGTGATCAGAACAACCAATGGAGTAGAGCTATCAGTTTGTGGTATTGGATCTATCCGGTTTCGTATGCATGATGGCGTAGTGAGAGAAGTCTCTAGAGTTAGAAATGTACCCGCTAGTTTGCAAAATCTCATTTCTTTCATTCCGTTGGATCGTCGTGGTTGCACTTATGATACTCAAGTTGGAGTTTTGAGAGTGAAGAAGGGTGGTCGTGATGTGATGAGAGGTGTATTAGAGGAGGGAAACCTATATATATTGGTTGGTTCTGTGGTCAACTGTGGAAGGCAAGTGACATTTGAAGAACCTAGTCCACAACAAGGTGGAAAGGTTAATTTGGTCAATGATGATGGTATAGACAGGGGTCTTCATGTTGATGATGGTCGAGGGATCCAAAGTGATCAGGAAGGGGCTCAGATCAAGTGGTGGACTGGTGTCGATGTAGAAAATCCACAAGGTGGAGATCCTTGTGGTATTATAATCATTTTTAGACCATTAGTATTGTATGGTGCATCTCGGGGGGAAGATGCATTTTTTTGGTAGGCAGTGGATTGTGTTTGTAATGGTTTAATTGAGAGAAGGCATCGTTGAAAGAGCTAGATGACTTGGGTGTTTGAAGTTCGTTTGATGTGATGTGATTTCATATCAAGATGGAGTGTTGTGAATTGTGACATAAAATCACATATGTTAATGAAGATTGATTTGATTAATTGATTGGTTGATTGATTGATTGATTGACTAATTGATTTGATTGATTTGTTAATCGATTCATTGATTGTATCATAGAAGGAAATAATGAATAATTTTATTTTGGATATGTTTCTAAGGGAAAAATTTGATATTTGCCTAGGCCTTCTATTCTCCTATATTATGAACATCTAGAATTGGATTAAGAGCATGGGATTGAGACCGAAATAGTTAATTCAAAGGTTGTCGTTGTTCTTCATTGTTCTCCTTCTCCAACAAAAGTTGTAGTCATCTAGAATTCTTTCCCTATCTCAATAAGCTTATTGATTCTTGTGATTCTTTTTATTTTTGGTTATAGATCCATTGTATGTAAACAAAAATCATATTGTTGAATCAATAAAGAGGGTGGTTGGGTGAAATATCTTGTTTGCGCGTGTGATTTCATATCTGTGTTGTTTTTCATAGAAATCGTCTTTTAGTATTTGGATGAATAAGATCCTGATCGCTTCCGCAAAGGCGCATCTTACCCTAAAAAATGAAGCCAATATCAAGAATTGAAACATTTATTTAACAATGGACCCGTTTTTCTTTATTTTCTATTTGGTTTTTTGATGGTTTGGGGGAGGGTTGCTACAGTTGTTCAAATTGACCTTGTAGATATAAAAATGTATGCACAAATTTTCATTCAACTTCAACTTATGTATCCTAATAAATTGAAGGGGTTTAGATGGGATGTAATAAAGAGGGGTTTCACAGCGCCGTTGTAACAACCCGGGGATTCGCAATCCTGAGTAACCGACATAAACTCAATGTCGACTATCCAAGCATCGGAAAACACCAGATGGTCCATGAAAGAAATTAGAGGGTGAGAATAGATAAGATAAAAACATAGAATAGAAGAAGAAGAAGAACATACAACATCAGAGTAAACACGAATCTCAAAGCGGAACGAACAATATATAATAGATACATATCTTTGAAATAAAATCAGTATATGTATACAGTAACATTATCAGAGTATAACACTTACAACATAGCGGAAATAACAATAGCTATATAATCCTGAAGCCTCCCGCTCCAAGCTCTCCAAGTATATATGTAAAACCTGACTACTTGACTGCCCGTACAAATTTGGGCACCCAAGAGTTTAAGGTAAAACAAAACAAAATAAACTCCGAGTCCGTCATGGGACTAGTATGAGTAAACAATTTAATACAATTTTAGAAAATAAACGATATCTCATAAGACCGTACTGTATAACGGAACGGTTTTTTCCCTTATCAGAATCCAAACACTTGATTCAACATTTCAAAATCTTTTTGAAAGAAATGATAAACTTTATATCAAACTCATTTGATATTATAATAGTGTATATCAATCACAATTAAATAATCAACGAATAGAACGCTTTCATCTCACATTCTACATACATAATATATAATCAAAAATCGCGGGCGCTTATTAGTTAATTAATTCCAACTGGCAAGCTATGGGACCACCTTCCGACAGTGTATCTCTATAGTGGAATACACTGGATTCAACAAGAACATCTTGTAACCCAGGCTAAACATGACTGGCAACTCATTTCGCTTGAGTGTACCGAATGTATTATCACCAACGGTTGGGATCAGCAACCGTTTCCCGAAAGGGAAAACATCGAAATAGATTATAGAAGTAAACGAAACTCTAGATCAGGTGACAATATACCCTACTTGGTAGCTAACCACTTAGCCATGCGACCTACCCGATTTTATACCATTCTCAGTTGTGAGGCTAGAGGCCATAACGTATAGATCACACCTTTATTTACTTTGAATGCCACATCATCATACCCGCCAAATCACAAATTGAATTCCCCAAAAATACTACGGGTATACAGCTAAGAGAAATGAATTCCTCTACGACCAAACGTAAATACGTTTGAAGAGATCAACTTACGCAATCTATTAAATATACTGTGTCAGACATTCTTCCATACAGGTCATCCCAGGACTGGACAAACCGAAGGCACTATTATGTAAACAGGACAGCCCTTGCATAACTTTATCTTCAATTATCTTCATCATATTTGATTCGCAACTCTAATGCTCATACAGAGTGGTTTTCAAATAATGAATCTGATCCCGGCCTCTACGTATTGACAACGGAAAAATGGTCAAGAACTTTGATAGTCGGTGATTTAACTATAAAAGAAAAACATGTGTGCAAACAACGATATTATTTCCATATGGAAATTCTATCGATCCATCATCAATCAACATTTATTCATTTCCCCATTTATCGTTTCCATACATTCATCAAATCCTTATTTTCTAATTTTAGAAAATATACGTTATTAACTTTGGAAAACGTTTCCATTTCTGATTCACGCATCACTATCTTTTCACATATATCAGTCTCTAACTGTAAACTAGTTAGAGAACAACCCCCTACGTATTAACTCCGAAGGCCGTAACCAACATCAGATCGATACCCAGAAAGCTATTCAACTCAACTAATTTCCAGTCAGTTTCTAATTCCAGTAATTCCCTTTAAATTCCTAATTCAAACCCCAAATTCCTTTATGATATTTTATTTGCAAAATATTTACTTTAAACTAATCTTTCATATAGAATGTGAATAATATTTCTTTATATAATTCCATTTGGTTTCCAAATAATTTCTTTTATAATTCTATTTATTTCCTATAAATATTTCCCTTTTCAACATCCTATTTATTTCATATAAATATTTCCCTTTTCAACATCCTATTTATTTTATACAAATCCTTTTATATTATTCTATTAATTTTATATAAATCCTTTTATATAATTCTATTTACTTTCTAAACTAATAATTCTATTTATTTTCCAAATAAATATTTCCTTTTATAATTATATTTTCCAATATTTGTTTTCCAAATATTACCTTTAATAATATCCTATTTATTTCATATATAAATATTTCATTTTCAATATTCACTTTGAAAATTTCCTTTTACATTACAGTATTTCATACGGTATTTAAAATACCAGTTAACCAGACCAGTGTCATCATAATCAATCATAGATTATATATCACATCATATACCACAATGTATGAAAACAAATAGTATTAGAAATGTTGAGGAATCCAGTTGGATCCCACAAACCTGTTTCCCTGCATCACAGATGTTAAACAATATAAATAACATCGATTTCATTTCAATATGAAATTTCTGATAAACAGAATCAATATTTGATTAACAATTTATATATATATATATATATATATATATATATATATATCGTTATCTATAATTTCAACCAATACATCAGTAATTTAAACAAACAACCAACACACAGCAATCAATCATCATTTATCAATGCCAGATTATATTTATGAAAATATAAACTATACAGAGTTAGTGAGATTTACTTGCATTGGACGATCATCGTTAACAACGATAACCATCGCTTAATTCAGATGGACAATTTATTTTGATACAAATTGTAACGAGCTCCGATTGACTCCCAGTCAGCTCCATTGTGTAGCCACCGTCCATACGATCCCAACGGGTCTTGTTTCGTTAGATTCCAATATCGTATGTATAAGATATTGCATTATAAGTTGTTATACAATATTAAATTAAATCTAACTTAATTAAATTAAATTCAATGGGCTTTACCAATATATTCTCTAGGCCCATATAAACAATTACCCCAACCCGTTAATAACCTTCTTCCTGAACGAGACACTGGTGCCGGCTCTGTAATAACCCGTAAATCCGAGCCAATTTAAAATTTTTATTTTGGCAATTTTGACAAATTTTGAATATTTAAAATGAATTATTTTAAATAATAACGACAAAAAATTTATTTTGAATAGAATTAGAACGTATGTATTTATATAGATCGTCGTTAGAATATAAATATTTATTTTAAATTATAAAAGGAATTGAAAATGGCGCGGTAGTTCGAAAATTCGATTTCAAAGTTCAAATGAATGTACAGGATTCAAAATAAACCGGATTTTAGTGAAACCAAAAATATTTGAATCTAATTGAGAATATCTTTCCAACGAATCCAAAAAATTGAAATTTCATAGCGGGAATCAAAAGATACGTCTAGTTGAAAATTCAGAATAGTCGCTATGCAATTCTTGCCCTTAAAAATGGAAAATTTGCAAACGACCTCGGTTTTCGACGAAACTACTTTTGTTGAATCCATGATGTCATGTTAATTTCAAAATTTGTGATTTTCTGATTCAATATGTGAGCGTGGCAAAGGAAAACGCATTTGACCAGTTTTAGTTGATTTTAATCGACTGGAAAATGGCCATTTTTCAAACGGTCTCAGAATTTGACGAAATTGGTTTTGTTAGGACCGTATCGTCAATACAAAGCTAGAAAATATTTTTTTAGGAATTTTTAGAGTTCGTATGTGGCCCCGGTAAGTTGAAATGTGTGCTCAAATTCAATATAAAGAGTTAAATTTTGGCGGAAACTGATCGAAATGATCGAATCTGCCTACGATACATATCCCATTGTGTTCGGAATGGGGGAAATTAGCTATGGGCGACAGGCGGTTGGTTCGATTTCGATTTCGAAATAAAAAATTACTTTTTGGGGGATTAAAAATAAAAATTAAATTATATAATTATATTCCCTTAGCCCCCTACTCTCTTCCCCATTCTTCGTTCAAACCCGAAATAACATAAAAAGAAAAAAACAATGAGATGAAGACCGCCGCCCTCCACCCTAGCACCGCCGCCGATGATGTTGCGCCCCCCCCAAACGGCGCACCGACCTCCTCCTCGCACCTCTCTCCCTTCCTTGCCCTACCCGATCTCGCGAGCCCCCCTTCTCTCTCCTCTTACGATTCGATGACCCCCACCTCCAGCACCATACCCCGCCGCCGCCTCCTCGACCTCCACCCTCTTTGAAGCCCTCCGCCGCCTGCTTTACCCCTCTCCTCCTTAACCATTCAGCCCCCCTTCTCTCGTTTTTACTGTAAGTCCTTTTTTGTACTTTAATTTGTTTTTAAACGACATGATTTTTATAATAAAGATATATAGTTTTTAGAACTGAAAATATTTGATTTTTAGTTAATCAAATATATGATTTTCCATAGTTGAAAATATTTGATTTTTAGTTAATCAAAGAAATGATTTTTCATAGTTGAAAGGTTTGATTTTTATCATCAAAAAGATTCAATTTTTATAATATAGAAAAGTTAGATTTTTAGTAGTGAAAAGGCGGGATGTTTAAAGTAGAAAAATAATAATAAAGTTTTGATTTTTATTATCATGAAGGCGGGGGAAAAAATGATTTTTTATATGATATAGAGAATAAAATTTTGATCTTTATTTATGTAGCGAAATAATAATCTGATTTTTATTATATATATGTTGAAATAAAAATTCATTTGTTGAATAAATAAAAATTCGATTTTTATATATGAAGTAGCGTTATAAAAATATAATATTTATATAGGAAGTAGCGTTGTTAAAAATATAATTTTTAACATAAACGGTGTTGAACATATCTCGTTGGAAGCGAGGCGAAGATTTCCTACATATGAAGGGTCGTGGCATTTGGTTTAGCTTATTGGCGAGAACTCCTCACTTTTATTTTAATTTCTAGTTGAAATATATATACTAGGATGCGGACGGTGCTTAGCAGCACCTGACACTTGTCGTCCACAGACCACGGATGACTTGTTTGGTTGATTGCTATGTTGTGAAATTTGATTGTGTGACGTGGAATAAAATAAAATATTTTATAGTGGAAAATATTTTATAGTTGAAAATATAATTTTTTTTCATGTATATAAAATAAATAGTAATAAAAAAATCAGATGATTTGTTTATATACACTGATTTGACTAATATTGATTGGGACGATAAATTTTACACATCGCCCAACTGCACAAAAAAAATATGTGTTTGTTGATGTGAAACCCCACACGGGTATTGAGATGATATTTGACGTACACTAATCCCGATTGTTTAGTTGTATGTCAATCGATGGGTTGACAGACTGTGTAAGCATTAATTATTTATAATTAATGCTTATGCAGTTGTGTGGTGCACTCTGGATGATGGTTGATGATTTATCGTTGCTATTATATGCATATGTTGTAGAAAATCCATATAATTAACATTATATGGTAATTGATCGGGCCTCATTCCAATTTGGAAAATAAGGAATATTATAAAAATAAAAATTCATATGTTGAATAGAATAAAAATTCATGTGTTGAATAGAAATAAATTCATGTGTTGAATAGAAATAAAAATTCATGTGTTGAATAGAATAAAAATTCATGTGTTGAATAGAAATAAATTCACGTGTTGAATAGAAATAAAAATTCATGTGTTGAATAAAATAAATGTTCATGTGTTGAATAGAATAAACATTCATGTGTTGAATAAAAGCCGTGTTGACCAGATTGACGCCATTTTAACATGAATGATATTTATATCGATTTTATTCATTTTTATAATGAATATAGAAAAGAAAGTGATTTCAAAATATAACATTTGGAAAATATTATCATTTGTATATCGATGATGTGGAATATTCAATTTTGATTTGAATTTGAATATGAAGTTGAAATCGTTTCGAAAACGAATCTAAAACGATTTATAAAATACGTTTTGAAAGGAAATCGATGAAATATATATAATATATATTATATATATAATGGCCTGAATAGAACGCGTCGCGGCAGCTCGCGAATTTCGACCATAGACTTCGGATGGATATTACGAGAGATCCGACCGTCAGATTCTCCTAAAACCGGACCCGTTGGGTTCGTATTGAAAAGAGCTTTCTAACGAATATTAGAGATTTGAAATCTAACGGTCGGATTTGGAATTATGTCCAAATCAAATTTGGAAAAGGTCATTGTAAGTGCAGTTCGACGGCCGTTGATGGAAATCGACTGTACGGGCCTTCATAAAATTATTAAAAATAGTAATAATTTGTGTAAAATCATAAGAAATGATTTGTGAAGAATTGAGATGAAAATTTCCAAATTTGTAAAGATAAAAATAGATTTTTATCGAAATGAACCAGTTTTGAACTAGAATAATAAATAAATTGGATTTAAAAAGGGTTTTAAAAGTAACCAGAAGTTTCAATAATTGAATTGGAATGGAATGTGATTTTGGGTTTATAGTGAACCGTGTTTTAAATGACATTGGTTCTTTAACCCAGTTAAAGACAGGATATGATTTCCCAAGTTAAACAATCATTGATATTGATTTTTGGGAAGATTAAAACCAAGTGGAGTTTTAATGAATCTTTAATTAGACTGAAATGATCGAGAATGGAGTATCACCAGTTTTGCTTCAGGCGATAGTTATATCTTTAATTAGATTTGAACGTGAAATGGTAATTGAATTTACCGATAACACCGTGGTGTTAGATATGAAGCATTACCAGTTTTACTTCATGGGATGAATAGGTTGGGATTGGGAAATAAAATAAATGATTTCTTCATGTAGTTCGCTAATCCCGACTAGTTGGGATAAACCATAATTTTGTTTGAATTGATATTTAAAGGAAGATTGAAGAATAAATTTAAAGAATTTATCTTTGATAAAATCAATGGGAACCTTTCCCAAAGTATAAGAATGTTTGAATAAAAGAATATTCTTAATTGGAATGAGGCGTATGTTGTGTTTGTGTAACACTTGTTTATTATATACGGAAGTTATTCAGAAAGACCGGGTTTATCCCATTCTGAATAACTGCTTCGGCGTGGTGTCGAGGATGAAGACGGTGGTCGAAGACCAGAGGTCTTCAAATCGTTTGGGTGATTGCTGATGATCTTGATTGGGCTGTACACCCAAGAGGAGGGAATCATTTGGTGATAGTCCAGACGTACTTGGAGATCGATGGATGTGCGAGGTACAAGGTGCCTCCGGTTTCGTTCAGACCCAGAACGAACTTGTAAATGGGCTGTGTGTCAAACATTGGATTTTATTCTGTGTGATTGATTTCTATTAAATATATATCTGTTTGGCGGCGAAGAATTTATTCTCTTGCTTAACGCCCTTCTCTAAGACGTACGAGCTCAGAGGTTATATATTGATGGATATCAATTACATGGAGTGAATTGCCTACGTGACATGCCTAAGTGGAAAATGATCGAGGCTTTTGTTGAAAAGCAAAGTCTTGTGGTTGATGATCAAAGCACCGCTTGTGTGGCATAGCTTTGTGTAATGTGAATTCGCGAGCCTCACACCCCGGTTGTGAACCAAAAACGGGAGAAGACATCAGGGAGGGCATGCGTTTCCTTCTAGCTAGGGTGGTGTTAGTGACCTACCAGCCCTGACATTTATATTATTTTCACCTGTGTGGTTGTTGTTGTTGCGAGGCGCCTCGGATATATCGGTGACTATGTGGAGCCGATGGAATCATTGGACTCATTGACACCACAAAGGGTGAGGAAACGCAGTGTTCAGGCATTTTAATCCACATCGGTGGACCGACCCTGACGATCCAAGGGCCCACCTGAGTCTGGCTCCTGAGACACGGGCTAGAGCGTCTCGAATCGGTAGAGGACTATCTTTTGCCTCGGTTCACAGATGGAAATCCAACTTCCAATACGTGACTTTGCGGTTTTTTTAGAGCCTAGTAGGGCGACATAGTGGTATGGGGCACTTATGCCGTCTATGATTAATACTTATGATTGAAATTGTTTTATACACTATGCACTTATAGTAGTATCAAATGATTTGTCTTTAGCGTATCAAGCATTCTTTGGCTATTATAAGGTAAAAACCCTATCCTCCGGCTTGCGTTGCATTGTGTAATGGGACTTGAGTCTTATAATAGCTTCGTTTTTCTTTATTTAGCATTGCGCTGTTGTTTTATGCACTAGTATTCTTGGGAGGAAACCCGTTCCGTGTTATACGGCGTGGTCCCTTGATTTACCTAACTTTAAAATAAAGATAAATAACTTTTTTAGTTCTCACACCAGTGACATGACTGACCTGGAGTTTATTGTTTTAACCTAAACTCTGGGTGCCCTTATTTTGACATGAGCAGCTATTAGTTTTGGTTTTACAGATTTATATTCACAGATCCTGGTTTACAGCTGGAACGATACTCAGAAAGCTCTGTATCCGTGTATTACTTTCAGTTGTGTTTTGTATTATTTTTCCGCTGCTACGTAATGTATTGTAATCTCTGATATTTATCGAATGTGTAATATTTATTCATACTCTGTATATTCTTGAATTCTGATGAATTGTTGTAATAAGCAATGATATATTCTTCTGTTTGCGTTCCGATGTGGCTTGTCCTCAATTCAATCCGGGCTTTCCTTACCGGGGAAGTTCGGGTCGTTTCAGTCTCCTCCTTCAAGTGCCATTACTGCACTTCGACTCCACACCGATCCTTCTCTACTCCATGATCTCACAAACCGAAAACACCAACATCTCCCCCTTGCAATCCTCTTTCCACGAATACCCTTACAGCCGAACTTGACTTTATCTTTTCAGGTGCCATCGACAGCACCGCGACGCCCTTCAAGCACAAACAACGAACTGTTTAGTGTTCGAACGTTCTCAAAATCCACCTAGAAACTCCATTCGATACACTCAATCCAAAAACCATATCAGTTCGATCAATTACAACTCCAAATTCATGAATCCGCCGACCCTAGTTCATCGCAAGAAATTTGAAGCGAACCAAAATTAGTTCGAATGCTTGAAACTATATATGGGGTTGGAGAGGATGATCCCAGGAATTCAAATACACAAGTTTAGAGATTTATAGATTTTTCTTTTATTTGTTTGAATTTTTGGAAGCTCACGAAATGTTTTGAGGAGAAGAAAGAAATAGCGGTGCTAAGTTTTGTTGACTAGAAGAAAATGAACTAGGTTTAGAAGTGTGTAAGTATATTTATAGGGGAATTTAAACATTTTATTTTATTTTTAATTGATTATTTTATTCCATTTAATCAATCTCTATATGTATTTACTATTTTAAAATTCCTATGATCACACATCACATCTAAAAATCACGAAAATGGACATACACTTTCAATTCGACATTACGGACCCAACGAAACTTGTTTCGTTGAATTCTGACTCCATTTGCTCACACAGTGTATTTTTAACCATCAAAATACTGACAGTTTTTCACATTAAAAATCTGTACGGCCACATACAGACTCAAAAATCACGAATATTGAAATCTAACAATAATCTAATATTCCGGATCCAACAAAATTAGTTTCGTCGAAAACGAAGGTCATTTGCAAAAACGGCTATTTTTACAGCTCAAAATAAACCAATTTAAATATTAATATATTTAAAAACAATTCAATTTAATATTAATATATTAATATTATCGTATATATTCACACTAGAATATCATACAGCTCCAATTTGATTTATAAATCGATATTCAAATCTCGGTTGAATAGATATTCAATTTATATTGAAAAACTCATTTATAATATAAATAAATCGTTATAATTTATAAAGGAATTCCATAGCGACTTTTCAAAATTTTGATTTGGACATAACTCAAAATCTATACAATGAAATCTCGATTTTTCTCTTCTATTAGAAATATATACTTCACCAGCTCCGAACGTTTCTTGTTTCACAGAAATCTTCCTTAAAACGGATTGTATGTTCGTTTAAAGTCCAAATCGCCAAATTACGAACTGCAGCGCCATTTCGAGCTCGATTATAATATAATTATACGTTCAACCATCGTTAATTAAATATATTCTTTATCGTAATTCAATTTTAAACTAAATTAAATATTTTAAATAGTCCAATTCACACAATATTGTGAATTTTGTAAATTCCGATTATTTCAGAATTAAATATATTATTCTATCATTTATATTAATTAAATATTCAATATTATTTAATTAAACAACCATTAAATTCTCTAAACCATTATTTAAATAATTAAATAAATAAATTATTTAATCGTAAAAATACTGGACATTACATTCTTCCCCCTTTAGAATAATTTCGTCCTCGAAATTGCTAAGGTAGAAAACAAAAGCCCTATTGACTAGTTAAAAATTATTTGTTTACTTTTCAAATTTCACTTTCATTGTACTAATTAATTTCAATTAAAATATTAATTAATTCTTATCAATGAAAATTTTCAAAAATCCTGGAAATTTTCTAACACCTGAAATTTTCGAAAAATTTCGCCAGCACCTCCTTTGTATTGGTCTGTCGGTACAACTACAACTCGCTTCTCTGGGCCTTCTCCATCCCAAAAGAAAATTAAATAGCCAAGTGGCTTGCCAAACAGGCTCATAAAATCACCAAACTCATATGAACATAAACTTGTACCTTTTTGTCGAGCATATCAACTCTATCACTTCCATTTGTTGTTAATTCAACATATGCCAATACCATCCCAGTCAAAGCTCCAATCAATCCATCCTTACCCCAGTTATTTGTTTTATACCCAAACCAAATTCCATTATCAATTCCAAATTCTTACAACATCAATCCAACTTACTGGATATCATTATATTCTAATTCAATTCAATTCCCTCTTAATTGACTTCAATTTAATTCCAATTTGCTTTTCCAAATTTCAATCCAGTTTGGTTTTGATTCAAACAATCTTTCCCTGGGAATTTTAAATAGTGAAATTTAGGCTTACATCCCTAAAAATGTTCAAAATTAACACCACATCCAGTCAAAGTTTCTATGCATTTCCGGTCCCTATTTTTAGCTGCCGCCCAAAAATTTTAGTCCATCCCACCTCCTGCCACATCCACTTCCGCCTTTTTCAAATATGCAAAAAAAAAAGCGCTCATGCATAAAAAAAAATTCTAAAATCTGGAAATAATCCCAGGAGTCCACGCAAATTAAAAAAAAAAGTTGCATACTTCTGTGCAACTATTTCTTATAGTAGCATACATGTATGCATATATTTATATAGTTTATTTATGTTGAAAATCTGGACCAATATACGCATACATGTATGCAACTATTAGCAAATTACTGCATACATTTATGCATACAAAGTTGAACTGAGATTCACGTGTAACGAAAAGTTGCATACATGAATGCAACTATTCTGCATATATGCATGCATGTGTGCAAAAAATTTAAAAGGGACGACGGCTTGCGAATATACGCATGAATGCATGCATTTATTCTGTACATGAGCATAAATGTGTGCAACAATGTCTGAAAACGGCGAATGCTTGAATAAACAGACCAAATTTGAATATATGCATAAAAGGATGCATATAATGCAGTTTATCTGCATACATGTATGCATTTATACTACCGTTTGGGCGCAACACTGAAATATAAGCATGAATGTATGCAACTATTTACGAATAGGTGCATCTTTTGATGCAAAAACCTGTTGTTACGCTGATTTTGTGTTATTTTGGGTTTTGACGTGGTTTTTGATTGATTTTCCACTTGATTTTTTTGGTGTGAACGTGTTTTATTTAATAATGAATTTATGTGATTTTTTTATATATTTTTTTATACGTTTTTGAAAAATAGGGACCTAATTTACAATAAGTTTAGGACCGGATGTGAGCCTAATTTTGAAACTGAATAGGGACCTGTGACAAACGGACCCTTTTAAATAACTTTGCTTTTAAAAAAAAAATCAAATAATCCTTTTCAAAATTCAAACAACTTGTTTTCGTAAAACATTTCCAAAACAAAATTTTTGGTAGTAATCCGTCACTTACAACTCGAAAATGAACACCGATGATGTCATGATCATCATTGGAATCTATTTCCGGCTATCGAAGTGAGTTCAATACTATATCACTTTCAAAACCATATCTAAACACTTCCATTTTGAAATTCATTTCAAAATACCATTTACAATGCTTTAAAACAATTTAAAATCTCGTAGGATTTTAAAATTCTCTTATATCCAATGCATATTCATTACAAACACTTATTCAAATTTCCAGAGTTTTAATTTCAATTTTGATTTAAATTCAAATTTAATTCATTTGATTTCATATATTACACTTATATGAATCCTGATTGGCTGTTTACATAACCATTTTACTTTTATAATCTCATTTGATTACAACAACCAATATACCATAATAATCCTAAGATAATTATTTTCTTTATATCAAAATATACTTTGGGTAAAATTATTTCATTTACCCTCTTTTCAAAACATACTGTGTCGGTTCATCGCACTCGAGTGTTTAGAAACTCCTACCGATATAGTGGATCAAACTGATCGACCAGAACTCATAAACAACTCAACCAATAGATCTTCACAATATAAAACATTTTTTTTTATAAAATATACAAATACATTCTCTCGTATATAAACACTCAACTCAATCTAGGGCATTACTAGCCCCATCTCTACTGAGTTACGCCACAGTGCTAAGGTAATTCACTTAACCTTCAGCTCTGATACCACTATAACGACCCGGGGATTCGCAATCCTAAGTAACCGACATAAACTCAATGATGACTATCCAAGCATCGGTACACCGGATGATCCATGAAAGAAATTAGAGGGTGAGAATAGATAAGATAGTAACTTAGAATAGAAGAAGAAGAACATACAACATCAGAGTAAACACGAATCTCACAGCGGAACAAACAATATATAATAGATACATATTTTTGAAATAAAATCAGTATATGTATACAGTAACATTATCAGAGTACTTACAACATAGCGGAAATAACAATAGCTATACAATCCTGAAGCCTCCTGCTCCAAGCTCTCCAAGAATATGTGTAAAACCTGACTACTTGAATGACGTACAAATTTGGGCACCCAAGAGTTTAAGGTAAAACAAAACAAAATAAACTCCGGGTCAGTCATGGGACTGGTATGAGTAAAAAAATTAAAACAGTTTGGGAAAATAAACGATATCTCATAAGACCACGCCGTATAACGGAACGGGTTTTTCCCTTATCAGAATCCAAACACTTGATTCGACATTTCAAAATCTTTTTGAACGAAATGATAAACTTTATATCAAACTCATTTGATATTATAATAGTGTCTATCAATCACAACTAAATAATCAACTAGCAGAACTCTTTCATCTCACGTTCTACATACATAATATATAATCAAAAACCGCGAGCGCTTATTGGTTAATGAATTCCAACTGGCAAGGAATGGGACCACCTTCCGACAGTGTATCTCTAGAGAGGAATACACCGGGTTCAACAAGAACATCTTGTAACCCAGGCTAAATATGACCGGTCACTCATTTCGCTTGAGTGTACCGAATTTATTATCACCAACGGTTGGGATCAACAACCGTTTCCCGAAAGGGACAACATCAAAATAGATTATAGAAGTAAATGAAACTCTAGATCAGGTGAAAATACACTCTACTTGGCAACTAACCACTTAGCCATGCAACCTACCCGATTTTATACCATTCTCGTTTGTGAGGCTAGAGGCCATAACGTATAGATCACACCTTTATTTGCTTTGAATGCAACATCGTCATACCTGCCAAATCACAAATTGATTTCCCCAAAAAAAACTATGGGTATACAGCTAAGAGAAATGAATTCCTCTACCACCAAACGTAAATACGTTTGAAGAGATCAACTTATGCGATCTATTAAATATACTCTGTCAGACATTCTTCCATACTGTTCATCCTGGGACTGGACAAACCGAAGGCACTATTATGTAAATAGGACAACCCTTGCATAACTCCGTCTTCAATTATCTTCGTCATAATTGATTAAGAAGGCTAACGCCCATTTAGAGTGCTTTTTCAGATAATGAATCTGATCCCGGCCTCTCCGTATTGATGACGGAAAAATGGCCAAGAACTTTGATAGTCAGTGATTTAACTATCAAAGAAAAACGTATGTGCAAATAATGATATTATTTCCAAATGGAAATTCTGTCGATCCATCATCAATCAATATTTATTCATTTCCCTATTTCTCGCTTCCATATATTCTTCAAATCCTTATTTTCTAATTTTAGAAAATTATTAACTTTGGAAAACTTTCCCATTTCTGATTCAGGCATCACTATCTTTTCACATATATCAGTCTCTAACTGTAAACTAGTAAGAGAACAACCCCCTACGTATTAATCCCGAAGGCTGAAACCAACATCATATCGATACCCAGAAAGCTATTCAACTCAACTAATTTCTAGTCAGTTTCTAATTCCAGTAATTCCCTTTAAATTCCTAAATCAAACCTCAAATTCCTTTATTATATTTTATTTGCCAAATATTTACTTTAATCTAATCTTTCACATAAAATGTGAATAATATTTCTTTATATAATTTCATTTGGTTTCCAAATAATTACTTTTATAATTCTATTTATTTCCTATAAATATTTCCCTTTTCAACATCCTATTTATTTCATACAAATCCTTTTATATAATTCTATTCATTTTATATGAATCCTTTTATATAATTCTATTTACTTTCTAAACTAATAATTCAATTTATTTTCCAAATAAATATTTCCTTTTATAATTATATTTTCCAATATTTGTTTTCCAAATATTACCTTTTATAATATCCTATTTATTTCATATATAAATATTTCATTTTCAATATTCACTTTGAAAATTTCCTTTTACATTACATTATTTCATATGGTATTTATAATACCTATTAACCAGACCAGTGTCATCATAATCAATCACATATTATATATCACATCATATACCACAATATAAGAAAACAAACAGTATTATAAATATTGATTAATCCAGTTGGATCCCTCCAACTTGTTTCCCTGCATCATAGATGTTAAACAATATAAATAACATCGATTTCATTTCAATATGAAATATACTGATAAACATAATCAATATTTGATTAACGATATATATATATATATCATTATCTATAATTTCAACCAATACATCAGCAATTCAACCAAATAATCAACATATAGCAATCAATCATCATTTATCAATACTAGATTATATTTATAAAAATACAAACTGTACAGAGTTAGTGAGATTTACTTACATTGGACGATCATCGTTAATAACGATAACCTTCGCTTGATTCAGATGGACAATTTATTTTTTTATAAATTGTAATGAGCTCCAATTCACTCCCAGTCAGCTCCATTGTGTAGCCACCGTCCATACGTTCCTAATGGATCTTGTTTCGTTAGATTCCGATACCGTATGTATAAGATATTGCATTATAAGTTGTTGTACAATATTAAATTAAATCTAACTTAGTTAAATTAAATTCAAAGGGCTTTACCAATATATTCTCTAGGCTTATATAAACAATTACCCCAACCCTTTAATAACCTTCTTCTTGAAAGAGACACTGGTGCCGGCTCCTCCTTCAAATGTCATTACCACACTTCGACTGCACACCGCTCCTTCTCTACTCCATGATCTCACAAACCGAAAACACCAACATCTCTCTTTGCAATCATCTTTCCACGCATGCCCTTACAGTCGAACTTGACTTTATCTTTTCAGGTGCCATCGACAGCACCGCGACGCCCTTAAAGCACAGGCAACGAACTATTTTGAGTTCGAACGTTCTCAAAATCCACCCAGAAACTCCATTCAATACTCTCAATCAAAAACCATATCAGTTCAATCAATTACAACTCCAAATTCATGAATCCGCCAACCCTAGTTCATCGCAAGATATTTGCAGCGAACCAAAATTAGTTCGAATGCTTAAAACTATATATGGGGTTGGAGAGGATGATCCCAAGAATTCAAATACACAAGTTTAGAGACTTATAGATTTTTCTTTTATTTGTTTGAATTTTTGGAAGCTCACAAAATGTTTTGAGTAGAAGAAAAAAATAGCGGCGCTAAGTTTTGTTGACCAGAAGAAAAATGAATTAGATTTAGAAGTGTGTAAGTATACTTATAGGGAAATTTAAACATTTTATTTTATTTTTAATTGATTATTTTATTCCATTATAATCAATCGCTATATGTATTTACTATTTAAAAATTCCTATGATCACATATCACATCTAAAAATCAGGAAAATGGACATACACTTTCAGTTCGACATTACGGACCCAACGAAACTTGTTTCGTTGAATTCCAACTCTGTTTGCTCACACAACATATTTTTAACCATCAGAATACTAATGGTTTTTCACATTAAAAATCTGTACGGCCACATACTGACACCAAAAATCACGGAAATTGAAATCTAACAACAATCTAATATTCCGTATCCAACAAAATTAGTTTCGTCGAAAACGGAGGTCGTTTGCATAAACGGCTATTTTTACAGCTTAAAATAAACCAATTTAAATATTAATATATTTAAAAACAATTTAATTTAACATTAATAAACTAATATTATCTTATATATTTACACTAGAATATCATACAGCTCCAATTGGATTTATAACTCGATATTCAAATCCCGGTTGAATCGATATTCAATTTATATTGAAAAATTCGTTTATATTATAAATAAATCGTTATAATTTATAAAGGAATTCCATAACGACTTCTCAAAATTTTGATTTGCACATAACTCAAGAACTATACAATGAAATATCGATTTTTCTCTTCAATTAGAAATATATACTTCACCAGCTCTGAACGTTTCTTGTTTCACAGAAATCCGGCTTAAAACGGATTTTGTATATTCGTTTAAAGTTCGAATCACCAAATTACGAACTGCAGCGCCTTTTCAAGCTCGATTATAATTATAATATAATTATACGTTCAACCATCGTTAATTAAATATATTCGTTATCGTAATTCAATTTTAAACTGAATTAAATATTTTAAATTGTCCAATTCGCACAATATTGTGAATTCTGTTAATTCCGATTATTTCAGAATTAAATATATTATTCTATTATTTATATTAATTAAATATTCAATATTATTTAATTAAACAACCATTTAATTCTCTAAACCATTATTTAAATAATTAAATTAATTAATTATTTAATCGTAAAAATACGGGACATTACAACCGTTCACATACTTAGACACACTTGCGAGATATTATGTATGTATGTGTAGAAAGAGAGAAAAAAGGGATCTATAGTCCCTTCAAAGCTTCCTCGTATAAGTCACGATATACAAAAATAATAAAGAGGGTTAGTATTGGCATGAAGGGTCTACAAACAGAGGGAAAATGGATCTCTCCATATACTTTAAACACACGCACACACACATACACCATGCAAAACCGCCAGCAAAACCACTAATAGGAATGAAGGAAATGATTATCAGGTATTCTGGGGATTTCAGAGAGTCTTCAAAGCATGCTAATTTTACAAAAGAGCACTAGGTGAACTATTTGTCTTGTAGTGATAATGTAAATATAGATAAATCAAATCGAGTTTACAACCCTTGCCCGTTTTCATAAACCATTAGAAGTATTCAATAGAGAAATAACTATCAACGATCGTGACATCAATGACAGCCTTTTTCCTCCAATAACTTCAATTTTAATCATAGACAGTTTTACATGTTGATTTGTTATTCAACCATAAGTGCATAGAAGTGTGTGCATATCCATGCTAGTGCCTGTTTTAGGATTTCAAAAACTATTTTGTTAGTCAATTTTGCCAACATTTGCAATATTCTCCACATCTTGGGAGCATATCCGTTGGTACAAATTCTTAATTCTATACAATAATTCACAATTAATAAAAGAAATCTGAATCTGTGTTATAACAAATGCTTTAACCTATTTCCAAGTTTAGCTTTTCTTACTTTTATGAAGTATTCCTTTTATATAACATTAGTTTTATTTTCAATGATCTAACATGATTCCAAAATCATCAAAACAAACGGATACTCTCATTTATTGATCGTTGTTGATATGATATTTGATGTTATATTTTATTACTGAAAACCAAAATATAACATAGACCAATACAATAAAAAAAGGATTAAAAAATCATGATCATATAGCCTAGCAATAAATTGACTCTAATTTGAGATAAGCAAACTAAAAACTCTCATCTCCAACCTACTTTCAAATTTGTTCTAAATTGTTAATAATTTGCAAGGTGGGGTTTTCTTATCTTGTTTGTTTTACTATAAAACAATCCTAATATCTGCTGCAAATCCTATTTATTATCAAGAAACTAATAAACTATGTCAAGGAAAGCAAGAATTTTTGTTGTACTTGAGGCAAATATGGAAAATATTTAAAAATACAAGTTAATTGTTATAGTTGTCAATGGAATGCAGTTCACAGATTTGTCAAAAGAAAAACTATGTGGAATGTTTAAAAATGACTAAAATATTATTCTATAAGGCTATCATACAAAACTTTGATTTTAATAATATTTATTTAAACCACTGCTGGCAAAATTATATATTGATTACAACTGTCAGTCAGAATTATTTCAACAAGAAATAAATTGGAAATAAGAACATTGGTCAACAAATGAAAAGAAAGGAACCATTTCAATAAATTATATCAGGAGAAAAGAGGATTGCATAGTATGTTTCCATCTAAAAAAGAAAGAAAAATTTACCTATTATATATGCAATTTAGGTTCATTAACATAAAAGTAATAAACTTTAGCAGCACAAAAGCAATAACAAAATTATACTTGGGGACCTATATGAATATAAATACTAAGTATTTCCTTTTGCAACACAAAAGAAAACTATATGTTTTCTTTTTTTAGGAATTAAATAGAAATATTCCAAAGAGAAACAACTATCAGTTATCATGACATCAACGACAGTCTTTTCCTCCAGTAACTTCACTTATAGTTATAGACAGTTTTACATGTTGATTTGTTATTCAACCAAAAGTCCATAGACATGTGTGCATATCCATGCTAGTGTCTGTCTAGGATTCCAAAAACCATTTTGTTAGTGAATTTTGCCAACATTTGCATTATTCTCTACACCTTGGGAGTACATCACTGATATCAAGTGGTATAAATTCTTAAAAACAACAATTTATATACAATAATTCGTAACTAATAAAAGAAATCTTAACAAATGCTTTAACCGGTTTCCAAATATGACTTTTACCAATTTTATGAAGTGTTCCTTTTATATTTAATATCAGTTTTATTTTCTATGTGATAAGGACAGACATATTCTAAGTCAATCCCTGCATATGATATGCCATAATTTGAGGAATAAATATCATTAATGATATGTCATAATATGAGGGAATAATATAAATATCATTAATGGTATTATGCCATAATTGTAACAGTATGTATAAATGGTATGCCATAATATGAGGAACAACATGTATCTTATAACTTTATATATTTGTGATTACTGAATGGAAAAGTAATCCTTCTCTTCAACTCTTCTTCATGGTATTAGAGCTCTGATCCAAAATAATTCAACTTCCTCTTCTTGAATGGCTGTCATTAACCAAACTTCATCCTATCAGATTCTTAGTGGAAGTGATCCCACAAAGCCCTACACCTTTCTAGGAAAATGTCAATGGTGCCGAGAACAAGGACATGTGACTTCTTATTGTCCTTTATTTAAGAAAAAGTTTCCTAACGTCATTCCCCTTCTTCAAATTCCCAATCTCCGTCAAATCGATTCACACCAATACCTCAATCAAACATCGCAAATCCCTCTGCCTCATCATCCTCTTCAACCAATCTTCTCGACAGTGGGGCTTCCCAACATGACACGAAAGATCTGAATAATCTATCCCTCTATGCTCCTTATGATGGAACCGAAGAGTTGACGTAGGTGATGGCAAATGCCTTATAATCACTCATGTCTAAAAATAATGTCTTAGTTGTTCGTTCCATGTCTATAATATAATTTCCATTTCTCAACTTTGTTGTTATAAAAATATCTCAATTGTCTTTTCTTCCACCTCTTTTCATATGAAAGGATCTCAAAGTGGGGGAATCTCTATTCCAAGGGCCGGTTGCAGCAGACATTTATCAGCTCAAACCCACAACCCCTATAGTCTATGCAAGC
Organism: Allium sativum; assembly: GCA_030737875.1. Classification (NCBI taxonomy): domain Eukaryota; kingdom Viridiplantae; phylum Streptophyta; class Magnoliopsida; order Asparagales; family Amaryllidaceae; genus Allium; species Allium sativum. The sequence continues at coordinate 291,626,913 of CM060916.1, read as the reverse complement.
ACAACTAGTTCACTTTATTGGCATCATCGTTTAGGGCATCCGTCTCGTAATGTTTTTAGGAAAATTGTTTCCAAAAATAAACTTCATGTTCCTAGTATCTCCACTTTAGATTGTAATTCATGTGATTGCAATAAAAGTCAAATACTTCCTTTTTCTACTTCCTCTATTGTGTCAACTACCCTGCATGAGTATGTTTATTCTGATCTTTGGACATCACCAATTTTCTCACATGATGGCTTGAAATATTATCTTATTTTCGTTGATCATTTTTCTAAACACATTTGGTTGTATAATTTTAAAAGAAAATCAGATGCAAAACATGTATTCATTCGCTATAAAGCTCTAATTGAAAAATACTTTCAACTTCCTCTCAAAACTCTCTACTCGGACAAGGTGGTGATTATTAAAGCCTACGTAACTACCTGTCCATCGATGGAATTTCGCATCTCACAACTCCACCCCACACCACTTAACACAATGGCTACTCGGAGCGACGACATCGACACATTGTTGAGACATTTCTATTACTCTTAACTCATGCTAAAATACCTATTGAATATTGGACAAATGCTTGCTCAACAGCTGTTTACTTGATTAATCGACTTCCACGCCAACTCTAAATAATATGTCACCCTACTTTAAATTATTCGGCCAACATATTAATTATTCCAAGCTTCGAAGTTTTGGGTGTCTTTGCTACCCATGGCTTAAACCTACAATTCTCACAAACTTGAACTCAAATCTCAACCATGTATTTTTGTTGGCTATTCACCTACTAAAAGTGTTATTATTGTCTCAAATTAAACACTAATCGTGTCTATGTTTCTTGTCATGTTCATTTCAAAGAGAACATTTTTCCTTTTTCTGAACTTAATAATTCAACTGCCTCCTTGTCTGACCTAGTAGAACAATGGGAACCTCTCACATTATCTATATTATCAAATACTCAATCTTCCTCTTCTCATTCATTGCAAACTAACTCACCTTCCAACACATCCCCGCCTTATTCCCCACTTTACCCTTTTCATCTCTTATATTCACAACAAACTCGTCTCAACCTCCTAATACCAATCCTGAGCTTTCCTCTACTTCATCTCAGTCAAATCTTGATATATCCACATCTACAAATTCAACACCAAAAAATCTTGTACATTATCCTCAAATGACCACACTTACAACATGGCATTAGGAAACCAATCAGTAAACTGAATTTAAATGCGGAGGTCCATGAAATAGAAATCCAAAAAAATATCACCCAAGCATTAAAAAGCCCCGTTTGGTGTAAAGCTATGGGTGAAGATATCAGTGCATTGGTGAAAAATAGAACTTTGGATCTTGTACCTTCATCTACGTCACAAAATATAGTGGGATGCAAATGGATTTTTTGAAATAAAAAGAATAAGGATGGTAATATTATTTAGTACAAGGCTCGCTACGTTGCAAGGGTTTTAATCAGAGAGCTGGTGTCGACTACAGTGAGACTTTTAGCATTGTAGTTAAACCTGCCATGGTTCGGCTTGTGCTCTCACTTGTGGTTAGTTAAGGTTGGTCATTGCGCCAACTTGACATAAACGATGATTTTCTACAAGGCATACTCGCTGATGATGTATACAACATACAACCTCCTGGCTACACAGATCCTATATATCCAACGCATGTATGTAAATTAAACAAGGCACTGTATGGGTTAAAACAAGTTCCAGGAGCTTGATATAAATAATTACGGCAATATTTTTGATTGAGTTGGGCTTCAACAATATGGTATCTGATTCATACTTGTTCACATTGCACAAAAATGGTGACATCATTTATCTGTTGGTTTATGTGGATGATATTGTTGTTACAAGTAATGCAACTCATGCTCTGGAAGCTTTTATAAAAAAGTTGGCAGCACGTTTCTCACTCAAAGACCTTGGATAATTGTCTTACTTCTTAGGAGTGGAAGTAATGCCTCATCTAAAAGGTACTTTGTTGAGTTAAAAGAGGTATATTGCTGATATTTTGTGCAATGCTAATATGGATGATGCAAAACCAGTTGCAACACCATTAGCAACTCATCCTCTATTAACTATACATGAAAATCTTATCAAAGATCCTACTGAGTATTATACTCAGATAGGTAGTTTACAACATTTAAGTCATACAAGGCCTGATGTGGCATTAGAGTGAACAAGTTAACTCAAAACATGCAGTGTACAACTGGGGAACACATGCAATCTCTACATCATCTTCTTTGGTATCTAAGTGGTACATCTAATATGGGTTTAATTATACACAAAGATTCACCTCTCACTCCCCATGCTTACTCTGATGCGGATTGGGCTCGTGACAAAGATGACTACATTTCTATAATAGTATATATAGTCTATTTGGGCAAGAATCCCATCTCTTGGACGTCAAAGAAGCAGCATACAAGAGCTAGATCATCTACCGAGGCCAAGTACATGGCAGTGGCAAATGCTACTGCCGAAATTCTTTGGGTAGGAAATTTATTCATAGAGCTTGGTCATAACCTCACTCTCGCGCCAGGCATCTATTTTGATAATGCTGGAGCTACATATATGAGTGCTAATACGGTTTTTCATTCTAAAATAAAGCATCTATGATTGGATTACCATTTTGTCATAGAGAATATGTGAAGTGGAAACTCGATGATCTCTTACATATCCTCTAATGACCAGCTTGAGGATGCCCTCACTAAGCCACTACCATGTATGTCCTTCACAACACTGGTTATCATATTCGGTCTGTCATCTTGGTCGTCCGTTTTGAGGGGCCGTGATAAGGGTTGACATATTATAAGTCAGTCCCTGCATATGATATGCCATAATTTGAGGAATATATATCATTAATGATATACCTTAATATGAGGGAATAATATAAATATCATTAATGGTATTACTCCATAACTGTAGCAGTACGTATAAATGGTATGCCATAATATAATGAACAAATATCTTTAATGATATTATTCCATAATTGTAGCAGTACGTATGACTGCATGTATCTTGTAACTTTGTATATTTGTGATTTCTGAATGGAAAATTAATCCTTCTCTTCAACTTTTCTTCACTATGATCTAACATGTTTCCAAAATCATTAAACCAACTAGATCGTCTCATTTATTAATCATTGTTGATATGATATTCGATGCTATATTTTATAACTGAAAACCAAACTAAAATAAAAAACACAAACCAAAACAATAATAATAACAAGATTAAAAAACATAATCATATAGCCTAGCAATAAATTTACTCTAATTTGAGCAAAGAAAACTAAAAACTCTCATCTCCAACCTGGTTTAAAAATGGCTCTAAATTGTTAATAATCTGGATACTAGGACAACAGAGCTAGAAAAGCACCTCTCAATCCATGGAATAGAAAAGCACTTTAACTGTAATGTCCCATATTTTTATGGATTATAATTAATTTATTTAATTATTTAAAAAGTAATTCAGAGAATTTAATAGTTGTTCAATTAAATAATATTGAATATTTAATTAATATAAATAATAGAATAATATATTTAATTTTCTAAGTAATCGGAAATAGTGGAATTCACAATATTATGTGAATTGGATCATTTAAAATATATAATTAAGTTAGAGTTGAATTATATTAAGGAATATATTATACAAATGAAGTTTGAACGTATAATTATAATATAATTATAATCGAGCCTGTAATGGCGCGGAAGTTTGTAGTTTGGCGATTTGAACTTCAACTGAATATACAGGGTCCGTTTTAAATCGGATTTTTGTGACACGAATCGTTAGGAGCTCGTGAAGTATATTTTTCTAATGGAAGAGAAAAATCGGGATTTCATTATGTAGATTTTGAGTTATGTCCAAATCAAATTTTAAAATAGTCGCTATGGAATTTCTTTATAATTTATAACGATTCATTTATATTATAAATGAATTTTTCAATATAAATTGAATAACGATTCAACCAGAATTTGAATATTGAGTTATAAATCCAATTGGAGCTGTATGATATTCTGTTGTGAATATAAACGATAATATTTATTTATAAATATTTAATTTAATTATTTTTAAATATATTTATATATTTAAATGGGTTATTTAAGGCTTTAAAAACAGCCAGTTTTGCAAATGACCTTCGTTTTCAACGAAACCAGTTTTGTTGGATCCGTAATATCAAATTTTTGTTAGATTTCAATTTTCATGATTTTTTGAGTCATTATGTGGCTGTACTGATTTTTAATGTGAAAAACAGTCGATATTTTGACGGTTAAAAATACGCTGTGTGAGCAAATGGAGTCGAAATTGCACAAAACCAGTTTGGGTCCGTAATGTCGATCTGAAGGTGTATGTCCATTTTCATGATTTTTGAATATCATGTGTGATCATAGGAATTCTAAAGGACAAATATAAACAGCGTTGGATTAAAATCGAATAAAAAAATCGAATATAAAATTAATAAAACTATTCTATAAATACCCTCTAACTTTCCTAAACATAATTTACTTCATTCCTTTAGTCAATTAAAATTCCGCCGTTATCTTTTTCTTGCTCTTCGGTAAATCACAAAGGAATGGAACCTTTAAAAATCCAAAGAAACTCAAATAAAATTCTATAAATCAGCAAATATGTATATATATATTTATATTTAAGTTCGTCTTCTGTTGCTCGTCACAACTATGTGATTTTTACGAAGCTCGAGTAGGTGTTTGCTTGCTGTATATTTTACAGCGTAAGTACAAATAGGTTAGGGTTAACGATTGTATGAGTTTGATGCTTCAATTCTTGTTTTAGTATCGTATTTGGGTTCGGAGGAGTAAATGGATCTTGCGTGGAAATTTTGGTGGTATTAGGTGCCAAAAAGGGTCGCACCCTGTGCGATGTTACAGTGGAAACTGCTGAGTGTCGTATAAATCAAAGTACACGTGAGCTTGATCATTTAGGTATGGTGGGGTGCAGATTCCGATAAGGAGATCAACGGTGAAGAGTATTCATTTTTCGGTGAAGTAGAGTAGGAGTAGTTGTGGGAGAAAGGCTTGGCAATGGCGAGTTTTAGTTTTCTGGAGAGCGAAATTCATTTAGGGAAGAAGGAAAATCGGGGACCGGCTTTAAGAAAGGGGACGACACTGTATAAGTGGGTTAGAACGTTGGGCTTTGGCCGAATGAAAAGGTTAAGGCCCGTACTAAAATAGTTTAAATTTTAGTTTTAAATTTAAATAGCACATCAACTTTTAAATATCATAACTTTATCTTACGTTATCAGTTTTGTGAACGGTCGGATCCGTTGGGATCGTATGGACGATGGCTACGCACTAGAACTGACAAGGAGTGGATTGGAGCTCGTTACAATTTATAGTGAAACAAATTGTCCATCAGAATCAAAGATAGTTAATCGTTATTTAACGATAACTGTCCAATGTGAGTAAATCTCACTAACTCTGCACAGTTATATGTTTATAACATATTTTTAGAACTGATAAATATTGGTTGATTGCTGTGTGTTGACTGTTTAGTTGAATTGCTTATGTATTGGTTGAAATTATAGATAACGATATATATATATATATATATATATATATATTTATATATAAATCGTTAATCAAATATTTATTCTGTTTATCAGAATATTTCATATCGAAATAAAATCGATGTTATTATGTTGTTTAAACATCTGTGGATGTAGGGAAACAGGTCGGAGGAATCCAACTGGATTCTTAAACATTTATTTTACTGTTTTTCATATATGGTGATATATGATGTGATATATAATCTGTTGTTGATGATGTGTGTTAGAATGATGTTGCTCATTGTTATATGGTACGTTAAATACCATAAGGGATACTGGAATGTTAAAAAAGAAAATTTCAATGTTATATTGAAAAGAAATATTTATAAAATCAAAGGATTTTATAGAAAGAAACATTTTCAAAATAAATAGATAAAAAGGAATATTTACTTAGAAAATAAATATAGAGAATTATAAAAGGAAGTATTTGTAAAACATTTACAAATAGAATTGAAAAGGAAATATTTGTAAAACATTTACAAATAGAATTGAAAAGGAATTGAAAAGTAAATATCTATTTGTTAAATAAATAAAATTATAAAAGGAATATTTATTTGGAAAATAAATAGGATTATAAAAGGGAATTAACGAGATATAAAAGAGTTATCGATTAGAGTTTAAGGATAGAGTTAATTGAATAAAGTTGATCGAATTAGAATTAATCAAATATTAGTTAATCGAATAAGGGTTAATCGAATAGAGTTTAAGGATAGAGTTAATTGAATAGAGTTGATCGAATTAGAATTAATCAAATATTAGTTAATCGAATAAGGGTTAATCGAATAGAGTTCATTCGAATAGAGTTAAAGGAGTTATCAAATATAGTTTATTCAAAAGGAATTAATCGAATATAGTTTATTCAAAAAGAGTTATCGAATATTGGTTATTGGAAAAAGAGCTATCGAATATTGGTTATTCGAAAGAGAGTTAATCAAATATTGGTTACTCGAAAAAGAGTTGTCGAATATTGGTTATTCGAAAGAGAGTTAATCGAATACTTATTATTCGAAGAGAGTTAATCAAATATTAGTTATTCGAATAAGAGTTAGTCGAATAATAGTTAATCGAATAAGGGTTAATCGAATAGAGTTTATTCGAATAGAGTTAAAGGAGTTAATCGAATATAGTTTATTTGAATAGAGTTAAAGGAGTTAATCGAATATAGTTTATTCAAATAGAGTTAAAGGAGTTAATCGAATATAGTTTATTCGAATAGAGTTAAAGGAGTTAATCAAATATAGTTTATTCGAATAGAGTTAAAGGAGTTAATCGAATATAGTTTATTCGAATAAGGTTAAAGGAGTTAATCAAATATAGTTATTCGAAAGGAGTTATCATTTGTTCGAAAGGAGTTATTGAATAGATATTATTCGAAAGAGAGTTATATGTTGAAATTCGATTATATCGAATTCGGGAAAGTATTTTCCGTTTTAATCAAGATTTTATGATTTATTTGTAAATTGTCTATTTAGTTATTTAGTTAAATTAAGGAATAAAAGTTATATTTTGAAGTTAGATATTTCGAGAGTAGGAATTATAACGCTATAGTTATAATCAATGATTTCTATAAAGAAGTGGGTTCGTAAATAGAATCCGAGAGTTACGTAGGGAAGTTTGTTAAAGATTTAGATGGTGAAATTTGTCTATTTTTGAAGTTAGAAATGTTGTTTAGTTATGGTCTGAGTGGTAGTTATACCCCAACTTGATTGACTCCATTTTTAACTAAGGAATGGTTAAGGTTCGATAGTGAAGTTTAGTTAAGTGAAATTAGTTAATCAGTGTAATGGTTGGAATTGGCATAGCAATGTTTTACCTAAACATCTATTTTTAAATCAAATGAAGGAGTTTTGGAAATGTTTTCCAAATAAGAATTAGAAATGTTTTCTAATATAGAAAATAAGAGATGAGAATAAAAATGGAAACGTTTTTCCAATATTAATAAGGTACATTTTCTAATTTTAGAAAAGAAGAATATATATATATATATATATATATATATATATATATACGGAAATAGGAAATGGGTAAATGAATAAATTAATGATAAATTAATTTAAGAGATAAACGTTAAATGATGGTTGATCGATAGAATTTCCAACTGGAAATAATATCGTTGTTTTCACACATGTTTTTCTTTGATAGTTAACTCATCAAATATCGAAGTTTTTGACCATTTTTGTGTTGTCAATATAGAGAGACTGGGATCAGATTCATTATCTGAAAACCACTCTGTATGGGAATTAGCGTTGCGAATCAAATATGATGGAGATAATTGAAGAGAGAGAGTTGTGGAAGGGCTCTTCTGGCGATCCTAGGTAGAAATTGCCTAAAATGGATTTAAAGAATAGTGCCTTCAGTTTGTCCAGTCCCAGGACGATCCGTATGGAAGAATGTCTGACAAAGTATATTTAATAGATCACATAAGTTGATCTCTTCAAACGTATATACGTTTGGTGGCAGAGGAATTCGTTTCTCTTAGCTGTATACCGATTGTATTTTTGGGGAAATCAATTTGTGATTTGGTGGGTATGACGATGTGACATTCAAAGTGAATAAATGTGTGATCTGTCAGAGATAAGCATAGCCTCTAGCCTCACAAACAAGAAATGACAAAAATCGGGGAGGCAGGATAGCTAAGTTGTTGGCTGCCAATTAGGATGTATTGTCACCTATCTAGAGATATTCATTTCATTCTTTAATCTATTCGATGCTGTCCCATTCGAGAACGGTTACTGATCCTAACCGTTGGTGATATACATTTGATACACTCAAGCGAAATGAGTGGTCGATCATGTGTGGCCAGGTTGCAAGATGTTCTTGTTGAACCCAGTGTATTCCTCTCTAGAGGTACACTAACGGAAGGTGGTTCCATACTTTGTCATAGTTGGTAATCCATTATCCAATAAGTGCTTGCGGTTTTGATTGTATACTATATATGTAGAACGTGAGATGAAAGCGTTTCTGATAGATGGTTATTTAGTTATGGTTGATAGACATTATTATAATATCAAAAGAGTTTTGATATAAAGTTTATTGTTTCTTTCAAAAGGATTACCAAAGTTAAATCAAATGTTTTGGATTCTCAAAAGGGAAAAACCCGTTCCTTTATACGGCGTGGTCTTATGAGATATCGTTTAATTGCTCAAACTGTTTTAAATTGTTTTACTCACACCAGTCCTATGTCTGACCCAGAGTTTGTTTTATTTTGTTTTCCCTAAACTCTTGGGTGCCCAATTTTGTTTGGGCAGTCAAGTAGTCAGGATTTTTCAAATATACTTAGAGAGCTTGGAGCAGGAGGCTTCTGTATTATATAGCTATTGTTTATTCCACTGTATTGTAAGTGTTATACTCTGATAATGTCACTATATACATATACTGATTTTATTTCAAAGATATGTTATCTATTATATGTTGTTCACTCCGTTGTGAGATTCGTGTTACTCTGATGTTGTGCATTCTTCTTCTTTTATTCTAAGTTTCTATCTTATCTATTCTAACCCTCTATTTTCTTTCTATTAGTTTTCTGGTTCCCAGTGTATTTTGGGTTGGACTTGTGTTATTTGGTCAGCTCAAATTGTACCGGAATTTCGGGACACTGTAGTTGGTATCAGAGCTGAAGGTTAAGTAATTACCTTGGCTCTGTGGCGTGACCCAGTAGAGATGAGGTTAGTAATGCCCTAGATTGAGTTGAGTGTACATCTACGAGTGAACGTATTTGTTATTTGATATAAAAATTGGTTTATATTGTGGAGATTTACTGGTTGAGTTGTTTATAAGTTCTGGTCGATCACTTTGATCCACTGTATCGGTAGGGGTTTATAAACACTTGAATACGATGAACCGACACACTATGTTTCGGAAAAAGGGTAAATGAAATAATTTTACCTAGATTATATTTTGATGTAAACAAAGTATAGATATTTGAAGTATTATAGTATATTGGATGTGTTGGTTGTTATTATAATCGAATGAGATTATAAAAAGTGAAAGGTTAGATATAACCAATCAGAATTCGTATTAATGTAAGATATATAAACCAAGATGAATGAAATCTGAATTTAAATCAGAATTAGAATTGAAATTCCTAAAATTGGGAAATAGTGTTTGTAAATGAATCTGTGTTAAATATATGTGAATTTTAAAATCTTGGAAGATTTTTGAAACACCCCACCCTCCATTAAGGTCACTCACAAGGGACTGCCTTAACTTTGGTGGAGGTTTGTAAGTAAAAGTCACAAATAAAACACAAGACATATATAAACACACACATATATATAAGCAGCGGAAAATATCAGACTTTTATTTCATAAAATACTTGTTCATACAACACATTTCCATAATTGTCTCATAACAACTTCCAAAAATATTACAACATCATTGCTGTCTTGGTTTTTAAATAAAGAAGCATAAAACGTGATTAAAACTGCATAAATCCCCATAGAGTGTGACCAACAGCCATAGCCAAGGAAAGAGACTCCAAACCGTACATTAACTTTCTTGAAGCTTTTAAAGAATCTGACTAAGATGAGCTATTTCCTCCGTGTGGACCGGGGGGGGGGGGGGGAGTGGGGGACGGAAGAAAAGAAGACGAAATAAAATAGGGTCAAACATAAAGCCTGGTAAGTCTGGTGACTCTTCAGTATGAAAATAAGAATAAGGGCATGATAGGTATAAACTGGAACAGGAAAGTATCATAAACTAGATAAGGTAGTTCTAAAACGAATATACTATCGCACCCCACACTATCTCTGCACCTACTTGTATTATCTTAACTTTCACCCCATGCTGAGGGTAAAGTGATCCCGTTTCTAAAGATGCACCCTATGCTGACGGTAAAGTGATCCCGTTTCTAAAGATGCACCCTATGCTGAAGGTAAAGTGATCCCGTCTCTAAAGATGCACCCTATGCTGAGGGTGAAGTGATCCCCTTATTTTGAAGATCGGCCCCTACTCGCATAATCATCTATGTCTTACGGCCCCCAGAAATTGTAGATACCTATGCTGGCCCCACCATGGGGTGTATCAAGTCCCATGGTGGCAACCCGACACACACCTTAGAATGCATAGGTTATACTACTGGTGCCCCGAGTGCCCTGTTTGTCTGCTCCGAAGTGTGTGCAAGCCTGCACTCCGTTAGAACCCACACTGTTGCACCCACCACCGTCACTTTGATCGCTTACAATCAGCCCAGTAATCGTGCCCCACCCTGCCTAGTTTCAGGGTACCATGATACCTAATTGGGTTACTGCTGAAATGGGTCCCCGTTACTAGGGTTTTCTAGTCAAACATGCTAAGTGGTTAAGTGTCTGTATTTACCTAACCCCACCCATCAATTTCATTAACATGTTGAATTGGTTAAGTGTTTTAGTTAACTTACCCCTACCATCTGTCCTTAGCCTTTTAAAGCACCGACCACTCACATTAGACAGATATTGTTACGGTTACTGGATGTGCCGGTCGGTTCCGGGAAGATTTACACCGTAACTCAGTCTAACCTCGGGTCCTTATTGGGCTCAATGCTTAACCACCCACATTGGATAGGTATTGTTGTGACTACTGGACAGCCGGGCGGGTCCGGGCAGATTTACATCACAACTCAATCCAACCTCGTGTTAAGCATATTCGTATTTTCTAAATTTACATACTTGTATTTATTTCTTAATATACGTAAATTTGTCAACAATTAAATGTTATGGCCCATATTCCAAGTTTAACATTTTTGGTATAAGAATTTATACAGTTTAAATGCCACCAGTTTTAGCATGTGACAAACATGCCAATTTTATATATTTTATGTCAAGTTCTCTAATATTCCCAACGTTACCCCGTTTAAACATTAGGCTAACAATCTTAGCCTAGTTTCGTTCACATAGTTTTTAACATATGATATTAGGCTAAAAACTTAGCCTAATTTAGCGCACACAAATAGGCATAAGGGAATTCATAAACATAAACATAACATAGGTGTAAACTTGGCGTTTTTGGCATAGTCAATATGAACATCATATGTGTGAACTTGCAAAATAGCCAACATGAATGTCATAGATGTGATCTTGCAAAATAGTCAATATACATATATGTGAATTTGCAACGTAGCCTAAATCAATTTTACATATATGTGAATTTGCATTGAAATATGGGTCTAACCAAATAGGTGTCACATGAAATAGCATATGATTTAGACAAAATAGGTCTAAACTTGTTTTTGGATCTAGGCATAACATCGAACATCACTAGCACATGACAAGAATATGACTTTTTCATAAATATGTATAACTTTATGACAAGGGTGTGAACTAGATCCAATCGCATATCTAATTACAACATGAAACATGTACTAAAGTGGATCTTGACATGGATCCAATTAGGAACTTGCAACTTTTACATAAACATAGGGGCATGTATACGAACATAACCATTTAGGCATAAAGATTTTCTTGCATAAAGTATATACATGAGGTTCTAATCAAAAACGATCTATATAATCACATAATCATGAACTATACAACTTGCTTGTGACGTTGTTGTCATTCTAAAAGTACAATAGGATCAACATCAATCTAAATTATATCACAAACATCCCAATTTCATTCGCAACACAATCATTTCAAAACATAGATATGAATTAACATCGTCCTTACATAATAGCACAATTCCACTTCCAATTTACATCGAATCAATTCTTAGTTTTATTCTCATCGGAAAAATCACTATACTTGCAACGAACGATGAACTTGGATTCTGGATTCTGAATTGTGGATTTGAAATGCTTTCCTTTCGGGTAGACTAACGTTGTTTTGATTCGTGTTTAGCTTTAGTATTGGCTTTTCTCTAGGCTTTCTTACTGACGACCACTCCTAGTTTCTTTCCAGCAGCACGACGGCTTTAGTATTATATTATTTGTGTGAATTTAGGGTTAGACTTGAGTTGTATTTATAGAATTTCAATCTAACCAGAGCCGTCGATGAAGCTAGAGTGAATCCAGACCATCCATCTCAAGAGAAGCCAATTAGAAAGTGACATGTAAGCCCTAGTGACTCAGCCAAGCCTCAGAATTCGACCAGACCCTGACCAGGCCAGCCAGGGCCTGACCAAACAGAGTTTCAGGCCTGGGCGCACTTGGCAGGTGCACCAGTGCTAAAATTGTACTAGTGAACTTCCCAAGTGCGCCAGTTCAATTTTGTTCTAGCGCACTTCCCAAGTGCGCCAGTGCATTCTGACCCGTTTCTGGTTTTTCTGCCCAACTTCGTTCATCCATATCTTCTTCATACGATATCCGTTTTACGCAAACTTGGAATCTATCTCAAGCAGAATTTCGATACGAACGCAATGGCATAACCCATTTCCCTTGATTTCATCATTTAGGATTAATTATACTTTAATTTGTTAAGTTATAGTTAACGGAAAATTTAGGGTGTTACATTCTCCCCTCCTTAAAGGATTTCGTCCCCGAAATCTTCTTGTCTAGGAGAACGTAAGTCCTAACATCCAATCGTCCATCTACTCAACCAACAAACACAGGCGTCCATTGTCCTTAAAAGACTTCTAATGCTTTATGATTTATATGCACAGTGGGTGTATACGTCCTTAACTAATGCAAAATCAGGCGGTCTACTGATCCAGTTGACCACCTTAATGCAAATCATGTAAGTGTCATGAATCCAATATGTATGCAAATTTTTCCTTACTCATAATTCTACATGAGTGCGCAATCATCAATACAAATCCAACATCCATATGACAACATATCAAGTTTCAACCATATACAAATATGAATACATATATGCATATGCAGTATGAAGTGATTGAGCCGATCTAAGACCTAGGTTGTGTGTGTATATGCATCCACGAGCAACCAGTAGCAACCACTTGCAACCATTTGTAGCCATCAACCATAACATGTTTCAAATACATGTTTACATCCAAAGGGGTTTCTACCTAAGGATAAAGGATAATATCGAGGAAATATACCTAAAAAGATAGATACAAGCACAACTTAAGGAAAAAGAGAGGTCAAAGACGTACCCTCAAAAAGAAAAGGGTAGGCCGCGCGTATTCTATCCTCAGTTTCCCAAGTCGCGTCTTCCTCGGCGTTGTTCCACTGAACCATGACGAGCTTCACTTCGCGGTTGCATAGCTTTTTGACTTCAGTTCCTACGGTTCGAGTTGGAACTCTCTTCACAGTTGCTTCGCGTTCCACTTCGGCTTATTCTAGAATGCTTGGCTCTACCACTTCCGCTGATTCATGTAGACATTTCCGGAGATGAGAAACATGAAACACGTTGTGAATTTCAGCCAATCTTTCAGGCAAATCTACTTTATAAGCCATTTTCCCAATCTTATCGATGATAGGGAACGGTCTTACAAATCTTGGTGGCAGCTTTCCTGTGGAACCAAAGTGAACGACGTTCCTTAAAGGGGATACCTTAAGGAAAACCCTGTCCCCAACCTCAAACTCAAGGCCGGTCCTTCTTTTGTCGGCGTAGGATTTCTGTCTGTCTTAGGCAGTCTTCATTCTCCTTCGTATCAAGTCCACTTTTTCTGAAGTCTCTCTAATCAAGTCTGACCTAAGTATAATCTTGTCAGTGGACTCCCACCAACAAGTTGGTGACTGACAAGGTCTTCCATACAAAGCTTCGAAGGGCGCCATACTGATGGTGGCCTGGTAACTGTTGTTATAGGCGAATCCCACTAAAGGAAGGTGATCCTCCCAAGTTCCTCCGAAGTCAAGAATGCACAGTCTTAGAAGATCTTCTAGTACTCTATTCACCCTTTCTGTCTGACAATCAGTTTGGGGGTGATAGGCCGTGCTCAAACATAACTGTGTGCCAACAGCTTCTTGCAGACTCTGCCAAAATTCGCTCGTAAAGATGGGGTCTCTGTCACTCACTATGCTGGAGGGTATTCCATGGAGTCGAACTATTTCCTTGAGATAAAGAGAAGCTAGTGTTCTTCTACTCTTGATAGGTATGAAGTGGGTGCTTTTAGTAAGCCTGTCCACTATTACCCAAATGCAAGTACTGCCTCTTCTTGACCTAGGCAACCCGTCAATGAAGTCCATTGAAGTGCTATCTCACTTCCATTGCGGAACTTCTAGAGGATGTAGTAGTCCTCCAGGTTTCTTTTGTTCCGCCTTGACCAGTTGGCATGTCACACACTTAGAAACGAAATCTGCCAAGTCCCTCTTCATGCCGCTCCAATAGAAAGCTCTCTTTACGTCCTTGTACATCTTGTCTCCACCTGGATGTATTGTCATCTTGGAATGATGTGCCTCCTCGAGAACATTCTTCACAAAATCCCTAGCTTGTGGGACGCATAGCCTTCCATCCCATCTCAGCCAACCCTTATCATCGATGGAGTACCTATTGAGGTGACTGGAAGTTTCACCCCTAATTAGTTTATCAATCACATCCACAAGCTGAGGGTCTTCTCGTTGTGCGGCCCCTATCGAGTCTAAAAGAGTGGGACATACTTCTAGGGATGCCAATAAACCAGGTATAAAATCTGAGGAGGGCCTATAGTCAAAACTGGCTATATACTCCAAGCTTTGCCTTTCTACAAAGAGAGGGCTTAAGGTCAGTTTCTTTCGGCTCAACGCGTCTGCTACTACGTTGCCTTTGCCAGGAGTATAGGAAATTTCAAAATCATACGAGGCAAGGAACTCCATCCACCTTTGCTGCCTCAAGTTAAGATCTTTCTGCAAGAAAAGATACTTCAACGATTTATGGTCAGTGTATAATTCGAACTTCTCACCTAGGAGATAATGGCGCCAAGACTTAAGCGCAAAGACGATGGCGGCCAACTCAAGATCGTGGGTTGGGTAGTTCTTTTCATGCACTTTCAATTGTCTTCCACCATAAGAGACTAGCCTCCCTTCTTGCATCAGAACAGCGCCTAGCCCCGTACCACAAGCATCCGTATATACTGTGAACATTTTTCTTCCATATGGCAAAGTCAGAACGTGGGCTGTTGTGAGAGCCCTTTTTAATCGTTGGAAAGCAAACTCGCAATCCAAATCCCAAGTGAACGCCAGATTCTTCTTTGTTAGCCTTGTGAGTGGAGATGAGATCTTCGCGAAATCCCTAATGAACTTTTGGTAAAAACTGGCTAGCCCAAGAAAGCTTCGAACTTCGGTTGCATTTCTTGGTGTCTTCCAATCTTGCACCGCCACCACTTTCGCGGGGTCCACAGCCAACCCCTCTTTGGACACTATATGCCCCAGAAATCTTACTTCCTTTCTCCAAAAGTGGCACTTGGAGAATTTGGCTCTTAGCTGATGTGCACGGAGAGTATCCATGATCTCTTTCAGATGCTGAGCATGTTCTTCCTCATTCTTTGAGAAGATCAAGATATCATCTACGAAGACCACCACGAACTTATCGAGGAATTCTCTGAACACCCTGCTCATCAGGTCTACGAAATAAGCGGGTGCATTCGTCAAACTAAAAGGCATGACAAGCCACTCGAATAAACCGTCTGGGGTTCTGAACGCCGTTTTATCGATGCTATCTTCAGCTACCCTTAGCTGATGGAACCCAGTAGCTAAATCAAGTTGGGAGAAGACCGACGCACCTACAAGCTGATCAAACAAATCGTCTATACGGGGAAGCGGATGTCTATTCTTCTTAGTCAGCTTGTTTAGCTCCCTATAGTCCACACAAAGACGTAGTGAACCATCTGCTTTGGTGGCGAACACCATTGGAGCACCCCATTCCGAGATACTCCTTCTTATAAACCCCTTCTCGAGAAGCTCCTTAACTTGCTTATTGAGCTCATTTCCCTCCTTTGGAGCCATGTGTCAAACAGGCAGAGCTACAGGCTTTGCATTATCAACAAGATATATGCGGAAGTCTATTTTCCGCTTCGGAGGTAAGGCTTTCACCTCTTCAAAGACATCCGGATATTCCCGGACTACTCTAACCGACAGCAGATTCTCAACAGAAGCGTCAAGCGACTCTAGATAACTAAGCATAACAGCATTCAAGGGATTACAAGAAATTTCTAGAGTGTTATCGAGCCGAGTCAAGAGCCTAACCACTCTTTTCTCACAATCAAGAATGGCACCATTACTGGATAACCAGTCCATGCCTAATATCAATCCATACCCTGAGAAGCCCAAAACAAAGGCACTACATCTAAATTCAACACTTAGAATAGAGATTTTCAAATCCAAGCAAACCATCGACAAATAAGCCGATCCCCCAATTGGAGTTGAAACAACCAAGGGATCTTCTACCATACTAGTGTCTAGGTGCAGAGATTCTACTAAAGCAGATGAAATAAAGGAGTGTGATCCACTAGAATCAAAGAGAGTGCGAACTGAATGATCATACAGATAAACTAAGCTTTCTACAGAAATATTTCTACCTCGTTCCTCGGGAGGTGCCACCAGCGCGTGAACTTGTCCGCTTGAGGTGGATCCAGTCCTCTTTCCCTGCCACCGCTTCTTTGGGCAGTTCTTAGCCAAGTGTCCAGTCTCGCCACAACTGAAGCAACCACCATTCATCTTTGCCTTCTTCTTTCTACAGTCTTTTGCTATATGTCCCACAATGCCATAGAAATTGCACATTATCTTTTCACGGGATTTTTTATTCTTCCCGCCTTTCTTGAAGTCTGTTTTCTTAGCCTGTAAACCTTCCTTCTTTTCTTCCACCTTAGTCTCTTTCTTGCCCTTGTCTTCCTCGTGTAGCAATGCCATGTCCACTAAGCTTTCATAAGTTGCTCCATTGGATACATGTGTCGTAGCAAGGCTATGTAGAGGCTCATTCAGACCTTTGACGAAGCGGAGCGCCTTCTTGTGTTGGGTGTCTACTAAGTCCAACCCAAATCTAGCCCGTTGATTAAACTGATTAACATACTCCCTGATTGTCATACTCCCTTGCTTAAGAGTTAGGAACTTCTCCATTTGCAGGCTTCTTTCAGCTTGGGAGAGGAATTTCATCTCAAACCTTATCCTGAAGTCTTCCATGTTTCCACTGGCCTCTCCGCATTGGTGATCACCCACCAATAAGATGCTTCATCTTTAAGCAATCAAACTGCTAGCTGTATCTTCTGCCTGTCATCAACTTCGAAGATAACGAATAAATCTTCAGGCTCTTTCAGCCAGTTCCTTGCTACCACAAATGATTCAGTTCCATAAAAGTCCTTTCCTCCCATAGCCTTGAAGCCACTACATGTCTTAGCGAAAGTGTTCCCACGAGGAGGGGGAGGAGGAACTACTGCCACCGTAGGAGGAGAAATGTCTGCTTGGCCCATACCGTTGGCCCTAGCCTCTAGGTACCTTCGGAACCAGCCGGGGATCGGTACTCCTTCTGGAAGGTTAAGGTCTCCAGACATGCTGAAACAAAAGGAAAGGTTCAAAACGAAGGATAGATAGATAGTGCATATGGCTTTTAGGGGATATGCCTTTTAAAATATCAAAACTTTTCTTGAAAATCCTTCTTTAAACTTCTTTTTGAAAATAGTTTTCAAATTTTTTATCTAGTTTGGTAAATCTATGATCTGATACCAAGTGAAACACCCCACCCTCCATTAAGGTCACTCACAAGGGACTGCCTTTACTTTGGTGGAGGTTTGTAAGTAAAAGTAACAGATAAAACACAAGAAAGATATAAACACATATATATATATATATAAGCAGCGGAAAACATCTGACTTTTATTTCATAAAATACTTGTTCATACAACACATTACCATAATTGTCTCATAACAACTTCCAAAAACATTACAACATCATTTCTGTCTTGGTTTTTAAATAAAGAAGCATAAAACATGATTACAACTGCATAAATCCCCATAGAGTGTGACCAACAGCTATAGCCAAGGAAAGAGACTCCAAACCGTACATCAACTTTCTTGAAGCTTTTAAAGAATCTGACTAAGCTGGGTTATTTCCTCCCTATGGACCGGGGAGGGGGGGGGGAACGAAAGAAAAGAAGATGAAAGAAAATAGGGTCAGACATAAAGCCTGGTAAGTCTAGTGACTCTTCGGTATGAAAATAAGAATAAGGGCATGATAGGTATAAACTGGAACAGGAAAGTATCATAAACTAGATAAGGTAGTTCTGAAACGAATATACTATTGCACCCCACACTATCTCTGCACCTACTTGTATTATCTTAACTGTCACCCCATGCTGAGGGTAAAGTGATCCCGTTTCTAAAGATGCACCCTATGCTGAGGGTAAAGTGATCCCATTTCTAAAGATGCACCCTATGCTGAGGGTAAAGTGATCTCGTTTCTAAAGATGCACCCTATGCTGAGGGTGAAGTGATCCCCTTATTTTAAAGATCGACTCCTACTCGCATAATCATCTGTGTCTTACGGCCCCCAGAAATAGTAGATACCTATGCTGGCCCCACCATGGGGTGTATCAAGTCCCGTGGTGGCGACCCGACACACACCTTAGAATGCATAGGTTATACTACTGGTGCCCCCAATGCCCTGTTTGTCTTCTCCGAAGTGTGTGCACGCCTGCACTCCGTTAGAACCCACACTGTTGCACCCACCGCCGTCGCTTTGACCGCTTACAATCAGCCCAGTAATCGTGCTCCACCCTGCCTAGTTTCAGGGTACCATGATACCTAATTGGGTTACTGCTAAAATAGGTCCCCGTTACTAGGGATTTCTAGTCAAACATGCTAAGTGGTTAAGTGTCTGTATTTACCTAACCCCACCCATCAATTTCATTAACATGTTGAATTGGTTAAGTGTTTTAGTTAACTTAACCCTACCATCTGTCCTTAGCCTTTTATAGCACCGACCACTCACATTAGATAGATATTGTTACGGTTACTGGATGTGCCGGTCGGTTCTGGGCAGATTTACACCGTAACTCAGTCTTACCTCGGGTCCTTATTGGGCTCAACTCTTAACCACCCACATTGGATAGGTATTGTTGTGACTACTGGACAACCGGGCGGGTCCGGGCAGATTTACATCACAACTCAATCCAACCTCGTGTTAAGCATACTCGTATTTTCTAAATTTACATATTTTTCTTTATTTCTGAATATATGTAAATTTGTCAACAATTAAATGTTATGGCCCACATTCCAAGCTTAACATGTTTGGTATAAGAATTTATACCGTTTAAATGCCACCAATTTTGGCATGTGACAAACATGCCAATTTTATATATTTTATGTCAAGTTTTCTAATATTTCCAACGTTACCCCGTTTAAACATTAGGCTAACAATCTTAGCCTACTTTTCGTTCGCATAGTTTTTAACATATGATATTAGGCTAAAAACTTAGCCTAATTTAGTGCACACAAATAGGCATAAAGGAATTCATAAACATAAACATAAAATAGGTGTAAACTTGGCATTTTTGGCATAGTCAATATGAACATCATAGGTGTGAAATTGCAAAATAGCCAACATGAATGTCATAGATGCGATCTTGCAAAATAGTCAATATACATATATGTGAATTTGCAACATTGCCTAAATCAATTTTACATATATGTGAATTTACATTGAAATAAGCGTCTAACCAAATAGGTATCACATGAAATAGCATATGATTTAGACAACATAGGTCTAAACTTGTTTTTGGATCTAGGCATAACATCGAACATCACTAGCACATGACAAGAATATGACTTTTTCATAAATATGTATAACTTTATGACAAGGGTGTGAACTAGATCCAATCGCATATCTAATTACAACATGAAACATGTGCTAAAGTGGATCTTGACATGGATCCAATTAGAAACTTGCAACTTTTACATAAACATAGAGGCATGTATATGAACATAACCATTTAGGCATAAAGATTTTCTAGCACAAAGTGTATACATGAGGTTCTAATCACAAACGATCTATATAATCACATAATCATGAACTATACAACTTGCTTGTGACGTTGTTGTCATTCTAAAAGTACAATAGGATTAACATCAATCTTAATTATATCACAAATATCCCAATTTCATTCGCAACACAATCATTTCAAAACATAGATATGAATTAACATCGTCGTTACATAATAGCACAATTCCACTTCAATTTACATCGAATCAATTCTTAGTTTTATTCTCATCGGAAAAATCACTATACTTACAACGAACGACGAACTTGAATTCTGGATTTGAAATGCTATCCTTTGGGGTAGACTAACGTTGTTTTGATTCGTGTTTATCTTTAGTATTGGCTTGTCTCTAGGCTTTCTAACTGACGACCACTCCTAGTTTCTTTCCAGCAGCATGACGGCTTTAGTATTCAATTATTTGTGTGAATTTAGGGTTAGACTTGAGTTGTATTTATAGAATTTCAATCTAATTAGAGCCGTCGATGAAGATAGAGTGAATCCAGACCATCCATCTCAAGAGAAGCCAATCAGAAAGTGACATGTAAGCCCTAGTGACTCAGCCAAGCCTCAGAATTCGACCAGACCCTGACCAGGCCAGCCAGGGCCTGACCAAACAGAGTTTCAGGCCTGGGCGCACTTGGCAGGTGCGCCAATGCTAAAATTGTACTAGCGCACTTCCCAAGTGCGCCAGTTCAATTTTGTTCTGGCGCACTTCCCAAGTGCGCCAGTGCATTCTGACCCGTTTCTAGTTTTTCTGCCCAACTTTGTTCGTCCATATCTTCTTCATACGATATACGTTTTACACAAAATTGGACTCTATCTCAAGCAGAATTTCGAGACGAACGCAATGACGTAACCCATTTCCCTTGATTTCATCATTTAGGATTAATTATACTTTAATTTGTTAAGATACAATTAATAGAAAATTCGGGGTGTTACAATTTTAAATTTGTTACAAGCATTGAAAGGATATTTTGAAATGGAAGTGTTTAGAAATGATTTTGAAAGTGATATAGTATCAAACTCACTTCGATAGTTGGAAGATAGATTCCGATGATGATCATTACATCATCGGTGTTCATTTTCGAGTTTTTAAGTGATGAATTACTACCAAAGGTTTTGTTTTTGGAAATGTTATGTGAAAACAAGTTGTTTGAATTTCGAAAAGGATTGTTTGATTTTTGAGAAAAGCGAAGCTGTTTAAAACACCCAAGAAAGACTGTTTGAATTAAAACTAAATTGAATTGAAATTTGGGAAAGCAAATAGAAATTGAGATTGAATTAAAGCCAGTTAAATAGAAACTGAACTGAAATAGAAATATCGAATGAATTAGATTAGTGAGTTAAGGATTTGGAATTGAGAATGAAACTCGAGTTGAAATGAGATCTGGGTTGAATATAAGCGAATGAAGTGATTGGAGTTGACTGATATGACATTGGTATATGTTGAATTGGTAATATATGCAAAGGATATAATGATATGCCCAATAAAAAAGCCCAAGTTTATATTTCTATTGGATATGAAATTTATGAGCCGAATTGGCAAGACGCTTGGCTGTTTGATTTTATTTTGGATTGGAGAAGGCCTAAAGAGGCGAGTTGTAGTTGTACCGATTGAGCCATACAAAGGAGGTGTTGGCGAGATTTTTTGAAAATTTTGGGTGTTAGAATATTTTCAGGATTTTTGAAAATTTTCGTTAGTTGAAGTTAAGTAATAATTTCATTGAAATTAGTTGGCATAGTGAAATTGAAAAAGAAGTAGAACAAATAATTTTTAACTAGTTAGTAGGGTTTGTTTTCTACCTTAGAAATTTCGAGGGCGAAATTATTTTAAGGGGGAAAGAATGTAATGTCCCGTATTTTTATGAATTATAATTAATTTATTTAATTGTTTAAATAGTGATTCAGAGAATTTAATGGTTGTTTAATTAAATAATATTGAATATTTAATATAAATAATAGAATAATATATTTAATTTTTGAAATAATCGGAAATAGTGGAATTCACAATATTATGTGAATTGGATCATTTAAAATATATAATTCAGTTAGAGTTGAATTATATTAAGGAATATACTTTATAAATGAAGTTTGAATGTATAATTATAATATAATTATAATAGAGCCCGTAATGGCGCGACAGTTTGTAGTTTGGCGATTTGAACTTCAATTGGATATACATGGTCCGTTTTAAATCGGATGTCTGTGAAACAAGAAACGTTAGGAGCTGGTGAAGTATATTTTTCTAATGGAAGAGAAAATTGGGATTTCATTATGTAGATTTTGAGTTATTTCCAAAACAAATTTTAAAATAGTCGCTATGGAATTCCTTTATAATTTGTAATGATTCGTTTATATTATAAATGAATTTTTCAATATAAATTGAATATCGATTCAACCGGAATTTGTATATCGAGTTATAAATCCAATTGGAGCTGTAAGATATTCTGTTGTGAATATATACGATAATATTTATTTATAAATATTTAATTTAATTATTTTTAAATATATTTATATATTTAAATGGGTTATTTAGAGCTTTGCGCCAGTTTTGCAAACGACCTTCGTTTTTGACGAAACTAGTTTTGTTGGATCCGTAATATCAATTTTTTGTTAGATTTCAATTTCCGTGATTTTTGGAGTCAGTATGTGGTCGTACCGATTTTTAATGTGAAAAAGAGTCGATATTTTGATGATTAAAAATACGCTGTGTGAGCAAACGGAATTGGAATTCGACGAAACTAGTTTTGTTGGGTCCATAATGTCGAACTGAAGGTGTATGTCCATTTTCGTGATTTTAGAATATCATGTGTGATCATAGGAATTTTAAAGGACAAATATAAACAACTTGGATTAAAATCAAATATAAAATTGGAATACAAAATTAATAAAATAATTCTATAAATACCCTCTAACTTTCCTAAACCTAATTTACTTCATTCCTTTAGTCAATTAAAATTTCGCCGCCATCTTTTTCTTGCTCTTCGGTAAATCATGAAGGAATGAAACCTTTAAAAATCCAAAGAAACTCAAACAAAAATCTATAAATCAGCAAATATATATATTTAAGTTCGTCTTGTGTTGCTCGTCACATCTATGTGATTTTTAGGAAGCTTGAGTAAGTGTTTGCTCGCTGTATATTTTACAGCGCAAGTACCAAATGTGTTAGGGTTAACGATTGTATGAATTTGAAGCTTCAATTCTTGTTTTAAGTATCGTATTTGTGTACAAAGGAGTAAATGTCTCTTGTGTGGAAATTTTGGTGGTATTAGGTGCCAAAAAGGGTCGCACCCTGTGCGATGGTACAGTGGAAACTGCTGAGTGTTGCAGAAAGCAAAGTGCATGCAAGCTCGATCATTTGGGTATGGTGGGGTGCAGATTCCGATAGGGAGATCAACGGTGAAGAGTATGCATTTTTCGGTGAAGTAGAGAAGGAGTAGTTGTGGGAGAAAGGCTTGGCAATGGCGAGTTTTAGTTTTCTGGAGTGCGGAATTCATTTGGGGAAGAAGGAAAATCGGGGATGGGCTTTAAGAAGGGGGATGGCACCATATAAGTAGGTTAGAAGGTTGGGCTTGAGCCGAATGAAAAGGTTAAGGACCGTATTAAAATAGTTTAAATTTTAGTTTTAAATTTAAATAGCACATCAACTTCTAAATATCATAACTTTATCTTACGTTATCAGTTTTGTGAACGGTCAGATCCATTGGGATCGTATGGACGACGGCTACGCACTGGAATTGACTGGGAGTGGATTGAAGCTCATTACAATTTATAGTGAAACAAATTGTCTGTCAAAATCAAAGATAGTTAATTGCTACTTAACGACAATTGTCCAATGTGAGTAATTCTCACTAACTCTACATAGTTATATTTTTATAATGTAGTTTTAAAACTGATAAATATTGGTTGATTGCTGTGTGTTGACTATTTGGTTGAATTGTTTATGTATTGGTTGAAATTAAAAATAACGATATATATATAAATCGTTAATCAAATATTGATTCTGTTTATTAGAACATTTCATATCGAAATGAAATCGATGTTATTATGTTGTTTAAACATCTGCGGATGCAGGGAAACAGGTCGGAGGAATACAACCGAATTCCTCAACATTTATTTTACTGTTTTCATAAATGGTGATATATGATGTGGTATATAATCTGTTGTTGATGATGTGTGTTAGAATGATGTTGATCATTGTTATATGGTACGTTAAATACCATAAGGCATACTGGAATGTTAAAAAGGAAATTTTCAATGTCATATTGAAAAGAAATATTTATAAAATCAAAGGATTTTGTAAAAAGAAACATTTTCAAAATAGATAGATAAAAAGGAATATTTATTTAGAAAATAAATATAGAGAATTATGAAAGGAAATATTTGTAAAACATTTACAAATAGAATTGAAAAGGAAATATTTGTAAAACATTTACCGATAGAACTGAAAAAGAAATATTTGTAAAACATTTACAAATGGAATTGAAAAGGAATTGAAAAAGAAATATTTATTTGTGAAATAAATAAAATTATAAAAGGAATATTTATTTGGAAAATAAATAGGATTATAAAAGGGAATTAGCGAGATATAAAAGAGTTACCGATTAGAGTTAAAGGATAGAGTTAATTGAATAGAGTTGATCGAATTAGAATTAATCAAATATTAGTTAATCGAATAAGGGTTAATCGAATAGAGTTTATTCGAATAAAGTTAAAGGAGTTATCGAATATAGTTTATTCGAAAGGAAATAATCGAATATAGTTTATTCGAAAAGAGTTATCGAATATTGGTTATTCGAAAAAGAGTTATCGAATATTGGTTTTTCGAAAGAGAGTTATCGAATATTGGTTATTCGAAAGAGAGTTAATCATAATGGTTACTCGAAAGAGAGTTGTCGAATATTGGTTATTCGAAAGAGAGTTAATCGAATACTAGTTATTCGAAGAGAGTTAATCGAATATTAGTTATTCGAATAAGAGTTAGTCGAATAATAGTTAATCGAATAAGAATTAATCGAATAGAGTATATTCGAATAGAGTTAAAGGAGTTAATCGAATATAGTTTATTCGAATAGAGTTAAAGGAGTTAATCGAATATAGTTTATTAGAACAGAGTTAAAGGAGTTAACCGAATATAGTTTATTAGAACAGAGTTAAAGGAGTTAATCGAATATAGTTTATTAGAACAGAGTTAAAGGAGTTAATCGAATATAGTTTATTCGAATAGAGTTAAAGGAGTTAATCGAATATAGTTTATTCGAATAAAGTTAAAGGAGATAATCAAATATAGTTATTGGAAAGGAGTTATCGAATATAGTTCATTCGAAAGGAGTTATCGAATAAAGATTATTCTAAAGAGAGTTATACGTTGAATTTTGATTATATCGAATTCGGGAAAGTACACTTTCTGTTTTAATCAAGATTTAATGATTTATTTATAAATTGTCTATTTAGTTATTTAGTTAAATTAAGGAACAAAAGTTATATTTTGAAGTTAGATATTTCAGAAGTAAGGATTATAACGCTATAGTTATAATCAATGATTTCTGTAAAAGAAGTGGGTTCGTAAATAGAATTCGAGAGTTACGTAAGGAAGTTTGTTAAAGATTTAAAAGGTGAACTTTGTCTATTTTCGAAGTTAGAAATGTTGTTCAGTTAAGGTCTGAGAGGTAATTATACCCCAACTTGATTGACTCCAATTTTAACTAAGGAATGGTTAAGGTTCGATAGTGAAGGATGGTTAAGTGAAATTAGTTAATCAGTGTAATGGTTGGAGTAGACATAGCGATGTTTTATTTAAACATCTGTTTTTAAATCAAATGAAGGAGTTTTGGAAATGTTTTCCAACTAAGAATCATAAATGTTTTCTAATATAGAAAATAAGAGATGAGAATAAAAATCAAAACGTTTTTCCAATATTAATAAGGTATATTTTCTAAATTTAGAAAATAAGAATTTCTGTATATATATGGGAATAGGAAATGGGCAAGTGAATAAATTAATGATAAATTAATTTAAGAGATAAATGTTAAATGATGATTGATCAATAGAATTTCCATCTCGAAATAATATCGTTGTTTGCACACATGTCTTTCTTTGATAGTTAACTCACCGACTATTGAAGTTTTTGACCATTTTTTCATTGTCAATACGGAGAGACCGGGATCAGATTCATTATCTGAAAACCACTATGTATGGGCATTAGCGTTGCGAATCAAATATGATGGAGATAATAGAAGACAGAGTTATGCAAGAGCTGTTCTAGGGATCCTAGGTAGAAATTTCCTAAGATGGATTTAAAGAATAGTGCCTTTGGTTTGTCCAGTCCTAGGACGATACGTATGGAAGAATGTCTGACAGAGTATATTTAATAGATCGCATAAGCTGATCTCTTTAAACGTATATATGTTTGGTGGCGGAGGAATTCGTTTCTCTTAGTTGTATACTCATAGTATTTTTAGGGAAATTAATTTGTGATTTGGCGGGTATGACGATGTGACATTCAAAGTGAATAAATGTGTGATCTGTCAGGGATAAGCGTTGCCTCTAGCGTCACAACCAGGAAATGACAAAAATCGGGTAGGCAACATGGCTAAGTGGTTGGCTGCCAATTAGGGTGCATTGTCACCTATCTAGAGATATTCATTTCATTCTTTAATATATTCGATGCTGTCCCATTCGGGAAACGGTTGTTGATCCCAACCGTTGGTTATATACATTCGATACACTCAAGCGAAATGAGTGGTCGGTCATGTGTGACCGGGTTGCAAGATGTTCTTTTTGAACCCAGTGTATTCCTCTCTATAGGTACACTATCGGAAGGTAGTTCCATACCTTATCATAGTTGGTAATCCATTATCCAATAAGTTCTCGCAGTTTTGATTGTATACTATATATGTAGAACGTAAGATGAAAGCGTTTCTGCTAGATGATTATTTAGTTGTGGTTAATAGACATTATTATAATATCAAAAAAGTTTTGATATAAAGTTTATCGTTTCTTTCAAAAAGATTTTGAAAGTTAAATCAAATGTTTTGGATTCTCATAAGGGAATAACCCGTTCCATTATACGGCGTGGTCTTATGAGATATCGTTTAATTGCTCAAACTGTTTTAATTTTTTTTACTCTCACCAGTCCTATGAATGACCCAGAGTTTGTTTTGTTTTCCCTAAACTCTTGGGTGCCCAATTTTGTACGGGAAGTCAAGTAGTCAGGATTTTTTAGATATACTTGGAGAGCTTGGAGCAGGAGGCTTCAGGATTATATAGCTATTGTTTATTCCGCTGTGTTGTAAGTGTTGTACTCTGATAATGTCACTATATACATATACTGATTTTATTTCAAAGATATGTTATCTATTATATGTTGCTCGTTCCGCTGTGAGATTTGTGTTACTCTGATGTTGTGTGTTCTTCTTCTTATATTCTAAGTTTCTATCTTCTAAATTCTCACCCTCCGTTTTCTTTCTATTAGTTTTCTGGTTTCCAATATATTTTGGGTTGTACGTGTGTTATTTGGTCAGCTCAAAATGTATTGGAATTTTAGGACACTACATTAACGTTTTCCTTTTTTTTCTGCAAAATTATTGGTAGTTGACATCATGTCCATGGTATGTTGCTCTCATTCTTTTTTGATGAATTTGTTGCTATGCATCTTACAAGAAGCTTGCTTATACACCTAAGGTCAACTTCATCATAGGATACATAAATGAAAGTACAAATATTTTCTTTTCAGGAATTAAGAGAAGCAATAAGAAATTTTGATAGTGCTTCATTTAATAGAGTGGGATCCATTGGAAAAGTATTTTAGGATTTGCAATTTTGCATTCACAGAGTTCATCTTTTATAAGAAATAGAAGAGAAAAAAATATTTTATCCTTGTTAAATGCTTTTGCAGCTATAGAATGGGAGACAAGAGAATAGGACATACATTGCCATAATTTGTTTACCATTGTTTAAAAAATACTCAATAAGAAACCTTAAACTTCGTTCGGAATGGCTTGTTAAGAGCTTACCATGTGCATACGCTAAGATCAGCCACTTATGTGATGTTCGCGGACCAAGCTAGGTGCACCAAGGAAGATTTTACGACTCTGGTCGGTTTCCCTCCTGAAAAAATTCAAAAAAAAAAAAAAACTTAAACTTCGATTGGGTTTACTTTCAAAGCGTAGGCATTCAAATTTAGTTTGCATCTTGGGCCATTGGATCGATTCTTCATAAGATGATTCAAGTGTTGATACCATCTTTCCCATGCACGAACATGTATCTAATGGAAATTTCAAGGCTCACTTGTCTGGTAAGTGCACAAAAAACATATTACTCTTTGATTGAATTAGCCAGTAGTCCCTTAATAGCCTTGATCTGAAAATTATATGCTGACTTTTTGGTCAATAACATTGATTTTCACCACGAAAAAAATCTGTAATTTTTCCCTATTATTTTTGTTTTTCAAAAATAGTCTAGAGAAGATTCTTAAGTTTTAAAAAGTTATGGAAGTGACCTTCATTTAGTTCATAGTCAAAGAATGAGAACAGAAACAATAAAAGATGTGTCAAAGTTATTTAAAAACATAAGAGAGCACTGGGTAAAAAATAAAATACAAGACATACAGTTCCTGCTTTTGATCTCCCAATAGTAGCTAATGTAGTCGATGCAGCATAATATATAAAAAATAGTAGTAAAATAGCAGCTTATAAAAAAATTAAAATAAAAAAAAAAGACGGCAACATCAATAAACATTATGCTTGGAAAAGAACAGAAAGAAAAAAAATAGAGTACGCCGTCATAGGAAATGCTACCTTAGAAAATATAGTGTATGAGTTTCACACACAATCGTTCATTTCTATTATAGGATTTTGCAACTACATCACAGATCAATATAAAAGTGACAGTATCTCTTCGTGATAGAAGGCTATTGTAAAGACCAAGTTACTTTAAGAAATCCATGTAGAAGCAAGTAAAACAGAACTAAATCATAACGGAATTAAAAATTTAAGAGTGAAAAAAGAAAAAGTAAGCATACCTAGAGGATCGAAAATCCAAAAAAAAAAGTAGGCTAAATCCAAGTGACAGTTAAAATATGTGAATTTGTGAACAAATTTATAAAAAAGGGCTTTTCTGAACATGTATCTAATGGAAATTTCATGGCTCACTTGTCTGGTAAGTGCACAAAAAACATATTATTCTTCGATTGAATTGGTCAGTAGTCCCTTAATTACCATGATCAGAAAATTATTTGTTGACTTTTTGGTCAATTATATTGATTTTTACCATAAAAAATATATGTTATTTTTCCCTCAAAATTTTATTTTGTGGAAATAGTCCGGAGAAGATTCTTATGTTTTAAAAAGTTATGGAAGTGGCCTTCATTTAGTTCATAGTCAAAGAATGTAACGACCCGGATTTTGAGCGGCTTTGGTTATCGACGTAAGCCCGACGTCGATAACCAAAACATCGAAAAATCCCGGTTGTTAATGAAAGAAATTAGAAGGTGAGAATAGATAAATAGAAACTTAGAATAGAAGAAGAAGAAGAACATAACATCAGAGTAACACGAACCTCACAACGGAACGAATAACATATAATAGATAACATAACTTTGAAATATAACAGTTATGTATACAATAGCACTTATCAGAGTACAGCACTTACAACACAGCGGAAATAACTATAGCTATATGATCTTGAAGCCTCCTGCTCCACGCTCTTCCAGTATATCTGTAAAACCCGACTACTTGACTGCCCGTGCAAATTTAGGCACCCAAGAGTTTAGGGAAAACAACA
Organism: Allium sativum; assembly: GCA_030737875.1. Taxonomy (NCBI): domain Eukaryota; kingdom Viridiplantae; phylum Streptophyta; class Magnoliopsida; order Asparagales; family Amaryllidaceae; genus Allium; species Allium sativum. The sequence goes on along the minus strand of CM060916.1, from coordinate 291,596,758 downwards.
AATAAACTCTGGGTCAGTCATGGGACTGGTGTGAATAAACTCAAATCATTTAAACAGGTATATGAACAAGTAAACGATATCTCATAAGACCACGCCGCAGAACGGAACGGGTTTTTCCCTTATGAGAATCCAAAATATCTTTATATCAAAAATCTTTTGATATTATAATAATGTCTATGTACAAATAGATATCAACTAGCAGAAACGCTTTCATCTCACGTTCTACATATATAGTATACAATCAAAATCGCAAGCACGTATTGGATAATGGATTTCCAACTATGACAAGGTATGGAATCACCTTCCGATCAGTGTACTCTAGGAACGATACACTGGAGTTCAACAAGAACATCTTGCAACTCAGCCACACATGACCGACCACTCATTTCGCTTGAGTGTATCGAATGTACATCACCAACGGTTGGGATCAGCAACCGTTCCCGTATATATATATGGGACAGCATTGATAGATTAAAAGAAGCAAATGAATATTCACTAGATAGGTGATTATACACCCTACTTCGGTGCGACCGACTTAGCCATGCTGCCTGCCCGATTTCTGTCATTTACCGGTTGATGAGGCTAGAAGCTACGCTTTATCATCACATCAGATTCACTTCGAATGCCACATTGTCAGATCCATCGAAAATCACTAATTGATGTCTACAACAATACATTACGTGTTAGCTAAAAGAAGTTTCCTTCTCCGCTTCCACTCTTGGTACGGTTGAAGAAATCAATGTACGTGACCTTTCTGGAAATACTATGTCAGACATCCATCTTCATTCACTTAGAAATGTCACATCGTCATACCCGCCAAATCACAAATTGACTTATCCAAAAATAACACGGGTATACAGCTAAGAGAAACGAATTCCTCCGCCACCAAACGTGAATACGTTTGAACAGATCAACTTACGCGATCCACTGGATATACTCTGCCAGACCTTCGTTCATACAAGTTGTCCTGGGACTGGACAAACCGAAGGCACTATTCTGTAAACAGGATAGCCCTTGCATTTTACTCCGCCTTCAATTATTTTTGGCATATATGATTCGCGACGCTTATGCCAATACAGAGTGGTTCTATGGATAATAATCCAACCGGTCTCTCCATATTAACAACGTTAAAATGGTCAAAACTTCAATAGTCGGTGAGTTAACTATTAAAGAAAAACAAGTGTGCAAACAACGATATTATTTCCAGATGGAAATTATATCGAACAAACATCATTTGACATAAATCTCTTTAGTTCATTTATTTACTTATCTCCTGTTTCCCTATATTCTAAATTCTTATTTTCTTTTATCAGAAAACATTTCTGATTCTCGTTTGGAAAACATTTCCAAAACTCCTTTACGATCAAACCTTGCCATTTCTTAGTTAAGAAGGAAGTCACTCAAGTTGGGGTATAATTACCTCTCAAACCTTAACTGAACAACGTTATAACTTCGAAATGGTCAAAGTTTATCTTTTAATCTTTAACAACTTCTCTACGCTTTTTCTCGGATTCAATTTTACTAATCCACTTCTATATTTAAAACATTGGTTATAACGATAACGCTATAATCCCTACTTTCGAATTATCTAACTTTAATTATAACTTCTATTCTTATTAGTGAATAATTAACCTAACACTTATTTATTTATAAATAAATAAATCTCTATTTTAGACACTGGAAAGTATAAGTACTTTCCCGAATTCGATATAATCGAATTTGCCGATTAACTCTCTTCGAGAAATCTCTATTTGATTAACTCTTCTTCGAATAACCTATATTCGATTAACTTCTTCTCGAATAAACGATATTCGATAATCTCTCTTCGAATAACTAATATTCGATAATCTCTCTTCGAATAACTAATATTCGATAACTCTTCCTTTTCAAATATCTCATATTTGAAAATCTCACTTCGATTAAACTATAATCGATAACTCCCTTCGATGAAACTAACATCGATAACTCCTTTCGATGAAACTAACATCGATAACTCCTTTTCGAATAACTAAATTCGATAACTCTTCCTTTCGATTTAACTAATCGATACTCCCTTCGATGAAACTAACATCGATAACTCCTTTCGATGAAACTAACATCGATTTATTTAACTTAACTAACTTAACTCGACTAACTTAACTTACTTGGTTCGACCAATTCGATTCAATTAACTAGGCTCGACTAACTTGGTTTATTTAACTCAACTTGATTTACTTCTATCGAATAACTAATATTCGATTTAACTCCATTTAACTCTATTCGAATAACTACTATTCGATTAACTCTGTTCAACTCTATCTGAATAAACTATATTCGACTAACTCTATTTAACTCCATCCGAATAAACTATATTCGACTAACTCTATTTAACTCCATCCGAATAAACTATATTTGACAACTCTATTTAACTCCATCCGAATAAACTATATTCGACAACTCTATTTAACTCCATTCGCTTGACTCTAGATCGCAGCGATCACAATGGTTACGCCTGATTCCCTCAGGAAACATCCGACCGCCGTAGGCTATTTACAGCCCTGCGAATTACGCTAGCAGTCGTACAAGATGGCAACTTACCCTGAATACTATGTTTGACTAACTCTATCTCAAATAACTATATTTGATTAACTCTAGTTCGTTTTAACTCAAATCGGTTAACTCTAACTAATTAACTCCAACTGGTTAACTCTAACTGGTTAACTCTATTTGACTAACTCAACTTGACTAACCCCTTTCGAATAACATATTCGATTAACTAACTTTCGAATACCACATTCGATTAACTAACTTCGAATACCATATTCGATTAACTCCTTTCGATTTGTCTATATTCGATTAACTAACTTCACTTTATAAATATTTCCTTTTTAACAACGTTTTATTCATTTGAAAAGATTTACTTTTAAATAACGGTTCTACACTTTACAAATGTCCTTTTTATAATGTTCCTTTTCCAATTCTATTTGTAAATGGTTTACAAATATTTCCTTTTCAAATTTATTCTTGAAATACTCTAACTCCTTAAATTCCCGGGAAAATTCGCCATAACCTCCTTTGTATCGGAAGCATCGGGAAAATCCCCAAACTCGCCACATAGGCCTTTCCATTCAAAAAGAAATGTTTTGAATTTATTTCCTTTTCGAATATCTCCTATTTATAAATATCCCAATTTATAAATATTCCTTATTTATAAATATTCCACTTTATAAATATTCTATTTTTCAATATCACTTTGAAAAATCTCCTTTATCTACATCCAATATGTTATGGTATTCCATCATATCAAATCACGATGTTCAATATCGTCCATACACACACAATCAACAACAAGTTATACTTCACATCATATATCAAAATATATGAAAAACAATAAAATAACTGTTGAGGAATCCAGTCGGATTCCTCCAACCTGTTTCCCTGCATCACAGATGTTAGAAAATATAGATAACATCACTTTCAGTTCCATATGATATATTCTGTTAAATAGAATCAATATAGAAATTTAACTAACTGACTAGCAGTTCAATCAAACAGTCAACACACAATCAATCAGTCCATATTTAACAGTTCTAAAAATATAAAATGAAAATATAAACTGTTCAGAGTTAGTGAAATTTACTCACATTGGACTGTTATCGTTAAAAACGATTAACTGTCTTTGATTCTGACAGACAATTTATTTCACTATAAATTGTAACGATCTCGGATTCGCTCCCGGTCAGTGTCATTGTGTTGCTCCCGTCCATACGATCCCAACGCAACTCACGGTTCGTCATTCTGATTTCGTATGAATAAGATACAGCGTTTACACGTTGATACGATATTTAAATTAATTAAGAACATGGGTTTTAATTAACTTGGGCCTTGTACCTTCATTCCGGCCCACTGCGTATTTAAGCCCAGACCCGTCCAAAGCATCTTCCTTCCTCTCAAAAACGTCGGCTCCAAAACACCACAGCACCATTTCCCAATCGTTCAAGCACCCTTTCCTCCCTCTTTACTTCATAAATCCACAAACTAAGATTTCCAACGTGCCTCTCATCATCCTCTCCTTCATCCGAGACCTTCAACCACCCACTCGACGCCCTGCCTTGATTTCCGTCGCTCAGCTCCAACAGTAAACCACCGTCGGTTTTAAGCATCGAATCGTACAAAAACCCCATACGAGATGCGGAAATACACCACGAACACGAATCCAAAGTCAAAACCCAATTCAATGTCCCAAAATCAAATAAAACCCGAACCCTAATTCTACTGCCAAATTTCGAACAGCAGCCAAGGACGCCGCTCCTACCAAAATGCACATCAACTTGGACCTCTTTACATGCTGAGTCCATATGTATATATCATATGATTTATAGAATTATTTGGGGATTGTTTTTTTGATTTTTCTTTTGAATTTGTTTGCTGCGTTTTGTGTCTGTGTGAACGAGAATGGGTCCTGGAGTTTTATCCTTGAGGTTGTTGAGGTTTGTGGCTGCAATTGACCACTGCGTGGCCTTGTTTTGATCATGGAATGGAGAGGGATATTTTTATTTTTGATTTTTTTATATTTTTATTTAATGATTTTCCACTTGTCTCTGGTCCTTAAAAATTCCAGCGACCATATACGATGCCCAAAAATCACCAAACTGGACATGCACCTTCAGTTTGACACTACGGTCCCAATCAAACTAGTTTCGTCGAATTCCGAATTCGTATGCTCACACAGCGTATTTTTAAAGCTCTGAATGACCCATTTAAATATGTAAATATATTTAAATATAATTAAATTAAATATAAATAAATTTATATTATCGTATATCTTCACATATGATATCGTACAGCTCCAGAATATCACCTCAGATTTTATGACCAGATTTCCAGACTCCAGATTATCCCGATATTCAGTTCGTATCGAAAAATCGATTTATAACGTATATAAAGCGTCGCAAATTATAAAGGAATTCTACAGCGACTTTTCTGAAATTTGATTTGGACGTACATCAAAATCTATCCGACGAAATCCCGATTTTTCTCTTCCACTAGAAAGATATACTCCACCAGCCACACACGTTTCTTGTTTCACAGAAATCCGTCTTAAAACGAATCCTGTACATTCAGTTGAAGTTCGAATCGCCAATTTACGAACTGCAGCGCCATTTCGAGCTCCATTTTAATTATAATAAAATTATACGTTCAAACTGCCGTCGATTGAATATATTCGTCAATATAATTCAACTCTACGTTGAATTGAATCCAAGGGACGACCTCGTTCATAGAATATTGTGATTTCCAATATTCTTGATTATTTCTGAATTAAATATATTATTTAATTATTTAATTTAAATATTCCTTATTATTAAATTAAACCTCTATTTAATTCACCACATCACGATATATATAATTAAATAAATTAACTATAATACCCCTGACAGTGCGGGTCATTACATTCTTCCCCACTTATAATAATTTCGTCCTCGAAATTTCTAAGTTAGAGGACGACCCTATATATTGGAACTCCTAAGATTTGTTTACCCCTTATTTCTCATTTCAACAGAACCAATTAATATCGACTAAAATACTAATTCTTCCGACTAACTAAAATTTTCAAAAATGCTGAAAATTTCCTAACACTTTAAATTCCCAGAAAATTTTGCCATAACCTCCTTTGTACAGCCCTATCGGTAAAACCACAACTCGCCTCTCTAGGCCATCTCCAACCCAAAATAAAATCAAACTATTTCCCAGCTTACGCTTATTTAGATTAAAACGGATGTTGTGTAAAACATCGTTACGACAACCCAAATACTATATTCAACTAACTCTTATCCAACATTGATCCTCGAGCCTGAAATCTTACTATTTATTTGTTAATAATGAAACCAATCAAGTTGGGGTATAACTACCTCTCAGACCTTGACTGAATAACATTTATAACGTCAAAACATATAAGACTGCTTACTCAAATAATCAATACCATACAACTAATTATTCACTTTTAGGCACGTATACTCTTTCTCTTTTTAAGTTCGTTTTAACTCTAATCCCTTAATTCTAACTGATTAACACTAACTGGTTAACTCTACCTGGTTAACTCTACTGGTTAACTCTACCTGGTTAACTCGACTTGATTAACTCGACTTACTTAACCCAACTGGTAAACTCTACTGAACTGGTTAGCTCTACTGAACTGGTTAACTCTACTGAACTGGTTAACTCTACTGGTTATTCATTAAGTTCCTTTTAACAACGTTTATCCATTTTTTTAAAGATTTACTTTTGGTAACGGTTCTTCACTTTAAAAAAATGATTTTTCCTTTTCAATTTGCCTATATTTATTTCATATAAATATTTCCTTTATATTTGGTTTTCACAAATATTTCCCTTATATTTGGTTTTCACAAATATTCCTTTTATATATTCTAACTCCTTAAAATTTCGGGAAAATTCTCCATAACCTCCTTTGTATCGGGAGCATCGGGATATTTCACACAGCCTCCCATGGCCCTCACCAATCCCAAAAGAAAAAGAAAAGCCAAGCGGCTAGCCGATTCGGCTCACAAATCTCATGCTTATATCAAATATAAACTTGTACCTTTCGTCCGCATATTAACTTTATAACTTTCACCTGTTATCAACCCAACATATACCAAATGTCATCTCCACAAATTTTCAATCAGTCTTATCCACAAATCCAACCATTCGCTTTATATCCAAACCAAATACCCTTTCAACCTTGAGTTTGATTCTCTATTTCAAACTCTTAACTTGGTTACCAAATCATACTTCAAATTCAAATATCCCAAATCCAATTCATCTCGATATTATTCGATTTCGATTATCACTTAACTGGATTTATTTAAATTCCAATTTGTTTTCACAAATTTTAATTCCAAACTTGGCTTTAAATTCAGCAGTCTTTTCCTGGGAGATTTTTTTTTTAAATTGCTTCACCTTTCAAAAAATCAAATATTCCTTTTTGAAATTCAACACAACTTGTTTTTCCCAAAACAAATTCAAAAACAATCTCTTTGGTAGTAATCCGTCACTTACCACTCGAAGATGAACACTGATGATGCTGCAGTCATCATCAGAGTTTATTTTCCAGCTACAGAAGTGAGTTCACTACTATAAAACCATTTCTAACCATTTCCACTTTGAAATTCATTTCAAAAAATATAATTCACACTGCTTGTAAAACAATTTAAAATCTCCCAGGATCTTAAATTTTCCTTATACTTAAATCCAGATTTATTTACAAACTTCTTTCCAATTTCTGGGATTTTAATTCCAACTCTGATTTAAATTTCCGATTTAACTCATCTGATTTCATATACTTTACTTATATGAATTCTGATTAGTTATATATAACCATTTCACATGTTATAATCTTACTCGATTATAATATCAACCAATATATCCCATATGTATCAAAATATACTTTGGGTAAAATTTATTTACCCTCTTTTCAAAACATATCGTGACGACCCATCGTATTCAAGTGTTTAGTAACTCCTACCGATACAGTGGATCAAACTGATCGACCAGAACTCATAAACAACTCAACCAATGAATCTCCATAATATAAAACAAATTTTTATATCAAATACAAATACGTTCACTCGTATATATACACTCAAACTCAATCTAGGGTATTACTAACCCTATCTCTACCGAGTCACGCCACAGAGCCAAGTAATTCTTAACTTAAGCTCTGATACCAACTGTAACGACCCGGATTTTGAGCGGCTTTGGTTATCGACGTAAGCCCGACGTCGATAACCAAAACATCGAAAAATCCCGGTTGTTAATGAAAGAAATTAGAAGGTGAGAATCGATAAGATAGAAACTTAGAATAGAAGAAGAAGAAGAACATAACATCAGAGTAACACGAACCTCACAGCGGAACGAATAACATATAATAGATAACATAACTTTGAAATATAACAGTTATGTATACAATAGCACTTATCAGAGTACAGCACTTACAACACAGCGGAAATAACTATAGCTATATGATCTTGAAGCCTCCTGCTCCACGCTCTTCCAGTATATCTGTAAAACCCGACTACTTGACTGCCCGTGCAAATTTAGGCACCCAAGAGTTTAGGGAAAACAACAAATAAACTCTGGGTCAGTCATGGGACTGGTGTGAATAAACTCAAATCATTTAAACAGGTATATGAACAAGTAAACGATATCTCATAAGACCACGCCGCAGAACGGAACGGGTTTTTCCCTTATGAGAATCCAAAATATCTTTATATCAAAAATCTTTTGATATTATAATAATGTCTATGTACAAATAGATATCAACTAGCAGAAACGCTTTCATCTCACGTTCTACATATATAGTATACAATCAAAATCGCAAGCACGTATTGGATAATGGATTTCCAACTATGACAAGGTATGGAATCACCTTCCGATCAGTGTACTCTAGGAACGATACACTGGAGTTCAACAAGAACATCTTGCAACTCAGCCACACATGACCGACCACTCATTTCGCTTGAGTGTATCGAATGTACATCACCAACGGTTGGGATCAGCAACCGTTCCCGTATATATATATGGGACAGCATTGATAGATTAAAAGAAGCAAATGAATATTCACTAGATAGGTGATTATACACCCTACTTCGGTGCGACCGACTTAGCCATGCTGCCTGCCCGATTTTTGTCATTTACCGGTTGATGAGGCTAGAAGCTACGCTTTATCATCACATCAGATTCACTTCGAATGCCACATTGTCAGATCCATCGAAAATCACTAATTGATGTCTACAACAATACATTACGTGTTAGCTAAAAGAAGTTTCCTTCTCCGCTTCCACTCTTGGTACGGTTGAAGAAATCAATGTACGTGACCTTTCTGGAAATACTATGTCAGACATCCATCTTCATTCACTTAGAAATGTCACATCGTCATACCCGCCAAATCACAAATTGACTTATCCAAAAATAACACGGGTATACAGCTAAGAGAAACGAATTCCTCCGCCACCAAACGTGAATACGTTTGAACAGATCAACTTACGCGATCCACTGGATATACTCTGCCAGACCTTCATCCATACAAGTTGTCCTGGGACTGGACAAACCGAAGGCACTATTCTGTAAACAGGATAGCCCTTGCATTTTACTCCGCCTTCAATTATTTTTGGCATATATGATTCGCGACGCTTATGCCAATACAGAGTGGTTCTATGGATAATAATCCAACCGGTCTCTCCATATTAACAACGTTAAAATGGTCAAAACTTCAATAGTCGGTGAGTTAACTATTAAAGAAAAACAAGTGTGCAAACAACGATATTATTTCCAGATGGAAATTATATCGAACAAACATCATTTGACATAAATCTCTTTTGTTCATTTATTTACTTATCTCCTGTTTCCCTATATTCTAAATTCTTATTTTCTTTTATCAGAAAACATTTCTGATTCTCGTTTGGAAAACATTTCCAAAACTCCTTTACGATCAAACCTTGCCATTTCTTAGTTAAGAAGGAAGTCACTCAAGTTGGGGTATAATTACCTCTCAGACCTTAACTGAACAACGTTATAACTTCGAAATGGTCAAAGTTTATCTTTTAATCTTTAACAACTTCTCTACGCTTTTTCTCGGATTCAATTTTACTAATCCACTTCTATATTTAAAACATTGGTTATAACGATAACGCTATAATCCCTACTTTCGAATTATCTAACTTTAATTATAACTTCTATTCTTATTAGTGAATAATTAACCTAACACTTATTTATTTATAAATAAATAAATCTCTATTTTAGACACTGGAAAGTATAAGTACTTTCCCGAATTCGATATAATCGAATTTGCCGATTAACTCTCTTCGAGAAATCTCTATTTGATTAACTCTTCTTCGAATAACCTATATTCGATTAACTTCTTCTCGAATAAACGATATTCGATAATCTCTCTTCGAATAACTAATATTCGATAATCTCTCTTCGAATAACTAATATTCGATAACTCTTCCTTTTCAAATATCTCATATTTGAAAATCTCACTTCGATTAAACTATAATCGATAACTCCCTTCGATGAAACTAACATCGATAACTCCTTTCGATGAAACTAACATCGATAACTCCTTTTCGAATAACTAAATTCGATAACTCTTCCTTTCGATTTAACTAATCGATACTCCCTTCGATGAAACTAACATCGATAACTCCTTTCGATGAAACTAACATCGATTTATTTAACTTAACTAACTTAACTCGACTAACTTAACTTACTTGGTTCGACCAATTCGATTCAATTAACTAGGCTCGACTAACTTGGTTTATTTAACTCAACTTGATTTACTTCTATCGAATAACTAATATTCGATTTAACTCCATTTAACTCTATTCGAATAACTACTATTCGATTAACTCTGTTCAACTCTATCTGAATAAACTATATTCGACTAACTCTATTTAACTCCATCCGAATAAACTATATTCGACTAACTCTATTTAACTCCATCCGAATAAACTATATTTGACAACTCTATTTAACTCCATCCGAATAAACTATATTCGACAACTCTATTTAACTCCATTCGCTTGACTCTAGATCGCAGCGATCACAATGGTTACGCCTGATTCCCTCAGGAAACATCCGACCGCCGTAGGCTATTTACAGCCCTGCGAATTACGCTAGCAGTCGTACAAGATGGCAACTTACCCTGAATACTATGTTTGACTAACTCTGTCTCAAATAACTATATTTGATTAACTCTAGTTCGTTTTAACTCAAATCGGTTAACTCTAACTAATTAACTCCAACTGGTTAACTCTAACTGGTTAACTCTATTTGACTAACTCAATTTGACTAACCCCTTTCGAATAACATATTCGATTAACTAACTTTCGAATACCACATTCGATTAACTAACTTCGAATACCATATTCGATTAACTCCTTTCGATTTGTCTATATTCGATTAACTAACTTCACTTTATAAATATTTCCTTTTTAACAACGTTTTATTCATTTGAAAAGATTTACTTTTAAATAACGGTTCTACACTTTACAAATGTCCTTTTTATAATGTTCCTTTTCCAATTCTATTTGTAAATGGTTTACAAATATTTCCTTTTCAAATTTATTCTTGAAATACTCTAACTCCTTAAATTCCCGGGAAAATTCGCCATAACCTCCTTTGTATCGGAAGCATCGGGAAAATCCCCAAACTCGCCACACAGGCCTTTCCATTCAAAAAGAAATGTTTTGAATTTATTTCCTTTTCGAATATCTCCTATTTATAAATATCCCAATTTATAAATATTCCTTATTTATAAATATTCCACTTTATAAATATTCTATTTTTCAATATCACTTTGAAAAATCTCCTTTATCTACATCCCATATGTTATGGTATTCCATCATATCAAATCACGATGTTCAATATCGTCCATACACACACAATCAACAACAAGTTATACTTCACATCATATATCAAAATATATGAAAAACAATAAAATAACTGTTGAGGAATCCAGTCGGATTCCTCCAACCTGTTTCCCTGCATCACAGATGTTAGAAAATATAGATAACATCACTTTCAGTTCCATATGATATATTCTGTTAAACAGAATCAATATAGAAATTTAACTAACTGACTAGCAGTTCAATCAAACAGTCAACACACAATCAATCAGTCCATATTTAACAGTTCTAAAAATATAAAATGAAAATATAAACTGTTCAGAGTTAGTGAGATATACTCACATTGGACTGTTATCGTTAAAAACGATTAACTGTCTTTGATTCTGACAGACAATTTATTTCACTATAAATTGTAACGATCTCGGATTCGCTCCCGGTCAGTGTCATTGTGTTGCTCCCGTCCATACGATCCCAAAGCAACTCACGGTTCGTCATTCTGATTTCGTATGAATAAGATACAGCGTTTACACGTTGATACGATATTTAAATTAATTAAGAACATGGGTTTTAATTAACTTGGGCCTTGTACCTTCATTCCGGCCCACTGCGTATTTAAGCCCAGACCCGTCCAAAGCATCTTCCTTCCTCTCAAAAACGTCGGCTCCAAAACACCACAGCACCATTTCCCAATCGTTCAAGCACCCTTTCCTCCCTCTTTACTTCATAAATCCACAAACTAAGATTTCCAACGTGCCTCTCATCATCCTCTCCTTCATCCGAGACCTTCAACCACCCACTCGACGCCCTGCCTTGATTTCCGTCGCTCAGCTCCAACAGTAAACCACCGTCGGTTTTAAGCATCGAATCGTACAAAAACCCCATACGAGATGCGGAAATACACCACGAACACGAATCCAAAGTCAAAACCCAATTCAATGTCCCAAAATCAAATAAAACCCGAACCCTAATTCTACTGCCAAATTTCGAACAGCAGCCAAGGACGCCGCTCCTACCAAAATGCACATCAACTTGGACCTCTTTACATGCTGAGTCCATATGTATATATCATATGATTTATAGAATTATTTGGGGATTGTTTTTTTGATTTTTCTTTTGAATTTGTTTGCTGCGTTTTGTGTCTGTGTGAACGAGAATGGGTCCTGGAGTTTTATCCTTGAGGTTGTTGAGGTTTGTGGCTGCAATTGACCACTGCGTGGCCTTGTTTTGATCATGGAATGGAGAGGGATATTTTTATTTTTGATTTTTTTATATTTTTATTTAATGATTTTCCACTTGTCTCTGGTCCTTAAAAATTCCAGCGACCATATACGATGCCCAAAAATCACCAAACTGGACATGCACCTTCAGTTTGACACTACGGTCCCAATCAAACTAGTTTCGTCGAATTCCGAATTCGTATGCTCACACAGCGTATTTTTAAAGCTCTGAATGACCCATTTAAATATGTAAATATATTTAAATATAATTAAATTAAATATAAATAAATTTATATTATCGTATATCTTCACATATGATATCGTACAGCTCCAGAATATCACCTCAGATTTTATGACCAGATTTCCAGACTCCAGATTATCCCGATATTCAGTTCGTATCGAAAAATCGATTTATAACGTATATAAAGCGTCGCAAATTATAAAGGAATTCTACAGCGACTTTTCTGAAATTTGATTTGGACGTACATCAAAATCTATCCGACGAAATCCTGATTTTTCTCTTCCACTAGAAAGATATACTCCACCAGCCCCACACGTTTCTTGTTTCACAGAAATCCGTCTTAAAACGAATCCTGTACATTCAGTTGAAGTTCGAATCGCCAATTTACGAACTGTAGCGCCATTTCGAGCTCCATTTTAATTATAATAAAATTATACGTTCAAACTGCCGTCGATTGAATATATTCGTCAATATAATTCAACTCTACGTTGAATTGAATCCAAGGGACGACCTCGTTCATAGAATATTGTGATTTCCAATATTCTTGATTATTTCTGAATTAAATATATTATTTAACTATTTAATTTAAATATTCCTTATTATTAAATTAAACCTCTATTTAATTCACCACATAACGATATATATAATTAAATAAATTAACTATAATACCCCTGACAGTGCGGGTCATTACAAAGAATGAGAACTAAAACTATAAAATATGTGTCAAAGTTATTAAAAAACATAAGAGAGCACTGGGTAAAAAAAATTTACAGGACATACAGTTACTTCTTTCAATCTCCCAGTAATAGCTAATGTAGTCAATGCAACATAATATATGCACAAAAAATAGTAACTTATAACAAATTTAAAACCAAACAAAAAGATGGCAACATAAATAAACATAATGCTTGTAAATGAAAAGAAAGGAAAAAAAATTGTAGTACACCATCATAGGAACTGCTATCTTAGAAAATATAATGTATGAGTTTCACACACAATCGTTCCTACCATAGGATTTTGCACTCACATCACAAATCAATATAAAATTTATAATATCTCTTCATGATGGAAGCCTTTCGTAAAGACCAAGTCACTTTAAGAAATCCATATAGATTTGTGTAGTGGAGGGAGTAACGGAGGAAGAACTGGAGGAGAGAAAGGAGGAACGCGAAATTAAGATATTTCGACCGAAAATATTTGGCTTCAGAGAGTTTGTTTTAGGATCCCTTATTGTAGGGAAACCTCCATAACAGTATGGCTGTAAATTTTGTACGAATGTCCAACGTTCGTTCGTATCCATGACCTAAGTACGTCCATCCGAGTTCGTTCGACTCTCATTTAGGACACGAGTTAGGACAACAAAATTCGAATGAGAAAAAATCACGTTCGGTCCGTATTCGTTCGATTTCCTTATAATTCAATATATGGTCGAAAGAAAACATAATAAATAGTATAAAATATGATATAAATAGCCATGTCCGACTGGGTGTGCTTGTGTCCATGTCCGAAAAACATATGTCCGTATCCGACCGACTTCATTTAGGACACGAATTAGGACAATAAGATTTGTCCGAGAAAATATTTCGTCCGGTTCGTGTTTGGTCCAAATTTTTTTAGGATAGAAACCGACCACTCATCCATCCGGTCCGGTCCGACCGATTTACTCCCCTACATAATAGTCGGCTTGATTACAGTAGGGAAACCTCCATAGCGGTCGGTTTGATGATATGAAATTGGGCTAAATTAAAATGACCTTTTGATCTTATTCCAAATGACCTTGTAGATTATGTTTCTCAAGTCAGCAACATGTTGTTCTTAGTAGTGTGCAACAAAATTAGGAATTTGCTGTCATTCCTAGTAGGTATTCATTGAATCTTGCAAGTTCAATTAAAATTTTACTTATTGGAAACATGATATCATTGAATACAAAAAAAAACAGTTAGCTTATAATCCTTATTCTTTTCACATCGTCATAATTTTTCATCTTACATTTCCTTGCTTTAGCTATATTTTATCATTCATCACGTTTATTGCTGTAGCTTATGTGAAATTTTTTTTTGGCAAAGCATTATGTGAAAATGTTAAAAGGATTATATGCTTGAATTTGTTTTATATTGTTCATTTAAAGAGTTTTATAGGTCATCATAGACACAAATACTGATTAAGACAAAATTCGTTTGGATCATAAAATGTATTTTCAAATTTCCTTTTCTGTTTTAGTGATTGCAATGAGTACATTTCTTAGGTTATCAATCATACGCAATAAAAACTTATTATACTTAGGTTACAATTAGAAAATTATTCAAGTTGGGAAATTTATTATAGGCCAAAGTTTCAAATGGAGTGCCTACACAATTTGAAATATTTGGGCAATCTCATATTAGAAATAACAAATAAATCACCACGGCAGATGACCCGATAATCATTGTTCCAAAGTGGGCTGACTCAGCAGTTGATGAATTTTGTGTATTACTTATAAAACTTAAAGTTTCTTTAGTGGTGCATGTGGCAAATTTATCTTCAAATAAAAAAAAATCTAGCCAAGTATCATAATTCCTATAACGAATGATTGGTCACTTTAAGAGCAGTGATTGGTGAGGATGTTGGCGAGGTTCCCCGACTACAACAAATAGTGATTTTTCATGCTCCCACCCCACTGAATGCAACAGGACGTGCTTATCTTGGTGAAAACCTGCCTGAAAATGTAAGCATTTTCAGTGTAATTGATGCAATGCAAATGAATATGCTTATTGTATTTTTCCGATGACTTCTAATAGAGTTCGTGTTTGCATAAATTGGAATTTATTATATTGTACAATTTTTTCAATTAAAAACAGAAATTAAATGACTAAGCTTGATAACTATTTAGAAATTCTTGATCCTTGGCCCGATCAACATGCAAATAAATAATTCACTACAAGATTATATATGCAATCTACAAGCATAATATGGTCAGATTCTACCATTTAAGAATACAAATGTTAACTTAGTTTGACAAGATTCATCTCTTACTCGGTAACTTATCTTGATAAGATTCATTTGTACAGGTTTCTAAATTATATCATTGATCAAGTTTGGACACAACAAACATGTTATATGCACATAAAGGAGAACAATTTACATGTCTAGCCATTATAATATTTACCTGTCTGGCCATTATAATATTTACATGTATACCCATTATAATAATTGTCAAGTAGTACACAGTTTTCACATTATAGACGGGATCATCCACGGCACAAAGACGAAGAATGATGATAAACAATAATGGTTGTCAAGAATATGACAATAGAAGGTAAACTACAAGCTAAGTTAATTACCATGCAAGAGGAGACAGATCTCGTCAAGACTCGAGTAGAGGAGATTAGTCGACTATCTGAGGAGAGGCTTTACCATGATAAGGAAGAACGCCGACATATTGAGGTGGAGCACCAATTTGATAGGATGAATCGCGAGGCGCCAAAATAATAGGTTGATGCAAATCTAGCAAATATTGTCATGGACCACTCATCCCCCTCCATCGTTGTAACACCCCGAAATTTTAACAACAATAAAAGAGGATAAATTAAATAATAACTAATTTAGTATTCAGAATTAAGGAAAACGGACTGCGCCATTACGTCCGTCTTGAAATTCTGGTCAAGATAGACATTTGGTTTGCGTAAAACGAACACCGTATGAAGAAGTTATGAGGGTTTTCAGTTTGTATATGTGCAAAAGAAATATGTATATACATATGATACACATATGAGTCAGCACTTACCTAGAAAGCGTCTAGAAAACAAAAATTCATATGGCGGCAAATTTCCCGCTCAAGGGGGTCGACCTCCCTAAAGGGGTGTCGACACCGGGGTCAACCGCCCTTAAGGGGTGTCGACACTGGGGTCGACCCACCTAAAGGTTGTTGACACCCCTAGGGCTGATGTTTTCTTCATTGAGAATTCATGGGGGCCAAACTCTGTCGATGTCTGAACTTAATTGGATCCGTTAATCTCCTACAAATATCAACCTAAGCAAATCAGTTAGACATTCAAGATCCATTCATTCTCTATTTTCTAATCCAAACTCTGTGAGTTCCTAATTGCTTTTAGATTTAAATATATAAAAGTAAACGTGATATGACAATAGTTTGGATTTGCTCATGTGCTTATATTATATTGGATCCATTGTAAATTGCGAACATATGACATCTTAAATTGTGTATAATTGGGATCTAAATCTATATCTTGTTGGTCTATTTTAACTTTTGTAGCATTCTATGATGTGGATCTTAGCCTTCTTTGCGTTAGATCTATTTCTAACTATTGATCTAAATCACTATCTTGTTGGATCTATTATGACATTCTATAATGTGGATCTTGCCCTATTTGTGTTAGATCTAGTTTTAACCACTGGATCTGAATCATGTGGACATCTAAATTGCTAGTCAGATCAAGTTTATCACCTTGTGCCTATCATATTAGATCTAAGCCAATTGGACATCTAAATTGTTAATTTAGATCTTATTATGCTTATTATGACATCATAGTTATGTTAGAATCAATTAACTGCCACAAGTTCATTAGATTTATGCTTATATGTCCACCTCATCACCATGCTAGTTTATGTTTATGCCAAAACACTCACCTTTGTCATATTCCCATCACTTTTCCCTTTTTATTGTGTATGACTAGGCTACTTTCTAACCAAGATGCCGCCAAATATACGCGAATGCTTTAGTTAGGGAACAGGGGAAAAAGGTTAGAATTAGCATAATTTAAATAATGTTTATATGAATTGGACATATAATTCAAATTGGGGAAGTGAGGACGTAATCACCTATAAAGACATAGGTAAGAATTGGATAAGAATGAAATGTATAATAATTACAATTAGAAATTGTAATTGCATTTATGACATGAGGTTTGGTTGCATTAGTGGTGGAAGTCTGCCCGGACCCGACCGACATATCCAGTAGCCACTAATGTTGAACCTAATGTGAGAGGTCTAAGTGCGCAGATACGAGATGGGCTATGACATAAGGTTAGGCCCAACTTGTGGAATATGACTGCCTGGACCCAACAGGCATATCCAGCATCCACAAGCTGTAGGCCTAACATGGGAGGTCTATTCCATTATAAACCATAAATGGACATGGTAATAAATTGGACTACTTAACCAAAGCTAATCCATAGGGATTATATGATTGTGAACTAAAGTTAGGGTTAAGTAAAATTGTTTAGACAGTGGATGGGTTAACCAAATCTGAGGGGGTGGGTAATATTTATATTTAGACCCACAAACTTAACCCGATATGGTTATGAAATTATATACACCGAGTGGTATACATGACCGGGGAGAATAATAAAGTTATGTAATTAAAGACACCTTTTAGGGTAAGCATAACTTGAAAAAATGATAGGGTTATGTAATTAAAGACACCTAGTGGTATACATAGCCAAAGAAAACCTAGTGGGGGGTACAAGACAAAAGGGAGAGCTTGTATCATATTTTGTGGGACCCGTTTCATCCAGTAACCCGGAGTAGGTATCAAAACATGTACTCATTACTATGTTGGAGAAGGACGCTTATTGGACTTATTGTAAGAGATTCAAATATGGAGGACGGTGTAGGCGGCACAAACCGACTTGGCCATGTGAGTGCATGAGCCGAGCAGAAGGGGATAAGAGGACCGTGACACCTGTAGATATGCGGCTGTGCATATCAGTGAGGGGTTACCACTTTAGGACGTGATACATCCTACTGTGGGGTCAGCACAGAGTATACACGGAGTAGGGAGCCAATCGATCAGGGTAGTACTAGGTTACATTTGGATGTATGCCTAAGTCTATCACCTAATTGTGGAAGGGATCATCTCATTCTGGTTATACTAGTAATAGTGCATAATAATCATTAGAGAAGCATATACACCTTATCCTGTCTGCCCTGTCACACCTACCTTTTATGTTGTAATCTCTTATCCACTTTATATGTCTGTCATGCTACTTTTATTTATTACTTGCTAAAAGTAACTAGACTCGTCAGACTTTATGTCTGACCCTTTTGTTTCCTATTCTTTCTTCCGTTTCCCCCCTCCCCAGGTTCTCAGGGCGGAAATACTCAGGCTTAGTCAGGACTCAGTTATTATCTTGATAGAGCTGCTTTCGAAGTATGGCTCAAGTTGTTATCTCTACTATGGATTTGTCTCTTTTATTTGGGGAATTATGTTTTCTTTTATGTATTCATGTACTCTGATGGTAAAAGAAAGAAGTTATATTGTTGTAATGGTTTTTGTGATTTATGGTATTTTGGACCACGATATATGATTTGTGTTTGAAATAAAAATTTGAATTTCTGCTGCTATCTTATTTATATCTGTCTTGTAATATTCTACGTCTGTTTACATATAACGCTTCACAAAACTTAATGCATTCCCTTTGTGAGTGACATTAACGGACGTGGGGTGTCACACTTGGTATCAGAGCTGAAGGTTACCAGATTGGGTAAAGTTTTTGAAAATTGTTTTCAACAAGGTTTTAAAAGAAAGCAATTTCAAAAAGAAAAGTCTGTTTTGAAAGACATTCCCCAAGAAGCCATATGTAATATCCTTCGGTCCTTTGTCTAAATCTCTTCCCTTTTTCTTTTCAGCATGTCTGGGGAACCAAACATTCCTAATATACCGTAGGGCGTTACAATACCTGGATGGTTCTGTAGGTATCTGGAGGCCACGACACCTGCCCAGGGCCAGGGAAACGTTCCTCCCCCAGCTGCACTAGTCAATCCTCCTCCTCTCCTTCCAAGAGTAGATAATTTCGCTGAGATCTACAAAGACTTTTGTGCTATGGAAGGGAAGCTATTCCATGGGAACGAGACATTCGTAGAAGCACAGAATTGGCTCAAGGAGACCGAGGACTTGTTCATGATCTTTTAAGTTGAGGAAGAAGGAAGGTTCAGTTAGCCGCCTGGCTACTGAAAGACGAAGCCTCATTTTTTTAGGAAGTTACCAAAGCTAGACGTCCGGTGGAAACTTGGGAAGATTTTAGACAAAGATTTGAAATAAAGTTTCTTTCCCAAGCCGAGAAAAGCAAGCAGATGGAGAGGTTCTTGGCACTCAAACAAGTGGTGAAAGAGTATATGAACAAATTCAACCAGATGGAGAGGTTCTTGGCACTAGCAAGTTTTGGGTTAGAATTGGTTGATACTCCACACAAGAAGGCATTGCGGTTTGCTAAAGGGCTAAATGAACCCCTTCATGGGTTAGCCATGTCCCATTATGGGAGCCACTTTCGAAAAGCTTGTCGATATGGCCCTAATGCATGAGGAAGACAAGGGAGAAAAGAAGGAAGTAAAGGCTGAGGAAACATTGCAAAATAAGAAGGCATGGCCCAAGAAGGGGCAACAACAACAACAAAAGAAAGGTGGAAAGAATGACAAGGGAAAGGATAAGAGAAAATGTCATAGTTGTGGGAAAGAGGGTCACTTAGTCAAAGACTGTAAGCGAAGGAAGAACCCTTGATACAATTTTGGAGAAGTCAGATACTTTGCTAAGGAGTGCCCGAAGAAACGGGGATCGCAGGGACAAGGTCAAAGGGCAGGAAATTCTGGAGGGCAGGTGCATGCTCTCGCAATCAGTGCTCCTGATAGATGTAGAAAAAATTCTGTGGAAGGTTTAATTTCTCTTTCTAAGCATCCAATTAGAACACTTTTTGATTCTGGCGCTTCACATTCATTTATATCTAGTTCTATGGTTAAATCTCTGCACTTAATTACTAGTATGGTGGTGGATCCTGTAGTTGTTTCAAAAACCCCATTGGTGGTTCGGCTCATTTATCTATGATTTATCGGGGTTCAAAACTATCTTTGCTAGGCGTCGAGTTTGAATGCGATGCATATATGCTCAGGTTTATGGGCTATGGGTTCATTCTAGGAATGGATTGGCTTACCATGTGTGGTGCCATTTTGGATTACGAGAGGAGAGTCGTTATGCTTCTGACTTGTCATGGAAGGACCCTCGAGATTTCTTGTGACCCTCAAGGGTCTGTTATGCTTATCTTCCTAGAGTCTCTTGATGCATATATAGATGATTTGCAATCTATTCCGGTAGTTCGAGATTATTCCGATGTTTTTGATGAGTTACGGGGTTTACCTCGAAGGCGCGAGATCAATTTTGGTATATATCTGGTGGAAAATGCAAAGCTAGTTGCATTACTGGTGCGCCATATGGCTCTAAGGGAAAGAAGGGAGCTGAGTAAGCAAGTAGGGGATCTACTTGAGAAAGGATTTATTAGACGAAGCATATCTGAATGGGGTGCTCTAGTTGTATTCGCAACTAAGGCGGATGGTTCGCTTCGTTTATGTGTTGACTATAGAGATTTGAATAAACTCACCAAGAAGAATACGCACCCGCTCCCAAGGATTGATGACTTATTTTACCATCTTGTTGGTGCCTTGATATTTTCTCAGCTAGACTTGGCCATGGGATTTCATCAATTACGGGTGGCTGAGGACAACATAGATATGACCGCTTTTAGAACTCCAGATGGTTTCATTGAATGGCTAGTTATGCCTTTGGGTTGACGAATGTAACCAAGGTGAGAAGCCTTCTTGGGTTGGAAGGTTACTATAGGAAGTTCATTAAGGACTTCGCAAAGATATCAGCCCCACTCACCAGGCTGACAAAGAAGAATTTGGCATTTTCATGGGATATAGATTGTGACGTTGCTTTCTAACGACTGAAGAGGGCTTTGACAATAGCCCCAGTCTTGACCTTTCCTAATGGGAGTAAAGTGTTTACCGTTTACATTGATGCGTGTGGTACATGGCTTGGTGCGGTTATGATGCAAGAAGCGAAAGTGGTGTGTTATGGGGGTAGACAGTTGAGAGTTCATGAGAAGAACTACCCCACCCATGATCTAGAGCTAGCTGCCTTTGTATTTGCGCTTAAGACATGGCGCCGTCATTTACTTGGAGAGAAGTTCGAGTTATACACCGATCATAAATCTCTCAAGTATTTGTTCTCATAGAAAGATCTCAATTTAAGGAAACAACAGTGGATGGAGTTCCTAGCTTCTTATGATTTTGAGATTGCTTATACCTCTGGCAGGGGTAATGTGATGGCACACGCATTAAGTAGGCAGAGGATGGCCTTGATTCCTCTATTTGTGGAGAGGAAGAGCTTGGAGTTCATATCAGCTTTTTATTTTAGACCATCCATCGAGATTTTGCCTGATTTGTTTGCATCCCTGGAGATACGACTAACTCTTATGGATCAGATAGGAGCTTCGCAACAAGGTGACCCACAGATTTTAGACATAATGGAAAAGCTCAGAAAAGGGGAGACTTCTAGTCACCTCGGTAGATATTCCATAGATGAAAGGGGGTGGTTGCGACCAGATAGAAGGCTTTGTGTTCCTCAAACTGGAAGCTTGATAAAGGCAGTCCTATAAGAAGCTCACCATTCTAAGATGGCTATTCATCCATGCAGTGATAAGGTGTACAGAGACATGAAAAGGGTTTTCTTTTGGGCTGGGAAGAAGAAAGATGTGGCAGAATTTGTTTCCCAAGGTCTAGTTTGCCAGTAAGTTAAAGTTGAGCAAAAGAAGCTCGGTGGTTTACTTCATCCTTTGGAGGTTCCTTAGTGGAAATGGGAGAATGTCTCTATGGATTTCATAGATGGTTTGCCTAGATCGTAGAAAGGCAACACTAGTATTTTGGTAATAGTGGACAGATTGACTAAGAGCGCTCATTTCATTCAAGTGAAGAGTAAGAGGATAACATCATGGTTGGCAGCAATTTATGTTCGTGAGATAGTTTGTCTTCATGGAGTACCTTCCAACATCGTAAGCGATCATGACCCCATCTTCACCAATGAATTTTTGAGGAGCTTGCAAGAAGCATTAGGTACACAGTTGTGTTTGAGCATTGCTTATCATCTTAGGCCGATAGGCAGATGGAGAGGGTGAACAGAATTCTAGAGGATCTTTTGAGGCTGTGTATCCTAGATTTCGGAGGGACTTGGGAAGAGCATCTTCCTTTAGTAGAGTTTGCCTATAACAACAGCTATCAATCCAGCATCGGCATGCCACCCTTCAAAGAATTGTATGGACGACCCTGTAGATCACCAATTTGTTGGTGGGAATCTATAGAAAGACTATTACTTGGACCAGATATGCTTAGAGAAACATCCAAAAAGATTGACCTTATTCAACGGTGGATGAAGACAGCTCAAGATAGGCCGAAGTCCTATGCAGACAAGAGAAGGAATGACATCGAATTTGAAGTGGGAGACTTAGTTTTTATCAAAGTATCACCTCTGTGGAATGTGGTTCGCTTCGGATCGGTAGGGAAGTTGGCACCTAGGTTTGTGGGACCATTTCCCATAACTGAGAGGATTGGACAAATGGCCTATAGAGTAAAGCTCCTAGAAAATCTATCTGGCGTTCATGATGTTTTCCACATTTCTCATCTGGGGAAGTTCCTGCATGACACTGCAGAGGTTGTTGAGACGAGTGTATTGGAAGAGGTAGAAGTGGAACGGGAGGCGACAGTCAGGCGAGTCCCTACCCGTATTCTTGGATCAGAAGTTGAGAAGTTATGCAATAAAGAGGTCAAATTGAAAAAGGTTCAATGGGGAGATAACCCAGAGGATGCGACTTGGGAGACCAAACCCAAGATTCATTCTTCATACCCTTTTCTTTTCGAGGGTATGAACTTAACTCCTTTTCTCAAGTTTTATCTGTGCTTGTTTCTATCATTTGAATATATCCTATCCATAGTATTTTTGATCTTTAGATAGGAATCCTATGGACGTAAACATGTGTTTGCGACATGTTATGTTTGATGGATGCAAGTGGATGCAAGTGTTTGCTAGTGGCTGCCTGTGGATGCGTATAAACACACATTAGGCACTAGATCAGCTCAATCACTCTCATATTGCATATGGAAATGTGTGCATTTTCTTTTCTTTTATGAATGAAAATGAATGTATTAGCATATGGATGTTGCATTTGGATGAATGAGTGTGCACACATATAGAACTTACATGTTATAATAGGATTATTTGCATACATATTGGATTCATGGCACTAACATACATTGCATTAAGAAGGTCAACTGAATCAATAGACTGCCTGATTTTTGCATTAGCGTTAAGACATATACACACACCCTTGCATATATTCATATAAGCATTAGAAGTCTTTAAGGACAATGGATGCCAGTGATTGATGGATGAGTAGATGGATGATGGATGGTAGGATATGCATTCTTCTTAACCTAGAGATTTCAGAGACGAAATCCTTTAAGTAGGGGAGAATGTAACACCCCGAAATTTTAATAACACTAAAAGAGGATAAATTAAACAATAACTAACTTAATATTCAGAGTTAAGGAAAACAGACTGCGCCATTACGTCCGTCTCGAAATTCTGGTCAAGGTAGCCATTTGGTTTGCATAAACGGACATTGTATGAAGAAGTTATGAGGGTTTTTAGTTTGTATACGCGCAGAAGAAATACATATATACATATGATTCAGATATGAGTCAACACTTATCCAGAAAAGGTCCAAAAATTGAAAATTCGTATGGCGGCAAATTTCCTGCTCTAGGGGGTCGACCCCCCTTAAGGGGTGTCGACACCCCTAGGGCTGATGTGGTAGTTGGTTTCAGAGGTGGTGCAGCTATAAATATGTGTCCATTCCTCCTGTTTTCTTCATTGAGAAATCATGGGGGCCAAAACTCTGCCGGTGTCTGAACTGAATTGGATCCGTTATTCTCCTACAACTATCAGCCTACGTATATCAGTTAGATATTCAAGATCCATTCTTTCTCTATTTTCTAATCCAAACTCTGTGAGTTCCAAGTTTCTTCTAGATTTAAATATATAAAAGTAAGCGTGATATGACAGTAGTTTGCATTTGCTCATGTGCTTATATTATATTGGATCCATTGTAAATTGCGAACATATGACATCCTAAATTGTGTATAACTTGGATATAAATCTCTATCTTATTGGATCTAATGTAACTTTTGTGGCATTCTATGATGTGGATCTTGACCTTATTTGTGTTGGATCTATTTTTAACTATTGATCTAAATCTCTATCGTGTTGGATCTATTATGACATTCTATAATGTGGATCTTGACCTTATTTGTGTTAGATCTAGTTTTAACCATTGGATCTGAATTATGTGGACATCTAAATTGCTAATCAGATCTAGTTTATCGCCTTGTGCCTATCGTATTAGATCTAAACCAGTTGGATATCTAAATTGTTAATTTAGATAATATTATGCTTATTATGACATCATAGTTATGTTAGAATCAAATCACTACCACAAGTTCATCAGATTTATACTTATATGTCCACCTTATCACCATGCTAGTTTATGTTTAAGCCAAAAACAATCACCTTTGTCATATTCCAATCACTTTTCCCTTTTTATTGTGTATGACTAGGCTACTTTCTAGCCTAGATGCCGCCAAATATATGCGAATGCATTAATTAGGGAACCGGGGAAAAAGGGTTAGAATTGGCATAATTTAAATAATGTGTATATGAATTGGACATATAATTCAAATCGAGGAAGTGAGGACATAATCTGTGACGATCCCAAAACCCCGTACGATGGTGTTAGGGACAATCATTGGAATATAACACATCAATCATCATCAGCAGAGTACATATAATAGGATAAATAGAAAATAGAATAACTTACATCAATATGACAGCGGAATCATAATATGTAATAAACTTCAGAGCAGCACAGTCCAGGATACAACTTAGTGCATAAAAAAATGATCAATCTACATCAAGATCACTGGGACATATACATCATAGGGTACATAATAGAAGTAAATCTATCTACATCGCGATAAGCGAATCATATACATAAGATACTAATAGTAGAATATCAAATCGCCAAAATACAGAGAAATTTAGTCTTCGCTGTACAAGCCAAAAGGTGCACTCCATGCTGCAGTGCAAAAGCCAAAATATAACCTGTCACTGGGCTGCCCATGTGGCAATAAGGGCACCCGAGTTTGCAAAGTGAGACAAACTACGATTCAGTCACGGGACTGGTATGAGAAATCTACTTAACTGGTTAAACAACAATAATAAGGCAAATCATAGGACTTCGCCACTTTCACGGAACTGGTTTACTCCAGTGATTGCCAGTGCATGAGATAAGGTAAATCTTTCAAACAACGCAATGCTTTTTAGAAAGAATGAAGCCGTTATAAGACTCAAGTCGCATCACACAATGCAACGCAAAATGGAGGATAGAGTTTTTTTATCTTATAATGGCCAAAATATGCTTAATACGTGTAAAGAAAAATCTTTTGATATTATTACTAGTGCATATATGTTTCAAAAGAAAATTCAATTACAAATATCAATCCTAGACAGCATAGCTACCATCTACTATTTCTCCATATATAAGTTACAATCAAATCCATAATTTTGTATTGGAAATTTGGATTCCATCATGATTCTATGCAAGGGATGTACTCCTTTCCGCTTCGAGACACTCTAGCAAATGTCTCGGGACTGCACACTCTGCAACCCCTAGATCCTCCAAGGCCGGTCCACACTTACGTTAGTGGATTGGCAATTCGTGAACACACGTTTCCTGGTCCTATCATACCTATCCATCGACTCCGTAGAGACCGATATAATCGAGGCGCCTCGCATTCCAACATCCACAAAGGTAAAGATAACATACATGTAAGGGCTTATAAAACACTGACACCACCCATAGCTAGAAAGAAATGTCATGTCCTCTTTGGGTTCCATTATCCAATTTTTAACTCATACCGAGGTGTGAGTCTTGTAAATCAACGCTATACACAAAGCTACGCTATATTAAAGTCGTGCTTTGATCATCAACCACAGGACTCTGCTTTTCAACAAAAGCCTTGATCACCGCGCCTCCGTATGCCACACTGGCAATCCACTCCATGCGACTTATTTTTATCGATATATAACCTCTAAGCTTGTACGTCTCAGAGAAGGGCGTTAAGAAAGAGAATAAATTCTCCGTCGCCAAACATATATATATTTAATAGAGATCAATCAACACAGAATAAAATTCAATGTCAGACACACATCCATTTACAAGTTCGTTCTAGGTCTGAACGAAACCAGAGGCACCTTATTCCTCGTTCCATATGTCCAACATGGAAGAGAGGCCCTCGCACATCCGGACGATCAACAAGTACGTCCAGACCACTACCACTGCAACCTCGTCAAGGGAGCTACCCATCTCAAAGGCATCAATAACAATTTATACGATGTGAAGGTCATTGGACTTTCACCGTCTTCATATCTTCAACTTTTATTCGTCGATCAATTATTTGAAATGAAAATTTACTCGGCCTTATCAAATAATTCTCGTATATTAGAATTCAAATCAATTATGTCCATTGTTAAATTATTCGACATCCACATTTCAGTTCTTCATATAAATTTCATGTCAAACACATTCAACCATCAAATATCAAACAAACCAAGTAAAATCGGTTTGTTTCCATTCCATATCGCTCATAATATTTCGTAACGATATATCGCTATTTTTATTTATTTGAAAATAGCTCCATTTAATTAAACGACGTTTCAGGCCATAACGTGGCCCTAGCGTTGTTTTTCTCTAAATTTGATTTACACATTTCTCAAAATCTATCCATCGGATCTTAACCAAGTTAATTCCGTTGGAAAGATCTCTCCAAAGTGAACCCAACGGTTCCGGTTTCAGGAAAATCCGATGGTTGGATCTCCCAATATAATCGTTTAAAGTTACGATTTCAAATCACGAACTACAGCTTTGTTATTCGTTTTATTTAATTTATATATATACATATAAACACAATTCCTTCTGGCGCTGTTTTTATTCAGATTTGAATTAAACATTTCACACAATCCTACCGTTGGTTCTTAAAAAAAATTATATCGTTGGAAAGATTTTTCCAAAGCGAACCTAATGGTTCCGATTTCGAGGAAATCCGATGGTCGGATTTCTCGGTAAAATCGTTTAAAATTACGATTCCAAAACATGAACTACAGCTGTGCGATTCATTTATTTTAATTTATATTTATATATATAAATATAATTCATTTGACAATTTCTATATCGTTTTTCACTTCAAATATTTCACTAACGCCTTTAAATTTCAGAAAATTTCGCCATAACGTCCTTTGTACGGGAAGGGGTTTAGAAATTTATTGGGCCGTATTAGGCACCCAATAAATCCTATAAAGCATACCACTATCTATAGTGATATATTTCGGTGTCCACATGGGAGTGTGTATAGATCATAACTCCAGAGAATAAATTCTCGTCACCCTATAAATGGTTTTTGTGCCTTAATGACTAGAGAGATGTGTTTATTGTCATCTCCAGACCCGTGTTATCTGGCAATTTACCATTACGTTTTATATAGTCCATATCAGTCTTCAGTTGAACCCAAAATATACAAGCCTCCCGCTTGTATGGTATATCTTCAACCTCGTCACATAAGCTCCAAATGCTTATATGGTATATGATAGGGTATGCTATCTTCAAGAAGTATGCCATGTAATGTAGTTCAAAATTAATTGACACTATCCTATGGCGACATTTATGATTTCACACAGAACAACCAGCACTCCGCATCCAATGGCATTCAGAGAGTTTACATAATAATAAAATCGTGCAGCCAACTCATTAAGGCTTACCTATGTGTCGGGCACGCATATATATTATTTACTCAATAGCTAGTCCATTTTCCTGCTCAACATATGTATATATATGCAGAATCAAGCTAAAAATAATATTTCTAGCGAACAAATGTTTATTTCAACACACGGCTATTTTAACACTTCATACATAGGATAAAATGATATTTTTGGCAAACAAAAATATCTTTCAACACATGTCTATTTTTAGCGAGTCGTATACATGATAAAATTGACATTTTTATCATTTGAAATATTTATTCAACACATGGATGCTTTTAGCACTTCATATTCACAATAAAAATGTTAATTTTATTGTTCAATCCTTTATTTAACACATGAATCCTTTTCAACGCATGAATGTTTTATATAGTTCATACATATAATAAAAATGATATTTTTATTGTTAAAACAATTTATTTAAAACAAGAATATTTTATATACTTCATACATAAGATAAAAATGTTATTTTTGGTGTTAAAACGATTTATTTAAAATACTAATATTTTATATAGTCCATATATATGATAAAAATGTGATTTTTATCTTTCAAAGAATTTATTCAACACATGAATATTTCATATACTTCATACACATAATAAAAATGTGATTTTTATTATATAAAAAATTTATTCGACGCATGAATATAATTCAACACATGAAAATAATTCAAACACAGGAATATTTATAAAAATTTCGGTAGCATAACGGTAGGGGGTTTAAAACCGGCACCATCCCGAGTACGGCTCCTCGCAGTACCTTAAGCCTCGCGACGTTCCATAAGGGGCTCATCTAAATGATCTAAGATCAATTTCATATCATATGAATTTTCACAAACAATTCCAATTCATTTCAACCACAAACAATTACTTTCAACCACTAACAATTATTTCCAACCATTCGCATATCAACTAATTTTCAACCATTCGCATTATCAACCAATTTATATCATCCATTATTTGTAGATGAGGGGAGTATATATATACGTATATAAATGTATTTCATTTCCATTTCAACACATATATGATTTATACAACGCATGTATAATTTATACATCGCTCATATAACTTATACAATGCCCATACATGAGGTGTACAATGCATATATAATTTATACTTTGCTTGTATAATTTATACAACGCATTTCCATTCCATGTTTGAATTTAGAAAGTCTCACATTGATTTTAATCCTTCTGCAATTTGTAGCGAGCTCGGAATACGTTCTAGCTTCTTCTAGAATGTAGATAACGTCGCTATGAGTCCGATGTCTCTGGTTTCACTGGATTTCGACAACATAGCAAAACGATATGATTTTTATTTGAAAATCATGATTTGCAACACTTAGAAGTGTTATATTCTAATTTAAAAACCAAGGCCGTATACCTCAGTAGAAGCTTCAAAACTAGGTTTTTATTTTTAGCATAAACGGCTGAACAATGTTGGAATCAGCCACTACCAAGTGGAAGGGGGCCAGAAGGCGCGCAAATCGATGTCAAGGGGACCCACTTCGATCTGATGTGGAAGGCGGGGCGGCGCATTGAAGTGCGTGACTTCGGGGAGCTCGTTCTCGACGATGGAGCGACAAGGGTGGTGCTCCTTATATTTTGAAGAGGGGGAGATGATCTTCAAAAAGTTGTACTGGGGCAACGGCTGATTCGACGTGGTTTGGCCGGAAATCGGTCGAGAAAGATGGAAAGGAAATCGTCGCACGATACAGGAGGGTTACGGGTTTTCTGAATTTTTCTATAGAATTAAATAATGAAAGAAAAAAATCCTATTCGCCGATATTTATATTAATTCAAAAATAGGGTTTTCTCCATACGAACTCCAATTCAAACTCAACGACTATCGCCCCCAGCTAAATACCCTAATTCCGAACACAATGGAATATGTTTCTCAAGCCCATTCGACTGTTACAGTCAGTTATTCATCAAATTAAAATATAAAATACTCAAATTTGGATTTGAACGTACATTTTAATTTGCCGGGGCCACATACTGATTCAAAATATTCCCGAAAATGAATCTGCCTATGTTAGGATGGTACGATCCCAACAAAACTGATTTCGTCGAATTCTGAGGCCATTTGAAAAATGGCCATTTTCTGGTCGATCCAATTTGACTGAAATTAACCAAAAATGTTTTCCTTTGCCACGCTCACATATTAATTCAAAAATTATGGAATTTGAAACCTGGCAATAAATTGACATCCTGGATCCAAAAAAAGTGGTTTCGTCAAAAACGGAGGTCGTTTGGAAAATGTCTATTTTCAAGGGCCACATTTATTCCATAGCGACCATTCTGAATATTCAACTGGCCTTAACTTTTTATTCCCTCTATGAAATTTTGATTTTTCAGATTCATTAGAAAGATACTCTTAAATAGATTTAAATGTTTTTAGTTTCATTAAAATCCACTAAATTTTGTATCCTGTACGTTTAGTCAAAGTTCGAATTCAAATTTTCAAACTGTCGCGCTATTTTTACTCGTTATTTAATTAAAATAAATTATTTCAATTACTCCAATTCCTTAAAATAGCCAAATAAAATTTTTAAATTGGCTCCGATTTTCCGGGTTGTTACAATCTCCCCCACTTAAAACTTTCGTCCCTGAAAAGGAAACACCAGTAAAGTAGTAAAAAAAACGGAAACGCAAAGTATTGTAAATGTACCTTGCACTAGTGTCAATCAGAGATGTCCACTCTGCAATTGGGATAAGCTTTCTTAATTCTTTCTTTTATCTCCCAAGTACAGTCTCTAGGATCTCCACTCCACTGCACTTTAACTAAATGAACCTTCTTGTTCCTTAGCTCTTTAGTTTCTTTGCCAATTATCTTTATTGGCTCTTTTCTAACTACTAATTCTGGAGTAATTTCCAAGTCCTGTTGCGCTGCTTCTTCTACAACAAGAGCTGGATCATGCATATGCTTTCAGAGTTGAGATACGTGAAACACATCATGTACTCCAGGCAACCAGTCGGGTAATTGAACCCTATAAGCAAGAGTTCCAATTCGTTCAAGTACAGGAAATGGACCAATAAATCTAGGTGCCGACTTCCCATTTTTACCAAATCGGACTAATCCTCTCATTGGAGAAACTTGCAAATAAACATAATCACCAACAACAAATGCTAAATCTCTTCTTCTCGAATTTTCATAGCTCTTCTATCGGCATTGTGCTGTTCGTAATCGTTTCTTGATGAAATCGACTTTGTCTGAAGTTTCGCGAATCATATCGGGACCCAATACAAGTCGGTTTCCAGGTTCTACCCAACATGCGGGAGATCTACATGGTCTACCGTACAAGGCTTCGAATGGTAACATTTCCAAGCTCGCCTGATAGCTGTTGTTGTATGAGAACTCAGCCAAATGCAAGTGATCTTCCCATGATCTGCTAAAGTCAATAATGTAAGCCCGCAGTAAGTCTTCTAATATACGGTTCATCCTCTCAGTCTGGCCATCTGTCTGAGGGTGATATGCGGTGCTCAGATTCAGCTTTGTCCCCAATTCTACTTGAAATGCCTCCCAAAATTTGCTAGTAAATATTGGATCTCTATCACTGACTATACTGACCGGCACTCGATGTAGCTTAACAATTTCTTTGAAATAAATCTGTGCTAGGCTTTGAGCGGTTCTATTGGATCTGATGGGTATGAAATGGGCGGTCTTCGTGAAACGATATACGATCACCCAAATACTGTCATTTCCCTTCTTGGTTCGGGGCAAACCATCTATGAAGTTCATAGAAATTTGTCCCCACTTCCAATTTGGAATTTCCAACAGTTGCAGCAATCCGGCGAGTTTCTGTTGATCGCTTTTGACTAGTTGGCAAGTAGAACACCGCCTAACATATATAGAAATGTCCCTTTTCATTGCCCTCCACCAGAATGTGTGTTTTAGGGCATTGTACATCTTACTCACACCAGGATGGATACTAAGTTTGGACTTGTGACATTCATCCATCACTTCTTTTTGGAGCTCAAAAATATTGGGGATGTAAATTTGGCCTTTTCAGCCTCAGAACTCCCTGGTTATCAATATGGAAACTCGAGGGTTCACCTTCCTTAATCCTCTTGCTAATCCTCTGAATAAATTCATCGTCTTTCCGAAGTAAAGAGATCTTATCAATCAACGAAGGCATGATAATAAGTTTGGCGATGATTGCAGTTTTTTTGCTGAGCGCATCCGCTACCACATCGGCTTTTCCCGGCGTATACAGAATATCTAAATCATACGCTGCAAGGAATTCTAGCCAATGTTGTTGTCTCATGTTCAAGTCTTTCTAGGTGTACAGATATTTCAATCATTGATGATCAGTATATAATTCAAACTTCTCACCCAATAGATAATGTCTCCAGATTTTCAAAGCAAATACGACGACGGGCAACTCAAAATCATGAGTGCGTACCTCGTTTCATGCGGCTTCAACTGACGGCTAGCATAAGTGACCACTTGGCCTCTTTGCATTAATACTGCACTAAGACCTCTAATAAAAGAATCCGTCCAAACCGTCAAATACTGATTGCCATCGGTAATTGATAATACTGGAGCGGTTGTCAATTTTAAATTCAGTTCCTGGAAGGCTTCCTCACATTCTGGAGTCCATTTAAATCTTTCGTGCTTCTTTGTAAGCTTTGTTAATGAACCGGATATCTTTGAAAAATTCTTAACAAAATTCCGATAATAATTAGCTAATCCAAGAAAACTTCGGACTTCTATGGGTGTAGTAGGCTGCTTCCAGTCTTGAATTGCTGTTATTTTGCCTAGATCTACAGAAATTTCTTTCTTTGATATGACGTGGCCAGGTAACTTCACTTCATCTTGCCAGAAGATACATTTAGAAAATTTGGCTTTGAAGACGTTCTTTCTCAGAATCCCAACACTTGTTCTAAATGTTTTTCATGCTCGCTTTCTGACTTGGAGTAGATTAAAATATCATCGATGAATACCAGAACAAATTTTTCAAGACTTTTCTGAACACTCCATTCATTAAATCGACGAAGTAAGTTGGAGCGTTGCACAAGCCGAATGGCGTTACTAACCACTCATAAAATATGTCTGGACCTCTGAAAGCTATCAAAGGAACACATTCCTCGGTAATTCTCATTTGATGGAAACCTATAGCTAGGTCCATTTTGGAAAATACTCGCGCTTCGTTCAATTGATCCAACAAATCATCGATGCGGGGTAATGTATATTTGTTCTTGAGCGTCTGCTTGTTGAGGTCTCGGTAATCAACAAACAATCGGAGAGTACCGTCTGACTTAGGAACAAACACCACATCCGCACCCCAATTAGAGAAGCTAGGCCTAATTAGACCTTTCCATAGAAGTTGTCGAGTTTGATCGCCTAATTCTTCCTTTTCTTTTAGAGTCATTCTTCGAATTGAATGTAGTATGGGCCTGGAATCTGAATTAAATCGATCTTGAATTCAATTTCTCTCTGCGGAGGTAAGTTATCGACTTCTTCGAACACATCCGCATAGTGTTTAATGATAGGAATATTTTCAAGAGAAGTAGGATTAACTTCCAGAGCAGACCAAAATTCTTTTCTATCTGAGTCTGAGCCGTGACATGGTATAGAAATAATATTTCCAAATCCTGTCTTAATTTTTACTACTCTTTCGGCACATCTAACCTCAGCTTCATATCTTGTTAACCAATCCAGCCCAAGTATGATATCGAACTC
The DNA here is from genome assembly GCA_030737875.1 of Allium sativum. Taxonomy (NCBI): domain Eukaryota; kingdom Viridiplantae; phylum Streptophyta; class Magnoliopsida; order Asparagales; family Amaryllidaceae; genus Allium; species Allium sativum. The sequence goes on along the minus strand of CM060916.1, from coordinate 291,562,541 downwards.
AGAAAAATCCATAACGATCAAATCAAAAGAAAACCGGAAATAAGAATAAGAGACGGGCACTCTACAATATGAACTGAGAACAATAGAACCTCCTATCGGGTTATGAACTCTAACTGATTCTTTATGCTTTCTTAGATTTAACTTTAACTTTTTAACAGTTTTACTTGCAATAAACTTTGTGATGCACTAGTGTCAAATAGTACGAAAACAGGAATATTTTTAATAGTAAGGGTACCTCCCAAAACATCGGGTTTACCTGCTCCTGGAGTAGCAGCTGGCGGGTTCACCCCGTTATATACATATGCAACCCGTGAATTCTTCAACAAAGGACAGTTCCTTCTGATGTGCCCCGTCTGGTGGTAGATAAAGCACTCACTAGGGTTGCGGGGGTTCTGAATAGAGCTTGGTTGGTTGGTCTTCTGCCGCTTTGGAGTGGTGCATACATTGGAATAATGTCCAGCTTGACCACAGTTATAACAACTTCCCCTGGATGGCCTATTTGTTTGCGACTTGGCATTTGCTACTGTGTTGCTGGATTCGCGATGCGTTTCAGAAGTCTTGCATTTGTTTCCCACTTGATTCTTTGCGCAATCTACTTACATGTTCCTCAAATCCAAGCTCTCATAATTACATACCATATCAACCATGTCGGCGAATGCAAGCATAACGTGGCTCATTGCCCTATTCTGGTACTTGCGCTGAAGGCCATGTATGAACCTCTTATTCTTCGCCTTAACAGTCAAAACAAGCTCTGCAGCATAGCAGGATAGCTGAGTAAACCTGTTGAGGTATTCTTGAACGGTGTGATCTCCTTGTTGGAGATTGGCAAACTCGTCATGCAGACGCTCCATCTCCTGCTCGAGAATGAACTTCTCTTTGAATAACTCTTTGAAATCATTCCAGGTCATCTCCACCACTTGCTCATTCAAGGTGATAGCTTCCCACCATAGTTGTGCCTCGTCTTGCAATAGTCAAGCACCCATGAAGCTTTTCCTATGATCATCAAGACCTAAGCCACCGAAGATCTTCTCACGTGTTTTTAGACAACCAAGGCTTCAGTCATAATGCTTGTGCTAGAGAATGTCTTGTCTCTAATATTCTTATACTTCTTCACCACTTGGTCTAAATCAAATGGTTGCGGGGGCTATGGTGGCTGAATCAAAGGCTCCTCTGCAATGGCAATATTCCCTCGACCTTCGCCTTGGTCTCTTTGGCCTTCTCTACCTCTAGCTACTTGTTTATCCATCTAAGTCAATTCTATACAAATAAGAAAAGAGTGAAGCTCACAGAAATGATAATTTTAAGATATGGTAAAAGCAGAAGAATATATGAAAAGATAACGATGTACTGATCAAGTTATTTTGTTATTCTTCTTAGCTCATTCCACGACATTACTAATCCTATCTCTAATGAGCTACTCGGCTTAGAACACTATTGATTCTATTTTTGAAGAGGTGTTTAATGTGTTAAGTTCCAGAACTAAGATTAACCAAAGCTCTGATACCACCTATGACGATCCCAAAACCCCGTACGATGGTGTTAAGGATAATCATTGGAATATAACACAACAATCATCATTAGTAGAGTACAGATAATAGCATAAACATAAAATAGAATAATTTACGTTAATATGACAGCGGAATCATAATATGTAACAAACATCAGAGCAGCACAGTGCAGGACACAACTTAGTGCATAAAAGGAAATGATCAGTCTACATCAAGATCACTGGGACATATACATCATAGAGTACATAATAGAAGTAAATCTGGCTACATCGCGATAAGCGGAATCATATACATAAGATACTAATGGCAGAATATCAAATAGCCAAAATACTAAGAAATCTAGTCTTCGTCATATAAGCCAAAAGGTGCACTCCATGCTGCAGTGCAAAAGCCAGAATATAACCTGTCACCTGTCACTAGGCTTCCCGTGCAAAAATAAGGGCACCCGAGTTTGCAAAGTGAAACAAACTATGACTCAGTCATGGGACTGGTATGAGAAATCTACTTAACTAGTTAAACAACAATAATAAGGCAAATCGTAGGACCACGCCGTTTTTGTGGAATGGATTTACTCCAGCGATTGCCAGTGCATGAGATAAAGTAAATCTTTCAAACAACGCAATGCTTTTTAGAAAGAATGAAGCCGTTATAAGACTCAAGTCCTATCACACAATGCAATGCAAACCGGAGGATAGAGTTTTTACCTTATAATGGCCAAAATATTCTTAATACGTGTAAAGCAAAATCTTTTGATATTATTACTAGTGAATATAGGTTTCAAAAGCAAATTCAATTATAAATATCAATCCTAGACGGCATAGCTACCATCTACTATGTCGCCATATGTAAGTTACAATCAAGTCCAAAATTTCGTATTGGAAATTTGGATTCCATCATGATTCTAGGCAAGGGATGTACTCCTTTCTTTTTCGAGACACTCTGGCAAAATGTCTTGGGACTGCACACTCTAGGCAACCCCTGGATCCTCCAAGGCCGGTCCACACTTACGTTAGTGGATTGGCAATTCCTGAACACACGTTTCCCGGTCCTATCAGACCTATCCATCGGCTCCATAGAGACCGATATAATCGAGGCGCCTCGCATTTCAACATCCACAAAGGTAAAGATAATATACATTTCAGGGCTTGTAAAACACCGACACCACCCATAGCTAGAAAGAAACGTCATGTCCTCCTTAGGTTCCCTTATCCCGTTTTTAACTCATACCGAGGTGTGAGGCTCGCGAATCAATGCTATACACAAAGCTACGCTATATTAAAGTCGTGCTTTGATCATTAACCACAAGACTCTGCTTTTCAACAAAAGCCTTGGTCACTGCATCTCCGCATGCCACACAGGCAATCCACTCCATGCGACTGATTTCTATCGAAATATAACCTCTGAGCTCGTGCGTCACAAATAAAGGCGTTAAGCAAGAGAATAAATTCTCTGCCGCCAAACAGATATATATTTAATAGAAATCAATCAACACAGAATAAAATCCAATATCAGACACACATCCATTTACAAGTTCGTTCTGGGTCTGAACGAAACCGGAGGCACCTTATTCCTTGTTCCATATGTCCAATACGGAAGAGAGGCCCTCACACATCCGGACGATCAACAAGTACGTCCAGACCACTACCACTGTAACCTCATCAAGGGAGCTACCCATCTCAAAGGCATCAGTAGCAATCTACACGACGTGAAGATCACCGGTCTTACACCGTCTTCATATCTTCGACTTTTATTCGTCGATCAATTATTTGAAATGAGAATTAACTCGGCCTTATCAAATAATTCTCGTATTTTAGAATTCAAATCAAATATGTCCATGGTTAAATTATTCGATATCCACATTTCAGTTCTTTATATAAATTTCATGTCAAACACATTCAACCATCAAATATCAAACAAACCAAGTAAAATCAGTTTATTTCCATTCCATATCGCTATAATATTTTATAACGTTATATCACTATTTTTATTTATCTAAAAATATCTCCATTTAATTAAACGATGTTTCAGGCTATAACGTGGCCTTGGCGCTGTTTTCTCCAAATTTGATTTACACATTTCTCAAAATCTAACCGACGGATCTTTACGAAGTTAATTCCGTTGGAAAGATCTCTCCAAAGCGAACCTAACGGTTCTGGTTTTGGGAAAATCCGATGGTCGGATCTCTCGATATAATTGTTTAAAGTTACGATTTCAAAACCCGAACTTCAACGTTGTTATTCGTTTTATTTAGTTTTTATATATATATAATTTATTCTGGTGCTGTTTCTATTCAGATTTGAGTTAAACATTTCACACAATCCAACCATAGGATCTTAACAAATTTTGTACCGTTGGAAAGAATTTTCCAAAGCCGATCCAATGGTTCTGATTTCGGGGAAATCCGACGGTCGGATTTCTCGGTATAATCGTTTAAAATTACGATTCCAAAACAAATACTGCAGCTGTGTAACACCCGGTAATTTTATAACATTAAAATTCACAAATTAAAGTATACTTAATTTTTAGAAGAAGAATTAAGTGAAATGGGTTGCGCTATTATGTTCGTTTCAAAATTTTGGGTCAAGATAGACATTTGGTTTGCGCAAAACGGATACCTTATGAAGATGTTATTAAGCCTTGAAGTTTGTATGCAAATGAGAGAAATATATATGTAGATATATATAAAAAATTAAATAAATAAATATTACAAAAAGTTCAAAACAGCGAATCGGGAGGGGAAATAGCCGAACCGCACCATTTTTGGAGTCGACCCGAGCTTTGCTGGGTCGACTGGGGGTCGATCCAGGGTGTTTGACTCTCAACCCGTGGCCCGATTCGTCGTAAGGGCTGTTGTGGCATCTGAGTGGTCCTGATGGTTTCTGGGTTAATCTAAGATATCTAATCGATCCTAGACATCTATATATGCATAGTTAAACCTAAACCCTAATTCATTAACAAAGAGGAATGGTGCCTCCATGCTCCTAAAACCTAAAGTGACCTAGCCTCCACCCTAATCAATCAATTCAAAAGAGAAGATAAAGATAACAAATCAACGCCTGCATCAACGGAAAGCTAAATCAACTCCATAAAATCAGATCCCAAAATCGTTCTTCTCTTTCTTAAACCACGATTTGTGAGTACAGTTATTTTCAGATATGAAATTTAATTATGATCTTGACATGGGTATAAATCTGAATTGGAGATCTATCTTATTCTTGTTTATCAGATCTGTTTTTCTATGTAGATCTATCTTATTCTTGTTTATCAAATCTGTTTTTCTGTGTAGATCTATCTTATTGTAACTATTCTATATCTCTTCCTTCCTTCTGTTCTATAGTCAGGAAACTACGAGCCTGAGCCAAATCTCATAAGAGATTGACATGCGAACGCTAAATTTGGGGAAAATATGGAATGATGCATAATTGGACATAACTGATTTATGACTAAATTGAGAACACAACATAAGTTGTAATTTAAGATCTAGATCTAGGCATACTATATATGACGGTTTATGATTTGGAAGAAGGAGAATTAATGTATGACAACATATGACTTGTAATTTGGGGACATAATGCAAGTTATAATTCAAGATCTGATTTTGAGAACATAATACATGCTGTAATTTAAGAGTTAGATTGGGGCATATTTTATATGACAATCTATGACTTGGAAGAAAAGGATATTTGACTTAGGCATGAAAAACCTATATTAAAATAGGGATAACTAATCATGTGAATACGCCTAATTTGGATTTTTGAATATTTGACATACGCGGTAATCAACGGCTATAAATTGGCATAATTCATATTGTATATCATGATTTGGGGCTTTTAGATAATATTCTGTATTGTGGAAAATCTAACTAAATTTGGGCATATGTTATGTTGAGAATTATGACCATAATTTGGGCATGTAAAATGAGGCTTAATTTATGATTAGGCAAGATATATTAATAGAAATTTAGGATATGTTTAAATCTATTAAATTTCCCAATCCGCTAGATCTGTTGGAATTGAATACTGTGATTTGGGTATGTAATCTGTAGGTTCAATCTAAAATTGAGCAAAACATGTTAATGGAACTTTGAATAACCTGCTGTAACTTGTAAAGAAGTTAATTTGTTGAATTGGCATAATTAATCTGATATTGGCATAATCTGTGAATGAAAACTTTAGCTACATATAAGAATGCTGAGACACGAGGTTAGACTCAGTTTGCGGTGGAAGTCTGCCCAGACCCAACCGGCTTAACCAACAACCGCGAACTGTCAGTCTAATGTGGGAGGTCGTTGGCATAAGGATGCGTAGACACAAGGTTAGTTCTGGCTTGTGGCAGAAGTCTGCCCGGAACCGCCCGGCACATCCAGCGGCCACAAGCTACCGACCTAATGTGAGAGGTCTATGCATTATTATTTAATTAATGCAAATCTAAGATAAATATGATGCCTAAAACGTGTTGGGTGGATAGGGTTAAAACAACTGGACTGATGAATCAAATAAACCTGTTTCGTGAATCTATAGGCCCAATACAAAGTTAGTTAAAACAATCTGTAAGTTTGTTAATCTGTATATCTGATCCGTTTGTTTAAGAACTTGTTAATCTTTACATCTGATCCGTTAGTCTGAAAACCTGTTAACTTGTATGTCTGATCTGAAAACCAGTTATTCTGAACTTTGTCCATCTGAAATCTGTAAACAAATTAATCTGAAATCCGTTAGTCTGGGGACACAAGGTTAGGAGGGATAATTACTTGTGTCATCTGTTGTTTGGAACCCATATTAGTTAGTAACCCTTTCTGGTATCAAAACTATGACCCAACACAAAGAGGGATCCGGGCACGCTAACTGAACTAATTGTAAGAGGTTCACTCTGATAATGGCGAGAGGTGTTGATGGCGCATTCCAACCGGGTCATGTGCGTGCATGGATCCGGTCTGCTCTGAGGATGTAAGACACCATGACATTTGTAAATAGGTCTATGTCTATAGGTTGCCACTTTAGGGAGTGATACACCCTACTTTGGGGCTGGCACTGGGTATTTATGTATTAGGGAGTCGATCACTTGGGGTAGAATTTAGGGTACACTTAGTTCTGTCTGTTCCCGTTGGGGTACCGTCTGTTTCTGTTGGGGTGGTAACACCTGTCTATTTCTGTGTGGTACTGTCTGTTGGGGTGGTATAGGCCCATTACTAGTGTACACCTAACTCTAATATTCTGTTTCCATAGGGATTATTCTGTTTTTGTCTCTGATTTCGTTCATGATTCTGTTTCCGTACCGTCTATCTCTGTTCGAGTGGTAAAGGCCCATTTCTAGCATCTTGTTTCTGAAGAGATCATTCTGTTTTCTGTTTAGACAATAGTACAACACCTAATTCTGTTATACTAGTATTAGTGCATAGAAGTGAAAACTAAGTAAGGAGCTTCGCTTAGCCTATATCATTATGTTTCTTCTATTAACCTGCTACTCCTGTTACGACTATCTCTCGTCTAATTTTATTTACATGTCATGATACTGTTATCTGTTTATATGCTGAAAGTCACTGGACTCACCAGACGTATGTCTGACCTAGTTTGTTTCGCCTCTTTTCTTCCGTTCCCCCCAGGTACTCAGGTTGGGAACGTAAGAGCTTGACTTAGATTTCTCTCTGCTTGAATTGCTAGAGTGCTTGAAGTATTGCTTGGCTTTAAACACCCCACCTCCGTTAAGGTCACTCCAAAGGGAATGCCTTAATTTTGGTGGAGGTTTATAAGCAAAAGACATAGATAAAACACAAGACAGATATAAACACATATATAAGCAGCGGAAAAACCAACAGACTTTTATTATCATAAATACGTGTTCATACAGAACATTTCCAACATTGTCTCAAAACAAACTTCCAATTATTACAACCATAATACTATCTTGATTTTAAAAGTTAAAGAAGCATGAAACATAAATAAAGCTGCATAATCCCCATAAATGATATCCAAAGCCATGGTCCAAATGAAAGAAATCCAAGCAATACATTCTCTCTCTCCAAGCCGGATGAAAAACTGACTAAGCTGCGGTGTTTCCACCCTATGGACCTGGGGGGAGGGGGGAACGGAAGAAAAGAAGACGAAAGGAAAATGGGTCAGACATAAGTTTGGAAAGTCTAGCTATATTCCAAGAATGTTAATAATAAAAAGATCATGACTTGCATAAAGTGAGAACATGACGATATCAGGATAATAGACTATCCTAGAACTAGATAAGGTGTCCTAAAACGAACATCCCTTCGCACCCTATTTCAAATCTCTATCTCCTACTAATTCTTATACCAACAAGCACCCCGTGATTGGGGTGAAGTGATCCCTTTCTCTTTCTTTAAAAGATCGGCTCCTACTCGTATATTCACATGTGTCCTACGGTCCTATATGGTAGATACCTATGCTGGTCCCACCATGGGGTGTATCAAGTCCCATGGTGGCGACCCCGACACAATTCTAGCATGCATAGTGTATACTACTGATGCTCTAGTGCCCTGACTTGTCTGCTCCAGAGTGTGTGCACGCCCGCACTCTGTTAGAACCCACACTGTGCGCCAACCGTCGGCGCTTATGACCGCTTACAATCAGCCCAGTAATCGTGCCCCACCCTGCCTAGTTCAGGGTACCATGATACCAAATTGGGTTACTGTTGAAACGGGTCCCTGTTACTAGGTTTTCTAGTCAAACATGTTAAGTGGTTAAGTGTCTGAATGAACCTAACCCCCACCCATCCAAATTATTTAACATGTTGAATTTGATTAAGTATTTATTAAATTGACTTAACCCTATCAGTCCTAACTCAGATCTAGTTGTCTTATTAGAGCACCAACCTCTCATATTAGACAGATATTGTTGTGGCTGCCTGTATGCCGGTTAGGTCCGGGCAGTCTTACGCCACAACTCAGTTTAACCTCGGGTCTTTATTGGGCCCCATGCCTTAACCTCTCACATTGGATAACTATTGTTGTGACAACTGGACAGCCGGGCGGGTCCGGGCAGGTTTACGTCACATCTCAATCCAACCTCGGGTTAAGCGCGTTCGTATTTTCTAATTTACATTTTAATTATGTAAATTATTCAAATTCAAATTACTGTCACATTCATTTCCAATTAATCTCATTAATTAAGGTAATTAATGCCTTTTTATGCCATAAATCACTTGTGTGATTAATAACCAATATGTAAATTAGAAAATATTCAAATTACTGTCACATTCATTTCCAATTAATCTCATTAATTAAGGTAATTAATGCCTTTTTATGCCATAAATCACTTATGTGATTAATGGCCAATTTATGGCAAGTTTTCCAAAAATTATCATTTTAACCCAACGTTACCCCGTCCAATATTAGGCTAACCATCTCAGCCTAATTTACGTTCGCATGATTTTTGGTGTAAAGTATTAGGCTAAAAACTTAGCCTAATTTAATATACGCAAATTGGCATAAATTAGCATAAACATGACAAGGGTATAACTTTGGTATTGATGGCATAATCAATATGAACATAATAGGGTGTACTTGCAAAATAACTAACATGAACATTTTAGGGGTGAACATGCAAAATAACTAACATGAACATTATAATGTCATAGGTACAAACTTGCAAAAAGACTAACATAAACATTATAATGTCATAGGTATGAACTTGCACTTATAGGCTAACTCAACATATATGTGTTTTTAACATAGGCCATATTAACAACATACATGAGAATTAGCAATATGAACTAATCCATATACATATGTTAATTTGCAACATAGGCAAATCAACATACGTATATGTGAGTTAGCAACATAGGCTAATCAACATACACATGTGTTAATTAGTAACATAGATTTAAACATACTTGCAAATTAATCCCAACATATGATAAGTGTGAACATGGCATAAGTTTTGCATAAACATGAACATATAGATTTGACAATTGGTCGCATAACTTCACTACATAAACTTGCATAATAAACTACACAATTCTCATAAGATGTTACAATCCAAGTCCATGCTTATACAAATAATCTAATCCAATAATCCCAAATTTAACATGATAATAGAATCAAGTCACTGGCATAGATTAATATTATAAAACATAATAAACATCATACTTAATAATTCTCAATTCAACATGATAATAGAATCAAATCACAAACGTATATTAATAACATAACGAGTATCGTACTATTATCATTTCATCGCAACACATGATATTCATATTAATTCGCATTCTAAAAATGTAGCTAAACTTACAATCGTAGACGGTCTTGTTTTCTGAGTTCTGAAATTCTGAATTTGCAAAGCTTTCCTTTAGGAAGACGTTGCTTTGATTCTAATTTGTTGTTGCTTTTTAATCTTTTAGTTTGTATTCGCTATGTTGTTCGTCTCTTTCAAGTGGAGGCTCCCTCGAGTTCCCAGCAGACAGCATGGTGGCTCCAATTCTTATTCTTTTTTTTGTGAATTTTTAGTTTGAGACCTAGGGTCTTTTTATAGAGTTGCAAGTTAATCTGAGCCGTCGATGAAGCTAGGGTTAACCAGAGCCGTCCGTTGTAAAGAGAAGCCAATTATGTTCACCATTTCTTTCTTAATGTACATTTACTATTATTTGTCAATCCATATAAATACGTACGCATTAAATACATCTCCCCTTTACACATTTATTATTATTCTTGTATGCACATTAGATACATCTCCCCTTTACACATTTATTATTATTCTTGTATGCACATTAGATACATCTCCCCTTTACACATTTGTTTTTGTATTAGCAACTTTAGTGTTAACAGAAACACGGGGTGTTACAGATTCTACCTATCTACGGCATTTTCTGTTGGGGATTATGGCTTTAAAATTACGCACTCTAAAGGCTTTTGTACAAGACTGATATTTATGTATTTGAATTCCGATATTGTGGTTTTGAAAGATGTAACCAAACTTACTTCTATTTTTGCTGTAATAAAGTTATAAAATTTTCAAGTACTACTTTATGTATCTATCTTGCAATATTCTGTTTTGTTTACTTATAATGCTTCATGGAAGTTAATGCATTCCCTTTGTGAGTGACATTAACGGACATAGGGTTTTACACTTGGTATCATAGCTGAAGGTTACCAGATTAGATAAAAGTTTTTGAAAACTATTTTCAAAAAAGTTTTAAAAAGGAAGTATTTTCAAAAGTAGAGTTTATTTTGAAAAACATAATCCCTAAAAGCCATATATATTTCTTTCGATTCTTCATTTTGAATCTCTTCCCTTTTTCTTTTCAGCATGTCTGGGGTACCCGAGATACCCGAGGGCATACCAATACCAACTTGGTTCCGAAGGTATCTGGAGGCTAGGGCCTCCGCCGCAGGCCCAGCAGATGTTCCTCCTCCTCCTCCTCCCCCTCCACGCATTGATACTTTTGCGAAGATATGCAAGGACTTTCGGGCGATGGGCAGGAAACCTTTTCACGGGTCAGAAACGTTTGTTGAAGCTCGAAATTGGCTTAAGGAGGTGGAAGATTTATTTGGTATCTTTGAGATAGAAGATGGAAGGAAGGTCCAACTAGCTGCTTGGTTAATGAAGGATGAAGCCTCGTTTTGGTGGGAGGTCACGAATAGGGAGCGTCCAGTGGAGACATGGAGGGATTTCACGCATAGGTTCAAGATGAAATTTCTCTCACGAGTAGAAGAGAATTTATACATGGAGAGGTTCTTAGCATTGAAGCAAGGGAATTTATTAGTAAAGGAGTGCGTCAAAAAGTTCAACTAATTGGCGAGATTTTGCTTAGACTTGATGAACACACCTGATAAGAAGGCCCTGAGATTTGTTAAAGGTTTGAATGAACCGCTACACGGGTTGGCTATGACCCACATTCCTACGGGGGCTACTGTAACGACCCGGATTTTTCATCTATTTGAAATTGAATATTTAAAATTGGTTTTAAATATTATTTTGGGAATATTAATGGATTATTAATATAAAATTCGTTAATAAAACGATGATCGAACGTTTATATAATATTTAATATAAAACAAACTTGAAACGGTGCGGTAGTTCGTAATATTGGCTTTTGAACTTCAATTGAATATACAGAATCCGTTTTAAGTCGGAATTTTGTGAAACAAGAAACGTTAGGATCTTACTGATTATAATTTTCTAATGAAAGGGAAAAATCAAAATTTCAGCTCATATATTGTGAGATATGTCTAAATCAAATTTTAAAATAGTCGCTATGGAAATCGTTATTAAACGATAACCTTTATCTAGTAAATATAAAGGGATTTCTTTATAATTTGAATATCGCTAACTTGATAATGCCAATACTGAGTTATAATTTCATATCGGTATATATTTGGAATAATATATTATTTTATTTGAATATATATGGTAATAATAATTTATTATTATTTAATTTAATTGTTTTGTAATATTTTTACGGCTGTATAAATAGTTAATTTTCAAAACGACTTTCTTTTTCGATGGAACGAATTTCAGTGAGGCCGTATTGTCAAGATATAGCAGCATGTCAAATTTTCACCGCGTTTGAATATCGTTGGTGGTGGTGCGATTATTAAACGTCAATGTATACAATATTGATTCAACCGTTATTATAGTAGTAAAAGAAAATCAATAAAACGAATATATATATAATACACAGACGTAACTGTGCCTTTACAAAAGGCTTCTGAGAGGAAGGAAAGAACATGCGTGTACCTTCATTGAATACAACACCTAGAACAATGGGTATGTAGGCCTAAACTATATAAAATAAAACACTCATAGCAGGTTTAAAAATATATTGTACATGCATAAGTATAGATTGAAGTACAACGCATGTGCTGTCTTCCCAAAAGTTGTCTACTGCCTACCCTAAACCGTCTCTTCATCCAGCTATAGACATTGCAAACAGCTATTATAGCCTACCCAAACGCGATGTGATTCCCAAATGTTATACGTGACTGCCAAGCAAACTTATGCCGTGTTCACCAAACTAGCTGAGCCGTGATCAACAAGGTACCCTGCCTATATAAGCAATGCAACATCTTCTTTGTTTTCAAATAAAAACAAACAACAGGAAAAAAATACCGCCATTAAACAATAAACATATACCGTGAGTTTTAAATACTTATATATAATAAAAGGGGAGAGGATCGCGATTTGAAACCCTGGAGCTGAGACGAAACTGGGTTCAAACTGGAAGGAGGTTCCAATTCCATACTATTTAGGCGAAGGGAAGCCAAGTTGGGTTTGAAGGGAAGGGTTCAAATTGGCAGAGGAGGGGCTAGGCGTGAAGTGCCCAAAAAGTGGAGGATTTTGGAGGTTTCGGTTTTGAAAACTATGGAATAAAGGAGGAGCAATTGTGGAGAGAGGATACACCGTGTATTGAAGGAGCAGGAGCGGATGTTCGTTTGGGAAGAAAGGTTAACTGTGCGGTGTGGTTTTCAATTGTTGTCGTGGGCTTTGGTATGGTAGACTGGGCCTTGGGCCAACATAAGTGTAAAAAAGGATTAAAGAAGGAAACGCAAATGGAAGGAGTAACGTATGGGGTAACGTGTGGAGTGGAGGAAAGCATGTTTGGTAGGAAGTGTGAACAGGTAGCAGGGTGGTGAAATGGGAAGGATTCTAATGCATGTAGTCTTTTGAGGCTGCGTGCATGGACGATGGGCTTTCAAGGGAGCAAAGGTGGATCGATCAGCTTTATATGGGAATAGTTGGGATAAGTATGCTAGGCAGCAAAGTTAATACTTTATTTGGATTAAGTGAAAATAATTAACTGAATTAGTTTTATAAAATGAGTTTAATCAAGCATACTTTGAATCCACCAAATCTTAAACCAATGGTCCTCCAATGATAAATAATTTGGTCATAGTACAAGTGGAGAAATGTCCGTGATTTTCAAATAACTAATGCCGGCCTTTTAGATTTTAACCAAAAATATAGATTTGATAATTTGTTTAATTACAGAATTTATTAAATCAGTTTTAAAACACAAACTAACGCATATAACCTTTGGTATGTTACCAAAATCCAACTAAACACGGTGCGTCAGAACCAGATCGACGAAGACAGCGTGATGGAGCGGATTTGGTCAAGATCAGAAACAACCGCAATTTTTTTTTAAAAAAACTTACATTAAACACCGGCTTAATTTAATTAAAACAGGTCCTTTAAACGACAAAATTAAACCAAGGTGAGTTTAACTCACTCGGTTACCCCATTTATATTATATATAAGTTGGGTTTTATTATTTGTGTACCATGTTTGCTAATTTTTGATTGATTGTTAATTGTTTGGTTGTGTGTTGAATTTATTTTTCTAAATTAAACAATTGTTTAATTTAAATGAAATGACATCGTTATTTTTAACGATGATTTCCAAACAGGGTAACTTACCTTGTTGGATACATTTATAACAATATAAATGCATTTAAGTGAATTGTATGCTTGAATTGATGTGATTAGTCGACAGTTATCGGTTAAATTTATTGTTTATTTTCATATGATCATTATATGAACTGTTGAACCCATATGATTGGAGTATTGAATTGGTTATTGATTGTTAAACCCTAATTCAACATTTGTTTGGTTATTAACCAATGGGATATATTGGTTGAGGAATTTATAGCAGGTGGCCAAAATGTAAACTGTTTTATACAGATTGATTTACCGTCAGGTGAATCAATAGAAATGAAGTTATGAAATTTATTTTATAAATGAATATAGATTTTTAAATATTTTATTTTAAATAAAATTTATAAAAAGAAATAAACCAATCATATTTATATATTGGTTGTTTAAGCACAAATCACTATTTTGTGCCAAAATTGGCTGTGTGCGAAGCACGTGCCTCATCGTATTGTTACTAAAGCTTAGATTAATAAGCAAGTGATCAAGGATTAATGTAGCGATTTATAAATGAGATTATTCATTCTAAAGAAACAATTAAAAATAGATTATTTTGAAATAGATTATTATTTATTTTGATAATAATCAAAGTAAATAAGATTATTTAAATTAACAATATTTTTTCTTAACGAAAAGACGAGTTAGAGTTGATCAACGAAATAATCATGTTTAAGAGTTTACTAAGCCAACTGTTTTAACGGAAACTGATCATTAAATTAAATTAATTTGTGCCGACTAATCTAATGAAATTATTTAATGAATAATTGATTAACTTTAAAAGAATTAAAAACGGAATTTAATATTTATTCTAGTTAATGATCAAGTAAATTATAATTTTAATTAATAATAATCTAAGGAGTTATTTCTTAAATGAAGTTCATTTAAGTAAGTTAGTAACGAAATATAATTGAGTTTTAAAGGGAGTTTATGAAGGGGTCCATATCTGAACCAAGTTTAGCCAATTAAGTTATAAACAAGATTTTAAGCAGATACTAAGCTTAATATATATATTACTTAATATTTGAATTAAGTAGAGGAAATCGAGATGAGAAAGGGTTTGATATTAAACCACAGTTGTATAAACGAGTTTATAAACGAATATGTGACGTTATAGTGTTAATTTTAGATTAATGTTACTTAATGATGGCATTAAGTGAAATGGATGGGATTTGAAATGAGATCTCCCAGAAAAAGTGATTTAAAGATTAGGAAAGGATTCTTGTAACTGAGTTTGGTGAAGGATCGATAATGGGATTGGTAATAAAACCCAAATAATGAAAACAATTGTGACGACCCCAAACCCCGTACTGACGGTGGCAAGGGTTATCTTTGGAATATAACACATAAACAGAAAATAGCAGAACAGAATTAAATAAATACACCAGATAATGCACAAATAATACACTTGATAAACATAATAATCAGACTTACATAGTATACAGGATCATACTTAGTACAAATACAGTTCAGTTATACATAAATGTCTACAGCGGAAAACAAACATAATATGTACAATAGGAACTGAACAGCATAAAAAGAGATAACTGGTAGAATCCATCTTCAGCTCCAGCTATCCAGAAAGTGCCTTCTAAAACCTGAACACAAGGCTGCCCACGTAGAAAAAGGGGCACCAGAGTTTGCAAGTGAAATAAACTACGAGTCAGTCATGGGACTGGTATGAGAAATCTACTTAACACATATTATAATATGGCTAATCACAGGACCACGTCACTTTCGTGGAACGGGTTTACTCCATTGGATTGCTAGTGCTTTACAACAAGTAAATCTTTTAAACCTCGAAATGCTTTTTATAAAAATGAAGCCGATATAAGACTCAAGTCCCATCACATAATGCAACGCAAACCGGAGGATAGAGTTTTACCTTATATCGACCAAGATATGCTTAATACGTGTAGAGTAAAATCACTTAACATGTAGATTTGTCATTTAATTCTTAATCAGACTCCAACTGTAAATAAGTAAGAGAACGATTCCCTAAGTATTAACCCCGAAGCCCGAAAAAAACATCAGACCAATACCTAGGAAACCACCCATATTTGCTCGTTTCCAGTTAGTTTCTAATTTTATAAACATTCATAAACATCAATCATAGACGGCATGGGTACCATATATCATGTCGCCATATATATATACAATCAAAACCACACGATGTCGTATTTGGAAATTGGATTTCCGTCATGAACCAAGGCAAAAGATAGTCCTTACCGACTTCGAGACAATCTAGCTCATGTCTCAGGATCAGAGCTCGAGTGACCCTTGGAGCGACAGGGCCGGTCCACCGATGTGGATTAAAATGCCTGAACACCATGTTTCCCCAACCTTTGGGGTGTAAATGAGCCAACGAATGACTCCGTCGGCTTCACAAAGTCATCGATATATCCGAGGCGCCTTGCAACAGCAACAACCACATAGGTGAAAGTAATATATATGTCAGCCAGTTTAAGCACTGACACCACCTCTAGCTAAAAGGAAACGCATGCCCTCCTTAAGGTCCTCTCCTGTTTCTGGCTCATACCGGGGTGTGAGGCTCGCGAATTCACGTTATACACAAAGCTATGCCAAACAGGTCGTGCTTTGATCATCAACCACAAGACTTTTCTTTCAACAGAAGCCTTGATCACTGCATCTTAGCATGCCATACAGGCAATTCACGCCATGTAACTGACGTCTATCAATCACACAAAATGAAATCTAATGTCAGACATACAGTCCATTTACAAGTCCATTCTGGGTCTGAACGAAACCGGAGGCTCTATATACCTCGCATACCCATCGATCTCCACGTACGTCTGGACGATCACCACTCATTATCCATATTTCGGGATGCCTCCCAATTAGGACATCAGTTATCATCCAATCGAGGTGAAGATCTCCGGTCTTCAACCACCGTCTTCATCATCGACTTCTTATCGTCGATTCAGTTATTCAGAAAGGGATAAACCCAGTCTTTCTGAGCAACTCGCGTATATAATAAACAAGTGCTGCACAAACACAACATACGCCTCATTCCAATTCATTATTCACTAACTGTAAATTTGTAAGAACGATTTCCCAAGTATTAACCCCGAAGGCCGAAACCAACATCAGATCAAAACCCAGGGAACCATTCGACTTAGCTAACCTTCAGTTAATTTATAAATTTCACATTCAACCATCAAATATCCAATAAACTGGGTAAATTCGGTTTATTTCCATTTCATATCGTTTATAATATTTTATAACGATTTATCGCTATTTTTATTTATTTAAAAATAGACAATTTATTCAAACGACGCTTCAGGCTATAACGCGGTCGTGGCGCTGTTTTTCTTCAGAATTGATTTACACATATCTGAAAATCTAACCGTTGGATCTTCACAAAATTTATATCATTAGAAAGATCTTTTCAAAACGAATCCAATGGTTTCAGTTTTGGGGAAATCCGACTGTCGGATCTCCCGGTACACTCGTTTGAAGTTTCGATTTCAAAATACGAACTGAAGCGTCGTTATTCGATTTAATTTAATTATACTTATATATATATATAATCGATTCTGGCGCTGTTTTTCTTTAGATTTGAATTAAACATTCTAGACAATCCAACCGTTGGATCTTCACAAAGTGGGTGTCGTTGGAAAGATATTTCCAAGCGAACCCAACGGTTTCGGTTTCGGGAAAATCCGATGGTCGAATCTCCCGCACTAATCGTTTGAAACCACGGTTTCAAAACATGAACTGCAGCTTCGTTATTCGATTTATTTTAATTATATTTACATATATACACATAAATATAATATATTCTTGGATTTCAAAACCATATTCCTTTCATACATTTTATAAAAATGATATTTTTATCCAACAGACTTTTATTTCAACACTTCACTATTTTTAACAATTCATGTTTATAATAAAAATGTGATTTTTATTGTAAAACAATTTATTTCAAAACACGACTACTTTATATAGTTCATGTAGAAGATAAAAATATGATTTTTATGATAAACAATTTATTTCAAAACATGAATGTCGTTCAACACATGAATTTCTATTCAGCACATGAACTTCTATTCAACACACAAATATAGTTTCAACACATGAAAATAATTCTAACACATGAATATTATTGAAAATTTCGGCAGCATAACGGCAGGGTAGTTAAAACCGGGGTCGTCCCTATTACGGCTCCTCGCTCTACCTTAAAGCCTCGCAGCTTTTGACAATGGGGATTTCATGCATCTAGTTCGCATGCAGGCGGCATGTTTATTTTTTTCTTTTCCACAAACTAATCCTATGTGGTTTCAACCAAATAATTCTCAACCACAAATGGGTATTTTTTAACCACAATCAATCAATTTCAACCACAAAGAATTTTAATCAACCATTCGCTATCAACCAATTTTCACACCAATCACAACCAATAAATATTGTCCATGGTTTGTGGACGAGGGGCGTATATATATATTTATATAAGTATATTTCACTTCTATTTCAACACATATATAATTTTTACAATGCATATATAACTTATACATCGAACATACAACTTATACAACGCTTATACATGAGGTGTACAATGCTTATATAACTCATACTTCGAATATATAATTTATACATCGTCATTTCCATATCGTTTATAATTCAGAAATCTCACATTGGGTTCCACTCCACTAAAAATAGCAGAAGGCTCAGAAAAATATCCGGTCTCTTTTAGAATGTAGAAGGCGTCCGCATGAGTCCACTGTCTCTTGTTTCACTGGATTTTTTTAACAAATGAAAAGGATATGATCTTTACAGTGAAATTGAAAACCGTAGCGCTTTGAAGTGCTATTAAATAGTTTAATATAATTTCAGCCGTACCTCTCTGAAGTTGTTCAAAACTAGGTATTGATTTTTCGCGAAATCCGTGAAGGGGTAGGACGATCGGGCTACGCAGCGTCGAAGGGGGACGGAGGGCGCACCTGCGCGCGGCGGAGGGGGCCCACTTGATGGTCGGAATTTGCCTCGGCGATCGAAAGCCACCAACTTCCCGAGCTCGATTCGAGCTCTATAGGTCACGAAAAAATCCAAACTTCGTATGGATGTGAAGATCGTGAGGAGTACTACAGAATTCTCCAAAGGGCCATGGGTTTTTATTGAATGGATTTGAAGAAAAAGAGGAGAGAAGGTTTGAATGAATTCCGCCGTCGCTTGGAGGGTTTATCGGGGAGAGAGAATCTGCGTCGACCAATAGGATTATTTATTTATTTATTTTTAAAAACCCAAAAATACCCCTCATCTCCTACGACCTCCAATCCAAACCCAACGAATGTCGTCCCTTGCTAAATACCCCCATTCCGAACACAATGGGATATGTTTCGTAGGTCCATTCAACTGTTTCAGTCAGTTTCTCTTCAAATCAAAATATAAAACATTCAATATTTGATTTGAACGTACATTTCAATTTGCCGGGGTCACATACTGATTCTAAAAATTCCAAAAAAATAAATCTAGCTATGTTTTGATGATACAATCCCAACAAAATATTTTCGTCGAATTCTGAGACCGTTTGAAAAATCGCCCTTTTCTAGTCGATCCAATTTAATAGAAATCGACCAAACACATTTTCCTTTGCCACGCTCACATACAAGCTTCAAAAATTATGAAATTTGAAACCTAGCAATAATTTGACATCCCGGATCCAACAAAAGTGGTTTCGTCGAATTTTGAGGTCGTTTGCAAAATGGCCATTTTCACGGGCTATATAAACTCTATAGCGACCTTTCTGAAAATTCATTTAGCCATAACTTTTGCTTCCCGCATTGAAACTTCGATTTTTCAGATTCGTTAGAAAGATATTCACTAACAGATTTAAATATTTTTGGTTTCACTAAAATCCATTTTGTTTTGCACCCGGTACAATCAGTCAAAGTTTGAATTCAAATTTCGAAACTGCCGCGCCATTTCAGGCCTTGTTTATAACTAAAATTAATTAGAAATAATTATATTCATTTTTAAACATCGATTCAAACTTACGTTTCGTCGTTATTATTAAAAATATTTATTTTAAATATTTAAAATCCACAAAAATAGCCAATTTAAATTTTTTAAATTGGTTCATATTTTACGGGTTGTTACAATCTCCCCCCACTTAAAACTTTTCATCTCCGAAAAGGAACAAAGTCAAAAGTGGTTTGATTAATCAACTATACTTACAATCTGGCTTCCATTCTTCAACTTTTCGGTTTCTAAGAATTTTCAAATTCTTCAAAAATTTGGCTAACACCCTAAATTTTCGAAAAATTTCGCCATAACCTCCTTTGTACAGAGAGGGGTTTGGAAATTTATAGGGCCGTATTAGGTACCCAAAAAATCCTAATAAGCATGCACATATTTATAGTGATATATTCCGGTGTCCACAGGGGAGTGTGTATAGATCATAACTCCAGAGAATAAATTCTTATCACCCTATAAATGGTTTTCATGCCTTAGTGACCAGAGAGACGTGTTTATTGTCATCTCCAGACCCGTGTGGGGTTTTTATTAATCTGGAAATTTACCTTTATATTTTACATAGTCCATATCAGTCATCAGTTCAACCTGTAATATATAGTCATCGCCATACAAGCCTCTCGCTCGTATGGTAAATCTTCAACCTCGTCACACAAGCCCCAAATGCTTATATGGTATATGATGAAGTATGCCTATCTTCAAGAAGTATGCCATGTAGTGTAGTTGAAAATTAATTGTTACTATCCTATGGCGACATTTATTATTACACACAGAACAACCAGCACTCCGCATCCAATGGCATTCACAGGAGTTGATATAATAATAAAATTGTGCATCCAACTCATTAAGGTTTACCTATTTGTCGGGCATGCAAATAAATTCTTTACTCAACAGCTAATCCTTTTACCTATTCAAACATATATAATGCACATGTATATATTTCCATCTATTTTTAAATCAATTCAATACTTGATTTAATTTCATATATTTACCATCATTCTCTTCTTGATTAAATTAACTATCATTCTAATAATTTAATTAATCATATACACTATCACACAATACAAACAACAATCAATTTGTTTTTAACTTTTAAAAAATACACTAATCGATTCACATACTCTTTTACTTTTCAAATATATATCTTTTATATATTCAAAAATCATATTTCTAAAACCAGAATATATATATAATCGCAAATACGTTATTTATAAACACATAACTCTCAACTGGTTCTAGGGCATTTCTGACCCCATCTCTAACGAGTTATTCTGATTCTTCTATACTCAAACTAGGATATTACTAATCCTATCAGTAATGAGTTATCCGCCCTAGAACACTACTGGTTCTATTTCTGATGAGTTCGTTAATATGTTATATTCCAGAACTAAACTTAACCAAAGCTCTGATACCACGTTGTGACGACCCCAAACCCCGTATTGATGGTGGCAAGGGTAATCTTTGGAATATAACACATAAACAGATAATAGTAGAACAAAATTAAATGAATACAACAGATAATGCACAAATAATACACTGGATAAACGTAATCATCAGAGTTACACAGTATACAGGATCATACTTAGTACAAATATAGTTCAGCTATACATAAATGTCTACAGCGGAAAACAAACATAATATGTACAATAGGAGCTGAACAGCATAAAAAGAGATAAATGGTAGAATCCATCTTCAGCTCCAGCTATCCAAAAAGAGCCTCCTAAAACCTGAACACAAGGCTGCCCATGTAGAAAAAGGTGCACCCGAGTTTGCAAGTGAAACAAACTATGAGTCAGTCATGGGACTGGTATGAGAAATCTACTTTAACACATTTTATAATATGGCTAATCACAGGACCTCGCCACTTTCGCGGAATGGGTTTACTCCATTGGATTGCCAGTGCTTTACAACAAGTAAATCTTTTAAACCTCAAAATGCTTTTTATAAAAATGAAGCCGATATAAGACTCAATTCCCATCACACAATGCAACGCAAACCGGAGGATAGAGTTTTACCTTATATCGACCAAGATATGCTTAATACGTGTAAAGTAAAATCACTTAAAATGTAGATTTGTCGTTTAATTCTTAATCAGACTCCAACTGTAAATTAAGAGAATGATTCCCTAAGTATTAACCCTGAAGGCTGAAACCAACATCAGACCAATACCCAGGAAACCACCCATCTTAGCTCGTTTCCAGTTAGTTTCTAATTTTATAAACAATCATAAATATCAATCATAGACAGCATGGGTACCATATATCATTTCGCCATATATATATACAATCAAAACGACATGATGTCGTATTTGGAAATTGGATTTCCGTCATGAACCAAGGCAAAAGATAGTCCTTACCGACTTTGAGACAATTTAGCCCATGTCTCAGGATCAGAGCTCGAGTGACCCTTGGAGCGACAGGGCCGGTCCACCGATGTGGATTAAAATGCCTAAACACCACGTTTCCCCAACCTTTGGGGCGTAAATGAACCAACGAATGACTCCATCGGCTTCACATAGTCACCGATATATTTGAGGCGCCTCGCAACAGCAACAACCACACAGGTGAAAGTAATATATATGTCAGCCAGTTTAAGCACTGACACCACCTTAAGCTAGAAGGAAACACATGCCCTCCCTGAGGTCCTCTCCTGTTTCTGGCTCATACCGGGGTGTGAGGCTCGCGAATTCACATTATACACAAAGCTATGCCACACAGGCCGTGCTTTGATCATCAACCACAAGACTTTGCTTTTCAACAAAAGCCTTGATCACTGCATCTTAGCATGCCACACAGGAAATTCACGCCATGTAACTGACGTCTATCAATCACACAGAATGAAATCCAATGTCAGACACGCATTCCATTTACAAGTCCATTCTTGGTCTGAACGAAACCGGAGGCACTATATACCTCGCATACACATCGATCTCCACGTACGTCTTGACGATCACCACTCAATATCCATATTTCGGGATGCCTCCCAATCAGGACATCAGTTATCATCCAACCTATGTGAAGATCTCCGGTCTTTAACAACTGTCTTCATCATCAACTTCTTATCGTTGATTCAGTTATTCAGAATGGGATAAACCCTGTCTTTCTGAGCAACTCGCATATATAATAAACAAGTGCTGCACAAACACAACATACACCTCATTCCAATTCATTATTCACTAACCGTAAATTAGTAAGAGGACGATTTCCCAAGTATTAAACCCGAAGGCCGAAACCAACATTAGATCAAAACCCAGGGAACCATCTGACTTAGCTAACCTTCAGTTAGTTTATAAATTTCACATTCAACCTTCAAATATCCATTAAACCGAGTAAATTCGGGTTATTTCCATTTCATATCGTTTATAATATTTTATAACGATTTATCGCTATTTATATTTATTTAAAAATAGCCAATTTATTCAAAGGACGCTTCAGGTCATAACGCGGTAGTGGCGCTGTTTTTATTCAGAATTGATTTACACATATCTGAAAATCTAACAGTTGGATCTTCACAAAATTTATATCATTATAAAGATATTTTCAAAACGAAATCAACGATTTCAGTTTTCGGGAAATCCGACGGTCGGATCTCCCGGTACACTCGTTTGAAGTTTCGATTTCAAAATACGAACTGCAGCATCGTTATTCGATTTAATTTAATTATATATATATATATATATATAATCGATTCTAGCGCTGTTTTTCTTCAGATTTGAATTAAACATTCCAAACAATCCAACCGTTGGATCTTCACAAAGTGGGTGTCGTTGGAAAGATATTTCCAAAGCGAATCCAACGGTTTCGGTTTCGGGAAAATCCGATGGTCGCATCTCCCGCATTAATCGTTTGAAATCACGGTTTCAAAACAAGAACTGCAGCTTCGTTATTCGATTTATTTTAATTATATATATACACATAAATATAATTTATTCTTCGATTTCAAAACCATATTCCTTTCATATATTTGATAAAAATGATATTTTTATACAACAGACTGTTATTTCAACACTTCACTATTTTTAACAATTCATGTTTATAATAAAAATGTGATTTTTATTGTAAAACAATTTATTTCAAAACACGACTACTTTATATAGTTCATATAGATGATAAAAATATGATTTTTATGATAAACAATTTATTTCAAAACATGAATGTCGTTCAACACATGAATTTCTATTCAACACACGAATATAGTTTCAACACATGAAAATGATTCTAACACATGAATATTATTGAAAATTTCGGCAGCATAACGGCAGGGTAGTTAAAACCGGGGTCGTCCCTAGTACTGCTCCTCGCTCTACCTTAAAGCCTCGCAACTTTTGACAATGGGGATTTCATGCTTCTAGTTCGCACGCAGGCGGCATGTTTATTTTTTTTATTTTCCACAAACTAATCCTATGTGATTTCAACCAAATAATTCTCAACTACAAATGGGTATTTTTCAACCACAATCAATCAATTTCAACCACAAACAATTCTAATCAACCATTCGCCATCAACCAATTTTCACACCAATCACAACCAATAAATATCGTCCATGGTTTGTGGACGAGGGGCACATATATATACATATACATACATATATATATATAAGTATATTTCACTTCTATTTCAACACATATATAATTTTTACAACGCATATATAACTTATACATCGAACATACAACTTAAACAACGCTTATACATGAGGTGTACAATGCTTATACAACTCATACTTCGAATATTTAATTTATACATCGTCATTTCCATATCGTTTATAATTCAGAAATATCACATTGGGTTCCACTCCACCAAAAATAGCAGAAGGCTCAGAAAAATATCCGGTCTCTTCTAGAATGTAGAAGGCGTCCGCACGAGTCCACCATCTCTTATTTCACTGAATTTCGTCAACAAACGAAAAAGATATGATTTTTACAGTGAAATTAAAAATCGTAGCGCTTTAAAGTGCTATTAAATAGTTTAATATAATTTCAGTCGTACCTCTCTGAAGTTGTTCAAAACTAGGTATTGATTTTTCACGAAATCCATGAAGGGGTAGGACGATCGGGCTACGCAGCGTCAAAGCGGGACAGAGGGTGCACCTGCGGGCGGCGGAGGGAGCCCACTCGATGGTCGGAATTCGCCTCAGCGGTGGTCGAAAGCCACTAACTTCCCGAGCTCGATTCGAGCTCTACAGGTCACCAAAAAATCCAAACTTCGTATGGATGTGAAGATCGTGAGGAGTGCTACAGAATTCTCCAAAGGGCCATGGGTTTTTATTGAGTGGATATGAAGAAAAAGAGGAGAGAAGGTTTGAAAGAATTCTGCTGTCGCCTGGAGGGTTTATCGGGGAGAGAGAATCTGCGTCGACCAATAGGATTTTTTATTTATTTATATATTTTTAAAAACCCAAAAATACCCCCTTATCTCCTACGACCTCCAATCCAAACCCAACGATCGTCGTCCCTAGCTAAATACCCCCATTCCGAACACAATGGGATATGTTTTGTAGGCCCATTCGACTGTTTCAATCAGTTTCTCTTCAAATCAAAATATAAAACATTCAATATTTGATTTGAACGTACATTTCAATTTGTCGGGGCCACATACTGATTCTAAAAATTCCAGAAAAATAAACTAGCTATGTTTTGACAATACGGTCCCAACAAAACTAGTTTCGTCGAATTCTGAGACAGTTTGAAAAATGGCCCTTTTCTGGTCGATCCAATTTAATAAAAATCGACCAAACACATTTTCCTTTGCCACGCTCACATACAAGCTTAAAAAATTATGAAATTTGAAACCTAGCAATAATATAACATCCCGTATCCAATAAAAGTGGTTTCGTCGAATTCTGAGGTCGTTTGCAAAATGGCCATTTTCACGGGCTATATAAACTCTATAGCGACCTTTCTGAAAATTCATTTAGCCATAACTTTTTCTTCCCGCAATGAAACTTCGATTTTTCAGATTCGTTAGAAATATATTCACTAACAGATTTAAATATTTTTGGCTTCACTAAAATCCATTTTGTTTTGCACCCGGTACAGTCAGTCAAATTTTGAATTCAAATTTCGAAACTACCGCGCCATTTCAGGCCTTGTTTATAACTAAAATTAATTAGAAATAATTATATTCATTTTCAAACATCGATTCAAACTTACTTTTCATCATTATTATTTAAAATATTTATTTTAAATATTTAAAATCCACTAAAATTGCCAATTTAAAATTTTTAAATTGGTTCAGATTTTACGGGTTGTTACAACAATAGTTTAAAGATGCTAAAGTTGATGTTATTTAATCATTTACTAAATCAATAAATTTAGTAATAGTAATATATTTAACAAGGAGATTCCAAAAGTTAGAAGGTTTTACAAAACCATATTTTATATAAACTAGTGAAGCGGTATCTATTGGTAATGGGATGAATACGAGTTTTTGAATTACAATTCATATTTATCTTAAAATAAGAATGTTGTTGATCAAGGTCTGGGAGGTAAATAAAATATCCCAACTTGAAAGACTTCAAGATTTTCGAAAGATAATATTAGTTGTAATGGTGAAGAGTTATAAGTAATTTAGTATGAGAAATAATAATGTAACGTTAGTTGAAGAATTTGGGAAATATTATTGGGATTCTTGATTAAAGGAATTAAAAAGGTTCTTGAGAAGATAAAGTGATATTTCCATAATAAAAGGAATAAAAGGAGATTTGTGAAAGTATAATGCTATTTTCAAAAGAATAAAGAGATGAGATTTAGAATGGATATTCTAAAAAGTATAAGTGACAATTATGGTGTTCAAATAACGGAAACAAAGTAGATATCGTAAATATGGTTTAAAAAGATAAGTTGAATCGGGTTCCCAATTATAGACAATAAGTAATATGTGCAATGATATGAAAGGATAGATAATGGGAAATTTAGATTTGGAATTGGATATGATTTTAAGATATTTTTCTAAGTATATAATAAAATAATTTGAGAATATTTATATATTAAACTATTATATAATCTTTGGTATTACAACTGATATGTTATTTTAGTGGCCAAGTGACGTTGTGTAATGAACTAATGGATTTATTTTATTTTGGTTTTTTATTTTGATAGTTAAATAACCGACTATCAAAATCTGGCCCAACGGTATTGGTACGGAAAGACCGGGATCGAATTTATATTCGAAAACCATTCCGACCAATAAATATGAATATGTGAAAATGCTGATTGAAGATGGAGCAATTGAAGACCATAAATCTTCATGAGCGGAAGAACTATTGTTAAATACCTCTGGCTGATCCCTGGAGTTAACAATGATTCTGTCGTGATTGGAATCTACGGATTGCAAGGACTACTCGCTACTGATCTATAGGGTGATTCCTATGATGTGATAGGAGAGTGCCTTCGGTTTGTCTAGTCCCAGGACAACTTGTATGGACGAATGTCTTACAGAGTATTTCCAAAGGAGTCACGTACATTGTTCTTTTCAAACGTACTAAGTTGGTGGCATAGAAGGGAAACTTCTTTAGCTTAACAACTAGAGTAATTTTGTGGAAATCAATTAGTGATGTTTTCTAGCAGATCTGACGATGTGGCATTCAAAGTGAATGGTGGCCAGATGTTCTGAAAGGAAGATACTAAGCCTCAAGCCTCATCAACCGGGAAATGACAAAAATCGGGCAGGCAGCATGGCTATGTGGGTCGCACCCATTAGGGTGTATAATCACCTATCTAGAGAAATTCCTTTTGCTTCTTTAATCTATCGATGTTGTCCCTTTTCGGGAAACGGTGGGTAGCTCCCAACCGTTGGTGATATACATTCGATACACTCAAGCGAAATGAGTGGTCGGTCATGTGTGGGCCGGGTTGCAAGACGTTCTTGTTGAACCCAGTGTATTCACTTCTAGAGATACATTATCGGCAGGTGGTTCCATACCTTGTCATACTCGGAATCCAATCTCCAATAAGAGCCCGCGGTTTTGTTTGTATACTATATATGTGGAGCGTGAGATGCAAGAGTTCTGCTAGATTCTATTTATTTGTATTTAGACATTATTATAATATCAGACGAGTATTGATTTCAAAATGTTTTGGGTTATCGTAAGGTAAAAACCATCCATATTTATGTGTGGATTTGGTCTTACAATTATCCTTTTCTTTCAAAAAGATTTTGACTTCAAAATCAATATGGATGATTCCCCCTTAAAATTTAGTGTGTTTTACTCACTCTGGTCCACCAGACTGATCCGGTGTTTTGTAAATGCTTGGGTTAGACCGGGTTATACAGATTCAGGTTATCGGATGCTGTGAAGTCCAAAGACGAGCTGAAGTAATTTAGACGCATGTTGTATACCATTATTATTCCGTTGTGTTTTATATCTATGAGGACATACTATTATAACAATTCCGATGTATTGATGTACTCTGATGTCGTAAGTATTATTCCAAGCTCTCAATAAATGTTATTTCTGTATTATATTTTATTTCACTATGATGTGAGACTCTGATGTTGTTCTGGTGTTATTCTTCTTCTTCTATTCTAACTTCCTCTAATTTCTTTCTAATAATATTTCGATGTTTTCGATGCTTGAATGTTCGACATGGCCTTTTTGTGTCGATTTTCGGGGTCGAAAATTCCTGTTCGTTACAGCTTCCTTCGAGAAATTGTTTAACATGGCATTGATGCATTAAGAGGAAGCCAAAAGTGAGAAGAAAGAGGAAAATCTCGAAGGGCCACAAAACAAGAAAGCGTGGTCCAAAAAGGAAACACAAAAGAAGGATGAAAAGTCTGAAGATAAGAAGGAGAAAAATTGCTTTACTTGTGGAAGCTTGACTCATCTGAACAAGGATTGCAGAAAGAGGAAGGGCGCTTGCTTCAACTGTCGAGAAATGGGACACTTCAGTAGGGACTGCCCGAAGAAACGAGGGCAAGGGAAGAGGGAAGAACTTACTTCTGGAGGGCAGACGAATGCTCTCGTGGCAGGTGGATAGGATAGATCGCTATTTCCATTCCATATGGCTCATAATATTTTATAACGATATATCGCTATTTTTATTTATTTAAAAATAGCTCCATTTAATTAAACGATGTTTCAGGCCATAACGTGTCCCTGGCGCTGTTTTTCTTCAAATTTGATTTACACATTTCTCAAAATCTTACCATTGTATCTTAACGAAGTTAATTCCGTTGGAAAGATCTCTCCAAAGCGAACCCAACGGTTCCGGTTTCGGGAAAATCTGATGGTTGGATCTCTCGATATAATTGTTTAAAGTTACGATTTTAAAACTCGAACTACAGCGTCGTTATTCGTTTTATTTAATTATATATATATATATATATAATTCATTCTGGTGCTGTTTTTATTCAGATTTGAATTAAACATTTCACACAATCCAACAATTGGATCTTAAAAATTTTGTGTCGTTGGAAAGATTTTTCCAAAGTGAACCCAACGGTTCTGATTTCATGGAAATCCGACGGTCGGATTTCTCAGTATAATCATTTAAAATTATGATTCCAAAACACAAACTGCAGCTGTGAAACACCCGGTAATTTTATAACATTAAAATTCACAAATTGAAGTATACTTAATTTTTAGAAGAATTAAGTGAAATGGGTTGCGCTATTATGTTCGTTTCAAAATTTTGTGTCAAGACAGACATTTGGTTTGCGCAAAACGAACACCTTATGAAGATGTTATTAAGCCTTGAAGTTTGTATGCATATAATAGATATATATATATATATATATATATATATAAATTAAATATATAAATATTCAGAAAAGTTCAAAACAGCGAATCGGGAGGGGGAATAGCCGAACCGCACCATTTTTGGAGTCGACCCGAGCCCCGCTGGGTCGACTGGTGTCGATCCAGGGTGTTTGATTGTCAACCCGTGGCCCGATTCACCCTAAGGGCTGATGTGGCATCTGAGTGGTCCTGATGGTTTCTGGGTTAATCTAAGAGATCTAATCGATCCTAGACATATATATATATATACATAGCTAAACCTAAACCCTAATTCATTAACAAAGAGGAATGGTGCCTCCATGCTCCTAAAACCTAAAGTGACCTAGCCTCCACCCTAATCAATCAATTCAAAAGAGAAGATAAAGATAACAAATCAATGCTTAAATCAACGGAAAGCTAAATCAACTCCAGAAAATCAGACCCCAGAATCGTTCTTCTCTTTCTTAAACCACGATTTGTGAGTACAGTTATTTTCAGATATGAAATTTAATTATGATCTTGACATGGGTATAAATCTGAATTGGAGATCTATCTTATTCTTGTTTATCAGATCTTTTTTTTGTGTAGATCCATCTTATTCTTGTTTATCAGATCTGTTTTTCTATGTAGATCTATCTTATTGTAACTATTCTGTATTTCTTCCTTTCTTCTATTCTATAGCCAGGCTACTACGGGCCTGAGCCAAATTTCATAAGAGATTGACACGCGAACGCTAAATTTGGGGAAAATATTGAATGATGCGTAATTGGACATAACTGATTTATGGCTAAATTGAGAACACAACATAAGTTGTAATTTAAGATCTAGATCTAGGCATACTATATATGACGGTTTATGATTTGAAAGAAGGAGAATTAATGTATGACAACATATGACTTGTAATTTGGGGACATAATGCATGTTATAATTCAAGATCTGATTTTTAGGACATAATACGTGTTGTAATTTAAGAGTTAGATTTAGGGCATATTTTATATGACGATCTATGACTTGGAAGAAAAAAGATATGTGACTTAGGCCTGAAAAATCTATATTAAAATAAGGATAACTATTAATGCGAATACGCCTAATTCGGATTTTTGGATATTTGACATATGCGGTAATTAACGGCTATAAATTGGCATAATTCATAATGTATATCATGATTTGGGGCTTTTAGAGAATATTCTGTGTTGCGGAAAATCTAACTAAATTTGGGCATAGTTATGTTGAGATTTATGACCATAATTTGGGCATGTAAAATGAGGCTTAATTTATGATTAGGAAAGATATGTTAATAGAACTTTAGGATATATTTAAATCTATTAAATTGCCCAATCCGCTAGATCTGTTGGAATTGAATAATATGATTTGGGTATGTAATCTGTAGGCTCGATCTAAAATTGAGCAAAACATGTTAATGGAACTTTGAATAATCTACTGTAACTTGTAAAGAAGTTAATTGGTTGAATTGGCATAATTAATCTGATATTGGCATAATCTGTGAATGAAAACTTTAGCTACAAATAAGAATTCTGAGACACGAGGTTAGACTCAGTTTGCGGTGGAAGCCTACCCGGACCCAACCGGCTTAACCAGCAACCGCAAACTGTCAGTCTAATGTGAGAGGTCGTAGGCATAAGGATGCTTAGACATGAGGTTAGGTCTGGCTTGTGGCAGAAGTATGCCCGGAACTGCCCAGCACATCCAGCAGCCACAAGCTACCGACCAAATGTGAGAGGTCTGTGCATTAATATTTAATTAATGCAAATCTAAGATAAATATGATGCCTAAAAAGTGTTGGGTGGATAGGGTTAAAAAAACTGGACTGATGAATCTAATAAACACGTTTCGTGAATCTGTAGGCCCAATACAAAGTTTGGTAAAACAATCTATAAGTCTGTTTATCTGTATATCTGATCCGTTAGTCTGAGAACTTGTTAATCTGTACATCTGATCCGTTAGTCTGAAAACCTATTAACTTGTATATCTGATCTGAAAACTAGTTAATCTGAACTTTGTACATTTGAAATATGTAAACAAGTTAATCTGAAATCTGTTAGTCTGGGGACACAAGGTTAGGAGGGATAATTACTTGTGTCATCTGTTGTTTGGGACCCATATTAGTCAGTTACCCTTTCTGGTATCAAAACTATGACTCAACACTAAGAGGGGTCCGGGCACGCTTACTGACTAATTGTAAGAGGTTCGCTCTGATAATGGCGATGGGTGTTAATGGCGTATTCCAACCGGGTCATGTGCGTGCATAGATCCGGTCTGCTCTGAGGATGTAAGATACCGTGACATCTGTAAATAGGTCTGTGTCTATAGGTTGCCACTTTAGGGAGTGATACACCCTTCTGTGGGGCCGACACAGTGTATTCATGTATTAAGGAGCCGATCGCTTGGGGTAGAATTTAGGGTACACTTAGTTCTGTCTGTTTCTGTTGGGGTACCGTCTATTTCTGTTGGGGTGGTAACACCAGTCTGTTTCTGTGTGGTACCGTCTTTTGGGGGTGGTAAAGGCCCATTACTAGTGTACACCTAACTCTAATATTCTGTTTCCGCAGGGATTATTCTGTTTTTGTCTCTGATTTCGTTCCTGATTATGTTTCTATACCGTCTGTCTCTATTCGGGTGGTCAAGGCCCATTTCTAGCATCGTGTTTCTGAAGAGATCATTCTGTTTTCTGTTTAGACAGTAGGACAACACATAATTCTGTTATACTCGTATTAATGCAGAGAAGTGAAACTAAGTAAGGAGCTTAGCTTAGCCTATATCATTCTGTTTCTTCTATTATCCTGCTACTCCTGTTACGGCTATCTCTCATCCAGTTTTATTTACATTTCATGATACTGTAATCTGTTTATATGTTGAAAGTCACTGGACTCACCAGACGTATGTTTGACCTAGTTTGTTTCGCCTCTTTCTTCCATTCCCCCCCTCCTCCAAGGTACTCAGGTTGGGAAAGTAAGAGCTTGACTTAGATTTCCCTTTGCTTGAAGTGCTAGAGTGCTTGAAGTATTGGTTGGCTTTGATCCTACCTATTTATGGCATTTTCTGTTGTGGATTATGGAGTTAAAATTACATACTATGAAGGCTTTTGTACAAGACTGATATTTATGTACTTGAATTCTGATATTGTGGTTTAGAAAGATGTAACCAAACTTACTTTTGTTTCTGCTGTAATAAAGTTATAAATTTTTCAAGTACTACTTTATGTATCTGTCTTGTAATATTCTATTCTGTTTACTTATAATGCTTCATGGAAGTTAATGCATTCCCTTTGTGAGTGACACTAACGGACATGGGGTGTTACATGCTGCGCGATTCGTTTATTTTGATATACATATATATATATATATATATATATATATATATATATATATATATATATATATATACTTCATTTGATGATTTCTATATCGTTTTTCACTTCAAATATTTCAGTATCGCCTTTAAATTTCAGAAAATTTCGCCATAACCTCCTTTGTACGGGAAGGGGTTTGGAAATTTATTGGGCCATATTAAGCACCCAATAAATCCTATAAAGATAGACATATTTATAGTGATATATTCCGGTGTCCACAGGGGAGTGTGTATAGATAATAACTCCAGAGAATAAATTCTCTTCACCCTATAAATGGTTTATGTGCCTTAATGACTAGAGAGACGTGTTTATTGTCATCTCCAGACCCATGTGGGGTTTTTATTCATTTTGCAATTTACCGTTACATTTTATATAGTCCATATCAGTCTTCAGTTCAACCTAAAATATATTCATCGCCATATAAGCCTCTCGCTTGTATGGTATATCTTCAAACTCGTCACATAAGCTCCAAATGCTTATGTGGTATATGATAGAGTTCTCTATCTTCAAGAAGTATGCACATGTAATGTAGTTCAAAATTAATTTTCACTATCCTATGGCGACATTTATGATTTCACACAGAACAACAAGCACTCCGCATCCAATGGCATTAACAGGAGTTTATATAATAATAAAATCGTGCAGCCAACTCATTAAGGCTTACCTATGTGTCGGGAACGTAAATATATTCTTTAATCGACTGCTAATCCATTTTCCTGCTCAACATCTATATGTATATGCAGAACCAAGCTAAAAATAATATTTCTAGCGAACAAATGTTTATTTCAACACACGGTTATTTTTAACCCTTCGTACGTAGGATTAAATGATATTTTTGGCGAACAAAAATATGTTTCAACACGTGTAATTTTAGCGAGTCGTATGCATGATAAAAATGATATTTTTATCATTCAAAATATTTATTCAACACATGGATGTTTTCAGCACTTCATATTCACAATAAAAATGTTAATTTTATTGTTCAATCCTTTTATTCAGCACATGAATCCTTTTCAACACATGAATGTTTTATATAGTTTATACATATAATAAAAAATGATATTTTTATTGTTAAAACAATTTATTTAAAACACGAATATTTTATATGCTTCATACATAAGATAAAAATGTTATTTTTGGTGTTAAAACAATTTATTTAAAACACTAATATTTTATATAGTCCATATATATGATAAAAATGTGATTTTTATCTTTCAAAGAATTTATTCAACACATGAATGTCATTCAACACACGAATATTTCATACACTTCATACGCATAATAAAAATGTGAATTTTATTATATAACAAATTTATTCGACACATGAATATAATTCAACACATAAAATAATTAAAACACAGGAATATTTCTGAAAATTTCGGCAGCATAACGGTAGGGGGTTTAAAACCGGCACCGTCCCGAGTACGGCTCCTCCACTACCTTAAGCCTCACGGCGTTCCATAAGGGGCTCATCAAAATGATCTAAGATCAATTTCATATCATATGAATTTTCCACAAACAATTCCAATTCTAATTTAAAAACCAAGGCCGTATACCTCAGCAGAAGCTTCAAAACTAGGTTTTGATTTTTAGCACAAACGGTTGCACGATGTTGGAATCAGCTACTACCACATGGAAGGGGCCAGAAGGCACGCAGATCGATGGCAAGGGGATCCACTTCGATCTAACGTGGAAGGCAAGGCAGCGCACTGAAGTGCATGTCTTCGGGGAGCTCGTTCTCGACGACGGATCGAAGAGGGGTAGTGCTCCTTATATGGATTTGAAGAGGGGGAGATGATCTTTAAAAAGTTAAACTGGGTCAAGGGTTGATTCGACGTGGTTTGGCCAAAAATCTGTCGGGAAGGATGGAAAGGTAGCCGTCGCATGATACAGAGGGGGGGTTACAAGCTTTCTGATTTTATTTTATAAAATTAAATAATGAAAGAAAAAATCCTATTCGCCGATATTTATATTAATTCAAAAATAGGGTTTTCTCTATACGAACTCCAATTCAAACCCAATGACTGTATCCTCTAGCAAAATACCCCTATTCCGAACACAATGGAATATGTTTCGTGAGCCCATCGACTGTTATAGTCAGTTATTCTTCAAATTAAAATATAAAACATTCAAATTTGGATTTGAACGTACATTTTAATTTGCTAGGGCCACTTACTGATTCTAAAAATTTCCGAAAAATGAATCTGGCTATGTTGGGATGATACAGTCCCAACAAAACCGATTTCATTGAATTCTGAGGCCATTTGAAAAATGGTCATTTTCTAGTCGATCCAATTTGACTGAAATTAAATAAACATGTTTTCCTTTGCCACGCTCACATATTAATTCCAAAAATTATGGAATTTCAAACCTAGCAATAAATTGACATCTAGGATCCAAAAAAAGTGGTTTCATAAAAAACGGAGGTCGTTTGCAAAATGTCTATTTTAAGGGTCATATTTATTCCTTAGCGACCATTCTGAATATTCAACTAGCCATAACATTTGATTCCCGCTATAAAATTTCGATTTTTCAGATTCGTTAGAAAGATACTCTTAAACAGATTTAAATATTTTTGGTTTCTCTAAAATCCCTTTTATTTTGCAGCCTGTACGTTCAGTCAAAGTTCGAATTCAAATTTTAAAATTGTTGCGCTATTTCTAACTCGTTATTTAATTAAAATAAATTATTCCAATTACTACAAATTCCTTAAAATAGCCAAATTAAAAATTTTAAATTAGCTCTGATTTTCCGGGTTGTTACATAATCACCTATAAAGACATAGGTAAGAAAGACATAGGTAAGAATTGGATAAGAATGAAATGTCTAATAATTGTAATTAGAAATTGTAATTGTACTTATGACATGAGGTTAGGTTGCATTAGTGGTGGAAGTCTGCCCGGACCCGACCGATATATCCAGCTGCCGCTAATGTTGAACCTAATGTGAGAGGTCTAAGTGCACAAATACGAGATGGGCCATGACACGAGGTTAGACCTAACTTGTGGAATAAGACTACCTAGAGACTACCGGCATATCCAGCATCCACAAGTTGTAGGACTAATGTAGGAGGTCTAGCCCATTATAAACCATAAATGGACATGGTAATAAATTGGACTACTTAACAAAATCTAATCCATAGGGATTGTATGATTGTGAACTAAAGTTAGGGTTAAGTAAAATTGGTTGGACAATGGATGGGTTAAGCAAATCTGAGGGGGTGGGTAATATTTACATATAGGCCTACAAACTTAATCCGATAAGTTTATGTAATTAAAGACACCAAGTGGTATGCAAGATTGGGGAGAATAATAAAGTTATGTAACTAAAGACACCTTTTAGGGCAAGCATAACTTGTAGAAATGATAGGGTTATGTAATTAAAGACACCTAGTGCTATACATAGCCATAGAAAACCTAGTGGGGGATACAGGACAAAGGGGAGAGCTTGTATCATATTGTGAGTAGGTATCAAAACATGTACTTTGTACTTGGTTGGAAAAGGGGCACGCTTATTGGACTGATTGTAAGAGATACAAAGGTGGAGGACGGTGTGGGCGGCACAAACCGACTGGGCCATGTGCGTGCATGAGCCAGGCAGAAGGGGATAAAACGACCGTGACACCTGCAAATATGGGGCTGTGTATATCAGCGAGGGGTTGCCACTTTAGGACGTGATACATCCTACTATGGGGCAGGCATAGAGTATCTATGGAGTAGGGATCCGATCAATTAGGGTAGTAGTATGGTACATTTGGATGTATGCCTAAGTCTACCACCTTATAGTGGAAGGGATCATCTCATTCTGGTTGTACTAGTAATAGTGCAGAGTAATCATTAGAGAAGTGGATACACATTATCCTGTCTACCTTGTCACACCTGCCTTTTATGTAGTAATCTCTAATCCACTTTATATGCATGTCATGCTACTTTTATTTATTTACTAGATAAAAGTAACTAGACTTGCCAGACTTTATGTCTGACCCTTTTGTTTCCTCTTCTTTCTTCCGTCCCCCTCAGGTTCTCATGGCGGAAATACTCAGGCTTAGTCAACACTCAGTTAACGGACGTGGGGTGTCACAATCGTGATATTCTAAAATTTTAGGTGCATCATCCATCATTTTAGACAACATACATTTTAGGAAATATTTGTATGCATATTTAATCTCTTTTTGTAGCATTGATGAGATCTAACATATTTTTTATAGTTTAGACAGTAGCTATTTTTTTGTTGTTGTTTGAACATAGGGTATCAACATTTGTATTTTGGTATTGTATTTGTATCAGGAATACTTTGTTAAACTTAGGTGATACAAAATCTCAAATAGATGGGAAGTAAATATTTTTTAATACGGAAATGCATGGAGTATTAATTGCATTTACATAAGATGGAAAGAAATAAATGTAAGCATTAATTTCTTCCATTTACCATAAGGAAAGGGATTGATTTACTTTCTTTATGTATACATTCGTTGCTATTGTAATTTGCCTTCAATATTTTATTAAAGGTTTCAAATCTTGGATATCGATCGCGTTCCGTCTCGGGGATTTTAGATACTTGATCTCGTATCGGGGGAAATCTCGGATGAGATGAGTCTAACTAGGGTGTTTGTCTTGGAGTTCCATCTCAGATCTGAAAGTTCATATCAGAACAATCTCAGGGTACATGATATATTAAAAAATGATATTTTTCTTACACAATGATTTTATGAATGTTATTATATAAACAGCAGTTTAAACTTGAATTGCAAAATCATTTCATTATTCTTAATTTGCTAAAGATCATTCATACCCCAAATCGTAATATGCTTAAAATAAAAATATAATACAATGCAAATAGATTAGTGGTTACTACATATGATCCATGAAAATGAATTATTGTTAGACATAAAACATAAAAAAGGTCCACAAAATTAATATTTCAGCATAAGTAGAACATAAAATACATAATTCTATAGGTAATATGTATGTAAAAAGGACGAATATGAAAATCATAAGCGTTGTGAACATATATGAACATATGATATGGTCATTTAACATGCAAAATGTTAAATAGTAGGATAATATCGTGGCTAGATTTAAGTCTTTTAAATATTGTTCTATTTTGAGCATGGGTTTATATTTTAACTAAAAAACCAAGATCTTAGACGATATTATAAGAACTCACCTCGGTCGATATATCGTTCGATATCGTAATATCCCAGGGGATATATTTGAAAGGAGATTTATAGTGAGATTTGCTGTTTCATTTCGGTAGGAGCCCAAAATGAGATATCAGAGGAGATCTCGGGCGATATTTTCGAGATCTGAATAGTGATTTTATTACCATATGCTGGTAATTTCATTGATGGCTCACATATATTTGCACTGGCTATATATTGAAACTTTAGTGTAAACCCATACTGGCATGGAGCCAGTAATCCCAATGGTGTCTCTTCTTGTTAAGAATGTTCGAGGTTTGGATATGTAAACTCTTATTTTGTAATCTCTTGTTATTCTCTGATGTGGAATAAAATCTCTCTCTTTTGAACTGGACGTACACTATCTCGATGATAGTGGAACCAGTACAAATATTGTGTGTCTTTTTTTTCTCTGTTATAGTTATTTACTATTTGTTTGATGTAATAGAATAATTGGTATCAGATTAGATTGATGTTCGATTGGCAAATCTAGACCATATTTTTTATGCTTCCGCAACAATAGATTGGTATCGGAGCAAGGTGATTTGTTTTAAATTGTGCATCAATTATTTCTACAAAGGTTGGTAGATTCAGTGGTGATTATGCTATTACTATGTTGGGAGAAAAGGAGACTTTCGTGGAGAAGATTATGTTGAGAGAGAAAAGCGATCCAAACTTGGAACTTTGATGTAGCTTGAGCTTTGAATTCTCATTATGGTGGAGTTATATGTTAAAACACGACCTGACCAACCGTAGAAAAGTGACTTCATAGATAACAGCTTGGAGAAATTGCTTAGAGGTGGTAACGACCAAAGACGAACCACTGGAGGTGTTAACTACCTTTCCAAGTGTTTGAGAATTGTATAACTTCAAGTTTAGTTGAGAAATGCACGCATCATATGAGAGATAAAGAGTTTAAAGTGTTAAAAGGACCACTGGGTTTAAAAATTGTATCTGATGTAGGTTATTTTGGTGACAGATTTTGATGCCACTCGGACTTATTGACTTTTTGATGCCATCTTGGAGAGTTCAGTTCATAGAGCTGATTTTGGCGGATTTCGTGCCACTATGATACGCTATTGATTTTGTAATGTCGTCTTAAAGAAGGTGCTACATGCATATTTGTGGAAGGAGAGAGAATTATGTTGCATACAAAGATTTGGATTTTGTCTCTGTTTTTTGAATTGGTGACTGAGAGAATTATTTTTGGCCTTGATAGTGTTGAGATTATTTTGGAATCTGCCTTTTTATTATTTGGATATTTGCAACATTTTGTTGGAAGGCGGGCACATAGTTTGAGCTCGTTAACAAGGTGTGATAGGGGGTAGCTTTGTTGGAACCCATTAGGTAAATACTCATTTTGGTATCTATCTCACTTTGATATTTTGGTTTAAGGTGGAGTTCTTTTTCAAGAGTTTTATGTTGTGAAGAGAATTTGATTCGAGATGGGGTGTTGCAGATATGTGATTTTGCATCAAGCTGGAGTGTGAAATTTAGGAGATACAAAATCATAAATAGATGGGAAGTAAATATTTGTTTAATATGGAAATGCTTGGAGTATTAATTGCATTTGCATGAGATGGAAAGAAATAAATGCAGACATTAACTTCTTCCTTTACCCTAAGGAAAGAGATTGATTTACTTTCTATGTGTGCACATTTGTTGCTATTGTAATTTGCCTCCATTATTTATTACCATATGTTGGTAATTTAATTGATGAATCACATAGATTTGCACTGGCCATATATTAAGGGTAGACTTTAGTGCAAACCCGTCCTGGCATGGAGCCAGTGATCCCCAATTGCATCTCTTCTTGTTAATCCTATTCGAGTTTTGGATATGTAAACTCTTATTTTGTAATCTCTTGTAATTCTCTCAAACGGAATAAAATCTCTCTCTTTTGGACTGGATGTACACTATCTTGATGATAGTGGAACCAGTATAAATATTGTGTGTCTTTTTGTTTCTATGTTATAATTATTTAACATTTATTTGATGTAATAGAATAAGTGCTGTCGGATTAGATTGATGTTCAATTGGCAAATCTAGATCCTATTTTTTCTGCTACCACAACAACAAATTGATTGAAGCTTTCTCTTTTGAAATTGATTATTCAATTTGTAATTATAGGCTAGTCTTTCCATCTACTACCTATAATTTTGTAATTTCTCTCTTGCATTCTCTTTTGTACTCTCTTTAGTGAAATAAAAAAAAGTTATTGGGTCCGTGGACGTAGGCATAGCCGAACTACGGTAAATCTTTGTGTCTTTTATTCTTCTTCTATTTTGTTTTGTTTAGTGATTATTGTCCATTGAGTTAGCGGTTGATAATTAATCTACAAGCTATATCCTCTTTTTGTATTGCTTCCGAATTTGTGCAATTATTTGAGCAACAGTTTGGTATTACAGCTAGTTGTCTTGTTCTAGATTAGTAATAACCATTGGCTAATTCTTTTAGTAGTGCTATGAAAAATTATGGCATCACCAAATTTGTTAGAAGAGATGTTTTTGGGAAATGGAAGGTTAAAATGAAGACTAGTAACGATGTTCTTCAGTAAAATCTTTATTTACGTGGAGGAAGAGATAAAATGCAGAAGCGCCTTGGAGGAGATATGCATATGACCCACTTCATAGGTTCTAGAAGAGGCTCTTGCCATTATTGTAAGAAGAAGGGAAATTTGTTTAGCTCTTAGAAGGAAAAGAGAGAAGAAGAAGAAAGCTTCAATTTTGGTAGCAGTTAGATTAGATGCAGATAGATGTGATAGTGATACATCATTATTTTCAGCCAGTATTTCACCATTAGAGATTACATGTTTGGTGATTGATTCTGGAACCTCTTGTCATATGACGCCAGATAGGAGCTATTTTGTCAATTATGAGAATATTGATGGTGGAGCAGTTCATTTGGGGAATGACACATCTTGTCACGTTGCGGGCGTTGGAAGTGCAAGGTTTTAGATGCATGATGGTGTTATTAGGACTATCGCAAATATTAGACATGTTTCGATGTTGCATAAAAGTTTATTGTCAGTTGGATACTTGAGTAGACTTAGTATGAGGATAATAATAGATACAGAGAATTTAAGAGTGGTGAAGGTTTTCTTGGTAGTGATGAAACGGGAGCGAGTTAATGATATTTATATGCTTCATGGAGAGATAGTCTTGGGAGATTCAGTTATTCATATTGATTCTAGTGTGCTAGATTCTGCTCAGTTGTGGCACCTTCGTTTAGGTCATGTTGATGAGGAGAGCCTGGAAGTATTGAAGAAGCGTAGGTTAATTGTTTTTTATTCTCAATTAAAGTCTAGCTCTTGTGAAGATTGTTCTTTTGGAAAGAAGAAGAATGTCACATTTAATGCTAGAAGACCTAGAGCTACAGAGTTTTTTGAGTATGTTCATTCTTATGTGTGGGGAACCACCCTAATTGCATCTTTAGGTGAAGCCAGTTTCTTCATCTTATTTGTGGATGATTTCCCATGTATGGTTTGGGTCTATTTCATGAAGACTAGATCTGGAATATTTGCCCAATTTCAGAAGTGGAAGACCTTAATTGAAAAGAAGTCAAGAAAGCAGCTGAGAGTTCTTAGAGTTGGAAATAGTAGTTAATTTGCGTCACAAGAATTCACTAACTATTGTGCATCCGAGCATGTATTTAGAGATTTATCTATAAAGTCTCATTCTTTTGAAGTGGCAGAGAGCATGTGCCAGACATTATGGGTAAGAGCTATGAGCTTGAGACTGGCTGCTGGTCTAGAAGAGGGATTTTGGGCAGAAGCTATATCTATGGCAGTATTTCTCATCAGCCGTACACCTTCTATTGCCATAGATATGAAGTGTAACGACCCAAGGATTTTTGACCCCGAAAATCGACATAAAATCACCATGTCGACTATTCAAGCATCGAAAACACTGGATTGTCAATAGAAAGAAATTTGAGGGTGAGTATAGAAAGAAAGAAATATTAGAATAGACGAAGGAAGAAGAACCACACATCAGAATCTCACAGCGGAACAGATAAAATATAATATCAAATCTCTTTATACAAAAGAAATGTATATACATACCAATCATCAGAGTACAACATATATCAGAAACAGCGGAATAATAACTGTAAATAACTAGCGGTGAAGCCTCCTGCTTCTAGCTCCTGAAGCTCCAAGCGAATATAACCTGTAAATACACTCGGTCTGACCCAAGCACATTTGAAGCAAGCAACATACACCGGGTCAGTCTGGAATACTATCATTGATAAATTCACAGAACACACACTTGTTTAACTTCGGAAAATTCTTTCTGAAATCAAAGGATAATAGTAAGACCAGCCCACACATAAAACACTGACGGTTTTTACCTTACTATAACCCAAAACATTTTGAAATCATAGCTTGCTCTGATATTATCATAATGTCTAAATACAAATAATAACAATCTAGAGGAACGCTTGCATTTCACGCTCCTCATATATAGTATACAATAGAAAACCGCGGGCGCTTATTGGATATTGGATTCCAACCTTGAGAAGGTATGCGTCCACCTTCCGAACGTGTATCTCTAGAGGCGAATACACTGGGTTCAACAAGAACGTCTTGCAACCCGGCCCTCACATGACCGACAACTCATTTCTCTTGAGTGTATCGAATGTATATCACCGACGGTTGGGATCAGCAACCGCCTCCCGAAAAGGGACAACATAGAAATATAGATTAAAGAAGCAAATGGATTTTCTCTAGATAGGTGATCATACATCCTAATGAGAGCGACCCACATAGCCATGCTTGTAACGACCCGGATTTTCGGCGACTTTGGTTATCGACATAAGCTCGATGTCGATAACCAAAACATCGAAAAATCCAGGTAATTAATGAAAGAAATTAAAGGGTGAGGAT
This sequence comes from Allium sativum, assembly GCA_030737875.1. Classification (NCBI taxonomy): domain Eukaryota; kingdom Viridiplantae; phylum Streptophyta; class Magnoliopsida; order Asparagales; family Amaryllidaceae; genus Allium; species Allium sativum. Next base: position 291,519,503 of record CM060916.1, on the reverse strand, counting down.
AGATAAGATAGAAACTTAGAATAGAAGAAGAAAAGAAGAACTTACATCAGAGTAACACGTACCTCACGGCGGAACGAATAACATATAATATATAACATAACTTTGAAATATAACAGTTATGTATACAATAGCACTTATCAGAGTACATCACTTACAACACAGCGGGAATAACTATAGCTCTATGATCTTGAAGCCTCCTGCTCCAAGCTCTCCAAGTATATCTGTAAAACCCGACTACTTGACTGCCCGTACAAATTAGGCACCCAAGAGTTTAGGGAAAACAACAAAGTAAACTCCGGGTCAGTCATGGGATTGGTGTGAGTAAAACAGTTTAAATAGGTATATGAACAAGTAAACGATATCTCATAAGACCACGCCGCAGAACGGAACGGGTTTTTCCCTTATGAGAATCCAAAATATCTTTATATCAAAAACCTTTTGATATTATAATAATGTCTATGTACAAATAGATATCAACTAGCAGAAACGCTTTCATCTCACGTTCTACATATATAGTATACAATCAAAATCGTAAGCACGTATTGGATAATGGATTTCCAACTATGACAAGGTATTGAACCACCTTCCGATCAGTGTACTCTAGGAACGATACACTGGAGTTCAACTAGAACATCTTGTAACTCAGCCACACATGACCGACCACTCATTTCGCTTGAGTGTATCGAATGTACATCACCAACGGTTGGGATCAGCAACCGTTTCCCGTATATATATGGGACAACATTGATAGATTTAAGAAACAAATGAATATTCTCTAGATAGGTGATTATACACCCTACTTCGGTGCGACCGACTTAGCCATGCTGCCTTCCCGATTTCTGTCATTTACCGGATGATGAGGCTAGAAGTTACGCGTTATCATCACATCATATTCACTTCAAATGTCACATCGTCAGATCCATCGAAAATCACTAATTGACGTCTACAACAGTACATTATGTGTTAGCTAAAGAAGTTTCCTTCTCCGCTTCCACTCTTGGTATGGTTTAAGAAATCAAGGTACGTGACCTTTCTGGAAATACTCTGTCAGACATTCATTCATACAAGTCATCCTCATTCACTTAGAAGGTCACATCGTCATACCCGCCAAATCACAAATTGATTTATCCAAAAGTAACACGGGTATACAGCTTAGAGAAACGAATTCCTCCGCCACCAAACGTGAATACGTTTGAACAGATCAACTTACGCGATCTATTGGATATACTCTGTCAGACCTTCGTCCATACAAGTTGTCCTGGGACTGGACAAACCGAAGGCACTATTCAGTATATCCATCTTAGTCACTGTTATCTAAGACTTATACAACAGCCCTTGCACTTTACTCCGTCTTCAATTATCTTTGGCATAAATGATTCGCAACGCTTATGCCAATACAGAGTGGTTCTTTGGATAATAATCCAACCGGTCTCTCCATATTAACAACGTTAAAATGGTCAAAACTTCAATAGTCTGTGATTTAACCATCAAAGAAAAACAGGTGTGCAAACAACGATATTATTTCCAGTTGGAAATTATATCGGTAAATCATCAACATATATATATATATATATATATATTCACATTGCCTTATTTTCTATGTTTAGAAAATATATGTTATTTACACTGGAAAACGTTTTCCATTTGCTTATTTACAAATCACTACTCTTCCCCAACTATCAGTCCCTGACTGTGAACTAGTATGAGAACAATTCCCTAAGTATAAATCCCGAAGGCCGAAACCAACATCAGATAGACACTTAGGAAACCATTCAATTTACTAATCTCTAGTCAGTTCTAATTTTACTTAACTCTATTTGATTAACTCTGATTGATTAACTCTAACTGGTCAACCTTAATTAATTAACTCTAACTGGTTTTACTTGGTTTGACTAACTCAATTTATTAACTCGACTGACTAATTCAACTCATTAACCAAACTTGATTTACTTATCTCGATTAACTGAACTAATCACTTTGATTAACTCGACTAATTCACTTTGGTTAACTTAACCAATTCGGTTAACTAATTCACTTAGTTTAACTTAACTAATTCAGTTAACTCCTGTCGAATAAACTATATTCGATAACTCCTCTAACTCTATTCGAATAAACTATATTTGATTAACTCATTTACTCTATTCGAATAAACTATATTCGATTAACTCATTTGATTTAACTCTAATCGATTAACTCCATCGAATAAACTATATTCGATAATCTCCTCTCGAATAAACGATATTCGATAATCTTCCCTTTCGATTTAACAAATCAATAACTCCCTTTTCGAATAACTAAATTCGATAACTCCTTTCGATTTAACTAATCGATAACTCCTTTCGATTTAACTAATCGATAACTCCCTTCGATGAAACTAACATCGATACTCCTTTCGATGAAATTAACATCGATTAACTCCTTTCGATGAAACTAACATCGATTAACTCTTTTTGATGAAACTAACATCGATTAACTCCTTTCGATGAAAATAACATCGATTAATTTAACTCGACGCACTTAACTCGACTCACTTATCTCGATAATCTAACTCAAGAACTTAACTCGATTAACTTAGCTCGATAATCTAACTTAAGAACTTAACTCCTATCGAATAACTAATATTCGATTTAACTTCATTCGCTTGACTCCAGATCGCAGCGATCACAATGGTTACGCCTGATTCCCTCAGGAAACATCTGACCTCCTTAGGCTATTTAAAGCCATGCGAATTACGCTAGCAGTCGTATGAGATGGCAACTTATCCTGAATACTATGTTTGACTAACTCTGTCTCAAATAACTATATTTGATTAACCCTAGTTCGTTTTAACTCTAATCGATTAACTCTAACTGAGTAACTCTAACTCGATCAACTCGACTTACTTGACTCACTGGATAACTTGACTTACTTAACCCAACTGGTTAACTTAACTTGCTTAACCCAACTGGTTAACTCTATTGAACTGGTTAACTCTACTGAGCTGGTTAACTATATTGAACTGGTTAACTCTACTGAACTAGATAACTCTTCTCGAATACTATATTCGACTAACTCTTTTTGAATACCATATTCGACTAACTCTTTTCACTTTATAAAGATTTCCTTTTAACAACGTTTTATTCATTTGAAAAGATTTACTTTTAAATAACGATTCTACACTTTAAAAATGATTTCCTTTTTATAACGTTTCCTTTTCAATTCTATTTGTAAATGGTTTACAAATATTTCCTTTTCAAATTTATTCTTGAAATATTCTAACTCCTTAAATTCTCTGAAAAATTTGCCATAACCTCCTTTGTAACGGGAGCATCGGGAAAATCCCCAAACCCACCATATAGGCCTTTCCATTCAAAAAGAAAATGGTTTGTAATTATTTCCTTTTTGAATATCCCCTATTTATAAATATTCCAATTTATAAACATTTCTTATTTATAAATATTCCACTTTATAAATATCTCTTATTTATAAATATCCCATTTTATAAATATTCTATTTTCAATATCACTTTGAAAATCCCCTTATCAACATTTCAGTATGTTATGGTATTCAATCATATCAAATTAGGATGTTCAATATCGTCCAAGTACATATAATCGCCCACAGATTTTATATCACATCATATAACAATATATGAAAAACAATAAAATAACTGTTGAGGAATCCAGTCGGATTCCTCCAACTTGTCTCCCTACATCCACAGATGTTACACAATATGATTATCATCACTTTCAGTTCAATATAAATTATTCTGATAGTAGAATCAATATATAAATATTTAACGGTTTATATATATATAATTACATATATATATATATATATATATATATATAATTTTCACTAACTGACTAGTAGTTCAATCAATCAACCAACACACAAAAATCAACAGATGATTAACAGTTCTAAAAATACATTATAAAAATAAAACTGTTCAGAGTTGGTGAGATTTACTCACTTTGGACTATCATCGTTAATAACGATAATTGTCGTTGATTCAGGTCGGACAATTTATTTTACAATAAATTATAGCGAGCTCGGATTCAGTCCCAGTCAGCTTTATTGTGAAGCTCTCGTCCACACGGTCCTGTCGGATCTTGTTTTGTCAGATTCCTATAACATATGTCAAAGATACGATAGGTTAAAGTTGTTACATCCTTTGATTTGAATTTAAATTAAACTAAAATCTAAGATGGGCTTTACCAATGAATTTAGGCCCAACCGAATACCACCAGCACCCCTTTTATCACCGTGACCCTTAGAGCCTCATTCAAAATCCCAAATCCACAATTAATCCCGTCGATAAATGAAATCCCCAAATCGCTAATTCACTTTATATCATCGCGTCGCCTGTTCAACGTCTTGGGACTCCGGCGAACCCATCAACCGCTCCGTCCGACCGAGAGCCATCCTCACCTTAAGTGCCCTCTCATGACATCGCCGCCTGAGCTACACAATCCCAGTCGAACGGAAAACAAGCAGGCCCAACTTCTGATGACCCTCGACCACCGGTCCCCTCCCGAACCCTTCCCGAATGGTCATCGACCCTTTCCCCTTCCATCCCTCATCCTATTGTCCAACTCGATGGCCTCCCATCGCATCTTGGTCGAGATGAAGCTTTGTTGTACAAAGGAGGACAGTGAACGAGAATAGAACGGACTCAATGAAAAGCATACCAACGTGAAAAGGAACTGTTGAGCATCTCATACATATTTGTTTCATGAATTAAAGGAATTTACTTCAATTTCTTTTGATTTTCATTCTCTCATTTTCACTGTTGAGATAACTTTCGGTGGCGGCTCATATTTTTTTCCAGAAGTGAAATTAAATTAGGTTTAGAATGGTGCTTTTATAGAGCTTGTTAGGACCAAAATATAATATTATATTATATTAATACTTAACGGTGAAGTACCCTATAAAAATAACCTCATACGATCTCTGTTTTTGACAAACTAAGCTATTCCTGGCATAGAAAAATATTCCGAATCTAATGGGATAGGTTTCGTCGAATTCTGACACCGTTTGCGAAAATCCCTTAGAAAATATCGATGAAAAACACCAAGCATTAATTCATTAAAATTACAGAAAAAATCCTAAAAATATAAGGCCTTGACGTTTCACTAGACCTCTTCCTAAGGTTTCGTATGAAACTTGTTTCGTTGGAATTCGAGCTCGTTTGACTAGTTAACCATTCAGTTTAGTTTGTTTCAAGTTAAAAACATAGTGTACCGTACTATAAAATATCCTGTTCACATAGGGACTGCTATGGACAGAAACAAAGATACCATTTAAATGAATGATGTGCTCTGGTCCCAAAAATGTAATAATACCGGTAGATGGACTCATATTGTGAAACCCCGAAATGTCGATACAGGGTGCCAAATGCTCCAAATAAAAAGTTGCTTATTTAATTAATTAAAAATTACCATAAAATTCTAAAAATTAAATTATCACTACTTCCCATAAGAACCTTGTCTAAATTCAAACCCGATCTCTAGTTATATCGAATAAACCGATACGGTCGATAAACGGTTCTATAGCGACTATTTCTAAATTTGATTTGGACGTTAATCAAAATCTACACGACGAAATCCTGATTTTTCTCTTCCACTAGAAAGATATACTTCACCGGCTCCACACGTTTCTTGTTTCACAGAAATCCGATTTAAAACGAACCCTGTATGTCATGTCGAAGTTCCAATCGCCATATAGCGAACTGCCGCACCATTTCAAGCTCTATTTTAATTATATTATAATTCTATGTTCAAACTGACGTCGATTGAATATATTTGTCAATATAATTCAACTCTAAGCTGAATTAAATCTAAGGGACGACCTCGTTCACAGAATATTGTGATTTCCAATAATTCTGATTATTTCTGAATTAAATATATTATTTAATTTATTATTTTAATTAAATATTCCCATTTATTTAATTCCACGACCATTAAATCCTTTAATTCACCATTTATATAATTAAATAAATTAATTATAATACCTCTGCCAATGCGGGTCATTACATTCTTCCCCACTTAAAATAATTTCGTCCTCGAAATTGCTAAGTTAGAGGACGACCCTATATATTGGAATTCCTAAGATTTGTTTCCCCTTATTTCTGATTTCAACTGAACCAATTAATATCGACTAAAATATTAATTCCTTCCGACTAAAATTTTAAAAATTCTGAAAATTTTCTAACACTTTAAATTTTCGAAAAATTTCGCCAGCACCTCCTTTGTACCGGCATATATGACAAACCACAACTCGCCTCTCTAGGCCTTCTCCAACCCAAAAGATAACCAAACAGCCAAACGGCTTGCCAAATCGGCTCGTAAATCACCAAACTCATGTGTAATATAAACTTGTACCTTTTTGTCGGGCATATCATTACATCCCTACCATTCATTACCACTTCTGCATATAACAATGCATTACCAACTTGATCTTCAATCAGTTCACTCTCAAAACCAAATCATTCGCTTATACCTAAGTCGAATTCTATTTCCACTCAAGTTCCATTCTCGATTTCAAACTCTTAACTCATTAATCCAAGTTAATTCCAGATTATTTTCAATCCAATCAGTTTTTACTTAACTTAGGTCAAGTAAAAATTTCAATTTATTCACTTTACTTTTATCATCCCAATCTATTTAACTTCATAAGTTAGACTTAAATTTCATAATTTAAATTCCTGGGTTTATTTCAAATCAATTTGAAATCATGATACCAATTCAGAACCTTTGAATTTCTAAACAAATTGTTTTTCTCAAAACAATTCAAAAACAAAACCTTTGGTAGTAATCGCTCACTTAGAACTCGAAAATGACACTGATGATGTCGCGATTCATCATCAGGGTTATTTCCCAGCCATCGAAGTGAGTTCAATACTATATCACTTTCAGTTTGAAAAACGTTTTCAAAATCTCCTAGGAACTTAAAATTTCCTTATATTTAATCCTGATTCATTTATCAACACTTACTCAAATTTCAGGATTTTTAAATTCCAATTCTGATTCAAATTCAGACTTAATTCATCGGTTTTCATATAATTTACTTATATGAATCTGATTAGTTATTTATAACCATTTCACATTTTATAATCTTACTTGATTATAATAACAACCAATATATCCACTATATTATAATTTTGATATATATATCTTCTCTATATCAAGATATACCTTGGGTAAACTTATTTTAATTTACCCTCTTTTCAAAACATATCGTGTCGACCCGTCGTATTCGAGTGTTTAGTAACTCCTACCGATACAGTGGATCAGACTGATCGACCAGAACTCATAAACAACCCAGCCAATGAATATCCACAATATAAAACAATTTTTATATCAAATACAAATACGCACTCGTATATATACACTCAAACTCAATCTAGGGTATTACTAACCCTATCTCTACCGAGTCACGCCACAGAGCCAAGTAATTCTTAACTTAAGCTCTGATACCAACTGCAACGACCCGGATTTTCGGCGACTTTGGTTATCGACATAAGCTCGATGTCGATAACCAAAACATCGAAAAATCCTGGTAATTAATGAAAGAAATTAGAGGGTGAGGATAGATAAGATAGTAACTTAGAATAGAAGAAGAAAAGAAGAACTTACATCAGAGTAACACGAACCTCACAGCGGAACGAATAACATATAATATATAACATAACTTTGAAATATAACAGTTATGTATACAATAGCACTTATCAGAGTACAACACTTACAACACAGCGGAAATAACTATAGTTATATGATCTTGAAGCCTCCTGCTCCAAGCTCTCCAAGTATATTTGTAAAACCCGACTACTTGACTGCCCGTACAAATTAGGCACCCAAGAGTTTAGGGAAAACAACAAAGTAAACTCCGGGTCAGTCATGGGACTGGTGTGAGTAAAACAGTTTAAACAGGTATATGAACAAGTAAACGATATCTCATAAGACCACGCCGCAGAACGGATCGGGTTTTTCCCTTATGAGAATCCAAAATATCTTTATATCAAAAACCTTTTGATATTATAATAATGTCTATGTACAAATAGATATCAACTAGCAGAAACACTTTCATCTCACGTTCTACATATATAGTATACAATCAAAATCGCAAGCACGTATTGGATAATGGATTTCCAACTATGACAAGGTATGGAACCACATTCCGATCAGTGTACTCTAGGAATGATACACTGGAGTTCAATAAGAACATCTTGTAACTCAGCCACACATGACCGACCACTCATTTCGCTTGAGTGTATCGAATGTACATCACCAACGGTTGGGATCAGCAACCGTTTTCCGTATATATATGGGACAGCATTGATAGATTTAAGAAACAAATGAATATTCTCTAGATAGGTGATTATACACCCTACTTCGGTGCGACCGACTTAGCCATGCTGCCTGCCCGATTTCTGTCATTTACCGGATGATGAGGCTAGAAGTTACGCGTTATCATCACATCAGATTCACTTCAAATGTCACATCGTCAGATCCATCGAAAATCACTAATTGACGTCTACAATAGTACATTATGTGTTAGCTAAAGAAGTTTCCTTCTCCGCTTCCACTCTTGGTACGGTTTAAGAAATCAAGGTACGTGACCTTTCTGGAAATACTCTGTCAGACATTCATTCATACAAGTCATCCTCATTCACTTAGAAGGTCACATCGTCATACCCGCCAAATCACAAATTTATTTATCCAAAAGTAACACGGGTATACAGCTTAGAGAAACGAATTCCTCCGCCACCAAACGTGAATACGTTTGAACAGATCAACTTACGCGATCTATTGGATATACTCTGTCAGACCTTCGTCCATACAAGTTGTCCTGGGACTGGACAAACCGAAGGCACTATTCAGTGTATCCATCTTAGTCACTGTTATCTAAGACTTATACAACAGCCCTTGCACTTTACTTCGTCTTCAATTATCTTTGGCATAAATGATTCGCAACGCTTATGCCAATACAGAGTGGTTCTTTGGATAATAATCCAACCGGTCTCTCCATATTAACAACGTTAAAATGGTCAAAACGTCGATAGTCTGTGATTTAACCATCAAAGAAAAACAAGTGTGCAAACAACGATATTATTTCCAGATGGAAATTATATCTGTAAATCATCAACATATATCTATATATATATTCACATTGCCTTATTTTCTATGTTTAGAAAATATATGTTATTTACACTGGAAAATGTTTTCCATTTGCTTATTTACAAATCACTACTCTTCCCCAACTATCAGTCCCTGACTGTGAACTAGTATGAGAACAATTCCCTAAGTATAAATCCCGAAGGCCAAAACCAACATCATATAGACACTTAGTAAACCATTCAATTTACTAATCTCTAGTCAGTTCTAAATTTACTTAACTTTATTTGATTAACTCTGATTGATTAACTCTAACTGGTCAACCTTAATTAATTAACTCTAACTGGTTTTACTTGGTTTGACTAACTCAATTTATTAACTCAACTGACTAATTCAACTCGATTAACCTAACTTGATTTACTTATCTCGATTAACTGAACTAATCACTTTGATTAACTCGACTAATTCACTTTGGTTAACTTAACCAATTCGCTTAACTAATTCACTTAGTTTAACTTAACTAATTCACTTAACTCCTGTCGAATAAACTATATTCGATAACTCCTCTAACTCTATTCGAATAAACTATATTTGATTAATTCATTTACTCTATTCGAATAAACTATATTCGATTAATTCCTTTGATTTAACTCTAATCGATTAACTCCATCGAATAAACTATATTCGATAATCTCCTCTCGAATAAACGATATTCGATAATCTTCCCTTTTGATTTAACAAATCGATAACTCCCTTTTCGAATAACTAAATTCGATAACTCCTTTCGATTTAACTAATCGATAACTCCTTTCGATTTAACTAATCGATAACTCCCTTCGATGAAACTAACATCGATACTCCTTTTGATGAAATTAACATCGATTAACTTCTTTCGATGAAACTAACATCAATTAACTCCTTTCGATGAAACTAACATCGATTAATTTAACTCGACGAACTTTTCTCGACTCACTTATCTTGATAATCTAACTCAAGAACTTAACTCGATTAACTTAGCTCGATAATCTAACTCAAGAACTAAACTGCTATCGAATAACTAATATTCGATTTAACTTCATTCGCTTGACTCTAGATCGCAGCGATCACAATGGTTACGCCTGATTCCCTCAGGAAACATCCGACCGCCTTAGGCTATTTACAGCCCTGCGAATTACGCTAGCAGTCATACGAGATGGCAACTTACCCTGAATACTATGTTTGACTAACTCTGTCTCAAATAACTATATTTGATTAACTCTAGTTCATTTTAACTCCAATCGATTAATTCTAACTGAGTAACTCTAACTCGATCAACTCGACTTACTTAACTCACTTGTTAACTTGACTTACTTAACCCAACTGGTTAACTTGACTTGCTTAACCCAACTGGTTAACTCTATTGAACTGGTTAACTCTACTGAGTTGGTTAACTCTATTGAACTGGTTAACTCTACTGAACTAGTTAACTCTTCTCGAATACTATATTCGACTAACTCTTTTCGAATACCATATTCGACTAACTCTTTTCACTTTATAAAGATTTCCTTTTAACAACGTTTTATTCATTTGAAAAGATTTACTTTTAAATAACGGTTCTACACTTTAAAAATGATTTCCTTTTTATAACGGTTCCTTTTCAATTCTATTTGTAAATGGTTTACAAATGTTTCCTTTTCAAATTTATTCTTGAAATATTCTAACTCCTTAAATTCTCTGAAAAATTCGCCATAACCTCCTTGGTAATGGGAGCATCGGGAAAATCCCCAAACCCGCCACACAGGCCTTTCCATTCAAAAAGAAAATGGTTTGTAATTATTTCCTTTTTGAATATCTCCTATTTATAAATATTCCAATTTATAAACATTTCTTATTTATAAATATTCCACTTTATAAATATCTCTTATTTATAAATATCCCATTTTATAAATATTCTATTTTCAATATCACTTTGAAAATCCCCTTATCAACATTTCGGTACGTTATGGTATTCAATCATATCAAATCACGTTGTTCAATATCGTCCAAGTACATATAATCGCCCAGAGATTTTATATCACATCATATAACAATATATGAAAAACAATAAAATAACTGTTGAGGAATCCAGTCGGATTCCTCCAACTTGTCTCCCTGCATCCACAGATGTTACACAATATGATTATCATCACTTTTAGTTCAATATAAATTATTCTGATAGCAGAATCAATATATAAATATTTAATGGTTTATATATATATATAATTACATATATATATATATAATTTTCACTAACTGACTAGCAGTTCAATCAATCAACCAACACACAAAAATCAACAGATGATTAACAGTTCTAAAAATACATTATAAAAATATAACTGTTCAGAGTTGGTGAGATTTACTCACTTTGGACTATCATCGTTAATAACGATAATTGTCGTTGATTCAGGTCGGACAATTTATTTTACAATAAATTATAGCGAGCTCGGATTCAGTCCCAGTCAGCTTTATTGTGAAGCTCTCGTCCACACGGTCCTGTCGGATCTTGTTTTGTCAGATTCCTATAACATATGTCAAAGATACGATAGGTTAAAGTTGTTACATCCTTTGATTTGAATTTAAATTAAACTAAAATCTAAGATGGGCTTTACCAATGAATTTAGGCCCAACCGAATACCACCAGCACCCCTTTTATCACCGTGACCCTTAGAGCCTCATTCAAAATCCCAAATCCACAATTAATCCCGTCGATAAATGAAATCCCCAAATCGCTAATTCACTTTATATCATCGCGTCGCCTGTTCAACGTCTTGGGACTCCGGCGAACCCATCAACCGCTCCGTCCGACCGAGAGCCATCCTCACCTTAAGTGCCCTCTCATGACATCGCCGCCTCAGCTACACAATCCCAGTCGAACGGAAAACAAGCAGGCCCAACTTCTGATGACCCTCGACCACCGGTCCCCTCCCGAACCCTTCCCGAATGGTCATCGACCCTTTCCCCTTTCATCCCTCATCCTATTGTCCAACTCGATGGCCTCCCATCGCATCTTGGTCGAGATGAAGCTTTGTTGTACAAAGGAGGACAGTGAACGAGAATAGAACGGACTCAATGAAAAGCATACCAACGTGAAAAGGAACTGCTGAGCATCTCATACATATTTGTTTCATGAATTAAAGGAATTTACTTCAATTTCTTTTGATTTTCATTCTCTCATTTTCACTGTTGAGATAACTTTCGGTGGCGGCTCATATTTTTTTTCCAGAAGTGAAATTAAATTAGATTTAGAATGGTGCTTTTATAGAGCTTGTTAGGACCAAAATATAATATTATATTATATTAATACTTAACGGTGAATTACCCTATACAAAATGAGTTTTTGACAAACTAAGCTATTCCTAGCATAGAAAAATATTCCGAATCTAATGGGATAGGTTTCGTCGAATTCCGACACTGTTTGCGAAAATACCTTAGAAAATATCGATGAAAAACACCGAGCATTAATTCATTAAAATTACAGAAAAAATCCTAAAAATATGAGGCCTTGACGTTTCACTAGACCTCTTCCTAAGGTTTCGTATGAAACTTGTTTCGTTGGAATTCGAGTTCGTTTGACCAGTTAACCATTCAGTTTAGTTTGTTTCAAGTTAAAAACATAGTGTACCATACTATAAAATATCCTGTTCACGTAGGGACTGCTATGGACAGAAACAAAGATACCATTTAAATGAGTGACGTGCTCTGGTCCCAAAAATGTAATAATACCGGTAGATGGATTCATATTGTGAAACCCCGAAATGTCGATATAGGGTGCCAAATACTCCAAATAAAAAGTTGCTTATTTAATTAATTAAAAATTACCATAAAATTCTAAAAATTAAATTATCACTACTTCCCAAAAGAACCTTGTCTAAATTCAAACCCGATCTCTAGTTATATCGAATAAACCGATACGGTCGATAAACGATTCTATAGCAACTATTTCAAAATTTGATTTGGACGTGAATCAAAATCTACACGACGAAATCCTGATTTTTCTCTTCCACTAGAAAGATACACTTCACCAGCTCCACACGTTTCTTGTTTCACAGAAATCCGATTTAAAATGAACCCTGTGTGTCCTGTCGAAGTTCCAATCGCCATATAGCGAACTGTCGCGCCATTTCAAGCTCTATTTTAATTATATTATAATTCTACGTTCAAACTGACGTCGATTGAATATATTCGTCAATATAATTCAACTCTAAGCTGAATTAAATCTAAGGGACGACCCCGTTCACAGAATATTGTGATTTCCAATAATTCTGATTATTTCTGAATTAAATAAATTATTTAATTTATTATTTTAATTAAATATTCCCAGTTATTTAATTCCATGACCATTAAATCCTTTAATTCACCATTTATATAATTAAATAAATTAATTATAATACCTCTGCCAATGCGGGTCATTACAATGCTGCCTACCCGATTTTTTGTCATTTCCCGGTTGATGAGGCTTGAGGCCAGAACTTAACTTTAAAACATCTGGTCACCATTCACATTGAATGCCACATCGTCAGATCCGCCAGATCACATTGATTGACGTCCACAAAAATACTCTAGTTTATTTGGCTAGAGAATAACCATTTCTCCGCTATGGTACGTTTGGAAAAATCAACTGATGTAATTCCTTTGGAAATACTCTGTCAGACATCCGTCCTTACAAGTCATCCAGGAACAGGATGAACCGAAGGTACTCTCTTACTGCATCTCATATAGGAATCACCCCATGGACTAGTAGCGAGTAATACTTGTAAACCGCAAAATCTCAACCACGACCGAATCATGTCAGAATATCTCTACGTTGCAACACAGAGGATATCCGTCAAGTAATCCTTCCGCTTATGAAGATCTACGGCCTTCACTTGCTCTGTCTTCAATCGACATCTTCACGTATTTGCTGGTCGGAATGGTTTTCGAATATAAATTCGATCTCGGTCTTTCCGTACCAACAATCGTATTGGTCTGGTTTGATAGTCGGTGTTTTAACTATCAAATAACAATTGTGTAAATAACATGATTTTGCTGATTCAGCACTTGACCTAACTTGGCTTTTTTAAAAGTGAAAATTAGGCACACATCCCTAAAAGCAAACTTAATTAGGCTCACATCCTCCCCTTTAGAAACATTTAAATTTCATCCCTGTTTTCAAATAACCGCTCGTGTTTTTACAGAACTGCCCTTACTGCCCTTTTTCACATAATTCACGCCGTCATTTATGTATTTCGAAACAGGTATTAGGGTTTTATTTTTTCCAGTATCGTATTGTTCAAAAAAATGGCGGCGCCTCCATCGTTCTCTGTTTTTTACAGAAACGCAATTTTGTTGTTAACCCTAATCCATGGCGGCGGCTCAACCTAAATCCGTGGCGGCTCCAGCACCAAAAGCAGGGCGGCGGCTCCATCACCAAAAGATAGGCGGCGGCTCCAGCACCAAAAGCAGGGCGGCGGCTCAACCTAAATCCCTAAATCGGTATGTTCTAACTTGATTTATTAATTTCGTTTGGATCCAGTTTTTGGGTTTCTAATTTTGTAAAATCCGTTTCCAATTTAGGTAGTAGAAACCATTCATTTATATCTGAGCATCATGCGGAAATGATTTGTTGATTTTATTCTGTATTAAGTCATGCGTGTATGAATTCTTGCTAGAATTAACGGTGACTGATGCAAGAATCTGAAATGCATGTAATTTAAATTCATTTCTGGTGTAAAATTCATTTCTGATGTCCTATTGGGTCTCTGATATAAAAATGGGACTTGACTTACTCTGTTGTAATTCGATCAAAATGACACTCTGATTTTGATCAATTTATTTGAGTTAGATGATCACAACTGAGTTCTTCTGGCAATTATATTGATGGGATATAAGGTTTGGTTCACTTTTGTGTTATAACTTGGTCGACCATTCCTTTTAAAAATTACATGTTTCTCGACAAATTCAAGTATGAAACTATTGGTAGAACATTTGGGTTTTCATGTGCTAAGAAAAGTTGAGTACAAGTATGCATATTTAATAGATATATGCATACAAATATGCATATATTTTTAAAAATTGGATGTTTTCCGACAATTCACGCATGAGATTATTGTCAGAACATTTGTGTTTGCATGTGATCAGAAAAGTTGAGTATAAGTATGCATATATTCGTGATATACGCATACAAATATGCATATATTTTAAAGATCTATTTTCAACATTTTTGTTAAAAATTTGCCTACGAATATGCATATAATCTAAATATATGCATATCTGTATGCAACTTTTTACCAGACACGAAGAAAAACATATTGTTATAACATTATTGTTATTTTGCTGAATTGTACGCATATAAATATGCAGATATTATTCTTATTTTGCTGAATTTTACGCATATTTTTATATCTATCTAATTAGTTATTTTGCAGGTGATTTTACAAGGAGTACTAGAAGTGGTTTGTGGAGTAAGCTGGGCCATAACAAAAGAATTTGTTCTTCATAAGATCATTAGTGCTGCTACATTAGTTCTGTTTCATTTGTTGTAAACTTTTACCATTTGTTGTAAACATTTATGTGATGTAATACAATCAATTCAGTATTTTGTTGTAAATTTGTTTTTACTTACCAGTCATTTTTTCAAGCTGAAATGTATGCAAATATTTGTTATATCTGAATAAATGTATGCAGTTTTTTTGAATGTTCATTTGCCTTATTTGTACAAAAAAATTTGCATGTCTATACTGTAAGAAACAAGTAGAATCTGCAAAATATTAAACTATAAATATGCTTATTAGGAAACCACTACTGATCATTTTTGCATATAAGTGTGCAATTTTTTTGAATATTTGCATGATCTTCATTAAAATTATGACCAACAGCTTTTGAGTGTTCAACGCGTTTTTAAAAAAAAAATTGAAAAGTTAAATAGCGTTTTTTTATTGATGGTTTTGCAGAATCATGGAAATAGTGTTTTTAGCGATATTAAAGGTATGTTTTTAATGATTAAATGATGACAAATTAAAGTTGTAACGTTTTTTAATTGCGCAAGGGTAGAGATGGAATGTTTTTAGTGGAATTTCAAAAATAGGGATGTATTTCATATTGTTTTTATCACCGGGTTTTTTTTTCTATTTTGAAACTTAACAGGGACCTGTAAAAAACGCACCCTTTTTAAAATATGTATATACTTAATGATATAGACCAAATTTCCTCTGACTAACTCTGACATATTTACTTTGGTCGATTAACTCTAACTTGACTAACCCGACTTATTTAACACAACTGGACTAACATGACTTGATTACTCCTATCGACTAACTAATATTCGACTTACTCCATTCGCTTGACTCTAGATCGCAGCGATCACAATGGTTACGCCTGATTCCCTCAGGAAACATCTGACCGCCGTAGTCTATCTGCAGCCCTGCGAATTAAGCTAGCAGTCATACGCAATGGCAACTCTACCTAAATAACTATATTTGACTAACTCTATTTCAAATACTGTATTTGATCAACTCTAATTGAATAACAAATGTTCAATAAAATTTGAAATCAATATTCCTATTTCTTTTGAAACTAATATTGCAATATTATTTAATTTCCCAAGACCCTGCATTAGAGTTCGATATTCATCGTATAGGGTAAAACCAATTTCAACACCTTTACTCGCTCCAAACTAATACCATTCCTCGATAATAGTGGAGCCAATCAAGTTGGGGTATTTTAGTTACCTCTCAGACCTTGATCGACAATGTTCTTATCTCAGAACAGATAATAGTTTGACACTTAACCACTGATATTCAAATCTCGTTTACCCCTTGATTTCAACTCCTGGTTTATAAATCGTTTCATACTTTTGAAATCCTCGCTCAGTTTACTTAATTCATTTTATTAAGTAAATATACATTAAAACACAACTTTTAACTCAAATCATTATTTCGTTTATAACATTTCGATTTGTAATAAGAATCCTTTATCAAATACTTTGCTTCCATCTAATGAGCCTTTTTATGACAAACTCTATCTTGGATTTTATAATTAAAATCCGCTTATCCCTCTTTTGTAATAAGACCTTTTTTTAAAAAAACTTGGATTTTACTTCCAAAAATCCATTTATCACTATTTAATACCATAGCTATTGTATGGTTTTCTCTTTGTGTTGGAAATTTTTATTTCAATTACCGTACTTCGCTTAATTCAATTCTTCAACTTTTAAGTAATCATTTTGGTCTTAAGGACCTCATTTCAAAACTTTGCTTTAATAATCCATTTACCATCTTTTCCCCAGCTTCTTAGATTTTATTTTACTAATCAATTTTCCATTTTCCCTAACAGTTTCATACGGCTGAATTTACTTAACTTAAATTAAAAATTAAGGAAAAACCTTATTTAAATCCTTGCATTCCCTTTTAAATTCATTTTACCAATTTCGTTTGAAACTTGGGTTATAAATCCCTTTACCACAACCTGATTTAACTTCAATTGAACTCACCACCAATTAATTACTTCAAATGGAATTTCAATTAAAGGTCATTTCCTTAATTATTATTAATTCAAATAACGATTAACTTTAACATTAACTATATTAATAATATTTAACCTTGCTATTAATTATAAATAAAATAATTAACGCCTTTGAAAAGCTTATCAAATAAAGATTAATTTTATTAACACTAAATATTTCAATACTTCCTTAATTTATAGTTAATCGAAAATTAACTAATGTTAATACTATTCAATTCATTTAACGAATATTCAAATAAATTCCATTATTTATTTCAGTTAAAAAGGGTTGATTCCACCAACCGTACACACCAATTAACTATTAACTGATTTTCCATTTGTCATTTCCCGTTTAAATTAATTAAACAATTTAATTAATTTAAAATCACTATTTAATTTTTATACAAACAATTATTCTATTTTACCAACCCGTAAGTAATTTCTTTGCCCTTCTAGCTTTTAAATACTGTATAAACCACTTACATAATTTCTTATATAAACTTGATTTAAAACATATATTTGTAAGTTTCAAAATCTAAATATTTACACAAAATAATTGAAGAACTTTAATTCAGTTATAAAAGAATTTATACTTTCAACTGCGTCAATTCACCGAATGATCAACTGACGTTAGAAACAACACATTTTAGGCCATTCACTGCCAATTACCTAATCAACACTGTCGGTAGATTTTAAACACAACACTGGTGAATATTTATTCAACCATCATGTTCAAACAGCTTTTTTTCTACCATATGGGGTTCAATCCAGTTCAAATATCAACAATGTAAAACAAACAACAACATATATAATATTTGGGGATTCCGGTCGGATCCCTCCAACCTATTCTTCTCTGCATCACAGCTCGTTATACATTTCATAAAAATATATGAAATAAATTTCAAATGATGTAATTTAAATAATAGCAATCAATCAGACAATAAACAGCCAATAGCAACCAATTAACCAATTTATATTTTTAATGGTAAATTATTTTTTAATATGAATTTACCACATCACAGGATTCCAGAAGGTGTGAGAATTAACTCACTAGTTTTGTTTCTGACGAGGTTGCGTCGTTTTATATAGTTTCAAACTGACATTTAAAACTACATAAAATTACAGCTGTCTCAGAACCACTTTATTTCAGTTTGTACACGTCGGCACCGTCGATACGAACTCATCGGCTCCAGTTTCGTTCGATTCTGTAATCATTTGTAAAAGTTACACTCGCTATAAACCAAATTTATATAACTTAATTTACTAATAACCTTCATTAACTATAAATTACCGCGGTTAGAGCCTTAATCACATGATTTTGATCTTGGCAAATCCCCTTCAAAATAGTCTTGCCACGTCCATTGCAAACCACCCGCTCATACGGCCCCCTGGTTAAACCATCTTCCCAAAACCAGAAAACCCGATGCCCCCTCTCTTTTTTTTCTTTTTTTTCTCTCAAGCTCGACTTGTCTTCCACCGATCACCACGTCCTCCACGGTGAACTCCTGACTGTCGCGCCCCCTTCCTCCGACTCGCCTCCATCCCACCTTCGCCTGACACCTTTGCCTCCAGGTCAGGTGGCCCCATCGTTCGTCCAGCGTCGGGAAAACATACCCAGATCCAAAAACTCGCACAGAAACAACCCTCCGTTCAATCGCCTGTAGCGCCGCCCTCCGACCAGCGAATTTCTCCGGACCACCACCGAAAACTCCCCCGTCCCGCCAGCTATCACCACGACCTAACTCCGTCCATTCTGGTGCCGTATAGTGCCACCCTCGATTGAAAAACAGAACTCAACATCCAGAAAAACAAAAATAGCTCCTCATCGTTAAACTCACCTAACCACCACCGTTCGGTCACCAGACCACTATACTCCACCACCAATACTTTCCCCATTCCTCAGCCTACCTCCTCGACCAACACCCCCACCTCCGGTGGTCCACAGCCTCAACATGACCGTTAAACCCGCAACCCAGTTCAAACAAAAATAACACACCATACTCCTTCATTCAAGAAAAGAGAACCCCCAAATGATAGATCGGGCCATTCGATATTGACCTCAAATCACAGCTTAAACTAGCAGTAATCCAAATATAGGATTCCCAGAATTTTCTTAAGACACTAGTGTAATTGTTTTGAATTTAAAGGTGGAGAGTTTTTGTGGATAATTTTGTTTGAAGCATGAAAAAGGGAACGGGAAAGCTGAAGAGTGAATTTCGGTTAGAAGAGGATTACGGTGGGTCATTTTATAAGGGAAAATACAATTTTTTTATTTGTTATTTTAATATTTTTATTATTCTATTTCTCTGATTTGAATGACGATATTTATTGATATGACTAATGATTTTTAATCGTACTTATCGCTATTTTAAGCATTGTTTATTCGTTGCTGCACTCACATACGAACCCCGTTCGAGATGCCACTGAACGACATAGTATAATTTGACGATACGGTCCTAACAAAACTTGTTTCATCGAATTCCGTGTCTGTTTGCTCGAATGGCGCTCGTTCATGTCCAAATGGTCGTTTTATTTGCATTTTATTTTGCCAAGCTCCCAAGTTAACCCCGATTGACGCACCACTTGAAATCTAGCAATAATTTACTGATGCGGTCCCAACAAAATTTGTTTCGTCGAAAACTGAGGTAGTTTGAATAAAGTCCCTTTTATAACTGGCCAATTCAAATAAAATAAATCAATTTTAAAATACCTCAATATAATAATAATAAAATATTGAAATCGGCCATACACGACCGGAATATCGTACACTACTAAGATAAAATATCCCGGGTTGAATTTCAAGCCAAATCGATATTATAAAAATTTAAAAACCCTTTATTTAGTATAAATAACGTTATAATATATAATGAAATTCCATAACGACCTTTTCAAAATTTGATTTGGACATAAAACGAAATCTACAACACGAAAACTCAAATTTTCTCTTTCATTAGAAAAATATTATTCAACAGATTCAGACATTTCTTGTTTCGAGAAAATCCGACTCATATTGGGCCCTGTACGGCCGTTTGAAGTTCAAAACGCCAAATTACGAACTACCGCGCCGCTGCAGCTCGTTTTATAATTAAATTATAAATTAAATGTTATAACGTCGTTTTATAAACGAAATCGCCACGATATTTCAATATAAACAATATTATACCATTTTAAATCGCCCGTTCACGTTATACAGCAAAATCAACATTTTCCAATTATCCCAAAAATTAAATATTATTATATTATTAATATAATTTAAATATTCAATATAAAATGGTAAAATAGATTATTTAAATTGAAATCAATATTTTAAATAAATAAAATATTTCAGTTAGAATGGCTAAAACACGGGACGTTACATTCCTTCCCCCTAAAAATAATTTCGTCCTCAAAATTGCTAAGGTAGAAAGAACGTTACAACCCATTATCTTTATAATAATATTTAAATTTAAACTCGATTTTATTTCCAAAATAAATCTAATCGGTTTTAAAACCAATTTAATTCAAATAAAGGAATTTCCCAAAAACTTTCAAAAATTTTCTAACACCATAAATTTTGGAAAAAATTCGGTAGAGTCTCCCCTGCACGGAGGATCATCTGCAATATTGCAGGTTCAAGAAATATATATACATCGACTCTCATGGTCGGAAAAAATCAAAATCAAATCCCAAAACCCAAATAAAAACCAAAATTCATATTTTCATAGGCATACCTTTTTGCGAGCGTTATTATGCGATAAGTGATATATTTTATTCGAGCTTGCTCAATTATTGTGCAGCTCTGGATTCGAACTGTATTTGATTAACTCCATAATTTCCTCTTTTGAACGGATTTTAAAACTGAACTGGCATTTCTGCACCTATTCCCAACTCAAACGAACTTATTAGCCATCATAACAATGCTAGTTATGTTCAAAATATCCATACCATTCACACCAACCAATTATACACACAATTAAATCCACACAAGATCATATTTATTTATACTCACTCCATTTATTTCTTTAATTATCCATTCAAATTTATTAAATTTGGATTGATTATCCAATATATTTATTTCATATTAGTTTTAACCAAGTCGATTCATTTCCAAGTTTATATCCATGAGATCAAGCACACCATCCAAACATATCACCCAATCAGCATTAACAACTCCAAATAATTTGCCTATACTATAATAACCTCTACTTTTATTTTATAATAAAATAAATTGGGCAAAAGTAATTTCAAAAATAATTTTATATCAAATTACAAATACGAGCTCTCATATATATACACTCAAACTCAATCTAGGGCATTACTAACCCCATCTCTATTGAGTCACACCACAGAGCCAAGGTTATCTCTAAACCAATAGCTCTGATACCACTGTAATGACCCAAGGATTTTTAACCCCGAAAATCGACATAAAATCACCATGTCGACTATTCAAGCATCGAAAACACTGGATTGTCAATAGAAAGAAATTAGAGGGTGAGAATAGAAAGAAATATTAGAATAGAAGAAGGAAGAAGAATCACACATCAGAATCTCACAGCGGAACAGATAAAATATAATATCAAATCTCTTTATACAAAAGAACTGTATATACATACCAATCATCAGAGTACAGCATATTTCAGACACAGTGGAATAATAACTATAAATAACTAGCGGTGAAGCCTCCGGCTTCTAGCTCCTGAAACACCAAGCGAATATAACCTGTAAATACACTTGGTCTAACCCAAGCACATTTGAATTAAGCAAAATACACCGGGTCAGTCTGGAATACTATTAGTGTTAAATTCATAGAACACACACTTGTTTAACTTCGGAAAAATCTTTCTGAAATCAAAGGATAATAGTAAGACTAGCCCACACATAAAACACAGACAGTTTTTACCTTACTATAACCCAAAACATTTTGAAATCATAGCTTGATCTGATATTATCATAATGTCTAAATACAAATAATAACAATCTAGAGGAACGCTTGCATCTGGCGCTCCCCATATATAGTATACAATCGAAAACCGTGGGCGCTTATTGGATACTGGATTAAAACCTTGATAAGGTATGGGTCCACCTTCCGAACGTGTAACTCTAGAGGCGAATACACTGGGTTCAACAAGAACGTCTTGCAACCCGGCCCTCACATGACCGACCACTAATTTCTCTTGAGTGTATCGAATGTATATCACCGACGGTTTGGATCAGCAACCGCCTACTGAAAAGGGACAGCATCGAAATATAGATTAAAGAAGCAAATGGATTTTCTCTAGATAGGTGATCATACATCCTAGTGGGAGCGACCCATATAGCCATGCAACCTGCCCGATTTTTTGTCATTTCCCGGTTGATGAGGCTTGAGGCCAGAACTTAACTTTAAAACATCTGGTCATCATTCACTTTGAATGCCACATCATCAGATCCGCCAGATCACACTGATTGACGTCCACAAAAATAATCTAGTTTATTTGGCTAGAGAATAACCATTTCTCCGCCATCAACCATGGTACGTTTGGAGAAATCAACTCATGTAATTCCTTTGGGAATACTCTGTCAGACATCCGTCCTTACAAGTCATCTAGGAACAGGATGAACCGAAGGTACTCTCGTACTGCATCTCATATAGGAATCTTGCCATGGATCAGTAGCGAGTAGTCCTTGCAAACCGCAAAATCTCAACCACAAACGAATCACGTCAGAATATCTCTGCGTTGCAACATAGAGGATATCCGTCAAGTAATCCTTCCGCTTATGAAGATCTACGGCCTTCACTTGCTCCGTCTTCAATCGACGTCTTCACGTATTTGTTGGTCGGAATGGTTTTCGAATATAAATTCGATCTCGGTCTTTCCGTACCAATAATCGTATTGGTTTGGTTTGATAGTCCGTGTTTTAACTATCAAATAACAATTGTGTAAATAACATGATTTTGCTGATTCAGCACTTGACCTAACTTGGCTTTTTTAAAATATGTATATACTTAATGATATAGACCAAATTTCCTCTGATTAACTCTAACTGATTTACTTTGATCGATTAACTCTAACTTGACTTACCCGACTTATTTAACTCAACTACACTAACATGACTTGATTACTCCTATCGACTAACTAATATTCGACTTACTCCATTCGCTTGACTCTAGATCGCAGCGATCACAATGGTTACGCCTGATTCCCTTAGGAAACATCCGACCGCCGTAGTCTATCTACAGCCCTGCGAATTACGCTAGCAGTCGTACGCAATGGCAACTCTTCCTGTATAACTATGTTTGACTAACTCTATTTCAAATACTATATTTGATCAACTCTAATTGAATAACAAATGTTCAATAAAATTTGAAATCAATATTCATATTTCTTTGGAAACTAATATTGCAATATTATTTAATTTCCCAAGACCCTGCATTAGAGTTCGATATTCCTCGTATAGGGTAAAACCAATTTCAACACATTTACTCGCTCCAAACTAATACCATTCCTCGATAATAGTGGAGCTAATCAAGTTGGGGAATTTTAGTTACCTCTCAGACCTTGATCGACAACGTTCTTATCTCAGAACAGATAATAGTTTGACACTTAACCACTGATATTCAAATCTCGTTTACCCCGTGATTTCAAATCCTGGTTTATAAATTGTTTCATACTTTCGAAATCCTCGCTCAATTTACTTAATTCATTTGGTTAAGTAAATATACATTAAAACACAACTTTTAACTCAAATCATTATTTCGTTTATAACATTTCGATTTATAATAAGAATCCTTTATCAAATACTTTGCTTCCATCTATTGAGCCTTTCTTTAGCAAACTCTATCTTGGATTTTATAATTAAAATCCGCTTATCCCTCTTTTGTAATAAGACCCTTCTTTTAAAAAAACTTGGATTTTACTTCCAAAAATCCATTTATCACTATTTAATACCATAGTTATTGTATGGTTTTCTCTTTGTGTTGGAAATTCTTATTTCAATTACCATACGTCGCTTAATTCAATTCTTCAACTTTTAAGTAATCATTTTGGTCTTAAGGACCTCATTTCAAAACTTTGCTTGAATAATCCATTTACCATCTTTTCCCCAACTTCTTAGATTTTTTTCTACTAATCAATTTTCCATCATCCCTAACAATTTCGTATGACTGAATTTACTTAACTTAAATTAAACATTAAAGAAAAACCTTATTTAATTCCTTGCATTCCCTTCTAAATTCCTTTTACCAATTTCGTTTGAAACTTGGGTTATAAATCCCTTTACCACAACCTGATTTAACTTCAATTGAACTCACCACCACTTAATTACTTCAAATGGAATTTCAATTAAAGGTCATTTCTTTTATTATTAATTCAAATAATGATTAACTTTAACATTATCTATATTATAAAATATTTAATCTTGCTATTAATTATAAATAGAATAATTAACGCCTTTAAAAAGCTTATCAAATAAAGATTAATTTTATTAACACTAAATACTTCAATAATTCCTTAATTTATAGTTAATCGAAGATTAACTAATGTTAATATTATTCAATTCATTTAACGAATATTCAAATAAATTCCATTATTTATTTCAGTTAAAAAAGGTTGATTCCACCAACCGTACACACCAGTAAACTATTAACTGATTTTCCATTTGTCATTTCCCGTTTAAATTAATTAAACAATTTAATTAATTTAAAATCACTATTTAATTGTTATATAAACAATTATTCTATTTTACCAACCCGTAAGTAATTTCTTTACCCTTCTAGCTTTTAAATCCTATATAAACCACTTATATAATTTCTTATATAAACTTGATTTAAAACAAATATTTGTAAGTTTCAAAATCTAAATATTTACACAAAATAATTGAAGAACTTTAATTCAGTTATAAAAGAATTTATACTTCCAACTGCGTCAATTCACCGAATGATCAACTGACGTCAGAAACAACACATTTTAGGCCATTCACTGCCAATTACCCAATCAACACTGTCGGTTGATTTTAAACACAACACAGGTGAATATTTATTCAACCATCATGTTCAAACAGGTTTTTTTTCTACCATATGGGGTTCAATCCAATTCAAATATCAATAATGTAAAACAAACAACAACATATATAATATTTGAGGATTCCGGTCGGATCCCTCCAACCTGTTGTTCTCTGCATCACAGCTCGTTATACATTTCATAACAATATATGAAATAAATTTCAAATGATGTAATTTAAATAACAACAATCAATCAGACAATAAACAGCCAATAGCAACCAATCAACCAGTTCATATTTTTTAACGGTAAATTATATTTTAATATGAATTTACCACATCACATGATTCCAGAAGGTGTGAGAATTAACTCACCAGTTTTGTTTCTGGCGAGGTTTCGTCATTTTATATAGTTTCAAACTGACGTTTAAAACTACATAAAATTCCAGGTGTCTCAGAACCACTCTATTTCAGTTCGTACACGTCGGCACCGTCGATACGAACTCATTGGCTCCAGTTTCGTTCGATTCTGTAATCGTTTGTAAAAGTTACACTCGTTATAAACCAAATTTATATAACTTAATTTACTAATAACCTTCATTAACCATAAATTACCGCGGTTAGAGCCTTAATCACATGATTTTGATCTTGGAAAATCCCCTTCAAAACAGTCTTGCCACGTGCTTTGCAAACCACCCGCTCATAAGGCCCACTGGTTAAACCATCTTCCCAAAAACGGAAAACCCGATGGCCCCTCTTTTTTTTCTTTTTTTTCTCTCGAGCTCGACTTGTCTTCCACCGATCACCACGTCCTCCACGGTGAACTCCTGACTGTCGTGCCCCCCCCCCTCCGACTCGCCTACGTCCCACCTTCGCCAGAGACCTTCGCCACCAGCTCAGTTGGCCCCACCGTTCGTCCAGCGTCGGGAAAACAGACCTAGATCCAAAAACTCGCACAGAAACAACCCTCCGTTCAATCGCCTGTAGCGCCGCTCTCCGACCACCGAACTTCACCAGACCACCACGTAAAACTCCCCCGTCCCACCAGCTATCACCACGACCTAACCCCGTCCATTCTGGTGCCCTACAGCGCCACCCCCAATTGAAAAACCGAACTCAACATCCAGAAAAACAAAAACAGCTCCTCATCGTTTAACTCACCTAACCACCACCGTCCGGTCACCGGACCACTGTACTCCGCCACCAATACTTTCGCCATTCCTCAGCCTACCTCGTCGACCAACACCCCCACCTCCGGTGGTCCGCAGCCTCAACACGACCGTTAAACCCGCAACCCAGTTCAAACAAAAACAACACACCACACTCCTTCATTCAAGAAAAGAGAACCCCCAAATGATAGATCGAGCCATTCGATATTGACCTCAAATCGCAGCTTAAACTAGCAGTAATCCAAATATAGGATTCCCAGAATTTTCTTAAAAAACTAGTGTAATTGTTTTGAATTTAAAGGTGTAGAGTTTTTGTGAATATTTGGGTTTGAAGCATGAAAAAGGGAACGGGAAAGCTGAGGAGTGAATTTCGGTTAGAAGAGGGTTACGGTGGGTCATTTTATAGGGGAAAATATTTTTTTTATTTATTATTTTAATATTTTTAATATTCTATTTCTCTGATTTGACTGACGATATTTATTGATATGACTAATGATTTTTATTCGTACCTATCGCTATTTTAAACATTGTTTATTCGTTGCTGCACTCACCTACGAACCCGGTTCGAGATGCGACTGGACAACATAGTACAATTTGACGATACGGTCCTAACAAAACTTGTTTCGTCGAATTCCGTGTCTGTTTGCTCGAATGGCGCTCGTTCATGTCCAAATGGTCGTTTTATTTGCATTTTATTTTGCCACGCTCCCAAGTTAACCCCGA
Organism: Allium sativum; assembly: GCA_030737875.1. Taxonomy (NCBI): domain Eukaryota; kingdom Viridiplantae; phylum Streptophyta; class Magnoliopsida; order Asparagales; family Amaryllidaceae; genus Allium; species Allium sativum. Next base: position 291,492,063 of record CM060916.1, on the reverse strand, counting down.
TTGACACGCTACTTGAAATCTAGCAATAATTTACTGTTGCAGTCCTAACAAAATTTGTTTCGTCAAAAACTGAGGTCGTTTGAATAAAGTCCCTTTTATAACTGGCCAATTCAAATAAAATAAGCCAATTTTAAAATACCTCAATATAATAACAATAAAATATTGAAATCGGTCATACATGACCGGAATATCGTATACTACTAAGATAAAATATCCCGGGTTGAATTTCAAGCCAAATCGATATTATAAAAATTTAAAAACCCTTTATTTAATATAAATAACGTTATAATATATAACGAAATTCCACAGCGACCTTTTCAAAATTTGATTTGGACATAAAACGAAATCTACAACACGAAAAATCTATTTTTCTCTTTCATTAGAAAAATATTATTCAACAGATTCAGACGATTCTTGTATCGGGAAAATCCGACTCATATTAGGCCCTGTACGGTCGTTTGAAGTTAAAAACGCCAAATTTCGAACTGCCACGCCACTGCAGCTCGTTTTATAATTAAATTATAAATTAAATGTTATAACGTCGTTTTATAAACGAAATCGTCACGATATTTCAATATAAAGCATATTAAACCATTTTAAATCGCTCGTTCACGTTATACAGCAAAATCAACATTTTCCAATTATCCCGAAAATAAAATATTATTAATATAATTTAAATATTCAATATAAAATGGTTAAATAGATTATTTATATTCAAATCAATATTTTAAATGAATAAAATATTTCAATTAGAATGGCCAAAACACGGGACATTACATGAAGATCCCAGAAGAAGTATTGAAAAGAGAGCTTGTTGAGTATTAATTCCTTAAAGTGTTTGGTTGTTCGGCTTATTTGGAAGATGAGAGACATGATAAGCTGAGGCCTAGAAGAAGGAAGCACATTTTTTGGGCTATGGAGATGGAATGAAGAAGTATATGTTGTGGTGTAAAACAACTAAGAGAATTGTGACTAGCAGGCATGCGATATTTGATGAGAGGTCTTTATTGAAGGTGGAGCCTCTATCACGTAATGACGTTGGGAGAACAAAAAATTTCTAAACACGTTTGGAGTCATCTGATTGTTTCCATATTCGAAGAGAAAGCGGTATTTCCGATGGTACCATGGTTGATGAGAAGATGTCAAAGGTTCAGACTTTATGTGGAGCTCAGTTACAGAAAAGGCTTTTTAGTTTTGTTGGCCATATTGGTAAGTGTATTTGTAATGATGATCCTTCATCTTATGCTTTGAATGTTGTAGAGCTTGTGGTGAGTTTGTTGGTATTGACAAAGAATATTCTAGTAAAATTCTTCATAAGGAGGTTGAAGTAGACAACATTGAGTATGCCCTCACTCAATATAAATTGGAGAAGGTGAAGCGCACTATGATGTCTCCATTAGTCTCTCAGATGTCTATATCTACAATTTTGTCTCCTTCATCAAATTTTTTGAAGAATTTTTGGTATTTTCTATTTTTCTTATGCTTGGGGAAGATTTGGAAGCTCTATTTGGGCAATATTGCCCAAAGTAGTTTACAATGGACTTGATGGTGTAGAACCAACAATTTGATATTATATGCTAATAAAGAGAGATTGTTATATTTGAACCAAGGTGGAGTGTTGAATATTTGTGATTCAAATATTTAATAAAAGGGAAAGAAATTATCTAATTAATTCAATCAACTAATTGTGCTATATATAGAAATATATGTGAGGATATTTTGATAGGGAATTAATTGAATACACAATCAATCAATTAATTAATGATTTATAAAAAGGGAAATATGTACATTCATTGATTTTGTAATATAAAGAGATAAGTGATTGTCTTGGAGAATCATGCAAGGAAGGAAACATATGGAAATCAAGATCTTCTCTTTCCATTTACATTGCAATCACATCATGGAGATTTGGAAAGATTCCAAGGCAATGAGGAAATTGTTTATCCATCTCTAAGAAACCTTTCATCCTAAGCATATTTATATCTTCATATTTGTGGAGAATGAATGTGTGAGAGCATCCACCATTATCTGCTTTTTTAGTATGCCCTAATTTATGTTGTCAATCAATTAGGGGTTTTGAGTGCATACAAGTCTGTGTTGAAATTGATTATTCAATTTGTAATTATAGGCTACTCTCTCCATCTACTACCTATAATTTTGTAATTTCTCTCTTTCTTTCTCTTTTGTACTCTCATTGGTGAAATAAAGAAAAGTTGTTGGATCTGTGGACGTTGGCATAGATGAACCACATTAAATCTTTGTGTTATATTCTACTTCTATTTTGTTTTTTTTTGTTTGGTGATTATTGTTCATTGAGTTGGCGGTGATGATTAATCAACAAGCTAGATCCTCTTTTTGTGTTGCTTCCGCATTTGTGCAATTATTTGCACAACATACTTGTAGTTTTATATCTGTTATCTTTGTCTATATTGTTGTATCATTTGCATGTTTTCCAATGGAATCTTTAATGAGAGATACTGCAAAGAAACAATACATGTACATGCACTTCAGATTGTATTAAAAACGCTCCTGAGAAATGCATAACAATAGTCATTGATTATGTGATGAATTTGCCTTGGATTTGTAAACTGAAACAAAATTTCCTCACAAGCTATTATGGATTTGCGTTAGATTTTTTTATTATTTTCATAATAAATGAGTTAATTCGCTGATTACTAAAATACTGGTAATCCATGGCGAATCTATATCACTTTGTAACGTACTTGCAATGGAGTGTTTTATATTTTATTTTATGGTTTATTGGTTGGAAGAATAATAATTTTCCATGATAAATTTGATGCTAATGCATGACAATTTGTCATATCTTTGTGATGAATAATTTTAAATATATTTAGTAATTTATTGTTTGAAAGAATAAATGTTCAGTAGCGAATCCATAACAATTTAGCAAAAAAATCAACGAATTTGTGATGGATGTCTCATTTTTTAGTCTTTATTATAGATAAATTAAATTGCGTTACTATTCCATAGCAATTTGTTATGGAGCTGTGATGGAGATTTGAAATAATTTTACATACTTTCAAAAAAAAATTGAAAAATGAAAGGTTTGCTACGAACCATGACAAATACATCACAAAATTAGTTGACTTTTATCACTAATCATTTTGTGACAGATCCAGCACCTAATAAATTGGGAGAGTAATATCCTTCACAAACCCATTGCAAAATAACATTTTTGTGATGGAATTTCCCATCACTAAAACAACATTTTCTAGTAGTGTAACTCACATATAAAGAAACCTAAGAAACACAACTTAAAAAAACGTGTAGATCATGAATGATAGAAAAGCAGAATTGAGATGAAACAATAGTTTATTATTGAAGAATAATAATATGAGATGATACAAATTGTATAGAGGAGTCCTTTATTTATAATACAAGAAATAAATGTAAATGGCTTCAATAATGGACATGTGACCGTTGCTTGAATAATGGGCATGTGACCATTGCTTTGTTATATGCGGAAGTGTGCAGCTGGATATGGATATAATACCATATACGAAAATGTATAGCTGGATATGGGTATAATACCATATACGAAAACTTTCTCATTATTCTTCCTTTCCTTTATTATCACCCCTCAAATTAGGGTTAGGGTTTGCAAAACTAATTTGTTATTTATTGGGCTGACGTTAGTAAATAGTAATCAATTTCAATCCTTCGTCATACTGGTGAAGATACAAGTAAGATCTAGGTATAAAAGTTCCATCTTTTACTTGGTAATTGTTTGTAATTCTTCGATCCCAAGTGCATCTCTGAATCTATGGAAATTTTTGATTGAGAGTGATTTTGTAAGCATGTCGACCCTCTAATAGTAAGCTGGAATATGATTCACTTGTAAAATTTTCTTTGAACTCACTCTCGAACAAAACAGGTATCGATTTCTATGTGTTTGGTTCGATTTTGTTGAATAGGATCTGCTGTCATGTAGATTGTGCTCAAATTGTCACACCAAAATTATAGGGTTTCTTTTAGATGATAGTTTTAGCCCCTTTAACATTGATTATAGCCATAAAATTTCAGCCGTAGTACTAACAACACTCTTATATTCTACTTCTGTGCTTGATCTCGATATGGTTGTTTGCTTTTCAGAGCACCAAGAAATAAGACTTTCTCCTATATAAATGCAATAACCAAAAATTGATTTTCTATCATCTGTGTCTGTAGCCCAATCTTCATCTGAATAAGCTGTGATGTTTAAATCTTTGCTGCCTTTTAATGATATGCCAATGTTGGTTGTTGCTTTCAAGTATCTAAGTATTCTTTTCACCATAGTCCAATGCTCACTTCTTCCTACAAAAATTGAGATACTTTATTAACGCTGAAAGAAATATCATGTCGTGTTATAGTAGCATACTGTAATGCTCCTATAACACTCCTGTGTTGTATGATATTTGAGATAGCTTCCCCCTTGTTCTTTGACAAGTTTTAGTTTGATATCATAAAAGTTGGTTGGCCTTTTGCTTAAATCATATTTGTCTTGTTTAGAAGCTCTATAATATACTTTCTTTGGCAAAGATGAATTTCTTTACCTGATTTTCTTGTAACTTCTATTCCAAGGAAATAAGATAATTCACTCAAATCTTTTATTGAGAACTAATTGTTCAAATAATCTGCTAATTTTCTAATTTTAGTTTCACTGTTACTTATGATAATTAAATCATCCACATATATTAATATATAAGTGGTAGATGATTCACTTATTTTTGTGAATAGGGATGTGTCAGATCTGGTAGGTGAATAGCCTAGTGTTGTCAAACTTGCTTTAAGTATTTCAAACCATACTCTGGGAGCTTGCTTCAGACCATAGATTGCTTTATTTAGTTTACATACCAATGTTGAGCCTTGCGTATAGCCTTGTGGTTGTTGCATGAATATTTCTTATTGTAGATTCACATTTAAGAATGCATTGTTGATAACTAACAACTTGATCTTCCAGTTATTGATTAATGTTATTGTCAATATAAGTCTAATTTGAGGGTTTTACCACTGGTGAGAATTTCATTATAATCAAAACCAAATTCTTGTGCGAATCCTTTTGCAATAAGTCTTGCTTTATTTCTATTAATGGACCAATCTGGATTCTTTTCAGTTTGTATACCCACTTGCATCCAATTATATTCTTGTTGTTTGGTGGACTCGCTAGTTCCCGTGTACAATTGTTCATTAGTGCTTGATATTCTCCATCCATTTCCATTCTCCATTCTTTGTGTTTGACTTCTTATTGATAACTGTTTGGCTCTTCTTCAGTAATGACTGTATTATAAGTCTTTGGTTTGAATATGCCTCTTCTTAATCCGGTTATCATTGCATGTCCATTTTGATGCAGTGATGGTTGAGTTGGTGAGTCATTTTTTCTACTACTATAGTTTTGATTGTTACCATTCATGATTGCTTCTCTTATTTCTTCTAATTGTATTCAACTTGATTCTGTAGGTGATTGAATGGCATGGCTAGTTTACTTTGACAGATCATCATTAGTTTCATTATTACTGCCATGGCCTTCAGAGTTACTGGTAGCCTTGTCACCATTCTCTTGAGGCCATGTGTCAGCGATGTTGTGCAGATTAAGTATACTAACCTTTAGATTATATATTTTGGCTATGGTTCGTATATCTGATCTGCTATAAGGGAAAATATTCTTCAAAAATAATATGTCTACGTATAATATTCTACCAGACTTGTCTATATATCTAAACCTTTTTTATTATTGCAATAACCTATGAAAGTGAAGGGTTTAGATCTATAGTCAAGTTTATGATTATTATAAGGACTTAAGTAAGGTAAACACAGGCAACCAAATGTTATTATACTATTGTAATCGGGTTTGACATTAAATAGCTTTTGTAGAGGTATTATGCCTTTTAGTACTTTAGTGGGCATTCCATTTATTAGATGCACAACAGTATTGAAAGCATTAGGCCAAAATTTAAGTCGAAAAGGTGCTTAAGCTAACAAAGTTAAACCTAATTCAATTATGTGTCCATGTTTCCTCTTAACTATACCATTTTGTTTAGAAGTATAGGAACATGTTACTCTATGTATAATACCCTTTCTTTTAAAATAATCTGTCAAGGGATTGCATTCTAATCCTCCATCATATTGCATGACTTTAGTTTGATAGTTTATTTAGTTTTCAAACATACTAATAAAACTAATGACAACACTTTTAGTATCAGATTTAATTTTTAAGAAGTATATCCAAGTATATTTAGTGCAAGCATCAACAAACAATTTGTAGTATTATATCCATAATCAGAAAATATAGGAGATGGACCATAAATTTCAGTGGTAATTAATTGACCAGGTTTGGAATACACAGTTAATGAATCAGAGAATGATAATTTGTGGCTTTTTCTCATCTGGCAATAAGTACATACATAAGATAATTTTGCAGGAATAGATTTTATTTTATTATCATTAATAATTTTTGTTACAATGCTTGCACTAGGATGTCCTAACTTATAATGCCATAAGTCTAAAGTACTTCTAGTTTGAACTTCATCAGTCATATCAGTTAGATTACAATGTGGGTGTTCATTGATAGTAGTATTGTGGTGGCTGATATTAAATTCAAAGAGTCCCTTCGCAGCATTACCCTATAGAAGAATTTTGCTAGTTATTATGTCTCTAACTACATAGTATTTAGGGAAAAATTCGAAGTAAACAGTATTATCTTTAGTAAATTGAGAAATACTAATTAGGTTTTTCTTAATAATGGGTAGTCTTAGTAAATTATGCAAAAATAACTGCCAATTACCAGTGATACTACCAGGTCTAGTATTAGAGATTTTAACACACTTACCATTTCCTATGCTTATAATTTGATTACCTTTGTATTATTTGTTCCCAAGATTCATGTTGCTCAGATTGTTAGTGATATGATGGCTAGCTCCTGAGTCTGGGTACCATAATCCATCTTGAATATGATTAGCTCTTGCTTGTTCATTTTGATTCCTTGTGTTGTTAGTATGATTAATTGCATCTCCTTATCATTGAGTTAAAGTGGTAGTAAAATTGGTGTTTCTTTGACTATTGTTGCTGGCTTGGCCTATTGGGTAGTTTGAATTGTATCTGAAATAACACTTGATAGAAATATGGCCATTCTCACATATTTGACACTTTGGCCGATTGTTGTGGTTGTTAATCCAGCATCCTCTTCCTCTACCACCTCTGCCTCTGGTAGTGGGATTGCCCCTCTGAAAGGTTTGCTCATTTATGTAATTTATTACTTATCTGATTTCTGTTAATATCATTACTTTTATTAACATAGTTAATAGATAAGTCGCTTTCTTGAGCTTTCTTGCCTTCAAGCCTAGCTTCATGTGCTAATAAAATAGAGTGAACATCATCGAGGGATGAGAATTCCTTTTGTGAGGACATTATGGCTTCTACAACCTCTTATTCTTCACTTAAGCCATTGAGAATTGTCAAGATTTTTTCAGAATCTTGCACTTTATGACCAATAGCTTCTAACAATGTCAAAAACAATTTTAATTTTGCTCAAGTACTCTCTCATGGTAATGTTGTCCTTCTTTATTTTTTGCAATTGTCTTTTATAAAACATGACTTTAGCAGCTGACTGGTTGTTGAAGGATTTTTCTATTGTTGTGCATATCTCGTTAGCACTTTTGCAGCCAATCACTTATGGTAATAAGCTTTGATTGATAAAGGATAGTAGCCATGAACTGATTAAACGATCTTGCCTGTGGTATTTCATGTATTCTTCATTACTGACTATTTTATTCTCTTCATCAGTAATGAATTTTGGTGGAACTAATAAAGTCCCCATGATGAAGCCTTCAAGGCCATAACGTTGGATTGTAGTTCGATCTAAAGTTTCCAAAGCAAGTAACTATTTTTATCCAATTACACTGTAATTAGTTGTGATTGAGGATTAATTACAGTTTTGGTGAGTTTGTCAACAATAATGAGGTTTTCAATCGTTCCAGTAGCATTGTCAAAAGCTAATGAAGCAGTATCATTGGCCATGATAACCAAACGATGAATATGGATTGATGGCTGTTAAGCCTTAATGAATGCTCTGATACCACGATAGAGAAGCAGAATTGAGATGAAACAGTAATTTATTATTGAAGAATAGTAGTACAAGATGATACATATTGCATAGAGGATTTATAATACAAAAAATAAATGTAAATGGCTTGAATAATGGGCATGTGACCGGTTCTAGAATAACGGGCATGTGACAGTTGCTTGAATAATGGGCATGTGACTGTTGCTTTGTTATATGAGGAAGTGTACAGCTGGATATGGATGTAGTACCATATACGAAAATGTACAGTTGGATATGAATATAATACCATATACGAAAAAATTTCCATTATTCTTTCTTTCCTTTATTGTGAAAAATGTAGATGAAATGTAGACTTTGTTATTTGCTGTTTTATGTACTTATATTTCACAAAAAAAATAGTCCTCTGATATACAAGCAACGTAAGATTAAAAAATGATTGCATGCTGGGAAAAAATTGCTGAAAAGGTGGTAAAAAAGAGAAAAATAAAGCAAAATTTTTGAAAACTATGTATTACAGAAGTAGGAGTTTTAAACAAAAAAATATACATATTTAGTCATTTTAAAGGAAGGTTGGAACTTAATTTTTAACAATTAATTAACAACGAAGTTTGGTTTTAAAAATCACAGGGTAAGCTATTTCTGTGGCCATGATTGAAGTAAAAATAACACAAACATAAATGAGGAAATGGTGAGCTAAAAATCTGATATGTTTTGGCTGTATTAATAAACTAAGTTTTTTATCATGTCTATTTTAAATTACCAAGTGTTCCACATAGTTCTTTCTGAGGTTTAAAGTATAGTTATATGGGATTCGAATGTCAAGTAAAAATATCTATTTTAATCGTGCAAAAGCAAAGAAAATGCCATATTTGACTGTATAACATGATGAGGAATATACTGTAAACCTTGTAATGGTCTTTTAAGAAAGGTATATATATTTTTTCAATTCAAAGTAATAGAAAAGCAATATACCATAATCAAAAGCTATCTATATCCATATATATTAAGAACCATTAAAGCATGTTCTCAAAATTAAATGGCTAAAATGAAGATACAACGTGAAAAATTAATGTACTATTAAAGTGATAGTTATAAGATACACTGATGATGAGGAGAGAATATTGTTTCCATGATTAGTTTTTACCAAGTGATTTGGAAACCATGAAGATTCAGAGTTAGCATAAAATATTTAAAATCATGGTCTAAATTAACAACTAATAAAAATATATTGATAGCACCAAAATAGAATAAAAATGCTTAGTGTAACGAATAAATAGGGATTTTCGACCCCGAAAATCAACACAAAACACCGTGTCGACATTCAAGCATCGAAAATACTGGAACATTATGAGAAAGAAATTAGAGGCTGAGATAAAAAAAGAAAGAAATATTAGAATAGAATAATAAGAAGAACATCAGAAAACTCACAGCAGAACGAATAAAATATAATATCAAATGCTTTATACAAAACTGTATATATATGATTACAACATCAGAGTATACATTCAAATCAACACAACACACAGCGAAAATAAACTAGTACCAGTAAGTATATGGAATATGTCTCGACTTCAATTCCTTCTCTAGAACTCCAAGCGAAATATAACCTGGAAATATACTCGGTCTGACCCGAGCACATTTGAAGCAAAACAAAATTCACCTGGATCAGTCTGAAATACTTTCAGTGGTAAATTCATTTAGCAACCAACTTATTTAACTTTAGAAAATCCTTTTTAAAAGAAAGGATAATAGTAAGATCAATCCACACATAAACAAGGATGGTTTATACCTTACTATGACCCAAAACATTTTTGAAATCAATATCTTATCTGATATTATAATAGTGTCTATCAATCACAAATAAATATAAATCTAGCAGAACGCTTGCATCTCATGCTCTACATATATAGGATACAATCAAAACCGCAGGCACTTATTGGAGATTGGATTAATTCCGACTATAACAAGGTATGGAACCACCTGCCGATAGTGTATCTCTAGAGAGGAATACACTGGTTCAACAAGAACGTCTTGCAACCCGACCTACACATGACCGACCACTCATTTCTCTTGAGTGTATCAAATATATTGTCACCTTACAGCTGCGTAGCTACCGTTTTCCCGAGAGATACAGAAATGAAAAGAAGTAACAAATATGAATATTCTCTAGACGGTGACAACATACCCTAATGGGTGCGACTCACATAGCCATGCTGCTTGCCCGATTTTTGTCATTTCCTAGTTGTGAGGCTTGAGGTTATAAATCTTCTTTTTTAGACATCAAGTCACCATTCGCTTTGAATTCCACATCATCACGTCATCCAGGAACAGGATGAACCGAAGGAACCCTCTTACTGCATCCTTATATAGGAATCACCCCAAGGATCAGTAGCGAGAAGTCCTTGCAATCCATAGATTCCAACAACGACAGAACCACAGTGTATCTCAAGGGGCCAACCAGAGATTATAAGTAGTTCTTCCGTTTCATAAAGATCTGCGGTCTTTAATGTTCCATCTTCATTTTCTTCCAGTTAGTTCCATACGCAACGTTGGATCGAAGTGGTTTTGGGTCTAGTTCCCATCCAGGTATCTTCGAAACAACACGTCAAAAGTTCCAATAGTATATTCATCGATAATTGGGGTCTTAACTATCGATTCACACAGTACGGTTAAGTATATCGGCAGCTTTGATTTATTTATCAACAGTTTTATCGATCATTAGAAATCGATTTCATTTTCTCCTGTCTCAAATCTCATAGTTATATCGAAAATGATAACATATCTTATTTACAAAACCCCATTTCATTTTTCTTATTACTATATATTCGCCAAATCCCTTATACTACCTTTGCCTTGCTAAAATCATCTTATATTCTTAACTTAAAGTTAACGATAAATTTCACAAATTCAAACTCAAGTTAAACAATGTTAAGTATACCTTGTTTTATTAAAATTAACCAGTTCTAGTTAACATTTCAAAATCCTATCAATGATGTTGCAATATTTCTCTTGAAGAAATAATAATGAAATTTCAACACTCCTATCATTGCAAACAAATATCATCCCTTGATAATAGTGAAATCATTCAAGTTAGGGTATTTTAATTACCTCTCAAACCTTGATCGACACCATTCTTATCTCAGAATAGATGAAAGTTTGAAACACAAACCTATTATTTCTCTTACTATCACTTCAGTTTACTATTTTATTCAAACGTGATTTTAATAACCATTGCTTTAATTTGGAATATTCATTCTTGATTTAAATATCATTTACTTTTGATTTAAGAAGCTTACTAAACGCGACTCATTCGTTTTAAATTCCCTTCATATAACTCATTAACGATTTGATTTTGTTTCAAAATCCTTTTCCTAAGTCTTTCACAAAATTCAACTAAGCCGTTCCCTTTTGTCTAGCAAAATCTTATTCAATTTTGATTAAACACCTTACGTAGCACTTATTTTAAGATCCATGTCTGAGTCTAACATTATTACAAACTTTGTTTACGAAATTCGGATCCAAATCTAAATTCTTCTTCCTTTGAAACCACATTTCAATATACCATTGTTTCACTTAAAAATCTATTTAAAACTTGGTATCCACTGATCATTCCCTTCTCCGATTTACTTAACTGGAACTCAAACTCTAATCTTCTTATGGAATCCATTTATCTTTTCTCTTGAAATCATATTTCTCTTTATCTTACTTAATTAAATAATTAAGTAAAAACAAATCTATTTAAAATATTTTCATTACTCTTCTCTTCATAACTTATCATTCTAACTTGGATATTATTATCCAATCCATTACAAAAAAAAATTTCGACTCCCTTGCTTATACTTAATTCAATTATTTAGTAACAACTACTTCAAAATAGCATATTATCTTCAGAACTGGTTTATAACTTTGGTACAATATTGCTCTTAGCATGACACTTTTTAAAACTCGGTCACTTCTTAATCTACGTCTATTTAAGAAGTGAATTACTTTAATTATTATTAATTACAATAACTGATTAATTCCATTATTAACTAAAGTGAAATGGTTTACTTCATTAATAATAGATTAGCTAATCGCTTACCGATATTATTAACGATAAATACTTTCATTAGTGATTTATCAATTGATAAGCAACTTTAAATATCATTAAAACGATAACTAATATCTTAGAATATTATTAAAACAAAATAATTATTCGTTAAACCATTTTCATTAGATTAATCAAAGAACGATCATTTCTAATCATCAACTCAATTTTAATAGTTGACTTCATCAACTTAACCCTCAGTTATTTACTAACCGATTCTGATTACTTCGCCCATTAAATTAATATAATTAATCTAATTATATTTCTTAACTGTTTTATTTAAACAGTAAATTTCAAAACAATAACCCGTAGGTTAAATATTATACGATTAACCTTATAAAACAATTTATAACTATTTATATCGTCTTAACTTTAACCTTCTATTTAAAAAGAAATGGATTTTAAAACTCCACTTCAACTAAAAAATGAATTTTATAAATTTCAATTTTTGTCATTCTGCTAACAACAAATTAACAACTTAAAAACAACGCTTTACATCATTTGCTGCCAATAACTTAATCAATATTGTCTATTGATTAAAAACATCATATCAACGTTGAATTTCAATTCAACATTTTAACATTATATGGTGTTGTTTGGGGTAAACAGTTCATATTTGGATAATATGGAAATAATAAACAACATACGAAATAATTGAGGAATCTGGTCGGATCCCACCAAGCTGTTCTTCCCTGCATCACAGATAATAATAATGTTTGATAATAATCAAAATCACTACATACAACAAATATAATTGTCGACAACCGTTTAACAAGCAACTAAGGCATTCAATCATCCAATTTTTATGATTAACGATGAATTATATTTTAATATGAATTTAACACATCATAGCAGTCCAGAAAAATGTGAGAATTAACTCACCTTATTTTCGATTCACGATTCCCGCGTTGTTTTATTTAATTTAAAATGACGTTTACAAATAAATAAATATCGACAACTTCTAATCCCTTCAGAATCAACTCAACAGTGTAGTGCTCTTCCCTGTGATCACAACGAGCCTAATTTCATGCGATTCTGATAATGTTTGAACTAGTTATACTCATTTCAAATTCAACGATTTATTTAAACTAAGTAAATTATAAATTATTATATAATTTACCATTATTATTTCCTTATTTTACCTTTGAACCATGCATAAGGCCTTGGCCTTCGTTTTCAACGGGAATCCACCTTCCTTCACTTTTGATTATCAGGCCATTCACATATTTTCATGAACCCGCCCTCCCATTTCTCCTACTCACGCTCCTGTTCTCGTCAACCTTCGAACACGCTACCGTACATGCCCTTCATCACCGCACAAACTTGATCATCGTTTCCCTTGTTGCATACATTTTCTTTTCTTTTTCGATGAAGGCCCAACCCATATGAAGACAAGCCCAATCCTTCTTCTATATTGAATATGCGTTGTTCCCTTCTACCTCTCATATTTCATGCAGCTCCTCACATCCATACTGCTTTACTCCCTCTGCCTTGTACTGTAGACCCAAAAACACTTCACCATACCCCCGACAAACAGCAGCCAAGTCTCTCCCTACGCCAAACACTTCCTCACCAAACCATCCTCCGATATTTCTCCTTATTTCTATTTTTATGTGAGCCTCCCATTTCACTTGCCAGCAACCTTACTCTCCTACGTAAAGAAAACACACCCAGACTCTCCCTTCAATGAACATCTCGCAAACCGTATTTGTGACGACCCCAAACCCCGTTCCACAGTGGCAAGGGTAATCTTTGGAATATAACACATAAATATATCACAACAGAACAAAAATAAATACACCATATAATGTACAAATAATACACTGGATAAACATAATCATCAGAGTTACACAGTATACAGGATCATACTTAGTGCAAAAATACAGTTCAGCTTTACACAAATGTCCACAGCGGAATCAAAACATAATATGTACAACAGGAGCTGAACAGCATAAAAAGAAAGAAGTGATATAATCCAGCTTCAGCTCCAGCTATCCAGAAAGAGCCTGCTAAAACCTGAATACAAGGCTGCCCGTGTAGAAAATAGGGCACCCAAGTTAGCAAGTGAAACAAACTACGAGTCATTCATGGGACTAGTATGAGAAATCTATTTAACATATTTTACAATAAGGCCAATCAAAGGACCACGCCGCTGACGCGGAACTGGTTTACTCCATTGAATTTCCAGTGCTTTAAAACAAGTAAATCTTTTAAACATTGCAATGCTTTTATAAAAATGAAGCCATTATAAGACTCAGTTCTCATCACACAATGCAATGAAAACCGGAGGATAAAGTTTTACCTTATAATGGCCAAAATATGCTTGATACGAATAAAACAAAAGCATTTGATATTATTACTAGTGTTTATATATTTCAAAAACAATTTCAATCATAAGTATCAATCATAGACAGCATGGGTACCATATATCATGTCGCCATATATAGGTATACAATCAAAACCGCACAATGTCGTATTTGGAAATTGGATTTCCGTCATGAACCAAGGCAAGGGATCGTCCTTACCGCTTCGAGACAATCTTGCCCATGTCTTAGGCAAGCACGCAGGCAAGCCTTGGATCGTCAGGGCCGGTGCACACAGAGTGGATTATAATGCCTGAACACTGTGTTTCCCTGCCTTATGGGGCGTAAACTGATCATATCCGACCAAACCATCGGCCCTGTAGCGACCGATATAACCGAGGCGCCTCGCTATCCATCATCCACATAAGTAAAATGCCCAGGCATATAAAACCAAAAACACCACTCCTAGCTAGAAAGAAACGCAGGTCCTCCCTGAAGCCCTCTCCCGTTTCTGGTCCATACCGGGGTGTGAGGCTCACGAATCAACGCTAAACTCAAAGCTAGCTACTCAAAGCCCTGCTTTGATCATCAACCACAAACCTCTGCTTTTCAATAAAAGCTCTAATCACAGCATCTCTGCATGTCACATTGTCAATCTACAACGTTAGACACACGTCCATTTACAAGTCCATTCTGGCTCTGAACAAAACCGGAGGATCTTTATTCCTCGCACATCTGAACGATCAACAAGTATGTCCGGATAACCACCATTGTAACCCCGTCAGGGCAGCAACTCCTATCAAAGGCATTAGTAGCCATCCATTCGATGTGAAGATCATCGGTCTTACACCGTCTTCATATCTTCGACTTCTAATTGTCGATCAATTATTTCAAATGAGAATTAACTCGGCCTTTTCAAATAATTCACGTATTTAGAATTCAAATCAATTCATTTCAATGGTTAAATTATTCGACATCCATAATTCAGTTCATTAATGTAATTTTCACGTCAAACACATTAAACCATCAAATATCCAATAAACCGTGTAAATTCAGTTTATTTCCATTCCATATCGTTTATAATATTTTATAACGATTTATCACTTTTTTTATTCATTTAAAAATAGCCAATTTATATAAACGACGCTACAGGCCATAACGCAGCCGTGGCGCTATTTTTCTCCAGATTTGTTTTACACATATCTGAAAATCTGACCATTGGATCTTTACAAATTTTATATCATTGGAAAGATCTTTCAAAACGAATCCAAAAGTTCCAGTTATGGGAAAATCCGACGGTCGGATCCCCTGGTATAATCGTTTGAAGTTACAATTTCAAAATACGAACTACAACATCGTTATTCGATTTATTTTAATTATATATATATATATATATATATATATATATATATTCTATCGCTGTTTTCATTCAAATTTGAATTACACATTCCAGACAATCTAACCGTTGGATCTTTGCAAAGTTGGTGTCGTTGGAAAGATATTTCCAAAGCGAACCCAACGGTTTCGGTTTCGGGAAAATCCGATGGTCGGATCTCCCACAATGATCGTTTGAAATCACGGTTTCAAAATACGAACTATGGCTTCATTTTTTGATTTATTTTAATTATATTTATATAAATATATATAAATATAATCCGTTCTTCGACTTCCAAACCATTTCATTTCATACATGTGATAAAAATGATATTTTCATCCAATAGATATTTATTTCAACACATGACTATTTTTAACAATTCATATATATAATAAAAATGTGATTTTTATTGTCAAAACAATTTACTTCAAACATTATAATTTTATATACTTCATATAGATGATAAAAATGTGATTTTTATTGTTAAAACAATTTATTTCAAAAATGTTGATTTTTAGCTATTCGTATATATTATAAAAATGTGATTTTTTTAATTTGTAAAAAAATTTATTTCAAACATGCAATAAAAATGTCATTTTTATCGTTCAATCCTTTTTATTCCTTACATTCGATAAAAATGTTATTTTTATCGTTCAAACCATTTTTATTTCATACCTTCGATAAAAATTTTATTTTTATCGTTCAAACCATTTTTATTTCATAACTTCGATAAAAATGTTATTTTTATCGTTCAAACCATTTTTATTTCGTACATTCGATAAAAATGTTATTTTTATCGTTCAAACGATTTCATTTCCAAGATGAATATTTTTATAACACATGAATATATTTCAATACATGAATATAAATCAAACACAGAAATATTTCAGAAAATTTCGACAGCATAACGGCAGGGTAGTTAAAACCGACACCATCCTGAGTACGGCTCCTCGCTCTACCTTAAAGCCTCACAGCTTTTGACAATGGGGATTTTAATATCTAGATCGTATGCAGACGAATTTTCCTATATACTAATCCTATTCGGATTTCAACCACAATCAATCATTTCAACCATTCGTATTTATCAACCAAATTTCACATCAACCAAAATCCAAACAATCACAACCAATATATATATCGTCCATGGTCTGTGGACGATGGGAGTATATATATATATATATATACACACGTATATAAATATATTTCGATTTCATTTCAATATAATTTCAATGCATATATGATTTTTACAAGGCATATATAACTTATACATCGCGCATACAACTTATACAACGCTTATACATGATGTGTACAACGCTTATATAACTCATACATCGACCGTATAATTTATACATCGTCATTCCATATCGTTTATAATTCAAAAATCTCACGTTGGGTTCCTTTCCTCCAAAAATTGTAGAAGGCTCAGAAAAATATCTGGTCTCTTCTAGAATGTAGAGGACATCCACACGAGTCCACTATCTCTTGTTTCACTGGATTTCGACAACATAGCAAAAAGATAAGATTTTTATAAGTTTGATCAACTTTGCGACGGTTTTATGGTGTTAAAACCGTTAAAAATAAAACAGTCGTACTTTCAGTTAATCACTCAAAACTAGGTTTAAATTTTAATCCAAATCCATAGCACTAGGTTGTAATCGAGTGGTACCACGTCGTAGAGGGAGGGTGGCCACCTGCGCAGGGTGTTGCGATGGCGTTCAGTGGCGGATCCGGATCACGGCGGTGCCCCAAAGAGAGCAACTTTGAGGGCTCGATCCTAACGAAATACTTAACGAGAAGGGGCGGGGTTTATATGGATTTAAAGCCTGGAGGACCCTCTACAAAAACCCCAACAGGAGTATTGAATTTTATTGAGAGATTCAAGAGAAATCGAGGTGAGAAGCAAGGAAGAGCTGCCGCCGTTCATGAGATTGGGGTTATGGGTTTTGAGCGGGAAACGGGGAATTTTCATTGGCCGATTATTTATATTTTTATTTTTAATTCTTTTATTTTCAAAAATTAGTGTATCTCCGTACGAACTCCATTTCAAACCCAACGACTGTCGTCCCTAGCTAAATACCTCCATTCCGAACACAATGGGATATGTTCCATAAGCTCATTCGACTATTTCATTCATTTTTTCTTTAAATTAAAATATAAAACATTCAATATTTGATTTGAACGTACATTTCAATTTTCCGAGGCCACATACTGATACCAGAAATTCCAGAAAAATAAATCTAGCTATGTTTTGATGATACGGTCCCAACAAAACTAGTTTCATCGAATTCTGAGACCATTTGAAAAATGGCCATTTTCTGGTCGATCCAATTTGACTAAAATCTACCAAACACATTTTCCTTTTCCATGCTCACATATTAACTTCAAAAATTATGGAATTTGAAACCAAGTAATAATTTGACATCCCGGATCCAACAAAAGTGGTTTCGTCGAAAACGGAGGTCGTTTGCAAAATGGTTATTTTCAAGGGCTAAATAAACTCCATAACGACATTTCTGAAAATTCATTTGGCCATAACATTTGATTCCCGCTACCAAATTTTGATTTTTCAGATTCGTTAGAAAGATATTCATAAACAAATTTAAATATTTTTGGTTTCACTAAAATCCATTTTATTTTGCACCCGGTACAGTCAGTCAAAGTTTGAATTCAAAATTTCAAACTATCGCGCCATTTCAGGCCTTGTTTATAATTAAAATAAATATATTTATTTTATAACATCGATTCAAATAGACTTTTGGTCGTTATTATTTAAAATAATTTATTTTAAATATTCGAAATTCACTAAAATTTCCAAATTAAAATTTTTAAGTTGGTTCTGATTTTCCGAGTTGTTACAATCTCCCCCACTTAAAATCTTTTCGTCCCCGAAAAGGAACGAAGTTGAAAGTTGTTTAATTAACCAACTCAACTTCGATTTTGTCTTTCATTCTTCAACTTTTCAGTTTCTAAGAATTTTCAAATTCTTAAAAAATTTGGCGAACACCCTAAATTTTCGAAAAATTTCGCCATAACCTCCTTTGTACGGGGAGGGGTTTGGGAATTTATTGGGCCGTATTAGGTACCCAATAAATTGTAATAAGCATACACATATTTATAGTGATATATTCCGGTGTCCATAAGGGAGTGTGTATAGATCATAACTCTAGAGAATAAATTCTCATCACCCTATAAATGGTTTTTGTGCCTTAATGACTAGAGAGACGTGTTTATTGTCATCTCCAGACCCATGTGGGGTTTTTATTAATCTTGCAATTTACCATTACGTTTTATATTGTTCATATCAGTCATCAGTTTAACCTGTAATATATGGTCATTGCCATACAAGCCTCTCGCTTGTATGGTAAATCTTCAACCTCGTCACACAAGCTCCAAATGCTTATGTGGTATATGATGAAGTATGCTATCTTCAAGAAGTATGCCATGTAGTGTAGTTCAAAATTAATTGTTACTATCCTATGGCGACGTTTATTATTACACACAGAACAACTAGAACTCCGCATTCAATGGCATTCACAGGAGTTGATATAATAATAAAATTGCATATCCAACTCATTAAGGTTTACCTATTTGTCGGGCACGCAAATAAATTCTTTACTCAACAGCAAATCCATTTACCTGTTCAAACGTATATAATGCACATGTATATATTTCTATTTATTCTTAAATAAGTTCAATACTTGATTTAATTGCATAAATTTAACGTCATTTTCTTATTGATTCGATTAACTATCATTCCCATAATTTGATTAATCAAATCATAATCACACACATACAGCAATCAATTTATTGATTAGCTTTGCAAAAATATAGTAATTAATTCATAAATTCTTTTAAAATCATTCAGACTATATAATTAAAAAATTTACATCCATGCAAAAGGAAACAACAGCTAAGTAGAAAATAACACGGAAAGGCCAAATATGGTAAATGTACCTTGCACCAGAGTCAATCAGAGATATCCACCCTGCATTTGGGATAGGCTTTCATAGTGCTCTCCTCAGTTTCCCGAGTACAGTCTCGCGGATCTCCACTCCATTGCACTTTGACTAAGTGAACCTTCTTGTTCCTCAGTTCTATAGTTTCTTTGCCAATAATCTTTAGCGGCTCTCTTGTCACAGCCAATTCTGGAGTAATTACCAAATCCCATTGTGCGACTTCTTCCATGATCAAGTCTGGATCATGCACATGCTTTCGAAGTTGAGATACGTGAAACAAATCATGTACTCCAGGCAACCAGTCTGGTAATTGAACCCTATAAGCAAGAGTTCCAATCCGTTCTAGAATAGGAAACGAACCTGTTTTACCGAACCGGATTACTCCTCTCATCAGAGATACCATCAAATACACATAGTCGCCAACAGCGAATGATAAATCTCATCTTCTCTTATCTACATAGCTCTTCTGTCGGCTTTGAGCGGCTAGTAATCATTTCTTAACGAAATCGACTTTGTCTGCAGCTTCGCGAATTATATGGGGTCCCAATACGAGTCTATTACCAGGTTCTACCCAACAAGCTGGAGATCGGAACAGTCTACCATATAGTGCTTCGAATGGTGACCTTGTCAGGCTCACTTGGTAGCAGTTGTTGCATGATAACTCAACCAAATGCAAATGGTCTTCCCATGATCCGCCAAAATCAATAACACAAGCCCGCAATAAATCTTCTAAAATTCGATTCATCCTCTCAGTTTGGCCATCTGTTTGAGGATGATAAACGGTGCTCAAGTTCAATTTTGTCCCCAATTCTGCTTGGAATGCTTCCCAGAATTTACTAGCAAAAATCGGGTCATGGTCACTAACGATACTCATGGGAACTCCATGAAGTTTAACAATTTCTTTAAAATAAATCTGCGCCAGACTCTAAGCGGTTCTATTCGATCTGACAGGTATGAAATGGGCGGTCTTCATGAGACGATCTACGATCACCCAAATACTGTCATTTCCCTTCCTGGTTCTGGGAAAACCATCTTTGAAATCCATAGAAATTTGTTCCCACTTCCAACCTGGAATTTCCAATAATTGCAACAATCCGGCGAGTTTCTGCTGATCGCTTTTGACTTGTTGACAGGTGGAACACCGGCTAACATATATAGAGATATCTCTTTTCATCGCCTTCCACCAGAAAGTTCGCTTGAGGTCATTATACATTTTACTAATCCCTGGGTGGATACTCAGTTTGGACTTGTGACTCTCGTCCATTACTTCTCTTTTGAGCTCAAGGTTGTCAGGAACACAAATCCTTCCTTTCAATCTCAGAACTCCTGCGCTATCCACTTGGAAACTAGAGACTTCGTTCCTTTGAATTCTTTTGATCATCTCTTTAACAAAACTATTGTCTTTCTGAAGAATAGATATTTTATCAATCAACGATGGTGTAATGATAATACTTGCGATGATCACATTCTTCCTACTTAGCGTATCAGCCACAGCATTGGCTTTCCCCGGAGTATATAAAATATCAAGATCATATGCCATGAGAAATTCTAACCAACGCTGCTGCCTCATATTCAGATCCTCCTAGGTGAATAAATACTTCAGTGATTGATGATCAGTGTATAATTCAAATTTCTCACCCAATAGATAACGCCACCATATTTTCATAGCAAACACGATGGCTAACAATTCAAGATCGTGAGTTGCATAATTCTTTTCATGTGGTTTCAATTGACGGCTAGCATAAGCGACTACCTGGCCTCTTTGCATTAATACTGCACCAAGACCTTCTTTAGAAGCATCTGTCCAGACTTTCAAGTCTTGATTGCCATCAATGATTGTTAACGCTGGAGTAGTTGTCAATTTTAACATCAGTTCTTGGAAAGCTGCCTCACATTCGGGAGTTCAGTTGAATCTCGAATGTTTCTTAGTAAACTTCGTTAAGGAATTGGATATCTTCGAAAATTCTTAACGAACTTCCGATAATAACTGGCAAATCCGAGAAAACTTCGGAATTCTGTGGGTGTACGAGGCTGTTTCCAATTCTGAATAGCAGCGATTTTACTGGGATTAACTGAAATTCCTTCCTTTGATACTTAGTGGCCAAGGAATTTGACTTCTTCTTGCTAGAATATACATTTGGAAAACTTTGCTTTTAAAACATTCATTGAAAATTCCTAACACTTGTTCCAAATGTTTTTCATGCTCGCTTTCTGATTTATAGAAGATTAGAATGTCATCAATGAAAACCAGAACAAATTTATTCAATACTTCTCTGAATACTCGGTTTATTAGATCGACAAAATAAGCTGGAGCGTTACATAAGCTGAACGACATTATTAACCACTCGTAGAATAAATCTGGACCTCCGAATTCTGTCAAAGGAACACACTCTTCGGTAAAATACTTGTGCTTCATTCAATCGATCCAATAAATCATCAATCCACGGCAATGGATATTTGCTCTTTAATGTATGTTTATTCAAGTCACGATAATCCACACACAGTCTGAGAGACTTTGGGACAAACACCACTGCTGCTCCCCAATCAGAGAAACTAGGTTTGATCAGACCTTTCCACACAAGCTGTCGAGTTTGATTATCTAACTTTTTTTTCTGCTTCAAGGTCATTCTTCGAATAGCGTGAACTACTGATATTGCATTCGGAACTAAAGAAATTTTGAAATCAATTTCTCTACGCGGAGGCAAGCTAACAACTTCTTCAAACACATCCGCATAATTCTTGACAACTGGAATATTTTCTATGGTGACTGTAATATTCTCCATAACGACAGGAACAGGTTCGAATTAAGCAGGAGTAACACCCAGAGCTGACCAAAAGTCTTTTCTATCTGAATTCAGACATTCGCATGGAATGGTTATATGATCCCCTTATTTAATCTCCGCCTTAACGACTCTATCGGCGCATTTAACTTCGGCTACATATTTGGTTAACCGATCCATTCCCAAGATAAAGATCGAACTCAGTAAAATTCATGATGATCACGATGGTAGGGAACCGATAATGGGAAAAAGAGACAGGCACCCAACAAATCCAACTAAGATCGAGGGAACCCCCAACCGGATTACGGATAGTCATGGGTGCTTTGAGCTTTCTCAAATTTAAATCCAGTTTCTTAACCGCATTCTTTGCGATGAAGCTTCGTGACGCGCCTGTATCAAATAGTACTTTAACTGGAATATCCTTGACAGTAAGCGTGCCTTCTAAAACATCTGGCCTTCCCTGACTAGTTGAGGGTGCAGGAACTTCTGCCACTTCTTTCACTTGTGCCACTTTGGTTGCTTCAACAGCCGACAGTCTCGCTTTATATGAGTAGTTCGATGACACAAATTGCATTTTCTAATCTCTTGAAACTTGCTCTTGGATTTGAATCCATCCTTTCTATGTTTGTTCCAGGATTTGCAACTTATCGCCAAGTGTCCTTGCCTATTGCAGCTTGAGCAGGTGACCATCGTTACTGGTTCTTTCTCAGATTTAACCCTTTTCGATTGACACTAGGCTTCTTTCTGAACTCAGACTTCGTACTGGCCTCAGGCTGTGTACTTGTCTCTATACTATCAGCTTCAAATTTCCTTTTGTTGCTAGAACTACATTCCTCTTCATCGCCCAAAAGACCTTTCTTATCTAGATCTTCATATTGATAAGCCATGTATATCATTTCAGAAAAAGATTGCTACACATGTGTAGTTACACTGCTTTGGTACTTTCTTTGAAGCCCGTTAACAAACCTCAGATTCTTCATCTTTGGATTCTAAATTAGATGCGGGGCAAAACGAGAAAGTTCATTGAATTTCTTATGATATTCCGGATTCATCATATCCCCTTGAATCAGATAGTAGAATTCATCACTTAACCGTTCAGTTGCATCTAAAGGAATAAATCTTTCATTGAAAATTACTTTGAATCTATCCCAGGTGATATCACCTTCTGGATTATCTTGAATAACTGTTTCCCACAAGATTAGAGCTTCATCTTTGAGCGCTCAAGATGCTAGTAATCTTTTCTAATCATCTCTCAGCTTTGAACCTTTAAAGATTTTCTCAGTAGAGCGCATACATGCTTGTGTTTGAATAATAGATTCATTGCCTGAGAATAGCACTCCACCCAGATTTCGATACTTAATTAATAGAGCCTCAATATCTGGTTTTGACCCACCTTTTCTACTTCTGCCACTCATTTTTCAATGTCTGCAAATAGCACACAAAGTGTTAGGCCAACGGAAAAGGTATTTTTAAAGCATAGAGACATATATTTGAATGTATATGCATCTATCAGGGTGTATTTCACTCTGCTATACTCATTCTAGGATATTACTGATCCTATCTGAAATGAGTTATTTGTCTTAGAACACTACTGGTTCTATTTCTAACGATTCGTTAATATGTTATATTCCAGAACTAAGCTTAACCAAAGCTCTGATACCACGTTGTGACGACCCCAAACCCTGTTCCACGCTGGCAAGGGTAATCTTTGGAATATAACACATAAGCAGATCACAGCAGAACAGAAATAAATACACCAGATAATGTACAAATAATACACTGGATAAACATAATCATCAGAGTTACACAGTATATAGGATCATATTCAGTACAAAAATATAGTTTAGCTTTACATAAATGTCTACAGCGGAATCAGAACATAATATGTACAACAGGAGCTGAACAACATAAAAAGAAAGAAGTGATAGAATCCAGCTTCAGCTCCAGCTATCCAGAAAGAGCCTACTAATACCTGAACACAAGGCTGCCCGTGTAGAAAATAGGGCACCCGAGTTTGCAAGTGAAACAAACTACGAGTCAGTCATGGGACTGGTATGAGAAATCTACTTAACATATTTTACAATAAGGCAAATCACGGACCACGCCGCTAACGTAGAACGGGTTTACTCCATTGGATTGCTAGTGCTTTAAAACAAGTAAATCTTTTAAACATCACAATGCTTTTTATAAAAATGAAGCCATTATAAGACTCAATTCCAATCACACAATGCTACGCAAACCGAAGGATAGAGTTTTACCTTATAATGGCCAAAATATGCTTGATACGAATAAAACAAAAGCATTTGATATTATTACTAGTGTTTATATATTTCGAAAAAAAATTCAATCATAAGTATCAATCACAGACGACATTGGTACCATATATCATGTTGCCATATATAGGTATACAATCAAAACCGCACAATGTCATATTTGGAAATTGGATTTCCGTCATGAACAAAGGAAAGGGATCATCCTTACCGCTTCGAGACAATCTAGCCCATGTCCCAGGCAAGCGCGCAGGAAAGCCTTGGATTGTCAGGGTCGGTCCACATGGAGTGGATTATAATTCCTGAACACTGCATTTCACCGCCCTATGGGGCGTAAACTGGTCATATCTGACCAAACCATCGGCCCAGTAGCGACCAATATAACCGAGGCACACTATAGCGCCCCGCATCTATACCCACTATCATATAGTTCATTTCAGAGAAATGTCGAAGGCCATAACGGGTAATGAGGTTTGTGAAGGGTGACCGATTGTATGATTACTCCATGTGAGGAATGCACATCGAATTCTGATACCAATTAAAATTTTGACGTGACCATTCGGCACATAGGGCAACTACACAATGGCTATATGCAATCCGGAAAGCAGTATAAAATAGACAACCACAATAATATAAATATGGTATATCTCAAAGCCAGACACAGAATAATCATATCACAAAGGCGGAATAGATATGAATAAACCAAGGATGTGTACAACAAGATAGTGGTCAACAAAGATCCACTAATCCCAAAAGAATAGATACATGCACCATGATCTAAATAAAAGAATATGTACACAACAAGTGAAATGACAAAGGTACAAAAGTACATAAAACTATGGAGACAGAGTAGCAAGCTGAAAGCGGAAGATCAACCCTCGATGAGTCCCAAAGGAGTACCTTAAATGACTCGGTCTGACCCGAGTATTATTTATAGGAATAAACAATAAACGGATCATTCGAGCTATACTCATCAAATAAACTGAGATAAAAAGAGATATAACACAGGATGACATGATTCTAGTAATAATATCTAGTCATAAACAAATATGAAACATGGCATGTCAACAAAATTAGGAAATGACAATGGAATGTCAGCACACAAATATCTCTAAATAATCTTCTAGCTAATGTAGAATGCAACATTCAAACAATAGCACACAACCGGAAATGACAGAGGAATGCCAACTATAAATCAAATTGACATGCATGTATCAAAGTAAACGTAAATCAAATTGACGCGCATCGCATCAAAGTAAACATAAATCAAATTGATGCGCATCGCATCAAAGTAAACATAAATCAAATTGACGTGCATCGCATCAAAGTTAACATAAATCAAATTGACGCACATCGCATCAAAGTAAACATAAATCAAATTGACGGGCATCGCATCAAAGTAATCAAGAATCAGAAATCATTTATCAAATTATCATGTAATGCGTCAAAGTGGTCAAATTGACGCGCAATGCATCTAAGTAGTGAGATATGATCTCTAGGTAGCAAACCCATTGTTTGAGCCAAAGCTCCCCACGAAGCCGGGTCGTGACCCCGGATGATGAAAATACATAAGTCATAGAACATCATAAAAAGTTGGACTGAAGTCCCATAGATGAAGGTCCCAAATCGTAAATTCCCACTAGGGCGATTGCGAACCAAACAACTATGTCGGGAGGTGGATACCAACGATCCGGATGAGTATGAATTACACCGAGATAGTTAATATAAGAAAATAGCTAAATGTCCCATAACCACTCGCTATTCTCGAATATTTACGAACCCATTGTTAGTTCATTCTCAAAACATCAAGGATAATCATAAAATGGATCACATCGATCCGAGTGAATAGAAATTACTCTGAGCTAGTTAATATAAGGAAATAGCGACATGTCCCATAACCACATGCTATTTTCGAATTACGAACCCGTAATTGGTTTCTATTCAAAACAGAGAAAATCACCACACATGTTCGAACGCACGAGTCCAAGAGTTATTCGCCAAAGTAAACGTATAAGGGGTCATAGTCCTCAGTTTTACTAAGGTAAATAAACTAAATTTCTCGTCAGATCAATAGGATAAGGAATCATATATAAATCAACAGAATCAGAACCGAGTTTAGAAATCGAATTGATTTTAAAAGGATTTGAATTTTAAAACTGATTAAACGTTGGTTCGATGCCCATTGACAACATAAACCCCCATTATCCATTGTGCTTCAATTATTCATGAAAACCGCCGCCGTAGCGAGCAGAACACAAACATCATGAAACATAAACTCACAACACACAACATACAGGAAATCAAGGGATAACATTGCAATTTCGATCAATGAACGAATTGAAATCCCAAACTAGCACTCGAAGGTTTTAAACTACATCAGAATAGACTCGAAGAATATCGATTCGATAATTCACGTTTTAATGGCGTGAATCATCTTAACAAGAGTATCGAATAAATTCGATATATAGAATAGAGCGCACGGGCTTTAGAATGATTTCTAAGTGTAAATTACTCCAAAATCAGTCTTATTTCAAAACTCTCGTCGACACGGTTCCAACGCATCTTGTTTCGCTGAATTCCGAGTTCGTATGAAAAAGTTATGATCGTTTTAAAGTGGATAATTATTTCACCCTTTGTTTTTCATTGTTCGGTTATTTACAATGGATGTTTTCCTCCACCAAAAATCCCTATTAGCTCCAAATCACTCCAAATTAGTTTCATTGGTAATCTCTTGTTGATACGGTTCCAGCGCACCTGATTTCTCTCAATTCCGAGTTCGTATGAAGAAGTTATGGCTGTTTAAAGATTAAACATTTTTTTCCTTCTATTCGGCCATTAATGGCTGAACAGAAGGCGTTTGCTCGGCCATTAATGGCCGAACGTCTATTAAACCCCAAAAAAATTAAATTTTTGTCTAGAAACATCTCCAAAATGATACCGGCCAATGCCCGAAGGCCTATGATGTTAAATAAATGCAAATGAGGCGTCTATAACTCACCGAAGCAACTCATAACACCAAATTCACATGCACAAACATTCACACAAGAGATTTGCAATGATTCTTGATTATAAACCCCAAAACGATTTAATTCTCTAACGAAAGAAATCAAATGTGATATAAGTGAATTGTGAAGTCTTAGAACTTGTCGGGTGCGACAATGGTACTTCACAACACCATATTCACATGTATAAGCATATATACATAAGATTGCAATGATTCGGTTTATAAATTCAAGTATGAACAAAATTCCAAACCAGAGCACACTAAAGTGATTCAAGCGACTTGTGAAGACTTAGAAATTTGCCGCGGCAACGGAGCTTCACAACATCACCTGATCAACTCATAACATATGCATTAAATCGTATGAACAATCCTTATCATAATTTTCAACTCAATGAAACATAAAAAACATGAAATTGGCTAAGTTACACTAACATAACCAATTCACTAGCATATGCAAACTCATATGAACACTAAATTACACTTGTACAAGCCAATGGCTTGTGGCAAAGATTTGAGTTCAAAAAGAACTCACCTTGGTTTCATGAATGACAAGAACAAGCTCCAACTCAAACAAAGAAGCTTTCTTTCTTCAATTGCTCCTCTCTAATCACCATATAAACACACATGAAGATACATGAGTGTTAGAGCATGATCAAAATTCGAAATTGAGATGAGAGAAAGGTAGAGAACGAATAGAGAGAGAGCTTACCCTTGTTCTCCTGGGATTAGCACACGATTGGAGCTTCAAATTGCAAAACGTAGGTTGCAATTTCTATTTCCCTTTCCACTCTCTCCATTCTTTTGCCTTAGGAAATAAAAATTAAGTGAATGAGAGGAGAGGGAGAAGGGTTGGGCTGATAGGAATAGTGGGAGAGGTTTAAATAAGCCAATTTGGCTAGTTTAGACACAACTAAGCCCATTTTTGGAGCCCAAAAATCCGTAACTCCAAACATATCGAAGTTTATACTCAAAAAGGTCGTAAACAATGATTCAGACTCAATGGAAGTGGTCCCGAATCCTAATTTTATCGTTTGTGAAAAACAACATTTTGAGTGATACATGAGATACGACGATATATTTAAATTAAATATTTAAATCTAAAATCGTCGAATGAGCGGGTTGTTACAGACTTCCCCCTTAAAAGAATTGCGTCCCCGCAATTCCTTAAGAATGAAGTAATAGGTAACAACCAAAAATAATACCACGGAGTGGTACCACAAGAACCGACACGAAATGAAAACATCACACCAATAGCCAAGTGAGATCCCAATTTCGTCTCACAAGTTCATAAAAACCAAATTTCAATCTCGAATTCCATTACCCATGAAGGTAGTCATCCCAAACGGATAAAATAATTCCAGAAAAATTCATAAGCGCTATGAATTCAAATAGACTCGCCTTTCTTCGTATAATTCTCAAGGGAATGAGAATCAATAGAATGCACAAAAACCAAGCGAATCTAACTTGGAATTTCAAGCAGCAATGGGACCGCGTCCTACAGACGTGAGATATCAATAGTAGATATTTCTCTTAGGATATGAAATAGGAAATTACGGTGGTTGACCACTCCATTCCCAAAACTCAATCACGACGATGTTGCGAACATCAAACCTGAGCGCTTTAGTCTTGCGACAAGTGGCTGACACCAAAAAAAGCACAATACAGAGATTCCAACGAATTTAGCTACGGAGAGCAATTCTCGAAGGAATAATCAATTTTAACATCAATGATTCAAGGTTGGTAATGGAATACCAATGAGTTAGAAATCGATAACAAATATTGGTAATGGAATACCAATGAATTACTCGGGGAAATCGATTTCTAACCAGGTACTAAATCTCATTTAGTAACCATAAAAACGAATCATTAGGAACTATACGAAATTCCCAATATTCAGAAACTTGAGTGTCGATTTTAGAAAACCAGAAACATCGAGAAGATGATGGATAAGTAGTGCACAACTTACCACTTCGGAACAACATGATTTAAGATAATTTTTCGCCAAAAATCTCAAATCGGAAAAACGTCAGCAATTAATCAAAGAAGCAATAGACAATTTCTCTAACAAGATGAGATTAAACCAAAGAGGTCATAATCCCTAAAGATTTGATTGACAAGGGTTAACTAACACGTGGAGAAAATTGCCAATCCAAATGATTTGAACAAACAAAGGCGGAATATCAAAAGAGCTCATCCTTTCGATATTCATTTCTAAGAACAATGCAAGGCTAAGTCAATAAGTGAATTGACTATAGCACTTCTGAATGATCGACTAGATCATAGATTCGAAGTAAGGAATTATTGAGTTTGCCGTGGATCGCAAAAACTCAAATTTCCCTCCCTCCACGGGAATAATGCGAGATTCCCAATCACTAAGAATTTCTGAGAATCAAAAAACTGAAATCCAGAAATTAGAGACATAAATAAACAACTCCAGGAATAAGAGTCATCAGTTATTTATTCACTCAAAGAAAAGATTCAAGGTAATTTCTAATTAAAAATCTTGAACCACTCAAATTCATGGAATTGCTCCAAGGAAATCTAGAAATAAATTATCTAGAAAAATAACAAACGATTACGAAAAATCGCAAAAATCCAAAATATTATTATTTTGATTAACTTATTAGAAGTGAATTTTAATCTTAGGAATCATTTCGAATGTCGGATTGTCACATAATGGTGTTTAGGAATTCTGAACTACAACATTGCATCCCACGTCTCGTTCGAGATCCTTGATGCACCCGATGGACAAGTTAACACAAGAAAGACCTCACAATTTCTAACGTTCGTGCAAATCTCGCGAAAATATAAAAATTTAATA
Organism: Allium sativum; assembly: GCA_030737875.1. Taxonomy (NCBI): domain Eukaryota; kingdom Viridiplantae; phylum Streptophyta; class Magnoliopsida; order Asparagales; family Amaryllidaceae; genus Allium; species Allium sativum. The sequence continues at coordinate 291,461,408 of CM060916.1, read as the reverse complement.
AATCATTCGGGATGGCATAAAGGAAATAAAATTCCTTTATCAACTTATGAATAAAGCACAAATGATATCTTTTGATAACGAAGAACACGATCGACATATATCAAAATAACATAAACAAAATAATCTCTAAACAAGGTGAATGACATTAAGGAATTAATGACACATACCTTGACTCAAGAAGAGGGATCACAAGAAGCGGGATGCTTTCCCTCATTCTTGATCTTGAGTTTGGAACGCAATGATGCATTTGTTGATTTAATTTAACACAAATGCTTGGTGACTCACACCGGCACAACGTGGTAACAAATGAGTTGTTTTAGCCCGAAGGCTTGGTGATCTCACACCGAACTAGAACTATATAGCTGACAACAAGGGAGCAGATTTAGTCACAAAGACATGGTATCTCCATGCCGACCGACAAGTGATCAATAGACCATGATAGGTAGGTAACGACGTACGAAACAATCTTACCAAAGATCAATCAACAAAAGGGATCATAAATGATCAACAAGATAAGTTTGATACCATTTATACAAAAACAGGCATCGGTTAGCAACTCGAGTCAAAGAATAAAACAAAAGCAGCACCAGAGCACACAGGCCCTAGATGGACTATAGAAATCAACCCGAAGGAGACGAGTCGATAACTATTCTAAAAGAACAAAAATAGGTCACTAGATACTCAAACACCCTTCAGTAGGCGGTACATTAGGTGAACCGGAACTTGCACGGCTACGACCGATTATTTCACTTCTTTAAGGAAAAAGAAGGAGGAAAAAGTTAGTCTCTAGTTGAATTCAAACGACGCGAATTCAAAAAGTGGAATCGTATAGGAAGATAAGCTATAACGGGTCTTAAGACTCTAACTGAAACCCTAAAGAACGATTTCTGAGAGAGGCTTAAGACAATATCATCGTCATACTATCTTACACTGTTCCGGGAAGTGGCTCTGATACCAACTGTAGCGCCCCGCCTCTATACCCACTATCGTCCAGTTCATTTCAGAGAAATGTCGTAGACCATAACGAAGAATGAGGGTTGTGAAGGGCAACCGATTGTATGATTACTCCATGTGAGGAATGCACATCGAATTCTGATACCGATTAAGATTTCGATGTGCATTCCACACATGGAGCAATTATACAATCGGTCGCCCTGCACAAACCTCATTATCCGTTATGGTCTACGACATTTCTCTGAAATGAACTGGACGATAGTGGGTATAGAGGCGGGGCGTTACACGCCTCGCTATCCATCATCCACATAAGTAAAATGCCCGGGCGTGTAAAACCAAAAACACCACTCCTAGCTAGAAAGAAACGTAGGTCCTCCCTGAAGCCCGCTCCCGTTTCTGGTCCATACTGGGGTGTGAGGTTCGCGAATCAACGCTAAACACAAAGATAGCTATTCAAAGCCCTGCTTTGATCATCAACCATAAAGCTCTACTTTTCAACAAAAGCTCTGATCACAGCATCTCTACATGTCACTTTGTCAATCTACAACGTTAGACACACATCCATTTACAAGTTCGTTCTGGGTCTGAACGAAATTGGAGGATCTTTATTCCTCGCACATCCGAACGATCAACAAGTACGTCCGGACAACCACCACTATAACCCCGTCAGGGCAGCAACTCCCATCAAAGGCATCAGTAGCCAACCATTAGATGTGAAGATCATCGGTCTTGCACTGTATTCATATCTTCGACTTCGAATCGTCGATCAATTATTTTAAATGGGAATTAACTCAGCCTTTTCAAATAATTCACGTATTTAGAATTCAAATCAATTCATTTCAATGGTTAAATTATTTGACATCCATAATTCAGTTCATTAATGTAATTTTCACGTCAAACACATTCAACCATTAAATATCCAATAAACTAAGTAAATTCAGTTTATTGCCATTCCATATCGTTTATAATATTTTATAACGATTTATTGCTATTTTTATTCATTTAAAAATAGCCAATTTATATAAACGACGCTTCAGGCTATAACGCGGCCGTGGCATTCTTTAGATTTGTTTTACACATATCTGAAAATCTAACCATTGGATCTTTACAAATTTTATATCACTGGAAAGATCTTTTCAAAACGAATCCAGCGGTTCCAGATTTGGGAAAATCCGATGGTCAGATCTCCCGGTACAATCGTTTGAAGTTATGATTTCAAAATACAAACTGCAGCATCGTTATTCGATTTATTTTAATTATATATATATATATATATATATATATATATATATATATAAATATAATCCATTCTGGCACTGTTTTCATTCAGATTTGAGTTAAACATTTCAAACAATCTAACCGTTGGGTCTTTGCAAAGTTGGTATTGTTGGAAAGATATTTCCCAAGCGAACCCAACGGTTTCGGTTTCGGGAAAATCCGATGGTCGGATCCCCCGCAATAATCATTTGAAATCACGGTTTCAAAATACGAACTACAGCTTAGTTTTTCGATTTATTTAAATTATATTTATATATATATATATAAATATAATCCGTTCTTCGATTTCCAAACCATTTCTTTTCATACATGTGATAAAAATGATATTTTCATCCAACAGATATTTACAACACATGACTATTTTTAACTATTCATATATATAATAAAAATGTGATTTTTATTTTCAAAACAATTTATTTCAAACACGATTATTTTATATACTTCATATAGATGATAAAAAATGTGATTTTTATTGTTAAAATAATTTATTTCAAAAATGTAGATTTTTAGCTATTCATATATATTATAAAAATGTAATTTTTTTTATTTGTAAAACAATTTATTTCAAACATCCGATAAAAATGTCATTTTTATCTTCAAACTATTTTATTCCTTACATTCGATAAAAATGTTATTTTTATCGTTCAAACCATTTTTATTTCATACCTTCGATAAAAATGTTATTTTTATCATTCAAACCATTTTTATCTCATAAATTCGATAAAAATGTTATTTTTATCTCATACATTCGATGAAAATGTTATTTTTATCGTTTAAACCATTTCATTTCCAAGATGAATATTTTTCTAACACATGAATAAATTTCAATACATGAATATAAATCAAACACAGGAATATTTCAGAAAATTTCGGCAGCATAACGGTAAGGTAGTTAAAACCGGCATCGTCCCGAGTAAGGCTCCTCGCTTTACCTTAAAGCCTCGCAGCTTTTGAAAATGGGGATTTCAATATCTAGTTCGTACACAGACGAATTTTCCCATATACTAATCCAACTGGGATTTCAACCACAATCAATCATTTCAACCATTCGCATTTATCAACCAAATTTCACGTCAACCAAAATCCAAACAATCACAACCAATATATATCGTCCATGGTCTATGGACGAGGGGAGTATATATATATATACGTATATAAATATATTTCGATTTCATTTCAATATATTTCAATATCATTTCAACGCATATATGATTTTTACAATGCATATATAACTTATACATTGCACATACAACTTATACAACGCTTATACATGATGTGTACAATGCTTATACAACTCATACATCGACCGTATAATTTATACATCGTCATTCCATATCGTTATAATTCAGAAATCTCACATTGGGTTCCACTCTTCCAAAAATTGTAGAAGGCTCAGAATAATATCCGGTCTCTTCTAGAATGTAGAGGATGTCCTCACGAGTCCACTGTCTCTTGTTTCACTGGATTTCGACAACATAGCAAAAAGATACGATTTTTATAAGTTTGATCAACTTTGCGATGGTTTTATGGTGTTAAAACTGTTAAAAATAAAACAGCCGTACCTTTTAGTTAATCACTCAAAACTAGGTTTAGATTTTAATCCAAATCCATAGCACTAGGTTGTAATCGAGTGGTACCACATCATAGGGGGAGGATAGCCGCACCTGCACAGGGTGGTGATATGGCATTCAGTGGCGGATCCGGATCACGATGGCGCTCCAAAGCGAGCAACTTTGAGGGCTCGATCCTGGCGAAATACTTAACAAGAAGGGGCAGGGTTTATATGGATTTAAAGCCTGGAGGACCCTCTACAAAAACCCCAACAGGAGTGTTGAATTTTATTGAGATTTAAGAGAAATCGAGGTGCGAAGCAAGGAAGAACTGTCGCCGTTCATGAGATTGGGGTTACGGGTTTTGAGCGGAACGATAAATTGAAATGGAGAATTTTCATTGTCTGATTGTTTTTATTTTTATTTTTAATTCTTTTATTTTCAAAAATTAGTATTTCTCCGTACGAACTCCATTTCAAACCCAACGACTGTCGTCCCTAGCTAAATACGCCCATTCCGAACACAATGGGATATGTTTCATAAGCCCATTCGACTGTTACATTCAGTTTTCCTTCAAATTAAAATATAAAACATCCAATATTTGATTTGAACGTACATTTCAATTTGCTGGGGCCACATACTGATCCCAAAAATTCCAAAAAAATAATTCTAGCTATGTTTTGGCGATACAGTCCCAACAAAACTAGTTTGGTCGAATTCTGAGATCGTTTGAAATATGGCCATTTTCTGGTCGATCCAAATTGGCTGAAATCAACCAAACACATTTTCCTTTGCCATGCTCACATATTAACTTCAAAAACTATGGAATTTGAAACCTAGCAATAATTTGACATTTCGGATCCAACAAAAGTGGTTTCGTCGAAAACGGAGGTCGTTTGCAAAATGGCTATTTTCAAGGGTTATATAAACACCATAGCGTCCTTTCTGAAAATTCATTTGGCCATAACTTTTGATTCCCGCTACGAAATTTTGATTTTTCAGATTCTTTAGAAAGACATTCATAAACTGATTTAAATATTTTTGGTTTCACTAAAATCCATTTTATTTTGCACCTGGTACAGTCAGTAAAAGTTAGAATTCAAATTTTCAAACTGTCGCGCCATTTCAGGCCTTGTTTATAATTAAAATAAATATAAATATTTTATAACATCGATTCAAATAGACTTTTGGTCGTTATTAATTAAAATAATTTATTTTAAATATTCAAAATTCACTAAAATTGCCAAATTAAAATTTCTAAATTGGTTTTGATTTTCCGGGTTGTTATAGTATGCTCAACACCCCCTTCCGATCAGCATGCCATCCCAAGCTAGGTTAGAAGCTCCCCTGGTCATGCCAATTCGCCGTTCTGAAAACTGTTCCATGCAATTAAAATGCACGCACTTCTCCCTGATGCCCATACCAGTTCAAAACCACATTCTCTCTCCACTGAAATCGCGTCACTTCCTTCCACGTACAGGAACCTATGACTCCTTCATACCTCATTACCGCCGCCACTTCCAAATGCCGGACCACACATAAACTCTACCGCCTACTTCTAGTTTCCGCAGCATCCCCCACAGTTATTGTCTCTCTCGGCTTCATCCTCGGTTCACATTTGTTAACTAAAACTAATGGGTCAGACCATTCTAGTTTTTGATCACACAGGTTTCTTATGGAAACGAAGTTTTGCCTACTGTATATGTTAATGGCGGTTTGTGTGCATGTTTCTTTTGAGAATAAAGAAAAAGTGGGGAGCGCAGGTGTATATATATATACAAGAGAAGAGATGAGTTCAACATCACTTCCTACTCTGTTGGATATCGACTGTAAACAACTTAGGATGCAGCGAGTTTCCATTTCGTTGTCTTCTCAGTGGTAGATTCTGCAGCAGTTTCTGGTCTGAAGGTGATGGAAAATTTCGTACGTATACAGGGTAGGCTTGTTGGAAGACGTGGCCAGTTCATTTTGACGGGAGACAGAACTTAGGCGCTGAAGAAAACTAGTGTACAGGGTACTATTGAAAAAGGATGACAATGCGTGGCACTGTATAGTTATAGCGTATTTTCATTTCGTGTCTTTTTTCATTCAGTTTACAGACTTGAAAATTCTTTTTGTCTTCAGATTTAGGAGGTAGGCGATAGTTGTAACAACCCGTTATTTCCAACGATTTATATTCCGATTTAAATTGAAATTTTATTTTGAAAATATTCTATGATTTTTCATAATGGGAATTTGAAATCTAAATTACATACGGTGAGATGTAGAAGCTGTGAAAATTTCATTGAAAAATTTGAATATTTTTCGATCGCGCAATTTTCAGTGAAAAGCTGCGCATAACAGTTCAAATTTTATCGATTTTTAAATCTTTTCAAAACCAGTTCGGACAAACATGAAAAATATTCTATCCGTTGTCAGTAATCCAACGGCGAAATTCGTTTCGCAAAAAACGGACGTTTTGACATCCGTTTTACATCCGCATGTTTACGTTAAAGGCGTCCGTAATGCATTTTTGAACGGTGCATCCTGACACTGCAAATTATATACCGTTGTGTCTGTCTCATCGTGCTTATTTCCGCAATATATTAATTTGTCAGTTTTGGTATTCAGTTCACGACAAAATTGCTAAAAGGCTTGCACAGTTCATTTTTGAAGTAGAGCCATTTGAGTTCGACGTGTCCCTTTTAGGATCCTACATAATTTTATAGCCATTTTGGGTCTGCAAAATCCGTTCTTTTCTTTAATAGACCACGCATTTTTTTTAATGAAGTGGGCAATTTTTTCTACTAAGCAAATGCATGCACGTCCTTATATTGTAACATGCAAACCATGCCACTTCCATTTCCAAAACCATGCGTATGACATTCTTTATCTACAAGAGCCCTTTGTTACTTTTCCAAACCCTGTTGTTATTCAAAACGTTGGCTGCTTTTTATATTGCAAACCCATTGGTTTTCTTTAATTCTAAAAGCCAAACGCCATTATAATTTCATTTTTTGTTTACGGTATAAAATATCAGTTCACTTCTGTTTAATCTACACGTCGGTTGCCATTTTAAATTTTAAAAATTGAGACTTTCTTGGTGGACTGTTTTCAATGCCTGCTTTTAAACGGTGTCTACATCTGTTAATTCCTGGCTTAAAACCGCTCTTACTCCCAATCGAACGATTCCTTGGGAACAACTTTTCGTTTATTTTAAATTATATATATATCAGAGCAGTTACCTTTTCATTTCAGCATTCATTTTGCCTCATTCTCTCCTCCTCCTCATATATACTTCTACCATTTTCCAAATGTCTGCTCACCTTTCCATTCTCCTCCGTCCACAGCTCGTCCGCCAATCCAATCTTCCTGTCCCTTCCCATGAACCCCCGGAAACTCCAACAGACGAACCTCCCAATTTCGAGTTCACCCTCCTCTTTCTTGCCTTCCTAAACCCGCACCCTTGGCCTCTACATCAGCCGATGCTAGACCACAACCGCACCCAAAGTTCACGGAGCCAATCACCTATTGCGTGTTTTCCTACTCCTCCACCGCAGTCTTCGCCATCAGCTCCGAATCCCTATGCCTGCGAGCCGGCCCTACTCCCCGCTCAGACCAGAACCGCACAACCAAAACGTAACCAGCTGCTCAAAGTCGAATCCTTGCAAGGCTGTCACCCGCCTACCTGAAGCCAGCTAGCCGAGCCCCTCTTCTTCCCTAAAGCGTGACTTCCTGTTTTTAAATATTTTGGTGTGTATTATGTGTGAAGTTCTATGTGCGTGGAAGACTTGGTGTGCCTATGCATGTGCAAGGAGATGTGCGTGTTCTTGTTTTTATGTTGGCGTTAGTTTTGTTGTGTGTGTGTGTGTCCTGTTATTGTTTTGGGTGCGTGAGGACTGTTTTGTTGATTTCATTGGTATGGTCTGTGCGTTTTTTTATTATTATTATTTGTGTGAATGGTGTGCGATTGAGTGCATGTGTGATTCTAATGTGTATTTGTGTGTGTTGATATTTATGTTTGTTTTCATGTGTGATTTTGGATTGAGTTTAGGTGTGTGTATCAATTTTATATATATATAACATATTTTGGGTTTTATATATTTATTTGTTTTGAAAAAATTACCTATACATATAATATATTATATATAATTGTGTATGTGAGTAAGTTGGGTTTATTTATATGTGTGTTGAGGGGGTTAGTTATTTTATGCTGTGTATGTTTTGTATTAGTATTTTGTGTGTATGAATTATAAATTTTTATTTATTTAAGTATAATATATATATATATTATAAATATATTTTGTGTTTATGTATATAGAAATGTTTATATAATATTTTATAAAGAAAATTTGTGTTTTTTTATTCATTTGGTGTTGAGTTCCAAAACCATTACAAAACCCCATAGACGAACCATTCCAAACCTAATAGACGTATCGTTACATTGAGGAATTCCCTAATTTCCTCTTATAAAATCAAATAAATATTGAGTGATCATCAAGTCGAAACCGTTCTGAATCGTGCCTGAATGTCGTCAGGTCATTCTATGTTCGTTCGTTTGCTGTCTCCATTTCTGTGCCACGAAAGGTGAGTTTATCTCACACCTGACTTACATTTTTCCATAGATGTTAGATCAATAATGAACTGTTATATGAAATGTATAGGATTGCTGATAGAAATTGTTTGATTTGATATATATGCGTATCTCATATGCGACACAACATATTCATATGACATGTAGTTGCACTAATGATATATATGCTGCGATTGTTGTTATGTGATTGTTGATACCCCTAGTTTAAAAAAAAAATCACTAAGGGTTGAAATGATACATACCCGAACGGACACTAGAATAGGGAAAAATCGTTATGGGTTGAAATGATAGACCTGAACGATTTTACTGAACTTGGGATCGCGGGTTGAAATGATAGACCCGTAGAAATTTTATAAATTGCGGGTTGAAATGATAAATATCCGTATCACTTGACCATAGGGTAGAAAACTATATACGGACACCGTTGGTCATGTTTTTGAAGTAAAAGGAGTTTTATTTTAAAATATTTACTTAAGACTTTATATTTTTATATTTATATTTTATTTAAATTTAAATTATTTTGTATATTTTAAATTATGTGTTATTATGTGTTTTAAAATGATTTTATTTGTAAATAGCGATTTAAATGTTTATTTAAGATTTTACTTACAAATTTATTTATTTTAAATCATATAATTTATTCCTATAAGTATTTTAACCTATTTATATCATTATAAATATTTCTTTAAATCTATTTTTATATTATTTTAAACTTATATATGTTTATAATCTATTTCTAATTTAATTTAGAATTTTATAAACTTATATATATACACATTTCTATTTTCAAAAATTAATTTTCTTATATGTATTTTATAAACTTTAATAAATTCAAATGGATAGGTTAGATTTCGCGATTTAAATTCGAAGTTTAAAGATGTAAATTTATATAACGATATTTGAATAACGAATGAACTCATATTAAGTTATGAATTGGAATCAATACGAATTTTAGTAGAGATGAACTTGAATTATAAGTTATAAGACGAATTGGTTTATATTGAAGTTTATGATTTCTTTTCGAATTATATAAAAGGAAATTTGAACCAAAATGTTAAATTTCATTAATCGACTAAAATGAATGCTTTAGGGGGGTAAAACCAAATTATATGAATTGTTTATATTTATGAATAACGATTTCGAATTATATCACTTGAATTACATAACTCGATATGTTTTATTTAAATTGAAGTGTAAGTTTTGAATTAAATATCATATTACGAATTTCAAACCAAAGTTTTGGATTCAAATGAATCGACTTGAAACGATTTCTTATTAAGGAAAATTTTGAATCTTTTGAACGATTTCAAACTTGAATTTTTGCGAATATAAGCCGAACCAAATTATAATCGAAGTTAAAGGTTTTGATATTGATTTGAACGGAAATTGAAATATACATTTAAGTTATAACTTAAATATAAGTCGATTTGGGATTTGAAAGTTGTTGTGCGGTTTTTGTCGGAAAACTTATATAAATTTGAAGTTAAATAGTATAATATTAGCTTATACTGTATTTTGAAATCTTTACAATATGGTTTTAAATTGATTTGATTTGAGCGATTCTCGTGAGATGTTTACAAAATTGAAGATAATCGAAGTTAGATATTTAAATTTGATTTCAAAATTCGAATATGAGAATTCATATAAACTGTTTTATAAAGTGATTTATAAAATAATGACCATGGTGTGAAAAATGTAAACGATTGGTTGTTAAAGAGACCGGGATCGACTATTGTCATACTCTCTGTCAATACCGAAAACAACTTTGACAACTATGCATGCGATGGAGTTCCAGAATGAAGGGGATGATTTGGTGAACGACTCTATTTTGTTATTTCATATTAATCACGAGACCCTGACTACCTTGAGTCAGCTTGATGTGGCTAAAACAGGAGCTATGAACGGACCAAGTGAGGTCATACCTCTTATCGAGCACACTTCTTCGATATTATTCTATTATTGTTGAGATTCGATTTGGGCCCTTTTGATTATGGGAGTGTGTATCGAGGTGGGTGGTAGTAGTTACTATGCGTTACCACTAGTCCGACTCTGCAAATGGTGAATCTACCCTGGCATTCCTTGCGTGCCTTGTCACATGCCTTTTACGATCCCACTACGACTTTGTTTTGTACCATTTTATATGGAGTGCCCACTGATCAACCTCCAGTTTACGGAGGAATTACGGTACTGCATATACTACGGGAATATATAAACGGTGTAAGGGTAATCATGGTAATCCCTCTTATGCTATTTTGATATTTTACTTTACAGATAGACACTATTGTATATAGCGTATTATACTATATAATATTAGTTTGACGGATCCTTAGAGGATGGCGATCCCAAACATCGTTTAAGTTACTGATTGCATTTCATCAAACATTTCATTTGGGTTGATTTACTTCCATGAGAATGTTAGTCCTGATCCAAGTTGTTTTGTCTTGCATTATTGCTTGGGTCAGATCGAGTATTCCAGTTTCGAGATTCATCTTTGGAGTTTGGAGCTTATATTGGATTTTGGCTAACCTATATCTACCTGTTGATCAGTTGTTTCAGCCGTTCAGTTGTTTCAGTGGTTTAGTTGTTTCTGTCATTCTGTTTCAGATAGTTATCGATTATTTATTGTATTAGACTTCCGCTGTATTATTTATGTAAACTCTCTGATGTAAAATTTATTTAGCAGTTGTATGAACTACTTATATATTTTATTTTTTCCGCTGTGAGATATTATATTGATCTGTACCTGTGTCTGTGATCCGTGACTCTGTGATTTATTCTATTTACCTCAGAAGCTAATAACAATCTATTGTTTTGGACGTTTCGAGTTGACATGTTTTGTTGATTCGTCATGGTCAAAATGACGGGTTGCTACAGTAGTTGTTGTAGGGCGTGGAAGAAAACAGTGTAGGCCATATCGAAAATAGCTTAGGCTCGATGGAGATTAGTAAACAGGTTAAAATATTGCAGTAAAGTTGGAAGCAAAAAGTATACCTTACACTAGAATGTGATAATATATACATATATAAAGGACACCACCTAATGGATAAAATAAGAATGGAAAGAATGCTAATTCTCTGGAGCATGTTAATTATGATAGTTTCTCTGTTTTGTAATTAAATAAAGAATTTCGGTGAAGTGATAAAAGAAAAATAAACAATGACAATGTATTTTGGAATACTGATTTTTGTTGGGTATGAAATACAATGTCTAAGTCTATGGTAATTAGGATAGTTGCAGACTCGACAGCCCTATGATGAAATTTTGGTTAACTGTGGAAGCAAACATTAATGTCTTGAGATGATGATACCCTAACTTAGGTACTTACAAATGGATCTCGTCTCGAATTGAACACCAGTATGTTTTCATTTTCTTTAATGGAAAAGTGTACATCGGTAGTGCATGAAGAGGCACAGTTTTGATCAAAGAAGAATGGGTGAGGTATGTTGGAATTGACAGTGCGTCAGGAGTGTATTAAATGTTTATATATATGGTGCAGATGAATTGGCATTTCCAAAGGTTGGTGCATATTTGTTTTGTATAGTTAGATTTGTAGGTTTTAGTACTATACATTTTTTTATCATTTAAGGACTGCAATCGACAAAAATAAAAATATCATTGTGACGGGCAATGTGCCACGATTCCAAAAATATAATAATATCGATAGATTAACTTATATTGTGAAACCACAAAATACTGATATAGGGTGCAGAATACTCCAAATAAAAAGTGTCGGATTTTTCCAATTAAAAATTACAGTAAAATTGTAAAAATTAAATTATAACTACGTCTCAAAGGTCTCGTCCAAATTTGGAACCAATATTTAATTATATTAATTTATCATTATGGTTTATAATTGATTCCATAGCGATTTCTTGAATATTTGATTTGGACGTAACTTGCAATCAATAATATGAAATCTCCATTTTTCTCTTTTATTAGAAAAATATAATCCAATAGATTCAAACGGTTCTTGTTTCACTGAAATATGATTTATATCAGATCCTGTATAATCAATTGAAGTTCACAATTCAATATTACGAACTATCGCGTCGTTTCAAACTCGTTTTAATCATATTAATATTTATATATATTCAAACTCCATTTTATAAAATAAATTCAATGTAAAATCCATTATATTTCCAATATAATATATAAAACAGATTTAAACATTTCAATTGAAATGGCCAAAAAAATTGGGATGTTACATTCTTCCCCCCTTAAAAGAATTTCGTCCCCGAAATTACAAGGTTAGAAGAATTCTACAAACCCAATTATTTTAAATTGATTATCCTTGAATTATCGCCAAATAAATTCAAACTCTTAAAAATTTCACCAGCACCTCCTCTGCACGGCTTGATCACAATAACTGCAAACGTCACTCCGGCTCAACTTCTCCAAAAGAAAACCAAAAGCCAAATGGCTACCAAACTCAGGGGTATAAAATCAATCACTAAACCATAATATTAAGGTTTACCTATTAGTCGGGCAACCAATTCCAATCAACTAACATCACTTCATCTTCCACTTTGTACTTTCAATCTGTGTAACCAATCATATCCGCAGCCTTCAGGATTTCTGCACTTAACTCCACTTAAAATGTAAATTACAAATACAGGAATAAATAGTTCTTAACTTCTTATTATCTTCACCTGGTTTCGTTAAATCCAATTAATATCCAATATTGAAATTTACTGTTCTGTATTCACTTGGGTTTAACATATACTTGCATCAGTCGGTTAATATCTGACCGATTTCCATTATTATCCATTTGATTTCCAAACCCCAATTTATTTTATTCAATTCCACTTAACCAGGTTAAGTTTTACCTCCATATTCACTTATCCAATTGGTTTCTAACTAAATCAATTCCATTTCATAAAGGATTCTATTCAATTATTATCCGTTCAATCACAAAGTATATTTGATTTAAATTTCACCTCCATATCCATTTTTAATTCTATACACAATTCTATTCAGTTTATTATGGAAATGAAGTTTTGCCTACTGTATAAGTTAATGGTGGTTTGTGTGCATGTTTCTTTTGAGAATAAAGAAAAAGTGGGGAGCGCAGGTGTATATATAGATATACGAGAGAAGAGATGAGTTCAACATCACTTCCTACTCTGTTGGCTATGACGGTAGATAACTTAGGATGCAATGAGTTTCCATTTCGGTGTCTTCTCAGTGGTAGATTCTGTAGCTGTTTCTGGTTTGAAGGTGATGGAAAATTTCATACATATATAGGGTAGGCTTGTTCGAAGAGGTGGCCAGTTCATTTTGATGGGAGACAGAATGTAGGAGCTGAAGAAAAATGGTGTACAGGTTACTATTGAAAAAGGATGACAAGGCGTGGCACTGTATAGTTATAACGTATTTTCATTTCGGAACCAATATTTAATTATATTAACTTATCGTTACGGTTTATAATTGATTCCATAGCGATTTCTTGAATATTCTATTTGGACGTAACTTGCAATCAATAATAGGAAACCTCCATTTTTCTCTTTTATTAGAAAAATATAATCCAATAGATTCAAACGGTTCTTGTTTCACTGAAATATGATTTATATCGAATCCTGTATAATCAATTGAAGTTCAAAATTCAATATTACGAACTACCGCATTGTTTCAAACTCGTTTTAATTATATTAAAATTTTTATATATTCAAACTCAATTTTATAAAATAAATTCAATGTAAAATTCATTATATTTCCAATATAATATATAAAACAGATTTAAATATTCCAATTTAAACGATCGAAAAATTTGGGATGTTACACTTAGTGTGCATATACAGTCAAGTATATTAGATCACTTTTCATATAATTAAATAATAAAACACTATAAAGGAAAGGAAAATAAAACTAAAAGCACATAAAAAGTTCAATGAAATCAATACCTGACTAAGACATATTATCTTTATCAAATTTTAAATTCAATCAAAGATATAACTACTGGACTAAGATAGGCAATCTAATATATTTTTTTCCAATGCCTAATCCACAAAGCATATAATCAATTGCCAATAATCTCGTTATCTCATGTCTGTCTTAAAGAATTTGAAACTTAATAGAAATATCATTATCGGACATGTTTAACAATCTCATTACCGAACATGTTATTTTCTAGTTACAACTATTAGTCACCTTGGGGACCTACAGTGTTCATTCACAGGACGAAGTATTTGAGTATTCCATACTGTCCATAATTCAGTTGAGAGTCAACATGTTGAAGTCTCGTCCGATTCCGAGGCAGTACAAAGAAATTACTGTAGGTTTTTACAAAAGAATAGCGACTTCGTATGTAAGTAGAGTTCAAATATGGGAATATAGCCTGTTATTTTCTAAATACAATTTGTAATCACCTTGGAGAACTACAGTGCTCGGTCATAGGGCAAAACACTCGAGTGTTTCACATTGTCCGTAATTTAGGTGGGAATCTATCGGTCGAAGTCTTATCTGGTTCCAAGGCAGTACGAAGAAACTACGACAGTTTTTACAAAAAAATAGCGACTGCTTATGTAGGCAAAGTTCAAATATGGTAATATAATGTAACAACCCGGATTTTTAGAACCAATTTAATATTTTTATTTTAGTTATTTTAATGGATTTTGAATATTTAAAATGATTTATTTTAAATAATAACGACTAAAAATTTATTTTAATCAAAGTTAGAATGTATAAATTTATTTTAAATATAAAACGAGCCTGAAATGGCGCGGTAGTTTGAAAATTCGATTTTAAATTTCAAATGAACGTATAGAATTCAATATAAATCGGATTCTAGTAAAACCAGAAATATTTGAATCTGATTAATTTTATCTTTCTAACGTATGTGAAAAACTAAGATTTCATAACATAAATTGAAAGTTATGTCCAGTTTAAAATTTAAAATAGTCGCTATGGAATTTATATATATTTTAAATAATATATATCCCTTAAAAATAGCCATTTTGTAAACGACCTCCATTTTCAATGAAACCACTTTTGTTGGATCCGGAATTTTAAATTATTGTTAATTCCAATTTTCATAATTTTTGGAATTAATATGTGAGCGTGGCAAATTAAAACGTATTTTGCAAATACAGTGCAAATTGGATCGACCAGAAAAAGATCATTTTTCAAACGGTCTCTAAATTCGACGAAATTAGTTTTGTTAGGATCACATCGTCAAAACATAGCTAGATTTATTTTTTTGGAATTTTTGGAGGCAGTTTGTGTCCCCGGTAAATTAAAATGTACGTTGAAACCAATTTTGAACGTTATATTAATTTATATTATAGTTTTGATGAAAACTAATCGAAACAGCCGAATTGGCTTATGAAACATATCCCATTGTGTTTGGAATAGGGGTATTTAGCTAGGGGTGATAGTCATTGGGTCTCGTTTGGAGTTTGGTGAAATTTCAACTTTTTGGATATATATATATATATATATATATATTTAAATATACCCCACCCAAATTTCATTTTTCCCGATCCCCTCTCTTCATCGATCAAAATTAAAATGGCGACTGCCATTCTCATCGTTGCCCCACTTCAGCCACCACCGCATCCATCACCACCACCCCAGATCACCTTGCCTCCTCTCTCCTCTTCCCCCTTCGATTCGCAGGCCCCAAACCTTCCCCTCATCTCGACGCTAGTCGATTCATGAGACCCCCAAACCATCGTTCCAGGACGTTGCACCCCCCCCCCACCAGTCCCCCCGGCAGCCGCTTGAACTACCACCGCACACCCCTTACCTCCGAAGAACCACATAGCCCCCTCTAAATTAAACAACGAACCCCCCTCTTTTTGATAGATAGCTCAACGAAATCGGTTTAGTGAGGCCTTGAATCGTTGGATGCTTTCAATACTTGGATGGCTTTGCTCGATCGATTTGGGATTGCCCTTTAGCGATCAAAACCCTAGAAAAATATATGAGTTTTTTTAATTATATAAAGATATGATTTTTAATTACATAAAGATATGATTTTTAGTTGTATAAAAATATGATTTTTATATAGAAAACTAATTTATAAAAATGTGATATATATAATAGCGTTATAAAAATGTGATTTTTATATATATAATAGCGTTATAAAAATGTGATTTTTATATATGTAATAGGGTTATAAAAATGTGATTTTTATATTTATATAATAGCGTTATAAAAATGTGATTTTTATATATGTAGTAGCATTACAAAAATGTGATTTATATATATAATAACTTTATAAAAATGTGATTTTTTTATATGTGATAGCATTATAAAAATGTGATTTTTAAATATATATACCGTTGTTAAAAATATGATTTTTAATATAAATCGCGTGAAACAGATTGTAATGGAATCAAAGTGAAGAAGACTACGCACTGGAACAAATCCAAATCTAAATCGTTAAATTAAAGACTGGTAGAGTGGAAACCAAAGGTGAAACTCCTTCTCACTCTTATTATTTTATAGTTAAATATATACTAGGATGCAGACGGGGCTTAAAAGCCCCCGACACAATTTATTGTACAAACCATGGTTGTTTGTTTGAATTGTTTTGTGGTGAATTGACTGTATTGTAGTGAAATGATTGTATTGGAGTTTTGTTGGTTGAAATCCCACACGCGTGTTGGGATGATATTTGGCATACACTAATCCCAATTGTTTAGTTGTATGTCAATCGATTGGTTGACAAACTGTTGTAAGCGTTAATTATTTATATTTAATGTTTATGCAGTTGTGTAAGGCACTCTGGATGATGAATTATTGTTTATCATGGTCGTTGTATACATGTGTTGTATGGAATCCATATAAATAATATTATATGGTAAGTGATTGTGTCTTATTCCAATTCAGAATTAATGAATTTTAAAATAATATTCTGTAAAGGATTAAAATATGATTTTGATGTCTGATTTTGGGTGGACACGAAAATATTGAAGTATGTGAAGCTATATCGATTAGATTTGCGCCACTTTAACACGAATGATATTTATATCGATTTTATTCATTTTTATAATGAATATCGAAAAGGAAATGATTTCAAAATCCGATATTTTGAAAATATTATCATTTAAATATTATAATGATAAGGAGTATTCGATTTTGATTTAAAATTGAAGTGAAAGTGGGAATCGTCTTTAAAACAAATTTATAAAATACGTTTTGAATGAAATATATATTATATATATTATATATATATATATATATATATATATATATATATATTCAATGACGTGAATAGAATGCGCCGTGCAGTGACCATTCACGAATTTTGACCATTGACTTCGAATTGATATAACGGGAGATCCGACCGTCGGATTCCCCTAAAACCAGAACGTTGGGTCCGTATCGAAAAGAGCTTTCCAGTGAATATAAGAGATTTGAAATCTAACGGTTTATTTGGAATTATGTCCAAATCAAATTTGGAAAAGGTCGTTGTAAATGCAATTCGATGACCGTTTATGGAAATCGACTGAAAGAGCCTTAATAAAATTATTAAAAATATTAATAATTTGTGTAAATTCATATTAAATGATTTGGAAAGAATTTGGATGAAATTTTCCATGTTTCTAAAGATAAAAATATATTTTTATCAAAATGAACTAGTTATTAACTAGAAAGATAAACCAATAATTTTTAAATAAATAAATTGGATTTATAAAGAGTTTTAATATAACCAGAAATTTCCAGTCTATAAATTGGAATGGATTTGAATAGAAATAATCTTCGGAATATTTCAATATCAGAGTCCATGACTATACGGATATTGTTGAGGAATTTGGAGGATAGATATATATCGTTATTCTCCATACGATATGTGTTGGTTTTAGAATTTGATATTGACTATAAGCCATATAATTTCTATTCAGAGCCTTATATTTAATATTAAATTAGATTTTGGATTTGTCGTGAATGGTGTCCACAGTAACATTGTCCTTAAACCTCGTTGTGAAAAGAATAATTCTTTTAATTAGGTTTATTAGAATTTCCAATTGTATTTAATAATTGGAATAAAAATGAATGTGAATTGGGTTTACTGTGAAATGTGTTTTTTTAACGACATTCGTTCTTTAACCCAATCAATAATGAAATGTGATTTGGAATTTATAAATCTTTTAATTGAGATTTAATGGAAACTTTCCAAAGTAAAGTTTTCCATTTTAATAAAATAAATTGGAATGGAAGGGATTTGATTTGGTAATAATCGAGATGTGCTTCTGTGGAGGAAGACTATTACTATATATGGAATTTAAAAGGCTTTGCCGTTATTCCATTTATATTATTAGTCGGATATGGAAATTTATATCGATTATATATGTTAATCTGTTTTCCGTGAAGAATCCGTAATTAATGGAATGTGCTTTTGGGTTTATCGTGAACTGTGTTTTAAATGACATTAGTTCTTTAACCTAGTTAAAGACATGATTTATTTCCTAAATTTGAATAATCATTAAGTAATGATTTTTGAGATTAAAACTGAGTTAGAGTTTTAATGAATCTTTAATTAGATTGAAATGTGAATCTGATAATTTAAATTACCAAATTTGGGAAATGATCGCGAATGGAGTATCGCTAGTTTTGCTCCAGTCGATAGTTAAATCTTTAATTAGATTTGAACGTGAAATGATAATTAAATTTTACCGATAACACTATTGTGTTAGATATGGAGCACTACCAGTTTTGCTTCATGGGACGAATGGGTTGGGATTAGGAAATAAAAGAAATAATTTCTTCGGTAAGGTTCGCTAATCCCGACTAGTTTGGAAAACCTTGATTTGGTTTAAATTGTGAACAGAATATTTGAATAAAAGAATATTCTAGATTGGAATGAGGCATATGTTGTGTTTTTATAGCACTTGTCTATAAGATACAAGAGTTATTCGGAAAGGCTGGGTTTATCCCATTCTAAATAATTGATACAACGATAAGTCGATGATGAAGACGGTGGTTGAAGACCAGAGATCTTCACATCATTTGGATGACTACTGATGTCTTGATTGGGCTATACACACGAGAGTTAATAAGTGGTGATTGTCTAGACGTACTTGGAGATCGACCGGATATGCGAGGGCCTCTCTCTTGTATAGGACATATGGGACGAGAAATAAGGTGCCTCTGGCTTCGTTGATGCCCAGAACGAACTTGTAAATTGATGGTATGTCTAACATTGTATTCCTTTATACAGTATTCGTTGATCTATGCAAAATATATCTTTTTGGTGGTGGAGAATTTATTCTCTTACTTAACACCCTTCTCTGAGACGTATGAGCTTAGAGGTTATATATTGGTAGAAATCAGTGGTACGGTATAGACTGACTATGTGGCATGCTGCGTGGCTTGGATTAAGGCTTTTTTTGAAAAGCAGAGTCATGTGGTTGATGATCAAAGCACAGCTTTAAATAGCACATCTTTTTGTATAATGTTAATTCGCGAGCCTCACACCCCCGTGTGAACCAGAGACATGAAAGGACCTTAGGGAGGACATGCGTTTCTTTCTACCTAGGAGTGGTGTCATGGTATGGAGCCCAGACATTTTACTCATGTGGATATTGCATATTATTTGATGGATATAGAGCCGCCTCGGATATATCGGTCACTATGGGGCCGATGGATGGTATGGTCGATATACTGACCAGATTTACGCCCCATAGGGCGGGAAAACGTATTGTTCAGGAATTATAATCCACTACGTAAGTATGGACCGATGCTGACGCTCCAAGGGCTTGACTGAGTATGAGTCTTGAGACACGGGCTAGAGCGTCTCGAATTTGGTAAGGACGATCCCTTGCCTTGGTTCATGATGGAAATCCAATTTCCAATACGACATCGTGCGGTTTTGATTGTAGAACTAGTATGACGACATGATATATGATATTCATGTTGTCTATGATTGATACATTTATATTTGAAGTTGATTTTGACACTATACACTTATAGTAATATCAAAATGATTTGTTTTAAACATACCAAGCATATCTGGCTATTATAAAGGAAAACTCTATCCTTCGGCATGCGTTGCATTGTGTGATGGGACCTGAGTCTTATAATAGCTTCATTTTTCCAAAAAGCGTTGCGTTGTTTATTATATGCACTGGTATTCTTGGGATGAAACCCGTTTCGTATTATACGGCGTGGTCCCCTGATTTACTCTATTTTAAAGTAAAGTTTTAAATAACTGTTCTAGTTCTCACACCAGTCCCATGACTGACCTGGAGTTTATTGTTTTAACCTAAACTCTGGGTGCCCCTATTTTCCACATGGGCAACTAATAGTTTTGGTTTTGCAGATTTCTATTTTACAGGATCCTGGTTTACAGCTGGAGTTATATTTGGAAAGCTTTGTATCCATCTATCTCTTTCAGTTGTGTTATATATTAATTTTCCGCTTCTATGTAATGTATTTTAATCTCTGATATTTTTCTAATGTATATTATTTATTCATACTCAGTTATATTCTTGTACTCTGATGTAATTGTTATAATAGCAATGAAATGTTCTATTGTTTGTGTTCTAATTTTTCATGTTCTCAACTCAATTCGTGCTCTCCCTTATGGGCGAGTTTGGGTCGCTTTAGTTGGTATCGGAGCTGTTCGCTGGTAGAGGCTGGGTACGCATGATAGGGGGTTCTCGCCCTGGTGTTAGGTGGCGGACAGTGGACTCTTACCCCTACATGTCCCTTTTGAGGATTGGTTGATCAGTCGAGAGGCCGGCTGTAAAAGCAGTTCTGAGGTATCAATGGGAGCCACAGTGGGTTTTATCTACTGCTTTGGGGATGAAGGGATGGTTGCAAAGCCTACCAGATTTCGTCGGGCTATCTTAGTTGGTATCAAAGCTTTGGTTTACAGAGCTCGAGAACAAGATACATTAGCACCTATCGAAAGAATTCATCAGAGATTGGATTAGTAATATCCAATAAGAGTGACTCGTTAAATATAGGATCATTAGTATCCTAGAACGAGTGTGAAGAGTTTTATTAAAAAAACAAATTTAATTTTGAAAATTATATCATATTATACGTATTTGAGTATTTTATTTTATATCGAATTTGGACAATCTAGTATAAGAAGATTTTGAGTATATGCCTGATGACATGTATATTCGAAGTCTCAAATATACTGGGTAGATATAGAATCACACTCTAGTCGCCCAGGGATAATTCTAATGATGATAGATACATCATCAGTATTTGTGTTCGAGTATCGAAAGTGGGACATCTATATATTTCCAATTAACTGGTGTGAGAACCATAATTTAGATAGGGTTATTGTTGTGATTTGGCACCAAAAAGATGATTTTTGAATATATTAAAGTTATGCATTTGAAAATTTAATTAACTAATTGATTGTTGATTGCATTGTTTGATTATTAGTTGAACTAATAAAAATATGGGAATAATAAAACCTAAATGAGAATGTGAACGAAAGGTAAAATTTAGCCAAATTGAATTAATATAGAACCGAATTGCAAATTGATTGCAATTGCATACATGTACATGTATATATAATGAACAGGTCATAACATGGAAGCTAAGAAGAGGAATAAAATTGTATGCCCGACAAATAGGTACATGTTTAATGTATTTCTTGGGTTTTGATTATTTTATGAGCCGATTGACTAGCCGCTTGGCCTTTTTTTTTGGATTGATGAGGGCCCTGTGAGGCAATTTGTGGTTTTAAATATCAACCCGTACAAAGGAGCTTATGGCGAAATTTTATTGTGTTAGCCAAATTTTTGAAAAATTTGAAAATTCTTAGTAACTGAAAAGTTGAAGAATGAATGCCAGAATGAAAGTTGAATTGGTTGGTTAAACAACTTTCAGCTCCCTTCCTTTACGAGGACAAAAAGATTTTAAGTGAGGGAGATTGAAACAACCCGGATTTTCAGAACAAAATTAATTTTTTTATTTTAGCTATCTTAATGGATTTTGAATATTTAAAATGATTTATTTTAAATAACAAAGACTAAAATTTATTTTAATCAAAGTTAGAACATATAAATTTATTTTAAATATAAAACGATCCTGAAATGGTGCGATAGTTTGAAAACTCGATTTTAAATTTCAAATGAATCTATAGAATTCAATATAAATCGGATTTCAGTAAAACCAAAAATATTTGAATATGTTTAATTATATCTTTCTAACGGATGTGAAAAACAGAGATATCATAATATAAATTGAAAGTTATGTACAGTTTAAATTTTAAAATAGTCGCTATGGAATTTATGTATATTTTAAATAATATATAGCCCTTTAAAATAGTCGTTTTGCAAACCACCCCCGTTTTCGACGAAACCACTTTTGTTGGATCCTGAATGTAAAATTATAATTAATTTCCAATTTTCATAATTTTTGGAATTAATATGTGAGCGTGGAAAATTAAAACGTGTTTTGCAAATACAATGCAAATTGGATCGACCAAAAAAAGGCCATTTTTCAAATGGTCTCCAAATTCTACGAAATTAGTTTTGTTAGGACCGTATCATCAAAACATAGCTAGATTTATTTTTCTGGAATTTTTGAAGTCAGTATGTGGCCCTGATAAATTAAAATGTACGTTGAAATCAATTTTGAACGTTATATTAATTTGTATTTTTATTTTGATGAAAACTGATCGAAATAGCAGAATTGGCTTACGAAACATATCCCATTGTGTTTGGAACAGAGGTATTTAGCTAGAGGCGACAGTCGTTGGGTCTCATTTGGAGTTCGGACGAAATTTCAACTTTTTGGAGAAAAAATAAAAAAACAATAAAAATGTATATATTTACATATACCCCACTGCCATTTCATTTTCCATGATCCCCTCTCTTCCTCGATCAAAATTAAAATGGCGACCGCCATTCTCGTCGTTGCCCCACTCCAGCCGCCGCCGCATCCATCACCACCACCCCCAGACCGTCGCACCTCCTCTCTCCTCTTCCGCCTCCGATTCGCGAGCCCCAAACCTTCCCCCCATCTCGACGCCGGTCGATTCACGAGACCTCCAAATAATCACTCCAACCTATCGCCCCTTCAACAGTCCCCCCCAGCAGCCGCCTGAACTGCCACCGCGCGTCCCCCTACCTCCGACGAACCACAGAACCCCCTCTCAGTGCAACAGCAAAACACCTCTCTTTTCGATTGATTGCTCAACGAAATTGATTCAGTGAGGCCT
The DNA here is from genome assembly GCA_030737875.1 of Allium sativum. Lineage (NCBI taxonomy): Eukaryota > Viridiplantae > Streptophyta > Magnoliopsida > Asparagales > Amaryllidaceae > Allium > Allium sativum. The sequence goes on along the minus strand of CM060916.1, from coordinate 291,437,920 downwards.
TGAATCATTGGATGCTTTCAATACTTGGATGGCTTTGCTCGATCGATTTGGGATTCCCTCTAGCGATCGAAACCCTAAAAAAATATGTGATTTTTTTAGATTTTTAATTATATAAAGATATGATTTTTAATTATATAAAGATATGATTTTTAGTTGTATAAAAATATGATTTTTATACTGAAAACTAATTTATAATAAGGTGACTTTTATATATCTAATAGCGTTATAGAAATGTGATTTTTATATAAATAATAGCGTTATAAAAATGTGATTTTTATATTTGTAGTAGCGTTATAAAAATGTGATTTTTATATATGTAGTAGCGTTATAAAAATGTGATTTTATATATATAATAGTGTTATAAAAATGTGATTTTTATATATGTAATAGCATTATGGAAATGTGATTTTTAAATATATATATAGCGTTGTTAAATGTATGACCTTTAATATAAATTGCGTTAAACAGATTGCGATGGAATCAAGGTGAAGAACACTATGCACTAGAACAAATCTAAATATAAACTGCTAAATTAAAGACTAACGGAGTGGAAACCAATGGTGAGAACTCCGTCTCACTCTAATTATTTTACAGTTAATTATATACTAGGATTTAGATGGGGCTTAGAAGCACCCGACACTATTTATTGTACAAACCACAGTTGTTTGTTTGAATTGTTTTGTGGTGAATTGACTGTATTTTGGTGAAATGATTGTATTGGGGTTTTGTTGTTTAAATTGATTATTGTATACGGCGCGAGCCAGTATTAGGAGAGGGGTAATGCTAGACATTACTTCGGTTTTAATATCGCGCCGTTATAATGGCAATTTTTTTTGAAATAAATATTTATTCATTAAAAATATAATTTTTATTGTGTATATGAACTGTATAAAATATTCATGTATTGAATAAAATGTTTGAACAATAAAAATATTATTTTTATTGAATGTATGGACTATTAAAAATATTCATGTGTTGAAGTAAATATTTTATCCTTAAAAATATAATTTTTAATGTATATATGAATGACATAAAATTCTCTTGAAATGAAAATAAATATTCATTTACAAATCGAACGATTTATTTATGTACACATATTTATCTGATATTGATTGAGACGATAAATTTTACACATCGCCCAACTGCACAAATAATATTCAAATTTTTTTGGCTGAAACCCCACACGGGTATTAGGATGATATTTGGCGTACATGAATCCCAGTTGTTTAGTTGCATGTCAATCGATTGGTTGAGTGACTGTTGTAAGCATTAATTATTTATATTTAATGCTTACGCAGTTGTGTAAGGCAGTCTGGATGATGGATTATTGTTTATTATGGTCTTGTATACATGTGTTGTATGAAATCCATATAAATAACATTATATGTAATTAGTTGTGTTTGATTCCAATTCAGAATTAACGAATATTTTAAAATAACGAATATTTTAAAATAATATTCTGTAAAGGATTAAAATATGATTTTGTTGTCCGATTTTGGATGGACACGAAAATATTGAAGTATGTGAAGCTGTGTTGATTAGATTTGCGCCATTTTAACGCGAATGATATTTATATTGATTTTATTCATTTTTATAATCAATATCGAAAAGGAAATGATTTCAAAATTTATTATTTTGAATATTATCATTTAAATATAATAACGATAGGGAGTATTCAATTTTGATTTAAAATTGAAGTGAAAGTGGGAATCGTTTTTAAAACGAATTTATGAAATATGTTTTGAACGAAATATATTATAAATATTTAATGGCCTGAATAGAACGTGTTGCGCAACGATTATTCGCGAATTTCGACCATTGACTTCGAATTGATATTACGGGAGATACAACCGTCGGATTCTCCAAAAATCGGAACCGTTTGGTTTGTATCGAAAAAAAAGCTTTCCAACGAATATAAGAGATTTGAAATCTGGCGGTTGGATTTGGAATTATGTGCAAATCAAATGTGGAAAAGGTCATTGTAAATTCTGTTCGATGACCCTTTTTGGAAATCGACTGAAAGGGCCTTAATAAAATTATTATAAATATTAATAATTTGTGTAAAATCATAATAAATGATTTGGAAAGAAATTGGATGGAAAATTCCATGTATGTAAAGATAAAAATATATTTTTATCAAAATGAACTAGTTATTAGAAAGATAATCCAATAATTTTTAAATAAATAAATTGGGTTTATAAAGGGTTTTTATATAACCAAAAATTTCCAATCTATAAATTGGAATGGGTCTGAATAGAAATAATCTACGGAATATTTCAATATTGGATTCCGTGACTATACTGATATTGCTGAGGAATTTGGAAGATAGATATATATTGTTATTCCCATATGTGTTGGTTTCAGAATTTGATATTGACTATAAGCCAATATAATTTCTATTCAGAGCCTTATATTTAATATTAAATTGGATTTTGGGTTTGTCGTGAATGGTGTCCTCAGTAACACTGTTCTTAAACCCCTTGTGAAAAGAATAAATCTTTAAATTAAGATTATTAGAATTTCCAATTATATTTAATAATTGGAATAAAATGGAATGTGAATTGGGTCTGTGCTTTTTTAAAGACATTCGTTCTTTAACCCGATTAACACTGAAATGTGATTTGGAATTTATAAATCTTTTAATTAAGATTTATTGGAATTTTTCCAAAATAAAGTTTTCCAATTCAATAAAATAAATTGGAATGGAAGGGAATTCGATTTGGTAATAGTTGAGATGTGCTTCTGTGAGGAAGACTGTTACTATATATGGAATTTAAAAGGCTTTCTCATTATTCCATTTATATTATTAGTCGGATACAGAAATTTATATCGATTATATATATTGATCTGATTTTTGTGAAGATTCCATAATTAATGGAATGTGCTTTTGGGTTTATCGTGAAATGTGTTTTAAATGACATTAGTACTATAACCCAGTTAAAGACAGAATTTATTTCCTAAATTTGAATAATCATTAAGTAATGATTTTTGAGATTAAAACTGAATTAGAGTTTTAATGAATCTTTAATTAGATTGAAATGTGAATCTGATAATTTAAATTATCAAATTTGGGAAATGATCGAGAATGGAGTATCGCTAGTTTTGCTCCAAGCGATAGTTAAATCTTTAATTAGATTTGAACGTGAAATGGTAATTAAATTTTACCGATAGCACCGTGGTGTAAGATATGAAGCAATACCAGTTTTGCTCCATGGGATGAATAGGTAGGGATTGGGGAATAAAATAAATAATTTCTTCGGTAAGGTTCACCAATCCCGACTAGTTTGGAAAACCTTAATTTGGTTTAAATTGTGAATAGAATATTTGAATAAAAGAATATTCTAGATTGAAATTAGGAGTATGTTGTGTTTTTATAGCACTTGTTTATAAGATACGCGAGCTATTCGGAAAGACTGGGTTTATCCCATGCTGAATAATTGATACGACGATAAGTCGACGATGAAGACGGTGGTTGAAGACCGGAGATCTTCACATCGTTTGGATGATTACTGATGTCTTGATTGGGCTATACACCCAAGACAAGGTAATAAGTGGTGATTGTCCAGACGTACCAAGAGATCTACTGGATATGCGAGGGCCTCTCTCCTGTATTGGACATATGGACGAGGAATAAGGTGCCTCCGGTTTCGGTTCAAACCCAGAATGAACTTGTAAATGGATGTATGTTTGACATTGTATTCCTTTATACTATACTGTTGATCTCTGCTAAATATATATTTGTTTGGTGGCGGAGAATTTATTCTCTTGCTTAACGCCCTTCTCCGAGACGTATGAGCTTAGAGGTTATATATTGGCAGAAATCAGTGGTATGGTATGGATTGACTATGCGGCATGCTGAGTGGAATAGACCAAGGCTTTTGTTGAAAAGCAGAGTCTTGTGGTTGATGATCAAAGAAAGGCTTTAAATAGCATAACTTTGTGTATAGCGTTAATTCGCGAGCCTCATACCCCGATGTGAACCAGAAATGGGAGAGGACATCAGGGAGGACATGCGTTTCTTTCTAGCTAGGAGTGGTGTCATGGTATGGAGCCCAGACATTTTACTCATGTGGATATTGCATATTATTTGATGGGTAAAGAGGCGCCACGGATATATCGGTCACTACGAGGCTAATGGATGGTACGGTCGATATACTGACCAGATTTACGCCCCATAGGGTAGGGAAATGTATTGTTCAGGAATTATAATCCACTGACGTAAGTGTGGACCGGCTCTGACGCTCCAAGGGCTTGATTGAGTACAGGTCCTGAGATACGGGCTAGAGCATCTCGAATTTGGTAAGGACGATCCCTTGCCTTGGTTCATGATGGAAATCCAACTTCCAATACGACATTGTGTGGTTTTGGTTGTAGAACTAGTATGGCGACATGATATATGGTACCCATTCATCTATGATTGGTACATTTATATTTGATTTTGACACTATACACTTATAGTAATATCAAAATGATTTGTTTTAAACGTACCAAGCATATTTGGTTATTATAAGGGAAAACTCTATCATCCATCTTACGTTGCATTGTGTGATAGGACCTGAGTCTTATTGTAACGTTCCGTATTTTTGGCAGCCAAATACTTTATTTATTTTATTTATTTTAAATATTTTATTTGGAAAATTAAAGGGTTTTAATATTTAAATCACTATCTAAACGAAGCTGAACGATATATATTCATATATAAAATAAAACGAGCTCAGAACAGCACTGCAGTTCGTAAAATAGAGTTTTGAACTTCAACTGGATATACAGAACCCGTTTTAAATCAGATTTCTGTGAAACAAGAAACGTACGGAGCAAGTGAAGTATATTTTTCTAGTGAAAGAGAAAAATCGAGATTTCGTTGTGTAGATTGGAAGTTATGCACAAATCAATTTGGTAGAAAAACAACGACGTAGTCGTTTATCGACCGTAACGGTTTATTGGATATAACTGCATATCGGTTTCGAGTTTAGACTAGGTTCTTTTGAGGCATAGTGATAATTTAATTTTTAGAATTTTATGGTAATTTTTAATTAATTAAATAAGCAACTTTTTATGTGGAGTATTTTGCACCCTGTAATCAACATTTTGGGGTTTCACAATATGAGTCAAACTACCGGTATTATTTTTTTTTTGGGATCCTGGCACATCGCTGATTACAACGGTATGTTTATTTTCGTCGATTGAGGTCCGAAAAACGAGTGGAGCTTTCTTTTGAAACAGGGGTAACTTTATTTGAATGGTTAACTGGTCAAACGGACTCCAAATTCAACGAAACAAGTTTCATACGAAACCTTAGGAAGAGGTCTAGTGAAATGTCAAGGCCTCATATTTTTAGGATTTTTTCTGTAATTTTAAGGAATTAATGCTCGGTGTTTTTCATCGATATTTTCTAAAGGATTTTCGCAAACGGTGTCGGAATTCGACGAAACCTGTCCCATTGGATCCGGAATATTTTTTTTTTGTTAGGAATAGGTGTCTTTATCTTGATTTGAGATCGTATGTAGTGATTTTTAACACAATTTCTCCACGACGAAGTTTGCACATTATTATATTATTAAATGATCCCACTACTTAACTTTTCCTTTTTGCTTTTGGTTACGCCATTTGATTTCTTGCGTCCCAAACTGTATGCCTTGCGCATCAATCTTTCTCAGAAGCGTGGCTGGCAAGAATTTTTTTTTATTTTAATAACACGCAAATAGCTATTCTACTTTTAGCACTGCAAACCTACGCGTTCTTTCCTTGCAACCCACGGTGTCCCTCTCCTATATAAACATAGCTGTTGTTTTTATTCCTTCATCGCTCCAGTACGCAAGTTTCTCTCAACAGTCTCGCTAAAAAAAAAAGCCACGCACGGTTGAAACAAAGATAATAAAGCCCGGTTGAAACAAAGATAGTAAAGTGAAGTGTGGAAGATCAAAGAAAGATGTAGCATACAGCAGGAGCGAGGAGCAGACTGGTACATGCGTGAAGTGCAAAAAGAGTTGGGCACGATTGTTTTGGGTATGGAATATTGGACGTGGGGCTAGCAAGAGCGCAAAAAAAAAAAAAAAAAAAAAAAAAAAAAAAAACGAATTTAAAGAAGAAGAGAGAAGTGGCGGGGCTGAAGGAAGAACAGTGGGTGAAAGCTGTGATGTCCAGGCGGGTGCAAGGCAAGGGGCGGTTCCATGAAGTGAGACTTGCGGATTCTCAGGGACGAGAAGAAGGTGAGCAGTAAAGTTTCGAAAGAATTAAAGGTGCCTAATCTTTATTAAAATGCCTAATTGAAGTTTATGTAATATTTAAAGTGTCTAATTAATCAATTATATATGCCAACTGCTATTTACGATTAGAAGAAACATGTAATGTATTACACTTGGCCATTGCGGGATGGTTAAAAGTTAATAGAAGCTAGCCGACTGTTAAATTGTGTCCAGAAAAGTATAGCAAATCATAATTGTTAGGGGTATATATAATTGTATGGGTATATTCTGGACACGAGCAGAGAAAAACATTGAGTTGGAAATAACTATGTAACTGTCGAACTTATCAATTTGACATTGTTCGTGTAAATTACAAGTATCTTTCATCGACCGTATAAACTGTCTCTAAATCATTATTCAAAAAACCAAGGCAGTGCAAAATAGAGTATAAACTGTAATGTTATAAAAAAAAAGAGTCCAAGGCATGTTGAAATCGAAATAAAATAAAAATCAATACAGTCTATCTTGGTCTCATCGAAGACTGTTGCATGATGCTGATCTGAATACTTATGACTAAAGTTTTAGTGATATGATTTTAAATAAAATAGTATACAACGTATAATTATAACTTGTGTATCGCACCCATATATATTAACAGAAATGGACAAAAACAAGGAACGTTGAAACCATATCAACGGGAGTAATGATCTGGAATTGGAACGGACAGAGTTGAACGCAGCTGGGAGCTTGTAAAACAAACCGTTCTGACAACGACTGGAAGTCAAGGTGAGTTAAACTCACTCAGTTCTTCCCTCTTATATTTTATATAAGTAGGGTTTTATAATTGTGTGCTATGGTTGTTACTGGTTGTTTAGTTGTTTGTTCGTTATTGATTTTATATGTTCATATATTGACTGGAATAGTTAAAATAAACATTCGTTTAATTTAAATAAATCGTTATTTTTTTAACGATTAAATCCAATTGAGGTAACTTACCTCAGTGGTTACGTTTATAACACTATAAACGTTAAGTTGAATGCTTGAACTGCTGTCATCACCCCGGTATTGACTGTTACAGTTATTTTTTACCGTTAAATTGTTTTATTTCATCTGTCTAGATGGAAACAAATATTGAACTGAATGGTTTGAATTGTGGTAACCATTGTTTTGCAGGGAATAACAGGTTGGATAATATTGATAACGTTTATCAATATGATAAAATTGTTGTTATTGAATGTGAAATTAGTGTATATTTCACGGTTTGGTACTATAGTAGTCATTTGCCTCTTTAGTGCCGTCGGTTAAAAGGAATGATTTTCGAAATCAATATTAAATGGATTTTGAGCGGTTTCAAAGTTATAAATATATTTTTGATATGATTTTAAAATGCGACTCTTATGGCAAAGATAATAGTCGAAGCTAAATGTACAAAATTTACAACTAACAGAAATGTAAGAGATTATCAAATAAATGTTTAAACGATATAAATTTGTTGAATTGGCTATTTAAATGTTGAAATGATTTTGTAAAAGCCCTATCGGTCGGATGGGAAGTTTAAGTAGTTCAAAATAGGATCATTGGACCGTGAATGTACGAGTAGGTGTAAAAGAGTTCAAAGAGAGATGTTTTGTAATAAATGATTGTTTTCAACAAACAGTGTTTCAAATAAATAAATACGAAATGTGATTTAATATCATTTCATGATTGAGATTAACAAATCAATGGATTGGAAATGAGTGGTGATTTGGAAATGGGATTTGATATTTTAAATGAAACAAAGTTGAAATTGTGAATATGAATGGAAGTGAATTAAACAAATGGAAGTGAGTTTATTGCTAGGTTCGGAATGTTAACTGAAGGCATAAGTATAAACGAGGTTAATGTTTTGGATAACAACAACGAATATTAGTTGTCGATAATGAATTGCAAAAGAGATTTGTAAACAAAGTTAAAGAAGTGAAAATGAAAACAAATGGTGAATTGTCGTACTTTATTTACAAAAAATTTGTACATGGAAATTCTAAAGTTTTGGAAATGAAATCAAGTTAGTAAATGAAGTTAGTGGTTTGTAAATATGTTTTGTAACATTTGTTACAAACGAGATGAACTATATTTTAGACATAAGATTTTATAAAGGATTGTTATATGTTTTTGAACAATGAATAAGTTGTCGAATATAAGTGGTTGAGAAGGTGACAAGTAAAATGGTTTTGAAAGGAAATAAGTAATGATTGTTATGGATAATAAGTTGAATTGTTTTTGATAAATACAAATATAAGAATTTGAAAAGATACTCATACAATAAGATATTTAATATAAAATTTACAAAGGCTTTGTTTATGCGATTTTAAACAAATGAATTGGGGTTGTTGAAAATATTTTGTAAATATAATAATAAAGAGATATTAAGGAAATTTTATAAGAATTCTATTTATAATAGAATTGAAGCTCGTATATAATATCATAAAGGGTTGTTAACATAAATCAGAAGAGATTAAGAAGAATTTAATTAATAATTAGTTAAGTAAACACAGTCGAGACTTAAATAAGGGAAATATGCGGTTAATAAACTTCTATTCATTCTAAAGATATGAATGTTATTGGTCAAGGTCTGAGAGGTAAATAAAATACCCCAACTTGAACGACGACATGATTATCCAAGAATAATATTAGTTTATAAACGAGGGTAGTTGAGGGAAATATAAGTTATGATTTCCGTATATGATATTATAAACTGTATTCGGAAAGTTTATAAGCTGGATAAGTTGAATTGGGAGTATATTCTTATTTTATAATAAGAAGTAAAAGCAATGATTCAAATACTGGAAAATTTGGAAATTTTAATTAACGGACGATTCGTTAAAGAGGCTAAATGATACTGAGTATTGAATCAGTGAATCCATTTTCTTTATGGATGAATGTTTGTTTATTTGATAGTTAAATAACCGACTATCAAAATTGGCCCATACGATTGTTGGTACGGAAAGACCGGGATCGAATATATTTGAAAACCATTCCGTCCAGCAAATATGAATACGTTAAAGAAGCTAATTCAAGACGGAGCTATTGAAGACCGTTGATTTTCGTAAGCGGAAGGATTACTTAAAATCTCTGATTGCAAGCAGAGATATACTGTGATTCTGTCATGGTTGGAATCTACGGATGGCAAGGACTTCTCGCTACTGATTCTCAGGGTGATTCCTAGAATGCAGTAGGAGGGTACCTTCGGTTCACCCAGTTCCTGGGTGACTTGTATGGATGAATGTCTGACAGAGTATTTCCAGAAAGGTCACGTACATTGATTTCTTTAACCATACCAAGAGTGGAAGCGGAGAAGGAAACTTCTTTAGCCAACACGTAATGTATTGTTGTGGGCGTCAATTAGTGATTCTAATGGATTTGACGATGTGGCATTCAAAGTGAATGTGATGTGCTGATAAAGCATAGCCTCAAGCCTCATCAACCGGGAAATGACAAAAATCGGGCAGGCAGCATGGCTATGTGGGTCGCTCCCATTAGGGTGTATAATCACCTATCTAGAGACATTCCTTTTGCTTCTGGAATCTATTTCAATGTTGTCCCTTTTCGGGAAACGGTGGTTTGAGCCCAACCGTTGGTGATATACATTCGATACACTCAAGCGAAATGAGTGGTCGGTCGTGTGAGGGCCGGGTTGCAAGACGTTCTTGTTGAACCCAGTGTATTCGCCTCTAGAGGTACACTAGCGGCAGGTGGTCCCATACCTTGTCAAAGTCGGAATCCAATCTCCAATAAGCACCCGCGGTTTTGTTTGTATACTATATATGTGGAGCATGAGATGCAAGCGTTCTACTAGATTCTATTTACTTGTATTTAGACATTATGATAATATCAAACAAGATATTGATTTCAAAACTGTTTTGGGTTATCGTAAGGTAAAAACCATCCGTGTTTATGTGTGGATTTGGTCTTACGATTATCCTTTTCTTTTGAAAAGATTTTGAACTTTAAAAATCATGTTGGATGATTTACCCTTAATACTGAACGAGTTTTTCTCACTCTGGTTCACCAGATTGACCCGGTGTTTTGTAAATGCTCGGGTTAGCCCGGGGTGTACAGGTTCAGGTTTCAAATGCTATGAAGAGACGAGTTGAAGGAGTTCAAACGTATGATATTCCGCTGTGTGTGTTGTATATGAGGACAGGTTATTATAACTGTCCCATTGTGTGATGTACTCTGATATTGTAAGTTTTATTTCAAGCTCTCAATAAAGATTTAATTCTATATTATATTTTTTTACGCTGCGATGTGAGACTCTGACTCTGTGTTGTCTTTGTTCTTCTTCTACTTCTTCTATTCTAATATTTCTTTCTTTCTTACCTCACCCTCTAACTTCTTTCTTATAGCAATCCATTTTCTAGTGCACTTTGGGTTGGACTGGTTTGGTTTGGGTCAGCTCAAAGGGTACTGGAACCTGGGTCGCTATAGTTGGTATCAGAGCGAGGTTTAGTAATAACCTTGGCTCTGTGGTGAAACCCGATAGAGATTGGGTTAGTAATACCCTAGATCGAGATTGAGTGTATATATATGAGAGCGTATTTGTAAATTTTATATAATAATGTTTTATGTTTTGTAAAGAGGATAAATGAAATAATTTTACCCCAAATATATTTTTGTATAGAAAAGAAACAATTTTATTATATTATTGAGGTATCGGGATGGTTGATTGATTTGAATGATATTCAAATGTGGATTAGGAATCTGAATTGAAATTTAACTTGGTTAAGTGAAATTAAATTGAGAAATGATGTTGAACTCAAATAAAATTAATTTGAATTTGAAATTTTGATGAATTGTTATTGAAATATGTTAAGCCTAAGTAAATATAAATATTGAATACAAATTCAATTGTTTTGATTGAGTTGATGGTGCATTGTTTGTTGATTGATTACCGATTGGTTGATTCGTTGAATTCATCGATGGTTTATATAAGAGCTAGATGAATTAAAATAAAATTCCAGTAATATAAATTGGAATGAAAGCAAAGATGAATTGGAATTAATGATTTAAACCTATATTTACAAACAAGTTGATACCCATGTCTGATTTTGGGAATTTATGTGATTATACATGTTGGTTAATGAATCATGAATTGTTACTCATATGACAAATGAGTTAAGCACAGGTGCCAAAAGGTTAGAGGACTGATTTTGATTGAGTAGACCACGATAAATCGAGCAAGTCTGCTAAATAGCACTCGAAAAAGGTACGCCTACGCGGAAATATACAATTTTGGGTTTTGGTTTTTGTTTTCTGACCGTGTAGGTCGATGTATAGATATTATTTGTTCCTGCGATATCGCAGACGTCACTCCGTGCAGGGGAGACTCTGCTGAATTTTTACGGGAATTTAAAGTGTTAGAAAATTTACGATATTTTTTAAAATATTTATTTACGATAATAAACTTGTTTTCAATTTTAAAATAAATTTGGATTTGGAAATTAATGAGTTTGTAACGTTCTTTCTTACCTTAGCAAATTCGAGGACGAAATTATTTTAAGGGGGGAAGAATGTAACGTCCCGTATTTTTGGCAGCCAAATACTTTATTTATTTTAAATATTTTATTTGGAATATTAAAGGGTTTAAATATTTAAATCACTATCTAAACGAAGCTGAACGATATATATTCATATATAAAATAAAACGAGCTCAGAACAGCGCTGCAGTTCGTAAAATAGAGTTTTGAACTTCAACTGGATATACAGAATCCGTTTTAAATCAGATTTCTGTGAAACAAGAAACGTACGGAGCAAGTGAAGTATATTTTTCTAGTGAAAGAGAAAAATCGAGATTTCGTTGTGTAGATTGGAAGTTATGCACAAATCAATTTGGTAGAAAAACAACGACGTAGTCGTTTATCGACCGTAACGGTTTATTGGATATAACTGCATATCGGTTTCGAGTTTAGACTAGGTTCTTTTGAGGCATAGTGATAATTTAATTTTTAGAATTTTATGGTAATTTTTAATTAATTAAATAAGCAACTTTTTATGTGGAGTATTTTGCACCCTGTAATCAACATTTTGGGGTTTCACAATATGAGTCAAACTACCGGTATTATTTTTTTTTTGGGATCCTGGCACATCGCTGATTACAACGGTATGTTTATTTTCGTCGATTGAGGTCCGAAAAACGAGTGGAGCTTTCTTTTGAAACAGGGGTAACGTTATTTGAATGGTTAACTGGTCAAACGGACTCCAAATTCAACGAAACAAGTTTCATACGAAACCTTAGGAAGAGGTCTAGTGAAATGTCAAGGCCTCATATTTTTAGGATTTTTTCTGTAATTTTAAGGAATTAATGCTCGGTGTTTTTCATCGATATTTTCTAAAGGATTTTCGCAAACGGTGTCGGAATTCGACGAAACCTGTCCCATTGGATCCGGAATATTTTTTTTTGTTAGGAATAGGTGTCTTTATCTTGATTTGAGATCGTATGTAGTGATTTTTAACACAATTTCTCCACGACGAAGTTTGCACATTATTATATTATTAAATGATCCCACTACTTAACTTTTCCTTTTTGCTTTTGGTTACGCCATTTGATTTCTTGCGTCCCAAACTGTATGCCTTGCGCATCAATCTTTCTCAGAAGCGTGGCTGGCAAGAATTTTTTTTTATTTTAATAACACGCAAATAGCTATTCTACTTTTAGCACTGCAAACCTACGCGTTCTTTCCTTGCAACCCACGGTGTCCCTCTCTTATATAAACATAGCTGTTGTTTTTATTCCTTCATCGCTCCCGTACGCAAGTTTCTCTCAACAGTCTCGCTAAAAAAAAAGCCACGCACGGTTGAAACAAAGATAATAAAGCCCGGTTGAAACAAAGATAGTAAAGTGAAGTGTGGAAGATCAAAGAAAGATGTAGCATACAGCAGGAGCGAGGAGCGAGGAGCAGACTGGTACATGCGTGAAGTGCAAAAAGAGTTGGGCACGATTGTTTTGGGTATGGAATATTGGACGTGGGGCTAGCAAGAGCGCAAAAAAAAAAAAAAAAAAAAAAAAAAAAAAAAAAAAAACGAATTTAAAGAAGAAGAGAGAAGTGGCGGGGCTGAAGGAAGAACAGTGGGTTAAAGCTGTGATGTCCAGGCGGGTGCAAGGCAAGGGGCGGTTCCATGAAGTGAGACTTGCGGATTCTCAGGGACGAGAAGAAGGTGAGCAGTAAAGTTTCGAAAGAATTAAAGGTGCCTAATCTTTATTAAAATGCCTAATTGAAGTTTATGTAATATTTAAAGTGTCTAATTAATCAATTATATATGCCAACTGTTGTTTACGATTAGAAGAAACATGTAATGTATTACACTTGGCCATTGCGGGATGGTTAAAAGTTAATAGAAGCTAGCCGACTGTTAAATTGTGTCCAGAAAAGTATAGCAAATCATAATTGTTAGGGGTATATATAATTGTATGGGTATATTCTGGACACGAGCAAAGAAAAACATTGAGTTGGAAATAACTATGTAACTGTCGAACTTATCAATTTGACATTGTTCGTGTAAATTACAAGTATCTTTCATTGACCGTATAATCTGTCTCTAAATCATTATTCAAAAAACCAAGGCAGTGCAAAATAGAGTATAAACTGTAATGTTATAAAAAAAAAATTAAAGAGTCCAAGGCATGTTGAAATCGAAATAAAATAAAAATCAATACAGTCTATCTTGGTCTCATCGAAGACTGTTGCATGATGCTGATCTGAATACTTATGACTAATGTTTTAGTGATATGATTTTAAATAAAATAGTATACAACGTATAATTATAACTTGTGTATCGCACCCATATATATTAACAGAAACGGAAAAAAACAAGGAACGTTGAAACCATATCAACGGGAGTAATGATCTGGAATTGGAACGGACAGAGTTGAACGCAGCTGGGAGCTTGTAAAACAAACCGTTCTGACAACGACTGGAAGTCAAGGTGAGTTAAACTCACTCAGTTCTCCCCTCTTATATTTTATATAAGTAGGGTTTTATAATTGTGTGCTATGGTTGTTACTGGTTGTTTAGTTGTTTTTTCGTTATTGATTTTATATGTTCATATATTGACTGGAATAGTTAAAATAAACGTTCGTTTAATTTAAATAAATCGTTATTTTTTTTAACGATTAAATCCAATTGAGGTAACTTACCTCAGTGGTTACGTTTATAACACTATAAACGTTAAGTTGAATGCTTGAACTGCTGTCATTACCCCGGTATTGACTGTTACAGTTATTTTTGACCGTTAAACTGTTTTATTTCATCTGTCTAGATGGAAACAAATATTGAACTGAATGGTTTGAATTGTGGTAACCATTGTTTTGCGGGGAATAACAGGTTGGGTAATATTGATAACGTTTATCAATATGATAAAATTGTTGTTATTGGATGTGAAATTAGTGTATATTTCACAGTTTGGTACTATAGTAGTCTTTTGCCACTTTAGTACCGTCGGTTAAAAGGAATGATTTTCGAAATCAATATTAAATGGATTTTGAGCGGTTTCAAAGTTATAAATATATTTTTGATATGATTTTAAAATGCGACTCTTATGGCAAAGATAATAGTCGAAGCTAAATGTACAAAATTTATAACTAACAGAAATGTAAGAGATTATCAAATAAATGTTTAAACGATATAAATTTGTTGAATTGGCTATTTAAATGTTGAAATGATTTTGTAAAAGCCTTATCGGTCGGATGGGAAGTTTGAGTAGTTCAAAATAGGATCATTGGACCGTGAATGTACGAGAAGGTGTAAAAAGTTCAAAGAGAGATGTTTTGTAATAAATGATTGTTTTCAACAAACAGTGTTTCAAATAAATAAATACGAAATGTGATTTAATATCATTTCGTGATTGAGATTAACAAATCAATGGATTGGAAATGAGTGGTGATTTGGAAATGGGATTTGATATTTTAAATGAAACAAAGTTGAAATTGTGAATATGAATGGAAGTGAATTAAACAAATGGAAGTGAGTTTATTGCTAGGTTCGGAATTTTAACTGAAGGCACAAGTATAAACGAGGTTAATGTTTTGGATAACAACAACGAATATTAGTTGTCGATAATGAATTGCAAAAGAGATTTGTAAACAAAGTTAAAGAAGTGAAAATGAAAACAAATGGTGAATTGTCGTACTTTATTTACAAAAATTTTGTACATGGAAATTCTAAAGTTTTGGAAATGAAATCAAGTTAGTAAATGAAGTTAGTGGTTTGTAAATATGTTTTGTAACATTTGTTACAAACGAGATGAACTATATTTTAGACATAAGATTTTATAAAGGATTGTTATATGTTTTTGAACAATGAATAAGTTATCGAATATAAGTGGTTGAGAAGGTGACAAGTAAAATGGTTTTGAAAGGAAATAAGTAATGATTGTTATGGATAATAAGTTGAATTGTTTTTGATAAATACAAATATAAGAATTTGAAAAGATACTCATACAATAAGATATTTAATATAAAATTTACAAAGGCTTTGTTTATGCGATTTTAAACAAATGAATTGGGGTTGTTGAAAATATTTTGTAAATATAATAATAAAGAGATATTAAGGAAATTTTATAAGAATTCTATTTATAATAGAATTGAAGCTCGTATATAATATCATAAAGGGTTGTTAACATAAATCAGAAGAGATTAAGAAGAATTTACTTAATAATTAGTTAAGTAAACACAGTCGAGACTTAAATAAGAGAAATATGTGGTTAATAAACTTCTATTCATTCTGAAGATATGAATGTTATTGGTCAAGGTCTGAGAGGTAAATAAAATACCCCAACTTGAACGACGACATGATTATCCAAGAATAATATTAGTTTATAAACGAGGGTAGTTGAGGGAAATATAAGTTATGATTTCCGTATATGATATTATAAACTGTATTCGGAAAGTTTATAAGCTGGATAAGTTGAATTGGGAGTATATTCTAATTTTATAATAAGAAGTAAAAGCAATGATTCAAATACTGGATAATTTGGAAATTTTAATTAACGGACGATTCGTTAAAGAGGCTAAATGATACTGAGTATTGAATCAGTGAATCCATTTTCTTTATGGATGAATGTTTGTTTATTTGATAGTTAAATAACCGACTATCAAAATTGGCCCATACGATTGTTGGTACGGAAAGACCGGGATCGAATATATTTGAAAACCATTCCGTCCAGCAAATATGAATATGTTAAAGATGCTAATTCAAGACGGAGCTATTGAAGACCGTTGATTTTCGTAAGCGGAAGGATTACTTAAAATCTCTGATTGCAAGCAGAGATATGCTGTGATTCTGTCATGGTTGGAATCTACGGATGGCAAGGACTTCTCGCTACTGATTCTCAGGGTGATTCCTAGAATGTAGTAGGAGGGTACCTTCGGTTCACCCAGTTCCTGGGTGACTTGTATGGATGAATGTCTGACAGAGTATTTCCAGAAAGGTCACGTACATTGATTTCTTTAACCATACCAAGAGTGGAAGCGGAGAAGGAAACTTCTTTAGCCAACACGTAATGTATTGTTGTGGGCGTCAATTAGTGATTCTAATGGATTTGACGATGTGGCATTCAAATTGAATGTGATGTGCTGATAAAGCATAGCCTCAAGCCTCATCAACCGGGAAATGACAAAAATTGGGCAGGCAGCATGGCTATGTGGGTCGCTCCCATTAGGGTGTATAATCACCTATCTAGAGACAATCCTTTTGCTTCTGGAATCTATTTCAATGTTGTCCCTTTTCGGGAAACGGTGGTTTGAGCCCAACCGTTGGTGATATACATTCGATACACTCAAGCGAAATGAGTGGTCGGTCATGTGAGGGCCGGGTTGCAAGACGTTCTTGTTGAACCCAGTGTATTCGCCTCTAGAGGTACACTAGCGGCAGGTGGTCCCATACCCTGTCAAGGTCGGAATCCAATCTCCAATTAGCACCCGCGGTTTTGTTTGTATACTATATATGTGGAGCATGAGATGCAAGCGTTCTACTAGATTCTATTTACTTGTATTTAGACATTATGATAATATCAAACAAGATATTGATTTCAAAACTGTTTTGGGTTATCGTAAGGTAAAAACCATCCGTTTTTATGTGTGGATTTGGTCTTACGATTATCCTTTTCTTTTGAAAAGATTTTGAACTTTGAAAATCATGTTGGATGATTTACCCTTAATACTATACGAGTTTTTCTCACTCTGGTTCACCAGACTGACCCGGTGTTTTGTAAATGCTCGGGTTAGCCCAGGGTGTACAGGTTCAGGTTTCAAATGCTATGAAGAGACGAGCTGAAGGAGTTCAAACGTATGATATTCCGCTGTGTGTGTTGTATATGAGGACAGGTTATTATAACTGTCCCATTGTGTGATGTACTCTGATATTGTAAGTTTTATTTCAAGCTCTCAATAAAGATTTAATTCTATATTATATTTTTTTACGCTGCGATGAGAGACTCAGACTCTGTGTTGTCTTTGTTCTTCTACTTCTTCTATTCTAATATTGCTTTCTTTCTTACCTCACCCTTTAACTTCTTTCTTATAGTAATCCATTTTCTAGTGCACTTTGGGTTGGACTGGTGTGGTTTGGGTCAGCTCAAAGGGTACTGGAACCTGGGTCGCTACACTTATAATAGCTTCATTTTTTCAAAAACGCATTGCGCTATTTGTTATATGCACTGGTATTCTTGAAAGGAAACCCAATCCATGTTATACTACATGGTCCCTTGATTTATTCTATTTTAAAGTAAAATTTTAAATAACTATTTTAGTTCTCACACCAGTCCCATGACTGACCTGGAGTTTACTGTTTTAACCTAAACTCTGGGTGCCCCTATTTTCCACAAGGGCGGCTAGTAATTTTGGTTTTGCAGATTTCTATTTTACATGATCATGGTTTACAGATGGAGCTATATTCCGAAAGCTTTGTATCAGTGTATCTCTTTCAGTTGTGTTATGTATTATTTTTCCGCTACTATGTAATGTATTTTAATCTCTGATATTTTTCTAATGTATATTATTTATTCATACTCTGTTATATTCTTGTACTCTGATGTAATTGTTATAATAGCAATGAAATGTTCTAGTTTGTGTTCTGATTTGTCATGTTCTCAACTCAATCCGGGCTCTCCCTTACGGGCGAGTTTGGGTCGCTTCATATAACATGTTATTTTCTAAGTACAACCGGTAGTCGCCTTGGAGAACTGCAGTATCCATTCACAAGATGAAACATCCGAGTGTTCCATATTGTCCGTCCATAATTTAGTAAGGAGTTTATCAGTTGAAGTCTCGTTCAGTTCCAATGTAGTATTAAAAAGCTACCATAGTTTAAACAAAAAATAGTGACTTCATACGTAGGAAGTGTTAAATGGGTAGCCGAGTTACATATTTATAACCCTTTTTAAAATGGATCAATCTTTTTATGACCTATTTAATAAAAAATTATAAATGGATTGACACAACAGGGTTGCAATTAGGGTAAAATGGGTTGGGTAAATTGGTTGGGTCATATTTTGACAGGTCTACTTATCCATAGTGTTGATTGGAAACATGTCAACCTACATTTTCCTGGCTGAAATAAGTAAATAGGATTTGATATCACTCTCTTTTTCAATTGAAGTTTGTATCAAATGGGTATAGCAGCAAACTTAGCACATGATATAATATAAGCATCTAGAATGAGTGGTCTTACATCATACTGTATAATATAAAGAAAATGGTTATAGTGATGAATCAGAAGTGGAAATACATGAGTGTGTTCAATATATTAAAATAATGCATAAATTCAAGTTAAAAGAGAATATAACCTAATTGAAATAAAAATGCAGCATACATATCAATGTTTTTATAAAAAGTAAGCTGAGGCATTTTAATCATTGTCCTCTTCTCCTATCTTGGTCATACTTTTGACTTAATCAAACAAATTTCTAGGACCTACAATCATAATTGTTAAAATAAAAAAACTCACTCTATCACATGAGTAAGTGAAGGATATCGAGGCTATCGTCAGAACTCCTTAGATATTCATACATAATGCCTCCCTACTATTTTATTAGTAAAGTGAATCCAATATTTATATCTTATATAATTAATGTAAATACATAAGTAGTTCAACAAAGGGAAAATCGATTAAAACATTTTGACTATATTGTAACAGGTCATGGATCATCTCATTAGAATGAAGACATCTGCCAGTACATTGTGATGTTAATTAAAATAACATTGTGAACCAATTCTGAAATGATTTAATTAAAAGTAATAGAGTTACTTTAATTACAAAAATATAGTGTTATCCTTAATGAATGTGGCATGACGTTATTAATAAGATATTTCTTTCCATCTTAAATTGTGGTTACATTTGTTCTGATCAATAGTTTAAAAAGGTTTACAATAGAATAGTTGGAATAATAAGTTCTGAAAACTATCAACTAAAAACAAAAATAATGAAATAAATTAAAGATGTTATTTCAAACAAATAGAACATTTACTTATATAATGTATATATTAGTTCCATCATAGAAAAGAGTATGAAAAACCTTGGATTTTTTTAGATTATATCATAATGATGTCAAATTTAGTGAATTAACTTTGATTTAAGGTTAATAATTTTGAATATCATTATAACCTACATTGGTTTTTTTTTGGTTGACTTTTGAAGTCTAGAGTAGAGGAACACGAAAACTTAAGATCTAATAAATGCATTTTAAGTCTAATGGAACCGATCAGGAAGAGCTAGCTGACTTGAGCATGCATAAAGGAACAATGGATTATAGAGAAATAAACCAAAGCATTTCAAATAAGACATTATATATAGAGTTAGTAAAAGAGCACATTTTAGGCCGATGAATTTTGGAAATAAGGCAAATGAATTTTTGATAAAACTCAACCAATGACCTCAACTACAGTAAAAAGAATAGTATATTAGCTAATGGAGCTTATCAGTAATGAAAAGTGATTGTTCAATTTTGATTTAGGGTTGGAGGATAAATTGATGATTTGAAAGATAAAATGAAATGGTAAAATATACTATAAGTTGTACAGTACCATACAAATTGTGGTAGTAAACAAATTATGGAAATATAAACATTCATTACTAGTTGTTGATATTTATATTAAAATTAATTTTAATAATTAAAGCTTGGCAATTATTGCTTGAAAACAAATAAATAAATAAAGAATAATTTTAAAAGAAAACGATGTCATTAGCCATTCAAATATAATGCTCATGTATATCAAAAAATCAGTATGAATATGTTCAAATTTGGTATATAATTAAACTAATAGTAATGCCTATTTAAATTCATTTTTACAAATAAATTATGAAAGTTGAGTCTAAAAGTGGTAAGATAAACCATTCTTTATCCTAAAAGGAAACAGGATGGCAGAGTAAGTTCCAACCAAAGCAGAAATTTTTTATCTACAATTCTGAATTTCGAATAAGAAAACGTTAATAGAAATAGACACACCTTCATTTCCTTTCTTTTAATACAACTATCTTCTATACAATGTGTTTTTTTATTTATTTGAAAAAACAGCAGACGCGTATTATTCATTGAAAAATATCACCGCCATGATACTAAATCAAATGTAGATATAAAAGGCAACTGTTTAGGGGCGAAGCTAGAACAAATGTAAAAATAAGAATTATGGAAAAAGAAACATAACAAAATTAGTAAGTAAACACTAAACATATCCTTACCAAAAACACTCGAATTCTCAAGACCTGACTAATTCCTTGACCAATTTTTTCTAGATCATCGACAGCTTCGATTGACACTTTGATTTTCACCGTCGAAGTCACTCCAACAAATATTTTCAATACAAAAAATTGAATGAATAACCCAATTCCTATGTTTACTTGCATTAATACCCAAATTTAATGATGAACTTATCTTTAATAATGCAAAAATACAAAATAAAGTAACTTGATAGTCTTAACTTGTAAAAATGGATATCCACTTGGCCTACTTAACACATGTGTGTGTATGAGTGAGAAATGTAGAAGTAAAACATCTTTCAAATTGACTACAGTTAGAGATGTAAACTTACTTTTTACAACATATGAAATTCATTCAGAAACAAATTTATGCCCTTTATTTCCTATTTTCTTCTCACTTCTCTTTATATCTACAATCTCCAAATATCAAAATATAAAGAAATAAAAACAATGCAACCACCTCTTCCCTAAACTCACTGTAAGCACTTATTTTTAAATTTTGTCCATCCCCTATCTCGAAAGAAAAAAATAAATATTTTCAGTTTCAAATTCGCTACTTAGGATTGGTCGTTGTTCGTGTTTGTTGCATTTCTTCATCATTTCCACTAAAGGTAAGCCTCACACTCATGATTAATATTTGATTTCAAGTTTGTAAATGTCACATGAAATAATGATAATACTGGAGTTAATATTGTGATTATTTGGTCCGTAATTACATGAAATCTTGATTAAAAATTGTTTTTGTTATAGACAATTAATTGAATTGTTTATGAATAATTGTATGAATGGATATGTACTCAAAATATATTATTTTTTTATTTGGTCTCCACTGAGGATCTTCAATTTGAGATTTTAAGTTTGAATTACAATTTGAACGTAGAGATTTAAACTTGAACTTTTGATTTATTTAATTAAAATTATTCATGAAAGATTAAATTAAATTTTAAGAATAAATGATTGAATTTATGATCTAATCTAAAAATTAAGTTTTTCGATTGTAGGAATAGATTTGTTAAATGGAAACCATAAATTCTAAGATTTAAATTGATTGGATTTAAAGATATAGACTTGATTTCATAGAATTTAGTTGAATATAAAGATTGAACTAGTATCGTTCATTCTCGCTCGTAAAGCTTGGCTCGTATTTTTGTTGTTTTCGGACCTTTTTCCATGCACTGATGTGGGTTGATTTGCTTTATTTTTGTGCATCAGTGGTGTTGTTCTCTTGGATTTTCCCCCATCCCCCCCCCCCCTCCGAGTTGATTTTATTTGTTTAGTGTGTAGGCTCTGGGCTAGCCTACCATTTGTGATGGTTTTCGGTGTTGTCTTGTTCTACTAGTTTCTTTATAGCCTTGGGAAGATGGAGCTAGCGCGGAAGCTTTGGATGGGGCATCTGTAGCTGCTTAGATTGATTCTATTCAGTTTGCGCATGCTGGGTACTCTGACTTGAGTGTGTGACTTTTGTGTCTGGTACTAGGTGATTCAGGTACTTTCACTAGATTGGATATGTAGGGAGTTCCATCGCTTTTGCCTTATGGTCTCAGGTTCCCTTCTTGCCTTGCTGGATTCCTTCACTGTTTTATTGGTCTTAGTGTGAGTGGGGCTTTGCTGTTCTCGAGTGTTGTATTGGGGTTATATTTTCTCTTAGGCAATGTTTTTTGCTTTTACGGGTTCTAGTTTATGCTAGACCGTTATTGTTAGCCACCAGAGATTGGTTATTATCTCCTTTTTGGTATTTATATATTTCTTCCTTTTTGGTAAAAAAGGAATCAAAAACTTTAAAGATTAAAATCTTTAATATTATACTAAATTTACTATTTTATTTTATAATTATTCTAATTAAATATTTTATATTATCTTAAATATTAACCATTTATTTAAAACTAATTCTGCACTTATTCTATCTCTTTGTTTCGGCCATTGTTCTGGTAATGGATTTACAACATTCGGGTGTTCAAGTAGATATTGATTATAGGAATACAATACTGCACGACATGTCCACAAACATATACAACACTTGCATAAACACACATAAATATTGCATTTGACTATTTCTGGAACTGTTTGTCTTTGCTTTGCCATGTAAATGTTGTACACTTTGATCCTGTTGTTCGTTTGGGTTTGAGCCCATTATTTCGATTAAAGGTCCATTTTCCTATAAGAGTAACTTAAAACTAAATTGATTGAGAAAAAAATTGAATGAGATGAGTGTGACAATGGAAATTAAAATTAAATGTGAAGTTTTTGCCTTGTAACATGGGAATTTAAACCTAGAATTTTATCCAATAGGTGAAGTTAAAGCTGTATTTGAATATCGAATTGATTGGAATCAAAATGTAATGATAATGAAAGTTTATATTTGAGCTAAATAGGTTAATAATGTGAAATATGATGTTGGGTAAACTTATATATTCCTTGTTTGGTTAGTTTATTTTGTCATCAAAGAATTGCATTTGTGTTGATTTACCTAATTGAGATTGTTAATCCTGACTCGAGTGTGTTTTGCATTATGCTTGGGTCAGACTGAGCATTTTAGCATTTTGAAGACTTTTGTTCTCGAACGTGATGCCGAAGTTGAAGATTATGTGTATAGTTTTATTTCCGCTATATTATTGTTATGTTATGTTAAAGTATAAAACTCTGAGATTGTAAACTAAATTCAAGTGAATATTATTTAGTAGCTTCATAAACTGTATATGTTAATATTATATTTTATTGTTCGGCTAAGAGATTCTGTGTATTGTTTAGTTTCTTCTCATATTATTTTTTTCTTGTATCAAACCCAATTACAATCCACCATTTTGGAATAGTTTGAGTTGGACATGTGAGTTTTATTGTTGACTTTAACCATTGCAAAAAAGGTGGGTTGTTACGTTACATAATTGGAAACAATTTAGACGTAGGGCTGTAATTTTTGTACGAACGTCTGACGTTTATTTGTATCCGTGACTGAATTATGTCTGTCTGAGTCCATCTGGTTCTTATTTAGGAAACGAGTTAGGACAATAAATTTTGTATGTAAAAAATCATATTTATTCCGTGTTAGTTCGAATTTGTCTGAATTCCTTATAATTCAATTTATAGTTAAGAGAAAATCTATTAAAAAGTATAAAATATGATGTAAATAGCCATGCCCGATTGGTCCATCCGTGTCCGTATCCGAAAAACATATGTCTGTGTCAGATTGATTTTATTTAGGACACAAATTATGAAAAAAGAATTTGTCCGAGAAATTTTTTCGTCTGGTCCGTGTTTGGTCTGACTTTTTTTAGGACAGAAACTGAACATGCCTTTGTCCAGTCCGACTGATTTACACCCCTATTTATACGTCGCCTATTCAGTTAGGAGAAACACATGAAATGTATTTACAATTGTCATCTTCACACACAATACCCTTTCCTATTCGATTCCCTTTCTTATTCAATCCATCCTAATTCAGCAACCGTCAAAACCTTAGCCACTATTTTTGCTATCATTCCTCCTTTAATTTATCTTTCCTTTTAATATAAAAGCGAATAGTATGGCATAGAAGTATCTTTCTCAATGTGAATCTTAGGTATGCTACTATTCTTTTTGTTGTTAACTGATTGATTTATGTTTCCTTATATGTTCTTTTGTTTCCATATATTTATCTCAATTCTAGGTAAATATTGTTTCGATTTCAGATATATTATTAAATTTCATCTTTATTCTTATTGATTTGTTGTTTTAGGTCTCCATATGATTTTCTTTTCTTAATTTCAAATCATTATGACATGAAATGAAACCGATTCATCTTGATCATAGTTTTTAATATTATATCGCTAAAACCAAGGAAAAATCTTAGTTATATCATATGTTTATACGCATAAGAATAGAAGTATCCATCCACAAAACTAGTTTCCATGCCACGAAAGCTTACACACACACCATATTTGTCAATAATAATTGGGTATCCATCACTATAACCACAAATAATGCTGATTGCATAACTAAAATTTCCCGGTTTTAAAGTTTTATGCAAAAATCATTGAATCATCTCACAACAAGTGAATGTGATGACAGTCGTAGGCATAGTTTTCAATAAATTTATAATGAAACCTCTGTAAAAACCAAGATTTCCTTATTTTTAAAATACCTTCCCTATACAGTCTATTGGTCCTTTATGATGTTTCGTGATATTCTGGAATCAATCTTGTTCTTTTAGTCTGCACCTAACCGCCTGATGTAATAACATCTAAAAGTAGAGGGCAATAAAAAAAAGAGTTATTAAACATTTTAAAAGAAATTATAAATATTGGAAGCTTATGAATTGAAGGTGAATTGTATATATAATCGAAATGCAGTAATGACAAATTTAATATGGAAGTGAGGAAATTTTGTAAGGGATGATAATTTCACAAAAAAGCAGAAAAGAGATTATTGTGCTTCCTAATAACGTTATAACTCGAGACGTAATAATTCGATTTGATCAATTCCTTTTTCATTAATTAAAAAATAACATGAATAAAAACTTTAAAGTCTGCTACTTTCCATAATTTTGGAGTTTATAAAGCATTAAACATGAATTGGCGAAAACGGTATTTGTTGTCTCAAAATGCGAATTTCGCGGAACTGATTTGAACCATTGTGTACATTACTTTTGATCCATACCTCCTATTTTGATTATTTTACACATTTCGAAAATCCTTAAACTTAGGCTACAACTTTCATTTGAAGTGATTCGGAAAATTTCAATGTTTGATAGACCAAAAGACAGCTTTAGTTCATTGGCCTTCGCTTTTGTATAGATTTTTGATTTTTATGTTTTGAAGGAAATTGCAATAAGGCTAGTTGTACTTCATAATTTAATGATTTAGAAACTGTTGGGATGCGAAGTTGTTTTTAAATTAGGCTTGCATGCTATGTCATGTCTTTATTTATACCCTACATTTATAATTGAGTTGAGATTAGGTGTTGAAGAAGCGTCTTGGACAAACTGGCTTTGTTGACATACTTTTGCACGTGTAATTATTAGAGAACCCAAAATTATCACAAAACCAATTGGCAATGTGAAGAGTGAACTCATAATAGTTATACAAGATTACTTTAGAAATTCCTCGATGTAGGGCTTGTCTCAACACGCCCCTGTACATGTGGCTTACCCTGAGCATAACACGTGATTATTATTGGGTGATGTGGATAAGTGTGATAGTTATGTACACACGAATTAAACCTTCTCTGATACCATATTAGAGAACCCCAAATTATCACAAAACCAATTGGCAAAGTGAAGATTGAACTCTTAATAGTTACACATGATTATTTTACAAATTCCCCAGATTTGTCTCAACAATAATATAAAGCAAATTGCTTAAAAAACTGCTAAAAACGAGTATGCTCTTTCGTTTAATATTGACATTAGTAGTGAAATATAAACCATGAGACGAGATTCTGATTGTGTATAGTGCTGAAAAGTTAAATATCTCCACTTGAAAGCCAAATTGAATATTTAGTAAGTGCAAATGTAACAATTAATTGCTTACTACACTATTTGTGACCTGGAAGCATACAGGTAGGTAAAGGTTTTGAATTCTTAACAACTACCTTAGTACAGTAGCTGTGCAAACATAATATAAATCTTCCGATTTTTTCAACTTCTTCCTTCTTTCTTCTTTGTTATTGCTATTACACTAATATGAATCACGGAATTGACATATTCATTACAATCTCATGTAGAAATATTATGTTGTATCTTGGGAAACTTTACAAATAAAAGTTTTAAGGAAATTTCTAAAGCAAACCTCATAATTTAATTTCTTTAATTAGTCTCAATAAATTTTGCAACTTGTTCGTTGTTGTACTACAGTATTATACTAGCATTTGTTATATTGTTCCCCGTATCTAACAATCTTAATTTTTTTTAATTTTGGTGATGTGGGATAATATGATATTTCATTCAGTTAGCTTATGTTGACATCAACAACATGCAAAGATGGGTCTGGAGTGGGTGTATGTTGCAGCTATGGAGGGATGGTTAGTAATTAGGGTGTCTATGGTATGGTTTGGTTGGGTGGATGTGATAAACGCTTGTGTCGATATCTCTTATCCTATAGCTTTGTGCGCCTGAAGCACAAATGGTAAACTCTTTTTTATAAAACATTGATAATATTTAATTTATTTAAAACCTATAAATAATAGAATTTTTATCATTATCTGATTTGATTTGATTTTCATTGGCTAAATTAATTTTCTTGCTTTATTTATGAGTTTAAAACTATTTTATTTTACATTATTATTGTGAATATTTCTTTTTCATTCATAAGTTAACAATAATAAGTTTTAACAACATAATGCATACTATAAACTATGTTCCTTTTCTTCTAGAAAAGGAAAAAAACAAAATCTGTAACAAGTTTATTGAAAAAAAATTCCATTCTCATTGAACATAAAAGCTTATGAAACTTGTTCAATTTGATTTGAATTCTACCCAAAATTACCTGATAAATGCTGATCCAAAGCTTTAGTATGATTTCAGTTCGAACTTTTAAATATCTAACCTACTGTTGACGAATAGTTAAGAGACAAAATTTACTCTGCTTACCAGTTAATAAAATACTATACTTCGGCCATTTTCCATCAACTTGTGTGTTTTCTATATGAATTTTCTAGCTCTGAAAAAGACTATTGTTGACGTGGGGAATTGTTGCTATTCGCGCACGCCAATGCCCGAGTGTATGCTTTGCAAAAAACGATAATCCAAATCCAAAGTAGTGAATGCAGGGAGAACACAGCTTTTTACAGTGGTTCGGTACTAACGTCTATGTCCACTTTACAGTAATCATTTATCATGTAATAGCTGATTACAATTATTGTACAAGTTCGAACAATATTTGTGTGCAATGCTACAATAGAACAACAAAATATTTGTTAATACTAAAATTTGACTAAAATTCCCTTCTTCTTCGTTGAGAAAAAATATGGAGGAATGTCTACAAAGTAGCTTCAATGTATAAGAAATTCCAAAGATATACAAAAACAGTACAAAAGCAGTGAAAAAGTCCAAGTAATTGTCCAAATATTATAGGAAAATGTTTGTGTAATGTTTAGAAATCCAGAAGAAGTCCAAAATCCGTAGGGAAGGTGGAGGCAACCATTAATGGTGCTTGAGAGCTTTAATCCCGTATGCCGAAGTGTACGAAGAGTGCAAATTTGCCAACCTATTTGAATGCCACGCTTGAGGTATTTATAGATGAGTTTTGGGTATATTAGCTAGAATTTCGTATCCCTAAGGGATAAAAAATTTGCATCCTAAAACATGGAGTCGAAAAACCAAGGTGGTGTCAGAAACATCGCATCCTATGTTGAAAACCGCGAAATCCTGAAATCTAAGTGAAAACGCATGTCGTTAGGCCCAAAACACGTGATCAACACGGTAAAAACTTATTTGCCAAAAATCCTGGCACTTTGCCACTATAGATATTTCGAATCCCATAATAGTGTGGCCAATGAGTGTTGATCACATAAAAAATGGTGATCCGCATGTATTTTCCACTGTGCCAAGACCGCTTGGCATTTGCCAAACAAAATACGAATCCCCTGATCGGCCGAGATTTAGTATCAAACGTCATGGTGCAGACACGGGGATATTTTGAATCCCTCCGAAGTGCTTAACCAAAATCCGCGTGCCACATTTAGAATCTCTCAGCCAAACATAATTTTGACTCCCTGATCCACATGTTGGATACGAAAGAATTTGAGCTGAGGCAGAGTCGTGGTATGTGATTTCAAATACCAGATCTGACTCAAAATTTAGCGATACGAAATTCATTGTTTGTCAGGCCAAGTTTGCCAAGTGATGGACCTATGTTGGAGGGGTGGTTTTCAGCCATTTTCCCATGTCGATCACACCATTTTTTCATGTCAAGCCATGTGATCAACCAATTTACCAGAGATGATCAACCAAGCACGAACATATGAAAATCGATGATTTTCATGTGTTGATCACCTATTTTTGGACGTACCTAACTAGAATTTTTCCATGTGCAAGATTTTGATGACGATCAGCTGTTTTTGAGGCGTGATACTTCTTTTTACCAAAATCCATATATTTTTCACGACGAGTTTTGCCACATGATCGGGCCGACATGCTCAAGCATTTTGAGCTGATTGGACTGAGCCGAACAAGTATATTGACTGTGCTGGTTTTTCTAAGTCCATCGACGATGATTTTAAGAATCGACTCTACTTCCAACCTTTTCCGAACACGTCGCAACTTCAACCAATTTGCTTTGTGTTAACCGACGATGTTCTCGAAACTTGAGCGTGTTGCTAACCAAAATCTTGACGTGTGATATCTTTACCAAAAAACATGTCAACATTTTGCCCCTCCCCCCAAAGCATGTCTTTCTTGATTGAAGGAAGATGTGCTTTGCGAGAAAATCAAAAATCCAAAGACCAAAGACAAGAGAAGTCTGAGGTGAAATTTTATAACCAGAAAACTGAAGAACCATGATCATGCCAGATCGTACTAACCAGAAATCCATGATCACTCCAGATTTCTTTGGAGATAACCAGAATAACTGGAGGATTGTAGGAATCCAGTAACCTGGAAAACTAGAAAATCCATAAATCAGGGAAACCCGAAATTTGTAAATCCAGAATAACCAACAACCATATAGCCAGATATCCATATGAGTTCAAGGCAGCCTTGCCAAGGCAAGAACGAGCTAGTGAGGTCCAAGATGGCCTTGTAAAGCAAGACGACCAAGGATAGGCCAGGGAATTCCAAGATGACCTTGCCGGGGCAAGACGACTAAGGATATGCCAATGAGGACGAAGGCGGCCTTGCGAGGCAAGACAACCAAGGACAAGCCAGATGAGGTCTAAGATGGCTTTGCGAAGCAAGACGACCAAGGACAAGCCATGGACCAGAGTTCTTAAAGTTTATAATCCAATTTTAGATTTCATACTCCACAAGAAAACGTCCTTACTTTGCGAAGTAATCTTATTAAATTTATAAAACTTTGGGGTTTTTAGTAAGACCAAAAGGAAAGCCCAACGGTTCATCATCCGTAAACAGCATGCCTAGGGGCTCACCTGTCCCCATACATGGGTATGTAGACTTAGTTGTCTTTTATTTCTAATTCATTTGTGAGGGGGACTAAATGGTTTATCGTTTGCCAAGAGCATGCTTGGGGATGCATGTTCCCGTACATGGGTAAACAAATTAGCCGTTCGAGTTTCCAAACCAGAGTTATCTCAAAATGGCCCTACCGAAGCAAGACGACCAAGAGTAGCCAGAAAAGTTCAGGGTGACCTTACTGGAGTAAGACGACCAAGAATTAACCGAAGTGTCCAAAACGGCTTTACTGGAGCAAGATAACCAAGGAATGTAAGAAATGTTCAAATATGACCTTGCTGGAGTAAGACGACCAAGGAAAGCTAGAACTAATCCATTTTATTACTAACTAGGCGGTGATGATGTGTCGTTGAGCAAAGAGCATGCCTAAGGATCATAACAGCTCCCATACGTGGGTAGGTCGACTCAAGCTTCTACAATCCAGAAAGCCAAAACAAATAAATCCAAGGGGTTGGAGCCTGAATATCCAAATACTGAGAAAGCCAAGAGAGATAATACCAGAGGCTCAAGAAATCCAAAAGAAAAAAACTGAAGTGAGAAATCCATAAGTGGGAAGCCTAACATCTAAGAGCTAGAGAATCCATATGAACCAAATCAAAGATACCAAAAATCCCAAACCAATATCTGGAAGACCAAGCTAATCCCAAACCAAGGAACCAAAATATCAACAAAGCCAGAAGACTATATTCCACAAGTCACAAGAAATGATGCCTAAGGGATTTTCATCAGATACATCAGAGCCAGTAAGGGGTTTAATTGATAACAATGCCACCGGGACAAGTGTTGGTTCCAGGTCTATCTTGATTTCCATGAGGGGGTTGTCCATGTCTTGGCACCACAGCCTAATTCCGAACAAACCGTGCCAGCTCTCCTTGTCTGACATGCTCCTTAAGCATATCGCTAAGATGTTGATAATTGTTTGTAATATGACCATATAGATCATGAAACTAGGAATGCCGACCAGTATTCTTTTCCCTCTAAGTTGACTCCATTAAGGGAGGCTTCTTGAAAGGAGCAGTGGGATGAAATTCCAAATAAATTACCTCCCGGGTGTGAGAAATTTTTGAATAAGTCGATAACTTAGGCTACTTCCAAGCCATGTTACGATCATTCCTCGAAGGAGGTTTACTAGCACCAGAATCCTTCGCTTTTCCAACCTTTTTATCAGTTCTTGCATCCTCTTCCCAAAGAAATCTTTCAACTTCAAAATAGAACTCACCGAGATCCCTAGGCAGGCCCCGATGCAATATAGTCTTAAAATCAGACTTATCCAAAATACCAGAAACTATGGTTGTAAAACCATAGACGAGTCGAGTCTATCCACCGAAGCCACCACAACGCTAAACCATTTCAAGAACTTATGCAGAGTCTCACCAGACTCCTGCTTAGTAGTAGTTAGATTAATAATGCTTTTCGGACAAGGATGTGAACTTTAAATTGATCCACAAACCTGCTAACCAAAGCATTCCAAGAGGTGATGGAGTCCATCTCCAGCTGACTGAACCACATAGCAGCAATATTTGTCAAGTAAAGTGGAAAACACTTTGCCATGACACTTTCTGAAGTTGAGAGGACTTCCATATGATGAACATAACACATCAAACGAGCAGTCAGATCCTTTCGACCATCATAAGCTCCCAACACCGGTAGTTTGAAGACCAGTGGGTTACGGGAATTCCTTATATACAAAGAGAACGGCCTGCGGTTAACATAATCCATATCCAAAGAAGATGCACCCCTCGAGTGAATCGGCGAATGACATCCACTATTTGTGATCCATTACCAAAAGCAAGCAACTGATTCAAATTATCCACCAAATTGGGAATCAGTTGATTAGCGAGAAGAATATATAAATAAATTCCAACCTAAGGAGCCGCATTGGGCTCAATCCTGACTCCCGGGACTATGGGAGAACTACCATCCAAAGCTGCGCACGTTGGCGCTTGAACCACATTACCAAAGAAGAACCCGCAACTTGACTAACCAAAGTGTCACGGGCTGAAGCGATATCAGGATTAGAGGCGCCTCCTCGTGTAGTGGGTCTAACACCAGTCCAAGGATCACTGTCGACCTCCTGATTAATTTTCTAGGTTACCCCCAAGTCCTGCGTTGTAACTTGAGGAACACTTTTACTTGTTCCAATAATATCTACCTGGCCAGTCCGCCTTCCAAAATTTATTATCCTATCCTTAATTCAAGTGAGAAAAGTAGTGAATGCTTCTTCCTATCATTCGAGTCGAGCGTTTAAATATGTAGTCAAGTTCTTAATCATCCCACCGCATTATCATGAGTGAGATAATTCGAGGGTACTCCAAACGAAGAAAGTTCTTGACTTCCTTCACCTCCTGCACCTTGAGCTTCAATAACAGTGTTGAGCTTCTTGCACTTACTACGATGAAATGCGAGTAGCAGAGTCGAAGTCAAAAAATGAAATCAAAATCGAAATCCAAAAACAAATCCAAAGGATAAATTAGAATACAAATCCGAGAAACTAATTCAAACCAGAAGTCAAAGCTATGCGCCCCTTTATTGCACGCCAAAGTGTTGATGCGAGGAATTATCGCTATTCGCGCATGCCAATGCTAGTGTGTATGCTTTGCAAAAAAACGATAATCCAAATTCAAAGTAATGAAAAGCAGAGAGAACACAATTTATTACAGTTATTTGGCACTAACGCCTATGTCCACTTTATACTAATCATTCATTGTATAATAGTTGATTACAATTATTATATAAGTTCGGACAATATTTGTGTGCAAAGTGTTAAAATAGAACAACAAAATATTTGTTAGTTCTAAACTTTGACCAAAATGCCCTTCTTCTTCTTCCTTAAGCAAAAATACGGAGCAATTCCCAAAAAATGGCTTCAATGTCCAAGAAATTCCAAAGATATCCAAAACAATCCAAAAGCAGTGAAAAAGTTTAAGTAGTTGCCCATATATTACAGGAAAATGTTTGTGCAACTTTTAGAAGTCCAAAAGAAGTCCAAAATCCATGGGGAAGGTGAAGGAAGCTAATAATATTGCTTGAGAGCTTCAATCCCGTATGCCAAAGTGTAGGAAGAGTGCAAATGAGCCAACCCCTTTCAATGCCAAGCTTGGGTGTATTTATAGTTGAGTTTTGGATGTGTCAGCTCGAATTTTGTATCTCTAAGGGATATGAATTTTGTATCTCTAAGGGATACGAATTTCATAGCCAAAAAATGGATTCGAAAAACCAAGGTAGCATCAATAAATCGCTCCGGATGTTGAAAATCATGAATTCTTGAAAGCTAAGTAAAAACTTGGGTCGATCAACCCAAAATACGTGGATCAACATGGTAAAAACTGATTTGCCAAAAATCCTGGCACTCTACCACTTCTGAAATTTTGAATCCCAGAATAGTGTGGCTAATGTGTGTTGATCACGTAAAAAATGGTGGTCCGCATGTATTTTCCACCATGCCATGATCGCTTGGCATATGCCAAATAAATTTCGAATCCCCTGATCGGCCCAAATTTATCAAAAGTCACAGTACGGACATGGGAATATTTTGAATCCCTTCTAAGTGCTCAACCAAATTTCGCGTGTCACATTTCAAGTCCCTCAGCCAAGCCCAATTTCGACTCTCAAATCCACATGCTGGATATGAAAGAATTTGAGCCGAGGCAGAGTCGTGGCATTTGATTTTGAATCCTAGATCTAATTCGAAATTTAGGGATATGAAATTCATTGTTTGCCAAGTGATCGACCTATGTTGGAGACGTGGTTTTTAGCCATTTTCCCATACCGATCAAACCAATTTTTCTTGCCAAGCCATGTGATCAACCAACTTACCAGACGTGATCCGAACACATGAAAATCTACGATTTCACATGTTGATCACCTGTTTTTAAACGTACCAAACTAGAATTTTGCCTAGTGAAAAATTTTAATGTCGTGAGTCGCACAAGACATTTTTCGTGCTCGTAGGATGTCGATCAGCTGTTTTTGAGTGTGCAACACTGCTTTTACCAAAATCCATATATTTTCCACGACGAGGTTTGCTATGTGATCGAACCGACACGCTCAAGCATTTTGAGATGATCGGACCGACTGGATCACTTATCTTTACTGTGTCAGTTTTTCTAAGTCCATCGACGATGATTTTACGAATCGACGTCATTTCTAACCTTTTCCGAACATGTCGCAATGTCAACCAATCACTTTGTGTTTACAACGTTCTCAAAACTTGAGCATGTCGCTAACCAAAATCTTAATGTGTGAAAGCTTTACCAAAAAGCGAGTCAATAACTATATTTCTTCTAACTCCTAGTGTTTTAGTTTTCTTTTCTGCTAGTGTTACCTTTTTTGTATTTTTGCGAAGCATGGATCTCCGTGATATAATTGAGATTAATATGCTTGCATAACTAAAGCTTTAGAGGTCAGTCTTACGACTTATATACACGCTTTATGCACCATAATAATCATAATTAACTTCTTTCTTTTGGAAATTTTTAATACCGAGAGGTGAACAGTATACTGATATATCTATTTTTCTTTATGGTTCCACTGTGCAACAATTGTCTTGCTTTAATTAATCTTCTATACATTATTAGTATATTACATAATATAAATGTAAAATAAAAAAAATCTACGATAAAGAATAATAATTTTTTAATAATGTTACAGTACTTTAAGTAGACATACTATGTTGTAAATCTCACTTAATATGTAAATGCACGTTACTACAGAGGTAACCCATCTGTTTTCCAAACAAATATGGTTACAAACTTTTTAATGATGAGAAACCATAATACTTACAATTTACGATAAAAATAAATCAACTCAACTTTGATAACTTATGTTGGATTGCGTCAAACATATTAATATTTACTAGATCAAATTAAACTGGAGGATGTAAAATTGGTTAGATTGGTTAAAGTCGAATAATATTATATGTTTTACCCCATCCAGGCTTTACTTGAATATACAACACTTCATGAATTAATAATTTGTATCTGTTTAAAAAATTTCATTTTATTGTTGTTCATAGATTGACCTAATTTGTATTAGTTTGTATATTTATGTTATTACATGAAGGGTATAAGCAATCTCAAACATGCATGTTTTATGTGCAATAACCCGAGTTTTCGGTAATTACCTACTAAGATAATTAACCATTAAAATGTAAATAGTTAAGTAGTAATTAAGTTGAATATATCATTAACTTGATTATTTGACTTAATTAATCATTGTAATAAAAAATTGGTGCTTTGAGGTTTGGTTGTGGGTTTTGTCACGTTTAAGTGATTAAATTTGAGGCTTCGATTAATTAAATGTGAAAGTGGTGATAAATTATGAAATATTAGGTTTAGAATGAAATTTGCTGATTTGGCAATTAGAAATATTAACAAGTGTTAATGTATGTTGTAGTAAAGATTTTAAAAGTTTCAAAATATTTTCTTATGGGAAATGTTTAATTTGAACGTGAAATATTGATTATACACAAATATGTAAAAAAAACTTGTTGTAATTAATAATAAATGTGGAATGTGCGGTTTTACATACTTTAACAACTTATTTTTGCTAAAAACTATGATATTAGAATAATCAAGCTACATAGATTGTAAATGTTCACAAATGTAAGTAAAATGCTTGTATTTGTGTAATATGTGAAAATATGTGTTTTGTAAAGTTTAAATAATATATTATGCTAATAGTAAGTCAATTAAAATATTTAATTTGATTATATAGTAAAAGTAATTCAAGTGTAAACAAAATGTTCAAATTTGTCCAAATAGTGTAAATTGTAAATGTTGTTGTAAAATGAAGTTTTAGAGTTAATAAGCTTTAAAAACATTTTTTAAACATCAGTACAATTTTTTTTTGAATTAGTGTAGATATTTGTAAATTTTGGTTTGAATGGAGAAAACATAGCTTTATAGGCTAAGTAGTTGTTAATGTAGCCTAAACTAATGTTATTTGGCCTAATTAGGTGTTTAGATGGTTAACTAAGTGATATTGGTTTAACACGGCACCATCGAATTACGCCATTCGTTGGAAAAAGGAATTTTAGCTACTTTTTTTCTCTAACATGATTATTAGTTATTCGTTGGATTTCTTCGAGACATTATCCATTAAGTAATTTATATGACTCATTGGTTATTTAGAGGCTTAATTACTTTTTTAAGACAATGAAATTTCTAGAGAAATGAGGAATACATACATTTCCTCTTACTTTCTCCTACTCTACTAAACAACAACAAAGAAAACAAGAAATCCACCTTCTTTTCATCCTTATTGCCTCAAATCCACCTACAAATCTAAGGTTTTGTTGTTTAAAACACATAGAAGCAAGTAATTTATCCAAAACTCTAATCTAATACAAGTTTTATTTGAATTTTTTTTAAGGATTTCTCTTTTTATAGTAAGCCTTCTTTTCCATGTTGTAGCTTTTTTCTATAGGGAAGAAGAGGCATCTCCTCAATATTACAACACTAAATCACTTTACTTTTTTGCCAAATTCGCTGCTATTTCTTTTAACGTGAGTGAACCTCACATCTCTCTAGTTAACAGTGGTAATTGAGCCAGTCTGAAGATTTTTGTAAAAAAATACGTAACTTTTCAAGTTTTGTTGTTCATTTGGCTTCTATGCTGAAATCACAGCCAAAGTCCAAATTTGGGCTATCATTTCTTTCTGGTTGTAACACCCCGTGAATTTAAAACATGACATAAGAGATAATTAAAGAATAATTAATTTTTAAAAGAAGAACTAGGTGAAATGGGTTACCCCATTGCATTCGCCTTGGAATTCTTCTTGAGATAGGGTCCGAGTTTGTGTAAAACGGATATTGTGTGAGGAAGTTATGGACGATAGAAGTTGGGCAGAAAAATCAGAATACAGACTAGGATAACTAGCGCACTTGTGAAGTGCGCTAGAACAAAAATGCACTGGCGCATTTGGGAAGTGTGCCCATGCCGAGGCAAAACCTGCACAGAATTCTGGAGAGTTCTCTGATGACGTGTCCTTCGGGGAATAGCTGGATGACGTGTTTTCTAGTCAAATGGTTCAGATGAACTCTAATCTAATCTAAAGGCCCTAATTCACCTAATACATCTATAAATACACACCTAGACCTAACCCTAATTTCATTACACTAATCCATGGCGCCTCTATGTTGCCCAAATCTAAATTAAAACTAGCCTCTCTTCTCTTCTCCAAAGCAAATCAGAAAAGGAGTATTCAAATTGGAAGATAAGAATCAAATTCTACAACAACGGTTTAGCTAATCAAATTCAGAACTATTCTCTTCCTAAATCCAATCTCGGTGAGTCCATTGATTATTTTTAGATTTAAATAATACAAAAGCAATTCTGACATGTTGTATATTGGAGTTGAAAATTAAACATGATGATAAGATCTAATCTCATCAGTTCTATCTTAACCTATATATCAAATTCATGATTCTTATATGCCCATGTTGATATTATCATCAGTTTTATCATATCTTTATGATCAGTTAATCCTTAGTTCTATTTTGTTGTTATTATTATGTCTTTTCTGTATCTCTTCCCTTCCTCCTTCCCTTTTTATTTTTATAGCCAGGCTACTTTCAAGCCTAGGACAAATCTCGTAGAGACGTACGAACAGTAATCTGGGGAACGTTGGGAAATATGGCATAATATATGTTGGGTTATTTGGGCATGATTAATGTTAAATTTTGGGCATGATACAAAATTGGGGATTTTGTGTAATTGGCATAATTAACCTAAAATAGGCATAAACAGCAAATAAATAAATTGGCTAAGATAAGCATGTCGAGACATGAGGTTAGACTCCGTTTGCGGTACAAGCCTACCTGGAACCAATAGGCCTAACCAGCAACCGCAAATGGCTAGTCTAATGTGAGAGATTTTAGGCATAATTAAAAGATGCCTAAACAGGAGGCTAAGTCTGGCTTGTGGTAGAAGTTTGCCTGGAACTGGCCGGCACATCTAGCAGCCACAAGCCATCGACTAAAAGTGAGAGGTCTGTGCATTAATAACTAATTAATGCTGATCGAAGATGAATATGATACCTAAAACATGTTAGTTGGGTAGGGTTAAGTTAACTTGTGTGAGATGACAACTTTACCAATATTACATGAACAAAGTGGATAGGATTAAGGCAAGCTTAACCAATAATACATATTGATTTGATAAGTGGATGGGGTTAAGTCAACTGGGCAGATAGACAACACTTTACCAATATAGGTTGGGTTAGGAAAAACCCTGGGAAAAAACCTAGTAGCGGTAGGGACCCTTTTCAGACAGTAACCCACTTAGAGGTATCGGGAACCCTGAGCTAGGCAGGCTTGGGGCACGCTTACTGGGCTGATTATAAGCGGTCAAATAAGAGTGAGGGTGTAGCAATGCAGGTTCCGACGGGTTCGTTAAGCATGCACAAGGTGTTCCCGGCATTGGAAGATTTAGCCATTGTACATCAGTAGGTATAAAGCTGCGCAACCACGGGTTGCCACTTAGGGAGTGATACACCCTAAGCTGGGACCCGCACAGGTATCTACATGTTAGGGAGCCGATCGATTAGGGGTAGCATGGGACATCTAGTATCTATTATGGGCAAGTAGGCTTTCAGGGATTGTATGGGGCGGATACCCCTTACTAGATGTTACGCTTGAGGGCTACCGATTGCAGGGTTGGGATCATTTTGTTAAGAATTAGTAGTAGGTGGTGCAGAGAATTAAATTAAGTAAAAAATCTGGGAAGTGCACTAGACATTCCTTTATATTCATCCTGTTATCCAGCTTTACCTTATGTCATGGTTATACTTTCCATCCTGTTTATTCCTGTCATATTGCTTTACTTATTTTCATACTAAAAGTAACTGGGCTCGCCAGGCTTTATGTCTGACCTTTTTGTTTTCTCCGCTTTTTCTTCCATCTCCCCTCGGTTCTCAGGGAGGAAACACTGAAACTTGACTCAGATTTCTTTCTTATGGAAGCGCTTGGAAGTGTTGAAAGTAATGCTCAACTTTATCTCTTTTTCATTATGGCTAATTGGAGTGGGATTATGGTTTTACTTTTATGTACTCTGATAATAATTTTGTACAAGATGGATATTTGTGTATTTGACTCTAGTATGTGGTTTTAATGTTGTAACCAAACATGTTTTTCTTTTCCGCTGTAATGAATAAATTTTGAATTTTTTTAAGTACCATTTTATATATCTGTCTTGTGATATTTTGTTCTATACTCTTACAATATTCCATGAAAGTTAATGCATTCCCTTAGTGAGTGACATTAATGGACGTGAGGTGTTACACGTGGTATCAGAGCTGAAGGTTACCAGAACAGATAAAAGATTTTGAAAACCGTTTTCAAAATATATATTTTTAAAGAAAAGTTTATTTTGAAAAACATAATCCCCAAAAGCCATATATCTATCCTTCGATTTTCTGTTTTGAATCTCTTCCTTTTTCCTTTCAGCATGTCTGGGGAACCCATTATACCCGAGGGCGTGCAGATACCAGGTTGGTTCAGAAGGTATCTGGAGGCTAGAGCTACTACCGCAGGCCCAACGACGTTCTTCCTCCCCCAGCTGCAACCACTCCTCCTCCCCGTGTAAACGCTTTTTCTAAGATATGTAAAGACTTCCGTGCGATGGGCGGAAAACCATTTCATAGGACTAGGAAATTTGTTGAGGCTCGGAATTGGCTTAAGGAAGTAGAGGACTTTCTTGGTATCTTTGAGATAGACGATGGAAGGAAAGTTCAGCTAGTTGCTTGGTTGATGAAGGATGAAGCTTCCTTTTGGTAGGAAGTAACTAATGGAGGATGCCCAGTGGAGACGTGGATAGACTTTAGATGAAGGTTTGAGTTGAAATTTCTTTCACAAGCGGAGGAGAGTTTACACATGGAGAGGTTCTTGGCTTTGATACAAGGGAATTTATCTGTGAAGGAGTACGTCAAAAAGTTTAACCAGTTAGCAAGATTTCGTATGGAATTAGTTAATACACCACATAAGAAGGCTTTGAGATTTTCCAAGGGTCTGGATGAACCATTACACGGGTTGGCTATGTCCCACATTCTTATGGGGGCTACTTTTGAGAAACTTGTTGATATGGCGCTGATGCATGAAGAGGAGAAAGGTGATAAGTTAGATAAGGCACAGGACAAGAAAGTGGATCCTAAGAAGAGTGGGAAACCCCGAGGTAAAAGGAAGTGCCATTTCTGTGGTATACCAGGTCATCTAGCAAAAGATTGTAGAAAGAAGAATATAAAAAAGACTGGATGCTTCCAGTGTGGTGAGGCAGGAC
The DNA here is from genome assembly GCA_030737875.1 of Allium sativum. Lineage (NCBI taxonomy): Eukaryota > Viridiplantae > Streptophyta > Magnoliopsida > Asparagales > Amaryllidaceae > Allium > Allium sativum. Next base: position 291,397,631 of record CM060916.1, on the reverse strand, counting down.
ATATGATTAAGGACTGCCTAAGGAGGAAAGGACAAGGGCAAGGATAGAGGACATGATCTACTTCTGGAGGGCAGGTTCATGCTGTCATGGCAGCTACGCAAGAGAGAGGTAGAAACATTTCTGTTGAAAGTTTGATTTTCCTCTTCGATCATCTTGTACGTACTTTGTTTGATTCTGGCGCTTCACATTCGTTTATATCTGCTTCTGTTATCGAGTCTCTGCACCTAGATACTAGTATAGTAGTGGATCCCTTCGTTGTCTCAAATCCTATTGGGGGTACAACTCATCTTTCTATGTTATGTCAGAATTTGAGAATATATGTGTATAGAATTGAGTTTGAATGCAACGCCTATGTGCTTGGTTTCACAGGCTATGGGTTGATTCTAGGAAAGGATTGGCAAGCCAGATATGGTGCCATTCTCGACTGTGAAAAGAGGGGAGTTAGACTGTTGATTAGTTTGGGTAATACTCTCGATATTTCTTACGACCCTAAGGGTTCTGTTATGCTTAACTACCTAGAATATCTTGACGCATCTATTGATGATTTGCAATCTGTTCGAGTAGTCGGTGAGTATGCAGATGTCTTTGAGGAGGTTAGGGGCTTACCTCCAAAACGCGAGATAGATTTTCGTATATATTTGGTGGACAATGCAAAGCCAATTGCATTGGCAGTGCACCACATGGATCCAAGAGAAAGGCGGGATCTTAGTAAACAAGTGAAAAAGTTGCTTGAGAAAGGGTTCATAAGAAGTATCTCAGAGTGAGGTACTCCTATTGTTTTTGCTACAAAGGCTGATGGTTCGCTTAGATTGTGCACGGACTATAGGGAGCTGAATAAGCTCACGAAGAAGAACAGACACCCATTGCCGAGGATAGAAGATTTGTTCGATCAGTTGGTTGGTGGTTTGGTTTTCTCGTAGTTGGACTAAGCTACAGGATTTCATCATTTGAGGGTAGCTGAGGATAGTATAGATAAGACTACTTTTAGGACTCCCGACGGTTTGTTCGAATGGCTCTTCATGCCTTTTGGTCTGATGAATGTCCCCACATATTTCATAGAATTGATGAGTAGGGTGTTTAGGGAGTTTCTAAACAAGTTCGTGGTAGTCTTTGTAAATGATATCTTGATATTTTCTAGAAGCGAGGAAGAATATGCCCTACATATTAGGGAAGTCTTAGAGACTCTTCGAGCACATCAACTTAAAGCTAAGTTCTCCAAATTTCATTTTTTGAGAAAAGAAGAGAGGTTCTTAGGGCATGTGGTCTCCAAGGAAGGGATAGCTGTGGATCCCGCGAAGGTGGTAGCAATCCAAGATTAGAAGGTTCCTAAGAATGCAACAGAAGTAAGAAGTTTTTTTGGTTTAGCAGGCTATTACAGAAAGTTCATTAAGGACTTTGCCAAGATATCAGCCACACTTTCACGATTGAGAAAAAAGAATTTGGCCTTTTCTTGGGATGTTGACTGTGACTATGCTTTCCAACGTTTGAGGAGGGCATTGACGACAACTCTAGTTTTAGTTTTGTTGGATGGGAGAAAACCATTCACAGTGTATACCGATGCTTGCGGGACAGGGCTTGGCGCAGTTTTGATGCAAGAGGGAAGGGTGATATGCTATGGTGGGAGGCAGTTAAAGCCCATTAGAAGAATTACCCTACCCATGACTTAGAATTGGCTGCCATAGTTTTTGGGTTTAAGTCCTGGCGTCACTATTTGCTTGGTGAAAGGTTTGAGTTGTATACAGACCATAAGTCACTAAAGTACTTGTTCTCCCAAAAAGATTTAAACTTAAGGCAACAAAGGTGGATGGAGTTCTTAGCATCCTACGATTTTGAGATTGCATATATCCCTGGCGAGGGTAACGTTGTAGCTGACGTCTTACATAGAAAGAAGTTAACTTTTAGTCCTTTGTTTGTTGAGCGGCAGAGTTTAGAGTATATCTCTACCTTTGACTTTAGACCCTCTATTGATTGTGTACCCGGTTTATTGGCATCGTTAGAGGTACGACCTACGATTTTGGGACAGATAGGTGCGGCATAATAAGATGACCCACAGTTGATAGAGATAGTAGACCAGCTCATCATAGGGGAGTCTTCGAGCCATCTTAGTAGGTATTCTATCGATGACAAAGGTTTGTTGCGTAGGGATGGGAGACTTTGAGTATCTCAAGACGAGAGTTAGAGGAGGACAATCCTTGAAGAAGTACATCGTTCTAAGCTGACCATACATCCAGGTGGAGACAAGATGTATACGGACATGAAGCGAGTTTTCTTTTGGGCTAGAATGAAGAAGGATGTGGCTGAGTTCATTTCTAGATGCTTAGTGTGCCAGCAAGTCAAGGCTGAGCAAAAGAAGCCTGGTGGTTTGCTTCACCCTTTAGAGGTTCCCAGTGGAAATGGGAAAGTGTTTCCATGGATTTCGTCAACGGGTTGCCGAGGTCAAGGAAGGGTAATACGGGGATTTGGGCAGTAGTAGATAGACTTACCAAGAGCGCCCATTTTATTCCTGTTAAGAGTAAAAGAACCGTGTCATGGTTAGCATCTGTTTATCCCCGAGAGATAGTTCATCTACACAGCATACCTTCTAGTATCGTAAGTGACCGAGATCCCATTTTCACTAGTGAGTTTTGGAAGAGCTTGCAAGAGGCGGTAGGAACGCAATTGTGTTTGAGCACCGCTTACCACTCTTAGACGGATGGGCAAACAGAAAGAGTGAATCAGATTCTAGAAGATCTTTTGAGGTTATGCATCTTGGACTTTGGAGGGACATGAGAGGAACATCTTCCATTAGTAGAGTTCGCCTACGACAACAACTATCAGACTAGTATTGGCATGGCACCTTTTGAAGCTCTATATGGACGACCTTGTCGATCACCTACTTGTTGGTGGGAATCTACGGATAAGATTTTGCTTGGCTCGAGATGATTAGGGAGATTTCAGAGAAGAAAGACTTGATTCGAGGACGCATGAAGACGGCACAGCACCGGCAAAAGTCATATGCTGATAAGAGAAGGACCGATCTTGAGTTCAATGTTAGAGACATTGAATGTAGTTCGTTTTGGGTCCATAGGGAAGTTGGCACCAAGGTTTGTAGGGCCATTCCCCATTACAGAAAGAATTGGACAGATGGCCTACAGAGTGAATGTAATGTCCCGTATTTTTACGGTATTATAATTAATTTATTTAATTATTTGAATAGTGATTTAGAAATTTAAATAGTTGCTTAATTAAATAATATTTAATTATTATAAATAATAGAATAATATATTTAGATTCTGAAATAATCGAAAATAGTGGAATTCACAATATTGTGTGAATTGGATCATATATACTATATAATTCAGTTTAGAGTTGAATTATATTAAGGAATATATTATTTGAACGAAAGTTGAATGTACAATTATATTATAATTAAAATCAAGCTCGAAATGGCGTGGTAGTTCACTATTTGGCGATTCGAACTTTAAACGAATATACAGAATCCGTTTTAAGCCGGGTTTCTGTGAAACAAGAAACATTCGGAGCTGGTGAAGTATATTTTTCTAATGGAAGAGAAAAATTAGGATTTCTTTATGTAGATTTTGATTTATATCCAATTCAAATTTTCAAATAGTTGCTATGGAATTCAATTATAATTTATAATGATTTATTTATATTTTTAAAAGGATTTTAAATATAAATTGAATATCGATTCAACCGGGTTTTGAATATTGAGTTATAAATCCAATTGGATCTGAATGGTATTCTACTATGAATATATATACGATAATATTAATTTATTAATATTTAATTTAATTATTTTTAAATATATTTATATTTAAAATGGGGTTATTTAGAGCTTTAAAAATAGCCAGTTTTGCAAACGAGCTCCGTTTTTGATGAAACTAATTTTGTTGGATCTGTAACATTAAATTATTGTTAGATTTCAAGTTTCGTGATTTTTGGGGTCAGTATGTGGCTGTACGGATTTTTAATGTGAAAAACAGTTGATATTTTGATGGTCAAAAATACGCTGTGTAAGCAAACGGAGTCAGAATTCGACGAAACCAGTTTCGTTGGGTCTGTAATGTCGAACTGAAGGTATGTCCATTTTTGTGATTTTTGGATATTGTATGTGATTATAGAAATTTTTATTCAACAATACAAATAGCGGTAGCTTAAAAACAAATAAAATAATGAATATAAAAATAATATTTTTTTCCTATAAAATACCCTTAACATTTCCTTAACCTAAATTCATTCTTCCTCTAGTCAATTGCTTACACCGTTGTTCTTCTTCAATTTTTTTTCTTTCTTCAGGAAACGTTAGTTCATAAATTGAAAACAAAGCGGACAAATTCTTATAAATAAAAAATGATGTATACTTAGGGTCCTTGGGGTAAGCTCTTTAATACAGTAGTTTCTGTTCATAGCTCGACATGATTACCTGGGTTTGAAAATATCCAGTAGGGCTTAGGGTTAACGGATCCGCGAACACCAATCTTTGATTCATAGATTTGGGGTTTGTTTTGGGTTTGTGATGGCGAGAGACACAGTTTTGATAAGTTTGGTGAAATTTGAAGGAATTGGATGACGCGGTTTTTCAACAGTGAAGAAGGAGCTCTGCCGATCACATCTTAGTGGTGAAGTTCGAGTTCCTCAAATTGGTAAGGGGCGGAAAGAGTATGCAAAGGAGATTTCGATGGTGGCTTCTATTTGATATTTCATTGAATAATGAAGGGTGTGGTGAAGCTTGAAAAGGAGGAAATGGCTGTGTTTTCTTGTGCGTGGAGTTCGGTCTCCGAATTAAGGAAGAAGGATTAGTTTTACAGGTCAAGGGTCTTCAAATAGGTGATGGGCCGAGTGAAAAATGGTAAAGCCCAATGGGTTAATAAATTGGTTTTTAAGTTTAATTTAATGTACGTTAACTTGAAAAATTCATAGCTTGTTCATATATTAACCGTATTCAGTAAAACAAGATTCGTTAGGACCGAATGGACGGGGGCTATATGATGGAACTGACTAGGAGAGAAATGAGGCTCGTTACAATTTACAGCGAAATAAATTGTCGGTCTGAATCAATCGATGGTTATCGTTATTTAACGATGAACATCCAATGTGAGTAAAACTCACCAACTCTACCAGTTCATATTTTTATAACATATTTTTAGAACTGATAAATGATGATTGATTGATGTGTGTTGACTATTTGGTTGAACTACTAAGTAATTGGTTGAAATTATAGATCTGGTTATATATATATATATATAAATTGATTCTGTTTAGCAGAATATTTCATAGTGAAATGAAATTTGATGTGAATTATATTATGTAACATTTGTGGATGCAGGGAAACAGGTGGAGGAATCCGACTGGATTCCTCAACATTTATTTTATTGTTTTTCATATATTGTGTTATATGATGAAATATAAAATCCGTTGTTGATTTTGTATGTTTGAATGATACCGATCATTGTTATATAGTACGTTAAATACCATAAGGAATATTGGAATGTTAAAAAGTAAATTTTCAATGTTATATTGAAAAAGAAATATTTATGAAATCAATAGATTTTAAAAAAAGAAACATTTTTAAAATATATAGATTATAAAAGAAATAATTATTTGGAAAATAAATATAGAGATTATAAAAGGGAATATTTGTAAAACATTTACAAATAGAATTGAATAGGAAATATTTGTTGAACATATAAGAAAGATAAAAGGAAATATTTATATGAAATAAATAAAAAAATAGAGAAGGAGATATTTGTAAAACAAATAGAAAAGAAAATATTTGTAATCAAATAGAGTTAGTCGAATAGAGTTATCAAATATAATTTATTCGAATAAGATTTAGTTGATTAGAGTTAATCGATTAGAGTAAATCGATTAGACTTAATCGATTAGACTTAATCGATTAGAGTTAATCAATTAGAGTAAATCGATTAGAGTTAATCGAGTTAGGATAAATCGATTAGAGTTAATCGAATTAGAGTAAATCGATTAGAGTTAATCGAGTTAGAGTTAATCATTAGAGTTAACCGAGTTAGAAATAATCGATTAGAGTTAATCGAGTTAGAGTTAATTGAAAGGAGTTAATCAAGTTAGAGTTAATCAAATTAGAGTTAATCGATTAGAGTTAATCGAGTTAGAGTTAATTTAATAGAGTTAATTGAACAAGAGTTAGTCGAATATTAGTTATTCGAATAGAGTTAGTCGGATTAGAGTTAGGTGAAAAAGGAATTAATCGAATATAGTTTATTCGAAAGGAGTTAATCGAATTAGTTATTCGAAAAGCAGTTAATCGAATATAGTTTATTTGAATGGAGTTAATCGAATATAGTTTATTCGAAAGGAGTTAATCGAATATAGATTATTTGAAAGGAGTTAATCAAATATAGTTTATTCGAAAAGGAGTTAATTGAATATTAGTTATTTGAAAGGAGTTAATCGAATTAGTTATTCGTAAAGGAGTTAATCGAATACAGTTTATTCGAAAGGAGTTAATCGAATATTAGTTATTCGAATAGAGCTAATCGAATATTATTTATTCGAATAGGAGTTAATCGAATATTAGTTATTCGAAAGGAGTTAATTGAATATTAGTTATTCAAAAAGAAGTTAATCGAATATCAGTTATTCGAAAGGAGTTAATCGAATTAGTTATTCGAAATAGAGTTAAATCGAATATATTTTATTCGAAAGAGAATTATACATTAGGGTTCGATTATATCGAATGTCCGGAAGTACTATTTACTTTCCGGTTTTTAAATCAAGATTTATTTATTAAATAAATCGTTTATTTATTTGTTTAAATTAAGGTATAAAAGTTTTTATTTTAAAATTAGATATTTAGGAAGTAGGGATTATAACACTATTGTTATAATCAAATGATTTCTGAAAAAGAAGTGGATTCGTAAATAGAATCGTAGAGTTACGTAAGGAACTTTATTAGAGGTTTAAAAGGTGAACCTTGTCTATTTCGAAGTTAGAAATGTTGTTCAGTTAAGATCTGAGAGGTAGTTATACCCCAACTTGATTGGCTTCATTTTTAACTAAGGAATGGTTAAGGTTCGATAGTGAAGATTGGTTAAGTTAATTTAGTTAATGAGTGTAATATTTTGAGTTGGCATAGCGATGTTTTATTTAAACATCTGTTTAAATCCAAAGGTAGGAGTTTTGGAAATGTTTTCCAAATTAGAATCAGAAATGTTTTCTAATATAGAAAATAGAAAATGGAAATGTTTTCCAATGTTAATAACGTATATTTTCTAAATTTAGAAGACAAGAAATGTTGAATATATGGAAACAGGAAATAAATAAATTAATGAACTAAAGAGATAAATGTTAAATGATGATTGATCGATAGAATTTCCATTTGGAAATAATATCGTTGTTTGCATACATGTTTTTCTTTGATAGTTAACTCATCGACTGTCGAAGTTTTTGACCATTTTTCCATCGTCAATACGGAGAGAGCGGGATCAGATTCATTATCTGAAAACCACTCTGTATGGGCGTTAGTGTTGCGAATCAAATATGATGTAGATAATTGAAGACAGATTTATGCATGGGCTGTCCTGTTTATAGAATAGTGCCTTTGGTTTGTCCAGTCCAAGGATGACCTGTATGGAAGAATGTTTGACATAGTATATTTAATGGATCATGTACATTGATCTCTTCATACGTATGTATGTTTGGTGGCGGAGGATTTCGTTTCTCTTAGCTGTATACCAGTTGTATTTTTGAGGAAATCAATTTGGTATTTGGCGGGTATGACGATGTGACATTCAAAGTGAATAAATGTGTGATCTGTCAGAGATAAGCGTGGCCTCTAGCCTCACAACCGGGAAATGACAAAAAATGGGCAGGCAGCATGGCTAAGTGGGTTGCTTCCAATTAGGGTGTATTGTCACTTGAGCTAGAGTTTCATTTACTTCTTTAATCTATTCGATGCTTCCCATTCGTGAACTATTGCTAATCCCAACCGTTGGTGATATACATTCGATAAACTCAAGCGAAATGAGTAGTCGGTCATGTGTGGTCGGGTTGTGTAACAACCCGGAAAATCAGGGCCAATTTAAAATTTTTATTTTGAAGAATTTTGTTGGAAAATGTGCCAGAATTTAAAATTTTCAATTTTAAATAATATTAAAGCCACTGGAAAATAGTCAATTTTCAAACGACCTCTGTTTCCGACGAAACCACTTTTGTTGGAACCGGAATGTCAAATTATTGCTAGGTTTCAATTTTTAGAATTTTCCGAGCTAATATGTGAGCGTGGCAAAAGAAACTGTGTTTTGTCAGTTTCGGCCAAATTTAATCGACTTCAAAATAGCCATTTTTCAAACAGTCTCAGAATTCGACGAAATTAGTCTCGTTAGAACCGTATCGTCAAAACATAGCCAAATATAATTTTTCTGTAATTTTTAGAGTCAGTTTGTGGCCCCGGCTTATTTAAATATATGGTAGAAATTAAAATATTAATTTAATATTGCAATTCTAATAAAACACGCAACAGACTTCAGAATCGGGCTACGGGGCATAGCCCATCGCGTTCAAAAGGTGTCAAAACCTTAAGTTTGACACTAACTGGGCCTAATTCTGAGTTGGTGGCTGAACGGACCTAAATGGATTAATTACTTAATAAAATAATAATATAAATAATAGGATTAAACCTAACCCTAAGTCATCTAAACCGGCCGCCGTTCTCTCAAATCAAAGGCCATGGAACTTCCGATTTCATGTGCTAATCTCTTCCAATATACACGAAATTAAAACACCAATCCAAATCAGAAATCATTCAACTTTCCGAGCTCTTCGGTTTGGTACGGGTGAGATCGTTTTTAGTGGAGTACGGGTCTCGTTTTGGTGGCTCAAAGGCCAGTGGTTCGGACGCCGATTCAGGCGCAAGGGGGCCGTCGAGTTCACCTGCACTCCGGCCGTGGTATGGCACCGCTCCTCCGCTTCTGGTGGCGCCGTCCGATCGGCTGAAGCACTCTCTGGTGATCGGCGCAGGCGAGGGTTCCAAGTCGATGATGTTGGGTTACGGTTTACAGACAAAAGGAAGAGGAAGACCAAAAGGAGCGGCCAATTTTCTCTTAAGCAATGTAATTAGTGAATTTAATTAATTAAATTATATAATTATCCATTTAAAAATGTAAACCTTAAAACTATCATATCTCATTCAAATCAAATCGGAATTCGATGATTTCAGGTTCTTTAGAACCGTATTTCCGAGCTCTACAACATGACACTGACTAGAGTTGAAACCAAGTTGATCCAATTGTGACCAAATTTCAGATCTGCAATAAGAACAAGGTGAGAATTCTCTTCTTTTAAAAATAATTTAAATTTATTAATTATAATCATGTTAAAAAATCATTTTGTTCTGCTGTTAAATTTCAGATTGTTGTATATGCAATTTGATTTGGTTTGTCGTTGTTGTTGGACTAATCTGTTAATGTGATTGATGATCGTGTTGAAAATTAAATTATCATTTATTTATGTTGGTTTGAATTAGATTAGGATACGATTAAAAATACCATTATGATTATGTTATAGAAATGTTATGCTAGGAGAATAACATTTTTAGTTAAGAGATGTTTATTCGATTGAAAATAACATTTTCTTTAGAAATGTTATATTAGGTTTAAAAGTCATTTTGGTTAGAAATAGATTGTGTGAACAAAAACAACATCTTGATTAGAAATGCAAATTTAGATTAACAATACCAAATTGGTTAAAATTGTTGATTAGTATAAAATAATAATTTTTGATTTGAAACTTGTTATAGAAAAAAAATGCACATTTTCATGCATTAAAAAGGATTTAATAAGGTTTAATCTTTTGTTTAGAAAACAAAATAAAGTTTTAATCTTTTATTTATCTTGAAAACAAATTTTGATCTTTTATTTTGATTAATAACATAAAAGAAAGTTTGATTTAAATAACATAAACGAAAGTTGGATTTGTATAATAAAGATTTGATCTTTTATTCTAATTTATAATATAAATAAAGTTTAGAGATTTTGTTGATTTACAAAATAAATAAAGATGGAACTTTTATTTTGATTCATGGATAAATGACACAAAACCCATCATTGTGTTAATTTATTTGTAATGACACAAAACCCATCATTGTGTTAATTTATTTACGACACAAAACCTATCGTTGTGTTAATTTAGTTGTGATGGCACAAAATTTCATTGTTGTGTTAATTTAGTGTAATGACACAAAATAACATTGTTGTGTTAATTTAGTTGTGATGACACAAAAATAGCATTATTGTGTTGATTTGGTTGTAATGACAGAATTCATCGTAGTGTTAATTTAGTTGAAATGACATTAAATTCCATCGTCATGTTATATAATTGAAATGAATCAAATATTGGCATTTGAAAATATAGTTGTTTTAGGAATGTTGACACTAGAAAAGACATTTACATTAGAAATAAGTTCACCTTTTCATTTGCATTCTAAAATGCAAATATTACTTAGAAATAGAAAGACAACATTTATTTCAATGTAAATCAAAATAAAACATAAACATCATTTTTCTATGTAAAGAAAGATAAATAGAAAACATCATTTTTCTATGTGAAGAAAGATAAATAGAAAACATCATTTTTCTATGTAAAGAAAAAAATAAATAGAAAACGTCATCTTTCTATGTAAAGAGAAGAAAATAGAAAACCTTATTCCCTTTTTAATGCATAAGAAAAGAAATCATCCTTTATACTTGCATTTGCAATGCAAGTATTGCATAAGAAAATAAAAACATTCCTTTTTATCTGCATTCACTATGCGAATATTTGCATAGAAAATGAAGCACTCTTTTTATTTGTGTTCTTAAAACACAAATATAACTTGAGAACAAAACTTATATTTTTATTTGTGTTCTCAAAACACAAATATGACTTGAAAATAAAACTTACTTTTATTTGCATTTTATAATACGAATAAAACTTTAAAAAATAAAATTTCTTTCTTTGTTCGCATTCACAATGCGAATAAAATATGATTTAAAAAGAACACATTTCTATTTGCATCCTTCATTGCAAATAAAATATGATGAAAAAGAAAGGAAAATAAAATATACATTTTGTTAAAGTAGAAAAAGAATAAAAGATAAAATATATTTTGTTAAATAAGAAAAGATGCTTAACCCGAGGTTGGATTGAGTTGTGATGTAAACCTGCCCGGACCCGCCCGGCTGTCCAGTAATCACAACAATACCTATCCAATGTGGGAGGTTAAAGCATATGTAAACTATTTAGTGTAAATAAAATAAAACATAGAAAAAGTAAGACATTTATTTACATTAGATAAATAAAGGATTAAATAAAATTATACTTTTATGTAATTAAAGAACATGTTTTACATTGTAAATAAAATTACATTTCTATGTAATTAAGATTAAACATGTGAATTAGAATTTATTTACATTTTCTTATGTAAATAAAAATAAAAAAGGAAATAAAAAGAACCAAAATGTAGGTGGTAATTATTTACATTTTCTTATGTAAATAAAAATAATAAAAAGAAATGTTAGAAAAGAATTAACATAAGATATTCTTTTTATGAAAAAAAAATTATTAGAAAAGAATTAAAGAAATACATCTATTTACATTCACTATGTAAATAGGTTTGGCAAGGAAATTGAAACCATTTATTTACAAATAGCGTAAATAAATATGAATAAGAAATTAGATACATTTATTTACAATTAATGTAAATAAATATAGCAAAAGTAAAAGTAAACATTTATTTACAAATAGTGTAAACAAATAAGAAAAAGAAATTAGATATATTTATTTACAATTAATGTAAATAAATATAGAAAAGTAGAAGTAAACATTTATTTACATTTAGGTAAATAAATAAGATAAAAGAATAGTAAAAACATTTATTTACAAATGGTGTAAATAAATAAGAAAAAGCAATTGAAAACATTTATCTACATTTAGGTAAATAAATAAGGAAAAGAGAAATACTTATTTACACTTAGGAAAATAAATAAGGAAAAGAATAGAAAACGATTATTTACAATTAGGTAAATAAATAGGAAAAAGAATACGATTTATTTACACTTAGTGTAAATAAAATGAAAGGATATATAAATTATAATTTTATTTACAGTTAGTGTAAATAAAACAAAAAAGTAGTAAAAATAAAACAAGTGATATTTTATCGTCATTTTAGATGCGATAAAAAGAATAAATTTTTATAATTAAAATCGCCAAACGATTTATATTTATATGTATATATATAAATATAGATTATAAATTAAACAAAACGCGCGCGGCAGTTCGCGTATCGACAATCGTAACTTTAAATAGTTATACCGAAAGATCCGACCATCGGATTTTTCCAAAACTGGAACTGTTAGGACCGCTTTAGGAAGATCTTTCCAACGATATAAACTTCATCAAAATCCAGCGGTTAGTTTTCGAGATAAGTATAAATCAAATTTGGTTGAAAACAGCGCCAGGGTCGCCCATTGACCCGAAGCGTCGTTATATCAATTTAAGCCATTTTTATTTAAATACAAATAGAAATATGTCGTCATTAAATACCAATAACGATATGAAATGATTTCAAGTTATATATATATGCGAGAATCATTTGAAAAGTCCGAGTTCAATCCCATTTCAAATGATTAAACGACGTTCTAAGTCGAAGATTTAAAGACGGTGATTGAAGACCGACGATCTTCACATCGAATGGATGTGTTACTACTGAGACCCATGAGAGGAGTAGCTACCTTGAAAGGGCTTCAGTGGTGGCCGTTCAGACGAAGTGTTGATTTGTACGGATTTGACATTCGCTCAGACCCAGAGCATAAGTTTATAAATGGAATGTATGTCTGACGTTGTAGTTCTTTATACTACATTCGTTGATCTCTCTTAATATATATCTGTTTGGTGGTTAACACCCTTCTCTGAGACATATGAGCTTAGAGGTTATATATTGGCAGAAATCAATGGTATAGTATGGACTGACAATGTGGCATGCTAAGATGCATTGATCAAGGCTTTTGTTGAAAAGCAGGCCTTGTGGTTGATGATCAAAGCACGGCCTGTTTAGGCGTAGCTTTGTGTATAGCGTGACTTCGCGAGCCTCACACCCCGGTATGAGTCAAAAACGGGATACGGACCGTAGGGAGTGCACACGTTTCTTTCTAGCTAGAGTGGTGTCAGCGACCTGCCAGCCCTGACATTTTACTTATGTGGATGATGGATTTTGAGGCGCCTCGTTATTTTTATAGGCCGTTGGTTGTCATACTATAGGTCCAAAGGGACCGGGAAACGTGTGTTCAGGCATAACTAATCCACTGCCCATTGGCGGGGACCGGCCCTACCGCTTCCAAGGGTTCACTGCGGGGAATCCTGAGGCATTTGCTAGAGTGTCTCGAATCGGAGAGGAGCTTGCCCCTAGCCTCGACTCATGATGGAATCCAAATTTCCAATACGCCCTTGCGGTTTTGATTGTATAACTAGTATTGGCGACATGCTATATGGTAACCATGCCGTCTAGGATTGATACTTATGATTCAAATCTTTTTATTAAAACATATATACACTAATAATAATATCAAATCCGTTTTATACGTATCAAGCATCTTTTGACCATTATAAGGTAAAACCCTATCCTCTGGTGTGCGTTGCATTGTGTGATGGGACCTGGGTCTTATAATGGTTTCATTTTTCCAAAAAGACATTGCGTTATTTCTCGATTTACTTTAGTTTATACACCGGCAATCCATTGGAGTAAACCCGTTCCGCGTTAGCGGCGTGGTCCTTGGATTTGCCTTATTACTATTAGTTAAACTAGTTAAGAATTCTCACACCAGTCCCATGACTGACTCGTAGTTTGTTTCACTTTGCAAACTCGGGTTCCCTCTTTTCCACACGGGCAGTCGAGTAGCTTTTTGCAGACATCTCTCTCTTTAGCAAGATCCTGGATCGAAGCCTAAAGCTGTGTCCAGAGCTTAGAAGTCTTCCGCTGTTTAATGTATTAAATCTATTGTAATTTATCTTCCGCTGTAGTTTACTTTATTTGTACTCTGATATTCTGTACTCTGATGTTATATTATTGTAATGTAATAAAAGTCTGCTGTTATTGTTCTAATGTTTTGTATTCCCAAAGTTAACGTATGCGAGTTTTGAACGGTCTTGGTCGATTTTGTGATCGATTAAGGTCGGGCAAAATCCGTGTCGTTACAGGTGGTATCAGAGCTCTGGTTAGCTCAAATCTTTGGGGTACAACTCGTTAGAACTGAACAAAAGACTCATCAGAGATTGGATTAGTAATATCCAATAAGAATACTCATTAGAGATAGGATCAGCAGTATCCTAGAATGAGAATACTCATTAGAGATGGGGTTAGTAATGCCCTAGAATGAGTTCAGAGTGATAAGCTTATGATTAGCGTATTTTTGATTTTATAATCTATTTTGGAAAATATGATTTTTTAATATATAAAAGAGTATGTATATTTGATAAGTTAGTCAACAAATGAAATTAATAAGAGAAATTAAAATTTAGTTAGTTAATTAAACAACTTTTACCTTAGTTCCTTTTCGAGGACGAAAAGATTTTAAGTGGGGGAGACTGTAACAACCCGGAAAATCAGGGCCAATTTAAAATTTTTATTTTGAAGAATTTTGTTGGAAAATGTGCCAGAATTTAAAATTTTCAATTTTAAATAATATTAAAGCCACTGGAAAATAGTCAATTTTCAAACGACCTCTGTTTCCGACGAAACCACTTTTGTTGGAACCGGAATGTCAAATTATTGCTAGGTTTCAATTTTTAGAATTTTCCGAGCTAATATGTGAGCGTGGCAAAAGAAACTGTGTTTTGTCAGTTTCGGTCAAATTTAATCGACTTCAAAATAGCCATTTTTCAAACAGTCTCAGAATTCGACGAAATTAGTCTCGTTAGAACCGTATCGTCAAAACATAGCCAAATATAATTTTTCTGTAATTTTTAGAGTCAGTTTGTGGCCCCGACTTATTTAAATATACGGTAGAAATTAAAATATTAATTTAATATTGCAATTCTAATAAAACACGCAACAGACTTCAGAATCGGGCTACGAGGCATAGCCCATCGCGTTCAAAAGGTGTCAAAACCTTAAGTTTGACACTAACTGGGCCTAATTCTGAGTTGGTGGCTGAACGGACCTAAATGGATTAATTACTTAATAAAATAATAATATAAATAATAGGATTAAACCTAACCCTAAGTCATCTAAACCGGCCGCCGTTCTCTCAAATCAAAGGCCATGGAACTTCCGATTTCATGTGCTAATCTCTTCCAATATACACGAAATTAAAACACCAATCCAAATCAGAAATCATTCAACTTTCCGAGCTCTTCAGTTTGGTACGGGTGAGATCGTTTTTAGTGGAGTACGGGTCTCGTTTTGGTGGCTCAAAGGCCAGTGATTCGGACGCCGATTCAGGCGCAAGGGGGCCGTCGAGTTCACCTGCACTCCGGCCGTGGTATGGCGCCGCTCCTCCGCTTCTGGTGGCACCGTCCGATCGGCTGAAGCACTCTCCGGTGATCGGCGCAGGCGAGGGTTCCAAGTCGATGATGTTGGGTTACGGTTTACAGACAAAAGGAAGAGGAAGACCAAAAGGAGCGGCCAATTTTCTCTTAAGCAATGTAATTAGTGAATTTAATTAATTAAATTATATAATTATCCATTTAAAAATGTAAACCTTAAAACTATCATATCTCATTCAAATCAAATCGGAATTCGATGATTTCAGGTTCTTTAGAACCGTATTTCCGAGCTCTACAACATGACACTGACTAGAGTTGAAACCAAGTTGATCCAATTGTGACCAAATTTCAGATCTGCAATAAGAACAAGGTGAGAATTCTCTTCTTTTAAAAATAATTTAAATTTATTAATTATAATCATGTTAAAAAATCATTTTGTTCTGCTGTTAAATTTCAGATTGTTGTATATGCAATTTGATTTGGTTTGTCGTTGTTGTTGGACTAATCTGTTAATGTGATTGATGATCGTGTTGAAAATTAAATTATCATTTATTTATGTTGGTTTGAATTAGATTAGGATACGATTAAAAATACCATTATGATTATGTTATAGAAATGTTATGCTAGGAGAATAACATTTTTAGTTAAGAGATGTTTATTCGATTGAAAATAACATTTTCTTTAGAAATGTTATATTAGGTTTAAAAGTCATTTTGGTTAGAAATAGATTGTGTGAACAAAAACAACATCTTGATTAGAAATGCAAATTTAGATTAACAATACCAAATTGGTTAAAATTGTTGATTAGTATAAAATAATAATTTTTGATTTGAAACTTGTTATAGAAAAAAAATGCACATTTTCATGCATTAAAAAGGATTTAATAAGGTTTAATCTTTTGTTTAGAAAACAAAATAAAGTTTTAATCTTTTATTTATCTTGAAAACAAATTTTGATCTTTTATTTTGATTAATAACATAAAAGAAAGTTTGATTTAAATAACATAAACGAAAGTTGGATTTGTATAATAAAGATTTGATCTTTTATTCTAATTTATAATATAAATAAAGTTTAGAGATTTTGTTGATTTACAAAATAAATAAAGATGGAACTTTTATTTTGATTCATGGATAAATGACACAAAACCCATCATTGTGTTAATTTATTTGTAATGACACAAAACCCATCATTGTGTTAATTTATTTACGACACAAAACCTATCGTTGTGTTAATTTAGTTGTGATGGCACAAAATTTCATTGTTGTGTTAATTTAGTGTAATGACACAAAATAACATTGTTGTGTTAATTTAGTTGTGATGACACAAAAATAGCATTATTGTGTTGATTTGGTTGTAATGACAGAATTCATCGTAGTGTTAATTTAGTTGAAATGACATTAAATTCCATCGTCATGTTATATAATTGAAATGAATCAAATATTGGCATTTGAAAATATAGTTGTTTTAGGAATGTTGACACTAGAAAAGACATTTACATTAGAAATAAGTTCACCTTTTCATTTGCATTCTAAAATGCAAATATTACTTAGAAATAGAAAGACAACATTTATTTCAATGTAAATCAAAATAAAACATAAACATCATTTTTCTATGTAAAGAAAGATAAATAGAAAACATCATTTTTCTATGTGAAGAAAGATAAATAGAAAACATCATTTTTCTATGTAAAGAAAAAAATAAATAGAAAACGTCATCTTTCTATGTAAAGAGAAGAAAATAGAAAACCTTATTCCCTTTTTAATGCATAAGAAAAGAAATCATCCTTTATACTTGCATTTGCAATGCAAGTATTGCATAAGAAAATAAAAACATTCCTTTTTATCTGCATTCACTATGCGAATATTTGCATAGAAAATGAAGCACTCTTTTTATTTGTGTTCTTAAAACACAAATATAACTTGAGAACAAAACTTATATTTTTATTTGTGTTCTCAAAACACAAATATGACTTGAAAATAAAACTTACTTTTATTTGCATTTTATAATACGAATAAAACTTTAAAAAATAAAATTTCTTTCTTTGTTCGCATTCACAATGCGAATAAAATATGATTTAAAAAGAACACATTTTTATTTGCATCCTTCATTGCAAATAAAATATGATGAAAAAGAAAGGAAAATAAAATATACATTTTGTTAAAGTAGAAAAAGAATAAAAGATAAAATATATTTTGTTAAATAAGAAAAGATGCTTAACCCGAGGTTGGATTGAGTTGTGATGTAAACCTGCCCGGACCCGCCCGGCTGTCCAGTAATCACAACAATACCTATCCAATGTGGGAGGTTAAAGCATATGTAAACTATTTAGTGTAAATAAAATAAAACATAGAAAAAGTAAGACATTTATTTACATTAGATAAATAAAGGATTAAATAAAATTATACTTTAATGTAATTAAAGAACGTGTTTTACATTGTAAATAAAATTATATTTCTATGTAATTAAGATTAAACATGTGAATTAGAATTTATTTACATTTTCTTATGTAAATAAAAATAAAAAAGGAAATAAAAAGAACCAAAATGTAGGTGGTAATTATTTACATTATCTTATGTAAATAAAAATAATAAAAAGAAATGTTAGAAAAGAATTAACATAAGATATTCTTTTTATGAAAAAAAATTTATTAGAAAAGAATTAAAGAAATACATCTATTTACATTCACTATGTAAATAGGTTTGGCAAGGAAATTGAAACCATTTATTTACAAATAGCGTAAATAAATATGAATAAGAAATTAGATACATTTATTTACAATTAATGTAAATAAATATAGCAAAAGTAAAAGTAAACATTTATTTACAAATAGTGTAAACAAATAAGAAAAAGAAATTAGGTATATTTATTTACAATTAATGTAAATAAATATAGAAAAGTAGAAGTAAACATTTATTTACATTTAGGTAAATAAATAAGATAAAAGAATAGTAAAAACATTTATTTACAAATGGTGTAAATAAATAAGAAAAAGCAATTGAAAACATTTATCTACATTTAGGTAAATAAATAAGGAAAAGAGAAATACTTATTTACACTTAGGAAAATAAATAAGGAAAAGAATAGAAAACGATTATTTACAATTAGGTAAATAAATAGGAAAAAGAATACGATTTATTTACACTTAGTGTAAATAAAATGAAAGGATATATAAATTATAATTTTATTTACAGTTAGTGTAAATAAAACAAAAAAGTAGTAAAAATAAAACAAGTGATATTTTATCGTCATTTTAGATGCGATAAAAAGAATAAATTTTTATAATTAAAATCGCCAAACGATTTATATTTATATGTATATATATAAATATAGATTATAAATTAAACAAAACGCGCGCGGCAGTTCGCGTATCGACAATCGTAACTTTAAATAGTTATACCGAAAGATCCGACCATCGGATTTTTCCAAAACTGGAACTGTTAGGACCGCTTTAGGAAGATCTTTCCAACGATATAAACTTCATCAAAATCCAACGGTTAGTTTTCGAGATAAGTATAAATCAAATTTGGTTGAAAACAGCGCCAGGGTCGCCCATTGACCCGAAGCGTCGTTATATCAATTTAAGCCATTTTTATTTAAATAAAAATAGAAATATGTCGTCATTAAATACCAATAACGATATGAAATGATTTCAAGTTATATATATATGCGAGAATCATTTGAAAAGTCCGAGTTCAATCCCATTTCAAATGATTATACGACGTTCTAAGTCGAAGATTTAAAGACGGTGATTGAAGACCGACGATCTTCACATCGAATGGATGTGTTGCTACTGAGACCCATGAGAGGAGTAGCTACCTTGAAAGGGCTTCAGTGGTGGCCGTTCGGACGAAGTGTTGATTTGTACGGATTTGACTTTCGCTCAGACCCAGAGCATAAGTTTATAAATGGAATGTATGTCTGACGTTGTAGTCCTTTATACTACATTCGTTGATCTCTCTTAATATATATCTGTTTGGTGGTTAACACCCTTCTCTGAGACATATGAGCTTAGAGGTTATATATTGGCAGAAATCAATGGTATATTATGGACTGACAATGTGGCATGCTAAGATGCATTAATCAAGGCTTTTGTTGAAAAGCAGGCCTTGTGGTTGATGATCAAAGCACGGCCTGTTTAGGCGTAGCTTTGTGTATAGCGTGACTTCGCGAGCCTCACACCCCGGTATGAGTCAAAAACGGGATGCGGACCGTAGGGAGTGCACACGTTTCTTTCTAGCTAGAGTGGTGTCAGCGACCTGCCAGCCCTGACATTTTACTTATGTGGATGATGGATTTTGAGGCGCCTCGTTATTTTTATAGGCCGTTGGTGGTCATACTATAGGTCCAAAGGGACCGGGAAACGTGTGTTCAGGCATAACTAATCCACTGCCCATTGGCGGGGACCGGCCCTACCGCTTCCAAGGGTTCACTGCGGGGAATCCTGAGGCATTTGCTAGAGTGTCTCGAATCGGAGAGGAGCTTGCCCCTAGCCTCGACTCATGATGGAATCCAAATTTCCAATACGCCCTTGCGGTTTTGATTGTATAACTAGTATTGGCGACATGCTATATGGTAACCATGCCGTCTAGGATTGATACTTATGATTCAAATCTTTTTATTAAAACATATATACACTAATAATAATATCAAATCCGTTTTATACGTATCAAGCATCTTTTGACCATTATAAGGTAAAACCCTATCCTCTGGTGTGCGTTGCATTGTGTGATGGGACCTGGGTCTTATAATGGTTTCATTTTTCCAAAAAGACATTGCGTTATTTCTCAATTTACTTTAGTTTATACACCGGCAATCCATTGGAGTAAACCCGTTCCGCGTTAGCGGCGTGGTCCTTGGATTTGCCTTATTACTATTAGTTAAACTAGTTAAGAATTCTCACACCAGTCCCATGACTGACTCGTAGTTTGTTTCACTTTGCAAACTCGGGTGCCCTCTTTTCCACACGGGCAGTCGAGTAGCTTTTTGCAGACATCTCTCTCTTTAGCAGGATCCTGGATCGAAGCCTAAAGCTGTGTCCAGAGCTTAGAAGTCTTCCGCTGTTTAATGTATTAAATCTATTGTAATTTATCTTCCGCTGTAGTTTACTTTATTTGTACTCTGATATTCTGTACTCTGATGTAATATTATTGTAATGTAATAAAAGTCTGCTGTTATTGTTCTAATGTTTTGTATTCCCAAAGTTAACGTATGCGAGTTTTGAACGGTCTTGGTCGATTTTGTGATCGATTAAGGTCGGGCAAAATCCGTGTCGTTACAGGTTGCAAGATGTTCTTGTTGAACCCAGTGTATTCCTCTCTAGAGGTACACTATCGGAAGGTGGTTCCATACCTTGTCATAGTTGGAAATCCATTACCCAATAAGTGCTCACTGTTTTAATTGTAACTATATATGTAGAACGTGAGATGAAATCATTTCTGCTAGATGATTATTTAGTTGCGGTTAATCGACATTATTTTAATATCAAAAGAGTTTTGATATAAAGTTTATCATTTCTTTCAAAAGGATTTTGAAAGTTAAATCAAATATTTTGTATTCTCATAAGGGAAAAACCCGTTTTGTTATACGGCGTGGTCTTATGAGATATCGTTTAATTGCTCAAACTGTTTTTAAACTGTTTTACTCACACCAGTCCTATGACTGAGCCAGAGTTTATTTTTTTTTCCCTAAACTCTTAGGTGCCCAATTTTGTATGGGCAGTCAAATAGTCAGTATTTTATAGATATACTTGGAGAGCTTGGAGCAGGAGGCTTCAGGATTTTATAGCTATTGTTATTTCCGCTGTGTTGTAAGTGTTGTACTATGATAATGTTACTGTATACAAGTGTTGTACTCCGATAATGTTATTGTATACATATACTGATTTCATTTCAAAGATATGTTAACTATTATATGTTGTTCGTTCCGCTGTGAGATTCGTGTTACTTTGATGTTGTATGTTCTTCTTCTTCTTCTATTCTAAGTTTCTATCTTATCTATTCTCACCCTCTAATTTCTTTCATGGACTATCCGATGTTTCCGATGCTTGAATGGTCGACATAGTGTTGTATGCCGATATCCAGGATCGTGAAAACCCGGGTCATTACAGTCGTATCAGAGCTGAAGGTTAAGAAACTACCTTGGCTCTATGGCGTGACTTAGTATAGATGGGGTTAGTAATACCCTAAAATAAGTTTGAGTGTATATTTATGAGCGCGTATTTGTTATTGATATGAAATTGTTTTATATTGTGGAGATTTATTGATTGAGTTGTTTATGAGTTCTGGTCTATCAGTTTGATCCACTGTATCGGTAGGAGTTAATAAACACTTGAATACGATGGACCGACATGGTATGTTTTGAAAAGAGGGTAAATGAAATAATTTTACCCAGAATATATTTTGTTATAAAAGGAATCTATATATTGGAATTATTATAATATATTGGATATATTAGTTGTTATTATAATCAGATAAGATTAAAATTGAAATGGTTATGTAAATAATCAATCAGAATTCATATAAGTGTAATATATGAAATCAGATGAATTAAATCTGAAATTAAAATCAGAATTGGAATTAAATTCCTAAAATTTGATTAAGTGTTTGTAAATGGATTTATATGAGAATTTTAAAATATTGGGAGATTATAAATTGTTTTACAAGCATTGTGAAGGATATTTTGAATTGATTTCAAAATAGAAATGTTTACAAAATGAGGTTTGAAAAGTGATATAGTATTGAACTCACTTCCGTTGCTGGGAAATAATTCTGATGATGTTGGCCACATCATCAGTGTCATTTTCAAGTTGCTAAGTGACGAATTACTACCAAAGATGTTGTTTTTGAATTGTTTTGTGGAAAGCAAGTTGTTTTGAATCCTGAAAGGGGATATCTAGTTTTAGAAATGCTAAAATGTTTAAAATTCCCTAAGGAAGATTGTTTGAATTAAAACAAATTAAATTAGAATTTGTAAAAGCAAATAGAAATAGAAATTGAATTAAAACCAGTTAAGTGGAAAATAAATTAAAATAGAAAATATCGAATTAGACTGGATTAGAGATAATCTGAAATGGAATCGGACTAATAAGTTAAGAGTTGAAATTAATAATGGAATCTAAGTTGAGAACAAAATTTGGCTTGGGTATAACCAAGTGATTGGGATGACACTGGTATATGCAGAATTGGTAACAGATGCAAAGGATATAACACTATGCCCGACAAAAAGGTACAAGTTTATATTTCTATTGGGTATGAGTTTTTATGAGTCGAACTGGCAAGCCACTAGGCTGTTTGATTTTCTTTTGGGTTGGAGAAAGCCTAGAGAGGCGAGTTGTAGTTGTACTGATTGACCGGTACAAAGGAAATTTTTCAGAATTTTTGAAAATTTTCATTGATAAGAATTAATTAATATTTTAATTAAAGTTTATTTTTTCAGTTGAAATTGAAATTTAAGAAGTAAACAAATGATTTTTACCCAGTCAATAGGGTTTGTTTTCTACCTTAGCAATTTCGAGTCCGAAATTATTTTAAGGGGGGAAGAATGTAATGTCCCGTATTTTTACGGTATTATAATTAATTTATTTAATTACTTGAATAGTGGTTTAGAAATATAAATGGTTGTTTAATTAAATAATATTGAATATTTAATTATTATAAATAATAGAATAATATATTTAAATTCCGAAATAGTCGGAAATAGTGGAATTCACAATATTGTGTGAATTGGATCATATATAATATATAATTCAATTTAGAGTAGAATTATATTAACAAATATATTATTTGAATGACAGTTGAACATATAATTATATTATAATTAATATAAAGCTCGAAATGGTGCGGCAGCTCGCTATTTGGCGATTTGAACTTTAAACGAATATACAGAATCCGTTTTAAGCCGGATTTCTGTGAAATAAGAAACGTTCGGAGCTGGTGAAGTATATTTTTCTAATGGAAGAGAAAAATCGGGATTTCATTATGTAGATTTTGATTTATATCCAACTCAAATTTTAAAATAGTCGCTATGGAATTCCTTTTATTTATATTTTTAAAAGGGTTTTAAATATAAATTGAATATCGATTCAACCGGGATTTGAATATCGAGTTATAAATCCAATTGGAGCTGTATGGTATTCTACTGTGAATATATATACGATAATATTAATTTATTAATATTTAATTTAAATATTTTTAAATATATATTTATTTTTAAAATGGTGTTACTTAGAGCTTTAAAAATAGCCAGTTTTGCAAACGAGCTCCGTTTTCGACGAAACTAATTTAGTTGAATCTGTAACATTAAATTATTGTTAGATTTCAAGTTTCGTGATTTTTGGGGTCAGTATGTACCCGTACGGATTTTTAATGTGAAAACAGTCGATATTTTGAGAGTTAAAAAATGCTGTGTGAGCAAACGGAGTCGGAATTCGACGATACCAGTTTCGTTGGGTCCGTAATGTTGAACTAAAGATGTATGTCCATTTTCGTGATTTTTGGATATTGTATGTGATTATATAAATTTTTATTCAATAATACAAATAGCGGTAGCTTAAAAACAAATAAAATAATGAATGTAAAAATAATATTTTTTTTCCTACAAAATACCCTTAACATTTCCTTAACCTAAATTCATTCTTCCTCTGGTCAATTGCTTACACTGTTGCTCTTCTTCAATTTTTTTATTTCTTCAAAAAACGCTAGTTCATAAATTGAAAACAAAGCGGACAAATTCTTGTAAATCAAAAATGATGTATACTTAGGATCCTTGGGGTAAGCTCTTCAATGCAGTAGTTTCTGTTTGTAGCTCGACATGATTTCCTTGGTTTGAAAATATCCAGTAGGGCTTAGGGTTAACGGATGCGCGAACACCAAGCTTTGATTCACGGATTTGGGGTTTGTTTTGGGTTTGTGATGACAAGAGACACATTTTTGATAAGTTTGGTGAAATCTGAAGGAATTGGATGACGAGGGTTTTTCAACAGTGAAGGAGGAGCTCTTCCGATCGCGTCTTAGTGGTGAAGTTTGAATTCCTCAAACTGGTGAGGGGCGGAAAGAGTATGCAAAGGAGATTTCGATGGTGGCTTCTATTTGATATTTCATTGAATAATGAAGGGTGCGATGAAGCTTGAAAAGGAGGAAATGGCTCTGTTTTCTTGTGCGTGGAGTTCAGTCTTCAAATTCAGGAAGAAGGATTAGTTTTACGGGTCATGGGTCTTCAAATAGGTGATGGGCCATGTGAAAAAGGGTAAAGCCCAATGGGTTAATAAATTGAGCTTTTAAGTTTAATTTAATGTACGTTAACGTGAAAAATTCATAACTTATTCATATGTTAATCGTATTCAGTAAAACAAGATTCGTTAGGACCGTATAGATGGGGGCTACATGATGGAACTGACTAGGAGTGAAATGGGGCTCGTTACAATTTATAGCGAAATAAATTGTCAGTCTGAATCAACCAATGGTTATCGTTATTTAACGATGAACGTCCAGTGTGAGTCAAACTCACCAACTCTACCAGTTCAAATTTTTATAACGTATTTTTAGAACAGATAAATGATGATTGATTGTTGTGTGTTGACTATTTGGTTGAACTGCTAAGTAATTAGTTGAAATTATAGATCTGGTGTTATATATATATATATATACATACATATTGATTCTGTTTAGCAGAATATTTCATAGTGAAATGAAATTTGATGCGAATTATATTGTGTAACATCTGTGGATGCAGGGAAACAGGTCGGACGAATCCAACTGGATTCCTCAACATTTATTTTACTGTTTTCATATATTGTGTTATATGATGAAATATGAAATCCATTGTTTATTTTGTTTGTTTGAATTATACCGATCATTGTTATATGGTACGTTAAATATCATAAGGAATATTGGAATGTTAAAAAGGAAATTTTCAATGTTATATTGAAAAAGAAATATTTATAAGATCAAAAGATTTTATAAAAAGAAACGTTTTTAAAATAAACAGATTATAAAAGAAATAATTATTTGGAAAGTAAATATAGAGATTATAAAAGGGAATATTTGTAAAACATCTACAAATAGAATTGAAAAGGGAATATTTGTAAAACATTTACAAATAGAATTGAAAAGGAAATATTTGTTGAACAAATATGAAATATAAAAGAAAATATTTATATGAAATAAATATAAAAAAAATAAAAAAGGAGATATTTGTAAAACAAATAGAAAAGGAAATATTTGTAATCGAATAGAGTTAGTCGAATAGAGTTATCAAATACAGTTTATTCGAATAAGAGTTAGTTGATTAGAGTTAATCGGTTAGAGTTAATCGATTAGAGTAAATCGATTGGAGTTAATCAAATTAGAGTTAATAGATTAGAGTAAATCGATTAGAGTTATTCGATTAGAGTTAACCGAGTTAGAATTAATCGATTAGAGTTAATCGAATTAGAGTTAATCGATTAGAGTTAATCGAATTAGAGTTAATTGATCAGAGTTAATCGAATTAGAGTTAATCGATTAGAGTTAATCGAGTTAGAATTAATCGAGTAGAGTTAATCGAGTTAGAGTTAATTGAAAGGAGTTAATCGAGTTTGAGTTAATTGAAAGGAATTAATCGAGTTAGTGTTAATCAAATTAGAGTTAATCGATTAGAGTTAATCGAGTTTGAGTTAATTGAACAAGAGTTAGTCGAATATAAGTTATTCGAATAGAGTTATTCGGATTAGAGTGAGTTGAAAAAGGAATTAATCGAATATAGTTTATTCAAAAGGAGTTAATCAAATTAGTTATTCGAAAAGAAGTTAATCGAATACAGTTTATTCGAAAGGAGTTAATCGAATATAGTTTATTCGAAAGTAGTTAATCGAATATAGTTTATTCGAAAGGAGTTATTCGAATATAGTTTATTTGAAAACGAGTTAATCGAATATTAGTTATTCGAAAGGAGTTAATCGAATTAGTTATGCAAAAAGGAGTTAATCGAATATAGTTTATTCGAAAGTAGTTAATTGAACATTAGTTATTCGAATAGAGTTAATCGAATATTAGTTATTCGAATAGGAGTTAATCGAATATTAGTTAGTCGAAAGGAGTTAATTGAATATTAGTTATTCGAAAAGAAGTTAATCGAATATTAGTTATTCGAAAGGAGTTAATCGAATTAGTTATTCGAAATAGAGTTAAATCGAATATAGTTTATTCGAAAGAGAATTATACATTGGGGTTCGATTATATCGAATGTCGGGAAGTACTATTTACTTTCTGGTTTTTAAATCAAGATTTATTTATTAAATAAATCGTTTATTTATTTATTTAAATGAAGGTATAAAAGTTTTTATTTTAAAATTAGATATTTAGGAAGTAGGAATTATAACATTATTGTTATAATCAAATGATTTTTGTAAAAGAAGTGGTTTCGTAAATAAAATAAGAGAGTTACGTAAGGAAGTTTATTAGAGGTTTAAAAGGTGAACCTTGTATATTACAAAGTTAGAAATGTTGTTCAATTAAGGTCTGAGAGGTAGTTATACCCCAACTTGATTGGCTTCGTTTTTAACTAAGGAATGGTTAAGGTTCGATAGTGAAGATTGGTTAAGTGAATTTAGTTAATGAGTGTAATATTTTGAGTTGGCATAGCGATGTTTTATTTAAACATCTGTTTAAATCCAAAGGTAGGAGTTTTGGAAATCTTTTCCAAATAAGAATCAGAAATGTTTTCTGATATAGCAAACAAGAAATGGAAATGTTTTCCTATGTTTATTCTCTAAATTTAGAAGATAAGAAATGTTGAATATATGGAAACAGGAAATAAATAAATTAATGAACTAAAGAGATAAATTCTAAATGATGATTGATCGATAGAATTTCCATTTTGAAATAATATCGTTGTTTGTACACATGTTTTTCTTTGATAGTTAACTACCCGAATATCGAAGTTTTTGACCATTTTTCTGTCGTTAATATGGCGTGATCGCCCGCCCCGCACCAGCCGGCATTTCCTCCGAAAGTGCGATGTACACATGCCCGACTAGCACGGAACGGTCGCCAAAGAAAGGAAAGAAGAGAATGAACTAATCGAAAACCTGTAGAATGTCTCACTGCGCATGGGACAAAATATAATAATAATGTACTTGACATAAAATAGGTGAGACAATGCATAAGCTGATAACTAAAACCAACAACATCATCAGAGTAGCGGAAGTCTAAATACGGCTTATTACAACTTTTCAAATTACTGTCTCTAAACAAAAGAAAGGAAGAGTGCACTACTAACGACCAACAGCGACCAGCAGCGACACATGGAGAATATCTATATATGTATCATACGTGGGAGCCTCCTGCTCATCTCCGATACAGCTACTCGTGCATCACCAGCTAACCTGTCCCTAGTCTGCTCGTGAGAGCACCCAGAGTAATAAGAAGAGACATAAAACTCTGGGTCAGACAAAAAGTCTGGTATGAGCGATAAGTAACTAAACAGAACAATAACAGGTATACTAAACCATACCTGAACCTGGACCTACAACCAAAGAGTTAGCACAACATACCGTACAATACTCTAAGGTGCCACTGAACAGATGGTGTAAAGATAACGGGGTGGGGGTGTGCATGTCATAATGATGGCAAACAAATCAAACATAGCAATCATCCTCACATCTCTCACTCAGTGCGTAAAGCATACGATGTCCACCTCACTAGACCAATCGAAGTAGTGACGGAGTTCGACTTGTATAACTACTGCTACTACCAAGCTTACCACATGGAATCATGACCAAATCTTTACAAATGACCCCACTTCATTGGTCTATAGCCCCTTTAGTCATACCTAGACCACTGTGGCCCTAAATTCGTTCACATACTCCCTACACATAATGATTCAAAGCTACAGACATCGACAACCCTTTTGCACACGTCCCGCAGCAAAGCCCAATCATGAAGCTCACTCATTGGTTCCCAACTGGATCCTGAGTCAAAGCTCCTCATTTGGACTTCCTTTGCATCTCGGGTTCTGGTAATCACCTTCTTCTCCGGACCGGTTTTCATTTCTTCAATTTACTTTACTTCAGGTCGTGTTCATCAGCTCATCGGTTCGGATCGGAATACTCCTCCCTAAGCAATCGGATTGATTCGGAATCTCCAACTCAACCTTCCTCTCTGCTTCAGGTCGGATCGGGGTGATCTTCCTCCAGCGGTTCGGATCGGAGTCCACACCTCCTGGCTTCATGGAAAACTCCTCTGGTTCGGTCCTTCTTCCCAAGAAATCGGATCGGGTCTGGTCTCTCAAGCTTCTCCATCGGGTCGGCTCGGGATTCTAGCTCCATAGCACCAGGTCGGTTCGCTTCGGATATGCTCCTCCAGTTCAACTCGCGAGGCTACCTGGCTCCAGAACATCGGCTCATGGGGAGGTCTCCTGGTCGGTTCGGTTCGGGCTCCTCCCTCCGATCTGGTCCGGATCGGCCAAATTCCTGCAACTCATTCCAACGACTGTTTACGCCATTCGACGATGTTTTCGACCCATCTAACACTTCTAGACAATCACGAATCATGTCATACAGTCATAGCAACATGAAACACCAACCACAAACATCAAAACAATAACTATAGCATGTAAAATGGATGAAACATACCCAAAATCCCATATTTCCCTTAAGCTTGTTTAAACAAAACTAATCATAGGGTTAACAAAACTTAACCAAATCAAACCAAATTTCTAACAGTGGCATAAATTATTATTTTCGAATTTATAGATATTTTTCCAGAATTTATTAGTGTATAAATTCACTAATCTTCACTAATTACCCTTAATTAACCGTAATTAGTGCAAAACTACGCAAATCACTCACCTTGGCCACAAATAAAATTTTCAGAACTGAAACATCGCTGATTTGGGTGAATACTGGTGTCTAACAGCAGCTCTAATACTGATTTGGTGCTATTTCTCCTTGATTTGATGTTGCTAGGCTTAATCCTTGATTAGAAAGTGATTTGGGGATGTTTTTAGAAGTTGGCGGTCATTGTTGGGGTTCAAGAATGAAAGTAGCGGCTGAAAAATGAAGATAAGATCGTTCTCTAACTGATTTCAGCCTCCTCATAACCCTAATCCCGAAATTCCCCATTGGGCCTAGCTATTAATCACCCGGTTAAGCCCAATTAAGCTGTTTTTCACTATCTGAAACTTGTTTCAGCCATATCTCACAAACGGTGAGTTTGTTTGGCTAATGTGACCATTCTACGGAATTGTAAACCATCATCTGGAGCCAATGGAAGTGGTTTCTGGTCAAAATTCCTTTCCAGTCAAAAGTTATGGCCAAAACAGTACCAACTGGGGGTAAAATGGTCATTTAAAAATCGGGAAAAATCATGAACATGGGAAATGACCCAAATAGTCGTCTTCCAAAGTTACATGACCATATGACTTCATATGTGAAAGAAATAAATATTCTATGATCCTATGATGCGTAGAATACGGGTCGTTACACTCTCTCCCCCCTTAAGAAATTTCGTCCTAGAAATTCCTTAACCCAAAACATACAAAGGCTCCCACATGCCTAACAGCCACATACAACAATCAAACATGCAAAACAAGCAAACAAGCCTATCCTAGCATGCGAAAAAACTAAATCGAAGTTAAAATCTTACCAGGCGAAGAGTTCTGGATACGTCTTCCTAATGCTCTCCTTTGTCTCCCAAGTACAGTCATTCTCATTCTCGCCCCACTGAACTTTGACTAGATTCACCGCTTTCCTTCGAAGTTGCTTCGTATCGTTCCCAACAATACGCATAGGCTTGCGGTTCCCAATTGCCTCGGGTTCAACTTCGACATCATCTAACTGATCAGGTGAAATAGTCACATCTGGGTCGTGCACGAATTTCCTTAACTGGGAAACATGAAATACGTTGTGAACTCCTACCATCTTCTCTGGTAATTCAACTTTATATGCCAAATTCCCAATTTGCTCGAGAACTGGGAATGGACCAACGAATCTTGGTGCTAACTTGCCTTTCCTACCAAATCGTATCACGCTCTTCAACGGGGAAATTTTAACAAACACCAAGTCGCCAATGGAGAACTTTAAATCTCTTCTCCTCTTATCGGCATCACTCTTCTGCCTATCTTGGGCAGCCTTCATTCGCTGTTGGATAACCTTAATCTTGTATGATGTTTCTCTTATCACATCCGGTCCAAGCACAAACTTCTCACCAGTTTCTAACCAACATGACGGTGAGTTGCACGGTCTTCCGTACAAAGCTTCAAACGGAGCCATACCAATACTGGACTGATAGCTATTATTATATGCAAACTCTACTAGATGCAAATGGTCATCCCATGATCCATCAAAATCCAATACACAGGCTCTCAAGAGATCCTCTAATACTCGATTCACCCTCTCTGTTTGTCCGTCGGTCTGAGGATGGTATGCGGTACTGAGATGTAATTCTGATCCTAACGCCTCTTGTAAGCTCTTCCAAAATCCACTAGTGAACAACGGATCTCGGTCACTCACAATGCCTTTGGGTATTCCATGAAATCTAACTACCCACTTTATATACAGTTCCGCTAACTTAGCTGTCGTCCTATTTGACTTGACGGGTATAAACTTTGCACTTTTGGTCAATCGGTCCACAATCACCCAAATGCTATCATGGCCCGATCTAGTCCTTGGTAACCCATCAATGAAATCCATTGACACTTGTTCCCATTTCCATTCTGGAATTTCTAATGATTGTAACAAACCACTGGCTTCATTTGTTTAGCTTTAACTAGCTGGCAGTTCATGCATTTGGATATAAACTTTCCCACGTCTCTTTTCATCCCTTCCCAATAGTATGTTCGCTTCATGTCTCGATACATCTTATTACCACCGGGATGTATAGTCAGTTTTGAGTGATGACATTCTCTACGCACTTCATCTCTCAATCCATTGACATTGGGTACAACTAGCTTTCCATTCTTTCGAAGCCATCCATCTCGATCAAGCCCATACTTGTTCATCTCTCCTTCGATTCCCATCTCTAACTTTGAGATGAATTCCAATAGGTTAGGATCGTTCCTCTGACTGGAACCAATCCGCTCAATCAAAGTGGGTCTAATCGTCAAACTTGCTAACATTTCTGGATCCAACTCGCACTTTGGTCTGAAATCATACCCAGCGATGTACTCCAGTTGCTTCCATTCTAGAAACATAGCCCCTAAACTGGCATGTCTTCTACTCAACGCATCAGCCACCACATTGCCCTTTCCTGGTGTATATGCGATGTCGAAATCATAGGAAGCTAAGAATTCTAACCATCTTTGTTGTCGGAGATTTAGATCCTTTTGAGAGAAGAGATACTTTAACGATTTATGATCGGTAAACAACTCGAATCTTTCTCCCAAGAGATAATGTCTCCACATCTTCAACGCGAACACGATCGCTGCCAATTCCAAATCATGGGTAGGGTATCTTCTCTTGTGCGGTTTCAATTGCCGACTTGCATAAGCTACAACCCTACCGCCTTGCATCAATACAGCACTTAGTCCAGTACCACAGGCATCCGTGTATACCGTCATCTCTTCATCCCCCTTAGGAATGACTAACACTGGTGCACACATCAACTTGTCCTTTAGACTCTTAAATGCATTCTCGCACCTTTCATCCCAAACAAAAGCTTGATTCTTCTTGGTCAACTGGGTCAACGGTGCTGCTATCTTGGAGAAGTCTTGGATAAACTTACGATAATATCCAACTAATCCCAAGAAACTTCTTATGTCCGTTGCATTCTTGGACGTAGACCAATCTTGTACCGTAGCCACCTTCGCAGGATCCACGGCGATACCATTCTCTGAAACAACATGGCCCAAGAACCTCACTTCCCTCCTCCAGAAGTGACACTTAGAAAACTTTGGTTTCAATTGGTGTTTTCTCAACACCTACATCACTATTCTTAAATGTTCCTTATGTTCTTCCTCCGTTCTCGAGTAGACCAAAATATCATCCACGAACACAAGGACAAACTTATTCAACTGATCTCTGAATACCCTATTCATAAGATCCACAAAATATGCTGGGGCATTGGTCAGCCCGAATGGCATGACCAACCACTTATAAAATCCAGACAGTGTTCGAAATGCCGTTTTAGCTATACTCTCAGCTTCCACTCTAAGCTGATGAAAACCTATCGTGAGACCCAACTGAGAAAATACTCTACTCTCGCGCCACTCAACTGATCGAACAACTCATCTATCCGCGGTAGAGGATACTTGTTCTTCCTCGTCACTTTATTCAATTCGCGATAGTCTACACACAAACGAAGGGAACCATCCGCCTTGGTAGCAAACACAACTGGTGCTCCCCGTTCAGAAACACTCCTTCTGATAAATCCCTTCTTCAAAAGATCGCTGATTTGCACCCCGAGCTCTCGCTGCTCACTTGGTGCCATACGACGAAGTGGCAATACTATAGGTATGGCATCTTTCACTAAATCAATACGAAAGTCAATCTCTCGGTGTGGTGGAAGCCCGGTCACTTCCTCGAAGACATCCGGATACTGGCCAACCACGGGCAAACCTGACAACTCACTATGTGGGATGTCGAGGGAATTTAGAAAACTAGCCATTACCCCCTCACTGGGTAGACCACCAAACACTACCCTCCGCCCATCGTCCGCTCTAGCTGTCACCAAAAAGCCCTCACAGTCTACCACCACCCCGTATCTTTGGAGCCAATCTACTCCCAAAATAATGCCAAACCCAGTAAAGCCCAAAACAAAGCAATCACAAACAAACATGCATCCATGACTCGATAAGACCACACTACGACAAATCGTGCTAAGGTTAGTCGAACCACCAATTGGGTTCGTCACTACTAAAGGTCTATCGACAATCTCGGGCTCCAATCCCAACCTATCTACCAGGTCACTTGATATGAAAGAACTGGAAGCTCCGGTATCAAACAAAACTCTAACAGGAACATCATAAACAGAAAGCATACCTTGAATGACGACATTCTTTTCCTTCTCCGCCGCGGTTGGTGCATTTGACGAAGAAGGAATAGCATTAAGGGAATATGCTTTCACCATTTGTTTTTCTTTAGGGGGTTGTGGACACTTGTCCTTGTGATGTCCCATTTGGCCACAGTTGAAGCACTTTCTATCCGTTGGCTTGGCCCGACAATTACTAGCATAATGGCCCTTCTTACCACAACTGAAGCACTCAACATCTTGCTTATTCTTTTTCTTCTGACCATCCTTATTCTGATTCTGCTTTCTCTTATTTTGGGAACCACCCATGCCTCCACCACTTACTTGTGGCTTTGGCTCCTCTGCAGATGCAACCTCAGTCTTCGGCTTAGGGTAGATACTTTCTGATCTCAATGCTTTCCCCATAATCGATTCAAACGTCTCATCGATGTGGTTAATAAGCCTTTCCCCCAAGTACTGATCCAAACCAGTTATGAATTTCTCATTTTTCTTCTCGGCAGTATCAATAAGAGATAACCTATACTTCGACAAAGTGTCGAATTCAGCAATATACTCCGAGACAACTCTGCCATTCTACTTGAGCTCTAAGAATTTCTTAAATAGCACTGACTTCTGAGCAGCTGGAATGAACTTCTCGCTAAAGCGAACCTTAAACTGCTCCCAAGTAATCTGATCCTCGGGAGTAGCTGCGTTTATAGCATTCCACCAATTCATTGCCCGCCCTTGCAGCTGACGGGACGCTAGCTTTCTCTTCATCTCATCCTCGATACCCAAATCCTCGAAGATACGTTCGCAACTATCCAACCAATCCTGAACATCCGTAGCCGACTCCGTTCCATGGAGCGGCTTCCCACCAAGACTAGTATAATCCTTATTCAGCTTGGCGAAGTCGGCCCTCGGCGCCTGCACTATTGGACCACCACCATTACCACCATTGGGAGCTGCCCTCTGCACATCCCTAAGCCTATCTCTCATGAGGTCAGTAAACATCGTCCTCATGTCAGCAGCATTCCCATTATTGGCTCCTCTACCGGCACCCCTGGCGTATCAGCTCATCATTCAATCTGTAAAGAGAAACGATTACCATTTCTATGGTGGTGCTAATGCAATGCGACTTCATCCTTAGCTATACTAATAGTATATATATATATATATATATATATATATAGCTTTTGAAAACCAAAGTAATCACAAATACGCGCTCTCATATACGTATACTATCTCTCCCTGATAACTTCCCTAGGTTAACTACGCAACCTAGAGCTCTGATACCAAGTGTGACGGCTCGCCCCGCACCAACCGGCATTTCCTCCGTAAGTGCGCTGTACACAAGCCCGACTTGCGCGGAACGGTCGCCAAAGAAAGGAAAGAAGAAAATTAACTAACAAGAAACCTGTAGAATGTCTCACAGCACATGGAACAAAATATAATAATAACATACTTGACATAAAACAGGTGAGACAGTGCATAAGCTAATAACTAAGACCAACATCAACATCATCATCAGAGCAGCGAAAATCCAAATACAGCTTATGATCCAATATGATTATTACAACTTTAAACTGTCTCTAAAGCAAAAGAAAGCTAAAGTAGAAGATGCACTACTAATGCCCAAGAAGTGATCTTCACCAAAACAGGGAGAATACTATATGTATCATACGTGGAAGCCTCCTGCTCGCCTCCGAATCAGCTACTCGCGCATCACCAGCTAACCTGTCTCTAGTCTGCTCGTGTGAGCACCAAGAGTAATAAGAAGAGACATAAAACTCTGGGTCAAACAAAAAGTCTGGTATGAGCGATAAGCATCTAAACAGAACAATAACAGGTATACTAAACTATACCTGAACCTGGACCTGCAACCAAAGAGTTAGCACTACATACCGTACAATACTCTAGGTGCCACTAAACAGATGGTGTAAAGAGTACGGGGGTGGGGGTGTGCATGTCATAATGATGGGAAACATATCAACCATAGCAACCATCCACACATCACTCACTCAGTGCGTAAAGCATACAATATCCACCACTGTCAATCACTAGACCCATCGAAGTAGTGACGGAGTTCGACTTGTACAACTACTGTTGCTACCAAGCTTACCACATGGAGTCATGACCAAATCTTTACGAATGACCCCACTTCATTGGTCTATAGCCCCTTTAGTCATACCTAGGCCACTGTGGCCCTGAATTTGTTCACATACTCCCTACACATAGTGATTCAAAGCTACAGACATCGACAACCCCTTTGCACACGTCCCACAGCAATGCCCAATCATGAAGCTCACTCATTGGTTCCCAACTGGATCCTGAGTCAAAGCTCCTTATTTGGACATCCTTTGCATCTCGGGTTCTGGTAATAACCTTCTTCTCCGGACCGGTCTTCATTTCTTCACTTTACTTTACTTCAGGTCGTGGTCATCAGCTCATCGGTTCGGATCAGAATACTCCTCCCTAAGCAATCAGATCGGTTCGGAATCTCCAGCTCAACCTTCCTCTCTGCTTCGGGTCGGATCGAGGTGATCTTCCTCCAGCGGTTCGGATCGGAGTCCACACCTCCTGGCTTCATGGAAAACTCCTCTGGTTCGGTCCTTCTTCCCAAGAAATCGGATCGGGTCTGGTCTCTCAAGCTTCTCCATCGGGTCGGCTCGGGATTCTAGCTCCATAGCACCAGGTCGGTTCGCTTCGGATATGCTCCTCCAGTTCAACTCGCGAGGCTACCTGGCTCCAGAACATCGGCTCATGGGGAGGTCTCCTGGTCGGTTCGGTTCGGGCTCCTCCCTCCGATCTGGTCCGGATCGGCCAAATTCCTGCAACTCATTCCAGCGACTGTTTACGCCATTCGATGATGTTTTCGACCCATCTAACACTTCTAGACAATCACGAATCATGTCATACAGTCATAGCAACATGAAACACCAACCACAAACATCAAAACAATAACTATAGCATGTAAAATGGATCAAATATACCCAAAATCTCATATTTCCCTTAAGCATGTTTAAACAAAACTAATCATAGGGTTAACAAAACTTAACCAAATCAAACCAAATTTCTAACAGAGGCATAAAATATTATTTTTGAATTTATAGATATTTTTCCAGAAATTATTAGTGTATAAATTCACTAATCTTCACTAATTACCCTTAATTAACCATAATTAGTGCAAAACTATGCAAATCACTCACCTTGGACACGAATAAAATTTTCAAAACTGAAACCTCGCTGATTTGGGTGAATATTGATGTCTAGCAGCAGCTCTAATACTGATTTGGTGCTATTTCTCCTTGATTTGACATTGATAGGCTTAATCCTTGATTAGAAAGTGATTTGGGGATGTTTCTAGATGTTGGCGGCCATTGTTAGGGTTCAAGAATGAAAGTGGCGGCTGAAAAATGAAGATATGATCGTTCTCTAACTGATTTCAGCCTCCTCATAACCCTAATCCCGAAATTCCCCATTGGGCCTAGCTGTTAATCACCCGGTTAAGCCCAATTAAGCTGTTTTTCACTATCTGAAACTTGTTTCAGCTATATCTCCAAAACAATGAGTTCGTTTGGCTAATGTGACCACTCTACGGAATTGTAAACCATCATCCGGAGCCAATGGGAGTAGTTTCAGGTCAAAATTCCTTTCCAGTCAAAAGTTATGGCCAAAATAGTACCAACAGGGGGTAAAATGGTCATTTAAAAATCGGGAAAAATCATGAACATGGGAAATGACCCCAATAGTCGTCTCCCAAAGTTACATGACCATACGACTTCATATGTGAAAGAAAAAAATATTCTACGATCCTATGATGCGTAGAATACGGGTCGTTACACCCATTCAGAAACACTCCTTCTGATAAATCCCTTCTTCAAAAGATCGCTGACTTGCACC
Organism: Allium sativum; assembly: GCA_030737875.1. Lineage (NCBI taxonomy): Eukaryota > Viridiplantae > Streptophyta > Magnoliopsida > Asparagales > Amaryllidaceae > Allium > Allium sativum. Next base: position 291,360,315 of record CM060916.1, on the reverse strand, counting down.
CCGAGCTCTCGCTGCTCCCTTGGTGCCATACGACGAAGTGGCATCACTATAGTCTAGCATCTTTCACTAAATCAATACAAAACTCAATCTCTCGGTGTGGTGAAAGCCCGGTCACTTCCTCGAAGACGTCCAGATACTAGCCAACCACGAGCAACCCTGACAACTCACTATGCGGGATGTCGAGGGAATTTAGAAAACTAGCCGTTACCCCATCACCGGGTAGACCACCAAACACTACCCTCCGCCTATCATCCGCTCTAGCTGTCACCAAAAAGCCCTCACAGTCTACCACCACCCCGTATCTTTGGAGCCAATCGACCCCCAAAATAATGCCAAACCTAGTAAAGCCCAAAACAAAGCAATCACAAACAAACATGCATCCATGACTCGATAAGACCACATTACGACAAATCATGCTAAGGTTAGTCGAACCACCAATCATGTTCGTCACTACTAAAGGTCTATCGACAATCCCAGGCTCCAGTCCCAACCTATCTACCAGGTCACTAGATATGAAGGAACTGAAAGCCCCGGTATCAAATAAAACTCTAACAGGAACATCATAAACAGAAAGCATACCTTGAATAATGACATTCTTTCCCTTCTCTGCCGCAGTTGAGGCATTCGACGAAGAAGGAATAGCATTAAGGGCATATGCTTTTGCCATCTGCTTTTCTTTAGGGGGTTGCGGACACTTGTCCTTGTGATGTCCTACTTGGCCACAGTTGAAGCACTTCCTATCCGCTGGCTTGGCCCAACATTCTTGCTTATTCTTTTTATTCTGGCCATCCTTGGTCTGATTCTGCTTTCTCTTATTCTGAGAACCAATCTTGCCTCCACCACTTGCTTGCGGCTTCGGCTCCTCTGCAGATGCAACCTCAGTCTTCGACTTAGGGTAAAGACTCTCTGACCTCAATGCTTTCCCCCAATCGATTCAAACATCTCATTGATGTGGTTAATAAGCCTTTCCCCCAAGTACTGATCCAAGCTAGTTATGAACTTCTCGTTCTTCTTCTCAGCAGTATCAATAAGAGATAACCTATACTTCGACAAAGTGTCAAATTCGGCAATATACTTCGAGACAGTTCTACCATTCTGCTTGAGTTCCAAGAATTTCTTAAACAACACTGACTTTTGAGCAGCTGGAATGAACTTATCGCTAAAGCGAACCTTAAACTGCTCCAAAGTAATCTGATCCTCGGGAGTAGTTGCCTTTATAGCATTCCACCAATTCATTGCCCGTCCTTGCAGCTGACGGGATGCTAGCCTTCTCTTCATCGCATCCTCGATACCCAAATCTTCGAAGATATGCTCGCAGCTATCCAACCAATCCTGAACATCCATAGCCGACTCTGTTTCGTCGAACGGCTTCCCACCAAGACTAGTATAATCCTTGTTCAACTTGGCGAAATCGGCCCTAGGCGCCTGCACTATTGGACCACCACCATTACCATTACTGGGAGATTGCCTCTGCACATCCCTAAGAATCTCTCTCATGGGGTCAGTAAACATCCTCCTCATGTCAGCAACATTCCCATTATTGGCTCCTCTACTGGCACCTCCTGCGTATAGGCTCATCGTTCAATCTGTAAAGAGAAAACGATTAACCATCTCCATATTGGTGCTAGTGTAGTGCGACTTCATCCTTAGCTATACTAATAGTATATATATATATATATAGCTTTTGAAAACCAAAGTAATCACAAATACGTGCTCTCATATACGTATACAATCTCTCCCTGATGACTTCCCTAGGTTAACTATGCAACCAGCCTTTGATACCAAGTGTGACGGCCCGCCCCGCACCAGCCGGCATTTCCTCCGAAAGTGCGCTGTACACATGCCCGACTAGCACGGAACGGTCGCCAAAGAAAGGAAATAAGGGAATGAACTAATCAAAAACTTGTAGAATGTCTCACAGTGCATGGGACAAAATATAATAATAATGTACTTGACATAAAACAGGCGAGACAGTGCATAAGCTGATAACTAAAACCAACATCATCATCAGAGTAGCGGAAGTCTAAATACAGCTTATTACAACTTTTCAAATTACTGTCTCTGAAAAAAAAAAGGAAGAGTGCACTACTAATGCCCAAGGTAGTGACTAGCAACGACCAGGGAGAATATCTATTTATGTATCATACGTGGGAGCCTCCTGCTCGTCTCCGGTACAGCTACTCGTGCATCATCAGCTAACCTGTCTCTAGTCTGCTCATGAGAGCACCCAGACTAATAAGAAGAGACATAAAACTCTGGGCCAGACAAAAAGTCTGGTATGAGCGATAAGCAGCTAAACAGAACAATAACAGGTATACTAAACCATACCTGAACCTGGACCTGCAACCAAAGAGTTAGCACTACATACCATACAATACTTTAAGGTGCCACTGAACAGATGGTGTAAAGATAACGGGGTGGGGGTGTGCATGTCATAATGATGGCAAACAAATTAAACATAGCAATCATCCTCACATCTCTCACTCAATGCGTAAAGCATACGATGTCCACCTCACTAGACCCATCGAAGTAGTGACGGAGTTCGACTTGTATAACTAATGCTACTACCAAGCTTACCACATGGAGTCATGACCAAGCCTTTACAAATGACCCCACTTCATTGGTCTATAGCTCTTTAGTCGTACCTATGCCACTGTGGCCCTAAATCTGTTCACATACTCCCTACACATAGTTATTCAAAGATACAGACATCGACAACCCCTTAGCAAACGTCCCGTAGCAAAGCCCAACTCATGAGGTCGACTCGTTGGTTCCCAATTGGACCCTGAGTACAAACTTCCTATTGGACTACCTTTGCATCTCGGGTTATTGGTCTTCTTCTCCAGATTGGTTCGGCTTCTCCTTCTCTTCACTCCGGATCGTGCTCTCCAAGGTCATTCAGTTCGGATCCACTTTTCACCTCGTAACGGTTCGGATTGGCTATGGTCATCGCATCGAGTCGGATCAAACTCCTCCAGCGGTTCGGATCAAGATCCACACCTCCTGGCTTTGTGGAAAACTCCTCTGGTTCGGTCCTTCTTCCTAAGCACTCCGGATCGGGTCGGGTCTCTCAAGCTTCTCCATGGTGCATTGGTTCGGGTCGGAGTGGCATACGAGAGGCGGATTGGGTCCAGATCGTCTTGCGGATACAACAGCTTAGAGGGGCGGTTCGGTTCGGGTTCGGGCTCCTTCCTCCGATCCGATCCGGATCAGCCAGATTCCTGCACTTTTTCCAACGACTGTTTACGCCATTCGACGACATTTTCGACCAATCTAACACTTCTAAACAATCACAATTCATACCACACAGTCATAGCAATATGTATAATTAATCATAAACACCAAAACAACAACTATAGCATGTAAAATGGATCAAACATACCCAAAATCTCATATTTTCCCTTAAACATGTTTAGGCAAAACTAATGATATGATTAGCAAAACATAATTAAATTAACCCAAGTTTCTAATAGAGGTCTAAAACATCATTTAAGAATTTATAAATATTTTTCCAGAATTTTATCATGTTTAATTTCATTAATCTTCACTAATTACCCTTAATCAACCGTAATTAGTGCAAAACTATGCTAATCACTCACCTTGGCCACAAATAAAATACCAAATCTTAAATGAATCTCTATTTGGCGCGAATACTGATGTGTAACAGCAGCTCTAACCTTGCTTTGGTGCTAATCCTCTTTGATTTGATGTTGCTAAGCTTAATCCTTGATTAGAAAGTGATTTGGAGGTGTTTTAGAGGTTGGAGGCCATTGTTAGAGTTTCTAAGAGGTAAGTGGCGGCTAGAAAACTGGAATAGAATGAAAACCTAACTTATTTCAGCCTCTCCATAACCCTAATCCCGAAATGGGTTATGGGCCCATTCACTAATCACCCTATTTGGCTCGGTCAAGTAGTTTTTTCACTTTCCAAACCTTATTTCAGCCATATCTCCCAAACAGTAAGTCCGTTTTTACATATGACCACTCTACGGAAAGGTAAACCATCATCCGAAGCAAATGGAAGTGGTTTCAGGTCAAAACTCCTTTCCAATCAAAAGTTATGGCCAAAACAAGATCATCTAGGGGCAAAATGGTCATTTAAAAATTGGCAAAAATCATGAACATGGGAAATGACCCCAATAGTCGTCTCCCAAAGTTACATGACTATAGGACTTCATATGTGAAAGAAATAAATATTTTACGATCCTATGATGCGTAGAATGCGGGTCGTTACAATATCGTTGTTTGTACACATGTTTTTCTTTGATAGTTAACTCACTGAATATTGAAGTTTTTGACCATTTTTCCGTCGTCAATACGGTGAGACCGGGATCAGATTCATTATCTGAAAACCACTCTGTATGGGTGTTAGCGTTGCAAATCAAATATGATGAAGATAATTGAAGACGGAGTTATGCAAGGTCTGTCCTGTTTACAGAATAGTGCCTTTGGTTTGTCCAGTCCAAGGGCGACCTGTATGGAAGAATGTTTTATAGAGTATATTTAATAGATCATGTACGTTGATCTCTTCAAACGTATGTACGTTTGGTGGCGGAGGAATTCGTTTCTCTTAGCTGTATACCCATTGTATTTTTGACGAAATCAATTTGTGATTTGGCGTGTATGACGATGTGACATTCAAAGTGAATAAATGTGTGATTTGTCAGAGATAAGCGTGGCCTCTAGCCTAATAACCGGGAAATGACAAAAATTGGGCAGGCAGCATGGCTAAGTGGGTTACTTCCAATTAGGGTGTATTGTCACCTGATCTAAAGTTTCGTTTACTTCTTTAATCTATTCGATGTTGTCCCATTCTGGAAACGGTAGTTGATCCCAACCGTTGGTGATATACACTCGATACACTTAAGCGAAATGAGTGGTCGGTCACATGTGGCCGGGTTGCAAGATGTTCTTGTTGAACCCAGTGCATTCCTCTCTAGAGGTACACTATCAGAAGGTGGTTCTATACCTTGTCATAGTTGGAAATCCATTACCTAATAAGTTCTCGTAGTTTTGATTGTAACTATATATTTGGAACGTGAGATGAAATTGTTTCTGCTAGATGATTATTTAGTTGTGGTTGATAGACATTATTTTAATATCAAAAGAGTTTTGATATAAAGTTTATCGTTTCTTTCAGAAGGATTTTGAAAGTTAAATAAAATGTTTTGGATTCTCATAACGGAAAAATCCGTTTCGTTATACGGTGTGGTCTTATGAGATATCGTTTAATTGCTAAAAATGTTTTTAAACTTTTTTACTCATACCGGTCCCATGACTGACCCAAAGTTTATTTTTTATTTTTGTTTTCCCTAAACTCTTGGGTGCCCAATTTTGTACGGGCAGTCAAGTAGTCAGGATTTTACAGATATGCTTGGAGAGCTTGGAGTAGGAGGCTTCAGGATTTTGTAGCTATTTCCCTGTGTTGTAAGTATTGTACTCTGATAATGTTACTGTATACATATACTGATTTTATTTCAAAGATATGTTATCTATTATATGTTGTTCGTTCCGCTGTGAGATTCGTGTTACTCTGATGTTGTATGTTCTTCTTCTTCTATTCTAAGTTTCTATCTTATCTATTCTCACCCTCTAACTTCTTTCATGGACTATTCGGTGTTTTCGATTCTTGAATAGTCAACATAGTGTTGTATGCCGATATCCAGGATCGCAAAAACCTGGGTCGTTACAGTGAAGTTGCCTGAGAAGCTTAGTGGTGTTCATGACGTATTTCATATGTCGCATTTGAAGAAGTGTTTATACGATACCGCGGAAGTAGTAGAGCCCAACATGCTTAGAGAAGTGGAAGTAGAGCGAGATGCCATGGTTAGATGAGTTGCTACATGCATCCTTGGATCGGAGGTCAAGAAGTTATGCAAACACGAGGTCAAGTTGGTTAAAGTCCAATGGGGAGGTGATCAAGGAGACGCGACTTGGGAGACTAAAGACAAGATACGCGCGTCATACCCTTTCCTTTTTGAGGGTATGTTCTTAGCTTCTCCTTTTTCTACCGCTTTGTTTATACTTGTTCTATCGTTTAGTGTATCCTCTCAATTATATCTTCGATCTTTAGGTAGAAAATCCTATGGTTGTAAACATGTGTTTGAGACATATTATGTTTGGTGGATGCAAGAGGATGTAAGTGTTTGCTAGTGGTTGCTCGTGGATGCATTTACACAAACAATAGGCACTAGATTGGCTCAATCACTTTTGTAACAACCCGGAAAATCAGATCCAATTTAAAAATTTTAATTTAGCTATTTTAATAAATTTGGAGTATCTAAAATGATTTATTTTAAATAATAATGACTAAAAATTTAATTAAATCGAAGTTAGAACGAATAAATTTATTTTAATCATATAACGAGCCTGAAATAGCTCGACAGTTTAAAAATTGACTTCGAACTTTGACTGAATGTACATGATTCAAAATAAACCGGATTTTAGTTAAACCAAAAATATTTATATCTATATGGAAATATCTTTCTAACGAATCCGAAAAATCGAAATTTCATAGTGGGAATCAAAATTATGGCCAGTTGAATATTTAGAGTAGTCGTTGTAAAATTTAAAATAAATATAGCCCGTAAAAGTAGACATTTTGCAAACGACCTCCGTTTTCGACGAAACCGCTTTGGTTGGATCCGAAATGTCAAATTATTGCTAGATTTCAAATTCCTTAATTTTTGGAATTGATATGTGAGCGTGGCAAAGGAAAATGCGTTTGGTAATTCTAGTTTGAATTGGATCGACCAGAAAATGGCCATTTTTCAAACGGTCTCCAAATTCGACGAAATCAGTTTTGTTGGGAATGTATTGTCCCAACATATCTAGGTTTATTTTTCGGGAATTTTTAGAATCAGTATGTGGCCCTGGCAAATTAAAATGTACGTTCAAATCCAAATTTAAATGTTTTATATTTTAATTTGAAGAATAACTGACTATAATAGTCGAATGGGCTTACGAAACATATTCCATAGTATCTGGAATGGGGGTATTTAGCTCGGGGCAACATTCTTTGGGTTTGAATTGGAGTTCGTTTGGAGAAAACCCTATTTTTGAATTAATATAAATATCGGCGAATATGATTTTTTTTTCTTTCATTAATTAATTTTATATAAAAAACAGAAACCCTCATTAACTCTCTCTTGTCGACAGCGGCTGGTGCTCCATTCTTTTCGGCCAATTTCCGGCGAATCCCTTCACCATTACACCTTGCCCCAGTTCAACTTCTTGAAGATCTTCCTCCCCTCTTCAAATCAAGACCAGTAGCACCCCCTCTCGCTTCGTATTTCTCGAGAATGAGTTCCCCGAAGTCATCGACTTCCGTTCGCCACCGAGCCTCGCACGTTGCGTCGATATTGACGTCACGACAATCGATAGCTACACCGCCCAGAGCTCTTCTACGTGGTATACTTCGATTTCAACGAAGTGCTACGATTTGGTAAGAATTGAAAACCTAGTTTCTAGCTAATTTCTGAAGGTAACGGCTGTTTTAAAATAAACAGATTATAACACTTCTAAGTGTTGCAAATCATGATTTTCAAATAAAAATCATATCCTTTTGCTATGTTGTCAAAATCCAGTGAGACTGGAGATATCAGACTCGTAGCAACGTCATCTACATTCTAGAAGAAGCTAGAACATATTCCGAGCTCGCTACAATTTCAGAAGGATTAAAAACCAATGTGAGACTTCTAAATTCAAATATGGAATGGAAATGCGTTGTATAAATTATATAAGTGAAGTATAAATTATATATGCGTTGTATACCTCACGTACGGGCGTTGTATAAGTTATATGAGCGATGTATAAGTTATACATGCGTTTTATAAATCATATATGTGTTGAAAAGGAGTTGAAATGGAAATGAAATATATTTATATACGTATATATATATACTCCCCTCATCCACAAATCATAGACGATATGAATTGATTGTGATTGGCGGGAAAATTATTTGATGTGGCGAATGGTTGAAAATAATTGTTTGTGGTTAAAAATAATTGTCTGTGGTTGAAAATAATTGGTTGTGGTTGAAACGAATTGGAATTGTTTATGGAAAATTCATATGATATGAAATTGATCTTAGATCATTTAGATAAGCCCCTTATGGAACGTCACGAGGCCTAAGGTAGCGCGAGGAGCCGTACTCGGGACAGTGCCGGTTTTAAACCCCCTCCCGTTATGCTACGGAAATTTTCAGAAATATTCATGTGTTTGAATTATTTTCATATGTTGAATTATATTCATGTGTTGAATAAATCTTTTAGATAATAAAAATTACATTTTTATTATGCGTATGAAGTATATGAAATATTCATGTGTTGAATAAATTCTTTGAAAGATAATAATAACATTTTTATCAAATATATGGACTAGATAAAATATTAGTGTTTTAAATAAATTGTTTTAACACCAAAAATAACATTTTTATTATATGTATTAACTATATAAAATATTCATGTGTTGATATATTCAGAGTTGAACAAACGGATTGAACAATAAAATTAACATTTTTACTGTGAATATGAAGTGATAAAAACATTCATGTGTTGAATAAATATTTTGAACGATAAAAATATCATTTTTATCATGTATACGACTCACTAGAAATACACATGTGTTGAAACATATTTTTGTTCGCCAAAAATATCATTTTTATCCTATATATGAAGTGTTAAAAATAATCGTGGGTTGAAATAAACATAGGTTCGCTAGAAATATTATTTTTAGCTTAGTTCTGCATATATATACATATGTTGAACAGGAGAATCCATTAGTTGTTGAGTAATGAATATATTTGTGTGCCCGACAAATAGGTAAGCCTTAATGAGTTGGCTTCACGATATTATTATTATATAAACTCCTGTGAATGCCATTGGATGCGGAGTGCTGGTTGTTCTGTGTGAAATTATAAACGTCACCACGAGATAGTGACAATTAATTTTGAACTACACTACATGGCATACTTCTTGAAGATATCATACCCTATCATATACCACATAAGCATTTGGAGCTTATGTGACGAGGTTGGAGATTTACCATACAAGAGAGAGTCTTATATGGCGATGATTGTATTTCAGGTTGAACCAAAGACTGATATGGACTATATAAAATGTAACGATAAATTGCCAGATTAATAAAAACCCCACACTGGTCTGGATATGACAATAAACACGTATCTCTAATCATCAAGGCACAAAAACTATTTACAGGGCGACGAGAATTTATTCTCTGGAGTTATGATCTATACACACTCACCTTTGGACAACGGAATATATCACCATAAATATGTGTACGCTTTTTAGGATTTATTGGGTGCCTAATATGGTCCAATAAATTTCCAAACCCCTTCCCGTACAAAGGAGGTTATAGCGAAATTTTCTGAAATTTAAAGGCGTTTATGAAATATTTGAAGTGAAAAACGATATTGAAATCGTCGAATGAATTATATATATATATATATATTGAAATAAATGAATCGCATAGCTGCAGTTCGTGTTTTGGAATCGTAATTTTAAACGATTATACCGAGAAATCCAGCCAACGGATTTTCCCGAAACTGGAACCATTGGGTTCGCTTGGGAAAAATCTTTCCAATGATATAAAATTTGTTAGGATCCAACGGTTGGATTGTGTGAAATGTTTAATTCAAATATGAATAAAAACAGCACCAAAATGGATTATATATATATATAAATTAAACAAAACGAATAACGATGCTGCAGTTCGTGTTTTGAAATTGTAACTTTAAAAGATTATATCGAGAGATCCGACCATCAGATTTTCCCAAAACCAGAACCATTGGGTTCGCTTTGGTGAGATCTTTCCAACGGAATTAACTTCGTTAAGATCCGATGGCTAGATTTTGAGAAATGTGTAAATCAAATTTGGAGAAAAACAACGCTAGGGCCACGTTATGGCCTTAAACGTCGTTTAATTAAAAGGAGCTATTTTCAAATAAATAAAAATAGGATATATCGTTATAAAATATTATAAGTGATGTGGAATGGAAATAAACCAATTTTACTTAGTTTGCTTGATATTTGATGGTTGAATGTGTTTGACATGAAAAATTATATTAAAGAACTGAAATGTGGATGCCGAATAATTTAACCATGGAAAGAATTGTTTTGAATTCTAGTATACGTGAATTATTTGAAAAGGCCGAGTTAACTCTCATTTCAAATAGTTGATCAACGAATAAATGTCGAAGATATGAAGACGGTGCAAGAGCGGTGATCTTCACATCGTGTAGATTACTACTGATGCCACTTCCTTGACGATGTTACAGTGGTAGTGGTCTGCACGTACTTGTTGATCGTCCGGATGTGCAAGGGCCTCTCTCCTGTATTGGACATACGGGACGAGGAATAAGGTGCCTCCAATTTCGTTCAGACCTAGGACAAACTTGTAAATGGATGTGTGTCTGACATTGTATTTTATTCTATGTTGATTGATCTCTATTAAATATATATCTGTTTGGCGATGGATAATTTATTCTCTTGCTTAACGCCCTTCTCTGAGACGTACGTGCTCAGAGGTTATATATCGATAGAAATCAGTCGCATGGCATGAATTGCATGTGTGGCATGCGGAGATGCTGTGATCATGGCTTTTGTTGAAAAGTAGAGTCTTGTGGTTGATGATCAAAGCACGGCCTTAAAGGGCATAGCTTTGTGTATAGCGTTAATTCGCGAGCCTCACACCTCGGTATGAGTCAAAAACGGGATCGTGACTACAGGGAGTGAACGACGTTTCTTTCTAGCTATGGGTGGTGTTAGCATTTTACAAGCCCTGACATTATTATATTTTATCTTTATGGTTGTTGGAATGCGAGGCGCCTTGGATATCTCGGTCTCTACGGGGCCGATGGTTAGTTCCGATAGGACCGGGAAACGTGTGTTCAAGAATAACCAATCCTCAAACGTAAGGGAGGATCGACCCTGAAGATACAGGGGTTGCCCAGAGTGTGCAGTCCTGAGACATTTTCTAGAGTGTCTCGAAGCGGTGCAGTGCCATCCCTGGCCTCGACTCATGATGAAAACCAAATTTCCAATATGAAATTACGGATTTGATTGTAACTTATATATGGCGATATATTGGTATAGGGCACTTATGTTGTCTATGATTGAATTTTCTTTTGATACATATTTGCACTAGTTATAATATCAAATGATTTTGCCATACACATATTAAGCATATTTTGGCCATTATAAGGTAAAACTCTATCCTTCGGCATGCGTTGCATTGTGTGATGGGACTTGAGTCTTATAATGGCTTCATTCTTCCTAAAAAGCATTGCGTGTTTAACTTTATCTCATGCACTGGCAATCACTGGAGTAAACCCGTTCCGCGAAAATGGCGTGGTCCTATTATTTGCCTTATTATTGTTGTTTAACCAGTTAAGTAGATTTCTTATACTAGTCCCATGACTGACTCGCAGTTTGTTTCACTTTGCAAACTCAGGTGCCCGTATTTTCACATGGGCAGCCTAGTGATAGGTTGTATTTTGGCTTTTACACTGCAGCATGGAGTGCAACTTTTGGCTTGTATGGCGAAGACTAGATTTCTTAGTATTTTGGCTATTTGGCATTCCGCCATTAGTATCTTATGTACATGATTTCGCTTATCGCGATGTAGACAAATTTACTTCTATTATGGACTCTATGATGTATATGTCCCAGTGATCTTGATGTTGACTGATCATTTCGTTTTATGCACTAAGTTGTATCCTGCACTGTGCTACTCTAATGTTTATTACATATTATTATTTCGCTATCATACTCATGTAAAATTTTCTATTCTATGTTTATGCTATTATCTTTACTCTGCTAATGATGATTAATGTGTTATATTCCAATGATTATCCTCGCCACCTCTACATAGTGGTTTGGGATCGTCACAAGTGGTATCAGAGCTTTGGTTAACCTTAGTTCTGGAATTTAACACATTAAATACCTCTTCAAAATAGAATCAGTAGTGTTCTAAGGCGAGTAGCTCATTAGAGATAGGATTAGCAATGTCCTAGAATGAGCTAAGCGAAATAGCAAAATAATTTGATGAGCACATCATTATCTTTTCATATATTCTTCTGCTTTTGCCATATCTTAAAATTATTATTTTTGTGGGCTTGATTCTTTTCTTGCTTGTACAGAACTGACTTAAATGGCTACCCGAGCAGCTAGAGGTAGAGGAGGCCGAGGCAGAGGACAAGGGAATATTCCCGTTGTCGAGGAGCCTTTGATTCAGCCACCACATCCCCCGCAACAGTTTGATTTGGACCGAGTGGTAAAGAAGTATAAGAATCTTGGGGGCAAGACATTCTATGGCACGGGCACTGTGACTGAAGCCTTAGGTTGGCTAAAAACATGTGAGAAGATCTTCGGTGGCTTAGGTCTTGAGGATCATAGGAAAAGCTTCATGGGTGCTTAGCTATTGCAGGACGAGGCACAACTAGGGTGGGAATCCATCACCTTGAGTGAGCAAGAGTTGGAGATGTCATGGGATGAAGTCAAAGAGGTATTCAAAGAGAAGTTCATTCCCGAGCAAAAGATGGAACACCTTCATGACGAGTTTTCCAATCTCCAACAAGGAGATCGCACCATTCAAGAATACCTCAACAGGTTTATTCAGCTGTTCTGCTATGCACCAGAGCTCGTTCTGACTGTTAAGGTGAAGAATAATAGGTTCATACATGGACTTCAGTGCAAGTACCAGAATAGGGCAATGAGACACGTTATGCTTACGTTCGCCGACATGGTTGATATGGTGTGCAATTATGAGAGCTTGGATTTGAGGAACATGCAAGTAGATCATGCAAAGAATCAAGCGGGCAACAAGCGCAAGGCTTCTGAAAGGCAGCCCGAATTAAGCAACACGGTAGAAAATGCCAAGCCGCAAACAAATAGGCCACCCAGGGGAAGTTGTTACAACTACGGTCAAGATGGACATTACTCTAATGTATGCACCACTCCGAAGCGGCAGAATACCAACCAACCAAGCTCTAGTCAGAAACCCGCAACCCTAGTGAGTGCTAAACTGCCACAAGACAGGGCATCTCAGAAGGAATTGTCCTTTGTTGAAGAATCCACAGGTTGCACATGTGTATGACGGGGTAAACCCGCCAGCTTCTACTCCGGGAGCAGGTAAACTCGATGTTTTGGGAGGTACCCTTACTATTAAAAATATTCCTGTTTCCATACTATTTGACACTGCTGCATCACAAAGTTTTATTGCAAGTAACACTATTAAAAAGTTAAAGTTATATCTAAGAAAGCTTAAAGAATCGGTTAGGGTTCATAATCCGATAGGAGGTTCTATTGTTCTCAGTTCGTATTGTGGAGTGTTGGTCTCTTATTCTTGTTACAAGTTTTCTTTTGATTTGATTGTCATGAACTTTTCTAAATTTGATATCATACTTGGGTTGGACTGGTTAACCAAATATGAGGTCGAAGTTAAATGTGCCGAAAGAGTTGTTAAAGTTAAAACGAAGCTGGGATATATTATTATACCATGCCAAGGCTCAGATTTGGATAGAAAAGAATTTTGGTCTACGCTAGAAGTTACTCCCACTTTATTAGAAAACATTCCTGTCGTTAAACATTATGCGGATGTGTTCGAAGAAGTCAATAACTTACCTCCGCAAAGAGAAATTGAATTCATGATCGATTTAATTCCGAATGCCAGGCTAGTAGTGCATTCAATTCGAAAAATGACCTTGAAGGAAAAAGAAGAATTGGGGGATCAAACTCGACAATTGCTATGGAAGGGTCTAATCAGGCCTAGCTTATTTAATTGGGGTGCAGCTGTGGTGTTTGTTCCTAAATCAGACGGTACTCTCCGATTGTGTGTTGATTACCGAGACATCAACAAGAAGACACTCAAGAATAAATATCCATTACCACGGATAGATGATTTGTTGGATCAATTAAATGGAGCGCGAGTATTTTCCAGAGTGGACCAAGCTATAGGTTTCCATCAACTAAGAATTGCCAAAGAATGTGTCCCTTTGACAGCTTTCAGAGGTTCAGACATATTATATGAGTGGTTAGTAATGCCATTCGGCTTGTGTAACACTCTAGCTTACGTCGTCGATTTAATGAACACAGTGTTCTGTGATGTCTTAAATAAATTCGTGCGGGTATTCATTGATGATATTTAAATCTGCTCCAAGTCAGAAAGCGAGCACAAAAAACATTTAGAGAAAATGTTGGGGATTCTGAGAAAGAACGTCTTCAAAGCCAAATTCTCTAAATGTATCTTCTGGCAAGATGAAGTGAAGTTCCTTGGTCATGTCTTATCAAAGAAAGGAATTTCTGTAGACCCAAGCAAAATTGCAGCAATTCAAGATTGGAAGCAACCTACTACCCCCGTAGAAGTCCGAAGTTTTCTGGGATTGGCAAGTTATTAACAGAAATTCATTAAGGATTTTTCGAAGATATCCGATTCATTAAGAAAGCTAACTAAGAAGCATGCCAGATTTTGTAGGACCCCAGAATGTGAGGCAACTTTCCAAGAGCTGAAATTAAAATTGACAACTTCTCCGGTATTAACGATTATCGATGGCAATCAGGATTTGACAGTTTGGACGGATGCTTCTATTGGTGGTCTTAGTGCGGTATTAATGCAAAGAGGCCAAGTAGTCGCTTATGCTAGCCGTCAGTTGAAGCCGCATGAGAAGAATTATGCAACTCATGATATTGAATTGTTAGCCATCATGTTTGCTATGAAAATATGGAGGCACTAGCTATTGGGTGAGAAATTTGAATTATATAATGATCATCATTCATTGAAGTATTCGTTCACCCAGAAAGACTTGAATTTGAGACAACAGTGTTGGCTAGAATTTCTTGCAGCATATGATCTAGATATTCTGTATATGCCAGGGAAAGCCAATGTGGTAGCGGATGCGCTTAGCAGCAAAACTACAATCATTGCCAATCTTATTATTACGCCTTAGTTGATTGATAAGATCTCTATTCTTTAGAAAGACGACAATTTTGTTAAGGAGATGATCAAAAGAATTCAAAAGGGCGAAGTCTCCAGTTTCCAAGTGGATAGTGAGGGGGTTCTGAGATTAAAAGGAAGAATTTGTGTTCCCGACATCCCTGAGCTCAAAAGAGAAGTGCTTGATGAATTTCATAAGTCCAAACTATGCATTCATCCTGGAGTCAGTAAGATGTACAATTATCTCAAAAACACATTCTGGTGGAAGGCGACAAAGAGAGACATTTATCTATATGTTAGCAGGTGCTCTACTTGCTAACAAGTCAAAAGCAACCAACAGAAACTTGCCAGATTGTTACAACCGTTGGAAATTCCAAATTGGAACTGGGAGCAAATTTCCATTGATTTCATAGATGGTTTACCCCGAACCAAGAAAGTAAATGACAGTATTTGGGTGATCGTAGATCGTTTCACGAAGACCGCCCATTTCCTACTTGTTAGATCCAATAGAACCGCACAAAGTCTAGCACAGATTTATTTCAAAGAAATTGTTAAACCGCATGGAGTCCCCATCAGCATAGTCAGTGATAAAAACCCAATTTTTGCTAGTAAATTCTGGGAAGCATTCCAAACAGAATTGGGAACAAAACTGAACCTGAGCACCGCATATCTTCCTCAAATAGATGGCCAAACTGAGAGGGTGAACCGTATATTGGAAGATTTACTACAGGCTTATATTATTGATTTTGGTGGATCATGGGAAGACAACTTGCATTTAGCCGAGTTCTCATACGACCAAAGTTATCAAGCGAGCCTTAAAATGCCACCGTTTGAAGCGTTAAATGGTAGACATTGCAGATCTCCTATATATTGGGTAGAATCTAGAAACCGACTTGTATTGAGACCCGATATGATTCGTGAAGCTTCAAACAAAGTCGATTTCATCAAGAAATGATTGCAAATAGCTCAAAGACGACAGAAAAGTTATGCGGATTCCAGAAGAAGAGATTTAGCATTTGTTGTTGGTGAGTATGTGTATTTACGAGTTTCTTCGATGAGGGGAGTAGTCAGATTTGGCAAGACTGGGAAGTTGGCACCCCGATTTATTGGTCCATTTCCTATTCTTGAACGAAATAGAATTCTTGCTTACAGGGTTCAATTACATGACTGGTTTCCTGAAGTACATAATGTATTTCACGTATCTCAACTTAGAAAAGATGTGCATGATCTAGATTTGGTTGTAGAAGAAGCAGCGCAACAGGACATGGAAATTACTCCAGAATTGGTTATGGAAAGAAAGCCGATAAAGATTATTGGGAAAGAAACTAAAGAGCTAAGGAACAAGAAGGTTCATTTAGTTAAAGTGCAGTGGAGATCCTAGAGACTGTACTTGGGAAACTGACGAGAGCATTAAGCAAGCTTATCCCAATTGCAGAGTGGACATCTCTGACTAACTTTGGTGCAAGGTACATTTACAATACTTTGCGTTTCCATTTTGTTTCCTACTTTACTATTGTTTCCTTTTCGGGGATGCAAATTTTTAAGTGGGGGAGATCGTAATAACCTGAAAAATCAGAACCAATTAAAAAATTTTAATTTGGCTATTTTAATGAATTTGGAATATTTAAAATGATTTATTTTAAATAATAACGACTAGAAATTTAATTAAATCAAAGGTAGAACGAATAAATTTATTTTAATCATATAACGAGCCTGAAATGGCGCGATAGTTTGAAAACTGACTTTGAACTTTGACTAAATGTACAGGATTCAAAATAAACTGGATTTTAGTGAAACTAAAAATATTTAAATCTGTTTGGAAATATCTTTCAAATGAATCCGAAAAATTGAAATTTCATAGCGGGAATCAAAAGTTATGGCCTGTTGAATATTCAGAGTAGTCGCTATGAAATTTAAAATAAATATAGCCCGTAAAAATATGCATTTTGCAAACGACCTCCGTTTTCGACGAAACCACTTTGGTTGGATCCGTAATGTCAAATTATTGCTAGGTTTCAAATTCCATAATTTTTGGAATTGATATATGAGTGTGGCAAAGGAAAACACGTTCGGTAATTTTAGTTTGAATTGGATCGATCATAAAATGGCTATTTTTCAAATGTCTCCAAATTCAATGAAATCAGCTTTGTTGGGACCGTATCGTCCCAAATTAGCTAGGTTTATTTTTCGTGAATTTTTAGAATCAGTATGTGGCCCCGGCAAATTAAAATGTACATTCAAATCAAAATTTGAATGTTTTATATTTTAATTTGCAGAATAACTAACTGTAACAGTCGAATGGGTTTACAAAACATATTCCATTGTGTGCGGAATGGGGGTATTTAGCTAGGGGCAATAATCGTTGTGTTTGAATTGGAGTTCCTATGGAGAAAACCCTATTTTTGAATTAATATAAATATCGGTGAATAGGATTTTATTCTCTCATTAATTAATTTTATATAAAAATTCAAAAAGCCTCATTAACTCTCTCCCGTCGACGGCGGCTGGTGCTCCATTATTTCCGGCCAATTTCTGGTGAATCCCTTCACCATTACACCTCGCCCCAGTTCAACTTTTTGAAGATATTCCTCTCCTCTTCAAATCAAGACCAGTAGCACCCCCTCTCGCTTCGTATTTCTCGAGAACGAGCTCCCTGAAGTCATCGACTTCCATTCGCCGCCGAGCCTCGCATGCTGCGTCAATCCTGATGCCACAGCTATTGATAGCTGCACCAGCCAGAGCTCTTCGGCGTGGTATACTTTGATTTCAACGAAGTGCTATGGATTTGGCTAGAATTGAAAACCTAGTTTCGAGCTAATTTCTGAAGGTAACAGCTGTTTTAAAATAAACAGATTATAACACTTCTAAGTGTTGTAAATCATGATTTTCAAATAAAAATCAAATCTTTTTAATATGTTGTCGAAATCCAGTGAAACCAGAGACATCGGACTCGTAGCGACATCATCTACATTCTAGAAGAAGCTAGAACGTATTCCGAGCTCGCTGCAATTTCAAAAGGATTAAAAACAAATGTGAGACCTCTAAATTCAAATATGGAACGGAAATGCTTTGTATAAATTATATAAGCAAAGTATAAATTATATAAGCGAAGTGTAAATTATATATACGTTGTATACCTCATGTATGGGCGTTGTATAAGTTATATGAGTGATGTATAAGTTATACAAGCGTTGTGTAAATCATATATGTGTTGAAAAGGAGTTGAAATGGAAATTAAATATATTTATATACATATATATGTATATGTGTGTGTGTGTGTGTGTGTGTACAGTCCCCTCGTCCACAAACCATGGACGATATAAATTGATTGTGATTGGCGTGAAAATTAGTTGATGTGGCGAATGGTTGAAAATAATTGTTTGTGGTTGAAAATAATTGGTTGTGGTTGAAACGAATTGGAATTGTTTCTTGAAAATTCAAATGATATGAAATTTATCTTAGATCATTTAGATAATCCCCTTATGGAATGCAGCGAGGCCAAAGGTAGTGCGAGGAGCTGTACTCCGGACGGTGCCGGTTTTAAACCTTATAGCGACCCAGGGTTTTCGCGATCCAGGATATCGACATACAACACTATGTCGACTATTCAAGCATCGGAAACACTGGATAGTCTATGAAAGAAATTAGAGGGTGAGGATAAATAAGATAGAAACTTAGAATAGAAGAAGAAAAAAAACACACAACATCATAGTAAACACGAATCTCATAGCGGAACGAACAATATATAATAGATACATAACTTTGAAATAAAATCAGTCTATGTATACAGTAGCATTATCAGAGTATAACACTTACAACACAGCGGAAATAATTATAGCTATATAATCCTGAAGCCTCCTGCTCCAAGCTCTCTAAGTGTATCTGTAAAATCCTGACTACTTGACGGCTCATACAAAATTGGGCACCCAAGAGTTTAGGGAAAACAAAACCAAATAAACTCTGGGTCAGTGATGGGACTGGTGTGAGTAAACCATTTAAAACAGTTTGAGCAATTAAACGATATCTCATAAGACCACGACGTATAACGGAATGGGTGTTTCCCTTATGAGAATCCAAAACATTTGATTAAACTTTCAAAATCCTTTTGAAAGAAACCATAAACTTTAAATCAAAACTCTTTTGATATTATAATAATGTCTATCAACCACAACTAAATAATCATCTAGTAGAAACGCTTTCATCTCACGTTCTACATATATAGTATACAATCAAAATTGCGAGCACTTATTGGGTGATGGATTTCCAACTATGACAAGGTATGGAACCACCTTCAGATAGTGTACCTCTAGAGAGGAATACACTGGGTTAAACAAGAACATCTTGCAACCCGGCCACACATGACCGACCATCATTTCGCTTGAGTGTATCGAATGTACATCACAAACGGTTGGGATTAGCAACCGTTTCCCGAATGAGACAGCATCAAATAGATTAAAGAATGAAATGAATATCTATAGTTAGATGATAATACACCCTACTTGGCAGCCAACCACTTAGCCATGCTGCCTGCCCGATTTTTGACATTTCCCGGTTGTGAGGCTAGAGGCCACGCTTATCTCTAACAGATCACACATTTCTTCACTTTGAATGTCACATTGTCATACCCGCCAAATCAAAAATTGATTTCCCCAAAAATACAACGGGTATACAGCTAAGAGAAACGAATTCCTCTGCCATCAAACGTAAATACGTTTGAAGAGATCAACTTACGTGATCTGTTAAATATACTCTATCAGACATTCTTCCATACAGGTTGTCCTGGGACTGGACAAACCGAAGGTACTATTCTGTAAACAGGACAGCCCTTTCATAACTCCGTCTTCAATTATCTTTGTCACATTTCATTCGCAATGCTAATGCCCATATGGAGTGGTTTTCAGATAATGCATCTGATCCGGGTCTCTCCATATTGACAATGAAAAAATGGTCAAAAACTTCGATAGTCGGTGATTTAACTATCAAAGAAAAACACGTGTGCAAACAACGATATTATTTCCAGATGGAAATTCTATCAATCAAACATCATTTAACATTTATCTCTTTAGTTCATTACTTTATCTCCTGTTTCCATATATTCAACATTTCTTATTTCCTAAATTTAGAAAATATACGTTATAAATTATTGGAAAACATTTCCATCTCTTTTTCACGTATCACTGTCATTCCAATATTCTTTATCAACAAACATTTCATTTTCTATGATTAGAAAATATCTATGATTATATTTGGAAAATGTTTCCAAACTCATTCGTTGGATTTAAACAGATGCTTAAATAAAACATCACTATGCCAACTCAAAACATTACACTGATTAACTAATTTCACTTAACCAACCTTCACTATCGAACGTTAACCATTCCTTAGTTAAAAATGGAGTCAATCAAATTGGGGTATAACTACCTCACGGACCTTAACTGAACAACATTTCTAACCTCGAAACAGACAAAGTTCTCCCTTTTAAATTTTTAACAAACTTCCATACGTAACTCTCAGATTTCTATTTATGAATCCACTTCTCTATTGAAAACATTTTGATTATAACAATAGAGTTATAATCCTTACTTCTGAAAATCTAACTTCAAATATAACTTTTATTCCTTAATTTAACTAAATAACTAAATAGGCAATTTATAAATAAATCATTAAATCTTGATTAAAAATGGAAAGTGTACTTTCCCGAATTCAATATAATCGAATTTCAACGTATAACTCTCTTTCGAATAATCTTTATTCGATAACTCCTTTTCGAATAAACTATATTCGATAACTCCTTTCGAATAACTAATATTTGGTTAACTTCTTTAACTCTATTCGAATAATCTATATTCGATAACTCCTTTCGAATAAACTATATTCGATTAACTCCTTTAACTCTATTTGAATAAACTATATTCGATAACTCCTTTCGAATAAACTATATTCGATCAACTCCTTTAACTCTCTTCCAATAAACTATATTCGATAACTCCTTTCGAATAAACTATATTCGATTAACTCCTTTCGAATGACTAATATTCGATAAGTCCTTTCGAGTAACTAATATTCGACAATCTCTCTTCGAATAACTAATATTCGATAATCTCTCTTCGAATAACTAATATTCGAATAACTCTAATCCGATTAACTCTAATTCAATTAACTCTATTCGAATAACTAATATTCGACTAACTCTTGTTCGATTAAATCTATTGAATTAACTCTAACTCTAATCGGTTAACTCTAAATCAAATCGATTAACTTTAACTCTAATCGATTAACCCTAATTCGATTAACTCCTCTAACTCATTTTGATTAACACATTTTGATTAACTCCTTTGATTTACTTTACGTCCATATTCAGTTTCAAATATCGATGTTGGAATCGATTCTTACTTCTCTATATAAATCCTGACTTATATATTCTATTTATCAAATGATAAAAAATTTATTTAATTTATAAAATATTATTTGTAAATTAAGCTTCTTAATCTATCAGCTAGAACAGATTCTATTTAAAATCTTTGCTTTAAATCCATATCATGTTATATCCGTGTGTGAAGCACAGGTCTAAACCTTTCAAATATAAAATTCCCTTTTTATACTATTCTATTTATTTTCCAATAATATTTCCTTTTCTATTATATTTGTTTCACAAATATTTCCTTTTCTATTCTATTTATTTAACAAATAAATATTCCTTCTCGATTCTATTTATTTAACAAATAAATATTCCTTTTCGATTCTATTTATTTAACAAATAAATAATCCTTTTCGATTCTATTTATTTAACAAATAAATATTCCTTTATAACTCCTTTTATTTAACAAATAAATATTCCTTTTCAATTCTATTGTAAATGTTTTACAATATTTCCTTTCAAATCTATTTGTAAATGTTTTACAAATATTCCTTTTTCAATTCTATTTGTAAATGTTTTACAAATATCTCCTTTCAAATCTATTTGTAAATGTTTTACAAATATTCCTTTTTCAATTCCATTTGTAAATGTTTTACAAATATTCCTTTTACATATTAAATCCATTGATTTTATATAAATAATTCATTTTCAAAATAAACTTTGAAAATCACCTTCTTTCTACATCCCAGAATTTCTTACGGTATTTAAAATACCAAATAAAAATGATTGATATCATTCAAACACACATAATCAACACAGATTATATATCACATCATATATTACAATATTAGAAAAACAGTAAAATAAATGTTGAGGAATCCAGTTGGATCCCTCCAGCATGTTTCCCTGCATCCACAGATGTTAAATAATATAATAACATCGATTTCATTTCGATATGAAGTATTCTGATAAACAGAATCAATATTCGATTAACGATTTATATATATATCGTTATCTATAATTTCAACCAATACATAAGCGATTCAACCAAACAATCATCACACAGCAGTCAATCAGCATTACTAGATTATATTTATAAAAATATAAAACTAATAGAGTTAGTGAGTTTTTAATCACCTTGGTTCACAGTTGAAGATCCTTTTTTTATTTCCGTTAAAATCAAACAACGTTCGTTTTATCCTGAATTCCCAACAGCTCTGTTCCCAACCAAAATAGTTCGCAATGTATATTTCCCTTTTACGATTCCAACCTGATCTATTTTGTCCAATTCTGTTCATGAACAAATCAAATATATGCGTTAGAAGTTAATTTACGAATTAACTTAATATTTGTAAACTAATTTTATCATTAAATTTCTTAATCACCAATTACCATTAAAAATCCTTCTCTACCAACTTAAAATAGTGCTGCTTCCTGAAAGCACCATTTTGACAACTTCCTCTGCCTCGTTCACTCTCTCTCCTCCATGAAAATGCAGACTAACCCCACTGTTTGACTCCATCAACCCTTGTTTACACCAATCATAGTACCACTAACTTTTCTTCCATAACCTAAATCCAAACACATCTCCATTTAATCCTCTTTCCACCAGAATTTGAACGCAACTTCTTTCTGGTCATCCCCTTGAAAACCCAGTTCCAACAATTTCCTGAAACATGCAATAGTAAACCCATATCTCGAGAAAAATTGAACGACACCTCATATCTCTCTCCTCATCAGAAATCCTGCTTCTCCCAATTACAGTATTGAATCAGCATACAATGTCCTTCCCATTCGTCTTTTCTTTTTACCTTAACACACCACAAAATTTCAAATAAACCCACCAAAAATCATCTCATCGGCAACTCCATCTTCCTACCTCCTAAACAAACCACTTGCACCTTTTTCCATTTCCGTCCTCACCATTTGTGACCACGCAAACCAGGTAGCGAACAAAACATTTACCAAATCCTCCAATTCTTTGAGAGCACGCTCTACTTCATTTCCTTGAACCTAATTTGAGCTTAGCTTTGCAAACCGAGACACAAATCTGTCGATCTTCTAAACACTAGTTTTACTGTAAAGGTTCAACCTTTTAAAAACTTGATCGCACCTAGAAAAAAGGGTACCAACATGAAGTTCTCGATCTAAGAAACTCCTAGATATCATCATTTGATTTTCAAGATTTTTGTTTGATTTTCTTTATATATATTTGAAGTTGCGTTTTGGGTTTTAGAAGAGAACCCGGCGGCATAAATTACATTCACCAGGAGAAATGAGTTGAATTAGGTTTAGAGGAGTGTTAGGATTATTTATAGGTAGGTTTATTATTTTTTTATTCTGTTATTTTATTGAACTTTAAGTTATCACTATTTGTATAGTCTTCTAAAAATTACTATGATCACATATGATACCCAAAAATCACAAAAATGTACATACATCTTCAGTTCGACATTACGGACCCAATGAAACTGGTTTCGTCGAACTCCGACTCTATTTGCTCACACAATGTATTTTTAAAGGTTCAATTATAGACCGTTTTTCACATTAAAAATCCATAAGACCACACACTCTCTTCAAAAATCACGAAAATTGAAATCTAACAATAATTTAATATTGCGGATCCAACAAAATTAGTTTTGTCAAAAACGTAGGTCGTTTGCAAAACTGGCTATTTTTAAAGCTCTAAATAACCTATTTAAATATATAACTATATTTCAAAAATAATTAAATTAAATATTTATAAATAAATATTATTGTATATATTCATACTAGAATACCATACAACTCCAGAATAAATATATATATGGATTTACAACTCGATATTTCATCATCAGAGTTATATCAATATTTGATTTATATTTAACATCCTTTTATAATATAAATATATATTTATAAATTTCAAAGGAATTCCATAGCGACTTTTCTAAACTTTGATTTGGACATAAATCAAAATCTACACAATGAAATCCCAAATTTTCTCTTCCATTAGAAAAATATACTTCACCAACTCCGAACGTTTCTTGTTTCACAGAAATCCGATTTAAAACGGACCCTGTATATTCAGTTGAAGTTCGAATCGCCAAATAGAGAACTGCAGCGCCATTTCGAGCTTGATTATAAATATAATATAATTTATACATTCAACTGTCGTTCAAATAATATATTCGTTATTCAAATTCAAATTCTAAACTGAATTATATATTTTGAATTGCCCAATTCACACCGTATTGCCATTTCAGCTACTTCTGATTATTTCAGAATTATATATTTGATTTAGTTATTATTTTAATTAAATATTCAAAGTTATTTAATTAGATGACCATTTGATGCTCTAAATCACTATGTAAATAATTAAATAAATAAATTATTACACCATAAAAATACGGGACATTATATTCTTCCCCCTTAAAATAATTTTGTCCACGAAATTGATGAGGTAGAAACAAACCCTATTGAGTGGTTATTTAACACCCCGTAATTCTATAACGCTAGGATTCACAAATAAAGGCAGAATTAAATTTTGAATCAAAATCAAGGGAAACGGGTTACGCCATTGCGTTCGTCTCGGAATTCTACATGAAAACGAGTCCGAGTTTGCGAGAATCGGAGTCCGTATAAAGGAGATATGACCCTCCGAAGTTTCAGGAATTTTCAGAATAGAAAACATCTCGAAATTCGAATTCGAAATTCGAATTCAAACCCAGAAGCGGGCTGGGCGGGAAAATTCCTGCCCAAGACCAAGGTCGACTGGGTAGTCGACCCCCCCTGACCAGGTCGACTGCCCAGTCGACCTGGGTTCAGAAACCCACTTTTGGGCCTAGGTGCATTCTGATGTACCCAGTCTCGTTTTCTACCTAGATTCGTCCCCCTAATCCTATATAAACAGCCTCTGGCCTCATTCTCTCTACACCATTTCATTCTATCCTTATGCCGCCTCTGAGAAAATGTATAAATGAATAAAAATAAGAAAATAATACGAAAATCCAAGACAAGGTTATGCTGCTCAAGTTTGTCAAGAAGAGATTCGAATCAAGATCAAAGCTTCAAGATAAGAATCAAAGGCTAACTCAAACGGTTTCGAGCAACGTCGCACGAATCATAGCAACGCCATCTTTCTATTCTAAAAACCAATCAATGTAAGTCGGTTACTTTTTATATTTGAACGTTTTCTCTATTCGTGACATGAAATTAAAGGAATAAAAGAATATGCCAAATCTTTCTATTCGAATCAGTGCTTATATCTTTGGACCTAATTAAGAACTGTTATGATTCGAGGACCAATAAGACTGTGACTATGAAACTATGGACCATAAAACCATATGCCTCTTTGACTATGAACATTGCCTATGACTATGAACACTGCCTATGACTGTGACCCATGACTATGAGAATTATTTACTTGACTATGAACACAAGCCTATGCCTTTGATTAGGAAACATAAACTATTGCCTATGACATAACAAGGACAACTGTGATTAAAACACCTATGATTCATGACTAGGAAAGTGTTGCTTAAGTTTTGTGACTGTGAAATTGGGTCTAAACCTGATTATCTATTCTGTCTATTCTTGGTTTTCATTGGTTTTAGATCTTGGGAATTTACCTATTAAGTTAGGTCTACCCATGTGCTTGAACCTACGCCGTTATTCAACCCTTTTTATGTCATAAGATTTTCAGACCTAGAGGCCTTCGATGTTTTAGATCAATTTCAATGTAATTCGTTAGGTCTGTAATTACTAAATTATCATTTTATGCCAGTTATTATGTCTATCTTTTTCATAGCATCTTTGGTTCATTCCCTATTTTCTACGAATCTAGATTTATCTATAATCTAGATTGAATCACGATTATACGAACGATGGGAATACGATTTGGGCAAAATATGAAATTTACTATAAAAAAACGTAGTTATAAACTTGGAAATTGGCATAAATTAGGAACATGTATTACGGCATGTTCATAAAAATGCAAATTGGATAAATTTGACATGAATTATAGGATGTGTAATTTGAATCTAGTATTGACTTGTAAATCTAGCATTTACATGAACTGTGAACTAGAATAATAAGTCTAGTTTGACATGAACTGTAATTAGAATGTTAAATCAGAATTGGATTAGCTTATTTGGCATAATAAGTATATTGGCATAAATTTGAAATTGGCCATAATTGCGAGTAATTATCATGTTTGGCAAAAATCATGGTTAGTGACACTTAATTTGGTATAGTTTACATACCAAAAAGCATAAACATGATATAGAGGAGAAAATGGGCCATAAGAATAAATGTTGACAATTTACATTAAAAGAGTAATTAGGAAATAAGTAAATTAGGAATGATTTACTTATAGAATTTGTCCTAAATGAGCAAATGTAAATTTAGACAAATTAAAGGTTTATTAACGACATCTCTTTTAATAATACACCAGAAAGTTCTAGGGTGCCAGAGAGGATAGTGTCTAGGCTTGGGTTTGGAAAATACAAGTTTCCTGCTCTCCCTGGCTATCTCTAACTGATCCGACGGACGGGATGATTACTTTCAAAAACCTGATTTGAAAATTAATCAAAACCCTTTTGAACTTAGAAAACACGAATATGCCTAAACCTAGGTTAGACTGAGTTGCGATG
Organism: Allium sativum; assembly: GCA_030737875.1. Classification (NCBI taxonomy): domain Eukaryota; kingdom Viridiplantae; phylum Streptophyta; class Magnoliopsida; order Asparagales; family Amaryllidaceae; genus Allium; species Allium sativum. The sequence goes on along the minus strand of CM060916.1, from coordinate 291,333,376 downwards.
TAAACCTGCCCGGAACCAACCGGCATATCCAGTAATCACAACAATATTTGTCTAATGTGAGTGGTAGCGGCTTTAATTTATTTAGTTAAAGCTAGAACAAGAATGGTAGGGTTAAGTTAACTAAGACACTTAACCAATTCAACATGATAACCAGACCGGTGGGTGGGGTTAGGTTCATACAGACACTTAACACAGTTAAGCTAGAACAGGAGGGCTAAGTCCATAGGGACACTTAACCAACTTAACATGGTAACAAGACAAGATTTGTAGGGGTTAAGTAACTAAGAAAACACTTAGCCAAATTAACATGTTAACTAGACTAGAAGGTGGGGTTAAGTAAAGTTAATACACTTAGCCAAATTAACATGTTAACTAGACTTGAGGTTGGGGTTAAGTAAAATTTAATACGCTTAGCCAATTTGATATGTTAGCTAGACTAGACCGTAGGGTTAAGTAAACTTGAACACTCAACCATCAGATTGTGATAAAGGAATAGGGTTAAGTCTAAAACGTGAAGGGATAATACTTAACCATTAATAACATGTTAGTTAAAAAAGACGGGCAAGGTTAAGTTAAAAAGGAACACTTAACCAATACAGGTTGAATGGGTAGGGTTAAGTAATAAGAAATACTTAACCAATATAACTTGGTTTGTGGTAGGGTTAAGTCAACATGAATTATTGATAACACTTAACCAGTTTATCAGGATAAATGAAGAGGGTTAAGTTAGCTTGAATTGACTAAGGACACTTAACCAATCCAAATTGACGAGAAAGAGAACTAAGTAGTAAACCTTAGTTAAGAGGAGCTTAGTAGAAAACCTTAGTTAAGAAAACAACGATTCTGGAAACTAAGTGGTAAACCTTAGTTAGCAGAACTAAGTAGTAATTATTAGTATAACACGGGAAGGAGCGAACGCCCGTCTGATTAAAACAAAGGCTCCAACGAATTGGGTTACAAAGCCTGAGGCTTCGAGGGGACGTGAGGGAACTCTTGGTATCCCTCTGTGAGGCTGCAGATGATCTTCCTGGGCTCACAGAGGTTAAGGTCTGCGTTAGAAGAACCAAGGGTATGCCTTGGTTGCAAAATATGGCAACATAAAGACTAGGATGGAGCAGCGTGATTCGGCGAGAAAACGGTAGCCATGTGATAGCAACTCGTCGTCTACCATCCATCTTGAGTCAGTCGAGATACGTGAAGCGGAAAGGCGAAGAACTCCAAAAGACCATATACTTGCTATCTAGTTATGGGTGAGGATGGCCATAGGTTAGTGGGGCATAGGGGGCCTGCGTATAGTTCTCATTTTTCAAGGTGTGCCTTTCATTAGTTGAGGGAGGGATCGAGTGGGACCATAGCCACTGGAATAAAAACAGACCTTAGCATCTGCATCTGTAGATATCTGAAAGCTCCCAACCGAGTTCTGTGTTTCTTGATTTGCCCTGCCACAGGACTCGGGCCGCACATTACAGGACATGTGCATCTAGACAAGCGATAACGATTCACGATACATGCATGGGGAAGTATAGGAACATATACCACTCTAGGTAGTGTGTCCTAGACTTGGGGGCATCGTTCGACAGGTAGCATAATCCCTAGTTGGACTAGGTGGCATAAACCCTGAATCTGAGAAGCATTCAGCAGATAGCGTAAACTCTAGTTGAATCTAGAAAGCACTTGATAGAAAACCCTAGATTATATCTAGGTAATAAATAATAAATGTATGCCTGAAGGCAATGGAAACTACAAGGATTGGGATCACGTTATTGTTACTAGTTGAGACACTAGTTAGGTGGTGCAGAGATATAGAAACCAGTATAACAAGGAAATAGTGAAGCGGCGAAAGTATTAGAGCATATCTAGTTTATCTTATCTTAGCATATCTTGCGATTATCTTATCTAATCTTGCTGAACCTATCGTCATGGTGTTATCTTTTATTCAGTTAATTCATGTCGTTTTGTTTTTCCATGTTCTCATGCTAGAAGTTACTGAACTTACTCAGGCTTTATGTTTGACTCTGTTTTTCTTTCGTCTACTTTTCTTCCGTCCCTCCCCCCTCCCCCCCCAGGTAGTAAAGAAGGGAATAGTATAGTTCAGGTTAAGTTGGATTGTCACTCTTTCCCAGCTTGAAGATTTGTCGAAGTTTTGCTTGGATTCTCTTTTCAGATGCTATGGCTGGCTCTTGCTACATTAGGGAATATAAATGTTGTTTTATGATTCTTTATTTTGTAAGACAGATGATACTCTGATATTATAAAGAAATCATTGTACAAACTATTTTATCAATAAACAAAGTTTTATTTTCCACTGTTGTAATTTTTGTCTGTCTTGTAATTTATCTGCATCTTTTACCCCAAATGCTCCACAGAACTTAGTGCATTCCCTTTGTGAGTGACACTAACGGATGTGGGGTGTTACACGTGGTATTAGAGCTGAAGGTTACTAGATCAGATAAAGGATTTGAAAATTTATTTTCAAAATGGTTTTAAAAGAAGCATTTTCAAGAGAAAAGATTTGTTTTAAAGGCATATTCCCCAAAGCCATACGCACTATCTTCTATTCCTCTGTTTGAATTCTTGTCTCCTTCTTTCTTGAGTCTCTAGGGCTCCTGGCTTTCCAGGAGGTAACCTCATCGATGGGCGAAGACGTGCCTGGCTTCCATCCATAGCCGTAGTTGTTTCACCTACGGCCAGTTTTCTTTCAAGCTTATAGGGTTTTCTGTACGATGGAAGCAGCTTTCGAGAGATTTGTCAACATGACTACACATGGAAGAGGATGAGGAATTCATGGATGTAGATTTAGCTCACAAAGGAGGAAGGACTTATAAAACCTAGGACAAGAGGAAGTATCTTTACTATGGTGTAATAGGGCATGTAATTAAGGGCAAAGGACAAGATTTTCAGAAGGGCAAGTACATACTTTCACCACCAAGCGTACCTAGGAGAAAGATAGTAAAGTTCTGTTGGAAGAGTCTAGTTTTGCAGTTCGTACTCTTTCCTTTGGTTTTAGTGCTTCGCATTTGTTCATATCCACTTCCATAGTTGAGTCTCTGCACCATAGTACTTGTATAGTAGAAAGATCCCACTAGAGTCTCAAATCCAATTGGTGGTCCGACCAGTTTATTTTTGGTTAGTAGGGATTTGAGAATAGCTATCGAGTTTGCTTATATCATCTCACGTAGATCGTCTAAATTCGGAGGAGATATTCCTTGGGTGCTTGTCTGATATTGGTTTAGGCCTTTGGGGCTTGTACTTGAGGAATGTCGAGTTCGACTAGGATGGTTTGCGTGAGAGATGAATAGTTGTGGCAGGCACTCTAAAAAGCACGTAGTGAACTTTCGACCCTTATAGTTATGGCATGGTGGATAAGCTAAGAGGAGAGACCTCTGATCATTCTAGTATATACACTCAGTATCATGGTTGACATTTGTTTATTTTGGAAATGGAGGTCTGAAACTTCACAATCGTTAAGTTAAATTAGTTAAGATACAGTGGAGTAAAGCTCAAGAAGGCTAGATACTAACATCATACCTTTTTCCTTAAGGGTGCATCCTTGATTTCTTTTTTTTAGGAGCTTTACGCCTAATTGTTTCTCTCTTTCCAAAGTATATCCTCTTGGTCGTATCTTCGATTCTTAGGTAGAAGCCAATGGATGTAAACATGTATTTGAAACATGTTATGGTTGATGGTTGCAAGTGGTTGCTAATGGTTGCTCGTGAACGCATATGCATACGTATTAGGCACTAGATCAGTTCAGACGCTTTCATATTGCATTTACATATATGTATTTGTTCGTAAGTTGAACTTGATATGTTATCATATGGATGGTGCATATGGATGAATGGCTGTGCACGCATGTAGTATTTACATAACTAGGGATGCTTGCATACATGATTGGACGTATGGCACTGACATGATTTGCATTAAGGAGGTCAACTGAATCAGTAGACCGCCTGATTTTGCATTTGATAAAGACATATACACACACTATCCATATGAACATGAAAGCATTAGAAATCTTTTAAGGACAATGAATGCATGTGATTGAATGGTTGAGTAGATGGGTGATTTGATGGTAGGACACATTCTTACTAACTTGAAGATTTCGGGGACGAAATCCTTTTAAGTGGGGGAGAATGTAACACCCCGTAATTCTATAACGCTAGGATTCACAAATCAAGGCAGATTTAAATTTTAAAATCAAAATGAAGGGAAACCGGTTACGCCATTGCGTTCGTCTTGTAATTCTACATGAAAACGAGACCGAGTTTGCGAGAATCAGAGTCCGTATGAAGGAGATATAACCCTCCGAAGTTTCAGGAATTTTCAGAACAGAAAACAGCTCGAAATTCGAATTCGAAATTCGAATTCAAACCCAGAAGCGGGCTGGACGGGAAAATTCCTGCCTAGGACCCAGGTCGATTGGGGAGACGATTGGGTAGTTGACCCCCCTGACCAGGTCGACTGGGCAGTCGACCTGGGTACAGAAACCCATTTTTGGGCCTAGGTGCATTCTGATGTACCTGGTCTCATTTTCTGCCTAGATTCATCCCCCTAATCCTATATAAACAGCCTCTAGCCTCATTCTCTCTACACCATTTCATTCTATCCTTATGCTGCCTCTGAGAAAATGTATAAATAAATAAAAATAAGAAAATAATACAAAAATCCAAGACAAGGTTATGCTGCTCAAGTTTGTCAAGAAGGGATTCGAATCAAGATCAAAGCGTCAAGAATAGAATCAAAGGCTAACTCAAATGGTTTCGAGCAACATCGCACGAATCATAGCAATGCCATCTTTCTATTCTAAAAACCGATCATTGTAAGTTGGTTACTTTTTAGATTTGAACGTTTTCTCTATTCGTGACATGAAATTAAAGGAATAAAAGAATATGCCAAATCTTTCTATTCGAATCAGTGCTTACATCTCTAGACCTAATTAAGAACTGTTATGATTCGAGGACCAATAAGACTGTGACTATGAAACTATGGACTTTAAAACCATATGCCTCTTTGACTAAGAACATTGCCTATGACTATGAACACTGCCAATGACTGTGACTCATGACTATGAGAATTATTTCCTTGACTATGAACACAAGCCTATGCCTTTGATTAGGAAACATAAACTATTGCCTATGACATAACAAGGACAACTGTGATTAAACACCTATGATTCATGACTAGGAAAGTGTTGCTTAAGTTTTGTGACTGTGAAATTGGGTCTAAACCTGATTATCTATTCTGTCTATTCTTGGTTTTCTTTGGTTTTAGATCTTGGGAATTTACCTATTAAGTAAGGTCTACCCATGTTCTTGAACCTACGCCGTTATTCAACCCTTTTTATGTCATAAGATTTTCAGACCTATAGGCCTTCGATGTTTTAGATCAATTTCAATGTAATTCGTTAGGTCTGTAATTAGTAAATTATCATTTTGTGCCAGTTATTATGTCTATCTTTTTCATAGCATCTTTGGTTCATTCCCTATTTTCTACGAATCTAGATTTATCTATAATCTAGATTGAATCACGATTATACGAACGATGGGAATACGATTTGGGCAAAATATGAAATTTACTAAAAAAAAAACCGTAGTTATAAACTTGGAAATTGGCATAAATTAGGAACATGTATTACGGCATGTCCATAAAAATGCAAATTGGATAAATTTGACATGAATTATAGGATGTGTAATTTGATTCTAGTATTGACTTGTAAATCCAGCATTTACATGAACTGTGAACTAGAATAATAAGTCTAGTTTGACATGAACTGTAATTAGAATGTTAAATCAGAATTGGATTAGCTAATTTGGCATAATAAGTATATTGGCATAAATTTGAAATTAGCCATAACTGCGAGTAATTGTCATGTTTGGCAAAAATCATGGTTTGTGACACTTAATTTGGTATAGTCTACATACCAAAAAGCATAAACATGATATAGAGGGGAAAATGGGCCATAAGAATAAATGTTGACAATTTACATTAAAAGAGTAATTAGGAAATAAGTAAATTAGGAATGATTTACTTATAGAATTTGTCCTAAATGAGCAAATGTAAATTTAGACAAACTAAAGGTTTATTAACGACATCTCTTTTAATAATACACTAGAAAGTTCTAGGGTGACAGAGAGGGTAGTGTCTAGGCTTGGGTTTGGAAAATACAAGTTTTCTGCTCCCCCTGGCTATCTCTAACTGATCCGACGGACGGGATGGTTACTTTCAAATACCTGATTTGAAAATTATTCAAAACCCTTTTGAACTTAGAAAACACGAATATGCCTAACTCGAGGTTAGACTGAGTTGCGATGTAAACCTGCCCGGAACCAACCGGCACATCTAGTAATCGCAACAATATCTGTCTAATGTGAGTGGTAGCGGCTTTAATTTATTTAGTTAAAGCTAGAACAAGAATGGTAGGGTTAAGTTAACTAAGACACTTAACCAATTCAACATGATAACCAGACCGGTGGGTGGGGTTAGGTTCATACAGACACTTAACACAGTTAAGCTAGAACGGGAGGGCTAAGTCCATAGGGGCACTTAACCAACTTAACATGGTAACAAGACAAGATTTGTAGGGGTTAAGTAACTAAGAAAACACTTAGCCAAATTAACATGTTAACTAGACTAGAAGGTGGGGTTAAGTAAAGTTAATACACTTAGCCAAATTAACATGTTAACTAGACTAGAGGTTGGGGTTAAGTAAAATTTAATACACTTAGCCAATTTGATATGTTAGCTGGACTAGACCGTAGGGTTAAGTAAACTTGAACACTCAACCATCAGATTGTGATAAAGGAATAGGGTTAAGTCTAAAACGTGAAGGGATAATACTTAACCATTAATAACATGTTAGTTAAAATAGACAGGCAAGTTTAAGTTAAAAAGGAACACTTAACCAATACAGGATGAATGGGTAGGGTTAAGTAATAAGAAATACTTAACCAATATAACTTGGTTTGTGGTAGGGTTAAGTCAACATGAATTATTGATAACACTTAGCCAGTTTATCAGGATAAATGAAGAGGGTTAAGTTAGCTTGAATTGACTAAGGACACTTAACTAATCCAAATTGACGAGAAAGAGAACTAAGTAGTAAACCTTAGTTAAGAGGAGCTAAGTAGTAAACCTTAGTTAAGAAAACAACGAATCTGGAAACTAAGTGGTAAACCTTAGTTAGCAGAACTAAGTAGTATTTCTTAGTATAACACGGGAAGGAGCGAACGTCCGTCTGATTAAAATAAAGGCTCCAACGAATTGGGTTACGAAGCCCGAGGCATCGAGGGGATGTGAGGGTACTCTTGGTATCCCTATGTGAGGCTGCAGATGATCCTCCTGGGCTCACAGAGGTTAAGGTCTGAGTTAGAAGAACCAAGGGTATGCCTTGGTTGCAAAATATGGCAACCTAAAGACTAGGATGGACCAGCCTGATTCGGCGAGAAAACGGTAGCCCTGTGATAGCAACTCGTCGTCTACCATCCATCTTGAGTCAGTCGAGATACGTGAAGCGGAAGGCGGAGAACTCCAAAAGACCATATACTTGCTATCTAGTTATGGGTGAGGATGGCCATAGGTTAGTGGGGCATAGGGGGCCTGCGTATAGTTCTCATTTTTCAAGGTGTGCCTTTCAGTAGTTGAGGGAGGGGTCGAGTGGGACCATAGCCACTGAAATAAAAAAAGACCTTAGCATCTGCATCGGCAGATATCTGAAAGCTCCCGACCGAGTTCTGTGTTTCTTGATTTGCCCTACCACAGGACTCGGGCCGCACATTACAGGACATGTGCATCTAGACAAGCAATAACGATTCGCGATACATGCGTGGGGAAGTATAAGAACATATACCACTCTAGGTAGTGTGTCCTAGACTTGGGGAATCGTTCGACAGGTAGCATAATCCCTAGTTGGACTAGGTGGCATAAACGCTGAATCGGAGAAGCGTTCAGCAGATAGCGTAAACTCTAGTTGAATCTAGAAAGCACTTGATAGAAAACCCTAGATTAGATCTAGGTAATAAATAATAAATGTATGCCTGAAGGCAATGGAAACTACAGGGATTCGGCTCACGTTATCGTTACTAGTTGAGACACTAGTTAGGTGGTGAAGAGATATAGAAACCAGTATAACAAGGAAATAGCGAAGCAGCGAATGTATTAGAGCATATCTAGTTTATCTTATCTTAGCATATCTTGTGATTATCTTGTCTAATCTTGCTGAACCTATCGTCATGGTGTTATCTTGTATTCAGTTAATTCATGTCGTTTTGTTTTTCCATGTTCTCATGATAGAAGTTACTGAACTTACTCAGGCTTTATGTCTAACTCTGTTTTTCTTTCGTCTTCTTTTCTTCCGTTCCCCCCCCCCCCCCGGTAGTAAAGAAGGGAAAAGTATAGTTCAGGTTAAGTTGGATTGTCACTCTTTCCCAGCTTGAAATTTGTCGAAGTTTTGCTTGGATTCTCTTTTCAGATGCTATGGCCGGCTCTTGCTACATTGCGGAATATAAATGTTCTTTTATGCTTCTTTATTTCGTAAGACAGTTGATAATCTGATATTATAAAGAAATCGTTGTACAAACTATTTTATCAATAAAGCAAAGTTTTATTTTCCGCTGTTGTAATTTTTGTCTGTCTTGTAATTTATCTGCATCTTTTACCCTAAATGCTCCACAGAATTTAGTGCATTCCCTTGTGAGTGACACTAACGGATGTGGGGTGTTACACGTGGTATCAGAGCTGAAGGTTACCAGATCAGATACAGGATTTGAAAAATTATTTTCAAAACGGTTTTAAAAGAAGCATTTTCAAGAGAAAAGGTTTGTTTTAAAAGCATATTCCCCAAATCCATACGCACTATCTTCTATTCCTCTGTTTGAATTCTTGTCTCCTTCTTTCTTGAGTCTCTGGGGCTCCTAGCTTTCTCTGAGGCAACCTCATCGATGGGCGAAGACGTGCCTGGCTTCCATCCATAGCCGTAGTTGTTTCACCTACGGCCAGTTTTCTTTCAAGCTTATAGGGTTTTCTGTATGATGGAAGCAGCTTTCGAGAGATTTGTCAACATGACTACACACGGAAGAGGATGAGGAATTCATGGATGTAGATTTAGCTCACAAAGGAGGAAGGAATTATAAAACCTAGCACAAGAGGAAGTATCTTTACTATGGTGTAATAGGGCATGTAATTAAGGGCAAAGGACAAGATTTTCAGGAGCGCAAGTACATACTTTCACCACCAAGCGTACCTAGGAGAAAGATAGTAAAGTTATGTTGGAAGAGTCTAGTTTTGCTGTTCGTACTCTTTCCTTTGGTTTTGGCGCTTCGCATTTGTTCATATCCACTTCCATAGTAGAGTCTCTGCACCATAGTACTTGTATAGTAGAAAGATCCCACTAGAGTCTCAAATCTAATTGGTGGTCTGACCAATTTATTTTTGGTTAGTTGGGATTTGAGAATAGCTATCGAGTTTGCTTATATCATCTCACGTAGATCGTCTAAATTCGGAGGAGATATTCCTTGGGTGCTTGTCTGATATTGGTTTAGGCCTTTGGGGCTTGTACTTGAGGAATGTCGAGTTCGACTAGGATGGTTTGTGTGAGAGATGAATAGTTGTGGCAGGCACTCTAAAAAGCACGTAGTGAACTTTCGACCCTTATAGTTATGGCATGATGGATAAGCTAAGAGGAGAGACCTCTGATCATTCTAGTATATACACTCAGTATCATGGTTGACATTTGTTTATTTTGGAAATGGAGGTATGAAACTTCACAATCGTGAAGTTAAATTAGTTAAGATACAGTGGAGTAAAGCTCAAGAAGGCTAGATACTAGCATCATACCTTTTTCCTTAAGGGTGCATCCTTGATTTCTTTTTTTTAGGAGCTTTACGCATAATTGTTTCTCTCTTTCCAAAGTATATCCTCTAGGTCGTATCTTCGATTCTTAGGTAGAAGCCAATGGATGTAAACATGTATTTGAAACACGTTATGGTTGATGGTTGCAAATGGTTGCTAATGGTTGCTCGTGAATGCATATGCATACGTATTAGGCTCAAGATCAGTTCAGACGCTTTCATATTGCATTTACAGATATGTATTTGTTCGTAAGTTGAACTTGATATGTTATCATATGGATGTTGCATATGGATGAATGGCTGTGCACGCATGTAGTATTTACATAACTAGGGATGCTTGCATAAATGATTGGACGCATGGCACTGACATGATTCGCATTAAGGAGGTCAACTGAATCAGTAGACTGCCTGATTTTGCACTAGATAAAGACATGTACACACACTATCCATATGAACATGAAAGCATTAGAAATCTTTTAAGGACAATGAATGCCTGTGATTGAATGGTTGAGTAGATGGGTGATTTGATGGTAGGACACATTCTTCCTAACTTAAAGATTTCGGGGACGAAATCCTTTTAAGTGGGGGAGAATGTAACACCCCGTAATTCTATAACGCTAGGATTCACAAATCAAGGCAGAATTAAATTTTAAAATCAAAATCAAGGGAAACCGGTTACGCCATTGCGTTCGTCTCGGAATTCTGCATGAAATCGAGTCCGAGTTTGCGAGAATCGTAGTCCGTATGAAGGAGATATGACCCTCCGAAGTTTCAGGAATTTTCAGAACAGAAAACAGCTCGAAATTCGAATTCAAAATTCGAATTCAAACCCAGAAGCGGGCTGGGCGGGAAAATTCCTGCCCAGGACCCAGGTCGACTGGGGAGTCGACTGAGTAGTCGACCCCCCTGACCAGGTCGACGGCCCAGTCGACCTGGGTGTCGACCTGGGTGTCGACCTGGGTACAGAAACCCACTTTTGGGCCTAGGTGCATTCTGATGTACCTGGTTTCGTTTTCTGCCTAGATTCATCCCCCTAATCCTATATAAACAGCCTCTGGCCTCATTCTCTCTACACCATTTCATTCTATCTTTATGCTGCCTCTGAGAAAATGTATAAATAAATAAAAATAAGAAAATAATACGAAAATCCAAGACAAGGTTATGCTGCTCAAGTTTGTCAAGAAGAGATTCGAATCAAGATCAAAGCTTCAAGATAAGAATCAAAGGCTAACTCAAACGGTTTCAAGCAACATCGCACGAATCATAGCAACGCCATCTTTCTATTCTAAAAACCGATTAATGTAAGTTGGTTACTTTTTAGATTTGAACGTTTTCTCTATTCGTGACATGAAATTAAAGGAATAAAAGAATATGCCAAATCTTTCTATTCGAATCAGTGCTTATATCTTTGGACCTAATTAAGAACTTTTATGATTCGAGGACCAACAAGACTGTGACTATGAAACTATGGACCTTAAAACCATATGCCTCTTTGACTATGAACATTGCCTATGACTATGAACACTTCCTATGACTGTGACTCATGACTATGAGAATTATTTCCTTGACTATGAACACAAGCCTATGCCTTTGATTAGGAAACATAAACTATTGCCTATGACATAACAAGGACAACTGTGATTAAACACCTATGATTCATGACTAGGAAAGTGTTGCTTAAGTTTTGTGACTGTGAAATTGGGTCTAAACCTGATTATCTATTCTGTCTATTCTTGGTTTTCTTTGGTTTTAGATCTTGGGAATTTACCTATTAAGTTAGGTCTACCCATGTTCTTGAACCTACGTCGTTATTCAACCCTTTTTATGTCATAAGATTTTCAGACCTATAGGCCTTCGATGTTTTAGATCAATTTCAGTGTAATTCGTTAGGTCTGTAATTAGTAAATTATCATTTTATGCCAGTTATTATGTCTATCTTTTTCATAGCATCTTTGGTTCATTCCCTATTTTCTACGAATCTAGATTTATCTATAATCTAGATTGAATCACGATTATACGAACGATGGGAATACGATTTGGGCAAAATATGAAATTTACTAAAAAAATGTAGTTATAAACTTGGAAATTGGCATAAATTGGGAACATGTATTATGGCATGTTCATAAAAATGCAAATTGGATAAATTTGACATGAATTATAGGATGTGTAATTTGAATCTAGTATTGACTTGTAAATCTAGCATTTACATGAACTGTGAACTAGAATAATAAGTCTAGTTTGACATGAACTGTAATTAGAATGTTAAATCAGAATTGGATTAGCTAATTTGGCATAATAAGTAGATTGGCATAAATTTGAAATTGGCCATAATTGCGAGTAATTGTCATGTTTGGAAAAAATCATGGTTAGTGACACTTAATTTGGTATAGTTTACATACCAAAAAGCATAAACATGATATAGAGGGGAAATGGGCCATAAGAATAAATGTTGACAATTTACATTAAAAGAGTAATTAGGAAATAAGTAAATTAGGAATGATTTACTTATAGAATTTGTCCTAAATGAGCAAATGTAAATTTAGACAAATTAAAGGTTTATTAATGGCATCTCTTTTAATAATACACCAGAAAGTTCTAGGGTGACAGAGAGGATAGTGTCTAGGCTTGGGTTTGGAAAATACAAGTTTCCTGCTCTCCCTGGCTATCTCTAACTGATCCGACGTACGGGATGGTTACTTTCAAATACCTGATTTGAAAATTAATCAAAACCCTTTTGAACTTAGAAAACACGAATATGCCTAACCCGAGGTTAGACTGAGTTGCGATATAAACCTGCCCGGAACCCACTGGCACATCCAGTAATCGCAACAATATCTGTCTAATCTGAGTGGTAGCGGCTTTAATTTATTTAGTTAAATCTAGAACAAGAATGGTAGGGTTAAGTTAACTAAGACACTTAACCAATTCAACATGATAACCAGACCGGTGAGTGGGGTTAGGTTCATACAGACACTTAACACAGTTAAGCTAGAACGGGAGGGCTAAGTCCATAGGGACACTTAACCAACTTAACATGGTAACAAGACAATATTTTTAGGGGTTAAGTAACTAAGAAAACACTTAGCCAAATTAACATGTTAACTAGACTAGAAGGTGGGGTTAAGTAAAGTTAATACACTTAGCCAAATTAACATGTTAACTAGACTAGAGGTTGGGGTTAAGTAAAATTTAATACACTTAGCCAATTTGATATGTTAGCTAGACTAGACCGTAGGGTTAAGTAAACTTGAACACTCAACAATCAGATTGTGATAAAGGAATAGGGTTAAGTCTAAAACGTGAAGGGATAATACTTAACCATTAATAACATGTTAGTTAAAACAGACGGGCATGGTTAAGTTAAAAAGGAACGCTTAACCAATACAGGATGAATGGGTAGGGTTAAGTAATAAGAAATACTTAACCACTATAACTTGGTTTGTGCTAGGGTTAAGTCAACATGAATTATTGATAACACTTAACCAGTTTATCATGATAAACGAAGAGGGTTAAGTTAGCTTGAATTGACTAAGGACACTTAACCAATCCAAATTGAAGAGAAAGAGAACTAAGTAGTAAACCTTAGTTAAGAGGAGCTAAGTAGTAAACCTTAGTTAAGAAAACAACGAATCTGGAAACTAAGTGGTAAACCTTAGTTAGCAGAACTAAGTAGTAATTCTTAGTATAACACGGGAAGGAGCGAACGTCCGTCTGATTAAAACAAAGGCTCCAACGAATTGGGTTATGAAGCCCGAGGCATCGAGGGGTTGTGAGGGTACTCTTGGTATCCCTCTGTGTGGCTGCAGATGATCCACCTGGGCTCACAGAGATTAAGGTCTGCGTTAGAAGAACCAAGGGTATGCCTTGGTTGCAAAATATGGCAACCTAAAGACTAGGATGGACCAGTGTGATTCGGCGAGAAAACGGTAGCCCTGTGATAGCAATTCGTTTTCAATTCAATTCGAATTCGTTTTCTATTCAATTCGAATTCGTTTTATATTCAATTCATTTCGAATTCGTTTTATATTCAATTCATTTCGAATTTGTTTTCTATTCGATTCAATTCAAATTTAAAAACGAATATAATCGATATAAATATCGTTCGCATCAAAATAGCGCATCTCTAATCAACACGGCTTTATATATTCCAATAATTCCGTTATTCTATTCAATAAATGAATATTTATTCTATTCAATACGTGAATCTATATTTTTGTCAACACATGACTAATCTCAACGAATGAGTATTGTCCACGTGTGACTATTTTTGTTATTCAATATGTTTTATAAAAATCATGGTATCTATCGTTTGATTTAAATCAAACTCCAATCGTAAATTAGTAAGAGAACGATTCCCTAAATATTAACCCCGAAGGCCGAAACCAACATCAGATCAATATCCAGGAGACCACTCATCTTATCTATTTTCCAGTTAATTTCTAATTTCATATATGATAAAGATGTAAATTTTAATGTTAAAATATTTCGTTCAACACATGACTAATCTCAACGGATGAGTACTGTCAACACATGAACCTTTATTTTATAATGATAAAGATGTAAATTTTATTGTTAAAATATTTCATTCAACACATGACTAATCTCAACGGATGAGTACTGTCAACACATGAACCTTTATTTTATAATATTCTTTATTTTCTAAATTGGAATGAGGCCCAATAAATTACCATATAAAGTTAATTATATGGATTCCATTCAACACATGTATATAATAGCAACGATACATAATCAACCATCATCCAAAGTGCACTACACTGTATAAGCATCAAACATAGATATCTAACGCTTATATTAGCCTGTCAATCAATCGATCGACATACAACTAATTATTGGGATTAGTGGATGCCGTATTTTATCCCAATACCCGTGTGGGGTTTCAAATCAACAAACACAAATTTTTATTTGTGCAGTTGGGCGATGCATAAATTTTATCGTCCCAATCAATGTCCTTCAAATAGGTGTACATAAACAAACCGTCCGGTTTGTAAATGAATATTTATTCTATTCCCATTCTATATATTCATATTCACGTTAAAAATTATATTTTCAACGATCAAATTATTTTATCCAACCTATGAATATTCTATTCAGTTCATTTACAAAATAAAAATGATATTTTTTTTTTCTAACTTATTTTAGAAAATTTCGGCAGCATAACGACACGATACTAGAAACGGGACAAGGCCCAGCCTTATCCCCGGTCTAGTGATGGCCCACGCCATACACATATCAATCAAATCAATTTCATTTCACCAAACAATTCAATTCAAACCAAATAATCTAACCAACTACACAACCAAACAAACAAGTCCATGGTCTGTGGACGATGGTGTCGGGTGCTACTAAACACCGTCTGCATCCTAGTATATATTATAATATAACTAGAAAAAGAAAATTTAAAAGGTGAGAAGTTCTCACCGATTGCTATCCTAACTTCACGATTCTTCTTATGTAGAAATCTTCGTCGTTCTCGCCTTTCATCACTTTCGTTGCCCGTAGCCACTACATATATAAAAATCGAATTTTTACTTCGCTATTCAATATATAAAAATCGAATTTTTACTTCTCCATTCAATATATAAAAATCGAATTTTTACTTCGTCATTCAATATATAAAAATTCTATTTTTACACCGCTACTATATAGATAAAAATTCTATTTTTATACCGCTATTCACTATATAAAGATTTCGTCTTTTCAAATATAAAGATTATATTTTCATATTCTCTATTATATAAAAATTTTATTTTCAATATACTACTTATATAAAAATAGTATTTTTATATTTTCTATTATATAAAGATCATATTTTTAATACTCTACACAAGTAAAAATCATAATTTTATTCTT
Source organism: Allium sativum (assembly GCA_030737875.1). Lineage (NCBI taxonomy): Eukaryota > Viridiplantae > Streptophyta > Magnoliopsida > Asparagales > Amaryllidaceae > Allium > Allium sativum. The sequence goes on along the minus strand of CM060916.1, from coordinate 291,317,660 downwards.
TACATCCCATAAAAATTATATTTTATATCTCCTACATAATAAAGATCGAATTTTTATCATCTATATTATAAAAATCCTATTTCTCCTTAACCATTCTAATGATCAAAATCGTATTTTTACTTTGCTATATATATGATAAAAAATTTATTTTTACATCGATAAAAATCGTATCTTTTCATGCATTAAAAATAATTAATAAAACATGGCTTTTCAAATTAAAAATCAAAACTTTCATAAATAAAAACTGAATTAAAACAATGTTATTTACAAAATAGAAAGGAAAGGAAGAACTCACGGTATATTTTGGCGGAGGGAGTGGGCTGCGTCGAACCAGAGGGGGCTCGGTTTTCCACGAAGAAGGAGGAGGGGAGTGTCGAAGTTCGTCGGAGGTTTGCAGGTGGTGAGGGAGGCTCCGGCAGGTGCAGTTGTGGTATAGGGTTCGGGCGCGGGTTGGGTTCGTGGCCAGGTCGAGATGCAGGAGGGAGAAGAGGAGCGGCGAGAGGAAGAAGGAGAGATAGATGGGAGGAAGGAGAAGCAGGTCGGAGGTTGGGGGAACCCGGCGGTGGGCGGCGCCGCCAAGGGGGGGATGACGAGGTCAACGCGGGTTTGATTTGGGTATTTTTTTTCTTTTTAATTTCAGAACGTGGAGAGAGAGAAGCGAGGGTGAGGGGTGCTTATTAATATATATAATGTTTATTATTTAATCCATTTAGATTTTAAAAGGGTGCATTTCACATTCGAACCCTAAACGAGGCCCACCGACTGTCGTCCCTAGCGTTCTACCCCAATTCCGAACACAATGGGATATGCCACGTAGGCCAATTCGATCGTTACAATCAGTTTTCGTCAAAATCAACATATAACTCTATATATTGATTTTGAACGCGCATTTCAATTTACCGGGGTCACATACTAACTAGAAAAATTCTAGAAAAATATTTTCAAGCTTCATATTGACGATACGGTCCTAACAAAACTAGTTTCGTCGAATTCTGAGACCGTTGAAAAATTGGCCATTTTCCAGTCGATTAAAATCAAATGAAACTGGTCAAACACGTTTTCCTTTGCCACGCTCACATATTGATTATAAAAATTATGAAATTTGGAATCTAGCAATAACTTTTCATCACGGACCCAACAAAAGTGATTTCGTCGAATTCCGAGGTCGTTTGCAAAATTTCCATTAAGGGCCAGAATTCCATAGTGACTATTCTGAAAATTCATTTGGACATAACTTTTGATTCCCGCTATGAAATTTTGATTTTTCGGATTCAGTGGAAAGATATTATCAAATAGTTCCAATTATTTTTTGTTTCACTAAAATCCAGTTTATTTTGCACCCGGTACATTCAATTGAAGTTTGAAATCGAATTATCGAACTACCGCGCCATTTTCAATTCCTTTTATAATTATATATAATTATTTATATTCTAACGACGACGTATAAAAATATATACGTTCTAAATATATTCAAAATAAATTTCTCATCGATATTATTTAAAATAATCTATTTTAAATATTCAAAATTCGCTAAAATTTCCAAAATAAAAATTTTAAACTGGCTCAGATTTTCCGGGTTATTACAATCTCCCCCACTTATAACTTTTCGTCCCCGAAAAGGAACAAAGTCGAAAGTGGTTTGATTAATCAGGTCTACGTTCGATTTGGCTTCCATTCTCCAACTTTTCAGTTTCTGAGAACTTTTCAAATTTTTCAAAAATTTGGCTAACACCCTAAATTTTCGAAAAATTTCGCCATAACCTCCCCTGCACCGGGAGCCATGGGAAAATCCCGGAATTGCCATACAGGCCTTCTGAACTCAAAAAGAAAAAGAAAAGGCCAAGCGGCTAGCCAATAGGCTCATAAAATCATCATCACCCAAACAAAACAGTAAATTATAGTAAACATGTACGTATTTGTCGGGCAAACTAATTTTATTCTCTGCTCTAGCCTCCTTGCTATGACCTGTTCAATGTAAGTACATGTATATGCATGCAAATGCGACCAATTTTCAATACAATTCAATATTTGATTCAATTAGGCTAAATGGTTCAAAATTACCCAACAAATAAACAGTCAACACAAACATCAATCAATTAGTGAATTAACGTTTCAAATTCATAATTTTGATATATATACAGAAAATCATGTTTTTGATGCCAAATCACAATCCATAAATCTATCTATATAAGTTTTGGTTCTCACACCAGTCTAATGGAAATATATAGATATCACACCTTCGAAACACGAACATAAATACTGATTATGTCATGACAATTATCAGTACCATCTCCGGGCGACTAGAATGTGATTCTATATCTATCTAGTATATTAAAACCTCGAATATACATTCATGACGCGTATATGCAAAATCTTTATATATTGGATTGTCCAAATTCAATACAAATAAAATATTCAAATACGTATAAAACGATTTAAATTTCAAAACAAAATTTGTTTTTATTTGAAAAATATACTCTTCACACTCATTCTAGGATACTACTGATCCTATCTCTAATGAGTCATTCTAATTGGATATTGCTAATCCAATATCTGATGAATTCTTTCGTATGGTTCTAATGTGTCTTGTTCTCTAGCTCTGTAAACCAAAGCTCTGATACCAATTGTGATGGCCGGGAATTTCGCTCGATCCGAATCAGTCGTTAAACCGATCTAGACCGTTCGAAACCCCTGATCATTTTGAGAACAGGACAAATTGGAACGCAGACTGAAGAACATTTCATTGCTAATACAACAATTCCATCAGATACAAGAATATACAGAGTATAAATGAATAAATTACATTCGATAAATATCAGAGATTTAAATACAGTATTGCAGTGGAAAAATAATACAAAGCACAACTGAAAGTAATACACGGATACAGAGCTTTCCGAGCATCGTTCCAGCTGTAAATCAGGATCCTGTGAAAATAAATCTACAAAACCAAAACTACTAGCTGCCCGTGTGGAAAGTAGGGGCACCCAGAGTTTAGGTTAAAACAATAAACTCCAGGTCAGTCATGTGACTGGTGTGAGAACTAAAACAGGTATTTAAACTTTACTTTAAAAGAGAGTGATTCAAGGGACCACGTCGTATAACACGGAACGGGTTTCCTCCCAAGAATACCAGTGCATAGAAAAGACAACGCAATGCTTTTTCGAAAAATGAAGCTATTATAAGACCCAGGTCCCATCACACAATGCAACGCAAGCCGGAGGATAGGGTTTTCCCTTATAATAGGCAAACATGCTTGGTACGTTTAAAACAAATCATTTGATACTATTATAAGTGTATAGTGTCGAAACAATTTCAATCATAAATATCAATCATATACGGCATGGGTACCATATATCATGTCGCCATACTAGTTCTACAATTAAAACCGCAATACACGTATTGGAAATTGGATTTCCGTCATGAGTCGAGGCAAGGGGCAAGCTCCTCTCCTCTTCGAGACACTCTAGCAAATGCCTCAGGACTACACACTCTGGGTAACCCCTGGATGCTTCAGGGCCGGTCCTCTCTTACGTTTGTGGATTGGCAATTCCTGAACACACATTTCCCGGTCCTTATAGACCTAAAATCGAGGCGCCTCATCCAACAACCACATAGGTGAAAAGTATATAAATGTCAGGGCTGGTAAGTCACTGATACCACCAAAGCTAGAAAGAAACGTTGTGCTCTCCCTGCAGTCCTTATCCCGTTTTTAACTCATACCGAGGTGTGAGGCTCGCGAATTCACGTTATACACAAAGCTACGCCACAAAGGTCGTTCTTTGATCATCAACCACAAGACTTTGCTTTTCAACAGAAGCCTTGATCAATTGCCGCTTAGGCGTGCCACACTGGCAATTCACTCCATGCGACTGATGTCCATCGATATACAACCTCTGAGCTCGTACGTATCAGAGAAGGTCATTAAGCAAAAGAATAAATTCTCCGCCGCCAAACAGAGGTATATTTAACAGAAATCAATCAACACAGAATAAAATCCAATGTCAGACACACAATCCATTTTCAAGTTCGTTCTGGGTCTGAACGAAACCGGAGGCACTTTCCTCGCATATCCATCGATCTCCAAGTACGTCTGGACGACCACCAACTATTTCCATCCTCTTGGGTGTACAGCCCAATCAGGATCGTCAGTAATTACCAAAACGATGTGAAGACTTCCGGTCTTCGACCACCGTCTTCATCTTCGAATTATCGTCGAATCGGTTATTCAGAATGGGTATAAACCCGGCCTTTCCGAACAACCCGCGTATATTAAAACAAATGTTACATAAACACAACATACGCCTCATTCCAATTCAGAATAATCTTTTATTCACAAAATCACATTTTTAGGGAAAGGTTCCCATTAATTTTATCCAAGATAAATTCTTTAAAATTTATCCTTTAATCTTCCTTTGGATGTCATTTCAAACCAGATTATGGTTTCCTAAACTAGTCGAGATTAGCGAACCACACCGAAGTAATTATTTATTTTATTTCCCAATCCCAACCTATTCATCCCATGAAGCAAAACTGGTAGTACTCCATATCTAATACTATGGTGTTATCGGTAAGATTAATTACCATTTCACGTTCAAATCTAATTAAAGATTAAACTATCGCTTTGGAGCAAAACTGGCGATACTCTATTCTCGCTCATTTCTAAATTTGATAATTTAGATTATAGATTTACATTTCAATCTAATTGCAGATACGTTAAAACTCCTTTTACTGGGTTAAAGAACTAGTGTTATTTAAAACACAGTTCACGACAAACCCAAATCACATTCTATTTATTATCGGGTTAAAGAACTAGTGTTATTAAAAACAACGTTCACGATAAACCCATTTCAAATCCAATCAAATATATTAGAAATTCCGATTTATTTAAAACCCCTTTTTAAATCTAATTTATTTATTTAAAAATAATTGGGTTTTAAATTTAATTCAAAACTAGTTCATTTCGATAAAAATCCATTTTTATCTTTTCAAATATGGAGTTTTTCACCCCAATTTTTCTCAAATCATTTCTTATGAGTTTACACAAATTATTGATATTTTTAATAATTTTATCAAGGCCCGTACAGTCGATTTCCATCAACGGCCATCGAACTGCACTTACAGCGACCTTTTTCGAATTTGATTTGGATGTATCTCCAAATCCAACCGTTAGATTTCAAATTTCTAATATTCGTTAGAAAGCTCTTTTCGATACGGACCCAACGGTTCTGGTTTTAGGAGAATCCGACGGTCGGATCTCCCGTAATGTCCGTTTGAAATAAATGGTCGAAATTCACGAACTGCCGCGGCGCGGCGCGTTCTATTCAGGCCATTATATTATATATAAAATATTTATAATATATATTTCGTCGATTTCTATTTAAAATGAATTTTATAAATAGTTTCGAATTCGTTTCAAAAACAATTTCAACCTTTATTTCACTTCAAATCAAAATTGAATTCTCTATTATAAACCCTTCTTACTTTCATTTCTATTTGATTTCAATTCAAATCGATTTTAATTCGATTCGAATTCATTTCGTTTTCTATTCAATTCGTTCTCTATTTAATTTGAATTCAATTCGTTTTCTATTCAATTCGAATTCAAATTGGGTTTCTATTCAATTCAATTCGAAATCGTTTTATATTCAATTCATTTCGAAGTCGTTTTATATTCAATTCATTTCGAAATCGTTTTATATTCAATTCATTTCGAAATCGTTTTATATTCAATTCATTCTGAAATCGTTTTATATTCAATTCATTTCGAAATCGTTTTATATTCAATTCATTTCGAAATCGTTTTATATTCAATTCATTTCGAAATCGTTTTATATTCAATTCATTTCGAAATCGTTTTATATTCAATTCATTTCGAAATCGTTTTATATTCAATTCATTTCGAAATCCTTTTATATTCAATTCATTTCGAAATCGTTTTATATTCAATTCATTTCGAAATCGTTTTATATTCAATTCATTTCGAAATCGTTTTATATTCAATTCATTTCGAAATCGTTTTATATTCAATTCATTTCGAAATCGTTTTATATTCAATTCATTTCGAAATCATTTTATATTCAATTCATTTTAAAATGAATAAAATCGATATAAATATCGTTCACGTCAAAATGGCGACACGGCTTCATATATTTCTATTTTCAAATATTATATTTCAAATATTTCTATTTCAAATATTTCAATTTCAAATATTTCGTTCAACACATGACTAATCTCAACGGATGAGTACAGTCAACACATGAACCTTTATTTTATAATATTGATAAAGATGTAAATTTTATTATTAAAATATCTCGTTCAACACATGACTAATCTCAACGGATGAGTACTGTCAACACATGAACCTTTATTTTATATTGATAAAGATGTAAATTTTATTATTATTCTCTATTTTCTAAATTGGAATGAGGCCCAATCAATCACCATATAAAGTTAATTATATGGATTCCATACAACACATGTATATAATAGCATTGAAAAATAATCAACCATCAACCAAGGTGCACTACACTGTATAAGCATCAAATATAAATATCTAACGCTTATAACAGACTGTCAATCAATCGATCGACATATTTAATCAATCAGGATGAGTGAACTTCAAATTTCATCCCAATACCCGTGTGGGGTTTCAAACAATCAAACACAGATTTTATTTGTGCAGTTGGGCGATGTGTAAAATTTATCGTCCCAATCAATGTCAGTCAAATCAGTGTACATAAACAAATCGGCTGATTTGTTTATGAATATTTATTTACTCACTTTCACGATATTCATATTCACGTTAAAAATTATACTTTTAACGATAAAACATTTTATTTTAACATATGAATTTCTATTCAGTTCATTCCTAAAATAAAAATGATATTTTTATTTTTCTAACTTATTTTATAAAATTTCGGCGGCATAACGGCACGATACTAGAAACGGGACGAGGCCTAGCCTTATCCTCGGTCTAGTGAAGGCCCACGCCATTCACACATCAATCAAAGCCATTCCATTTCACCAAACAATTCAAATAATCTAACTAATTTTTGCAATCAAACAAACAAGTCCATGGTCTGTGGACAATTGTGTCGGGTGCTACTAAGCACCGTCTGCATCCTAGTATATAAATATAACTAGAAAAGAAATTAAAGAGTGAGAAATTCTCACAGAAAGCTATCCAATCATCTTGACTCTTCTTTGATAGAAATCTTCATCGTTATCACATTTTTGTCATCTTCGTTGCTGTAGCCACTACATATGTAAAAATCGAATTTTTACTTCGCTATTCAATATAAAAAAATTGAATTTTTATTATACTATTCAATATATAAAAATCAAAATTTTATTATACTATTCAATATATAAAAATCAAATTTTTACTACCTCGCTATATGGATAAAAATTCCATTTCAAAAATATAGATTTCGCCTTTATAAAAATAAAGATTTCGCCTTTATAAAAATAAAGATTTCGCCTTTCAAATATAAAGTTTATATTTTTCTCGAAGTAAAAATCATATTTTTACATCTTCTACATAATAAAGATTATATTTTTAATACTTTAAAAATATAAAAATCATATTTTTCTAAGTTAAAAATATTTTCTTTTCTATTTTAAAAATCAAATCTTTTCTATTTTAAAAATCAAATCTTTTCTATTTTAAAAATCATATACATAAAAATTGAACATTTATTTCATAATCCTATGTAAAAAAAGGAAAATCAGTTTTAATTCCTAATAAAATCAGTTTTTATATAATCTAACAATCAGTTTTTAAAATAAATAACAATCAGTTTTTAAAATAAATAAAAATCAGTGAAACTTACAGAGAGGGGGGGGGGGGGTAGTTGTGCGTCGGTCGAGAAGGCCGGGGAGGTGTCTTCAGCGCTGGAGTTGGAAGCTAGGGGGTTCGGCGGTCTGGGTGCGAGCGCGTGGGGGGGGGGGGGGTTTGGGCTGCGATGGGTGCGTCGATGGGGGGGGGGGGGGGCTCTGTCGCGGTTTCGCGTAGGGGGGGTTTGGGGAGGACAGCGCCGGCCATAGGGAGGGCGACGGCGGCGGAAGTACTGGGGGGGCCGTCGATAGTTTAGGTTTTTTTTTATTTCTTTTTTCTCTCTGGAATGAAAACGAGAAAGGGGGGGGGGGGCCAGAACGCATAGGAGAGGAAGAAAGAGAAAAGGATTTTAAATTTTAAATTATTATTATTATTATTTTTGCAAAAATTTGACTTTTACATACGATCTCGAAATGAGGCCCACCGCCTGTCGTCTATAGCGTTTCACCCCCATTCTGAACACAATGGGATATGTATCGTAGGCTGATTTGGTCGTTTCGATCGGTTCCCGTTAAAATCAACATATAACTCTATAATCTGAACGCGCATTTCTATTTACTGGGGTCGCATACTAACCCGAAAAACTACAGAAAAATATTTTCTAGTTTCGTATTGACAATACGGTCCTAACAAAACTAGTTTCGTCGAATTCTGAGACCGTTAGAAAAATGGCCAATTTCCAGTCGATTAAAATCAACTAAAACTGGTCAAACGCGTTTTCCTTTGCCACGCTCACATACTGATTCGAAAAATTATGAAATTTGGAATCTAACAATAATTTGACATCACGGACCCAACAAAAGTGGTTTCGTCGAAATCCGAGGTCGTTTGTACAATTCCCATTTTTAAGGGCCTGAATTCCATAGCGACTATTCAGAATTTTCAACTGGACATATCTTTTGATTCCCACTATGAAATTTCTATTTTTCGGATTCGTTGGGAAGATATTCTCAATTAGATCCTATGTTTTTGGTTTCACTAAAATCCGGATTGTTTTGCACCCGGTACATTCAATTGAAGTTTGAAATCGAATTATCGAACTACCGCGCCATTTTCAATTCTATTTATAATTATATATAAATATTTATATTCTAACGACGGCGTATATAATATATACGTTCTAATTATATTCAAAATAAATTTCTCGTCAATATTATTTAAAATGATATATTTTAAATTTTCAAAATTCGCTAAAATTGCCAAAATAAAAATTTTAAACTGGCTCAGAATTTCCGGGTTATTACAATCTCCCCCACTTAAAACTTTTCGTCCCCGAAAAGGAACAAAGTCGAAAGTGGTTTGATTAATCAACTTTACGTTCGATCTGGCTTTCATTCTCCAACTTTTCAGTTTCTGAGAATTTTCAAATTTTCAAAAATTTGGCTAACACCCTAAATTTTCGAAAAATTTCGCCATAACCTCCCCTGCACCGGGAGCCACGGGAAAATCCCGAAATTTCCATATAGGCCTTCTGATCTCAAAAAGAAAAAGAAAAAGCCAAGCGGCTAGCCAATAGGCTCATAAAATCATCATCACCCAAACAAAACAGTAAATTATAGTAAACATGTACCTATTTGTCGGGTAAACAAATTTTATTCTCAACTCTAGCCTCCTTGCTATGACATGTTCAATGTAAGTACATGTATATGCAAGCAAATGCGACCAATTTTCAATACAATTCAATATTTGATGCAATTAGGCATAAATGGTTCAAAATTATCAAATAAATAAACAAACAACACAAACATCAATCAATTAGTGAATTAGAGTTTCAAATTCATAACTTTGATATATATACAAAAAATCCTGTTTTTGATGCCAATTCACAACAATGTGTTCAAACTATATTAGTTTTGGTTCTCACACCAGTCTAATGGAAATATATAGATATCACACCTTCGAAACACGAACATAAATTTTGGTGATGGAGCTCCATCATCAAAATCATCTCCGAGCGACTAGAGTGTGAACCTATATCTATCCAGTATATTTAAACTTCGAATATACGTTCATGACGCGTATATGCATAATCTTTATATATCTGATTGTCCATATTCAAAATAAATAAATAATCAAATACGTAGAATTGATTTAAATTTTCAAAAAAAAATTGTTTTTAATTGAAAAATATACTCTTCACACTCGTTCTAGGATACTACTGATCCTATCTCTAACGAGTCATTCTAATTGGATATTACTAATCCAATATCTGATGAATTCTTTCGTATGGTTCTAATGTGTCTTGTTCTCGAGCTCTGTAAACCAAAGCTCTGATACCACATGTGACGGCCTGGAATTTCGCTCGATCCGAATCAGTCGTTAAACCGATCTAGACCGTTCGAAACCCCTGATCGTTTGAGAACAAGACAAATCAGAACGCAGACGGAAGAACATTTCATTGTTATTACAACAATTCCATCAGATACAAGAATATACAGAGTATAATTGAATAAATTACATTCGATAAATATCAGAGATTATAATAAATTACATAGCAGCGGAAAATAATACAAAGCACAACTGAAGGTGATATACGGATACAGAGCTTTCCGGATATCATTCCAGCTGTAAACCAGGATCCTGTGGATATAAATCTGCAAAACCAAAACTACTAGCTGCCCGTGCGGAAATAGGGGCACCCAGAGTTTAGGTTGAAACAATAAACTCCAAGTCAGTCATGTGACTGGTGTGGGAACTAAAACAATTATTTAAAGCTTTACTTTAAAAGAGAGTAATTCAAGGGACCACGCCGTATAACACGGAACGGGATTCCTCCCAAGAATACCTGTGCATAGGATAAACACCGCAATGCTTTTTCGAAAAATGAAGCTATTATATGACCCAGGTCCCATCACACAATGCAACGCAAGCTGGAGGATAGGGTTTTCCCTTATAATAGCCAAACATGCTTGGTACGTTTAAAACAAATCATTTGATACTATAATATGTGTATAGTGTCAAAACTATTTCAATCATAAATATAAATCATAGGCGGCATGGGTACCATCTATCATGTCGCCATACTAGTTCTACAATTAAAACCGCAATATCACGTATTGGAAATTGGATTTCCGCCATGAGTCGAGGCAAGGGGCAAGCTCCTTTCCGCGTTCGAGACACTCTAGCAAATGCCTCAGGGTTACGCACTCTGGGCAACCCCGGATGCGGCTGGGCCGGTCCTCACTTACGTTAGAGGATTAATTATGCCTGTACACACGTTTCCCGGTCCTTACAGTCCTATAATCGAGGCGCCTCATTCCAACAACCACAAAGGTGAAAAGTATATAAATGCCAGGGCTGGTAAGTCACTGACACCACCATAGCTAGAAAGAAACGTCGTGCTCTCCCAGCGGTCCGTATCTCGTTTTTAACTCATGCCGAGGTGTGAGGCTCGCGAATTCACGTTATACACAAAGCTGCCACGTAGGCGTGCTTTGATCATCAACCACAAGACTTTGCTTTTCAACAGAAGCCTTGATCATTGCATCTTAGCGTGCCACACAGGCAATTCATGCCATGCGACTGATGTCCATCGATATATAACCTCTAAGCTCGTACGTCTAAGAGAAGGGCGTTAAGCAAGAGAATAAATTCTCCGCTGCCAAACAGATATATATTTAACAGAAATCAATAAACACAGAATAAAATCCAATGTTAGACACACAATCCATTTACAAGTTCGTTTTGGGTCTGAATGAAAGCGGAGGCACTTTCCTCGCATATCCATCGATCTCCAAGTACGTCTGGATGACCACCAACTATTTCCATCCTCTTGGGTGTACAGCCCAATCAGGATCGTCAGTAATTACCCAAATGATGTGAAGACTTCCGGTCTTCGACCACCGTCTTCATCTTCGACTTATCGTCGAATCAGTTATTCAGAATGGGTATAAACCCGGCCTTTCCAACAACCCGCGTATATTAAAACAAATGTTACATAAACACAACATGCGCCTCATTCCAATTCAGAATATGTAACACCCCACCTCTGCCAGGGTGTCTCTTGCAAGCACTCTGACTTTGGAGGGGCGTTTGAATCAGGTAAACATGCATAATGATATATCAAGGCAGAACAAGAACATATGTATATATGTAAACAGAGTAAATAACATAGATAAAACAGCGGAAGATTTCAAACCATTTCAAAACCAGTCTGGTACAACATAATGTCAACTTTCCAAATAAACAAGTCTGAAAAACTGAAATACATAAGTACTAATCCCCAAAAGAAGTGATAGCCATAGCTAGCTTCATGTCAAACCGTACATGAGCTAAATCCCACAAGCAAGCGTTCAGAAATCCAAGCTAAGCTCCAATATTCCCTCCCTGAGAACCTGGGGGGGAAACGGAAGAAAAAAGGCGAAAGAAAACAGGTCAGTCAAAAAGACTGAGTAAGCCCTACTACAATCAATGTAAACTGATAAAGTTAACTGGCATGAGAAGCAGACATGATCATAAGGATAACAACATACTAGCATGGTGATTAACTAACAAGGTAGATAAAGGTGTCATCGCATAATCAGGATTAAGGTTTTGCACCACAGGTGTACTAGCAAACTAACATGACTTGAATAAACAAGTATTGATCCCTTGGCCCAAGCTTTGGCCCAATAACATGAAGTGACCCTCATATGAGGTCCAACCAAACGGTCTAGTCGATCGGCTCCCTATAAGCCTAACTCGTCACGTGTTGGTGTCAATACGGCCCAAACATAATTGTAGTCAGACTGTGCAGGGTCTCTCGTCGGGTGTATCAAGCCCTAGGGTGGCAACCCCTGGACACCATAAACATGAGTGCACAGTCTCGATCTACTGGTACCCGTGCATGCTTTCCCCGGCTTTGGACTATGTGCACGACCAAAAGTCCGCCCGGAACTACACCGGCGTACCACTCTGCCGTCGCTTTTGGTCGCTTACCTCCAGTTCAGTAATCGTGCCCCCACCCTAGCCTAGTCCCTAGGGTCATGATGATACAAACTTGGGATTACTGCTGGAGTGGACCCCCATTGCTAGGATTTTCTAGTGGGTTAAGTACGGTTTAACCCTCTCGCTAATCATGGATTAACTTGGTTAAGTGTAACGATGAGTTCACGACTTAACCCCGATTAATCTACCAAGCCCAAATTGATTAAGTATTAAGTGGACCATGACTTAACCCTAATCACGAGGCATTAATTAATTTAATGCGCCTTAACCTCTCACATTAGACCTTGTTGTGGTTACTAGTTAAGCCGGGCGGGTCCGGGTAGCTTTACACCACAACTTGGTCTAACCTCGGGTTCAAGGTACAACATGACCAACTTCTCACATTGGGTCCTATTGTTTGTAGCAACTAGTTAAGCCGGTCGGTTCCGGGTAGATTTACGCGACAAACTCAACCCAACCTCGAGTTGGCCACACTTATCTTTTCTAAGTGTCATGTCCATCATGTTTCCAAAACATGTTACAAGTTTTCAAGCAATTGGGTAGACCTAACTTAATAGGTAAATTCCCAATGGGTAGACCTAACTTAATAGGTAAATTCCCAAGCTTATGTTTTATGTCTTTTAAGTTTACCCAACCCCAAACGCAATCCCATCGCTTACATATCGCAATAGCGCATAAAGGATAGAAAGAGGGAACTTGGAATAATCATGACATAAAGGTATTGAAGCCACAAGTTTAACATGGTGGCATATGAAATGTTCATATGTTCATACACTTGCATATTACATTTTTAGGCCTCAAAAGCATGCATAAAACCAAACTTAGCATATTGGTGATACATGGTGATAAATGACATGTAGAGATGGCCATAAGTTCGCATTTAGCCTCACATGCAAGTTATCATAAGAGATATGATAACTTACATGTTGCCAAAATGCAACCTTTAGCATAAAGCTTGAAGCTTTATGTTCATATACTCAAGATAAGCTTGCATAACATGATAACATGAACCAAATGATCATCCCAAACTTGCATAACATAACTTGCATATCATATGACAAACTTGCATATCAAACTTGCATAACATAACTTGCATATCATATGACAAACTTGCATATCAAACTTGCATATCAAACTTGCATAACATAACTTGATAAACTTGCATTTCATAGCATAGTAAACTTGCATATAAACTTGCATATCATACATTTAACTTTAGAATTTAAGTATGAAAGTAGAATAGGGCTTACTATGATTATGAAGACACACAAAACTATGACAAAGCCCTTATGCAACCAATTAGACCCAAAATGCAAGCTCTAACATAAAGACCCTTGAGCCAAAATGATCAAAACTCTTTCTTTATGATGCAAATATAGAAACTTGACTTGAATGCAAGCTAATGATGCTCATACAAGTTTGAAAACACTTGTATGCATGGAAAATCACTTAGAAATTTATTTTAGAAATTTTATGAAGAGAGTGGAGGCCATGAGAGGATTGATTTTGCCATAGTTTAGTTGTAGGATTGTTTAATGATGATTTAGGGTTAGGTTAGGGCCTTATTTATAGATTAGGCAAGTGTTTTGGGCCATAGGATTAAATCCTAGTTGCAATCTCAGCCCTTAAAATCGAATCTGGCCCCCAAGCTCAACACAATCTCAAAATGGTGCACCAGGCTAAACAGCCCGGCTGGACCAAGTCGACAGGGCTGTCGACTTGGGTCCAACCAAGTCGACTCCCAAGTCGACAGGGCTGTCGACTTGGGTACTCTGGCGGGAATTTTCCCGCCTGGCCCAAACTGGCCCAATTTTCCAAATTCAAACTTGAATTTGAAATCTGTTTTTACTTAGAAATTTTCTGAAAACTTCGTTGGGCCTTAATCGGGTCATACGGACTCCGATTTTCGAAAACTCGGACTTTATTTCGCGTATTTTTCTGAGACGAACGCAATGGCATAGCGCGTTTCCCTTGATTCAGATTTTTGAATTAAATTCTGCCTCGATTTACGTTATAACAGGTTATTGAAAATACGGGTTGTTACATTCTCCCCTCCTTAAAGGATTTCGTCCCCGAAATCTTCAAGTTAGGAAGAACGTATCCTACCATCCAACATCCATCTACTTAAAACATCATCCACGAGCAATCATTGTCCTTACAAGATTCTAAATGTTGTATGAACATATGCAAAGGTGTGTGTATATGTACTTATCTAATGCAAATATCAGCAATGCAAATTATGTTAGTGAAATGAATCCATATGTATGCAATTCCTAACATAATGTATAACATCTATATGTGTGCACATTACATACATCCATATGCAACATCCATGTGATAACACAAAAATTTTCATCCATGAATAAGCATAAACACTCATGCATATGCAATATGAGGAGTGTGTGAGCCGATCTAGTGCCTAACGTGTATAATGCATCCACGAGTAACCACTTGCAAACACTTGCAACCACTTGCAAACATCAAGCATAACATGTTTCAAACACATGTTTCATCCAAAGGGTTTCTACCTAAGGTTCTCATGACAAGATTAACACGATAAACTAGATAAACATGGATAGCAAAGAGAAAGATATGCTAACAAAGAAAAGAGATTGAGAGTGTACCCTCAAAAAGGAATGGATAAAGCCCACGCATCTTCTCCTCGGTTTCCCAAGTTGCGTCTTCTTCGGCTTCACCCCATTGAACCTTCACCAACTTGACCTCTCGATTCCTTAGCTTCTTGGTCTCCGTCCCCAAGATACGAATCGGAGCTCTCCTCAAGGTAGCCTCTTTCTCCACTTCCACATCTTTCAGAACACTTGGCTCAACAACCTCTGCTGATTCATGTAAACACTTCCGGAGATGCAAGACATGAAAAACATCGTGTACTCCGGCAAGCTTCTCGGGCAACTCCACTCTATAAGCCATCTGCCCGATCCTCTCTATAATAGGGAATGGTCCAACAAAGCTCGGTGCTAACTTCCCAACGGCTCCAAATCGGACCACATTCCTCAAAGGAGAAACCTTTACGAAAACCATATCCCCTACATCAAACTCCAAATCAGTTCTTCGCTTATCAGCATAGGATTTCTGTCAGTCTTGGGCTGCTTTCATCCATCTCCGAATCAACTCGACCTTCTCGGATGTATCTCTGATCAGATCAGGCCCAAGTATAAGCTTATCTGTAGTCTCCCACCAACATGTAGGCGACTTGCATGGCCTCCCATATAAAGCTTCAAATGGTGCCATCCCTATGCTTGCCTGATAACCGTTATTATATGCAAACTCAACAAGAGGAAGATGGTCTTCCCAAGTACCACCAAAATCCAGAATACAAAGCCTCAGCAGGTCCTCGAGTACCCTATTCACCCTTTCGGTTTGACCGTCCGTCTGTGGGTGATAAGCCGTACTTAGATTCAACCTCGTGCCCATAGCTTCTTGCAAGCTATTCCAGAATTGACTTGTAAAGATTGGGTCACGGTCACTGACAATACTAGAAGGGACTCCATGAAGTCTCACAATCTCACGAAGATTTACAAATGCTAGCCAAGATGCGGTCCTCTTGCTCTTCACCGGAATGAAATGAGCACTCTTCGTGATTCTATCCACAATAACCCAAATGCTCGTATTCCCTTTCCTTGACCTTGGTAGCCCATCGATAAAATCCATGGAAATACTCTCCCACTTCCAAAGTGGAACGTCTAGAGGATGCAATAGCCCACCAGGCTTCTTCGACTCGGCCTTAACTTGCTGGCAAATGATACATCTAGAGACAAACTCTGCCACATCCTTCTTCATCCCAGGCCAAAAGAAAATGCGCTTCATATATTTATACATCTTATCTCCTCCCGGATGTATAGTCAACTTAGAGCGATGCGCTTCCTCAAGAACTTTTCTTACTAAATCTTCTACCATCGGAACACATAATCTTCCGTCCCTCCTCAGCCAACCCTTGTCATCAATAGAATATCGAGCGAGATGACTAGACGTCTCTCCTCGAATCAACTTATCCATAATTTCAACTATCTGAGGGTCTTCTTTCTGCGAAGCCCCGACTTGATCAAGAAGGGTAGGTCTGAGTTCCAGAGATGCTAAAGAACCGGTTATCGACTCAACCGCCAAAGAGAAATCAAAGGTTGCGACATACTCTAAATTCTTCATCTCAACGAATAGAGGACTTAGGGTCAACCTTCTTCTACTCAATGCATCTGCTACCACATTCCCCTTGCCAGGGGTATAAGCTATCTCAAAATCGTAGGACGCCAAGAATTCATTCCATCTTTGTTGCCTCAGATTCAGATCCTTCTGAGAAAAGAGATACTTCAATGACTTGTGATCGGTATAAAGCTCAAATCTTTCTCCCAGAAGATAATGGCGCCAAGCCTTGAGTGCATATACTATTGCTTCCAACTCTAAGTCATGAGTGGGATAATTCTTCTCATGCACTTTGAGTTGTCTACCGCCAAAGCATATAACTCTTCCTTCTTGCATCAGAACAGCTCCTAACCCCGTGCCACATGCATCGGTGTATACTGTAAATAACTTCCCTCCATCGGGCAAAGCTAGAACAGGTGCTGATGTAAGAGCTCTCTTGAGCTTCTGAAAAGCAAGCTCGCATTCTATGCTCCAAGCAAAAACTAAATTCTTCT
Source organism: Allium sativum (assembly GCA_030737875.1). Classification (NCBI taxonomy): domain Eukaryota; kingdom Viridiplantae; phylum Streptophyta; class Magnoliopsida; order Asparagales; family Amaryllidaceae; genus Allium; species Allium sativum. Next base: position 291,300,248 of record CM060916.1, on the reverse strand, counting down.
TCGTCAATTTAGTGAGAGGAGCAGAAATCTTCGCGAAGTCCTTGATGAACTTCCGGTAAAAGCCTGCAAGACCTAGAAAACTTCTCACTTCGGTTGCATTCCTTGGAGTCTTCCAATCCTGAACTGCAACTACCTTAGCGGGATCCACCGCTAAGCCTTGCTTAGATACTATATGCCCAAGGAATCTAGCTTCTCTTCTCCAAAAGTGACACTTGGAGAACTTGGCCTTCAACTGATGTGCTCTAAGCGTATCCATCACCTCCACGAGATGCCTTGCGTGCTCTTCCTCATCCTTAGAGAAGATCAGAATATCATCTACGAAGATCACGACAAACTTGTTCAAGAACTCCCTGAACACCCTACTCATCAAGTCCACGAAATATGCGGGTGCATTAGTCAAGCCGAACGGCATGACAAGCCATTCGAAGAATCCATCTGGAGTCCTGAACGCAGTCTTGTCTATACTATCTTCAGCTACCCTGAGCTGATGGAATCCAGTAGCAAGATCAAGCTGAGATAAAACAGAAGCACCGACAAGCTGGTCAAAGAGATCATCAATCCTCGGTAACGGGTGTCTGTTCTTCTTAGTCAGCTTATTCAACTCTCGATAATCAACACAAAGTCGGAGAGAGCCATCTGCCTTGGTAGCAAATACCACAGGCGCTCCCCATTCAGATATGCTTCGTCTAATGAAGTTTTTTTCAAGCAACTCCTTCACTTGCTTACTTAGCTCCCGCCATTCACGCGGAGCCATGTGCCGAACGGGAAAAGAAACCGGCTTTGCATTATCCACCAGATAAATGCGGAAATCAATCTCTCGCTTAGGGGGCAACCCCCTAACTTCATCGAAAACATCCGGATACTCTCGAACCACTCTCACAGACTGAAGAGTTTCCATTGACGAGTCGAGTGATTCAGGATAGCACAACATGACGGGACCTCTCGGATTACAAGAAATTTCTAGGGTGTTTCCGAGGCGAGTCACGAGCCTCACAACCCTATGCTCACAATCAAGAATGGCTCCATATCTGGACAGCCAATCCATGCCCAATATCAATCCGTATCCCCTAAAACCAAGAACATAAGCACTGCACAAGAACTCTACACTCAGTATAGAGATCCTCAAATCCCCACATATCATAGACAAATGGGCGGAACCCCCAATAGGATTTGAGACACAGACGGGATCATCTACCAAGCTAGTACTAAGGTGCAAACTATCAACAAGATCAGATGAGATAAAGCTATGCGATGCACCAGAATCAAACAAGGTATGAACTGGAAAATAAGAAATATATACAAGGCTCTCAACAGAAATACTACCTCGATCGGGAACTGGAGCGACATTGAGAGCATGAACTTGCCCTCCTGAAGGTCCAGCACGCTGAGTCTGACCCTGGCCTTGCCCTTGCTTCCTCGGGCAATCCTTACTGAAATGTCCAGTCTCACCGCAGAAAAAGCCTTCACCATTCTTCCTTTTTCTCTTCTTACAATCCTTAATAAGATGCCCAGCTGAACTGCAATAATGGCACTTCCCCTTGTTGTTCTTGCCCTTGTTGTTGTTCCCCTTGTTGCCTTGACTCTTGTTCTTGTTCTTGTTCTGATTGCCTTGACTGCTCTGACCACTCGGATTTCCCTGATTTCCTTACCCCTGGGAATCAGTCTTCTTGGCTTGAGTATCATTTTTCTTGACATCTCCCTGAAGTAATGCCATATCAACCAAGCTCTCAAACGTGGCCCCATGGGGAATATGTGACATAGCCAATCCCTGCAACGGCTCATTCAATCCTCTAGCAAAACGAAGAGCCTTCTTCTGAGGAGTATTCACCATATCCAGGCCAAAACGAGCTAACTGATTGAACTTGTTCACATATTCTTTGACAGAAATATCTCCTTGTTTCAAAGTTATGAACCTCTCCATTTGCAGATTCTCCTCAGCAGAAGATAGAAACTTAAGCATGAACCTTGCCCTGAAATCGGCCCAAGTCTCAACAGGCCTAGTACCATTGGTGACTTCCCACCAATAAGCGGCTTCATCCTTCATAAGCCACACCGCCAACAAGATCTTCCTCTGATCGTCTAACCCAAAGATAGCAAATAAATCCTCGGTCTCTTTCAACCAATTTCTGGCCTCTACAAAAGTCTCAGTGCCTTGAAAGTTCTTGCCACCCATTGCTTTGAAATCTTTGCAAGTCTTTGCGAAGTCAGCTTGAGGATGCTGAGGGGGAGGAGGAAGAGGAACCTCAGCGACAGGAGGAGGAGGAACATTAACTACCGGAGGAGGAGGAGGAACATTAACTATTGGAGGAGGAGGAGGAACATATGCGGGGCCGGCTTCGGTCGCCCTAGCCTCCAAAAGTCTCCTATACCAAACAGGTACGTGTACTCCCTCCGGAATAGCAAAGTTATCGGCCATACTGAAACGAAGAAAAAGACAGATTCAGAATGGGGAAAAACGAAGGAATTTTTGCTAATGGCTTTTTGGGGAATAGCCTTTAAAATAAACTAGACTTTTCTTTGGAAAATAATTTATACTTGGTTTTGAAAATAGTTTTCCAAAAGTTTTCTAAAAACCTTTTTGTTCCTTCTCGTAAACCATATGCTCTGATACCAAATGTAACACCCCACCTCTGCCAGGGTGTCTCTTGCAAGCACTCTGACTTTGGAGGGGCGTTTGAATCAGGTAAACATGCATAATGATATATCAAGGTAGAACAAGAACATATGTATATATGTAAACAGAGTAAATAACATAGATAAAACAGCGGAAGATTTCAAACCATTTCAAAACCAGTCTGGTACAACATAATGTCAACTTTCCAAATAAACAAGTCTGAAAAACTGAAATACATAAGTACTAATCCCCAAAAGAAGTGATAGCCATAACTAGCTACATGTCAAACCGTACATGAGCTAAATCCCACAAGCAAGCGGTCAGAAATCCAAGCTAAGCTCCAATATTCCCTCCCTGAGAACCTGGGGGGAAACGGAAGAAAAGAGGCGAAAGAAAACAGGTCAGTCAAAAAGACTGAGTAAGCCCTACTACAATCAATGTAAACTGATAAAGTTAACTGGCATGAGAAGTAGACATGATCATAAGGATAACAACATACTAGCATGGTGATTAACTAAAAAGGTAGATAAAGGTGTCATCGCATAATCAGGATTAAGGTTTTGCACAACAGGTGTACTAGCAAACTAACATGACTTGAATAAACAAGTATTGATCCCTTGGCCCAAGCTTTGGCCCAATAACATGAAGTGACCCTCATATGAGATCCAACCAAACGGTCTAGTCGATCGGCTCCCTATAAGCCTAACTCGTCACGTGTTGGTGTCAATACGGCCCAAACATAATTGTAGTCAGACTGTGCAGGGTCTCCCGTCGGGTGTATCAAGCCCTAAGGTGGCAACCCCTGGACACCATAAACATGAGTGCACAGTCTCGATCTACTGGTACCCGTGCATGCTTTCCCCAGCTTCGGACTATGTGCACGACCAAAAGTCCGCCCGGAACTACACCGGCGTACCACTCTGCCGTCGCTTTTGGTCGCTTACCTCCAGTTCAGTAATCGTGCCCCCACCCTAGCCTAGTCCCTAGGGTCATGATGATACAAACTTGGGATTACTGCTGGAGTGGACCCCCATTGCTAGGATTTTCTAGTGGGTTAAGTACGGTTTAACCCTCTCGCTAATCATGGATTAACTTGGTTAAGTGTAATGATGAGTTCACGACTTAACCCCGATTAATCTACCAAGCCCAAATTGGTTAAGTATTAAGTGGACCATGACTTAACCCTAATCACGAGGCATTAATTAATTTAATGCGCCTTAACCTCTCACATTAGACCTTGTTGTGGTTACTAGTTAAGCCGGGCGGGTCCGGGTAGCTTTACACCACAACTTGGTCTAACCTCGGGTTCAAGGTACAACATGACCAACTTCTCACATTGGGTCCTATTGTTTGTAGCAACTAGTTAAGCCGGTCGGTTCCGGGTAGATTTACGCTACAAACTCAACCCAACCTCGAGTTGGCCACACTTATCTTTTCTAAGTGTCATGTCCATCATGTTTCCAAAACATGTTACAAGTTTTCAAGCAATTGGGTAGACCTAACTTAATAGGTAAATTCCCAATGGGTAGACCTAACTTAATAGGTAAATTCCCAAGCTTATGTTTTATGTCTTTTAAGTTTACCCAACCCCAAACGCAATCCCATCGCTTACATATCGCAATAGCGCATAAAGGATAGAAAGAGGGAACTTGGAATAATCATGACATAAAGGTATTGAAGCCACAAGTTTAACATGGTGGCATATGAAATGTTCATATGTTCATACACTTGCATATTACATTTTTAGGCCTCAAAAGCATGCATAAAACCAAACTTAGCATATTGGTGATACATGGTGATAAATGACATGTAGAGATGGCCATAAGTTCGCATTTAGCCTCACATGCAAGTTATCATAAGAGATATGATAACTTACATGTTGCCAAAATGCAACCTTTAGCATAAAGCTTGAAGCTTTATGTTCATATACTCAAGATAAGCTTGCATAACATGATAACATGAACCAAATGATCATCCCAAACTTGCATAACATAACTTGCATATCATATGACAAACTTGCATATCAAATTTGCATAACATAACTTGCATATCATATGACAAACTTGCATATCAAACTTGCATATCAAACTTGCATAACATAACTTGATAAACTTGCATTTCATAGCATAGTAAACTTGCATATAAACTTGCATATCATACATTTAACTTTAGAATTTAAGTATGAAAGTAGAATAGGGCTTACTATGCTTATGAAGACACACAAAACTATGACAAAGCCCTTATGCAACCAATTAGACCCAAAATGCAAGCTCTAACATAAAGACCCTTGAGCAAAAATGATCAAAACTCTTTCTTTATGATGCAAATATAGAAACTTGACTTGAATGCAAGCTAATGATGCTCATACAAGTTTGAAAACACTTGTATGCATGGAAAATCACTTAGAAATTTATTTTAGAAATTTTATGAAGAGAGTGGAGGCCATGAGAGGATTGATTTTGCCATAGTTTAGTTGTAGGATTGTTTAATGATGATTTAGGGTTAGGTTAGGGCCTTATTTATAGATTAGGCAAGTGTTTTGGGCCATAGGATTAAATCCTAGTTGCAATCTCAGCCCTTAAAATCGAATCTGGCCCCCAAGCTCAACACAATCTCAAAATGGTGCACCAGGCTAAACAGCCCGGCTGGACCAAGTCGACAGGGCTGTCGACTTGGGTCCAACCAAGTCGACTCCCAAGTCGACAGGGCTGTCGACTTGGGTACTCTGGCGGGAATTTTCCCGCCTGGCCCAAACAGGCCCAATTTTCCAAATTCAAACTTGAATTTGAAATCTGTTTTTACTTAGAAATTTTCTGAAAACTTCGTTGGGCCTTAATCGGGTCTTACGGACTCCGATTTTCGAAAACTCGGACTCTATTTCGCGTATTTTTCCGAGACGAACGCAATGGCATAGCGCGTTTCCCTTGATTCATATTTTTGAATTAAATTCTGCCTCGATTTACGTTATAACAGGTTATTGAAAATACGGGTTGTTACAGAATATTCTTTTATTCACAAAATCACATTTTTAGGGAAAGGTTCCCATTAATTTTATCCAAGATAAATTCTTTAAAATTTATCCTTTAATCTTCCTTTGGATGTCATTTCAAACCAGATTATGGTTTCCTAAACTAGTCGAGATTAGCGAACCACACCGAAGTAATTATTTATTTTATTTCCCAATCCCAACCTATTCATCCCATGAAGCAAAACTGGTAGTACTCCATATCTAATACTATGGTGTTATCGGTAAGATTAATTACCATTTCACATTCAAATCTAATTAAAGATTTAACTATCACTTTGGAGCAAAACTGGCGATACTCTATTCTCGCTCATTTCTAAATTTGATAATTTAGATTATAGATTTACATTTCAATCTAATTGCAGATTCCTTAAAACTCCTTTTACTGGGTTAAAGAACTAGTGTTATTTAAAACACAGTTCACGACAAACCCAAATCACATTCTATTTATTATCGGGTTAAAGAACTAGTGTTATTTAAAACACCGTTCAAGATAAACCCATTTCAAATCCAATCAAATATATTAGAAATTCCGATTTATTTAAAACCCCTTTTTAAATCTAATTTATTTATATAAAAATAATTGGGTTTTAAATTTAATTCAAAACTAGTTCATTTCGATAAAAATCCATTTTTATCTTTTCAAATGTGGAGTTTTTCACCCCAATTTTTCTCAAATCATTTCTTATGATTTTACACAAATTATTGATATTTGTAATAATTTTATCAAGGCCCGTACAGTCGATTTCCATCAACGGCCATCGAACTGCACTTACAGCGACCTTTTTCGAATTTGATTTGGATGTATCTCCAAATCCAACCGTTAGATTTCAAATTTCTAATATTCGTTAGAAAGCTCTTTTCGATACGAACCCAATGATTCCTGTTTTAGGAGAATCCGATGGTCGGATCTCGCGTATTGTCCGTTTGAAATAAATGGTCGAAATTCACGAACTGCCGCGGCGCGGCGCGTTCTATTCAGGCCATTATATTATATATATAATATATATAATATATATTTCGTCGAATTATATTTAAAATGAATTTTATAAATAGTTTCGAATTCGTTTCAAAAACAATTTCAACCTTTATTTCACTTCAAATCAAAATCGAATTCTTTATTATAAACCCTTCTTACTTTCATTTCTATTTGATTTCAATTCAAATCGATTTTAATTCGATTCGAATTCATTTCGTTTTCTATTCAATTCGTTCTCTATTCAATTTGAATTCAAATCGTTTTCTATTCAATTCGAATTCAAATTGGGTTTCTATTCAATTCAATTCGAAATCATTTTATATTCAATTCATTTCGAAATCGTTTTATATTCAATTCATTTCGAAATCGTTTTATATTCAATTCATTTCGAAATCGTTTTATATTCAATTCATTTCGAAATCGTTTTATATTCAATTCATTTCAAAATCGTTTTATATTCAATTCATTTCGAAATCGTTTTATATTCAATTCATTTCGAAATCGTTTTATATTCAATTCATTTTAAAATGAATAAAATCAATATAAATATCGTTCACGTCAAAATGGCGTTAATCTAATCAACACGGCTTCATATATTTCTATTTTTAAATATTCTATTTCAAATATTTCTATTTCAAATATTTCGATTTCAAATATTTCGTTCAACACATGACTAATCTCAACGGATGAGTACAGTCAACACATGAACCTTTATTTTATAATATTGATAAAGATGTAAATTTTATTATTAAAATATCTCGTTCAACACATGACTAATCTCAACGGATGAATACTGTCAACACATGAACCTTTATTTTATATTGATAAAGATGTAAATTTTATTATTATTCTCTATTTTCTAAATTGGAATGAGGCCCAATCAATCACCATATAAAGTTAATTATATGGATTCCATACAACACATGTATATAATAGCATTGAAAAAAATAATCAACCATCAACCAAGGTGCACTACACTGTATAAGCATCAAATATAAATATCTAACGCTTATAACAGTCTGTCAATCAATCGATCGACATATTTAATCAATCAGGATGAGTGAACTTCAAATTTCATCCCAACACCCGTGTGGGGTTTCAAACAATCAAACACAGATTTTATTTGTGCAGTTGGGCGATGTGTAAAATTTATCGTCCCAATCAATGTCAGTCAAATCAGTGTACATAAACAAATCGGCCGATTTGTTTATGAATATTTATTTATTCACTTTCACGATATTCATATTCACGTTAAAAATTATACTTTTAACGATAAAACATTTTATTTTAACATATGAATTTCTATTCAGTTCATTCCTAAAATAAAAATGATATTTTTATTTTTCTAACTTATTTTAGAAAATTTCGGCGGCATAACGGCACGATACTAGAAACGGGACGAGGCCTAGCCTTATCCCCGGTCTAGTGAAGGCCCACGCCATTCACACATCAATCAAATCCATTCCATTTCACCAAAAAATTCAAATAATCTAACTAATTTTTGCAATCAAACAAACAAGTCCATGGTCTGTGGACGATTGTGTCGGGTGCTACTAAGCACCGTCTGCATCCTAGTATATAAATATAACTAGAAAAGAAATTGAAGAGTGAGAAATTCTCAAAGAAAGCTATCCAATCATCTTGACTCTTCTTTGATAGAAATCTTCATCGTTATCGCATTTTTGTCATCTTCGTTGCTGTAGCCACTACATATGTAAAAATCGAATTTTTTACTTCGCTGATCAATATATAAAAATCGAATTTTTATTATACTATTCAATATATAAAAATCAAATTTTTATTATACTATTCAATATATAAAAATCAAATTTTTATTACCTCGCTATATGAATAAAAATTCCATTTCAAAAAATATAGATTTAGCCTTTATAAAAATAAAGATTTCGCCTTTATAAAAATAAAGATTTCGCCTTTATAAAAATAAAGATTTCGCCTTTCAAATATAAAGTTTATATTTTTCTCGAAGTAAAAATCATATTTTTACATCTTCTACATAATAAAGATTATATTTTTAATACTTTGAAAATATAAAAATCATATTTTTCTAAGTTAAAAATCATTTCTTTTCTATTTTAAAAATCAAATTTTTTCTATTTTAAAAATCAAATCTTTTCTATTTTAAAAATCATATACATAAAAATTGAACTTTTATTTCATAATCATATGTAAAAAAAGGAAAATCAGTTTTAATTCCTAATAAAATCAGTTTTTATATAATCTAACAATCAGTTTTTAAAATAAATAACAATCAGTTTTTAAAATAAATAAAAATCAGTGAAACTTACAGAGAGGGGGGGTAGTTGCGCGTCGGTCGAGAAGGCCGAGGAGGTGTCTTCAGCGCTGTAGTTGGAAGCTAGGGGGTTCGGCGGTCTGGGTGCGAGCGCGTGGGGGGGGGGTTGGGTTGCGATGGGTGCGTCGATAGGGGGGGGGGGCTCTGTCGCGGTTTCGCGCAGGGGGGTTTGGGGAGGACAGCGCCGACCATGGGGAGGGCGGCGGCGCCTGGCGACGGCGGCGGAAGTACTGGGGGGGCGTCGATAGTTTAGGGTTTTTTTTATATTTCTTTTTTCTCTCTGGAATGAAAACGAGAAATGGGGGGCCAGAACGTATAGGAGAGGAAGAAAGAGAAAAGGATTTTAAATTTTAAATTTTTTTTTTTTTTTACAAAAAGTTGACTTTTTTACATACGACCTCGAAACGAGGCCCACCACCTGTCGTCTATAGTGTTTCACCCCCATTCCGAACACAATGGGATATGTATCGTAGGCTGATTTGGTCGTTTCGATCGGTTCCCGTTAAAATCAACATATAACTCTATATATTGAATCTAAACGCGCATTTCTATTTACTGGGGTCGCATACTAACCCGAAAAACTACAGAAAAATATTTTCTAGCTTCGTATTGACAATACGGTCCTAACAAAACTAGTTTCGTCGAATTCTGAGACCGTTAGAAAAATGGCCAATTTCCAGTCGATTAAAATCAACTGAAACTGGTCAAACGCGTTTTCCTTTGTCACGCTCACATATTGATTCGAAAAATTATGAAATTTGGAATCTAACAATAATTTGACATCACGGACCCAACAAAAGTGGTTTCGTCGAAATCCGAGGTCGTTTGCATAATTCCCATTTTTAAGGGCCTGAATTCCATAGCGACTATTCAGAATTTTCAACTGGACATATCTTTTGATTCCCGCTATGAAATTTCGATTTTTAGGATTCGTTGGGAAGATATTCTCAATTAGATCCTATGTTTTTGGTTTCACTAAAATCCGGATTGTTTTGCACCCGGTACATTCAATTGAAGTTTGAAATCGAATTATCGAACTACCGCGCCATTTTCAATTCTATTTATAATTATATATAAATATTTATATTCTAACGACGGCGTATATAATATATACGTTCTAATTATATTCAAAATAAATTTCTCGTCGATATTATTTAAAATAATATATTTTAAATATTCAAAATTTGCTAAAATTGCCAAAATAAAAAATTTAAACTAGCTCAGAATTTCCGGGTTATTACAAATGTCGTGCTCTCCCTGCAGTCCTTATCCCGTTTTTAACTCATACCGAGGTGTGAGGCTCGCGAATTCACGTTATACACAAAGCTACGCCACAAAGGCCATGCTTTGATCATCAACCACAAGACTTTTCTTTTCAATTGAAGCCTTGATCAATTGCCACTTAGGCGTGCCACATTGGCAATTCACTCCATGCGACTGATGTCCATCGATATACAACCTCTGAGCTCGTACGTCTCAGAGAAGGGTGTTAAGCAAAAGAATAAATTCTCTGCTGCCAAATAGAGGTATATTTAACAGAAATCAATCAACACAGAATAAAATCCAATGTCAGACACACAATCCATTTACAAGTTCGTTCTGGGTCTGAACGAAACCGGAGGCACTTTCCTCGCATATCCATCGATCGCCAAGTACGTCTGGATGACCACCAACTATTTCCATCCTCTTGGGTGTACAGCCCAATCAGGATCATCAGTAATTATCCAAACGATGTGAAGACTTCTAGTCTTCAACCACCGTCTTCATCTTCGACATATCGTTGAAACGATTATTCAGAATGGGTATAAACCCGGCCTTTCCGAACAACCTGCGTATATTAAAACAAATGTTACACAAACACAACATACGCCTCATTCCAATTCATTAGTCATTAGCCGTAAATCAGCAAGAGAATAATTCCGCAAATATTAACCCCGAAGGCCGAAACCAACATCAGATCAATACCCAGGAAACCATTCTTCTTAACTAACCTACAGCTAGTTTCTAAATTTCAATTCTTAGGGAAAGGTTCCCATTAATTTTATCGAAGATAAATTCTTTAAATCTATTCTTTAATCTTCCTTTGGATGTCATATCAAACCAGATTATGGTTTTCCAAACTAGTCGATATTAGCGAACCGCACCGAAGTAATTATTTATTTTATTTTCCAATCCCAACTTATTCATCCCATGAAGCAAAACTGGCAATACTCCATATCTAATACCATGGTGTTATCGGTAAAATTAATTACCATTTCACGTTCAAATCTAATTAAAGATTTAACTATCGCTTTGGAGCAAAACTGGTGATACTCCATTCTCGCTCACTTTCCAAATTTGATAATTTAGATTATCAATTCTCATTTCAATCTAATTGCAGATTCATTAAAACTCCCTTTTCTGGTTTAAAGAACTAATGTCATTTAAAACACAGTTCACGATAAACCCAAATCACATTCTATTTATTATCGGGTTAAAGAACAAGTGTAATTTAAAACACCCTTCATGATAAACCCACGAATCAATTCTATTTACAACCCATTTCAAATCCAATTTATTTATTTTAAAAATAAATGGGTTTTAATTTTAGTTCAAAACTAGTTTATTTCGATAAAAATCGATTTTTATCTTTTCAAATATGGAGTTTTTCATCCCAATTTTTCCCAAATCATTTCTTATGATTTTACATAAATTATTACTATTAATTATCAAGGCCCGTACAGTCGATTTCCATCAACGGCCATCGAACTGCACTTATAGCGACCTTTTTCAAATTTGATTTGGACGTATCTCCAAATCCAACCGTTAGATTTCAAATTTCTAATATTCGTTAGAAAGCTCTTTTTGATGCAAACCCAATGGCTCCGGTTTTAGGAGAATCCGACAGTCGGATCTCCCGTAATGTCCGTTCGAAGTCAATGGTCGAAATTCGCGAACTGCCGCTGCGCGGCACGTTCTATTCAGGCCATTATATTATATATATAATATATATTTCGTCGATTTCTATTTAAACCGAATTTTATAAATAGTTTTAAATTCGTTTCAAAAACAATTTCAACTTCCATTTCAATTCAAATCAAAATTGAGTTTTTCGTTATAAATTCGTTTTAAAATTCATTCTATTCAATTCAAATTTCAATTCAATTTGAATTCATTTCAAATTGATTTTTATTCTATTTCAATTCGTTTTCAATTCAATTCGAATTCGTTTTCTATTCAATTCAATTCGAATTCGTTTTATATTCAATTCATTTCGAATTCGTTTTATATTCAATTTATTTCGAATTCGTTTTATATTCAATTCATTTCGAATTCGTTTTCTATTCGATTCAATTCAAATTTAAAAACGAATATAATCGATATAAATATTGTTCGCGTCAAAATAGCGCATCTCTAATCAACACGGCTTTATATATTACAATAATTCCGTTATTCTAGTCAACAAATGAATATTTATTCTATTCAATACGTGAATCTGTATTTTTGTCAACACATGACTAATCTCAACGAATGGGTACTGTCCACATGTGACTATTTTTGTTATTCAATATATTTTATAAAAATCATGGTATCTATCGTTTGATTTAAATCAGACTCCAACCGTAAACTAGTGAGAGAACGATTCCCTAAATATTAACCCCGAAGGCCGAAACCAACATCAGATCAATATCCAGGAGGCCACTCATCTTATCTATTTTCCAGTTAATTTCTAATTTCATATATGATAAAGATGTAAATTTTAATGTTAAAATATTTCGTTCAACACATGACTAATCTCAACGGATGAGTACTGTCAACACATGAACCTTTATTTTATAATGATAAAGATGTAAATTTTATTGTTAAAATATTTCATTCAACACATGACTAATCTCAACGGATGAGCACTGTCAACACATGAACCTTTATTTTATAATATTTTTTATTTTCTAAATTGGAATGAGGCCCAATCAATTACCATATAAAGTTAATTATATGGATTCCATTCAACACATGTATATAATAGCAACGATACATAATCAACCATCATCTAAAGTGTACTACACTGTATAAGCATCAAACATAGATATCTAACGCTTATAACAGCCTGTCAATCAATCGATCGACATACAACTAATTATTGGTATTAGTGGATGCCGTATTTTATCCCAATACCCGTGTGGGGTTTCAAATCAACAAACACAGATTTTTATTTGTGCAGTTGGGCGATGCGTAAAATTTATCGTCCCAATCAATGTCCTTCAAATAGGTGTACATAAACAAACCGTCCGGTTTGTAAATGAATATTTATTTTATTCCCATTCAATATATTCATATTCACGTTAAAAATTATATTTTCAACGATCAAATTATTTTATCCAACCTATGAATATTCTATTCAGTTCATTTACAAAATAAAAATGATATTTTTGTTTTTCTAACTTATTTTAGAAAATTTCGGCGGCATAACGGCACGATACTAGAAACGGGACAAGGCCCAGCCTTATCCCCGGTCTAGTGATGGCCCACACCATACACATATCAATCAAATCAATTTCATTTCACCAAACAATTCAATTCAAACCTAATAATCTAACCAACTACACAACCAAACAAACAAGTCCATGGTCTGTGGACGATGGTGTCGGAGCCACTAAACACCGTCTGCATCCTAGTATATATTATAATATAACTAGAAAAAGAAAATTTAAAAAGTGAGAAGTTCTCACCGATTGCTATCCTAACTCCACGATTCTTCTTATGTAGAAATCTTCGTCGTTCTCGCCTTTCATCACTTTCGTTGCCCGTAGCCACTACATATATAAAAATCGAATTTTTACTTCGCTATTCAATATATAAAAATCGAATTTTTACTTCGCCATTCAATACATAAAAATCGAATTTTTACTTTGCCATTCAATATATAAAAATTCTATTTTTACACCGCTACTATATAGATAAAAATTCTATTTTTATGCCGCTATTCACTATATAAAGATTTCGTCTTTTCAAATATAAAGATTATATTTTCATATTCTCTATTATATAAAAAAATTATTTTCAACACACTTCTTATATAAAAATAGTATTTTTATATTTTCTATTATATAAAGATCATATTTTTAATACTCTACACAAGTAAAAATCATATTTTTATTCTCTACATCCCATAAAAATTATATTTTTATATCTCCTGCATAATAAAGATCGAATTTTTATCATATATATTATAAAAATCCTATTTTTCCTTAACCATTCTAATGATCAAAATCGTATTTTTACTTTGCTATATATATGATAAAAATTCTATTTTTACATCGATAAAAATCGTATCTTTTCATGTATTAAAAATAATTAATAAAACATGGCTTTTCAAATTAAAAATCAAAACTTTCATGAATAAAAACTGAATTAAAACAGTGTTATTTACAAAATAGAAAGGAAAGGAAGAACTCACGGTATATTTTGGCGGAGGGAGTGTGCTGCGTCGAACTAGAGGGGGCTCGGTTTTCCACGAAGAAGAAGGAGGGGAGTGTCGAAGTTCGTTGGAGGTTTGCAGGTGGTGAGGGCGGCTCCGGTAGGTGCGGTTGTGGCACAGGGTTCGGGCACGGGTTGGGTTCGTAGCCAAGTCGAGATGCAGGAGGGAGAAGAGGAGCAGTGAGAGGAAGAAGGAGAGATAGAGGGGAGGAAGGAGAAGCAGGTTGGGGGAACCCGGCGGTGGGCGGCGCCGTCAAGGAGGGGGGCTGACGAGGTCAACGCGGGTTTGATTTGGCTATTTTTTTCTTTTTAATTTCAGAACGTGGAGAGAGAGAAGTGAGGGAGAGGGGTGCTTATTAATATATATAATATTTATTATTTAATCCATTTAGATTTTAAAAGGGCGCATTTCACATTCGAACCCTAAACGAGGCCCACCGACTGTCGTCCCTAGCGTTTTACCCCAATTCCGAACACAATGGGATATGCCACGTAGGCCAATTCGATCGTTACAATCAATTTTCGTCAAAATCAATATATAACTCTATATATTGATTTTGAACGCACATATCAACTTACCGGGGTCACATACTAACTAGAAAAATTCCAGAAAAATATTTTCTAGCTTCGTATTGATGATACGGTCCTAACAAAACTAGTTTCGTCGAATTCAGAGACCGTTGGAAAAATGGCTAATTTCCAGTCGATTAAAATCAACAAAAACTGGTCAAACACGTTTTCCTTTTCCACGCTCACATATTGATTCTAAAAATTATGAAATTTGGAATCTTGCAATAACTTTTCATCATGGACCCAACAAAAGTGGTTTCGTCGAATTCCGAGGTCGTTTGCAAAATTTCCATTTTTAAGGGCCAGAATTCCATAGCGACTATTCTGAAAATTCATTTGGACATAACTTTTGATTCCCGGTATGAAATTTTGATTTTTCAGATTCATTGGAAAGATATTATCAAATAGATCCTATTATTTTTGGTTTCACTAAAATCCGGTTTATTTCGCACCCGGTACATTCAATTGAAGTTTGAAATCGAATTATCGAACTACCACGCCATTTTCAATTCCTTTTATAATTATATATAATTATTTATATTCTAACGACGACGTATAAAAATATATATGTTCTAAATATATTCAAAATAAATTTCTCATCGATATTATTTAAAATAATCTATTTTAAATATTCAAAATTCGCTAAAATTGCCAAAATAAAAATTTTAAACTGGCTCAGATTTTCCGGGTTATTACACTCACAATCCAATTTTTATTCGATATAATTCTAATAGAATTCAATTTCCACTTAACTGGTTTCCGTTCAATTCCTGTTTGCTTTCACAAATTTCTATTTAATTTTGTTTTTAATTCACAGTCTATTCCTGGGAGTTTTAAACCGCTTTTCTTTTCTCAAAATCAAAATTTCCTTTTTAGGATATCAAACAACTTGTTTTTCTCAAAACAATTCCAAAAAAAACCTTTGATAGTAATCCGTCACTTACCACTCGAAAATGAATACTGATGATGCTGCAGTCATTATCATAATTATTTTCCAGTAAATGAAGTGAGTTCAATACTATATCACTTTCAAAACCATTTCTAAACATTTCTATTTTGAAGTCAGTTCAAAATATCATTTGCAATGTTTTAAAACAATTCAAAATCTCCTAGGATGTTAAGATTCCCATATATTTAATCCAAATCCATTTAAAAACACCTTTTCAAATTCTAGGAATTTTAATTCCCATTCTGATTCTAATTTCATATTTAATTCAATTCATTACACTTATCTGAATTCTGATTGGTTATTTACATAACCATTTCAATTTATAATCTCATCCGATTATAATAACAACCAACACATCCTATAATTATAATAATTCCAATATATATATTCCTTTTATAACAAAATATATTTGGATAAAATTATTTCATTTACCCTCCTTTCAAAACATACCATGTCGGTTCATCGTATTCAAGTGTTCAGAAACTACTACTGATATAGTGGATCAAACTGATTGACAGAACTTATAAACAATTCAACCAATAAATCTCCACAATATAAAAAAGTTATTATATCAAATAACAAATATGTTCACTCGTATATATACACTCAACTCAATCTAGGGTATTACTAACCCCATCTCCACTGAGTCACGCCATAGAGCCAAGGTAATTACTTAACCTTAAGCTCTGATACCAATTGTAGCGATTCTGGGTTTTGCGATCTAGGATATCGACATACAACACTATGTCGACTATTCAAGCATCGGAAACACTGGATAGTCCATGAAAGAAATTAGAGGGTGAGGATAGATAAGATAGAAACTTAGAATAGAAGAAGAAGAAGAACACACAACATCAGAGCAAACACGAATCTCATAGCGGAACGAACAATATATAATAGATACATAACTTTGAAATAAAATCAGTCTATGTATACAGTAACATTATCAGCGTATAACACTTACAACATAGCGGAAATAACTACAGCTATATAATCCTGAAGCCTCCTGCTCCAAGCTCTCTAAGTGTATCTGTAAAATCCTGACTACTAGACTGCCGTACAAAATTGGGCACCCAAGAGTTTATGGAAAACAAAACAAAATAAACTCTGGGTCAGTCATTGGACTGGTGTGAGTAAAACCATTTAAAACAGTTTGAGCAATTAAATGATATCTCATAAGACCACGCCGTATAACGGAACGGGTTTTTCCCTTATGAGAATCCAAAATATTCGATTAAACTTTCAAAAATCTTTTTGAAAGAAATGATAACTTTACATCAAAACTCTTTTGATATTATAATAATGTCTATTAACCACAACTAAATAATCATCTAGCAGAAACGCTTTCATCTCACGTTCTATATATATAGTATACAATCAAAACCGCGAGCACTTATTGGGTAATGGATTTCCATCTATGAAAAGGTATGGAACCACCTTCCGATAGTGTACCTCTAGAGAGGAATACACTGGGTTCAACAAGAACATCTTGCAACCCGGCCACACATGACCGACCGCTCATTTCGCTTGAGTGTATAGAATGTACATCACCAGCGGTTGGGATCAGCAACCATTTCCCGAATGGGAGAGCATGGAATAGATTAAGAATGAAATGAATATCTCTAGATAGGTGATAATACGCCCTACTTGGCAGCCAACCACTTAGCCATGCTGCCTGCCCGAATTTTGTTATTTCCCAGTTGTGAGGCTAGAGGCCTCGCTTATCTCTGATAGATCACACATTTATTCACTTTGAATGTCACATCGTCATACCCGCCAAATCACAAATTGATTTCCCCAAAAATACAACGGGTATACAGCTAAGAGAAACGAATTCCTATGCCACCAAACGTAAATACATTTGAAGAGATCAACTTACGCAATCTGTTAAATACACTCTATCAGACATTCTTCCATACAGGTCGTCCTGGGACTGGACAAACCGAACGCACTATTCTGTAAACAGGACAGCCCTTGCATAACTCCGTCTTCAATTATCTTTATCGCACTTGATTCGCAAAGCTAATGCCCATACGGAGTGGTCTTCAAATAATGCATTTGATCCCGGTCTCTCCATATTGACAACGGAAAAAATGGTCAAAATTCCGATAGTCGATGAGTTAACTATCAAAGAAAAACACAAGTGCAAACAACAATATTATTTCCAGATGGAAATTCTATCGATCAAACATCGTTTAACATTTATCTCTTTAGTTCGTTACTTTATCTCCTGTTTCCATATATTCAACATTTCTTATTTCCTAAATTTAGAAAATATACGTTATAAATCATTGGAAAACATTTCCATCTCTTTTTCACGTATCACTGTCATTCCAGTATTCTTTATCATCAAACATTTCATTTTCTACAATTAGAAAATATCTCTGATTATATTTGGAAAATGTTTCCAAACTCATTCATTGGATTTAAACAGATGTTTAAATAAAACATCGCTATGCCAACTCAAAACATTACACTGATTAACTAATTTCACTTAACCAACCTTCACTATCGAACCTTAACCATTCCTTGGTTAAAAATGGAGTCAATCAAGTTAGGGTATAACTACCTCTCAGAACTTAACTGATCAACATTTCTAACCTCGAAACAGACAAAGTTCACCCTTTTAAATCTTTAACAAACTTCCATACGCAACTCTCGGATTTCAATTTACGAATCCATTTATTTATTGGAAACATTTTGATTATAACAATAGTGTTATAATCCCTACTTCTGAAATATATAAGTTCAAAATATAACTTTTATTCCTTAATTTAACTAAATAACTAATAGGAAATATATAAATAAATCATTAAATCCTGATTAAAAACGGAAAGTGTACTTTCCCAAATTCGATATAATCGAATTTCAATGTATAACTCTCTTTCGAATAATCTCTATTCGATAAATCCTTTTCGAATAAACTATATTCGATAACTCCTTTCGAATAACTAATATTTGATTAACTCCTTTAACTCTATTCGAATAAACTATATTCGATAACTCCTTTCGAATAAACTATATTCGATTAACTCCTTTAACTCTATTCAAATAAACTATATTCGATAACTCCTTTCGAAAAAACTATATTCGGTAACTCCTTTAACTCTATTCAAATAAACTATTTTCGATAACTCCTTTCAAAGAAACAATGTTCGATTAACTCCTTTAACTCATTTTGATTAACCAATTTTTGATTAACACATTTTGATTAAACCCTTTGATTTACTCTACGTCCATATTCAGTTTTAAATATTGATGTTGGAATCGATTCTTACTTCTCTATATAAATCCTGACTTATATATTCTATTTATCCAATGATAAACATTTTCTTTAATTTATAAAATATTATTTATAATTAATCTTCTCAATCTATCAGTTAGAACAGATTTTCTTTAATTTCTATTTTATTTATTTAACAAATAAATATTCCTTTTCGATTCTATTTGTTTAACAAATAAATATTCCTTTTCGATTCTATTTATGTAATAAATAAATATTCCTTTTTGATTCTGTTTATTTAACAAATAAATATTCCTTTTATAACTCCTTTTATTTAACAAATAAATATTCCTTTTCAATTTTATTGTAAAAATTTTACAATATTTCGTTTCAAATCTATTTGTAAATGTTTTACAAATATTCCTTTTTCGATTCTATTTGTAAATGTTTTACAAATATCTCCTTTCAAATCTATTTGTAATTTTTTTACAAATACTCCTGTTTCAATTCTATTTGTAAATGTTTTACAAATATTACTTTTATATATTAAATCCATTGATTTATATAAATAATTCATTTTCAAAATACACCTTGAAAATCCCCTTCTTTCTACATCCTAGAATTTCTTACGGTATTTAAAATACCAAACAACAATGATTGATATCATTCAAACACACATAATCAACACAGATAATATATCACATCATATATTACAATATATGAAAAACAGTAAAATAAATGTTGAGGAATCCAGCTGGATCCCTCCAAACTGTTTCCCTGCATCCATAGATGTTAAATAATATAATAACATCGATTTCATTTCGATATGAAATATTATAATAAATAGAATCAATATTTGATTAACGATTTATATATATCGTTATCTATAATTTCAACCAACACTTAAGCAATTCAACCAAACAATCATCAAACAACAGTCAATCAGCATTGCCAGATTATAGTTATAAAAATATAAAATTGATGAAGTTAGTGAGTTTTTACTCACTTTGGTTCGCAGTTGAAGATCCTGTTTTTATTTCCGTTAAAACCAAACAACGTTTGATTTTATCGTGAAATCCCAACAGCTTTGTTCCCAACCAAAATGGCTCGCAATGTATATTTCCCCATTGCGATACCAACATGATCTATTTTGTCCAATTCTGTTCATGACCGAATCAAATATACGCGTTAGAATTTTGTTTACAAATTAACTTAATATTTGTAAACTAATTTCATCATTAAATTTATTAATCACCAATTACAATTAAAATCCTTCTCTACCAACTTAAAATAGTGCTGCTTCCTGAACACACCATTTTGACAACTTCCTCCACCTCACTCACTCTCTCTCCTCTATGAAAATGCAGACTAACCCCACTGTTTGACTCCATCAACCCTTGTTTATGCCAATCATAGTACCACTAACCTTTCTCCCATAACCTAAATCCAAACAAATCTCCGTTTAATCCTCCTTCCACCAGAATTTGAACACAACTTCTTTCTGGTCACCCCTTGAAAACCCAGTTCCGACCATTTCCTGAAACATGCAATAGTAAACCCATATCTCGAGAAAAATTTAACGGCACCTCATATCTCGCTCCTCATCAGAAATCCTGCTTCTCCCAATTGCATTATTGAACCTGCATACAATGTTCTTCCCGTTCGTTTTTTCTTTTTACCTTAAAACGCCCACAAAATTTCAAAAAAACCCACCAAAAATCATCTCATCGGCAACTTCATCTTCCTATCTCTTGAACAAACCTATCGCACCTTTTTTCATTTCTGTCCTCGCCATTTGTGACCACGCAAACCAGGTGGCGAACAAAATAGTTACCAAATCCTCCAATTCTTTGAGAGCACGCTCTACTTCGTTTCCTTGAACCTAATTTGAGCTTAGCTTTGCAAAACGAGACACAAATCTGTCGATCTTCTTAACCCCAGTTTTGCTGTAAAGGTTCGGTCTTTTGAAAACTTGATCGCACCTGGAAATGAGGGTACCAACGTGAAGTTCTCGATCTAAGAAACTCCTAGATATCATCATTTCATTTTAAATATTTTTGTTTGATTTTCTATATATTTTTGAAGTTGCGTTTTGGGTTTTAGAAGAGAACCCGGCAGCATAAATTACATTGACCATGAGAAATGAATTGAATTAGGTTTAGAGGAGTGTTAGGATTATATATAGGTAGGTTTATTCTTTTTTTATTCGGTTATTTTATTGAACTTTAAGTTATCGCTATTTGTATTGTCTTCTAAAAACTCCTATGATCACATATGATACCCAAAAATCACGAAAATGGACATACACCTTTAGTTCGACATTACAGACCCAACGAAACTGGTTTTGTTGAATACCGACCCTATTTGCTCACACATCATATTTTTAAAGGTCTAATTATCGACTGTTTTTCACATTAAAAATCCATACGACCACACACTGACATCAAAAATCAGGGAAATTGAAATCTAACAATAATTTAATATTGCAGATCCCACAAAATTAGTTTCGTCGAAAACGAAGGTCGTTTGCAAAACTGGCTATTTTTAAAGCTCTAAATAACCTATTTAAATAAATAAATATATGTAAAAATAATTAAATTAAATATTTATAAATAAATATTATCGTATATATTTATACTAGAATACCATACAACTCCAGAATAAATATATATATATATATATGGATTTACAGCTCGATATTTCATCATCAGAGTTATATCGATGTTCGATTTATATTTAAAATCCTTTTATAATATAAATATATATTTATAAATTTCTTTTATAATATAAATATATATTTATAAATTTCAAAGGAATTGCATAGCGACATTTCTAAAATTTGATTTGGACATAAATCAAAATCTAAACAATGAAATCCCGATTTTTCTCTTCCATTAGAAAAATATACTTCACCATCTCCGAACGTTTCTTGTTTCACAGAAATACGATTTAAAACGGACCCTGTGTATTCAGTTGAAGTTCGAATCGCCAAATAGCGAACTACAGCGCCATTTCGAGCTCGATTATAAATATAATATAATTTATACGTTCAAATGTCATTCAAATAATAAATTCGTTATTCTAATTCAAATTCTAAACTGAATTATATATTTTGAATTGCCCAATTCACACCGTATTTCCATTTCAGCTAATTCTAATTATTTCAGAATTATATATATTATTTAATTATTATTTTAATTAAATATTCAAAGTTATTTATTTAGACAACGATTTAATGCTCTAAATCACTGTTTAAATAATTAAATAAATTAATTATTACACCGTAAAAATACGGGACATTACAAACCCCCTCCCGTCATGCTACCGAAATTTTCAGAAATACTCATGTGTTTGAATTATTTTCATGTGTTGATTTATATTCATGTGTTGAATAAATTGTTTAGATAATAAAAATCACATTTTAATTATTTGTATGAAGTATATGAAATATTCATGTGTTGAGATATTAATGTGTTGAGAAATTCTTGTGTTGAATAAATTCTTTGAATGATAAAAATCGCATTTTTATCAAATATGTGGACTATTTAAAATATTATTGTTTTAAATAAATTGTTCTAAAACCAAAAATATCATTTTTATTATATGTATGAACTATATAAAGTATTCATGCGTCGAAATATTCATGAGTTGAATAAAAGGATTGGACAATAAAATTAACATTTTTATTGTGAATATGAAGTGCTAAAAACATTCAGGTGTTGAATAAATATTTTGAACGATAAAAATATCATTTTCATCATGTATACGACACACTAAAAATACACTTGTGTTGAAACATATTTTAGTTCGCCAAAAATATCATTTTTATCCTATGTATGAAGTGTTAAAAATAACCGTGGGTTGAAATAAACATTTGTTCACTAGAAATATTAATTTTAGCTTAGTTCTGCATATATTTACATATGTTGAACAGGAGAATGCATTTGCTATTGAGTAAAGAATATATTTTCATGCCCGACAAATAGGTAAGCCTTAATGCGTTGGCTGCGCGATTTCATTATTATATAAACTCCTGTGAATGCCATTAGATGCGGAGTGCTGGTTGTTTTATGTAAAATCATGAATGTCGCTATAGGATAGTAACAATTAATTTTGAACTACACTACATGGCATACTTCTTGAAGATAGCATAACCTATCATATACCACATAAGCATTTGGTGCTTATGTGACGAGGTTGAAGATTTACCATACAAGCGAGAAGCTTGTATGGCGATGACCGTATTTCAGGTTGAACCGAAGACTAATATGGACTATATAAAATGTAACGATAAATTGCCAGATTAATAAAACCCAACATGGGTCTGGATATGTCATTTAACACGTCTCTCTAGTCATTAAGGCATAAAAACTATTCGTAGAGTGACGAGAATTTATTCTTTGGAGTTATGATCTATACACACTCCCATGTGGACACCAGAATATATCACTATAAATATGTGTATGCTTTTTAGGATTTATTGGGTGCCTAATACGGCACAATAAATTTCCAAACCCCTTCCCGTACAAAGGAGGTTATAGGAAGGCATTAGTGAAATATTTAAATTGAAAAACTATATAGAAGTCATCAAATGAACTATATTTATATATACATAAATTAAAATAAACGAATCGTGCAGCTTCAGTTTGTGTTTTGGAATCGTAATTTTAAATGATTATACTGAGAAATCCGACCTATATTTATATATACGTAAATTAAAATAAACGAATCGTGCAGCTTCAGTTTGTGTTTTGGAATCGTAATTTTAAATGATTATACTGAGAAATCCGACCATCGGATTTTCCCGAAATGGGAACCATTGGGTTCGCTTTGGAAAAATCTTTCCAACGATATAAAATTTGTTTGGATCCAATAGTTGGATTGTGTGAAATGTTTAATTCAAATATGATTAAATGTAGCGCCCAAATGGATTATATATATATATATATATAAAAATTAAATAAAACGAATAACGACGCTGCAGTTCGGGTTTTGAAATCGTAACTTTAAACGATTATATCGAGAGATCCGACCATCGGATTTTCCCGAAACCGGAACCTTTGGGTTTGCTTTGGAGAGATCTTTCCAACGAAATTAACTTTGTTAAGATCCGACGGTTAGATTTTGAGAAATGTGTAAATCAAATTTGGAGTAAAACAGCACCAGGGACACGTTATGGCATGAAACATCGTTTAATTAAAAGGAGCTATTTTTAATAAATAAACATAGTGATATATCATTATAAAATATTATAAGCGATATGGAATGGAAATAAACCAATTTTACTAGGTTTGCTTGATATTTGATGGTTAAATGTGTTTGAAAAATTATATTAAAGAACTGAAATGTGGATGTCGAATAATTTAACTGCAGAAAGAATTGTTTTAAATTCTAGTATACGTGAATTATTTGAAAAGGCTGAGTTAATTCTCATTTCAAATAGTTGATCGACGAATAAATGTCGAAGATATGAAGACGGTGCAAGACCGGTGATCTTCACATCATGTAGATTACTACTGATGCCTTTGAGATGGGTAGCTCCCTTGACAAGGTTACAGTGTTAGTGGTCTGGACGTACTTGTTGATCGTTCGGATGTGCGAGGGCCTCTCTCCTGTATTGGAAATACGGGACGAGGAATAAGATGCCTCCGGTTTCGTCCAGACACCGGACGAACTTGTAAATGGATGTGTGTCTGACATTGGATTTTATTCTGTGTTGATTGATCTCTATTAAATATATATATATATATATATATCTGTTTGGCGGCGGAGAATATTCTCTTGCTTGACGCCCTTCTCTAAGACGTACGAGCTCAGAGGTTATATATCGATAGAAATCAGTCGCATGGCGTGAATTGCCTGTGTTGCTTGCGGAGATGCAGTGATCAAGGCTCTTGTTGAAAAGAAGAGCCTTGTGATTGATGATCAAAGCATGACCTTAAAGGGAATAGCTTTGTGTGAGGCAATAATTGTGAGCCTGACACTCAGTATGAGTTAAAAACGGGATCGTGACTACAGGGAGTGCACGACGTTTATTTCTAGCTATGGGTGGTGTCAGCGTTTTACAAGCCCTGAAATTATTATATTTTTACCTTTGTGGTTGTTGGAATGCAAGGCGCCTCGAATATATCGGTCTTTACGGAGCCAATGGATAGGTCCGATAGGATAGGGAAACGTGTGTTCAGGAATAACGAATCCTCAAACATAAGGGAGGACCGGCCTTGAAGATCCAGGGGTTGCCCAGAGTGTGTAGTCTTGAGACATTTTCTAGAGTGTCTCGAAGCGGTGAGGAGCCATCCCTGGCCTCGACTCATGATGGAATCCAAATTTCCAATACGAAATTATAGATTTGACTGTAACTTATATATGGCGACATAGTGGTATGGGGCACTAATGTTGTCTATGATTGATATTATGATTGAATTTGCTTTTGAAACATATCTGCACTAGTAATAATATCAAATAATTTTGCTTTACACGTGTTAAGCATGTTTTAGCCATTATAAGGTAAAATTCTACCCTCCAGCGTGTATTGCATTGTGTGACGGGACTTGAGTCTTATAACGACTTCATTCTTCCTAAAAAGCATTGTGTGTTTAAAAGATTTACTTTATCTCATGCATTGGCAATCACTAGAGTAAACCCATTCCGTGAAAGTGGCATGGTCCTATGATTTTCCTTATTATTGTTGTTTAACCAGTTAAGTAGATTTCTCATACCGGTCCCATGACTGACTTGCAGTTTGTTTCAATTTGCAAACTCGGGTGCCCTTATTTCACACGGGCACCCTAGTGACAGGTTGTATTTTGGCTTTTGCACTGCAGCATGGATTGCACCTTTTGGCTTGTTTGGCGAAGACTAGATTTCTCAGTATTTTGGCTATTTGACATTCCACCATTAGTATCTTATGTATATGATTCCGCTTATCGCGATGTAGACAGATTTACTTCTATTATGTACTCCCTGATGTATATGTCCCGGTGATCTTGATGTAGACTGATCATTTCCTTTTATGCTCTAAGTTGTATCTTGCACTGTGCTACTATGATGTTTATTACATATTATGATTCCGCTATCATATTGATGTAAATTATTCTATTCCCTTTTTATTCTATTATCTTTACTGTGCTAATGATGATTAATGTGTTGTATTCCAATGATTATCCTCGCCACTGTCTACACGGGGGTTTGGGATCGTCACAACTTTCATATTGCATATGAATGAGTGAGGATATTTAATGGATATATATTGAATGTGTTATCATATGGATGTTGCATCTGAATGAATGGTTGTGCACACATATATGTATCATTAGAATTCTTTTGCATACATAATGGATGCATGGCACTATCATGTTTTGCATTAAGGAGGTCAACTGAATCAGTAGACCGCCTGATCTTTGCATTAGATAAGGAACATATACACACACTTTTGCATATGTTCATATAATATTAGAAATCTTTTAAGGACAATGGATGCTTGTGGATGATGGATGAGTAGATGGATGATTGGATGGTAGGATACATTCTTCTTAACTTGAAGATTTCGGAGACGAAATCCTTTAAGGAGGGGAAAATGTAACACCCCATGAATTTAAAACATGACATAAGAGATAATTAAAGAATAATTAATTTTTAAAAGAAGAATTAGGTGAAACGAGTTATTCCATTGCGTTCGTCTTGGAATTCTGCTTGAGATAGGGTCCGAGTTTGCATAAAACGGATACTGTATGGACAATAGAAATTGGGTAGAAAAATCAGAAAATAGGCTGGGATAACTGGCGCACTTGTGAAGTGCGCCAGAACAAAAATGCAATGGCGCACTTGGGAAGTGCGCCCATGCCGAGGCAAGCCTGCATAGAATTCTGGAGAAGTATCCTTCGAGAATTGGCTGGATGACGTGTTTTCTAGTCAAATGGTTCAGATGATCTCTAATCTAATCTAAAGGCCCTAATTCACCAAATACATCTATAAAAACACACCTAGACCTAACCCTAATTTCATTGCACTAATCCATGGCGCCTCCATGTTGCCCTAATCTAAATTAAAACTAGCCTCTCTTCTCCGAAGCAAATCAGAACAGGGGTATTCAAATTGGAAGATAAGAATCAAATTCTACAGCAATGGTTTAGCTAATCAAATTCAGAATTCAGAACTGTTCTCTTCCTAAATCCAATCTCAGTGAGTCCATTGATTATTTTTAGACTTAAATAATACAAAAGCAATTCTGACATGCTGTAAATTGGAGATAGAAATTAAACATGATAATATGATCTAGTCTTATCAGTTATATCTTAGCCTATATATCAGATTCATGATTCTTATATGCCCATGTTGATATTATCATTAGTTTTATCATTTTTATCATATCTTTATGATCAGTTCATCCTTATGCCTATGTTGTTGTTATTATTGTGTCTGTTCTGTATCTCTTCCCTTCCTCCTTCTCTTTCTATTTTTATAGCCAAGCCACTTTCGAGCCTAGGTCAAATCTCGTAGAGATGAACGTATGAATGGTGATCTAGGGATCGTTCGGAAATATGGCATAATATATGTTGGGTTGATTTGGGCATGATTAATGTTAAATTTTGGGCATGATACGAAATTTGGGATTTTGGGTAATTGGCATAATTAACCTGAAATTGACATAAACTGTAAATAAATAAATTGGCTAAGATAAGCATGCCGAGACGCGAGGTTAGACTCCATTTACGGAAGAAGCCTGCCCGGAGCTAACCGGCCTAACCAGCAACCGAAAACGGCCAGTCTAATGTGAGAGGTCATAGGCATAATTAAAAGATGACATGAGGTTAAGTCTGACTTGTGTTATAAGTCTGCCCAGAACAGCCCGGCACATCCAGCAGCCACAAGCCATCGACTTAATGTGAGAGGTCTATGCATTAATAACTAATTAATGCTAATCAAAGATGAATATGATACCTAAAACATGTTAGGTGGGTGGGGTTAAGTTAACCTGTGTGGGATGACAACTTAATCAATATTACATGAATAAAGTGGATAGGGTTAAAGCAAGCTTAACCAATAATACATATTGATTTGATTAGCGGATGGGGTTAATTC
The DNA here is from genome assembly GCA_030737875.1 of Allium sativum. Classification (NCBI taxonomy): domain Eukaryota; kingdom Viridiplantae; phylum Streptophyta; class Magnoliopsida; order Asparagales; family Amaryllidaceae; genus Allium; species Allium sativum. Next base: position 291,272,039 of record CM060916.1, on the reverse strand, counting down.
AATTGGGCGGATAGACAACACTTAACCAATACAGTTTGGGTTAGGATAAACCCTGGGGAAAAACCTAGTAGCGGTAGGGACCATTTTCAGATAGTAACCCACTTAGAGGTATCGAGAACCCTGAGCTAGGCAGGGTTGGGGCACGCTTAATGAGCTGATTATAAGCGGTCAAATAAGAGCAAGGGTGTAGTAGTGCAAGTTCCGACGGGTTCGTTAAGCGTGCGCAAGGTGTTCTACATCAGTAGGTATAAAGCTGTGCAACCATGGGTTGCCACTTAGGAGTATTACACCCTAAGAAGGGACCCGCATACGTATTTACAAGTTGGGGAGCCGATCGATTAGGGGTAGCATGGGGACATCTAGTATCTATTATGGGGATGTCAGCTTTCAATGATTGTATGGGGCGGATACCCCTTACTATATGTTACGCCTGAGGGCTACCAATTGCAGGGTTGGGATCATTTCGTTAAGAATTACTAATAGGTGGTGCATAGAATTAAATTAAGTAAGAAATCTGGGAAGCGCACTAGAAATTCCTTTATATTCATCTTGTTATCCAGCTTTACCTTATGTCATGGTTATACTTTCCATCCTGTTTATTCCTGTCATATTGCTTTAGTTATTTTCATACTAAAAGTAACTGGACTCGCCAGGCTTTATGTCTGACCTTTTTGTTTTTACCTCTTTTTCTTCCGTTTCCCTCCCCCCATCCCAAGGTTCTCAGGGAGGAAACACTGAAACTTAACTCGGATTTCTTTCTTTTGGAAGCGCTTGGAAGGGTTGAAGGTAATGCTCAGCTTTATATCTTTTTCATTATGGCTATTTGGAGTGGGATTATGGTTTTACTTTTATGTACCCTGATAATAATTTTATACAAGATGGATATTTGTGTACTTGACTCTAGTATGCGGTTTTGATATTGTAACCAAACATGTTTTCTTTTCCGCTACAATGAATAAATTTTGAATTTTCTTAAGTACCATTTTATATACCTATCTTGTGCTATTCTGTTCTATACTCTTATAATACTCCACGAAAGTTAATGCATTCCCTTAGTGAGTGACATTAATGGACGTGGGATGTTACACTGGTCTTTGAGAGTTTTGATGTAAATTTTTTTGCATTTTGTTAAAGAGTATGTTATGCACTGGCATTTTAATTGTTAGTGCAATCCGACGTCGTTAGGCTGTCAGAAAATGATCAGAAAGAGGAGGTTTGTGCAAGATTTAGACCTGGGGAAAAGAGCGTAAAGTGGGTCAACCCTCTTCTTCCTTGGGTTGACCCAGGGGTCTACACACCTGGGTGTGTAGGTTGAGCCACTTCTGTATTCTTGCGCAGCCATGAAGCCTGCACTCCCGTGTGTTTTGTTAGTGATTTTTGTGTCTTTTCCCCTTGGTTTTGATGAAATTTTTGACACCAAAACCCGCGGTTTTCATTCCAAATGAACTTGGTAAACCAGGCCGCTCAACGCTCGATAAAATTCGCATATCTTTAGGAAATTCTTATGATTCATGTGTTGAGGTTTATGCTGCGTTTTACTGAAAATTAAGCACATGAAAATGCTTTTGAACTAGCTTTCTTATACATATAAAATTGTCGATTTCTTTATAGTTTTGAGGCTTAAATAAGGTTATGATTTTGGTTTTTAAATAAATGGCCTCAAAAAAATAGTATAAAACCTACTTTGAAATATGTATGTATATTTGAAAGAAAATAAACATATTTCAATAACTGTTTTATAAACTAGTTTTAAAAGAAAGTCAAGTATTTTCCTATATATGAAACACACATTTCCATACCCTTTGAGATAACGTAATGGAAATTGAACGATATCGTAAACGCCATAGTATAGGACACGGAAGTATATGAGATTTGTTAATTCCAGGATTGTCTAATTGCAGATTGATGATTTGTTGATTATGGTTTGTGATTTCTATATTTTCATTATGAAGTTGATAAGCGGCTAGTAAAACAAAAAGTTAGTGCGTATGTATGGGACCTGAGTCAGTGACGTATATTGTGTTGTGATAAGCTAGTACTCGCTTCGGAGGAAGGATTCATATATTTATTGTAACGACACGAAAAAAGGCGATCTTGGTTATCCGATATACAACACATATCGAACATCCAAGGATCGGAAACACCGGTAGTTAATGAAAGAAATTAGAGGGTGAGAATAGATAAGATAGAAACTTAGAATAGAAGAAGTAGAACACAACATCAGAGTAACACGAACCTCACAGCGGAATGACAATAGCTATATAAAAATCCTTAAGCCTCCAGCTCCAGCTCTTCAAGTATCTGTAAATCCTGACTACTTGACTACCCGTACAAAATTGGGCACCCAAGAGTTTAGGGAAAACAAAACAAAATAAACTCTGGGTCAGTCATGGGACTGGTATGAGTAAAACAGATTAAAACAATTTGAACAATTTAACGATATCTCATAAGACCACGCCATATAATGGAACGGGGTTTTCCCTTATGAGAATCCAAAATATCTTTATATCAAAAACCCTTTGATATTATAATAATGTCTATCAATCACAATATAGTAATCATCTAGCAGAAACGCTTTCATCTCACGTTCTACATATACAGTATACAATCAAAACCGCAAGCATGTATTGGGTAATGGATTTCCAACTATGATAAGGTATGGAACCACCTTTCGCTAGTGTACCTCTAGAGAGGAATACACTAGGTTCAATAAGAACATCTTGCAACCCAGTCATGCATGACCGACCACTCATTTCGCTTGAGTGTATCGAATGTATATCACCAACGGTTGGGATCAGCAACCGTTTCCCGAATGGGACAACATCAACAATAGATTTTTAGAAGTAAATGAAACTCTAGATCAGGTGATTATACACCCTAATAGGTGCGACCTACATAGTCATGCTGCTTGCCCGATTTCTATCATTTACCAGATGTGAGGCTAGAAGCTACGCTTATCTTTTACATGCCACATCTACATTCACTTAGGATGTCACATCGTCATACCTGCCAAATCACAAATTGATTTATCCAAAAATAACACGGGTATACAACTAAGTGTAACGAATTCCTCCGCCACCAAATGTGAATAGTTTAAAGATATCAACTTACGCAATCTATTTGATATACTCTGTCAGACCTTCTTCCATACAAGTCGTCCTGAGACTGGACAAACCAAAGGCACTATTCAGTATATCCATCTTAGGCACTGTTATCTAAGATTTATACAATAGCCCTTGCAATTTACTCTATCTTCAATTATCTTTGGCATATATGATTCGCAACATTATGCCAATACAGAGTGGTTCTTCGGATAATTATCCAACCGGTCTCTCCATATTAACAATGTTAAAATGGTCAAAAACTTCGATAGTCGGTGAGTTAACTATTAAAGAAAAACAGGTGTGCAAACAACGATATTATTTCCAAATGGAATTTATATCGATCAATCATCATTTAACATTTATCTCTTTAGTTCATTAATTTACTTATCTCATGTTTTCATATATTCAACATTTCTTATTTTCTATTATCAGAAAACATTTCTAATTCTCATTTGGAAAACATTTCCAAAACTCCTTCACGATCAAACCTTACCATTCCTTAGTTAAGAAGGAAGTCAATCAAGTTGGGGTATAATTACTTCTCAGACCTTAACTGAACAACGTTTTAACTTCGAAATAGTCAAAGTTTATCTTTTAAACCTTTAACAACTTCGTTACGTCTCTCTGGGATTTTATTTATGAATCCATTCCTTTATTGAAAACATTGATTTTAATTATAGCATTAAAATTCCTACTTTCGGAATATCTAACTTCAATTATAACTTTTATTCTTTTAACTCTATTGGATTAACTCTCTTTTTGGATTAACTCTAATCGATTGACCCTATTTGACTTGACTCCTTTAACTCTATTCGAAAAACTATATTCGATTAACTCCTTCAATTCTATTCGAATAAACTATATTCGATTAACTCCTTCAATTCTATTCGAATAAACTATATTCGACTGAGTCCTTCAATTCTATTCAAATAAACTATATTCGATTGACTCCTTCAATTCTATTCGAATAAACTATATTCGATTTACTCTTTTCGAATAACCAATATTCGATAACTCCTCTTAACTCGATTCGAATAACTAATATTCGATAACTCCTTTCGATTAACTAAAAATCGATAACTCCTTTTGAATAACTAAATTTGATTAACTCACTTCGAATAACCAATATTCGATAACTCCTCTTCGAATCAATTATATTCGTTAACTCTTCTCGAATGAACTATATTCGATAACTCTTCTCAAATAAACTATATTCGATTACTCTTGTCTCGAATACACTATATTCGATAACTCTACTCCGAACGAATGGTATTCGATAACTCTACTTCGAATAAGCGATATTCAATAACTCTACTTGATTAACTCCATTTGAATAACTCTAACTGGTTAACTCTAACTCTAACTGAATAACTCTAACTGGTTAAACTCCAACTGGTTAAACTCTAACCGATTAACTCTAACTCTAATCGATTAACTCGACTTGGCTTACTCCTTTGACAAACTCCTTTGATTAATCCGGTTGCACCAATTCGATCAACTTGGTTTGATTAACTCGTTTGACTTAGTTTGACTAACTCATTTGATTAATCTGGTTTAACTAACTCGATCAACTTGGTTTGATTAACTCATTTGATTTATGGTTTGATTAACTTATTTGATTTATCCCTTTCGCTAACTCATTTTGATTAACTCCATTTGAATAACTCTATTTGATTAATTCAAATCGATTAACTCGTTTCAATTCTACTTAACAAATAAATAATTCCTTTTATCCTATTTATTTAACAAATAAATATTTCCTTTTAAAATATCCTATTTATTTCCTAAATAAATATCCCGTTTTACCCCTATTTATTTCCTAAATAAATATCCCGTTTAACTCCTATTTATTTCCTAAATAAATAACCTTTATAATCCTATTTATTTATTTCTAAATAAATATCTCCTTTTATAAAATCCTTCGATTATATAAATTCCTTTTTCTTTATAAAATCCTTTTATCTTATAAATCTATTTCCTTTATAAAACCCTTTTCGTTTTATAAATCTTTTCCCTTTTATAAAATCCTTTGATTTTATTTCTCTTATAAAATCCTTTGATTCTATTTCTATTTCCCATTTATAAAATACTTGGATTTTTTAAATATTTTCTTTTCAAATATACTTTTGAAAATTTCCTTTTAACATTCTAGTATTTCGTATAATATTTAAAATACTGAACAACAATGATAAATATCATCCAAACATATACAATAAATAACAGATTATATATCACAGTACATGTCACAATATATGAAAAATCAGTAAAATAACTGTTGAGGAATCTAGTCGGATTCCTCCAACCTATTTCCCTGCATCCACAGATGTTACATAATATAATATAAATCAATTTCATTCCAACATGAAATATACTGATGAACTGAATCAATATTTGATTGTCGACTTTTATATATAACTATATCTGTGTTTTCAATCAAATCTATCTAACAGTCCAAACAATCAATACACAGCAATCAATCAGCATTGACAAAAATAAAGTACAGTTTATAAAAAATATAAACTGAATAGAGTTAGTGAGTTTTACTCACTTTGGACGATCATCGTTAATAACGATAACCATTGCTCGATTTGATTCAGACGGACAATTTATTTTTCTATAAATTGTAACGAGCCCCAATCCACTCCCAGTCATTTCCATGGTGTAGTCACCGTCCCTACGATCCCAAGTAACAAATGATTTGTGAAACTGATAACGTATGAGAGATATATTAATTTAACAAGTTTGAATATATTCCTTAATTAAATAAAAGTTAATTTAAATGCCTATTGGGCCTTAACCTCTTTAGCTAGCCCAACTTCAATCTATTCAAACCCAGGCCTGTACCAAAACTTTCTTCCCTAAAACACTATGCCGTGACCTTCAGTGACTCCCAACACAAGTTCCTCCAAATTCCCATTACAATAAAAAAAATCAGTACTCCATTTTTAATCCCCTATAAATCCAACCAATATCACCAAAATCCTCCTCATCTCGAGGCCGACCCCCAATACCCGAAACCTGAAACTCGCAGCATCCATGTAAATCCCGACGTCAAGCCCTCAATCCCAGTATCGACATTTTTTATTTTGGAAAAATCCCAAAAAAAACACATCGATGTTATTCACCTCCTGATTACCAATACGAACTTGAATTCGAGGATTATTGCTCAAAATCCGAACAAATCCCAACCCAAAACCCACGGTGGTGAAAAACCGTGTATAGAACAAGCATCGAACCCACCATGAAGTATACCAGAGTGAAGAGAAACACTTAAGAACCCCACATACATATGTTTAGATATTTACGAGATTTATTTTGATTTTCCTTTGATTTCCTGAACTCGTGATTTTTCTGAAAAGAAGAGGAGGAAGTGTCGGCCTGAAATTTGGTTCTCCCGTTTATAAACTTGAAGTTTTGGCTGAGAAGAGATGGGTGGTGGCTAGTTTAGGTCCACAAACAATTATATTTTTTATTTTATAATGTCATATTAGTCTTTAAAAATCCCTGTGATCACTCATGATACCGAAAAATCACGAAACTGGACATGCACCTTCAGTTCGACATCACGGACCAACGAAACTAGTTTCTTCGAATTCCGACTCTGTATGCTCACACAATGTATTTTTAACTGTTAAAATATCGACTGTTTTTCACTTTAAAAACCGGTACGACCACATACTGACTTCAAAAATCATGGAAATTGAAATCTAGCAATAATTTAACATTGCGGATCCAAAAAAATTAGTTTCGTCGAATTCTGAGGTCGTTTGCAAAACTGGCTATTTTTAAAGCCCTAAATAACCCTTTTAAATATATAAATATATTTGAAAACAATTAAATTAAATATTTATAAATAAATATTATCGTGTATATTCACATGGGATATAATACAGCTCTAGAATATTCCTATATGAATTTCTAACTTGATATTTCAAATCCCGATATAAATCGATATTTAATTTAAAATGAATTCCCTTTTTAAAATATAATTAATTTCTTTATAAATTATAAAGGAATTCCACAGCGACTTTTCTAAAATTTGATTTGGACATAAACCAAAATCTACACGACGAAATCTCGATTTTTTCTTCCACTAGAAAAATATACTTCACTAGCTCCTAATGTTTCTTGTTTCACAAAAATCTGAGTTAAAACGGCTTCTGTATATTCGTTTAAAGTTCGAATCGCCAAATCGCGAAATGTAGCGCCATTTCGAGCTCGATTATAATTATAATATAAATTATATGCTCAACCATCGTTAATTAAATAAATTCGTTATTGTAATTCAATTCTAAACTGAATTACATCTTTTGAATTTCCCGATCCATACCATATCACCATTCCAGCCCATTATTATTATTTCAGAATTAAATATAGTATTTAATTATTATTTTAATTAAATATTCACTATTATTTAATTCAATGACCATTTAAATCACTTAGCCACTTAGTAAATAATTAAATAAATTAATTATTACACCATGAAAATACGGGTCATTACACGTATTCACTTGAGCGGGGAGAGTCATATATCTACTCACTCGATTGAGGGGATCAAGATACAGTCCATGAGGGGGTCGTAGTGTCGGGCGCCTTAATTGAATATGTATAATTACTTGGCTAAGCTTGGGGGAGTAATAATGTAGCTCGGGGGAGCTATATTATATTGTGATAGCACGTGCATAGTTTTGTGATGGATCCATATTTTGATGTGATTGTGAATTGATCTTCATGATCATACATTATGATAAGTATTTGGATTTTAAATCTATTTATATTATATGGTTATCGATGTTGGAGTACGATGCTCCTTTTGTGAAGTTTTAACTCGCTTAAGTTACAGATGGTATTTTGATGATTTTGGGTGTTGAACTCACTTGTTGATTGTGTTAGTTGTATATGTAGCCTAGTGCTAGCTCAAGGAACCGTGTATCCTTTTAATTGTGACATGTGAACTTAACCTGATCTATCCCCTTTACGTTACCATCATCCAACTCTTTGGATAAAGAGTTGTCTATCGTGTTTATATTTATCCTAAAACCTGCTATTACTTACTGTTGACTAGAATGACCCATGTGTGTTAATGCCCGGGTCAGACTGAGCTTTTTTAGGTATTTCTAGCAGTTGTAGATATCCTTTTGCTTATGCTTTAGATCATTCAGTTTTGGGCTACGTAGATTAGCTATTTTGTTGTATTCAATCCATATACTCTGATGATGTGCCTTGTTCTTTTGGACTCGACATATATTGTGTTGCATACCACATTTTGTGACACTATATGTTGTATATTGTATGTTTACATATGTGATGCTGGGTGATTTTTTTTCTGCGATGTACATTGTATTAGTTAACCATGTTTGTTCTGGATTACTTTCTAGCCACTATAGTAATGTATTGAATAAAGATAAAGAGTTTTGATCCACGAGGAAAAAAATGTGTGCACTTTATCGATACTCTTGATGTTTATTTATTACAAGACCTATGGATTGTTGCCCTTGACCAGCCTTTTCTTCACATTAGTAGATATCACTACTTGTTAATGTTATTACTAATGTGGGTCTCGGGGTGGGGCATCACATTATGGTTAATTATATCATTACTTTTCATTGAAACTCTTAAAAACTTCCAATCGAAAATTTATCGTCAATGCATTAGCTCATTATATGTTCCAACTTATTAGTTTTACCTTATCTCCCATTTTAAAATGATCTAATTATCACATAAATGGAAGATAATTTATATTGGCCTTCTGTAATAATTGACCGTAGTCGTTTGAGAAGTGTTACAAAGATCTCAAGCTACAAAAGGAATTAAGCAGGTCCTCGCTAAGAGAAATAATTTTGTTAGTTATTTCTAGAAATAAAACTTTTTCCTTTTATACTTTGTAAATTATTGTTATTAACTATACAACTACTTTATGGTTGTTCCACTTTCACACAATGTATATTATACGGATACTACCTTTACTGTTTTTATGACTATAACAAAATTAATAAACTTTCCCTTATAGTAGTTAGGGAGAGTCAATGATAGAGATAAGTTTAAGTTATTGCTATGATTTTTCTTTCTTGACTTTTGGTTTTTATTTCAATCTTACCTTCTTGATATAGTTTGGATAATTAATAATGTGTATTTCATACATGGATGTATCTATTAACTTGTATTGTTATATAATTCACATATTCAATATGTTTATGGATAAGTAAGTTGTCAGTGACCTTAAATTTCCTCCATATCCAATCCATAGATCCATTCTCTACTGTTTGTTACTATCCACCATGGGAGTTTATAAGTTCTGAAAAACAAATACTAGTAACATTCCTTTTTTGGGGGGAGAAAGTACAAGGTATCTTAGTTTAGTTTGAAATATTACAATTAATATAATCTCGACGTAAGGTGAAAGTAGCATGTTTGTTAATCTAATTTAATGAACTCATTCCTAACGGAGTTCTCATGGTCTAATTTTTTTTCTTTGAAAGTTCATTTGCTATTTACTACTTTTCTGCATGCACTATTTCATTTTATGCTAAAAAATATTATATTTAGAAGAAAGCCACCTTCATTCATGGAAGCAGAGTAGAAAGTTCTCTCGCTTTCTATAGGATTTTACAAGTTTTGTTCGTATAGTATTTTGATGGTAGTTCATTCCACCTTATATCATTAACAATCATGTTGCTTAACTATAACTGAAAAAAATTCAGTACCTTTACTTTTTTCTATACATATGTTTCTCTTTGCATTTATCGTGATTTTATTTGAAATGCAATGGTGATCATTAGAATATATCTTTAAATTTTGACTGATACTAAAGTCAAATCATTATCGTTTGATAGTCTAGCCGTTTAATAAGTGAGTTGTTATTGCAGTAAGGTTACTAACCTTATTAAATGATAAAACAGACAGCAATATGATTAGAAACTAAGTTAAAGTCAATATATGTTCAAATTTTGATCAACATTTAAGTTATGAGAAATATTCATATGCAATGGCAAGAACATCAATGTAAATAACAACACAGTAACTTATCATGCAAAAAAACGTAATTGCAGGGGGTAACTCTGCTTAGCAACTAACACAACACAAATATTATTTTCATTTCTGAAGCTAAAGGACATGGATTTGCTGAAACTGTGTCAATGCCAAATCCAAATTTAATGTGGTATGCTGAACCATTCCTTTTGTTGCTTTGACCTAGATTTATAGAAATGTTAAGTACAACATTTTGAAACATTTTATAAACAATAGATTAGTAGTTTTCTTAGTACATGTACATTATACAATCATGCAACTGACTCATTTGACATGAATTAAATTTTTTAGGAGCAAAAGATTTAGCATTGTGTAGTTTCTGTTGTAACACCCTGAACTTTCTGTGAATATTAAAATTAACAATCCTAAGAATAATTAATTATTAAAGTGAGAACTATGGGAAACGGGTTACACCATTGTGTTCGTCTTGAAATTCTGCTTAGAATAGAGTCCAAGTTTTCATAAATCGGACTTCGTATGAGGAAGTTATGGCCTTCGGAAGTTTCAGTAATTTTATATAAATTGAAACAGTTCAAAATAATAAATTCGAAATTCAAATTTAAACAGGGGAGTAGGCTGGGCGGGAATTCTCTCGCCCAAGGGCCAGGTCGACCAGGGAGTCGACCTAGGAGTCGACCTACCCTATACAGGTCGACCAGGGGGTTGACCTACCCCCCCGGGCAGATCTGAAATGTGATGATTTCTGACTCTCTACTGAGTCATTAGGGATGATGTGGCCATTCTAGATAACTCTATCTAGTCTGGATTGTTGGATTTGGTCCTATGATAATCTAACGGCTTAGGTTGATTTAAACTTCTATAAAAGAGTGCCTAGACTCAAACCCTAAACCTAAACAAAATTTATCTCATGGCCACCATGTTGCTGCTAGGATAATTCTCCTTCCTAAACCTTAGGATTTAGCAAGTCAGAATACTAATTCAAAAGACGAACAAATCATCCTCTTCTCTAAACTATCTTTGTGAGTACTATTTCTTTCACAATATAATTAATAAATTAATTATGATAGGATGTAATTGGATTATGAGAACATGTCTATTGAATATGTTTGTTTAACTTTGTTATCTTATGTTGGTAGATTTATTTCATATGTCCAATCATACATGTTTAACTTGATTCATTTTATGCAAGTTTGGGATGTAAATTATATGCTAGTTCGTATGTGAAACCTTATGCAAGTTTGGGATGTTAAATTATATGCTAGTTTGAATATGAATCTTATGCAAGTCCGTTTTTACATATGTTAATTCGTATGTGAATCTTATGCAAGTTTGGAATGTTAAACCATATGCTAATTCGTATGTGACTTTTATGCAAGTTTGGATGTTAAATCATATGTTAGTTTGAACATGAATCTTATGCAATTCTATATGTGAATTGTACACAAGTTTATATGTGAATCAAGTATATACATGTAACACCCCACATCTGTTAAGGTCACTCACAAAGGGAATGCCTTAACTTCAATGGAGCATTATGGGTACTGGAACAGAAATATAACAAGACAGACATATATAAAACAGCGTAAAGTAAAGTAGGAGTACTTCAAATCATTTATGAAATATAATTGTTTACAATAAAAGCCCATCAACTTCCAATACCTAATTACATAGCTAAAATATCTATCTTGTTCAAAAACAAAGAAGCTAAAAATAAATTCTGATATTCCCCAATAAAGCAAGGCAAGCCATAGCCAAGAGAAATCCAAGTCGTTCATGAAAGAGCCTTGGAGCTTGGTAAGATGCGAACTAAGCTGTATTCCCAACCTGCGAACCTGGGGGGGGGGGGGGGGGGGACGGAAGAAAAAGAGGCGAAACAAAACGGGTCAGTCATAAAGATTGAGTAAGTCCTAGTGACTTTCAACATCAAAACAGGTAAAGATAACATGGCATGAATAAACTGAAAATAAACATAAGCATGATGACAAGTTAAGCTACAGGCATGATGAATCAAGTATAACATCCCATAATTCCTATCAAGAGTAGCATCACAAGGTTCCTACCAAGTATCACATCGCAAGGTTTCTATCAATTATAATATCGCAAGATTTCTAAGCTTAGTCATTAAAATATTTCAGTGATATCTATTTGCTCTGCACCACCTGACTAGTGTCCCAACTAGTGATCTATATAAAAGGTTCATATGATAATGTGATCCCAATCCCCGAAATTGTGAATGCTTCCAGATGTACATCTATTATTTATCACCTAGATCTTATCTAGGGTTTTCTATCGGGCGCTTCCTAGATTCAACCAGGGTTTACGCGACCTAGGTCCAACTGGGTTTATGCTACCTATTAAACGCTTCTCGGATTCATGGTTTATGCGACCTAGGTCCAACAAGGGATTATGCTACCTACGTGTGTCATACAGCCTCCAATGATTGTAGATACCTATGTTGGTCCTACCATGGGGTGTAACAAGTCCCATGGTGGCGGCCCGACACAATTCTAGAATGCATAGTGTATACTACCGGTGCCTAGTGCCTGCTTTTTCTGCTCCGTAGTGCCCACTCTGTTAGAACCTACACTGCTGCACCACTCGCCGTTGCTTTGACCGCTTACAATCAGCCCAGTAATCGTGCCCCACCCTGCCTAGTTTCAGGGTACCATGATACATCTATGTGGGTTACTGCTGAAATGAGTCCCCGTTACTAGGGTTTCCTACAGGTTAAGTTTGTGGGCCTATATATACAGATATTACCCACCTACCCGTGATGCACTTAACCCACTGATTTAAGCATGTTTATTAATGGTTAAGTTTGTGGGCCTATATTTACTAATATTACCCACCAACCCAATATGTACTTAACCCTCTCCGTCCATCGCGTTAAGTTGGTAAGTGTTTTCTCTTATTTTACTTAACCCTACTACACATCATGTTATATCGGTAAGTGTTGCTCCTTGTGTTACTTAACCCTACCGTAAGTCTTGTTATACCAGCTAAGTGTTCTCCCTTGTGTTAACTTAACCCCACCGCATGTCATGTCATATTGGTTAAGTGTACGTTGACTTAGCCCACCTACTTATCATGTTGTGATGGTTAAGTGTTACGCTCTGTTGTTACTTAACCTTACCACACATCATGTTATATTGGTTAAGCGCATGTTAACTTAACCCCATCCACTAGTCATATTATAATAGTTAAGTGTTACCCTCGTGTGTTTACTTAACCCTACCACGCATCAGGTTATATTGATTGGGTGTTATTAACCCATTCAAGTTAAACCAACCCATCCGCTAGTCATGCTATAACGATTAAGTGATATCAATCAATTCAAGTTAACTTAACCCACACACTTATCATATTATGTTGGTTAACTGCTATTAATCTACTCAACCGCACCCACTTGTCTAATTAACATGTTGTATTAGCTGAGTGTCCTCAATTTGCTTAACCCTGCCCACTTGTCTAATTAACATGTTAAAATGGTTAAGTGTTCTCGAGCAATCAAGTTCAGGTTTACTTAACCCACCCATTCATGTCATATCGGTTAAGTGTCATTAGTCTAGTCATATTACTTAACCTTTCCATTCTTAGTGTGTCTGTTATTGGCATTAATTAATTATTAATGCATCAACCACTCACATTAGACCTGTTGTTGCGGTCACTGGATACGCCGGGAGGTTCCGGGCAGAATTACACCACAACTCAGTCTAACCTCGGGTTTAAGCATGATATGACTAACTTCTCCAATTGGATCTTATTATTTGCAGTCAGTGGATATGCCAGGCGGTTCCGGGCAGAATTACACTGCAAACTCAACCCAACCTCGAGTTAGCCATGTTCACGTTCGTGTTCAAACTCATATTCATGTTCATGTTTCAACCATGTTCATATTTCCAGTTATATGCCAATTACCAAGTTCATAATTCATGTTTTTTCCCTAAAACGTATTCCCAAAGTATTATCATAATTCACTATAAAGTTATGCCAAGTTATAGCCTTTTATTTACAATACACGCCAACTACCCAAAACCCAACTTAGGCGCGTTCATATTAAACCTCCACCAAGTCATAAATTATCATATACGTTTCAACTCCAAATTTTACATAATTAACATATGCCCAAGTTCTAGATTACTTGTCAGTTTTACATGCCCAATTCGTACCAAATTTACATATGTTCAATTCATGCCATTTTACATGTATGCCAATTTTATGCCAATTTACACATATACCAAGTTTCATGTCGTTTTACATATTTCAAGATTCATGATTTACATGTTTACAAAGCTATGCTCAATTTACATAGATCAAGTTTTATATCCAAAATTACATGTATACCACATTTACACCAATTTACCCATAACAAGTTCTAGCCAAATTACATATATCAAGATCCATATCAAATTACATATATCAATCCCAATCGCGTAATAACCATTATAACGACAATACCCAAAATTACCCCGTTTCATGTTAATGGTAAATTATCCCCAAACATCCAATTTTCATATTATGCCTTCGATTTCCCTAAACACATATATTCCACTAGGCAACATTCCAATATTTCCCCTATATACAATCGCATGTATATCGTATTTTAGGCCTAGGTCCGAAATTGACCTAGGTTCATCAAAAGAAAATAAATAAGGGAAGGTAGAAGTTGCAATAAAAACGAGATCAGAGAGAAAACGGCATAAAAACATCATCTTAGGCATAAAGAATAGATCTTGAAAATAATATCAACATGAACCAAGAAAATTGATTTACAACAAGCTGAATAGACCATAAACTTGTCATGAGAATAAAGATAGAAAGGTTCCCAAAACCAAGATCCAAGAAGAAACAAGAATAGACTTGAATCAGAAGTCCAATTTCACTTCATCACATGTCCATATTAAATTTAATTATTTTAATCTGAAAATAACTAGAACTTACAGATCGTGGACAAGGAATTAAGAACTGAATTTGTTGTAAAAATGTTGCAGCGTTGTTGATTCATTGTCTTGAATCATTGTAGAAGCCTTAATCTTCGAATTGGATTGTGTATGAAACCTTAGAAAATTTATTAGAAGTGGCGGTCATGATCAAGAGGGATTTGTAAAAACCCGTAACTTCCCCGTAAAGGAAAGCGTCGGATAGTTCGAGAACAAGCCACAACAGAACGCATACAAAAGAACATTTCATTGTATATTACAACAATGCATCAGATTACAAGAATATATAGAGTATAAATGAATATTACACAGAAATATCAGAGATTTAAATTACATTTAAATACATAGCAGCGGAAAATAATACAATACACAACTAGAATGAGATATACGGATACAAAGCTTTCCGGATATTGTTCCAGCTGTAAACCAGGATCCTGTGAATATAAATCTGCAAAACCAAAACTACTAGCTGCCCATGTCAAAATAAGGACACCCAGAGTTTAGGTTAAAACAATAAACTCCAGGTCAGTCATGTGACTAGTGTGAGAACTAAAACAGTTATTAATCTTTATTTTAAATCATTAGGTAAATCAAGGGACCACGCCGTATAACACGGAACGGGTTTCCTCCCAAGAATACCAGTGCATAAAACAAACAGCGCAATGCTAAATAAAGAAAAATGAAGCTGTTATAAGACCCAGGTCCCATCACACAATGCAACGCAGCCGAGGATAGGGTTTTCCCTTATAACAGCCAAAGAATGCTTGATACGTTTAAAACTTATCATTTGATACTACTATAAGTGCATAGTGTATAAAACAACTTCAAATCATAAGTATCAATCATAGGCGGCATGAATGCCCCATAACACTATGTCGCCATATATAAGTTTACAATCAAAACCGCAAGACGTCATATTGGAAGTTGGGTTATCATTTATGGTATGAACCGAGGCTAGGGGCAAGATCCTCAACCGATTCGAGACAATCTAGCCCATGTCTCAGGAACAGCCGCAACTGCCCCATGGATCGTCAGGGCCGGTCCACCGATGTGGATTATTATGCCTGAACACTACGTTTCCCCGCCCTTTGGGGCGTAAGCCTGGCCCGTCAGCCGACCAGAAGCATCGGCCGAAACCGATATCACGAGGCACCTCGCTTTTCAGCAAGTAATAATAAGTAACATCCACATGAGTCAAACTCGTCAGCCAGTTCAAGCACTGACGCCACTCATAACTAGAAAGAAATGCATGTCCTCCCTGATGTCCGTCTCCCATTTTTGATTCATACCGGGTGTGATACTCGCGAATCAACGTTACACAAAGCTACGCCACAAAGGTCGTGCTTCGATCATCAACCACAAGACTTTGCTTTTCAACAGAAGCCTTGATCATTTGCATCTTAGCATGCCACACAGGCAATTCACTCCATGCGATTGATATCCATCAATATATAACCCCTGAGCTCGTACGTCTCAGAGAAGGGCGTTAAGCAAGAGAATAAATTCTCCGCCGCCAAACAGATATATATTTAATAGAGATCAATCACACGGACTAAAATCCAATGTCAGACACACAGTCCATTTACAAGTCCGTTCTGGGTCTGAACGAAACCGGAGTCACCTAGTACCCCGCACATCCATCGATCTCCAAGTACGTCTGGACGATCACTAACTGTTTCCATCTTCTTGGGTGTACAGCCCAATCAAGATCATCAGTAATTATCCAAACGACGTGAAGACTTCCGGTCTTCGACCACCGTCTTCATCTTCGACTTATCGTCGTATCAGTTATTCAGAATGGGATAAACCCGGTCTTTCCGAATAACTCGCGTATATTTTAAATAAGTGTTACACAAACACAACATACGCCTCATTCCAATTCATCAGTCACTAACCGTAAATTAATCAAGAGAATAATTTCCCAAATATTAACCCCGAAGGCCGAAACCAACATCAGATCAATATCCAGAAAACCATTCTGCTTGGCTAACCGACAGTTAGTTTCTAAATTTCACATTCATAGGGAAAGGTCCCCATTAATTTTATCCAAGATAAATTCCTTGAATTTATTCTTTATTCTATTTTTGAATCTCAATTCAAACTAGTCGGGATTAGCGAACCTTACCGAAGTAATCATTTATTTTAATTTCCCCATCCCGACCTATTCATCCCATGAAGTAAAACAGGTAATACTTCATATCTAACACCACAGTGTTATCGGTAAATTCAATTACCATTTCACGTTCAAATCTAATTAAAGATTTAACTATCGCCTGGAGCAAAACTGGTGATACTCCATTCTCGATCTTTTCAATCTAATTAAAGATTCATTAAAACTCCACTTAGTTTTAATCGTTAACTGGGTTAAAGAATCAGTGTCATTTAAAACACCGTCCACGATAAACCCAAAATCACATTCATTAATTATCGGGTTAAAGAACGAGTGTTATTTAAAATACTGTCCACGATAAACCCAAAAATCAATATCGATTCAATTCCAATTAAATATCATTTAATTGTTACGCTTCATTAAATCTAAATAAAAAGATTTAATCCTTTCTCAACTGGGTTCAAGAACAGTGTTAGTGAAGACACCATTCACGACAAACCCAAATCACATTTGATATTCAATACAAGGCTCTGAATAGAAAATATACCGGCTTATATTCAATATCAAATTCTACGACTAACAAATATCGCATTGGAAATAACGATATATATATATATATATCTTTCAAATTCCCATAACAATATCTGTATCATCACGAAATCCAACATCGAAATAATCCAAAGACAATTTCGATTCAATTCCATTCCAATATAATTATTGGAAATTCTGGTTATATTCAAAACCATTTCAAATTCAATTTATTTATTTAAAAATAAATAGAATTGTAATTCTAGTTCAAAACTAGTTCATTTCGATAAAAATCTATTTTTATCTTTTCAAATATGGAGTTTTTCATCCCAATTCTTTCTAAATCATTTCTTATGATTTTACACAAATTATTACTATTTTTAATAATTTTATTAAGGCCCGTACAGTCGATTTCCATTAACGGCCATCGAACTGCACTTACAGCGACCTTTTTCAAATTTGATTTGGACGTAACTCCAAATCCAACCGTTAGATTTCAAATTTCTAATATTCGTTAGAAAGCTCTTTCCGATACGAACCCAACGGTTCCGGTTTTAGGAGAATCCGACGGTCGGATCTCCCGTAATGTCCGTTTGAAATAAATGGTCGAAATTCACGAACTGCCGCGGCGCGGCGCGTTCTATTCAGGCCATTATATTATATATATAATATATATAATATATATTTCGTCGATTTCTATTTAAAACGAATTATATAAATAGTTTTTAAATTCGTTTCAAAAACAATTTCAACTTCCATTTCAATCCAAAGCAAAATTGAATTCTTCTTTATAAATTCGTTTTAAAATTCATTTCTATTCAATTCAAATTTCAATTCAATTTGAATTCATTCAATTCGCTTTCAATTCAATTTGAATTCGTTTTCAATTTAATTCAATTCCAAAGTCGTTTTCTATTCGATTCAATTCAAATTGGTTTTCTATTCGATTCAATTCAAATTGGTTTTCTATTCGAATCAAATTCGTTATATATTCAATTGAAATCACATTTGTTTTCTATTCAATTCATTTCGAAATCGTTTTCAATTCAATCCATTTCGAAATCGTTATATATTCAATTCATTTCGAAATCGTTATATATTCAATTCATTTCGAAATCGTTATATTTTCAATTCATTTCGAAATCGTTAGATATTCAATTCATTTCGAAATCGTTATATATTCAATTCATTTCGAAATCGTTATATATTCAATTCATTTCGAAATCGTTATATATTCAATTCATTTCGAAATCGTTATATATTCAATTCATTTCGAAATCGTTATATATTCAATTCATTTCGAAATCGTTATATATTCAGTTCATTTCGAAATCGTTATATATTCAATTCATTTCGAAATCGTTATATATTCAGTTCATTTCGAAATCGTTATATATTCAGTTCATTTCGAAATCGTTATATATTCAGTTCATTTCGAAATCGTTATATATTCAGTTCATTTCGAAATCGTTATATATTCAATTCATTTCGAAATCGTTATATATTCAATTCATTTCGAAATCGTTATATATTCAATTCATTTCGAAATCGTTATATATTCAATTCATTTCGAAATCGTTATATATTCAATTCATTTCGAAATCGTTATATATTCAATTCATTTCGAAATGAATAAAATCGATATAAATATCGTTCACGTCAAAATGGCGTCAATCTAATCAACACGGCTTCATAAATTTCTATTTTCAAATATTCTATTTCAAATATTTCTTTTCAAAATAGTTGTTATTATCAAAATATTTCGTTCAACACATGACCAATCTCAATGAATGAGTATTGTCAACACATGAACCTTTATTTTATATTGATAAAGATGTAAATTTTATTACTAAAATATTTCGTTCAACACATGACCAATCTCAATGGATGAGTACTGTCAACACATGAACTTTTATTTTATATCGATAAAGATGTAAGTTTTATTACTAAAACATTTCGTTCAACACATGACCAATCTCAATGGATGAGTACTGTCAACACATGAACATTTATTTTATATTATAAAGATGTAAATTTTATTACTAAAATATTTTGTTCAACACATGACCAATCTCAATGGATGAGTACAGTCAACACATGAACCTTTTTTATAATATTCTTTATTTTTCAAATTGGAATGAGGCCCAATCAATCACCATATAATGTTAATTATATGGATTTTCATACGTAACACACATATAATAGCATTGAAAAATAATCAACCATCAACCAAAGTGCACTACACTGTATAAGCATCCAATAAAGATATCTAACGCTTATAACAGCCTGTCAATCGATCGATCGACATATTTAATCAATCAGGATGAGTGAACTTCAAATTTCATCCTAACACCCGTGTGGGGTTTCAAACAATCAAACACAGATTTTAGTTGTGCAGTTGGGCGATGTGTAAAATTTATCGACCC
The DNA here is from genome assembly GCA_030737875.1 of Allium sativum. NCBI lineage: Eukaryota > Viridiplantae > Streptophyta > Magnoliopsida > Asparagales > Amaryllidaceae > Allium > Allium sativum. The sequence continues at coordinate 291,251,941 of CM060916.1, read as the reverse complement.
AATCAATGTCCTTCAAATAGGTGTACATAAACAAACCGTCTGGTTTGTAAATGAATATTTATTTATTCGCATTCACGTTAAAAAATTTATTTTTAACGACAAAACATTTTATTCCAACATATGAATTTCTATTCAGTTCATTCTTTAAATAAAATGATATTTTTATTTTTCTAACTTATTTTAGAAAATTTCGGCGGCATAACGGCACGATACTAGAAACGGGACAAGGCCTAGCCTTATTCCCGGTCTAGTGAAGGCCCACGCCATTCACACATCAATCAAATCAATTTCATGTCACCAAACAATTTCCATTCAATCAAATATTCTAACTAACTACTCAACCAAACAATTTAACAAACAAGCCATCCATGGTCTATGGATGACGGGTGTCGGGTGCTACTAAACACCGTCTACATCCTAGTATATATATATAACTAGAAAAAGAATTTTGAGTGAGAAGTTCTCACCGAAAGCTATCCCCACTTCACGACACTCCTATTTAGAGATCTTTGTCGTTCTCGCCTTTTCGTCTTCTTCGTTGCCCGTAGCCACTACATATTTAAAAATCACATTTTTACTTCGTTATTCAATATATAAAAATCGAATTTTTACTATGCTATTCAATATATAAAATTCGAATTTTTACTATGCTATTCAATATATAAAAATCGAATTTTTACTATGCTATTCAATATATAAAAATCGAATTTTTACTATGCTATTCAATATATAAAAATCGAATTTTTAAACCCAGGCTATTTTTATTTTAAAAAAAAAGCCTTCTTCTATTTTTATTTTAAAAACAAAGCCTTCTTCTATTTTTATTTTAAAAACAAAGCCTTCTTCTATTTTATTTTAAAAACAAAGCCTTCTTCTATTTTTATTTTAAAAACAACTTTTTCAAAACAAAGGTATATTTATATTTTTATAAAAACAGCTTCGTATATATTTTAATTTAAACAACTTCATATAAAAATCTGAATTTAAAACAATATTTACTTATGCAAAAATATGAATTTAAACTAACTGTTTTATTTTTAATTACCTTTCTCAATCACTAGTTTAACAAGTTAATTACATTAAGAAAATCGGCATGTTACCTTCATCTTCTTCATTGGTAAAACAGTCGAACCCTTTAACCCATCAATCCAAATTAGGGTTCAAAACCGCACGCTTATCGTTTGCCGTGACGAAGATCAAACCACGCCACATCGGAGAGCCGTGCCCCGCCTTCCTTCAGCTCGAAAGTGGTGCAGCTCGGTGGGCCCTAGCGCCACCAGAAACAATGCGAACGGCGCCTCTTCTGACAGATATTCCGGTCTCCTCGAGCGACGATTTCATATCATATCCGTTGAACTTCTAGAGCTCTAAGAGCTCTTCGATTTCCCCCCATGAGCTTTCGAAATCATTGAATAATTTGTGTTTAATTTATGGAAGAAAATCGGAATATCCTAACCCTCAATCGCATTGTCGGCGGCGCATTTCTGATGTGGCTAGGGTTTTAGAATGGGGGAGGGGGGGTTATAATAAATATTTCATTATTTTTTTTATTCCTTTAACTCGAAAAATAATTGTTCGTTGATACTAATCCCAAACCATACCCAACGACTGTCGCCTATAGCTAAATACCCCCATTCCGAACACTATGGTATATGTTTCGTAGGTTGATTCGATCATTTGAATCAGTTTCCATTTAATTTACATTTAAATCACTATATTGAATTTTAAACGTACATTTCAAATTACCGGGGTCACATATTAACTCTAAAAATTCTCGAAAAATATTTTCTAGCTTCGTATTGACGATACGGTCCTAACAAAACTAGTTTTGTCGAATTCTGAGACCGTTTGAAAAATGGCCAATTTCCAGTCGATTAAAATCAACTGAAACTGGTCAAACGCGTTTTCCTTTGCCACGCTCACATATTGATTCGAAAAATTATGAAATTTGGAATCTAGCAATAATTTGACACTGCGGATCCAACAAAATTGGTTTCATCGAAATCCGAGGTCATTTGCAAAATGTCTATTTTTAAGGGCCTGAATTCCATAGCGACTATTCAGAATTTTCAACTGGACATATCTTTTGATTCCCGCTATGAAATTTTGATTTGTCGGATTCGTTGGAAAGATATTCTCAAATAGATCCTAAAGTTTTTAGTTTCACTAAAATCCGGATTGTTTTGCACCCGGTACATTCAATTGAAGTTTGAAATCGAATTATCGAACTACCGCGCCATTTTCAATTCTATTTATAATTGTATATAAATTTTTATATTCTAACGACGACGCGTATAAATATATACGTTTGAATTATATTCAAAATAAATTTCTCATCGATATTATTTAAAATAATTCATTTTAAATAATCAAAATTCGCTAAAATTGCCAAAATAAAAATTTTAAACTGGCCCAGATTTTCGGGTTGTTACAATCTCCCCCACTTAAAACTTTTCGTCCCCGAAAAGGAACAAAGTCGAAAGTGGTTTGATTAATCAGCCCTACGTTCGATCTGGCTTCCATTCTCCAACTTTTCAGTTTCTGAGAATTTTCAAAATTTCAAAAATTTGACTAACACCCTAAATTTTCGAAAAATTTCGCCATAACCTCCCCTGCACCGGGAGCATCGGGAAATTTCAAATAGCTTCCCCGGTCCTTCAGATCTCAAAAAGAAAAAGAAAAAGCCAAGCGGCTAGCCAATAGGCTTATAAAATCATCATCACCCAAACAAAACAGTAAATTATGTAGTAAACATGTACCTATTTGTCGGGCAAACAAATTTTATTCTTCGGCTCTAGCCTCCTTGCTATGACCTGTTCAATGTAAGTATATGTATATGCAAGCAAATGCGACCAATTTTCAATACAATTCAATATGTGATTCAATTAGGCTAAATGGCTAAAAATTATCAACCAAATAAACAAACAACACAAACATCAATCAATTAGTGAATTAGAGTCTCAAATTCATAATTTTGATATATATAAAGAAAATCATGTTTTGATGCCAAATCACAACAATGTATTCTAGCTATATTAGTTTTGGTTCTCACACCAGTCTAATGGAAATATATAGAAAACCACACCTTCGAAACTCGAACATAAATGTTGATGATGCGATCGCTATCATCAATATCATCTTCGGGCGACTAGAGTGTGATGCTATATCTATCCAATATATTAAAACTTTGAATACACGCGGATCAGACGTATACGCAAAATCTATATATTCTGGATTGTCCACATCAATATAAATAAATAATCAAATACGAATAATTGATTTAAATTTTCAAAACAAAATTTGTTTTCATTTGAAAAATATACTCTTCACACTCGTTCTAGGATACTACTGATCCTATCTCTAACGAGTCATTCTAATTGGATATTACTAATCCAATATCTGATGAATTCTTTCGTATGGTTCTAATGTGTCTTGTTCTCGAGCTCTGTAAACCAAAGCTCTGATACCAACTGTAAAAACCCGTAACTTCCCCGTAAAGGAAAGCGTCGGATAGTTCGAGAACAAGCCACAACAGAACGCATACAAAAGAACATTTCATTGTATATTACAACAATGCATCAGATTACAAGAATATACAGAGTATAAATGAATATTACACAGAAATATCAGAGATTTAAATTACATTTAAATACATAGCAGCAGAAAATAATACAATACACAACTAGAATGAGATATACGGATACAAAGCTTTCCGGATATTGTTCCAGCTGTAAACCAGGATCCTGTGAATATAAATCTGCAAAACCAAAACTACTAGCTGCCCGTGTCAAAATAAGGGCACCCAGAGTTTAGGTTAAAACAATAAACTCCAGGTCAGTCATGTGACTGGTGTGAGAACTAAAACAGTTATTAATCTTTATTTTAAATCATTAGGTAAATCAAGGGACCACGCCGTATAACACGGAACGGGTTTCCTCCCAAGAATACCAGTGCATAAAACAAACAGCGCAATGCTAAATAAAGAAAAATGTAGCTGTTATAAGACCCAGGTCCCATCACACAATGCAACGCAGCCGAGGATAGGGTTTTCCCTTATAACAGCCAAAGAATGCTTGATACGTTTAAAACAAATCATTTGATACTACTATAAGTGCATAGTGTATAAAACAACTTCAAATCATAAGTATCAATCATAGGCGGCATGAATGCCCCATAATACTATGTCGCCATATATAAGTTTACAATCAAAACCGCAAGACGTCGTATTGGAAGTTGGGTTATCATTTATGGTATGAACCGAGGCTAGGGGCAAGATCCTCAACCGATTCGAGACAATCTAGCCCATGTCTCAGGAACAACCGCAACTGCCCCATGGATCGTCAGGGCCGGTCCACCGATGTGGATTATTATGCCTGAACACTACGTTTCCCCGCCCTTTGGGGCGTAAGCCTGGCCCGTCAGCCGACCAGAAGCATCGGCCGAAACCGATATCACGAGGCGCCTCGCTTTTCAGCAAGTAATAATAAGTAACATCCACATGAGTCAAACTCGTCAGCCAGTTCAAGCACTGACGCCACTCATAACTAGAAAGAAACGCATGTCCTCCCTGATGTCCGTCTCCCGTTTTTGATTCATACCGGGTGTGATACTCGCGAATCAACGTTACATAAAGCTACGCCACAAAGGCCGTGCTTCAATCATCAACCACAAGACTTTGCTTTTCAACAGAAGCCTTGATCATTTGCATCTTAGCATGCCACACAGGCAATTCACTCCATGCGATTGATATCCATCAATATATAACCCCTGAGCTCGTACGTCTCAGAGAAGGGCGTTAAGCAAGAGAATAAATTCTCCGCCGCCAAACAGATATATATTTAATAGAGATCAATCACACGGACTAAAATCCAATGTCAGACACACAGTCCATTTACAAGTCCGTTCTGGGTCTGAACGAAACCGGAGGCACCTAGTACCCCGCACATCCATCGATCTCCAAGTACGTCTGGACGATCACTAACTGTTTCCATCTTCTTGGGTGTACAGCCCAATCAAGATCATCAGTAATTATCCAAACGACGTGAAGACTTCCGGTCTTCGACCACCGTCTTCATCTTCGACTTATCGTCGTATTAGTTATTCAGAATGGGATAAACCCGGTCTTTCCGAATAACTCGCGTATATTTTAAATAAGTGTTACACAAACACAACATACGCCTCATTCCAATTCATCAGTCACTAACCGTAAATTAATCAAGAGAATAATTTCCCAAATATTAACCCCGAAGGCCGAAACCAACATCAGATCAATATCCAGAAAACCATTCTACTTGGCTAACCGACAGTTAGTTTCTAAATTTCACATTCATAGGGAAAGGTCCCCATTAATTTTATCCAAGATAAATTCCTTGAATTTATTCTTTATTCTATTTTTGAATCTCAATTCAAACTAGTCGGGATTAGCGAACCTTACCGAAGTAATCATTTATTTTAATTTCCCCATCCCGACCTATTCATCCCATGAAGTAAAACTGGTAATACTTCATATCTAACACCACAGTGTTATCGGTAAATTCAATTACCATTTCACGTTCAAATCTAATTAAAGATTTAACTATCGCCTGGAGCAAAACTGGTGATACTCCGTTCTCGATCTTTTCAATCTAATTAAAGATTCATTAAAACTCCACTTAGTTTTAATCGTTAAATGGGTTAAAGAATCAGTGTCATTTAAAACACCGTCCACGATAAACCCAAAATCACATTCATTAATTATCGGGTTAAAGAACGAGTGTTATTTAAAACACTGTCCACGATAAACCCAAAAATCAATATCGATTCAATTCCAATTAAATATCATTTAATTGTTACGCTTCATTAAATCTAAATAAAAAGATTTAATCCTTTCTCAACTGGGTTCAAGAACAGTGTTAGTGAAGACACCATTCACGACAAACCCAAATCACATTTGATATTCAATACAAGGCTCTGAATAGAAAATATACCGGCTTATATTCAATATCAAATTCTACGACTAACAAATATCGCATTGGAAATAACGATATATATATATCTTTCAAATTCCCATAACAATATCTGTATCATCACGAAATCCAACATCGAAATAATCCAAAGACAATTTCGATTCAATTCCATTCCAATATAATTATTGGAAATTCTGGTTATTTTCAAAACCATTTCAAATTCAATTTATTTATTTAAAAATAAATAGAATTGTAATTCTAGTTCAAAACTAGTTCATTTCGATAAAAATCTATTTTTATCTTTTCAAATATGGAGTTTTTCATCCCAATTCTTTCTAAATCATTTCTTATGATTTTACACAAATTATTACTATTTTTAATAATTTTATTAAGGCCCGTACAGTCGATTTCCATTAACGGCCATCGAACTGCACTTACAGCGACCTTTTTCAAATTTGATTTGGACGTAACTCCAAATCCAACCGTTAGATTTCAAATTTCTAATATTCGTTAGAAAGCTCTTTTCGATACGAACCCAACGGTTCCGGTTTTAGGAGAATCCGACAGTCGGATCTCCCGTAATGTCCGTTTGAAATAAATAGTCGAAATTCACGAACTGCCGCGGCGCGGCGCGTTCTATTCAGGCCATTATATTATATATATAATATATATAATATATATTTCGTCGATTTCTATTTAAAAATAATTATATAAATAGTTTTTAAATTCGTTTCAAAAACAATTTCAACTTCCATTTCAATCCAAAGCAAAATTGATTTCTTCTTTATAAATTCGTTTTAAAATTCATTTCTATTCAATTCAAATTTCAATTCAATTTGAATTCATTTCAATTCGCTTTCAATTCAATTTGAATTAGTTTTCAATTTAATTCAATTCCAAAGTCGTTTTCCATTCGATTCAATTCAAATTGGTTTTCTATTCGATTCAATTCAAATTGGTTTTCTATTCGAATCAAATTCGTTATATATTCAATTGAAATCACATTTGTTTTCTATTCAATTCATTTCGAAATCGTTTTCAATTCAATTCATTTCGAAATCGTTATATATTCAATTCATTTCGAAATCGTTATATATTCAATTCATTTTGAAATCGTTATATATTCAATTCATTTCGAAATCGTTATATATTCAATTCATTTCGAAATCGTTATATATTCAATTCATTTCGAAATCGTTATATATTCAATTCATTTCGAAATCGTTATATATTCAATTCATTTCGAAATCGTTATATATTCAATTCATTTCGAAATCGTTATATATTCAATTCATTTCGAAATCGTTATATATTCAATTCATTTCGAAATCGTTATATATTCAATTCATTTCGAAATCGTTATATATTCAATTCATTTCGAAATCGTTATATATTCAATTCATTTCGAAATCGTTATATATTCAATTCATTTCGAAATCGTTATATATTCAATTCATTTCGAAATGAATAAAATCGATATAAATATCGTTCACGTCAAAATGGCGTCAATCTAATCAACATGGCTTCATAAATTTCTATTTTCAAATATTCTATTTCAAATATTTCTTTTCAAAATAGTTGTTATTATCAAAATATTTCGTTCAACACATGACCAATCTCAATGGATGAGTACTGTCAACACATGAACCTTTATTTTATATTGATAAAGATGTAAATTTTATTACTAAAATATTTCGTTCAACACATGACCAATCTCAATGGATGAGTACTGTCAACACATGAACTTTTATTTTATATCGATAAAGATGTAAATTTTATTACTAAAACATTTCGTTCAACACATGACCAATCTCAATGGATGAGTACTGTCAACACATGAACTTTTATTTTATATTATAAAGATGTAAATTTTATTACTAAAATATTTCGTTCAACACATGACCAATCTCAACGGATGAGTACAGTCAACACATGAACCTTTTTTATAATATTCTTTATTTTTCAAATTGGAATGAGGCCCAATCAATCACCATATAATGTTAATTATATGGATTTTCATACATTACACACATATAATAGCATTGAAAAATAATCAACCATCAACCAAAGTGCACTACACTGTATAAGCATCCAATATAGATATCTAACGCTTATAATAGCCTGTCAATCGATCGATCGACATATTTAATCAATCAGGATGAGTGAACTTCAAATTTCATCCTAACACCCGTGTGGGGTTTCAAACAATCAAACACAGATTTTAGTTGTGTAGTTGGGCGATGTGTAAAATTTATCGACCCAATCAATGTCCTTCAAATAGGTGTACATAAACAAACCGTCTGGTTTGTAAATGAATATGTATTTATTCGCATTCACGTTAAAAATTTTATTTTTAACGACAAAACATTTTATTCCAACATATGAATTTCTATTCAGTTCATTCTTTAAATAAAATGATATTTTTATTTTTCTAACTTATTTTAGAAAATTTCGGCGGCATAACGGAACGATACTAGAAACGGGACAAGGCATAGTCTTATCCCCGGTCTAGTGAAGGCCCACGCCATTCACACATCAATCAAATCAATTTCATTTCACCAAACAATTTCCATTCAATCAAATATTCTAACTAACTACTCAACCAAACAATTTAACAAACAAGCCATCCATGGTCTGTGGATGACGGGTGTCGGGTGCTACTAAACACCGTCTACATCCTAGTATATATATATAACTAGAAAAAGAATTTTGAGTGAGAAGTTCTCACCGAAAGCTATCCCCACTTCACGACACTCCTATTTAGAGATCTTTGTCGTTCTCACCTTTTCGTCTTCTTCGTTGCCCGTAGCCACTACATATTTAAAAATCACATTTTTACTTCGTTATTCAATATATAAAAATCGAATTTTTACTATGCTATTCAATATATAAAAATCGAATTTTTACTATGCTATTCAATATATAAAAATCGAATTTTTACTATGCTATTCAATATATAAAAATCGAATTTTTAAACCCAGGCTATTTTTATTTTAAAAAAAAAGCCTTCTTCTATTTTTATTTTAAAAACAAAGCCTTCTTCTATTTTTATTTTAAAAACAAAGCCTTCTTCTATTTTTATTTTAAAAACAAAGCCTTCTTCTATTTTTATTTTAAAAACAACTTTTTCAAAACAAAGGTATATTTATATTTTTATAAAAACAGCTTCGTATATATTTTAATTTAAACAACTTCATATAAAAATCTGAATTTAAAACAATATTTACTTATGCAAAAATATGAATTTAAACTAACTGTTTTATTTTTAATTACCTTTCTCAATCACTAGTTTAACAAGTTAATTACATTAAGAAAATCGGCATGTTACCTTCATCTTCTTCATTGGTAAAACAGTCGAACCCTTTAACCCATCATTCCAAATTAGGGTTCAAAACCGCACGCTTATCGTTTGCCGTGACCAAGATCAAACCACGCCACATCGGAGAGCCTTGACCCGCCTTCCTTCAGCTCGAAAGTGGTGCAGCTCGGTGGGCCCTAGCGCCACCAGAAACAATGCGAACGACGCCTCTTTTGACAGATATTACGGTCTCCTCGAGCGACGATTTCATATCATAGCCGTTGAGCTTCTAGAGCTCTAAAAGCTCTTCGATTTCCCCCCATGAGCTTTCGAAATCATTGAATAATTTGTGTTTAATTTATGTAAGAAAATCGGAATATCCTAACCCTCAATCGCATTGTCGGCGGCGCATTTCTGATGTGGCTAGGGTTTTAGAATGGGGGGGTTATAATAAATATTTCATTATTTTTTTTTATTCCTTTAACTCGAAAAATAATTGTTCATTGATACTAATCCCAAACCATACCCAACGACTGTCGCCTATAGCTAAATACCCCCATTCCGAACACAATGGTATATGTTTCGTAGGTTGATTCGATCATTTGAATCAGTTTCCGTTTAATTTACATTTAAATCACTATATTGAATTTTAAACGTACATTTCAAATTACCGGGGTCGCATATTAACTCTAAAAATTCTCGAAAAATATTTTCTAGCTTCGTATTGACGATACGGTCCTAACAAAACTAGTTTCGTCGAATTCTGAGACCGTTTGAAAAATGGCCAATTTCCAATCGATTAAAATCAACTGAAACTGGTCAAACGCGTTTTCCTTTGCCACGCTCACATATTGATTCGAAAAATTATGAAATTTGGAATCTAGCAATAATTTGACACTGCGGATCCAACAAAAGTGGTTTCGTCGAAATCCGAGGTCATTTGCAAAATGTCTATTTTAAGGGCCTGAATTCCATAGCGACTATTCAGAATTTTCAACTGGACATATCTTTTGATTCCCGCTATGAAATTTTGATTTACCGGATTCGTTGGAAAGATAATCTCAAATAGATCCTAATGTTTTTGGTTTCACTAAAATCCGGATTGTTTTGCACCCGGTACATTCAATTGAAGTTTGAAATCGAATTATCGAACTACCGCGCCATTTTCAATTCTATTTATAATTATATATAAATATTTATATTCTAACGACGACGCGTATAAATATATACGTTCGAATTATATTCAAAATAAATTTCTCGTCGATATTATTTAAAATAATTCATTTTAAATAATTAAAATTCGCTAAAATTGCCAAAATAAAAATTTTAAACTGGCCTAGATTTTCGGGTTGTTACAGGATTTCAGCAGCATTTTGGTGTAAGAATGATTTGTTATGAATTAGGTTTGGTATTAGGATGTATTTATAGGTATAGGAACTATTTAGGGCCTTTAGATTAACCCTAGAATCAATCCGGACCATCAAAACACGTCCCGGGCTTCAAAAATGGGTTCTGGGCCAAAACAGGCCGACCAAGTCGACCTGTAAGGGGGGAGGTCGACCATATGGTCGATTTGTAGGGGGTAGGTCGACCCCCAGGTCGACCCCCAGGTCGGCCACCTGGTCGACCCTCAGGTCGACCTGCCTGGTTCTGTGCTGCCTGAAATTTGCTGAATCTTCTACAAGCCATAACTTCTTCATCCGGACTCCGATTTTCGAAAACTTAGACTCTATTTCATGTAGAATTCTGAGACGAACGCAATGGCGCAACCCGTTTCCCATAATTCTCATTTTAAAAATTAATTATACCTTGATTTATTGTTTCAACGTGTTATTAAAATAAGGGTTGTTACGTTCTCCTCTCCTTAAAGGATTTCGTCCCCGAAATATTTAAGTTAAGAAGAATGTGTCCTACCAACCAATCATCCATCTACTCAATCATCAATCACAGGCATTCATTGTCCTTAAGAGATTTCTAATGCTGTATGAACATATGCAAGAAATGTGTGTATATGTTCCTTGTCTAATGCAAATAATCAGGCCTGATCGATCTTCTTAATGCAAAATATGTTTAGTGCCATGAGTCCAACATGTATGCAAATAGTCCTAGTCACATTAACACTATATGTGTGCACAAACATCCATCCATATGCAACATCCACATGATAACACATTCAAATTCATCCATAAACAAGTATAAACACTCATGCATATGCAATATGAAAGGTAGCTGATCTAGTGTCTAATTAGTGTGTATATGCATCCACGAGAAACAACTAACAACCGCTTGCAACCACTTGCAACCATCAATCATAACAAGTCTCAAACACATGTTTACACCCAATTGTTCCTACCTAAATATATAGTCGAATGATAGAAGCAAGTAAAAACTTTGTGCCCATTAGGCAATGTCAAAACTGAAAATCTACGTCACATATATACTGATTTGGAGAAGAACTCCCTAAGCACCTGCCCCGAAGACCTAAATCAACATCAGACTGACACCCAAAGAATTACTCAACCCAACTAATATATATGATTCTAGGAAACTAAGCATGATAGACACCTTTTAGGTCACAAGAAATCCCTTCCTAAAACCAACCCGTATCCTATAAAACCCAAAAAGTTTAATCAACCCAACGGACACCCTCAAGCCCCAACTTGTATTACTAACATATGAGTCATACTCCCTATGGGGTTTGCAACAGAAATAGGATTAAGAATAGGACCGAGAGGATATACTTAAAAGATAACATGCAAGTAACCTGTACAAGAAAAGAGGGAACAAGGATATACTCTTAAAAAGAGATATGATGTGCGTATCTAGTCTTCAATCTTCTAGGCCGCATTTCCTTGAGCTTAACTCCATTGTGCCTTGACCTTATTTAACTTCGTGATTTCATATCTTCTTAATTCCTATTTCCAAAATATGAGTTGGAACTCATTCCACTGTCGCCTCTCGTTCCACTTTCACTTATTCTCTTTCTAGTATACCCGATTCAAACTTAACTGCGTACTCATGGTTTCATGCAAGCTCTCCAAAATTCACTAGTGAATCTTGGATCTCGTTCACTTACTAGAAGCTATTCCACATAAATGAATTATCTCTTGAAAGTAAACAAATGCCAACCATGTTGCCAAGTGTACTTACTAAGGTGATTTTCTACAACTCATGCATAAGCGAAATATACCATCCGCCTTAGTGGCGAACACTACTCGAGTGCATCAATAAATGTATCAAGAGATCCTAGGAAACTAAGCATGGCAGAACCCTAAGTGTTACACTAGACTTCGAGGGTATTACCGAGGCAAGTCAAGAGCCTAACTACCCTCTTTTCATACTCGAGAATGGTATCATTTCTGGATAACCACTCCATCCCTAGAATCAACCCATAGCCCAAAAACATAAGCATTACTTCTAAACTCAACACTTAGCATAGACATTCTCAAATCCAAACAGGTCATGAATAAATGAGCCGATTCCCCAACAGGATTTGAGACAAAAATGGGATCCTCTACTATGCTAGTGCTAAGGTGCAGAGGCTCAACTATCGAAGCAGAATTAAAAGGATGCGATGTACAAAAACAAAGTTCTAACGGGATGATAGAAAAGAAAAGCTAAACCTTTAACAAAAACGTTATTACCTCTCTAGGGTACGCTAATAGTGAGAGCATACAATTGCCCTCTCGATGATCTTGTTCTTTGCCCTTGTCCTTATCCTATAATACTTAACTACATGTCCCTTTTTACCATATGAAAAATACTCACTCTTGTCACGGGTTTTATTATTCATTCACTTTGGCCTCTTCCCTTTCACCTTTTCCTCCTTCGTTGATTAAGCCATATCAACAAGTTTCTCATCCTTAGGCTTGTGTTCTTTATCCTCGTTCTTACTACCCTTGTATAGCTTGTTGGCCAGTTTCTCGAAAGTTACCTCCATCACACAACAACCTTACAAAGCTTGAAACAAGATTAGTCGCAGATGGAACTACTGCGGTTACAGATGGAGGTTGGGCTCTCCTTTGGCCTTCCGACTTGTGTCGTACACCTACAAAATTATGACGAAAAAGAAAGAAAAGATTAAAAGAGAGAATCAAAAGATAGTGCATATGGCTTTTGGGAATATGCCTTTCGTAAAACAAAACTTTTCTTATAAGAATGCTTCTTTGTAAACGTTTGGAAAATAATCTCTAAAGGTTTTTAAAAGTTTTTGCCCAGTCTGGTAAACTTCTGCTCTGATACCAAATGTAACACCCTATATCCGTTAAGGTCACTCACAAAGGGAATGCCTTAACTTCAATGGAGCATTATGGGTACTGGAACAGAAATATTACAAGATAGACATATATAAAACAGCGGAAAGTAAAGTTGGAGTAATTAAAATCATTTATTAAATATAATTGTTTACAATAAAAGCCCATCAACTTCCAATACCCAATTACATAGCTAAAATTTATGTCTTGCTCAAAAACAAAGAAGCATAAAAATAAATTCTGATATTCCCCAATAAAGCAAGGCAAGCATAGTCAAGAGAAATCCAAGCCGTTCATGAAAGAGCCTTGGAGCTTCGTAATATCCGAACTAAGCTGTATTCCCACCCTGCGAACTTAGGGGGGAAACAGAAGAAAAAGAGGCGAAACAAAATGGGTCAGTCATAAAGACCGAGTAAGTCCTAGTGACTTTCAACATCAAAACAGGTAAAGATAACATGGCATGAATAAATTGAAAATAAACATAAGCATGATGATAAGTTAAGCTACATGCACGATGAATCAAGTATAACATCCCATAATTCCTATCAAGAGTAGCATCACAAGGTTCCTACCAAGTATCACATTGCAAGGTTTCTATCAAGTATAACATCGCAAGATTTCTAAGCTTCGTCATTAAAATATTTCAGTGATAACTATTTGCTCTGCACCACCTGACTAGTGTCCCAACTAGTGATCTATATAAAATGATCATATGATAACGTGATCCCAATCCCCGAAATTGTGGTTTCTTCCAGTGTATCAAAGCGACGGCGAGTGGTGCAGCAGTGTAGGTTCTAACGGAGTGCCGGCGTGCACACACTTCGAAGCAGAAAAAGCAGGCACTAGGCACTAGTAGTATACACTATGCATTCTAGAATTGTGTCGGGCCACCACCATGGGACTTGATACACGCCATGGTGGGACCAGCATAGGTATCCACAATCATTGGGGGCCGTATGACACACGCAGGTAGCATAATCCCTAGTTGGACCTGGGTCCCATAAACCTTGAATCCGAGAAGCGTTCAATAGGTAGCATAAACCCTAGTTGGACCTAGGTCGCGTAAACCCTGGTTGAATCTAGGAAGCGCCCGATAGAAAACCATAGATAAGATCTAGGTGATAAATAATAGATGTACACCTAGAAGCAACCACAATTTGGGGGATTGGGATCACGTTATCATATGATCATTTTATATAGATCACTAGTTGGGACACTAGTCAAATGGTGCAGAGCAAATAGATATCACTGAAATATTTTAATGACGAAGCTTAGAAATCTTGCGATGTTATACTTGATAGAAAACCTTGTGATGTGATACTTAGTAGGCACCATGTGATGCTACTCTTGATAGGAATTATGGGATGTTATACTTGATTCATCGTGCCTGTAGCTTAACTTGTCATCATGCTTATGTTTATTTTCAGTTTATTCATGCCATGTTATCTTTACCTGTTTTGATGCTGAAAGTCACTAGGACTTACTCAGTCTTTAAGACTGACCCGTTTTGTTTCGCCTTTTTTCTTCAGTTCCCCTCCTCCTCAGGTTCGTAGGGTGGGAATACAGCTTAGTTCGGATCTTACCAAGCTCCAAGGCTCTTTCATGAACGGCTTGGATTTCTCTTGGCTTGCCTTGCTTTATTGGGGAATATCAGAATTTATTTTTATGCTTCTTTGTTTTTGAGCAAGACAGATATTTTAGCTATGTATTTGGGTATTGGAAGTTGATGGGCTTTTATTGTAAACTATTATATTTAATAAATTATTTGAAGTACTCCTACTTTACTTTCCACTGTTTTATATATGTCTGTCTTGTAATATTTCTGTTCCAGTACCCATAATGCTCCATTGAAGTTAAGGCATTCCCTTTGTGAGTGACCTTAACGGATGTGGGGTGTTACAATACATATGCCAGTTTATGTACAAAAACATGTGATAAATTCATATGCAAGTTGTAGAAATCCATATGTAAGTTTAGGTGAAAAACTATATTCACATTTTTGGGTGGAAATTATATTCACATATGAAAGTTAAGTGAGACCCATAATTTATATATGCAATTTCACAATTTCATGTTTAGATCTAAATTTAGATCCATGGTAGTTTATGCAAATATATGATTCTATATGACCATTGTCTATGTAAATTATTGGCTATGCAAATTTATGTCATAATTCCTATTTGCAAGTTAGATCTATTTTTTTATGTGTTATGCAAGCTGTGATGTTTCTTTTTTTGTAAGTTAGACTATTTGTGAGTCTAACATATTTTATATTTGAACTTACGAATAGCGTGGGGACAATGGGAAAATATTAATTATGTAAATTATGAATTGCCATAAAATGGCTTTAAAAGCATATAATTAATTTGAGGCATTAATTGGTATAATTTTTATACCTAAAAAGTATGGACATAATTTAGGTGACAATTATGGAAATAATTAAATTGGAAATTATTGATAATTTGAATAGGGATAATTAATTCAAATTGGGTGAAATAATGTGTAATAACAAATGCCTAAGACAAGAGGTTAGACTCGTTTATGGTGTAAGACTGCCCGGACCCGCCCGACAAATCCAGCAACCACAAACGTTAGTCTAATGTGAGAGGTCAAAGGAATAAATTAAATGTGTAACAATTGTAAAGACACGAGGTTAGACACGTTTGCGGTATAAGACTGCCCGGACCCGCCCGGCAAATCCAGCAACCGCAAACGGGAGTCTAATGTGTGAGGTCTAACAAGGTTACGGTTATAATGAATTAAGCAACACTTAACCAAGATAAACATGTGGTGGGACATGGGGGTTAAGTGGGTGACATGGGTGACATGTGAAATACGATTAGAAACACTTAACCAAATTGAAACATGTAAGAAGACATGGATAAGAAGGGGTTAAGTGGAAAATTCTAGTGGGGACTAAGCATAGGTGGAAAGCTTGTGCCAAGCATGGGGGACCCATTTCAAACCAGTAACCCATTAAGTATCTTTGTGAGCTCGAGTTAGATCGAGGACGGGACACACTTACTGAGTTTGATTGTAAGAGGTCAAAATGGGTTAACGGTGATAACGCAAGTCCAACGGGGTTTTGTGTGTGTGTGGGCCCGGGCTAGTAGGTAAGACGTTATTGCATCATGTCGATATAAGTCGTGCATCTTTAGTGGTATCGGGTTGCCACTTTGGGGAGTGATACACCCCACTGTGGGACCAGCACGGGTATCTACGAGTTAGGGAGCCGATCGCATGGGGGTAGTGGGTATAACTAGTAGAGATAGGGGCAGGCGGCACCTATGGAGATAGCTAAGGGTACACGAAACTACCATTGTGATTATTATGTTCAGTAGGCGGGATCAACTTTTAGGGTGACTAGTAGTGGTGCAGTATAGTAATTATCCTATAGTGATTAGGAGCGAGATTAACGCCAGAACATTCCTCTTGTTTGTTTTGTCTTGCCCACTGGTTTCACAGTCATTCCTTGTTTTACCAGCTTATACCTTATCCTAATTACTTTAATAATTATATCGTTAAAATTATGGTACTCGCCGGACTTTATGTCTGATCCCCTTTGTTTCCGCCTCTTTTCTTCCTTCCCCCCCCCCCCCCCTCTAGGTTCTCATGGTGAGACTAGTACTAGTGGAGCTTGATCTTGATCTTTCTCTCTCTTTTGGAATTGCTTGGATTGCTGAAAGTAAAGTTCAGCTTATCTCCTTTATGGCTACTTATGTTGGGGTTATGATTTTTACTTTATGTACTCAGAAAACAATTTGTCAAGATGGTTACTAAGTGTACTTGGTTTTTCTGTTGGTTTATGATGTTGTTGTAATCAAACTATTTCTCCGCTGCAATAAAAGTTGTTTTGAATTTTTTTTTTTCAATTACCAATATATGTATCTGTCTTGTTATATTATGTTCTATTTGCCAATAATACTCCATGAAAGTTAATGCATTCCCTTTGAGAGTGACATTAATGGACGTGGGGTGTTACACGTGGTATCAGAGCTGAAGGTTAACAGAACAGATAAGAAATTTTGAAAAACTGTTTTTCAAAAGCGTTTTATAAAGAAATACTTTCAAAAGTATTTTTTAAGGAGAGTATTTTCAAGGGAAAGTTTGTTTTAAAAGCATAACCCCCAAGAGCCATATATCTTTCCTTCAAATTGTCCATTTTAAATCTCTTCATTTTCTTTTCAGCATATCTGGGTTACCCGAGAGACCTGAGGGAATACCGATACCAACCTGGTTCAGAAGGTATCTGGTGGCTAGGGCCACCGCCACAGTCCCAGCAGGCATCCCTCCTCTCTCAGCTGCAGGCGCTCCTCCTCCCCCTCCCTGTGTTTATACTTTTTCAAAGATATGCAAAGACTTTCGAGCAATGGGCAGAAAACCTTTTCACGGATCAGAGACGTTTGTTGAAGCTCGAAATTGGCTTAAGGAGGTAGAAGATTTATTTGGTATCTTCGAGGTAGATGATGGAAGGAAGGTCCAATTGGCTGCTTGGTTAATGAAGGACGAAGCCTCGTTTTGGTGAGAGGTTACGAATGGAGAGCATCCAGTAGAGATGTGGATGGATTTCAGACATAGGTTCAAGATGAAATTTCTCTCACGAGCAGAAGTGAATTTATACATGGAAAGGTTCTTGGCATTGAAGAAGGGGAATTTATCAGTAAAGGAGTATGTCAACAAGTTCAATCAGTCGGCGAGGTTTGTCTTAGACTTGGTGAACACACCTGAAAAGAAGGCCCTGAGATTCGTTAAACGCTTGAATGAGCAGCTACATGGGTTAGCTATGACCCACATTCCTATGGGGGCTATCTTTGAGAAACTGGTTGACATGGTGCTTCACACTCGTTTGTGTCTACTTCGGTAGTTGAAACACTGCACCTAAATACAAGTCTAGTTACGGATCGCATAATAGTTTCAAATCCTATTGGTGGTTCGGCTCATCTTTCAATGATTTGTCGAGATTTGAGAGTGTCTATCTTAAGCGTTGAGTTTGAATGCCACGCCTTCGTTCTCGACTTCACAGGCTATGGATTGATTCTACGCATGGATTGGTTATCCAGTAATGGTGCCATCCTTAATTGTGAAAAGAGAGTGGTTAGACTTATGACTCGCCTTGGCAACACTCTCGAAATATCTTGTAATCCCATACATTCTGTTATGCTTAGCTACCTAGAATCTCTTGATGCGTCTGTTGAAAACATGCAGTCTGTTAGAGTAGTCCGTGAATACTCAGATGTATTTAAAGAGGTGAAGGGCTTACCTCCGAAGCGGGAGATAGACTTCCGGATATACCTTGTTGATAATGCAAAACCTGCAGCTCTACTCGTTAGACACATGGCTCCAAGGGAGAGAAAAAAGCTTAGTAAGCAAGTCAAAGATCTGCTCGAAAAGGGGTTTATAAGGCGAAGTATTTCTGAATGGGGTGCTCCAGTAGTATTCGCAACCAAAGCGGATGGTTCACTTTGCCTATGCGTTAATTATAGGGAGCTAAACAAGCTGACCAAGAAGAATAGGCACCCACTTCCAAGAATAGATGACTTGTTTGATCAGCTTGTAGGTGCGTCTGTTTTTTCCAACTAGATTTGGCTACCGGGTTCCATCGGCTAAGAGTGGCTGAAGACAACATTGATAAGACCGCGTTCGGAACCACATATGGTTTCTTCGAATGGCTTGTCATGCCTTTCATCTTGACAAACACACCCGCTTTCTTCATCGACTTGATGAGTAGGGTGTTTACAGAATTCCTTAATAAGTTTGTGTTGGTCTACGTAGACGACATTTTGATTTTCTCGAAGAATGAAGAAGAGCATGCTTTGCATTTAAGGGAAGTCATGGATACTCTTCGTGCATATCAGCTGAAAGCCAAATTCTCCAAATGCCATTTCTGGAGAGAAGTAAGGTTTCTTGGACATGTGGTGTCCAAAGAAGGGTTAGCTGTGGACCCCGCAAAAGTAGTTGCGGTGCAAGATTGGAAGGTTCCACGAATGCAACCGAAATCCGAAGCTTCCTCGGGATAGCGGGCTTTTACCGAAAGTTCATTAAAGACTTCGCAAAAATCTCATCCCCATTCACAAGATTAATGAAGAAGAACCTAACTTTCGCTTAGGATTAGGATTGCGATATTGCTTTCCAACATTTGAAAAGGGCTCTAACAACAGCCCCAGTTCTGACATCGCCGGATGGGAGCAAGATGTTTACCGTATACACGGATGCATGTGGTACGGGACTAGGTTCTGTCTTGATGCAAGAAGGGAAGGTAGTAGCATATGGAGGCAAGCAGTTGAAAGTACATGAGAAAAACAACCCAACTCACAATCTAGAGTAGGCTGCCATGGTCTTTACGCTTAAGTCTTGGCGCCATTATCTCCTAGGTGAAAAGATTGAATTGTATAATGACCATAAATCGTTGAAGTACCTTTTCTTGCCAAAAGATCTTAACTTAAGACATCAAAGGTGGATGGAATTTCTGGCCTCATATGACTTTGAGATTTCCTATACCCCAGGAAAGGGTAATGTGGTAGCAGACGTATTAAGTAGGAAGAAGCTGATCTTGAGTCCTCTCCTTGTAGAAAGACAAAGCTTGGAGTATATAGCAAACTTTAACTTTAGACCCTCCTCTGAAATTGTGCCTGGTCTGTTAGCATCACTAGAGGTGCGACCTACTCTTTTAGATTCAATAGGAGTCGCGCAACAAGAAGACCCTCAACTAGTTGATGTGATGGATAAGATAGTTAAGGGTGAGACTTTTAGTCACCTCAATAGATACTCCATCGATGATAAGGGTTGGTTGAGATGGGATGGAAGGCTATGCGTCCCACAAGTAAGGGATTTAGTGAAGACGGTTCTCGAAGAAGCACATCATTCTAAGCTGACCATACACCTAGGAGGAGACAAGATGTATAAGGATATAAAAGGGTTATCTTTTGGAATGGCATGAAGAGTGATGTAGCTGTGTTCGTCGCTAAGTGTTTGATATGCCAGAAAGTCAGAGTGGAGCAAAAGAAGCCCGGTGGTCTGCTTCATCCTTTCAAGGTCCCATAGTGGAAGTGGGATAGCATTTCGATGGACTTTGTTGATGGGTTGGCTAGGTCAAGAAGGGGCAATACCAGTATTTGGGTAATAGTGGACAGGCTCACTAAAAGCGCTCACTTTATACTTGTTAAAAGTAGAAGGACTTCCTCATCCCTAGCATCCACTTATCTTAAAGAAATAGTTCGACTCTTTGGGATACCCTCTAGCATAGTGAGCGATCGAGATCCTATCTTTACGAGCGAGTTTTGGAAAAGTTTGCAAGAGGCTGTAGGCCCACAATTATGCTTAAGCACGGCCTATCACCCCCAAACCGATGGTCAGATGGAAAGGGTGAACAGAGTATTGGAAGACCTCCTGAGATTGTGCATTCTTGACTTTGGAGGGACATGGTAGGATCATCTTCCTTTGGTGGAATTATCCTATAACAATAGCTACCAAGCCACCATAGGCATGGCGCCCTTCAAAGCTTTATATGGAAGACCATGCCTATCACCAACTTGTTGGTGGGACTCTACAGACAAGCTCGTACTTGGGCCAGACATGATTAGAGAGACCTCAGAAAAGGTGGACTTGATAAGAAGATGGATGAAGGATGCACAAGATAGACAGAAGTCCTACGCAGAAAAAGATGGACCGACCTTGAGTGTAAGGTTGGAGATAGGGTGTTCCTTAAAGTATCTCCTTTGAGGAATGTCATTCGCTTCGGGTCTGTAGGAAAGCTAGCACCAAGATTTGTAGGTCCATTTCCTATCATTGAAAGGATTGGGACGATGGCTTACAGAGTAGAGCTATCCGAGAAACTGGCTGGAGTTCATAATGTTTTTCATGTTTTTCAACTACGAAAGTGCTTACATGAATCAGCGGAAGTGGTATAGCCAAGTATACTAGAGGAAGTAGAAGTGGAATGAGAAGCGACTGTGATAAGAGTTCCAACTCGTATCTTGGGTACGGAAGTCAAAAAGCTATGCAACCGTGACGTCAAGCTTGTTAAAGTTCAATGGAGTGATGCTGAGGAAGACGCGACTTGGGAACCTGAGAGGAAAATACGCGTAGCCTTCCTTTTTCTCTTTGAGGGTACCTCCTTGATCTCTTTTTCCATGAGTTTATTCATACTTATATCTATCTTTTAAGTATATCTCCTCATTCCTACTCTTTATCCTTAGGTAGAACCAAATGGATGTAAACATGTATTTGAAACATGTTATGATTGATGGTTGCGAATGGTCGCAAGTGGTTGCTCGTGGATGCATGAACACACACATTAGGCAATAGATCGGCTCAGCCACTTCCATGTTACATATAAATGTGTGTGCATATTTAAATTAATGGATGTATAATGGTTGTGTATCATATGGATGCTGCATTTTGATGAATGGTTGTGCACACATGTAGAAGTAATATGTATCATTAGGATTCTTTTGCATGCATAATGGACGCATGGCACTATCATGATTTGCATTAAGGAGGTCAACTGAATCAGTGGACCGCCTGATTTTGCATTAGATAAGGAACATATACACACACTTTTTGCATATGTTCATATGGAATTAGAAATCTTGTAAGGACAATGGATGCCTGTGTTTGATGGTTGAGTAGATGGATGATTGGATGTTAGGATATACATTCTCCTTAACTTGGAGATTTCGAGGGCGAAATCCTTTAAGGAGGGGAGAATGTAACACCCTGAATTTTTTATGAATATTAAAATTAACAATCCTAAGAATACTTAATTATTAAAGTGAGAATTAAGGGAAACGGGTTATGTGTTGTGTTCGTCTCGAAATTCTGCTTGGAATAGAGTCAAAGTTTTCGTAAATCGGACTTCGTATGAGGAAGTTATGGCCTTAGGAAGTTTTAGTAATTTTTTATAAATTGAAACAGTTCAGAATAATAAATTTGAAATTCAAATTCAAATAGGGGAGCAGGCTGGGTAGGAATTCTCCCGCCCAAGGGCCAGGTTGACCTGGGGGTCGACCCCCCTCCCCCGCGGGCAGATCTGAAATGTGACGATTTCTGACTCTCTGCTGAGTCACTACGGCTGATGTGGCTGTTCTAGATAAATCTATCTAGTCTGGATGGTTGGATTTGCTCTTATGATAATCTAACGGCTTAGGTTGATTTAAACTTCTATAAAAGAGTGCCTAGACTCAAACCCTAAACCTAAACAAATTTTTTCTCATGGCCACCATGCTGCTGCTAGGATAGTTCTCCTTCCTAAAGCTTAGGATTTAGCAAGTCAGAATACTAACTCAAAAGACGAACAAATCATTCACTTCTCTAACCTATCTTTGTGAGTACTATTTCTTTCGTAATATAATTAATAAATTAATTATGATGGGTTGTAACTGGATTATGAGAACACGTCTGTTGAATCACGTGATGTTGTTTAACTTTGTTAACTTATGTTGGTAGATCTATTTCATATGTCGAATTATACATGTTTAACTTGATTCATTTTATGCAAGTTTGGGATGTAAATCATATGCTAGTTCATATATGAAACCTTATCCAGTTTTGGGATGTTAAATCATATGCTAGTTTGAATACGAACCTTATGCAAGTCCGTTTATACATAAGTTAATTCGTATGTGAATCTTATGCAAGTTTGGAATGTTAAATCATATGCTAATTCGTATTTGAATTTTATGCAAGTTGGATGTTAAATCTTATGTTAGTTTGAACATGAATCTTATGCAAGTCTATATGTTAATTGTACAAAAGTTTATATGTGAATCAAGTATATACATATGCTAGTTTATGTGCAAAAACATGTGATAAATTCATATGCAAGTTGTAGAAATCCACATGTAAGTTTAGGTGAAAAACTATATTCACATTTTTGGGTGTAAATTATATTCACATATGCAAGTTAAGTGAGACCCATAGTTTATATATGCAAGTTCACAATTTCATGTTTAAATCTATATTTAGATCCATGGCAGTTTATGCAAATATATGACTCTATACGACCATTGTCTATGTAAATTATTGGCTATGCAAATTTATGTCATAATTCCTATTTGCAAGTTAGATCTATTTTTTTATGTGTTATGCAAGTTGTGATGTTTCTTTTTTTATAAGTTAGACTATTTGCGAGTCTAACATATTTCATATTTGAACGTACGAATTGCGTGCGGACAATGGGAAAATATTAATTATGTAAATTGTGAATTGGCATAAAAAGCTTTAAAAGCATATAATTGAATTGAGGCATTAAGTGGTATAATTTTTATACCTAAAAAGTATGGACATAATTTAGGTGACAATTATGGACATAATTAATTTGGAAATTATTGATAATTTGAAGAGGGATAATTAATTCAAATTGGGGTGAAATAATGTGTAATAATAAACGCCTAAGACACGAAGTTAAACTCGTTTGTGGTGTGAGACTGCCCGGACCCGCCCGGCAAATCCAGCAACCACAAACGGTAGTCTAATTTGAGAGGTCAAAGGCATAAACTAGATGCGTAACAATTGTAAAGACACGAGGTTAGACATGTTTGCGGTACAAGACTGCCTGGACCCACCTGACAAATCCAGCAACTGCAAAGGAGAGTCTAATGTGGGAGGTCTTAGAAGGTTACGGTTATAATGAATTAAGCAACACTTAACCAAGATAAACATATGGTGGGACATGGGGGTTAAGTGGGTGGCATGTGAAATACGATTAGAAACATTTAACCAAATTGAGACATGTAAGAAGACATGGATAAGAAGGGGTTAAGTGGAAAATTCTAGTGGGGACCAAGCATAGGTGGAAAGCTTGTGTCAAGGATGGGAGACCCATTTCAAACCAGTAACCCATTAAGTATCTTTGTGAGCTCGAGTTAGATCGAGGACGGGACACGCTTACTGAGTTTGATTGTAAGAGATCAAAATGGATTAACGGTGGCAATGCAAGTCCAACAGGGTCATTTGTGTGCGTGGGCCTGGGCCGGTAGGCAAGACGTTGTTGCATCGTGCAGATATAAGCCGTGCATCTTTAGTGGTATCGGGTTGCCACTTTGGGGAGTGATACACCCCACTATGGGACCAGCACGGGTATCCACGAGTTACGGAGCCGATCGCAGGGGGGTAGTGGGTACAACTAGTGGAGATAGGGGCATGCAGCACCTATCGAGACAGCTAGGGGTACACGAAACTACCATTATGATTATTATGTTCAGTAGGCGGGATCAACTTTTAGGGTGACTAGTAGTGGTGCAGTATAGTAATTATCCTATAGTGATTAGGAGCGAGATTAACGCCAGAATATTCCTCTTGTTCGTTTTGTCTTGCCCATTTGTTTCACAGTCATTCCTTGTTTTACCAGTTTATGCCTTATCCTAATTACTTTAATAATTATATCGTTAAAGTTATGGTACTTGCCAGACTTTATGTCTGACCCCCTTTGTTTTTTCCTCTTTTCTTCCTCCTCCCCCTCCCCTCCCAGGTTCTCAGGATGGGACTAGTACTAGTGGGGCTTGATCTGGATCTTTCTCTCTCTTTTGGAAGTGCTTGGATTGCTGAAAGTAAAGTTCAGCTCATCTCTTTTATGGCTACTTGTGTTGGGGTTATGCTTTTTTACTTTATGTACCCAGAAAACAATTTGTCAAAATGGTTACTAAGTGTACTCGGTTTTTCTGTTGGTTTATGATGTTGTAGTAATCAAACTATTTCTCCGCTGCAGTAAAAGTTGTTTTGAAATTTTTTCAAATACCAATATATGTATCTGTCTTGTTATATTTTGTTCTATTCACCAATAATACTCCATGAAAGTTAATGCATTCCCTTTGAGAGTGACATTAATGGACGTGGGGTGTTACATCTGTGGAATAAGAAATCAAGCATTTACATGCAATATAATCAAATATATAGGGAGTGGGTGAAGGTGAATGAAATGCATAAGTAGATGCAAGCACATATCCTTTCTTAATCTACAATGCAATCTTTGATGTCTTGTATGATGGATACTTTGTTAGTAGGCACATCGACTCTCCTTTGAATTTGAATTGTACTAGGGTTTATGTTTGTTTATTCTAGCCTTTAGTTGTTGCTGTCACAGTTAAGGCTATATAGGATTGTTTCACATGCAAAATATATCAAACTTAACTATAAATGTGGCATCGAATTAACAATGTATATGACATATTTCATTTTATCTTGGCTATTTCTGACTATCGGAGATTATTATATGTCTAGTACTTGATGTTGTTTTGGTGATTTTCTATGTGATTTCTGAATTTTGTAGTACGATTTCTTAAGATGTGTATGCACCAATATGCACACACAATATATTACTAAGAATAATGGGAAGTGCTTATGTCATAACATATGTGTGTATAATTTATCTTTGAGAAATAAAATTAACGGAAAGGAAAGTTATAATGTGATAAGAATATTCGTTGAGCGCGAAAACAAGAAGTGCTAATGTGATAATTGGAAATGCTGATGCAATAATTTTGGGTGGCAATCTTGTTGAAATCCATTGCTAAATCCATAGAAAAATTAAAAAAAATGGTTGAACTGGTACTAATTTGTTGGCTTTTTCCAATGAATATACAAGTGTTTTACATGATTGTCTTTTTTGGCATTGCCAAATTCATTGTAGAGTTTTCATTTTTCACAAAAAGCATCGTAAAATCGTTGGTAAATGTTGATGTTTCCAAGTATAAAACGTTGGAAAATTTCATCAAAAAATTTAGTGAAGCTAGATACGGTGATGCTTTTATTTCATCGGTAATTCCATCAGGGCTTGCTTTT
Source organism: Allium sativum (assembly GCA_030737875.1). Taxonomy (NCBI): domain Eukaryota; kingdom Viridiplantae; phylum Streptophyta; class Magnoliopsida; order Asparagales; family Amaryllidaceae; genus Allium; species Allium sativum. Next base: position 291,225,668 of record CM060916.1, on the reverse strand, counting down.
CTCGATGAAATACCAATGATTACGAGCATCAGGATATATGTTTTGATGTAGTAAAGAAGGAAGGAGCAGACACTCTTTGTAGAAAAAATCCAGCTCAATAACCCAATTCCGGCTCAGCTTTGATATCCAAAACCAACTACCCAATGATCACAAAGCCAAGGGCTAATCAAGAATCCAATCCAGATCTAACTCTAATATCCAAAGACAGATACCAAAAGATCTCGAATCCAAGAGCCAACGTGCTTCACAACCTAAAAAAACAGATACACACTCAACCGAACCCCGTACTTGGCCTCGACCCTAGGGAAGTAATGAGATCACGAGCAATATATGCAGACACCGGACTAAGGAGACCTGAGAAGGGTCTGGATCGAAAAAGGAAACAGGCATCAACTTTAACCTTGCAAATAATACATCCAAGCACCGTTGGGGCCCGGTTGAAAACTAAACTTTTTTTGGCACACCAAACGTGCCAATAAAATAAACAAGGAATGAGGCAATAGAGGACAGAGCTCCCACGACCCATCCTTCTCTTACACCCTAGACCACTATAACAACCCATATTCGTAACAACATGGATTGTGTGGTACATGAGTAAACAGATTTTAATGTGATTTGTATAACTATTTATTAACTAATTTAAGTATAGGTTAATATAAATTAATATATGAAGAAAGATGTTTGACAACTAAGGGGACCATGTGCTAGATTTCATAAAAGAAATTGGACAAGTGTCTAAAAAATAAAAAGACTAGAGTAACCTTGAGAACATCTAAGGAGAACCTTCTTCCTTTTTCGACCATAACTAGAAAAATACTGAGCAAAATGAGGTGATTATTTTTTTGTTGGAAAATTAATTCAACAAGGAATTTCTTTTATTCTATCACTTTTCAGATTTCGAAAGGATGATTTTCGAAATCCACATGGAAGTAAATTTATTTTCTGACGTATGTTTTTACTTTCAGAAATACCTACTCTCAGTATTTAACCATATCTTTCAAAAATTTACTCCAGATTCATTGATTTTTATTCTGTTGGAAAGCTGTTTAAGAATGGAACAACTTTCCTTTTAACCACTTTGGCCGATTCTTAGATTAACTTTCGAGGAAATCTGTGAGAATTGAGTGGATTTATTTATTCTTTTATTCAAGCCAGAAATGATTTATTCATTTCCATAGGCCATAACTTTTGATTTGCTAGGCCAAACTGCCTTAGGTTTACATCAATAGAAAGATATTTTAATAATGAATAATTTTTATGTTTATGACTTTTGCAAATTGGGAGAGTAGGGTAGGCAAAAACCTATTAGAAGTCAAGTGTCTTGCTGGTTTTGTTTGTTAAACATAACAACCAATGTTTTACTTCCAAAATTCATATCTTAATATCCACCACTCCAAATCTTCTCAAATTTTGACTAGAGTGACATCATGGTGTCATAAGAAAACAATCAAAATTTGGCAGGTTATTCAAAGTGAAAGAGGATCAAAAGATGTCAAGTCCAACTGCAAATTATGGGGTACTATTTTGGAAGTTAAAACTATCATCTTGGGAAGCTAAAGGTTGGAGATCATCGTTAATCCATGCAAGGTGAGATGTTACACTCATGCAATTTAGTTTAAACATATACCATATTTGTAGATTAAGTTTGGTTGAATTCTTGTTGATGTTTTAGTTTATATGAGACTAAGTCTAGGTGTTATTTTGCATGTCTTTTCCTCTGAATTCCGATAAAAAAAAATGGTGCCTGATTTACTTCTATTTCTAGTTCACATGCTATAGTATATTTATCCAAAATTTCATAGCAAAACTCATTCGTTTGATACGTGAAACCATTTCCACAAAGTAATTACTAACTCAGGTTTTAGTTTGTGCACATTTTGTTTTCCGAGTTTCTGCAAACGTAGCCTGAGTCAATGTTTGAGAGAGTATAACTCTTTCATTCTAATTGGAATACATTGATTCTTTTTCTGATAAAAAGCAGAAGTTTTGTACTACGTGCAGATAAATTTTCAACTCATTTAGTGGTAATTTAAATGCTTGAAACTAACCTCAAGTTGAACTCTTATCGGGATTCAGACCTAGGATTGTACTTCTAGGGTTAAACTAGTGCGTGGTTCCAACTTCGAGGCACTGTATCTCCCTCATTTTTGGTCCGATTTGCATGATTATTCTTGCATTATAAAGACTGAATGTTTTTCTCCATGCTTGTATATTTTCAAACCATTTCGAGGTCTTTTTATCATTTAAATCTGGCACGAAAGCTAAATTTGTATATGGTTTCAGACCCGCCCATAATTCAACATGGCCTGAGGCCAAGTTTGAGACTCCATATCTTTCTTGTATCATGTCCGAATAAAGTGATTCTTTTTTTAATCGAAAGATAGGTTATTCTAGTTTATGTTTATCAATTTTTGGACTATTCGTAGAATACTTGGTCTTTCAAAACATACCTGAAATTTGAACCAAGAGAAGGTTTCATAGTTGGGTTCGTAACTTGTCTCCTTGCGTATTTTGTCGCAATTCTATATTTTTTGTAACACCATTTTAATGACCCGCATTGGCAGGGGTATTATGATTAATTTATTTAATTATATCAATGGTGATTTAGAGAATTTCATGGTCGTTGAATAAAATGATGGTGAATATTTACTTAAAATAATAAATTAAATAATATATTTAATTCTGAAATAAACAGAATTGGCTGAAATGGCGATATGCTGTGAACTGGATGATGTGTGATATTTAATTCAGTTCAGAATTGAATTAGAATAACGAATATATTCAATCGTCGACAGTTGAACGTATAAATTATAATATAATTATAATCGAGCTTGAAATGGCGCGGTAGTTCGCTATTTGGCGATTTGAACTTCAACTGGATGTACAGGGTTCGTTTTAAATCGGATTTCTGTGAAACAAGAAACGTGTGGAGCTAGTGGAGTATATCTTTCTAGTGGAAGAGAAAAATCAGGATTTTGTCGTGTAGATTTTGAGTTATGTCCAAGTCAAATTATCAGAAAAGCAGCGCCCTGACCATAACGATATATTTATATTTTTAAAAAGGAATTTAAATATAACTCGAATATCGGGTCGACCCAGCAAGAAATATCGAGTTAGAAATGTATATAGGACTTATTCTGAGTTGTTTGGTACTCCACTGTGAATGTAGACGATAATATTTAATTTTAAATATTTAATTCAATTTGATTTAAATATATTTATATATTTAAATATATTTATATATTTAAATAGGTTATTTAGAGCGTTAAAAATAGCCACTTTTGCAAATGGAGTCGGAATTCGACGAAACTAATTTTGTTGGATCCGCAATATTAAATAGTTGTTAGATTTCCAGATTCGTGATTTTTAGAGTCACTGTGTGGCCGTACGGATTTTTAGAGTGAAAAACAGTCAGTATTTCAACAGTTAAAAATATGCTGTGTGAGCATAAGAAGTCGGAATTCGACGAGACCGGTTTCGTAGGGTCTGTGATGTCGAGCTGTAGCTGCATGGCCAGTTTCGTGATTTTTGGGTATTGTATGTGGTCATAGGAAATCATGAACTGATCAAAAACAAATGAATAAAGAAATGAGTGGACAAAGTTTGTACACCAAGCCAAATTCTACACTATAAATAACCCTATTTTAGTTCTAACCCTAGAACACCTCATTTCCTCGGTGGTCAAACTATCCGCCGAAAGAAACTTCTTCCTCAAACCTAAAAACGCAACTTTTGAAAATCAAAAGAAAGCAGAATAAAATCAATAAATCCAAAGACCAACATATTTGGATTCTCTTGGAGCTCCTCTACACCCTGATGTGTATTTTGGTGAGCTCGATGTTAGTACTTCGGTGGGGATCTGAAGTCGCGCGAGGCTAGGTGCAGAACGGGTGTCGGCGTTGATCTGCAGGTGGCGTGGCACTTCAGTTAGCGAGGTTTAGTGGGACTCGATTGTAGTATGGGTCACGGCGTGTGGAAGTGATGACTGACGACCTTTTTACCTCGAGATGACTGGGCGTGTGGAGTTTGGGATGGACGGAAAGGTGAGATGGCGTGAAGGTGAGTGGCAATGTCAGGTGTGGTCCTCGTGAGGTGGGAGATCAGAAGGAAGGGTTGCAGCTGCTAGGTATTTGCGGTGGGTTTTGGCATTAAAAAGATGTCAGATGTTCCTTCTTCTACGTGGAAAATTGTGAGGGGTTATCGCACTGTTATATGTGCGTGGAGTAGAGCTGCTGGTAGTCGCGATTTCTGTTAGGGGTAAGGGCGTTGGTTTGATTTGACTATCGGATGTCTGATCATCGGAGAAAGTGGAGCAGTGTGGGGGATTTTGGATCGGGGATGAGTGTTCTGTTAAAAGAGGGAAGGAGAAGTGTTAATCAAACTGAATGGCAAACGGGTATCAGATCTCCAAAGGGAGATCAACGTTAAACACATCATTTTTGGAATTGAGCAAGTTTGGGGTTAAATGTGGATTAAGGATGGGTTTTCGCTAGTGGAGTTTAGGAGAAAATTGTGCAGGTTGGTTTGTGTAGATGGGCCGAAGGCTAGAATCGGAAAGGAGGTCCGAAGAGCTGAGTTTTTGTCTTCGAATTTTTTCTGGAGCTAGTGGTATTCATTTTGGGAAAGGAGGCCAACGTCGGGTGCGGGTTTAAAAGGGAGGCGGTTTGGGTTTTTCAGAAATGAGGAAGGGCCGTTTGTGTTTGAAACACAAGATCCGACAGAATCGTATGAAAGAGGACAACATTCTGGAATTGGTTTGGAATGGATTGGAGCTCGCATCAATTTATGACAATAAATTGTATGATCAGAATCAACGACCGTAAATCGTTATTTAACGATTACGGACAATGTGAGTAAATATCACCAACTATGAACAGTTTATAATTTCATGTTATATTTTTTAGAACTGTTAGATATTGGCTGATTGACTGTATGTTGACTGTTTGATTGAACTGCTAGTCAGTTAGTTAAATTTCTATATTGATTCTGTTTAACAGAATATATCATATGGAACTGAAAGTGATGTTATCTATATTGTTTAACATCTGTGATGCAGGGAAACAGGTTGGAGGAATCCGACTGGATTCCTCAACATCTATTTTACTGTTTTCATATATTGTGATATATGATGTGTTATATAATCTGTTATGGATTATGTGTGTTGGAATGATGTTGATCATTGTTATTCGATATTGAAAATATCATAAAAGACCCTGGGATGTAAAAAGAAGTATTTCAATGTATATTGAAATAAAGGAATTTTATAAAATCACAGGATTTTATAAAAGGAAATATTTATAAAACGAACACGGTTTTATAAAAGGGATATTTATTTAGAAAATAAATAGAAATAGAAAAGGAATATTTATTTAGAAAATAAATAGAAGTTATAAATAGGATATATTTGTAACGGTAAATAGAAGTTATAAAAAGGAAATAGTTGTAACGGTAAATAGAAGTTATAAAAAGGAAATAGTTGTAACGGTAAATAGAAGTTATAAATAGGATATATTTGTAACGGTAAGTAAACGTTATAAAAAGGAAATAGTTGTAACGGAAAACGTAGTTTATCAAAAGAAGTTAATCGATGTTTAATCGATTAGAGAATAAAGAAAAAGGAGTTAATCGATGTTAGTTTAATCGATTAGAGTTAAAGAAAGGAGTTAATCGATGTTAGTTTAATCGATTAGAGTTAAAGAAAATGAGTTAATCGAATATAGTTATTCAAATGGAAAGTAAAAGTACATCGAATATAGTTTATTCGAAAAGAGTAAGTGAAATGAGTAAATAAATAGCGTTAGTCAAATAGTGTTAGTCCAATAGAGTTAATTGATAGGGGTTAGTCCAATAGAGTTAATTGATAAGAGTCAATCAAATAGAGATCTATTCGAAGGAGGGTTAAGTAAGGAAGTTAGAAAAAGGAATATAAAGTGAACTTTGCCTATTTTCAAAGTTAGAAATGTTGTTCAGTTAAGGTCTGAGAGGTAGTTCTACCCCAACTTGATTGGCTTCGTTTTTAACCAAGGGATAGTTAAGGTTCGGCAGTAAAGGAAATGGTTTGAATTGGCATCGCGATGGTTTGTTTAAACATCTGTCTAAGTCCAATGAAGAAGCTTTGGAAATGTTTTCCAAGTAAGAAACCAGAAATGTTTTCTAATAAAGAAAACAAGAAATGGAAATGTTTTCCATTGTTAATAACGTATATTTTCCCAATTTAGAAAATAAGAAAATATTGAACGTAGGGAAACATGAGATAAGTAAATTAATGAACTAAAGAGATGAATGTTGAATGATGTTTGATCGATATAATTTCCATTTGGAAATAATATCATTGTTTGCACACCTATTTTTATTCGATAGTTAAATCACAGACTATCGAAGTTTTGACCATTTTAACGTTGTTAATATGGAGAGACCGGTTGGATTATTATCCGAAGAACCACTCTGTATTGGCATAACCGTTGCGAATCATAATGCCAAAGAAAATTGAAGACGGAGTTATGCAAGGGCTATCCTATTTACAGAATAGTGCCTTCGGTTCATCCTGTTCCTGGGTGACTCGTATGGACGGATGTCTGACAGAGTATGTCCAGACGATCACGTATAATGATTTCTCCAACTGTACCAAGAGTGGAAGCAAAGAAGGAAACTTCTTTTAGCTAACACATAATGTATGGTTGAGGACGTCAATCGGTGATTTGATGGATTTAATGATGTGACATTCAAAGTGAATCTGGTATGATGATAAAGCGTAGCTTCTAGCCTCATCATCCGGTAAATGACAGAAATCGGGCAGGCAGCATGGCTAAGTCGGTCGCACCGAAGTAGGGTGTATAATCACCTGATCTAGAGTTTCATTTTCTTCTAAAAATCTATTGTTGATTATGTCCCATTCGGGAAACGGTTGCTGATCCCAACTGTTGGTGATATACATTCGATACGCTCAAGCGAAATGAGTGGTCGGTCATGTGTGGCCGGGTTGCAAGATGTTCTTGTTGAACCCAGTGTATTCCCCTCTAGAGGTACATGAGCGAAAGGTGGATCCATACCTTGTCATAGTTGGAAATCCATTACCCAATACGTGCTTGCGGTTTTGAGTTGTATACTATATATGTAGAACGTGAGATGAAAGCGTTTCTACTAGAAGATTATATATATACACTGTGGTTGATAGACATTATTATAATATCAAAAGGTTTTTGATATAAAAGATATTTTGGATTCTCATAAGGGAAAAACCCGTTCCGTTATGCGGCGTGGTCTTATGAGATTTCGTTTACTTGTTCGAACTGTTTTTAAACTGTTTTACTCATACCAGTCCCATGACTGACCCGGAGTTTACTTTGTTGTTTTTTCCTAAACTCTTGGGTGCCTAAATTTGTACGGGCAGTCAAGTAGTCGGGATTTTACAGATACACTTGAAGAGCAAGAGCAGGAGGCTTCAGGATCATATAGCTATAGTTATTTCCGCTGTGTTGTAAGTGCTGTACTTTGATAATGATGAATATTCAAATACAGATGTATATTTCAAAGTTATGTTACATATATTATATGTTATTCGTTCCGCTGTGAGATTCGTGTTACTCTGATGTTGTGTTCTTCTTCTTCTATTCTAATTTTCTATCTTATCTTTCCTCACCCTCTAATTTCTTTCACTAATTACCAGGATTTTTCGACGGTTTGGTTATCGACATCGTGCTTATGTCGATAACCAAAGTCGCCCGAAATCCGGGTCGTTACAGTTGGTATCAGAGCTTAAGTTAAGAATTACTTGGCACTGTGGCGTGACTCGGTAGAGATAGGGTTAGTAATACCCTAGACTGAGATTGAGTGTATATATACGAGTGAACGTATTTGTTATTGATATAAAAATTTGTTTTATATTGTGGAGATCCATTGGTTGAGTTGTTTGTGAGTTCTGGTCGATCAGTTTGATCCACTGTATCGGTAGGAGTTACTAAACACTTGAATACGATGAACCATCATGGTATGTTTTGAAAAGAGGGTAAATGAAAATAATTTTACCCAAAGTATATTTTGATATATATTGGATATATTGATTGTTATTATAATCGAGTAAGATTATAAGTAAATGGTTATGTAAATAACCAATCAGAATTCATATAAGTAAAATACGTGAAATCAGATGAGTTAAATCTGAAATTTAAACCAGAAATTGAATTAAAACTCTGGAGAACTGGATAAGTGTTTGTAAATGTATTTGGATTAAAAATAAGGAAAATTTAAGATCCTGGGAGATTTTAAATTGTTTTACAAGCAGTGTGAATTATATTTTGAAATGAATTTCAAAGTGGAAATGTTTATAAATGGTTTTATAGTATTGAACTCACTTCGATCGCTGGAAAATAGATTTTGATGATGACAGCTGCATCATCAGTATTCATTTTTGAGTTGTAAGTGACGAATTACTACCAAAGATACTATTTTGAATTTGTTTTGGGAAAGACAAGTTGTGTTGAATTTCAAAATGGGGTTTCAAATATAGAATTTGAATTTTTAAATAGATTCGAGATATTAACTCGTTTTAAAAGAAATAAAACGAGAAGTTCCTTTATAAACGAAGTTTATAAATAGTTCTTTTATAAACGAAGTTTATAAAATGAAGTGAAAAGAATTATCATTGGATAATTCAGAAATAAAAATACTAGTGTGAAGTTGAAAGGGAAATCTATTTTCCAAAGGTGGAAATATCGATTTCAAAAGGAATTGAAATCAAGGCTTATTTAAAGAATAAATAAAGAAAGTTAAATAGGAATTTGAATTAAGGAAATTCAAACTTAGAATGTGAATAAAGAAAATTCAAAGGGAAAATTGAATATAGAATTCATATAGAGTAATAATGAAAAATTGAATATAGAAATTCAAATGAGATTTGAATAAAGAAGATTTGAATAATGAAATTGGAATATAGAATTCCAATAGTTGAAATGAAATTTGAATATGGAATTCATATAGAGTAATAATAGGATTCGAATATAGAAATTCAAAGGGAGTTTGAATATATAGAATTTTAATAGAATTGAAAATGAAATTTGAATGTATAAGATTCAAATAGAATTGAATTTGAAATTTGAATATAGAAGATTCAAAGGGAATTAAAATGAAATAAAGAGAATTCAAATAGATTCGAATATAGAAATTCAAATATGAGATTTGAATAAGAGATTTGAAATGAAATTCAAATATAAAGTTTGAACAAGAGAATTGAAATAGAATTTGAATATAGGAAATTCAAATAGAATTGAAATGGAATTCAATTAGTTGATAAACAAGTTAAAATATATTTAAACATGTTATACTCAAATATGAAGGTGAAATGGGCAAACCAAGTAATTCAGAAATCACTTAACGAAATAAGTTAAAACGATTGGATTAAGTTGGAATGAATTAGAAATGTATGGATATACATGAGATAGGTATGGATAAGGTATGAAGGTATATAAATAGAATGCTCGACAAAAAGGTATGTATTTAATTCATATATGAGATTTTATGTGCCGTATCGGCTAGCCGCTTGGATTTTCTTTTTCTTTTTGATTGGAGAAGGCCTGTGTGGCAGTTTGGGGATTTTCTCGATGCTCCCAGTACAAAGGAGGTTATGGCGAATTTTTCCGGGAATTTAAGGAGATAGAATATTTTTAAGATAATTTGATAGTTAGAAATCAACGTATCGATATATATATAGAAGTCGATAAGGAAATGAACTTAGAAATAGAATAGTATAATCAAAAGAGAAGTCTAGGGATAAAATATAGTAAGAATAGAAAGAGAAAGTGTATATGTGTTTAAAAGTGAATAAGTAGTTGTATGGTATTGATTATTCGAGTAAGTAGTCATATCTGTTTTAACGTTATAAATGTTATTCAGTCAAGGTTTGAGAGGTAGTTATACCCCAACTTGATTAATTTCATTATTAACGGATAAACAATAAGATTTCACGCTCGAAGATCAATGTTGAATAAGAGTTAGTTGAATATAGTATTTGGGTTGTCGTAACGATGTTTTACACAACATCCGTTTTAACCCAAATAAGTGTAACTTGGAAATAGATGTTAAATATTTCCTAAGTATAGAATAAACGAGATCGGAAAAGAGATAAGTAATTGGAATATTTTCCAATTATAAATAGCATATATTTTCTAAGATTAGAAAATAAAGGAAGGCGATATTCGGAAATGTTTTCCAAATAACATAAAAGGCCAATATGGTTATTGAAAATATTTGGTTAACAAATATTGATAAAGAAATAGAAAAGTGATTTAACTAATGGAATATTAGTTAAGGGCTCAGTGAGATGTTCAAAAGGAAATTTAGATTTTTGAAAAGAGTAAACTGTTTAAAAACTCCTAGGGAAAGACTGTTTGAATTGAAAACAAATTTAACAGAAATTTTTGAAAGAAAATTTGAATTAAAGTAAAGCCAGTAAGGTGGTAACTGAGATTGAATTAGAATGATATCAAGACAAATTGGATTGTGAGATTCAAATTTGAAGTGTAATGTGATAATCAAGTTAAGAGCTGGGGATCAAGACGAAACTTGAGTTTGAAATGAAAATTTGGCTTGGTGAAAAAAGCGAATGGTTATGTTGAGGATAAATTGATCAGAGTTTGGTTTAATTAATATTTGTATATGATGAATTGATAGCAGATGTGAGGGATATAACGATATGCCCAACAAAAAGGTACCAGTTTATTATATATATTGGGTATGAGATTTTGATGAGCCGAATTGGCAAGCCGCTTGGCTGTTTGATTTTCTTTTGGGTTGGAGATTGCCCAGAGAGGCGAGTTGGAGTTTGACCGATGCTCCCAGTACAAAGGAGGTGCTGGCGAAATTTTTCGAAGAGTTAAGGCGTTAGAAAATTTTCAGGATTTTTGAAAATTTTCGTTAATAAGAATGAATTAATAATTTAATTGAAATTAAATTGGTTCAGTTGAAAACTGAAGATTTGAAGAGAACAGATATGTTCAACCAGTCGATAGGGTCGTCTTCTAGCTTTAGCAATTTCGAGGACGAAATTATTTTAAGTAGGGAAGATTGTAATGACCCGCATTGGCAGGGGTATTATGATTAATTTATTTAATTATATCAATGGTGATTTAGAGAATTTCATGGTCGTTGAATAAAATGATGGTGAATATTTACTTAAAATAATAAATTAAATAATATATTTAATTCTGAAATAAACAGAATTGGCTGAAATGGCGATATGTTGTGAACTGGATGATGTGTGATATATAATTCAGTTCAGAATTGAATTAGAATAACGAATATATTCAATCGTCGACAGTTGAACGTATAAATTATAACATAATTATAATCGAGCTTGAAATGGCGCGGTAGTTCGCTATTTGGCGATTTGAACTTCAACTGGATGTACAGGGTTCGTTTTAAATCGGATTTCTGTGAAACAAGAAACGTGTGGAGCTAGTGGAGAATATCTTTCTAGTGGAAGAGAAAAATCAGGATTTTGTCGTGTAGATTTTGAGTTATGTCCAAGTCAAATTATCAGAAAAGCAGCGCCCTGACCATAACGATATATTTATATTTTTAAAAAGGAATTTAAATATAACTCGAATATCGGGTCGACCCAGCAAGAAATATCGAGTTAGAAATGTATATAGGACTTATTCTGAGTTGTTTGGTACTCCACTGTGAATGTAGACGATAATATTTAATTTTAAATATTTAATTCAATTTAATTTAAATATATTTATATATTTAAATATATTTATATATTTAAATAGGTTATTTAGAGCGTTAAAAATAGCCAGTTTTGCAAATGGAGTCGGAATTCGACGAAACTAATTTTGTTGGATCTGCAATATTAAATAGTTGTTAGATTTCCAAATTCGTGATTTTTAGAGTCACTGTGTGGCCGTACGGATTTTTAGAGTGAAAACAGTCAGTATTTCGACAGTTAAAAATATGCTGTGTGAGCATAAGAAGTCGGAATTCGACGAGACCGGTTTCGTAGGGTCTGTGATGTCGAGCTGTAGCTGCATGGCCAGTTTCGTGATTTTTGGGTATTGTATGTGGTCATAAAAAATCATGAACTGATCAAAAACAAATGAATAAAGAAATGAGTGGACAAAGTTTGTACACCAAGCCAAATTCTACACTATAAATAACCCTATTTTAGCTCTAACCCTAGAACACCTCATTTCCTCGGTGGTCAAACTATCCGCCGAAAGAAACTTCTTCCTCAAACCTAAAAACGCAACTTTTGAAAATCAAAAGAAAGCAGAATAAAATCAATAAATCCAAAGACCAACATATTTGGATTCTCTTGGAGCTCCTCTACACCCTGATGTATATTTTGGTGAGCTCGATGTTAGTACTTCGGTGGGGATCTGAAGTCGCGCGAGGCTAGGTGCAGAACGGGTGTCGGCGTTGATCTGCAGGTGGCGTGGCACTTCAGTTAGCGAGGTTTGGTGGGACTCGATTGTAGTATGGGTCACGGCGTGTGGAAGTGATGACTGACGACGTTTTTTCTTCGAGATGACTGGGTGTGTGGAGTTTGGGATGGACGGAAAGGTGAGATGGCGTGAAGGTGAGTGGCGATGTCAGGTGTGGTCCTCGTGAGGTGGGAGATCAGAAGGAAGGGTTGCAGCTGCTAGGTATTTGCGGTGGGTTTTGGCATTAAAAAGATGTCAGATGTTCCTTCTTCTACATGTAAAATTGTGAGGGGTTATCGCACTGTTATATGTGCGTGGAGTAGAGCTGCTGGTAGTCGCGATTTCTGTTAGGGGTAAGGGCGTTGGTTTGATTTGACTATCAGATGTCTGATCATCGGAGAAAGTGGAGCAGTGTGGGGGATTTTGGATCGGGGATGAGTGTTCTGTTAAAAGAGGGAAGGAGAAGTGTTAATCGAACTGAATGGCAAACGGGTATCAGATCTCCAAAGGGAGATCAACGTTAAACACATCATTTTTGGAATTGAGCAAGTTTGGGGTTAAATGTGGATTAAGGATGGGTTTTCGCTAGTGGAGTTTAGGAGAAAATTGTGCAGGTTGGTTTGTGTAGATGGGCCGAAGGCTAGAATCGGAAGGGAGGTCCGAAGAGCTGAGTTTTTGTCTTCGAATTTTTTCTGGAGCTAGTGGTTTTCATTTTGGGAAAGGAGGCCAACGTCGGGTGCGGGTTTAAAAGGGAGGCGGTTTGGGTTTTTCAGAAATGAGGATGGGCCGTTTGTGTTTGAAACACAAGATCCGACAGGATCGTATGAAAGAGGACAACATTCTGGAATTGGTTTGGAATGGATTGGAGCTCGCATCAATTTATGACAATAAATTGTATGATCAGAATCAACGACCGTAAATCGTTATTTAACGATTACGGACAATGTGAGTAAATCTCACCAACTATGAACAATTTATAATTTCATGTTATATTTTTTAGAACTGTTAGATATTCGCTGATTGACTGTATGTTGACTGTTTGATTGAACTGCTAGTCAGTTAGTTAAATTTCTATATTGATTCTGTTTAACAGAATATATCATATGGAACTGAAAGTGATGTTATCTATATTGTTTAACATCTGTGATGCAGGGAAACAGGTTGGAGGAATCCGACTGGATTCCTCAACATTTATTTTACTGTTTTCATATATTGTGATATATGATGTGTTATATAATCTGTTATGGATTATGTGTGTTGGAATGATGTTGATCATTGTTATTCGATATTGAAAATATCATAAAAGACCCTGGGATGTAAAAAGAAGTATTTCAATGTATATTGAAATAAAGGAATTTTATAAAATCACAGGATTTTATAAAAGGAAATATTTATAAAACGAACACGGTTTTATAAAAGGGATATTTATTTAGAAAATAAATAGAAATAGAATAGGAATATTTATTTAGAAAATAAATAGAAGTTATAAATAGGATATATTTGTAACGGTAAATAGAAGTTATAAAAAGGAAATAGTTGTAACGGTAAATAGAAGTTATAAAAAGGAAATAGTTGTAACGGTAAATAGAAGTTATAAATAGGATATATTTGTAACGGTAAGTAAACGTTATAAAAAGGAAATAGTTGTAACGGAAAACGTAGTTTATCAAAAAAAGTTAATCGATGTTTAATCGATTAGAGAATAAAGAAAAAGGAGTTAATCGATGTTAGTTTAATCGATTAGAGTTAAAGAAAAGGAGTTAACCGATGTTAGTTTAATCGATTAGAGTTAAAGAAAATGAGTTAATCGAATATAGTTATTCAAATAGAAAGTAAAAGTACATCGAATATAGTTTATTCGAAAAGAGTAAGTGAAATGAGTAAATAAATAGCGTTAGTCAAATAGTGTTAGTCCAATAGAGTTAATTGATAGGGGTTAGTCCAATAGAGTTAATTGATAAGAGTCAATCAAATAGAGATCTATTCGAAGGAGGGTTAAGTAAGGAAGTTAGAAAAAAGGAATATAAAGTGAACTTTGCCTATTTTCAAAGTTAGAAATGTTGTTCAGTTTAGGTCTGAGAGGTAGTTCTACCCCAACTTGATTGTCTTCGTTTTTAACCAAGGGATAGTTAAGGTTCGGCAGTAAAGGAAATGGTTTGAATTGGCATCGCGATGGTTTGTTTAAACATCTGTCTAAGTCCAATGAAGAAGCTTTGGAAATGTTTTCCAAGTAAGAAACCAGAAATGTTTTCTAATAAAGAAAACAAGAAATGGAAATGTTTTCCATTGTTAATAACGTATATTTTCCCAATTTAGAAAATAAGAAAATATTGAACGTAGGGAAACATGAGATAAGTAAATTAATGAACTAAAGAGATGAATGTTGAATGATGTTTGATCGATATAATTTCCATTTGGAAATAATATCATTGTTTGCACACCTATTTTTATTCGATAGTAAAATCACAGACTATCGAAGTTTTGACCGTTTTAACGTTGTTAATATGGAGAGACCGGTTGGATTATTATCCGAAGAACCACTCTGTATTGGCATAACCGTTGCGAATCATATATGCCAAAGAAAATTGAAGACGGAGTTATGCAAGGGCTATCCTATTTACAGAATAGTGCCTTCGGTTCATCCTGTTCCTGGGTGACTTGTATGGACGGATGTCTGACAGAGTATGTCCAGACGATCACGTATATTGATTTCTCCAACTGTACCAAGAGTGGAAGCGAAGAAGGAAACTTCTTTTAGCTAACACATAATGTATGGTTGAGGACGTCAATCGGTGATTTGATGGATTTAATGATGTGACATTCAAAGTGAATCTGGTATGATGATAAAGCGTAGCTTCTAGCCTCATCATCCGGTAAATGACAGAAATCGGGCAGGCAGCATGGCTAAGTCGGTCGCACCAAAGTAGGGTGTATAATCACCTGATCTAGAGTTTCATTTTCTTCTAAAAATCTATTGTTGATGCTGTCCCATTCGGGAAACGGTTGCTGATCCCAACTGTTGGTGATATACATTCGATACGCTCAAGCGAAATGAGTGGTCGGTCATGTGTGCCCGGGTTGCAAGATTTTCTTGTTGAACCCAGTGTATTCCTCTCTAGAGGTACATGAGCGAAAGGTGGATCCATACCTTGTCATAGTTGGAAATCCATTACCCAATACGTGCTTGCGGTTTTGAGTTGTATACTATATATGTAGAACGTGAGATGAAAGCGTTTCTACTAGAAGATTATATATATACTGTGGTTGATAGACATTATTATAATATCAAAAGGTTTTTGATATAAAAGATATTTTGGATTCTCGTAAGGGAAAAACCCGTTCCGTTATGCGGCGTGGTCTTATGAGATATCGTTTACTTGTTCGAACTGTTTTTAAACTGTTTTACTCATACCAGTCCCATGACTGACCCGGAGTTTACTTTGTTGTTTTTCCCTAAACTCTTGGGTGCCTAAATTTGTACGGGCAGTCAAGTAGTCGGGATTTTACAGATACACTTGAAGAGCTGGAGCAGGAGGCTTCAGGATCATATAGCTATAGTTATTTCCGCTGTGTTGTAAGTGTTGTACTTTGATAATGATGAATATTCAAATACAGATGTATATTTCAAAGTTATGTTACATATATTATATGTTATTCGTTCCGCTGTGAGATTCGTGTTACTCTGATGTTGTGTTCTTCTTCTTCTATTCTAATTTTCTATCTTATCTTTCCTCACCCTCTAATTTCTTTCACTAATTACCAGGATTTTTCGATGGTTTGGTTATCGACATCGTGCTTATGTCGATAACCAAAGTCGCTCGAAATCCGGGTCGTTACAACCATGCATTTTTAACTTAAGATAATAAAATAAGAATAACTTAATTACATATTCAGAATTAAGTAAAATGGATTGTACCATTGCGTTTGTCTCGTAATTCTGGTTCAAATAGAGCCCGAGTTTGCGTAAAACGGACATCGTATGAAGAAGTTATGGGCTGTAGAAATTTGTCAGAGAAAACAAGAACTGCACAGGCCAATTCTGGACCCCTGGACCCATTGGGGTCGACCCCTTCAAGGGGGTTTCGGCCCACATGAAGGGGGGTCGATCCCATCAAGGGGGGTCGACCCCCCGGCAAAAGATTCTAGCAGATTAGGGTTTTTGATTTTCTGGACGATTCTGATGGCTTTTGGTCAAATCTGAGGGTCCTGGTTGCTCTATACACCTATAAATAAGACCTTAGGCCTAATCCTAAACCTCATAATTTGGTGGCTACGCTGGAGCTCTGCCATTACTCTCTCTCTCTCTTCCCAAATCTACTCTAAAAATTAAAATATTAGCCTAGGAAAATTATAAATCCAGATCTAGAAGAGGAAATCAACATTAATAAAAAGATTATTGAATCATGAAAGCAAGGTAAACTTCTAGATCCAATCTATTCATATTCTTCCTATTTCTTTCCCTTCTCTTTTAACGAAAATAGTCAATCCACAATTATTAGGTTTCAAATCAAATTAAAGGGAAAATGAAAACCATGGATGATAGAACGGAGCATATCCAGAATTTGGGGAAAGCATGAAAGGTGAGTGGGTTTAAGTTATAGCCTTTAGATAATATTATGATTATCGTTTTGCATTCCCCTTTTTATAAATTGTGAAATTTCCAGTCTAATTATAAGTTGCCGTTATAACAAGTTGAGATGTTAATATGAATATATTAGGAAATTCATATGTTTAATTGGCTAAAGGTGTTGAACGTTTACATGTTGAAAATAAATTTGTTAGAATATGAATAACGATTACTGTGGCTATAATTCCATGATGCACTTGTGGCATATTGATGAGTAAAGGACATGATAACCTGTTAGACTTGGATAATTACTTGATTGAATGGTTACATGTCAAAAACAGAATTAAACATATGTTGAAAAGGACATGCGACAACATGTAGGCAAAATTGGACGACATGTAAATTAGATTACTATAAACCGGATTACGGTAAAAAGGATAATATGCCTAAAATTTTCATGAAATGGGAATAATTGTTAAAGGATAAACATGCCTAGATTCACAGGAATTTGACACTGTCGCACTCTTAGACACGAGGTTAGATTACACTTGTGAAAGAAATCTGCCTAGAACCGTCCGGCATATCCAGCATTCACAAGTGGTAAATCTAATGTGAGGTATCTAAGTGCAAAAATTAAAAACATGTAATGGTGCTAAGACATGAAGTTAAGTCAACTTGTGGAAGAAGTCTGCCCGGACCCGCCCGACAAATCCAGCGTCCACAAGTGTAGGCTTAATGTGAGAGGTCTGGTGCTTATATATATGTATATAAAAATATATGTATATAACATGATATGAATAAATGGTAGTAATGGTAATTAAATGTCTAACTTAGAAAATAAGAAAGGAAGGGATATAAAAAACCGAGTTAGTGTGGTAAGAAGGAAAAGTGTTGTATTTCCCTAAATGACCTATTTCTGAGAACGTGGTTGCAAGTAAACCATAGTAAATAAACTAAGAAAAATAAAGAAATTACTTGCTGCCGCGGAGTTAGATGGGAATACATTATGAAAATAAATCACTAATTCCTTCTATCAAACTGATAAGGTGCATGAAGTGTTTTCCTTAATTAAAACAAGGAACATATGTTACAGTGAATGAAGAATACTGGAATACAACAGTAAAAGAAAACAGTTTAAAAGGGAATGATAATCACCTATCACAAATAAATAACATTGATGAAAAATGTTGTATAATAGGTAGACTTGTCCTAGGGACAAGTGAAGATTATAACTTAGGTTATAATAAACTAGTAAGGAAATGGGATAACCAGTGAAATGAGATAAGGGAAACTTAATTTTAAATTAAGTGACCATCAAATGGGGAAAACCTGAAACCAGTTAAGAAAAGGGGGAAATATATGAAATATAAGAAGTTGTACTTAATTATAAATTAAGTAAACTGTAAACTTGGAAGTCTGAAACCCGTATATAAGAATTACATGTTTAGACTTGTCATACGGACAAAAGGAAATTATAACATATGTTATAATAAATGGATAGAGAAACTTACTAATGGTCCTTAGATAATAGAATTAAGATAATAAGTAAACAACGATAAGTTGTACTGACAATGTAAAATGGAATTATGATTAAATGAGAAAGAATGAGGAAAACTTATGAAATAAGTCATATATAATCATAAATAATGACTGACATGTTAAATAGAAAACATGTGAATTGAGATATACTTAATCACATATTAAGTAAAACATGTTATTTTAATAATGAAATCAAACAAGATTATAAAAGAGATTGTGGATTTCAGACCCTAGGCCACAATCTAGGGAATAACGTATTGTGGGCTTATTAATAAACTTAAATGGATTACGTTGTAACTGAAATTAATAAGCGAGGGGAACTTGGTAACTGATGAAGAATTCAATGTGAATAGGAATAACCAAGTTAAAAGGAAACCTGGTAATGAAAAGAAAGCGTGTAAAAGAATGTTTAGACATAGGGTCTAACAAAATATTAAAGTGAGGCGCTTGGACCAGTCCGCACGTTTGAGGGTGAATAACCCAATAGGGTAGATCATCGTGGTGTTATAAGGCATGAGAGGATCGCACATTCATATAATTGTTTTGACGACTCGAAAGGACTAGAAGAAGAAGCACACGGCTTCCTGAGGTGCGTAAGGTGCTCCTAGTAGTCCTTCATCCAGTGGCAGATATTTTAGGCTGTGCTCGTACGGGTAGGGTCTGCACGTAACTACTAGATGGGTGGGCCTTGACTGCAGGAGTAACTATGCAGTAAGAATGCTATGACGCGGTGACACCAGGGTGATTCGGCGGTTGCCTCAATGGGGAGACGAAGAGTCACGATAATAAGGATCGTAGATCATCATACCCATCGTCGGCAGCCAGTGGGATGCAAAGGGACTAGAGCTAAAACCAACAGACCATTTCACCTTTCACTACCGGGGTACGGTTGGTTGAGGGAAGATGCCAAATGGATGTTTAGATTGTTTGTTATTAGGGGCAGTCGTTTAGCTCTTGTAGTCTTTACTAGTTGAGGGAGGGGCTGAGGTGGGGCCATAGCCACCATGAAAAACATACCCTAGGAATACCTGTATTTTGAGGCTCTTAAAGGCGTACAGATATGGAAAAGCTCCAGACTGAGTTCCATATTTCTTGTATCGCCCTTCCATGGAACTCAGTGCACATTAGAGGATGTGCGATTGAGGCATCGAGATACACTTTGTAGTACATATGTGGGATAGTCTTGATACATGCATGTCTGCTCTGGGTGGGGTATCGTAGACTTGAGGGCACTACTCCAGTATGGAGTCTGATTCGATCAAAGGTGGCAGTCCATATGTTGACATAACAATGTTATATAGGGAACCGTACATCACTACGAGGTAGGATGTCGGACTGTGTATATTTCGATGGTGTTATGATGGAGACTGTGCGAGTGGGGTACCATAGGGTGTACCGTAATATTGGGGTTAGCAGCATATATATTGTATTAGGTTAATCTACTGGGAAGTAAGTGGGTACGACGTGTGTGCAAGCCTTGAGTGTTGTTAACCCAAGTCACCTAATAAATAAGAAAATATGATTGAATAGTATATGTAGTGTTTTCCAAAGTGTATAATTTAAATCCAGTCACCAGAACTTGTGTTCTAACCCCCTCCTCATAACATACTCGCATATTAGATTTGTGGTAGAAACATGATAGCCTTGGATACTGGTTAGGCAGTACTATTAATACGGTAAGGCTATATTTTGATTATATTATATTTTATCCATTCCGCTGTGAGATATTTTTTGACCTCTGACATGTTCTATGTCTTTGTCTTTTCTGAAGGATACCAAAGCAAACCAATTCGTGTTTCGATAGATTGGAATTTTGAAAAAAAATCGGTCAATCGGAATTCAGGTTTTTACATCTGGTATCAGAGCTTAGGTTTAGGATTCCTATATAAATAGTGAGTGAACATATTTGTATTTTTAAAAATATAAATATATATACCTAGATCCGTAGAGGAACCCACTAAATAGAAAGATTATAATATGGTAAGAAATGGGATGTTTGTTTTGTACACTAAAAGAATGAATAAGGAAATCTGAGACCCTTAGGTAATTTGGGTTGAGAGTGTACAATGTACTTTGTATGGAAGGAAAGTTAATCCCATATGATTAGTATTTTGGGTTAGTGGGCTTGAAAACCTTATAAATTGGAAAAGGTTGAAAAGAGGAAAATGGATTAGGAATATATATAGTTCAGAGAATTGACCTTGGGGAGTGTCTAGGAAAGCCTAGAAAATTGGAGAACCACTTTAAGTCTAACCCCATTGTTAACTTTTAAGAACTTGAAATTATAAAAGTTTTGGCAAAATGGTTTATGATGTTTTCAAGTTTTAATCTTAAAAGTTTTAGTTTTAAATATGTGAAGTATACATATTGAGTTTTAAAATAAAATGAGGTATATTTTGAAAATAGTGATTTCTTGCCAAAATTATATCTAAAGTAAAACTCTTAGTAAAAAGGTGCATATTATAGAGCATGTATAGCTCACTAGTTTTCTGGTTATACAAGAGTTTTTAATAAAGAAAGATTTGAAATCTCTATCCTAATGATAACCATTTTTGATAAATTATCTTAACAAGATAATTTTGTTTGGTGGACAAAATAAGTTGTAGAAAATAAGAATATAGTGGATGTTGGCACCTTGTAGCAAGAGACTAAACCGACCTTGTAGGTAAGAATAAGTCATAAACCCAATTGAGAAAATAATCGTCCGTATCTACTAAAGTTTTGTGATTTGGAAAAAAATGATTATTTACATTTTTTTAAGGTGACATGTTTATGGCTTGGCAAAAGAATGTTTTCAGGAGAAAAAAAAACTTTGGACACTTCTAAATTTTTGGAAGAAAGTTTAAACAAAAAGGCCAAACCGTGTTTTAAAAGCATGGAGTAGGTAAGGATTAGTGCCTAGGGAAGACGGGAAAAGTTTTGAGCCAATAAAGTAAATAGCGAGAATTATCTTGGAATAATAGTAAGTTCCCATTGAACGCATAAGCATTGAAAGCCTAGGGCAAGTAAGTGTTTAGATCCAGTTATTAATTTTCATGTTAGGGGTAAAACCCGTTAATACATTTCGGTTGAGATCGTTCCATTATATTGTTCTTGTTGGGGAGTTAGGGTAACACTTAAACTTGTCGTAGATTCTATTATTTGGACTTTTCTATTTGAGGGGGACATAGTCCCGAGATTCTTGACCCATAGTAGTAGTTGTGCAGGTTGTCCGTTCTCCTGTTTTATTTGAAAGACTAGAATACTTATTTAAATTTAAACTAAGATCAGATAATTAAATATGCTAAGAAACGAGAAATGTTACAACTGAAAAGGAAACAGAAAACTCAGTCAAGCAACAAAAAATGGAAATTTTCCAAGATAAGATGAAATAGAAAATCAGTAACAAAGAAAATTTTCTTATGTGGGTTGTGCTTGGATAGGAAAATAGGAGAATCTTTATAAATAGTTACGTAAAATCCAAGTACAGTTAGAAAGAGGTTGAAAAAGAAAAATGGAAGATGCGGAGTTTTGCGTTTTCCACCTTTTTGTAACATAAGAAATCGAATTTAGAAAATTAGATTTTTCTAAAATTCAAAAAATAAAATTGGTTGGTAGGCTTATGGATGCAACAATTGGATGAAATACGCTCTTACTCAGTAAGAGTGTGGGAAAATTTGGATGAAAAAGCATTTTGATTTTCAAAATATTGCATCCATGTAGATTTTCCTGTATATTTAGGATGTGAGCATCATATTTTAAAAAGAATTTTTGAAAATATGCATACACATATGAGGTACCACTTAGGCATACATGCATTATTATGTTGTATTTCACTTTGCACAAGTGCACGATGTTTGCAAAAATTAGATGCACACATGATGGATGTATTTTATGCGAGGGTTTAACTGAATTTACCCTTATCAAATTTTGGGGACGAAATTTCCTAAGGGTAGGAGAATGTAACACCCAACATTTTTAACTTAAGATAATAAAATATGAATAACTGATATAAATATTCAGAATTAAGTAAAATAGATTGTACCGTTGCGTTCGTCTCGGAATTCTGTTTCAGATTGAGTCAGAGTTTTTGTAAAACAGACATCATATGAAGAAGTTATGGGTTGTAGAAGTTTGTCGGAGAAATCAGGAACTGCACAGGCCAATTCTGGGCCCTCGGACTCATGGGGGTCGACCCCTTCAAGGGGGGTGTCGACCCACATGAAGGGGGATTGACCTACATGAAGGAGGGTTGACCTTGGGGTCGACCCCATCAAGGGAGGGGTCGACCTGCCATCGGCAGATTTTGGTAGATTAGGATTTTTGAGTTTCTGTACGATTATGATGGATTTTTGTCAAATCTGAGGGTCCTGGTTGCACCATACACCTATAAATAAGACCTTAGACCTAACCCTAAACCTCATAATTCGGCGGCTATGTTGGAGCTCTTCCATTACTCTCTCTCTCTCTCTTCTCAAATATATTCTGAAAATTAAAATATTAGCCTTGGAAAATTATGAATCCTGATCTGAAAGAGAGAATCAACATTAATAAAAAGATTATTGAATCATGAAAACAAGGTAAACTTCTAGATCCAATCTATTTATGTTCTTCCTATTTCTTTCCCTTCTGTTTTAATTAAAATTATAACGTCCCGGAAATTTCAGCAGTTTAGTAATAAATTTATTATTTGGAAATTCTAATGATTTGAATTTAAATATTTTAAATATTTTATTAATATAAATAATGGCGTAATAATTTAATTTAATTTTTGAAATAGTCAGAAATAGTCGGATGGAAAATATTGTGTGAATTGGATAATTTAATGAATTTAATTCAGGTTAGAATTGAATTAGAATAACGAATAAATTTAGATAAATGACAGTTGAACGTATATATTATAATTTAATTATAATCGAGCTCGTAATCGTGTCGTAGTTCGTAATTTAATGATTTAAAGTCCAACTGAATATACAAGATTCATTTCAAGTCGGAATTCTGTGAAACAAGAAATGATTGGAATCTAATTAACTTTATTTTTCTAATGTGAGTGAAAAATCGAGATTTCGTCTCGTAAATTGGGAGTTATGTCCAAATCAAATTTTCAAATAGTCGCTGTAAAATCGTTTATAGACCGTAACGATAAATTAAATATTATAAATTATTTATTTTGATTTTGGACAAGATCTTTGAGACGTAGTTATAATTTAATTTTTATAATTTTACTGTAATTTTTAATTTGAAAAATAAGCACTTTTTATTTTGAAGTATTTTACACCTTATATCAGCATTTTGGTACTTCACAGAATAAGTTAACTAGAATATATTATTATATTTTTGAAGTCATGACGCATCGCTTGTCATAATGTATTTTTATTTTTGTCCATGATAGCTCAAATACAAATGAAGTTTTAATATGTGGGGAAAGTACGAAAAGTGCGCAATGAACCCATTTATCACTTACAAAATAAAGTTGACATATGAATATATATATATATATATATATATATATATATAACTTAGCAACTAAGTACACATCATACAAATACACCAGACGGACCTATGCTTGTAACCTAATGAACAGGCATATACTTGACGAAGGATTAATGTGTGGAAGGGAACTTATGAAAAGAAAATTCATTGTCAGCCTACTGCTTTAACATCCACATGGAACGAAGTGAAAACTCTACCTACACAGATTATAAATTTAAAATGCGGGTCTAGGATAAATTTTTTTTTAAATAAATGCTTCATCCTTAAATAAAGGAAAACAAACAACAATCAAGCATTACATTCTGCTTAGCAATTGTACTAGTGTTGAACTGTTGAGTATAGGAAAATAAGAGTTGCCATTCGATTGCGTATAAAAAGAAATAAAAACACTTGCTCTCTGTAAAATAATACACGCATGAAGGATGAGTACTTATATATATCTGCACGATCACCGGCTACCCTAAGTTATATTTCACATGCCTACAAACCTAAGTGGACCTTATTTTTCCTTGGCAAGCAAGGTTTTCATCTGACTTGAATTTTCAAATCAAAGCTAGAACGCAAGAATTTTTCCCATCACCAATATCGAATTCTCAAATCAATAGCTAATCTATATAAATATATATACACTCTAATGCTCTATCATGTACAAATACAGCTGTGTATGAAGTAAAAACACAAAATAAAGAGGAACAACTACCCTAAGCTAAGTTATATACATAAATATATATCCATCATGTACAACCCTTACACCTTCAAACGTTGTCTTACTCAGTAAAATACAGTGAGATACGATATGGCACATGAATGTTAAAGGAATCAGCAAACCTATTGCTGAGGCATGTAGTTTCTACTACTGCTACTCCTTGCGCATCAAGTAATTTCTCCACTATAAATTGCCTGCGTTTTGTTCTCTTCCAACACTGAACCGATGGATGTGGCGAGTTCCCACGGTTTATAAAAATCAAATACAAATATAAACCCTACGAGGAAATACAACTGAACGAGGTCCTCTTTAACTTTGTACCATTTCTAGAAAGTACGATCGAACTTTCAGTAGTTCGAAAGTTACAGTAGTCCCTAGGATCAGAGTTTTGGTGGAAGGCATGGGCCCTGGGTGGCGAGGTCCAGATAACGATGTTGTTGGATGAACTTAGAGAGACGAGGATCAGTACCGGGCAAGCTGAGTGGCGGATAACTTGAGATGTTAGAGAAAATTTGTTGATGGTGGTTGCTATTGTAGCACGGTCGGATTCTGGTCGGAGATTATGGAGGGTTGGGCGTTGGCATTGGAGTGCAAATGAGGTGAATAGCGGTGATTTCTTGTTGAATAGCAGTGCGTGGAGAGCAATAATGGAGTTTGATATTTTTTGAGATGGTGTAAGATAAGTCTGGAGCAGGGATATTATTTGTAAGAGAAGGAACTATTCAAAATGGGTACAACGAAGAAGCGGGTCCGAGTACTAAGTAAACGTTAGACCGTTTTTTTTATTGGAGGCACTGATTATTAAAATAAATGTGAAGTGAAAACCGCATATATAAGAACCAAAGTGGAATGCAGCGGGCGAAGTTGAATGGGAGAAATCAATGCATGAAGGTAGGTTGTCTATGCATACGCTTGGACTTTGGAGGGTAAGAATTGGATTCGGTTAATCTTTATATTTTTACGTTTGAAATATATTGAGTTAAGGAATTTAATAAGTATTATCTCCGCTTGTTGAATCGGTTCAGAACATGTCACAACTTTGAGCATGTTAGGGAAAAAGGTACATAAATATAATGCAAGCGCATGAAAATATAATAGAGGATGTATACTTACCATTGTGAAAATAGGACTTACCATAGTGTATAAGACGGACTGTGGCTGTCAAAATAATTAGGATGCCTAGTTGCAGGCGAACTGAAAATATATTAGGTATGAGCTTTGCAAAATTTTGGTTAGGTGTTTCATTTATAACTTAATTAATTTGGTTAATTCTTTATGACGGTTAACTTTTAAACATGTTAATCCCACCAATACCGCATTGTATGACTGGCGATTTCCAATGTTATATTCATATTACAAATAAAACACATTAGTTTAACACGTTCGATTATGTACAAAATATAGTCAAATTATTCGTTACGGATTTAATTATGGTAACATAATTAAGTGATTATATATGCGTTAATGACCTTTTAAATGTTTTCCAACTTATAATATACATAACTCGCTAACACGTTATCGGATGTGAGCGTCGTCTGTAGTGTTAGATCCATATGGACGTAGGCAACGTGATGGAGCTGGTTTGGAACAATTTGGAGCTAATTAGGAATTTACGATAGAATTAAAATGTCTTATATGATCAACCGAACGTTAACCGTTATTTAATGGTTAACGACCAAGGTGAGTAAACTCACTAACTCTGTCTAGTTTTATAATTTTACAAACGTCATTTAATATTGATTAAAATGATTGAATGTTGTGTGTGATGGTTGTTTGGATGATTTGCTAATTAATTGGTTGAAAATATATATACCGTTATATATATAGTCGTTAGTTGAACAATGATCCTATTTATTATAATATTTCATATTGATATGAAATTGGTATTATTTATGTTGATAAACGTCTGTGGATGTAGGGAAACAGGTTGAAGGAATCCAACTAGATTCATCAATATTTTTTTTTCATATATTGCATTATATGATGTGACAAATAACCTGTGGTCGAATTTCGTTTATTTGGGCTGCTTGAAAAACATTGACACTAATTGTAATAACCCGGAAATCTGAGCCAATTTAAAAATTTTATTTTGGCAATTTTGATGAATTTTGAATATTTAAAATGAATTATTTTAAATAATAACGATGAGAAATTTATTTTAAATAGAATTAGAACGTATATATTTATTTGAAACGTCGTTAGAATATAAATATTCTATTTTAATTATATAACAAGCCTGAAATGGCGCGGTAGTTCGATAGTTCGATTTCAAATGTATGTACAGGATTCAAAATAAACCAGATTTTAGCGAAACCAAAAATATTAGAATCTATTTGAGAATATATTTCCGACGAATCCGAAAAATCAAAATTTCATTGCGGGGATCAAAAGATATGCCCAGTTGAAAATTCAGAATAGTCGCTATGGAATTTTCTTAAAAAAATAGCCATTTTTCAAACGACCTTTGTTTTCGATGAAAGCACTTTTGTTGGATCCGTGATGTCAAGTTATTGCTAGGTTTCAAAATTCGTAATTTTCTGAATCAATATGTGGGCGTGGTAAACGAAAACGCGTTTGACCAGTTTCAGTTGATTTTAATCGACAGAAAATGGCCATTTTTCAAACAGTCTCAGAATTTGACAAAATTAGTTTTGTTAAGGCCGTATCGTCAATATGAAGCTAGAAAATATTTTTCGGGAATTTTTAAAGCTCGTATATGCCCCCAGTAAATTGAAATGTGCGTTCAAATTCAATATATAGAGATATATTTTGATTTTGACGAAAATTGATCGAAACGATCGAATCAGCCTGCGATACATGTCCCATTGTGTTCGAAATGGGGGTAATTAGCTATAGATGATAGTCAGTTTGTTCGATTTTGAAGTCGAAATTAAAAGTTGCTTTTTGAAATTAATTAATTAAATAAAAAATATAATAACCTTCATCTCCTTATATCCTTCAGCCCCCCTCCCCCCCCCAGTCTATTTTCAAAATTGGAAAAAAAGGCGGAGCCCTAGCCGCCACCCACATCGGGCACCGCGCCTAACCTCGGCCACACCCCCTCCGTCCATCGCTCTAGCGTCGCCCCCTCCGTTCGAGCACCCCAATCCTAAATCGAACCCTAATCGCCACGAAACCCCATGCCGCCTCCACCTAAAACCGCCCACCGCCGCGTTCCCCAAGTCCGCACCCCCCGATCCGCCTTCAGCCTCCGACCGCCTCCGTGAGCCCTCCTCCCCTTCCGAACGCCAAAAGTGAGTTCTTCCCTTCTCTTTTCTTTTTAATTTTATTTTATTTATTAAAACAGAAATATACATGTTTAAGTAACCTGAAAATAGCATTGTTTTAATATTTAAACATCACATAATATACGATTTATTCTTTTTCATAGATCTGAATAATAAAGATGTGATCTTTATCGTAGTAGCAATGTAAAGCTATGATTTTTATATGTGATATTAGCAAAGAAAGATATGATTTTCATATGTGATATTTGCAAAGAAAGATATGATTTTCATATGTGATATTAGCAACGAAAAATAAGATTTTTATATTATAGAGGTAGTAAAAATTTGATCTTTATTTATGTAGCTTAATAAAAATCTGATTTTTATTATATATATGTTGAAATAAAAGTGTGATTTTTATAGCGATGATATGAAAATCCGATCTTTATATTAGAAGTAGATATAAAAATATAATTTTTATACAGAAAATAGCGTGATAAAAATATAATCTTTATTATATGAACACCGGGGTAAAAATAGAATTTTTATCTATATAGCAACGGTGTACAAATAGAATTTTTATCTATACAGTAGCGATGTAAAAATAGAATTTTTATATACATAGAAACAAAATAAAAATGTGATTTTTATATATGTAGTGGCTACGGACGACGAAATTGACAAAAGGCGAGCACGACAAAGATTTCTACATAAGAAGAGTCGTGGTATTGGATTAGCTAGTCGGTGAGAACTCCTCACTTTTGTTTTAATTCCTAGTTGAAATATATACTAGGATGCAGACGGTGCTTAGAAGCACCCGACACCCGTCGTCTACAGACCATGGATGACTTGTTTCTTTGATTGTTGTGTTGTGAAATTTGATTATGTGATGTGAAATGAAATAAAATATTTTATAGTGGAAAATATTTAATGGTTAAAAATATAATTTTTAACATGTATATAAAATAAATATTTATAAATAAATCAGACGATTTGTTTATATACACTGATTTGACTGATATTGATTGAGACGATAAATTTCACACATCGCCCAACTGTACAAATAAAATGTGTTTTTGTTGATTTGAAACCCCACACGGGTATTGAGATGATATTTGACGTACACTAATCCCGATTGTTTAGTTGTATGTCAATCGATGGGTTGACAGACTGTGTAAGTGTTAATTATTTATATTTAATGCTTATGCAGTTGTGTGGTGCACTCTGGATGATGGTTGATTATTTATCGTTGTTGTTATGTACATGTGCTGTATGGAATCCATATAATTAACATTATATGGTAATTGATTGGGCCTCATTCCAATTTCGAAAATAAGAAATATAAATTCATGTGTTGAATAGAATAAATATTCATGTGTTGAATAAATTATAATATTCATGTGTTGAATAAAAGCCGTGTTGATTAGATTGACACCATTTTGACGTGAACGATATTTATATCAAATTTATTCATTTTTCATTGAATATTGAAAGTGATTTTGAAATTCGAATTAAATTGAAATGATTTGAAATTCGAATTAAATTGAAATGAATCGAAATTCGAATTAAATTGAAATTGAATTGAAATCGATCTGAAATGAAATTAAAACAAATTTATATTGAAAAATTCAATCTTGATTTGAATTTGAAAAGGAAGTTGAAATCATTTTGAAAACGAATTTAAAACGATTTATAAAATACGTTTTAAAAGGAAATCGATGAAGTATATGGTATATATATTATATATATATATATATATATATATATAATATAATGGCCTGAATAGAAAGCGCCGGCAGCGGCAGTTCGCGAATTTCGACCATTGACTTCGAACGGATATTACGGGAGATCCGACCGTCGGATTCTCCTAAAACCGTAACCGTTGGGTTTGTATCGAAAAGGGCATTCTAATGAATATTAGAGATTTGAAATCTAAGGGTTGAATTTGGAATTATGTCCAAATCAAATTTGGAAAAGGTCGCTGTAAGTGTAGTTCGATGGCTGTTGATGGAAATCGACTGTACGGGCATTGATAAAATTATTAAAAATAATTATAATTTGTGTAAAATAATAATAAATGATTTGTGAAGAATAGGGGTGAAAAATACCATACTTGAAAAGATAAAGATTGATTTTTATCGAAATGAACTAGTTTTGAACTAGAATTATAATTCTATCTATTTTAAAAAATAAATAAAGTGGATTTGAAATGGTTTTAAAAGTAACTAGAATTTCCAATAATTGAATTGGAAGAGATGTGAATCGAAATTGTCTTTGGAATATTTCAATGTTGGATTTCGTGATTATACAGATATTGTTAGGGGAATTTGAAAGATATACTTATATTGTTATTTCCAATACAATATTTGTTGGTCGTAGAATTTGATATTGGATATAAGCCAATATATTTTCTATTCAGAGCCTTTTATTTAATATCAAATGTGATTTGGGTTTGTCGTGGATGGTGTCTTCATTAACACTGTCCTCAAACCCAGTTGAGAAAAAGACTAAATCTTTTTATTTGGATTTAATGAAGTATGCCAATTAAATAATATTTAATTGGAATTGAATTGAAATTGATTTTTGGGTTTATCGTGAACGGTGTTTTAAATAACATTTGTTCTTTAACCCGATAATTAATGGAATGTGATTTGGGTGGTCGTGAATGGTATCTTTAATAATACTGTTCTTAGGCCCAACGGAGTTAAGAAAATTAGAAACTAACAGGAGATTAGTTAGGATGAATGGTTTTTTGGGTATTGATCTGATGTTGGTTTCGGCCTTCCTGGTTAATACTTAGGGAATTGCTCACTTGCTATTTTACGGTCAAGGACTGATTGAAATGTGATGTGATTTTAGGGTTTATCGCGAACCGTGTTTTAAATGACATCGATTCTTTAACCCAGTTATAGATTAAAACTAAGTGGAGTTTTAATGAATCTTTAATTAGATTGAAAAGATCGAGAATGGAGTATCACCAGTTTTGCTTCAGGCGATAGTTAAATCTTTAATTAGATTTGAAACGTGAAATGTAAATTGAATTTACAGATAACACCGTGGTGTTTGATATGAAGTATTACCAGTTTTACTTCATGGGATGAATAGGTTGGGATTGGGAAATAGAATAAATGATTACTTCGGTGTGGTTCGCTAATCCCGACTAGTTTGAATTGATATTCAAAAGAAGATTAAAGAATAAATTTAGAAGAATTTATCTTTGATAAAATTAATGGGAACCTTTCCCTAAGAATGTGAAATTTAGAAACTAACTGGAGATTAGTTAAGTTGAACGGTTTCCTGGGTATTGATCTGATGTTGGTTTCGGCCTTCGGGGTTAATATTTGGGGAATTGTTCTCTTGCTAATTTACGGTTCGTGACTGATGAATTGGAATGAGGCGTATGTTGTGTTTGTGTAACAATTGCTTGTTATATACGCGAGTTATTCGGAAAGATCGGGTTTAACCCATTCTGAATAACTGATTCGATGATGAGTTGATGATGAAGACAGTGGTTGAAGACCGGAGGTCTTCACGTCGTTTGGATAACTACTGATGATCTTGATTGGGCCGTACACCCAAGAGGAGGGAATCAGTTAGTGATCGTCCAGACATACTTAGAGATCGATGGATATGCGAGGTACAAGGTGCCTCCGGTTTCGTTCAGACCTAGAATGGACTTCTAAATGGACTGTGTGTCTGACGTTGGATATCATTCTGTGTGATTGATGGATATCGGTTGCATGGAGTGGTTTGCCTGTGTGGCATGCTAAGATGCAAATGATCAAGGCTTCTGTTGAAAAGCAGAGTCTTGTGGTTGATGATCAAAGCACGGCCTATGTGGCATAGCTTTGTGTAGCGTTGATTCGCGAGCCTCACACCCCGGTTGTGAACCAGAAACGGGAGAGGACATCAGGGAGGGCATGCGTTTCCTTCTAGATAGAAGTGGCTTCAGTGGTTTTACACGCCCTGACGAGTTTGACTTATGTGGTTGTTGCTGTTGCGAGGCGCCTCAAATATATCGGTGACTATGTGAAGCCGATGGAGTCATTCGTTGGCTCATTTACGCCCCAAAGGGCGGGGAAACGTAGTGTTTAGGCATAATAATCCACATCGGTGGACCAATCCTGACGATCCAAAGGTCACTCAAGCTCTGACCTGAGACATGGGCTAGATTGTCTCGAATCGGTGAGGACTATCTTTTGCCTCGGTTCACAGACGGAGATCCAATTTCCAAATACGTGACTTTGCGGTTTTGATTGTAAACCTATATATGGCGACATAGTGGCATGGAACGCTCATGTCGCCTATGATTGATATTTATGATTGTATATAATATCAGAAACTAACTGGAAACGAGCTAAGATGGGTGGTTTCCTGGGTATTGGTCTGATGTTGGTTTCGGCCTTCGGGGTTAATACTTAGGGAAACGTTCTATTACTAATTTACGGTTGGAGTCTGATTAAGAATCAAAAGATGAAATTTAGCGTATCAAGCATTCTTGGCTATTATAAGGTAAAAACCCTATCCTCCGGCTTGCATTGCATTGTGTGATGGGACCTGGGTCTTATAATAGCTTCATTTTTCTTTATTTAGCATTGCGTTGTTTGTTTTATGCACTAGTATTCTTGGGAGGAAACCCGTTCCGTGTTATACGGCGTGGTCCCTTGATTTATCTAACTTGAAAATAAAGATTAATAGCTGTTTTAGTTCTCACACCAGTCCCATGACT
This sequence comes from Allium sativum, assembly GCA_030737875.1. Lineage (NCBI taxonomy): Eukaryota > Viridiplantae > Streptophyta > Magnoliopsida > Asparagales > Amaryllidaceae > Allium > Allium sativum. Next base: position 291,193,009 of record CM060916.1, on the reverse strand, counting down.
GACCTGGAGTTTATTGTTTTAACCTAAACTCTGGGTGCCCTTATTTTGACATGGGCAGCTAGTAGTTTTGGTTTTGCAAATTTATATTCACATGATCCTGATTTACAACTGGAACGATACTCGGAAAGCTCTGTATCCATGTATTACTTCTAGTTGTGTATTGTATTATTTTCCGCTGTTATGTAATGTATTGTAATCTATGATATTTTATAATGTATATTATCTGTTTATACTCTGTATATTCTTGTATTCTGATGGAATTGTTGTAATATACAATGAAATGTTCTTCTGTCTGCGTTCCGATTCGTCTTGTCCTCAAAGTAATTCGTTCTTTCTCTTCTCTTCGGAGACAGGGGAAGTTCGGGTCGCTTCATTTTGTATCTGAGCTTTAGTTTACAGAGCTCAGAGAACAAGACACGTTAGAACCAAATGAAAGAATTCATCAGAAATTGGATTAGTAATATCCAATGGGAATGACTCGTTAGAGATGGGATCAGTAGTATCCTAGAACGAGTGTGAAGAGTATATTTTTAAAATGAAGACAAGTTTTGTTTTGAAATTTAAATCGTTTTATACGTATTTGAATATTAAATTTAAATTAATTTGGACAATCCAATATATAAAGATTTTGCATATACACCATGCAAACGTGTATTCGAAGTTTTAATATACTAGATAGATATAGAATCACACTCTAATCGCCCGGAGATGATTCTGATGATAGTTCGAACATCATCAGAATCGGTATTCGAGTTTCGAAGGTGTGATATTTATATATTTCCTATTGACTGGTGTGAGAACCAAAACTAGATTGGGCTTATTGCTGTGATTTAGCACCAAAAATGTGATTTTTGACTATGTATCAAAGTTATGAATTTGAAATGATAATCAACAAATTGATTGTTGATTGTGTTGTTTGATTATTGGTTGATTAATTAAAATTTGAACATTATAACCAAATTGATCGAAATAGTGAATTGTACTGAAAATTTGTCGCATTTGCATACGTATACATGTACTTACATTGAACAGGTCAAAGCAAGGAGGCTAGACCAAAAGAATAAAATTGTTTGCCCGACAAATAGGTACATGTTTATTGTATTTCTTTGGGTTTGGATGATTTTATGAGCCGCTTGGCTTTTTCTTTTGGATTGAAGAAGGCCATGGGAGGCTATATGAAATATCCCGAAGTCCCCGGTGCAGGGGAGGTTATGGCGAAATTTTTCGAAAATTTAAGGTGTTAGCCAAATTTTTGAAAAAATTGAAAAGTTCTTAGAAACTGAAAAGTTGAAGAACTTAAGCCGTAAAGAAAATAATGGAAGTTGAGTTGATTAGTTAAACAACTTCCGGCTTCGTTCCCTTTCGGGGACGAAAAGTTTTAAGTGGGGGAGATTGTAATAACCCGGAAATCCGAGCCAATTTAAAATTTTTATTTTGGCAATTTTGATGAATTTTGAATATTTAAAATGAATTATTTTAAATAATAACGATAAGAAATTTATTTTAAATAGAATTAGATCGTATATGTTTATTTGAAATGTCGGTAGAATATAAATATTCTATTTTAATTATATAACGAGCCTGAAATGGCATGGTAGTTCGATAATTTGATTAAAAATTTCAAATGAATGTACAGGATTCAAAATAAACCGGATTTAAGCGAAACCAAAAGTATTAGAATCTATTTGAGAATATCTTTTCGACGAATCCGAAAAATCAAAATTTCATAGTGGGGATCAAAAGATATGCCCAGTTGTAAATTCAGAATGGTTGCTATGGAATTTTGGCCCTTAAAAAATAGCCATTATGCAAACGACCTTTGTTTTTGACGAAACCTCTTTTGTTGGATCCGTGAGTCAAGTTATTGCTAGGTTTCAAAATACGTAATTTTTTGAATCAATATGTGGGCGTGGTAAAGGAAAACGTGTTTGACCATTTTCAATTGATTTTAATCAACTGGAAAATGGCCATTTTTCAAACGGTCTCAGAATTTGAAGAAATTAGTTTTGTTAGGGCCATATCGTCAATATGAAGCTAGAAAATATTTTTCGGGAATTTTTAGAGCTCGTATGTGCCCACAGTAAATTGAAATGTGCGTTCAAATTCAATATATAGAGTTATATTTTGATTTTGATGAAAACTGATCGAAATGATCGAATCAGCCTGCGATGCATATCCCATTGTGTTCGGAATGGGGGTAATTAGCTATGGACGACAGTCGGTGGGTTCGATTTCGAAGTCGAAATTGAAAGTTACTTTTTGAAATTAATTAATTAATTAAATAAAAATATATAATAACCCTTCATCTCCTTATACCCCTCATCCCCCTCCCCCCACCCCCCATTTATTTTCAAAATTGAAACAAAAGGCGGAGCCCTAGCCGCCACCCACATCGACCACCGCGCCTGACCTCGGCCACCCCCCTCCGTCCATCGCTCCAGCGTCGCCCCCTCCGTTCGCGCACCCCAATCCCAAATCGAACCCTAATCGCAACGAAACCCCACGCTGGCTCCACCTAAAACCACCCACCGCCGCCTTCCCCAAGTCCGCACCCCCCTCCGATCCGCCTTCAGCCTCCGACCGCCTCCTTGAGCCCTCCTCCCCTTCCGAACGCCAAAAATGAGTTCTTTCCTTCTCTTTTCTTTTTAATTTTATTTTATTTATTAAAACGGAAATATACATGTTTAAGTAACCTGAAAATAGCATTGTTTTAATATTTAAACATCACATAATATACGATTTTTTTTCCATAGATTTGAATAATAAAGATGTGATCTTTATCGTAGTAGCAATGTAAAGCTATGATTTTTATATGTGATACTAGCAAAGAAAGATATGATTTTCATATGTGATATTAGCAAAGAAAGATATGATTTTCACATGTGATATTAGCAAAGAAAGGAAAGATTTTTATATTATAGAGATAGTAAAAATTTGATCTTTATTTATGTAGCGTGATAAAAATCTGATTTTTATTATATATATGTTGAAATGAAAATGTGATTTTTATAGCGATGATATGAAAATACAATCTTTATATTAGAAGTAGATATAAAAATATAATTTTTACATAGAAAATACGTGATCAAAATATAATCTTTATTATATGAACACCAGGGTAAAAATATATTTTTTATCTATGTAGTAGCGGTGTAAAAATAGAATTTTTATCTATACAGTAGCAGTGTAAAAATAGAATTTTTATATACATAGCAACAAAATAAAAATGTGATTTTTATATATGTAGTGGCTACGGACGACGAAATTGACAAAAGGCGAACACGGCGAAGATTTCTACATAAGAAGAGTCGTGGTATTGGATTAGCTAGTCGGTGAGAACTCCTCACTTTTATTTTAATTTCTAGTTGAAATATATACTAGGATGCAGACGGTGCTTAGCAGCACCTGACACCCGTCGTCCACAGACCATGGATGACTTGTTTGTTTGATTGTTGTGTTGTGAAATTTGATTGTCTAATGTGAAACGAAATAAAATATTTTATACTGGAAAATATTTTATGGTTAAAAATATAATTTTTAACGTGTATATAAAATAAATATTTATAAACAAATCGGACAATTTGTTTATATACACTGATTTGACTGATATAAATTGGGACGATAAATTTCACATATCGTCCAACTGTACAAATAAAATGTGTGTTTGTTGATTTGAAATTAAACATGGGTATTGGGATGATATTTGACGTACACTAATCCCGATTGTTTAGTTGTATGTCAATCGATGGGTTGACAGACTGTGTAAGCATTAATTATTTATATTTAATGCTTATGCAGTTGTGTGGTGCACTTTGGATGATGGTTTATTATTTATCGTTGTTGTTATGTACATGTGCTGTATGGAAACCATATAATTAACATTATATAGTTACTGATTGGGCCTCCTTCCAATTTGGAAAATAAGAAATATAAATTCATGTGTTGAATAGAATAAATATTCATGTGTTGAATAAAATAAAATATTCATGTGTTGAATAAAAGCCTTGTTGATTAGATTGACGCCATTTTGATATGAATGATATTTATATCGATTTTATTCATTTTTCAATGAATATTGAAAGTAATTTTGAAATTCGAATTAAATTGAAATGATTTGAAATTCGAATTAAATTGAAATGAATCGAAATTCGAGTTAAATTGAAATTGAATTGAAATCGATTTGAAATGAAATTAAAATGAATTTATATTGAAAAATTCAATCTTGATTTGAATTTGAAAAGGAAGTGGAAATCGTTTTGAAAACGAATTTAAAACGATTTGTAAAATATGTATTAAAAGGAAACCGACGAAGTATATATTATATATATTTATATATATAATATAATGGCCTGAATAGAACGCGCCGCGCCGCGGCAGTTCGCGAATTTCGACCATTGACTTCGAACGGATATTACGGGAGATCCGACCGTCGGATTCTCCTAAAACCAGAACCGTTGGGTTCGTATCGAAAAGGGCTTTCTAATGAATATTAGAGATTTGAAATCTAATGGTTGAATTTGGAATTATGTCCAAATCAAATTTGGAAAAGGTCGTTGTAAGTGATGTTCGATGGCCGTTGATGGAAATCGAATGTACGGGCCTTGATAAAATTATTAAAAATAATAATAATTTGTGTAAAATCATAAGAAATGATTTGTGAAGAATTGGGGTGAAAACTCCATATTTGAAAAGATAAAGATAGATTTTGTTCGAAATGAACTAGTTTTGAACTAGAATTATAATTCTATCTATTTTTAAAAATAAATAAAATGGATTTGAAATGGTTTTAAAAGTAACTAGAATTTCCAATAATTGAATTGGAAGGGATGTGAATCAAAATTGTCTTTGGAATATTTCGATGTTGGATTTCGTGATTATACAGATATTGTTAGGGGAATTTGAAAGATATATTTATATCGTTATTTCCAATACGATATTTGTTGGTTATGGAATTTGATATTGGATATAAGCCGATATATTTTCTATTCAGAGCCTTGTATTTAATATCAAATATGATTTGGGTTTGTCGTGAATGGTGTCTTCATTAACACTGTCCTCAAACCTAATTGAGAAAAAGATTAAATCTTTTTATTTGGATTTAATGAAGTATGCCAATTAAATAATATTTAATTGGAATTGAATTGAAATTGATTTTTGGGTTTATCGTGAACGGTGTTTTAAATAACATTTGTTCTTTAACCCGATAATTAATGGAATGTGATTTGGGTTGTCGTGAATGGTATCTTTAATAATACTGTTTTTAGGCCCAACGGAGTTAAGAAAATCAGAAACTAACTGGAGATTAGTTAAGTTGAATGGTTTCTTGGGTATTGATCTAATGTTGGTTTCGACCTTCGGGGTTAGTACTTAGGGAATTTCTCACTTGCTATTTTACGGTTAGGGACTGATTGAAATGTGATGTGATTTTGGGGTTTATCATGAACCGTGTTTTAAACGACAACGGTTCTTTAACCTAATTAAAGATTAAAACTAAGTGGAGTTTTAATGAATCTTTAATTAGATTTAAAAGATCGATCACTAGTTTTGCTTCAGGCGATAGTTAAATCTTTAATTAGATTTAAAATGTGAAATGGTAATTGAATTTACCGATAACACCATGGTATTAGATATGAAGTATTACCAATTTTACTTCATGGGATGAATAGGTTGGGATTGGGAAATAGAATAAATGATTACTTCGGTATGGTTCGCTAATCCCGACTAGTTTGAATTGATATTCAAAAGAAGATTAAGAATAAATTTAGAAGAGTTTATCTTTGATAAAATTAATGGGAACCTTTCCCTAAGAATGTGAAATTTAGAAACTAACTGGAGATTTGTTAAGTTGAATGGTTTCCTGGGTATTGATCTAATGTTGGTTTCGGCCTTTGCGGTTAATATTTGGGGAATTGTTCTCTTACCAATTTACGGTTAGTGACTGATGAATTGGAATGAGGCGTATATTTTGTTTGTGTAACATTTGTTTATTATATACGCGAGTTATTCGGAAAGATCGGGTTTATCCCATTCTGAATAACTAATTCGATGATGAGTCGAAGATGAAGACGGTGGTTGAAGACCGGAGGTCTTCACGTCATTTGGATAATTACTGATGATCTTGATTGGGCCGTACACCCAAGAGGAGGGAATCAGTTAGTGATCGTCCAGACGTACTTGGAGATCGATGGATATGCGAGGTACAAGGTGCCTCCGGTTTCGTTCAGACCCAGAACGAACTTGTAAATGGACTGTGTGTCTGACATTGGATATCATTCTGTGTGATTGATGGATATCGGTTGCATGGAGTGGTTTTCCTGTGTGGCATGCTAAGATGCAAATGATCAAGGCTTCTGTTGAAAAGCAGATTCTTGTGGTTGATGATCAAAGCACATCCTGTGTGGCATAGCTTTGTGTAGCATTGATTCGCGAGCCTCACGCCCCGGTTGTGAACCAGAAATGAGAGAGGACATCAGGGAGGGCATGCATTTCCTTCTAGATAGAAGTGACATCAGTGGTTTTACATGCCCTGACGAGTTTGACTTATGTGGTTGTTGCTGTTGCGAGGCGCCTCGGATATATCGGTGACTATGTGAAGCCGATGGAGTCATTAGTTGGCTCATTTACGCCCCAAAGGGCGGGGAAACATAGTGTTCAGGCATAATAATCCACATCGGTGGACCGGCCCTGACGATCCAAAGGTCACTCGAGCTCTGACCTGAGGCATGGGCTAGATTGTCTCGAATCGGTGAGGACTATCTTTTGCCTCAGTTCACAGACGGAAATCCAATTTCCAAATACATGACTTTGCGGTTTTGATTGTAAACCTATATATGGCGACATAGTGGCATGGGACGATCATGTCGCCTATGATTGATATTTATGATTGTATGTAAAATCAGAAACTAACTAGAAACGAGCTAAGATGGGTGGTTTCCCGGGTATTGGTCTGATGTTGGTTTCGGCCTTCGGGGTTAATACTTAGGGAATCGTTCTCTTACTAATTTACGGTTGGAGTCTGATTAAGAATCAAAAGATGAAATTTAGTGTATCAAGCATTCTTGGCTATTATAAGGTAAAAACCCTATCCTCCGGCTTGCGTTGCATTGTGTGATGGGACCTGGGTCTTATAATAGCTTCATTTTTCTTTATTTAGCATTGCGCTGTTTGTTTTATGCACTGGTATTCTTGGGAGGAAACCCGTTCCGTGTTATACGGCGTGGTCCCTTAATTTACCTAACTTGAAAATAAAGATTAATAACTATTTTAGTTCTCACACCAGTCCCATGACTGACCTGGAGTTTATTGTTTTAACATAAACTCTGGGTGCCCTTATTTTGACACGGGCAGCTAGATGTTTTGGTTTTGCAAATTTATATTCATAGGATCCTGATTTACAGCTGGAACGATAGTCGGAAAGCTCTGTATCCGTGTATTACTTTTAGTTGTGTATTGTATTATTTTCCGCTGCTATATAATGTATTGTAATATCTAATATTTTATAATGTATATTATTTGTTTATACTTTGTATATTCTTGTATTCTGATGGAATTGTTGTAATATACAATGAAATGTTCTTCTGTCTTTATTCCGATTCGTCTTGTCCTCAAAGTAATTCGTTCTTTCTCTTCTCTTTGGAGACCGGGGAAGTTCGGGTTGCTTCACTAATATAAATAGGTATTTAAATATCGAAAATATTGAGAAATAATTTGGGTTTTAGAAAGGAAAAAACTATTTTTAAATAGAAATTGAATCTCGATTGGATAAAATGAAATAACTTGTTTAGTTATATAAAACAAGTAGTTTGGCTTATAATGATACTTATAAATGGAACTATAAAATCAAGAATGAACTAGAAAGGGAATTGGAAATGGTTTTCAAAAGAAACAATGGAATTATTTCAACATTTGAAATATAAACATGAATTGAATAAATTTTTAAGGATTTTTATTTAGAATTCAACTATGTCGAGTGCAGATTAAATTATTTATATTTAGAAATTATATATAATTTAAAATTTGACAAGGGGATTTATATTTGGGTTAAAACCGATAATCAAATATGGAATCAATATTTAAGTATAAACTAAATATTAATTAATTTGTAAATGAAATCGGGTATGAGTATGAATTTATAAGATAACTCAATAAATGGAATGTGAACATGAAATGGTATTGATAAATACAAATCAAGATTTGGTTTGATAAAATAAGCCTAGATTTCTGTAAAAGAATGATATTCACATTTTAAAGTGAATAAGTGTTTAAAAACAAATGTTTGCAAATTGGAATAGTTATAAAAAGAAATTGAAGAATATTTGAAGTGATAAATTCAAATATGAATTTAGAGATCGAGTTAACCTGAAATGGTGATTTCATTCCGACGTTCGGAACGATAATGGAATAGAGAGTATTCAAAAGTGAGTTATATATTGGAATTTGATTCTATTGAATTCAGGGAAGTACCATTTACTTTTCGGTTCTAATCAAGATTTATTTATTTATCTAATTAATTAATTGTTTATTTATTCGAATAAAAGTTATATTTTTCACAAGCAAAGATTATAACGTTATCGTTATAATCAAAGATTTCCGTAAAGAAGTAGATTCATAAACTGATATCAAAGTTGTGTAAACCATTTTGTAAATTAAGGAATGAAGTTAAGAAATTAAGAACTGACTGGAGACTAGGTAAATTGAATAGCTGTCCGAGTATCGATCTGAAGTTCGTTTCAGCCTTCGGAAATGATAATTAGGGAATTGTTCTCTTACTAGTTTTCGGTTAGGGACTAATGAATGGAGAAGAATAATGATACATAGATAAGAAATGGAAATGTTTTCCAATGTTAATAACATATATTTTCTTATTATAGAAAATAAGAAGTGTGAATTATACAAATATTTTCCGATAATCGAATAAATGTTAAACAAATTTTAATAAATGAATAAGGAAAAAGGGAAATGGGATAAAGAATAAATTAACAATAAATAATTAAAAATGGCCAAATGTTGATTGTTGGTTGATTGGTAATATTTCCACTTGGAAATAGTTTCGTTGGTTGTATGGATGTTTTTCCTTTGATAGTTAAATAACCAACTATCATATTTTTTGACCATTTTTCCATTGTCAATACGGAGAGACTGGGATTAGATTTATTATCTGAAAACCACTCCGTATGGACATAAGCGTTGCGAATCAAATACGCCGAAGATAGGTGAAGACGTAGTTTATGCAAGAGCTGTTTTGACGATCCTAGGTAGAAATTGCCTACGATGGATTTACAGAATGGCGCCCTCGGTTTATCCATTCCCAGGACAATGTATATGGACGAATATCTAACAGAGTATATCTAATAGGTACCGTAAGTTGATCTCTTCAAACGTATTCATGTTTGGTAGTGGAGGAATTCGTTTCTCTTAACTTTATACCCATGATATTTTTATGGAAATCAATTTGTGATTTGGTGTGTATGACAATGTGGCATTCAAAGTAAATGGAGGTGCGATCTATCAAAAGATACGTTATGACCTCAAGCCTCATCAACCATAAAATGACAAGAATCGGGCAGACAGCATGGCTATGTGGGTCGCCCCCATTAGGGTGTATTGTCACCATCTAGAGAATATTCATATTTGTCATTTCTTTTTGCTTTTGTATCTCCCAGGAATGGTTATGTTGCTAGCAACCGTAGGTGACAATATATTCGATACACTCAAGAGAAATGAGTGGTCGGTCATGTGTGGCCGGGTTGCAAGATGTTCTTGTTGAACCTAATGTATTCCTCTCTAGAGATACACTATCGGTAGGTGGTTCCATACCTTGTCATAGTCGGAATCCAATCTCCAATAAGAGCTCGCGGTTTTGATTGTATACTATATATATGGAGCGTGAGATGAAAGTGTTTTGCTAGATTATTATTTACTTGTATTTAGACACTATTATAATATCAGAATATTATTGATTTCAAAAACATTTTGGGTTATCATAAGGTGAAAACCATATGTGTTTATGTGTGGATCGGTCTTACAATCATCTTTTTTTTTTTTTGAAAAGGATTTTGCAAAGTTAAACCGAATGGTTGGAGTTTACTCACACCAGTCCGATGACTGACCCAAAGTTTATTTTGTTTGTTTTCCCTAAACTCTTGGGTGCCCAAATTTGTACGGGCAGTCAAGTAGTTGGGATTTTACAGATATACCTGGAGGAGCTCGGAGCAGGAGACTTCAACATCAGTTATATATAGAGTTTATTTCCACTGTGATGTTATGTGATAATGGTATGTATATACAATTATAGTTTTTTATTTCGAAGTTATGTTATATAATATATTTTATTCGTTCCGCTGTGTGATTCAGGTTACTCTAATTCTGTTCTGTTGTGTTCTTCTTCTTCTTCTATTCTAATTTTCTTTCTTTATATTTCTCATCCTCTAACTTCATTCTATTAATGATCATGTATTTCTGATGTCTGAATAGTCGACATCGTGTTTTATGTCGATTTTCAGGGTTGAAATTTCCTTGGTCGTTACAGTGGTATCAGAGCTGAAGGTTAAGTAATTACCTTGACTCTGTGGCGTGACTCAATAGAGATGGGGTTAGTGACACCCTGGATTGAGTTGAATGCGTATATATGAGAGAGCGTTTATGTGAATTGATTAAAAATGGTTTTATACTGTGTTGATTGGTGTGTCAAGTAGTTTAAAAATTATGGTCGATATGGTGGTGGACACTATATCGAAAAGTTTTTTCAAACTCTTGAATAGAGTTATTCGACATAGTATTGTTTTGAAAGAGGATAAATGAAATAATTTTACCCAAAATATATTTTGATATAAAGGAATATTGGAATTATTATAATATATTGGATATGTTGGTTGCTATTATAATCACATAAGATTATAACTGAGTTGGTTATAAATAACCAATCCGAATTCATGTAAGATAAAGTATGAAGAATTAAATCTGAATATAAAACAAAATTTGAAATTAAAACTCTGGAAACCTGAGAAAATGTTGTAGATGAATTTTGGATTTGATATATCGAAATTTTAAGATCCTAGGTGATTTGAAAATGTTTTTCAAATATTTTAAAAGGGTATTTGGAATTGATTTCAAAATGGAAGTATTTAAGAAAATGTTTTGAAGTGATATATTATTGAACTCATTTCGATTACTGGAAAATAATTCTGATGATGACAGTCGCATCATCAGTGTTCATTTTCGAGTTTCTAAGTGATGGATTACTACCAAAGATTTTGTTTTTAAATTGTTTTGAGAAAACAAGTTGTTCAAAAAAAATTCAAATGTTTTGAATTGCTATTGTAATGTATATATATATATATATATATATATATATATATATATATATATGAATTTAAATAAACCCAGGAATTCAAATTCTAAAATTTTAAATTTAACTTATGAAGTTAAATAGTTTGAACTGGTAAAAGTGAATAAATAAATTAGAATTTTACTTAAAGAAGTTAAATAGAGGTTGTGAAAGAAAATGGAAACTTAACCAATACAGTTTGATGGAAATTGAATTGGATGAAAAAGATATCGAAAAAATTAGATTGGATCAAAAATAATCTTGAATGGAATTGAATTGATAAGTTAAGAGATTGGAATTGGAGTTGAAATGGTTTTGGCTTGGATATAAGCGAATGGTTGGGTTCAAGGATGAATTGATTGGAGATCAAGTGGAAATGAAATTGTATATGCTGAAGTTATAGCAGAAGATAGAGAAAGAGTTGAATGCCTGACAAAAAGGTACAAGTTTATATTTTATATGAGTTTGAGATTTATGAGCTTATTGGGCATGCTACTTGGCTATTTCATTTTCTTTTGGACTGGAGAAGGCCTAGAGAGGTGAATTGTAGTTGTACCGATTTAACCATGCAAAGGAGATGATGGCAAAATTTCTGGAAACTTAAGGTGTTAGAAATGTTCCATAATTTTTGAATATTTTTGTTAATAATAATAAATTAATATTTTAATTGGAATTAATTGGTTTAGTGGAAACTGAAGTTAAGGAGTGGAACAAATTATTTTTACCTGGTTAATGAAAATTTATAGCATTTTTTCCTACCTTAGTAATTTCGGGGACGATATTCTTTTAAGGGGGAAGGAATATAACGTCTCGGAAATTTCAGTGGTTTAGTAATAAATTTATTTAATTATTTTAATATATTTGTTTGGCAATTCTAATGGTTTGAATTTAAATATTTTAGATATTTTATTAATATAAATAATGGTGTAATAATTTAATTTAATTTTTGAAATAGTCATAAATAGCCGGATGGACAATACTGTGTGAATTGGATAATTTAATGAATTTAATTCAGGTTAGAATTGGAATTGAATAACGAATAAATTTATATAAACGATGGTTGAACGTATATATTATAATTTAACTATAATCGAGCTCGTAATCACGTGGTAGTTCGTAATTTAACGATTTAAAGTCCAACTGAATATACAAGATTCGTTTTAAGTCTGAATTCTGTGAAACAAGAAATGTTGGAATGTAATTAACCGTATTTTTCTAATGTGAATGAAAAATCGAGATTTTGTCTCGTAAATTGGGAGCTATGTCCAAATCAAATTTTCAAATAGTCACTGTAAAATCGTTTATAAACCGTAACAATAAATTAATTATTATAAATTATTTATTTTGATTTTGGCAAAGGACTTTTAGACGTAGTTATAATTTAATTTTTGGAATTTTACTGTAATTTTTAATTTGAAAAATAAGGACTTTTTATTTTGAAGTATTTTACAACTTATATCAGCATTTTGGTACTTCACAGAATAAGTTAACTAGTATATATTATTATATTTTTGAAGTCATGACGCATCGCCCGTCATAATGGTATTTTATTTTGTCCATGATAGCTCAAATACAAATGAAATTTTAATATGTGGGGAAAGTACGAAAAGTGCGCAATGAACCCATTTATCACTTACGAAATAAAGTTGACATATGAATATATATATATATGTGTGTATATATATATATATATAACTTAGCAGCTAAGTACACAACATACAAATACACCAGGCGGACCTATGCATGTAACCTAATGAATAGGCATGTAGCTTGACGAAGGATTAACGTGTGGAAGGGAACTTATGAAAAGAAAAATCATTTCCAGCCTACCGCTTTAACATTCACATGCAACGAAGTGAAAACTCAATCTACACAGATCTATGAATTTAAAACGCGGGGCTAGGATAAAAAAAAAATTAAAACGAAAGCTTTATCCTTAAAGAAAGAAAAACAAACAACAATCAAGCACTACATTCTACTTAGCAATTGTACTGGTGTTGAACTGTTGAGTATAAGAAAATAAGAGTTGCCATTCGATTGCATATAAAAAAAATTAAAACACTTGCTCGCTGTAAAATAATACACGCATGAAGGATGAGTATTTATATATATCTGCATGATCACCGGCTACCCTAAGTTATATTTCACATGCCTACAGACCTACATGGACCTTATTTTTCCTTGGTAAGCAAAGTTTTCATCTGCCTTGAATTTTCAAATCAAAGCTAGAACGCAAGCATTTTTCCCATCACCAGTATCAAATTCTCAAATCAATAGCTAACCTATATAAATATATATACACTCTAATGCTCTATCACGTACAAATACAACTGTGTAAGAAGTGAAAACACAAAACAAAGAGGAACGGCTACCCTAAGCTAAGTTATATACATAAATATATATCCATCACGTACAACCCATACCCCTTCAAATGCGGTCTTACTTGGTAAAATGCAGTGAGATATGATATGGCACATCAATGTTAAAGGAATCTACAAACCTATTGCTAAGGAATGTAGTTGCTACTACTGCTACTCCTTGCGCATCAAGTAATTTCTCCACTGTAAATTGCCTGCGTTTTGTTCAATTCCAACACCGAACCCATGGATGCGGCGAGTTCCCATGGTTCATAAAAATCAAATACAAATAAAAACCCCATAGGGAAATACAACTGATCGAGGCCCTCTTTAACTTTGTACCATTTATGGAAATTGTGATTGAACTTTCAGTAGTTCGAAAGTTACAACATTCCCTACGATCTAAGTTTTGGTGGAAGGCGTGGGCCTTGGGTGGCGAGGCGCAGATAACGATGGTGTTGGATGAACTTAGAGAGACGAGGATCAGTATCGGGTGAGCTGGGTGGCGGATAACTTGGGATGGTGGAGAAAATTTGACGATGGTGGTTGCTGTTGTAGCATGGTCGGATCCCGGTAGGAGATTATAGAGGGTAGGGTGTTGGCATTAGAGTGCAAACAAGGTAACGGCGGTGATTTCATGTTGAACAGCAGTGCATGGAGAGCAATAATGGAGGTCGAATTTTTTTGAGATGGTGTAAGATATTTCTGGAGCGGGGATACTATTTGCAAGAGAAGGAACTATTCAAAATGGGTACAGCGAAGAAGCGGGTCCGGGTACCAAGTAAATGGTGGACCGTTTTTTAATTGGAGTCCCGGATTATTAACAAAACAAAGAAAGAAAAAAAAGGTGAAGGTGAAGTGAAAACCGCATATATAAGAACCAAAGTGGAATGCAGCGGGCGAAGTTGAATGGGGGAAATCAATGCATGAAGGTAGACTGTCTATGCATGCGCTTGGACTTTGGGAGGGTAAGAATTGGGTTTGGTTGATCTTTATATTTTTACGTTTAAAATATATTGAGTTACGGAATTTAATAAGTATTATCTCCATTTGTTGAATCAGTTTAGAACATGTTACAACTTAGAGCATGTTAGGGGAAAAAGATATATAAATATAATGCAGGCACATGAAAATATAATAGATGATGTGTACTTGCCATAGTGAAAATAGGACTTGCCATAGTGTATAAGACGGACTGTGACTGTCAAAATAACTAGGATGCCTAGTTGCATGCGAATTGAAAATATATTGGGTTTGAGCTTTGCAACATTTTGGTTAGGTGTTTCATTTATAAATTAATTAAATTGATCAATTTTTTATGACGGTTAACTTTTAAACATGATAATCTCACCAATACCGCATTGTATGACTGACGATTTCCAATGTTATATTCATATTACAAATAAAACACATTAGTCTAACACGTTCTATTATGTACAAAATATAGTCAAATTATTCATTATGGATTTAATTATGGTAACGTAATTAAGTGATTATATATGCGTTAATGACCTTTTAAATGTTTGCAAACTTATAAGGTACATAACTTCCTAATACGTTATCAGATGTGAGCGTCGTCTGTAGCGTTGGATCCATATGGACGTACGCTACGTGATGGAGCTGGTTTGGAACAGTTTGAAGCTCATTGGGAATTTATTGCAGAATTAAAACGTATGATATAATCAACCGAATGTTAACCGTTATTTAATGGTTAACGACCAAGGTGAGTAAGCACACTAACTCTGTCCAGTTTTATAATTTTCCAAACGTTATTTAATATTGATAAAAATGATTGAATGCTTTGGGTGATGGTTGTTTGGATGATTTTCTAGTTAATTGGTTGAAAATATATATATTGTTATATATATAAGTCGTTAGTTGAACACTGATCCTATTTATTACAATATTTCATGTTGATATGAAATTGGTATTATTTATGTTGATTAACGTCTGTGGATGCAGGAAAATAGGTTGGAGGAATCCAACTGGATTCCTCAATAATTATATTATTTTTTTCATATATTGCATTATATGATGTGACACATAATCTATGGTCGAATTTTGTTTGTTTGGGTCGTTTGAACGACATTGACACTGATATAAATGGGTATTTAATTATCGAAAAATATATTTGAATATATTAAGAAATAATTTGGGTTTTAGAAAGGAAAAATCTTTTTTTAAATAGAAATTTAATCTCGGTTGGATAGAATGAAATAACTTGTTTAATTATATAAAACAAGTAGTTTGGCTTATAATGATATTTATAAATGGGACTATAAATTCAAGAATGAACAAGAAAGGGAATTGGAAATGGTTTTCAAAAGAAACAGTGGAATTATTTCGATGTTTGAAATATAAACATGAATTGAATAAATCTATAAGGATTTATATTTAGAATTCAACTATGTCAAGTGTAGATTAAATAATTTATATTTAGAAATTATATATATTTAGAATTTGACAAGGGGATTTATATTTGGGTCAAAACCGATAATCAAGTATGGAATCAAGATTTAAGTATAAACTAAATATTAATTAATTTGTAAATGAAATTGGGTATGAGTATGAATTTCTAAGATAATTCAATAAACAGAATGTGAACATGAAATGGTATTGATGAATACAAATCATTTGTTTTGATAAAATAAGCCTAGATTTCTGTAAAAGAATGATATTCACATTTTAAAGTGAATAAGAGTTTAAAAGAAAATTTTTACAAATTGGAATAGTTATAAAAAGAAATTGAAGAATATTTGAAGTGATAAATTCAAATATGAATTTAGAAATCAAGTTAACCTGAAATGGTGAGTTCATTCCAACGTTCGGAACGATAATGGAATAAAGAGTATTCAAAAGTGAGTTATATATTGGAATTCGATTCTATTGAATTCAGGAAAGTACCATTTAATTTTCGGTTATAATCAAGATGTATTTATTTATCTAATTAATTAATTGTTTATTTATTTAAATAAAAGTTATATTTTTCAAAAGCAAAGATTATAACGTTATCGTTATAATCAAAGATTCCCGTAAAGAAGTAGATTCGTAAACTGAATATCAGAGTTGTGTAAACCATTATGTAAATTAAGGAATGAAATTAAGAAATTAAGAACAGGCTGGAGACTAGGTAAGTTGAATAGCTGCCTGAGTATCGATCTGATGTTGGTTTCGGACTTCGGGGTTGATACATAGGGAATTGTTCTCTTACTAGTTTTCGGTTAGGGACTAATGAATGGAGAAGAATAGTGATACGTGAATAAGAAATGGAAATGTTTTCCAATGTTAATAACGTATTCTAACTATAGAAAATAAGGTGTGAATAATAGAAATATTTTCCGAGAATCGAAAAAAGGCTAAACAAATTTTAATAAATGAATATGGAAAAAGGGAAATGGGAAGAAGAATAAATTAACGATAAATAATTAAAAAAGGCCAAATGTTGATGGATGGTTGATCGGTAATATTTCCACTTGGAAATAGTATCATTGGTTGTATGGATGATTTTCTTTTGATAGTTAAATAACCGACTATCAAAGTTTTTGATCATTTTTCCGTTGTCAATACGGAGAGACCAAGATCAGATTTATTATCTGAAAACCACTCTGTATGTGCATAAGCATTGCGAATCAAATATGCCGAAGACGAGTGAAGACGGAGTTTATGCAAGGGCTGTTCTGTCGATCCTAGGTAGAAATTGCCTAAGATGGATTTACAGAATGGCGCCTTTGGTTTGTCCAGTCCCAGGACAACGTATATGGACGAATATCTAACAGAGTATATCTAAAAGGTCGCGTAAGTTGATCTCTTCAAATGTATTCGCATTTGATGGTTGAGGAATTCGCTTCTGTTAGCTTTATACCCGTGATATTTTTGTGGAAATCAATTTGTGATTTGGCGGGTATGACAATGTGGCATTCAAAGCAAATGGAAGTGTGATCTGTCAAAAGATACGTTATGACCTCAGGCCTCATCAACCGTAAAATGACAAAAATCGGGCGGGCAACATGGCTATGTGTGTCGCACCCATTAGGGGTATTGTCACCATCTAGAGAATATTCATATTTGTTACCTCTTTTCGCTTCTGTATCTCCCAGGAACTGTTTTTTTGCTAGCAACTGTAGGTGACAATATATTCGATACACACAAGATAAATGAGTGGTCGGTCATGTGTGGCCGGGTTGCAAGATGTTTTTGTTGAACCCAGTGTATTCCTCTCTAGAGATACACTATCAGCGGGTGGTTACATACCTCGTCATAGTCGAAATCCAATCTCCAATAAGCGCCCGCGGTTTTGATTGTATACTATATATATAGAGCGTGAGACGTAAGCATTCCGCTAGATTGTTATTTACTTGTATTTAGACACTATTATAATATCAGAATATTATTGATTTCAAAAATGTTTTGGGTTATCATAAGGTGAAAACCATCGGTGTTTATGTGTGGATCAGTCTTACGATCACCTTTTCTTTTGAAAAGGGTTTTGAAAAGTTAAACCGAATGGTTGGAGTTTACTTACACCATTCCCATGACTGACCCAGAGTTTATTGTTTTTGTTTTCCCAAAACTCTTAGGTGCCCAAATTTGTACGGGAAGTCATGTAGTCGGGATTTTACAGATATACCAGAAGGAGCTCGGAGCAGGAGACTTCAACATCAGTTATATACAGAGTTTATTTCCACTATAATGTTATGTGATAATGGTATGTATATACAGTTATAGTTTTTTTATTTCAAAGTTATGTTATATAATATATTTTATTCATTCCGCTGTGAGATTCGGGTTACTCTGATTCTGTTCTGTTGTGTTCTTCTTCTATTCTAATTTTCTTTCTTTCTTTTTCTTACTCTCTAAATTCTTTCTATTAATAATCGGGTATTTCCGATGTCTTAACAGTCGACATCGTGTTTTATGTCGATTTTCAGGGTCGAAAATTCCGTGGTCATTACAAAACTAGTAAATCCATGGTTATTAGGTTTCAACTTAAATCAAAGGGAAAAGGAAAACCATGGATGATAGCACGGATCAGATCCAAAATTTAGGGAAATCTTGAAAGGTGAGTGGGTTTAAGTTGTAGTCTTTAGATAATATTATGATTATCGCTTAGCATTCCCCTTTTTATAAATTGTGAAATTTCCAGTCTAATTATAAATTGTTGTTATAACAAGTTGAGATGTTAATATGAATAGATCAGGGAATTCATATGTTTAATTGGCTTAATGTGTTGAACGTTTACATGTTGAAAAGAAATTTGTTAGAATATGAATAACGATTATTGTGGATATAATTCCATGATGCACTTGTGGCATATTGTTGAGTAAATGACATGTTAACCTGCTAGACTTGGATAATTACTAGATTGCATGTTTACATGTCAAAAACAGAATTAAACATATGTTGAAAAGGACTTGCGACAAAATATAGGCAAAATTGGACGACATGTAAATTTGATCACTATAAACTAGATTACAGTAAAAAGGATAATATGCCTAAAATTTTCATGAGATGGGAAAAATTATTAAAGGACGAACATTCCTAGATTCACAGTAATTTGACACTGTAACACTCTTAGACATGAGGTTAAACTGCACTTGTGAAAGAAGTCTGCCCGGAACTGCCCGACATATCCAGCATTCACAAGTGGTAAATATAATGTGAGTGTCTAAGTGCAAAAATTAAAAACATGCAATGGTGCTAAGACATGAGGTAAAGTCAACTTGTGGTAGAATTCTGCCCAGACCCGCCCAACAAATCCAGCGTCCATAAGTGTAGGCTTAATGTGAGAAGTCTAGTGCTTTTATATACATACATATATATATATATAACAAGATATGAATAAATGCAGTAATGGTAATTAAATGTCTAACTCAGAAAATAAGAAAGGAATGGATGTAATAAACTGAGTTGGTGTGGTAAGAAGAAAAAGTGATGTATTACCCTAAATGACCTATTTCTGAGAAAGTATTTGCAAGTAAACCACAATAAACAAAGTAAGAAAAATAAAGAAGTTACTTGCTACCACGGAGTTATATGGGAATACGTTATGAAAATAAATCACTGATTCTTTCTATCAAACTGATAAGGTGCATGTGTGTTTTCCTTAATTAAAATAAGGAACATATATTATAGTGAATGAAGAATAATGGAATACAACAGTAAAAGAAAATGATTTAAAAGGGGAATGATAATCCCCTATTATAAATAAATAACATTGATGAAAAATATTGTATAATAGGTAGACTTGTCCTATGGATAAGTGAAGATTATAATTTAGGTTATAGTAAGGAAATGGGATAACCGATGAAATGAGATAAGGGACACTTTATTTTAAATTAAGTGATCATTAAATAGGGAAAACCTGAAACTAGTTAATGAAAGGGGGAAAATATATGAAATATAAGAAGTTGTACTTATTTATAAATTAAGTAAACTGTGAACTTGGAAGTCTGAATCCCATTTATAAGAATAACATGTTTAGAATTGTCCTAGGGACAAGAGGAAACATAGGTTATAATAAATGGATAGAGAAACTTACTAATGGGCCTTAGTCAATAGAACTAAGATAATGAGTAAACAACAATAAGTTGTATTGACAATGTAAAATGGAATTATGGTTAAATGAGAAAAAATGAGGAAAACTTATGAAATAAGACATATTTAATCATAAATAATGACTGACATGTTAAATAGAAAACATGTGAATTGAGATATCCTTAATTACATATTAAGTAAAACATGTTATTGTAATAATGAAATCAAACAAGATTATAAAAGAGATTGTAGATTTCAGACCTTGGGCCACAATCTAGGGAATAACATGTTGTGGGCTTATTAATAAACTTAAATGGATTAAGTTGTAACTGAAATTAATAAGCAAGAGGAACTTGATAACTGATAAAGAATTCAATGTGAATAGGAATAACCAAGTTAAAAGGAAACCTGGTAAGGAAAAGTAAGCGCGTAAAAGAATGTTTAGACATAGGGTCTAACAAAATATTAAAGTGAGGCGCTTGGATCAGTCCACACGTTTGAGGGTGAATGACCCAACATGGTAGATCATCCTGGTGATATAAGGCACAAGAGGCGCACACATTCATCTGATTGTTCTGATGGCTCCGAAGGACTAGAAGGGGAAGTACACGGCTTCATGAGGTGCATAAGGTGCTCCTAGCAGTCCTTTGTGCAGTTGCAGATATTTTTGGTTGTGCTCACAGGGGTGGGGTTTGCACGTTACTACTAGGTGGGTGGGACTTGACTGCAGGAGTAGCTATGCAGTCAGAATGCTGTAATGCGGTGACACCAAGGTGATTCGGCGGTTGCCTCAATGGGGAGGCGAAGAGTCACGACAAAAAGGATAGTAGATCATAGGATGCCCGTCATCGGCTACTAGTGGGATGCGAAGAGACTAGAGCTAAAACCAATAGACCATTTCACCATTCACTATCGGGGTACGGGTGGTTGAGGGAAGATGCCAAATGGATGTTTAGATTTTTTGTTATTAGGGGAAGTCGTTTGGCTTTTGTAGTCTTTACAAGTTAAGGGAGGGGCTGAGGTGGGGCCATAGCCACCATGAAAAACAGACTCTAGAAATATCTGTATTTTGAGGCTCTTAAATGCGGGCTTATACAGTTATGGAAAAGCTCCCGTGCGAGTTCCATGTTTCTTGTATCGCTCTGCCATGGAACTTGGTGCACATTAGAGGACGTGCAATTGAGGCATCGAGCTACACTTTGTAGTACATATGTAGGACAGTCTAGATACATGCGTGTCTGCTTTGGGTGGTGTATGGTAGACTTGAGGGCACTACTCCAGTATGGAGTCTGATTCGACCAAAGGTGGCAGTCCATACGTTGATGTAACATTGTTATATAGGGAACTGTACATCACTACGAGGTAGGATGAGGGACCCATTTATTTCGATGGTGTTACGGTGGAGACCGTGCAAGTGGGGTACTATGGGGTGTACCTTAATATTGGGGTTAGCGACATATATATTGTATTAATTTAATCTATTGGGAAGTAAATGGGTATGACGTGTGTGCAAGCCTTGAGTGCGGTTAACCCAAGTAACCAAATAAATAAGAAAATATGATTGAATGGTATATGTAGTGTTATCCAAAGTGTATAATTTAAATCCAGTCACCAGAACTTGTGTTCTGGCCCCCTCCTCATAACATACTCACAGGTTAGATTTGTAGTAAAGACATGATAGCCTTGGATACTGGTTAGGCAGTATTATTAGTACGGGTTTGCTATATTTTGACTGTATTATATTTTATCCATTCCGCTGTGAGATATTTTCTGAGCTCTGACATGTTTTATGTCTCTGTATTTTCTTCAAGATACCAAAGCAAACCAATCCGAGTTTCGATAGATTGGAATTTTGAAAAAAAAAATCAGTCTATCGGAACTCGAGTTGTTACATTTTTGCGTATAAATTGATTTGCATTTTTTTTAATCTTGATGAGTTTTCCTTGTTGCTTTAATTATTCTAAAATGGATTTTGATGAGCTTTGATCCTATTTGGACAAGCCAATATTGTAAGCAAATTCTGATCTTTGATTTGCAATTTTGTGTCGCTTGCAAATGATGTTTTCATGTTGAAATTTGGTGTATTTGTGACACACACATTTTTATGAAATGGTTTCCAAGCATCAATATATATATATATATATATATATATATATATATATATATATATATATATATATATTGTACCTTTGTGACTAATTGGTTTTTCATATTTTGTTTTAAAATAAAAATCATCTCAAAGCAACATTGAATCTATATTTTACAATTATAAAGGATTCTAATGAGATGGCTCACATGGTTTCAAAATCATTTTATGAACGTGTTTTCTCATACCAGGCATTTTATATATATTAAAATATACATTTTTGCACCCTTTGAGTAGACTTGTCGGTGATTAAACGGTATCGTAAACCTCGTGGTATCAAATACAAAGGTATACGGGAATAGTTAATTATCGACTCGACTATCGAAGTCATTACCTCTGGTGTTTTCTTGCATATCGTGGTTTCCATATTTTCCAATGTTCATGTAATTTCTAGTGTGAAGCTGACTTGCGGTGTGTAAACCGACAGAAATGTGAATGTGTGATATTTGACATACAATTGTCATTATTTGGGTTACTATCTAAGAGTTAGTGACATGTTCTATGGATAAATGACAAAATTACTTGAGGTAGGTGTTAGCGACCTTGTCCTTTAAGACAAAACTACTTGGGGAAGGAGTAGGCGACCATGTCATGATGGAAAAATTGCTTGGGGAGGTGTTAGTGGCCTTGTCATTTAAGACAAAACTGCTTGCGGAGATGTTAGCGACCTTACCATGCTGACGAAACTACTTAAGGAAGGACTTAGCGACTTTGTCATTTAAGACAAAACTGCTTGGGGAGGTGTTAGCGATCTTGTTGTGGCCACTATAATCTTTTCGAATTCGATCTAAGTTATTTTCTAATTTCGAGTTTTCTCCATGATTTCACCATTTGAGATTATTATTATTACACGCACGCACGCACACACACACACACACACACACACACACATATATATATATATATATTGATTTCATTTCTATTTTTTGAACTCTTAACTGAGTTCCATGAGTTTTGTGATTTTTGTGATTCGAACTCTTAACTGTGTTCCATGAGTTCTATTATTCTTGTGATTTATGTTATTTTTGAATTTTCCATCCTACCTTTATGTGGTTCAAAGTATTATTTACCCTAATTGTAGAGATATGGTAATCTATATTGATGGGAATATCTAAGTCAGTATTTGTGTTCCTCTCGAGTGACTAGTGTATTAATTTTCTAAACTTTATCCCAAGTGTATTAATATTCCTTTCTGATGGAAAGGAATTATCATATTTGTGTTTCAAGTAAAACTATGATTATGAAATTACTTTTCCTGTGAAAAGAAATTTGTGTCTACCGACATTTTGTTTCATTTATCATGTTATTACTGATATGTTTAAGCTAGACTGATATGTGTATGTAATACTCAGGTCAGACCGAGTTGTTTCAGCTTCGTAGCTTACTGCTGATTTGTGGATAACTGAGCTGTCTTGGACTATATCTCTCAAAGCTTATAAGTATATTGGTGTATTCCTGTCATTGTATCTTTATTCTTTTGAAACATCATGTGTATGGGTATGGTTCAAATGAAACCATTTGAGTATATAGCACATGTATATGTTGTATTCTGTTATTGTACTTATATGTAATCTGTTCTGTGATCTATCATCTATGATGTATTGTAATTTGTTCTGAATATGATCCTTAGCCATCACAGTTTTATATTAGATGAATTGAGTACATCGATCCACTTGAGGTAAGAAAAAGGATATATATATATATATATACACACCCTATCGACATATTCGATACTTGTCTAATACAAGATTGCAGATGTTCACCCCTAACTAGCCTAATTCTCCACTCTAATAGACATCATTACTCATTAATGCTCTTTATTAGAGTGGGTCTCAGGGTGGGGAGTTAGAGTATTTTAAAAATTAGATATTTAAATATTGATCATTAATTATTCGACTGACGGTTCTAGAAAGGTGATTTTTCACGAACGATCGAATTAAAATCCAAGACTAGTTCCATTGAGTTCGTATAATTAGATACGCTAAAAAAAATGCAAGGATCGCTATAGTTTGAGTTTGGACCATTTGGTGTTCATAATGATCTCGATATGCGCATAAAATTATCGATTCAGGCAATAGTATCGGATTTCAATGAAACTTGTACCATCATTACTGTATTGTTGTAGTGATGCCTAATGTTAACCGGCCTATCCGGTTCCTAAAAGTACACAGGACATGCTCAATTCAACCCAGCGCATGGAGTTAAGGCCGAGAAGGACGCTTAGGAGAAAAAGGAGGCAAGGTTGAAGAGGAACCATGCCGCCAAGGGCCTCGCAACATCCCTAGCACATTTCTAAGTCAAAACTTCGAATCCCCAGGAGTCGCGAGCTCGAACACCATGACCTAGGGCACTCTTGCATACGGCCTTCGCACTCCTCGAAAATATGAACTTCATAGCCCTCGAATGAAAGGGTGTGAAATTCGCACCCAGCAAGGTGTGAAATTCACACCTAGAAGGGTGCGAAATTCGCACCCAGCACGATGCGAAATTCGCACCCAGGAGGGTGCGGATTTCGCACCCAGAAGGGTACGAAATTCGTACCTCGGAGGCTGCGGATTTCGCACCCAGCAGGGTATGAAATTCGCACATGTAGGGGGCAAATTTCGTACTCCTTGAGGTGCGAAATTTGCACCCTATGAGATGTGAAATTCGCACTCCAGGCTAGGTGCGAAATATGCACAGGCGCAGGCGCCAGGTGCGAAATTCTAGGTGCGGGACTCCGTTTTCACCTACTCCTACCTAACCCCTCTCCTACAAATAGCCCATGGCCTCACACTTCAAAGCGGTTGGAGTTTGTGAGCTCAAGACCTCTAGAGAGATACTTTAATGGCATCTCCCATTTGAGGAAGAAGAAGGGAAAAAGTGCATTTTTCCTAATATATTAAATATATGATAATTATGACATCATATAAGCTTAGAGATGAATGTAATGAGATGTAATGTGTTGGTCTTGATCTTGTAACTTTGTGTTATCGATAATATTCCAACGACTCATAGGCCCCTCTCGAGGCCGAACCACTATAAATCTCTCGTGTTATTTTCCGCTCTTGTCTACACGACCACGTAAATAATTTCAAGTAATTTGAATCTTTGGTGTTTACGACATTTTTTACCGTCAACATTTGGTGCTTTCATTGAGAGAAACACAGATTTGCATCTTTCTCGCACGTTATCGTCTCGACTTCGACGAACTTGAGGTTTCTTTGCTAAACCTGTCGCCGAGTCCGCTTATGATGGTAAAGTGGCAAAAGAACACAATAGTCGGCTCTTCAGCCGCAGCCGAGGCCGGGACATCCCAACAACCTCAACCGGCGGACATTCCAGCCACTAATGAAAATGTCCGTCCAATTGTGGATTCCGAAGCGCTCGCAACACAAGTTCAGATCCGCATGCTTAATGAAAAATATGAGAACATAGCGGTCGATCTCAATCAAACTTTAAGGAATAACATCGTCCTTATGCGATAACTTAAAGAAAGTTAGTGCATCGTCGCTCGACTTCAGCTAACTCGGAACAACACTCGACCCTGACCAACTATCTCGGAAACTTCCTCTTCCGAGTCGAGGGGTCCACATCAAAGAAGGTGGTTTAGTCTCATCAACAATGTCGTCATCTGCAGCAAAGCCCTCGACAATGGCTATGCCAACAGCAATGGAAACGGCAATGGTGACCGAACTACAGTAAAATGTAGTGAGGGGGCACAATACTGAGATCGCTCTTGCTTGATCATCAATGACGGACCGGATTCGACCAACCAACCCCTTCCTCGACAAAACCCAACGATCACCCATCGAGATTGTGGACCAACTATGCCAGCGGCCCGCTCTTTTCCAGAACAGGATCCGCACCAATCCGCTCCTCACCAGGATCTAATTATAGATGTCGAGGACATGAAAGAAGACGACCCGGACATCCATCATAGAAGACGTCCTCGCAACAGAACTCCCGAACCTTGCCAAAATCCATGGATCTCAATGGCGGATCCCCGTCCAACTTACCTTCCCAACATGGTCCGAAGGGTCATGAGGGAATGCAAGAGAATGTACATGACTCATGGGAGGCCCACATTAGGCGTAATCCGTTCACAAGAAGAGTAAACGAGGCCGAGTAGCCGCGACACTTCATCATGCCATAGATGTCGCTCTATGATGACTCCACCGATCCTTGTGCTTTCCTGAACCAGTATGAATGGAAAATGGATTCAAGCCGGGGCAATGATCCGAGCAAATGCAAGTGCTTCCCAGTATTCCTGTCTGGGACCGCTTTACTTTGGTTCTCTCGCCTCCCCCTTGATTAAATCAACAACTTCAGCCAGCTAGCAACAAACTAGTCAAGCAATTCAGGGTGCATATCCCGACTCCAAAGAATGCCCTTACTATGTCCAACCTATACCAAGGACCAGCCGAGTCGCTCAAAACCTACCTCTCTTGGTTCAACATTGCTCTCGTCGAGGTCAAGGATCCTTACCCTCGCACCATACTCTTTCAGTTAGCAGAAGGTGTCCTACCTACTTCCGAATTCGAAGCATGGATCGATCGGAAGCAGCCAAAAAGCCTCGATGCTTTCTATGAGAAGGCATGGCAGTACTTATGCCAAGAGGAGGCAAGATGAAACCGGCTCTCCGAAACAAGTCGCCCCCAACGACCCTGTAACACCCCACGTTCGTTAGTGTCACTCACAAAGGGAATGCACTAAGCTCTGTGGAGCATTTTGGGTAAAAGATGCAGATAAATAACAAGACAGACAAATTATTAAACAGTGGAAAATAGAACTTTGCTTTATTGATAAAATAGTCTGTACAAGATTCTTTTACAATATCAGAGTATCATCTGTCTTTATAAAATAAAGAAGCATGAAAATACATTTATATATTCCCCAATGTAGCAAGAGCCAGCCATAGCATCTGGAAGAGAATCCAAAGACAACTTCGTCAAATCTTCAAGCTGGGAAAGAGCAACGGTCCAGTCTAATCCCGATTTATACTATTCCCTCCTCAACTACCTGGGGGGGGGGGGAACGGAAGAAAAGAAGACGAAAGAAAAACAGAGTCAGACATAAAGCCTGAGTAAGTTCAGTAACTTCTAGCATGTGAACATGGAAAAACAAAACGACATGAATTAACTGAATACAAGATTACACCATGACGATAAGGTCAACAAGATTAGACAAGGTAGTCACAAGATATGCTAAGATGACTGGATACGCTCTAATACTTTCGCAGCTTCGCTATTTCCTTGTTATACTGGTTTCTATATCTCTGCACCACCTAACTAGTGTTCAACTAGTAACGATAACGTGATCCCAACCCCTGTAGTTTCCATTGCCTTCAGGCATACATTTATTATTTATTACCTAGATCTAGTCTAGGGTTTTCTATCAAGTGCTTTCTAGATTTAACTATAGTTTTACGCTATCTGCTGAACGCTTTTCGAGTTCAGGGTTTATGCCACCTAGTCCAACTAGGGATTACGCTACCTGTCGAACAATGCCCCCAAGTCTAGGACACACTACCTAAAGTGGTATATGTTCCTAGGCTTCCCCATGCATGTATCGCGAATCGTTATCGCTTGTCTAGATGCACATATCCTGTAATGTGCGATCCGAGTCCTGTGACAGGGCAAATCAAGGAATACAGAACTCGGTCGGGAGCTTTCAGATATCTGCCGATGCAGATGCTAAGGTCTGTTTTTATTCCAGTGGCTATGGTCCCACTTGACCCCTCCCTCAGCTAATGAAAGGCACACCTTGTAAAATGAGAACTATACGCCGGCCCCCGGTGCCCCACTATCCTATGGCCATCCGCAACCATAACTAGATAGCAAGTATATGGTCTTTTGGAGTTCTCCGCCTTTCCGCTTCACGTATCTCGATTGACTCAAGATGGATGGTAGACGATGAGTTGCTATCACAGGGCTACCGTCTTCTCGCCGAATCACGCTGGTCCATCCTAGTCTTTAGGTTGCCACATATATATTGCAACCAAGGCATACCCTCGGTTCTTCTAACGCAGACCTTAACCTCTGTGAGCCCAGGATGATCATCTACAGCCTCACAGAGGGATACCAAGAGTACCCTCACATCCCCTCGAAGCCTCGGGCTTCGTAACCCAATTCGTTGGAGCCTTCTTAAAACCAGATGGATGTTTGCTCCTTCGTGTTGTACTAAGAATTACTACTTAGTTCTACTAACTAAGGTTTACCACTTAGTTTCCAAATTCCTTGTTTTCTTAACTAAGTTTTACTACTTAGTCCCTTTTTCAACTGAGGTCTACTACTTAGTTTTCTTTCTCGCCAGGTTGGGTTGGTTAAGTGTCTTTAGTCAATTCAAGTTATCTTAACCCTCTTCCCTTATCCTATTACACTGGTTAAGTGTTATCCCTTCATGCTTTTTACTTAACCCTATTCATTTATCATATTCTGATGGTTAAGTGTTCAAGTTTACTTAACCCTATGGTCTAGTCCAGTTAACATATTAATTTGGCTAAGTGTATTACTTAACCCCAACCTCTAGTCTAATTAACATGTTAAATTGGCTAAGTGTATTAACTTTACTTAACCCCACCTTCTAGTCTAGTCAACATGTTAATTTGGCTAAGTATTCCCATGGACTTAACCCTCCCATTCTAGCTTTAACTGTGCTAAGTTGGTTAAGTGTTCCTTAACCTTCCCATTCTAGCTTAACCGTGTTAGGTTGGTTAAGTGTTCCTATGGACTTAACCTTCCCATTCTAGCTTAACTTTGTTAAGTCGGTTAAGTGTTCCTATGGACTTAACCCACCCATTCTTGCTTAACTGTGTTAAATTGGTTAAGTGTTTCTATGGACTTAACTCTCCCATTCTTGTTCTAGCTTTAATTAATAAATTAAAGCCGCAACCTCTCACATTAGACATATATTGCTGCGGTTACTGGATGTGCCGGTCGGTTCCGGGCAGGCTTACACCGCAACTCAGTCTAACCTCGGGTTAGGCATATTCATGTTTTCTAAGTTCAAAGGGTTTTTGATTAATTTCCAAATCTAGTTTTGAAAACAACCATCCCGTCCTTCGGATCAGTTAGGGATAGCCAGGGAGGGCAGGAAACTTGTATTTTCCAAACCCAAGCCTAGACACTATCCTTTCTGTCACCCTAGAACCTTCTGGTCTATGTGTTATAAAAAGGGATGTTATCAAAATACTTTTCTTTTATTTATAAATTGTTAACAATTTATTTCAAAAGCCCATTTCCCCTTTCTAGACAAATTTGGCCTATATTTATTTGTCAAGCCTACTAGTATACTTATATTCTAGGCCCAAGTCCTAACCCAACATGCAGTTTAGGCCATTTCCTATTTCATTGCCGAAACTAGATTAAATATCCTAGTTTATAATTTATGGCCAAAACTTAACCAAGTTACATATTTTGTGGTAAATGAACAATTTAACATTTATGACGAATTCTATAAGTAAATTACTCCTAATTTACTTATTTCATTACTACTCTTTTAATGTACATTGTCACATTTATTATTATGGCCCATTCTCTCTTATTTATCATATTTATACTTTTTGGTATGTAAATTATACCAAATTTAGTGTCGCTAACCATAATTTATTCTAAACATGACAATTGCTCACAATTATGAATAAATTCAAAATTGTGCTAATATACTTATTCCAAATCAACCTTAATTAACCCAATCTTGGTTTAACATCCTAATTCACAATTTATGGCAAAACTAGAATTATTTTTCTAGTTTACATTTTATGCCTAAAATTTAGCTTACTTACTAACGCTAAATTTAATATGTCAAAATCACATATTCCCTAATCCATGTCAAATTTCCCCGTTTTCATTTTAATATGCATGTCATAATACATATTCCAAATTATGCCAATTTCCAAGTTTACAATTACGTTCATATTGATTTCCATGTTTTTCCCCAAATCGCATTCCCACCGTGCGAATAATCGTGATTCAACCTAGATTATAAATAAATCTAGATTCGTAGATAAAAAGGGAATGAATCAAAATGACAAGAAGGAATAATTGGCATAAAAAGGTTTGGATAACAATGTAGGTTCAAGTATATGGGTAGACCTAACTAAATAGGTAAATTCCCACTGTCTTAAAACCAAAGAATGGGCAAAATAGGTTCAAGAACGTGGGTAGACCTAACTTAATAGGTAAATTCCCACTGTCTTAAAACCAAAGAAAAACCAAGGAACAGGTAGAATAAATAATTGGGTTTAGACCCAACTTCTCAATCACAAAACTAAAGCAATATTTTCCTAATCATAAATCATGGGTGTCAAAATCACAGTTGTCCTCATTATGTCATAAGTAATAGTTTATATCCAAATCAAAGGTATAGGCCTAGTCAAGGAAATAATCCTTGTAGTCACAGTCACAGTCATAGGAAATGTCCATAGTCATATGCGATGTTCATAGTCCAAAAGGAAAATAATTCCCATAGTCATAAGTCATTGTCATAGGCAATGTTTATATGTCCCAAAATCAAAGGCTTATGTCATAGTCCAAAGGCATATGCTTTCAAAGGCCACAGTTCTATAGTCATAGTCACGGTTACAGTCTTATTTGTCCTCGAATCATAACAGTTCTTAATTCAGTCCAAGAGTATAAACACATATTCGAAGAGAGAGAGAGAGAGAGAGATTTGGCATATTCCTTTATTCCTTTAATTTCATGTCACAAATAAAACAAAATATTCAGATCTAGAAATAACCAACTTACAGAAAATAGATCTAGAAAAGAAGGAAAGCGTGGCTATGATTCGTGCGTCGTTGCTTGAAACTTGTTTGAGCTAGCCTTTGAATTCTTCACTTGAAACTTTGATTTGAATCCCTCCTTAAAAGTCTTTTAGCAGCATCTCCTCGTCTTGAATCATATTTTATTTTATTTATTTAAGAAAATTTAGAGGAGGGGAAGAAGCCATGAATCTTAGCAGCATAAGGATAGAAGATAATTGGTGCAAAGAGAATGAAGACTAGGGCTGTTTATATAGCTGCTCAAGACCTTATCGTACACGCAGCGCTGAGTCAGCATTGAACCTAGTTAAGAAAATAGTGCAGGTACGTAGATGAATCTAGCCAAACCTTATCATACACGCAGTGCTGAGTCAGCATTGGGTCCCACAAGCTATTTTGGCGTAAAAGTTTGATTTTCAAACTTTTGAATTTCTGGAATTTATTTAACTGTTTTATTCATATGAAATATTCTTATATGTATACAATTCCTCTAACGACCATTTTACGCGTATATATATATACGCACAACTTTCATTTTATTTTCAAAATTCAAATGATGTTGCCATATTTCATTGACTGTAGCCTTATCTTGAATTTTATCTTTCGTATACATATATTTTTGTGTGTATATATATATATATTTATATTTCTCATATGTATATATATATATTTTCTTTATTTCCTTATATGTACGTTCTTATCCTTTCAAATTTTGAATTTGTATACGTACATATATTTGCATGTTTAGTTGGCCCTCTCTAAAACAAAGATAAAAAATTATGCCGCCGCCGGGATTCGAACCCCCGACCTCCATGCTACCAATACAATGCCTTAACCAACTGAGCTACAGAGGCTTTTGTTAATAAGTCTTAGAACAATAATAATTATTGTTCTCTCCTTACCTCTTTTTTTCATGTTAGTTACAATACTTAAATTAAACAATCTGCATGGATCTTTTTCAATTAATTTTTCTTTTAAAAATTAATTATACTTTAATTTGAGAATCTGAATGTCATAGAATAACGGGGTGTTACATTCTCCCCCACTTAAAAGGATTTCGTCCCCGAAATCTTCAAGTTAGGAAGAATATGGCCTACCATCCAATCATCCATCTACTCAATCATTTAGTCACAGGCATTCATTGTCCTTAAAAGATTTCTAATGCTTTCATGTTCATATGCATAGTGTGTGTATATGTCTCTATCTAATGCAAAATCAGGCGGTCTACTGATTCAGTTGACCTCCTTAATGCAAATCATGTTAGTGCCATGCGTCCAATCATGCATGCAAACATCCCCGGTCATGTAAATACTACATGCGTGCACAACCATACATCCATATGCAACATCCATATGATATCATATCAAATTCAACTTACAAACAAATGCATATATGTAAGTGTTCGAACTTGATCTCGTGTCTAATACGTTTGCATATGCATCCATGAGCGACCATTTGCAACCACTTGCAACCATTCAACCATAACATGTTTCAAATACATGTTTACATCCATTGGCTTCTACCTAAAGATCGCAGATTCGATCTAGAGGATATACTTTGGAAAGAGAGAAACAACTATGCGTAAAGCTCCTAAATAAAGAAATCAAGGATGCACCCTTAAGAAAAAGGGTATGTTGCTAGTTCTAGCCTTCTTGAGCTTTACTCCACTGTATCTTAACCAATTTTTTTACTCCACGATTGTGAAGTTTCTAAGCTCCATCTCCAAAATGAACAAATGTCAACCAAGTGTATATACTAGGATGATCAGAGGTCTCTCCTCCTATCTTATCCATCATGCCATAATTGTAAGGGTCAAAAGGTCACTACGCGCTTTTTAGAGCGCCTGCCACAACTATCCATCTCTCACGCAAACCATCCTAGTCGAACTCGACATTCCTCAAGTACAAGCCCCAAAGGCCTAAACCAATATCAGACAAGCACCCAAGGAATATCTCCTTTAGACAATCTACGTGATATGATATAAGCAAACTCGATAGCTATTCAAACCCCTACTAACCAAAAATAAATGGGTCGAACCACCCACTGGGTTTGAGACTGGTTGGGATCTTCTTACTATACAAGTACTAAGGTGCAGAGACTCAACTATGGAAGCAAATATGAACAAATGCGAAGTGCTAAATCCGAACAGAAAAACTAGATTCTTCTAAGAGAAACTTTTACCACCTATCTCCTAGGTACGCTCAGCATGTACTTGCCCTTCTGAAAATCTTGTCCTTTGTCCTTAATTATATGCCCTATCATACCATAGTAAAGATACTTCCTCTTGTCTTAGGTTTTATAATCCCTTCCTCCTTCGTGAGCCAAGTCTACATCCATAATTTTCCTCATCCTTGGGTTGTGCTCTTTTGCCAAACTCCTCATCCTTTTCCGTGTGTAACCACATTGGCAAATCTCTCGAAAGCCGCCTCCATCGCATGGAAAACCCTATAACCTTGAAAGAAGGCTGGCCGTAAGTGAAACAACTACGGCTATAGATGGAAGTCGGGCACTACTTCGCCCTTCGATGAGGTTACCTCCCAGAAAGCCAGGAGCCCCAGAGACTCAAGAAAGAAGGAGACAAGAATTCAAACAGAGGAAGAGGAGACAATGCGTATGGCTTTGGGGAATATGCCTTTAAAACAAATCCTTTCTTTTTGAAAATGCTTCTTTAAAAACCGTTTTGAAAATAATTTTTTTCAAATCTTTTATCTGATCCGGTAACCTTCAGCTCTGATACCACGTGTAACACCCCACGTTCGTTAGTGTCACTCACAAAGGGAATGCACTAAGCTCTGTGGAGCATTTTGGGTAAAAGATGCAGATAAATAACAAGACAGACAAATTATTAAACAGTGGAAAATAGAACTTTGCTTTATTGATAAAATAGTCTGTACAAGATTCTTTTACAATATCAGAGTATCATCTGTCTTTATAAAATAAAGAAGCATGAAAATACATTTATATATTCCCCAATGTAGCAAGAGCCAGCCATAGCATCTGGAAGAGAATCCAAAGACAACTTCGTCAAATCTTCAAGCTGGGAAAGAGCAACGGTCCAGTCTAATCCCGATTTATACTATTCCCTCCTCAACTACCTGGGGGGGGGGGAACGGAAGAAAAGAAGACGAAAGAAAAACAGAGTCAGACATAAAGCCTGAGTAAGTTCAGTAACTTCTAGCATGTGAACATGGAAAAACAAAACGACATGAATTAACTGAATACAAGATTACACCATGACGATAAGGTCAACAAGATTAGACAAGGTAGTCACAAGATATGCTAAGATGACTGGATACGCTCTAATACTTTCGCAGCTTCGCTATTTCCTTGTTATACTGGTTTCTATATCTCTGCACCACCTAACTAGTGTTCAACTAGTAACGATAACGTGATCCCAACCCCTGTAGTTTCCATTGCCTTCAGGCATACATTTATTATTTATTACCTAGATCTAGTCTAGGGTTTTCTATCAAGTGCTTTCTAGATTTAACTATAGTTTTACGCTATCTGCTGAACGCTTTTCGAGTTCAGGGTTTATGCCACCTAGTCCAACTAGGGATTACGCTACCTGTCGAACAATGCCCCCAAGTCTAGGACACACTACCTAAAGTGGTATATGTTCCTAGGCTTCCCCCATGCATGTATCGCGAATCGTTATCGCTTGTCTAGATGCACATGTCCTGTAATGTGCGATCCGAGTCCTGTGACAGGGCAAATCAAGGAATACAGAACTCGGTCGGGAGCTTTCAGATATCTGCCGATGCAGATGCTAAGGTCTGTTTTTATTCCAGTGGCTATGGTCCCACTTGACCCCTCCCTCAGCTAATGAAAGGCACACCTTGTAAAATGAGAACTATACGCCGGCCCCCGGTGCCCCACTATCCTATGGCCATCCGCAACCATAACTAGATAGCAAGTATATGGTCTTTTGGAGTTCTCCGCCTTTCCGCTTCACGTATCTCGATTGACTCAAGATGGATGGTAGACGACGAGTTGCTATCACAAGGCTACCGTCTTCTCGCCGAATCACGCTGGTCCATCCTAGTCTTTAGGTTGCCACATATATATTGCAACCAAGGCATACCCTCGGTTCTTCTAACGCAGACCTTAACCTCTGTGAGCCCAGGATGATCATCTGCAGCCTCACAGAGGGATACCAAGAGTACCCTCACGTCCCCTCGAAGCCTCGGGCTTCGTAACCCAATTCGTTGGAGCCTTCTTAAAACCAGATGGATGTCTGCTCCATCGTGTTATACTAAGAATTACTACTTAGTTCTACTAACTAAGGTTTACCACTTAGTTTCCAAATTCCTTGTTTTCTTAACTAAGTTTTACTACTTAGTCCCTTTTTCAACTGAGGTCTACTACTTAGTTTTCTTTCTCGCCAGGTTGGGTTGGTTAAGTGTCTTTAGTCGATTCAAGCTATCTTAACCCTCTTCCCTTATCCTATTACACTGGTTAAGTGTTATCCCTTCATGCTTTTTACTTAACCCTATTCATTTATCATATTCTGATGGTTAAGTGTTCAAGTTTACTTAACCCTATGGTCTAGTCCAGTTAACATATTAATTTGGCTAAGTGTATTACTTAACCCCAACCTCTAGTCTAATTAACATGTTAAATTGGCTAAGTGTATTAACTTTACTTAACCCCACCTTCTAGTCTAGTCAACATGTTAATTTGGCTAAGTATTCCCATGGACTTAACCCTCCCATTCTAGCTTTAACTGTGCTAAGTTGGTTAAGTGTTCCTTAACCTTCCCATTCTAGCTTAACCGTGTTAGGTTGGTTAAGTGTTCCTATGGACTTAACCTTCCCATTCTAGCTTAACTTTGTTAAGTCGGTTAAGTGTTCCTATGGACTTAACCCACCCATTCTTGCTTAACTGTGTTAAATTGGTTAAGTGTTTCTATGGACTTAACTCTCCCATTCTTGTTCTAGCTTTAATTAATAAATTAAAGCCGCAACCTCTCACATTAGACATATATTGCTGCGGTTACTGGATGTGCCGGTCGGTTCCGGGCAGGTTTACACCGCAACTCAGTCTAACCTCGGGTTAGGCATATTCATGTTTTCTAAGTTCAAAGGGTTTTTGATTAATTTCCAAATCTAGTTTTGAAAACAACCATCCCGTCCTTCGGATCAGTTAGGGATAGCCATGGAGGGCAGGAAACTTGTATTTTCCAAACCCAAGCCTAGACACTATCCTCTCTGTTACTCTAGAACCTTCTGGTCTATGTGTTATAAAAAGGGATGTTATCAAAATACTTTTCTTTTATTTATAAATTGTTAACAATTTATTTCAAAAGCCCATTTCCCCTTTCTAGACAAATTTGGCCTATATTTATTTGTCAAGCCTACTAGTATACTTATATTCTAGGCCCAAGTCCTAACCCAACATGCAATTTAGGCCATTTCCTATTTCATTGCCGAAACTAGATTAAATATCCTAGTTTATAATTTATGGCCAAAACTTAACCAAGTTACATATTTTGTGGTAAATGAACAATTTAACATTTATGACGAATTCTATAAGTAAATTACTCCTAATTTACTTATTTCATTACTACTCTTTTAATGTACATTGTCACATTTATTATTATGGCCCATTCTCTCTTATTTATCATATTTATACTTTTTGGTATGTAAATTATACCAAATTTAGTGTCGCTAACCATAATTTATTCTAAACATGACAATTGCTCACAATTATGAATAAATTCAAAATTGTGCTAATATACTTATTCCAAATCAACCTTAATTAACCCAATCTTGGTTTAACATCCTAATTCACAATTTATGGCAAAACTAGAATTATTTTTCTAGTTTACATTTTATGCCTAAAATTTAGCTTACTTACTAACGCTAAATTTAATATGTCAAAATCACATATTCCCTAATCCATGTCAAATTTCCCCGTTTTCATTTTAATATGCATGTCATAATACATATTCCAAATTATGCCAATTTCCAAGTTTACAATTACGTTCATATTGATTTCCATGTTTTTCCCCAAATCGCATTCCCACCGTGCGAATAATCGTGATTCAACCTAGATTATAAATAAATCTAGATTCGTAGATAAAAAGGGAATGAATCAAAATGACAAGAAGGAATAATTGGCATAAAAAGGTTTGGATAACAATGTAGGTTCAAGAATATGGGTAGACCTAACTAAATAGGTAAATTCCCACTGTCTTAAAACCAAAGAATGGGCAAAATAGGTTCAAGAACGTGGGTAGACCTAACTTAATAGGTAAATTCCCACTGTCTTAAAACCAAAGAAAAACCAAGGAACAGGTAGAATAAATAATTGGGTTTAGACCCAACTTCTCAATCACAAAACTAAAGCAATATTTTCCTAATCATAAATCATAGGTGTCAAAATCATAGTTGTCCTCATTATGTCATAAGTAATAGTTTATATCCAAATCAAAGGTATAGGCCTAGTCAAGGAAATAATCCTTGTAGTCACAGTCACAGTCATAGGAAATGTCCATAGTCATATGCGATGTTCATAGTCCAAAAGGAAAATAATTCCCATAGTCATAAGTCATTGTCATAGGCAATGTTTATATGTCCCAAAATCAAAGGCTTATGTCATAGTCCAAAGGCATATGCTTTCAAAGGCCACAGTTCTATAGTCATAGTCACGGTTACAGTCTTATTTGTCCTCGAATCATAACAGTTCTTAATTCAGTCCAAGAGTATAAACACATATTCGAAGAGAGAGAGAGAGATTTGGCATATTCCTTTATTCCTTTAATTTCATGTCACAAATAAAACAAAATATTCAGATCTAGAAATAACCAACTTACAGAAAATAGATCTAGAAAAGAAGGAAAGCGTGGCTATGATTCGTGCGTCGTTGCTTGAAACTTGTTTGAGCTAGCCTTTGAATTCTTCACTTGAAACTTTGATTTGAATCCCTCCTTAAAAGTCTTTTAGCAGCATCTCCTCGTCTTGAATCATATTTTATTTTATTTATTTAAGAAAATTTAGAGGAGGGGAAGAAGCCATGAATCTTAGCAGCATAAGGATAGAAGATAATTGGTGCAAAGAGAATGAAGACTAGGGTTGTTTATATAGCTGCTCAAGACCTTATCGTACACGCAGCGCTGAGTCAGCATTGAACCTAGTTAAGAAAATAGTCCAGGTACGTAGATGAATCTAGCCAAACCTTATCATACACGCAGTGCTGAGTCAGCATTGGGTCCCACAAGCTATTTTGGCGTAAAAGTTTGATTTTCAAACTTTTGAATTTCTGGAATTTATTTAACTGTTTTATTCACATGAAATATTCTTATATGTATACAATTCCTCTAACGACCATTTTACGCGTATATATATACGCACAACTTTCATTTTATTTTCAAAATTCAAATGATGTTGCCATATTTCATTGACTGTAGCCTTATCTTGAATTTTATCTTTCGTATACATATATTTTTGTGTATATATATATATATATTTATATTTCTCATATGTATATATATATATATATTCTTTATTTCCTTATATGTACGTTCTTATCCTTTCAAATTTTGAATTTGTATACGTATATATATTTGCATGTTTAGTTGGCCCTCTCTAAAACAAAGATAAAAAAATTATGCCGCCGCCGGGATTCGAACCCCCGACCTCCATGCTACCAATACAATGCCTTAACCAACTGAGCTACAGAGGCTTTTGTTAATAAGTCTTAGAACAATAATAATTATTGTTCTCTCTTTACCTCTTTTTTTCATGTTAGTTACAATACTTAAATTAAACAATCTGCATGGATCTTTTTCAATTAATTTTTCTTTTAAAAATTAATTATACTTTAATTTGAGAATCTGAATGTCATAGAATAACGGGGTGTTACAGACCCCTAAGCGGACACCGCAAATAACAACCTTAGAGGAAAACAAGCCGGAGAGCCCTTCGATCAGAACAAGGGGGCAGGTCCCTACAGACAATGACCAAAAAATGGTAGGTAGGGTGGCGGAAACAATATTCAGGCCTGACAGAGTCGAGGAAACATGGCCCTCACTGCGCTTTCTAGACCTACACCCTATTAAATGAAGACTTAGAGATAATCTACTTGGAGACATGCAACAAATTTCCATACAAGAAGCCGCGCACCAGAGAATCAATTGACTGCTAGAAAAATACTATAAGGTACTCTCGGTACCACGACGTGTACGGGAACGATACCAATGAGTGTCGTCGGCTTAGGGATGCAATCGAGAAGCTTATCTGTGAGAAACGAATCGAGGAATATGTCCAAGAATCCTTTCCTCCCAAGACAATTCAAAGCCTTTAGCGCCAACACCTCAGGCGCCCGCCAAGAGGGCTCCAGGTCCGTCTAACCCAAGGCGAGGGATCAAGATCAACACTATATGTGGCGGACGTTAACCCACACACGATAACTTTCGGAAAATGGAAGAGTATGTGAGTTCCATAAAGCATGCTACTTATGAAGCTTGTTCCTCTCCCAATGAATCCGTCCCAGCCAAGCTCCAAAAATCCATGCGGGACGACATTGTTTTCCACGAAAGAGTTCCTATTGGGGTAGAAATCCCAACCACCGATCCACTAGTTATCACGGCTCAGATTGGGGATGCTTCTGTCCGAAAGGTATTAATCGACTCTAGAAGCTCGGTCAACATCATTTTTAAAGCCTCTTATGACTATATGAAGCTGGAGACAAATGACTTAAATCCATGTCGCTCCATGATCCATGGCTTCAATGGGGCTTCCAGTTCCCCAATGGGAATGATCGATTTACCTATGGAACTAGGCGAGGGGGATCGGAGCCGGGTCTGAATCCTCACTTTTGTGGTTATAGACATGGACTCCCCCTACATTCTTTCCTTGGATGTCCTTTTCTCATAGAGTTTCAGGCCTGCATGTCACCATGGTCTCTCCTAATGAAATTTCCGACAGAAAATGGGATTGGTAAAGTTAGAGGCGATCATGTAAATGCCAGAGAATGTTATGCAATAGAATGGAAGAATGCGCGCAATAAGGACAAGGA
Source organism: Allium sativum (assembly GCA_030737875.1). Classification (NCBI taxonomy): domain Eukaryota; kingdom Viridiplantae; phylum Streptophyta; class Magnoliopsida; order Asparagales; family Amaryllidaceae; genus Allium; species Allium sativum. The sequence goes on along the minus strand of CM060916.1, from coordinate 291,152,882 downwards.
CAAAGCCGTGTCTGCACCTTCTTGCGCTGAGATTATCTCAGCATAGCAATTAGCGGTGTCTGAGCCTTTGCTTAGGCGCCACTGCCATCTTTCCGATGATTTCGACCCTCAAAAGAACAAAGAGCCCGAATACGAGAGGGCTACTCCAGTCGAGCCTACAGTGGATATTCCAATTAATCCCGATGGCCCATCAAGGGTACTAAAAATAGGATCGCAACTCCATCCCGCAATCAAAGAGGATCTTGTAGATTTCATGAAGGCAAATTTAGAAGTGTTCACACGGTCTCACTCCTATATGAAAGGCATAAATCCCGCAGTCGCTTGCCATTGTCTAAGTATCAATCCCACAATGCCTCCAATCAAGTAGAAGCATCGCTTCTTTGGATTCGAAAGGTCCAAAGCACTCGAGGAAGAGGTAGTCCGTCTACTCAACAACAACTTTATTCGCGAAGCCGACTATCCCGAGTGGGTCTCCAATCCAGTCCTGGTCAAAAATGCCAATGGTAAATGGTGAATATGCGTCGACTTCTCCGATTTAAACAAGGCATGTCCCAATTGCTGTTTCCCGCTCCTGAAGATTGACCGACTTGTTGACTCAACCGCCGGATACCAGCATGGACGCCTACTCAGGCTACAATCAAATCCCGATTAATCAACGCAAACAAGATCATACCTCTTTCATAACAGACCCTGGGATTTACTGCTATCGCGTGATGCCTTTCGGCCTGAAGAACGCCGGTGCCACTTATCAGCGAATGGTTAATCTACTCTTTAAAAAACAAATTGGGAAATCCATGGAGGTGTACGTGGGCGACATGTTGGTCAAATCAAAACAGTCCAACAACCACGCCCACGACCTCTCTAGAATGTTCGATTTCCTTCACCGGTACGACATGAAACTTAATCCTCTGAAGTACTCCTTCGGAGTCGCTTCGGGAAAATTCTTAGGTTTCATCGTCAGTTCCCAAGGAATTGAAGCTAACCCAGAAAAAATCCAAGCTATTCAGGACATCCAAATCCCCAAGAACATCAAGGATGTTCAAAGTTTAAACGAAAAGGTCACCACTTTATGTCGGTTCATCTCTAAAGCCACCGACAAGTACATTCCTTTCTTCGATTTACTTCGAAAGGGAAAACGCAACTTCGAGTGGACCCAAGAATGTTCTTACGCATTTGAAGACCTTCTAAATCACTTAGAGCGACCACCTATCTTATCTAAGCCCATGGACCACGAGGACTTATATGTCTATTTGGCTGTTTCTATGCAGGCGATCCGCTCAGCACTAGTACGCATTGAGGACCGCGTCTAAGACCCATCTACTACATAAGAAAACGATTGATGGGGGAAGAAAAGAACTACTCGAAGCTGGAAAAGCTGGTGTTCTTCTTATTGATTTCGTCTTGAAAGCTTTGGCCATGCTTCCAGTCTCATCCCATAAAGGTTTTCACCGACTAGCCGTTACGACCGGTTCTACGAAGACCCGAGGCATCTGGGCAGCTATTGAAGTGGAGTATGGAGCCAAGCCAATTTGAGATAACATTCATCCCCCGCCAAGCCATCCTCGGACAAGCTCTCACTGATTTCATAGTGGAATTCGTTGTCCACGAGGAGAATCCTATAGAGAACACTAAATCTCTCGATACACAATAGAAATTGTTCGTGGATGGCTCCTCCAACAGCAAATGCTCCGGGGCCAGAGTCGTACTCATCACCCCAGAAGATCGCCCGATATACTACGCGATAAAGCTAAATTTCCTTGCTACCAACAACGACGAGGAATACGAGGCCTTGATAGTTGGACTTAGAATCACGATCGAGCTCAAACTAGAGACCATCCAAATTTTCTCTGATTCACAACTCATCGTGCGTTAAGTGCAAGGGGGATATCAAGCTAAGGGGGAATGACTCGCCCTGTACTTAACCTATGTTCAGGAACTACTCACTTACTTCGACCATTTTGTCATCATACACATTTCCCAAGAATAGAATGGAAAATCAGATTCACTAGCCAATCTAGCAAGCTCCGAGGATTCGCAACTCTTGGGGTTCTTCCCCATTGAAGTACTCAACTCCCCTAGTATTAAGCAAACACAAACCAAGGCGTCGTGAACGCTGAGTCAAAACCTGAATCTTGGATGACACCAATCAAGGATGACACCAATCAAGGATGACACCAATCAAGAATTACCTGCCACATGGTACCCTTCCGGGAAGCTACAACGAAAGACGAGCGCTCACCTGCCAATCGGCTTGCTATCTTCTTATGGATGGGGTGCTCTACCACAGAGGTTTCTCTGTCCCATTGCTCAGATGTGTAGCCCATCGCGACGCCATCAAAGTTTTAACTAATGTACATGAGGGGAGTGAGGCAACCATACGAGAGGGCAAACCCAGGCTAGAAAAATACTTAGATGTGTTTATTATTGGCCCATGCTCGATCAAGACGCCGTAGACTACGCTCGCAAGTGTGACAAGTAACAGCGCTTCTCGAAGATCCCAAGAGACCCACCTATAGAGTTTACACAAATAATTAGCCCATAGCCATTCGCCATGTGGGTAATCGACATCATTGAATCTCTTTCAATGGCCAGAGGCAGGGCATGATACGCTGTAGTCGCAGTTTATTATTTTACCAAATGTTCAGAGGCCGGAGCTCTTGCCACAATCACCACCAAGAAGATGATCAACTTCGTTGTGCGCAACATCATTACTCGATATGGAGTCCCTCAAGCTATCATTTCTGATAATGACACTCCATTCGAGAGCACCGAATTCAAAGCCTTCTGTTAGCGCCACCGCATCGGAAAAAGATTCTCGGTAGTGGCTCATCCCCTAGCCAACGGGAAAGTCGAGGCGGTTAATAAGGTCACCAAATCTATAATCAAGGAACATCTGGAAAAGGATAGGGGAATATGGGCGAACGAACTTCCACTAGCCCTATGGGCCTACCGAACCACCCACAAGACGGCAATCGGACACACTCCTTTCGCCCTCGCCTACAGATCCAAAGTTGTTATCCCCATGGAGCTTGAGCGTCAATCCCATCAAGTTACTTATTTCGATCCAAAGACAAACCAGGATTTACTTTTAGGATCACTCGACTTGCTAGAAGAAAAAAGGAATGAAGCTGACTTCAGAGTAGCCGCCCAACGACAGTGAATAGCCAAATAGTTCAATTCCATGGTCTGGCATAAGGACCTAAACATCGACGACCTCGTCTAAAAACGGGTTTTTCCTCTGCCAACCGGCCTCGCCTCTCATTGGGAACGCACGTACTCCATACAACGGAAGCTCGGCAATGGGTCTTTCAAACTCGCAACCGTGGATGGAGCTAAACTCCCAAGGGCATGGAACAGTGAACATCTCCGCCCCTACTTTACATAATTTAGTACATAGTTGTTTATGCTTTCCAACGATGTTTTTTCTTCTTCTAGCAATTCAAGGCATTGTACAGGCTATTACAGCCAAAGTTATTAGTAGAAATGATATTCAACTTCCCGTCTCTTTTTCATGTTTATCCTATGCATGACACATTTGATTAAGTCCAACCAACCAACTGGCATGTACTCAGCCGATCTTCGTACCGGCCCCCGAGCACCAGAGCCGATGTTGTCGTTCGAACCTCGAGGCCAAACAGCAATGGCGATGACTGGCACCCCCAGAATGGGAGCCGGCAACGCTACTCGAGTCGCTAGCCCGTGGCTCGACCCACGAACTCGAACCTCAGCCCCATGCCGAGACCGAGGATAGATCGTTCCGCGCCTAGGTCCCAAGCGACTTGGGGCCACCCAGTAGCCATCCAAGAGTGATGTAAGTTTCTCCACTGGCTACGGGTGTCGATTGAATCTTGGCGCAACTCCGAGACCGACCATAAAATTGTTTCTTCCCCGAAGCTCTTAAGGCTAAGGGCTAGCATATGGCAACGACCGTACCTGTAACACCCCACCTCCGTTAAGGTCACTCACAAAGGGAATGCCTTAACTTTGGTGGAGCATTTTAGTAAACAGAACAGAAACTTACAAGACAGATAGAATAGTACTTGAGAAATTTATAACTTTATTTCAACAGAAATCGAAAGAAACTTGGTTACATCCTTTCAAATCACATTATCAGAATTCAAGTACAAAATATCAGTCTTGTACAAAAGCCTTCAGAATGCATAGTTTAAAAATCATAATCCCCATAGAACGGAAGCTATACAGAGCCAAGCCATACTTTAAGCACTTCAAGTAGAAGAAATCCGGATCAAGCTAAAGTATTCCCTCCTTGGATAACCTGGGGGAACGGAAGAAAGGAGGCGAAACAACAAGGGTCAGACAAAAAGTCTGGCAAGTCCAGTGATTTTCAGTTATGAACAGATAATAATAACATGACATGAAAATAAAACTGGATGAGAGATAACTGTAACAGGTGTAACAGGTATAACAGAAGAACAGAATGATATAAGCTATTGTTTTACACTTCTCTGCACTAATACTAGTATAACAGAATTAGGTGTCACCCTAATGTCTAAACTGAAACAAAAACGGGTACAGAATAATTTAACAGAAACAGAATGCTAATAATGGGCCTTTACTACCCGATCAGAAACAGACAGAAGCAGAAATAGATTAATCCCTACGGAAACAGAATGTAGAATTAGGTGTACACTAGTAATGGGCCTTTACCACCCGAACAGACGGTACCACGCAGAAACAGACAAGTGTTACCACCCAACAGAAACAGACAGTACCAACAGAAACAGACAGAACTAAGTGTACCCTAAAACCCTACCCCAAGCGATCGGCTCCCTAATACATAAATATCATGTTTCGGCCCCACAATAGGGTGTATCACTCCCTAAAGTGACAACCAATTGGCACAGACCTATTTACAGATATCACGGCGTCTTACATCCTCAGAGGCAGACCGGGATCCATGCACGCACATGACTCGGTTGGAACGCACCATCAACACCCCTCGCCATTATCAAAATGAACCGCTTATAATTAGTTCAGTAAGCGTGCCCAGACCCTACCTACTGTTGGGTCAAAGTTTTGATACCAGAAAGGGTTACTGACTAATATGGGTCCCAAACAACAGATGACACAAGTAATTCCCCTCCTAACCTTGTGTCCCCAGACTAACAGATTTCAGATTAGCTTGTTTACAAATTCAGACATACAGAGTTTAGACCAACTAATTCACAGATCAGACAATCAAGTCAACAGGTTTTCAGACTAACAGATGAGATGTTCAGATTAACGGACTTATAGATTAACTGGTTACAGATTATCTAACTTTGTATTGGGCCTATGGATTCACGAAATGGGTTTATCAGATTCATTGGTCCAATTGGTCTAACCTTACCCAACACGTTTTAGACATCATATTTATCTCAGATTTTCATTAATTAATTATTAATGCCCAGACCTCTCACATTAGACTGACAGTTTGCGGCTACTGGTTAGGCCGGTTGGTTCCGGGTAGGTTTCTGTCGAAAACTGAGTCTAACCTCGGGTTTCAAGCACGTTATGACTAACTTCTCACATTTAGAACATATTGTTTGCGGTCACTGGATATGCCGGGCGGTTCCGGACAAAATTACGCCGCAAACTCATTCTAACCTCGAGTAAGCCATGTTTATCTTTGCAGCCAATTAATTAACGATTTACCATTTATACCCACACCTAAAATACATGTCAATTATTCATAACTACAGCCAATTCAGATTATGTCAATAGCGGACTAATTATATCAACTCACAGATATTGCAGATAACAGATTTTTCAGATTAGGCGACTTAACGGATTTAGCAGATTAAGCAAACTAGCAGATCTAGCATTTTCAACAGACTTAGCAGATGACAGATTTGGCAGATGAACAAATCTAGCAGACTAGGCAGTAGAGCAGAACTAGCAGATTAAGCAATACAACAGAACTAGCAGATTAAGCAATATAGCAGAACTAGCAGATTAGGCAAATATAACAGATTTAATCATTCCTTAAAGTTTCACAAACATATCTTTCCTAATTTTAAATTTGGCCTAAGCGTGCCTAAATAATTGTCATGATTCACACTATGATCATTTACCAAATATAACCATCGATTAATATGCATGTCATACATCCCAAAGATCCCTTACTTAGGTGTTTATTTACATTCAATAGATGTCCTACCTTAATGTAAATCTTTATACCTAAGCCATATTTTCTTTGTCTCAAGTCATATATTAACATACCATGGTTCCTTTTCTTCCAATTCACAGAATATGCATAGATCTAAATCTAGTTTACAACCTATGTCCTTTTTCTTAAATCAGTCACAGATTAACCATCTCCAATTATTCCACATTCATTATTTGTCCCAAACATTTTAGCGTCTGTGCGTTAATCTCTTAGGAGATTGGCGCAGGCTCGTAGTAGCCTGGCTATAGAACAGAAAGAAGAAGAGATACAGAATAAAATAGATCAGAACAGAACATACACAATCTCAAATTCATATTTACAATCAGGTCACAATTATGATTAAAGTTTATATTGGAAAATAACTTCACTTGCCTTGGTTGGATTAAAGAAAGAACTTTAATTGTTGTAGAATCGTTGCAGAAGCTTTAATCTCTAATTTGAATTGAGTTGCTTAGGTTGATGTTGATTAGCTTCTAGTTTTGATTCCAGCAGAGTAGCGACGCCATTTTTATTTTTATTTAGAACAGAGGCAGAGAAGAAGCAGAATAGAATTGTGTGTAGAGAAGGCTAGGTCTTAGGTTTTTTTATAGGTGTAGCAATTCATTTCAGCCATCAGATTAACCCTAAAACCAATCCCGACCATCAAAAATCGTCCCTGGGCTTCAAAAACGTGCTCTGGACCGAAACAGGCCGACCACGTCGACCTGTAGGGGGGAGGTCGACACTATAGTCGAACCCCATGGGGGAGGTCGACTCCCAGGTCGACCCCCTGGTCGACCTGGCCCCCAGGTCGACCCCCGGGTCGACCTGCCCAGTTTTGTGCTGACCGAAACCTTCAGAATCTTCTACAGGCCATAACTTCTTCATCCGGACTCTGATTTTCGAAAACTCGGACTCTATTTCATGTAAAATTTCGAGAGGAACGCAATAGTGATGTCCATTTTACCTAATTCCTGATTCTAAAATCAATTATCCTCATTTTACTATCTTTTCCATTACATACACCGTTATCGAACTAATTTTTCTTCTCTTTCATGTATTAATTAATTCTTCTTATGCATCACCATTATTTACCTATCATAAGCATATTTTCATACATTTTATTTCATTTTTAATTATACTTAAAAATGCGGGGTGTTATAGTACCCTACAGTCTGATGATCTGGGCTTCTCTTCTTAGGCGAATAAATGACGTTTGCGGCTTGCCACAACCCGATGAACGACGGGAGAGCCACCTACCGGGCGGACTGCAAATCGCGATACCCTACTATAACAACTTGTGTTGAGAACAAGATTTTGATCGATGCCAACATATAAAGTTGCAATGAAGATCATTTCATAGAGATAAGGTTATATATATAAATACACATGAGTCGTGTTAGAAATATGTTAAAATCTATCCTCAAAGTATAACACGAGTGCACAAAAAGTTATATCTTATCTTCGTTGCTGAAATCTGCATATTTAAGAAATTGAAAAGTCATAGAAAAAGCCTAAATGGTCCAGGCTTCGACTGGGAAGGAGCGCAGTGCGATCTAGACTGTGGACCAAGGGCCTTCGGTCCACAGCCATAAACCACTCGACTGGTCCAAATATGGGCATTCGGCCGGTCTGTTTGTTTTTGCACATAACGACTATTTTTCTGGAAGTTTCAATTTAATTAAATTCAACCAGTTGACCGGTGATTTTTAACCTGTCGACCTTTTTTAAACAGCAAGCTTTTTCTGAAAGGTTGCTTCTATTTGTGAAGAGATTTCTATTCAATAATAAAGGAAATGGACATAAATTTTTACAGAAACTCTTCATGAAGAATTACTACCTTTCTACTATTATATAAACAACTTCAAACTTGTTTTACAATAAACGAATCATTCTATGTTCTCTCTTATTTCCGAATTGCATTTTCATACTCTTTGCAAAACAAAAGCCCTCCAAATTTCAAATACTTGTTGAATCCTTGAATCAATTTAATATCATTTGATTCAACAAGCATTCTACTTCCTTAAATCTACGCATTTAAAGTATATACTGGAGGATCAAATTATAGGAAGATTGTACTCTAACTGTTGACTATTCGTGTTGAATCAAGAACACAAAGAAGAAGTCAAAACCATTGTATTAGTTGAAGTCCTGTGTGTGATCAGGAAAGTGTTGAAGTCCTCCGTGTTGTAAGAGGCAAGTTGTGAAGTCCTCGTGTTGATAGAGGCGTGAAATTCCCGTTCAACTACTCGGGTGTTGTTCACCTATTTCCTCTGGGTGAAGTGAGGTTGTTGTTAGTGGAAATCTAGATAGAAGTCTGGGACTGGACATAGGACGGTGCTCCGAACCAGTATAAAAATCCCTGGTGTGATTTTTTCTTTTTACTGCACTTACTATTTTATATCTATGATTAGCTATTACTTCATACTTGAATATTGTTTGTCATATTACACGATCCGTGTGTGTATTATACTTAGCAAGAACACGCACATTTTCATTTGGTATCAGAGCACGGTCATCTTATAACCGTAAAACAGTTATTTGATATATTCTTGTAATATGGAAAATAACACAAGTTCTAACACTCAAAACACTACTTACACGGAAGGTCAATCAACACAAAGACCTCCATTTTTCAATGGACTTAACTACATCTATTGGGCAACACGAATGTCATTCTTTATGCAATCAACAAATTATGATGCATGGAATGCTACCCAAACAGTGATAGTTAATCCTATAACTGATTATTCAGAATGGACACAGGCTCAGAAAACAACAGCAGCTATAAATGCAAAAGCAATAAATATGTTGTTTTGTGCATTAGATCAAAATGAATATAAACGTGTTAGTATCTATACCACCGCATACCAAATTTGGCAAACGCTGAAAACCACTCATGAAGGTACTAACAAGTTTAAACAAGCCAAAATAGCCATGCTGAAAAGTTAGTTCCAAAATTTCAAAATGAAGTCGAATGAAACAATTAATGATATGTATTCACAGTTTCAAACTATTCATCATGCACTTATTAGTTTAGGGCAAAAATATTCAGATTTTGATGCAGTCTCGACAATCCTACATTCTCTGACTAGTGAATGGGAAGGAAAAGTATTAGCGATTAAAGAAGCTAATGACCTTTCTGTCATGAAGCCAGATGAATTGATAGGAAATCTAATGTCCTATGAAGCAAATTTGCAGTCTAGAAAAGAACAGAAAGAAGAAAAGAAATTTGTAGCATTTCATGTCGGAAAAGATGAAGATGAATCAGATTCTGAGGATGAAGACTTAGCTTTTATTGCAAAAGGTTTCAAAATGTTTTTGAAACAATGAAAATCTAGTCGATATAACAAAAGGAAATCTGGTTCAAATAAGCCATTTTCATCAGTTATAGAATGTTTCAACTGCCATAAAAAGGGGCACATGCACAAAGATTGTCCGGAGCAAAAGAAGTCAGAAAATGACAAGTTCAAATACAAGAAGGACAAATCAAAGAAACGAGCTTTCTCAGTCACATGGAATGATTCAGACTCGTCTTCATCAGAAAGTGAAAGTGATTCAGAAGATGAACAAGCAAATGTTTGTTTCATGGAAGCAGAAGATGAGGTACAAATTCCTACATTTGATGAAGTACTCAATATTAATGCTGAATTGATAGTTAAATTTAAAGACATGAAACGACAAAACAAAGAAGCCAAAGCTAATTTGAGTAGAGCATAATTTGAAAGAGATACGTTAAAGGACGAGAAGAAAATATTCGAAGAAGAACTTGAAAAACTTTAAGAATTATCATCTAATATTGATTCTCAATTATCTCTTTTGAGTCAAGAGAGAAAAATGATGCTCTTACTACTGAAAATCATGAGCTTAAGGCAAAAGTCAAAATTCTGGACCTAGAAAACGCTAGTTTGCAAACTAAGTTAGATGATATTACTCAAAATGTTTCTAACTTCAACAAAGGTCGAGAAAATTTGACAAAAATCATTGAAAGTTCACAACCTACTTCAAATAATCAAGGTTTGGGATATATGAAACAAGAAACCAATTATAGAAATAGTATTAGATATGCTTTTATGTACAATAAGAATATCACCGCAAGTACTAATGCACATCCAAGATCCAATTATTATAGAAATTCGAATACTTCTATGACTAGCGGAATTACAATAAATATAGAAGTACGAAAAGGAATATCACTAGAGATTACTTAAGTATTTGGGTTCCTGTAAGTTGGAAAAACAGATAAAAATATATCAATGATTATTTTGATTCAGTCGTTAATAATGAAAATTTTATCTTTAAAGGTTCCATTAAACCCTCTTGGGTATGGTTGCCTTCCATCTAACCCACGGACCCAAACAAAACCAGTGGGTACCAAAACTATATATGTCATATTTTTTGTAGGTACACCACAACAAAGAGGAGAATATTCTGTATCTCTAAATATCTTTGAAAACACGGCTCATCAAAAAAAAATCACATAATTCAATATCTCCTAAAGGTGATATAATTATTTGTATTCTCTACTACTTTCGATTGATGTGTTTATTATGGTATTTATTCTTTTTAATTGATGACAAAGGGGGAGAAATATTTTCTCCCATGATTCATGTTACATATAATATCATTTAAATACAAAGCTTGACAATCGCTTTTCAAAACTTAAGTCTTTCTTTGGTATACTTTGGGATGCAATATCATGTGGATCGTCTTCCTCCTCTATGCATATACAAGATCCAGGCAAACGTCCAATGCCTCCTATGTTTACATGGTCATCTTCAGAGAAGGCACAAGTTCTGGAATGAGTAATGCACGTGGTCGTGGAAAATTTGATAGTGAAGAAAAAGACGACGAAGAAGAAGGAGACACAAAAGAAGAAGAAGAAGAAGGAAACAAAGAAGAAGAAGGATATACGACTGAATCCGACTCACCATCCCATTAGCTCTCTTTATCCATGTTTTGTCGTATTATGTCTTATTTAAGTAAAACTTAAATCAGCACTTGTACATAAGCAGTGCTATATTTTATTTTGGGTTTGTATGTATTAACTCTTATCTTCAACACTTGGTTGGGTACGTATGATGTGTATTGTCTGCTACAATCCGAATGCTTTTTGTGTTTGTTTTATGGTATGTGTGTCTTAACTACTCCTTTTTGTTGATGACAAAAGGAGAGAAAAATGTTTACTAACAATATTTTTTGCATTTTTTTAATATATATTTCAGGGGGAGTACATAGACAGGGGGAGTTAGAAACACTTTCAGATCTATGTTGTCATCAATCAAAAAGGGGAGAATGTTGAATCAAGGAATTCATAGCTTTTGATTAATGACAAGGAGAAGTTTCATGATCGACAAAAAGAAGAGAATCAATGGTATTGTAAGTTAAAGGTTGATTATTTAGTGATTTAGCCGTGTTATAAATGTAAAAATCTATCCTCAAATAATCATCTACCTCATTATTATGGATATATATATATATATATATATATATATATATGTATATATATATGAATGCACATTCATTGTGCATATTGCCAGAAACCGGTCGACCGGTTTCAAAATAGGCGGTCGACCATTTCTGGGCAGAATGCACAATGAACATGCACACATGTATATAACATATATATATATATATATATATTCAAATTTCAGTCTACTGGTTATTTTTGACCTGTCGGTCGATTTTCGAACTGAAAGCAACTCTTCGTACAGACATCTTCATTCATCAAAAGTTGCTTCCTTTTCCTTTCATCAAAAATCATTTTTATTCAATACTTCTCTTCACCAATGATTGCAACTCTTTATTTTCCATAAAAACAACATGAAATCATCGATTCAAACTACCAATTCTTTCTATCTATTGCTGATTTCATTTTCGTTCTTTCAAAGCACTCAAACGCTCATAATCTTCTTATATCGTTCTTGAATCCTAGAATTTATATATTATTCTTTTGATTCAAACACGATATCATCTTCCAAATCTTCACATACACAATTTCTATTTGAGGATAAGATTATAGGAAGGTTGTACAAGAATTGACAAATTCGTGTTATTAAGAACACACACTATCAAATCACATGTCTACTCATCTTGTTTGAAGTCCTCCCTGTTTTAAGAGGCAAGTTATGAAGTCCTCGTATTGATAGAGGCGTGAAATTCCTGTTCGGCTGCTCGGGTGTTGTAAACCTATTCCTCCGGGTGAAATGAGGTTGTTGTTAGTGAAAATCCAGATAGAAGTCTGGGACTGGACATAGGATGATGCTCCGAACCAGTATAAAAATCTCTAGTGTGATTTTTCCTTTTACTGCATTTACTTGTCTATTATATTGTTCTGTGATTAGCTATTACTTTATACTTGAATATTGTTTGTCATATTACATGATCCTTGTGTGTGTATTATACTTGGCACATACACGCACACATTTTCAACCCGCACCTCCGTTCACGCAAGATATTGTCCCCAACTTAGCCACCGTATAGGTATGGGGTATGTTCCTCAAAAGGCCTCGGTGTTAGTAAGAGATGGGCTCTACTTTATAAGTACCCACTTCACATAGGCTTCCACAATGTGGGACTTAGGGGTGTTACATTCTCCCCTCCTGCAGAGCCCAACGTCCCTGTTGGCTCACAAACAACTCACCCAGGCGTTGTGGTCCACATAGGAGCCACAATTCCTGCTGGGTATTGGCTCTGATGCCGCTGTAACAACCCACACCTCCTTTCATGCAAGATATTGTCCCCAACTTAGCCGACGTATTGGTGTAGGGTTTTGTTCCTAAAAAGGCCTCGGCGTTAGTAAGAGATGGGCTCTACTATCAAAGTACCCACTTCACACATGCTTCCACGATGTGGGACTTAGGGGAATTACACCTACGCCTTCACTATACTTAGGATCAACCCGGGGCAACCCAACGCAGCAAGCGCCCTGCCTGGTTTCGTAAACTACGGGTTTCCTGAGCTAAGGAAGACTTACTGAAACCAGTGCTCTGTCTCGCCCCTCTAGAATAATTTACCCAGAGCGCGGCCCCCAATCGCTTCTATGATACGTGTAACGATGAGTATGCTTATGCAAGTACAGGACGTTGGAAAACGTAAAAATAACATTCGAACACTTGACATAAACTGCGATCTTTACCAATTCATGTTCAATTTTCACACACACACATTGACTAGACTACATGTCTAACACCTTTCTTTTCTGATGACATGGTTTACATGAAAACCACACCATGTCTTGAAAAACTAAAAGCGAGGGTTGTACTCGCGTAAACTATTATCCTACACTACCAAAATAACGGTAACTTCTACTTAAGTTGCTAACACTAATCGTGTCTTTTATTTTTGTACTTTTGTTTCTTTTTTGCAGATTCGGCACTTGATGGTTTGTCCTTCGCGCCAGACCTTTTCCTTTTGGACCCACTCCTGCATCCTCAGCTCTTCTGGGAAGTAGTCGATTCGTGAGAAGCCGACAGGCACTTCTTGTCTACACCATCGCCACTAGAGATCTCAGTGATATTAACAAGGGTGGTATGCGGTGTAGGCATGGGGGTACTTCCGGCAGCAAGGCCAACTATAGCGTCGCTTTTCTTTGGGATCTCTTTGCATTCCCGCTCAACCCTCTCCTTAGCCTCTCTAGCAGCCTATTGCTCAGAAATCTTCTGGGACTTATGCGTCATGACATCACCGACCTTGTTTTTCTCAAGGGTCTCGGTGGCCCTCTACTGGGCTTCCACATCCTCCCTTTTCTTCTGGTCATCATCAGCAGCCCTGTTTTTCTTCACCTCCTCATCGGACTACCTCTACGCAACTGACTTAGTAGCTCTCGCCTCTGCATACTTTTTGATCTTCATTAGGACCTCCTACCTAGCAACCTCATCATGCTTCTTCTTCTCCACCACTTCTTCGCCCTTAGCCACCATTTTGGCTTTTTGGGCCTCCACCATAACTACCATTGAAGGCACGTCGGCTTCCATTGGGCCTCTGGCATGAGCACTTTGTCCATCTACCACCTATCCTTCCTCAATAAGACTTTCATAAAGACTAGGAGTTGTCCTTATATCAGAGTAGGTGTCCAGCTGATCGCCACCTTCTCCAAATTGCACTCCCGTAGGTCCTGGCCCGGTGCCACGGTCAATCCAGGGATGGCTGCACAGTTAAAACACAACCATTTAATTCATAAATTCGGTAAACATGTCATCCGCAGGAATGCATGATAAAGGGGTCAAAGATGGTATAGATAGAATGGGAAGGGTGCTTGTCATAGTAGGTAAGGTGAATCTGATCTCTCCTAGCTCTGCCCGGGGTCATACTCGGTCGAAACCATAGTTGAAGCTGCGGGATCGCTAACCATAGCCGATTCAGGGGCTAATGGCCGGTAAGAACTTCCCCCTGCGAAGGTCTCCGCAACAACCACACTCTCAATCAGGACAGGTTTCTCCTTTTCAATGGCAAGCGTCGCCAGCCTCTCCCATTCGGCATTCTCTAGTAGCAGCATCCTTCCCTCCAACTTTTCACGCTCCTCATCGGTTAGGAGATCAATCGTGAGTTAACGCTTATCCAAAGTGCTCGCATCCTCTTGGCGCAGATAAGATTTATATGGGACCAACCTCTCCCAAGTCCGAGCTAGTTCTCAAGAATAATCGTCTACCCACGAAAGCCCGCAGAATCTTAGAACCTTAACATACATATTTTAGATGTCTTCCTCCATGGACGATTCTACCCAGAATTCTGTATCCTCCAGCCGCTGCCTTAGTTGCTCCACCTCCACCCGGTGGTCGGCTTTCAAACCATCGACCATGCTCAACACATCTCTGTTGCTGACCACTGCATCTTCCTTTGCCTTCCTCATCGCCTCAAGTTGTCTCTTCAAGTTGTCATTCTCCGCTCTCAAAGCATTATTGTCATCCTGGAGTTGGGTGACTCTCGCATTTTCCCTTTCCAGGTCGGCACATGCCTCGTCCACCTCGGCATTTTCCCTCTTTAGAGCCATGTTCTTGGTGGTTAGATCAGCTACAATCTCCGCGCGAAAGCAGAGAGGGAATGATCAACCTCCCTCTTGAGTTCCTCGTATGCTTGATTCATCTCCGTTGCAATAACTAAGCCCGCAAGTTATTATTCAACGGCGCAGGAATGGGCCACAGTGCGCACACAACAACAATAACAAACTCACCTATTTCAGTGTTCAAATTACCAATGGTGATCCGTTTGGCGTCAACGAACAACCATGGTTGATGAGCTCCATGTTTTTCTTCCTAATCAATTCTAAGAGTTGGCGGGAGTACCTTAGAAGTTGGTCGGCCTAATGGTATTCAGCCCTCACGTGCATCCAGACATCCCAGACTCCCTGACAGAGCACGGTGGAGAACAAGGATGAACTTTATCTCATCAAAATAATGTTGAGGAAAGTTATGCCTTAGTAACTCTTTCTTTTCGTCTATGGAAATCTCTCGCCCCTCTAGCTCTACGAGTGCCTCCCCACTGTGGTTGTCATCTCTGGTCTTGGTTGGCTGAGTGGCGGCTCCCTCCCTTTAGCAGTTAGAGCTAGAACTGAGGGTGTTGTAGGTAAGGAGCTGTCAAAGGTGGACGTCGGGAACTCCCTAAGTTAAGTCGAGAGTCTCCCTCAGACACCCGAATTGGAGGGGGAGGAGGAGGGGTCAGAGATCATCGAGATTGATCCCTATCTTGGTGCTTACTGCTGCGATTCGGCGGGGGTGGAGTATCATACAAGTTGGTCCCTCTCCTAAAGCCCTCGAAGAAAGGATTCCTAGAGCATTGGCGGCCTCCATGTCCATAATCTCGCCCTCCACACCCTCTAGCCATATCACCTTTCAAAGGAATGAATAAAAAGTCAAATGAGTCACGCACTCAAGGGAGCCTAAAAGTTATGCAATATGTATGAGTGTATGCCCTAAGTGTTCTCTCAACAAACCAGATTGTGATCCGCTTGAAGGAACTAACTCCTTCGCAGCAAGAGTAAGTTCTTCCGTACTTGTCATATACGGCCGCGAAGAAAAGTCTATAACAACTTTACTCAGACCAGCAAATTGGTCCACTACCTCAAGCGGGGCAGCAGCCTCCCGAGAAGTCACAAGGGGTTATGGACCGACAAACGCTTCTCCCCTCGCCCCTCCCATCGGGGGCGGGACGGAAGCATCCAACAAACCCCCTTCTCAGGTGACTACCTCCATGCCCCAGCCCCATCCCCACGTGCATCTCCTTGGAAGTTAACAGCCTTTTGGGCTTGGGCCCAGCAGAAGGCAGCTTTCTTTTCAAACCAGAATGTAACACCCCACGTCCATTAATGTCACTCACAAAGGGAATGCATTAACTTCCATGGAGCATTTTAAGTAAGTATAGAAATGAAAATCACAACAAGACAGATATAAAGCAGTACTTGAAAATTAAAACTTTATTTCATTGCAGCGGATAAACCCATATGTTTGATTACATCATCAAAACCATAAACCAAAGTCAAGTACATCATATCCATCTTGATAAAACAAAGTACATAAACTGAAAGACATAATCCCCAACATTAAAATAGCCATAAATAAAGAGAAGCTGAACTTTACTTCAGCGGTCCAAGAAATCTTCTAAAAGCAGTCCAAAATCAAGCTCCACTAGCGCTAGTTCCAAACTGAGCACCTGGGGGGGAGGAAAGAGATGGAAAGGGGGGTCAAACATAAAGTCTGGCGAGTGCGATAATTCTAACAATATAATTAACAAAGTAACTAGGCTAAGGCATAAGTTGGAAAATAAGGAAATGATCATGAACCATTGAGTATGGCAGAGTAAACAAGGAAACAAGATGAACAACGATATTGTTAAAGCGCACCTAACCCACTAAGATAAATTTACTAAACTACACCAACACTATAGGATAATTGTTATACTGCACCGCAATTAGTATACTGCACCACCACTAGTCACCTTAAGGTTGATCCCGCCTACAGACTTAATAATGATATTGGTAGTTTCGTGGACCCCTAGCTACCTTCATAGGTGTCGTCTGCCCCTATCTCCACTAGGTGTACCCACTACCCCCAAGCGATCGACTCCCTAACTCGTAGATACCCGTGTTGGCCCCATAGTGGGTTGTATCACTCCCCAAAGTGGCAACCCGATACCACTAAGAATGCACGGCTTATACCTACACGATGCAACAATGTCTTACCAACCAGCCCGGGTCCACACACACATATGAACCCGTTGGACTTGCGTTGCCATCGCTAACCCGGTTTGGCCTCTTACAATCAAGCCAAGTATGCGTGTCCCGTCCTCGACTTGGGTCGAGCCCAAAAAGATACGTATGGGTTACTGGTTGAAACGGGCCCCCATTACTTGACACAAGCTATCCACCTAAGCTTGGTCCCCTCTAGTACATTCCACTTAACCCACTTCTGATTCATGTTTCAATTACATGTTTCAATTTTGGTTAAGTGTTTCTAATCGTATTTCCAAATGCCACCCAAGGCACCCACTAGATTCCACATGCCACCCAAGGCACCCACTTAACCCCCTCATGTCCCACTACATGCTTATCTGGTTAAGTGTTTCTTAATTCATTAAGATTGTAACCTCATAAAGACCTCTCACATTAGACTTACATTTGTGGCAGCTGGATTTGCCGGGCGGGTCCGGGTAGTCTTACGCCACAAAAGAGTCTAACCTCGTGTCTTTACAACTGTTACATATTTAGTTTGTGCCTAAGACCTCTCACATTAGACTGACATTTGTGGCAACTGGATTTGCTGGTCGGGTCCGGGCAGTCTTACACCACAAAAGAGCCTAACCTCGTGTCTTAGACGATTAATTACTCCTAATTAATCATTCCCCAAATTTGAATTACTTTCCCTATTTAGATTATCAATCAATTAACGATGTCCATAATTGACTCAATTATGTCCATCCATTTATGGTATGTAAAATCATACCAATTTCACCACAATTATGTTTTATGCCAATTAAATATTTTTAATTTTATCCCCTTTTTCCCCACGTAGTACGTTTGTTTGTTTAACGTAAAAAATATACGTTAGACTCGAATAGTCTAACTCATAAAATAAAAGAACACATCACAAATCTAACATAGGGGTGAGCTTGCATATGTGAATGATGTTCTACATCTAAAACTTGCATAGGCCAAAATTACAACTTGCATAAATAACATATGTCATGGATCCAAATATAAAGGTGTGAACTTGATGAGATAATGGCCACAAACTTGCATAAACATTATATGTCATGGATCCAAATCCAAGGTGTGAACTTGATGAAATAATGGCCACAAACTTGCATAAATAACATATGTCATAGTTCTATAATCATAACCTTGCATAACATGATTCATATCCAACTCATAAACTTACATATGTGATTCATACATCGCAACAATGTTGTAGACATGTAAAGTATCATGTAGAATTTAGCATATGTCATAGCCTAACTTTAAATTAAATTCTCACATAAACTAGGTGCCATAGCCATGTAAGGTCGCATATATTCTACCCAAACTTATATATGGTTCATGTTTGAATCAACATTTAAACTTTCCTACATATGAATTATCATATGAATCAATATAACAAACTAGCATAAGAAACATGATAATTCAACTAGACATAAGCGAATCATAGGATTATAACATGGGTGATAGCATCATAACTTTACATCGTAGATGATAGCATCGTAACATAATATCATAGAAATTACAACATAATTCTACAACATAATTACAACATGAAATCAACAATTCATATCACATCCAAATTATCCACATTATAACTCAATCCAATTCATTTATTAATTATCTTGTTAAAACTATCAAATTCACAACTCAAAAGAAGTCTTGAGTTCTGAATTCTGATTTCTGGAGTTGAATTAGCGCTCCTTTGATGAAGATTCGTTGTTAGAGTTGAAAAGGATTGAATTTGATTTGCTTTCTTCCTCTCTAATGGGCGGCAGCTATTCTGAGTTGCAAGTTGATGGCATGGAGGCCATGAATCCAATTTTATTTTTGATTTTAGGGTTTGGGTCTATAGGTGTTTTTATAGAGTTTAGGATTAGTTTAAGCTGTCCGATTAATCCAGAATTAATCCCAGCCAACCAGAGCAGTTCAGAAACCCTAATGAGTCAGCATCTAGTCACAAATAGGTCATCATTCAAATCTGCCTGGGGGGGCAGGTCGACCCCCAGGTCGACACTATAGTCGACCTGGTTAGGGTAGGTCGACCCCCAGGTTGACGCTATGGTCGACCTGGCCCTGGTGGGAATTTTTCCCGCCTAGCCTGATTGACTCTGAATTTTTGAAATTTAAAATCTGTTTTGAATTTTCTGAAACTTCCGATCGCCATAACTTCTTCATACGAAGTCCAATTCACGCAAACTTGGACTCTATCTCAACCAGAATTCTGAGACGAACACAATGGCGCAACCCTTTTCCCTTAATTCTCATGCCTGAGATTAATTATTCTTTAATTTAGTTAATTCGATTATTCAAAAATACGGGGTGTTACATTCTCCCCTCTTTACAGGATTTCGCCCCCGAAATCTCTAAGTTAAGGAGAATGCATATCCTAACATCCAAACAACCATCTACTCAACCATCAAACACGGGCATCCATTGTCCTTATTTATTCTTAATGATGTATGAACATATGCAAGAAGTTTGTGTATATGTTCCTTATCTAATGCAAAATCAGGTGGTCTACTGATTCAGTTGACCTCCTTAATGCAAACCATGATAGTGTCATGCATCCATTATGTATGCGAAAGAACCTTATCGATACATATTATTTCTACATGTGTGCACAACCATTCACCCAAAATGCAACATCCATATGATGGTACAACCATTAACTTAAATATGTACACACATTTATATGCAATATGAAGTGACTGAGCCGATCTAGTGCCAAAAGTGTGTGTATATGCATCCATGAGCAACCACTAGCAAACACTTGCATCTACTTGCATCCATCATACATAACATATCTCAAACACATGTTTCAATCATAGGACTATCCTATCTAAAGGTCAAAGATACTAACGAGAGGAAACACTAAAGATAAGATAAGTACAAGATAAGCGATAAAGGAGAAATTAAAAGACATACCCTCGAAAAGAAAAGGGTATAATGAACGCATCTTCGCTTCCGTCTCCCAAGTAGCATTGCTCTCATCATCTCCCCATTGCACTTTGACTAGTTTGACCTCTCGATTCCTCAACTTCTTAATCTTCGACCCAAGAATGCGCGTAGGAGCTCTACAAATCGTCGCATCACGCTCGATCTCCACCTCTCTAAGCAAGCTCGGCTCTACCACTTCCGCGGTCTCGTGCAAGCACTTCCTCAAATGTGATACATGGAATACATCGTGTACACAACTAAGTCTCTCGGGCAACTCTACTCTATACGCCATCTGCCCAATCCTTTCTTTAATAGGAAACGGTCCTATGAATCTTGGTGCTATCTTCCCAACGGACCCAAAGCGAACGACGTTCCGTAATGGAGACACCTTGACAAAGACCATGTCCCCAACATCAAACTCAAGATCTGACCTCCTCTTGTCCGCATAAGATTTCTGTCTATCTTGCGCCGTCTTCATCCTCCTTCGAATCAAATCGATCTTCTCTGAAGTCTCTCTAATCATATCGGGTCCAAGCAAGGTCCTATCCGTAGATTCCCACCAACATGTAGGCGAACGACATGGCCGTCCATAAAGAGCTTCGAATGGTGCCATGCCAATGCTAGAATGAAAGCTATTATTATATGCGAACTCTACCAACGGAAGATGTTCCTCCCATGTACCTCCGAAATCTAAGACACATAATCTCAATAGGTCCTCTAGAATACGATTCACCCACTCGGTCTGGCCGTCCGTCTGAGGATGATATGCGGTGCTCAAACATAACTGAGTCCCTACCGCCTCTTGCAAGCTCTTCCAAAATTCTCTAGTGAAGATAGGATCGCGGTCGCTCACTATGCTAGAAGGAACACCATGCAAACGAACTATCTCTCGAATGTATACGGAGGCTAACCATGGAGCAGTCCTCTTACTCTTCACGGGAATGAAATGGGCGATCTTAATAAGTCTGTCTACCACGACCCAAATCCCCGTATTACCCTTCCTCGATCTTGGTAATCCGTCAACAAAATCATCGAGATGCTTTCCCACTTCCATTGTGGGACCTCCAATGGGTGAAGCAATCCACCGGGCTTCTTTTGCTCCACTTTTACTTGTTGGCACACCAAGCATCTAGCGACATACTCAGCCACATATTTCTTCATGTCGGCTCAAAAGTAAACTCGTCTCATGTCCATGTACATCTTGTCCCCGCCAGGATGAATGGTCATCTTCGAACGATGGGCATCATCAAGAATGGCCTTCTTCAGATTCTTGTCCCGTGGTACACAAAGTCTATCGTCCCTATGCAACCAACCTTTATCATCTAGGGTATACCTACGGAGATGGCTCGATGACTCCCCTCCTTTGAGCTTTTCTACTAACTCAACCAACTGTGGGTCGTCTCGCTGTGCCTCGCCAATCCGTCCCAAAAGCGTAGGTCTGACCTCTAAGGATGCTAGCAAACCAGGTACGAGGTCAATCGAATGTGTAAAGTCAAACTTAGAGATGAACTCTAAACTTCGCCGCTCAACAAACAATGGACTCAAGGATAATCTTTTTCTACTTAAGGCATCTGCCACCACGTTACCCTTGCCAGGGGTATATGCTATCTCGAAGTCGTAGGATGCTAAGAACTCCATCCACCTTTGCTGCCTTAAGTTCAAGTCCTTCTGAGAGAATAAGTATTTTAGCGGTTTGTGGTCAGTGAACAATTCAAATTTCTCGCCAAGAAGATAATAATGCCAAGACTTAAGCGTGAAAACAATAGAGGCCAACTCTAGGTCATGTGTAGGGTAATTTCTTTCATGCACTCTCAACTGGCTTCCACCATAGGCTATTACCCTTCCCTCTTGCATTAAGACTGCGCCTAGTCCTGTCCCACAAGCGTCGGTATAATAGGTAAATGGCTTACTCCCATCTGGCAATACTAAGAATGGGGTTGTGGTCAAAGCTCCCTTTAAACGTTGGAATGCATCATCACAATCTACGTCCCACATGAAAACTAGGTTCTTCTTCGTCAAGCGTGTTAATGGAGCTGATATTTTTGCGAAGTCTTTGATAAACTTCCTATAGTAGCCAGCCAACCCTAAAAAACTTCTCACCTCGGTAGCATTTTTAGGAACCTTCCAATCTTGGATGGCCACTACCTTCGCGGCATCCATGGCTATCCCTTCTTTGGAAACCACGTGCCCTAAGAATCGCACTTCTTTTCTCCAAAAGTGACATTTAGAAAATTTAGCTTTAAGGCTATGCGCTCGAAGAGTCTTCAACACTTCCCTAAGATATAGGGCACGCTCTTCTTCGCTTTTAGAAAAGATCAAGATGTCATCTACAAAGACTACCACGAATCTATTAAGGTACTCCCTAAACACCCTACACATCAAATCAACAAAGTATGCGGGGGCGTTTGTCAAACCGAAGGGCATCACCAGCCACTCAAAGAAACCGTCTGGAGTCCTAAAGGCAGTCTTGCCTATGCTATCCTCAGCCACTCTCAACTGATGGAAACCAGTGGCTAAGTCCAACTGCGAAAACACTAAGGAACCAACTAACTGATCGAAAAGATCGTCAATCCTTGGCAGTGGGTGTCTATTCTTCTTAGTAAGCTTATTAAGTTCTCTATAGTCCACACAAAGTCTAAGGGACCCATCCGCCTTCGTGGAAAACACTAGCGGAGCACCCCACTCCGATATACTACATCTGATGAACCACTTCTCAAGCAATTCTTTCACTTGCTTACTGAGTTCTCTTCTCTCTCTAGGAGCCGTGTGGTGCACTGGCAATGCAACTGGCTTTGCATTATCTACTAGATTTATTCGAAAGTGTATCTCACGTTTTGGGGGTAAACCCCTCACCTCATCGAAGACATCAGCATATTCATGGACTATGGGAACAGAATGTAAATCATCATCGGATGCATCATGGGATTCTAGGTAACTAAGAATTACTGGACCTCTAGTGTCACAAGAAATATCAAGGATCCTTCCATAACGAGTCAACAATCTAACTACCCTTCTTTCGCAATCTAGGATGGCCCCATATCTAGTAAGCCAATCCATACCTAGAATCAAGCCGTAGCCCATGAAGCCAAGAACATAAGCGTTGCACTCAAACTCAAAGCCCAAGATAAACACTCTCAAATCCCGACAAACCATAGAAAGATGAGCCGAACCACCAATAGGATTTGAGACTACTAAGGGATCAGTAACTAGACTAGTATCAAGGTGCAGTGTTTCAACTAATGATGTAGAAATAAATGAATGTGATGCACCAGAATCGAATAAAGTACAGACAAGATGATCAAACAGAAAAACTAAACTTTCAATGGAAATTGCTCTACCTCGTTCTTGCAGCGGTGGGACCACGAGAGCCTGAACTTGTCCCCCGCCTGCCCTGGTGCCATAAGAGCTTGCACCTGTCCTCCCGAGGTAGACCATGCCCTCTGCCCTTTCTTTGGGCAGTCCTTAATAAGATGTCCCGCTTCGCCACAGTGGAAACAACCAGTCTTCTTTTTCTTCCTACAATCTTTGCTTAGATGGCCGGGTGTCCCACAGTTAAAGCATTTCTTCTTCCCCTTAGCATTGTTGCCTTTGCCACCTTTCTTGTTCTGTTGTTGCTATTGCGGCTTCTTTTGATCCCCTTTCTCCTCAGGTGCCTTATTAGCATTGGCGCCCTTCTCTTCTTCATGCATGAGTGCCATGTCAACTAACCTCTCAAAGGTAGCCCCCATGGAAATGTGGGTCAAAGCTAACCCATGAAGCGGCTCGTTTAAACCCTTAACAAATCTTAGGGCCTTTTTTTCTGGAGTGTTCACCAAGTCTAAGCCAAACCTTGCCAATTGGTTGAATTTGTTAACGTACTCTTTCACCGATAGATTCCCTTGTTTCAGTGAAAAAAACCTTTCTATGTATAGATTCTCTTCAGCCCGTGAGAGAAACTTCGCCTCAAACCTTTGCCTAAAATCTGGCCATGTATCGACTGGACGTCCACCATTAGTGACCTCCCACCAAAACGAGGCCTCATCCTTCATTAGTCACGCAGCTAGCTGGACTTTCCTTCCATCATCCACTTCAAAGATTCTAAACAATTCTTCCACCTCCTTTAGCCAATTACGAGCTTCAACAAATGTCTCCGTCCCGTGAAAAGGTTTTCCACCTATTGCTCTAAAGTCCTTACTTATCTTTGCAAAATTATATACACGAGGAGGAGGAGGAGGATTTACTGGACCTGCGGCGGCGGCCCTAGCCTCAAGATATTGACGAAACCAACCGGGCACATGAACGCCCTCTGGTATCTCAGATGCTTCAGACATGCTGAAACGAAAAAGGAAAGATTCGATACAAAAAGGACTGAAGGAAAGATATATGGCTCTTGGGGTTATGCTTTCTAAAATATAATTTTCTATTGAAAATACTTTCCTTAAATCATACTTTTGAAAGTACTTCTTTATAAAAATTGATTTGAAAAATAGTTTTTCAAAAATTCATATATGTTCTGGTAACCTTCAGCTCTGACACCACGTGTAACACCCCACGTCCATTAATGTCACTCACAAAGGGAATGCATTAACTTCCATGGAGTATTTTAAGTAAGTATAGAATAGAAAATCACAACAAGACAGATATAAAGCAGTACTTGAAAATTAAAACTTTATTTCATTGCAGCGGATAAACCCATATGTTTGATTACATCATCAAAACCATAAACCAAAGTCAAGTACATCATATCCATCTTGATAAAACAAAGTAACTAAACGGAAAGACATAATCCCCAACATTAAAATAGCCATAAATAAAGAGAAGCTGAACTTTACTTCAGCGGTCCAAGAAATCTTCTAAAAGCAGTCCAAAATCAAGCTCCAGTGGTGCCAGTTCCAACCTGAGCACCCGGGGGGGGAGGAAAGAGATGGAAAAGGGGGTGTCAGACATAAAGTCTAGCGAGTGCGATAATTCTAACAATATAATTAACAAAGTTACTAGGCTAAGGCATAAGTTGGAAAATAAGGAAATGATCATGAACTATTGAGTATGGTAGAGTAAACAAGAAAACAAGATGAACAACGATATCGTCAAAGCACACCTAGCCCACTAAGATAAATTTACTAAACTATACCAACACTATAGGATAATTGCTATACTGCACCGCCACTAGTATACTGCACCACCACTAGTCACCTTAAGGTTGATCCCGCTTACAGACTTAATAATGATATTGGTAGTTTCATGCAACCCAAGCTACATTCATAGGTCTCGTCTGCCCCTATCTCCACTAGGTGTACCCACTACCCCTAAGCGATCGGCTCCCTAACTCGTAGATACCCGTGTTGGCCCCACAGTGGGGTGTATCACTCCCCAAAGTGGCAACCCGATACCACAAAGAATGCACGGCTTATACCTACACGATGCAACAACGTCTTACCTACCAGCCTGGGTCCACACACGCATATGAACCCGTTGGACTTGCGTTGCCACCGCTAACCCGGTTTGGCCTCTTACAGTCAAGCCCAGTATGCGTGTCCCGTCCTCGACTTGGGTCGAGCCCACAAAGATACGTATGGGTTACTGGTTGAAACGGGCCCCCATTACTTGACACAAGCTATCCACCTAAGCTTGGTCCCCTCTAGTACATCCCACTTAACCCACTTCTTATTCATGTTTCAATTTTGGTTAAGTGTTTCTAATCGTATTTCCAAATGCCACCCAAGGCACCCACTAGATTCCACATGCCACCCAAGGCACCCACTTAACCCCCTCATGTCCCACTACATGCTTATCTGGTTAAGTGTTTCTTAATTCATTAAGACCGTAACCTCATAAAGATCTCTCACATTAGACTGACATTTGTGGCAGCTGGATTTGCCGGGCGGGTCCGGGCAGTTTTACGCCACAAAAGAGTCTAACCTCGTGTCTTTACAACTGTTACATATTTAGTTTGTGCCTAAGACCTCTCTCATTAGACTGACATTTGTGGCAGCTGGATTTGCCAGGCGGGTCCGGGCAGTCTTACACCACAAAAGAGCCTAACCTCGTGTCTTAGACGATTAATTACTCCTAATTAATCATTCCCCAAATTTGAATTACTTTCCCTATTTAAATTATCAATCAATTAACGATGTCCATAATTGACTCAATTATGTCCATCCATTTATGGTATGTAAAATCATACCAATTTTCACCACAATTATACTGCCTTTTAAGGCATTTATGCCAATTAAATATTTTTAATTTTATCCCCTTTTTCCCCACGTAGTACGTTTGTTCGTTTAACGTAAAAAATATACATTAGACTCGAATAGTCTAACTCATAAAATAAAAGAAAACATCACAAATCTAACATAGGGGTGAGCTTGCATATGTGAATGATGTTCTACATCTAAAACTTGCATAGGCCAAAATTACAACTTGCATAAATAACATATGTCATGGATCCAAATATAAAGGTGTGAACTTGATGAGATAATGGCCACAAACTTGCATAAACATCATATGTCATAGATCCAAATCTAAGGTGTGAACTTGATGAAATAATGGCCACAAACTTGCATAAATAACATATGTCATAGTTCTATATTTGCATAGGTAATAATCCTAACCTTGCATAACATGATTCATATCCAACTCATAAACTTACATATGTGATTCATACATCGCAACAATGTTGTAGACATGTAAAGTATCATGTAGATTTTAGCATATGTCATAGCCTAACTTTCAATTAAATTCTCACATAAACTAGGTGCCATAGCCATGTAAGGTCACATATAATTCTACCCAAACTTGTATATGGTTCATGTTTGAATCAACATCCAAACTTTCCTACATATGATTTATCATATGAATCAATAAAACAAACTAGCATAAGAAACATGATAATTCAACTAGACATAAGCCAATCATAGGATTATAACATGGGTGATAGCATCATAACTTTACATCGTAGATGATAGCATCATAACATAATATCACAAAAATTACAACATACTTCTACAACATAATTACAACATGAAATCAACAATTCATATCACATCCAAATTATCCGCATTATAACTCAATCCAATTCATTTATTAATTATCTTGTTAAAACTATCGAACTCACAACTCAAAAGCAGTCTTGAGTTCTGAATTCTGATTTCTGGAGTTGAAATAGCGCTCCTTTGATGAAGATTCGTTGTTAGAGTTGAAAAGGATTGAATTTGATTTGCTTTCTTCTTCTCTAATGGGTGGCGGCTATTCTGAGTTGCAAGTTGACAGCATGGAGGCCATGAATCCAATTTTATTTTTGATTTTAGGGTTTGGGTCTATAGGTGTTTTTATAGAGTTTAGGATTAGTTTAAGTCGTCCGATCAACCCAGAATTAATCCCAGCCAACCAGAGCAGTTCAGAAACCCTAATGAGTCAGCATCTAGTCACAAACAGGTCATCATTCAAATCTGCCCGGGGGGGGGGGGCAGGTCGACACTATGGTCGACCTGGTCAGGGTAGGTCGACCCCGAGGTCGACCCTATGGTCAACCTGGCCCTGGCGGGAATTTTTCCCGCCTAGCCTGTTTGACTCTGAATTTTTGAAATTTAAAATCTGTTTTGAATTTTCTGAAAATTCCGATCGCCATAACTTCTTCATACGAAGTCCAATTCACGCAAACTCAGACTCTATCTCAACCAGAATTCCGAGACGAACACAATGGTGTAACCCGTTTCCCTTAATTCTCACGCCTGAGATCAATTATTCTTTAATTTAGTTAATTCGATTATTCAAAAATTCAGGGTGTTACACAGAAGCCACCGGACCTTCCATCACCTTCCCCTTTAGTGCACTGCACGTAATGGCAGGCCTGATTATAGTCTGATCATCCAGAAGAAACCCAACATGGCGAAGGCGCTCTTGACTCGTCACGATATCAGTTTTGTGTGACAGTTCGGGGATCGCTCGCAAGACATTAAGGTGTTGCTAGTACTCCTCACCGGTGGGGCCTCTGGATTTCCTGCCGTGATCAAAAAATAATGAGACGCGATATCCAAAAACCTTATAGTAAGAAGCAAAGTTCGAAAATACTTACTCCCTTATATCTACCTCCTTGCAAATCCAGGAGGACAGCGCAAAAAGGACCAGTCCTATTTGAACACCGACAACATGGGCCACTTCCCGATGAAGAATTTGGTGGTAGCTAACACTTCCAGGAACCATTAGGAGGGAGATCCGCTAAACGTTCTCCGAAGATTGAAAAAATACCGAATGTCCTCTCTGGTAGGTTCCAAGTATAAATATTCTCAGTAGAGAACGTAAGTGCCTAAGAGTGAAGAATAAGCATTTGGATGCAATTGCGAAGGGGCAAGGCGGAAATGGCACAGCATATCCCAAATGAAGTCATTGGCCTAAGGCACGCACCCGGAAAAGCAAGCTTGTCAGTTCCAATCGGTAAGATCCTCGGGTGGCACACGAACCCTGCCACCCTCTCCCGGTGCATGGACATCACCCACCGGTATATTGAATCGCTGCACTATCTTCCTAACTGTTGTGGCATCCATGCGCTACGGTACCGAATCTAGCGGATTTTCGAAGATAACTACGTCGTGCAGCATACCGGGGGCTACAGGAGCCGTCGGTGCATCTCCACTACTAATATCCACGTTCTCGAGCTCTTCATGTATGACCGGAGAATGTAATCTCACGGTTTGTTGCCCGTGTTTAGATACTTCATTAGAACTAGCCGTTTGAGAAGGAACAGATCGTTCAATAGTCTCAAAGTCGCTGCCAGCCAAGCCACCACATTCGATAGAATCAGATGTATGTGACGATGGAGGGGAAGCCTCAGCTTCTAGGGATTTTCTGGTCTTTGATCTTGTTTGCATCGCTAGCTATACTTTAACATGCTAGTATTAGACATCGCATTGAAATAACCTGTACACCTCGTGTTGGTGAAAACTAACATGTATGTGCTGTATCATGCGAAATTAAGACGTATAGAGGAAAGTTAAACAATCCAATAGTTCGGTCATAGTTCAGATATATGTTCTATCCTATGTAGAAGGTCAGAATACATGAATACTAAGGCAGCACGGAGAACGAAGGACCGCAACAGCGGGGGAAATAACGAAAACACACCGTGCTTGAGGCTCAAAGACACAAGATCTCTCGTCAGAAGCCAGAGGTTCGAACCCCGATAGGGTTCGAATACTCGAACCCCTCAGGGTTCGAAAATTCTAACCTTGTCAGGGTCCAAAGTCTTAAACCCTATCTGGGATTGAAGTCTCGAACCCCACCTAGGTTCGAAGGATCGAACCCAATAAGGCTTGAGAAATCGAACCCCATTAGGGTTTGAACGCTAAAACCTCATCGAGGTTTGAATGATCGAACCCCGTCGGGGTTCGAAAGATCAAACCTCGCTGAGGTTCGAATGCTCGAACCTCGCTAGGGGTTGGACGCTCGAACCCTCACGGGTTCAAATGATCAAACCCTCGCGGGGTTCGAATGCTTGAACCCTTGCGGGGATTGAATGCTCGAACCCTCACAGGGCTCGAGTACTCAAACCACCGGGGTTTGAAAGCTCGAACCTCACCAGGGTTCGAAAGCTCAAGCCTCGACAAGGCTCGATAACTCGAGCCCATTCGGGTTCAATGGTTCCAAGTGGCATCCTCCTCCTAACTGAGTCCTCTCCCCCGCGCTCGCCTCACAAAGCCTTGAGGACCCACCTAATTCGCGTTCCAAAATTCGAAGTACATGGGGTTGGAGCTTTTTAATGGCATCTGACCTTGGAAACTTAAGGAAGAAAGTGAAATGAAAGAGGGGGCTATTTATAAAAAAAAGTCCCTTGTTATTGCCAAAAATCTTAAATTCGTGGGTTCGAAATTTTGAACCTCCAGGTGTCGAGATTTCGAACCTCCAGGAATCGAAATTTCGAACCCCAAGGTCCCAAGATTTCGAACCCCCGAAATTTCGAACCTCAAGGTCTTGAAATTTTAAACCTCTGCAGTTTAAAATTTTGAACCCCCATGGTTCGAAATTTCGCGCCCCGGATGCAAAAGTTCTTACCCTCAAATATATATATACATACATATATATACGTATACGTATATATATGTATATATGTAACATTCATACCGCCGAGTTCGAAGAGCTGCGCCATACGCTCCGGCACGCGTGCTCCCTACATATGCATATCCCTTACCACAGAGGTATTGCATTACGAATACTCAGCACCGCGAGCATAACGCCACACCAGCAATGGCTCGACGCAATTCCACAGCAAACGAGTCTAATAGCTAACATGTGTTTTCCTTTAACTTATAGGACTCGTCGGTGACTCGACTCCTACCTTATCCAAGCAAAGCACATCATGTTAAGACAAGACATACTTTAGGGGGCAAATATTAACTGCATTTTGGTCTGGTTTCCAAAAGTACATAGGACATGCTCAACTCAACTTAGCGCATTGAGTTAAGGCCGAGAAGGACGCTTAGGAGCGAAGGAGACAAGCTTGAAGAGGAACCACGTCGCCAAGAGCCTCGCAACATCCCTAGCACATTTCCAAGTCAAGACTTCGAATGCCCAGGAGTCGCGAGCTCGAACACCAAGTCCTTAAGCACATTTGCATACGGCCTTTGCACTCGTCGAAAATAGGAACTACGTACCCCCGGGGGGCGTATTTTGCACTCCTAAAGGGTGCAAAATTTGAACCCAGAAGGGTGCGAAATTCGCACCCTGGAGGCTGTAGATTTCACACCCAGCAGGTTGTGAAATTCGTACCTAAAAGGTGCGAATATCGCACCTCATGAGGTGCGAATTTCGCACCCCGGGGCCAGCTGTGAAATATGCGCAGACGCATGTGCAGGTGCTAGGTGCGAAATTCTGGGTGTGGGCCTCCATTTTTACCTACTCCTACCTAACCCCTCTCCTATAAATATCCCATGCCCTCACACTTCAAAGGGGTTGGAATTTGTGAGCTCAAGACCTTTAGAGAGCTACTTTAATGGCATCTCCCATTTGAGGAAGAAGAAGGGAAAATGTGTATTTTTCCTAATATATTAAATATATGATAATTATGACTTCATATAAGCTTAGAGATGAATGTAATGAGATGTCATGTGTTGGTCTTAACCTTGTTACTTTGTATTATCAATAATATTCCAACGACTCTTCAAAGTGGACGTAGGCCCCTCCCGAGGCCGAACCACTATAAATCTCTCATGTTATTTGCCGCTTTTCGCTCTTGTCTACATGACCAAGTAAATAATTCCAAGTAATTGGAATCTTTGGTGTTTAGGACATTTTTGCCGTCAACACCTGCCATCAAGCTTCATAGTGATTGGATGAGTCCTTTGATTGTGGCAAGTTTAAATGTGCATTAGATTTCAATTAAAATTTGAGTTAATTGTATGTAAAATAAGATAATTTCAAAATAGACCCCACTCCCTTA
Organism: Allium sativum; assembly: GCA_030737875.1. Lineage (NCBI taxonomy): Eukaryota > Viridiplantae > Streptophyta > Magnoliopsida > Asparagales > Amaryllidaceae > Allium > Allium sativum. The sequence goes on along the minus strand of CM060916.1, from coordinate 291,121,196 downwards.
TTTTCTCGTTATGATAGAATCTATTGTTCCATTAATTAGAAATAAACCCATGGTCTCCCAAAATGTGAAATAGGGTTTTACTTCCATTCCAATTGAAGCATCGATTCTTAAATTGGATTGCAGTACCAGGTTCCCCTCATCAAATAGCATCTCCCCATAACAGCCACTTTGGGTATGCTCCTCCAATTGTGGATGCGACATTTGTGACAGCACACGTCATTTTTGGTTGCAGCACATAAGATGCTTCTGAGTTCAAGATGAAGAGGATGGTTTGGTAGCACTCGAGACAAGGAGAACAATAGAGAAATCATTTTGTTGTTTCATGGACTAGGGATGGAGAAAGAGAGGAGAGAAAGAGGTGGCTTTGTGGGTTTTATTCCCTGTAGTGCAACCAGGAAATGTATTGAAGAAGAAGGTGATTAGCCAATTAATTTATCATTAAGTTAATTAGCTTGTATATTTTAATTTCTGAAACTTATATATGTGATATCTTTCTCATACGATGCCAAATCTGGAGGCGATTTCTTGTCTTGGACTCATATTGACGAGCTCTATGTTATGGAGCAGATTTGCACTAATTTAACTGAGGTGAGTGATATTATCTCTCACTATACTGTAGTTGTAGCATATGACATTATTAATGTTTATGTGTGATTTCTAATTATAAAATGGAATATCCAGGACATGAGAACCTTGTAATTAGTAAATAAAAAAGATTTATAGTGATTTAATTAGATTTGACATGGACATCATGTTTTGCCTATTTGTGCGACATCGTGCACCATTATATGTCGGTTTGGCACTGTCGCTGGACTTGAGCCATTCATACGTATATTATACGTTGGCTGTTATAGGTAGGTTATATCTATCCTGTTAGATGCCCTTGGATTTTTGTAACATAGCCTGGGATTTGTATGACTATTAGTTGCATGGTCGACTTGCTTGCTTAGTTTAGTCTGAAACATTGTTTGTAGGAAACTTAGTATAAAGAAATATTTCCTTTGTTAGAATTTAGGGTGTCTATCGATTAAATGCACATGTTGGTATATCTTGATTGTACACACAAGGATGGTAGACTCAAAAGGGCAAGATATATTCTCGATGGAGCCTTAGAGCACATGGATGGATTCGACTACATGGAAGCATTGGAGCTCGGCATAAGATCTGAAGACTTGGATAGATCAAAGAATTCGAAGGACAGAGTGGATACCAGTTCGACTAAGTCGGATCGACATTGTAAATCCGGAGATGGTTTGATCTGTCCTAAATTGACTGTGTGATTCGGATTCAGGCTGACTAAGTTCCCATCGACTCTGTCGATCTGGATAGAGGTGACCAAGTCTGGACCGGCTATGCCAATCCGGATCTGACTTGACAATGTCAAGCCAGAGTTGGGCCAACCGACGGAAAGATAACGTAATGGTGACCTCAAGGGAAGGATTTCTTTTTGGCGGTGGCCTGGACTTTAGAACGAATTCCAAATGTTTTCCTTAGATGTGTATTTAACCAATTTTGGATAAATAGGTAATCCAAATAGTCATTATTGATTATTATGAACTGGTCGATATCTATTACTATTGTTGTGGCCATTTTGCACTTGACATATGACGATGATTCGATTTCGAGGTGTTAGATATGAAGGTTCGTTCTATAGCAATTTCAATATGATGGCTCTTTGATTAGTGGCTTTAGCATGGGACAAGATGTGGTGCTACGCAGTGATGCATATTCGATGATTATTGTTCCAAGATGGAGATGAAGATGCTACGATGAATGGGTTTATCCAAGATGTAGAAAAGATTATATTAATTCGTATTCAGTGGACTGTCGAAGAGAGAGATAGGAGACGCATGATGATATCACTGCGACATACAATGAATGTTATGGATAGTTCCCATATTGAGACGACTTCAAATATGAGTCTTACAAATAATCTAGTGATGGATTCTACTACAGAGAACATGTGCAAAGGGGCTATTGGTATTCGTGACTTCGATACACCTTAGAGAGAGTGATACAAGGACGAATTAAAGCCAACGCGATGTGGACTAATCGGCCTAGACCCCAAAGACAGTGTTGTGTGGACTGTGTAAGGTTATCAGTTATAGCTCATGTGGTGGGGCATAGTGATAGTCGTGTGGATCACGTAAAGTGGGGCCTACCAGTGTTTTTATTTATTAGGTGACCGAAGTACTTGATACCATATGCTTTGCACATTGAGTGACTGAGTATGAGGATGGTTGATAGATGCTATGGTTGTTTACTTATTTATCACCATTAGGTGCTTAGGCATATATCACACTTTATCTATTTGATGTTTGTCACAACATAACATATATTGATTGTTATGTGTTGACACTATGGATGTAAGGGCAGGGAAAGTATGATTCCTCATACCTTCCATGTTATATATACTATTACGACTTTTATAGTACTTTGAGATTTATTTATTACTCATGCCAAAAAAAATTCTGACCCAAGTTTTATTTCCCTCTTATTACCTTAGATGCTCATCAACGATGCTGATGAGCAGACTAGGTGATAGATACAGGTATTGCTTGGAGTTGCGCAGGTGGATTAGCAGGAGGCTACGTTTTACATATTTATACTTGTATCATTATTGTTTATTCTGGCGTTTCACACTATGGAGCCTTGACAGTGTTATGTGTTCTGTTAGAGATAGTTTACCTACTCGGTATATTAATCTCAATATAAACCCTTTTACTGTTCTATATAACTATATGAGCCTATATACCATGATTATATATTTATTACTATCTCTCCTATTTTATATCTGAGATTGTTATTATTATATGTTATCTGATGCACTGTGAGATATACGACAGTATCTATGATTGTGTTTATATTATTTGTTCTATTTTCTTCCTCTTCACTTCCATTTTGTTCTTCCCTTTCCTTTTTCCCTTTCTTTTTCTACTATTTCTTTCTCTTTAAGATTTCTTTACATCGATGGATGCTTGTACAGTGCAAATTTTTGGTTGTAAGCACTGGTGGTGTATGGTGGGTCGTCACAACCACCAAGAGCGCAGGGCACGAGATACAAAGGGAGATGCAAAGGGACCCCGAGAAGAACCCTGAAGTGGTACCACATGACGAACACAGAATCACTCTCCCATAGTAAATAGGAGAGTATTTAAATCGAGCTGATCGAGCAATGATGACAACGGGAAAAAAGTAGGATGCCAATCCTCTAGAGGTTATCATTTAAAAGGAGACCGTTATGGAGAAGCTTCCACACCAGGATTAAGACCTTAGGTTGGATGCACTTATTCCAAATGAAGCGGAAGACTGGATTCCATGGCATTGGAACTCTACCAGAGTTCCATGTCCCCATAAGGGGAAAAGGCTTATATTCCAATCAAAACCATGCCCATACTGGTTAGACAATAGCTCGACTAACTGCATGCGCTTCCACATCTGACTTGCATAAAGTATGGTCCTAATGAAGTCAGTTGACAACAATCTTCTAATCTTAGCATGGAGGAAGTTAACCTACAAGGAATCATTAGCCTAAAACCATGACACAGTTTGCAGGCATACGCCACACACACATCCTGGGGTTTGCGCAAACCCAGAACTCCCTCACGGCTGGGGAGACAGATCGTATCCCAGGTGACCCGGTGATGTTTCCTATGATTATCTTTTCTTCCCTGTATAAGGAGGACTCTAGCTAGCGATTAGACCAATAAAAGGATGCAGTATGCGTCATGGCTCCAAAATCATGAACCTAGAAGAATCAAGCACATACTTGACAAGAAGTAGATGACCAGCCTATGAAAGTAGAACAAATTTCTTCCTTGTGATTTTACCTCATGCTTTTTCGGTTAGGAGGCCAAAAGGGCATTACACTTATGCCCACGTCAGAGTTCAATTCCAAGATAGATCAATAGAAGGGACGAAAGCCAAAATCCAAAGAAAGAAGAAATCAATTCTACCTTTAGCAGATCGTTAAATATGGAGGGGTTGAAACAATTCTTCGATGCATTAACCAATTTCCCAGAGCAAAGTTTGTTGCTTTGAATAAAGGTAATAAGATGACTCATGGATCGTCGATGACCATTAAAAAAGATCACGATGTCATCCACAAAACAAAGAGACGAAATGATATGGCAACCAATAGGAATACCAAAGCATTTGACTTTCCCTGTGATAGTGAGGGAGTGAATCCCACTAACCAGAGCTTTAGCAGCAATCACCAAAATGGATGGCAAAAGTGGGTCGTTGGCGCAATCCACTTCTAAAAGTGAAAAAAAAATCTTTTGTCGATCCGTTGATGAAGCAACGAACCAACAGTTAGAGATAAGATGTCAAATGAGATCTATAACAAGTTCAGAGAAAGCCAAATTCTCAAAGAACACGAATGAAAAAAATCCAAGATAGGCGATCATAGTCTTTAGCCATATTGTAACACCTCATAAAAATATACCTAAAACAAAGTAATAATAATAAATAATAAAATTAACAATAAGGCAATAATATATTAATGGGCTAAAAAATTGAGATTTGCAACATCAGGAATTTGGCTACGAAATCCTATATTTGTATTCATGACGAAATTCTAATCAATTTTCATATAATATGTCGAATTATGTATAGTGTCCCATATTTTCGGTAGTCAAATATTTAATTTATTTTATTATTTTAAATATCATATTTGCAATATTAATGGATTTTAATATTTAATTCAGTTATTGAAACGAAGTTTAAATGTTAATTTTTATATATAATTACAAACGAGCTTGAAATGTTGCTGCAGTTTGTAATATTGAGTATTGAACTTCAATTCGATATATTGGATCCAATATAAATTGGAATTCAGTGAAACAAGAAACACTTGAATTGATTCGATTATATTTTTCTAGTAAAAGAGAAAAATAGAGATTTCAGCTTATAGATTATTTGTTATGACCAATTCAAAATTTAAGTAGTCACTATGGAATTCGCTAAGAAACAGAAACGTTTATTTTATATATCAAATAGGATTTTTAATATATTTTGAATATAATTTAACTCGTGATTTCTAAATATTGAGTATAAAATATATATTGATTTATTTTAAAGATGTACAAAATTCCATTTAGAGATATATGATAATAATAATTTATTATTATTTAAATTTAATTGTTTTGAATTTAAATTGATTTTATCGATATTATATAGGCCTTAGAAACAGTTTTATTTTCAAATGACCTCCATTTTCGTCGAAACAAGTTTTATTATACGTATATTTAATTATTGCTAAACTTCTAGTTTGGAGCCAATTAGAGTTATTTTAGCGGTACGTGAAATTTAAAGGTGAATCGATAAATTAAAATAGTACCGTTGTGCAAACTGAATCCGGTTTCAACAAAATTTATTTCAGTAGGACTGGAATGTGGAGACGTAGTGGTATGTACTATTTCGTTGTGTTTGGAATTTGTGTGTAACCATATGAATTTAACGTTACCGGTAAACAACGGTTAACGATTAGATTTAACACCATATAATATAACAATGTAAATAAAATAAATAAATCCTAAGAGACTGCCTATACCCTCAGATTTTTAAGCTTCACCTACCAAAAGTTGAGAAGAAACTACATACACATACGATGTTTATTTTTTTCTGCCGACCTAATCTCTAAACATACTGTGTAGATCCTACCTTATGCAAATTAAACAAAGCTAACGTTTTATCAAATACTAGCTACTCTATATATCGTGAATTGGAAACTCAGCCCAGGCTACATATTTTTACCTATAGCCTATGTGTTTAAACCAACAAAACACATCAGTGAAAAAAATCACTGACCTATCTATATTTATGAACAATCACCTACAATGTATAGAAAAGAAGGCTCTACTCTCGTGTTATCACCATCAACAGTACTGCATACCCTGTATTACTTTTGCTCAGCTACTCCTTCCACTTACAGTCTCCTAGTTTCACCTTCGCTATTAGCTGGACAACGAGAAGGAAACTCAGTGCAGCCTAATCTATATGTTGCACGCTTATACGCCTCAATACCTTGGATGCCAAGGAAAAACTCTCGTGTATAAATACAACGTGAAAACCCCATTGTTCTTCCAGTTTAAAATTGAATCCATTTCCTTTCTTCCATCTGATGAAAAAAGAAAAAAATACAAAAGCACGCACTGGTAAAAAGGCAACGCAGTGCATGCTCAAATGTGAACCATGGTAGGGTGAGATCTGCGCACACAGGGGAAATCAGAGTTGAGATTGGACTAGAAGTGGTGGAGCTATAACATTGGGCAGAGCTCTGGTGGCCGGCTTGGGGCTGGCGTGGCGGTGCAGTCGTAGATGGAAGGAGAAGAAGTATAGTATATCCAACAAGTAAAGAAAATAAAAATAAAGTAGTGCGTTCAATGATGCGTGGGAAGTGAAGAGGGGTGGGTTCAAGTAAGGCCATAGAATAATTGAGTATAGGGAAGAAAACGCAGCATTTATAGAAATTTAAAAAAAATGTAAAGAGGAGGAACAGCTGCATAGGGAGATGGGCGCAAAGCATGGATGGCAATGATGAACTGAGTGGTGCAAACAGTGGTTTGTGAAGTAACAGGAAGCGCGTGCGAAAATGGTAGAAGAAAATATGTGGGAGAGTGTGCAGATCGAATGTTATAAATGGGGAAAAGAGTTCTTGAGGCAGAGTGGTGGGGAGAGAATAGCATGCAAGAAGGTAATGAATAATAAGATACATCTGCCCCTAATCACATGCAAACCCGGTATTAAATTAGCTTAACCGAAATTTTCCTTTTTTCCTAATCCTAAGCTTTAAGTTACAAGTGGACTGCTGAACCCATTTATTAATAATGTTTCTGGGAAGTTATTTTGCAAAAGCCGGACGCTTTTCGTATATCCTTATAACGACCTATGTATGAATTTCCTAACTTGTTTAATGTGGTCTAATTACGTTTATAAATGCCCTAATCCTATTTTCCCAGTATGACTGAGGTATGTGGACTTGCCCGTAACGTGCCTCGTTACAGTGTATAATACTTTGCCTGGATTGTTTATACTTTGTGCCTAACCCATGTATTTTAATGTGTACACTTAGCTTGAGTTTAAAGTATGACTAAACTACTTTATGATGGCTTGAGTACTTAACAGTGCGTGCCTGGAATTATTTATATCGTACCACAACCATTTCCAAAATGTTTAAGGAAATTAATTAGCATTAAGTTAATAACGCGATTTTATTTTAACTAAGATTTTATTTTTCCTAATTGCATTAAAATTTGTCTAACTATATACTTAAACATGGACGTTAATTGAGGTAGTGCAGCCAACATTATTCTTTATAACACAATTTACGTAAACTAACATTTACATGTTTAAATATGCCTAATGAAGTTTTAATAAATAAAATATTTATTTAAGAATTAATAATATTATATTAATTAGTGAATACCATATTAAATTCATATCCTAGTCATACAGCAATGGAATTGGAGGGAACGAATGACGATGAAACCATATCGCTAAGCGCAGCAGATGAAGCTGGTTTGAACAGAGTTGGCAACTATTGGAGTTTTTAAATAAATTAAACATCCGTCTGATTTAATTAAAACTGAATGTTTCAGCAACGGAAAAAGCAAGGTGAGTTCAACTCACTCGGTTTTTATCCCACATATATTTTTTATAAGTCGGGTTTAAATATTTGTGTGCTATTATTGTCAACTGGTTGATGGATGCTGAATATATATATATGCGTTGATTGAACTGATTAAATTAATCGTTTGTTTAATTTAATTAAAGTAATCGTTATTTTTAATGGTTATCTCCAAACCTCGTTGGTTACATTTATAAAAATATAAACGTATTAATCTGAGATGTGAATGTTTGGATTATTGTTATTGCTTGATTGTTGGGTATTATATATGTTTATTGAAATAAATGATATTATTGAGATAACATATTTTGTTCCAGGGAAAAAACAGGTTAGAGGAATTTGGATTCCTCAAATTTATTGTTTATTTTCATATTATAATTATATGAACTGTTTAACCAATATGATTGGATAGTTGACTGGGTTATTGATTTGTTGAATCTAAATTCAACTTTTGTTTGATATTAACCAATGGGCAGTATTGGTTAAGTAATCAACAGCAATTGGCCTAAAAATAAATTTATTTAATAAACGTTGATTTACCGTTAGATGAATTGATGGCATTGAAGTTATAAAATTTATTTTATAGCTGAAGACAGATTTTGAATTCCATTATTTTAAATAAAAGTTTAATAAAGGAAATAAATACTATTATTTATTATTTAAGTTTTTAGAATTATTAAATGGTTTTGTAAATCAATTCTTTTGTTAAAATGATTTATAAGCGGATGAGCAGAGTTTTACACAATTGTTTAGAGGTGGATAAATTTTTTTCAACAGACTATTAAATGGAATTATTTAAATTTATTTATTAATTTAAAAGAAGGGTTAATTGGAGTTGATTAACGAGAAAATCATAGTTTGAGTTGACTAAGTTTACTAATTTAATTGAAATTAGTTATTTGATTAATTTATTTTTAATTAATCTAATGAAATAGATTAATGAATATATTTTTTAATTTAATAAGATTTTAAAAAGAGATTTACTATCTATTTAGTTAATAAAGAACTTAACTATTTCTATGGTTGTTAACGAGGAAGTAAATTATTAACAATAATTTAAGAGATTAATGGAATCCATTTAATTAAGTAATCAAAGTTGGTATTGGAACCGGATTGACTTGAGCAAGGAGTTTATGAACGGAATTTTTATAAAATCGAGTTTTATAAACTAAGGGATTTTTAAGCCGATACGATAGCTTAAAATAAGCATGTACTTAATATTTTAATTAAGTAAGAAGGAATCAAGAAAAAAGGGTTTTATATTAAACCCGAGAGTTTAAAACGATGTTATAAAAGGGCGTGAGGCTAAGACGTTACGTTTTAAATTAACATTACTTAAATGGGATTTAAAACAATATTTTCAAAGAGGAAAATGGTTAAATGAATTAGAAGTGGAATATAATGGATTCCAAAATAAAAGGAAATTAAAAGGGATTGGAGAATATGAAATGATACTTCCATGGAAAGGAAACAAAATGAGATTTGTGAAATTATAATGATATTTTCAAAGTAAGAAGATGAGATTTAGAATAAATTTATTCTAATAAGGTAAGTGAGATTATAGTATTCAAATAACGAAATCAAAAGAGATGTCGTAACGATGGTTTTACGCATGACAAGTTGAATCGATGTTAAATAAAAATTATGTTGCAATTAATGTTTTGAAATAATTATAAAATAGAAATTGGATATGGTTATTTAATATTTTTCTGAATATTAGATTGAAATGATATATTGTAATGAGAATTGAATTCCATGTTTAAAAATAGGAAATGTATTTAGAAGTTTTAAATTAACCATTCGTTAATTATTTTTAAAAGGGGACAAGTGATGTTGAATACTGAACCAGTGAATTCATTTTATTTTATGGTTGTTTATTTGATAGTAAAAAAACTGACTATCAAATCTAGCCAATACGATTGTTGGTACGGAAAGACCATGATAGAATTTATATTCAAAAACCATTCCATCCAGCAAATACGAAATGTTAAGATATCAGAGGCTGATCGAGATGGAGCAATTGAAGACCGTGGATCTTCATAAAATGGTAGAATTGCTTATAATCTCTGGTTTAGCGACCAAAGATATACTGTGATTTTATTGTGGTTGATATCGACGGATTTGCAAGGACTACTCGTTGCTGATCTATAGGGTGATTCCCATGATGTGGTAGGAGGGTGCCTTCGGTTCATCCTGTTCCTGGATGACTTGTATGGACAAATGTCTGACAAAGTATTTCTTAAGAGTCACGTACATTGATTTTTACAAACATAATTTTGTTGGTGGCACTTACACCTAGAATATTTGTGCACGTCAATTAGTGATTTGACGGATCGAACGATGTGCATTCAAAGTAAATGATGATCAGATGTTCTAAAGGTGAATTCAAACCTCAAGCCTCACAACCGGGAAATGACAGAAATCAGGCAGGTAGCATGGCTATGTGGGTCGCTCCCATTAGGGTGTATAATCACCTATCTAGAGAAATTGCATTTCATTCTTTATTCTATTTGATGTTGTCCCTTTTCGGGAAATGGTTGCTGATCCCAACCGTTGGTGATATGCATTTGATACACTCAAGCAAAATGAGTGGTCGGTCATGTGCGTTCCGGATTGCAAGACGTTCTTGTTGAACCCACTGTATTCCCCTCTAGAGATACACTACCGGCATGTGGTTCTATACCTTGTCATAGTCGGAAACCAATCTCCAGTAAAAGCCTGCAGTTTTGATTGTATACAAATATATATGGAGCGTGAGATGCAAGCATTCCGCTAGATTGATATTTATTTGTATTTAGACACAATTGTAATATCAGAAAAGATATTGATTTTAAAATTTTTTTGGGTTATCATAAGGTAAAAACAATCCGTATTTATGTATTCTTGCGATTATCCTTTTCTTTCGAAAAGATTTTGAACTTTAAAATCAAGTTGGATGATTCCCCTTAAACTTAGTGTGTTTATCTCACTCTAGATCACCAGACTGACCCGGTGTTTGTAATTCTCTATTTAGACTGGGTTGTACAGGTTCAGGTTATCGGATGCTGCGAAGTCCAGATACGAGCTGGATGAGTTCATATGTATGATACTACATAGTATTTATTTCGTTGTGTGACTATATATGAGGACAGGTTATTATAACTATCCAGATGTGTTACTGCACTTTGATGATTGTAAGTTTATTTAAAGCTCTCAATAAAGGTTTTTTTTCTATATTATATTTTGTTCCGCTACGATGTGAGATTCTGATTATGTTGTGTTAGTTCTTTTTCTTCTATTCTAATATTTCTTTCTTTCTCATCTCATCCTCTGAATTCTTTTTATTGACATCTGGATTTCCAGTACAATTTGGGTTGGACTGGTGTCGTTTAGTCAGCTCAAAAAGTACCGAAAATTTGAGTCGTCAAATTTGGTATCAGAGCTATTGGTTTAGTAATAACCTTTGCTCTATAGCGTAACTCGATAAAGATGGGGTTAGTAACACCCTAGATTGAGTTTTAGTGTGTGTGTGTGTGTATGAGAGCGTATTTATAAATTTTATATACAAATATTTTGTATAGTGTTGTTTGATCGGTTCAAGTGTTGAGAATCATTGAACTGGCAATAGATACAATATTGTTTCGTAAAGATGGTAAATGCAATAATTTTACCTAAAATATATTTTTGTATAGAAAAGAAATATTTTTTGTGAAATTATTGAGATATTGTGTGCTGACAGATTTGAATGGAAATTAAATTGGGTTAAAATTTGAATTGGAGCTTAACTGGGTTAAGTGAAATTAAATTAAGACGATATTTGAATATATTAAAATAAATTTGGAATTTGGAAATTAAATAGATAATAATTAAATAAAATTAACTGTATATTAATCGATTGATGTCCAAATATGTGAAACCAAAATAAATGTTAATATTGAATGTAAATTCAATTGATTTGGTTAAATTGGTTGTGTGTTGGTTGTTGATTGTTTGTTAGATTAATTGAATAAAATTCATCAACGGTTTAAAATATAAGTTGAATAAATTGAAGATAGATTCCAACATAATTAAACTGGAATAAAACTGCATAAGAATTGAAATTAAGAATTTAAACCTAAGATTGCAAATGAATTGATGTTGTATGTTTGGTTTTCGAATTGGTGTAGTATACCAAATGATTAATGAAGTGTTATTTAAAAAATTTATATATATGTTACTCATATGTTGGACTAAGTACAGTTGCCAAAAGGCTAAAGAATTAAGTCGGTTGCGTAGACCGCACGTAAATTAAGCAAGAATGCCCAATAGCGCTCATAAAAGGTACGCCTACGCGAAAATATAAATTTTTGGTTTGTGTTTGTGTATATGTTTTTTCGACCGTGTGAGTTGATGTATGTATATTATTTGTTCCTGCGATATCGCAGATGTTACTCCGTACAGGGGAAACTCTATCGAATTTTTCCAGGAATTTAAAGTGTTAATTTTTTTTTTTTTTTGGAAATTTATATTGATAATAATAAATTGGTTTTTGATTTATATAAATTAGATTTTAAAGTTAATTGGATTTATAACATTTTTCTTACCTTAGTAATTTCAAGGACGAAATTCTTTTAAGGGGGAAGAATGTAATGTCCCGTATTTTCGGTAGTCAAATATATAATTTATTTTATTATTTTAAATATCATATTTTCAATTTTAATGGATTTTAATATTTAATTCATTTATTGAAACGAAGTTTAAATGTTAATTTATATATATAATTATAAACGAGCTCGAAATGGCATGGTAGTTCGTAATATTGAGTACCGAACTTCAATTGAATATATTTGATCCGATATAAATCTGAATTCGATGAAACAAGAAACGCTTGAATCGATTTGATTATAATCTTCTAGTTGAAGAGAAAAATTGAGATTTCAACTTATAGATTGTTAGTTATGACCAATTCAAAATTTTCAAATAGTCGCTATGGAATTCGTTAATAAACGATAACGTTTATTTTATATATTAAATAGGATTTTTAATATATTTTGAATATCGTTTAACTTGATATTTTTAAATATTGAGTTTAAAATATATATTGATTTATTTTAAAGCTATACAAGATTCCATTTGGAGATATATGATAATAATAATTTATTCTTATTTAATTGAATTGTTTTGAATTTAAATATATTTTAACGATATTAAATAGGCCTTATAAATAGTTTTATTTTCAAGCGGCCTCCGTTTTCATCGAAACAAGTTTTATTGGAATACGTATAGTTAATTATTGCTAGACTTTCAGTTTGGAGCCAATTAGAGTTATTTTAGCGGTACGTGAAATTTAAAGGTGAATCGATAAATTAAAATAGCGTCGTTGTGCAAATTGGATCCGGTTTCAACAAAATTTATTTCATTAGGGCCGGAATGTGAAGACGTAGTGGTATGTACTTTTTCGTTGTGTTTAGAATTTGTGTATAACCACACAAATTTAACATTACCGGTAAACAATAGTTAGCGATAAGATTTAATACCGTTTAATATAACATTGTAAATAAAATAAATAAATCCTAAGAGACTGCCTATACCCTCAGATTTTTAAGCTTTGCCTACCAAAAGTTGAGAAGAAAATACGTACACATGCGATGTTTATTTTTTTTCTGCCGACCTAATCTCTAAACATATTGTGTAGAACCTACCCTATGCAAATTAAACAAAGCTAGCGTTTTATCAAATACCGGCTACTCTATATATCATGAATTGGAAACTCGACCCAGGCTACATATTTTTACCCGTAGCCTATGTGTTCAAATCAACAGAACACATCAGTGAATCACTGACCTATCTATATTTATGAACAATCACCTACAATATGTAGAAAAGAAGGCTCAACTCTCGTTTTATCACCATCAACAGCAAGGCGTACCCTGTATTACTTTTGCTCAGCTACTCCTTCTACTTACAGTCTCCTATTTTCACCTTCGCCATCAACTAGACAACGAAAAGGAAACTTAGGGTAGCTTAATCAATATGTTGCACCCTATATGCCTCAATACCTTGGATGCCAAGGAAAAACTCTCGTGTATAAATACAACGCGAAAACCCCATTATTCTTCCAGTTTGAAATCAAACCCATTTCATTTCTTCCATATGATGAAAAAAGAAAAAAATACAAAAGCACGCACTAGTAAAAAGGCAACGCAGTGTATGCTCGAACGTGAACCATGGTAGGTAGAGATCTGCACGTACAGGGGAAATCTGAGTTTAGATCGGACTGGAAGCGGTGGAGCTATGACTTTGGGCGGAGATCTGGTGGATGGCATGGGGTTGGCATGGCGGTGCAGTCATAGATGGAAGGAGGGGCGGTATAGTGTATCCAACAAGTAAAGAAAATAAAATTAAAGAAGAGCGATCAATGTTGTGTGGGAAGTGAAGAGGTGTGGGTTCAAGTACGGACATAGAACTGTAGAGTAGAGGGAAGAAAACACAACATTTAAAGAAATAAAAAAAATGTAAAGAGGAGGAGCAGCTGCATTGGGAGATGAGCGCAAAGCATGGATGGCGATGATGAACTGTGTGGAGCGAAATGTGGTTTGTGGAGTAACAGGAAGTGCGTGCGAAAATGGTAGAAGAAAACATGGGGAAGAGCGTGCAGATCGAACGTTATAAATGGGGAAGAGAGTGCTTGAGGCAGTGCGGTGGGGAGAGAATATCAAGCGAGTAGGTAATGAACTGTAAAATACATCTGTCCCAAATTACATGCAAACCCGGTACTAAATTAGCTTAACCGAAAATTTCCTTTTTGCCTAATCCTAAGCTTTAAGTTACACGTGGACTGCTGAACCCATTTATTAATAATATTTCTGGGAAGTTGTTTTGCAAAAGCCGGACCCTTTTTGTGTATCCATATAATGGCCTAAGTACGAATTGCCTAACTTGTTTAATGTGGTCTAATTACATTTATAAATGCCCTAATCCTATTTTCCCAGCATGACCGAGGTATGTTGACTTGCCCGTTACGTGCCTTGTTTCATTGTATAATACTTCACTTGGATCGTTTATACTTTGTGCCTAACCCGTGTATTTTAACGTGTATACTTAGTTGAGTTTAAAGTATGACTAAACTAGTTTATGATGCCCTTAGTATTTAACAGTGCGTGCTTGGAATTATTTATATCATACCACATCCGTTTCCAAAATGTTTATGTAAATTAATTAGCATTAAGTTAATAACGTGATTTTATTTTAATTAAGATTTTATTTTGCCTAATTATATTAAAATATGTCTAACTATATACTTAAACGTGGACGTTAATTGAGGTAGCGTGATCGACATTGTTCTCTATAACATAATTTACGTAAACTAACATTTACATGTTTAAATATGCCTAATGAAGTTTTAATAAATAAAATATTTATTTAAGAATTAATAATATTATATTAATTAGTGAATACCATATTAAATTCATATCCTGGTCATAAAGCAAAGGAATTGGGGGGAACGAATGACAATGGAACCATATCGCCAAGCACAACAGTCGAAGCTGGTTTGAACAAAGTTGGCAGCTATTAGAGTTTTTAATTAAATTAAACATCCATTTAATTCAATTAAAATAGACTGTTTCAACAACGGAAGAAGCAAGGTGAGTTCAACTCACTCAGTTTTTATCCCACTTATATTTTATATAAGTCGGGTTTAAATATTTGTGTGTTATGATTGTTAATTGGTTGATGGATGTTGAATATATATTTATATACGTTGACTGAACTAATTAAATTAAACGTTTGTTCATTTAATTTAACTTAATTTAAACTGATTGTTTTTTTAACGGTTATCTCCAAATGAGGTAAATTACCTCGTTGGTTACATTTATAAAAATATAAACATATTAATTTGAGATGTGAATGTTTGGATTATTGTTATTGCCTAATTGTTAAGTATTATATCTGTTTATTGAAATAAATGGTATTGTTGAGATAACATATTTGGTTGCAGGGAAAAAGTAGGTTGGAGGAATCCGGCTAGATTCCTCAAATTTATTGTTTATTTTCATATTATAATTATATGAACTGTTTAACCGATATGATTGGATGGTTGACTGGGTTATTGATTTGTTGAACCTAAATTCAACGTTTGTTTGATATTAACCAATGGGCAGTATTGGTTAAGTAATCGACAGCAATTGGCTTAAAAATAAATTTGTATTATAAAGTTGATTTACCATCAGATGAATCGATGGCAATGAAGTTATAAAATTTATTTTATAGCTGAAGACAGATTTTGAAATCTATTATTTTAAATAAAAGTTTAATAAAGAAATAAATTCTATTATTTATTATTTAAGTTTTAAGAAATTATTAAATGGTTTTATAAATCAATTCTTTTCTTAATAAGATTTATAAGCGGACGAGCAGAAATTGTAACACCCCACCTCCATTAAGGTCACTCACATAGGGAATGCCTTAACTTCAGTGGAGCATTTTTGGTAAACAGACACAGAATATCACAAGACAGATATAAAAATTTTGCAGCGGAAAATAAACAACTTTATTAAATCACCAAAATACTTTGTTACATAAAACCATTAAAACACTTCTGTCTTACATCATCAAAGTACATAGGTATTTAAAAGAAAAACATCATTCCCCATATTAAAGAGCAAGCCATATAAGAGACAGAGACTCGAGCCATACTTCAGAAGTAGCTCCTAGAAGATGATATCCAAATCCTGACTAAACCTGGGTGTTTCGTCCCTGAGAACCTGGGGGGAATGGAAGAAAAGAGGCGAAACAAACTAGGTCAGACATACGTCTGGTGAGTCCAGTTACTTTTAGCCAGTAAATAAATAAAGGTAAACATGACAGGCATACAAAGTGGATAAGAGGATTCATGGTACAGATGGCAGGTATGACAGGACAAATAAGGTAAGATGTATGCTTCACTACAAACTACTAACTACTCTTCACTATTACTAGTCAAACCAAGATGGGATGATCCCTTCCGCTAATGATAACGATGGTGGTAGTTTCATGTATTCCTAGCTGCTGTCATAGGTGCCGCCAGCTCCTATCTCAACTAGTCGTACCCACTACCCTCCTACTATAAATTGGTAGACTTAGGGCATACGTCCGGGTATACCCTAACCACTACCCTAATCGATCGGCTCCTTACTCTGTAGATACCCTGTGCTGGTCCTACAACTAGGGGGTATCACTTCCCTAAAGTGGCAACCTAAGGTGTGCACAGTTATACCTACTGGTATCACGGCCGTCTTGTCCCCCTCTGCCCGGCCCATGCACGCACATGTCCCCGGTCGGTTTGCGCCGCCCACACCATCCGTCTCGTTTTGGATCTCTTACAATCAATCAGTAAGCGTGACCCATCCCCGCCTAGTACGAAGTTCTTTACTTTGATACCCCTCTGGGTTACTGACTGAAATGGGTCCCATACAACATGATACAAGTTCTCCCCTATATCTTGTATCCCCACTAGGTTTTCTACTGACTATGTATACCCCAAGGTGTCTTTAATTACATAGCCCTCAATCAGTTATGCGTACCTATAGGTGTCTTTAATACATAACCCCTATTCCACCTATCGGTTATGCGTACCTATAGGTGTCTTTAATACATAACTCTATCTATTCCCATTAGTTATGCGTACCCCTAAGGGTGTCTTTAATAAATAACTTTACTATTTTGCTCATGTTATGTATACCATTAGGTGTCTTTAATTACATAACCCTTTTTATCCGGTTAAGTTTGTGGGCCTATATGTATTAATATTACCCACCTACCCTTCAGTTGTACTTAACCCTCCCACTGATTTAATCCTATTTATTTAATGGTTAAGTTTGTGGGACTATATATATTAATATTACCCACCTACCCATCAGTTGTACTTAACCCACCCACAATCCAATTCGTTTTACTTAACCCTAACTTATGTCTATCATCATACAGTCCATATGTATTAAGTTAAGTAGTCTTTAACCAGCATTAATTAATTATTGAGACACCTAATCGTATTTCACATGCCACCCAAGGCACCCACTTAACCCCTCATGTCCCATTACATGTTTATCTGGTTAAGTGTTTCTTAATTCATTAGGACCGTAACCTTATAAAGACATCCCACATTAGACTGGTATTTGTGGCAGCTGGATTTGTCGGGTAGTGTAACACCCTGAATTTTAGTTAATGCTAAAATTCACTAATTACAGAATAAATAATCTCAGATGTGAGAATTGGGGGAAATGGGCTGCGTCATTGCGTTCGTCTCGGAAAAATACGCGAAATAGAGTCCGAGTTTTCGAGAATCGGAGTCCGTATGGCCCAGTTATGGCCCAATGAAGTTGGCAGAAAATTTAAGATAAAAACAGAATTAAATATTTAAAATCAGATTTCGAATTTGGGGCCAGCGGGGGCCAGGCGGGAAAAATTCCCGCCCTAGCCATGTCGACAGGGGTGTCGACTGCCCTGTCGACTTGCCTGTCGACACAGGGTGTCGGCCCTGATGGTCTGGGTGCACCAGATCTGGTTTTTGGCTGAGTCTTGGGCTGTGTTCTAGAGATTTCCTAAATCTAACGGACCTAATCTAATCTAGGGTTAATCTAAGGGCCTAAAACACTACCTAATCCTATAAATAAGACCCCAACCCTACCCTAATCTATTTATAATTAGATCTTGTAACCAAACTATGGCAAAATGAAACTTGATCATGGCCTCCACAAATCAATGAAGAGAGTTGCAAGCTAATCAACCTCTAAATCAACATCTTCTTCAACTAATTCCACTTCATAAGTTTGCTAATCTTGGTTTTGGTGAGTTTCTATCACTTTGATGATCAATTGTTAAATTAAGTAGATGAGATATGATGAGATCTATGGTTTTGCATGAGGATTAATGGGTTTTCAAGTCATATGATATGATGTGAATATGCTAATCTATGTTTAATATTAATCCTATGTTTATGCATGTTGAATATGTGAGTTTATGCATATGTGAGTTTATGCATGTTGAATATGTGAGTTTATGCATGTTAAATATGTGAGTTTATGCATGTTGAAAATGTGAGTTTATGCAAGTTGGATATGTGGGTTTGTGCAAGTTAAGTGGTGGGTTTATGCATAATAAGTAATTGATTTTATGCATGCTAAGTAGGTGGTTTTATGCATGCTAAGTGTTTGGTATTATGCATAAATCATGACATGCAAGTTTACCCTTTTAAATGTGATGCATGCATATGCAAGATGGCACCTTTATATGCTATGAATATATATGTGTATGCATGTTTACCCTCCTTTAAGATGCAAGTCATATATGCAAGTTCAACATGTTATACAAGTTATGTGTATGCTTATATGCAAGCTCAACATGTTATGCAAGTTATGTGCATGATGTTATGTAAGTTATGTGCATGTTGTTATGCAAGTTCATATGCAAGTTATGTGTATGATGTTATGCAAGTTATGTGCATGATGTTATGTAAGTTATGTGCATGTTGTTATGCAAGTTCATATGCAAGTTATGTGTATGATATTATGCAAGTTATATGCATGATGTTATGTAAGTTATGTGTATGTTGATATGCAAGTTATGTTTATAATATTATGCAAGTTATGTGTATGATGTTATGCAAGTTAACATGTAACATGTTGTGCGAGTTCACACCTTTAAGACACATGCAAGTTCACCTTCGTATAACCTATGAACACTTATGCAAGTTGCCTTTATACATGACATATGTATGTTCATGCAAGTTGGGTTATTTAGTAATGCTAGTTGGGCTAATATCATGATGTAAGTGGACACCTTTTAACCCATGTTAATGCTAATGTATGCTAAGTGAAACCCATGTTAATTGTGAAAGAAACTTCTCTTGGAAATGTGTCGTGTTAGCATAAGTACGTGGGGGAAACGATGGGGTTAATAGACATGTTAATGAAATGGTGTGAAATGGTTATGATTAAGCATACCATAAAATGAATAAGCATAAGTGGGAATTTACCTATTGAGTTAGGTCTACCCCATGGGAATTTACCTATTGAGTTAGGTCTACCCATGTTATGAAAAACTTGATATTAATTAGGGATAATTAATATGGGGTGATTAATTAGGTGTAATTAATCAACTAAGACACGAGGTTGGACCCTTTTGTAGCGGAAGTCTGCCCGGAACCGACCGGCCATCCAGCGGCTACAAATGATTGGCCCAATGTGAGGGGTCTTAGTCATAAATTAAATACATGATTAAAGTAAAGACACGAGGTTAGGCCCTTTTGATGACAGAAGTCTGCCCGGAACCAACCGGCATATCCAGCAGTCATAAAAGACGGTCTAATGTGAGAGGTCTTTATGAGGTCATGATCTTAATTAATGAATTAAGAAACACTTAACCATATTAGCATGTAGTGGGACATGAGGGGTTAATTGGGTGCCTTGGGTGGCATGAGGAGACTAGTGGGTTGCCTTGGGTGGCAATAGAAAATACGATTAGAATACTTAACCAAAGTGGAACATGTAATTAAACATGATTAAAGGGTTAAGTAAGTGCCATGGGTGGCATGTGAAAATACGATTAGAATACTTAACCAAAGTGGAACATGTAATTAAACATGATTAAAGGGTTAAGTAAGTGCCATGGGCGGCATGAGAAAATCTAGTGGGTACCTTGTATGACAATTAGAAGATGATTAAAGGACTTAACCAAAATTTATAACATGTAAGGGAACATGGTTAAAGGGTTAAGTGGGATTCACTAGAAATAGCAAGCTTAGGTGGTAGCTTGTGGGGGCCCATTTCAACCAATATCCCAAACGTATCTTTGTGGGCTCGACTCTAGTCGAGTGACGGGACACGCATATTGGGCTTGACTATAAGAGGCCAAACCGGGTTAGCGGTGGCAACGCGGGACCAACGGGTTTCATATGCGTGTGTGGACCCGGGCTGGTTGGTAAGTCGTTGTTGCATCGTGTAGATATAAAGCCGTGCACTGTTGATATTATCTGGTAGCCACTTTAGGGGAATGATACACCCCAATCGTGGGACCAGCACGGGTATCTACGTAGGGGAGCCGATCGCTTGGGGAGTAGTGGGTACACCTATGTAGTCAGATAGGGGTACACGAAACTACTAAATTACTAAGTACACTTAGGGGGATCAACCTTTAAGTAGGAATGACTGGTGTGGTGCAGTGTAGTAATTATCCTTGGGTGGGTAGATGCGTCTTTACGGTTATCTTAGTTTATCCTAAGCCTACCAAGCTGCTTAGTGTAGCCATTCATCCCCAGATATTACCGTAGGTCAAGTTTATGTCTTCTCTGGTTACTTTAATGATTGTATTGTTAAAGTTATAGGACTCGCTCAGACTTATGTCTGACCCCGTTGTTTTTATCTTTTTCCCAACCCTCAGGTCCTACGGTGGATCCTAGCAGTAGTGGAGCTTGATCGGATTGCTGTTCCAGTCTTTAGGAGCTTGGATAGATGTAAAGCTCCAGTTATCCAGTTATCTTTTCTTTTGTTCTGGCTATTGTATAAGAGAGTGGGATTATGTACTTCTTTATTTTGACGGATATTGTACTTGACTTTTATCGTGGTTTTATGATGTAACCAGACATGTTTATTTCCGCTGTTATGAGATGATGTTTTAAATTTCAAGTACTATTTATATCTGTCTTGTTGTAATTTCTCTGTTCTATATTCACTAAAATACTCCACCGATGCTATGGCATTCCCTTAGTGAGTGACCATAGCGGGCGTGGGGTGTTACACGTGGTATCAGAGCAAAGGTTACCGGAACAGATAAAATTTTTAGAAAACTATTTTTCTAAAAACATTTTTGGAAGAAATATTTTCAAAAACATGTCTTTAAAGAGAAGAGTTTTTGAAAGAAAAGCATAATCCCCGATAGCCATATCTTTATCTTTCGAATTCTCCGTTTTGAAACTTTCCTTTTTCGTCTCAGCATGGCTGAAGATCTTTATCTTCCGGACGGTGTAGCGGTACCAGTATGGTATAGGAGGTTGTTAGAGGCTAGGGCCGCCGCTGCAGGTCCAGCAAATGTTCCTCCTCCACCCGTTGCACTCGTTCCTCCTCGCACAGATACTTTTGCTATGACTTGTAGGAAGTTTAAGGCTATGGGAGGAAAACCTTTTGTGGGAGCTAGGGATTGGCTTAATGAGACGGAAGAATTGATGGAAATCTTGGAAGTGGAAGAGGGAAAGAAAGTCAAGTTAGCCGCTTGGTTAATGGAAGGAGAGGCCTCGTTCTGGTGGGAGGTCACTAATGGAGAACGCCCTATTGACTCTTGGGTGGATTTCAGGCAAAGGTTTGAGGCAAAGTTTCTCTCAAAAGCGGAAGAAAATATGCACGTAGAAAGGTTCTTGAACTTAAAGCAAGGAAACTTGTCGGTGAAAGAATATGTTAACAAGTTTAATCAGTTAGAGAGATTCAACAGGGACTTGGTAAACACACCGGAAGAGAAAGCTTTGAGGTTCGTTAAAGGCTTGAACGAACCGATGCACGGATTGGCTATGTCTCACATCCCTATGGGGGCCACTTTCGAGAAGCTAGTGGACATGGCACTTATGCATGAGGAAGAGAAGGGTCCCAATGCTATTAAAGCACCCGAGAAGAATGAAGATCAGAAGAAACTGCAACAGCAAAACAAGGGTGGGAAAGCTAACGGTGGCAAGGGAAAGAAGAAGTGCTTCAACTGTGGGACACTAGGCCACCTAAGCAAGGATTGTCGCAAGAAGAGGAAGGCTGGCTGCTTCCACTGTGACGAAGTAGGACATCTAGTGAAGGACTGCCCTAAGAAAGGGCAAAGGACGGGATCTACCTCAGGAGGACAGGTGCAAGTTCTTTTGGCACCAACTCAGGCAAGGGGGCAAGCTCAGGCTCTCGCGGTTCCACCGATTTAGGAAAGAGGTAGAACTATTTCCATTGAAAGTCTAGTTTTTCTGTTTGATTATCAGGGTCAAACTTTATTTGATTTTGACGCATCGAGTTCGTTTATTTCATTATTGTTAGTTGGGTCACTGCACTGAGACACCAGTTAGTAGATGATCCCTTAGTTGTTTCAAACCCAATTGGGGCTCCATGATGTGTTTGGGTTTGAAAGTTTCTATACTTAGCGTTGAGTTTAGATGTGATACTTTTTGGGCTTCACGGGCTATGGGTTAGTTTTGGGCATGGACTGGTTATCCAGTAATGGTGCCGTTCTTATTGTGGAAGGAGAGTTGTTAGGCTTACGACCCGCTTGGGTAACACTCTCGAAATCTTTTGTAATTCCATGGAATTTGTTATGCTAAGTTATCTAGAGTCGCTTGACACGTCGGTCGAGAGTTTGCAATCTATAGAGTGGTCCGGGAATACTCGGATGGGTTTTGAGGAGGTGAAGGGCTTACCTCCGGAGCGGGAGATTGACTTCCAATTATATCTGGTAGACAATGCCAAACCAGTGTCTTGGCCAGTGTGCCACATGGCTCCTCGTGAGAGGAGGGAACTCCATAAGCAAGTAGGCAATTTGCTTGAGAAGGGGTTTAGAAGACGAAGTATATCGGAGTAGGGTGCTCCGGTAGTTTTTGCCATGAAGGCGGATGGGTCCCTCAGACTTTGTGTAGGCTAAAGAGAGCTAAATAAACTCACAAAGAAGAATAGACACCCATTGTCGTGGATCGATGATCTCTTTGATCAGTTAGTGGACGCCTCAATATTTTCGCAGTTGGACTTAGCCACGAGGTTTCGTCAGTTGAGAGTGACTGAGGATAGTATAGAGAAGACTACCTTTAGGACTCCGGATGGTTTTTATGAGTGGCTGGAGATGCCATTTGGTTTGACGAACGCCCCCGCATGTGATGAGAAGGGTGTTCAGGAAGTACTTAAATAAGTTCGTGATGGTCTTTGTAAATGATATCCTGGTCTTTTCTAGGAGCAAAATAAGTTTTCGTATGTGCTCAATAGGATGAGCAAAGTCAGTTATGGGATAAACGGGGGTTTTGGAGCGAGACTGGCGAGGACATCCAAAGTTGGATAAGGGCTTAATTATTTAGCCGTTTTTACTAGTATCATCTCACGTAGGTCGCCTGAATTCGAAGGAGGTATCCCTTGGGTGTTTGTCTGATATTGGTTTAGGCCTTTGGGGCTTGCATTTGGGGGATGTCAAGTTCGACTAAGGTGGTCTGCGTGAGAGATGGATAGTTGTGACGATTTTGCATGGGAGAATATCCTGATTTCCTCTAGAAGTGGAGAAAAGCATGCCTTACATCTCAGAGAAGTGTTGGAGACTCTTCGAGCACATAGTCTTAAAGCTAAATTCTCTAAATGTCATTTTTGGAGAAGAGAAGTGCGATTCTTAGGGCATGTGGTCTCTAAGGAAGGGATAGCTGTGGATCACGCAAAGATAGTATCTATCCAGGATTGGAAAGTTCCTGGGAATGCTACCGAAGTAAGAAGTTTCTTGGGGTTGGCAGGGCATTATAGGAAGTTCATCAAAGACTTCGCAAAGATATCAGCCCCATTAACCTGCTTGACAAAGAAGAATCTGGTTTTCTCATGGGACGAGATGTACCAAGACATGAAGCGAGTTTTCTTTTTGGCCGAATATGTCGCTAGATGCTTAGTGAAAGCGGAGTAAAAGAAACCAAGTGGGTTGCTTCACCCATTGGAAGTTCCGCTAAGGAAATGGGATAGTGTCTCGAAGGATTACCGAAATCAAGGAAGGGTAATACGGGGATTTGGATTTGGTAGATAGGCTTACTAAGTGTGCCCATTTCATACCCGTGAAGGGCAGGAGGACTATTCCATGTCTAGCTTCAGTTTACATTCGAGAGATTATTAGATTGCATGATGTACCTTCCAGTATAGTGAGCGATCGAGATCCTATCTTCACTAAAGAGTTTTGGAAAAGTTTGCAAGAGGCGGTAGGGACTCAGTTGTATTTGAGTACCGCATATCATCCTCAGATAGACGGCCAGACCGAGAGGGTGAATCGTATTTTAGAAGACCTTTTGAGACTATGTATCTTGGATTTAGGAGGTACATGGGAAGAGCATCTTCCATTGGTGGGGTTGCCCGACAGACTTAGTGGTGTACATGATGTATTCCATGGGAGGAAGTGCCTACATAAAACCGCAGAGGTGGTAGAGCCGAGTTTGCTCAGAGAAGTGGAAGTGGAGCGTGATGCGACGATTCGACGAGCTCCTACTTGCGTCCTTGGGTCAGAGATTTGGAAGTTGAGAAACAGAGAGGTTCAACTAGTCAAAGTACAAAAGGGAGGTGAAGAGAGCAATGCTACCTGGGAGACGGAAGCGAAGATGCGTTCGAGGTACCCTTTTCTTTCGGAGGGTATGTCCTTTTGCTTCTCCCTCATCGCATATCTTGTGCTTATCTTATCCTTAGTATGTCCTCTCGTAAGTACCTTTGACCTTCAGATAGGATAGTCCTATGGTTGAAACATGTGTTTGAGACATGTTATGTATGATGGATGCAAGTGTTTGCTAGTGGTTGCTCGTGGATGCATATACACACACTCTAGGCACTAGATCGGCTCCGTCACTTCATATTGCATATTGCATAAAATTGTATGTAGGAAGCTATATTTATGGATGTATAATGATTGTGTTATCATATGGATGATGCATTTTTGGTGAATGATTGTGCACACATGTAGAAATTGTATGTGTCGATAGGGTTCTCTCGCATACATAATGGATGCATGGCACTATCATGGTTTGCATATGTTCATACATTAGATAGGGAACATATACACACACTTTTTGCATATGCTCATACATCATTAGAAATTGTTTAAGGACAATGGATGCCCGTGGTTGATGGTTTGAGTAGATGGTTGTTTGGATGGTAGGATATGCATTCTCCTTAGCTTAGAGATTTCGGGGACGAAATCCTTTAAGGAGGGGAGAATGTAACACCCTGAATTTTAGTTAATGCTAAAATTCACTAATTACAGAATAAATAATCTCAGATGTGAGAATTGGGGGAAATGGGCTGCGTCATTGCGTTCGTCTCGGAAAAATACGCGAAATAGAGTCCGAGTTTTCGAGAATCGGAGTCCGTATGGCCCAGTTATGGCCCAATGAAGTTGGCAGAAAATTTAAGATAAAAACAGAATTAAATATTTAAAATCAGATTTCGAATTTGGGGCCAGCGGGGACCAGGTGGGAAAAATTCCCGCCCTAGCCATGTCGACAGGGCTGTCGACAGGGGTGTCGACTTGCCTGTCGACACAGGGTGTCGGCCCTGATGGTCTGGGTGCACCAGATCTGGTTTTTGGCTGAGTCTTGGGCTGTGTTCTAGAGATTTCCTAAATCTAACGGACCTAATCTAATCTAGGGTTAATCTAAGGGCCTAAAACACTACCTAATCCTATAAATAAGACCCCAACCCTACCTTAATCTATTCATAATTAGATCTTGTAACCAAACTATGGCAAAATGAAACTTGATCATGGCCTCCACAAATCAATGAAGAGAGTTGCAAGCTAATCAACCTCTAAATCAACATCTTCTTCAACTAATTCCACTTCATAAGTTTGCTAATCTAGGTTTTGGTGAGTTTCTATCACTTTGATGATCAATTGTTAAATTAAGTAGATGAGATATGATGAGATCTATGGTTTTGCATGAGGATTAATGGGTTTTCAAGTCATATGATATGATGTGAATATGCTAATCTATGTTTAATATTAATCCTATGTTTATGCATGTTGAATATGTGAGTTTATGCATATGTGAGTTTATGCATGTTGAATATGTGAGTTTATGCATGTTAAATATGTGAGTTTATGCATGTTGAAAATGTGAGTTTATGCAAGTTGGATATGTGGGTTTGTGCAAGTTAAGTGGTGGGTTTATGCATAATAAGTAATTGATTTTATGCATGCTAAGTAGGTGGTTTTATGCATGCTAAGTGTTTGGTATTATGCATAAATCATGACATGCAAGTTTACCCTTTTAAATGTGATGCATGCATATGCAAGATGGCACCTTTATATGCTATGAATATATATGTGTATGCATGTTTACCCTCCTTTAAGATGCAAGTCATATATGCAAGTTCAACATGTTATACAAGTTATGTGTATGCTTATATGCAAGCTCAACATGTTATGCAAGTTATGTGCATGATGTTATGTAAGTTATGTGCATGTTGTTATGCAAGTTCATATGCAAGTTATGTGTATGATGTTATGCAAGTTATGTACATGATGTTATGTAAGTTATGTGCATGTTGTTATGCAAGTTCATATGCAAGTTATGTGTATGATATTATGCAAGTTATATGCATGATGTTATGTAAGTTATGTGTATGTTGATATGCAAGTTATGTTTATAATATTATGCAAGTTATGTGTATGATGTTATGCAAGTTAACATGTAACATGTTGTGCGAGTTCACACCTTTAAGACACATGCAAGTTCACCTTCGTATAACCTATGAACACTTATGCAAGTTGCCTTTATACATGACATATGTATGTTCATGCAAGTTGGGTTATTTAGTAATGCTAGTTGGGTTAATATCATGATGTAAGTGGACACCTTTTAACCCATGTTAATGCTAATGTATGCTAAGTGAAACCCATGTTAATTGTGAAAGAAACTTCTCTTGGAAATATGTCTTGTTAGCATAAGTACGTGGGGAAACGATGGGGTTAATAGACATGTTAATGAAATGGTGTGAAATGGTTATGATTAAGCATACCATAAAATGAATAAGCATAAGTGGGAATTTACCTATTGAGTTAGGTCTACCCCATGGGAATTTACCTATTGAGTTAGGTCTACCTATGTTATGAAAAACTTGATATTAATTAGGGATAATTAATATGGGGGTGATAAATTAGGTGTAATTAATCAACTAAGACACGAGGTTGGACCCTTTTGTAGCGGAAGTCTGCCCGGAACCGACCGGCCATCCAGCGGCTACAAATGATTGGCCCAATGTGAGGGGTCTTAGTCATAAATTAAATACATGATTAAAGTAAAGACACGAGGTTAGGCCCTTTTGATGACAGAAGTCTGCCCGGAACCAACCGGCATATCCAGCAGTCATAAAAGACGGTCTAATGTGAGAGGTCTTTATGAGGTCATGATCTTAATTAATGAATTAAGAAACACTTAACCATATTAGCATGTAGTGGGACATGAGGGGTTAAGTGGGTGCCTTGGGTGGCATGAGGAGACTAGTGGGTTGCCTTGGGTGGCAATAGAAAATACGATTAGAATACTTAACCAAAGTGGAACATGTAATTAAACATGATTAAAGGGTTAAGTAAGTGCCATGGGTGGCATGTGAAAATACGATTAGAATACTTAACCAAAGTGGAACATGTAATTAAACATGATTAAAGGGTTAAGTAAGTGCCATGGGCGGCATGAGAAAATCTAGTGGGTACCTTGTATGACAATTAGAAGATGATTAAAGGACTTAACCAAAGTTTATAACATGTAAGGGAACATGGTTAAAGGGTTAAGTGGGATTCACTAGAAATAGCAAGCTTAGGTGGTAGCTTGTGGGGGCCCATTTCAACCAATATCCCAAACGTATCTTTGTGGGCTCGACTCTAGTCGAGTGACGGGACACGCATATTGGGCTTGACTATAAGAGGCCAAACCGGGTTAGTGGTGGCAACGCGGGACCAACGGATTTCATATGCGTGTGTGGACCCGGGCTGGTTGGTAAGTCGTTGTTGCATCGTGTAGATATAAAGCCGTGCACTGTTGATATTATCTGGTAGCCACTTTAGGGGAATGATACACCCCAATCGTGGGACCAGCACGGGTATCTACGTAGGGGAGCCGATCGCTTGGGGAGTAGTGGGTACACCTATGTAGTCAGATAGGGGTACACGAAACTACTAAATTACTAAGTACACTTAGGGGGATCAACCTTTAAGTAGGAATGACTGGTGTGGTGCAGTGTAGTAATTATCCTTGGGTGGGTAGATGCGTCTTTACGGTTATCTTAGTTTATCCTAACCCTACCAAGCTGCTTAGTGTAGCCATTCATCCCCAGATATTACCGTAGGTCAAGTTTATGTCTTCTCTGGTTACTTTAATGATTGTATTGTTAAAGTTATAGGACTCGCTCAGACTTATGTCTGACCCCGTTGTTTTTATCTTTTTCCCAACCCTCAGGTCCTACGGTGGATCCTAGCAGTAGTGGAGCTTGATCGGATTGCTGTTCCAGTCTTTAGGAGCTTGGATAGATGTAAAGCTCCAGTTATCCAGTTATCTTTTCTTTTGTTCTGGCTATTGTATGAGAGAGTGGGATTATGTACTTCTTTATTTTGACGGATATTGTACTTGACTTTTATCGTGGTTTTATGATGTAACCAGACATGTTTATTTCCGCTGTTATGAGATGATGTTTTAAATTTCAAGTACTATTTATATCTATCTTGTTGTAATTTCTCTGTTCTATATTCACTAAAATACTCCACCGATGCTATGGCATTCCCATAGTGAGTGACCATAGCGGGCGTAGGGTGTTACAGGTAGATCCGGGCAGTCTTACACCACAAAAGAGCCTAACCTCGTGTCTTTACAACTGTCACGCAATTAATTTATGCCTAAGACCTCCCACATTAGACTGGCATTTGTGGCAGCTGGATTTGCCGGGCGGGTCCGGGTAGTCTTACACCACAAAAGAGCCTAACCTCATGTCTTAGACGATTAATTACTCCTAATTAATCATTCCCCAATTTGAATTAATTTCCTTATTCAAATTATCAATCAATTCCAAATTTAACTATGGCCATAATTGACTCAATATGTCCATCTATTTATGGTATGTAAAATCATACCAATTTCATCACAAATTTATTTTATGCCATTTAAGGCATTTATGCCAATTCTCAATATTAAATCTTCAGACATCAATTGCTTGAACGTTCCTCTTTTGATTAATTAAGTTAATTAATTAATCCTTTCCTTTTTATAGGTGTCAATACCCATCTTATTAACAATTTGAATTTCCTATCCACAAATGGTCATATTCAAATTATACCATTTTTACCCAATTTTACCCATGTCATAATAGGTAATTATTTATATGTTTCCCTACTAGAATCATGTGTCCAATTTACATAATCACTATGCCTATTACAAATTCCCATTTTTCCCGTTTCTTAAGTAGCGTAACCATTTGCGTTTTTGGCGTCATCGAGGATACAAGATAGCTTTTCCATAACAATAAAATAAAGGGAATGACAAGATGATTGTTTTCAGTACGATTTTGGCATAAGCATGAAAACTAGGGAAAATGACATGATAACTTTGCATATAATTATGATTCATTACATAATTAACAACTTACATAGATTCATGATTTTGCAACATAACAACTTGCATAGGTTCATGAATTAACAACATAATTAACAACTAACATAGGTTTATGATTCACAACATAACAACTTGCATAGGTGACTTGCATAGGTTCATGAATTAACAACATAATTAGTAACTCACATAGATTCATGATTTACAACATGTTTAACAACTTGCATAACATAACAACTTGCATAGTTTCATGAATAATAACTTGCATAGGTTCATGAATAATAATTTGTACAGGTGACTTGCATGATCCCATAACATTTTGCATAGATTCATGATAACAACTTGCATAGATTCATAATAACAACTTACATAGATTCATAATAACAACTTTCATAGATTCATGATAACGACTTTCATAGATTCATGAATTCATCACATAATAACTTACATAATTTCATGATCAACAATAACAATAAACTTGCATAATTTCATGATCCACAACAACAATAAACTTGCATAACTACAAACAACATATACCCAAATCACAGTCTACCATGATTCACTTTTATTTATTTAAACATAAAAGTGACTAGAACTCACCGAAAAAGGGGACTTGAGTTCTGGGATATGAATTCTGTAATTGATTAGCGTTCCCTTGTTGTAGACAATTTCGTTGTTATAGTTTTAGGCTTGATTTGAATTGAATTGTTGTGTTTAATTTGCTTTCTTCCTCTCTAATTGGTGGCGGCTATTCTGAGTTGCTAGGTGACGGCATGGAGGCCATGAATCTAATTTTGATTTGATTTTAGGGTTTGAGTCTACATGTCTTTTTATAGAGTTTAGGATTAGTTTAGGCCGTCCGATCAACCCAGAATTAATCCCAGCCAATCAGAGCAGATCAGAAACCCTAATGAGTTAGCACACAGTCATAAACAGGTCATCACACAAATCTGCCTCCGGGGGGAGGGGGCGGGGGTAGGTCGACCCCCAGGTCGACCTGGACCTGGCGGGAAATTTCCTTCCTAGCCCGTCTGACTCTGAAATTTGAATTTTTCGAAATCTGTTTTGAATTTTCTGAAACTTCTGATGGCCATAACTTCTTCATACGAAGTCCAATTCACGCAAACTCGGACTCTATCTCAACCAGAATTCCGAGACGAACACGATGGCGCAACCTGTTTCCCTTAATTCTCACATTCGAGATTGGATATTCTTTAATTCGTTAACATAAATATTAAAATTACGGGTGTTACATTCTCCCCTCCTTAAAGGATTTCGTCCCTGAAATCTTCAAGTCAAGAAGAATGTGCATCCTACCATAAAATCATCCATCTACTCAACCATCAAACACAGTCATCCATTGTCCTTAAAATATTTCTAATACTGTATGAACATATGCAAAAAGCGTGTGTATATGTTCCTTATCTAATGCAAAATCAGGCGGTCAACTGATTCAGTTGACCTCCTTAATGAAAATTATGCCAGTGCCATGAGTCCAACATGTATGCGAAAGAATCCTTATCGATACATATTATTTCTACATGTGTGCTCAACCATTCATCAAAATGCAACATCCATATGATAACACAACCATTGTTCATCCATCAACCTAAATATGCATACACATTTATATGCAATATGAAAGTGATTTGAGCCGATCTAGTGCCTAGTGTGTGCGTAAATGCATCCACGAGCAACCACTAGCAAACACTTGCATCCACTTGCAACCATCAAACATAACTTGTCCCAAGCACATGTTTACATCCACGGATTTCCTATCTAAAGGTCGAAGATCCACTCGATGGGGTATAAACAAATGATATAAATAAAACAAAAGCTCTGTTCCCATTTGACATTGGTTAAGAGAATAATTCCCTAAGTCTCTGCCCCCGAAGACAGAAATCAACATCAGACTGACACTCAGAGAATTACCCCCATTAAACAATGTCAAAACTGGAGATCTACTTCATGCTTCGAGTAGAAACCCCTATCCTTCAGAAATATCCGGATAATTACAGACTACTGGTATAGATCAGATTATAGAATGATTCTCAGAAAGCTAAGCATAACAGACCCTTGCGGGTCACAAGAAATTTTGGGGGTCTTCCCATGACAAATTAGAAACTTAACGACCCTCCTCTCAAAATCTTGAATGACCCTCTACTTAGAAAGCTGGTCCATTTAGAACCGACCCATAGCCCATAAACTTGAGCACACCAATATCACATTCAAATTTTTGAAGCCTAACACAGATAATTTCAACCCCTTACAAATCACCAATAAATGAGCCGAACCACCAAAGGGGTTTGAAACAACTACGGGATCAGAAACAAGACTAGTATTAAAGTGCAAAGTCTCAATTACACAGTCAAAATGCCATAATCCAAAAGAGTCTTAACTTCATAAGGAAATTAAACCTTTTACATAAATTTTTTCCTATCTCTACCCTATCCATCTGCCACGAGAGCATTCGCCTGCCCTCCAAAAGTCCCTTGCGATCCCTGCGCCTTCGGGCATTCCTTGGAGAAGTGTCCGACCTCTCCACACTTTAAGCAATTGAACTTCCTCCTTTTACATTCTTTGACTAGGTGACCTTCTTTCCCACAATAGTGGCATTTCCTCTTATCCTTTCCCTTGTCATTCTTCTCGCCTTTCATCTGCTGTTGCTGTTGCTGTCCTTTCTTGGGTCCCGCCTTCTCATTTTTCGATGTCCCTTCAACTTTTTTCTCTTTCTTTGCTCCTTTGTCCTCATCGTGCATTAGGGCTATATCCACGAGCTTTTCAAAAGTGGCCATGGGAACGTGGGTCATAGCCAATCCGTGTAGTAGCTCATTCAAGCCTTTAACCAATCTCAGAGCCTTCTTCTCAAGTGTGTTCACTAAGTCTAAGCCAAACCTCGCCAACTGATTGAACTTGTTGACGTACTCTTTTATTGACAGATCCCCCTGCTTCAATGCCAAGAACCTTTCCATGTATAGATTTTCTTCTGCTCGTGAGAGAAATTTTGCCTTAAACCTACGCCTGAAATCCTGCCATGTATCAACTGGACGCTCTCCATTAGTGACCTCCCACGAAAACGAGGCCTCATCCTTCATTAACCAGGCAGCTAACTGGACCTTTCTTCCATCTTCTACCTCAAAGATTACAAACAATTCTTCCACCTCCTTTAGCCAATTTCGAGCTTTAACAAACGTCTCCGACCCGTGGAAAGGTTTCCCGCCCATTACCCGAAAGTCCTTACGTATCTTTGCAAATGTATCAATACAAGGAGGGGGAAGAGGAGGAACGGGTGCAGCTGGGGGAGGAGGAACATTTGCTGGACCTGTGGCGGTGGCCCTAGCTTCCAAATACCACCTAAACCATCCTGGTATCGGTACACCTTCTGGAAGGTTAAGATCCTCGGACATGATAAGAAGAAAAAGGGAGAGATTTTAGAAAAAGGACCGAAAGATACTACATATGGATTTTCGAGGAATGTTTTTCAAAACAGGCTTTCCTTTTTTCGAAAATACTTTCTTTCAAAACCTTTTCGAAAAATATTTTCAAAACTTTTATCTAATCTGGTAACCTTCAGCTCTAATACCAAGTGTAACACCAGACCTCCATTAAGGTCACTCACAAAGGGAATGCCTTAACTTCAATGGAGCATTTTTGGTAAACAGACACAGAATATCACAAGACAAATATAAAAATTTGGCAGCGGAAAATAAACAACTTTATTAAATCACCAAAATACTTTGTTACATAATACCCTGAGTCATAAAACCATTAAAACACTTCTGTCTTACATCATCAGAGTACACAGATATTTAAAAGAAAAACATCATTCCCCATATTAAAGAGCAAGCCATATAAGAGACAGAGACTCGAGCCATACTTCAGAAGTAGCTCCTAGAAGATGATATCCAAATCCTGACTAAACCTGGGTGTTTCCTCCCTGAGAACCTGGGGGGAACGGAAGAAAAGAGGCGAAACAAACTAGGTCAGACATACGTCTGGTGAGTCCAATAACTTTTAGCCAGTAAATAAATAAAGGTAAACATGACAGGCACACAAAGTGGATAAGAGGATTCATGGTACAGATGGCAGGTATGACAGGACAAATAAGGTAAGATGTATGCTTCACTACAAACTACTAACTACTCTGCACTATTACTAGTCAAACCAAGATGGGATGATCCCTTCCGCTAATGATAACGATGGTGGTAGTTTCGTGTATTCCTAGCTGCTGTCATAAGTGTCGCCTGCTCCTATCTCAACTAGTCATACCCACTACCCTCCTACTACAAATTGGTAGACTTAGGGAATACGTCCAGGTATACCCTAACCACTACCCTAATCGATCGGCTCCCTACTCTGTAGATACCCTGTGCTGGTCCCACAACTAGGGGGTATCACTTCCTTGAAGTGGCAACCTAAGGTGTGCACAGTTATACCTACTGGTGTCACGGTCGTCTAATCCCCCTCTGCCCGGCCCATGCACGCAATGTCTCCAGTCGGTTTGCGCTGCCCACACCATCCGTCTCGTTTTGGATCTCTTACAATCAATCAGTAAGCGTGCCCCCTTCCCCGCCTAGTACAGAGTTCTTTACTTTGATACCCCTCCGGGTTACTGACTGAAATGGATCCCACACAACATGATACATGTTCTCCCCTATGTCTTGTATCCCCAAAGGTTTTCTACTGACTATGTATACCCTAAGGTGTCTTTAATTACATAGCCCTCAATCAGTTATGCGTACCTATAGGTGTCTTTAATACATAACCCCTATTCTACCTATCGGTTATGCGTACCTATAGGTGTCTTTAATACATAACTCTATCTGTTCCCATTAGTTATGCATACCCCTAAGGGTGTCTTTAATGCATAACTTTACTATTTTGCCCCAGTTATGTATGCCATTAGGTGTCTTTAATTACATAACCCTTTTTATCCGGTTAAGTTTGTGGGTCTATATGTATTAATATTACCCACCTACCCTTCAGTTGTACTTAACCCTCCCACTGATTTAATCCTATTTATTTAATGGTTAAGTTTGTGGGCCTATATATATTAATATTACCCACCTACCCATCAGGTTGTACTTAACCAACCTACAATCCAATTCGTTTTACTTAACCCTAACTTATGTCTATCATCATACAGTCCATATGTATTAAGTTAGGTTAAGTAGTCTTTAATCATCATTAATTAATTATTGAGACACTTAATCGTATTTCACATGCCACCCAAGGCACCCACTTAACCCCTCATGTCCCACTACATGTTTATTTGGTTAAGTGTTTCTTAATTCATTAGGACCGTAACCTTATAAAGACCTCCCACATTAGACTGGCATTTGTGGCAGCTGGATTTGCCGGGCGGGTCCGGGCAGCCGTACACCACAAAAGAGCCTAACCTCGTGTCTTTACAACTGTCACGCATTTATTTTATGCTTAAGACCTCCCACATTAGACTGGCATTTGTGGTAGGTGGATTTGTCGGGCGGATCCGGGCAGTCTTACACCACAAAAGAGCCTAATCTCGTGTCTTAGACGATTAATTACTCCTAATTAATCATTCCCCAATTTTAATTAATTTCCCTATTCAAATTATCAATCAATTCCAAATTTAACTATGGCCATAATTGACTCAATTATGTCCATCTATTTATGGTATGTAAAATCATACCAATTTCATCACAAAATTATTTTATGCAATTTAAGGCGTTTATGCCAATTCTCAATATTAAATCTTCAGACTTCAATTGCTTAAACATTCCTCTTTTGATTAATTGAGTTAATTAATCCATTCCTTTTTATAGATGTCAATACCTATCTTATTAATAATTTGAATTTCCAATCCATAAATGGTCATATTCAAATTATACCATTTTTACCCAATTTTACCCATGTCATAATAGGTAATTATTTATATATTTCCCTAATAGAATCATGTGTCCAATTTACGTAGTCACTATGCCTATTACAAGTTCCCCTTTTTCCCCGTTTCTTAACTAGCGTAACCGTTTGCGTTTTTGGCGTCATCGAGGCTACAAGGTAGCTTCGCCATAATAATAAAATAAAGGGAATGACAAGATGATTGTTTTCAGTACAATTTTGGCATAAGCATGAAAACTAGGGAAAATGACATGATAACTTTGCATATAATTATGATTCATTACATAATTAACAACTTGCATAGATTCATGATTTTGCAACATAACAACTTGCATAGGTTCATGAATTAACAACATAATTAACAACTAACATAGGTTCATGATTCACAACATAACAACTTGCATAGGTGACTTGCACAGGTTCATGAATTAGCAACATAATTAACAACTCGCATAGATTCATGATTTACAACATGTTTAACAACTTGCATAAGATAACAACTTGCATAGTTTCATGAATAATAACCTACATAGGTTCATGAATAATAACTTGTATAGGTGACTTGCATGATCCCATAACAACTTGCATAGATTCATGATAACAACTTGCATAGATTCATAATAACAACTTGCATAGATTCATGAAAACGACTTGCATAGATTCATGATAACGACTTGCATAGATTCATGAATTCATCACATAATAACTTACATAATTTCATGATCAACAATAACAATAAACTTGCATAATTTCATGATCCACAACAATAATAAACTTGCATAACTACAAACAACATATACCCAAATCACAGTCTACCATGATTCACTTTTATTTATTTAAACATAAAAGTGACTAGAACTCACCGAAAAAGGGGACTTGAGTTCTGGGATATGAATTCTGCAATTGATTAGCGTTCCCTTATTGTAGACAATTTCGTTGTTATAGTTTTAGGCTTGATTTGAATTGAATTATTGTGTTTAATTTGCTTTCTTCCTCTCTCATTGGTGGCGGCTATTCTGAGTTGCTTGGTGACGGCATGGAGGCCAAGAATCTAATTTTGATTTGATTTTAGGGTTTGAGTCTACATGTCTTTTTATAGAGTTTAGGATTAGTTTAGGCCGTCCGATCAACCCAAAATTAATCCCAGCCAATCAGAGCAGATCAGAAACCCTAATGAGTCAGCACACAGTCATAAACAGATCATCACTCAAATCTGCCCCGAGGGGGGGGGGGTAGGTCGACCCTATGGTCGACCTGGTCAGGGCAGGTCAACCCGCAGGTCGACCCTATGGTTGACCTAGCCCTGGCGGGAAATTTCCCACCTAGCCCATCTGACTCTGAAATTTGAATTTTTCGAAATTTGTTTTGAATTTTCTGAAACTTCCGATGACCATAACTTCTTCATATGAAGTCCAATTCACGCAAACTCGGACTCTATCTCAACCAGAATTCCGAGACGAACATGATGGCGCAACCTATTTCCCTTAATTCTCACATCTGAGATTAGCTATTCGTTAATTCGTTAACATTAGTATTAAAATTACGGGGTGTTACAGAAATTTACGCAATTGTTAATAGTTGGATTAATTGTTTTCAAGAGACTATTAAATGGAATTATTTAAATTTGTTAATTAATTTAAAAGAAGATTTAATTGGAGTTGATTAATGAGATAATCATAGTTTGAGTTGACTAAGTTGACTAATTGAAATTAGTTATTTGATTAATTTATTTTTAATTAATCTAATGAAATAGATCAATGAATATTTGTTTTAATTTAATAAGATTTTAAAAAGAGATTTAACATTTATTTTGTTTATAAAGAACTTAACTATTTCTTTGGTCGTTAACGAGGAAGTAAATTATTAAAAATAATTTAAGAAGTTAATGGAATCCATTTAATTAAGTAATCGAAGTTGGTATTGGAACTAGATTGACTTGAGCAAGGAGTTTATGAACGGATTTTTTATAAAACTGAGTTTTAAAACTAAGGGATTTTTAAGCCGATACGATAACTTAAAACAATCATTTACTTAGTATTTTAATTAAGTAAGAAGGAATCAAGAAAAAAGGGTTTTATATTAAACCCAAGGGTTTAAAACGATGTTATAAAAGGGCATGAGGCTAAGACGTTACGTTTTAAATTAACATTACTTAACAATGGGATTTAAAACGAGATTTTCAAAGAGGAAAATGGTTAAATGAATTAGAAGTGGAATATAATGGATTCCAAAATAAAATGAAACTAAAAGGGATTGGAGAATATGAAATGATACTTCCATGGAAAAGGAAATAAAAGGAGATTTGTGAAATTATAACAATATTTTCAAAGTTAGAAGATGAGATTTAGAATAAGTTTATTTTAAAAATATAAGTGATATTATAGTGTTCAAATAATGAAATCAAAAGAGATG
Source organism: Allium sativum (assembly GCA_030737875.1). Taxonomy (NCBI): domain Eukaryota; kingdom Viridiplantae; phylum Streptophyta; class Magnoliopsida; order Asparagales; family Amaryllidaceae; genus Allium; species Allium sativum. The sequence goes on along the minus strand of CM060916.1, from coordinate 291,083,007 downwards.
TTGTAACGATTGTTTTACGCATAACAAATTGAATCGATGTTAAATAATAAATGGTGTTGTAATTAATGTTTTGAAATAATAGTAAAATAGAAATTGGATATGGTTATTTAATATTTTTCCAAATATTAGATTGAAATGATATATTGAAATGAGAATTGAATTCCATGTTTAAAAACAGGAAATGTTTTTAGAAGTTTTAAATTAACCATTCGTTAGTTATTTTTAAAAGGGGCCAACTGATGTTGAATACTGAACTAGTGAATTCATTTTATTTTATGGTTGTTTATTTGATAGTTAAATAAACCGACTATAAAATCTAGCTAATTCGATTGTTGGTATGGAAAGACCTGGATCGAATTTATATTCAAAAACTATTCTGTCCAGCAAATACGAAATGTTAAAGATATCCGAGGCTGATCGAGATGGAGAAATTGAAGACCGTGGATCTTCCCAAAATGGTAAAATTACTTATAATCTCCGGTATAGCGGCCAGAGATGTACTGTGATTCTGTCGTGGTTGAAATTGACGGATTTGCAGGGACTACTTGCTACTGATCTATAGGGTGATTCCTATAATGTGGTAGGAGGGTGCGTTTAGTTCATCCTGTTCCTGAATGACTTGTATGGAAAAAGTCTGACATAATATTTCTTAAGAGTCACATACATTGATTTTTACAAACGTATTTCTATTGGTGGCGTTTACACGAATATTTTTCTGGATGTCAATTAGTGATTTGATGGATCGAACTAGTCTAAAGGTGAATTCAAACCCCAAGCCTCACAACTGGGAAATGAAAAAAACTGGGCAGGCAGCATGGCTATGTGAGTCACTCCTAGGTGTATAATAACCTATCTAGATAAATTCCATTTCATTCTTTATTCTATTCGATGTTGTCCCTTTTCGGGAAACAGTTGTTGATCCCAACCGTTGGTGATATACATTTGATACACTCAAGCGAAATGAGATGTTGGTCATGTGTATGCCGGGTTGCAAGACATTCTTGTTGAACCCAGTGTATTCCCCTCTAGAGATACACTATCGGCAGGTAATTCCATACCTTGTCATAGTCGGAATCCAATCTTCAATAAGAGCTCACGGTTTTGATTGTATACAAATATATGTAGAGCATGAGATGGAAATGTTCCGCTAGATTGATATTTATTTGTATTTGGACACTACTAAAATATCAAAAAAGATATTGATTTCAAAAATGTTTTGGGTTATCGTAAGGTAAAAACCATCCGTAATTATGTGTGAATTTGGTCTAACGATTATCCTTTTCTTTCGAAAAGACTTTGAACTTTAAAATTAAGTTAGATGATTCCCGTTAAATTTAATGTGTTTATCTCAGTCTGGTTCACCAGACTGACCCGGTGTTTGTAATGCTTGGGTAAGACCAGGTTGTATAGGTTCAGGTTATCGGATGCTGCGAAGTCCAGATATGAGTTGGAAGCGTTTAGACGTATGATATTACATATTATTTATTCAGCTGTGTGACTGCATATGAGGACAGGTTATTATAACTATCCAGATGTGTTAAGTGTCCTCTGATGACTGTAAGTTTAGTCAAAGCTCTCAACAAATGTTTTTTTTCTACATTATATTTTGTTCCGCTGCGATGTGAGATTCTGATTGTGTTATGTTAGTTCTTCTTCTTCTTCCATTCTAATATTTCTTTCTTATCTCATCCTCTAAATTCTTTCTATTGACTTCTGGGTTTCCAGTACAATTTGGGTTGGACTGGTGTTGTTTGGTCAGCTCAAAAGGTACCGGAAATTTGGGTCATCACATTATGAGCCCGTATGAAAGAATTTCACTTAAAAGGAGTTGAACATTAAATACATATGTAACAGTGTTTGAAATTCAAATTATGTTTGAAATTCAAATTATAACATAAATATATGGAATAATATATGACCAATAAATGAGTTATTGGAGGATTCTATCCAATATGAATTTGTGCGTATATATAAGTATGCAACAGGGGACAAGAATAATGTTTAAAAGGGAAGAAATAAACGAAATAAACAACTAACATAATAAATCTTCCCATCCCTCAAATACGTTCACTTGGCAAATCTGCGACCAGGAGGTCGAACGCCCTTCTAGGGGAGTGGTGGACTGCCTGGTGCGGCTAATCCCCAATTTGGTCAGCATTTGATGTTAGTTTACAAATTTAAACAGCCAGGATTTAATCAAAATAATCCTACGGCTATTATTTACATATGCACCCATATAAATAATACCCTAGACCTCAGACCTATACCTATCCTCCTTCTCCTTCCCTGCCTCCACTCTTCCATTGATTCCAGAGAAATATATTATAGATTTTCTTCTTCCTCTCTTAAAATCTATTTTTCTTTCCTTATCTTTTTTCTTATACATTTAATTAGGATTTGAATCTGGAATCATAAGATTTACATATGTAAGAATCCTAATTTCACATTTCTAAGGGATTGGAGTCTGCATTCATGTTCATTCTCAAAGATTTTCAGATCTAATAGGCAAACACCATCATTTCCATACAGTCAAATCACTGTGAGTGGAAATATTAGTTGTTTAGGCATATCCTACATTTTTTATATTTGTGTATTGATTAGTATGCGTAGGTAGATTTGGATTAACAATAATATCAAATTGTAAAACCCCTAAATCTCCTATTTTTATATGTGTTTCGCAATAATTGTTAATAAATGTTTGGGTTTGTGAATTCAATTGGGTTATGGATGAAGATCGTTTTGGGTTATTTACTTCTGTTTGATTTAATTTATCCTTTTTATTTAAAATCATTTGTGATATAAGAAGGTTCAGATTTGATTTAGTTTTATTATTTGAATAGGTTTGGATTGCCACTCTAAATGGATAATTCGAACATATTCAGATTTGAAATAAATTAAATATCAACGTTTTTATGTACAACATAGGAAAGGGTAAGTTGGATTAAATAAAATTCTATGTATGTATATATATATATATATATGTATATATGTATTTATATATATATATATATATATATGAATGTATGTGTGTGTGTGTATGTATGTATATATGATGTATGAAATTTACTCCTTGTTTTTGATTCATTGCTTGAAATGTTCTAACAAGCCTAGGATGCAAGTTTTATAGTTATGTTATATTGTTTCCATTACTGCTATCATTAATTATTTCATTATGCCATGTATTTATCGGATGATGTGGGAATTAACTTATATGCCTTTAATGTAGAATGAATTGACAATTTACGCCGTTAAAACGTTTCTTCGTTCATACGAAAATTAGCATTTATTATACGTATTAAATATTCTACTTATATAGCTTAATTAACACAACTAGTGTAACAATGATGCAATAAACACAATTAGAATAAAGTTAGAATTCGAAATGTACCCATATGAATTTTTATTTGTGCGTGTGTACAAAAAGGCTTATCCTTATAATAAATAATGACACAGAGACACGAGGTTAGTCGTCGGTTGTGGTAGAAGTCTGCTCCATTTACAATGGATCTAAGTTTCGATGGGCCTTATCTGGGTCGAAAATTAGGCCCACTTGGGGTGGGTCATTACATTTGGTGTCAGAGTCTAGGTTACCCTTTATAGGAAAATTATACGTATGAGAAGCATATTTGTATTTTGTAAAAGGTTTTCAAACAAATATATATAATATCTATTTTACCCCAAAAGCATACGCAACTATACTAGGCAACTTTACCGTTTTCTTCCCTTTTCAACTCAAATACTATCTCAGGAATATCCGTTGAAGGGTTGTTCCTTTTCTTTTTCAAAGAGTAGAATGGATGATAATCCTTCCGAACGGGAAACCAGGAAAGACCTCAGTATTTTCCAGAATGGTTCCAATAGTATCTCTGTACTATGGAGCAAGTCCCAATCATTAATCCCTCCCCAGCGGTGACTGCAGCTCCTGCCGCTAAGATAGCCATTGATTTTCCTCGATTATGTAAGAATTTTGCGAGCCTTAGTGGAAAACCATTCTTAGGAACAGAAAGCTTTGTGGATGCACAAGCTTAGATAATGGATTGTGAAAGGATTTTTGAAGCCACTGAATGGCCAAATGAAGTTAAAAGGAGAATTGCGGCCCAGCACTTAAAATAAGAAGCCCTTGAATGGTGGATATGAGGGCTGAGTATTTACATTGGCTGAATTTAAGACCCGCATCGAAGAAAAATTTCTACCAAGTACTGAAATGACAATCCAATTAGAGGAGTTCATCCACCTTGAACAAGGAAATATGAGTCTGCGAGAGTATGTGGCTAAATTCACCGAACTATGAAAGTTTGGTAAAATTTTGGTGGATACCCTAATGAGAAAAGCTTTAAGCTTTGTTAAGGGGTTGAACTCCCCATTAAAGGACACTTTGTTGGCGCAAGCAACATTCAGAGCAACCTTTGAAATGTTAGTGGAGAAGGCCATTTTGTGCACAGCTGAAGGATCTAAGGAGAATAAGAATGGTGAGAAGGGAGAAGGAAATTCTGGCCTGAGTAAAAATAAGAAGAAAGAGTGGTGGAAGAATAAGAAGAAAGGGGGAAAGTTTAAGAAAGAAGCTAAGACTTGTATGAGGTGCAACCATAAGGGTCATGGGGCCAAGGATTAAAGGACTTTTTTGGCAAAGAAAGAGTTTAAGGGGAAGTGTTATAATTTCCGGAGGAAGGACACATGTCTATATATTGTCTAATGCCCAAGGTTATTTAGAATGACCAGACTTATGCATTGGAGGTAGCAACAATATAGAGCCAACCCCCAAGAGATCAAGGTCAACCTGTGCTTCAAGGTATAACTTCTATTTTATGAAATTCTATATACACCTTGTTTGACTCGAGAGCGACCCGTTATTTTATATCTAAGAGGCTAGTTGATTTATGGAACCTTTTGTTACATATCTTTGGTAATCCAACAGAGATGGCCAACCTTATCGGAGGAACTAAGTATCTTAAGTTGATCTGTAAAGACCTAATGTTATATATTGACGATGTTGAATTCCTCTGCGATGCGTATGCATTAGATTTTGTGGGGTATGACCTTATCCTAGGTGTGGATTGGTTATCATTTTATGGGGTCGTACTAGATTGCGACAAGAGAATTATTCATCCTAGGAGCCAAGGGGGATGTAGTCAAAAAATTCTTTGTAACGTTAGAAACAAGGATAGAGCCCTACTATATACCTTAACTCCTAGTTCAGAAGGGCCATCTTCGGTCCCTATAATATGTGAGTTCCTGGATGCATTTGAGGAGGTCAAGAGACTTTCACCCCATAGAGAAATCTCTTTTAGTATTGACCTAAAGAGGGATGCTATACCAGTAGTTTTACCCTTAAGGCATATGGTGCCAAAAGAAAGGAGAGAGTTGAATAAACAAATTTTAGAATTACAACATAAAGGCCTCATTCGACGAAGTACGTCTGAATGAGGTGCACCTGTGGTGTTTGCCACCAACAAGACATATTGCCTAGGATTACTACTAATAAGAACTGAACAAAACAACTTTTTCATTATCACTGAAATAATTTTTACATCAAAGTACATCTTATATCACAGTACAAAAATAAATACATGCACAGCGGAAATAACTAGATTAGAGTGTATCATGTACACAATGGAAAACATAAACTCTCAGCAGAAGAAATAAAATGCTTTGGACACAGCTTTAGCTTCAATCCAGCACCTTCTCTATAAAATATCTTCATACCGGACTATTAAGTTGCCCGTCTGGAAAACGTGGGCACCCAGAGTTTAGGGAAAAAACAATAAAATCTGAATTAGTAATGGGACTAATGTGCGAAGAAAAACAATTATACCTATGTTTTAATGTTAGCTAAATCACAAGACCATGCCATATAACACGGAATGGGTTTTCTCCACATGAATAACAATCATAAACTACTCACAATGCTTTTTGAAAATGAAGCTACCATAAGACTCGCATTCCATCACACAATGCAACACACACCAGAGGAGCAAGTTTTGCCTAATGATAATTAAATAGGTGTAACGACCCAAATATTTTCGGCCCTGAAAATCGACATAAATACAATTTGTATCTCATGTCGACCTTCCAAGCACTGAAAACATAGGAACATTATTAGAAAGAATTTAAAGGGTTAGAAAAGAAAGAATGAGAATTAGAAAAAAAGAAGAAGAAGAACCAATACAACATAGAATTAAAGTCTCACATCGCAGCGGAACAAAATATAATATAGAAATAAATCTTTATTTAAAGTCTTAAAAATACATACAATCATCAGAGTACATCACACATCTGGACAGTTATAATAACCTATCCTCATATACAACACACAGCGGGATAGTAGCTATATAATATCATACGTCTGAACTCTTCCAGCTCGTCTCTTCACAACATTCAATAACCTGAACCTGTACAACCCGGCCTAACCCGAGCATTACAAATAATGGATCAATCTGGTGAACCAGAGTGAGAAAAACACACTTAGTTTGAGGGTATCACACAACTTGATTTTAAAGTCAAAAATCTTTTTGAAAGAAAAGGATAACCATAAGACCAAATTCATACATAAATACGGACGGTTTTTACCTTACGATAACCCAAAACATTTTTGAAATCGATATCTTTTCTTATATTATAATAGTGTCTAAATACAAGTAAATATCAATCTAGCGAAACGCTTGCATCTCACACTCCACATACATAGTATACAATCAAAACCGCGAGCGCTTATCAGGGATTGGATTTCGATTATGACAAGGTATGGAACCACCTACTGATAGTGTATCTCTAGAGGGGAATACACTGGGTTCAAAAAGAACGTCTTGCAACCCGACCCATACATGACCGACCACTCATTTTTCTTGAGTGTATCGAATGTATATCACCAACGGTTGGGATCAAACCACCATTTCCCAAAAAGGGATAGCATCTAAATAGATTAAAAAAGGAAATGGATTTTCTCTAGATAGTTGATTATACACCCTAATGGGAGCGACCCACATAGCCATGCTGCCTGCCCAATTTTTGTCATTTCCTGGTTGATGAGGCTTGATGCTTAAATTACTTTTTGGAATATCTGGTCACCATTCACTTTGAATGCCACATCGTCAGATCCGCCAGATATCACTGAGCATAAAAATATTCTGGTCGTTAAGCTAAGAGAAGTGCCCTTCTCTGCCACAAACAGAAATACGTTTGCAAAAATCAACCTACGCGATCCCTTTAGAAATACTCTGTTAGACATCCGTCCATACAAGTCATCCAGGAACATGATGAACCAAATGTACTCTTGTACTGCATCCCATATAGGAATCACCCCCAGGACCAGTAGCGAGTAGTCCTTGCATTCCGTAGATCCCAACCACGACAGAACCACAGTATTTCTTTGGCTGTAGACCGAAGATTATTAGTTGTTCTTCCGTGTACGAAAATTTACGGTATTCAGTGCTCCATCTCGATCATCATCTATTATGTTCACGTATTTGTTGGTCGAAATGGTTTTCAAATATAAATTCAATCCCGATCTTCCCGTACCAAAAATTGTATTGGACAGACTTAATAGTCGGTTATTTAACTATCAAAATAAACAGTGATTCAATCATGAAATCCAGTGAGTTCACTGGTTCAGTATTCAGCATCGCTTGGACTTTTAATTAAAACAATTGTAAATTTAAAAGTCTTAAACATTTCGATATTATGAATATAATTTTTCGCTTCTTATTTAACATAAGATTTTTCTTTAAACAGATTCATCTTAATACTTAGGAAAATCCTATATCATATCCAGTTTGTCTATTTTCACTTCCAAAACATTAGTCACATAATTATCTAATATTGGGAAATCAATTCAGCTCATTACTCATAAAACAACGTTATGAAATATCTTTTATTCATTACTTGACAGCACCCTGTGCTCATTCTTATTGAATAAAACTCAACTTTATGTTTCCTTTCCAACTCGAAAATATCATTATAATTTACGCATTCCCATTTTAATTCCCTTTTGTCTTTAGAATCCTCATTATATATTCTCCAAATTTCCACCAAACATTTGTATTATCATTTCTCAAATGAATTAATAAACTTTTACTAACCATTACAACTAATATTTCAATCTAATATCAATACAAATTCCATTTAACTATTTTATTCCAAATACGGTTTCATAAAACCTTCTTACTCTTATTTGAACAGCTGTTCCTCGAATATAACCATTCTTTCTTAATTCAATAACTAAGCAACTTCTTATAAAACACCAATTTTTAACCCTTACCTCTTTAAACAAATTCATTTTATAATTCGGGTTTGGTTATACAACCATATGACTCACTTCTTTTACTAAATTCACTTTTACCAATTCCTTCTCAAAATCATGCAACCATTTCCCGTTTTGGAAATCTTATTTCATTTCCCCAATTTGCTAATCTCATTTTTAAGTAACGTTAATTTAAAATTAATGCTTTAACATCTTAAACCTTATTTATATAATTCTGATTTATTATAAACCTTTTTTATCTTAATCTCCTTTTACTTTATTCAAATAATTAAGTAACAGTTATTTTAAGCTATCATATTCGCTTAAAAATTCCTTTTATAACTTTGTTTAAAAAAACCAGGTTTAAAATAAAACCTGTTCATAAACTTTTTCACCAATTAAATTAGATTTCATTTCAATTTCGATTACTTTTTAAATGATTTTCAATTAAAAGATAAATCTCCTAAGTTATTATTAATCAGGATAATAATTTACCTCGATCATTAACTACTTCGGTAGTTAATTTCTTTATTAACTAAAATAATTAGTAAATCTTTTTGTAAAACCCTATTAAAATTAAAACAAATATTCTTTAAACTATTTAATTGGGTAAATTCGAAGCAAACTAATTTAATAGTCGATTTAGCCAACTCAAACCCTAGTTATCTCGTTAACTGATTCCAATTAGTTCTCACTTTAAATAAATGAATAATATAATTAATTCAAATAAAAAACAATTATCCAGACTTAACCATTAGGTAAATCTATTCTCATATTTATAAATCTGATTAACATCGGAATTGACTTTACAAAATCAGTTTCTATTTAATTATACCTTTAAATATTAAATGATAAATATTTATTTCCATCTAACAAACCCTTATTCAAAATAATATAATTAAAAATCTATATCCAGTTATAAAATAAATTTTATAACTTCAGTTCTTATCGATTCACCTGAGGGTAAATTGATATAAACAAAACAATTTATTCCTAGGTCATTTACTGCTGGTTACTCAACCAATATTGCACATTGGTTAAAACAAAGCAAAGGTGGAATTTCAGTTCGAAGGTCATCAACCAAATTAATCATCCAATTAGAACAGTTCATATGATGATAATATGAAAATAAGTACTATTCAATATATTTGAGGAATCCCATTGGATCCCTCCAACCTGTTCTTCCCTGTAGTTAAAATGGTTATCTCAAATCAGATCATTTAATCCCATTTAATTGATAATTTCTATAATAGTAAATAACGACTTTTTAACATCAACTAATTAACAAAACCATTCAAACAATTCAGACAATTAAACACGTTTATTTTATAAACTTGACCAGCAAAGTAAGTTACCTCCGATGGATCCAATCGTTAAAATAACGGTTTGATATTTCACTGAAATTAAACGATGGTTTAATTTCTTCGGTTAAATCAAAAAATGAAATATAATTAACAAAAAACAAACAGTCAACCATTAGCAACCAGAGCACACAAAATAAAAACCCAACTATATAAAATATAAGTGGGAATAACTGATTAAGTTTAACTCGCCTTGATTTGATTCGTTGTTTAATCGACTTGTTACAATTAAATTAAACAATCATTTAATCTAACTGAAAATATCAGTTGGTTCCAATCTTTTCCATTTCTGTTTCACAAAGTAGTGTTCATTAGTGCGTTTCCGATGACACCTTGCTTGTCCAATTTTGATAAGATGTTAAAGAGTAATAAATATTATATGTAAATATTATTTAATTATTAATTAAATTCCTTATTTAGATAATCAATTAAATTAACTATTTTACTTTAAGTTAATCGCTGTCAGGTTACATTTCCTTGCGCATCATTTTGACCCAATTTGATATCCACTGCCACACTCTCTTTGTTTGAATCCTACTGCACCTATTTTAACATTTAAACAAATCACTATTTAAAGTATTTTAATTCTCTAATTAAAGTCTTAATTTAAACTAATTACTTATTGTTTAACTAAATCACTTTATTTTAACAAGCTAAGGCCAACTGTTTACATTTGGGGTTGAGCAAAAGATGGACCGTCCCTGCTTTAACACTGCAGATGGTTCCCAAAACGCCTATACAAAACATAATTAAATTAATATACAAATTAATTAAATTAATTCCTTAATCACTTTGATTAAGTGGCTAATTACACTATTAAATGTATGTTAGTGGCCGAACCAATGTTCTCATGTTTTTTCCTGTTGTTCATTGCTTAAAAACACTTTGCTTTTCGTTTTGGTTTGAAAATAGCCTTCGAGTTAACCATCGTTTGTCTCTAGTAATCACGAAACCCTCGACCCCTTAATCCAAACGCTGAGCCACCATCCACCCTCCGGTCTCCTATCAGAGACCCTCGACTGGCGCGCCTCACAGCCCTCTCCCTTCGCCAAAATCAGTTCGTCGTCCAGCCTCCTCTGTTGTCGACAACAAGGCTTTAACCGCTACCACTTCGAGGCCAATTCTGGCCACATCAATGTGTAGAAACTCATCTCCTCAGTTCGTTATAAAGAGCTTGCATAGTTGCAGAATATCCATGTTAAAAGTCTTTGAATTCAAGTAGCAGATTTTGAGTAATCGGAGGAGAGGATTGGGAAGTTTTCATTCGTTCATACGTGAAGAGGCGGCTTGTTTGGAGTTGATTACAAAAGTATGTTTGACGAAAATTAGTCTTTCACGATTGGAGTATATATAGGATTTGGACCAATATAATAATATTATATTAGAAACTTCGATGCGAAATAACACTCAAAACCACCGCATACAACCTTTGTTTTCGACAAAATAAGGTAATCCTAGCATAAAAAAATATTCTGGACCCGATGGGACAGGTTTTGTCAAATTTCAAGTTCTTTTATGAAAAGTCCTTTATAATTATCGATGAAAAATAAAGCATTTAATATTCCTAAAATTACAAAAAAAAAATCCATTAAATTTGAAACCTTGACATTTTATTAGACCTCTTCCTTACGGACCCAATGAAATTTGTTTTGATAAATCGGAGTTCGTTTGGCTAGCCGTTTATTCATTCAAAATTACCCCTACATGAATTGACCAAAATGATATAAATGATTAAGGCATTTATCATTGCCACGATCAAACAGTAAGTCTGATTGACATGGAAGAAATCTTACAATAATTAATTAATACGAATCCAATGGCACTAGTTTCGTTGCATTCTGAGACTGTTTTCCAGTACGCTATTTTTATACGCACCACAATGCTATTTTGGACACCAAATAACTTGGTCTTCAAAAATAACAAGTTATATACCTATTGACTCTAATCGTCAATACGAACTCAATGAAATTGTTTTCGTGGCTTAATTCAATCTTCTTCCCAAGTTACACTCGAACATCTCTATTAAATTAAACTAATTTAATTATGCATTATAAAAAATGAATGGGTGTTTACGGCTACTGTGGTCACATACAACATCGGTTTGCCACAAATTTTAATACCATGCAATAATTTGACGTTACGGTTCCAATGCATCTAATTTCATCGAAATCGGTGACCGTTTGCAAAATGGCTATAATTTAATAACGATTTCCATAGCGATTATTTTAAATTTTGATTTAGCCATAACTAGCAATCTATAACATGAAATCTGGATTTTTCTCTTCAATATGAAAATTATAATCACCATGATTCCAACATTTCTTGTTTCATAGAATTCCGACTTATATCAGATTCTGTATATTCAATTAAAGTTCAAAACTCCATATTATGAACTGCCGCGCCATTTCGAGCTCGATTTATAATTATATAAATATATAACGCTCAAAGTTCGTTTTAATAAACGAATTAAATATCAAAATCCATTAATATACCAAATATCATATTTAAAATAATAAATTAAATTAAATATTTGACTACAAAAAATATGGGACATTACATTCTCCCCCCTTAAAAGAATTTCATCCCCGAAATTGCTAAGGTGAAAAAGAATGTTACAAACCCATTAATTTTCAAATCCAATTTATTTTAAATCGAAAACCAATTAAATATCGTAAAAAAATATTTTCCAAAATATCGAAAATTTCCTAACACTTTAAATTCCCGGATATTTATTATTTCAACATAAAAAAAAGTGTTACGAAGTACTATACAAACCAATCGGTCTTGCAAAAATAAATAAATCATTATTACAATGCGTTGTAACTACTATTGCAAAATATTTTTTGAGGATTTTCTATTTAATATGCTTTTAACTAGATAAGTTAATATAACATATTATATCAAGTACGTAAAATGGAAATATCTTTTACTTTGAACAAGAATGATTATCAAGTTAGGTATATATAACAAATATGTAATTTTTTCTATCATATGCCCCTGAATCGATCAATGGGATGTGATTCTGTAGCCATATGCGTTTTCTACTTCTTTTGTTTTCCTTTTTGTTTACCTTTTGGTCTACAATTGTTCGTTTCTCCCTTTAACTTTATGCCTACCATTTGACTACTTGTTGAAGTCAACTATTAATCACTCTGCTAATATCCATGCTTATAAGGAAAACTAATTTTTGTATGATTCCCTTCAACAAAGTATAATATTTGATAGTATCATCGACATTTTTCATCTCTTTTGTTTCACTAGAAAACTCATATATATAAGCTTTCCCCACTTGCTTTATACTGGCTAGAGCTTCATTGTCTCTAAGTCTTTCTCTTTGATTTCCAAATGCTTAGAAAGGATTGTAGCTACTAGGGTCACTAGTTGACTAAAGTAAGTTCCACTTCATTATGTCGCTAAATTATTTGGCTTACAAGCGTAATAAGAAAGTTTTCACATTTAGTTCATTGTATGTACAAAAAAATTCACCGAAATAGTACATAACTGCATGTGATCATGGCATCTCTAATTGCATTATAAGAGCAACTCCAGTCGATTAAGAGCTGAATATTCAAGGACCTGAATATTCAGCCTTAATTGGCGTTGAGGAGCCAGTGGTTCTGGTGCCTACTTTTTAGGTGCCAGAACCTGGCGCCTACTTTCTAGGCGTCAGAATCCTGGCGCCTAGAAAGTAGGCGCCAGAATCCTGGCACCTAAAAAGTAGGCGCCAGAATTCTGGCGCCTATAAGATCCCTTTCTCGTCATTTTTTCATTTCATTCCTCTTGAAGCTTCGTTTTTAATTTGTTTTTAATAGAAAATTGAATCAAAATGCCGCCGCAAAGCATTAAAGTTGGAAGGAGAGTTTCTCTGAAGCTGTCAGATGAGCAAATGGGTCCATTGCACACGCCTCCGGCCCCTGATGTAACAGCTAATGAGCTTCGTGTCCTTCATAATCTTCCAGAGGGCTACGAGCACAGAGCTGAATATTTATGATTTCTACTATTACGTGAGCTATATCTTCGTATGAGTTCAATAGGTGTTATTGAATTGAAAAACATTGCTTATTTTGTTCTATATAGGACAAGTACGTTCATTGTAGAGGCAGTTGGCCAAAATGCATTTCATTTTATGACGACCTTCCCACTCCTATTAAGGATAGGATACAGCTTAGTCCTTTGATCAGTTTCTACCTATTAGACATATTATGTCATTCGACAGACCCTTGGTACATGCACTATGTGAGCGGTGGTGGTCGACCACACATACTTTCCATTTTTCTGACTTTGAGCTTGGTGTCACTCCTGTCGATTTGTATATGCTGACTGGTATAGAAATTGGTCGTCTTGATCGTAGACTGGTTCCGTTTGATGAGTTATATGAGTCACCCAATGTGTTTTCCATGTTCTTGCCCCATTTTGATGCTGCTAGAATTAGTAGTGGTGTGGTTTCGTTGATTACCTGCAGCAGTACATCACTTCTTATTCGAAGCGACCAGAGATTATAGATGGGGTGACTAGGGCATTTTTACTGTACTTGTTTGGTTCGACATTTTTTTCGAACCACAAAAGTATAGTTCGCTTGGGTTATCTAGCTAGGATTACTATGTTGGATCGGCATGATACAATAGAATGGGGCATAGCTATACTAGGTGAACTGTACACCGCTTTAGATTCATTTGTGCTGGGTGATGTCAGAGAGATACAGGCCTTTTGGTACATTTTGCCCATTTGGTATTATGAGTTCATGGCTAACATGCATCCACGCATGGTAGAGATGGCTGCTCAGATAGATGAGCAGTTTTTTCCGCGGATGAGACGGTGGGAGCGTATTCATTACGTACCTCATGCTCCACTGGGTGTACATCATGATTTGATGGAGTCTAGAGCATAGCTTGACATGTGGAGTTGGGGCAATCTCATATGCACTCCTTGGACTTCACATTTGGATCATTTGACAGAGGCTGGTATTATGGTCGACGGCCACTTGATTGGGATTGTTTATACACTCTCTACTCGTAGGGTGGCTTTACACACATCGATATATGTCCCTATTTGGTATTTGGGTGAGAAGTGTGCGTATCAGATCAGCCACGATTTACATATACCGGGAGATCCGCTATCTTGCGAGGACATGTTTGGTAGAAGTAGGTTGATTGGGGTGTTGTACATACAGGCCCTACGGGAGGCTGGTTGGGTTGACATTAGCCCACTCTTCATTTCTGGATATTATGATTCTTATTGGGCTAGAGTTGCTCCAGAAGACTTAGATGTCTTGATTATGCCCAGGGGGTTAACTCATATCATTTGGGACCTCATTTGGCAGCTGGTAGAGTTCAGGTACCTCAGGTTTCATTTGATCCTATTCCATCCCAGTTTTCACAGCCTCCCATGTAGATAGAGCCGGATTGTAGTTTCAGAGCATACGATATTACGGGTACCCTTATTGAGCAGCTCGTAGTGTTTTCAGATCCCCTTGACCTTCCTGGAGTACCCTCAGCCGGCTTGTACCCTCCATACCAGGTATCTTTAATACATTTAGCTTGTAGTGTTTTCCCAAATTTACTTATTCCATTATTACTCTTTTAATGTATATTGTCAACATTTATTATTATGGCCCATTTTCCCTATATATCATATTTATAGTTTTTGGTATGTAAATTATACCAAATTAAGTGTCACCAACCAAGATTATTCTAAACATGATAATTACTCATAATTATGACTAAATTCAAAATTTGTGCTAATATACTTATTATGCCAAATTAACTTTAACTGGCCCAATTCTGATTTAACATCCTAATTTACAGTTTATGGCAAGACTAGAATTATTATTCTAGTTTACCGTTTACGCCTAAAACTTAGCTTACTTGCCAATACTAAATTTAATATGTCAAATTACATATTCCATAATTCATTTCAAATTTTCAAATTTGCGTTCTAATAAACATGACATAATACATGTTCTAAATTATGTCAATCATAATTATGTTAATGTTCCACATTATGTCAATTTCCAAGTTTACAACCATGCTTAAGTCAAATTTATGATTTGCCCAAATCGTATTCCCATCGTTCGTCTAATCATGATTTCATCCTAGATTATAGATAAATCTAGATTCGTGGATAAAAAGGGAATGAACCAAAATGCCATGAAAAGATAGACATAATGACTAGCAGAAGATGATAATTCACTAATCACAGATCTAACAAATTACACTGAATAAATTGATTAAAGCATCGAAGGCCTATAGATATGATAATATTGTGACATAAAAAGGGTTGAAAAAATAACATAGGTTCAAGTATATGGGTAGATCTAACTTAATAGATAAATTCCCATAATCAAGATCCAAGGATAATTAAGAATAAACTGAATAGATAATCAAGTTTAGATCCAATCTCACAGTCATAATCCTAGGCAATAATATCATGTTTATGAATCATAGGTAATTATCCACTATTTTCCTTGTCATAGTCATAGGCATTGGTTTATGCTCCTAGTCAAAGGCTTATGTTCATAGTCAAAGGCTTATGTTCATAGTCAAAGGCTTATGGTTTCAAAGGCCACAGTTCCATAGTCATAATCTTAAGCATTGGCAATTTAGTCACAATGTGTTCTAGGCCATAATCAAGAATCAGATCCAAAGTCATAAACAAGCACAGATTCAATGAAATGATAAGGCATATTTCTTATATTCTTTTAATTTCATGTCACAAATAGAAAAGGCGTTCAAATCTAAAAAGTAACCGACTTACATTGATTGGATCTAGAAAATAATAGAAAGATAGCGTTGCTTGAAGCCGTTGAATCTTTACTTGAATCCTAACTTGTTTTGAATCTTCTCTTGAAAGACTTGAGCAGCATATCCTCGTCTTGATTTATATTTTATTTTAATCTATTTATTTAGATTTAGAGGAAGAAGAAGAAGCCATGTCCATCAAGAACTTGTGCAGCATAAGGTTAGAGAAGAATGGTGCAAAGAGAAGGAGACTAGGGGACTGTTTATATAGGATTGCAAGTTAATTTGAGCCATCGATGAAGCCAAGGTTAATCAAAGCCAACCGTTATAAAGAGAAGCCAATTATGTTCACAATTACTTTCTTAATGTACATTATTAACATTTATTATTAAATTTGTATGCACATTAGATACATCTCCCCTTTACACATTTATTATTAAATTTGTATGCACATTAGATACATCTCCCCTTTACACATTTATTATTAAATTTGTATGCACATTAGATACATCTCCCCTTTACACATTTATTATTAAATTTGTATGCACATTAGATACATCTCCCCTTTACACATTTATTATTAAATTTGTATGCACATTAGATACATCTCCCTTTTACACATTTATTATATTAAGCATTGGTTATTCTTAAATTAGTAACTTTAGTGTTAACAGAAATACGGGGTGTTACAACAACGCTGCAAAATTGAGGTATTGGTTTTCAAACTGACATTACTAGACTTAATGACCAGCTTCAAGGGCTAAACATAAGAAGGCAAAATTAAATTATTGCATCATTCTTTGTATTAGTTACAACTGTATCGTCTTTGTATCATATGTATAGTCTTTGTATCTGTGTTGTTTATTTTGGTGCAGCCATGTAATGTTATGAATTTGTGTTCAGTATTTTTAGTTGCTTGTTTTATGTATTCTCCTGATAATTCAGTTCCAAAAGTTAGTGATAATTCATATCAAAACAATCGTCTTTGTATCACCACACTGATTATGTATATTTGTAAATTATAAACTTATTTTATTTTTATTTCTAATTTAATCAAACTTTACAGGGTAGCCCCTATTCGTGTCTTGAAACTATTAGTGCTATCAAAATCAGTTTTACTAGGCTGTGGTTAGATTATGGAAATGGATAGTGAGTATTACATATGGATAGGACTTCCGAGATCGAGTGCATAATATGTAAGAGGGGTAAAAGATTTTTTAAGAAATGTATTTCTCAAAAGTAGGTGATGAAATGAAGTGCCCCGGCAAAAAATGCACGGAACGTAATTCGTATTATGAAAATGTCATATACGATCATCTTATTTTTGGTGGCCCTTCTCCATTACATACCGGGTGGATTTGCGAAGTTTCACAGGCAAAATTAATAGGTGTTGATGACCATATGGATTGTGCAACGGAGATGGATTTTGATGATAATTTAGATGTGATGTTCAAATGTGCGGGTTACAAATTTGGTCAAAATCCTAGGGACTTTGAAGTCGAACCAAATCCAAGGGCTGAGAAATTTTATCGGCATGTTAAAGAAGGAAAAAACAGTTATATCCTGGCTACACTAAATTTTCTCGACTAAGTTTCTTAATCAGCCTTTATCATTTAAAGTGTGTTTATTGAATTAACGAGTCTGCGTTTGGGGAATTACTAAAGCTTATAAAAGAACCTTTCCTGATGCCCAGCTGCTTTTGTCTTCCTACGCTGCAAAGAATGTCATTAAGAATTTAGGTCTTGATTACCATAAAATACATGCTTACCCAAACCATTGCATGTTATATTGTGCAGAGAATAAAGATAAAGAGGCTTGTGACATTTGTGGTTTTTTGAGGTAGGCTGTAAAAGAAAAGGAAGACATCATTGATAATAATGATCTACCAAAGTCCATTCCCAAAGTGCTGGCAAATGTTATGAGGTACTTTCCACTAAGATTAAGGTTACAAAGGATGTTTATGTACAAAGAGTTTTCCAAACTTATGAGATGGCACCAAGTGGAACGAAAATAATATGGAAAACTAATACATTCGGCCGATGGTGTGGCATGGAAGATGATGGATGCTCGTTATCCTGATAGCATCTAATGGATTTAATCCATATTGTTCAATGAATTCAATTTATTGTACATGGCCAATTGTGTTGGTAAACTACAATCTTCCGCCTTAGTTATGTATGAAACAAAAGAATTTGATTCTTTCAACATTAATATTTGGTCCTGATTCTCCAAAGAACAGTATTGACGCTTGCATGTAAATTAAAATTCCTACCAGTCAAGGAATCATAAGTTTCGACATCAACATTCCTTGACTGGTAGGAATTTTAATTTACATGCAAGCGTCTTATGGACCATTAGTGATTTTCCGGGTATGCCATTTTGTCAAGTTGGAGCACGAAGGGGAAACTAGCGTGTTCAGTATGCCATTATGAAACTTCTTCAAATTATTTGGAGCATAGCAAAAAATGTGTTATATGCATCATAGAAAGTTTCTTGATCCGACATATAAGTGGAGGCTCGATGAGAGAAGATTTAATGGTTAAACTGAAATGGGGAGCATTCCAGAAATGATATCAGGAACAGATATTGAAGAGTTATTGCGAGGGTTCAAAAATCAGTTTGGGGATAAGACCAATAAACCAGGTAAAAGTGATGGCCCTTTTAAAAATGGTTAGTACTGTTTGACTTACCGTATTGGTGTCATATCCCATTCGACATAACCTGGATGCCATGTACATAGAGAAGAACATATGCGACAAAATATTAGGTACTTAACTTAATATAGGTCGCATGTTGAAGAATCACCTAAATGCTCGTTTGGATTTAAAGGAATTGGGCATAAGGAAGGCCCTTCATCCTGTTGAATATGGTGATTGAAAGCATTTTGAAGTTAGAGCTGCAATATTTGATATGACAAAAAAGGAAAATGAAATATTTTTCTCTATATCGAAGAACGCCAATCTGCCCCATGGTTGTGCCTCAAATGTTAGTCGGTACGTGCACATAAAAGAGAGAACATTTGTGGGATATAAAAGCCATGATGCTCATTTTATACTCCATTATTTGTTACAATTTGCCATGAAGAAAGCGTCAAAACTCAAGGTTGCGTAATCAATAATCAGATTTAGTGCATTCCTTAGAGGAATATGGAGCAAGGTTATCGAAGTGGATGATATCAAGAGGCTACAAAAAGAAATTGTCGAGATACTTTGTCTTTTTGAACTGATTTTTCTAGGCTTTTTTTTTTGATATAATGGTACACTTTCTTGTTCATTTATGTAGAAAAATCGAATACGGCGGTCCTGAACACCTTAGATGCATGTATTCAATTGAGCGATATCTAGGAAATTTGAAATCTTATGTGCGAAATAGAAACAGATCGGAAGGTTCGATTGCAGAAGGTTGCTTAGCAGAAGAGTGTGTGACCTTCTGTTCAGGATTATTATGCGTTGATGGAGGAACAGAAAACATGTCAATTGATTTTGGAAGATGTCCAAGAGATTTGGAATATTATATTGTAACAAAGAAGAATAAAGATGGAAAGTTGTTCAATTTGAAAGATGCAGATTGGAAGGCAATGCACCGCTATATTCTGTTCAATTCTGGTATTAAAGAAATTGAGAGTTTAATCGAGTAAATTTTTAAGTTCCTATATCATTTTCCTTAACTATAAATTAATATCTGCATTTCGTAGTTTTTTGACCTTAATTTTTATTTAGGGTTCATCGAGCTTTTGTGGATGGTCTTGCAAATCAAGAAGATACAAGAGGGAACGAGAACATTTCGAAGAGTTTTAGAACTAGTTAAAAGAAGAGGTTATGAAAAAGGACATTGTTTCAATAGATTTAGAGGTGTTTGCATTAGGTCCTAATTGAGTAGCTAGGAAGTTTACCGGTTATATAGTAAATGGATATAGATTCCACACAAAATTTAGAGATTCTCAATGTACCACACAAAATAATGGTGTATTTTTTACTGCCAAAACCACCAGCTTTGCAAGTTCGAAAGACCAAAACCCAACATTAGGTGATGTCAATTACTACGGATCAATCAAAGAAATTTTTTGAGCTTGATTATTAGGTGCTTTCACAGTGGTCCTTTCTAAGTGTTACTGGTCCCAAGCGGAAAAAGACTTATATGGTCTTACTCGAGTAAATTTTATCAAGTGCCATAAAACTAATCCTTATGTCATGTCTTCGCAAGTGCAGCAAGTATTTTATGTGGAAGATGCAGTTGAAAAGAACATCCATTATGTTATTAAAAAATTGCCAAGAGATTGGTGTGATATTGAAAATCAGAATGCAATGGAAGAAGACATGAGCAATATGCATTCACAAGATATGGGCATAGGTGGTAAACTAGAACTAGAAGTTATTGATGGGGATTGGATTAGGGATGATGTCCCCATAATACAACTAGAAACAGAACTTGAAAAAGCACTAGAAGCAGAAGTTCCTGATCATGTTTCGTCTCGTTAGGACAAAAGTTTCCTCTTCTTATTGCTTTAATTTGGTCTAATTTGTTGTCTTATTTATGATGTATTTGGCACTTTTTGTTTTAGCTGTAAATTATTATCTTTGATGAATGTATTTTGCACTCTTTTCTCATAATGCAATATACACTATTCACATGTTTTATGATTTAATGTCTTTCTTTACAGTCATTTAAATTGGTTATAGACCGAAATGTTAGTTGTTTTTTATCCACTTTAACATACAGGTACCTTGTTCTAATGTATTCATTTTGTATAGGACGGATGAACTTATAAATATCCAACTGCACCATGGCGGACAGTTTCGAAGGACATGTTACGTCGGTGGAGAATCCTTCGTTGTAACAAAATATGATGTAGACCGCTTTTTGTATAGTGTGCTTATGGACTTTGTTAAAGATTGCCTCCATTACATTGAAATAGGAGGAGTCTATGTCAACAAAGGAACGACGGGTGGTTGGCAGCTGATATTGAATGACAAGGACGTAAACGAACACGTACAGGGCTGAATAAGGAAGAACAAGTGTTTTTTTACATTGACAACACCGTTGACAAAGATAATGAGTCGTTGATTCAGCTGCAGCCACATGTAATCATACGGCCAAGGAAAAACATAATTCAAGGTATATATGTATATGTAATATAGATCCATTCTTGTGTGTGTATATATGTGTGTGTGTGTGTGTGTGTGTGAAGAACTATGAAGGAGGCCATCGTTATTATTGTTATTGATATAGGTTTTGCTAAGAAGCCGGTTGCAAAGCGCAAGTATATTACTGCACACAGACTTCAGCAGTAACACAAAATGATGAAAAACAACTCAACTCAAGTGGGTTAGAAGAAAAACTATCGTCGGAGCCTAATATGAATAATGATGAAGAAGATGTTACTGTGACGGACAAAGGAACCAAGAGGAAATTAAATGTAGAAAATGAAACAAATAATGATGATGATACCCGAGAGAATGAAGTTGATGTTCAAGTATTTTTATACATCAAAATAGCAAGAACTATTTATACGTCGACTCTATTTGGTTAATTAACTAGCTTAAATTTATCAATGATGGGGAGAATAATGCTAATCTGCTTGCAGTTGTCACAACCATCAGTTTTGACGAAGTATATACAAGAGCGAATCGCTTGAATGCAAGAAAATGATGAAGTTAGTAGATCACTTGGGGTGCCTTCATTGGTTAGTTGTATGCAAGAGACTGCCATACAAAATAGGAAAGAAAAAGGTAAAGATATTACTGGACATGATGAATACATCCCACAAAATACTGATGAAGATGTGAACGATGATTCATCAGATTCGGAGTTATAAAAAAGTTATTTGTTTATTACTTATTGTCTTTTCCTTTATAAACGTAAAAAAATCTCGAACTTCGACTTAATTGTAGAGAATCAAAGTTTTTAAGTCAGAAGATCCTTTACCTGGACCGAGAACTCGTTCGTGAACCAATGAAGCCATTGAAATTGAGAAGGAAGCGATGACCCGCACCCCCTTCCAAAGATAGCTGGTGTAACACCCCGTGTATTCTATAACAGTGAGATTCACAAATTAAAGTATAACTAATTTCAAATCAAAGAATTAAGGGAAACGGGATACGCCATTGCGTTCGTCTCGGAATTCTGCTTGAGATAGAGTCTGAGCTTGCGTAAAACGGGTATCGTATGAAGAAGATATGGACGAACGAAATTGGGCGAAAAACCAGAAAACGGGTCAGAATGCAATGGCGCACTTGGGAAGTGCGCCAGAACAAAAATGAACTGGCGCACTTGGGAAGTGCGCCAGTACATTTTTAGCCTGGCGCACCTGCCAAGTGCGCCCAGGTCAGAATGACCTGCTGGTCAAGTCTTGGCTGGCCAGGTCTGTGTTTGGTCGATTCTCTGAGCCTTGCCTTGTCATTAGGGCTAGGTGTCAACTCCTGGTTGGTCTCCCCTTCAAACGAACGGCTATTATTGAACCAAGCTACATCGACGGTCTAAATCAACTCACAATATCTATAAAAAGGACCTAAGACTAACCCTAATTCACACAAACTAAAATGGAGATGAGACCGTCATGCTGCTGAGGAGTGACTAAGGATAGCCGTCAAAAATAGAGAGACAATTAGGAGATAATTCAAAGCTTAAAGCAACGTCAAATCAATCAAAACAACGCCTACAACAAAGGATAGCATCTCCAAATTCAGAACTCAGATTCCTGAATTGAAGATTCATCATACGTTGTAAGTAGAGTGTTATTCCGATGTGAATAATTAATTGCGTTTTATTTGTGTAAGATGCGAAATGGAATTGTGGCGATAATAATATATATATTTGTATGTTATTTTGATTCTAAACGATTTGGGAATATTATGGTATACGATTGGATATTTGCAAGTACGTGATTGGCGTTGGAAGTTAACAACGAAATGGAATTGTGGCAATAATAATCTATATTTATATGTTATTTTGATTCTAAACGATTTAGTAATACTATGGTGAACGATTGGATTCATACAAGTATATGATTTATGTTGACAACCACATGTTGTGGAATTTTAATTGGGATTCATGCAAGTATATGATTCATTATTATGCTAATATGATGTACATACTTTTATGATAACTTTTAGTGTGTAATTGAATCGACTAAGTACTATGATTTATATGAATCTATGTTGAAATTGGCAAATCATACTTTTGTGTTAGAAACAAAAGTAAGCACCTTTATGAACATGACCAAACTATGTTTGGTATTATGCCTAGTTGAATTATGTTTTAGGCCTAAGTTGTTATCAAAACCATATGGTGATATATACGACACAATAAAGTTAGATTTACATCCCAATTGCAAGTTTACAATGATTCATGTATTATTTATGCCATGATTACATGAGTAGAATGATTCATGTTTAAGTATTATTTATGCCATGATTATATGAATAGAACGATTCATGTTTAAGTATTGTTTATGCCGTAATTATATGAATAGAATGATTCATGTTTAAGTATTGTTTATGCCATGATTATATGAATAAAATGATTCATGTTATGCCATGATTATATGATGTTACAATTGCAAGTTCACATGTGCCTACTTTATGTTAATTGAATCGTTCGTTGCAAGTTCATGCGTTCACCCTCCACTTTTTCATGTTACCTTATAAACACCATGTTATAAGCCTCCCTTTTTCATTTGGCTAAATTGGGTTTAAGTATTAAACCCAACATACCTTACATTGGAGCGAACGTATAAAATGGGGGTAATGACGTTTGGGCTAAAATATAGAACATATGTTGGCATGTTTGACGCATGCCAACAACCTTGAAAAGCAATTAAGTGGCATAAATAAATTTTAATCAATAAAGATGAATTTGAATAATGGTCCGCAAATATTTACATATAAAAAGAAAAGAGACAAAATATGTAAATATAGAAAATACGATGTGTTTAACCCGAGGTTGGATTGAGTTGTGATGTAAACCTGCCCGGAACCGCCCGGTTGTCCAGTAGTCACAACAATACCTATCCAATGTGGGTGGTTAAACACGGAGCCCAATAAGGAACCGAGGTTAGACTGAGTTGTGGCGTAAGAATGCCCGGACCCAACCGGCAACAGGTAGCCACAACAATACCTGTCTAATGTAAGAGGCCAAGTGTGACGGCAAGGAATTTCGCTCGGTCCAAACCAGTCGCTAAACCGACCCAGACCGTTCGAAACGCCCTATCGTTTGAGAACATGACAAAACAGAACGCATACAGAAGAACATTTCATTGTATATTACAACAATGCACCAGATTACAAGAATATACAGAGTATAAATGAATATTACACAGAAATATCAGAGATTTAAATTACATTTAAATACATAGCAGCGGAAAATAATACAATACACAACTAGAATGAGATATACGGATACAAAGCTTTCCGGATATCGTTCCAGCTGTAAACCAGGATCCTGTGAATATAAATCTGCAAAACCAAAACTACTAGCTGCCCGTGTCGAAAATAGGGGCACCCAGAGTTTAGGTTAAAACAATAAACTCCAGGTCAGTCATGTGACTGGTGTGAGAACTAAAACAGTTATTAATCTTTATTTTAAATCATCAGGTAAATCAAGGGACCACGCCGTATGACACGGAACGGGTTTCCTCCCAAGAATACCAGTGCATGAAACAATAGCGCAATGCTAAATAAAGAAAAATGAAGCTGTTATAAGACACAGGTCCTATCACACAATGCAACGCAAGCCGGGGGATAGGGTTTTCCCTTATAACAGCCAAAGAATGCTTGATACGTTTAAAACAAATCATTTGATACTATTATAAGTGCATAGTGTATAAAACAACTTCAAATCATAAGTATCAATCATAGGCGGCATGAGCGTCCCATGCCACTATGTCGCCATATATAGGTTTACAAATAAAACCGCAAAGTCACGTATTTGGAAATTGGATTTCCGTCTATGAACCGAGGCAAAAGATAGTCCTCAACCGATTCGAGACAATCTAGCCCATGTCTCAGGATCAGAACGCATCAACCCTTTAGATCGTCAGGGCCGGTCCACCGATGTGGATTATTATGCCTGAACAATACGTCTCTCCGCCCTATGGGGCGTAAACGAGCCAACAAATGACTCCATCGGTTCGAGAACGACCGATCAATCCGAGGCGCCTCGCAACAGCAACAACCACATAAGTCAAACTCGTCAGGGCGTGTAAAACCACTGACGCCACTTCTAGCTAGAAAGAAACGCAAGTCCTCCCTGATGTCCCCTCCCGTTTTTGGTTCATACCGGGTGTGAAACTCGCGAAGCAAACGTTACACAAAGCTACGCCACAAAGGCCGTGCTTTGATCATCACCACAAGACTTTGCTTTTCAATAGAAGCCTTGATCATTTGCATCTTAGCATGCCACACAGGCAAACCACTCTATGCAACCGATATCAGTCACACAGAATGAAATCCAATGTCAGACACACAGTCCATTTACAAGTTCGTTCTGGGTCTGAACGAAACCGGAGGCACCTAGTACCCCGCATATCCATTGATCTCCAAGTACGTCTGGACGATCACCAACTGTTTCCATCTTCTTGGGTGTACAGCCCAATCAAGATCATCAGTAATCACCCAAACGACATGAAGACTTCCGGTCTTCGACCATCGTCTTCATCTTCGACTTATCGTCGTATCAGTTATTCAGAATGGGATAAACCCGGTCTTTCCAAATAACTCGCGTATATTTTAAATAAGTGTTACACAAACACAACATACGCCTCATTCCAATTCATCAGTCACTAACCGTAAATTAATCAAGAGAATAACTCCCCAAATATTAACCCCGAAGGCCGAAACCAACATCAGATCAATATCCAGAAAACCATTCTGCTTGGCCAACCGACAGTTAGTTTCTAAATTTCACATTCATAGGGAAATGTTCCCATTAATTTTATCCAAGATAAATTCCTTGAATTTATTCTTTATTCTCTTTTTTGAATCTCAATTCAAACTAGTCGGGATTAGCGAACCTTACCGAAGTAATCATTTGTTTTAATTTCCCAATCCCAATCTATTCATCCCATGAAGTAAAACTGGTTATACTTCATATCTAACACCACGGTGTTATCGGTAAATTCAATTACCATTTCACGTTCAAATCTAATTAAAGATTTAACTATCGCCTGGAGCAAAACTGGTGATACTCCATTCTCGACCATTTCAATCTAATCAAAGATTCATTAAAACTCCACTTAGTTTTAATCGTTAACTGGGTTAAAGAATCAGTGTCGTTTAAAACACGGTTCACAATAAACCCAAAATCACATTCATTAATTATCGGGTTAAAGAACGAGTGTTATTTAAAACACTGTTCACGATAAACCCAAAAATCAACATCGATTCAATCCCAATTAAATATTATTTAATTGGTACACTTCATTAAATCTAAATGAAAAGATTTAATCTTTTCTCTACTGGGTTCAAGAACAGTGTTAGTGAAGACACCATTCACGACAAACCCCAAATCACATTTGATATTCAATACAAGGCTCTGAATAGAAAATATACCGGCTTATATTCAATATCAAATTCCACGACTAACAGATGTCGTATTGGAAATAACGATACAAATATATCTTTCAAATTTCCATAACAACACCTGTATAATCACGAATTCCAACATCGAAATATTCCGAAGACAATTTCGATTCAAATCCACTCCAATGCAATGATTGGAAATTCTGGTTATTTTTAAAACCCTTTTCAAATTCAATTTATTTATTTAAAAATAAATAGAATTATATTTCTAGTTCAAAACTAGTTCATTTCGATAAAAATCTATTTTTATCTTTTCAAATATGGAGTTTTTCATCCCAATTCTTTCTAAATCATTTCTTATGATTTTACACAAATTATTACTATTTTTAATAATTTTATCAAGGCATGTACAGTCGATTTCCATCAACGGTCATCGAACTGCACTTACAACGACCTTTTTCAAATTTGATTTGGACGTATCTCCAAATCCAACCATTAGATTTCAAATTTCTAACATTCATTAGAAAGCTCTTTTCGATACGAACCCAACGGTTCCGGTTTTAGGAGAATCCGACGGTCGGATCTCCCGCAATGTCCGTTTGAAATAAATGGTCGAAATTCACGAACTGCCGCGGTGCGGCGCGTTCTATTCAGGCCATTATATTATATATATATATATAATATATATAATATATACTTCGTCGATTTCTATTTAAAACGAATTATATAAACAGTTTTAAATTCGTTTCAAAAGCAAATTCAACTTCCATTTCAATTCAAATCAAAATTGAATTCATCTTTATAAGTTCGTTTTAAAATTCATTTCTATTCAATTCAAATTTCAATTCAATTTGAATTCATTTCAATTCAATTCATTTCGAAATCGTTTTCAATTCAATTCATTTCGAAATCGTTTTCAATTCAATTCATTTCGAAATCATTTTCAATTCAATTCATTTCGAAATCGTTTTCAATTCAATTCATTTCGAAATCGTTATATATTCAATTCATTTCGAAATCATTTTCAATTCAATTCATTTCGAAATCGTTTTCAATTCAATTCATTTCGAAATCGTTATATATTCAATTCATTTCGAAAACGTTATATATTCAATTCATTTCGAAATCGTTTTCAATTCAATTCATTTCGAAAACGTTATATATTCAATTCATTTCGAAAACGTTATATATTCAATTCATTTCGAAAACGTTATATATTCAATTCATTTCGAAATCATTTTCAATTCAATTCATTTCGAAATCGTTTTCAATTCAATTCATTTCGAAATCGTTATATATTCAATTCATTTCGAAATCATTTTCAATTCAATTCATTTCGAAATCGTTTTCAATTCAATTCATTTCGAAATCGTTATAAAATCGATATAAATATCGTTCACGTCAAAATGGCGTCAATCTAATCAACACGGCTTCATATATTTCTATTTTCAAATATTCTATTTCAAATACTTCTTTTTTAAAATAGTTGTCAATACTAAAATATTTCGTTCAATACATGACCAATCTCAACGGATGAGTACTGTCAACACATGAACCTTTATTTTATAATATTGATAAAGATGTAAATTTTATTACTAAAATATTTCGTTCAACACATGACCAATCTCAATAGATGAGTACTGTCAACACATGAACTTTTATTTTATAATATTCTTTATTTTTCAAATTGGAATGAGGCCCAATCAATTACCATATAAAGTTAATTATATGGATTTTCATACAACACATGTATATAATAGCAACGATAGATAATCAACCATCAACCAAAGTGCACTACACTGTATAAGCATCAAATATAGATATCTAACGCTTATAACAGCCTGTCAATCAATCGATCGACATATTTAATCAATCAGGATGAGTGAACTTCAAATTTCATCCCAACACCCGTGTGGGGTTTCAAACAATCAAACACATATTTTATTTGTGCTGTTGGGCGATGTGTAAAATTTATCGACCCAATCAATGTCCTTCAAATAGGTGTACATAAACAAACCGTCTGGTTTGTAAATGAATATTTATTTATTCACATTCGCGTTAAAAATTATATTTTTAACGATAAAACATTTTATTCCAACATATGAATTTCTATTCAGTTCGTTCTTTAAATAAAATGATATTTTTATTTTTCTAACATATTTTAGAAAATTTCGGCGGCATAACGGCACGATACTAGAAACAGGACAAGGCCTAGCCTTATCCCCGGTCTAGTGAAGGCCCACGCCATTCACACATCAATCAAATCAATTTATTTCACCCAACAATTCAATTTCAAATCACATCACATATCTAATCTATGCAACCAAACAAACAAGTCCATGGTCTGTGGACGATTGTGTCGGGTGCTACTAAGCACCGTCTGCATCCTAGTATATATATATAACTAGAAAAGAAATCGAAAGGTGAGAAATTCTCACAGATAGCTATCCTAGCTCCACGGCACTTCTAATGCAGGAAATCTTCGCCAACTCGCCTTTTGTCGCTTTCGTTGTCCGCTTTCACTACATATGTAAAAATCGAATTTTTACTATGCTATTCAATATATAAAAATCTGATTTTTAGTTCGTTATTCAATATATAAAAATCGAATTTTTATTTCGTTATTCAATATATAAAAATCGAATTTTTATTTCGTTATTCAATATATAAAAATCATATTTTTCTATCGAAGTTCAATATAATCTAGTCTTCGCCTTATAAAAAATCTAGTCTTTGAAGTTCAAACCTTTTTCTAAAAATCAGTTTTTACTTTTATTTTAAAATCAGTTTTAAAATCTTATAAAATCAGTTTTAACTTCTAAAACAAAATCAGTTTTAACCTAATTAAAATTTCAGTTTTAACCCTTTATAAAATTTCAGTTTTAAAGTAAATAAATAAAAAAAACAGTTTTAAAGTAAATAAAAAAACAGTTTTAAAGTAAATAAATAAAATAAAAAAATACAGTTTTAAAGTAAATAAAAAAACAGTTTTAAAGTAAAATAAAAAAAAACACAGTGAACTTACCGAGGGGGGGGGGGGCTGATGTCGGGTCGGCGCCGCTGGGTCTCCGATGGTGGACTGCGGCGAGGGGGAGGGGAAGGTCGCGATAGGGGAGGCTGAGGTGAAAGGCGGAGGTCGGGGGGTCTTCGTCGCGTTATTGCGATTTGGGGGGGGGGCTCTTTTCTGGCGGCGGTCTCGAATCGGGGGGGGGGGGTCTCGTCGTCGTCGAAGAGGGCAGGGAGTGGGGGTTTGGATCAGGGCGGTGGCGATGGCGTCGATCGACGTCGGGGGAGGGGCTCGAACGATTTGTTTTTTTTTTCTTTATTTCTGAACTGAAATAGAAACGGGGGGGCCAGAAATAAAAAGGGGAAGAAGATTCTTTTTTTTTTTCATTTAATTATTTTATTCTGCAAAAAGTTGACTTTAACCTACGACCTCTAAACGAGGCTCACCGCCTGTCGTCCGCAGCGTTTTACCCCCATTCCGAACACAATGGGATATGTATCGCAAGTTGATTCGAACGTTTTGATCAGTTTCCGTTGAATTTACTTTTAAATCACTATATTGAATTTTAAACGTACATTTCAAATTACCGGGGTCACATACGAACTTTAAAAATTCCTGAAAAATATTTTCTAGCTTTGTATTGACGATACGGTCCTAACAAAACTAGTTTCGTCGAATTCTGAGACCGTTAGAAAAATGGCCAATTTCCAGTCGATTAAAATCAACTAAAACTGGTCAAACGCGTTTTCCTTTGCCACGCTCACATATTGATTCGAAAAATTATGAAATTTGGAATCTAGTAATAATTCAACATCACGGACCCAACAAAACTGGTTTCGTCGAAATCCGAGGTCGTTTGCAAAATGTCCATTTTTAAGGGCCTTATATATATAAAAATATATATAAATTCCACAGCGACTATTTCTAATTTTAAACTGGACATATCTTATCATTTCTAAAATGAAATCTCAGTTTGTTAACTTCGTTACAAAGATATAGTTATACAGATTCAAATATTTCTTGTTTCGTTCAATTCTGACTTATATTGAATTCTGTATATTCATTTGAAATTAGAAATCGAATTTTCGAACTACCGCGCCATTTTCAATTCCTTTTATAATTATATATAATTATTATATATTCTAACGACGACGTATATAATATATACGTTCAAATTATATTCAAAATAAATTTCTCGTCGATATTATTTAAAATAATCTATTTTAAATATTCAAAATTTGCTAAAATCGCCAAAATAAAAATTTCAAACTGGCTCGCATTTTACGGGTTGTTACAATCTCCCCCACTTAAAACTTTTCGTCCCCGAAAAGGAACAAAGTCGAAAGTGGTTTGATTAATCAACTCTACGCTCGATCAGGCTTCCATTCTCTAACTTTTCAGTTTCTGGGAATTTTCTAAAATTTCAAAAATTTGGCTAACACCCTAAATTTTTGAAAAATTTCGCCATAACCTCCCCTGCACCGGGAGCATCGGGGAATTTCAAATAGCTTCCCCGGTCCTTCAGATCTCAAAAAGAAAAAGAAAAAGCCAAGCGGCTAGCCAATAGGCTCACAAAATCATCATCACCCAAACAAAACAGGAAATTATGTAGTAAACATGTACCTATTTGTCGGGCAAACAAATTTTATTCTCTTCTCTAGCCTCCTTGCTATGACCTGTTCAATGATATATATGTATATGCAAGCATATGCGACCAATTTTCAATATAATTCAATATTTGTTTCAATTAGGCTAAATGGTTCAAAATTAGCAAACAAATGAACAAACAACGCAAACATCAATCAATTAGTGAATTATCATTTGAAATTCATAATTTTGATACATAGTCAAAAATCAGATTTTTGATGCCAAATCACAACAATGTATTCTAGCTATATTAGTTTTGGTTCTCACACCAGTCTAATGGAAATATATTGAAAATCACACCTTCGAAACTCGAATACCGATTTTGATGATGTCTAGACTATCATCAGAATCGTCTCCGGGCGACTAGAGTGTGACTCTATATCTATCCAGTATATTAAAACTTTGAATACACGCGGATCAGACGTATACGCCAAATCTATATATACTGGATTGTCCACATCAATATAAATAAATAATCAAATACGAATAATTGATTTAAATTTTCAAAACAAAAATTGTTTTCATTTGAAAAATATACTCTTCACGCTCGTTCTAGGATACTACTGATCCCATCTCTAACGAGTCATTCTCGTTGGATATTACTAATCCAATATCTGATGAATTCTTTCGTATGGTTCTAATGTGCCTTGTTCTCTAGCTTTGTAAACCAAAGCTCTGATACCAACTGTGACGGCAAGGAATTTCGCTCGGTCCGAACCAGTCGCTAAACCGACCCAGACCGTTCGAAACGCCCTATCGTTTGAGAACACGACAAAACAGAACGCATACAGAAGAACATTTCATTGTATATTACAACAATGCACCAGATTACAAGAATATACAGAGTATAAATGAATATTACACAGAAATATCAGAGATTTAAATTACATTTAAATACATAGCAGCGGAAAATAATACAATACACAACTAGAATGAGATATACGGATACAAAGCTTTCCGGATATCGTTCCAGCTGTAAACAAGGATCCTGTGAATATAAATCTGCAAAACCAAAACTACTAGCTGCCCGTGTCGAAAATAGGGGCACCCAGAGTTTAGGTTAAAACAATAAACTCCAGGTCAGTCATGTGACTGGTGTGAGAACTAAAACAGTTATTAATCTTTATTTTAAATCATCAGGTAAATCAAGGGACCACGCCGTATGACACGGAACGGGTTTCCTCCCAAGAATACCAGTGCATGAAACAACAGCGCAATGCTAAATAAAGAAAAATGAAGCTGTTATAAGACCCAGGTCCTATCACACAATGCAACGCAAGCCGGGGGATAGGGTTTTCCCTTATAACAGCCAAAGAATGCTTGATACGTTTAAAACAAATCATTTGATACTATTATAAGTGCATAGTGTATAAAACAACTTCAAATCATAAGTATCAATCATAGGCGGCATGAGCGTCCCATGCCACTATGTCGCCATATATAGGTTTACAAATAAAACCGCAAAGTCACGTATTTGGAAATTGGATTTCCGTCTATGAACCGAGGCAAAAGATAGTCCTCAACCGATTCGAGACAATCTAGCCCATGTCTCAAGATCAGAACGCATCAACCCTTTAGATCGTCAGGGCCGGTCCACCGATGTGGATTATTATGCCTGAACAATATGTCTCTCCGCCCTATGGGGCGTAAACGAGCCAACAAATGACTCCATCGGTTCGAGAACGACCGATCAATCCGAGGCGCCTCGCAACAGCAACAACCACATAAGTCAAACTCGTCAGGGCGTGTAAAACCACTGACGCCACTTCTAGCTAGAAAGAAACGCAAGTCCTCCCTGATGTCCCCTCCCGTTTTTGGTTCATACCGGGTGTGAAACTCGCGAAGCAAACGTTACACAAAGCTACGCCACAAAGGCCGTGCTTTGATCATCACCACAAGACTTTGCTTTTCAATAGAAGCCTTGATCATTTGCATCTTAGCATGCCACACAGGCAAACCACTCTATGCAACCGATATCAGTCACACAGAATGAAATCCAATGTCAGACACACAGTCCATTTACAAGTTCGTTCTGGGTCTGAACGAAACCGGAGGCACCTAGTACCCCGCATATCCATTGATCTCCAAGTACGTCTGGACGATCACCAACTGTTTCCATCTTCTTGGGTGTACAGCCCAATCAAGATCATCAGTAATCACCCAAACGACATGAAGACTTCCGGTCTTCGACCATCGTCTTCATCTTCGACTTATCGTCGTATCAGTTATTCAGAATGGGATAAACCCGGTCTTTCCAAATAACTCGCGTATATTTTAAATAAGTGTTACACAAACACAACATACGCCTCATTCCAATTCATCAGTCACTAACCGTAAATTAATCAAGAGAATAACTCCCCAAATATTAACCCCGAAGGCCGAAACCAACATCAGATCAATATCCAGAAAACCATTCTGCTTGGCCAACCGACAGTTAGTTTCTAAATTTCACATTCATAGGGAAATGTTCCCATTAATTTTATCCAAGATAAATTCCTTGAATTTATTCTTTATTCTCTTTTTTGAATCTCAATTCGAACTAGTCGGGATTAGCGAACCTTACCGAAGTAATCATTTGTTTTAATTTCCCAATCCCAACCTATTCATCCCATGAAGTAAAACTGGTTATACTTCATATCTAACACCACGGTGTTATCGGTAAATTCAATTACCATTTCACGTTCAAATCTAATTAAAGATTTAACTATCGCCTGGAGCAAAACTGGTGATACTCCATTCTCGACCATTTCAATCTAATCAAAGATTCATTAAAACTCCACTTAGTTTTAATCGTTAACTGGGTTAAAGAATCAGTGTCGTTTAAAACACGGTTCACAATAAACCCAAAATCACATTCATTAATTATCGGGTTAAAGAACGAGTGTTATTCAAAACACTGTTCACGATAAACCCAAAAATCAACATCGATTCAATCCCAATTAAATATTATTTAGTTGGTACACTTCATTAAATCTAAATGAAAAGATTTAATCTTTTCTCTACTGGGTTCAAGAACAGTGTTAGTGAAGACACCATTCACGACAAACCCCAAATCACATTTGATATTCAATACAAGGCTCTGAATAGAAAATATACCGGCTTATATTCAATATCAAATTCCACGACTAACAGATGTCGTATTGGAAATAACGATACAAATATATCTTTCAAATTTCCATAACAACACCTGTATAATCACGAATTCCAACATCGAAATATTCCGAAGACAATTTCGATTCAAATCCACTCCAATGCAATCATTGGAAATTCTGGTTATTTTTAAAACCCTTTTCAAATTCAATTTATTTATTTAAAAATAAATAGAATTATATTTCTAGTTCAAAACTAGTTCATTTCGATAAAAATCTATTTTTATCTTTTCAAATATGGAGTTTTTCATCCCAATTCTTTCTAAATCATTTCTTATGATTTTACACAAATTATTACTATTTTTAATAATTTTATCAAGGCCTGTACAGTCGATTTCCATCAACGGTCATCGAACTGCACTTACAGCGACCTTTTTCGAATTTGATTTGGTCGTATCTCCAAATCCAACCGTTAGATTTCAAATTGCTAACATTCATTAGAATGCTCTTTTCGATACGAACCCAACGGTTCCGGTTTTAGGAGAATCCGACGGTCGGATCTCCCGCAATGTCCGTTTGAAATAAATGGTCGAAATTCACGAACTGCCGCGGCGCGGCGCGTTCTATTCAGGCCATTATATTATATATATAATATATATAATATATACTTCGTCGATTTCTATTTAAAACGAATTATATAAACAGTTTTAAATTCGTTTCAAAAGCAAATTCAACTTCCATTTCAATTCAAATCAAAATTGAATTCATCTTTATAAATTCGTTTTAAAATTCATTTCTATTCAATTCAAATTTCAATTCAATTTGAATTCGTTTCAATTCAATTCATTTCGAAATCGTTTTCAATTCAATTCATTTCGAAATCGTTTTCAATTCAATTCATTTCGAAATCATTTTCAATTCAATTCATTTCGAAATCGTTTTCAATTCAATTCATTTCGAAATCGTTATATATTCAATTCATTTCGAAATCATTTTCAATTCAATTCATTTCGAAATCGTTTTCAATTCAATTCATTTCGAAATCGTTATATATTCAATTCATTTCGAAAACGTTATATATTCAATTCATTTCGAAATCGTTTTCAATTCAATTCATTTCGAAAACGTTATATATTCAATTCATTTCGAAAACGTTATATATTCAATTCATTTCGAAAACGTTATATATTCAATTCATTTCGAAATCATTTTCAATTCAATTCATTTCGAAATCGTTTTCAATTCAATTCATTTCGAAATCGTTTTCAATTCAATTCATTTCGAAATCGTTATATATTCAATTCATTTCGAAATCATTTTCAATTCAATTCATTTCGAAATCGTTTTCAATTCAATTCATTTCGAAATCGTTATAAAATCAATATAAATATCGTTCACGTCAAAATGGCGTCAATCTAATCAACACGGCTTCATATATTTCTATTTTCAAATATTCTATTTCAAATACTTCTTTTTCAAAATAGTTGTCAATACTAAAATATTTCGTTCAACACATGACCAATCTCAACGGATGAGTACTGTCAACACATGAACCTTTATTTTATAATATTGATAAAGATGTAAATTTTATTACTAAAATATTTCGTTCAACACATGACCAATCTCAATAGATGAGTACTGTCAACACATGAACTTTTATTTTATAATATTCTTTATTTTTCAAATTGGAATGAGGCCCAATCAATTACCATATAAAGTTAATTATATGGATTTTCATACAACACATGTATATAATAGCAACGATAGATAATCAACCATCAACCAAAGTGCACTACACTGTATAAGCATCAAATATAGATATCTAACGCTTATAACAGCCTGTCAATCAATCGATCGACATATTTAATCAATCAGGATGAGTGAACTTCAAATTTCATCCCAACACCCGTGTGGGGTTTCAAACAATCAAACACATATTTTATTTGTGCTGTTGGGCGATGTGTAAAATTTATCGACCCAATCAATGTCCTTCAAATAGGTTTACATAAACAAACCGTCTGGTTTGTAAATGAATATTTATTTATTCACATTCGCGTTAAAAATTATATTTTTAACGATAAAACATTTTATTCCAACATATGAATTTCTATTCAGTTCGTTCTTTAAATAAAATGATATTTTTATTTTTCTAACATATTTTAGAAAATTTCGGCGGCATAACGGCACGATACTAGAAACAGGACAAGGCCTAGCCTTATCCCCGGTCTAGTGAAGGCCCACGCCATTCACACATCAATCAAATCAATTTATTTCACCCAACAATTCAATTTCAAATCACATCACATATCTAATCTATGCAACCAAACAAACAAGTCCATGGTCTGTGGACGATTGTGTCGGGTGCTACTAAGCACCGTCTACATCCTAGTATATATATATATAACTAGAAAAAAAATCGAAAGGTGAGAAATTCTCACAAATAGCTATCCTAGCTCCACGGCACTTCTAATGCAGGAAATCTTCGCCAACTCGCCTTTTGTCGCTTTCGTTGTCCGCTTTCACTACATATGTAAAAATCGAATTTTTACTATGCTATTCAATATATAAAAATCTGATTTTTAGTTCGTTATTCAATATATAAAAATCGAATTTTTATTTCGTTATTCAATATATAAAAATCGAATTTTTATTTCGTTATTCAATATATAAAAATCATATTTTTCTATCGAAGTTCAATATATAAAAATCTAGTCTTCGCCTTATAAAAAATCTAGTCTTTGAAGTTCAAACCTTTTTCTAAAAATCAGTTTTTACTTTTATTTTAAAATCAGTTTTAAATTCTTATAAAATCAGTTTTAACTTCTAAAACAAAATCAGTTTTAACTTAATTAAAATTTCAGTTTTAACCTAATTAAAATTTCAGTTTTAACCCTTTATAAAATTTCAGTTTTAAAGTAAATAAATAAAAAAAACAGTTTTAAAGTAAATAAATAAAATAAAAAAATACAGTTTTAAAGTAAATAAAAAAAACAGTTTTAAAGTAAAATAAAAAAAACACACTGAACTTACCGAGGGGGGGGCTGATGTCGGGTCGGCGCCGCTGGGTCTCCGATGGTGGACTGCGGCGAGGGGGAGGGGAAGGTCGCGATAGGGGAGGCTGAGGTGAAAGGCGGAGGTCGGGGGGTCTTCGTCGCGTTATTGCGATTTGGGGGGGGGGCTCTTTTCTGGCGGCGGTCTCGAATCGGGGGGGGGGGGTCTCGTCGTCGTCGAAGAGGGCAGGGGGTGGGGGTTTGGATCAGGGCGGTGGCGATGGCGTCGATCGACGTCGGGGGAGGGGCTCGAACGATTTGTTTTTTTTTTTCTTTATTTCTGAACTGAAATAGAAACAGGGGGGGGGCAGAAATAAAAAGGGGAAGAAGATTCTTTTTTTTTTCATTTAATTATTTTATTCTGCAAAAAGTTGACTTTAACCTACGACCTCTAAACGAGGCCCACCGCCTGTCGTCCGCAGCGTTTTACCCCCATTCCGAACACAATGGGATATGTATCGCAAGTTGATTCGAACGTTTTGATCAGTTTCCGTTGAATTTACTTTTAAATCACTATATTGAATTTTAAACGTACATTTCAAATTACCGGGGTCACATACGAACTTTAAAAATTCCTGAAAAATATTTTCTAGCTTTGTATTGACGATACGGTCCTAACAAAACTAGTTTCGTCGAATTCTGAGACCGTTAGAAAAATGGCCAATTTCCAGTCGATTAAAATCAACTGAAACTGGTCAAACGCGTTTTCCTTTGCCACGCTCACATATTGATTCGAAAAATTATGAAATTTGGAATCTAGTAATAATTCAACATCACGGACCCAACAAAACTGGTTTCGTCGAAATCCGAGGTCGTTTGCAAAATGTCCATTTTTAAGGGCCTTATATATATAAAAATATATATAAATTCCACAGCGACTATTTCTAATTTTAAACTGGACATATCTTATCATTTCTAAAATGAAATCTCAGTTTGTTAACTTCGTTACAAAGATATAGTTATACAGATTCAAATATTTCTTGTTTCGTTCAATTCTGACTTATATTGAATTCTGTATATTCATTTGAAATTAGAAATCGAATTTTCGAACTACCGCGCCATTTTCAATTCCTTTTATAATTATATATAATTATTATATATTCTAACGACGACGTATATAATATATACGTTCAAATTATATTCAAAATAAATTTCTCGTCGATATTATTTAAAATAATCTATTTTAAATATTCAAAATTCGCTAAAATCGCCAAAATAAAAATTTCAAACTGGCTCGCATTTTACGGGTTGTTACATCAAGGCTTTAATAAGACAATTAAGGCTGAGTCAGGATTGATAGGATTAAGTAAATTATATTAATACTTAATCAAAATGGAACATGCTAAACTAAACAGACTGATTGGGGGTTAGGTTTATTAAACACTTAACCAACTTAGCATGTTGGCTAGAAATAGAAAACCTAGTAGAGGGGGACCCTTTTCAGCAGTAACCCTACAAGGTGTATCAGGATACCCTGAATTAGGCAGGGTGGGGCATGATTACTGGGCTGACTGTAAGAGGTCAAATCGACGGCGGTGGTGCAGCAGTGTAGGTTCTAACGGGGTGCGGGCGTGCACACACTCCGGCGCAGAAAAATAAGGCACTGGGCACCAGTAGCATACCTGTGCATTCTAGAATTGTGTCGGGCCGCCACCATAGGACTTGATACACCCCATGGTGGGACCATCATAGGTAACTACAACATCGGGGGCCGTAAGACACATGTAACTATGCGAGTAGGAGCCGATCATAAGAAATGGATCACTTCACCCTGATTATGGGGTGCCTGTTGGGAACTAGTTTATATGGGTACAGAGATTAATATGGGGTACGATAGTATATTCAACCCTATACAACTTAACTTAGTTTATGGTGCTTTCCCATTTCTAGTTTATACTTATCATACCCAGTTCTTTATTCATAGACTGAATAGTCCTAGACTTACTCAGGCTTTATGTCTGTCTCTACTTTTCTT
The DNA here is from genome assembly GCA_030737875.1 of Allium sativum. Classification (NCBI taxonomy): domain Eukaryota; kingdom Viridiplantae; phylum Streptophyta; class Magnoliopsida; order Asparagales; family Amaryllidaceae; genus Allium; species Allium sativum. The sequence continues at coordinate 291,043,388 of CM060916.1, read as the reverse complement.
TCGCCTTCTTTTCTTTCGTTCCCCCCCCCCCCCAGGTCCACAGGGAGGGAACACCGCAGCTTGACCAGATTTCACATCCAGCTTGAAGAGAAAGAATGTATTGCTTGGATCTTTTCCGTTTTGGACTATGGCTTTGGACAGCAATTATGGGACTTTTGCAGTTTATTTATGTTTTCTTTATGCTTCTTTAATAATGTAATCAAGATAGTTATGAAGTTGTTATGTCTTTGGAAAAATTGTAAGACAAGTATGGCATGTTTTTGTGAACACGTATTTTAATGAAATAAAAGATGTTGTTGTTTTTCGCTGTTCAAAAATATGTGTTCTTATATCTGTCTTGTATATCTGTGACTTGTACTTATAAACCTCCACGAAAATTAGGGCATTCCCTTTGAGAGTGACCCTAACGGAGGTGGGGTGTTTCACTTGGTATCAGAGCATAGGTTTACCAGAAAAGATAAAAAATGTTTTGAAAATTTATTTTCAAAAAGGAAATTTAAAGAAGCATTTTTAAGATAAAATATTATTTTAATTTAAAAGGCAAAGTCCCCCCCAAAGCCATAGGAACTATCTCTTATCCTTCATTTTGAATCTATCCTTTTTGTTTCAGCATGTCCGAAGAACTTAACTTGCCAGAGGTTGTACCAAAACCTGGTTGGTTTAGACGGTTCTTAGAAGCAAGGGCCACTCAGCCAGGCCCTACCATTCCTCCTCCACCAGCTGCAGGAAATCATCCAGCTTCAGCAGCTCCTCTTCCTCCACCTCCTCCGCGGGGAAACACTTTTGCTAAGATATGTAAAGATTTTAAAGCTATGGGAGGAAAGGATTTTCATGGAACTGAGTCCTTCGTGGCAGCTAGAAATTGGCTGAAAGAAACCGAGGACTTATTCGTCATCTTTGAGGTAGAAGATAGGCAGAAAGTACAACTGGCAGTGTGGCTACTAAAGGGCGAGGCTTCCTACTGGTGGGAAGTCACTAATGCAGAAAGACCAGTAGAAACGTGGGAGGACTTTAGGGCAAGGTTTGAGGCTAAATTTCTCTCAGACGCAGAAAGGAGTTTGCAGTTGGAAAAATTCTTATTTCTTAAGCAAGGGAACAAGACAGTCAAAGAGTATGTTAATCGGTTCGATGAGCTGGCTAGGTTCGGACTGGACCTAGTCAACACCCTGCACAAGAAGGCTCTCCGTTTTGTCAAAGGGTTGAATGAGCCATTACACAGTTTGAACATGACCCATATACCCATGGGAGCTACATATGAAAGATTGATACAGATGGCATTGCTGAACGAAGAGGATAAGGGCAAGAAGGAGACAAAGGCAGAAAGATCTCAAGGGAAGAAAGAGGGTTTACAGCCTAAAAAGACAGACTTTAAGAAGGGCGGGAAAGATAACAAGGAGAAGAGGAAGTGTAATTTCTGTGGCAAAGTGGGGCACTTAGTGAAAGATTGCCGGAAAAAGAAGGCCAAGATGAATGGCGGGTGCTTTTCTTGCGGTGAGACAGGCCACATGGCTAAGGACTGCCCAAAGAAATGAGGACAGGGGCAGAGGGCTGGATCCACCACAGGGGCGCAGGTTCATGTGCTAGAAGCGCCACCTCTGCAACAGCGAGGTATAAATACTTCTGTAGAAAGTGTAGTTTATCTTTATGATCATCCCATTCGCACTTTATTTGATTCCGGCGCATCACACTCCTTTATCTCGTCTGCTTTAGTAGAATCTCTGCACCTAAAAACTAGTATGGTAGAGGACCCCTTAATTGTTTCAAACCCAATTGGGGGCCCAGCTCATTTGTCTATGATCTGTGTGGGATTGAAAATTTCTATTCTAAGCGTAGAATTTAAATGTAGTGCCTTTGTTTTGGGCCTTTCGGGATATGGTTTGATTTTGGGCATGGATTGGCTATCCAGTAATGGGGCCATCCTTGATTGTGAGAAAAGGGTTGTTAGGCTCCTGACCCAGCTCGGTAACACTTTGGAAATTTCTTGTAATCCCTCGTATGCGGTTATGCTTAGTTATCTTGAATCGCTAGAAGCCTCCGTTGAAAATTTGCAATCGGTTAGAGTGGTCCGGGAATATCCGGATGTCTTCGAAGAGGTGAAGGGCTTACCTCCGAAGCGGGAGATAGACTTCCGTATATATCTTGTAGATAATGCAAAGCCCGTTGCATTGCCCGTCAGACACATGGCTCCACGGGAAAGGAAAGAGCTCAGTAAACAGATTAAAGAGCTTTTAGAGAAGGGGTTCATTAGAAGGAGCATTTCAGAATGGGGCGCTCCAGTGGTGTTCGCTACAAAGGCAGATGGTTCACTCCATCTATGTGTTGACTATAGGGAGCTCAACAAGCTAACGAAAAAGAATAGGCACCCTCTCCCTAGAATTGACGATCTGTTTGATCAGCTTGTAGGGGCGTTTGTTTTCTCCCAACTCGATTTAGTGACCGGTTTTCATCAGCTAAGGGTGGCTGAAGATAGCATCGATAAAACGGCATTCAGAACCCCAGACGGCTTCTTTGAATGGCTTGTCATGCCTTTCGGCTTGACAAATGCACCTGCTTACTTCGTGGACCTGATGAGTAGGGTATTCAGAGATTTCCTCAATAAGTTCGTAGTGGTCTTCGTAGACGATATCCTTATCTTCTCAAAGAGTGAAGAGGAACATGCTCAGCACTTAAGGGCAATCATGGAAACATTGCGAGTCCATCAGCTAAAAGCCAAATTCTCCAAATGCCACTTTTGGAGAGAAGAAGTGAGGTTCCTTGGGCACATAGTATCCAAACAAGGGTTAGCTGTGGACCCTGCTAAGGTAGTGGCGGTACAGGATTGGAAGACACCAAGGAATGCAACTGAGGTCCGAAGTTTTCTAGGACTAGCAGGTTTCTATCGAAAGTTCATAATGGATTTTGCGAAAATCTCAGCTCCACTCACAAAGTTGACCAAGAAGAATCTAGTGTTCAATTGGGACTTGGATTGCGAGTTTGCTTTCTAGCGACTGAAAAGGGCTCTTACAACAGCCCCAGTTTTGACGTTGCCAGATGGAAGCAAGATGTACACCGTTTATACAGATGCATGTGGGACAGGGCTAGGCGCCATCTTAATGCAAGAAGGAAGGGTAGTAGCTTATGGCGGGAGGCAGTTGAAAGTGCACGAAAAGAACTACCCGACCCACGATCTTGAATTAGCCGCCATCGTCTTTGCACTCAAGTCTTGGCGACACCATCTCCTAGGTGAGAAGTTCGAACTTTACACTGATCATAAATCGTTGAAATACCTTTTCTCGCAGAAGGACCTTAACTTGAGGCAACAGAGGTGGATGGAGTTTCTTGCCTCGTATGATTTCGAGATCTCCTACACTCCGGGCAAAGGCAACGTAGTGGCAGACGCGTTGAGCCGAAAGAAACTGACCCTAAGCCCGCTGTTTGTTGAAAGACAAAGCCTAGAGTTTATAGCCAGCTTTGACTTTAGGCCCTCCTCCGATTTTGTACCAGGCTTGCTAGCATCTCTCGAAGTACGCCCAACTTTAGTGGACTCAATAGGGACAGCACAACGCGAAGACCCCCAGCTGGTGGAAACGATTGATAGGCTAATTAGGGGTGAGACTTCAAGTCACCTCAACAGATACTCCATCGACGATAAGGGTTGGCTAAGACAAGACGGAAGACTATGCGTCCCACAGACAAGGGATTTAGTAAAGACGGTTCTCGAGGAAGCACATCACTCCAAGATGACGATACACCCAGGCGGAGATAAAATGTACAAGGACATAAAAAGAACTTTCTTTTGGAATGGCATGAAGAAAGACGTGGCAGAATTCGTTTCTAAGTGTATGGTATGCCAACAGGTTAAGGCGGAACAGAAAAAACCTGGCGGTCTGCTACATCCTCTAGAGATCCCGCAGTGGAAATGGGATAGCATCTCAATGGACTTCATCGATGGGCTGCCTAGGTCTAGGAGAGGCAACACTAGTATTTGGGTAATGGTGGATAGGCTTACTAAAAGCGCCCACTTTTTACCTGTTAAAAGTAAAAGAACTGCCTCATCTCTAGCATCTCTTTACCTCAAGGAAATTGTTCGAATCCATGGAATACCCTCCAGCATTGTTAGTGACTGAGACCCTATCTTCACAAGTGAGTTTTGGCGGAGTCTGCAAGAAGCGGTAGGCACACAGTTATACTTGAGCACAGCCTATCATCCCCAAACTGACGGCCAAACAGAAAGAGTGAACAGAGTTTTGGAGGACCTTTTAAGACTGTGCGTCCTTGACTTCGGAGGGACATGGGAAGACCATCTTCCTTTGGTGGAATTTGCCTACAACAACAGCTATCAAGCAACCATCGGAATGGCACCCTTTGAAGCTTTATATGGAAGACCGTGCCGATCACCCACTTGTTGGTGGGAGTCTACTGATAAGCTCATACTTGGACCAGATTTGATCCGAGAGACTTCAGAGAAAGTAGACTTAATACGAAGAAGGATGAAGATGGCCCAAGACAGACAAAAGTCCTACGCCGACAAGAGGAGGACCGACCTTGAATTTGAGGTTGGGGACAGAGTTTTTCTTAAGGTATCTCCGCTGAGGAACATTGTTCGTTTTGGAACCACAGGAAAGCTAGCACCAAGGTTCGTGGGGCCATTCCCTATCATCGAGAAGATTGGGAAAATGGCTTATAGATTAGAGCTACCCGAAAGATTGGCCGGAGTTCACAACGTCGTTCACGTTTCACATCTCCGAAAATGTCTACATGAGTCTGCTGAAGTGGTAGTGCCAAATATCCTAGAAGAAGCTGAAGTGGAACGCGAAGCAACCGTAAGGAAAGTTCCAACCCGCATATTAGGAACGGAAGTGAAGAAGCTACGCAACCGCGAAGTCAAACTCGTCAAAGTTCAGTGGAGCGACGCCGAAGAAGATTCAACTTGGGAAACTGAAGCTAGAATATGCGCAGCCTACCCTTTTCTTTTCGAGGGTAAATCTTTGATCATTCCTTTTTCCTTAAGTTGCGCTTTTATCTATCTTTTTAGGTATATCTCCTCGACCTTATCTTTTAGGAAGAAACCCTTTGAATGAAAACATGTAATTGAAACATGTTATGGATGATGGTTGCAAGTGATTGCTAGTGGTTGCTCGTGGTTGCATATACACACAATCTAGGTTTTAGATCGGCTCAGTCACTTCATATTGCATATGCATATATGTTTGCATTCGTATATGGTTGAACTTTAATGTGTTGTCATATGGATGTTGCATTTGTATGAATGATTGCGCACTCATATAGAATCATGAATAGGAAAATTTGCATACATAATGGATTCATGGCACTTACATAATTCGCATTAAGGAGGTCAACTGAATCAGTAGATCGCCTGATTTTGCATTAGATAAGTACACGTACACACACACTTCACATATGATCATGAAGCATTAGGAGTCTTTTTAAGGACAATGGATGCTCGTGTTTGATGGATGAGTAGATGGATGTTTGGATGTTAGGATATACATTCTTCCTAACTTGAAGATTTCGGGGACGAAATCCTTTTAAGTGGGGGAGAATGTAACACCCCGTGTATTCTATAACAGTGAGATTCACAAATTAAAGTATAACTAATTTCAAATCAAATAATTAAGGGAAACGGGATATGCCATTGCGTTCGTCTCGGAATTCTTCTTGAGATAGAGTCCGAGTTTGCGTAAAACAGGTATCGTATGAAGAAGATATGGACGAACGAAATTGGGCGAAAAACCAGAAAACGGGTCAGAATGCACTGGCGCACTTGGGAAGTGCGCCAGAACAAAAATGAACTGGCGCACTTGGGAAGTGCGCCAGTACATTTTTAGCCTGGCGCACCTGCTAAGTGCGCCCAGGTCAGAATGACCTGCTGGTCAAGTCTTGGCTGGCCAGGTCTGTGTTTGGTCGATTTTCTGAGCCTTGCCTTGTCACTAGGGCTAGGAGTCAGCTCCTGGTTGGTCTCCCCTTCAAACGAACGGCTATTATTGAACCAAGCTTCATCGAAGGTCTAAATCAACTCACAAACTCTATAAAAAGGACCTAAGACTAACCCTAATTCACACAAACTAAAATGGAGATGAGACCGTCATGCTGCTGAGGAGAGACTGAGGATAGCCGTCAGAAATAGAGAGACAATTAGGAGATAATTCAAAGCTTAAAGCAACATCAAATTAATCAAAACAACGCCTACAACAAAGGATAGCATCTTCGAATTCAGAACTCAGATTCCTGAATTGAAGATTCATTATACGTTGTAAGTAGAGTGCTATTCCGATGTGAATAATTAATTGCGTTTGATTTGTGTAAGATGCGAAATGGAATTGTGGCGATAATAATATATATATATTTGTATGTTATTTTGATTCTAAACGATTTGGGAATATTATGGTATACGATTGGATATTTGCAAGTACGTGATTGGCGTTGGAAGTTAACAACGAAATGGAATTGTGGCGATAATAATCTATATTTGTATGTTATTTTGATTCTAAACGATTTGGCAATACTACGGTGAACGATTGGATTCATACAAGTATATGATTTATGTTGACAACCACATGTTGTGGAATTTTAATTGGGATTCATGCAAGTATATGATTCATTATTATGCTAATATGATGTACATACTATTATGATAACTTTTAGTGTGTAATTGAATCGACAAAGTACTATGATTTATATGAATCTATGTTGAAATTGGCAAATCATACTTTTGTGTTAGAAACAAAAGTAAGCACCTTTATGAACATGACCAAACTATGTTTGGTATTATGCCTAGTTGAATTATGTTTTAGGTCTAAGTTGTTATCAAAACCATATGCTGATATATACGACACAATTAATTTAGATTTACATCCCAATTGCAAGTTTACAATGATTCATGTATTATTTATGCCATGATTACATGAGTAGAATGATTCATGTTTAAGTATTATTTATGCCATGATTATATGAATAGAACGATTCATGTTTAAGTATTGTTTATGCCGTAATTATATGAATAGAATGATTCATGTTAAGTATTGTTTATGCCATGATTATATGAATAAAATGATTCATGTTATGCCATGATTATATGATGTTACAATTGCAAGTTCACATGTGCCTACTTTATGTTAATTGAATCGTTCGTTGCAAGTTCATGCGTTCACACTCCCCTTTTTCATGTTACCTTATAAACACCATGTTATAAGCCTCCCTTTTTCATTTGTCTAAATTGGGTTTAAGTATTAAACCCAACACACCTTACATTGGAGCGAACGTATAAAACAGGGGTAATGACGTTTGGGCTAAAATATAGAACATATGTTGGCATGTTTGACGCATGCCAACAACCTTGAAAAGCAATTAAGTGGCATAAATAAATTTTAATCAATAAAGATGAATTTGAATAATGGGCCGCAAATATTTACATATAAAAAGAAAAGAGACAAAATATGTAAATATAGAAAATACGATGTGTTTAACCCGAGGTTGGATTGAGTTGTGATGTAAACCTGCCCGGAACCGCCCGGCTGTCCAGTAGTCACAACAATACCTATCCAATGTGGGTGGTTAAACACGGAGCCCAATAAGGACCCGAGGTTAGACTGAGTTGTGGAGTAAGACTGCCCGGACCCAACCGGCAACAGGTAGCCACAACAATACCTGTCTAATGTGAGAGGTCAAGGCTTTAATATGACAATTAAGGCTGAGTCAGGATTGATAGGATTAAGTAAATTATATTTATACTTAATCAAAATGGAACATGCTAAACTAAACAGACTGATTGGGGGTTAGGTTTATTAAACACTTAACCAACTTAGCATGTTGGCTAGAAATAGAAAACCTAGTAGCGGGGGACCCTTTTCAGCAGTAACCCTACAAGGTGTATCAGGATACCCTGAACTAGGCAGGGTGGGGCACGATTGCTGGGCTGACTGTAAGAGGTCAAATCGAAGGCGGTGGTGCAGCAGTGTAGGTTCTAACGGGGTGCGAGCGTGCACACACTCCGGCGCAGAAAAATAAGGCATTGGGCACCAGTAGCATACCTGTGCATTCTAGAATTGTGTCGGGCCGCCACCATGGGACTTGATACACCCCATTGTGGGACCAGCATAGGTAACTACAACATCGGGGGCCGTAAGACACATGTAACTATGGGAGTAGGAGCCGATCATCAGAAATGGATCACTTCACCCTGATTACGGGGTGCCTGTTGGGAACTAGTTTATATGGGTACAGAGATTAATATGGGGTACGATAGTATATTCAACCCTAGACAACTTAACTTAGTTTATGGTGCTTTCCCATTTCTAGTTTATACTTATCATACCCAGTTCTTTATTCATAGACTGAATAGTCCTAGACTTACTCAGGCTTTATGTCTGACTCTACTTTTCTTTTGCCTTCTTTTCTTTCGTTCCCCCCCCCCCCCCCCAGGTCCACAGGGAGGGAACACCGCAGCTTGACCAGATTTCACATCCAGCTTGAAGAGAAAGAATGTATTGCTTGGATCTTTTCCGTTTTGGACTATGGATTTGGACAGCAATTATGGGACTTTTGCAGTTTATTTATGTTTTCTTTATGCTTCTTTAATAATGTAATCAAGACATTTATGAAGTTGTTATGTCTTTGGAAGAATTGTAAGACAAGTATGGCATGTTTTTGTGAACACGTATTTTAATGAAATAAAAGATGTTGTTGTTTTTCGCTGTTCAAAAATATGTGTTCTTATATCTGTCTTGTATATTTGTGACTTGTACTTATAAACCTCCACGAAAATTAGGGCATTCCCTTTGAGATTGACCCTAACGGAGGTGGGATGTTTCAGCTGGCTCCAACAAGGAGTTGAAAACATGCTCTCCCACTCCAAAGAAACTCAGTAACTAAGAGAAATTCGTAGAAACGTTAAAGAAATTAACGAAACCTACACCGTCTTATTCTGTAGTTTAAAGACCTACAACGTCTCGTCCACCCATTTTAAAACCTATATATAGAAAAATGTTCAAACAATCAACAATTCATGTGAAGCTGCTAGTTCAATTGCTTCTTATTCAGCGATGCGAAAATGCCAAAAGCAGAATGCTGAAGCGCCTCCAATAATGGAAAATCTTACTGATCGATTAGCGTAGGAATGGATTGCACAAGAAGATGAAGCAGGTACATGTACAATGTTTCTTTACACTGCAGTGCACTATTGAGTGTGTCTATTTAAAGTTTTGCATGCATATTATGTTTCTGTAATGCCATACATTAATTTTCTATTCATTTTTTTGAACCTAGTATATAAAGTACAGGGTCCAAACAAAACAGAGGGAAGTCAAAAATGACCAAGGTGCATGTTAGAACCCCTGGTGATAAAGTAGTCATTGAGTTGAATGGGGATGGTCAGCCAGTATCTGATAATATAACAAATTTAAGCAATTTTCTTGGGAAACTAGCAAAGGATAATGTGTCTCTTGCTTACATCAATTGGCATGTTGTTCCTGATCAATTAAAGCAACAAATGTTGAAATATGCTCGGGTACAATCTATCACCCTAAACCATAGTTCAACTGACTTCCTAAATGTTTGATTTTAATTAATTAGTTTATTCCCTGAATTTTGTATTTGATATATTATTGGCTAGGTATGTCATTCCAGAAGGACACAAGTGGGTCTTGAACACGCTTAACGACTCTTGAAGGCAATACAAGTCCCGCGTCAGAGCAAGGTATTATAAAAAATATTCAACTGATGAGGAAAGGCTTGCAAATAGGCCCATTACTATTCCGTTGGAGGATTTTAAAATTCTCTTGGAATACTGGGGGGATGAAGCAGTTCAAGTATGACTTTAATGTGACCACAAAAGAAACTAATTTGTATAATGCTAATTAAATAATCATGCAACAGATGGAAAAAATAAATAAAATAAATTAATGATATTTACATTTTCTTGTTTAGTGCTAATCTTTTCTTGTTAAGTGCTAACTTAATAATCATGCAACAGATGGAAAAAACAAATAAAATAAATTAATGATATTCGCATTTGTATAATGTTTACTAGTTCTCATTATCTTGTTTAGTGCTAATATTTTCTTTAGTAGTTCGCATTATCTTGTTTAGTGCTAATCTTTTCTTTAATAGTTCGCATTATCCTTATTAAGTGCTATTTTTTTTTTTTTTGGATTTCCAGGCCTTAGTTGAGACTAATTTTGTGCATCGAAATTCATTAAATGAGACAAGTACCATGGGTCCCAAAACTCATGTAGTAGCCAAAGAACATATAATACATATTTTTTTGAACTTAAGTTAATTTTTTTGTGATTGAGTTGAATTGGCCACATGATAATTTAATTTGTTATATCATTGAATTATATTTTATATCATTGTCACAATGTTCATAGGAAGCAGCTAGATTTGTAAATTCTTAACATTAAATGTTAAAAATTCCGTTTAATTTTTGGTAATCCTAATACTTGACAGAGAAAGAAGAACTCAGAAAAAGCCACCCCATCCGCTTCCTTGGTCTATTTGGAAATGTATAAACGAGAACCGAGGAGAACTTACAAGACTAACACAGATGAATTAAAGGCCAAATACGTAAGTACATTAGATACTGAAATTGTAATAATCCGGAAATTCTGAGCCAATTTAAAATTTTTATTTTGGCGAATTTAGCAAATTTTGAATATTTAAAATGGATTATTTTAAATAATAATGACGAGAAATTTATTTTGAATAGAATTAGAACGTATATATTTATTTGAATCGTCGTTAGAATATAAATAATTATTTATAAGTATAAAAGGAATTGAAAATGGCGCGGTAGTTTGAAATTTCGATTTCAAATTTAAAATGAATGTGCAGGATTCAAAATAAACCGGATTTTAGCGAAACCAAAAATATTTGAATCTATTTGAGAACATCTTTCCAACGAATCCGAAAATTGAAATTTCATAGCGGGAATCAAAAATTACGTCCAATTGAAAAATCAAAATAGTCGCTATGGAATTCTGGCCCTTAAAAATTGAAATTTTGCAAACGACCTCGGTTTTCGACGAAACCACTTTTGTTGGAACCGTGATGTCAAGTTATTGCTAGGTTTCAAAATTCGTAATTTTTCGATTCGATATATGAGCATGGCAAAGGAAAACGTGTTCTGACAGTTTCAGTTGATTTTAATCGATTGGAAAATGACCATTTTTCAAACGGTCTCAGAATTTGACGAAATTAGTTTTATTAGGACCGTATCGTCAATACGAAGTTAGAAAATATTCTTCGGGAATTTTTAGAGTTAGTATGTGACCCCAGTAGATTGAAATATGCATTCAAATTCAATATATAGAATTATATTTTGATTTTGACGAAAACTGATTGAAACGATCGAATCAGCTTGCGATACCTATCCCAATGTGTTCGGAATGGGGGTAATTAGCTATGGATGACAGTCGGTGGGTTCGATTTCAAGGTCAAAATAAAAAGTTGCTTTTTAAAATTAAATAATTAAATAAATATCTCCCTTCATCACCTTAACCCTTCAGCCCCCCCTCCCAACCGTTCATTTCGATTTCGATTTATAAAAAAAGGGCAGGCTACGCGCCGCCGCAGTGGCCACTTGGGCCACCGCGCCGCCCACGCCAGAGCCCCCCTCTCCTCCCCTTCTCCTCCTCCTCTTCCTCCATCTCCTCCGCGCCCTCTCTTCCCTCCTTCCACTTAAACCCGTCGCCACCCAGTTCAGGGCTGCCATGCCCTATACCGACACCGCCGACCGCCCTTCAGCCCTCCCCCCCCCCCCCCCCCCCGCGATTTCCTCTCCCCACCGCAAGCACAGCACGCCCCCGAGCCTCCTCCTCCAATGTTCGCACCCGGAAACCCCCCTCCTTCAACTAAAATGTGAGTTTTTATTATTTTTCATTGCATTATTTATTTCCTTGATTAAAGACTGATTTTTTATATAGTAAAAACTGAATTTTTATTATAGGAAAGATTGTATTTTTATTATAGGAAAGTTCGTATTTTTAATATAGGAAAGATCGTATTTTTATTATAGGAAAGATCGTATTTTTGTTATAGGAAAGACTGTGTTTTTAACAATGAAAAGATGCAATTTTTAAAAATGTAAAGACATGATTTTTAAATGGGTAAAGGTACGATTTTTATGATGTTAAAGGTACGATTTTTATAAAGATAAAAATATAGTCTTTGTTATGAAAAGAACGAAGTAAAAATATAATTTTTAGCGAAGTAAAAATATAATTTTTAGCGAAGTAAAAATATAATTTTTAGCGAAGTAACAACATAATTTTTATCCATACAGTAGTGGTGTAAAAAAATAATTTTTATCTATATAGTAGCGGTGTAAAAAATAGAATTTTTATCTATATAGTAGCGGCATAAAATTGTGATTTTTATCCATATAGAGCGATTATAAAATTGCGATTTTTATATACATAGCAAGATTATAAAAATATGATTTTTATATATGTAGTGGCTACGGACAACGAAAGTGATAAAAGGCGAGCACGACGAAGATTTCCTACATATGAAGAGTCGTGGCATTTGGTTTAGCTAGCCGGTGAGAACTTCTCACTTTAAATCTTGTTTTCTAGTTAAAATAAATACTAGGATGTAAACGGTGCTTAGCAGCACCCGACACCCGTCGTCCACAGACCATGGATGGCATGTTTGTTTGATTCATGTGTTGTGAAAATTGATTGTGTTGTGGAATGATTGAAAATAAATATTGATGTGTTGAAATAAATTAATTATCGTTAAAAATATAATTTTTTAATGTGAATGGGATTAAATAAATATTCATTTACAAACCGGACGGTTTGTTTATGTACACATATTTGAAGGATATTGATTAGGACGATAAATTTTACACGTCATCCAACTGCACAAATAAAATCTGTGTTTGTGGATTGAAACCCCACACGGGTGTTGGGGTGATATTTGACTTACACTAACACCAATTGTTTAGTGGTATGTCGATCTTTTGATTGACAGACTGTGTAAGCGTTAATTATTTATATTTAATGCTTATGCAGTTGTGTGGTGCACTCTGGATGATGGATGATAATTTATCGTTGCTATTATATACATGTGTTGTATTGAATTCATATAATTAACATTATATGGTAATTGATTGGGTCTCATTCCAATTGGGAAAAGAAAGAATATTCATGTGTTGAATAAAATATATATTCATGTATTGAGTAGAATAAAATAAATATTCATGTGTTGAATAAAATATATATCCATGTGGTGAATAGAATAAAATAAATATTCATGTGTTGAATAAAATATATATTCATGTGTAGAAAATAATCATGTGATGAGTAAAATATTTTAAACAGTAGAAATTTACATCTTTATCATAATTTTATAAAATATATTAAATAACATAAATAGTCATGTGTTGACGATGCTCATGTTTTGAGAATATTCATGTGTTGAAAGAAATATAGATTCATGTGTTGAATAGAATAAATATTCATTTGTTGAATAGAATAACGAAGTTATTGAAATATATAAAGCCGTGTTGATTAGAGATGCGCCATTTTGACGCGAACGATATTTATATTGATTATATTCGTTTTTATAATGAATATAGAAAAAGAAGTGATTTCAAAATATAACGTTTTGAAAATATTATCATTTGTATATCGATGATATGGAATATTCAATTTTGATTCGAAATTGAATATGAAGTTGAAATCGTTTCAAAAACGAATTTAAAACGATTTATAAAATATGTTTTAAAAGTAAATCTATGAAATATATGTAGTGTATATATATTATATATATAATGGCCTGAATAGAACGCGCCACGCCGCGGCAGTTCGCGAATTTCAGCCATTGACTACGAATTGATGTTACGGGAGATTCGACCGTCGGATTCTCCTGAAACCAGAACCGTTGGGTTCGTATCGAAAAGTGCTTTCCAATGAATATTAGAGATTTGAAATCTAACGGTTGGATTTGGAAATACGTCCAAATCAAATTTGGAAAAGGTCGCCGTAAGTGCAGTTCGATGGCCGTTACTGAAAACCGATTGTACGGGCCTTGATAAAATTATTAAAAATATTAATAATTTGTGTAAAATCATAATATATGAATTGGAAAGAACTGGGATGAAAAATTCCACATTTGAAAGGATAAAAATATATTTTTATCGAAATGAACTAGTTTTGAACTAGATTCGAAATGGTTATAAAAATAATCAGAATTTCTAGTATATGAATTGGAATGGATTTGAATCGAAATTATCTTCAGAATATTTCGATATTGGATTTCATGATTATACAAATATGGTTGTGGAAATTTGAAAGATATATTTATATCGTTATTTCCAATATGATATTTGTTGGTTTCAGAATTTGATATTGAATATAAGCCGATATATTTTCTATTCAGAGCCTTGTATTTAATATCAAATGGGATTTTGGGTTCGTCGTGAATGGTGTCTTAAATAACACTGTCCTTTAATCCAGTTTAGAAAAGAATAATTCTTTTAATTAAGATTTAGTGAAATTGTCCAATTAAATAATATTAATTGGAATTGAATTCAAATGGGATTTTGGGTTCGTCGTGAATGGTGTCTTAAATAACACTGTTCTTGAATCCAGTTTAGAAAAGAATAAATCTTTTAATTAAGATTTAATGAAATTGTCCAATTAAATAATATTAATTGGAATTGAATTGAATTTAAATTGGTTTTTGGGTTTATCGTGAGCGGTGTTTTGAATAACACTTGTTCTTTAACCCGATTAATAATGGAAAGTGATTTCGAGTTTATCGTGAACCGTGTTTTAGATGACATTGGTTCTTTAACCCAGTTAAAGATAAGATATTAATTTTTAAGAAGATTAAAACTAAATGGAGTCTTAATGAATCTTTAATTAGATTAAAGTGATCGAGGATGTAGTATCACCAGTTTTGCTCCAAAGCGATAGTTAAATCATTAATTAGATTTGAACATGAAATGGTAATTAATATTTACCGTTAACACCGTGGTGTTAGATATGGAGTTTTACCAGTTTTGCTCCATGGGATAAATAGGTTGGGATTGGGAAATAAAATAAATAATTACTTCGGTGTGGTTCGCTAATCTCGACTAGTTTGGAAATCCAAAGGAAGATTAAAGAATAAATTTAGAAGAATTTATCTTTGATAAAATTAATGGGAACCTTTCCCTAAGAATGTGAAAATTTTAATAAAAGAATACTCTGAATTGGAATGAGCCGTATGTTGTGTTTGTGTAACACGTGTTTATTATATACGCGGGTTATTCGAAAAGGTCGGGTTTATACCCATTCTGAATAACCGATTCGACGATAAGTCGAAGATGAAGACGGTGGTTGAAGACCGGAAGTCTTCACATCGTTTGGATGATTATTGATGATCATGATCGGGCTATACACCCAAGAGGAGGGAATCAGTTGGTGATCGTCCAGACGTACTTGGAGATCGATGGATATGCGAGGAAAGTGCCTCCGGTTTCGTTCAGACCTAGAACGAACTTGTAAATGGACTGTGTGTCTGACATTGGATTTTATTCTGTGTAGATTGATCTCTATTAAATATACATTTGTTTAGCGGCGGAGAATTTATTCTCTTGCTTAACGCCCTTCTCTGAGACGTACGAACTCAGAGGTTGTATATCGATGGACATCAGTCGCATGGAGTGAATTGCCTGTGTGGCATGCCTAAGTGGCAGATGATCAAGGCTTTTGTTGAAAAGCAAAGTCTTGTGGTTGATGATCAAAGCACGGCCTGTGTGGCACAACTTTGTGTATGGCGTTAATTCGCAAGCCTCACACCTCTGTATGAGTCAAAAACGGGATAAGGACCCAAGGAGTGCACGACGTTTCTTTCTAGCTATGGGGATGTCAGTGACCTACCAGCCCTGACATTAATATACTTTTTACCTGTGTGGTTGTTGGAATGTGAGGCGCCTCAAATATATGGTCGATAACTAGCACTATGTGAGCTGACGTACAGACCATTATATAGGTCCTATAGGATCGAGAAACGTGTGTTCAGGAATAACTAATCCTCAAAAGAAAGAGAGGACTGGCCTTGGAGGTTCCAAGGGATCGCTGTGTGTGGTCCTGAGACATTTGCTAGAGTGTCTCGAATCGGAGAGGAGCTTGCCCCTTGCCTCGACTCATGATGGAATCCAATTTCCAATACGTGACTTTCGGTTTTATTTGTAGAGCCTAGTACGGCGACATAGTGGTATGGGTCACTTATGCCGTCTATGATTTATACATTATGATTGAAGTTGTTTTCTTCACTTATAGTAATAATAAAATATGAAATTTCACGTACCAAGCATTTTTGGCTATTATAAGGTAAAAACCCTATCCTTCGGTTTGCGTTGCATTATGTGATGGGACCTGGGTCTTATAATAGCTTCATTTTTCTTTATTTAGCATTGCGCTGTTTGTTTTATGCACTGGTATTCTTGGGGTAAAAACCCGCTCCGTGTTATACGGCGTGGTCCCTTGATTTATCTAACTTTAAAATAAAGATTAATAACTGTTTTAGTTCTCACACCAGTCACATGACTGACCTGGAGTTTATTGTTTTAACCTAAACTTTGGCTGCCCCTATTTTCCACATAAGCAGCTAGTAGTTTTGGTTATGCAGATTTATATTCACAGGATCCTGGTTTATAGCTGAAGTGATATTCGGAAAGCTCTGTATTCGCGTATTTCTTTCAGTTATGTTTTGTATTATTTTTCCGCTACAGTAATGTATTTAAATCTCGGATATTTATCAAATGTGTAATATTTATTCATACTCTGTATATTCTTGTATTCTGATGGAATTGTTGTAATAAACAATGAAATGTTCTTCTGTTCACGTTCTGATTTGTCTTGTCCTCAAAGCAATTCGTGATTTCCTTACCTGGGGAAGTTACGGGTTACTACATTTGGTATCAGAGCTTTGGTTTACAGAGCTCGAGAACAAGACATATTAGAACCATACAAGAGAATTCATCAGAGATTAGATTAGTAATATCCAATTAGAAAGACTCGTTAGAGATAGGATCAGTAGTATCCTAGAACGAGTGTGAAGAGTATATTTTTCAAATAAAAATCGAAAACAAATTTTGTTTTGAAATTTAAATCGTTTTTTACGTATTTGAATATTTATTTATATTGATTTTGGACAGTCCAATATATAAAGATTTCGCATATACGCGTCATGAACGTATATTCGAAGTTTTAATATACTGGATTGATATAGAATCACATTCTAGACACCCCGGAGACAATTCTGGTGATGTGGCCACATCATCAGTATTTATGTTCGTGTTTCGAAGGAAGGATATCTATATATTTCCATTAGACTGGTGTGAGAACCAAAATTAGATAGGTTTATTGTTGTGAATTGGCATCAAAAACATGATTTTCTGTATATGTATCAAAATTATGAATTTGAAACGTTAATCCACTAATTGATTGATGGTTGTGTTGTATGATTATTCCTTTAAACCACTATGTGGATAAACGGTGAATTTAGGCCAAATTGAATCAAATATTAAACTGTATTGAAAAATGATTACAATTGCATGCATATACATGTACTTACGTTGAACAGGTAATAGCAAGGAGGCTAGAGCAGAAGAATAAAATTGTTTGCCCGACAAATAGGTACATGTTTATTGTATTTCTTTGGGTTTGAATGATTTTATGAGCCGATTGGCTAGCTGCTTGGCTCTTTCTTTTTCTTTTTGGATTGATGAGGGCCATGGGAGACTATTTGAAATATTCCAAAGTCCCCGGCGCAGGGGAGGTTATGGTGAAATTTTTCGAAAATTGGTGTTAGCCAATTTTTTGAAAAATCTGAAAGTTTTTAGAAACTGAAAAGTTGAAAAACTTAAGTCGTAAAGAAAATAATGGAAGTTGAGTTGATTAGTTAAACAACTTTCAGCTTCGTTCCATTTCAAGGACGAAAATTTTTATGTAGGGGAGATTGTAATAACCCGGAAATTCTGAGCCAATTTAAAATTTTTATTTTGGCGAATTTAGCAAATTTTGAATATTTAAAATGGATTATTTTAAATAATAACAACGAGAAATTTATTTCGAATAGAATTAGAACGTATATATTTATTTGAATCGCCGTTAGAATATAAATAATTATTTATAAGTATAAAAGGAATTGAAAATGGCGCGGAAGTTTGAAATTTCGATTTCGAATTTCAAATGAATGTGAAGGATTCAAAATAAACTGAATTTTAGCGAAACCAAAAATATTTGAACTATTTGATAATATCTTTCCAACGAATCCGAAAAATTGAAATTTCATAGCGGGAATCAAAAGTTACGTCCAGTTGAAAATTCAGAATAGTCGCTATGGAATTCTGACCCTTAAAAATTGAAATTTTGCGAACGACCTCGGTTTTCGACGAAACCACTTTTGTTGGATCCGTGATGTCAAGTTATTGCTAGGTTTCAAAATTCGTAATTTTTCGATTCGATATGTGAGCGTGGAAAAGGAAAACGTGTTTTGACAGTTTCAGTTGATTTTATTCGATTGGAAAATGGCTATTTTTCAAACGGTCTCAGAATTTGATGAAATTAGTTTTGTTTGGACCGTATCGTCAATACGAAGTTAGAAAATATTCTTCGGGAATTTTTAGAGTTAGTATGTGATCCCAGTAGATTGAAATGTGCGTTCAAATTCAATATATAGAGTTATATTTTGATTTTGACGAAAACTGATCGAAACGATCGAATCAGCTTGCGATACCTATCCCATTGTGTTTGGAATGGGGTAATTAGCTATGGACGACATTCGGTGGGTTCGATTTCGAGGTCGAAATAAAAAGTTGCTTTCTGAAATTAAATAATTAAAAAAATAAATATCTCCCTTCATCTCCTTAACCCTTCAGCCTCCCACCCCCCCCCCCAACCCCCGTTCATTTCGATTTCGATTTTTAAAAAAAAGGGCGGGCTATGCGCCGCCGCCGTGGCCACCTGGGCCACCGCGCCTCCAGCGCCGCCCACGCCAGAGTCCCCCTCTCCTTCCCTTCTCCTCCTCCTCTTCCTCCATCTCCTCCGCGCCCTCTCTTCCCTCCTTCTACTAAAACCCACCGCCACCCAGTTCAGGGCTGCCGTGCCCTATACCGACGCCGCCGACCGCCCTTCAGCCCCCCCCCCCCCCTGCGATTTCCTTACCCCACCGCAAGCACAGCTCGCCCCCGAGCCTCTTCCTCCACTGTTCGCACTCAGAAACCCCCCTCCTTCAACTAAAATGTGAGTTTTTATTCTTTTTCATTGCATTATTTATTTCCTTGATTAAAGACTGTTTTTTATATAGGTAAAACTGAATTTTTATTATAGGAAAGATCGTATTTTTCTTATAGGAAAAATCGTACTTTTATTATAGGAAAGATCGTATTTTTATTATAGGAAAGATCGTATTTTTGCTATAGGAAAGACCGTGTTTTTAACAATGAAAAGATGCAATTTTTAAAAATGTAAAGACATGATTTTTAAATGGGTAAAGGTATGATTTTTATGATGTTAAAGGTTCGATTTTTATAAAGATAAAAATATAGTTTTTGTTATGAAAAGAACGAAGTAAAAATATAATTTTTAGCGAAGTAAAAATGTAATTTTTAGCGTAGTAAAAATATAATTTTTAGCGAAGTAAAAATATAATTTTTATCTATATAGTAGCGGTGTAAAAATATAATTTTTATCTATATAGTAGCGGTGTAAAAATAGAATTTTTATCTATATAGTAGCGGCATAAAAATGTGATTTTTATCCATATATAGTGATTATAAAAATGTGATTTTTATACACATAGCAAGATTATAAAAATACAATTTTTATATATGTAGTGGCTACGGACAACGAAAGTGACAAAAGGCGAGCACGACGAAGATTTCCTACATATGAAGAGTCGTGACATTTGGTTTAGCTAGTCGATGAGAACTTCTCACTTTAAATCTTGTTTTCTAGTTAAAATATATACTAGGATGTAGACGTTGCTTAACAACACCCGACACCCGTCGTCTACAGACCATGGACGGCTTGTTTGTTTGATTCATGTGTTGTGAAAATTGATTGGGTTGTGGAATGATTGAAAATAAATATTGATGTGTTGAAATAAATTAATTATCGTTAAAAATATAATTTTTTAACGTGAATGGGATTAAATAAATATTCATTTACAAACCGGACGGTTTGTTTATGGACACCTATTTGAAGGATATTGATTGGGACGATAAATTTTACCCGTCGCCCAACTGCACAAATAAAATCTGTGTTTGTGAATTGAAACCCCACACGGGTGTTGGGATGATATTTGACTTACACTAACCCCAATTGTTTAGTGGTATGTCGATCGTTTGATTGATAGACTGTGTAAGTGTTAATTATTTATATTTAATGCTTATGCAGTTGTGTGGTGCATTCTGAAGGATGGTTGATTATTTATCGTTGCTATTATATACATGTGTTGTATGGAATCCATATAATTAACATTATATGGTAATTGATTGGGCCTCATTCCAATTGGGAAAAGAAAGAATATTCATGTGTTGAATAAAATATATATTCATGTGTTGAATAGAATAAAATAAATATTCATGTGTTGAATAAAATATATATTCATATGGTGAATAAAATAAAATAAATATTCATGTGTTGAATAAAATATATATTCATGTGTTCAAAATATTCATGTGATGAGTAAAATATTTTAAACAATAAAAATTAACATCTTTATCATAATTTTATAAAATATATTAAATAACATAAATAGTCATGTGTTGACGATGCTCATGTGTTGAGAATATTCATGTGTTGAAAGAAATATAGATTCATGCGTTGAATAGAATAAATATTCATTTGTTGAATAGAATAACGAAGTTATTGAAATATATAAAGCCGTGTTGATTAGAGATGCGCCATTTTGACGTGAACGATATTTATATAGATTATATTTGTTTTTATAATGAATATAGAAAAAGAAGTATAACGTTTTGAAAATATTATCATTTATATATCGATGATGTGGAATATTCAATTTTGATTCGAAATTGAATATGAAGTTGAAATCATTTCGAAAATGAATTTAAAACAATTTATAAAATAAGTTTTAAAAGGAAATCGACGAAATATATAATATATATATATATATATTATATATAATGGCCTGAATAGAACGCGCCGCGCCGCGGTAGTTCTTGAATTTCGACCATTGACTTCGAATTGACGTTGCGGGAGATCCGACCGTCGGATTCTCCTGAAACCAGAACCTTTGGGTTCGTATCGAAAAGAGCTTTCCAATGAATATTAGAGATTTGAAATCTAACGGTTGGATTTAGAGATACGTCCAAACCAAATTTGGAAAAGGTCGCTGTAAGTGCAGTTCGGTGGCCGTTATTGAAAACTGATTGTACGGGCCTTGATAAAAATATTAGTAATTTGTGTAAAATCATAATATATGAATTGGAAAGAACTGGGATGAAAATTCCACATTTGAAAGGATTAAAATATATTTTTATCGAAATGAACTAGTTTTGAACTAGATTCGAAATGGTTTAATAATCAGAATTTCTAGTATACGAATTGGAATGGATTTGAATCGAAATTATCTTCGGAATATTTTGATGTTGGATTTCGTGATTATACAGATATGATTGTGGAAATTTGAAAGATATATTTATATCGTTATTTCCAATATGATATTTGTTGGTTTCAGAATTTGATATTGAATATAAGCCGATATATTTTCTATTCAGAGCCTTGTATTTAATATCAAATGGGATTTTGGGTTCGCCATGAATGGTGTCTTAAATAACACTGTTCTTTAATCCAGTTTAGAAAAGAATAAATCTTTTAATTAAGATTTAGTGAAATTGTCCAATTAAATAATATTAATTAGAATTGAATTCAAATGGGATTTTGGGTTCGTCGTGAATGGTGTCTTAAATAACACTGTTCTTGAATCCAGTTTAGAAAAGAATAAATCTTTTAATTAAGATTTAGTGAAATTGTCCAATTAAATAATATTAATTGGAATTGAATTTAAATTGGTTTTTGGGTTTATCATGAGCGGTGTTTTGAATAACACCTGTTCTTTAACCCGATTAACAATGGAAAGTGATTTCGAGTTTATCGTGAACCGTGTTTTAGATGACATTGGTTCTTTAACCCAGTTAAGGACAGGATATTGATTTTTAAGAAGATTAAAACTAAGTGGAGTTTTAATGAATCTTTAATTAGATTAAAGTGACCGAGGATGGAGTATCACCAGTTTTGCTCCAAAGCAATAGTTAAAT
The DNA here is from genome assembly GCA_030737875.1 of Allium sativum. Lineage (NCBI taxonomy): Eukaryota > Viridiplantae > Streptophyta > Magnoliopsida > Asparagales > Amaryllidaceae > Allium > Allium sativum. Next base: position 291,021,109 of record CM060916.1, on the reverse strand, counting down.
CTTTGATTAGATTTAAATGTGAAATGGTAATTAATATTTACCGAGAACACCATGGTGTTAGATATGGAGTATTACCAGTTTTGCTCCATGGGATGAATAGGTTGGGATTGAGAAATAAAATAAATAATTACTTCGGTGTGGTTCGTTAATCTCGACTAGTTTGGAAATCCAAAGGAAGATTAAAGAATAAATTTAGAAGAATTTATCTTTGATAAAATTAATGGGAACCTTTCGCTAAGAATGTGAAAATTTGAATAAAAGAATACTCTGAATTGGAATGAGGCGTATGTTGTGTTTGTGTAACACGTGTTTATTATATACGCGGGTTATTCGAAAAGGCCGGGTTTATACCCATTCTGAATAACCGATTTGACGATAAGTCGAAGATGAAGATGGTGGTTGAAGACTGGAAGTCTTCAAATCGTTTGGATGATTATTGATGATCTTGGTTGGGCTGTACACCCAAGAGGAGGGAATAAGTTGTTGATTGTTCAGACGTACTTGGAGATCGATGGATATGCGAGCAAAGTGCCTCCGGTTTCGTTCAGACCTAGAACGAACTTGTAAATGGACAATGTGTCTGACATTGGATTTTATTCTATGTTGATTGATCTCTATTAAATATACATTTGTTTGGCGGTGGAGAATTTATTCTCTTTCTTAACGCCCTTCTCTGAGACGTATGAGCTCAGAGGTTGTATATCAATGGACATCAGTCGCATGGAGTGAATTGCCTGTGTGGCATGCCTAACTGGCAGATGATCAAGGCTTCTGTTGAAATGCAAAGTCTTATGGTTGATGATCAAAGCACGGCCTGTGTGGCGCTGCTTTGTGTATGGCGTTAATTCACGAGACTCACACCTCGGTATAAGTCAAAAACGGGATAAGGACCCAAGGAGTGCACGACGTTTCTTTCTAGCTATGGGTGATGTCAGTGACCTACCAGCCCTGACATTTATATACTTTTTACCTGTGTGATTGTTGGAATCCAAGGCGCCTCGAATATATGGTCGATAACTGGCACTATGTGAGCCGACGTACAGACCATTATATAGGTCCTACAGGACCGGGAAACGTGTGTTCAGGAATAACTAATCCTCAAAAGTAAGAGAGGACCGGCCTTGGAGTTTCCAAGGGATCGCTGTGTGTGGTCCTGAGCCATTTGCTAGAGTGTATCGAATTGGAAAGGAGCTTGCCCCTTGCCTCGACTCATGGTGGAATCCAATTTCCAATACGTTACTTTCAATTTTATTTGTAGAGCCTAGTACGGCGACATAGTGGTATGGGTCACTTATGTCGTCTATGATTTATACATTATGATTGAAGTTGTTTTCTTCACTTATAGTAATAATAAAATATGAAATTTCACGTACCAAGCATTTTTTACTATTATGAGGTAAAAACCCCTATCCTCCGGCTTGCGTTGCATTATGTGATGGGACCTTGGGTCTTATAATAGCTTCATTTTTCTTTATTTAGCATTGCGCTATTTGTTTTCTGCACTAGTATTCTTGGGGTAAAAACCCGTTCTGTGTTATACGACGTAGTCCCTTGATTTACCTAACTTTAAAATAAAGATTAATAACTGTTTAGTTCTCACACCAGTCACATGACTGACCTGGAGTTTATTGTTTTATAAACTCTGGGTGCCCCTATTTTCCACACGGGCAGCTAGTAGTTTTGGTTGTGCAGATTTATATTCACAGGATCCTAGTTTATAGCTGAAGTGATATTCGAAAAGCTCTGTATCCGCGTATTTCTTTCAGTTATGTTTTGTATTATTTTTCCGCTGTAGTAGTGTATTTAAATCTCGGATATTTATCAAATGTGTAAGGATATTTATCAAATGTGTAATATTTATTCATACTCTGTATATTCTTGTATTCTGATGGAATTGTTGTAATAAACAATGAAATGTTCTTCTGTTCGCGTTCTGATTTGTCTTGTCCACAAAGCATTTCGTGATTTCCTTACCCGGGGAAGTTACGGGTTACTACCGAAACAACAGCACTTGTGTCAATATAATTGGCACATTGTACGTTTGTTGGAGTTGCTTATTAAATCGAACACATAATTAGTTTGAAAGAAAACTAGTTCTATTAATAAATTCATTCCTGCTAGCTGCCTGCTTATATATATATATATATATATATATATATATATATATATATATATGCTTGCCCGGTTTTCATTTTGTAGGCGAAGATTCAAGCAATGATGGATGCAGGAAACATTGCTGAGGCAGATGCACTTGTCTCTGGTGGAAGAGCTACACACGGAACTGGCTTGTAGGAAGGCGAGGTAAAATGGCTGAAAAGTCTCCAACAACTCTGAGTTCTTTAGACAGTTATGTGCATGAGCTGATCCAAAAAATACGGCATGAGCTTGGGGCGGATTTGGAAGAAAAGGTGAACAGAAAAGTGAAAGAGAACGTGTCATGGGTGTTAAGAAAGCTAGGTGAAATCCAAATCTTAATTTAGACGTCGGAGACTTTTGTGTCACCACAACAAGTGATGAAGATGACATTGGTACTCCTACAACCCCGGAAACTGAATGAAGTATTTGGATGGTATGTGTCAGCACTTGTGATATATTTGAATTGTTTATTTAAATTATGGCACTTGTGGTATGTGTTCGTGATGGCACTTGTGTTATGTTTTGGTGATGGCACTTGTGGTATGTGTTGGTGTTGACACTTATGAGTTGGTATATATAATTGGTTGGTCTGACTGTGGTGATGAATGTTTTGGGAGGATTTATTGTATGAATATTTTGGTATATATGTATGAATGTGGTACAATATTTTTGATTGTATATATGTACTGTAGAATTTGTAATTATAGGGTTGTATTACGGTTGCAGTTGATTTTTTCTGGTGTTGCATTTTTTTTTTTACTATTGCAGTTGAGTTTTCTTGGTGTTGCATTATAGTGTTGTATTGTTGCATTAGATGGTGTTGTGGTGTTGCATTAGGTGGTGTTGCATTAAGTGCAATATTATTAATTCCACAATGGAATGGCACGTGGGGCCCACAGCTTACGTATTGCCATGTGGATAAATGACGTGGCATGTGACATATGTGCAGTTGAGGTGGAGAGATGATGTGGCATGTGACACGTTGGTAGCTGACATGGAAAGTTCATGCGGGCCCCACTACCATGACTTGGAAGCCAGGCTCTGGCTTATGCTTAAGGAAACGCTGTGTGTTGCTGCATTACTTGCATATATTGTTGCAATAGGGTTATAATGCAACACTTTCTTTCTGTGGTCGTAGATGGGCAAAAGTATTGCCTTAGAGGGCTAATGCAATAGCCGCGGATGCCACGCCCCTCTGGTGTTGCCTATTTGAAAAAATGGCCTATGGCAACGTTTTTTTTGATCTACGGCCACATAAAAATAGTGTCGAATATACCCACTTTCGTAGTAGTGCATCCAGTTCTAGCACTCTTGCGCTATCCAGTTCAAGGAACCCGAAATTCGCTTTACATTCCCCGAAGTTCACTCCCACGCTTCCCATAACTCCTACGATTCCCCTTGCAGCAACTGGTTCGTAGAGGAACGTGATTTAGAGTACACTTGCATGTAGGGGTGTAAATCGGTCGGACCGGACCGGATAGAGGTGTGTTCAGTTTCTGTCCTAAAAAAAATCGGACCGAGCACGGATCGAACCAAAAAATTTGTAACACCCCGCATTTTTGATATAATTAAAAATATGTAAAAATATGTGTATATGCATAGATAGGTTAATAATGGTGATGTACAATGAAAATTACTTAACATGGAAGAGAAGGAAAAATTAATTCGATAACAGTGTACGTAATAGAGAAGACAATAAAATAAGGATACTTAATTTAAATATCAGGAATTAAGTAAAATGGACATCACCATTGCGTTCATCTCGGAATTCTTCTTGGAATAGAGTCCAAGTTTTCGAAAATCGGACTTCGTATGAAAGAGTTATGGCCTTCGGAAGATTCAACACAAATTCAGATTTTACATAGGAAAATACCCAGACAGGTCGACCTAGGGGTCGACCTACCCAGGGAGGTCGACCTGGGGGTCGACCTAGGGGTCAACCTTAGTGTCGACCTCCCCCCTGATTTTTCTAGATCTGGGCAGTGACGATTTTTGATGTGCTGGACGGACCGGATGGCTTCTAGGGCAATCTAATGGCTCTAAAACGCTATCTACACCTATAAAATAGTGCCTAGACCTAACCTAATTCATAAACAATTCCTTATGACGCCTCCATGCTATCAAACTTCAACCAAACATGGCCGCCGCCCCAAAACCCTAACTAGATTGCAAGTTCTTCAGCAACTTTGGAGTTTAATCAAATCAAGAAGCAAAATACTTCATCAACGATTCAAGCTCTTCACCAATAATCAAATAAAAAGATTAAATCAGCATTCTACATCAACAACAAATCACTTATTTCTCTAATCCAGTCAATGTGAGTGGATTTGAACTATATTTGTTGTATAATGTTGCTTCTATCGTTTACCATTCCCCATAGTGATTATGATGTTAATTTAATAAGATCGGTTATTTTATGTATGCATACGTTTGAGTTCTCTCCTTTTTAACCTTTCCCCTTTTTATTTTTGGATCTAGGTTATCTCGAACCAAGACGAAATCTTATTATACAATACACACGATTTGAAATATGGGGACATTGGAATATAATCTGTAATTTTGGGGTTTGTGGCATAACAATTATTGTTGCATATATTGGGCATAATCTATTTTATGCAGTCGAGGAATATAATCTATAATGTTGAATTTATGTAAGTTTGTCATAATTGTCATTGGATATGGAATTGGTATAATTCAATATTAACAACATGTAATTGTATAACATAGATTGATGAAATTTATTCGTGACTTGAAAAGTAAGCCTAGAGGTGAATTAGATTATATGTATGAATGTGGGAATGTTGGGATATATATATATTGGGAAAATATTGATTATATGAAAATGGGTATAACTGGATATTGGAAATTGGCATATTTGGGTATGAATAACATGGAGTTAGTGAATTTGGCTATAATTGGATAATTTGGATAATATGAAAATTGGCTAACTATTATGTAATTTGTGTAGTGAATGGAAAATTGGAAATAGGCATAAAAATGAAATGTAATTAAGTTGAATTCGGAACATATGACATGAATTTGGGGTTTGGGTGAAAGACGATTGTTAATGAATGCTTATGACACGAGGTTTGACGCGTTTGTGGTGTAAGACTGCCCGGAACCGCCCGGCAAATCCAGCAACCACAAGCGGACGTCTAATGTGAGAGGTCAGCGGCAAGAACTATAGGCGTAATGGTTTATGACACGAGGCCAGGCGCGTTTGTGGTGTAAGACTACCCGGAACCACCCGGCAAATCCAGCAGCCACGAATGGTCGTCTAATGTGAGAGGTCATACATCGTTATGACATTATAAATAAATTAAGAAATACTAACCATAATAAGACATCTGGTGACATGGGTATGGTAAAAGGGTTAAGTGGGTGATATAAATGACATGTAAAGCATAACTAATGTGGACTTAATCGTTGTGAGGCATGTGATGTAAGACATAACCAAGATAGACTTAACCGTAGTAAAACATGTGTAAGACATGGAAACTGTAATAAAAAGGGGGTTAAGTGGGACACGTGTAACATGTGAAATAGAATTTAGATATGCTTAACCAAATGGGACCCGTAACGGTATCATAAATTAATTGAATTGGGTAAAGTTTAAGTAACGGGAAGGGTTAAGTCAAATCTAAAATTAATGACATTGTAATGGGGGAATGATAATTACCTATTATAAACTTGAGTTGCTGTGATGTAAAATTAAATAATAGGCAAACTTGTCATAGGGACAAGGGCAGGTTATGACTTAAGATGTAATACAAGACTTAAAGGGTGGGATGACTTATACTATGAAATAAGTCAATTCTAAAATTAATGACAAGAAATGGGGAATGATAAATAACGTATTATGAATAAACTTGAATTAGGTAAGAAAGGATAATAGGTGGAAATTATAACTTATGGGACAAGATAAGTTACAGGAAACGATAAGGAAGACGAGATAACTTATATGTAAAGATATACTTAAATTAAGTGGTTTGGAAAGGAGAAATGTGAAACTAAAAATGATATAAGTTATATGAGTGGGAAAGAAGTAAATCAAAATCATATATGTTGGTTGGGTTGAGTAATTCTCTGGGTGCCAGTCTGATGTTGATTTCGGTCTTCGGGGCTGGTGTTTAGAGGGTTATTCTCCTAATCAGTATGTATGTGGGATAAGGCATACTTAACTATGAATTAGGTATAACATGTTGTTGTAACCCAAAAAGGGAATAATTTATGAGATTGGAAAATAACATGTTGTGGGCTTATTAATGGATTTAAGTGGGTTAAGTATAAATTAAATTAATAAGCAAGGTTAACTTGGTGAATACGAAAAAAAAGGAAGCTAATGTGAATAACCAAGTTGATGAGAAAGTTGATGAGGTGGCACAAGCGTGAGATAAATGGTTAGACTTAGGGTCTAATGACATATAAAACTAAGGCGCTTGAAGTAGTCCGTACGTTGTAGGATGAATAACCCAACGAGGTAGATCATGATGGTGTCTTAAGGCACAAGGAGAGCGCACATTCGCTATTTTGGCGGCTCCAACGGACTGGAAGGGGAAGCATGCGGCTTCCTAAGACGTTAAAGGTGCTCTTGGTAGTCCTCTGTAGTGGTTTAGCTTCGGGCTAGGATTACAGAGGTTAGGTCTGCACGAAACTACCAGGTGGGTGGGCCTTGACTGCACAAGTAGGTGGCAGTCAGAATGCTGTAGGCGGTGGCATTAAGGGTTGTTCGGCGATTGCCTCAGGCGGAGGTGGAGGGTCAAGACCAAACAATAGCAAGATCGTCAGACGTCAGTCACCAGCAGCCTAAGGAATGCGAAAAGACAAAAGCTAACCCTTAGAGATCGTTAACCTTTTCTATCAAGGGACGGGTGCAGGGAGAACCCACATAGATGTTTAGATTGTTTGCTTGTTAGGGGTAGTCGCTTAGCTCGTGTGGTCCTTACTAGTTGAGGGAGGAGATGAGGTGGGGCCATAGCCACCATAGAAAAACCAGACCCGAGGGATATCTGTACATTGGACACTCTTAGAGGCGGGCCCGTACAGATATAGAAAATCTCTCGACCGAGTTCCGTGTTTTCTGGTGTAGCCCTACCACGGAAATTGGGTGCATAAGTAGAGATTATGTGCAGTAGTAACATCGAGTACGATTGATGATACGTACGTGGGAAAGTCTAGGTACAACCATGTCTGCTCTGGGTGGTGTATTGTAGACTAGAGGGCATTATTCGGTGATGGAACCAAACTGGATCGAACAGTTCAAGGATAGCAGTCAGTACGCTTACGTAGCACAGCGATAGTGGTTCTATGCGGATGTGGCGTTGTACATTACTATGGCATAGGATGAGGGACTACACATATTACTGTGGCGATACGGAGGAGACCGTGCGAGTGGGGTATCACGGGGTGTACCTCAGTTTGGGGGTAGCTACATATACACTATATTAGGTTAATCTACTAGGGGGTAGATGGGTGCGACGTGTGTGTAAGCTTTGAGTGCTAATAACATGTATAACCTAATAAATAAGAAAGTGTAATTGAACGTTATATGTAGGATTATTCAAGAAGTGTATTTTAAATTCATTCACACAGAACTTATGTTCTGACCCCCTCCTCATAACATTCGCAGGTTAGACAGAGACTTATAGCTTTGGGAATACTAATTTAGCAGTATTGTGATTAAGGTAAAGCTATGTTTTAAATATATTATATTTTATTCCTTCCGCTGTGAGGTGTTTTCCAAACTCTGACATATCTCTTTTCTCTGTCTTTTTCTGCAGGATACTAGAGCAACCAACTCGGGTTTCGGTGGATTGGATTTTAAAAAAAAAAATGGTCCGTCGGAATCCGGGTTGTCACATCTGGTATCAGAGCTTCGGTTTAGTGATCTTAGGGGGATATTGAGTGAACGTATTTGTATTTTCTAAAATATAAATATATTATATATATAAACCTAAATCCATAAAGTAGCCCACTAGGTAGGGAAAGAGTTGGGATATTTAGTTTGTACACTAAAGTAATAAACATAGAAAATTTTGAGACCCTTAGGTGGTTTGGTTGGAAAGTGTACAATATGAATTAGTATTTGAGAAAGAAAGTATCCCATAGAATTAAAACCGGAATGTTATTTCAGAGTAGTGGGTTCGGAAGTGAAACCTTATAGATTGGAAAAGGTTAAGATGTGGAAAATATATTAGGAATATATATAGTCGAGAGAATTGAATTTGCATAAGTGCCTAGGAAAGCTTAGTGAGTTGAAGACCCACTGTGAGTCTAACCCAATAATAAACTTTTAAGAACTTGAATTTGTAAAAGAATTTGTGGAGTTTTTCAAGTTTTAATCTTAAAAGTATTTTTGAAGTATGAGAAATTATTTAGTGCATGATGGGTTTTAAAAGTAAAGTGGGTATATTTTGCAAAACTATGATTTCTTGTTTTAAAAGAATTCTCTCATTAAAAGGTGCACAGTATAGAGCATATATAGCTCGCTAGATTTCATATTATAATATATGAAGGGGTTGAAAAGAAAGTGATGCGTTTTATAAAAGAAATTATTTTCTGTTTATTGCTTTACAAAGAAATTTTGTTGGGTGGACAAAATAAGTTGGAGGAATAGAATAGATGTCTGCACCTTATAGCAAATAGTTAACGTTGTAAATAGGAACAATGTAACCTTGATAGTTGTCCTTGTCTACTCCAGTTTTGTGATTTCAAGAAAATGTTTTGCATTTTTATTTAGTAAAATGTTTTTATGGTTTGGAAAAAGCAAGTTTTCAAGAAAAGAATAGAAGTTTTACCACTTTTAGTTTTTGGAAGGAGAATGTAATAAAAAGAAAGAAGGCCAAACCATGTTTTAAAAATGGAGTAGTTAAGGATTAAGGCCTAGAATGAATGAGATAAAGTTAAAGCTATTAGAACCAACTGGGAATTGGTTGAGATGAGAAATTCTCTGAGTGTCAACTTGATGTTGATTTCGGTCTTCGGGATTGATACTTAGAGAGTTATTTTCTTGCCAATTTACAGTCAGGGATTAGATAATATTAAACTAATGGAAAATTTCCCGTAGAATGCATAAGCATTGAGAAACCTAGGTTTGTTGCTTGAGAAAAAGAAAAAGGATTGTTGCTTGAAAGAGAAGTATAGGCTAGTAATACACAACATGGACTAGTGGTGACTACTAGGTAGTGAAGGGCAAGCAAATGTATGATCCTGTTAAGTGGACTCGTGACATAAGTCCTAAGATTCTTGGCCCATAGTGATAGCTGTGTAGGATGTTGTTTGAGTTGAAAACGAAAAGGCTTATTTGAAAATAATAAACTTAAGTAATTTGATTAAGTCAAATAAGCTAAGAAAGAAACTAGCCTAACTAAAAAGAAAACAACATAATCAATCAAGCAGCAAAACGAGACGGGAAGAGAAAATGGAAATCTTAAGAAAAAGATGAATAAATATTAAATTTTCCAAGATAAGTGGAAAAAGAGAAGAAATTTTCTTATGTGATTGTACTTGGATAGGAAAATAGGAAATCTTCATAGAATAGTCATATAAAAATCCAAGTACGATTAGAAAAGAAAAACAGAGGATGTGAATTTTTCTGTTTTACACCTTTTCGTAACATAAGAAACTGAATTTGGAAAATATATTTTTCTACATTTCGATTTAATAATGGTTGGTAGGATTTTGGATGCGAAAATTGGATGAACTGTGCTCTTACTCTGTAAGAGTGTAGGAAAATTTGGATGAAAAACGTTTTGATTTTTCAAAAATATTGCATTCATATAGAATTACAAGTATATTTAGGATGTGAGCATCATGTTTTGAAAGAGTTTTTAAGATTTGCATACATATAGGTGGGTCCAAATTAGGTATACATACTTTACTATGATGTATCTCGCTTTGCACAAGTGCACAATGTTGCAACAATTGGATGCACACTTGATGGATGGAAATTGCGAGGGGTTATCTATTTTACTCTTATCGAATTTCGGGGATGAAATTCTTTAAGGGTGGGATAATGTAACACCCCGCATTTTTAATATAATTAAAAATATGTGTATATGCATAGATAGGTTAATAATGGTGATGTACAATGAAAATTACTTAACATGGAAGAGAAGGAAAAATTAATTCGATAACAGTGTACGTAACAGAGAAGACAATAAAATAAGGATACTTAATTTAAATATCAGGAATTAAGTAAAACGGACATCACCATTGCGTTCGTCTCGGAATTCTGCTTGGAATAGAGTCCAAGTTTTCGAAAATCGGACTCCGTATGAAAGAGTTATGGCCTTCGGAAGATTCAACACAAATTCAGAATTTACATAGGAAAATACCCGGACAGGTCGACCTACCCAAGGAGGTCGACCTACCCAGGAGGTCGACCTTAGTGTAAACCTCCCCCATGATTTTTCCAGATCTGGGCAGTGATGATTTTTTATGAGCTGGACAGACCGGATGGCTTCTAGGGCAATCTAATGGCTCTAAAACGCTCTCTACACCTATAAAATAGTGCGTAGACCTAACCTAATTCATAAACAATTCCTTCTGATGCCTCCATGCTATCAAACTTCAACCAAACATGGTCGCCGCCCCAAAACCCTAAACTAGATTGCAAGTTCTTTAGCAACTTTGGAGTTTAATCAAATCAAGAAGCAAAATTCTTCATCAACGATTCAAGCTCTTCACCAATAATCAAACAAAAAGATTAAATCAGCATTCTACGTCAACAACAAATCGCTTATTTCTCTAATCTAGTCAATATGAGTGGATTTGAACTATATTTGTTGAATAATGTTGCTTCTATTGTTTACCATTCCCTATAATGAATATGATGTTATTTTAATAAGATTTGTTACTTTATTTATGCATACGTTTGAGTTCTCTCCTTTTTATCCTTTCCCCTTTTTATTTTTGGATCTAGGTTATCTCGAACCTAGACGAAATCTTATTATACAATACGCACGATTTGAAATATGGGGACATTGGAATATAATCTATAATTTTAGGGTTTGTGGTATAACAATTGTTATTGCATATATTGGGCATAATCTACTTTATGCAGTCGAGGAATATGATATATAATGTTGAATTTATGTAAGTTTGTCATAATTGTCATTGGATATAAAATAGATATAATTCAATATTAACAACATGTAATTGGATAACATAGATTGGTGAAATTTATTCGTGACTTGAAAAGTAAGTCTAGAGGGTGAATTAGATTATATGTATGAACGTGGGAATGTTGGGATATATATATATATATATATATATATTGGGAAAATATTGATTATATGAAATTGGGTATAATTGGATATTGGAAATTGGCATGTTTGAGTATGAATAACATGGAATTAGTGAATTTGGCTATAATTTGATAATTTGGGTAATATGAAAATTGGCTAACTATTATGTAATTGGTGTAGTGAATGGAAAATTGGAAATAGGCATAAAAATGAAATGTAATTAAATTGAATTTGGAACATATGACAAGAATTTGGGGTTTGGGTGAAAGAGGATTGTTATGAACGCCTATGACATGAGGTTAGACGCGTTTGTGGTGTAAGACTGCCTGGAACCGCCCGGCAAATCCAGCAACCACAAGCGGACGTCTAATGTGAGAGGTCAACGGCAAGAACTAGAGGCGTAACGGTTTATGACACAAGTTTAGGCGCATTTGTGGTGTAAGACTACCCGGAACCGCCCGGCAAATCCAGCAGCCACGAACGGACGTCTAATGTGAGAGGTCATACATCGTTACAACATTATAAATAAATTAAGAAATACTAACCATAATAAGACATGTGAGTGACATGGGTATGGTTTGAGTGTTAAGTGGGTGATTTAAATGACATGTAAAGCATAACTAATGTGGACTTAACCGTTGCGAGACATGTGATGTAAGACATAACCATGGTAGACTTAACCGTAGTAAAACATGTGTAAGACATGGAAACTATAATAAAAAGGGGGTTAAATAAGACACGTGTGACATGTGAAACAGAATTTAGATATGCTTAACCAAATGGGACCCGTAACGGTATCATAAATTAATTGAATTGGGTAAAGTTTAAGTAACGGGTTAAGTAAAAGGAAGGGTTAAGTCAAATCTAAAATTAATGACACAGTAATGGGGGAATGATAATTACCTATTATAAACTTGAGTTGCGGTGATGTAAAATTAAATAATAGGCAAACTTGTCATAGGGACAAGGGAAGGTTATGACTTAAGATGTAATACAAGACTTGAAGAGTGGGACGACTTATACTATGAAATAAGTCAAATCTAAAATTAATGACAAGAAATGGGGAATGATAAATAACTATTATGAATAAACTTGAATAAGGCAAGAAAGGATAATAGGTGGAAATTATAACTTATGGGACAAGATAAGTTATAGGAAACGATAAGGAAGACGAGATAACTTATATGTAAAGATATACTTAAATTAAGTGGTTTGGAAAGGAGAAATGTGAAATTAAAAATGATATAAGTTATATGAGTGGGAAAGAAGTAAATTAGAATCAAATATGTTGGTTGGGTTGAGTAATTCTCTGGGTGTCAGTCTGATGTTGATTTCGATCTTCGGGGCTGGTGTTTAGAGGGTTATTCTCCTAATCAGTATGTATGTGGGATAAGGCATACTTAACTATGAATTAAGTATAACATGTTGTTGTAACCCAAAAAGGGAATAATTTATGAGATTGGAAAATAACATGTTGTGGGCTTATTAATGGACTTAAATGGGTTAAGTATAAATTGAATTAATAAGCAAGGGTAACTTGGTGAATACGAAAAAAAAGGAAGCTAATGTGAATAACCAAGTTAAATGAGAAAGTTGACGAGGTGGCACAAGCGTGAAATAAATGGTTAGACTTAGGGTCTAAGGACATATAAAACTAAGGCGCTTGAAGCAGTCCGTATGTTGTAGAATGAATAACCCAACGAGGTAGATCATGATGGTATCTTAAGGCACGAGGAGAGCACACGTTCGCTTTTTTGGCGGCTCCAACGAACTGGAAGGGGAATCACGCGGCTTCCTGAGACGTTAAAGGTGCTCTTGGTAGTCCTCTGTAGTGGTTTAGCTTCGGGCTAGGATTACAGAGGTTGGGTCTGCGCGGAACTACTAGGTGGGTGGGCCTTGACTACACAAGTAGGGGGCAGTCAGAATGTTGTACGCAGTGGCATTAAGGGTGGTTCGGCGATTGCCTTAGGCGGAGGTGGAGGTTCAAGACCAAACGATAGTAACATCGTTGGACGCCTGTCACCAGAAGCCTAAGGAATGCGAAAAGACAAGAGCTAACCCCTAGAGATCGTTAACCTTTGCTATCAAGGGACGGGTGCAGGGAGACCCCACATGGATGTTTAGATTGTTTGCTTGTTATGTGTGGTCGCTTAGCTCGTATTGAGATGACCCCAAACCCCTGCTGACGGCGACAAGGGTATTCTTTGGAATAAAACACATAAACAGATAACAGCAGAACAGAATTAAATAAATACACCAGATAAAGAATAAATAATACACTGGATAAACGTAATCATTAGAGTTACACAATATACAAGATCATACTTAGTACAAATACAGTTCAGCTATACATAAATGTCTATAGCGGAAAACAAACATAATATGTACAATAGGAGCTGAACAGCATAAAAAGAGATAAATGATAGAATTCATCTTCAGCTCCAGCTATCCAGAAAGAGCCAGATAAAACCTGAATACAAGGCTGTCCATGTAGAAAAAGGGGCACCCGAGTTTGCAAGTGAAACAAACTACGAGTCAGTCATGGGACTGGTATGAGAAATCTACTTAACACATTTATAATATGGCTAAACACAGGACCACGCCACTTTCGCGGAACGGGTTTACTCCATTGGATTGCCAGTGCTTTAAAACAAATAATTCTTTTAAACAACGCAATGCTTTTTATAAAAATGAAGCCATTATAAGACTTAGTTCCCATCACACAATGCAACGCAAACCGGAGGATAGAGTTTTACCTTATAATGGCCAAAATATGCTTGATACGAATAAAACAAAAGCATTTGATATTATTACTAGTGTTTACATGTTTCAAAAACAATTTCGAATCATAACTATCAATCATAGATGGCATGGGTACCATATATCATGTCGCCATATGTATGTACAATCAAAACCGCACGGTATCGTATTTGGAAACTGGATTTCCATCATGAACCAAGGCAAAAGATAGTCCTTACTGAATTCGAGACTGCCTAGCTCGAGTCTCAGGATCAGAACGCATCGACCCTTGGATCGTCAGGGCCGGTCCACTGATATGGATTAAAATGCTTGAACACTACGTTTCCCCGCCCTTTGGGACGTAAATGAGCCAACGAATGACTCCATCGGTCCCGGATCGACCGATATAACCGAGGCGCCTCACAACAACAACAACCACATAGGTGAAAATAATATAAATGTCAGCCAGTTTTAAGCACTGACACCTCCTCTAGCTAGGAGGAAACGCATGCCCTCCCTGATGTCCTCTCCCGTTTCTGGTTCATACCGGGGTGTGATGTTCGCAAATTTACGTTATGCACAAAGCTACGCCACACAGACGGAGCTTTGATCAACCCCACAAGACTTTGCTTTTCAACAGAAGCCTTGATCACTGCATCTTAGCATGCCACACAGGCAATTCACACCATGCAACTGATGGTTATCAATCACACAGAATGAATTCCAATGTCAGACACACATACCATTTACAAGTTCATTCTGGGTCTGAACGAAACCGGAGGCACTATATACCTCGCACACCGATCGATCTCCACGTACATCTGGACGATCATCACTCATTATTCATATTTCGGGATGCCTCCCAATCAGGACATCAGTTACCATCCAAACGAGGTGAAGAACTCCGGTCTTCAACCACCGTCTTCATCTTCGATTTCTTATCGTCGATTCAGTTATTCAGAATGGGATAAACCCGGTCTTTCTTAGAAACTCGCGTATGTAATTAACAAGTGCTACACAAACACGACACACACTTTATTCCAATTCATTAGTCACTAACCGTAAATCAGTAAGAGAACGATTTCCCAAATATTAACCTCGAAGGCCGAAACCAACATCAGATCAAAACCCAGGGAATCATTCGACACAGCTAATCTTCAGTTAATTCCTAAATTTCACATTCCATATAGTTTATAATATTTTATAACGATTTATCGCTATTTTTATTTATTTTAAAATAGCCAATTCATTCAAACGACGCTTCGGGCCATAACGCGGCCGTGGCGCTGTTTTTCTTCAGATTTGCTTTACACATATCTAAAAATCTGATCGTTGGATCTTCACAAAATTCACATCATTAGAAAGATCTTTTGAAAACGAATCCAACGGTTCCAGTTTTAGGAAAATTCGACTGTCGGATCTCCCGGTACACTCGTTTGAAGTTTCGGTTTCAAAATACGAACTGCAGCGTCGTTATTCGATTTATTATATATATATATATATATATATATATATATATATATAATCGATTCCGGCGTTGTTTTTCTTCAGATTACATTTACACATATATGAAAATCTAACCGTTGGATCTTCACAAAGTGGGTGTCGTTGGAAAGATATTTCAAAAGCGAACCCAAGGGTTTCGATTTCGGGAAAATCCGATGGTCGGATCTCCCGCACTGGTCGTTTCAAATCACGGTTTCAAAATACGAACTACAGCTTCGTTATTCGATTTATTTTAATTATATTTATATATATATATTTAAATATAATAGATTCTTCGATTTCAAAACTATATGCTTTTCATACATTTGATAAAAATGATATTTTTATCCAACAGACATTTATTTCGACACTTCACTATTTTTAACAATTCATGTATATAGTAAAAATGTGATTTTTATTGTAAAACGATTCATTTCAAAATACGATTATTTTATATAGTTCATATAGGTGATAAAAATATTTTTTATTATAAAACAATTTATTTCAAAACACGACTATTTTATATAGTTCATATAGATGATAAAAATATGATTTTTATTATAAAGCAATTTATTTCAAAACACGAATACCATTCAACACATGAATTTCTATTCAGCGAATGAATTACTATTCAACACATGAAGGTTTTCTATAGTTTGTATATATAAAATAAAAGTGTGATTTTTATTGTTTGAATCTTCGATTACCAATAAATATCATCCATGGTTTGTGGACGAGGGGCGTATATATATATATATATATATATATATATATATATAAGCATTTCACTTCTATTTCAACATATATACAATTTTTACAATGCATATATAACTTATATATCGAGCGTACACCTTTTACAATGCTTATACAAGAGGTGAACAACGCTTATATAACTCATACATCGACTATATAATTTATACATCGTCGTTTTCCATATCGTTTATAGTTTAGAAATCTCACATTGGGTTCCACTCCACCAAAAATAGCAGAAGGCTCAGAAAAATATGCGGTCTCTTCTAGAATGTAGAAGACGTCCACACGAGTCCACTGTCTCTTGTTTCACTGAATTTCGACCACACAACAAAAAGATATAATTTTTACAGTGAAATCAAAAACGGTAGCGCTTTAAACTGCTATAAATAGTTTATTTAAAATAGGTCGTTACATCAACTCGATCTTCAAAACTAGGTTTTCAATTTTCGATCCAATAGTGCAGCGGATCAACGATCGAGTTGTGCCACGGCCTGGAGCGTGGAAAGGCGCTCCCAACGGTGGTAGGGGGCCCACTTCGATCGAGGATGGCGGTCGAGGCGGAGGGAGGAAACGACGAACTTCCTGGGCTCGTAACTCCTCACACACTACACGAAAAAATCCAAATCTTGTATGGATTTAAAGAGGGCTCGAAGCTCTTCAAAATCCTCCAAAGAAGCACTTTATTTTATTGAGTGATTGGAGAGAAGGGAGGAGCTGCTGCCACCGTATATCGCAAGGGGGTTATCGGGTTTTCTCAGATCCGAGGAAAGAGAGAATTGTGAGGTGGACCAATGAATTTTGTTTTATTTATTAATTTTTAAATATCCAAAATTACCCCTTACCTCATACTAACTCCAATCCAAACCCAACGACTGTCGTCCCTAGCTAAATACCCTCATTCCGAACATAATGGGATATGTTTCGTAGGTCCATTCGACTGTTTCAGTCAGTTTTTCTTCAAATTAAAATATAAAACATTCAATATTTAATTTGAACATACATTTCAATTTGTCAGGGTCACAAACTGATTCGAAAAGTTCCAGAAAAATTAATCTAGCTATGTTTTGACGATACGGTCCCAACAAAACTAGTTTCGTCGAATTCTGAGGTCGTTTGCAAAATGACCATTTTCACAGACTATATATATTCTATAGCGACCTTTCTGAAAATTCATTTGGCCATAACTTTCGCTTCCCGCTATGAAACTTTGATTTTTCAGATTCGTTAGAAAGATATTCACTAATAGATTTAAATATTTTTGGTTTCGCTCAAATCCGTTTTGTTTGCACCCGGTATAGTCAGTCAAAGTTTGAATTCAAATTTTGAAACTACCGCGCCATTTCAGGCCTTGCTTATAATTAGAATTAATTATATTCATTTTCAAATGTCGATTCAAACTTACTTTTCATTGTTATTATTTAAAATATTTATTTTAAATATTTTAAATTCACCAAATTAGCCAATTTAAAAATTTTAAATTGGTTCAGATTTTCCAGGTCGTTACACGTGTGGACTTTAAAAGTTGAGGGAGGGGCTGAGGTGGGGCTATAGCCACCATAGAAAAACCAGACCCGAGGGATATCTGTACATTGGGCACTCTTAGAGGCGGGCCCGTACAGATATAGAAAAGCTCCCGACTGAGTTCTGTGTTTTCTGGTGTAGCCCTGCCACATAACTTGAGTGCACAAGTAGAGATTATGTGCAGTAGAAACATCGAGTACGATTGATGATACGTACGTGGGAAAGTCTAGGTACAACCACGTCTACTCTGGGTGGTGTATCGTAGACTAAAGGGCATTATTCGGTGATGGAACCAAACTCGATCGAACAGTTCGAGGATAGCAGTCAGTATGCTTATGTAGAACAGCGATAGTAGTTCTATACGGATGTAGCGTTGTATGTTACTATGGCATCGGATGAGGGACTACGCATATTACTGTGGCGATACGGAGGAGACCGTGCGAGTGGGGTATCACGGGGTGTACCTCAGTTTGGGGGTAGCTACATATACACTATATTAGGTTAATCTACTAGGGGGTAGATGGGTGCGACGCGTGTGTAAGCTTTGAGTGCTAATAACACGTATAACCTAATAAATAAGAAAGTGTAATTAAACGGTATATGTAAGATTATTCAAGAAGTGTAGTTTAAATTCATTCACACATAACTTATGTTCTAACCCCCTCCTCATAACATTCGCAAGTTAGACAGAGACTTATAGCTTTGGGAATACTGATTTAGCAGTATTGCGATTAAGGTAAAGCTATGTTTTAAATATATTATATTTTACTCCTTCTGCTGTGAGGTGTTTTCTGAACTCTGACATATCTCTTTTCTCTGTCTTTTTCTGCAGGATACCAGAGCAACCAACTCGGGTTTCGTTGGATTGGATTTTTGAAAAAAAAAAATCGGTCCGTCGGAATCCGGGTTGTTACAAAATTTCTCGGAAAAATTTCGTTGTCCTAATTCGTGTCCTAAATAAAATCGGTCGGACACAGAAATGATCGAATTTGGTCGGACTTGGGTATTTATATCACATTTTGTACATTTTACTAGATTTTCTCTCAACTATATGTCGAATTATAAGTAATTCGAATGAGTTTGGATGAGCCCAGACCGGACATGGTTTTTTTTCATACAAATTTTGTTGTCCTGACTCGTGTCCTGAATGAAAATCGGACGGACTCAAACGGACGTATTTCGGTCATGGACACGAACGGACGTTGGACATTCGCATAAAATTTACAGCCCTACTTGCACACACTTCACACCATATGCATTTAGTTTTAATGCACTTTCTCTGCTTATGTCCCTGTGTTTGGCTATGTTGCTTATCTACACCTTTCATATTTTTAGTTCCTGCCATGAGTCGCTAACATGACTATTACGATGATTTCTCATATCAAGCTTCTCAGGGACATAAAGAGTCAGACCTCTTTTATTTAAGACGGCGTGAGATAGATGAGGAGGTAAGAGACATGAAAAGGCATGAAGAATATGAGCGTAAGGACAAAGAGGAGCGCGACAGGAGAGATCATGAAGAAAGGGAGCAAAGGGATCGTGAGCATTTCTCCTAAGACCATTGCCATGAGGATAAGCATAAGAAACGTGAGAGAGAAGACCATAAGAGAGATGGAGGCTCTGAAGAGACGTCAAAGTGTGTCAGGGTCGATTAGAGCTCGGCTCCCCGAGCTACAACACGTGTTGCTACCGCTCTCATTGTTCTTTTTTCTATAGCTTCTACTGCTAGTACTCCTTTTGGTCCTTCTGTTTCTAACCCGCCGGTGACTAGTTTGGGTAAAGATGACATTCATACGATCGTGAAGAAGCCTTCTTACTCACTTCCTAAGCCTCCTAGTCAGTTGTTGCAATGATTCCCAGGATGGTTCCCAGATGGAGTGTGCTTTGACTTGGATATCACTCTGATTGACAAACAGCTTATGCTAAAGAGCATCAAACTTTTTAGGAATGATGTAGAGAAGCTTTCCAACTGGCAGAAAATTGCTTCTGAACTATAAAGGATTAATATGTTGAACTATGAAGCTCAACACATACCGGAGAATAAACATGTTGAATGGGAGAACGTCCTTAAAGAACGAGATGGGGAGATTGATCGGATGGCCACTACTTATAAGGAGATAGAGGTTGCTAAGAAGAAAGCTAAAGAGGATTTAGTAGCCATGTCCCAATCTTACTAGCAAAAGAAGCTTTGATAAATTCTAAAGTGTGTGATTCTTATGTCGCACAAAAACAAGTGTAGGATTTGCTGGATGTGGAGAGAAGAACCGTCGAGGATTACTGTAAGCAGGTAGCGAGCCTTACCATGGCACTCAACAATGAAACTCTTGAGATCTCTAAATTGAAAGAACAACTTGCTAGAGTCCAACAGGAGCACGACTAGACCCAACAGGATTGTGATTAGGCCAGGAAGGAAAAGGTTATTGTTGAGGAAAACCACGCCAGCACGATGAGCATTCTCAATGCCAATATATTTGAGTTTTATGTTCTTTGCGTCATGGGCAAGCGTAGCTTGGAATTCTTGAAGGAGAGGTATCCCCACACTCTGGTTGAGGTGTGGAAGGAAGTCCTGAAATGAGTGAATGATGGTGATTATACGGAAGGGGAGCTCCTGGCCTTTTATTTGGATAACGAATCCTGGGCTACCCTTGCCAAAGGAGAAGAGATATTAAGGCACAAGAGGAAGGCTATTATTGTTGAAGGATCTGTGCCTTCTAACGAACTCCATACAAATCCCCAGGCTACTTTAGAGGCTTTCATTCTTCCTGATGACCCATCTCAGACTAAAGTTGCCTCTACCGAGGTTACTATTGGTTCTACTGCTGCCCTTGCTGATGTCACCCATGCCACTGTGGCCCTTGTCAATGTTACTACTGGAGTAACTGTCCCTCAGACTACAACTGCCGTTGATGCTGAAATTGTGGCGAACTTGTCAAGTGATGAAGGCAATGGCTAGGGTGCACAGGATTTTGATATTACAGTCTGGGCTTCCTCAAAGGCAGGTAACGATGGCACCATCTCTAGCTTAGGTACCATTTTCTTTCCACGTACGAGTTTGATGATTTACTCGAACAATTTTTACTTGTTGTAGGACTGGACTTACCATGCTTTTTCCCTTCCACGGCTGGCACAATGGGGGCTACTATTATTTTCACTCCCTAACTTGTTGTTAAGACTGATACCGTGTCAGGAGTGAATGTTTCTCAAACAACTATTGCCTCCATCATTCTTTCCTCGGCTTCCACTCCTACCTCTCATCCGGGGTTACAAGCTGAGCAAATTACTGCCCTATAGGACTTGGATGACCCGACAGTTTTTCTGGAGGTGGCGGAGATCCTATTTATGAGAGAGAGACTATCGAAGATGGATCGTGAAGCGATAAGAAATACAAAGGAAAGTGTAGCGGGAAGTGCAGCGCGCGTAAAACGTTGAAGGACGCCTCTGCTACTGATGATCAGGAGAACCTTGTAGTCATGGCTTTCCCAGCTTCCAATACTGCTACATCAACCAGGCTTACCAAACTAGCAATTAAGTCAAGTGAGACCTCCAAAGGCGGGAAGAAGAAGGACTTATGCTTTATCCATTGTTTCTTTTTTTTTCTTGGTCATGATTGTGCGAGTATCGGCCCACGCTTTAGATTCTTGTAAATGGCTCTTGTTAACGAAATTCGATTTTCTTGTTATACACCTCCGTATCACTCGCATTGCAATATTTTCTGATGCACTTTTATTTTCCATGTTACGCTTTACTATAGCTTTTATTTTTCGATCATTTGTCCTTAATTCGTTATGGTGTTGGGGATGACCTTATGATATGTTTTACCTTGATATTGTTTGAAGCCACCGGAAGTAGTAATGCCCCTATATCGTACGTCGTCACGAGCACTACGACGAATCTAACTCCTAGCTTCCTTGCATTGTATCTGATTTTTTCAATCACCGATCATTGGTATTTTCCCTAGACCGTGTCTTGTTGACATTTTAATCGGGAGCCCTTGTGTAGTGTATTCTTCACGACAGTCTTTGGGCGCTTCGTTTTGAATGAGTTTTCTCGTTCACCCAATTTGTATCGATCGTCACAAGCCTTTGGTCGGGCCCAACTTGTGCTGGTCGCGCCTCCTGAGGATGAACTTTAACATTATGTATATCGAGCGCCTCATAGAAGCGAGGTTTTTTACCCGTTCGATGTTTATCGATCATCATGTGTTTTTATTCGGGGTCGGGACCAGTTTGTGTTGGTCATGTTTTCCGAGGCCAGAATCTATCACGATATATATCGAGCATCAAATGGAAGCGAGATTTTTTGTCCACTCGATGTTTATCGATCGTCATGTGCCTTTATTTAGGGTCTAGACCAGTTTGTGTTGGTTGCATTTCTCGAGGCCAGACTCTATTATGATGTATATCGAGCGCCTCACGGAAGCAAGGTTTTTGCCCACTCGAGTTTATCGATCGTCGTGCGCCTTTATTCGAGGTCGAGGCCAATTTGTATTGGTCACGTTTCCCGATGCCGGACTCCATCATGATGTATATCGAGCGCCTCATGGGAGCGAGTTTCATGATTTTCATTACACGAAGATTAGCAATTCCTTCATGCTTCCCCTACGGATCCGGGTTTTCATGGCACTTCTGCTCACTTATTTTTTGTGTTTGGATCCTTATTGAGGGCAACTTTTCTAAAGGCGGTGCTATTTTCTGTACGTTTTGAACTCATTGCTTGTAAGTTTTAAATTGAATTCTAGCGTTTTACATTTTCAAATAAAAGAATGCAATTTTAAACCAAAAGACAGAAATTTCACAAGTGTATAGTCACAATCATCCAACTGCAAGTTTTATTAGCATCTTATATAGCGTAAGTTCGAATACCTGGCATGAGTGGTGGCTTATTCTTAATAGCAAAAGAAAAGCAATCAAACATTATAACTTCCAAACATTATTTCTATGAAAAGTAAGGACGTAAATGGTCGCTATTTCAAGCCTGGGGAATAGGGATCTCATCTGATGTGGTTAACTTGAATGAGCCGTCAAAGAGCTTTTGTCCTATTACATAAGGTCCATCCCAACTTGGCCTGAATACTCCAGTATTACTCATTATCCTTTTCAAGACGAGATCGTCGACCTCAAAAGTGTTGTAGCAGACTCTAGAGTTGAAGTGTTTTGCCACTTTCCTCTGATGTGCTGCCAGTCTGAGTTCTTCCTTTTCCCTTCTTTCACCTAGTTGATCGAGAGCCTCCAACAGCAACTGTTTGTTCCCCACTAGACTGAAGTGAATCCTCCGATGGGTTGGGACCTCTAACTCTACGGGGATCATCGCCTTTGCACAGAGTGCCAAAGAAAATGGTGAGTGCCCAGTTGCGGATTTGTAGGTTGTTCGATAGGCCCAAAGAGAAAGTGGTAGTTCATTAACCCACCCATCTTTGGCTTTCATCAGTCGCTTTTTGATGATGGACTTGATAATTTTGTTAACGGCCTCCACTTGACCATTCGTTGGCGGGTGAGCTACAACTATGATTAAAAAGTTCCCCAAAGTAGAGATTAACAGGCAATCATTAGTACTATTGGTTATCGGAGAATCACGATAACCAGCCTGGGTGACCTAGATTTGTTATCTCTAGAGATTGCTGTAGAAGAAGAGTAATGACTGCTGGAGATGAAGATATATCTTTGTAGAGCTCTGGCTGAGCAAGGAAATCAATCCCCTTTTATGTTGGAGCATGGGGTTTTTTATAGGTGTTCATAATGGAGTTGGACCAGGTCCACTTGTAAGGAGACTCGGAATAGTCCCGTGAATTTACTCATAAAGCCGCTCGACAAAATATGCAAACTACATGGATCAGTACGGTCCATAGAGTTAGCATATGTTGTACTTTTAAATCATCGGTCGTGATCTACATTTCCTATTTAGCCTTCAGATGCACTTGATGCTATTTGGACCTAGTTTGGCGCTGCATCGAGCCTTAAACCCTTATCGTCTTGGCCCTTCCTTATAGTCCGTTGAGCGATGATACCCTAATTGATTGGATTGACTTGAGATTTTGCACATAGACTCCAAACAACGTTACAAAGAAACTGGGATGAGTCTCGTGCCAGTTTGGGCAAAAATTATGGACCGGTGTCGGTCCATATACTTAGCTTTTCGGGGATCGTAACTTTTATATGTACTTTGTCTTATTCCTATAGTCTTTTTCATGAAGTTTCATTCATTTCTAAGGCTATACGATTTTTTTCTTCATTGTGATTCTACGCAAAGGTTTATTGAGTCCAGTTCCGAGGCATATTACATTCGGAACTTTATCGATCCGAGCACTTGTAATTTGTAATTCAACAATAAAGTGAACAAATCTTCAAAGTGGACATAAACCAATCAGCGTCGAACCACTATAAATCTTCGTGTCTATTTCGATTGCAATCCTATTTCTTATTTTCCATTTAACTTAGTTTAATTATTCGTTGGACTCGTTAGGTGTTGTACCAAATTTTGGTATCAACATTAATAAAATGAAAAAAGAGACACAAATTTAACGTGATTCACTAATAATTGTTAGTTATACGACGAGCAAAGGAGAGAACAACTTTATTGTTCTTAAAAATTACAAAAACTCAATGGAGGCGGAAGAAGAAGATGAAATTACAACTGAGAGGATTAGTTAATCTCCATAGAGTAGTTGTTTTCATATAGATATTTTTTTACTTCGGTTCAAATTAATTGATTTATATCCATAAATCATTGCTCAACAATTCTCCTATTTATACAGACGTGTGTCTGATTCATTTTTCATTTTCCTCAACCATTGCATGCGTCAAATAGCATTCGTTCTTTAATGAGCTGAACAGGGAATTGATTAATTGTATCAAATTTTATATATCATTCATTCTCCCTATGATTTAGACTATTTACTGTTCTTTCTAATGTAATAATAAATTATCTTTTAAATCTTCTTTGTCCAAAAATAATTGACTCATTTCATTTGGTAATAACAAATTCAAGTCATATTTAGCAAATGGGAACAATTGAAAAAAAAATACGGTACGCTAGGAGTGTTAATCGGATATGACAGTCTGTTGTACAATTCGGTCCGAGGATATAAAATGTTTGATCTGTATTTGTACAATTCTTGTTAGGACAAGGAAAAATATACGAAATATGTTCATTCGAAAATATTCGATTTTCTTTTATTGTCTGAGCATTATCCGTCCGTTATCTGATTCGTACGAACAGTATCCAAATCGATATCTTTCTCGATTCATGTACGTCCGAAAATTTTATTGCATAGGATACAAATGCCGTCTATTCGGTCCGGTCCGTCCGCCTAAGTTTGAGCCAGTTTCATCAAAACTGTAGAGCGCCCTTTTCTTTTTCTGGTTGAACACTAGCCGTCTGATTATTGTCGACCAAAAATTCTTGCCTCAGTTCCTCCCGAATTCAAATTTGAACTGCCGAAAATAAAACGGCACTTTGGTTTCTCGTTCGATAGTTCACCAACTTGCCCCGAACAATCTATAAATTGTACCATGCTCCGATCCCTGTGAAACTGTTAAGACTTATCCTTCAGACCAAAGCAACCGCACTCAAAATCCAGTATTTGATTCTAGGGTTTCGATTTTACCATGGAGAAGTACGAGAAGCTGGAGAAGGTTGGAGAAGGAACGTACGGAAAAGTTTACAAAGCCCAGGACAAAGCCACTGGTCAAATCGTTGCGCTAAAAAAGACCAGGCTCGAAATGGACGAAGAAGGAATTCCGCCTACTGCTCTTCGTGAGATATCTTTGCTCCAGATGCTTTCTCAAAGCATATATATTGTCAGGTAACGATTATTATGTTTGGACCTTTGATTTCGACCCTAATTATGAGTGAATGGAATCTTGGAATAGTTGGTTGGCCTCGAAGATCACCTATTTTTGTCTCCACAACAAATATTATACATGCGATGTGTGATTCAGTCCAATCTCTGTTTTATATTTATAAAACATGGCGAATTAGTGTGGATGATAAGATTTCTCAACTGGAAAACGAAAAATGAGAACGCGTTGCATCAGGTAGATTGATGCAAATTGATGTCCTTCTAACTGTTATAGCTTTTGTAATTATTTGAAAGTTTAGTGACTATGCCCACTTGAAAATCTCTATTACTAGTCACCTGTTTTTCCCTCCAGTTGTCAATACTATCGTATCACTCAACCCTAGTTTTAATGTGTGTAGCGGGTTCTTGATAATTTTCTCTGAGGCGCTTTTGTTTTCTTGATAGTTTTAATGTGTGTAGCGGGTTCTTGATAGTTTTAATGTGTGTAGCGGGTTCTTGATAGTCTTAATGTGTGTAGCGGGTTCTTGATAATTTTCTCTGAGACGCAAAGAAAAAAAAAAAAAAAAAACCGGAATAATAATAAGAAAATAAATCAGAATCCTTTTGATTTGGTTATTGACTGAGATTTAAATTTTTCAGGTTACTGGATGTAGAACATGTGGATAAAAATGGGAAACCATTACTTTATCTGGTATTTGAATATTTAGAAACTGATTTGAAGAAATTCATCGACATTTATCGTAAAGGCTCAAATCCTAGACCACTTCCTCCTAACGTCATTCAGGTATATCCATTTCACTCTCAATAAATATGTTGTGAAGATTAGCAAAAGTGTTTCTTTTAATGTCATGAATAGTTAACAGTTCTATCGTTTTTTATATTAGTTTAAAATGTTATGATTTGAACTGATAGAAGTGTCAGAATGCACTTATATGGCAATTTTTACCTTCACTATAAGGAGCTCTATTAAACTTTTTAGTGTTTCCTCAATTTGTATTAGATAAGAAAAAAATTGCGGGAAAGATTTTGTACCCATTGTGTTTTGCATCTATTACTTGAATCACTATGCTCAGAATTTCTAATGTACTTCTGTTAATGTATACAGATGGTGGTATCATCTATTATTATATCAGCTTTGTAAATGTTGTATATAGATGGTGGCATATCTATTATTTGAATCACTGCGCTCAATTTTTTTAATGTACATCTGTTAATGTCCGCAGAGCTTTTTATATCAGCTTTGTAAAGGCGTAGCCCACTGCCATGGTCATGGAGTGCTTCATAGGTTTTCTTTCATACATATGTTTTAGCCTTAGCATCTATTTTATTGTGAATTATGAAATATGTATTCTTAACAGGGATTTGAAGCCACAGAATCTTTTAGTTGATAAAGATAAAGGTATCTTAAAGATTGCTGATCTAGGGCTTGGAAGGACTTTTACTGTCCCTCTTAAGAGCTATACTCATGAGGTTTTAAGCCAATTTCATTACATTTGTACAGCTAAGACATTGTTTTTCTTCTTCTCCTGAACAAGTGACTTTTTTCACAAATGTAGATTGTCACGCTTTGGTACAGAGCTCCTGAGGTGTTGTTGGGAATCAGTCATTACTCAACTGGCGTTGATATGTGGTCAGTAGGATGCATTTTTGGTATGTATTAACTGCTTTTATTTAATTAGACAATGCAAAATGAAAATTCTGTTACTCATCTATGTATGCTTGTTTTATTGTTGTTTACATGGCTTATAGTGCCATGTAAAGCACATCAAAATTATGAAATAATTCCACTATTATGGTCCTCCTAAATTTTATTGTTGTAAATTATGGCTGCAGCTGAAATGGTGAGAAGGCAGGCTTTATTCCCTGGTGACTCCGAATTGCAACAATTGCTTCACATTTTCAGGTATTCCTTTTCCATAAACCTGTTGACAGTACTTTTAGTAAGTATACCTGCGAATCAGGTATCAGATATAAGATATGTGTCTTGAACCACAGTAACAAGGGTTTTGAAAATGGTATTCAAACTGTAACTTGCAAAGTTCAGACTTTAAATTGAAATGATATTTAATCCGTAGAGTTTTAAAAAAAATGCATATTTTAACAAAATTATACACTCATAAATTAATTATGATGTTTGAATTTCTACATCTAAACATAAAATTCAGTTTTCTGTCGTATTCATTTTATTTGATTAGAAAATAGTAGATATGGAATTGTGGATTCAAATAAGCATATTGAATTGTTTAAATATGAGTTGGAACAAATTTTCTTGAATCCTTTTTTAATTGAGTTTGAATAGGAACGGAGGAGATCCAATCCAAAACAGAATTTGAATCTTAAGTTTTTTTTTGTTTTTTTATTGATAACTATGGCAGTAACAATTCCAAAGAAATAGAAAAGCAAAGGAGCCAATTCTTGTGGTGAATTGGTGGCCAGACACATGTTCAAATGTTTCACAAAGAATAAGGCTTCAACGTTAACTGCATGCTCGGGAGTAATGTATAATAAAACAAGTGTGCGTGGCACACGCACACACATGTATGTGCGCGCGCACACACACGCATGTAGACATTATAGCACATCACATTGATTTGCGATTTTATTTGATGGCTCATGTTGATTTGCGATGTTTGATGGCTCATCCATTAGACCTTAACCTAATCTTCTTCTTTCATGTTGACGCGCTATAGGCTATTAGGAACTCCTACCGAGGAGCAATGGCCAGGAGTAACTTCTCTAAGAGACTGGCATGAATTTCCACAATGGAAGCCTCAGAATTTTGCACGTGCTGTTCCCACACTCGAACCTCAGGGTGTTGATCTTTTGTTGGTAATTTACCTTCTCATGTCCCTATTGTATGTACGTATGTATGTATGTATGCGTTTAATTTTCCCCCAATATGAACATGCATAAATGTTAGACGAAGGTACCCATAATTGACTGCTTTAACAATACTATTTACTATATCCTAACGATAATTTTGGTAAATTTCCAGAAACTGCTCCAGTACGACCCGGCTAAGAGAATATCGGCAAAGGCTGCAATGGAACATCCTTACTTCGATAGCCTTGACAAATCCCAGTTCTAACTTATATTTTATTTTGCAAAAGCTTGTCATTTCTCTATTTTGCAATGATGAGGTATATTATGACGTAAACATTATTAATCTTGATTAAATTACAATGTTCTGTGTAAAAGTCTCAATTAGCATATTCAGAGGACTTCTGAAACATCAACTTTGCTTCATATTTTTCAGAAATATTATAAGATGACGATGACATTGGTTGCACAACTACGCTTCTGCATGGATTTTTTTATACGTTCGCTATTTGTTTTGTTCAGCAGAAGTTTGTCACCGCTAGTATTATTTTTGATCAATATCAAGTAGAACTAAAATTATGAATACATTTTCCTTGGACCTCATTTTAGCATGTCACAAAAATTAGACGTTTCCTACAAAATTTCCATAAGCAAACTCTTCTTTTGACCATCTGTTATTTTATAAATGAATCTTCTTGGTTTTTCAAATGCAAAAATATTTCATTTTGCCTTTGAAAAAA
The DNA here is from genome assembly GCA_030737875.1 of Allium sativum. Classification (NCBI taxonomy): domain Eukaryota; kingdom Viridiplantae; phylum Streptophyta; class Magnoliopsida; order Asparagales; family Amaryllidaceae; genus Allium; species Allium sativum. Next base: position 290,991,869 of record CM060916.1, on the reverse strand, counting down.
CCCAAAGTTTCTTATTTAAGTATATCAAAACAATAAGTAGTGTGCAAATTCATGCTACGGGCGCTATGCATAAAGATAATATAAATTAAAACTATCAAATTATCAATATGTGTGAAATGTCATGAAAGTTATTATTGTAATTTTCATTGCATGCCAAACTTATAAACTTGTAATGATATGAATAAAATTATCATTTTCTTTAGCATTGCTTTTATTTTCTTTATTTTATAACACGTTTTAGTACAATTTTTGTAATTTAAATTCTAAATGAATTTTGATCGTCAATTTTATCCTTTTTTTCATATGGTAGATTTATGGATATATGTTTACACAAAATGTGTACTTTTATGGAAAAAGTTATCTATTGAAATGGTCCTCCAACTATAAATAGTATTGTAATTCAAAGGTAACGTTTCATATCAATAAGAGTATTATTTGAAATATTTAATTGATTAGTCAGTTGGGCAAATTAATGTACTAACAGCCATAGGGCTGTAAATGGATGCAGTCGGATGCTGATAATGTTGTATCCGTATCCGAGAATAAAATTCCGTATCTGAATTTGTATCCGATATCCGTGGATGCTTGTGTAAGAATATCTGTATCCGTATTTGCGGATATATCCAAAACTTAAGAATCACCGTATCAGTATCCGAAAATATCCATATTCGTCTTAGTGAATACGGATATCCGAAAATATCTGTATTCGAAACTCACATCCGATGTGGTTATCCAAAAATATCCATATTCGAAATATAAAAATGTTCATCCGATGCGATTTTCTGAAATATTCGAAAATATCTGTATCTAAAACATAAAAATGCACATCCGATATGTTTATCCGAAAATATCCAAAAAATATCCGAAAATGAAACAATAAAAATTCACAAATGCATCATTCACATAGAAATTTGACTAACAAAATATTTTTTATAAAGCTGATTACATCTAGTTAAAAATTATAACGAGGATATCAATCATATAATTTCATACAACTAATATTTTAAAAGATAAAGTGTCAAAAATATCCGAAAATATCTGTATTCGAAACTTAAGAATGCACATCTGATGTGGTTATCCAAAAATATCCGAAAAATATCCGAAAATATCCATATCCGAAATATAAAAATGTTCATCCGATGCGATTTTCTGAAATATTCGAAAATATCCGTATCTAAAACATAAAAATGCACATCAGATATGTTTATCCGAAAATATCCAAAAAATATCCGAAAATGAAACAATAAAAATTCACAAATGCATCATTCACATAGAAATTTGACTAACAAAATATTTTTTATAAAGCTGATTACATCTAGTTAAAAATTATAACGAGGATATCAATCATATAATTTCATACAACAAATATTTTAAAAGATAAAGTGTCCAAAATATAAAAAACACAATCTTAAGACTAAAATAAAACAAAACAAAAATCATAGAAGCATATAGATAATTAACCATTTCTTAATTGCAACCATACCACAAAAATAAAATGAGCACGCGACTTAAAATGTTGCATGATGCTAAATACAAATACAACATTTGCTCTTTGCGGTATGGTTATGTTATCCAATAGTTGAAACTAGTTTAGCTATTTTAAGAAAATTTATATATTAACATAAGCATAGGTAAATTAAACATTATACACACACACACACAAACAAATTAGAATATCAGACGGATATTTTTCGGATACGGATGCCACTATTATAACCATATCCGTATCCGGAAGGATTTTCAGATACCGGATATCCGTATCCGCATCTCGGATAACAGATATATTCCGTAATTTCGGATACAGATGCGGACGGATATCTGATTTTTGGGTATGAATTGACAGCTCTAAATAGCCCTCTAGTATCAATACCTCTTATCATTAACTATTATTAGTTGTTTTCCATCCTCCACCAATGCCAAGGCTATTTCATATCGTAGCAACATATTTATTTCGGTTCTTTAAACAACAAGACCGAGGCATTAGTAGTTCCTAATATTTCTTTAAACTATTTTATTGGACATATATGTTTTTTTTAAAGCCATCCAAAGGTTGATATTTTTTTGTCTTGTATTTAATGTCTATTCAAACTAGGATGGTTTTTTCAAATGGTGAAATATGTATGTATGTGCCCTACTTGCTGTTAAGAATAATACTAGTTCTAGATATAAGATTATGCACTGTTTATTAGATTAATTGATCCTCTAATGTGTGTTTTGTTGGGCAAAACCGACCGGTTTTTTAGGTGACCATAAATACCTTTTATTATAACTAATAATAAAAGGGGGCCCCTAGAGTTCCTGGGTAGCTTATTCGGAAAAGGGAAATAGAATAAGTCGAATGAAATAACATCACTTTAGGTTATTGCTTCATCCTTAGGTGAACGGCTTGCCGAAGTGTAATCTAACAACCAATCTTCTATCTAGTCATCGGGGCCTTCTCCGTTGTATTCATATAGGTAGATGTTTCAAAAACAAAGAGAAGAGTACTTTCGGTTCTATTAAAATTTATTTCTTTGTTTCTCAATTAGATTCCTTAAGTAAACGAATTCCAAAATTTCATTCTTTATAGCAAACTACATAAGTAATTTTTTTTATTGAATATTATGAATATATTTTCAATTCTATTGAAATAACTATTTAGAGAGATATATTTCACTAGATTATATGAGATATTTAAGTTCGCTAATTATTTATCTTCGGTTATTTTAATATCAACTAAAATATTCTTTTCGTTTGTTTTAAGAAATATGAAAAATTATTTACAATATGAAAATATTTTATATTCGTTGTTAATATTTTATTCGAGTTTAATATAATTTTTGAAAATAATTTATTTATTAATTTAGTTTATTAAGAAAGTCTTTATTGTACAACCTTTAACCCAATAATATATATCTTCTAAAATTAAATTAATCTCAAATTAAAATATATTTCAATTTAAATTATTTATTATCTAGTGTAGAAAGTAAGGTTACTTGTAAATATGTTTGTAAACCTGAGTGTTAAAGTGAATAAAATAAGTACTTGTCTCAAAATGTTCCTAGTCAAGACTCAAGACGTATTGAGAATGAAATATTAATATATTTGTTGGGGCTAATATATGTAATACATTCCATGTGATAAATGGTCAGTTATTCATGATCATTATGGGTATCAAGGGCTTGCATACATACTGTTGTTTGGGACACTCATAAAACGGCTCATCGAGAGTCCTCTATATGTCAAAAATCAAATACAATTTCATGTAATGCTGTACAATATACTTTTGACCTAAAGATTATGTGAATTCTAAGTGCCTAAACTATACTTTTGATTGCGGTCAATCAAAGACAACGTTAATCGTGTTACGGACGTAGATGGATATATGTCGAACTTGTTAAAGTGAAATACTATTCAGAAGAGGATTTGTCTCCTTTGAACAGAAGATTGATATTATCGCAATTGATAGTCCACTTAAAGTAAAAGTTTTTGGTCAAAACATATTAATAAGACTTTAGTTGTTATTTGCTTAACCATGAACTTTAGTTGTTGTCTGCAGCGGTAGCCCAGCGGTTAAGGACTTCCGCCATGGCAACAGTGGCGTGGGTTCGAAATCTGGAATGATATGCTAAGAGCTTACCATGTGCATACGCTAAGATCAGCAACTTATGTGGTGCTTGCGGACCAGGCTAGGTGCACTAGGGAGAGTTTTACGACTCTGGTCGGTTTCCCTTCTAAACAAGTTCAAAGAAAAATAAAAAAAATAAAAAAAATTATTTTCTACCGGTTTTGATTGGTTTGGGATGGCTCCGTATTTCAAGCTTTATCATAACACTTGCTTGCAAGTTTTTTCCTCGTTGTTGGTCGTTGGTTATAAAAACGATGAAAACCAATGTAGTGTAATTTAAATAGCAATATTCAACCTATCAAATCGGACTGTTTTAAGGGATAATGACTTTTTTCCAATTATGCCCTCACCGACTATATTGTAAATTTACTTTTTACAAAATCAAAAAATAAATATTGCGATATAAATGTCATGTTACTTTAATGGAAAACTCTCAAAACCAGTATATGATGAACACTCAAGCATGCACTAGTCGGTTATAACAACACTTTATGTAAACCAATCAAAACCAATACTCTCAAAATCTATCACAAACCGTACCTCAAAACTCCCAAGCGGAGCCTTAGTGTTGAACTTCGAAATCAAGTATGAATGCTAACAGAATTTTAGTCATTGACTAAGCTTTAGATATCTAATTGATATAATGATGAAGAAGTAGAAAACGTGCATAATATACCAAACTTAAAGGTGTCATTTAAAAAAAAAAAAATGATATCATGTAGATAATTTATAGATCATTTCCACAAAACTTTGGCCATTTTTTATAATTTAGAAAAATTAGAATAATATCTCAAACCAAATGTTTAAACAAGAATTTTAGCCATCGGTGCTAATATGATATTTTGAAGTTATCTCATTTTTGTTATATCATGTTCGTAATAGTGTAGACGAGATATTTTCAAAGTTTTATATGATTTCTAATTTTTGAAACTCTAATTTGATAGAGGTTAGCATAATAAGGGTGTGGTAGCTCTTTATACACACACACACACACACACATATATATATATATATATATATATATACACACACACACACACACACACACACACACATATATATATATATATATATATATATATATATATATATATATATATATATATATGCCAGCGTTCAGTGGCACCCCAAACAGGGCAGCACCCCTAAATGCTCTCTGATTTCCACCACATATCTCGTTTCTCTCTCTCTCTCCACTCATTCTCTCACTTCTCACTCACTTATTATAATATAAATGTTTGGTTTATATAGCGAGTCAAATGAGGTGCTCACTATTTGGGGTGTCATTGAACGCTCCTCATATATACATATATATATATACACACACACACATTAACCAATTTTCAAAAAATATATATATATATATATATATATATATATATATATATATATACACACACACACACACACACACATATATGACCGTTCCGCTACACCTCTTATATTATACGTGAACGCTCCCCCATAATTTCAGCCATACAATGCTCCATTCATTCTCTGTCTTCCCACTAAGAAAGAATATTAAAATGGGAAGAGAAAGAATGAGTGGAGCATTGTATGGCTGAGATTAAGGGAAAGCGTTCATGTGCAATATAAGAAGTGTAGCGGAACACTCCTTATATATATATATATATATATATATATATATATATATATATATATATATATATATATATATATATATATATAGAAGGGGGGTTCCGCTACACCTTCTATATTGCACGTGAACCCTCCCTCTCAATTTCAGCCACACATTCTCTCTCTTCCCACTAAGAAATGGATGAGATTCAGGAGGAGGGTTTACGTGCAATATAAGAGGTGTAGCGGAACTCTCATATATATATATATATATATATATATATATATATATATATACACACACACACACACACACACACACGCACACGCACACGCGCGCGCACGCGCATCACGGCCAAAAGATATAATTATTTATCATTCAGACTAAAATAGTACAATAAATCAAATGATGAAAACCATGCATTTAAGTGAATATTTGGTAGTTTACATTTAAGTGAATATTTGGTAGTTTACTCGTCTCCACCTTTACCATACACTGGATGATAATAATTTCTAAAGATAAATATAACATTGCATTTTTAATATCATTATGAACGCAACACCTGTGTTGCACACTAGTCATTGTACATACAATGATACAAAAGATGTTTCCCATGGTTTCTATATGTTTTATGTACGTACATAGTAACACGCTATAATGCGTATAAACTAGGGAATAGAAAGGGAAAAAAAACATTGATGCACAAATAAAAGATCAAAAGTTTGAAATCTGCTTAAACAAAAATTATAAACTTCTCTCAAATGAAAATTTAGATTCAAATCTCAATTCGACAAATAAACTCCCTTTTTTTTAAAAAAAAAAAAATTATTTTTATTTTTGTGCATATTTAAACTACATAAAAAGTAAAATATGATAATTCTAGATCATTATATGATACAATTTTTTTTAAAAAGAACTATTAAATGATAAGCTGCTACATTCAATTCTTCTCATGTCATCAAATTTCATACATGGTCAACAACACATTCTCCAAAACGCCATCTAAATGCAGTCACCCAAAATGGTATAGGTATAAAAAAATTATCAATAGCAAATGCTATAGCTATACATAACCATCCTTGCCTTAATGCTAAAGCTATAGCTACACATGCACAACTGTTATTTTTCATCGAGTACATCAGCAACGAATTTTCATTACCATTTGAATAACAAACGAATTTCCGCAGGCATGAAGTCAAGATGAAGAGCAACAAGAAGAGCTCACTGAACTGTCTTGACCAGACCTTGGAACAACAATAACTTTCCCAGGCAATTTGACTTCATCTCCATTACCATTTGCCACAATACTTTTCCTGATCTGTAAGTTGAATATTTCAACTAACACAGTCTTGAAAGCAGACTCAACATTGGTAGACTCGAGAGCAGAAGCTTCTAGAAAGAGAAGACCTTCCTTTTGAGCGAATTCTTCTGCATCCTCTGTTGAAACAGCTCGTTCTTCTAGAAGGTCGGATTTGTTTCCAATCAGCATTAGCACTACGTTTTTGTTTGCTTGGGCACGGAGCTCCTGTAGCCAGCGCGGGATGTGGTCGAAGGATTCGCGTTTGGTTATGTCGTAGACCAAGAGAGCACCCAACGCACCTCTGTAGTATGCGCTTGTTATTGCTCGGTATCTGTTTGTAAGAAATGCAATGATGATAAATCATAATAACATGTTTTCTATATGGAAATATCTGATAACTAATGTTTAATAAACTCCACATACACAAAGACCTTGCCATTTTACCCGTGATCATTGATACAAACAACATTTTCAAATGGCGTTTAAATTGTTAGTCATGAAGTTGAAATATTAACTTGAAATTGGATCTAAATCATTAGTACGTTTTAAATGCTGCTTTATGTAGGTCAAAATAAAATAAAATTAAGCAGCTGAAAGTATTGGTTCTTTCAAATTATATTTTTGAAATTCATTTTGATGTTTGACCTTTCTATAATTAAGCTCAAAACTTTACGTTTTTACCCTATTCCGTATTCAATTCGTTTTGAAAACCATAAATATAAGATTAAAATTTGAAATAATTATCTTAATATTCCTTTTATATTAACAAGGATGGAGTTATTTTTCCTAACTGCAAATTGAATTTAGTTTTGAGTTTGAACATAGGAAGTAAATTGAAACTAGTGACAGTAGATTGAAAGGTGGATTCAGATATTTTAGGATTTATGTTATTTTTGATTTAAGCATAGCAATATTATATCTGAAGCAATTTCAATATTAGTATGTAATAACATGAACCAAAACCCACTTGGATAACAACTGATTCAAAAGATAAGTTATGTTTAACTTGATAATTAAGATGATCTATAATGCAATGGATCTAATGAGAGCAAAGGTCTATGGATCAAGTTTGGATTTATAAGTACATTAGCAAGGTTGTAACTGAGGGATGACTTCGTTTAAAATTATGAAATGACTTCATTTATATGTAAGTTTGGATCAAAAAATGATATACACGAGATGTTCCTATCATCTAAAAATATGAGATGGTTGTTCAAAATAATTAAAAATGGTGAAGACAGATTTCCTTGTTTAACAAGAAGTTAATAAACAAAAAATGGGGCTGGATCTGTTAGCACCCATTGATTTTCCTTTCACCGTCCATTGCTTTGTGGAAAACAATCACACCTCATGTGTATCTTTTCACACCCCACGTTATATCGACTTCACCCTAATAATTTTAAATTCTTCTTTATTTACTGAATAGTCTTTGTCTTCTTCAATTGTCAAACTCAGGAAACTAGACATTGTGGTCACAACTAATTTGCAATTTTTATCATCAATATTTGTTTTTTTTTTTTTTTTTTTTTAATTTCGAGAAACAAAAGCTTACTTCTGATAAGCTTTTAAAAAGCTATAGTTGCTCATTCACAAAAAGATCTGGATTACAATTTGTGGCTTTTATGAAACTTGTTTAAATTTAGTTGGGACTAACCAAAGTAGATTAAAATCGACTATAAATTTCGAAAATCAAATGGATTTAGTATGACACAGATATAAATATGTGATCATCTTTAACTTCTCAATTTGACTTAAATAATGAAGGGGGGGGGGGGGGGGGGGGGGAGTTAGTGTTAACTGGGGGTCCAAAAAACAAAGATGAGACTTACTACATCATCTAGACATATAAATAAATTTATATGCATCAATCTACGAATATTGCCTCTTCTAAGCATCAAATTGCCGGCTTCTAACAATCTTATTTCCACTTTTACTGTCAAATTCATGATATTCCATGGATAACTTAATAATAAACAAAATACAAAAAAATACATGAATTCATCGAAATGTCTAACTTTGATTAATGGTTGATTAGTCTCCGCATTGGCGGTTAAACCATGTTTGATCTAGTGATTTTTAATATATATATATATATATATATATATATATATATATATATATGTATATATATATATATATATAAAGCATTCAATGACACCTCAAATAGTGAGCACCTCATTTGCCCTTCCCTCTCATCCTCTCATTTAATATAAATTAAGCTAGTGGAAGGAGGGGTGGCAATTAGACCCGACCCGATGGTCCCGGACCGGGATCTCAGTTCTAGGCGGGTCGGGTTTTGTCGGGTCTAAACTACACATTTCAAAAATCTGGTACATATATTTCAATGTTATTTGGTAGGGTTTTTCGGATCGGGTCTATGCGGGTCAGGTTTGATCGGGTCTTGATGGTATTTTTCATCACCTAAACCCGACCCGAGACCCATCGGGTTCGAGCCTTTTCGGATCGGTTCGGTTCGGGTTTTCGGTTCTAATTGTCAGCCCTATTGGAGGGAGAGAGAAAATGAATGTGTGGTGGAAATAATGAGGCATTTAGGAATGTTGCACTGTTTCGGGTGCCACTGAACGCTCGTCTATATATATATATATATATATATATATATATATATATATATATATATATATATATATATATATATATATATATATATATATATAGGGAAAGTCTATTTAAACACAACAAATAAACACAATTAAGGGGACACAAAATCTACATCATTGGATCTTCCCATGAATTCCACCACATAAAGACAAAAAGATTCAATGGTTAAGATTCAGTGTCTCTATGTTTGTGTCTAGTTTTGTGTCCCAATAGCCGCCCCCATATATATATATATATATATATATATATATATATATGAGGGTTCAATGACACCCCAAACAGTGAGCACCCCTTTAGCCTACCACTTTTCCATCACACATTTCCTTCCACTCATTCTCTCGCCTCTCACTCACTTTTTTTAATATAAATGGGTGGCTGAAATTGGGGTGCAAATGGGAAGCTGAAATTCATGGGGGCTCCCTGATCCTATCCATATATATATATATATATATATATATATATATATATATATATATATATATATATATATATATATATATATCCTTCCACTTATTCTCTCGCCTCCCACTCACTTTCCATTCACTTTTTCAATATAAATAGGTGGCTGAAATTGGGGTGCAAATGGGGAGCTGAAATTCAGGGGGGCTCCCTGATCCTATCCCTATATATATATATATATATATATATATATATATATATATATATATATATATATATATATATATATATATATATATGAGGCAGGTTCCATGGCACCTCAAACAGTGGAGCACTCACTTGACCTTTCTCTTTTCCACAACAAATCACTTTCTCTCTCCCTCCACTACATTCTTTAATATATATATATATATATATATATATATATATATATATATATGGCAAGCGTTCAAGAGAACCCCAAAAATGGAGCACTCCAAAAGCACCCTTGTTTTCCACCTCATTTATATTAAAAAAAGTGAGTGGGAAGTGAGAGAGTTAGTGGAAGGAGAGAAAAGGGAAGTTAGTGGGAAATGAGTGGTGGAAAAGTGGGAGGCTAAAGGGGTGCTCACTATTTGAGGTACCATTGAACCTGCCTCATATATATATATATATATATATATATATATATATATATATACACACACACACACACATACACATTTGTGTGTGTGATCAAAGTATACCAAACAGTGCAACGCCTCTAGAACCATGTGATTTCCACCATATATTCTCGTTTCTCTCTCTTCTTGCTAACTCTCTCCCTCCACAAACTTATTAAATTATAGATGAGTGGCCTAAAATGGAGTGTAAAAAAGATGCTTTCAAATAGGAGTAATCTAGAGTGTGCCATATATATATACATATATATGTATGTATATATATACATATATATGTATGTATATATATACATATATATGTATGTATATATATACATATATATGTATGTATATATATATATATATATATATGTACATAAGGAGCACTCAATGACACCCCAAATAGTGAGCACCCCAAATGCCCCCCAACAGAAACCAAATATTTATTGTAGTTTAAGTTAGTGGAAGGTGAGAGAATGAGTGAAAGGAGAAAAAAAAGGGATATGCGGTGGAAATCAGAAATCAGAGGACATTCAGGGATAGGATCAGGGAGCCCCCCCTGAATTTCAGCCCCTCATTTGCACCTCAATTTCAGCCACTCATATTAAAAAAAGTGAATGGAAAGTGAGTTGAAGGTGAGAGAATGAGTGGAAGGAGAGAGGAAGGAAATGTGTAGTGGAAAAGTGGTAGGCTAAAGGGGTGTTCACTATTTGGGGTGCCATTGAACCTACCCCATACAGAGGAGGGTTCCATGGCATCCCTATTTGGTAGCACCCCAAATGCACCTCATTTATAGCCACACATTTATATTAAAAAGTTAGTGGGTGGAGAGAGAGTTAGTGGGAAGAGAGAGAAACGGAAATATGTGGTGGAAATCAGAAAGCTAAAAGGGTGTTGCACTATTTGGAGTGCTCTTGATCATCTCTCTCTCTCTCTCACTCTCTCTCTATACACACACACACACACTAAAAAATATTGGTTACATTACATGTGCAAATTTACAACTTGGAGCCGAGAGAATATAATTACTTCAAATCTAATAGGTAAATGAATAGGTTTTCAACCCCTTTAATAAAACACTACCCCGAGGAGCAGACCTAGGAGATTCAGAAGGCTTACCACAACCGACCCTCATTTTAAGTCAAACTCTCACAAAGGAATTTTTTGACCACGAGATTATCTACTTATTTAAGGAATTATTACATATATCCACAAATAACAAACAACTGAAGTGTTGCTGTCAAGGATCGAATCCAATTTTCACAAATACAAACTTCTTTTATTCCGTCGATACTCTCAGAAAAATAAACCCTACAATAAATCGTTTAGAAAAACATGAGAAAAGTAACCCAGCTTTGGAGAGGATTGCAAATTATTGTAGAAAATAACAAAACGGAAATTGATTGAAATATTGTCATTATCATTATTATTATTTTCTGGGTAGGGAGGGGGAGATCAAGAAATATGTAAATGATAAGATGTGAACCACAAAGAATAAAATTAAGAATTAATTGACAGGAATAATCCGAAGTTTGACGTGTCTTCCTATATTAATCCGAAGTTTGAATTATTTTTAAATAATCCCAAGTTTAGGGGGTCCCTTCCCATATTGATCCCGATGGATAATTAACTTGTTGTAGCCGGTTATCAAACTTAAATTATCTTCCATAAACGATTTTTCTAGAGTGGGAAACTAATTTGGGGAAGACGAATTTAAGTTTGATAACCAACTACAACAAGTTAATAAGTCATCGGGATCAATATGGAAAGGGACCCTTCAAACTTGGGATTAATTAAAAATAATTCAAACTTCGGATTAATATGGGAAGACACGTCAAACTTCGGATTATTCCTGTCAATTTATCCTAAAATTAAATGAGGTTTAAATTTTTCTAAAAGAGATTTAGAAAGGAAAAAATATTATATGGCCAAAAGTCTCATTTAAGACTGACCAATCAAAATAAAGGCAACTTAAGGGTAGTGTTACAAGGCCTGAACGAGGGAGACGTGGGCAAGTGTGGGAATGAAGGGAGGCGTAGATTGAAATGTAGAATCCGTAGACAGGGCCGACCATAAGATTAGGCACAACAGGCAGAGCTGCCTAGGCAACCCATCTCGATGGGAGCAAACAATTCCAAGGCTAGCAGGTGGACGGATGGACGTTTGAGGTGTATTAGAGGCGCTTTGCAGTTTTTATTTTTCCTGTTTAAATTCAGTTTTGCAAGATCAATAAAAACAGTCGTGTCTTTTGATGAAGGGTCAAAACCTTTCCAAAGCGTTTCAACTGTCGCAATCATTCAAACAGGGCCATCTCCCTGCACCCAATGGCGGAGCCACTTCATGGTTGAGGGGGTCACGTGCCCCTTCCAGGAAATAAATTCCTCAGAAAAAAACTGAAAGTTTGTAAGTCTGATCTCCCCTCTTCTTCCCTCTTCTAATCACAGATTCTCTTCTCCTCAATTATAGACCGCAACCAACTCCAAAATGTAGGTAGCAACTCCCTTTTCCCCTTCAACGGCACTTTTGCCTAGGTCGAGCTCATCTTTTGACAATAGCTTAAGTCGAGCTCCTCTTCTGACAACAGCATATGTCGATTTCCTTAACATGGGTAACCCTAATTTATTTAGACTTCAATAGTTTATCAATTTTTCCTATTTTATTTGATTAAAACATGAATTGGTTATGGTTCAATTTGTCTACTGTAATTAACTTGATTTTTAGCTATGAAAGGTCCATTTGCTTACATAGATATGAAAATTTAATGAAAGTAGCTAAATTGTCACCGTAAGTTATATAAGGGTACCACAATAAATGCTTTAGAGTACCGCGCTACCGTCGTTCGAACAGTGTTCGGCCAGCGGTTGTCCACCCCATGGCAAAAAATAAATTTTCGATGGTACCCAAATCACTTATGGCTATTTAATGGTGTTATTAGTATTTCCACTACAATTTGAATAACTGTCAGAAAAAAAATCCGGGGCTGTCACCCCAAGCCCTTCTATGTTTTTTGACTTTGACCCTCCCAACGTCATTTCCTGGCTACGCCACTGTCTGCATCTATATATAGACAGAATGATAAATAGGAAAAAGTCACTCATTTTTCTTGCACTCTCTTCTCCTGCTACCATGCTACATACTTAAAACCACTTTCTTGAGTTCGTACTTGCTTTGCAATCGCCAACGCGAGATCGGTTTGTTTCATCTTAGGAAACAGTTGTTCATCGATCCTTCAGCACCATCGAGGAGCAATTATGTTTTAAGGAAACAATATTACTACTGCACTCGGACAAAGTATTCAATTATATGGGCTACATTACGGTAAGTTCTGATTTATTTACATTCCTCTCATCGTATCGAATAATTGCTGCTAATAGAATTTACACCGAATAATTGCTGCTAATAGAATTTACACACATATATAGGCAGACATACATTTGGTTGTGCATGTGCACAGGAGTGTGTATATATGTATGTATGTAAACACATGCAATTATGTATCTGAACAAATAAACTTAGATATTGTCTAGCGTTTTCTAAACACGATTTCCTCTTATGATTTTATGAAAAATCATCTAGCAAAGCATGTTATGTCTTCCTACCATGGACTTATAGTCACATCTTTATTGTCTAACGCACGAATATTTGAAAATCCAGCAAAGGTCATACAGTGGGCATTTAATAACACAGTCCACATCATTGTAAGCAAACGAAAAAGGTTGTGATAACTTGCAATAACAAGTCTGCTAATGATCCGTATTGCAACTTTAATGTCAACCACTCAAAGCGCACTTGATAGCTTTCTTACAGAAAGTACTCCATGAACTTATATATATATACTTTTTTCAGCTATAAAGGAAGTCAACAACTACATATTGTATCCAGCAACATTTGAAGCGTATGAATTGAAAATTTACAGATTTTGTGTTAGGAAAAATAGGAGCTAAGTTGAAGAAAACGTACTTCAGTGTTTGAAAAGGTCGATTTCGTGGAGCCAGCCAAAAAAAAAAAAAAAAGGGATCAAGTGAAGGTTCTCCAAATAGGTCAATCTACTCAAGCTATAATCCTCCAAATTCAAAACAAACTCAAAACGTCAAAGCTCCTACAATTTACATTCTGCTAAACACACTAACAATCTAAGAACATAACAAAATCGATTAAAAACAAATTATTACTTGCCTTTCCTGGCCAGCAGTATCCCAGATCTGGGCTTTAACAATCTTATCACAAACTTCAAGGGTTCGAGTCTGAAACTCAACTCCAATCGTCGCCTTCGATTCCGAACTGAACTCATTCTGAGCAAATCGAGAAAGCAACTGCGTCTTTCCTACCGCCGAATCGCCTATGAGAACCACCTTAAAAACATAGTCGACCTGCTCCGCCATTACGAATATTTCCAATTTTTTTGTATAAATTTATCGCGGAAATTTCACCTTACTTTTGGAATATTACGACGAGAGAAATGTAGGCGGAGACCTCAGTCCTGTCATGAGTCACGAAAATATCGAGAAGGGATGACAGATCTTTGACTTCCATTTATATAGCTCGAGGTTGCAACGTGGTTAAGGCTGCTATGGTAATTCCAGTTGAACTGGGTAAACAGGGTACGAAATTGAGCGGACGTAATTATAGCCACATGATTTGCGTCCCCACCCATTATCCACCTTAGAATTAGATGCGCGTGCTTTTATTTTTATTTTTAATTTTAATTTTCTTTTAGGAAATAAGAGATCTCCACGTGTGCTAGTCGGGTAGATTTGGTCTTTTTTATTCGAACAATCAGAACGAAAAATCGGATGGATTCACAACAAATTTCACATATCTTTATCAACCTTAGTTACTGATTCAAATTCAAAATTGAATTTAAATCGTGTACCTCTCTCGTCGTTCAACAATTCACGAATTCATAGGAAATTGGATCTTGGTTGAATCGAAATGGAGCACTTAAAGGTGGTGCCTCTAGAGTAGTCGACGAACGTTTCTTCGATTTCGTCGAACGGATCGAAGGGGAAGAGATATCGATACTAGCCGATTTGGATTTAAGTTTCCTTTTAGATGAACTCGATTTTATCTGTGTGTTTTATAAAGAAGGGTTGGATCCTTATTTATATATAAAAACTAGATATCAAAGGAACCGCAAAACCCGTTATTAGCATTTCAAAACAGAAGAAAATGCAACGTTCTATTTTCTTTTGTTAAGAATGGTTCTCATCCTTTTTGAACGTTCTTTTGTGTGACCCTACAGGTTACTATAACGTTGGCAATAATTTAAACAATATTCAAATTATAAACAGTGAGCGACATTTAGTAATACATTGTTGTTACCCAAATTATAATAAAATCAACGAATCGATGCAACATTTTCTGTGACCAGTATATCAACATAATTTTATCATTATAACCAATTTATCCAAGATTAAACTCGAGGCATGTAACGTATCATCCTCTCATAATTTAATCCTTTTATCTTGATCGATAAGTAGATTATATAAAACAAATCAATATTTGAGCACGACTATACATTTTATAATCATACTCAATCAAGGGTCTCATAGATATCCCTACTTATATTGTAGGGTTGAATTCCATCTAGATCATTCATATTATTTAATTGATTCGAGATGTATCTGATAATCACTTTTATCGTCTACTCGGCTAAAAGTAAATTTTGATGATATCAAAATACAAATATCCTCGAATAAATATATATAATGATTTCAGATACTGTTACTTTGAGAATTACTTATGGCCTTATGAATTATGCTCCATGAGGTTTTCTCAAGTTGGGACAATCCAATGCGCTATTCTCTAATATGTATTTATGTATTGACATTAATATAACTTATATTAATGATCAATGGGATATGATCATTAGTCAATCAACATATTAGTCTCAATGTTGCATTGTTGTCATATATTAACAATAAAACTTGACTACTGATATTTAAGAATGATAATACTTAATATATTATATAATCTCATGTTCAAATCACTTACTTGAAACTATATAACTCTGTATTATTATTCTAAGGACTTCTATTATGTTAATATTTATATTACGCAGTATATATAACATAACAAAATACTTTATTCAAAATAAAATATAACATCAACAATGTTATTATTTACATCAAACAGATTGCCTCTAGGGCACAAACTCTAACAGTCTCTGACTTGCACTAGAGCTAGTAACTCATGTATCATACACCCATGAAACTAGCGTGACAATCATTCTTCTGCCGCGACAAAGCTTTAGTCAGTGGGTCTGCAACATTATTATCCGTTGAAACTTTACAGATATGTATATCTCCTCTGTCAACAATTTCACGGATGAGATGATATCGCCAAAGTATGTGTTTGGATCGATGATGTGATCTATGTTCCTTAGCCTAAGCAATGGCCCCATTGTTGTCACAATAAAGATCTACTGGATCAACGATGGATGGAACAACAGAAAGTTCAATAATGAACTTCTTAATCTAAATAGCCTCTTTTGCACCTTCAGAAGCAGCAATGTATTCAGCCTCCATAGCCGAATCAGCGACTATTTCTTGCTTTGAACTTTTCCATCTGACGACAACACTATTCAGGAAAAATACATAACCGGACCGTGACTTGTAGTCATCTCTATCAGTCAGGAAGCTAGCGTCTGTGCAACCCTTTACCATTAATTCCTCTTCGCCTCCATATATCAAGATTGAGTCTTTAATCCTTTTCAGATACTTAAGGATGTTCTTGACTGCTGTCCAGTGAGTTTCACCTGGATCAGATTGGAATGTACTTGCCATACTTAAAGCGTATGAGACATCTAGACGAGTACACAACATTGCATACATGATTGATCCAACTGCCGAAGCATAAGGAACCATTCTCATGCGTTCCTAATCATCTTGTGACTTAGGCATGGAGTCTTAGAAAGTGTTATACCATGTAACATGGGTACGTATCCTCTCTTTGCCTCTTACATGCCAAACCTTTTCAGCACTTTGTCAATGTATGTACTATGACTTAGGCCGATCAACTTTCTTGATCTATTTCTAAAGATCTTAATACCTAACATATAGGTTGCCTCGCCTATGTCTTTCGTGGAGAAATTTTCCCCAACCATGTTTTTACCGCTTGTAATGAACTGACATCATTTCCAATAAGTAACATGTCATCTACATATAATTCTAGGAATATAACGTTACTCCCAATAATTTTCTCGTATACACAAGGTTCATCTTCTTTCTTAATTAAGCCAAACTCTTTGACTGTTTCATCAAAGCAAAGATTCTAGCTCCGAGATGCTTGTTTTATCCATAAATGGATTGTTGTAGCTTAGATACTTTTCTAGCATCCTTTGGATTGACAAAACCTTCAGATTGTATCATGTACACATCTCCGATAAGATTCCCATTAAGGAATGCATTTTTGACATCCATTTGCCGGATTTCTTAATTGTAAAAGACTGCAATTGCAACCATAATCCTAATGGACTTAACCATTGCCATTGGGGAGAAGGTTTCATCATATTGATCTCCTTAAACTTGTTTGAAACCTTTTGCCACCAATCATCCTTTTATAGGTTTGTACTTCATCATCCATGTCAGTTTTCTTCTTGAAACCCCACTTACACCCGATTTGTTTAATTACCACGTCAGGTGGATCAACCAAAGTCTACACTTAGTTAGTGTATATGGGATCCATTTCAGATTTCATGGCTTTAAGTCGTTTATTAGATTCTAGTCCATTCATAGCCTTTTGGTAAGAAGTGGGCTCATCTTGATCTATGAGCATTACGCCTCTAGTTTGATTCATAAGAAATCTGAAATATTTATCGGGCTTATGATGTATTTTACCAGATCTACGAATATCTTGTGTAATTTGAGCAGGCTCAATTTCCACAATAGCTTGTGGTCCTTGCTCAATTTCAAGTTCGGGTTCAATGATATCTTTTGGTTCTCGAGTTTCTTCGAGTTCTACTTTATTCCCATTGGTACGTTTAGAGACTAGTTCTCTTTCTAGAAAAATACCAGTTCTCTTTCTAGAAAAATACTAGTTTGAGCAATAAAAACTTTATTCTCAGAAGGTTTGTAGAAATAATATCCTTTTGTTTCCTTTGGATATCCCACAAAATAGCCTTTACCTGATTTGGGTTCAAGCTTGTCAGAAGTAAGACGTTTAATAAACGCCTCACAACCCTAAAGCTTCATAAATGACATACTGGGACATCTCCCAATCGATATCTAATATGGCATCTTCTGAACCGTTTTAGTGGGAACACGATTAAGTAAGAATGTAACTATTTCAAGGGCATAACCCCAAAAACTTATTGGAAGATCTGTATGACTCATCATTGATCGTACCATACGTAACAGGGTATGATTTCTTCTTTCGGACACACTATTCCATTGTGGTATTCCCGGTGGAGTAAATTGTGATACAATTCCACACTATTTAATATAATCATTAAACTCTTGGCTTAAATATTCTCCTCATCGATCTGTTCGAAGAGTTTTTATATTCCTACTAAGTTGGTTTTGAACTTCATTCTTGAATTCTTTGAACTTTTCAAAGGATTCTGATTTGTGTTTCATAAGATACACATAACCATATCTACTGAAATCATCAGTAAATGTTATAAAGTAATAAAACCTACCTCTAACTGATGTACTCATTGGTTCACATACATCACTATGTATAAGGGTCAATACATCACTAGTCCGTTCACTGTGTCCAGTGGAAGGAGCTTTGGCCATCTTGCTAAATAAACAAGATTTGCATTTTTCATATGATTCAAAATCAAATGAATACAAAATTCCATCTTTAAGGAGTTTTGATATGTGTTTCTCGTTTATATTGCCCAAACGACAATGATATAGGTACGTTGGAATTAAATCGTTAGTATTAATGTTATAAATAAGCATATCAAAGCTAAGAATATAAAGGCCATTTACTAATTGTGCATTTCCATAAAATATCTCATTTAAATCAAACGAACAACAACTGTCTTTTATTATAATGAAAATCAAAGTTTGTCCAAACAAGATACGGAATAACATTTATTCTAATGGAAGGCACATAATAACAATCTTTTAATTCTAAAACCAAGCCAGTATGTAAGGACAAGCGACAACTTCCTATGGCTAATGCAGCAACATTTGCTCTATTTCCCACTCGTCACTCAACTTCTCCTTTTACTAAATTTCTAGTCTTTTTTTATTTCTTGCAAATTGATACAATATGTTGTTAATCCACTAAAAAATCATGTATATGTGGATGGATCCATCACACTTCTAATCCATGGATCGATAACATTTTGGTTCATGGATCGGTCGACTTTGAGGCTGTGGATCGGTCGTAATTTATTTTATGGATCGGTCGTTCCTTTTATGATGGGTCGACCACATTTTCTACGATGTATCGGGGTAGATTTAATAAATGGATCGGTATATTTTATGTTGATGGATCAGACATATATATCTATGGATCGGCAACGTTTTTTAGCTATAGATCGACATCATGTCATGTATGGATCGGTATGACTTTATTCGATGGACCAACAGTAATTTTTTCTATGGATCGGTCATGTTTTCATAGATGTATCAGTCATGTTTTCATTGATGGATTGGTAAGATTTTCCAGCGATGGATCAGTTAATGTATTACATGGATTGGGCACGATCCATGGCATGGATCGGTTGCCGATCCATGGGCCTGCGCATGCATTATTTCAAGATCGCCACTCCACTCCATTCTTTGCCTATAAATGCCACACCTCCTCACACATTAAATGGATAAAAAATTTCTCCCCGAAGGCTGCCATTTTCAATCTCCGACATTACTTAAACATCTCAAACTCTATTAAAGCATTTTCTAGCTTAACTCAAGCATCTCCATCAACATCTTCATCGAGAATTCATCAAAGATCATCGCCATACATGATTATCGAAGATCTACTTCAACAATCATCAATACTAGCGATATTTCGAGCCATTTCAAGGAAGAATCGAAAAGCTATAAATAGAAAAAAGAGAATTATTGTAAAAGTGATATAAAACATACAAAGTGATATTGAATGTGTACTTTATGATAAAGAGAATAATGAAATCATCCTTCAAAGTGGACATAGGCCAAATCTGAGGTCGAACCACTATAAACACTATCTACTTTTACTATTTTCTGCACATTTATGCTCTTAACCATCTTTTTCATAAACTTAAAGTGTTAATGCACCTCTTGGGGTGTTAGCATCCATTTTTGTTGTTAACATTTTTAGCGTCCACCGTGGGGCTCGAACATACGACCATAAGGTTAAGAGCCATGCTGGGGGAAAGTTGTTGACGCTTGATCTTTCACTATAGGTCCACGAAATCTAAAAGTCAAGCCAGTTGAAAGAACTTCCACGAAGATTAGAAGATTATCGAAACTTATGGCATCGTCTAAGAAAACTAGCAAGTATGCAAGAGCTTCAAGTTCGGGGAATGCTTATAATGATGTTGTGGCCACTCCTCAAACCAACCATCCAACTACTACTCAAACTTCTGGAGCTGGTGTAACTTGGGAGAGTTGGATGCAGATGTTACTAACTTGACTCAGCAGATGGAAGCTTCGAACAAAGCTCTGCTGGATAGTCTTGAAGCACTTTTCGCTGCTCAAGCCAATATGACAAATGAAAAAGTTTGGATTAACCTCGAAGAGAATGCTAATTCTTCTGCTTCAGATGTCAACCGTGATTAATTTGTTCAGGAGGTTGATGATTCAGATGATGCTGATATCGAAGATTCTAAGCCTAATGCTAAAAATCATTTCGAAAGATATACTTCACGTAAAGTGGCTATCCCACTAAAGGACATCTCCCCAAGCGGGAGACCAATGGCCCCGAATCACTAACCATGATCGCTTGCCCAGGCGATCATCCGGTAAAGGAGATGGTGTCCGCCCGTGGGATGACACGACGACGAAGAATATATTTTGGAGATGATTAGGAAAATTAGGAAGGAGAATATGGCGAGGAATGACGATGAAACAGAGTGGGATTTTTCTCCGAGTAAGAGCCTGTTTACAAAGAGAATTCAGAACGTTGATGGTGTGCACATAAAAATGCACATTTATATTTATATATTTATTCTTGTTTAGTGCAAATAAATGTCATATGTGGGTATTTTATCATGTTTAAATCATAATTCAATTGATTTCAAAACATCATGCATTCATCATCATATAGGGGGAAAATGGTCATTTTTGTGCTTATGTTATTTTGAGAATTTTTACTTGGACTTTTTCATGTTTTTGTAGAAATTTGATGCATGTAGAAGAGGATTTCATAAATATATATATGCATACAAAGAAAAAAAGAGGAAATCAATGCCTTGCCAAAAAATAGGAAATCAATGCCTTGCCAAAAAAAGGAAATCAATAAATGGATAAGGAATCAATTCAAATAGAAGATTAGTGGAGGACCCTACCCACTCTCCCTCCTTCTTTAGTGGAGACAAAAAAAGGCTTCATGAATCATTATTGATAAAGACAAAAGGAAGCTTAATGAACGGGTATTCGTGGTAGTCCCCAACAAAGTTGATTAGGGTTTTAGGGTTTTGAACATGTATATATACCCCTTTATGTTCATGTAAAGTCTCTCTTTTCTTTTTTACCCTGACCTTTAGTTAGTTTTTAGGATCAGAAACAAAAACTCTTTCTTGTTCTTCCATGGCTTCTTAGCCATTTTTCTTATTTGTAATCTCTCGTTTTAATGCAATTTTAATTAGTTGTCATTTATTTACATGTTCTTTTCTTTTATGCAAATAAAATAGATAGTCCTTTATTTTCTTTTTCTTTTTCTTTTGTTTTTGTTCTATGTTACAATCTACTTTATTTGTTAGAATGACAAACATGAGAGACTAATCCCTTTCAACTTAGGGGCAATGAAGCTTTCTTGATTATGTAGATGCAACATAATTTATTTATTCATGCTCTCTTTTTGTGCTTCATGTCATGTTGAAGTTATTGGTTTGTGTTCATTATTGAATTCGATAGCCTATATTGTTGATACCAAATAGGCTATGCTTAGTTATATGTCCACCAATTTCCTCTTCATCTACATATGATGATGGTGATTAAGTAGAGGTTGTAATAAAAAAAATTGATGGTCTATAGTTCTAATTAATAGTTCATAGGCCATGCTTAAAGTATATTTCAATTTTAACTTGTTCATTTTTCATTAGAACTAAATTCACAAATGACAAAAAAGAGATATCATGATTCCATAACTTGTTGAACTACATGATCTAGAAAATGGATTTATTCCTAAGTTGTCATTTATCTCATAGCTTTTATCAATTTTAGTTTGCTAGTTCAGTTGTAGTTGTAGTTAAAACTTCACTCAAATTTGATTTAATTTGATTGAATATAATTAAAATTATTTCTTTTCCCATGGATCGACTCGTATTCGCTAACGTACTACAAGTGTACGCCCTGCGCTTGCGGTTAGTTACACTCCGCGACAGTTTTCTAGTTCATACAATATTCATCGTCGAACAAGTTTTTGGCGCCGTTGTCGGGGATAGTTAATTAGTTTTGATTTTGTTCTTTGGATTAATTTTGTTGTTCTTCTTTAAAAAAAGTGTTTGTTTTATTTATTTTTCCTTCTATTTTCTTGTATATATAGAAAGAAAATTCTTGTTTAATTGATTTGGTATTATTGATTGATACCATAATCTCAAGGACAAGAGAAAAAAAAATACTTGCCTTTTGTTTTCAATCTGTTTCCTATATTCAATACAATTTCTTTCCTTTTCTTTCATTTATTTCTTTCCAATTTGCTACAAATTTCTTTCCTTTCACAATTCTAACAAATAAAAAAAAAAATCTTTCCAAATTTTCTTATTCTTACTCTATTTTTCTTCCGCGTTTATCTCCAATAACCTCCCAATTTATTGCTTGCCTTTTTCCTCTCTTTTCAAATTTCTTTCCAGTTTCTCATATTTCTTCTTTTACAATTAAAAAAAACAAATAAAATTCTTGCCAATTTTTGTGCATTTTCTTTTCCTTTTCGTTTCCCTTTTTCCCATCTATTTATTTCCCTTCTTTGTACAAATTCTTTCTTTTCTTTACAATAAAAAACAATTCTTTTTTTATTTCCTTTTTCTCTTCTCCGTCTTGAAGATTTCTACTCCAATCAACGATTACCGACCATACAGAAATCAAACCAAAACTTCAACTTCATCCCCCTTTCAAAACAATTCCCTTCTTCCATCAATACCACCGCCATCTTCAAACCTAAGTCTGAACAGCTCGACTACCCTTGATCAACATTCACCAACCAAAATCCCTCATCTTCACACATACACAAACAAGAACACAACAACCATCACCTCCATTTCACCACAGCCCTCCTCTCTACACAACCCTTCACTACTTCACAAATTCTATCACCAACCACTCCATGACTGACACAAATTCCATCAACAACCATATACTCCATCCCCCATCTACATCCACTGTCGACGCTATCGATTCAACACCACATAACACATTCACAAACTGCCCATTGCTAACACCCCAATTAAAAATTCCATCACCATTCAATACAATCACCTCCAAACTCTACGCAAAACCCCATATACATCCCACGTTCCCCAAAAACCAACAGACAAAATCAGCCATCGCAACCTCCCAGGTTTAAACAACAACCTCACCTCGCAAAACCCAACTCGTACTTCCATCAGCAGTTGCCATCATCGCAACTCCTTACATACCAGTCACGAAAGTCCTTCTCTTTTCCACTGCAATCTGCCTCAACACGTACTTTAAACCACAAACTGAACCCAACGCAACTTGAAACCCCTCTCCTCAGATCTTTTCCAAGATCCTACAAACACACAAACCCTAACCGAACAGAAGATCGAACAATTGAATCCACAGAACTCAGGAGTTCAAAATTGCAAGCGACATCATATTTTTTTCTTTTTCTTCTCTCATTTTAATTTCACATTTCAATAAAGAAAGAAAAAATAGTCGGTTTTGGGGAGAAGGATCTATCTGGGGAAATTTCCTATTTGTTTTAATTGGGTTTGGGGGAGGCTGCCTTTATGTGGGCCTTGGGCTGAGGGGCGGCGGGCCTGTTGTGGATTACTAAGATTTCTTTTTATTTAACTCGTGAATTTTATTTCTAAGTGCTCCTCCCAAATCCTTTTTGTTGTGTGAGTATTTGCCTTTGTGTGTGATTGTGAGTATTGTTTTTTGAGTTTGCATATGTGATTTTCCTTTTAAATTTTGTGTTTACATTTATGAGTTCAAGTTTCTTTTTTTTCTAGTGTGTGCGTTTTATTTACTTCTTTACTTTTGTTTTCTTTCAAAAAAACATAAAACACAAAAAAAAATCACTTGCCAATTGTATATATAGTCTTCATTTTCATGATGTAGAAAATGCCAAGGAGGATTACTTGCTCAAAGACTGCTCTGCATGCTTTGCTTGGCTCTACGCTCGCTTGCTTAATAAAAAATTGCCGCTAAAAAAAAATGCTAATCTGCACGCACTGGTATAAGTTTTCTTTCCTTGTTTTTATTTCATTTGTATTGTTGGTTGCTTGCACTTACATTTAAAAAAAACAAAAAAAAAATTCATCCGTAGCTGCGTTATTAATTCACGATTAATTTTTATTTTGTGTTCATCTTATTTTGTTTTTTATTTTTCTAAGGATACTGTTATATTTTGACAACTTGATTTCTTTCTAACGATTTATTTCTCGGTGTCTAAACTACGGTAGAGTGATAACCATTTATAAATATTACGGTGATTTGTAAATATTGTATCGGTTGTTCCTCTGAAGGTACTTAAACCTTCGGTTGCATTGCTAGGGTGATTCCTGGTGCACCGATAACTCATGTCCGTTAACTGGCTGAGAAATCTTTTGTTGAAATTAATCTAACCGTCATTATATAATTTTAGAAAATTTGTAAATAAGTAATTTGCATTCATATATTTGCATTAGGTTCATGCATATTTAAAAAAGAAAAGAAGAAAACAATACAAAATCTAAAAAAAAAAACAATTTTCTTTTGTGAATATTTCTTTTTCTCATACCAAAAAAAAAGCTTTCTTGAAAATGTCTCGATTTCCTTATTCATATGAATTTTACGATAGTTGTGAAAATCAATATAATCTGTATAATTTTACACCAAATTCATATGGATATTCTAATAACAACTGTTGTACAAACAATTTGGATTTTACACCATCAGCTTTTCAAAATGATCCTAATTTTGCACCACAAAATTTTCAAAATAATGACCAACCCTCAAATCTTGAAACAAGTATTGAATCCTTACTTGAAATGAGCACACAACAAAACTAAAGAATAAATGAATGGTGTAATTCATACTTGTGCAATAATTCAAGTCAAAGTTTTCAGAATATTCAAAATTTGAATTCACTTTTAATTCAAATGATTTTGATTATAACCTTTGCCAATTCAATTTCGAACTCCAAAATGAATCTCAAATTTAAAATGAAAATGTGAATCACTTTTCAAATAATTTTGGCAATGGGAATAATTTCAATTGTGGTGCGACTGAAAATATTTTTTGTCAACAATTTCAAAGCAAAAATTCTCAAATAAATAATCATAAAATTGATTTTATTGAGGAAAATTACATGGATTTGTTGTATAATAACTAGTTGAAGTTTCGTGAGAAAGAAATTCAAATCCAAATGTGTGATGATTCGAATAATAATCTATCTTTGCCCACAATCGACGATTTTCAAATAACAACTTTTGAAACTGAAAATAACAATCTTAACGAAGTTGTTGAAAACACGGTAATTGAGTTGGATTTCAATTCTTTTGAGAGGGTGGAACCAAATCTCAAATTCGACATTGCTTTTTCTGAAAATAACGACTTTCAAACAACAACTTTGGATTTTGAAAATGATACATGCACTGAAGTTGTTGATAATTCACCAAAGAAAGACGAATTTAATGAATATGATTTTTTTGGATTTTTCGAAAATGAGTTGAATTTTAAAGAGGTAGAATTGAATCACCATTTTGATTTTGAAATCAATAATTCAAAATAATTTTTCAATGGCAATTTTGAAATTCAATTTGGTGAAAACAGACATGAAATTCAATTCATTATTCAATCTATCCCAAAAGTCATCAAAAATAAAAAAACTCATTCGATTTTTAATAAAGCGACATTCGTTTTTCCAAATCTACACACACCTTCAAAATATTTTACGATTTGGTTTTTCAAGCTTAAACTGTGTCTCTCATACTTGAAGAGACAAATGAACTGGTATTTAGATGACTATTTCATTTACTTCTTGTCAATGTATTTTCCGATATACTATAAATAATTTTTTTGTTCTTTTCTCTTGTAAATATAAGTCATATTTTTGAAATTTTCATTTTCTTTCCATTTGGGTTGACTGTGGGGACACAGTCCAAATCAAGTGTGGGGTGAGTTTCATATTTGTTTTGGTTTTACATAGAATTTTCCTTTCCTTTTTTCATTCAAAAAAATAAAAAATCAAAAAATAAAATAAAAAGACTTTCGCATTTCTATTTACTTTTAAATAAGACACGATGGAGTTTGCATACAATTTTGGTCGTTCGATTAAAATGTTTGGACATTTACTTCTCTTAACAGATAATGGAAAAAAGTTTGAATTATTAGCAAATTTGGTGTAACTGGTATATTTGAAGATTCGTACGTGATGGGTATGAAATGTTTTCTAAATTGTAATCCGATTAATTAAATGGGTGATTTAGAGTACTGGCGATAAAATTTTAGATCTTTTAAGTGAAGTTGTGCTAGGATATTCTCGCTTAACTCTCTCTCTTATATATATATATATAAGAGAAGCATATATATATATATATATATATATATATATATATATATATATATATAATAACCCAAGGGTATCCAACATTGCTAGTACATCTAGCATTGGTGTGCAAACCCGCCAAGCTCTTTCCAACATCTTGTTGACAAAGTTAGCTTTGGTATACCTTGGTCTCATTTTATGAGTTGGACACCTAAGGATTACCGACCCTCACGTAAGTCGTAATGCAGAGTAGAGGTGGTATACCTAGGTATTTGTAAATAATAATAATGTAAATATTTTGAAATAATGAGAGAGTAAGCAGTTGAAGTCCAAGCACTATCTTCACTTATTCGACCTAACTTGTTAAGCAAAAGGAAACTGAGATGCCATTTTTACGATTGTTGATATCGATTATAGAGTTCATTTCATATTTGCACTACGTTTCTACCAAAACAATTGGCCAAGCAGGAGAAGTTTGTGATGATAACATGACTTTTGTTTGAAGTTATGATTAGTAACGGACTCAAATTTCATAGTGACGACCCAAATTTGTGTTAACTCATTCGTGTAATATTTAAAAGTAGATTATCCATTTGTAAATATTCCTTTAAAAACTTACATTCATCTTGTAGATATTTTCTAATCTTGCATTTTGTAAATATTTTTTGCGTTCAACTTTTGGATTTTGTGGGTAGTATCCGGTGAAAACCCTCACGAGACAACACTCGTCCTACTGGGGACCCCCAGAGGTTTAAAGGCTTGTTGCTTACGCTCAATGCAATCGTGCTCCTTATGAAAACACTTTTATCTTAGTTTGTTTTACCTTATTCGAGGACGAATAAAAAGATAAGTGTGGGTGTATTTGATGTGCACATAAAAATGCACGTTTATATTCACATATTTATTCTTGTTTAATGCAAATAAATGTCATATGTGAGTATTTTATCATGTTTAAACCATAATTCAATTGATTTCAAGACATCATGCATTCATCATTATATAGGGGGGAAATGGTCATTTTTTTTGCTTATGTTATTTTGAGAATTTTTACATGGACATTTTTCATGTTTTTGTAGAAATTTGATGCATGTAGAAGAGGACTTTATAAAGATATAGATGCATACAAAGAAAAAAAGAGGAAATCAATGCCATGCCAAAAAAGGAAATCAATCAATGGATAAGGAATCAATTCAAATAGAAGATTAGTGGAGGATCCCACCCACTCTCCCTCCTTTTTTAGTGGAGACAAAAAAAGACTTCTTGAATCATTATTGCTAAAGGCAAAAGGAAGCTTAATAAAGGGGTATTTATGGTACTTCCCAACAAAGTTGATTAGGGTTTTAGGGTTTAGAACATGTATATATACTCCCTTTATGTTCATGTGAATTCTCTCTTTTCTTTTTTATCCCGACCTTTAGTTAGTTTTTAGGATCAGAAACAAAAGCTCTTTCTTGTTCTTCCATGGCTTCTTAGCCATTTTTCTTTTTTGTAATCTCTCGTTTTAATGCAATTTTAATTAGTTGTCTTTTATTAACATGTTCTTTTCTTTTATGCAAATAGAATAGATTGTCCTTTATTTTTCTTTTGTTTTTGTTCTATGTTACAATTTACTTTTGTTATTAGAATAACAAACATGAGAGGCTAATCCCTTTCAACTTAGGGGTAATAAAGCTCTCTTGATTATGTACAACATAATTTGTTTATTTATGCTCTCTTTTTGTGCTTCATGTCATGTTTATGTTATCTGTTTGTGTTCATTATTGAATTTGATAGCCTATATTGTTGACACCAAATAGGCTATGCTTAGTCATATGTTCACTAATTACCTCTTTATCTACATATGATGATGGTGTTTAAGTGGAGGTTGAAATCAATAATTTGATGGTCTATAGTTCTAATTAATTGTTCATAGGTCATGCTTAAAGTATATTTCAATTTTAACTTGTTCATTTTTCATTAGAACTAAATTCACAAATGACAAAAAAGAGATATCACGATTTCATAACTTGTTGAACTACATGATCTAGAAAGTGGATTTATTCCTAAGTTGTCATTTATCTCATAGCTTTTATCAATTTTAGTTTGCTAGTTTAGTTGTAGTTGTAGTTAAAACTTCACTCAAATTTGGTTTAATTTGATTTAATATAATTAAAATTATTTCTTTCCCTATGGATCGACTCGTATTCGCTAACGTACTACAAGTGTACGCCGTGTGCTTACGGTTTATTACACTTCGCGACGGTTTTCTAATTCATAGAATATTCGTTGCCGAACAGTTGAGTTCCCTAAGAAGTTTGTTCCTCCGACTATTCCGGCTTATAGTGGAACTGGTGACCCTAATATGTTTCTGTACAGGTATGACCAGCACATGTATGGTGCACGGGCGGTAGATGAAATCAAGTGCTTGTACTTTCCTATTTATTTGGAAGGAGTAGCATCACTATGGTTCACCATATTGTCGCTGAAATCTATGGATTAGTTTTCTGGCTTGGCAAAGAAGTTCAGGGAGCAGTGCAAGTTGTACACTATAAAATCTAAAGACATAATGTCATTATCAGATTTGGGGCAAAGACCGGGCGAATCAGTGGAAGCCTTTCTTACTCGTTTTAATGCTGCTGTAATAGAAGTTAGGAATCCAGAGCCTCGAATGGTATTGATGGCATTATACTGAGCTGTGGACAAGAAAATTGAGTTCAGGAAATGGGTGAAAATAAAGGAGCCCGATACTCTTGAGAAGTTCTATAAGAAGGCAGAAGAGTTCATCAGAGTGGAAGATGACCCTTCTCTCGCCCAAAATGTCGTTGAAAGCAGTGTTGAGCTGGAAAAGAAGGATAATGATGCTCAAGGTAGTCGGAAGAATACCGGGGGGCAGAAGAGAGGAAATGACGGGAGAGATAACCGAAATGACAAGAAGTCCAGCTTTTTCAAACCCTAGAGTTAACTTCTTTGACGGATAACCTGAGAATATCTACACTGCCACTAAATACACAGAAGATTATCCGAAACCGCGACCTTAAAAACTACGAGAAAGCCAATTGAAGTCCAGAAGGTTTTTCCATTTCCATAATCAGCCCGGTCACAACATAAATGAATGCAAACATCTGAAGACCTTGATCGAAGAGTTAATCAGAAAGAACATGCTACAGCAATATGTGAGAAAGTCGTAGACTGCAAATCCTTCCTCGACTCCTCAGGGGCAGAATGCACGTGGTAATCAGCCTGGTCCAAGCAATGGAGCTCTAGTGCAAACTAATGCGAGTTCGGTGATTAACACTATATCATGTGGTCTTCATCCAACAGGTAATAGCTGGGGTGAGATTGAGAGGTATGCAGGAGCTCTGATGTATGTCCCGAAAGAGGAGAGGTGTTTAATTCTCAGCAATACTATTCCCCCCAAAGCAGCAAAAAGTTTTTCATGGAACTATTACATTTGGAGACAAAGATGCAGAAGGTATCTGAGCCCTGACTCAGATCCGATGGTGGTCACAGTCGAGATAGGTCCAGCTATGGTCAGATGGGTGCTTGTTGAGTGCGGCACCTCCGTCAATGTCCTATTCCGAAAGACCTTCAACCGGATGAATATCTCTACGACAGATGTTCAAGCTTGTCAAATAAAGATCCAAGGGTTCACAGGAGAGCCAAAGCAACCAGTTGGAACTATTGACTTGCTCGTAGAATTGGGAGAGGGAGAAAAGAGAGCTATTATGAAGCAAACCTTTGTACTTGTTGATGTACTTTCCGCTTATAACGCATTCCTTGGCAGACCTGCTTTAACTGACTTCATGATTGCGCTAGCACCATGGTGTCTGACGATAAAGTTTCCTACAGAAAATGGTACTGCCATGATAAAAGTGGATCAGGAGTCTGCTATCTTACAGAGCTGAAAGAGGCCAAGAAGAAAGACAAGGGGAAGAGTATAGAGGGCCCTCTACGCATTTGCGACCCTTCCTTATTGCAGCTAAAGCATGACCCCTGCACTGGCGAGCATAGCGGGGCTCAGAAGGAGATTAGTCCTATAAAGTCTAGTGCAGAGGAGAATCGAGCGGCGTCAGCAGAGATCACCATTCCTATTCCAGTGCATCCAAAAGATCCCGACAAATATATTGAAAATAAGGTCTCAACTGGGCCAGAAATTGCAAAGTTTGGTCGTTTTTCTTAAAGCTAATCTAGATGGATTCGCCTCGAGTCATGCAGATATGTGCGAATATCTCCTAAAGTGGTTGTTTATGCACTAAATATTGACCCTCTCTTTACACCTGTAAAGCCAAAAAGGAGGATTCATGGTCTTGAAAGGTCTACAACTCTCAAACAAGAAGTCGAGAAATTAATGGAGAATCACTTCATCAGAGAATCAACATACCCAGATTGGGTGTCCAACCCCGTTCTCGTGAAGAAACTCAACGCAAAATGGCGTGCGTGCATCATTATTCAGATTTCAACAAAGCATGCTCAAAGGATAACTATCCTTTGCAAGGATTGATCAGCTAGTAGATGTGACAGTAGGGCATGAACTGCTTTCATTCATGGATGCTTATTCAGGCTACAATCAGATAATGATGCACGAGATGGACCAGGAGAATACTAGCTTCATTATAGATGTGGGTTTATATTTCTACAAAGTCATGCCTTTCAGGCTGAAGAATGCAGGGGCAACCTATCATCGGCTTGTTAAAGAAATGTTCAAATCACGGATCAACAAGACTATGGATGTGTATGTTGATGATATTCTCGCAAAGTTGAACAGATCGTCCGATCATATGGAAAATTTGGCTGAAATGTTTCATATTCTCAGAAGATATGACATGAAATTTGTAACAGCCCTCATTTTACGTATCGGAAGATCGTAAAATATTTTTATTTTATTCCCTGAGGGTTAGATAATTCTCATCTTTTGGTATGTTGCTTGTGGGGATGTGAGACATGTCCATAAATTTTACCAATTTTGTTTGTGACCATTTTTCCCCTGTCAGTCTTGTACAGGGCATAACTTTTGACTCAGGTCGAATCAGGGGATGAGACCTGTGCCATTGGAAAGGAATTGATGATTGTCTTTCCGTAGAGTGGTTACATTATGGATTTGGTTCAGCGGTTCAGGAGAAATCGCTGTTTTAAGGTTTTTCAGTTGGCTATTCAGGTTTTGGAAGGCTAATGGGCTGATTTGGAGAAGGCCCATTAGAGGGTGGGTGGAGACTATAAATAGGGGGTAAGGGGTATGGAGAAAGGTTGGCATTTTCCATTCTGTAATAACCCGCAAAATCTGGGCCAGTTTAAAATTTTTATTTTGGCGATTTTAGCGAATTTTGATTATTTAAAATAGATTATTTTAAATAATATCGACGAGAAATTTATTTTGAATATAATTCGAACGTATATATTATACGCGTCGTCGTTAGAATATAATAATTATATATATAATTATAAATAGAATTGAAAATGGCGCGGTAGTTCGATAATTCGATTTCAAACTTCAATTGAATGTACCGGGTGCAAAACAATCCGGATTTTAGTGAAACCAAAAATAATGGAATCTAATAGTGAATATCTTTCCAACGAATCCGACAAATCAAGATTTCATTGCGGGAATCAAAAGATATGTCCAGTTGAAATTTCTGAATAGTCGTTATGGAATTCAGGCCCTTAAAAATGGACATTTTGCAAACGACCTCGGATTTCGACGAAACCAGTTTTGTTGGATCCGCAGTGTCAAATTATTGCTAACTTTCAAATTTCATAATTTTTCGAATCAATATGTGAGCGTGGCAAAGGAAAACGCGTTTGACCAGTTTCAGTTGATTTTAATCGACTGGAAAATGGCCATTTTTCTAACGATCTCAGAATTCGACGGAACTAGTTTTGTTAGGACCGTATCGTTAATACGAAGCTAGAAAATATTTTTCGAGAATTTTTAGAGTTAGTATGCGACCCTGGTAATTTGAAATGTACGTTTAAAATTCAATATATAGATTTAAATGTAAATTTAACGGAAACTGATTCAAACGATCGAATCAACTTGTGATACATAGCCCATTGTATTCAGAATGGGGGTAATTAGCTAGGGGCGACAGTCGGTGGGTTCGATTTTGAGTTCGAAATAAAAAATTACTTTTTGGGAATAAATTAAATTAAAAATATATTATTTTATATAAGGTCAACCATAATATCTCCGTCCCCTTCACTGTTCAAATTAGATCTGAGATAAAAAATAAAAAAAAAAAAAAAAAGAAAAAAAATCCTACTCGCGATCGACGGAGGAGCCCTCTCCTCCACCACCGGAGGCGCTGCTGCCCTCTGGCCTTCCCACGTGCCACCGCCCCACTCCGATCAACCCCATCCGACCCCGCGCCTCTCCACCTCGATGCAGCAAAACCCCCCTGAACCCCAAACCCCATCTCGATTCTCCCCACGCCGTAGTTGGAGGCCGCGCCTCCTATCCGCCACTGACCGACGCCGCCCTCCAGTCAACTCACCCACCACCTCGCGCTTCTCTCTCCTCCTCTAATCTGACCTCCTGCGATCCCCTCCTCTCCCCTCTTCGTTCGAATGACAGTTAGTCCTTCTGCTTATTTTGGTTATATTCTTTTTTCATTATTCTGAGATTTATATGTGTTTTAATCTGATTTTTTTACATGTTTGTAAAACTGAAATTTTAGATTTGTAAAGAATGAAATTCTATAATTTAATCCCAGTAAAAATAGGATTTTTATATATTGAACTTCGATAGAAAAATAGGATTTTTATATATTGAACTTCGATAGAAAAATAGGATTTTTATATATTGAACTTCGATAGAAAAATAGAATTTTTATATATTGAACTTCGATAGAAAAATAGAATTTTTATATATTGAACTTCGATAGAAAAATAGGGTTTTTATATATTGAACTTCGATAGAAAATTATGATTTTTTATATATTGAACTTCGATAGAAAAATAGGATTTTTATATATTGAACTTCGATAGAAAATTAGGATTTTTTATATATTGAACTTCGATAGAAAAATAGGATTTTTATATATTGAACTTCGATAGAAAAATAGAATTTTTATATATTGAACTTCGATAGAAAAATAGGATTTTTATATATTGAACTTTGATAGAAAAATAGAATTTTTATATATTGAACTTCGATAGAAAAATAGGATTTTTATATATTGAACTTCGATAGAAAAATAGGATTTTTATATATTGAACTTCGATAGAAAAATAGGATTTTTATATATTGAACTTCGATAGAAAAATAGGATTTTTATATATTGAATAGCGAAGTAAAAATTCGATTTTTACATAGGTAGTGAAAGCGGACAACGAAGGTAACAAAAAGGCGGGAACGAAGAAGATTTCTATAAAAGAAAAGTCAAGATGCTTGGATAGCTTTTGGTGAGAATTTCTCACCTTTCAATTTATTTTTCTAGTTATATATATATATACTAGGATGCAGACGGTGCTTAGTAGCACCCGACACAATCGTCCACAGACCATGGACTTGTTTGTTTGGTTGCATAGCTTAGTTATATGATTTGATTTGAATTTGGTTGTTTGGTGATTTTGATTGATGTGTGAATGGCGTGGGCCTTCACTAGACCGGGGATAAGGCTAGGCCTTGTCCCGTTCCTAGTATCGTGCCGTTATGCCGCCGAAATTTTCTAAAATATGTTAGAAAAATAAAAACATCATTTTATTTAAGGAATGAACTGAATAAAATTCATATGTTGGAATAAAATGTTTTGTCGCTAAAAATATAATTTTTAACGTGAATGTGAATAAATAAATATTCATTTACAAACCGGACGGTTTGTTTATGTACACCTATTTGAAGGACATTGATTGGGTCGATAAATTTTACACATCGCCCAATTGCACAAATAAAATCTGTGTTTGATTGTTTGAAACCCCACACGGGTGTTGGGATGAAATTTGAAGTTCACTCATCCTGATTGATTAAATATGTCGATCGATTGATTGACAGGCTGTTATAAGCGTTGAATATCTATATTTGATGCTTATACAGTGTAGTGCACTTTGGTTGATGGTTGATTATTTTCAATGCTATTATATACATGTGTTGTATGAAAATCCATATAATTAATTTTATATGGTAATTAATTGGGCCTCATTCCAGTATTTGAAAAAGAAATATTTGAAAAAGAAATATTTGAAAAAGAAATATTTGAAATAGAATATTTGAAAATAAAGGAATATATGAAGCCGTGTTGATTAGATTGACGCTATTTTGACGTAAACGATATTTATATCGATTTGAAAACGATTTCGAAATGAATTGATTTGAAAACGATTTCGAAATGAATTGAATTGAAAACGATTTCGAAATGAATTGAATTGAAAACGATTTCGAAATGAATTGAATTGAAAACGACTTCGAAATGAATTGATTTGAAAACGATTTCGAAATGAATTGAATTGAAAACGATTTCGAAATGAATTGAATTGAAAACGATTTCGAAATGAATTGAATTGAAAACGATTTCGAAATGAATTGAATTGAAAACGATTTCGAAATGAATTGAATTGAAAACGATTTCGAAATGAATTGATTTGAAAACGATTTCGAAATGAATTGAATTGAAAACGATTTCGAAATGAATTGAATTGAAAACGATTTCGAAATGAATTGAATTGAAAACGATTTCGAAATGAATTGAATTGAAAACGAATTCGAATTGAATTGAAAGCGAATTGAAACGAATTCAAGTTGAATTGAAATTTGAATTGAATAGAAATGAATTTTAAACGAATTTATAAAGAAGAATTCAAATTTGATTTGAATTGAAAAGGAAGTTGAAATTGCTTTTGAAACGAATTTAAAACTATTTATATAATTCGTTTTAAATAGAAATCGACGAAATATATATTATATATATTATATATATAATATAATGGCCTGAATAGAACGCGCCGCGCCGCGGCAGTTCGTAAATTTCGACCATTTATTTCAAACGGACATTACGGGAGATCCGACCGTCGGATTCTCCTTAAACCGGAACCGTTGGGTTCGTATCGAAAAGAGCTTTCTAACGGATATTAGAAATTAGAAATCTAACGGTTGGATTTGGAATTATGTCCAAATCAAATTGAAAAAGGTCGCTATAAGTGCAGTTCGATGGCCATTGATGGAAATCGACTGTACGGGCCTTGATAAAATTATTAAAAATAGTAATAATTTGTGTAAAATCATAAGAAATGGTTTAGAAAGAATTGGGATGAAAAACTCCATATTTGAAAAGATAAAAATAGATTTTTATCGAAATGAACTAGTTTTGAACTAGAAATATAATTCTATTTATTTTTAAATAAATAAATTGAATTTGAAAAGGGTTTTAAAAATAACCAGAATTTCCAATGATTGCATTGGAGTGGATTTGAATCGAAATTGTCTTCGGAATATTTCGATGTTGGAATTCGTGATTATACAGGTGTTGTTATGGAAATTTGAAAGATATATTTATATCGTTATTTCCAATACGACATTTGTTAGTCGTGGAATTTGATATTGAATATAAGCCGGTATATTTTGTATTCAGAGCC
The DNA here is from genome assembly GCA_030737875.1 of Allium sativum. Lineage (NCBI taxonomy): Eukaryota > Viridiplantae > Streptophyta > Magnoliopsida > Asparagales > Amaryllidaceae > Allium > Allium sativum. The sequence goes on along the minus strand of CM060916.1, from coordinate 290,955,372 downwards.
TTGTATTGAATATCAAATGTGATTTGGGGTTTGTCGTGAATGGTGTCTTCACTAACACTGTTCTTGAACCCAGTTGAGAAAAGATTAAATCTTTTTATTTAGATTTAATGAAGTGCACCAATTAAATAATATTTAATTGGAATTGAATTGATATTGATTTTTGGGTTTATCGTGGACAGTGTTTTAAATAACACTCGTTCTTTAACCCGATAATTAATGAAGGTGATTTTGGGTTTATTGTGAACTGTGTTTTTAAATGACACGGATTCTTTAACCCAGTTAACGATTAAAACTAAGTTGAGTTTTAATGAATCTTTAATTAGATTGAAATGGTCGAGAATGGAGTATCACCAGTTTTGCTCCAGGCGATAGTCAAATCTTTAATTAGATTTGAACGTGAAATGGTAATTGAATTTACCGGTAACACCGTGGTGTTAGATATGAAGTATTACCAGTTTTACTTCATGGGATGAATAGGTTGGGATTGGGAAATTAAAACAAATGATTACTTCAGTAAGTTTCGTAAATCCCGACTAGTTGAATCAAAATTCAAAAGTAGATTAAAGAATAAATTCAAGGAATTTATCTTTGATAAAATTAATGGGAATCTTTCCCTATGAATGTGAAATTTAGAAACTAACTGTCGGTTAGCCAAGCAGAATGGTTTTCTGGATATTGATCTGATGTTGGTTTCGGCCTTCGGGGTTAATATTTGGGGAATTATTCTCTTGATTAATTTGCGGTTAGTGACTGATGAATTGGAATGAGGCGTATGTTGTGTTTGTGTAGCACTTTTATAAAATATACACGAGTTATTCGGAAAGACCGGGTTTATCCCATTCTGAATAACTGATACGACGATAAGTCGAAGATGAAGACGGTGGTCGAAGACCGGAAGTCTTCACGTCGTTTGGGTAATTACTGATGATCTTGATTGGGCTGTACATCCAAGAAGATGGAAACAGTTAGTGATCGTCCAGACGTACTTGGAGATCGATGGATATGCGGGGTACTAGGTGCCTCCGGTTTCGTTCAGACCCAGAACGAACTTGTAAATGGACTGTGTGTCTGACATTGGATTTTAGTCCGTGTGATTGATCTCTATTAAATATATATCTGTTTGGCGGCGGAGAATTTATTCTCTTGCTTAACGTCCTTCTCTGAGACGTACGAGCTCAGGGGTTATATATTGATGGATATCAAACGCATGGAGTGAATTGCCTGTGTGGCATGCCTAAGTGGCAATTGATCGAGGCTTCTGTTGAAAAGCAAAGTCTTGTGGTGATGATCAAAGCAAGGCCTTTGTGGCGTAGCTTTGTGTAACGTTTACCTCGCGTGTTTCACACCCGGTATGAACCAAAAACGGGAGAGGACATCAGGGAGGACTTACGTTTCTTTCTAGCTAGAAGTGGCGTCAGTGGTTTTACACGCCCTGACGAGTTTGACTTATGTGGTTGTTGCTGTTGCGAGGCGCCTCGGATTGATCGGTCGTTCTCGAACCGATGGAGTCATTTAGTTGGCTCACTTACACCCCATAGGGTGGGGAAACGTAGTGTTCAGGCATAATAATCCACATCGGTGGACCGGCCCTGACGATCTAAAGGGTTGATGCATTCTGATCCTGTGGCTCGGGCTAGAGAGTCACGAATCGGTTGAGGACTATCTTTTGCCTCGGTTCATAGAAGGAAATCCAATTTCCAAATACGTGACTTTGCGGTTTTATTTGTAAACCTATATATGGCGACATGATATATGGTACCCATGCCGCCTATGATTGATACTTATGATTTGAAGTTATTTTATACACTATGCACTTATAATAGTATCAAATGATTTGTTTTAAACGTATCAAGCATTCTTTGGCTGTTATAAGGGAAAACCCTATCCCCCGGCTTGCGTTGCATTGTGTGATAGGACCTGGGTCTTATAACAGCTTCATTTTTCTTTATTTAGCATTGCGTTGTTAGTTTATGCACTGGTATTCTTGGGAGGAAACCCGTTCCGTGTTATACGGCGTGGTCCCTTGATTTACCTAATGATTTAAAATAAAGATTAACTGTTTTAGTTCTCACACCAGTCCCATGACTGACCTGGAGTTTATTGTTTTAACCTAAACTCTGGGTGCCCTTATTTTGACACGGGCAGCTAGTAGTTTTGGTTTTGCAGATTTATATTCACAGGATCCTGGTTTACAGCTGGAACGATATCCGGAAAGCTTTGTATCCGTATATCCCATTCTAGTTGTGTATTGTATTATTTTCCGCTGCGATGTATTTAAATGTAATTTAAATCTCTGATATTTCTATGTAATATTTATTCATTTATACTCTGTATATTCTTGTAATCTGATGCATTCTTGTAATATACAATGAAATGTTCTTCTGTATGTGTTCTGTTGTGGCTTGTTCTCGAACTATCCGACGCTTTCCTTTACGGGGAAGTTACGGGTTTTCACAGTTGGTATCAGAGCTTTGGTTTACAAAGCAGAGAACAAGGCACATTAGAACCATACAAAAGAATTCATCAGATATTGGATTAGTAATATCCAATGGGGATGACTCGTTAGAGATGGGATCAGTAGTATCCTAGAACGAGTGTGAAGAGTAAATTTTTAAAGTGAAAACAAGTTTTGTTTTGAAAATTTAAATCAATTATTCGTATTTGGTTATTTATTTATATTGATGTGGACAATCCAGTATATATAGATTTTGCGTATACGTCTGATCCGCGTGTATTCGAAATTTTAATATACTGGATAGATATAGAATTACGCTCTAGTCGCCCGGGAGTGATTCTGATGATTGATATATCATCATCAGAATTTATATTCGAGTGACGAACGTGTAATATCTATATATTTCCATTAGACTGGTGTGAGAACCAAAATTAGATAGGGCCTATTGTTGTGATTTGGCATCAAAAATCTGATTTTTGACTATGTATCAAAGTTATCAATTTGAAACTCTAATTCACTAATTGATTGATGTTTGGGTTGTTTGTTTATTTGTTTGATAATTTTGAATCATTATGCCTAATTTGATCGAACAATGAATTGTATTGAAATTTGGTCGCATTTGCGTGCATACATGTACTTACATTGAACAGGTCATAGCAAGGAGGCTAGAGCCAGAGAATAAAATTTGTTTGCCCGACAAATAGGTACATGTTTACTATATAATTTACTGTTTTGTTTGGGTGATGATGATTTTATGAGCCTATTGGCTAGCCGCTTGGCTTTTTCTTTTTCTTTTTGAGATCTGAAGGACCGGGGAAGCTATTTGAAATTCCCCGATGCTCCCGGTGCAGGGGAGGTTATGGCGAAATTTTTCGAAAATTTAGGGTGTTAGCCAAATTTTTGAAAATTCTCAGAAACTGAAGAGTTGGAGAATGAAAGCCAGATCGAGCGTAGAGTTGATTAATCAAACCACTTTCGACTTTGTTCCTTTTCGGGGACGAAAAGTTTTAAGTGGGGGAGATTGTAATAACCCGCAAAATCTGGGCCAGTTTAAAATTTTTATTTTGGCGATTTTAGCGAATTTTGATTATTTAAAATAGATTATTTTAAATAATATCGATGAGAAATTAATTTTGAATATAATTCGAACGTATATATTATACGCGTCGTCGTTAGAATATAATAATTATATATATAATTATAAATAGAATTGAAAATGGCGCGGTAGTTCGATAATTCGATTTCAAACTTCAATTGAATGTACCGGGTGCAAAACAATCCAGATTTTAGTGAAACCAAAAATAATGGAATCTAATAGTGAATATCTTTCCAACGAATCCGACAAATCAAGATTTCATTGCGGGAATCAAAAGATATGTCCAGTTGAAATTTCTGAATAGTCGCTATGGAATTCAGGCCCTTAAAAATGGACATTTTGCAAACGACCTCGGATTTCGACGAAACCAGTTTTGTTGGATCCGCAGTGTCAAATTATTGCTAGCTTTCAAATTTCATAATTTTTCGAATCAATATGTGAGCGTGGCAAAGGAAAACGCGTTTGACCAGTTTCAGTTGATTTTAATCGACTGGAAAATGGCCATTTTTCTAACGATCTCAGAATTCGATGGAACTAGTTTTGTTAGGACCGTATCGTCAATACGAAGCTAGAAAATATTTTTCGAGAATTTTTAGAGTTAGTATGCGACCCTGGTAATTTGAAATGTACGTTTAAAATTCAATATATAGATTTAAATGTAAATTTAACGGAAACTGATTCAAACGATCGAATCAACTTGCGATACATAGCCCATTGTGTTCAGAATGGGAGTAATTAGCTAGGGGCGACAGTCGGTGGGTTCGATTTTGAGTTCGAAATAAAAAATTACTTTTTGGCAATAAATTAAATTAAAAATATATTATTTTATATAAGGTCAACCATAATATCTCCGTCCCCTTCACTGTTCAAATTAGATCTGAGATAAAAAAAAGAAAAAAAAGAAAAAGAAAAAAAATCCTACTCGCGATCGACGGAGGAGCCCTCCCCTCCACCGCCGGAGGCGCTGCTGCCCTCTGGCCTTCCCACGTGCCACCGCCCCACTCCGATCAACCCCATCCGACCCCGCGCCTCTCCACCTCGATGCAGCAAAACCCCCCTGAACCCCAAACCCCATCTCGATTCTCCCCACGCCGTAGTTGGAGGCCGCGCCTCCTATCCGCCACTGACCGACGCCGCCCTCCAGTCAATTCACCCACCACCTCGCGCTTCTCTCTCCTCCTCTAATCTGACCTCCTGCGATCCCCTCCTCTCCCCTCTTCGTTCGAATGACAGTTAGTCCTTCTGCTTATTTTGGTTATATTCTTTTTTCATTATTCTGAGATTTATATGTGTTATAATCTGATTTTTTACATGTTTGTAAAACTGAAATTTTAGATTTGTAAAGAATGAAATTCTATAATTTTAATCCCAGTAAAAATAGGATTTTTATATATTGAACTTCGATAGAAAAATAGGATTTTTATATATTGAACTTCGATAGAAAAATAGGATTTTTATATATTGAACTTCGATAGAAAAATAGAATTTTTATATATTGAACTTCGATAGAAAAATAGAATTTTTATATATTGAACTTCGATAAAAAAATAGGGTTTTTATATATTGAACTTCGATAGAAAATTATGATTTTTTATATATTGAACTTCGATAGAAAAATAGGATTTTTATATATTGAACTTCGATAGAAAATTATGATTTTATATATTGAACTTCGATAGAAAAATAGGATTTTTATATATTGAACTTCGATAGAAAAATAGAATTTTTATATATTGAACTTCGATAGAAAAATAGGATTTTTATATATTGAACTTCGATAGAAAAATAGAATTTTTATATATTGAACTTCGATAGAAAAATAGGATTTTTATATATTGAACTTCGATAGAAAAATAGGATTTTTATATATTGAACTTCGATAGAAAAATAGGATTTTTATATATTGAATAGCGAAGTAAAAATTCGATTTTTACATAAGTAGTGAAAGCGGACAACGAAGGTAACAAAAAGGCGGGAACGAAGAAGATTTCTATAAAAGAAAAGTCAAGATGCTTGGATAGCTTTCGGTGAGAATTTCTCACCTTTCAATTTATTTTTCTAGTTATATATATATATATACTAGGATGCAGACGGTGCTTAGTAGCACCCGACACAATCGTCCACATACCATGGACTTGTTTGTTTGGTTGCATAGCTTAGTTATATGATTTGATTTGAATTTGGTTGTTTGGTGATTTTGATTGATGTGTGAATGGCGTGGGCCTTCACTAGACCGGGGATAAGGCTAGGCCTTGTCCCGTTCCTAGTATCGTGCCGTTATGCCGCCGAAATTTTCTAAAATATGTTAGAAAAATAAAAACATCATTTTATTTAAGGAATGAACTGAATAAAATTCATATGTTGGAATAAAATGTTTTGTCGCTAAAAATATAATTTTTAACGTAAATGTGAATAAATAAATATTCATTTACAAACCGGACGGTTTGTTTATGTACACCTATTTGAAGGACATTGATTGGGTCGATAAATTTTACACATCGCCCAATTGCACAAATAAAATCTGTGTTTGATTGTTTGAAACCCCACACGGGTGTTGGGATGAAATTTGAAGTTCACTCATCCTGATTGATTAAATATGTCGATCGATTGATTGACAGGCTGTTATAAGCGTTGAATATCTATATTTGATGCTTATACAGTGTAGTGCACTTTGGTTGATGGTTGATTATTTTCAATGCTATTATATACATGTGTTGTATGAAAATCCATATAATTAATTTTATATGGTAATTGATTGGGCCTCATTCCAGTATTTGAAAAAGAAATATTTGAAAAAGAAATATTTGAAATAGAATATTTGAAAATAAAGGAATATATGAAGCCGTGTTGATTAGATTGACGCCATTTTGACGTAAACGATATTTATATCGATTTGAAAACGATTTCGAAATGAATTGATTTGAAAACGATTTCGAAATGAATTGAATTGAAAACGATTTCGAAATGAATTGTATTGAAAACGATTTCGAAATGAATTGAATTGAAAACGATTTCGAAATGAATTGATTTGAAAACGATTTCGAAATGAATTGAATTTAAAACAATTTCGAAATGAATTGAATTGAAAACGATTTCGAAATGAATTGAATTGAAAACGATTTCGAAATGAATTGAATTGAAAACGATTTCGAAATGAATTGTATTGAAAACGATTTCGAAATGAATTGAATTGAAAACGATTTCGAAATGAATTGATTTGAAAACGATTTCGAAATGAATTGAATTGAAAACGATTTCGAAATGAATTGAATTGAAAACGATTTCGAAATGAATTGAATTGAAAACGATTTCGAAATGAATTGAATTGAAAACGATTTCGAAATGAATTGAATTGAAAACGATTTCGAAATGAATTGAATTGAAAACGAATTCGAATTGAATTGAAAGCGAATTGAAACGAATTCAAGTTGAATTGAAATTTGAATTGAATAGAAATGAATTTTAAACGAATTTATAAAGAAGAATTCAAATTTGATTTGAATTGAAAAGGAAGTTGAAATTGCTTTTGAAACGAATTTAAAACTATTTATATAATTCGTTTTAAATAGAAATCGATGAAATATATATTATATATATAATATAATGGCCTGAATAGAACGCGCCGCGCCGCCGCAGTTCGTAAATTTCGACCATTTATTTCAAACGGACATTACGGGAGATCCGACCGTCGGATTCTCCTAAAACCGGAACCGTTGGGTTCGTATCGAAAAGAGCTTTCTAACGGATATTAGAAATTAGAAATCTAACGGTTGGATTTGGAATTATGTCCAAATCAAATTGAAAAAGGTCGCTATAAGTGCAGTTCGATGGCCATTGATGGAAATCGACTGTACGGGCCTTGATAAAATTATTAAAAATAGTAATAATTTGTGTAAAATCATAAGAAATGATTTAGAAAGAATTGGGATGAAAAACTCCATATTTGAAAAGATAAAAATAGATTTTTATCGAAATGAACTAGTTTTGAACTAGAAATATAATTCTATTTATTTTTAAATAAATAAATTGAATTTGAAAAGGGTTTTAAAAATAACCAGAATTTCCAATGATTGCATTGGAGTGGATTTGAATCGAAATTGTCTTCGGAATATTTCGATGTTGGAATTCGTGATTATACAGGTGTTGTTATGGAAATTTGAAAGATATATTTATATCGTTATTTCCAATACGACATTTGTTAGTCGTGGAATTTGATATTGAATATAAGCCGGTATATTTTCTATTCAGAGCCTTGTATTGAATATCAAATGTGATTTGGGGTTTGTCGTGAATGGTGTCTTCACTAACACTGTTCTTGAACCCAGTTGAGAAAAGATTAAATCTTTTTATTTAGATTTAATGAAGTGCACCAATTAAATAATATTTAATTGGAATTGAATTGATATTGATTTTTGGGTTTATCGTGGACAGTGTTTTAAATAACACTCGTTCTTTAACCCGATAATTAATGAAGGTGATTTTGGGTTTATTGTGAACTGTGTTTTTAAATGACATGGATTCTTTAACCCAGTTAACGATTAAAACTAAGTTGAGTTTTAATGAATCTTTAATTAGATTGAAATGGTCGAGAATGGAGTATCACCAGTTTTGCTCCAGGCGATAGTCAAATCTTTAATTAGATTTGAACGTGAAATGGTAATTGAATTTACCGATAACACCGTGGTGTTAGATATGAAGTATTACCAGTTTTACTTCATGGGATGAATAGGTTGGGATTGGGAAATTAAAACAAATGATTACTTCAGTAAGTTTCGTAAATCCCGACTAGTTGAATCGAAATTCAAAAGTAGATTAAAGAATAAATTCAAGGAATTTATCTTTGATAAAATTAATGGGAATCTTTCCCTATGAATGTGAAATTTAGAAACTAAATGTCGGTTAGCTAAGCAGAATGGTTTTCTGGATATTGATCTGATGGTGGTTTCGGCCTTCGGGGTTAATATTTGGGGAATTATTCTCTTGATTAATTTGCGGTTAGTGACTGATGAATTGGAATGAGGCGTATGTTGTGTTTGTGTAGCACTTTTATAAAATATACGCGAGTTATTCGGAAAGACCGGGTTTATCCCATTCTGAATAACTGATACGACGATAAGTCGAAGATGAAGACGGTGGTCGAAGACCGGAAGTCTTCACGTCGTTTGGATAATTACTGATGATCTTGATTGGGCTGTACACCCAAGAAGATGGAAACAGTTAGTGATCGTCCAGACGTACTCGGAGATCGATGGATATGCGGGGTACTAGGTGCCTCCGGTTTCGTTCAGACCCAGAACGAACTTGTAAATGGACTGTGTGTCTGACATTGGATTTTAGTCCGTGTGATTGATCTCTATTAAATATATATCTGTTTGGCGGCGGAGAATTTATTCTCTTGCTTAACACCCTTCTCTGAGACGTACGAGCTCAGGGGTTATATATTGATGGATATCAAACGCATGGAGTGAATTGCCTGTGTGGCATGCCTAAGTGGCAATTGATCGAGGCTTCTGTTGAAAAACAAAGTCTTGTGGTGATGATCAAAGCAAGGCCTTTGTGGCGTAGCTTTGTGTAACATTTACCTCGCGTGTTTCACACCCGGTATGAACCAAAAATGGGAGAGGACATCAGGGAGGACTTACGTTTCTTTCTAGCTAGAAGTGGCGTCAGTGGTTTTACACGCCCTGACGAGTTTGACTTATGTGGTTGTTGCTGTTGCGAGGCGCCTCGGATTGATCGGTCGTTCTCGAACCGATGGAGTCATTTAGTTGGCTCACTTACACCCCATAGGGTGGGGAAACGTAGTGTTCAGGCATAATAATCCACATCGGTGGACCGGCCCTGACGATCTAAAGGGTTGATGCGTTCTGATCCTGTGGCTCGGGCTAGAGAGTCACGAATCGGTTGAGGACTATCTTTTGCCTCGGTTCATAGAAGGAAATCCAATTTCCAAATACGTGACTTTGCGGTTTTATTTGTAAACCTATATATGGCGACATGATATATGGTACCCATGCCGCCTATGATTGATACTTATGATTTGAAGTTGTTTTATACACTATGCACTTATAATAGTATCAAATGATTTGTTTTAAACGTATCAAGCATTCTTTGGCTGTTATAAGGGAAAACCCTATCCCCCGGCTTGCGTTGCATTGTGTGATAGGACCTGGGTCTTATAACAGCTTCATTTTTCTTTATTTAGCATTGCGTTGTTAGTTTATGCACTGGTATTCTTGGGAGGAAACCCGTTCCGTGTTATACGGCGTGGTCCCTTGATTTACCTAATGATTTAAAATAAAGATTAACTGTTTTAGTTCTCACACCAGTCCCATGACTGACCTGGAGTTTATTGTTTTAACCTAAACTCTGGGTGCCCTTATTTTGACACGGGCAGCTAGTAGTTTTGGTTTTGCAGATTTATATTCACAGGATCCTGGTTTACAGCTGGAACGATATCCGGAAAGCTTTGTATCCGTATATCCCATTCTAGTTGTGTATTGTATTATTTTCCGCTGCGATGTATTTAAATGTAATTTAAATCTCTGATATTTCTGTGTAATATTTATTCATTTATACTCTGTATATTCTTGTAATCTGATGCATTCTTGTAATATACAATGAAATGTTCTTCTGTATGTGTTCTGTTGTGGCTTGTTCTCGAACTATCCGACGCTTTCCTTTACGGGGAAGTTACGGGTTTTCACACATTCTCTTATGGGGGGGCTTTGATCTCCTCCTTCCTCTAACATCTTTCCACCATTAAAATTCCAAAATCCAAGGAGGGAAATCGAAGATCTACACCATAAGAGGCTAGATCTACATCGTCTCAAGGGCGAATTCATCGGATTGAAGAGTTTGATTCGAAGTGTTCGCTGTCCGAATTGCGTTTTCATTGTTTTTGCTTAGATTTGGATAATTGGTGAGTGATTTACATCTCTCATTCGGATTCATGAAGTATATGGGTTTTAGGATGTTAATTTCGTCATTTCCATGTTATTTTCCTTAGATCCACACCATGCTAAGTCCATTTTATATATGAATCACCTTAGGTTCTGATCTAGATAATTTAAATGGTTAATTTTATGATTTTTCTCAAGATTATGCAAGTTAGATCCGTTTTTATGTTCATATGATTCACTTATCATGTTTTGGGAAATTTATGTGTTTTGATGGAAATTGTTAGATTGATGATATTGTTGGTTGCATAACATGTTTGTGATTGCGTTTGGATGAATCGGATAAGCTGGTTTCGTCGGATTCGTCGTTTGGCGAAGTTTTGGTCGAAATCGGAGTCGATTTGGAGATGTGCAGGTTTCTGGTCGTCCTGGAGTTGGTCGGGTCGGTCTGGAATGAGGTGGTCAGTCATAGTATGGATTGGGAAGCAAGTCAGGGAGCTGGTCGGTTTAAGCTGGTCGGTCCAGAAGGAGCAGAAGTGTTTCTGGTCAGTTTCAGATGGTGGCATTCTGGTCGGTTTCAGATGGTGGCATTCTGGTCGGTTTCAGATGGTGGCATTCTGGTTGGTTTTTACTGGAAGCAAATCCTGGTCGCTCTGAAGGAGCTGGTCGGTCAGGTGGAGCAAAATCTGGTCGGTCTTGACGGGGTCGATCCAAAGCTGGTCGGTCCCAAGGAGGTCGAGTCGATCCAAAGCTGCAAGGAGGTCGAGTCGATCCAAAGCTGCATGGAGGCGGGTCGTTCTGGAGCAAGGCTGGTCGGTTTTTGGCGGGTCGTTCTGGAGCAAGGCTGGTCGGTTTTTGGCTGGTCATTCTGGAGCAAGGTTCTGGTCGGTTTTGGCAGGGTCATTTTCTGAAAAAGTACGTTTTCGGGTACGACTCGGGTACGAACCAAAAAGGTCTGAAAAAAATATTTTTCGGGGGCAACCCCCCCGAACCCTAGCCGCAGCGCAGTGATGTGTTTTGGTTCGGTGATGGCGTGACTTCGAGGTGATTCAAGTAGGAAGACTCGAAGTGATGAATGTGTTCGTTGATCAAGGTGGAACAACGAATGCGGAGACAACTCAAAGGTCGTGAGTTGGTGGATAATGGCTGCTCGAGAAGGTTGCTTGAGCTATGAAACATCGTCAAGGTTGGACGATTAGAGATGCGAAGGCCGAGAAGTCATCGTTGTCGTAAGTTCTAGCAGGCTCAAAGTAGGGGTACGATAGGTATCGTTGAAAGGCCCAAAAGACCGGTTGTTGGTCGAGTACCCTGGGTCTTTCTGGTTGGGGAAAGGCCTAGTGTCAAGGTTGGACATTGCCAAGGTTGGGCATATGGAGTTCATGCTAGAACTAGGGTTATCATTAGCCCTTGACATATGGCAAGGTTGGCCGTCATACGATAATGATGGTTTCAAAGAAGGATTGGCAGTGATAGCCAGAGTCAGTCATGGATGATTAGTTGTTCTGTTTGTACTATCTCACATAGATTATCCAAAGTCGAGGGAGACGTTCTTTGAGTGCTTAAGTGATATTGGTCTAGGCCTCTGGTGAGAGTACTTAAGGAATGTTAAACTCGATTAGGGTTGTCTGCGTGAGACTTATCTGGATGTCATGTGTGTTTTCTATGATTGAATGGGTGTTCTGATTTCTATGGATGAATGGTTGAAATGCTTGTCATAAAGGCTATCACTGTCCGATGTGGGGAAGATAAGGATGAGTTCTTCTCTGGTGTTGTGGGCAGATAAGTTTTTCATTTACCCATTCTCATATACTTTCTTGTTGAAGTTTGTTAGCTGTATTATTGCTCACTAAGACTATTGTCTGACTCAAGGTTTTATGTCTCCTCTTATTACCTTGGGCTGTTCATCCGGTTGTGGATGGGCAGACTAAGTAGCAGGTTACAGGTAATGGAGCTTAGTGATACGAGGAAGCTGAGCGATGACGAGCAGGAGGCTAGCGTACCAGTTTTATTCTATCTAGTATTTCTGTTTCCGCTGTTTGAGTTGCTTGAGAGTTGTAGTGAGGCCTTATGTACAAACTTGGATATCAGTTGGATAATCTTTCTAGATGTTGAAAGAGTTTCAAAAGTTTGCTATATGATACCTCATTACTATCACCTGTTGTATATGTTCTATTATATTTTATCCTTGCGTTGTGAGTTCTACGACAGGTTTCGATGTGTTCACTTACTATGATGATCTTCCATAGCAGCCTGGCACGCCTTTCAGCGCATTATTCTTCTTGTTTAGTGCGGGGGTTATGGGCGGTCGTCACAAAATTGAATTCTCTCAAGTGTTTGTTTTGGATCGCATCAGTAACATTTCTGGGCTTCATGGTCAATGCTAGGGGCACTGAGGCCAATCCAACACAAATTTCTTCATTGAGGAGTTGCAGGCTCCAAGAACGAAGAAGGAGCTTCAAACCCTGAATAGGAAAATCACCGCCTTGAGTCGATTTATCTCTAAGCAATAGACAGTTGTATTCCGCTCTTTGATGCTTTGAGAAAAGGAAAGAAAGACTTTGAATTAACCCCAGCTTGTCAGGAGGCCTTCGAAGAATTGATCAAGCACATGGAAATGGCTCCAATTCTTTCCAAAACTAGGGATAGTGAGGATTTATTTTTATATTTGGCAGTGTCATTTCATGCTTTGAGTGCAGCATTAGTATGAGAGGATTCAAATATTCAAAGGCCAATCTACTACATCAGCAAAAGGCTTTGTGATGGTCGCCCTGTACCATCAGACATTTCCTCGAAATGCGATGTGCCAATGCCCGACTAGAATGGGACGATCGTCAAATGGTTAAAATGATGAATTACCAAAGAACATGTAGTATATATCATAGCGCATGGAATAAAAATATAATAATAGCATAACTTGATATAAAACAGGAGAGACAGTATAAAAGCTGAAAACTAAACCATATCCATCAGAGTAGCGGAATCCAAAATACAACTTCATATCCAATTATTACAACTTTAAAATACTATCCCTAAAAGGAAAAAAAGAGGTACACTACTAATGCCCAAAGCAGTGACCAGCAACAACACATGGAGAATATGTATAAAGTACGTGGAAGCCTCCTGCTCGTCTCTGGACAGCTACTCGTGCATAACCACCTAATCTTTCTCTCGTCTACTCGTTTAGGAGCACCCAGAGTAATAAAAAGAGACATAGAACTCTGGGTCAGGCGAAAGTCTAGTATGAGCGATAGAAAATTTATATCACTAAATAAAGCAATAACATGTATAAATATTCATACCTGACCTGGACCTGCAACCAAAGAGTTAGCACAACAAAATGTACAATACTCTAAGTAACACAAACATAGAGTATAAAATGGAAGTATGCATGTCATGGTGATAACAAACATAATAATCATTCCTCACATCTCTCACTCAGTGCGTAAAGCATATGATATCCACCGCTTTGATCACCAAATCCATTGGGGCCATGACGGGTCCACACCGTAGTGAACTCCGTACAACTATTGTTATGACCACATCGCCGGGGTCTATAGTCAATAACCCTACCCAATCCACACTTCCCTGGCTCTAGGGTACGGGCCAACCAATTCACACCGCCCTAGCTTTGGTTCGTCTACATGGCCCCTCACTCAATAGTGGACCAAAGTTATACATATCGATAACTCCTTTGCATACGCCCCGCAGCAAAGCCCAACTCTTGAAGTTAACTCATTGATTCCCATCTGGATCTTGAACGATAACTTCCCACTTGGACTTTCTTTGCATCTCAGGTTTTGGTCGAATTGGTGTTCGATTCGGTTCTCCGGTTCGGCTCATACCTTTAATTTGGTTCGATTCGTCACCCACTCCTCCGGTTCGGTTCGTCACCCCATTTTTCAGTTCGGTTCGTCATCCCCTCTTCCAGTTCGGTTCGCCACCCCTCTTCCGGTTCGGTTCGTCACCCCTCTTCCGGTTCGGTTCGTCACCTCCTCTTCCGGTTGGGCTCGTCACTCCTCCTCCGGTTCACTGCAAGTTTTCCAACGAGCTAATTTTGCCAAACGACGGTTCTCCGGTTCGGCTCATCACCTCTGATTCGGTTCGGTTCGTCACCCCCTCCTCCGGTTCGGTTTGTCACCCCCTTTTCCGGTTCGGTTCGTCACCCCCTCTTCCGGTTCGGTTCGCCACCCCTCTTCCGGTTCGGTTCGTCACCCCTCTTTCGGTTTGGTTCGTCACCCCTCTTCCGGTTCGGTTCGTCACCCCTCTTCCGGTTTTGTTCGTCACCCCCTCTTCCGGTTCGGTTCGTCACCCCTCTTCCGGTTCGCCGCAAGTTTTCTAACGAGCTAATTTCACCAAATGACGACATTTCTAACCATTCTATCTTTCTCATGCAATCATAAAACATACCAAACAGTAGTAGTAACATGTAAAATCAATCAAAAACATCAAAGCAACGATTTCACATGTTAATTTAGATCAAACATACCCAAATCCATGATTTCCCCCTTAATCCCCTAAATTCCAGGATTTGCAAAGCAAATCCAAATCAAACCAAATTCATATATATAACATAAAATATGATTTTAGATTTTTTTACATATTTTTCCGAAATTATTAGATGTATAATTTCGCTAATTATCACTAATCACCCCTAATTAGTCCAAATTAGTGTATAAACATGAAAATCACTCACCTTAGCCAATAATAAATGATAGATCTGAAACTTTTAATGATTTGGCTCATATTCCAATGTAGCGCAGTAACACTACCTCGAATTTGGTGTTAATCCGACTTGATTTGATTAATTTGTGATTAGGGAGTGATTAGAGAGAGATTTAGAAGATGGAATGTGACCACTCTACGGACATGATGGTAAGTCCGTTTGATTAATATGGTCACTCTACAGAATGAGAAACCATCATCCAAATCCAATGGAAGTGGTTTCAGGTCAAAACTCCTTATCAATCAAAAGTTATAGTTGAAACAAGAATCGTCAGGGCCAAAATAGTCATTTTAAAATCCGGCAAAAATCAGGAATGTGGGAAATGACCCCAATAATCATTTCCCAAAGTTACACGACCATATGACTTCGTATGAAAATAAAATAAATACTCTACGATCCTCTGATACGCATAATACGGGTCGTTACGCTCTTCGCCCTTAAGAAATTTCGCCTCCGAAATTCCTTAACCAAGAAGACATACAATAGTGTCCCGCATGCCTATCAACCATTTACAAACAATCATACATAATAAACACAACAAGCCTGTCCTAGCATGTGGTTTACTAACAAGGGAATAACTGTATCGCGATTAAAATCTTACCAGGTAAAGAGCTCTGGATACGACTTCCTTATGTTCTCCTCTGTAACACCACGTGATTTCAAATATAAAAATTAAAGAATACTTAATTTCAAATTTGAGAATTAAGGGAAACAGGTTACACCATTGTGTTCGTCTCGGAATTCTGCTTGAGATAGAGTCCGAGTTTGCGTGAATCGGGCTTCGTATGAAGAAGTTATGGCCTTCTGAAGTTTCAAATTTTAAATAAATTAAAAACAGCTCGATTCAGAAAATTTTCAAATTCAAATTTCAAACAGGGAAGCAGACTTGGCGGGAAAATTCCCGCCCAAGGCCAGGTCGACCAGGGGGTCGACCTACCCCCCTCCCCCCACCGGGCAGATTTGAAAGATGATGCTGTTTTGACTCATTGCTGAGTCATTAGGGCTGGGGTGTTATTCTATCTTGACTGGATGGTCTTGATTGATTCTAGGTTAATCTGACGGCTCTTAATTAATTAAAATTCTATATAAGCAACCTAACTATCAACCTAAAATCATACTAATTCGTACCAAGAGCCGCCATGCCGTCAATGGGGAACCTAGAGTAGCCGCCGTCTCTTTCAACTCAAAAACAAGATAGAAGCAAGAATCAAAATCAAATCTAAATCTAAATTAGAATAACGATTAGTCTACATCAAAGGCAAGCAATTCAGTTTCAGAATACAGATCCCAGAAAAACAAGACCGTTCTTTTGTTTGTGAGTATAATTTCTTTCACAAAATAATTAATTAATTTAATTGTAATAAGTTATAATTGGGATTATGAGAATGTGACTATTGAATCATGTGATGTCGAATTATATGCTAGTTGTTATGTGGATCTTATGCAAGTTGAATCATATGCTAGTTCTTATGTGAATCTATGCAAGTTTGTGATGTTGAATTATATGCTAATTCTTATGTGAATCCTATGCAAGTTTGGGATGTTGAATTATATGTTCTTATATGAGTCTTATGCAAGTTTGGGATGTTAAAACATATGTGAATCTTATGCAAGTTTGGATGTTAAAACATATGTGAATCATGTATATACATATGCTTGTTTATGTGACCTTAATCTACATGTTTAGATCCATATGCAAGTTCACATCTTTATGTTCAGATCTATATTTAGATCCATGGCAGTACATAGTTATGCAAATTTATGTTTGCCTATGTTATTTTTGTATGTGAATCATATGCTATTTTGAATGAAACTCATATGCAAGTTATAGGAAAACCATATCCATATATGAAAGTTCACTATTACATGTTTAGATCTATATTTAAATCCATGATAGTTTATGTAAATTTATGTATATCCATTGCCTATGCAAGGTATTGGCTATGCAAACTTACGTCATGATTCTTAGATCTATTTTACGTGTTATGCAAGTTGTGATGTCGCTTTTCTTTTTATAAGTTAGACTATATTGTGAGTCTAACATATGTTATATTAAAACGTACGAATAGCGTGGGGACAATGGGAAAACATTAAATATACATAATTGTGAATTGGCATAAAATAGCCTTAAAAGGCTTATAGTTAATTTGAGACATTAATTGGTATAAATTGTATACCTGGAATTTATGGACATCGCTTAGGTGACAATTATGGACATAAATAAATTTGGAATTTATTGACAATTTTGAATAGGGATATTAATCCAATTTGGGGTTAAATAATTATGTGTAATAATTAACCGCCTAAGACACGAGGTTAGACTCGTTTGTGGTGTAAGACTGCTCGGACCTGCCCGACAAATCCAGCAATCACGAACGGTAGTCTAATGTGAGAGGTCAAAGGCACGAATTAAATACGTAACAATTGTAAAGACACGAGGTTAGCCTCGTTTGCGGTATAAGACTGCCCGGACCCGCCCGGCAAATCCAGCAACCGCAAACGGTAGTCTAATGTGGGAGGTCTTTACAAGGTTACAGTTCTAATGAATTAAGTAACACTTAACCAAATAAACATGTGGTGGGACATGGGGGTTAAGTGGGTGGCCTTGGGTGGCATGTGAAATATGATTAGAAACACTTAACCAAGTTGAAACATGTAAGAAGACATGAATAAGAAGGGGTTAAGTGAGAAATTCTAGTGGGGACCAAGCATAGGTGGAAAGCTTGTGTCAAGCATGGGGGGGGACCCTTTTCAAACCAGTAACCCATTAAGTATCTTTGTGAGCTCGAGATAGGTCGAGGACGGGACACACTTACTGGGTTTGATTGTAAACGCAAGTCCAACGGGGTCATGTGCGTGCGTGGGCCCGGGCTGGTAGGTAAGACGTTGTTGCATCGTGTAGATATAAGTCGTGCATCTTTAGTGGTATCGGGTTGCCACTTTGGGGAGTGATACACCCCACTGTGGGACCAGCACGGGTATCTACGAGTTAGGGAGCCGATCGCATAGTGGTAGTGGGTACAACTAGTGGAGATAGGGGCAGGCGGCACCTATGAAGGCAACTAGGGGTACACGAAACTACCATTATCATTATTATGTTCTGTAGGCGGGATCAACTTTTAGGATGACTAGTAATGGTGCAGTATAGTAATTATCCTATAGTGATTAGGAACGAGATTAACGCCAGAATATTCCTCTTGTTTACTTTGGCATGCCCACTTATTTCACTTTCATACCTCGTTTTACCAGTTTATGCGTTATCCTAGTTACTTTAATAATTATATTGTTAAAGTTATTATACTCGCCAGACTTTATGTCTGACCCCCTTATTTTCGCCTCTTTTCTTCCTTTCCCCCTGGGTTCTCAGGGTGGGACTAGTACTAGTGGAGCTTAATCTTGGATCTCTTTATCTCTCTTTGGGAAGTGCTTGGATTGCTGAAAGTAAAGTTAAGCTCATCTCTTTTATGGCTACTTGTGTTTGGGGTTATGCTTTTTTACTTTATATACTCATAAAACAATTTATCAAGATGGATATTAAGTGTACTTGGTTTTACTGTTGGTTTATGAAGTTGTTGTAATCAAACTATTTCTCCGCTGCAATAAAAGTTATTTTAAAATTTTCAAGTACCAATATATGTATCTGCCTTGTTATATTCTGTTCTATACACTAATAATGCTCCATGAAAGTTAATGCATTCCCTTTGAGAGTGAAATTAATGGACGTGGGGTGTTACACATGGTATCAGAGCTGAAGGTTACCAGAACAGATATGAATTTTAAAAAACTGTTTTTCAAAAACATTTTATAAAGAAATACTTTCAAAATTATGTTTTAAGGAGAGTATTTTCAAGGGAAAAGTTTGTTTAAAAACATAACCCCCGAGAGCCATATATCTTTCCTTCGATTCTCCGTTTTGAATCTCTTCCTTTTTCTTTTTCAGCATGTCTGGGGAACCTGAGGTACCTGAGGGCATACCGATACCAGGCTGGTTTAGAAGGTATCTAGAGGTTAGGGCCAATGCCGCAGGCCCAGCAAAAACTGTAGTCGCTCCTCCTCCTCCCCCGCCCCGTGTTGATACTTTTTCTAAGATATGCAAAGATTTTCGGGCAATGGGCGGGAAACCTTTTCACGGATCAGAGACGTTTGTTTAAGATCGAAATTGGCTGAAGGAGGTGGAAGATTTATTTGGTATCTTCGAGGTGGAAGATGGAAGGAAGGTCTAATTCGCTGCTTGATTAATGAAGGACGAAGCCTCGTTTTGTTGGGAGGTCATGAATGGAGAGCGTCCAGTGGAGACATGGATGGGTTTCAGACATAGGTTCAAGATGAAATTTCTCTCACGAGCAGAAGAGAATTTATATATGGAGAGGTTCTTAGCATTGAAGCAAGGAAATTTATCAGTAAAAGAGTACATCAACAAGTTCAATCAGTTGGCGAGATTTGGCTTAGACTTGGTGAACACACCTGAGAAGAAGGCTCTGAGGTTCGTTAAAGGCTTGAATGAGCCACTACATGGGTTGGCTATGACTCACATTCCGATGGGGGCTACCTTTGAGAGATTGGTTGACATGGCGCTTATGCATGAAGAGGAGAAAGGTTCTAATGCTAATAAGGCACCGGAGAAGAAAGGGGATCAAAAGAAATCTCAACTGCAAAACAAGAAAGATGGTAAGGATAACAATAGTAAAGGAAAGAAAATGTGCTTTACTTGTGGGACACCAGGCCATCTGAGCAAGGACTGTAGGAAAAAGAAGAAGACTGGATGCTTCCACTGTGGAGAGGCAGGACATCTAATCAAAGACTGCCCGAGGTAACATGGGCAAGGGCAAAGGACAGGGTCCACTTCTGGAGGGCAAATTCAGGCTCTCATGGCACCAGGGCTGGCAAGAGGCAAGTTCATGCTCTCATGGCACCAGGACAGGAGAGAGGTAGAAACATTTCCGTTGAAAGTTTAGTTTTTCTGTTTGATCATCCTGTTCGTACTTTGTTTGACTCTGGTGCTTCACACTCGTTTGTATCTGCTTCGTTAGCTGAAACACTGCACCTAAATACTAGTCTAGTTATGGATCCCATAGTAGTCTCAAATCCTATTGGTGGTTTGTCTCATCTTTCAATGATATGTCGGGATTTGAGAGTGTCTATCTTGGGCGTTAGGTTTGAATGCAACGCCTTCGTTCTTGGCTTCATGGGCTACGACTTGATTCTAGGCATGGATTGGCTAGCTAGATATAGTGCCATCCTAGATTGTGAAAGAAGGGTAGTTAGATTGTTGACTTGTTGTGGAAAGACTCTTGATATTTCTTGTGACCCTAGAGGTCCTGTAATGCTTAGCTACCTAGAATCCCTTGACGCATCCAATGATGATTTGGAATCTGTTCGTGTGGTCCGTGAATATAGTGACGTCTTCGATGAGGTTCGAGGTTTACCCCCGAGGCGCGAGATAGACTTTCGAATATACCTAGCAGATAATGCAAAGCCAGTTGCATTACCAGTGCGCCACATGTCTCCAAGAGAGAGAAGAGAACTCAGTAAGCAAGTGAAGGAGTTGCTTGAGAAGGAGTTCATAAAAAGAAGTATTTCGGAGTGGGGTGCTCCAGTCGTTTTTGCTACGAAAGCTAACGGTTCACTTAGAATGTGCGTGGACTATAGAGAGCTTAATAAGCTAACAAAGAAGAACAGACAACCATTGCCGAGGATAGATGATTTATTCGATCGGTTGGTGGGTGCTTCGGTTTTCTCGCAACTGGATTTGGCTATAGGGTTTCATCAGCTAAGGGTGGCTAAAGATAGCATAGATAAGACTGTATTTAGAACGCTTGACGGTTTCTTCGAGTGGTTCGTCATGCTTATTGGTTTGACGAATGCACCCGCATACTTTGTTGACTTAATGAGTAGGGTGTTTAGGGAATTTCTAAAAAGGTTTGTGGTAGTCTTTGTAGACGATATCATGATTTTCTCTAAAAGTGAAGAAGAGCTTGCCCTACATCTTAGGGAAGCCATAAAGACCCTACAAGCACATCAAATTAAAGCTAAATTCTCCAAGTGCCATTTTTGGAGAAAAGAAGTGAGGTTCTTAGGACATGTGGTCTCTAAGGAAGGGATAGCTGTGGATCCCGCAAAGGTGGTGGCAATCCAAGATTGGAAAATTCCTAAGAACGCAACATAAGTAAGAAGCTTTTTAGGGTTGGCTGGTTATTATAGGAAGTTCATTAAGGACTTCGCGAAGATATCAGCCCCACTCACTCGGTTAACGAAGAAAAATTTGACTTTTGCTTGGGACATCGACTGTGACGATGCTTTCCAACGTCTGAAAAGGGCTTTGACGACGGCTCCAGGTTTAGTTTTGCCAGACGGGAGTAAGTCATTCACAGTATATACCGATGCATGCGGGACAGTGCTTGGCGCAGTTTTAATGCAAGAGGGAAGGGTGATATGCTATGGTGGAAGGCAGTTGAAAGACCACGAGAAAAATTACCCTACCCACGACTTAGAGTTGGCTGCCATAGTTTTTGCGCTTAAGTCATGGCGTCATTATTTGCTTGGCGAGAGGTTTGAGTTGTATATAGACCATAAGTCGCTAAATACTTATTCTCTCAGAAGGACCTAAACTTGAGGCAACAGAGGTGGATGGAGTTTTTGGCATCCTACGATTTTGAGATCGCATATACCACTGGCAAGGGTAACGTTGTAGCCGACGCCTTAAGTAGAAAGAAGTTGACTTTAAGTCCTTTGTTCATAGAGCGGCAGAGTTTGGAGTATATATCTACCTTTGACTTCAGACCCTCTGTCGATTATGTACCCGGATTGTTGGCATCGTTAGAGGTGCAACCTACACTTTTGGGTCGAGTTGGAGAGGCACAGCGGGATGACCCACGGTTGGTTAAGATAGTAGGCAAGCTTATAGGAGGGGAGACTTCGAGTCATCTTAATAGATATGTTATAGATGAGAGAGGCTGGATGCGTAGAGATGGGAGACTTTGCGTACCACAGGACGAGAGTTTGAAGAAGGCAATTCTTGAAGACTCACATCGCTCTAAGATGACCATACATCCTGGTGGCGACAAGATGTATAGGGATATGAAGCGAGTTTTCTTCTGGGCCGGAATGAAGAAGGACGTGGCTAAGTTCGTTTCTAGATGCTTAGTGTGCCAGCAAGTCAAGGCGGAGCAAAAGAAGCCCGAAGGTTTACTCCACCATTTAGAGATTCCGCTGCGGAAATGGGAAAGTGTTTCCATGGATTTTGTAGGTGGGTTGCCAAGATCAAGGAAGGGTAATATGGGTATTTGGGTAATTGTAGAGAGACTTACTAAAAGTGCCCATTTTATTCCCGTTAAAAGTAGGAGGACCGCCGCATGGTTAGCATCTGTTTACCTTCGAGAGATAGTTCGTCTGCACGGCATACCCTCTAGCATTGTGAGCGATAGAGATCCCATTTTCACAAGCGAATTTTGGAAAAGCTTACAAGAGGTGGTTGGAACACAATTATGTTTAAGTACCGCTTATCACCCTTAGATGGACGGCCAGACCGAGAGAGTAAATCGGATTCTAGAAGACCTTCTGAGGCTATGGATTTTAGACATTGGAGGAACATGGGAAGAACATCATCCATAAGTGGAGTTCGCATATAATAACAGCTTTCAGGCTAGTATTGGCATGGCACCTTTTGAGGCTCGTTACGGACGACCATGTCGATCACCTACTTGTTGGTGGGAATCCACGGGTAAGGTTTTGCTTGGACCCGACATGATTAGGGAGACTTTGGAGAAGATAGACCTGATTCAACGGCGAGAAGACGGCGCAGGACCGAAAGAAATCATATGCTGATAAGAGATGAACCGATCTTGAGTTCAATGTTGGGGACATGGTTTTTATTAAGGTGTCACCATTGAGAAACGTAGTCCATTTTGGATCGGTAGGGAAGTTGGCACCAAGGTTCGCAGGACCCTTTCCAATTACAGAGAGGATAGGGCAGATAGCGTATAGAGTAAAATTACCAGAAAAGCTCAGTGGTGTTCAAGACGTGTTTCACGTTTCACAATTGCGTAAGTATTTATATGATACGGCGGAAGTGGTGGAGCCGATGTAACACCCCGGATTTTTCCGTTAACAGTAAATTAACAAATTAAAGTATAATTAAATTGTAACAGAAAAATTAAGGGAAACGGACATCACCATTGCGTTCGTCTCGGAATTCTGCTTGAGATAGAGTCCGAGTTTGCGCAAAACGGATAACGTATGAAGAAGATATCTTTAATTTAAATATTACAGCAAAACATGAAAAAAGAGAAGTAAGGAGAGGACAATAATTATTATTATTCTAAGACTTATTAACAAAAGCCTCTGTAGCTCAGTTGGTTAAGGCATTGGATTTGTAGCATGGAGGTCGGGGGTTCGAACCCCGGCGGCGACATAATTTTTATCTCTGTTTTAGAGAGGGCCAACTGAGCATGCAAATACATGTACGTATACAAATTCAAATTTTGAAAGGATAAGAACGTACATATAAGGAAATAAAGAAAATATATGTATATATATGAGAATATATATATATATATATATATGCAAAAATATATGTATACAATAGATAAAATTCAAATAGACTAAAACAGCTCAATTTAAAGTTTAATTTTTGAAAATCGAACCCAGTCCCTCCTGGCTGGCCTGGTCTGTGTTTGGTCGAATTTCTGTGGGTTGCTTTGTCATTAGGGCTAGGTGGCAAGTTTTAATTGGTCTCTCTATCTAATGAATGGCTACGATCTAACCTAGCAACATCAATGGTTCTAATCAATTCCTAACCTCTATATAAACAACCCTAGACTAAACCCTAATCTATTCATTCAAATTAAGAGCATAGCCGCCATGTTGCTGAGGAACGACTAAGAGTAGCCGCCATCTAGAGAGAGAGGATTAGGGAGAAAGTTCTAAAGCCTAAAGCAATTCAAGCAACCTAAAGCTAATCAATTCAACAAAGGAATCATATCTCTTAATTAAAGAATTTGCCGCAACCATTGTAAGTAGAGTATTACTTTGGTATGAACAAATGATTGTGTAGATATGTATGCTTGAATTGTGGCAATGAAATTCATATTTGTGCGATTTATATACTTTTGGATATTCTGAATTATGTCATTCAATTATAAAGAACTACATGCGGTAGTTCTATGCAAATATACGTTTGGAATATTGCGCAAATTATGTAGTCTATGTTGAAGCTACATGTATGTAGTTGATTGAAATTCATGCAAGTTTGGGGCTTTGTTATTATGCCATCATGATGTCTATTTTGTGCATAAATCATTTTGCAAGTAATTGAGACAAGTTTGGTTGTTATAGTTCATATGAAACTATGTTGGAATTTTGACAGCATAATCCATGTATTAAGTCATGCTTTTGCAAAACTTATGAATATGGCTAGGCTATGAATGATATTGGGCATAATTGAAATTCATGATTAAGTCTATCTTGTTTAAAAGAATTATCTGATGACATATGTGAGACATGGCTAAGTTAGACACAAAAATCCCTTTTTTGCAAGTTAAAAGCAAACACCATGATTAGGAATATTTATGCATAAGTATACCATCGTTATGTGATTAAATTTAATTAAGTTGAACTATGCTTTTGTGTTAGTAACAAAGTATCCTCTTTGTAAACATGTAGAAACCTTATGAACATGACTTGTTTATATTTATGCCATGAACAAATTTAACTATACCTATGCCATGTTTATGCTAGAAGTATTTATGCCATGCTTATGTTTGACATTATGCCATGTTTATGCTAGAAGTATTTATGCCATGCTTATGTTTGACATTATGCCATGTTTATGCTAGAAGTATTTATGCCATGCTTATGTTTGACATTATGCCATGTTTATGCTAGAAGTATTTATGCCATGCTTATGTTTGACATTATGCCATGTTTATGCTAGAAGTATTTATGCCATGCTTATGTTTGACATTATGCCATGTTTATGCTAGAAGTATTTATGCCATGCTTATGTTTGACATTATGCCATGTTTATGCTAGAAGTATTTATGCCATGCTTACGTTTGACATTATGCCATGTTTATGCTAGAAGTATTTATGCCATGTTTGACATTATGCCATGTTTATGCTAAAAGTATTTATGACATGCTTATGTTTGACATTATGCCTAAATAAAAATATAGATTCATGTGGTAGTTAAACCCATGCAAGTTCACATGCTTTGATTCATGTCACCTATGTTACCACTATGCAAGTACACCAATTTCTATTTTATATTTCCAACGTCATATGCAAGTTCATGCGCTCACCTTCCCCTCTTTGTGTATACGCCATAAGCCTCCCCTTTTCGCATGGCTAAATTGGGCTTTAAAAAGCTAAGCCCAATATATATGAACGGACGTGTAAAACGGGGGGAAAATAACGTTGGGTAAAAATTAATTAATGAATGAAAATATAAAATAGAAGGGCCCAAATTCAAGTGTGGGTTGGGCCCGTGATTGGTGTAATCCTTTACACCATTAACTTAATAATGGGCCGCAAATATTTACATATAAGAAATAAAGAAGAATGACAAGATATGTAAATGTAGAACATACGATGTGTTTAACCCGAGGTTGGATTGAGTTGTGATGTAAACCTGCCCGGAACCGCCCGGCTGTCCAGTAGTCACAACAATACCTATCCAATGTGGGAGGTTAAACATGGAGCCCAATAAGGACCCGAGGTTAGACTGAGTTGTGGCGTAAGACTGCCCGGAACCAACCGGCAACAGGCAGCCACAACAATACCTGTCTAATGTGAGAGGTCAGGGCCTTAATAAGACAATTAAGGCTGAGTCAGGATTGTTAGGATTAAGTGGACTAAGACTTAATCAAAATGAAACATGCTAAACTAAACGGACTGGTGGGGGTTAGGTTAGAAACACTTAACCAACTTAGCATGTTGGCTAGAGATAGAAAACCTAGTAACGGGGGACCCTTTTCAGCAGTAACCCTAAAAGGTGTATCAGGATACCCTGAAACTAGGCAGGGTGGGGCACGATTACTGGGCTGATTGTAAGAGGTCAAAGCGACGGCGGTGGTGTAGCAGTGTAGGTTCTAACGGAGTGCGGGCGTGCACACACTCCGGAGCAGAAAAATAAGGCACTGGGCAACAGTAGCATACCTGTGCACTCTAAGGTTGTGTCGGGTTGCCACTATGGGACTTGATACACCCCATGGTGGGACCAGCATAGGTAACTACAGACATCGGGGGCCGTAAGACACATGTAACTATGCGAGTAGGAGCCGATCATCATAGAATGGATCACATCACCCTGACTATGGGGTGCCAGTTGGAAACTAGTTTATATGGGTTCAGAGATTAACATGGGGTACGATAGTATATTCGACCCTAGACAACTTAACTAAGTTTATTGTGCCTGCCCACTTCTTGTTTATACTTATCATACCCAGTTCTTTATTCATAGACAAAGTAGTACTAGACTTACTCAGGCTTTATGTCTGACTCTACTTTTCTTTCGTCTTCTTTCTTCCGTTTCCCCCCCCCCCCAGGTCCTCAGGGAGGGAACACAGCAGCTTGATCAGCTTTGACATCCAGCTTGAAGAAGAGAAATGTATTGCTTGGACTTTCCTGTTTTGAACTATGGCTTTGGACACACTCTATGGGGCTTTTGCAGTTTACTCATGTTTATTTATGCTTCTTTAAATAATGTACTCAAGACAGATTATGAAAGTATTATGTTATGTTTTTGGAAAGGTTGTTGTTGTAACACATATTTGACTTTATGAAATAAAAATTTGTTGTTCTCCCGCTGTTTGCAAAATATGTGTTCTTATATCTGTCTTGTATATCTGTGACTTGTACTTATAAACCTCCACCAAAATTAGGGCATTCCCTTTGAGAGTGACCCTAACGGAGGTGGGGTGTTTTACTTGGTATCAGAGCATAGGTTTACCAGATAAGATAAAAAGTTTTGAAAAATTATTTTCAAAAAGGAAATTTAAAGAAGCATTTTTAAAAGAAAAACATTATTTTATTTTAAAGAAGGCAAAGTCCACTCCCCAAAGCCATAGGAACTATCTCTTATCCTTCGTTTTGAATCTATCCTTTTTGTTTCAGCATGTCCCAAGATCTTAACTTGCCGGAAGGGGTGCCAATACCTGGTTGGTTTAGACGGTTCTTAGAAGCAAGGGCCACTCAGCCAGGTCCTACCATTCCTCCTTCCCCAGCTGAAGGAAATCATCCAGCTGCAGCGGCACCTTTTCCTCCACCTCCTCCACGGGGAAACACATTCGCTAAGATATGTAAAGATTTTAAAGCTATGGGAGGAAGGGATTTCCATGGAACTGAGTCCTTCGTAGCAGCTAGGAATTGGCTAAAAGAAACCGAAGACCTATTCATCATCTTTGAGGTAGAGGATAGACAAAAAGTACAGTTGGCAGTGTGGCTATTGAAGGGCGAGGCTTCCTACTGGTGGGAAGTCACTAATGCTGAAAGACCAGTGGAGACATGGGAGGACTTTAGGGCAAGGTTTGAGACTAAATTTCTCTCAGATGCGGAAAGAAGTTTGCAGTTGGAAAAATTCTTATTTCTTAAGCAAGGAGACAAGACTGTCAGAGAGTATGTGAATCAGTTTGATGAGCTGGCTAGGTTTGGACTTGACCTAGTCAACACCCCGCACAAGAAGGCTCTCCGTTTCGTCAAAGGGTTGAATGAGCCATTACACAGTTTGGCCATGACCCATATACCCATGGGAGCCACGTATGAAAGATTGGTGCAAATGGCATTGCTGAATGAAGAGGATAAGGGCAAGAAGAAAGAGGGTTTGCAGCCTAAGAAGACAGACTTTAAGAAGGGCGGAAAAGGCAACAAAGAGAAGAGGAAGTGTAATTTCTGTGGCAAAGTGGGGCACTTAGTAAAGGACTGCCGGAAAAAGAAGGCTAAGGAGAATGGTGGGTGCTTTTCGTGCGGTCAGACAGGCCACAGGGCTAAGGACTGCCCAAGGAAACGAGGACAGGGGCAGGGCACTGGATCCACCCCAGGGGCACAGGTTCATGTGCTAGAAGCGCCACCATTGCAACAGCGAGGTATAAATACTTCTGTAGAAAGTGTAGTTTATCTTTATGATCACCCCGTTCGCACTTTATTTGATTCTGGCGCATCACACTCCTTTATCTCGTCTGCTTTAGTGGAATCTCTGCACCTAAAAACTAGTATGGTAGA
This sequence comes from Allium sativum, assembly GCA_030737875.1. Taxonomy (NCBI): domain Eukaryota; kingdom Viridiplantae; phylum Streptophyta; class Magnoliopsida; order Asparagales; family Amaryllidaceae; genus Allium; species Allium sativum. Next base: position 290,926,984 of record CM060916.1, on the reverse strand, counting down.
GGACCCCTTAATTGTTTCAAACCCAATTGGGGGCCCAGCTCATTTGTCTATGATCTGTTTGGATTTGAAAATTTCTATTCTAAGTGTAGAATTTGAATGTAGTGCCTTTGTTTTGGGCTTTTCGGGTTATGGTTTGATTTTGGGTATGGATTGGCTATCCAGAAATGGGGCCATCCTAGACTGTGAAAAAAGGGTTGTTAGGCTCCTAACCCAGCTCGGTAATACTTTGGAAATTTCTTGTAATCCCTCGTATGCGGTTATGCTTAGTTATCTTGAATCGCTAGATGCCTCTGTTGAAAATTTGCATTCAGTTAGAATGGTCCGGGAATATCCGGATGTCTTTGAAGAGGTGAAGGGCTTGCCTCCGAAGCGGGAAATAGACTTCCGCATATATCTTGTAGATAATGCAAAGCCCGTTGCGTTGCCCGTTAGACACATGGCTCCACGAGAAAGAAAAGAGCTCAGTAAACAGATTAAAGAGCTTCTAGAGAAGGGGTTCATTAGGTGGAGCATTTCAGAATAGGGCACTCCAGGAGTGTTCGCCACTAAGGCTGAAGGTTCATTTCACTTATGCATGAGTTGTAAAGAATCACCTTAGTAAGTACATTTGGCAACATAGTTGGACTTAGGAAGGGACTCCCTTGTGACCTAAAAGGAGTCCATCATGCTTAGTTTCCTAGAATCATATGTGGTGGTTGGGTTGATTAATTCTTTGGGTGTCAGTCTGATGTTGATTTCGGTCTTCGGGGCTGATGCTTAGAGAGTTCTTCTCCTAATCAATATATATGTGGCATAGATTTCCAGTTTTGACATTGCCTAATGGGCACAAAATTTTTACTTGCTTCTATCATTCGACTATACCTTTAGGTAGGACCATTTCCTATCATTGAGAAAATTTGGAAAATGACCTATAGATTAGAGCTACCCGAGAAATTGGCCGGAGTCCACAACGTTTTTCACGTTTCACATCTCCGAAAATGTCTACATGAGTCTGCTGAAGTGGTAGAGCCAAATATCCTCGAAGAGGCCGAAGTGGAACGCGAAGCAACCATAAGAAAAGTTCCAACCCGCATACTAGGAACGGAAGTGAAGAAGCTACGCAACCGCGAAGTCAAACTCGTCAAAGTTCAGTGGTGCGACGCCGAGGGAGACGCGACTTGGGAAACTGAAGCTAGAATACGCACTGCTTACCCTTTTCTTTTCGAGGGTACGTCCTTGATCTTTCTTTTTCCTTAAGTTGCGCTTTTATCTATCTTTTTAGGAATATCTCCTCGACCTTATCTTTTAGATAGAAACCTTTTGGATGAAAACATGTAATTGAAACATGTTATGTATGATGGTTGCAAGTGGTTGCAAGTGATTGCTAGTAGTTGCTCGTGGCTGCATATACACACACAATCTAGGTTTTAGATCGGCTCAGTCACTTCATATTGCATATGCATATATGTTTGCACTCGTATATGGTTGAATTGTAATGTGTTGTCATATGGATGTTGCATTTGTATGAAAGATTGTGCACCCATGTAGAATCATGAATAGGAAAAATCTGCATACATAATGGATACATGGCACTTACATGATTCGCATTAAGGAGGTCAACTGAATCAGTAGACCACCTGATTTTGCATTAGATAAGTTCATGAACACACACACTTCGCATATGATCATGAAGCATTAGAAGTCTTTTAAGGACAATGGATGCTCGTGTTTGATGGATGAGTAGATGGATGATTGAATGTTAGGATTTACATTCTTCCTAAACTTGAAGATTTCGGGGACGAAATCCTTTTAAGTGGGGGAGAATGTAACACCCCGGATTTTTCCGTTAACAGTAAATTAACAAATTAAAGTATAATTAAATTGTAACAGAAAAATTAAGGGAAACGGACATCACCATTGCGTTCGTCTCGGAATTCTGCTTGAGATAGAGTCCGAGTTTGCGCAAAACGGATAACGTATGAAGAAGATATCTTTAATTTAAATATTACAGCAAAACATGAAAAAAGAGAAGTAAGGAGAGGACAATAATTATTATTATTCTAAGACTTATTAACAAAAGCCTCTGTAGCTCAGTTGGTTAAGGCATTGGATTTGTAGCATGGAGGTCGGGGGTTCGAACCCCGGCGGCGACATAATTTTTATCTCTGTTTTAGAGAGGGCCAACTGAGCATGCAAATACATGTACGTATACAAATTCAAATTTTGAAAGGATAAGAACGTACATATAAGGAAATAAAGAAAATATATGTATATATATGAGAATATATATATATATATATATATATGCAAAAATATATGTATACAATAGATAAAATTCAAATAGACTAAAACAGCTCAATTTAAAGTTTAATTTTTGAAAATCGAACCCAGTCCCTCCTGGCTGGCCTGGTCTGTGTTTGGTCGAATTTCTGTGGGTTGCTTTGTCATTAGGGCTAGGTGGCAAGTTTTAATTGGTCTCTCTATCTAATGAATGGCTACGATCTAACCTAGCAACATCAATGGTTCTAATCAATTCCTAACCTCTATATAAACAACCCTAGACTAAACCCTAATCTATTCATTCAAATTAAGAGCATAGCCGCCATGTTGCTGAGGAACGACTAAGAGTAGCCGCCATCTAGAGAGAGAGGATTAGGGAGAAAGTTCTAAAGCCTAAAGCAATTCAAGCAACCTAAAGCTAATCAATTCAACAAAGGAATCATATCTCTTAATTAAAGAATTTGCCGCAACCATTGTAAGTAGAGTATTACTTTGGTATGAACAAATGATTGTGTAGATATGTATGCTTGAATTGTGGCAATGAAATTCGTATTTGTGCGATTTATATACTTTTGGATATTCTGAATTATGTCATTCAATTATAAAGAACTACATGCGGTAGTTCTATGCAAATATACGTTTGGAATATTGCGCAAATTATGTAGTCTATGTTGAAGCTACATGTATGTAGTTGATTGAAATTCATGCAAGTTTGGGGCTTTGTTATTATGCCATCATGATGTCTATTTTGTGCATAAATCATTTTGCAAGTAATTGAGACAAGTTTGGTTGTTATAGTTCATATGAAACTATGTTGGAATTTTGACAGCATAATCCATGTATTAAGTCATGCTTTTGCAAAACTTATGAATATGGCTAGGCTATGAATGATATTGGGCATAATTGAAATTCATGATTAAGTCTATCTTGTTTAAAAGAATTATCTGATGACATATGTGAGACATGGCTAAGTTAGACACAAAAATCCCTTTTTTGCAAGTTAAAAGCAAACACCATGATTAGGAATATTTATGCATAAGTATACCATCGTTATGTGATTAAATTTAATTAAGTTGAACTATGCTTTTGTGTTAGTAACAAAGTATCCTCTTTGTAAACATGTAGAAACCTTATGAACATGACTTGTTTATATTTATGCCATGAACAAATTTAACTATACCTATGCCATGTTTATGCTAGAAGTATTTATGCCATGCTTATGTTTGACATTATGCCATGTTTATGCTAGAAGTATTTATGCCATTCTTATGTTTGACATTATGCCATGTTTATGCTAGAAGTATTTATGCCATGCTTATGTTTGACATTATGCCATGTTTATGCTAGAAGTATTTATGCCATGCTTATGTTTGACATTATGCCATGTTTATGCTAGAAGTATTTATGCCATGCTTATGTTTGACATTATGCCATGTTTATGCTAGAAGTATTTATGCCATGCTTATGTTTGACATTATGCCATGTTTATGCTAGAAGTATTTATGCCATGCTTACGTTTGACATTATGCCATGTTTATGCTAGAAGTATTTATGCCATGTTTGACATTATGCCATGTTTATGCTAAAAGTATTTATGACATGCTTATGTTTGACATTATGCCTAAATAAAAATATAGATTCATGTGGTAGTTAAACCCATGCAAGTTCACATGCTTTGATTCATGTCACCTATGTTACCACTATGCAAGTACACCAATTTCTATTTTATATTTCCAACGTCATATGCAAGTTCATGCGCTCACCTTCCCCTCTTTGTGTATACGCCATAAGCCTCCCCTTTTCGCATGGCTAAATTGGGCTTTAAAAAGCTAAGCCCAATATATATGAACGGACGTGTAAAACGGGGGGAAAATAACGTTGGGTAAAAATTAATTAATGAATGAAAATATAAAATAGAAGGGCCCAAATTCAAGTGTGGGTTGGGCCCGTGATTGGTGTAATCCTTTACACCATTAACTTAATAATGGGCCGCAAATATTTACATATAAGAAATAAAGAAGAATGACAAGATATGTAAATGTAGAACATACGATGTGTTTAACCCGAGGTTGGATTGAGTTGTGATGTAAACCTGCCCGGAACCGCCCGGCTGTCCAGTAGTCACAACAATACCTATCCAATGTGGGAGGTTAAACATGGAGCCCAATAAGGACCCGAGGTTAGACTGAGTTGTGGCGTAAGACTGCCCGGAACCAACCGGCAACAGGCAGCCACAACAATACCTGTCTAATGTGAGAGGTCAGGGCCTTAATAAGACAATTAAGGCTGAGTCAGGATTGTTAGGATTAAGTGGACTAAGACTTAATCAAAATGAAACATGCTAAACTAAACGGACTGGTGGGGGTTAGGTTAGAAACACTTAACCAACTTAGCATGTTGGCTAGAGATAGAAAACCTAGTAACGGGGGACCCTTTTCAGCAGTAACCCTAAAAGGTGTATCAGGATACCCTGAAACTAGGCAGGGTGGGGCACGATTACTGGGCTGATTGTAAGAGGTCAAAGCGACGGCGGTGGTGTAGCAGTGTAGGTTCTAACGGAGTGCGGGCGTGCACACACTCCGGAGCAGAAAAATAAGGCACTGGGCACCAGTAGCATACCTGTGCACTCTAAGGTTGTGTCGGGTTGCCACTATGGGACTTGATACACCCCATGGTGGGACCAGCATAGGTAACTACAGACATCGGGGGCCGTAAGACACATGTAACTATGCGAGTAGGAGCCGATCATCATAGAATGGATCACATCACCCTGACTATGGGGTGCCAGTTGGAAACTAGTTTATATGGGTTCAGAGATTAACATGGGGTACGATAGTATATTCGACCCTAGACAACTTAACTAAGTTTATTGTGCCTGCCCACTTCTTGTTTATACTTATCATACCCAGTTCTTTATTCATAGACAAAGTAGTACTAGACTTACTCAGGCTTTATGTCTGACTCTACTTTTCTTTCGTCTTCTTTCTTCCGTTTCCACCCCCCCAGGTCCTCAGGGAGGGAACACAGCAGCTTGATCAGCTTTGACATCCAGCTTGAAGAAGAGAAATGTATTGCTTGGACTTTCCTGTTTTGAACTATGGCTTTGGACACACTCTATGGGGCTTTTGCAGTTTACTCATGTTTATTTATGCTTCTTTAAATAATGTACTCAAGACAGATTATGAAAGTATTATGTTATGTTTTTGGAAAGGTTGTTGTTGTAACACATATTTGACTTTATGAAATAAAAATTTGTTGTTCTCCCGCTGTTTGCAAAATATGTGTTCTTATATCTGTCTTGTATATCTGTGACTTGTACTTATAAACCTCCACCAAAATTAGGGCATTCCCTTTGAGAGTGACCCTAACGGAGGTGGGGTGTTTCAGCCGAGCACGCTCAAAGAAGTGGAAGTAGAGCGCAATGCCACGGTTAGACGAGCTCCAACACGCATTCTTGGATCGGAGGTCAAAAAGCTATGCAACAAAGAGGTCAAGTTGGTCAAAGTGCAATGGGGAGACGATCAAAGAGATGCGGCTTGGGAGACGGAAGACAAGATGCGTACGCTGTACCCTTTCCGTTTTGAGGGTATGTTTTATTTTCTCCTTTTTCTACCGCTTTGATTGATGCTTGTCCTATCATTTAGTATTATCTTTGCGATGACATTTTCGAACTTTAGTTAGGAAGAACCCTATGGTTGCAAACATGTGTTTGAGACATGTTATGTTTGGTGGATGCAAATGGATGCAAGTGGTTGCTAGTGGTTGCTCGTGAATGCATGTACATACACATTAGGCACTAGATCGGCTCAATCACCTTCATGTTGCATATAAATGTGTGCGCATATCTAAATTAGTGGATGTATAATGGTTGTGTTATCATATGGATGCTGCATTTTAATGAATGGTTGTGCACACATGTAGAAATAATATGTATCGATAGGATTCTTTCGCATACATAATGGATGCATGGCACTATCATGATTTGCATTAAGGAGGTCAACTAAATCAGTAGACCGCCTGATTTTGCATTAGATAAGGAACATATACACACACCTTTTTCATATGTTCATACGGCATTGGAAATCTTGTAAGGGCAATGGGTGCCTATGTTTGATGGTTGAGTAGATGGATGATTGGATGTTAGGATATACACTCTGCTTAACTTGGAGATTTCGAGAGCAAAATCCTTTAAGGAGGGGAGAATGTAATACCCCATGATTTTAAATATTGAAATTAAAGAATACTTAATTTCAAATGTGAGAATTAAGGGAAACAGGTTACGCCATTGTGTTCATCTCGGAATTCTGCTTGAGATAGAGTCTGAGTTTGCGTGAATTGGACTTCGTATGAAGAAGTTATGGCCTTCTGAAGTTTCAGAATTTAAATAAATTAAAAACAGCTTGAATCAGAAAATTTTGAAATTCAAATTTCAAACAGGGAAGCAGGCTTGGCGGGAAAATTCCCGCCCAAGGCCAGGTCGACCAGGGGGTCGACCTCCCTATACAGGTCGACCAGGGGGTCGAACTGGGGTTCGACCTACCCCATCCCCCCCGGGCAGATCTGAAAGATGACGCTATTTTGACTCATTGCTGAGTCATTAGGGCTGAGGTGTTATTCTATCTTGACTGGATGGTCTTGATTGATTCTAGGTTAATCTGACGGCTCTTAGTTAAATAAAATTATATATAATGTAACACCCCGTGTATTCTATAACAGTGAAATTCACAAAAAAAAGTATAACTAATTTCAAATCAAAGAATTAAGGGAAACGGGATACGCCATTGCGTTCGTCTCGGAATTCCGCTTGAAATAGAGTTTGAGTTTGCGTAACACGGACTCTGTATGAGGGAGATATGGCCTCCGGAAGTTTCAGAATTCAGTTTAAAATTCAAACAGACAAAAACAACTCAGAAATTAGATTTAAATTTCAAAAATCGGGCCAGATTGGCCAGGGCGGGAATTTTCCCGCCCAAAGCACCCAGGTCGACTACATAGTCGACCTGGGGGTCGACTGCGGGGTCGACCTGGCCCCTGAGCCAGGTCGAACCCAGCTCCCCCGGCTGGCCTGGTCTGTGCTTGGTCGATTTTCTAAGCCTTGCCTTGTCACTAGGGCTAGGTGTCAGCTCCTGATTGGTCTCTCCTTCAAATGAACGGCTAATATTAAACCAAGCTCCATCGACGGTCCTAATCAACTCACAAACTCTATCAAAAGGACCTAAGACTCCACCTAATTCACACAAACGAAAAGGAAGATGAGACCGTCATGCTGCTGAGGAAAGACTAGGAATAGCCGTCAAAATTGAGAGATAATTAGGAGACAATTCGAAAGTTTAAAGCAACGTCAATTAAATCAAAACAACGCCTACAACAAAGGATAACATCTCCAAATTCAGAATTCAGATTCCTGAATTGAAGATTCGTCATACGTTGTAAGTAGAGTGCTATTCCGATGTGAATAAATAATTGTGTTTTGATTTGTGTAAAATGAGAAATAGAATTGTATTCGATTTATGGTGATAATAATCTATATTTGTATGTTGCTTTGATTCTAAATGATTTGGAAATGTTGTGGTATAACGATTGGATATTTGCAAGTACGTGATTTATGTTGGAAGTTAACAACTACATGTTTGTGGTAGTTTAATTTAGATTCATGCAAGTATATGATTCACCATTATGCCAATATGATGTACATACTTTTATGATCACTTTTAGTGTGTAATTGGATTCAACTAAGTATTATGGTTTATATGAATTTATGTTGGAATTGGCATCGTGATTCAAGTGTAAAACCATACTTTTGTATTAGACACAAAAGTAAGCATCTTTAGGAACATGACTAAACTATGTTTGGTGTTATGCCTAGTTGAAAACATGTTTTAGGCCTATGTTGTTATCAAAATCATATGGTGATATATGTGACACATAATTAAGTTAGATTTACATTCCAATTGCAAGTTTACATGAATAAATTAAAAACCATGATTCATGTTTAGGTATGTTTATGGCATGATTATATGAATAGAATGGTTCATGTTTATGTATGTTTATGCCATGATTATATGAATAGAATGATTCATGTTTAAATATGTTTATGCCATGATTATATGCTATTACAATGCAAGTTCACATGTGCCTAATTCATGTTAATTAGATCGTTATGTTGCAAGTTCATGCGTTCACACTCCCCTTTTTTATGTTACTTAGAATATATAAACACCATGTTCTAAGCCTCCCCTTTTTCATGTGGCTAAGTTGGGTTTAAATGTTAAACCCAACATATGTTATATTGAAGCGAACATATAAAACGGGGGTAATGACGATTGGGTTAAAATATAGAACATATGTGTTGGCATGTTTGACGCATGCCAACAACCTTGTAAAACAATTAAGTGGTATAAATTAATTTTACCCAATAAAGATGAATTTGAATAATGGGCCGCAAATATTTACATATAAAAAGAAAAGAGACAAAATATGTAAATTTAGAAAATACGATGTGTTTAACCCGAGGTTGGATTGAGTTGTGATGTAAACCTGCCCGGAACCGCCCGGCTGTCCAGTAGTCACAACAATACCTATCCAATGTGGGTGGTTAAACACGGAGCCCAATAAAGACCCGATGTTAGACTGAGTTGTGGCGTAAGACTGCCCGGACCCAACCGGCAACAGGCAGCCACAACAATACCTGTCTAATGTGAGAGGTCGAGGCTTTAATAAGACGATTAAGGTTGAGTCAGGATTGATAGGATTAAGTAAATTGAATTAATACTTAATCAAATGGAACATGCTAAACTATACAGACTGATTGGGGGTTAGGTCTACAAAACACTTAACCAACTTAGCATGTTGGCTAGAAATAGAAAACCTAGTAGCGGGGGACCCTTTTCAGCAGTAACCCTACAAGGTGTATCAGGATACCCTGAACTAGGCAGGGTGGGGCACGATTACTGGGCTAACTGTAAGAGGTCAAATCGACGGCGGTGGTGCAGCAGTGTAGGTTCTAACGGGGTGCGGGCGTGCACACACTCCGGCGCAGAAAAATAAGGCACTGGGCACCAGTAGCATACCTGTGCATTCTAGGATTGTGTCGGGCCGCCACTATGGGACTTGATACACCCCATGGTGGGACCAACATAGGTAACTACAACATCGGGGGCCGTAAGACACATGTAACTATGCGAGTAGGAGCCGATCATTAGAAACGAATCACTTCACCCTGATTATGGGGTGCCGGTTGGGAACTAGTTTATATGGATGCAGAGATTAATATGGGGTACGATAAGTACATTCGACTCTAGACAACTTAACCTAGTTTATAGTGCTTTCCCATTTCCAGTTTATACTTATCATGCCCAATTCTTTATTCATAGACTGAATAGTCCTAGACTTACTCAGGCTTTATGTCTGACTCTACTTTTCTTTCGTCTTCTTTTCTTTGGTCCCCCCCTAGGTCCACAGGGAGGGAATACTGCAGCTTGACCAGTTTTCACATCTAGCTTGAAGAGAAAGAATGTATTGCTTGGATCTTTTTCGTTTTGGACTATGGATTTGGACCGCAATTATGGGACTTATGCAGTTTACTTATGTTTTTATGCTTCTTTAAATAATGTAATCAAGACAGTTATGAAGATGATATGTTTTTGGAAGTATTGTAAGACATATTATGACATGGTTTGTGTAACACATCTTTTGTTGAAATAAAAATTGCTGTTGTTTTCCGCTGTTTCAAAAATATGTGTATTTATATCTGTCTTGTGTATCTGTGACTTATACTTATAAACCTCCACCAAAATTAGGGCATTCCCTTTAAAAGTGGCCCTAACGGAGGTGGGGTGTTTCACTTGGTATCAGAGCATAGGTTTACCAGATAAGATAAAAAGTTTTGAAAATTTATTTTCAAAAGAAAATTTAAAGAAGCTTTTTTAAAGATAAAATATTCTTTTATTTTAAAAAGGCATAGCCCCCCCCAAAGTCATAGGTACTATCTTTTATCCTTCGTTTTGAATCTATCCTTTTTGTTTCAGCATGTCCGAAGAACTTAACTTGCCAGAGGGTATACCAATACCTGGTTGGTTTAGATGATTCTTAGAAGCAAGGGCCACTCAGCCAGGTCCTACCGTTCCTCCTCCCCCAGCTGCAGAAAATCATCCAGCTGCAGCAGCACCTCTTCCTCCACCTCCTCCGTGGGGAAATACTTTTGCTAAGATATGTAAAGATTTTAAAGCTATGGGAGGAAAGGACTTTCATGGAACCGAGTCCTTCGTGGTAGCCAGGAATTGGCTGAAAGAAACCGAGGACTTATTCGTCATCTTTGAGGTAGAAGATAGGCAGAAGGTACAACTGGCAGTATGGCTACTTAAAGGCGAGGCTTCCTACTGGTGGGAAGTCACTAATGCAGAAAGACCAGTGGAAACATGGGAGGACTTTAGGGCAAGGTTTGAGGCTAAATTTCTCTCAGAAGCTGAAAGGAGTCTTCAGTTGGAAAAATTCTTATTTCTTAAGCAAGGGAATATGACAGTCAAAGAGTATGTTAATCAGTTCGATCAGCTGGCTAGGTTCAGACTGGACCTAGTCAACACCCCGCACAAGAAGGCTCTCCGCTTTGTCAAGGGGTTGAATGAGCCATTACACAGTTTGGCCATGACCCATATACCCATGGGAGCTACGTATGAAAGGTTGGTGCAGATGGCATTGCTGAACGAAGAGGATAAGGGCAAGAAGGAGACAAAGGCAGAAAGCTCTCAAGGGAAGAAAGAGGGTTTGCAGCCTAAGAAGACAAACTTTAAGAAGGGCGGGAAAGACAACAAAGAGAAGAGGGAGTGTAATTTCTATGGCAAAGTGGGGCACTTAGTGAAAGATTGCCGGAAAAAGAAGGCCAAGATGAATGGTGGGTGCTTTTCTTGCGGTGAGACAGGCCACCTGGCTAAGGATTGCCCAAAGAAGCGAGGGCAGGGGCAGAGGGCTGGATCCACCTCAGGGGCACAAGTTCATGCGCTAGAAGCGCCACCTCTGCAGCAGCGAGGTATAAATACTTCTGTAGAAAGTGTAGTTTATCTTTATGATCACCCAGTTCGCACTTTATTTGATTCTGGCGCATCACACTCCTTTATCTCATCTGCTTTAGTAGAATCTCTGCACCTAGAAACTAGAATTGTAGAGGACCCCTTAATTGTTTCAAATCCAATTGGGGGCCCTGCTTATTTATCTATGATCTGTGTGGGATTGAAAATTTCTATTCTAAGCATAGAATTTAAATGTAGTGCCTTTGTTTTGGGCTTTTCGGGATATGGTTTGATTTTGGGCATGGATTGGCTATCCAGTAATGGTGCCATCCTGGATTGTGATAAAAGGGTGGTTAGGCTTCTGAACCAACTCGGTAACACTCTGGAAATTACTTGTAATCCCTCGTATGCGGTTATGCTTAGTTATCTTGAATCGCTAGATGCTTCTGTTGAGAGTTTGCAATCGGTTAAAGTGGTCCGTGAATATCCGGATGTCTTCGAAGAGGTGAAGGGCTTTCCTCCGAAGCGGGAGATAGACTTCCACATATATCTTGTAGATAATGCAAAGCCCGTTGCGTTGCCCGTTAGACACATGGCTCCACGGGAAAGGAAAGAGCTCAGTAAACAGATTAAAGAGCTTCTAGAGAAGGGGTTCATTAGAAGGAGCATTTCAGAATGGGGCGCTCCAGCGGTGTTCGCTACAAAGGCAGATGGATCACTCCGTCTGTGTGTTGACTATAGGGAGCTCAACAAGCTAACGAAAAAGAATAGGCACCCTCTCCCTAGAATTGACGATCTGTTTGATCAGCTTGTAGGAGCGTCTGTTTTCTCCCAACTCGATTTAGCGACCGGATTTCATCAGCTAAGGGTGGCAGAAGATAGTATCGATAAGACAGCATTCAGAACCCCAGACGGCTTCTTTGAATGGCTTGTCATGCCCTTCGGCTTGACAAACGCACCCGCTTACTTCGTGGACCTAATGAGTAGGGTGTTCAGAGATTTCCTCAATAAGTTTGTAGTGGTCTTCGTAGACGATATCTTGATCTTCTCAAAGAGTGAAGAAGAGCATGCTCAACACCTAAGGGCAATCATGGAAACTCTACGAGTCCATCAGCTAAAAGCCAAATTCTACAAATGCCACTTTTGGAGAGAAGAAGTGAGGTTCCTTGGGCACATAGTATCCAAAGAAGGGTTAGCTGTAGACCCGGCTAAGGTAGTAGCGGTGCAGGACTGGAAAACACCAAAGAACGCAACAGAAGTGTGAAGCTTTCTCGGGCTAGCAGACTTCTATCGGAAATTCATCAGAGACTTTGCAAAGATATCAGCTCCGCTCACAAAGCTGACCAAGAAGAATCTTGTGTTCAATTGGGACTTGGATTGCGAGTTTGCTTTCCAACGACTAAAAAGGGCTCTTACAACAGCCCCAGTTTTGACATTGCCAGATGGAAGCAAGATGTTCACAGTTTATACAGATGCATGTAGGACAGGGCTAGGCGTTGTCTTAATGCAAGAAGGAAGGGTTGTGGCTTATGGTGGAAGATAGTTGAAAGTGCACGAAAAGAACTACCCGACCCACGATCTTGAGTTAGCTGCCATCGTCTTTGCACTCAAGTCTTGGCGACACTATCTCCTAGGTGAGAAGTTCGAACTTTACATTGACCATAAATCGTTGAAATATCTTTTCTCGCAGAAAGATCTTAACTTGAGGCAACAGAGATGGATGGAGTTTCTTGCCTCGTACGATTTCGAGATCTCTTACACTCCGGGCAAAGGTAACGTAGTGGCAGACGCATTGAGCCGAAAGAAACTAACCCTAAGCCCGCTGTTTGTTGAAAGACAAAGCCTAGAGTTTATAGCCAGCTTTGACTTTAGGCCCTCCTCCGATTTTGTACCGGGCTTGCTAGCATCTCTCAAAGTACGCCCGACTTTAGTGGACGCAATAGGGACAGCACAATGCAAAGACCCTCAGCTTGTGGAGACGATTGATAGGCTCATTAGGGGTGAGACTTCAAGTCACCTCAGCAGATACTCCATCGACGACAAGGGTTGGCTAAGGCGAGACGGAAGACTATGCGTCCCACAGACAAGGGATTTAGTAAAGAAGGTTCTCGAGGAAGCACATCACTCCAAGATGACGATACATCCAGGCGGAGATAAAATGTACAAGGACATAAAGAGAACTTTCTTTTGGAACGGCATGAAGAAGGACGTGGCAGATTTCGTTTCTAAGTGTATGGTATGCCAACAGGTTAAGGCGGAACAGAAAAAGCCTGGCGGTCTGCTCCATCCTCTAGAGGTCCCGCAGTGGAAGTGGGATAACATCTCAATGGACTTCATTGATGGGCTGCCTAGGTCTAGAAGCGGCAACACTAGCATTTGGGTAATAGTGGATAGGCTTACTAAAAGTGCCCACTTCTTACCTGTCAAAAGTAAAAGAACTGCCTCATCCCTAGCATCTCTTTACCTCAAGGAAGTTGTCCGACTCCACGGAATACCATCTAGCATTGTTAGTGACTGAGACCCTATCTTCACAAGTGAGTTTTGGCGGAGTCTGCAAGAAGCGGTAGGCACACAGTTATGCTTGAGTACAGCCTATCACCCCCAAACCGACGGCCAGATAGAAAGAGTGAACAGAGTTTTGGAAGACCTTTTAAGACTGTGCGTCCTTGACTTCGGAAGGACGTGGGAAGACCATCTTCCTTTGGTGGAATTTGCCTACAACAACAGCTACCAAGTAACCATCGGAATGGCGCCCTTCGAAGCCTTATATGGAAGACCGTGCCGATCGCCCACTTGTTGGTGGGAGTCTACTTACAAGCTCATACTTAGACCAGATATGATCCGAGAAACTTCAGAAAAAGTAGACTTAATACGAAGAAGAATGAAGACAGCCCAAGACAGACAAAAATCCTACGCCGACAAGAGGAGGACCGACCTTGAATTTGAGGTTGGGGATAGAGTTTCTCTTAAGGTATCTCCGCTAAGGAACGTTGTTCGTTTTGGAACCACAGGAAAGCTAGCACCAAGGTTCGTAGGACCATTTCCTATCATCGAGAAAATTGGGAAAATGGCCTATAGATTAGAGCTACCCGAAAAGCTGGCCGGAGTTCACAATGTTTTCCATGTTTCGCAGCTCCGAAAATGTCTACATGAATCTGCTGAAGTGGTAGAGCCAAATATCCTAGAAGAAGCTGAAGTGGAACGCGAAAAAACCGTGAGGAAAGTTCCAACCCACAAATTAGGAACGGAAGTGAAGAAGCTATGCAACCGCGAAGTCAAGCTCGTCAAAGTTCAGTGGAGCGACGCCGAGGGAGATGCAACTTGGGAAACTGAAGCTAGAATACGCGCAACCTACCCTTTTCTTTTCGAGGGTACATCTTTGATCTTTCTCTTAAGTTGCGCTTTTATCTATCTTTTTAGGAATATCTCCTCGACCTTATCTTTTAGGTAGAAACTCTTTGGATGAAAACATGTAATTGAAACATGTTATGGATGATGGTTGCAAGTGGTTGCAAGTGATTGCTAGTGGTTGCTCGTGGTTGCATATACACACACAATCTAGGTATTAGATCGGCTCACTCACTTCATATTGCATATGCATATATATATGTTTGCATTTGTATATGGTTGAAGTTTTATGTGTTATCATATGGATGTAGCATTTATAAATGAATGATTGTGCACTCATGTAGAACCATGAATAGGGAAATTTGTATACATAATGGATTCTTGGCACTTACAAAATTTGCATTAAGGAGGTCAACTGAATCAGTAGACCGGCTGATTTTGCATTAGATAAGTACATGTACACACACTTTGCATATAATCATGAAGCATTAGAAGTCTTTTAAGGACAATGGATGCTTATGTTTGATGGATGAGTAGATGGATGTTTGGATGTTAGGATGTACATTCTTCCTGAACTTGAAGATTTCGGGGACGAAATCCTTTTAAGTGGGGGAGAATGTAACACCCCGTGTATTCTATAACAGCAAAATTCACAAAATAAAGTATAACTAATTTCAAATCAAAGAATTAAGGGAAACGGGATACGCCATTGCGTTCGTCTCGGAATTCTGCTTGAAATAGAGTCCGAGTTTACGTAAAACGGACTCCGTATGAGGGAGATATGGCCTCCGGAAGTTTCAGAATTCAGTTTAAAATTCAAACAGACAAAAACAGCTCAGAAATCAGATTTAAATTTCAAAAATCGGGCTAGATTGGCCAGGGCGGGAATTTTCCCACCCAAGGCACCCAGCTCGACTGGGTAGTCGACCGGGGGCACCCAGGTCGACTACATAATCGACCTGGGGGTCAACTGGGGGGTCGACCTGGCCCTTGAGCCAGGTCGAACCCAGCTCCCCCGGCTGGCCTGGTCTGTGCTTGGTCGATTTTCTAAGCCTTGCCTTGTCACTAGGGCTAGGTGTCAGCTCCTGATTGGTCTCTCCTTCAAATGAACGGCTAATATTAAACCAAGCTCCATCGACGGTCCTAATCAACTCACAAACTCTATAAAAAGGACCTAAGACTCCACCTAATTCACATAAACGAAAAGGAAGATGAGACCATCATGCTGCTGAGGAAAGACTAGGAATAGCCGTCAAAATTGAGAGACAATTAGGAGACAATCCGAAAGCTTAAAGCAACGTCAATTAAATCAAAACAATGCCTACAACAAAGGATAGCATCTCCAAATTCAGAATTCAGATTCCTGAATTGAAGATTCGTCATACGTTGTAAGTAGAGTGCTATTCCGATGTGTATAAATAATTGTGTTTTGATTTGTGTAAAATGAGAAATAGAATTGTATTCGATTTGTGGTGATAATAATCTATATTTGTATGTTGCTTTGATTCCAAACGATTTGGAAATGTTGTGGTATAACAATTGGATATTTGCAAGTATGTGATTTATGTTGGAAGTTAACAACTACATGTTTGTGGTAGTTTAATTTAGATTCGTGCAAGTATATGATTCACCATTATGCCAATATGATGTACATACTTTTATGATCACTTTTAGTGTGTAATTGGATTCAACTAAGTACTATGGTTTATATGAATTTATGTTGGAATTGGCATCGTGATTAAAGTGCAAAACCATACTTTTGTATTAGAGACAAAAGTAAGCATCTTTAGGAATATGACTAAACTATGTTTGGTGTTATGCCTAGTTGAAAACATGTTTTAGGCCTATGTTGTTATCAAAATCATATGGTGATATATGTGACACATAATTAAGTTAGATTTACATTCCAATTGCAAGTTTACATGAATAAATTAAAAACCATGATTCATGTTTAGGTATGTTTATGCCATGATTATATGAATAGAATGGTTCATGTTTAGGTATGTTTATGCCATGATTATATGAATAGAATGATTCATGTTTAACTATGTTTATGCCATGATTATATGCTATTACAATGCAAGTTCACATGTGCCTAATTCATGTTAATTAGATCGTTATGTTGCAAGTTCATGCGTTCACACTCCCCTTTTTTTATGTTACTTAGAATATATAAACACCATGTTCTAAGCCTCCCCTTTTTCATGTGGCTAAGTTGGGTTTAAATGTTAAACCCAACATATGTTATATTGTAGCGAACATATAAAACGGGGGTAATGACGATTGGGTTAAAATATAGAACATATGTGTTGGCATGTTTGACGCATGCCAACAACCTTGTAAAACAATTAAGTGGTATAAATTAATTTTACCCAATAAAGATGAATTTGAATAATGGGCCGCAAATATTTACATACAAAAAGAAAAGAGACAAAATATGTAAATTTAGAAAATACGATGTGTTTAACCCGAGGTTGGATTGAGTTGTGATGTAAACCTGCCCGGAACCGCCCGGCTGTCCAGTATTCACAACAATACCTATCCAATGTGGGTGGTTAAACACGAAGCCCAATAAAGACCCGAGGTTAGACTGAGTTGTGGCGTAAGACTGCCCGGACCCAACCGGCAACAGGCAGCCACAACAATAGCTGTCTAATGTGAGAGGTCGAGGCTTTAATAAGACGATTAAGGTTGAGTCAGGATTGATAGGATTAAGTAAATTGAATTAATACTTAATCAAATGGAACATGCTAAACTATACAGACTGATTGGGGGTTAGGTTTACAAAACACTTAACCAACTTAGCATGTTGGCTAGAAATAGAAAACCTAGTAGCGGGGGACCCTTTTCAGCAGTAACCCTACAAGGTGTATCAGGATACCCTGAACTAGGCAGGGTGGGGCACGATTACTGGGCTGACTGTAAGAGGTCAAATCGACGGCGGTGGTGCAGCAGTGTAGGTTCTAACGGGGTGCGGGCGTGCACACACTCCGGCGTATAAAAATAAGGCACTGGGCACCAGTAGCATACCTGTGCATTCTAGGATTGTGTCGGGCCGCCACTATGGGACTTGATACACCCCATGGTGGGACCAGCATAGGTAACTACAACATCGGGGGCCGTAAGACACATGTAACTATGCGAGTAGGAGCCGATCATTAGAAACGAATCACTTCACCCTGATTATGGGGTGCCGGTTGGGAACTAGTTTATATGGATGCAGAGATTAATATGGGGTACGATAAGTACATTCGACTCTAGACAACTTATCCTAGTTTATAGTGCTTTCCCATTTCCAGTTTATACTTATCATGCCCAATTCTTTATTCATAGACTGAATAGTCCTAGACTTACTCAGGCTTTATGTCTGACTCTACTTTTCTTTCGTCTTCTTTTCTTTGGTTCCCCCCCCCCCACAGGTCCACAGGGAGGGAATACTGCAGCTTGACCAGTTTTCACATCCAGCTCGAAGAGAAAGAATGTATTGCTTGGATCTTTTTCGTTTTGGACTATGGCTTTGGACCGCAATTATGGGACTTATGCAGTTTACTTATGTTTTTATGCTTCTTTAAATAATGTAATCAAGATAGTTATGAAGATGATATGTTTTTGGAAGTATTGTAAGACATATTATGACATGGTTTGTGTAACACATCTTTTGTTGAAATAAAAATTGTTGTTGTTTTCCGCTGTTTCAAAAATATGTGTATTTATATCTGTCTTGTGTATCTGTGACTTATACTTATAAACCTCCACCAAAATTAGGGCATTCCCTTTGAGAGTGACCCTAACGGAGGTGGGGTGTTTCATATAAGCAACCTAACTCTCAATCTAAAATCATACTAATTCATACCAAGAGCTGCCATGCCATCAATGAGGAACCTAGAGTAGCCGCCATCTCTTTCAACTCAAAAACAAGATAGAAGCAAGAATCAAAATCAAATCTAAATCTAAATTAGAATAACGATTAGTCTACATCAAAGGCGAGCAATTCGGTTTCAGAATACAGATCCCAGAAAAACAAGACCGTTCTTTTGTTTGTGAGTATAATTTCTTTCACAAAATAATTAATTAATTTAATTGTGATAAGTTATAATTGGGATTATGAGAATGTGACTATTGAATCATGTGCTAGTTCTTATGTGAATCTATGCAAGTTTGTGATGTTGAATTATATGCTAATTCCTATGTGAATCCTATGCAAGTTTGGGATGTTGAATTATATGTTCTTATATGAATCTTATGCAAGTTTGGGATGTTAAAACATATGTGAATCTTATGCAAGTTCGGATGTTAAAACATATGTGAATCATGTATATACATGTGCTAGTTTATGTAACCTTAATCTACATGTTTAGATCCATATGCAAGTTCATATCTTTATGTTTAGATCTATATTTAGTTGCATGGAAGTACATAGTTATGCAAATTTATGTTTGCCTATGTTAGTTTTTTATGTGAATCATATGCTAGTTTGAATGAACTCATATGCAAGTTATAGGAAAACCATATCCATATATGCAAGTTCACTATTACATGTTTAGATCTATATTTAGATCCATGATAGTTTATGTAAATTTATGTATATCTATTGCTTATGCAAGTTATTGGCTATGCAAACTTATGTCATGATTCTTAGATCTATTTTATGTGTTATGCAAGTTGTGATGTTGCTTTTCTTTTTATAAGTTAGACTATATTGCGAGTCTAACATATGTTATATTAAAACGTACGAATAGCATGGGGACAATGGGAAAACATTAAATATACATAATTGTGAATTGGCATAAAATTGCCTTAAAAGGCTTATAGTTAATTTGACACATTAATTCGTATAAATTGTATACTGGAATTTATGGACATCACTTAGGTGACAATTATGGACATAAATAAATTTGGAATTTATTGAACAATTTGAATATGGATATTAATCCAATTTGGGGTTAAATAATTATGTGTAATAATTAACCGCCTAAGACACGAGGTTAGACTCGTTTGTGGTGTAAGACTGCCCGGACCCGCCCGGCAAATCCAGCAACCACAAACGATAGTCTAATGTAAGAGGTCAAAGGCACGAATTAAATACGTAACAATTGTAAAGACCTGAGGTTAGGCTCGTTTGCGGTATAAGACTGCCCGGACCCGCCCGGCAAATTCAGCAACCGCAAACAGTAGTCTAATGTGGGAGGTCTTTACAAGGTTACGGTTCTAATGAATTAAGTAACACTTAACCAAATAAACATGTGGTGGGACATGGGGGTTAAGTGGATGGCCTTGGGTGGCATGTGAAATACGATTAGAAGCACTTAACCAAGTTGAAACATGTAAGAAGACATGAATAAGAAGGGGTTAAGTGAGAAATTCTAGTGGGGACCAAGCATAGGTGGAAATCTTGTGTCAAGCATGGGGGGGCCCTTTTCAAACCAGTAACCCATTAAGTATCTTTGTGAGCTCGAGTTAGGTCGAGGACGGGACACGCTTACTGGGTTTGATTGTAAGAGGTCAAAACGGGTTAACAGTGGCAACGCAAGTCCAACGGGGTCATGTGCGTGCGTGGGCCCGGCCTGGTAGGTAAGACGTTGTTGCATCGTGTAGATATAAGCCATGCATCTTTAGTGGTATCTGGTTACCACTTTGGGGAGTGATACACCCCACTGTGGGACCAGCACGGGTATCTACGAGTTAGGGAGCCGATCGCATGGGGGTAGTGGGTACAACTAGTGTAGATAAGGGCAGGCGGCACCTATGAAGGCAACTAGGGGTACACGAAACTACCATTATCATTATTATGTTCTGTAGGTGGGATCAACTTTTAGGATGGCTAGTAATGGTGCAATATAGTAATTATCCTATAGTGATTAGGAACGAGATTAACGCCAGAATATTCCTCTTGTTTACTTTGGCATGCCTACTTGTTTCACTGTCATACCTCGTTTTACCAGTTTATGCCTTATTCTAGTTACTTTAATAATTATATTGTTAAAGTTATTATACTCGCCAGACTTTATGTCTGAACCCTTGTTTTCGCCTCTTTTCTCCCCCCTTAAGTTCTCAGGGTGGGACTAGTGCTAGTGGAGCTTGATCTTGGATCTCTTTCTCTCTCTTTTGAAATTGCGTGGATTGCTGAAAGTAAAGTTCAGCTTATCTCTTTTATGGCTACTTGTGTTTTCGGTTATGCTTTTTACTTTATATACTCAGAAAACAATTTATCAAGATGGATATTAAGTGTACTTGGTTTTACTGTTGGTTTATGAAGTTGTTGTAATCAAACTATTTCTCCGCTGCAATAAAAATTGTTTTAAAATTTTCAAGTACCAATATATGTATCTGTCTTGTTATATTCTGTTTTATACACTAATAATGCTCCATGAAAGTTAATGCATTCCCTTTGAGAGTGACATTAATGGACGTGGGGTGTTACATCCTTGGTTTCCCAAGTACAGTCATTCTCATTATCACCCCACTGGACCTTAACCATTTTCACCGTCTTCCTTCGAATCGCGTCCGACAATAGATTCATTCTACGGCTTCCAACTGCCTCATATTCTACCTCAATATCTTCCAACTAATATGGTGAAATAGTTATATCAGAATCGTGTATGAATTTCCTTAACTGAGAAACATGAAATACATTGTGCACTTCTGCCATCTTGTCAGGTAATCCAACTTTATACGCTAAATTCCCAACTAGCTCGAGAACTGGAAATGGACCAACAAACCTTGGTGCTAACTTACCTGTAATGACCCGCATCTTCAGCGGTATACTAATTAATTTATTTAATTATTTAAAGAGTGGTTTAGAGAATCTAAATGATCGTTTAATTAAATAATGGTGAATATTTAATTAAAATAATAAATTAAATAATATATATTTAATTCTGAAATAATTAGAATTGGCTGAAGTCGCGATATGGGGTGAACTAGATCATCTGTGATATTTAATTCAGCTTTAAATTGAATTTGAATAACGAATATATTATATAAACAACAGTTTGAACATAGAGTTACAATATAATTAAAATCGAGCTCGAAATGGCGTTGCAGTTCGTAAATTGGCGATTCGAACATCAACTGAATGTACAAGGTGCGTTTTAAATCGGATTTCTATGAAACAAGAAACGTGTGGAGCTGGTGGAGTATATCTTTCTAGTGGAAGAGAAAAATCGGGATTTCGTCATGTAGATTTTGATTTACGTCCAAATTAAATTTCAGAAAAGTTGTTGTGGAATTCCTTTATAATTTATAAAGGAATTATATATATTTTAAAAAGGAATTTCAATATAAATCGAATATCGGGTTGACCCAGATTTGAAATATCGAGTTAGAATCCATATAAGGTTTTTCTGAAGCTGTATGGTATTCCACTGTGAATATAGACGATAATATTTATTTTTAAATATTAAATTTAATTATATTTAAATATATTTATATATTTAAATGGGTCATTCAGAGCTTTAAAAATAGCCAGTTTTGCAAACGACCTCGGAATTCGATGAAACCAATTTTGTTGGATCCGCAATATTAAATTATTGCAAGATTTCGATTTTCGTGATTTTTGAAGTCAGTATGTGGCTGTACGGATTTTTAGAGTGAAAACCAGTCAGTATTTTGACGGTTAAAAATACGTTGTGTGAGCATACGAAGTCGAAATTCGATGAAACCAGTTTCGTTGGTACCGTAATGTCAAACTCTAGCTGCATGTCCAATTTCATGATTTTTGGGTATTGTATGTAATCACGAGAATTTTTAGAAAAGCAAAATGAATATATAAATGTGAATATACTAGGAATATTCCATCTATAAAATATATATATATATATATTTAAAAAAAAAAACTATAAATACCCCCCTTATTATTTCCTTAACCTAATTCATTCCTTACGCTGGTCAAAAGGAGGCACCGTAAGCTCTAAGAAAAATCCACAGTAAAAATCCTCCTTCTAAAATCAAACAAATTCAAAACAATTTCTATAGATCAGGATGCTTGAGTTTTTGGGACCGTTGGAGCTTGCGCTTCAAATTCCCACCAATCTGCCATGTCGTGAATACATTTTGGGGAGTTCGGTTTTAGCAACAGCGAGTTAGGGTTAGCCTTTACTTTCATTCGAGGCAAGGGTTCATATTTTTATGGTCATTACTGAATTCGAAGTTGAAAACCGCACTGGTAGTCGGATTTTGGGCGAGTTCAGTTATGTTTTGGTGTTGGTGATTTACTGATGGCGTGAGAACATGTCCGAAGTCGAGACCTGTTGAAGTGATGCGAGTGTGGTATCGAGGGGATGGTTTCGAAGAGGAGATGAAGGAGAAGTTTGTGGTGATTTTTATTAAATTGTTTATTGAAGAATTAAAGGGCAATGGAAGCTTGAAACGTCGGCCATGGTTTGGAAATTTACTGGAGCTGACATCGTGGTATTTGGGAGGAAGAAGTGTATTTCGGTTTTGGTACTGTAAAAGGGGTAATGGGGCGGTTATTGGTAAGGCCCAAATTCATTAATTAAAATTTAAAATTTTGTTTATTTAAATATGTATAACTTGTATAGATCATAACTTATCCATACAGTATCGAAATTCAGCGAAACAAGATCCGGTGGGATCGTATGGACGGACACTACCCAATGGGACTGACTGTGATGGATCGGAGCTCGTTACAATTTATGACAAAATAAATTGTCTGATCAGAATCAACTAACGCAAATCGTTATATAACGGTTAACGCGTAATGTGAGTAAATCTCACTAACTCTGAACAGTTTATATTTTCATGTTGTATTTTTAGAAATGTTAAAAATTGTTTGATTGACTGTGTGTGACTGTTTGATTGAGCTGCTAGTCAGTTAGAGGGAATTATATATATATATACCGTTATATATATATATGTATATATATATATTCTGTTAACAGAATATTTCATATTGAACTGAAAGTGATGTTGATTATACTGTGTAACATCTATGATGCACGGAAATAGGTCGGAGGAATCCAACTGGATTCCTCAACATTTATTTTACTGTCATTCGTATATTGTGGTATACGATGTGATATATAATCTGTCGTTGATTTTGTGTGTTGGGACGATATTTATCATTGTTGTTGGGTATTTTAAATACCATAAGAAATACCAGAATGATAAAAGGAGATTTTCAAAGTATATTTTGAAAATAATTTATTTATATAAAAAATCACTGGATTTTACATATAAAAGGAAAAAGTATTTTTATAAAGGGAAATAATTATGAAATCAAAAAGGGTTAAAAGAAAATATTTGAGAAACAAATATAAAGGAAAAATATTTGTCAAACAAATGGAAAAGAGAAAATATTTGTAAACCATTTACAAATAGAAAAGAGAAAATATTTGTAAACCATTTACAAATAAAATAGAAAAGAAAATATTCGTAGAACATTTACAAATAGATTAAATGGGATTATTTATTTATTTAGGGAATAAATAAAAGTAAAAGGGTTATTTATGTGGGAAATAAATAGAAAAGATAAAAGAGATATTTATTTGTCAAATAAAATAGAAAAGGAAAAAGGAATATTTATTTGTTAAGTAAATAGAAATGAAAAGGGAAATTTATTTATAAAATAAATAGAGTAAATGAAAAGGAGTTAATCGAACACAGTTAATCAAAATGGAGTTAAACAAAAATTAGAAACTGACTAGAGATTAATAAGTTGAATGGTTTCCTGAGTATCGATCTGATGTTGGTTTCGGCCTTCGGGGTTTATACTTAGGAAGTTGTTCTCTTGTTAGTTTATAGATAGAATCTGATAGATGTGGAAGAATAGTGATATGTAATTAAGCCATGGAAATGTTTTCCAGTGTTAATAACGTATATTTTCTAAACATAGAAAATAAGGAAATGTGAATATATATATGTTAAATGATGATTGATAGATATAATTTCCATCTGGAAATAATATCGTTGTTTGCACAGTCGTTTTTCTTTGATGGTTAAATCACAGACTATCAAAGTTTTGACCATTTTAACGTTGTCAATATGGAGAGACCGGTTGGATTATTATCCAAAGAACCACTCTGTATTGGCATAAGCATTGCGAATCATATATGCCAAAGATAATTGAAGACGGAGTAAAATGCAAGGGCTATTGTATAAATCTTAGATAACAGTGCCTAAGATGGATATACTGAATAGTGCCTTCGGTTTGTCCAGTCCCAGGACAACTTGTATGGACGAAGGTCTGACAGAGTATATCTAATAGATTGCGTAAGCTGATCTCTTCAAACGTATTCATGTTTGGTGGCGGAGGAATTCGTTTCTCTTAGCTGTATACCCGTGTTATTTTTGGATAAATCAATTTGTGATTTGGCGGGTATGACGATGTGACATTCTAAGTGAATGAAGATGTGGTATGTAAAAGATAAGCGTAGCTTCTAGCCTCACATCCGGTAAATGACAGAAATTGGGCAGGCAGCATGGCTATGTAGGTCGCACCTATTAGGGTGTATAATCACCTGATCTAGAGTTTCATTTACTTCTAAAAATCTATTATTGATGCTGTCCCATTCGTGAAACGGTTGCTGATCCCAACTGTTGGTGATATACATTCGATACACTCAAGAGAAATGAGTAGTCGGTCATGTGTGGCCGGGTTGCAAGATGTTCTTGTTGAACCCAGTGTATTCCTTTCTAGAGGTACACTAGCGAAAGGTGGTTCTATACCTTGTCATAGTTGGAAATCTATTTCCCAATACGTGCTTGCGGTTTTGATATATACTATATATAGAACGTGAGATGAAAGCGTTTCAGCTAGATGATTATTATATTGTGGTTGATAGACATTTTTATAATATCAAAAGGTTTTTGATATAAAGATAATTTGGATTCTCATAAGGGAAAAACCCGTTCCGTTATACGGTGGGGTCTTATGAGATATCATTTACCTGCTTGAACTGTTTTAAACTGTTTTACTCACACCAGTCCCATGACTGACCTGGAGTTTTTTTTCTTCCTAAACTCTTGGGTGCCCAATTTTGTACGGGCAGTCAAGTAGTCGGGATTTACAGATACTTGAAGAGCTGGAGCAGGAGGCTTCAGGATCATATAGCTATAGTTATTTCCGCTGTGTTGTAAGTGTTGTACTTTGATAATGATGTATATTCAAGTACAAATGTATATTTCAATTTATGTTATATATATTATATGTTATTCGTTCCGCTGTGAGGTTCGTGTTACTCTGATGTTGTGTTCTTCTTCTTCTTCTTCTATTCTAAGTTTCTATCTTATCTATTCTCACCCTCTAATTTCTTTCATTAACCATCCGGTATTTTCGACCCTTGGATGTTCGATATGTGTTGTATATTGGATAACCAAGGTCGCCAAAAACCCAGGTCATTACAGTTGGTATCAGAGCAAAGGTTAAGTGAATTACCTTGGCTCTGTGGCGTGACTCAGTAGAGATGGGGTTAGTAATAACCTAGACTGAGTTTGAGTGTATATATACGAGTGAACGTATTTGTATATTGATATAAAAAATTGTTTTATATTGTGGAGATTTATTGGTTGAGTTGTTTATGGGTTCTGGTCGATCAGTTTGATCCACTGTACCGATAAGAGTTACTAAACACTTGAATACGATGGGTCGACACGATATGTTTTGAAAAGAGGGTAAATGAAAATAATTTTACCCAAAGTATATTTATTAGTATAATCGAGTAAGATTATAAATTAGATTATAAATTAAATGGTTATGTAAATAACCAATCAGAATTCATATAAGTGAAATATATGAAATCGAATTGAATTAAATCTGAGTTCAAATCAGAAATTGAATAACTCTGGAAAATTAGATAAGTGTTTGTAAATGGATTTGGATTAAAAATAAGTAAAATTTAAGATCCTGGGAGATTTTAAATTGTTTTACAAGAAGTGTGAATTATATTTTGAAATGAATTTCAAAGTGGAAATGTTTATAAATGGTTTTATAGTATTGAACTCACTTCGATCGCTGGAAGATAGATTCTGATGATGACAGCTGCATCATCAGTGTTCATTTTCGAGTTGTAAGTGACGAGTTACTACCAGAGATACTGTTTTGAATGTGTTTTGGGAAAAACAAGTTGTGTTGAATTTCAAAAAGGAAAATTTGATTTTTTGAAAAGATTAAGCTGTTTAAAAACTCCAAGGGAAAGATTATTTGAATTAAAAACAAATTTAACAGAAATTTGTGGAAGCAAATTCGAATTAAAGTAAAGCCAGTAAAGTGGTAATTGAGATTGAATTAGAATGATATCAAGACAAATTGGATTGTGAGATTCAAATTTGAAGTGTAATGTGATAATCAAGTTAAGAGTTGGGAATCGAGAAGAAACTCGAGTTGAAATGATATTTGGCTCGGATATAGGCAAATGGTTGTGTTGTGGATAAAAGCAGATTGGAATTTGATTTGGATGACCCTTGTATCCGCTGAATTGATAACAGGTGGAAAGGATATAATGATATGCCGACAAAAGGTACAAGTTTATATTTCTATTGGATATAAGATTTATGAGCCGAATTGGCAAGCCGCTAGGCTGTTTGATTTTCTTTTGGGATGGAGATGGCCCAGAGTGGCGAGTGGTGGTTTGACGTATTGACCAGTACAAAGGAGGTGCTGGCGAAATTTTTCAAAAAATTAAGGCGTTAGAAAATCTTCAGGATTTTTGAAAATTTTCGTTGGTAAGGAATGAATAAATATTCAATTGAAATTAAATTGGTTTAGTTGAAACTGAAGTTAAGAAGTGAAAAATAATTTATAACCAGTTAATAGAGTTGTTTCCTAACTTAGCAATTTCGAGGACGAAATTATTTTAAGTGGGGAAGAATGTAATGACCCACATCTTCAGCGGCATAATAATTTATTTATTTAATTATTTAAAGAGTGGTTTAGAGAATCTAAACGATTGTTTAATTAAATAATGGTGAATATTTAATTAAAATAATAAATTAAATAATATATATTTAATTCTGAAATAATCAGAATTGGCTGAAGTGGCGATATGGTGTGAACTGGATCATCTGTGATATTTAATTCAGCTTGGAATTGAATTTGAATAACGAATATATTATATAAACGATAGTTTGAACGTAGAATTATAATATAATTAAAATCGAGCTCGAAATGGCGCTGCAGTTCGTAAATTGGCGATTCGAACTTCAATCGAATGTACAAGGTTCGTTTTAAATCGGATTTCTGTGAAACAAGAAACGTGTGGAGCTGGTGGAGTATATCTTTCTAGTGGAAGAGAAAAATCGGGATTTCATCGTGTAGATTTTGATTTACGTCCAAATCAAATTTCAGAAAAGTCGCTGTGGAATTCCTTTATAATTTATAAAGGAATTATTTATATTTTAAAAAGGAATTTCAATATAAATCGAATATCGGGTTGACCCAGATTTGAAATATCGAGTTAGAATCCATATAAGGTTTTTCTGAAGCTGTATGGTATTCCACTGTGAATATAGACGATAATATTTATTTTTAAATATTAAATTTAATTATATTTAAATATATTTATATATTTAAATGGGTCATTCAGAGCTTTAAAAATAGCCAGTTTTGCAAACGACTTCGAAATTCGACGAAACCAATTTTGTTGGATCCGCAATATTACATTATTGCTAGATTTCAATTTCCGTGATTTTTGAAGTCAGTATGTGGCCGTACGGATTTTTAGAGTGAAAAACAGTCAGTATTTTGACGGTTAAAAATATGCTGTGTGAGCATACGAAGTCGAAATTCGACGAAACCAGTTTCGTTGGGACCGTAATGTCAAACTCTAGCTGCATGTCCAGTTTCGTGATTTTTGGGTATCGTATGTAATCACCAGAATTTTTAGAAAAGCAAAATGAATATATAAATGAGAATATGCCGGGAATATTCCTTCTATAAAATATCTAGATATTTTGAGAAAAAAAACTATAAATACCCCCCTTAATATTTCCTTCACCTAATTCATTCCTTACGCTGGTTAAAAGGAGGCGCCGTAACCTCTAAGAAAAATCCACAGTAAAAATCCTCCTTCTAAAATCAAACAAATTCAAAACAATTTCTATAAATCAGGATGCTTGAGCTTTTGGGACCGTTGGAGCTTGCGCTTCAAATTCCCACCAGTCTGCCATGTCGCGAATACATTTTGGGGAGTTCGGTTTTAGCAACAGCGAGTTAGGGTTAGCATTTACTTTCGTTCGTGGCAAGGGTTCATATTTTTATGGTCATTACTGAATTCGAAGTTAAAAACCGCACTGGTAGTCGGATTTTGGGCGTGTTCGGTTATGTTTTGGGGTTGGCGATTTACTGATGGCGTGAGAACAGGTCCGAAGTCGAGACCTGTTGAAGTAATGAGAGTGTGGTATAGAGGGGATGGTTTCGAAGAGGAGACGAAGGAGAAGTTTGTGGTGATTTTTATTAAATTGTTTATTGAAGAATTAAGGGGCAATGGAAGCTTGAAACGTCGGCCATAGTTTGGAAATTTACTGGAGCCGACATCGTGGAATTTGGGAGGAAGAAGAGTATTTCGGTTTTGGTATTGTAAAAGGAGTAATGGGCCGGTTAGTGGTAAGGCCCAAATTTATTAATTAAAATTCAAAATTTTGTTTATTTAAATACGTACAACTTATATAGATCATAACTTATCCATACGGTATCGAAATTCAGCGAAATAAGATCCGGTGGGATCGTATGGACGGACACTACCCAATGGGACTGACTTGGAGTGGATCGGAGCTCATTACAATTTTTGAAAAAATAAATTGTTTAATCAGAATCAACTAACGCAAATCGTTATATAATGGTTAACGCGTAATGTGAGTAAATCTCACTAACTCTGAACAGTTTATATTTTCATGTTGTATTTTTAGAACTGTTAAAAATTGTCTGATTGACTGTGTGTGACTGTTTGATTGAACTGCTAGTCAGTTAGTGGGAATTATATATATATATATATACACTGTTAAATATATATATATATATATTGATTCTGTTAACATAATATTTCATATTGAACTGAAAGTGATGTTGATTATACTGGATTCCTCAACATTTATTTTACTGTCATTCATATATTGTGGTATACGATGTGATATATAATATGTCGTTGATTTTGTGTGTTGGGACGATATTTATCATTGTTGTTGGGTATTTTAAATACCATAAGAAATACCAAAATGATAAAAGGAGATTTTCAAAGTATATTTTGAAAATAATTTATTTATATAAAAAATCACTGGATTTTACATATAAAAGGAAAAAGGATTTTTATAAAAGGAAATAATTATGAAATCAAAAAGGATTAAAAGAAAATATTTGAGAAACAA
Organism: Allium sativum; assembly: GCA_030737875.1. NCBI lineage: Eukaryota > Viridiplantae > Streptophyta > Magnoliopsida > Asparagales > Amaryllidaceae > Allium > Allium sativum. The sequence continues at coordinate 290,897,054 of CM060916.1, read as the reverse complement.
ATATAAAGGAAAAATATTTGCCAAATAAATAGAAAAGAGAAAATATTTGTAAACCATTTACAAATAGAAAAGAGAAAATATTTGTAAACCATTTACAAATAAAATAGAAAAGAAAATATTCGTAGAACATTTACAAATAGATTAACTGGGATTATTTATTTATTTAGGGAATAAAAGTAATAGGGTTATTTATGTAGGAAATCAATAGAAAAGATAAAAGAGATATTTATTTGTCAAATAAAATAGAAAAGGAAGAAGGAATATTTATTTGTTAAGTAAATAGAAATGAAAAGGGAATATTTATTTATAAAATAAATAGAGTAAATGAAAAGGAGTTAATCGAACATAGTTAATCAAAATGGAGTTAAACAAAAATTAGAAACTGACTAGAGATTAATAAGTTGAATGGTTTCCTGAGTATCGATCTCATGTTAATTTCGGCCTTCGGGGTTTATACTTAGGAAGTTGTTCTCTTGTTAGTTTAAAGATAGAATCTGATAGATGTGGAAGAATAGTGATACGTAATTAAGCCATGGAAATGTTTTCCAGTGTTAGTAACGTATATTTTTTAAACATAGAAAATAAGGAAATGTGAATATATATATATATATATATATGTTAAATGATGGTTGATCAATATAATTTCCATCTAGAAATAATATCGTTGTTCGCACACGTGTTTTTCTTTGATGGTTAAATCACATACAATCGAAGTTTTGACCATTTTAACATTGTTAATATGGAGAGACCGGTTGGATTATTATCCAAAGAACCACTCTGTATTGGCATAAGCGTTGCGAATCATATATGCCAAAGATAATTGAAGACGGAGTAAAATGCAAGGGATGTTGTATAAATCTTAGATAACAATGCCTAAGATGGATATATTGAATAGTGCCTTCGGTTTGTCCAGTCCCAGGACAACTTGTATGGACGAAGGTCTGACAGAGTATATCTGATAGATTGCGTAAGTTGATCTCTTCAAACGTATTCACGTTTGGTGGCGGAGGAATTCGTTTCTCTTAGCTGTATACCCGTGTTATTTTTGGATAAATCAATTTGTGATTTGGCGGGTATGACGATGTGACATTCCAAGTGAATGAAGATGTGGTATGTAAAAGATAAGCGGAGCTTCTAGCCTCACATCCGGTAAATGACAGAAATCGGGAAGGCAGCATGGCTATATAGGTCGCACCTATTAGGGTGTATAATCACCTGATCTAGAGTTTCATTTACTTCTAAAAATCTATTATTGATGCTGTCCCATTCGTGAAACGGTTGCTGATCCCAACTGTTGGTGATATACATTCGATACACTCAAGCGAAATGAGTGGTCGGTCATGTGTGGCCAGGTTGCATGATGTTCTCGTTGAACCCAGTGTATTCCTCTCTAGAGGTACACTAGCGAAAGGTGGTTCCATACCTTGTCATAGTTGGAAATCCGTTTCCCAATACGTGCTTGCGGTTTTGATTGTATACTATATATGTAGAACGTGAGATGAAAGCGTTTCTGCTAGATGATTATTATATTGTGGTTGATAGACATTTTTATAATATCAAAAGGTTTTTGATATAAAGATAATTTGGATTCTCATAAGGGGAAAACCCGTTCCGTTATACGACGGGGTCTTATGAGATATCATTTACCTACTTGAACTGTTTTACTCACACCAGTCCCATGACTGACCCGGAGTTTATTTTGTTTTGTTTTCCCTAAACTCTTGGGTGCCCAATTTTGTACGGGCAGTCAAGTAGTCGGGATTTACAGATACTTGAAGAGATGGAGCAGGAGGCTTCAGGATCATATAGCTATAGTTATTTCCACTGTGTTGTAAGTGTTGCACTTTGATAATGATGTATATTCAATTGCAAATGTATATTTCAAGTTATGTTATATATATTATATGTTATTCGTTACGCTGTGAGGTTCGTGTTACTCTGATGTTGTGTTCTTCTTCTTCTTCTGTTCTAAGTTTCTAGCTTATCTATTCTCACCCTCTAATTTCTTTCATTAACCATCCGGTATTTTCGACCCTTGGATGTTCGATATGTGTTGTATATCGGATAGCCAAGGTCGCCAAAAACCCGAGTTATTACATTACCTCTCCAACCAAACCGAATCACACTGTTCAATTAAGATATCTTGACTAATACCAAGTCATCAATGGAGAATTTCAAATCTCTTCGTCTTTTATCAACATAACTGTTCTGCCTATCTTGGGCAGCCTTCATTCGCTATTGAATAACCATGGTCTTATTTGAAGTTTCTCTTATTACATCTGGCCCAAGGACAAATTTCTCACTGGTTTCCAACCAACATGATGGTGAGTTGCATGGTCTTCCATACAGAGCTTCAAATGGAGCCATACTAATACTGGACTAATAACTGTTATTATATGCAAACTCAACCAGATGCAAATGGTCATACCATGACCCCCCAAAATCCAATATACAAGCTCTCATGAGATCCTCTAATACACGATTAACCCTCTCTGTTTGACCGTCGGTTTGAGGATGGTATCCGGTACTGAGATGTAATTCTGACCCTAAGGCCTCTTGTAATCTCTTCCAAAACCCACTAGTAAATAATGGATCTCGGTCACTCACAATACCTTTAGTTACTCCATGAAATCTCACTACCCACTTTATATACAGTTCCGCTAACTTAGCTGTTGTGACATCTCACGTCTGTTAATGTTACTCATTAAGATAATGCATTAAGTTTCGTGAAGCGTTACAGGTAAACAGAAACGGAAACATTCAAGACAGATATAAAAACAACAGCGGAATTCAAATTTTTATTTTAAACATAAATCATAACATCGTGGTCCAAAATATCACAAGTCTAAAACTACATAAAAGCAATTACAAAAATATAAAACTTTCCGTCTTATTCCATCAGAGTACATAAAAAGCATAATTCCCCAAAAAGAGACAAAGCCATAGCAGTGATAAGAATTTGAGCAATACTTCAAGAGCAGCTCCTAGCAAGATAAAAGCAGAATCACGGTAAAGCCTGAGTGTTCCCGCCCTGAGAACCAGGGGAACGGAAGAAAGAAGAGGAAACAAAACGGGTCAGACATAAAGTCTGGCGAGTCCAGTTACTTTTAGAAAGTAAATAAATAAAAGTAGCATGACAGGCATATAAAGTGGATAAGAAAGATGTCATCACAAAAGGTATGTATGACATGGTAACATGATAGAGTATATATGCTTCCCAAATGATTACTCTACACTATTACTAGTATAACCAGAATGAGATGATCCCTTCCACTATAAGGTGGTAGACTTAGGAATACGTCCAGATGTACCCTAACTACCACCGCAATCGATTGGCTCCCTAATCCGCGTAGAAACACTGTGCTGGCCCCACCGTAGGATGTATCCCGTTATAAAGTGGCAACCCTTCACTGATATGCACAACCCCATATCTACAGGTGTCATGGTCGTCTTATCCTCCTCTGCCCGGCCCATGCATGCACATGCCCTGGTCGGTTTGCGCTGCCCATACCGTCCTCCACGTTTGGATCTCTTACAATCAGTTCAGTAAGCGTGCCCCTTCTCCGATCTAGTTCGGAGTACTTTGTTTGATACTTACTCCAGGTTACTGACTGAAACGTGTCCCACACAATATGATACAAGCTCTCCCCTTTGTCTTGTATGATGTATCCCCCACTAGGTTTTCAGCAGGTTATATTTACCCTAATAGGTGTCTTTAATTATATAACCCCAATCTTTCTACTGGTTATGCTTACCTATAGGTGTCTTTAATACATAACCCCAATTGGTTAAGTTTTGTGGGCCTATATTTAAATATTACCCACCCATCTTAGATATACTTAACCTAACCCTTCCATTGTTCAACCAAGTTTACTTAACCCCTATTTATGTTTATGTTCATCCAATCCCTATGGATTAACCTAGGTTAAGTATTTCAATTCCTTACCATGTCCAATTATGGTATGGGCTAGACCTCCCACATTAGGCCTACAGCTTGTGGATGCTGGATATGCTGGTCGGATCTGGGCAGACTTCTTCCATAAGTTGGGCCTAACCTCATGTCTTAGCCCGTCTCGTATTTGAGCACTTAGACCCCTCACATTAGATTCAACATTTGCGGTTGTTGGATATGTCGGTCGGGTCCGGGAAGACTTCCACCATAAATGCAATCTAACCTCGTGTCATAAGTGCAGTTACAGTTTTTAATTACTGTAATCCTAGGCATTTTAATTATTAACCAATTAATTATACCTATGTCTTTATAGGTGTTCATGTCCATTTACCCAATTATATTCATAATGGATTATATGTCAAAATTCATACTCATTATTCAAGTAATGCCAATTCTAATGTTTTCCTCCGTTCCCTAACTAACGCGTTCGCATATATTTGGCGGCATGCCTAGGCTAGAAAGTAGCCTGGACATAAACAATAAAAGGGAAAGGTGATGCGAAGATGACAATATTGATTATTCTAACATAACTAGCATAAATATTTATACTGACATAGTGATAAGGTGGACATAAAAACAGATCTAGTGAACAGGTGATGATAAAACAAGATCTAACATAATAAGGATGTTCTAATAGGCATGAAAAGATCTAAATAAGGATTCATATGTCCAATTAATGACAGATCTAAATTAACCACAACATGATAGGTACAAGATGATCTAAATGGAGAATTAGATCTAAACAAGATTTTAACTGTCCAAATAATGACAGATCCAAATTAGCCACAAGCATAGATAAAGGTTAAGATCCACAAATGTGACATGATAAATTAACCACAAGTGAATTAGATCTATAAAAGTAGATCTAGCATGATAAAGTTTAAGGTCCAAGAATATCATAGATTCACAATTTATAACAGATCCAAATCACAGTCATATCATGTTTTACTTTTAATCATTTAAATCTAAAAGTAACTAAACTCATAGTATTTGGATTTTAGAAGATAAAAAAGGAATTATTGGTGTTGAATCTCAGATCTATACTTGAATCTCTAACTGATTAGCTCTAGTTGATTGCTGTTGAAGAAAAGGATTCGATTCAGTTCAAGCACTGGCAGCATTTGGCCTCCATTGATTTTTAGTGTAGAAAACAAGAGAAACGAGCCTTTATTTATAGCTTCCAGCCTCCAGAATTGACTTCCACCTCAGCCTTAGGGGGTCGACCCCCCTTATGGGGGGAGGGGGGGTCGACGCCCCTGGGGCGGGAATTTTACCGCCTACAGGATTTTTGAAATTTGAACTAAAATTTGGTTTTTTGGATAGGTTTGAACTGTTATATATACATATAATTATCTTGCGCGTATACAAACTTCAAACCTTCATAACTTCTTCATACGGTGTCCGTTTTACGTAAGCCAAATGTCTATCTTGACCAGAATTTTGAGGTGGATGCAATGGCGCAGTCCGTTTCCCGTAATTCTAAATATTAATTTAATTATTCTTTAATTTGTCCTCTTTAGTGTTGTAAAATTACAGGGTGTTACATTCCCCCCTACTTAAAGGATTTCTTCCCCGAAATCTCTAAGTTGAGAAGAATGTATATCTTACCATCCATCACCCATCTACTCATTCATCAATCACAAGCATCCATTGCCCTTAAAAACTTCTAATGCTTACATGAACATATGCAAAGGTGTGTGTATATGTCCCAACACTAATGCGAAGATTAGGCGGTCTACTGATTCAGTCGACCTACTCAATGCAATGTATGTTAGCACCATGAATCCAATATGTATGCAAATAATCCTATTATAACATGTAAGTTCTATATGTGTACACACTCATTCATCCAAATGCAACATCCATTTGATAATACATCCATTTTTACCCATTAAAAGAAAAGAAAAATGCACACACATCCATATGCAGTATGAGAGTGATTGAGCCGATTGAGTGCCTAATGTGTGTATATGCATCCATAGGCAACCACTAACAAACACTTGTATCCACTTGCATTCATTAAACATAACATGTCTCAAACACATGTTTATATTCATAGGATTCCCATCTAAAGGTCAAAAATACTATTGATAGGACATACTCAAATGATAGAAATAAGCATAGATAAAACTTTGGAAAAGGGGTTAAGGACATATCCTCGAAAAGGAAAGGGTACGAAGCATGAATCTTGTCTTCGGTCTCCCAAGTCGCATCCTCTGGGTTATCTCCCAATTGAACTTTTAGCAGCTTGATCTCTTTATTGCGTAGCTTCTTAACTTCTGATCCAAGAATATGGATAGGGACTCGTCTGACTGTCGCCTCCCGCTCCACTTCTACTTCCTCCAATATACTTGGCTCAACAACTTCCACGGTGTCATGCAAGCACTTCCGCAGATGAGAAACATGGAAAACATCATGAATGCCAGATAGATTTTCTGGGAGCTTTACTCTATAGGCCATTCTGCCGATCCTTTCGGTTATGGGAAATGGTCCCACAAATCTGGGTGCCAACTTCCCTACAGACCTGAAGCGAACCACATTCCTCAGAGGTGATACTTTAATAAAAACTAAGCCTCCCAATTCAAATTTGATGTCAGTCCTTCTCTTGTCAGAGTAAGATTTCTGCCTATCTTGGGTTGTCTTCATCCGCTGTCGAATAAGGTCAATCTTCTCGGACATTTCTATAACATATCTGGTCCAAGTAGTAATCTTTCTGTAGATTTCCACCAACAAGTTGGTGATCTACAGGGACGTCCGTACAATGCTTCAAAGGGTGCCATACCAAAGCTAGCTTGATAACTGTTGTTATAGGCAAACTCTACTAAAGGAAGATGCTCTTCCTAAGTCCCTCCGAAGTCTAGGATACATAGCCTTAAAAGATCCTCAAGAATTCTGTTCACCCTCTCCGTCTGCCCATCGGTCTGAGGATGATAATCGGTGCTCAAACACAACTGTGTACCTAATGCTTCTTGCAAGCTCCTCCAAAATTCACTGGTGAAGATGAAGATCGCTAACGATTCTAAGCTTCTATCCATGATGTCTAAAATCTGTAGGTCACCTTACTGCTAAGCTTCTATCTAATCCGTAAGAGTTGGTCATATTTCTAGCGATGCAAGTAAGTCAGCCAAAATATCGATGGAGGGTCAAAAATCAAAAGTTGATATGAACTCCGAGCTCTTCCTTTCCACAAACAGAGGACTTAAGGTCATCCTCTGCCTACTTAGTGCGTCGACCACCACATAACCCTTGCCAGGGGTATAAGCGATTTCAAAACCATAAGAAGATAAGAACTCCATCCACCTTTGTTGCCTTAAATTAAGATCCTTTTGCGAGAACAGGTACTTGAGAGATTTATGATCAGTGTATAATTCAAACTTCTCTCCAAGTAAATAATGACGCCACGTCTTAAGCGCGAATACTATGGCAGTTAGCTCTAAATCATTGGTAGGATAGTTCTTCTCATGAAATCTCAACTGTCTACCCCCATAACACACTATCTTTCCTTCTTGCATCAAAACCGCACCAAGCCCAGTACCACATGCATCAGTGTAAACTGTAAGTACTTTGCTCCCATCAGGCAAGGTCAAGACTGGGGCTATTTTCAGAGCCTTCTTCAAATGTTGGAAAGCAACATCACAATTTATATCCCATGAAAATGCCAAGTTCTTCTTCGTCAACCTGGTGAGAGGGGTTGATATCCTTGCGAAGTCCTTAATGAACTTCCTATAATAGCCTTCCAATCCAAGATAGCTTCTCACCTCTGTTGCATTTTTCAGAATCTGCCAATCTTGCATTGCAACCACCTTTTCGGGATCTATAGCTATCCCTTCTTTGGAGACCACATGCCCTAAGAATCTCACCTCTTTTCTCCAAAAATGGCATTTGGAGAACTTTGCCTTAAGCTAGTTCACACGGAGAGTTTTCAAAACTTCTCTCAAATGTTGGACATGCTCTTCTTCTCTTTTGGAGAAGATCAAGATATCATCAACAAAGACTACGACAAATTTATTCAGAAACTCCCGAAACACCCTACTCATTAGATCAACAAAATAGGCGGGTGCATTCGTCAACCCAAAAGGCATAACTAGCCATTCAAAGAAACCATCCTGAGTTCTAAAGGCAGTCTTGTCTATACTGTCCTCAACCACCCTCAACTGATGAAACCCCATGGCCAAGTCTAACTGAGAGAATAGCAAGGCACAAACAATCCGGTCAAACAAGTCGTCTATCCTCGGAAGTGGGTGCCTGTTCATCTTAGTGAGTTTATTCAATTCTCTATAGTCTACACATAAGCGAAGCGAACCATCTGCCTTAGTCGCGAATACTACTGGAGCACCCCATTCAGATATGCTTCACCTAATAAACCCCTTTTCAAGTAGCTTCCCTAGTTGTTTGCTAAGCTCCCTCCTTTCCCTTGGATCCATATGGCACACAGGCAATGCAACTGGCATTGCATTGTCCACCAAATATATACAGAAATCGATCTCGCATCTCAGAGGTAAGCCCCAGACCTCCTCAAAAACATCATAATAATCTCAGACTACTGGAACAGATCGCAAATCATCTATAGATGCATCAAGAGACTCTAGGAAACTAAGCATAACAGACCCTTGGGGGTCGCAAGAAATCTTGAGGGTCCTCCCATGGTAAGTCAAAAGTCTAACGACCCTCTTCTCACAATCTAGAATGGCACCATGCATTGTTATCCAATCCATCCCCAGAATCAAAGCATAGCCCATAAAATCGAGCACATATGCGTTGCATTCAAACTCGACGCCTAATACAGATATTTTCAAACCCTAACAAATCATTGATAAATGAGACGAACCACCAATGGGGTTTGAGACAACTACGGGATCCACTACTATACTAGTAATTAAGTGTAGAGATTTAACCACTGAACTAGATATAAATGAATGTGAAGCGCTAGAATCAAAAAGTGTTCTAATAAGATGATTTGAAAGAGAAATTAAACCTTCCATAGAAATTTTTCTACCTCTATCAGGAGAACTGATCGTGAGAGCATGCACCTGCTCTCCAGAAGTTCCTGCCCTTTGACCTTTTCCCTGTTTCTTCGGGCACTCCCTAGCAAAGTGTCCGACCTCTCCACAATTGAAGCAAGAATTCTTCCTTCTTTTGCAGTCCTTCACCAAGTGACCCTCACGTCCACAACTGTGACACTTCCTTTTATCCTTAGTCTTGTCATTCTTTTCTCCTTTCTTCTTCTTCTTCTATTGTTGTTGTTGTCCTATCTTG